>JALGQZ010000001.1:70814490-73811990 GCA_023105745.1 Austropuccinia psidii | reverse complement strand
TGTATAATTATTCTAAGTAATTTTAATATAATTATATTAAAGGTGTAATTATTCTTAATCTTTTTTGTGACCTTATTGGGTATGTGGTCATATCTCAAAGGCTCACATTCCCTACCACCAAAAAAGATTGTACCACAATCTGATATGTATGATTAGGGTATCATCCACTGTCCTACCTCTTCAATAGACTTTGTTAGTCTTGAAGCTCAATAATGCTTAACTTTTTTATTTTTCAGGTTTTCTTTCATGTCTGAACCTTCTTAGTAGTTTATCAGCATTTGTTATATCTTTCTCAAGTAGCCATTCATCTTCTTGAGTTGAATTTCTATACCTTACAAGGTATTCCCTTTCTTTTTTGTTTCTTGTCCTTCTTTCTTTAAGGACTTTTACTATTTTCTTTTCCTCTCCTTCTTCCAAGGGGGGAACCTCAAGTGGGGGTTTATTTCTTAGTGGAAATAACTCCTTGTCACTTGAACTGTAAGGTTTTATCAGACTTACAGGGAAAGTTGGGTGTTTGTTCATTAGTTCACCTGTGAGTTCTAATTGCACAGCATTGGGTCCATGAAGTGATTTTATCATAAATGGTCCTGCAAAGGAATCTTTCAATTTCTTTGGGCCTTTTATGTTATTAAAATTAAGGGTTGATACTAAAACCAAGTCTCCTATTTTGAAATCAGGTGGCTTATGACTTTTATCCCATCTTTCTTTTGCATATTTAAAAGAGTCTTGCATGCATCTGTTTGCATGGTGTCTTGCTTTGTCAAGCATTATTTTGAAACTGCTTGCTGTTGGATGTATATCCACTAAGTCCTTTTTGAGGGTATCATAAGGAAGTCTTGGATTCCAACCTTTCTCTAGCATTGCTGGTGTTTTGCCAGTAGAAGAATGGATTGATGTCTTATATGCCAGTTCAAGTGCTGGTATTAGTGTACACCAATCATGGGTAAAACCATTAGAATCTTTGAATTCTAGCCCATAAGCACAGAATCTTCTGATCATATCATCTAGGGTCTGTATCATTCTTTCTGCTAAACCATCAGTTTGAGGATGATAAGCTGTTGAGAATGATAACTTTGTCCCAAACAAGTTATGGAGATTTGTCCATAATGCTGAAGTGAACTTTGGGTCTCTGTCACTTATAATATTTTGGAATAAGCCTGTGTGGCTAATGACTCTATTCCATATCATTATGGCTGTATCCATAGCTGTGTCATCTTTATGACATGGTAAGAACATGGGAGTTTTACTGTACCTGTCAACTAACACTAGGCATGCATTATAACTCCTGTCTCCTCCTGGAGGTAAGGCTGTTACCCAATCCATATGAACTATTTCCCATGGGGATTTTGGTTCTTGGATTTGGATCATCATTCCAAATTTCTTTCCTGTGGCTCTGTTGGCTTTTTGACATCTGTCACAGGTTTGGCAGTATTCTGCAACATCTTTCTTCCAATTTGGCCACCAAGAGCAAGTTTTCACCCTCTCTAGTGTTCTATCTTCTGAGAGATGTCCAGATGCAACACTATCATGACACTCATGTAAAATAGTGTTTATTAGTGTTCTGTCTGTTAAGGCCATAACACATGTGTGTTTTTTTCTATGGTAAAGGATTCCATCAAGGAGGTGGAATCTTCCTTCATCATATGCCTTCTTCCATATTTCATCCAGTTTTGATGAAAGTGATGGATCTTTGCAGTCTTTCATTAGAAGTTGGCTTAAGATATGGCAATTTTTGTCTGTCTTATAGCTTTCTTTAACTTGGTTAAAGAATTCTGTGCCAATGTCTGTAACACATATTCCTTCTATATGGTGCTCTTCTTGTGGTACCCATGCTGGATTGTCAGGGGTATTTGCTAGAGCCCATCTGCTAAGTCCATCTGCATTTTTGTGAATATTTCCAGATTTATGAACAATAGTAATATTTCCTCTATATTCCTGGATAGCAATTTGCCATCTCAGCATATGTCTATTTGGAGTCTTCATATTTAATAGTGATTTCACAGCATTACAGTCTGTGATTACATCAAATACTGTGCCATCCAAATAATAATGCAGTTTTTCTAAAGCCCACACTAGGCATAAGCATTCCATTTGGCTTGCTCCATACCTTGCTTCTGTTGGCTTTATTTGCCTTGAAATGAAACAAATTGGTCCTTCCACTGGTTTATCATTGATAATTTGTGTTTGGTGAAGTGCAGCACCTAGTCCTTCTCCACAAGCATCAATGTACAGTTTGAAGGGTAGTTTCCAATCAGGCATTAGAAGAAATGGGGCATTTGTTAAGGAATTTTTCAATTCTTCATATGCCTTGACTCTTTCTTCTGTCATATCATAGACTGTTTGTTGGTCACATAGCTTATACAAGGATTTAGCAATTTTTGCAAAGTCCTTTATATGCTGTCTATAGTAACCAGCAAATCCTAGAAATGATTGCATTTCTTTTTTGGTTTGAGGCATTGGTTTAAGTAGTACTGCTGCTACTTTATTTTTGTCTATGCCTAGACTTAGTCCAGATACTACGTGTCCTAGTGCTTTTAATTCACTATATGCAAAATGACACTTTTTCAAGGAAATTTTCATATTCACTTGGACTATTTTTTGTAGTACCCTTTCTAGTCTTGTAAGGTGATTCTCCAAAGTTTTTGAGCAAACTATAATATCATCAATATAGATAATTAACCATCCTTCTGATAATTCTTCAGGAAATATGGTATTCATCATTCTTTGATAATGGGAAGGTGCATTTTTTATCCCAAATGGCATTCTTAAGTATTCAAAAATTCCACAATGGACTATTATTCTTAGTAGTTTCTTGGCATTGTCTGTTAAGACATTTTGATGAAAACCCTTAAGAGCATCCATAGCTGTGATGAACTTAGCTTGTGACAATTGGGTCAATGTCTCATGGATTCTGGGTATTGGATATCTGTCTGGAATGGTATAGGTATTCAGGGCTCTGAAGTCTCCTACCATCCTTGATTTTCCATTATGCCAAGTTATAATGACAGGTGTAGTAACTTCTACTTGTTCATTATGTCCAACCTTTCTTAATACTCCAAGGTCCATTAATTCTTTAATGTGCACCTCTAAGGCTTCTCTAGCCCTTGGGCTGGCTGGATAAGCAGGTCTTCTTAATAAAGGCGGGTAAGGTTTTTCTACATTAAGAATTATATCCACTTCATGTCCAATTATGGCACCTAGTGGCTCTTTGTCAGTTGCAAAGGCATTTTTATACTTAAATAAGAGGTCAATCAATTTTTCTTTCATTTTTTCTGTTAATTCTTGATTGAATTCTGCCTCTTTAAGTTGTTCAGATATAAAAAGTTCCTTTTCTGGAATTTTTTCTTCCTTCTTAATAACTGTGATTTGTTTTTTGTTATTTAAGAAACCAAATTTTTGTCTTTTGTTATCTCCTATGGTAAAATATCTATCTTTTTGGTTGGAAATATCTATACCATAGATTGATAAGTAGTCATTCCCAAGTATGAAATGATTACTAGTACAGTTGTCCATAACTACAAACTCTACTTTAATTCTGACACATTGTGAGGGATGAGGAAAAATTAGTGTTAAATCAATTATTCCAAGGGGCTTCATGCTCTCACTTGCACTACTAAATTTGACACCTTGTATTGGCATAAGTTTTTCTTGCCAGTTTGGGACAATGGCTTTTAAATAACTTTTGCCAACACAAGTGCAATATGCTCCTGTATCCAAGTTAACTTTTCCTTCTTGGTTATTAACCATAACAATACTTATACTTGATTTTCCAGCTGTATATCCCATTCCTCTTGCAGGTTTGGTTCTATAAATTTTGGCATCTTGTATGTTTGTCAGGTTTGTGTCAGATGTTCCAACTTGTGGTAAGTTTGAGTTAACATCCAGTACTTCATAAATTATATCAATATTATTAATTTGTGCATTAATTATATTGATTTCATCACTTTCAGAGCTTTCTGACTCTTCTGTCTCTTTTTCAGAGTCAGATTCCTCTTCTTTGTTATTATGGCTTTCTGTTTCCACAATTTCATTAATCTTTGCTTTTTTAAGGCAATTATTGGCTAGGTGTCCAATACCTCCACATTTATGGCATTTTCTTTGCTCATTATTGTTGGATGTATTGGGCTTAAAGGATTCTTTTGATTTATCTTTTTTGATAAATGGTTTATTTGGGCTTTTAATGTCCAATTTTTTCCAAGTCCTGCCAATTTTTGTTCTTGTCACTATATCTTCTAGTGCATTTATATACTCTTCTGTGGAGCATGGTTCTATACACCTGCTTCTCAAGGCATGTTCTAGTTCCCCTCCACATTTTTTAAGTATTTTCATGTGCACCATCTTTTGTGACATTTCTGGGTACAGTGCATTAAGCCTTTCAACTTGTTTCAAGAACCAAGTTAAAGGTTTGTCTTTCTCTGGGTCAAAGAAAGAGTTTTCAAATGCATTTTATATCTTGTACCTCCAGGCATCATTTGCCCACTTGGTGATTATTTCTTGTTTCCACCAAGACCAGGTATTTTTACCATTTGTTTGTCTTATGCCATAATACCATCTTTTTTCAGATTTTTCAAACAATGAATGTAATCTTGCAGTGATTAATTCATCTGGTATGGCATAGTCTTCTTGTAACATGTCAATTGTTCTGATAAATGACATGTGGTCATATTCACCTTCTCCTGTGAATGTTGGCCATTCTTTTAATTGAGGTGCTTCCTTCATTAAGACTTGGCTATTATCTTGGTGACTCAAGTCTGTTATGAAAGGATTTGACAATTCCTCTTTTGTTTTAACAGGGCTTCTTATATGAGAAAATGGTGTGGATAACTTTGGCATATTTAAATTAGCCTCATTAATTTTATCCATTTTTTCAGTGATAAGCCTTATTTCACTCTGAATATCATCTTTCAGATGCATTCTTGCTTCATCACTTTTTTCCACATGGTCCAAAAGTAATTTTTGGTGTGATGAAGTCTTTTCTTCAAATTTTTCTACAGAAATACTTAATTTATTTAATTTTTCTGTAAGATTGTCAATACTCACATCATAATTGATTGTCAAAGTTTTGTCTTTGATATCTTTTATGTATTTATACAATTCTTGTTGTCCTTGTATTAATTTTTGAGTATTGTCAATTAAATTCTTTGGTTTATTATTTTCAACAATAAACTTAATGTTGTCAATTTCTTTCTTGTTTTGCACAACAATTTTTGTTAAAGAAGATAAATTGTTATTTATTTCTTGTAGTGATAATAAACTATCTTTAATTTCTTTTAGAGGTAATATACTATTTTTAATTTCTGTTAAAGTATTTACAACATCTTTGGACAAGGTTATTTCTTTGGGAAATGAGGTTGTCTCATTCTTTGCTCTTCCTTGTCCTTGAATTCCATCAAGGTTCTGGCCATGTTGAAAACATTGTCCATGGCATCCTTTTGGATTCTTGGGATTCTGTAGCTTGGGGAATATGGTTTCCTCCAATGCTTTTTCTTGTTCTTCTTCCCTTCTTGGGGAAGTGGGTTGGCTTGGGGCTTGCTGGTAGAAGCTACTGGGGCTTCTTCCTTGGTTGCATCCCTCTTTTTGGCATGGTAGTCCTTGATTTTTTTTATTTGAGGTTTGGATGACAGTGGATTCCATCCATTGGAGTATTTCACTATCTCCTCCTCTTTGAGGAACTTTTTCAGGATGTGCCAGGAGTTCATCACTCCTTGGTGTATTTGAGGCAACATTTCCCAATCTTTGTCCTTGTACACTGTGCAATACTGCTTGTACTGGCTCATGTAGATGTCTATTTGAGCCTTCTGAATGTGATTTGTACCTGTTTGAGTTACTCATACTTAGTTCCAATTCAGGCTCAGATATCATGGGCATTTCTGGGACTTGCCTTTGGGATAAGGCACTTCCTTGTGTGGATTCTGTTCCACTGGGGATATTGCCCTTTCTTTTCCCTTTTGAGGGATCAATTCTACCTCTGAGTCCAGTTCCATCTGATTGGATGGAGTATTGGGAACCTCTTCTGGTAGTCATAATTAAAGAATAAGAAAAAATAAAAGTATTTTTAGAATAAAATTCTTTTATGGCAATTATAAAAAAGGTGCTCACCTTCAGAGTCTTGAATGGTGGGTCCTGGAAAGTCTAATTTCTTAGCTTTCTTTCTTTTGGTGATAACTGGTGTTGGAGAACTTTGACAAGTTTCTTCCACCAACCTCTCAACAGTAGCTTGGTTGTCTTCTGTTGGGTTATCTTCAAACACTAAAAAAGACAAATAAATATAAGTCTTTTTATAAGAAGTGTTATTTTTGGCAAGATATGGCAATTTTTCCATGTAGAAATTGCTTTATATCTTTAAAAAATTAAAATAAATAAAGAAATGAATAAAAATGAAATAAAAAT
This sequence comes from Austropuccinia psidii, assembly GCA_023105745.1. Taxonomy (NCBI): domain Eukaryota; kingdom Fungi; phylum Basidiomycota; class Pucciniomycetes; order Pucciniales; family Sphaerophragmiaceae; genus Austropuccinia; species Austropuccinia psidii. The sequence goes on along the minus strand of JALGQZ010000001.1, from coordinate 73,805,600 downwards.
AACTTTTTTATTGTTTTTTAATATTTTTTATTATTTTTTATATTTTTATTTTTAAAGAATAAAATAAAAAATGAATATGATTCTTATAAAATTAAATTATAATAAAATTATTTTTAATTTATAAAATATTTCTTTTAATCACTAGAGTCACTCAAAGAAAGTTCTTGCAAGTCTAAGGATGTGAAAAACCACGTGTAAGACAGTACAATTGCTTTCCAAATGCCTCAATAGCTTTTAAAATCAATAAAATATAAAATTATTATATAATTTTATGATTATAAATATAATTTATTATTGGATAAACCCAATTAGAATCTTTTAAAGGTCTTTTAAGTAAATATCACGGCCAGGCCCCCAAATGTAAGGTTTGACTATGAAACAATAAGTAGGAAATTACTAATTTGTTACTTATTGTACTCTGAATGTCCTTATAATTGAAATAAATAAGATTAAAATAATAATAATAATAAAGAAATATTATTATTATGGTGTAAAAATATTATATTATTAAATAAATATAATAATATAATTAATATTATATGAAATTATAATATTATAAATAATATATTAATATAAAATAATTAATATATTATAAAGCTCTTTATTATTGTTACCAACAAATAATAAAGGCGTAAAAAATTGTTTTTTATAAATAAAAAACAATTAATAACAATAATATTACCAATATTAGAGTTATATATTAATATAAATACTATTTATATTAATTAAGAATTATTAAAAGTAATAATAAGAGAGAAATTATTATAATAAGATGAAATAACCTACTTTTAACACTTAAAATAATAATTTTGAGATATTTTACGCCAAAAGAATATAATACAACCTTTTCAAATTGTATTTACAATAAAAAATAAAGAAAATTTACTAAATTTCTTGATTTTACGTGGAAATGAGTTTTTAGAGAGATTTATGACAAAAACAATTAAAGAATTGATTTAATCACTTAAAAGCAGTGATTAATAATAAGATGATCTTTGGTCTTTAACAATATAAGAGTTTTATATATAAAGAATAAAGAAATTACCTTTTATTTAATTGATTTAATGTTTTTGATGCGTCTGAGGGGAAAATAGAGTAAAAAGAGCTCTATTTATAGTAAATACCTCCCTCCTAGAGTCCAACAGGCTTCTAGTGGACGTGTACTGATCATATCCACTGGAATTGATCAATATTTTAAGGCTTGAGGGTGATTACATCATGATCAAACCATATTACTTCATTATTACACCATTATTTAGAGTTATCACTATAACTCTAAGTTTGATGACATCAGAGGCTTGGCAGAACCCCAAATTTCGTGGATTTTATTAGTTTTAATCATAAACTAATAGTATTCACTAATTTTATCACTCTTATGACTGTTAAACTTAATTTAAGGTTACAGTAGGTGATCATAACTGCTCAATTTAAGCTCAAACTTTGATCCTTAAAAACTTTTAAGATTTACACGCTACAGCAATTCAGAGAGTGAATTCTGATAGCCTGGCATAACCTTACTATGCTGCCAAGAGCTTTTCATTACATAATCAAAACTCTAATTTTGATGATTTTTCTTGTAACTCATCTTTTCTGTCGAAATTCAATATTTTAAACTTCAAACCTTGATTTCAGGGGGTTATACCCTGAATTTAATAATAAAAATTACATCATTCTTCACGAATAAGCTAGTAGAATCCAACTGTATACTTTTTTTTAAGTTTGGACCACTTTCACAACAAAGTGGTCAACAGCTCTGTTGATTTTTATCAATATTTCATCATAGGTTTTAACCTTGTTTATAATTTGTAAAATAAAGTTCATATCTGTGTTCTTACAGTAATTACGTGGTAACTTTATTTTTGGTTCATCATTCTATCATGTATAGTTTAGAAGATATTAGCTATGATCCTTGAATATATGCGTTGACCAAAAAAGTGCATATATTCAGGATAATTCCTTAAGTATTGACTTTGGGAATTAGCTTATTAATTGTTTTATGTGTGGAGTTTTGTGGGGAATCCACTGGTACAATTTATTTCACATGTTGTTTCATTAGTTCCTGAGATAAATAAGGTTTTCTGGTTTTTATAAGGTATTATACCTTATAATTCATTAAATATTGACTTTACAGATATGCCATAAAAATGGTATATGTGTATTTTTCCATGAGGAATCCAATGGTATAACTTATTTTACATGTTGATTCATTGGTTTTTAAGTTAAACCAATTTATGGTATTTTTGTATATTTAAGTAATTATTTTTAATGTATAATTATTCTAAGTAATTTTAATATAATTATATTAAAGGTGTAATTATTCTTAATCTTTTTTGTGACCTTATTGGGTATGTGGTCATATCTCAAAGGCTCACAACAGCCCAAGAGCTACAGGACTTAAAAGCCAAAGTAAATTTCTTTAAGGACTCTCCAGTCATCCCTGGTAGCTTCCAGAAGAGAACATGGAGCCCAAATAGAAAACAAGGATTATTTCAGAAGGGAGAATATAGGATGAGATTCTCTGATGAAACAATTAATGAAATTAGTCCAAGAGGTACAAAAAAGCCAAAAATCAACTGTACCTACCAATAGTGTAGCTAACTCAGAATCAGTTCATCCCAAGCTTATGTTATGAAATGAGAAGAATCGTCTCGGCTATCAACTGTGCAGGGGTTGTTTATCCATCATTGAAGACATCTCTGCAGGGGTACTTAGAGCATGGATATAGACTATTGTATCTTAGACTTAACATAATTGTGATGGGGAAATGTAAGAATGAATAACCATTGGGTTTGTCAATGGTATATAATAGAGTGTGGTCATTGACTTGAGCTATTAGAATCAAAATCTTATTTGTCGACTGTTCTATTATTTAACTTAACTAAATATAATTAACCTTATACTTGTACGCATTGTTCTGGAGGAGTATAGGTATAGTTTATCACTCCTTCTCATTGCATAGCTCCACCAACTGACATTACATCTGCTAGTACAGAGTACTAGGTATATATTGTTGTTGTGTTGTTGGTTTTCCATTACAATTGTTGAACAACTGAATAGATTCCCTTCAGGTATTTTCTAAACTCACCAATATCACGCTTGATTGCTGCTGTACTTACTATCTTTGTTTTAGTATTACTAACTACTGGTTTTGTAATATCATAGCAATTATAAGACTGTTAACACCTACTCATTGCATGGTAGCAAGAGTTAGCTGTATAATTGTTTGCTATACTTTTGAAACCAGAGTTAGAATACAATCACATCTAGGTTAATGCCCGAAATCCTGTTAGACATCAATGATTCCTCCTCGGACAAGGAGGTAATCAAGGCTAGGATGACAAAGCTCACATGTACAAACTGGGTACAGTGGAGCTGTCAGTTCGAGAATTACCTAATCAGCAAAGGCATGGAAGATCTATTAGACCCGCCAACTGAAGATGTGAAAAACAACACCAAGTTTAAAAAAAGGAATGGTGGAGCCCTTACCCTGCTATGGTCAAGTGTAAGCACCGAGTTTGAAGGTGTGCTCTTAAACAATAAGACCTCCTTCTACAATTGTTGGGTCGGGTTGGGAAATTGCTGTGGAAAGAACTCAGTGGTTGTTATCTGTTGAACACTTCATAAACTTGTGAATCTAAGATACGAGCCTGGATCCTCTCTAGAAAAGCACGTTGATGAATTCCACAAGATTCATGCCAGCTATCTATCCATATCTGCCGATTCCTCAATAAGCATGAACTTATTGTCAAGAATGGCTGCAGCGTTTTTTCTTCAAAGCCTGGACAATGATAAGGAATTAAGCAGCTTATGTCAGACCCTGTACGACATTAAGCCCTTTAATCTGAACACCATTACTGATAGAATGTCAATAGAACACTCGCGACAACAAACAACTTATGATCAGGCACTGTTGTTTGACAAGAACAAACAGGCCAAATTGTCAAAATCCAAAGCAAAAAATAAAGCAGAAGGCAGTCGTAAAAAGAAGGGACCTAAAGATAAAAGGAAAGGGAAAAACAATACTCAGGGAACAGGGAGGAACACTAACCAAGAACAAGACACGAAAAAACGGATAGACTGGATAGAGCAGCTGTTAGAAAAACTCCAATCTGCCACAACCTTGACCTCGCTGAATGCTGCATCGGATTCAAAGGAACTCAATCACCCACCAGAGTCAGATTCTGAAGCATTCATATTTGACAAAGTTAATGCAATGATTGGGAAAAATCACCAACAACTGATATACCTTGACTCTGGTGCTGGTAGAACTGTCGTAAACGATCTAACTCTACTAGAAAACCCTACCCCAGTCCTCAAACATATCAATACCTTTTTGAACCCAGTTAAGGTTACTCATCAAGGGACTTTGTTATTCAAGGGTGTCAAACTCTATCCTGTCTACTATGTTCCTAATGGTCCTGTCAACTTGCTCTCTGTCTCACAGATAGTTGATCATGGCATGAAGTTAGTTTCCAAGTTGAATATGTTCCTAATCAAGTATGACAATCAAATCATCGATACATTCCATCGACAAGGGAACCTCTTTGCCTCAAGATTAACAATGACCTCAAACTCAGTATACTCCCTACCTACCTCCAATCTCGACTGGCACTTAGCACTAGGTCACCCCTCCGACTCATACATAAGATTCTTGCTGAAGGAACGCAAGATAAAAGGAAAATTCACTCTTTCATCAGATTGCCCAGTATGTCAACAAGCTAAAATTAAAAACCGTCCTCACTCACAGACTCTGCAATGCGCTAATGCACCTTTCTCCAAAATTCACATGGATACCTTGCAGATCAACCCTCCAACTCGCAAGGGCAATAAATATGTGCTGGTCCTTATTGATGACTATAATCATTTCAACAGAATATATCTGATGTCAGAGAAGGGTCAGGCAGAGGGACACATCAAGTTGTTCCTGTTGGAGATTAAAAACAAGCTTGATATTACCCCGGCATATCTCCACACAGATTGAGGAGGAGAATTTAGCTCCAAACTATTTATTGATTTCCTCACCAGTCATGGAATCTCCCTTGAAAGAGGTCCCTCTGAGTCACCTCAGACCAATGGGGTTGCTGAACAATTCAATCAAACAATCTTATCTAAAATACGGTGTCTCCTGGGGCAATCAAATATACCCATCTCCTACTGGGATGAAGCTGCAAACCATGCTTCTTTACTTTTAAACTTGCTTCCACACAAGCATCTAATGATGAAGACGCCTGCTGGTGTACTGGACAGTAAGCACTGCCTTATTGAACCAGAGGTCAATCTTGATAGACTCATTCCTTTTGGCATGAAAGTGACTATGAGGATTCCAAACCCAGCTTCCAAAATCAAGCCTAGAGGAGAAATACTCAGAGCACTAACATTTGAAAAATACTCTGATGGCATGTGACTCCTGAACCTTGAGACAGGAAAAATTAAGGTGTCTCGTGACTATGCAGTAACAGCTAATAACCCTACCTTATCTATGAATCAACCAGAATCACTGCTTCCAAGTGGCCCGTCCTTAAAAATCAAGCTACGACTTCCTGGTTCTAAAACAACTGATTCACCATCTCAATCACCAGTTGATCAAACATCCAATAGTGAATGTCAGCCCCCTATCCCAAGCCCTTGCCAGAACGTAAGTAGATCTGAATCATCAAAGAATTATGAATATGTTCCTTACTACAAGGAAGCACCAAGAAACATATCAAGTTCAATCAGTGAAGAAAACATCCTCACCAGCAAGAGAAATACCATAGACAGAAACAGCCTCCTACTTGCAGATGCAGTAACCGACCCAATAGAGGCACCAGGATGGAAAAAAGCAATGGATGCAGAGTATCAATCACTCACCTCTCATGGCACAGGTGAGCTGGTCCCATACCCCCCCAAACCTACAAAAGTGATTGGGGGTATGTGGATACTATCCCGAAAACAGAATGAGCATGGTGAAGTGTATCAGTATAAAGCTTGATGGGTGGTTCTAGGCAATCATCAGGAACATATGTTACATTACTATGATACCTGGGATTCAGTCGGTCGGAATGAGACATTTAAAATCATGTTGAAACTAGTAGTGAACTTCAACTACATTCCCTATCAGTTCAACATTGAGACAGCGTTCTTGCATGGTGATATGGATGCACTCGTTCACGTCAAACAGGTCAAAGGTTATGAAGTGAAAGGCAAGGAAAGTTGGGTCTGGCGATTACGTAAATCACTCTATGGTACCAAACAGGCCCCACGCATGTGGAAGGCCAAGCTTACAACCACTCTTAGCAGACTTGGGTTGATGAGTGCACAATCTGACGAATCACTATTCACTAATCATGATAAGTCACTACTTCTTCATATTCATGTCAATGACAGGTTCCTGATCAGCAAATCAGAGAACACTATCGTTAATTTTTTAAATAACCTCAATGCAATCCTTAAGTTGAAATACAAAAAGAGACCTACACAGCATCTAGGTTACAATCTCGAATGGAGCAGTAATGAGCTGAAGATTAATCAAACCGACTTGATCGTTAAACTTCTTAGACAGTTTGAAATGCAAGACAGCAAACCAGTAAAGACTCCCTGTAATGGAAACTTTCTCAACGAAATAAACTCAAACCTGTAGGTGTGGAACTCCTTTTAGTGTGGGATTGGATAAGGCAGTCCTTGAGGGGGAAATCACAGGTAAACAGTTTTGAATTGCTTAATGATCCTGTAACCAAGGGTGCTAAGGTGTATTAGCTGCCCCTCTGAATATACTAAATAATCTCCCTATAGAGCTCACAAATCAATATTTAAAATTGTGGCTTTACAACTAGAGAAGACTTTCAGCAGTCTCTATCAGACCTACTCAATTATTAGATAAATAACTTTTATGATTACTATATATATATAAAATGGCTTAATACCACTATTTTATAGGTTAAAGGTAATATTCAAATAGAAATTTAAGTATTGATAATATATAATTAGATAGATGTATGATATTTTAAGCTATATGTGTTTATTTATATTTTTAGGTTAATTATTGATTATAAGGTTAATTAACAATATAAAATATAGAATATACTGGAGATGATACTATAATATTCTTCTTTTATTATAGAAGGGTGGGTTTTTATATTTATTGAGTTACTTTTTTATGGGGGATCTTATGACCAATCTAGCTAATAATACTTATTTGCTAAGAATATATATCCCTTAATGGATTCAGGATTTAATAATGACAAGGATAGGATAGCTATTAATATTAAATCTAATAATAATAACTTCTTTGAGCAGTACTCTATGACTACTACTAATATTTGTTGTGATAATATCATTTATGCAATATTAAACTCTTTCATTAATACTGTAAATATTTTCTTTTATCAATGATTTCTGACTACTAATATATGCTTCTGAGCTTTGCTACTGAGCTTTAGAATTTTATTTTGCTAGTTATCCTACTAGAATAGGGATGGATGGCTCCTTTAGATTGAGGACTAGATTTCCATTTATTGGGGAAATACTTCCATGAGCATGGGGGAAAATGAGGGAGAGAGGCCCTCTATTTATATTCTTTGGGACCTCCATAGAGGCACTCAAAAACAGGGGACTTAGAAAAATTTTACCTTGAGGTATTTTAGCTGGTGAGTGTTTTTGAAATGGTGTCATTTGATAAAGATATTGCACAATATGTTTGGATTATTGCATCATTCTGAACTTTGTTGATTTTTATTCACAGCCTTGAGCTAATTTTGCTGGTGAGTAATTTTGAGATGGTGTCATTGGATCAAGACATTGCACCAAATGTTTGGTATATTGCACCATATTTTAAAACTTTATTTTTAATTAACTGAACTTTAATATTATTATCCACAGCTTTGAGGGAATTTAGCTGGTGAGTAACTTGGAGATGGTGTCATTTGGTAGAGATATTGCACCATATTTTTGGTATATTGCACCATATTTTAAAACTTCATTTTTAATTAATTAAACTTTAATATTATTATGCACAGCCTTGAAGGAATTTAGCTGGTGGGTAACTTGGAGATGGTGTCATTTGGTAGAGATATTGCACCATTTATTTGGTCAATTGCACCATTTTTCATTCTTTTGATTATGTAATCTTATTAAAGTTTATTTGGTGTTACTTTGGATATGAGTTGATTTAGTAAAATTATTGTATCATTTCTTTGTATTATGTTTGGCCATTCATGGAATTCTTTCAAGTTTATATGGAACTTTCTATGAATGAAGTTAATTAAGGTTTGATTCAGTTCCATTTTTTTATACAATGGATGTATATTAATACTTTTTAGTTGATCTTATTACATAAAATCCATTTTGGTGACTGTAATTCTTGGTAATATAATGTTTTTGGTGGTTTTAGGGTGAATGTAATGCTACATTGCTACCTTACATATGTAATTTTGAGTTTCTGTCTGTATTGAACTAAGCTTTTTTACTTTTTTGAAGCTTAATTGTAAGCTATCTGCTAAAGTCTTCCTTTATTCAATACTATCCTTGTTACTTTTTAGCTTATGTGATTGTGAAAGTGTCTTTTGAGCTGAGATATCCTAAATTGACCATTTAAGATTTGATATTTTGAATTTTTTCACCCTCAATGTGCTTGAAGCTGGCCCAGAAAGATATGGAATACCACATCCCCCTCTCCATTTAATGCTGTCCCCAGCATTCCAGGTTAAAGCACATTTAAACATTATTTTCTCATTTGATCATTATTTCATTATTGTAAGTTTCTCATATTTTCAGGACTTTTAAGTTTTATTCATATCTTTTATTGTTTTATTATTGTTTATTTCCATCAATATTGATATTAATGGGCTTGATTTGAGACTAATGCAGACTTCCCTGAATTCCAAAATGTTCAGTATTCAGCTATTGGAATTCCTTTGATCATTCAATATGTTGAAATCTTGTTTTTTTTTTCCAATGAATATTCTAGATTCATTTTCTCTTTAATCTTGACAAATAATCTGAAAGAAAACTTCTTATATAATACTTCTTTCCCCTTAATTATGGCTTTAAGGTTAGTCAATCCTGTCTTTTAATGTCATACAAGGACATTCCTTTGTCATTTATGAGCAAAGTATGCAGTTTAGGGTCATGCTTAGGACCCTCCTGAGTCCTATTTGTTGGATATAATGGTTCAGGGGCTATTTATTATTATTTGATTCTTTGTCTTAGATATTGATAAGAATTAATTTTTGAGATAATAAAAAGGTTTAATAAACTTTCTTTCTTCAAATTGGTATGATCTTGGAATTCTTCAATTGAAACTGAATTTTTAAATTATGAGGGCTGCCTTCATTAGAATTCTTCTCTGTTTTTCTTATGTACTATTTTTTTTATTTTTTAATGAATTTATGATTAAACTGTAGTACTGGGGGTTACAGCCCCCTCTCCATTTTTATTTATGTAAATACTTTCTTTTGTGATGATCTTTTATGAATAAAGTGTTTATTTTTGGAGGATTGTTCATTTATTATTATTGAAGTTTTTTATTATTTATGTTGATTATTTCTTTGTTGAATCCTTTGTAGTCTATGTTATATATATGAATACTGTGTTTTTTATCTTTTGAAGTATAAGTTTGGAGTTGTGAATCCAATAATTTTCTAGGGTAATATTGAGATACTTAAAATAAATAATTTCAGTTTAAGGGCATGGTGGTATTGAATATTTTTTGTGAAGTATGATAGGATTAGGATTAGAAATTGAGTATTAATTAAAATAAATGATAATTAGAGGAATAATTTGCCAGTTTTAGGTCATGGGGGACCTATTCTTCAAGTTCCACTATAATTATTCCCTTTTCTTTTTTAAAAAAAGAAGGAAATTCTGTTATAATGCATTATTATTGCTTGTAAATGATTAAAATTTTAGCTTTATTATTTATTTTTTTGTTTTTTTTTGTAATAATAAGAGTCAATTGTAGTAAAGTGCATTGTTGTTATATTTTATCTTAATTTCAATAAAATAAGAATTTCTCACTGATTTTTTAAGTTGAATCTTATTGTATTCAGTTTTTATTACAGTATATCAGTTTTAGAGTACTGTAATGTCCTGTAAAGTACTTCATTTTATATCGCAATTGTTTTTTTTTGTTTTTTTATATATATATTTTTATTTTAGTATAGTAGATAGGATTTACAGTACTGTACTATAATGTGTACTGTACATTACTTAATTTTATATTCCACTTGTTTCTTTCTTTTTTAATTCTATTTTTAGAGTGTACTGTATGGTAGAGTAGAATAAATATGTAGTTCAGTACAGTTCTGTTTGTACTGCCTTTTGATTCAATCGCGACCTTTTTTTTTTCTTTTTTTTTAATTATAATTCTTGTATAGTGAAGTTGTACAGTACAGTACTCTACTGTACTGTACAGTGCCCCGAAGCATATATTCGGACACTTTTTTTTCCAAAAAAAAAAAAAAAGCCGCATGGACCTTTTTTTTGGAGATTGCACCTGCACGTGCATAAAACAATTTAGCGGTTTTACGACCACTTCTGTTGCACCCAAAAATATATTGTTGAAATATTTACACTTATCATATCATAAAATATAACACTGTTCTATTTTACAATGTAGCTATTTTGTACATAGAGATCAAATGCGAAAAAGAAATGTTACAAATGCAATAAAAAATAATAATTCATAAATATTAAAAAAAAAAGCTAAGTGGTGATTTTCCAGCAAGAGGCTGTGGTAGATGGCCTACCATCTTGTGGGTCCCCCATTGGCACTGATAACTGCCTGCATCCCAAGGAGGAGCTTATCGAAGAAAGGTGGTGAAAGCTCGTTCCATGCAGTTTGAATCGCGGCTCGTAATTCATCCATTGTGTGAGGCTGGTGGTGCTTGCTCACTCGCGTCTTGATCGTTTTCCAAACATTCTCGATGGGATTCAGATCGGGCGAGTGGGCCGGCCAGGGCAGCTTATCGATTCGATTTGTTGCTCGCCATTCGTTAGATATCCTTGCTGTGTGTATTGGCGCCCCGTCTTCCATCATTGCAATGCGCTCGCGGGTCCGAATGTATGGTGCGTCCACCATATAATCGTAAAACGGGCGCAGGTGGGGGTCGTAAACCTGTCGGATGAAGGATTCGGCCGTTTGGTTGCCATCTAAAAATACCAGAGGTCCTTTCGTCCTGCCAATGAAAGTGCCCCAAACCATTATCGATTGTCGGCCTGATCGATGATTGACTTGCAGGTTTTCCAGTAAGTGTTTCTCTTGCGTGGTGCGCCAGACCCGTACGCGATCACTTTTCTTGCCGAGTTCAAAGCTCGATTTGTCTGTCCAAATGATTCGGGCCCACTGCTGGATCGTCCAATGGCCGAATTGGTTGGCAAAAGCCAATCGTCTTTCGAAATCCAACGGACGTAGGTAAGGTTTTTTGGGGGCAATACATGATCTTTTGCCCAGATCATTTATTGCCTTGCTGATCGTCCGTGGACTGACGTTCTTGTCAAGCGCTTCTCTGATTTCGTGCAGGTTCGCTCGTCTGTTTTCGCTGATGAACCTGTCCAAGCCTTGACAATCTTCGTTGTTGAGAGCTTTTGGTCGACCGGACTTTGGTTGGTTTGCACAGGTCCCACGTTCTCGAAATCGTCGGATCGTATCGTAACGACGTCGATTTTGGTTTATCCACTAGCTGGGCTATTTGACGTATGGATAACCCTGCATTCCACATGCCAACTATCTGGCTGCGCTGCTCCAACCCAATGTATTCGGGCATGCGTTTTTTTACACGTTAATTCCTACAAAATTAAAAGCCCAATTAATACCAACTAACTGAAAGATGAAAAAAACCGCATACCGACGACCACCTATTAAAAAAACGATGAATCGATGAATCGCTCCCAATGGGAGAAGGCGAATATGAGCGATTATGTGAGAAAGAAAAAAAAACAGAGAAATTATTAAAACAAGCTGGTACGTGAGAGAAAAATGGTAAAACATAAAAACAATTCTTAAAACAAAAGCCTACGTGATTGCGCATGGGCCGTGCGCTTTGTATCCGTGCAGACAGTGTCCGAATACATGCTTCGGGGCACTGTACAAGAATGAAGTGTACAGTACAGTACATTAGTTTAACTTGTAGTACTGTATTTTATTTTAAAACTTGATTGTTTATTTTACTTTTTTACATTTTTTTTCTTTGTTGTTATTTATTTCTATGTGATAATTTTTTTTACTTGTTTTTTTTTTTAATTGTAAACGTTTTTTTTTTCATTTAATTGCACCACGATTTTTTTAATTTAAATTTAGAATAATATCTTTTTTTTATTTAAATCATTGAATTTATATTTAATAATGTTTTTTTTATATATTGTTATATTCCTCTTTCTATTTTAATTTGAATCGCGTGCAAAGGTTTTTCTTTTTTTTATTTAATTTTAGTTTTTTTTATTATCTATTTATCTATTCTTAGTACAGTAGAATTACTGTACTGTACTGTAATCTATATTTTCTTTCTAATTGCCGAAATTCTCCTCTTTTTTCTTATATAATTAATTTTATCGCATTGTTCTAAATATTTTTTTAGTTGATCATAGAATGATATTAATATTTTATTTTTGATATATATTTTTTTTAATAATTGTTTAATAACAGTATAGTGTATATACTGTAATGTATTATAGGTTGTAAAGTCTACTATTTCTGTAATTCCGACTTTGTTTTTTTTTTTAAGCAAAAGATATTTCAATTTATTTATTTATTTATTTTTTGTTTAGATTTGTTTGTATTTATTAATGATTGTTTATATTTATTTATATTTATTTATATTTATTTATATTTATTTATATTTATTTATATTTATTTATATTTATTTATATTTATTTATATTTATTTATATTTATTTATATTTATTTATATTTATTTATATTTATTTATATTTATTTATATTTATTTATATTTATTTTTATTTATTTATATTTATTCACTATTTATGTATTATTTATCTATGTTTGTTTATTTGTTTCTATTTACTTTTATTTGTTTAATTATTTTGTTTAATTCAATTTTTATTTGTATTTATTTTTATTTATTTTTATTTATTTTTATTTATTTTGATTTATTTATTTTTCATTTATTGATATAAGATTTAATTTAAGATGAATGAAACTTTAAAATTAATTAAAAAAAATAAATTATGAAATAAATTAAACCTTAAAATTAATTAAAGATTAATTGAAAATTAAATTAAACCTAAAAAAAATGCAAGGGAACAACCTTTAATGTTGTTTTTAGTGCTATGAAGGCCAAGTTGTGGGTGAGCCAAAGATGTTTTTCTTCAATATAAAAGGAGCTACTTTTCCAAGATTCTTCTCCAATTTCTCTTCCCATAATTATTCTATTATAATTCTTTTTTTATTCATGAAGTTATTAATTTGAATATTATTTTAAGTTATTACTATTTTTATAAAGTGATATTAAGGAATGAAATATGTAGGGTCAACCTGGCCAGTTGCCTCTATGTATTTGTTTTTTAATTAACCTTGATAATATTTATAAGTATATATATTTTAGGGTAAAAATGTTATTCTGAATATTATAACATTGAATCCATAAGGTGATTTATATTTATTCATTATTCAGGGACATATCCCTTTTACTATAGCTATTATTTTATTTATTTAATTTGATATTATAATGTTTCCATAACATTATTTAATAATATTCATATGTGTTAACATTATTTTGATATAAATAAATAATGTTATTAAATTTAAATAATATTTGGTTTAAGTATTATTTATTTATTGGAATTATATATCATCCCTTATAATGTAATACTTTTATATTATTGTATTATTAATATCATAATACTATGATATGTCTAATATTAAATTATTAAATTATTTGTATCTTTTCTTTGAGTCTTTTTTTTTAGCTGTATATTTTTTTAGATATTCATTCTCTTTTCAAAGAAAGGGGGGGTTATCAGTCTCTTTTTTTTATTAATTTTTTTAGAGAAATAAAAAAATTAACAGAACTCAAAAAATATTAAAAAAAACCAAAAAAAACCTAAATTCAAAATCTGGTAACCCTTCCTTGTGAGTTGGGTTGTGTATTTTCTTGTGTGGGTGTGTATACTTCATTTCTGTGTATGCTGTTTAATGTTTTGTTTGAACCTCCCTTTAATATTCCTGCCTACTAAAAGGACTTTTTATATATATATTAATGTTTTAATTATAAATTATATTTGGAAAAATCAATTAACTGAAATTGAAATTGAGCTGCAGTTTAAGGCCATGCAGGGCCAAATATGTATCATTGGTCCTTGCATGTGTCAATATATTTTTCTTGATGTCTTGATTTAAAATAGAATAAGAGAAAGAGTAAGTAAATAGTTGAATTGCAGTTTAAGGCCATGCTGGGCCTAATATGTGTCATTGGTGTGTTTCTATTTTTGATTTATTGATTGAAAGAAAAAACTAAATTGAAAATTCATTAATATAAGAAAATTGGGTTGCAGTTTAAGGCCATGCTGGGCCTATTATGGAATATTGGTCCTTGCATGTGTTAATATTTTCTTTTTGATGTATTTATTTAAAATAGAATAAGAGAAAGAGTAATAAATAGCTGAATTGCAGTTTAAGGCCATGCTGGGCCTAATATGTCTCATTCTTCATTATTATTACTATTATTATATATATGAACCTATATATATTGATACTGGTACATTGAAAAGATGAAACCAAAACCTTTATTTCAAAACTCTTTTTTTTTATATTTTATATTTTCTTTTTTTTTATTTATATTTTTTTATATTTTTTATATATTTTTTATGTTTCTTTATATTTTTTCTAACACCCTTCTTTATAAAATAGGAAATATATTGAAAATAATATAGTGAATTTATTGAAATATCAGAGGAATATCTTCAGGTTTGTCCCTGAATTTAACTGTTGTTTCATAAAGCTTATTTTTGTGCTTAATATTTGAGTGTTCACTTTTTTCATTTATCATATGTCCTGTACAGTCATTACTTTGGGTTAAATATTGATATTGTTGTTCCAACTGGTTTTTTAATCTCTGTCTTATTTTGTTATTCTTTGTCATCCAAAGATACTTTCTTTCTTCTTGACTATGTTTATCCTTTGTTTTTTCTAACTTTTTAGTTTTAGTTTTACTCAAACCTTCATAACAATTGACATCCTGAGGTAAGAATTTATTTTCTTGACTTAAACCCTTATTTGTTACATTACAATTAAAATTACTGAGAGGTTTGAGATTGATGTATCCTTCCCAAGGAAATTCCTGTTCAGTAAGTAACCCTTTTGTTTCATCTTCTGTCTCTTTTGGCTCATTACAATATTCAAGCTTTGAAGCTCCACAAACTTCCATTCCTTTTGGTGGGTCTTCTCTCCATCCAACCTTTTGTGGTGAACAAATTGGTAAACAGAGTCTTCTACCATCTGGCTCTATGTAGCTGAATATCTCACCCTTCTGTTGAGAAAAGTCTAGTCTAATATTATTATCTGCAAGGAAAGGTCTTCCAAGTACTGTATGCATTGCTCCTCTTGCTACAAAAAGGTGTATATTTCTTTCCTCCCCAGTAACCATAGTAATTGGGGTAAATTCTGCTAATCCAACTATTGAAGTACAATGCCCCCCAATTCCCCTCAGGTTCATGTTCAGACATCTTGTTGTTAACCCTGCTTTTACTGCTATATCTTCTGGTATTATATTCAGTTCAGAGCCTGTATCAACTAAAGCCATGATTTCATATCCTTCTTCTCCAACATGGACTTGCATAAATCCCAATGGGCAGGCATAATGTAATTTAGGTGCTTCATATTCTTCCAAATGATGATGTATAAGCTTCACTTGAATATCTTTTGTGTCAATTGAGTTTATTGAATTCTTTTCTTCATCTGACAAATTTTGTAATTGATTGATAAACTGAGGTGATATGGCCAATATTTGTTCCAAGGTAAGGTTAATCTTCTGTTCTAAGACTTTATTTATAATTTGGGTCATAATTTTTTGGATATCTTTCTTCTCTTCCTTAATAATATTTTTATTGAGCTCAATTTTAGTTGGTCCTGTGATATTTTCAGTATTATCATTTTGGCTTTTCTTAACAAGTCCTTCCTCTTCATCTTGAACTTTATGCTTCTTGTATTTTGTTGGGATAATTGTCTTTTTTTCTGTTTTTTCATCATCCTCAATATATGCTCCAGGTATGTTTTTCTTTTTTATGATAGGTGTTTCCACCTCTTCTGAATGTGATCTTATATTTTCTTGAATTGGGTTCTCTTGTCTTGTAGATATTTGTTTAGTGTTTCTTAGCCCATAATTGCTTGAAAAGGGGTCAATAACTGAAGATATTATAGGTGGTTGCCAATTTCCCCAATCTTCAACTTTAGCTATGGCTGTTTTAGCCTCTTCCTTCTTTAACTATATAATATTTGGTTCTTCTATTTTTGGCTTTGAAGCTGTAGCTGATTTTTCCATTAATTTTTTGGTTAGTTCTGCCTGTTCCTTGGCAAATTCTCTGACTAATTCCCTAGGACATACTGAGCTTTCATATGGTATCCTTTGGAAATTTGGAAAAAGGAAGGAATTTCCTTGTTTCCTTACAATTATTTTCTCCATATCTTCATTGAAGTGTGAACACCTTTCTAATGTATGTGTATTTTCAAAGCAATAATGACATCTCATTTGAGGCCTTGGAAATAATTGTGCAGGTTGATAAGGTATATGACTTGAAGAAACTGGTGGTAAGTTATCTCTTTGCTTGTAATTTTGATTAAAGGGCTGGTAACTTTGCTTTTGGGGTTTATAGGACTCTGTTATGCCTTTAAGCTGATCTAGTACTTCTTTTAGTGGCTCTTTCTCCTTGAAAATCTCCCTTTGAGGTTGTGCCTTACTTGGTGTATTGACCTTTTTGGAAAGCTCCTTAACTTGTTGTAAGACCTCCCCTAAGGTATCTTCTTCAAATCTAACTTTCTCTTTTGGTTTAATATTGAATTCTTGTTGGGAAAATTCTTTTCCTTGAATTAAGAATTTGGCTTGCAAATCTTGTTCAATGTATTCTTTTAGAACTTTAAATTTTGGTATGATATATCCACCATCTCTGGCTTGCACCATTACTTTATCTTTTATCATTTCTCTGTAAATTGAACCTTGAACTTCTGGAGAAAGGCTAGCCAGAATTTCCTGATTTTGGTTCACTTCCCCTTAAATGTATTCATATCTTCTGAGATATGTGATGATTGATTCATATTCTCCAATGAATTTCCTATACTGAGTAATATAATTAATTCCACCTCTCTGCTGTGTTCTCTCAAAAAGAGAATTGATTGAGGAAATCCTGTATCTTCTTCCAGGCTCAACTGCTCCCCACTTTCTTATCATATCAATCTTTAGTTGCTCCCAGTCACCACTCTCATATCCAGGCATTCCTTCAATATGGTAGCTTATTTCTTCATCTCTTGTCCAAAATACTATTTGTCTTGCTATGTCTCTTCTACTGGCACCTTCAATTTCAGCTATACTTTCTACTTTTTTAATGAATATTTCTACTTCTTTTCCTTCAAACCAAAGGTTATAATCCTTGGCCTTTATTTTGACTATGGGTCTTATTTCTCTGGATAATTGTTTCTGTAATGGGCTTGGGTGAGTTGGTGTGGATACAAATACTCTTCTTGGAGCATTCTGTGATCTTTGTTCTGTTACTGGGGTAGAGGTTGCTCTAGGAACAGGTGTTGGTGATATTGGTGACTCTTCAGGTCTGACATGTCTTGGTAATGTGGATTCAATTGGACTACCTCCAGGGGTGAAGGTTGTTGACTGTTTTCTCTTTCCTTTCTTTTTACTTTGGGTTAACAATAAGTCCTGCATTTGCTTCATCAAGCTCTGTATCTGTACAGTTTGATCTTCTTCATCACTTTCCTCTGCAAACTGTTCTTCCACAGTATCTTCAGGCAATGGTGGTAAATCAGATGTTGATGGTTGATTCATGTCTACTTGATAAACTATGCCTTAAATTTCCTTTTTAGAATATTTTTTCTTCTTTGATTCTTTAATAAGCTTGAAGAAAAACTTTCTTAGTTCTTCTTTCTCCTTTCTCTCTGCTCTTGGGGTTGAAATAAGTAGTCTGTGATCTGTGGGTGTTTGATTTACAGGTGTCCTGTTTCCTTTAATAGGGTAATAATAATGGTATGATTGAATAGAAGATTTTGATGATGATGATGGTGATTGTTTTGGATCAGCTCTATTTTCTGATTCCAGGTTGGTTAAGCTTGATTATTATTATTATTATTCTTGAATTTTTAACTTGAGTATCCCTTGTATTTGAATGATTTTTTTAATATTGATTGAGGGTTGAAGTAGCTGATTGGCCACTGTTGGGACACCAGATGTGGAACTCTTTTTAGTGTGGGATTGGATAAGGCAGTCCTTGAGGGGGAAATCACAGGTAAACAGTTTTGAATTTCTGAATGATCCTGTAACCAAGGGTGCTAAGGTGTATTAGCTGCCCCTCTGAATATACTAAATAATCTCCCTATAGAGCTCACAAATCAATATTTAAAATTGTGGCTTTACAACTAGAGAAGACTTTCAGCAGTCTCTATCAGACCTACTCAATTATTAGATAAATAACTTTTATGATTACTATATATATATAAAATGGCTTAATACCACTATTTTATAGGTTAAAGGTAATATTCAAATAGAAATTTAAGTATTGATAATATATAATTAGATAGATGTATGATATTTTAAGCTATATGTGTTTATTTATGTTTTTAGGTTAATTATTGATTATAAGGTTCATTAACAATATAAAATATAGAATATACTGGAGATAATACTATAATATTCTTCTTCTATTATAGAAGGGTGGGTTTTTATATTTATTGAGTTACTTTTTTATGGGGGATCTTATGACCAATCTAGCTAATAATACTTATTTGCTAAGAATATATATCCCTTAATGGATTCAGGATTTAATAATGACAAGGATAAGATAGCTATTAATATTAAATCTAATAATAATAACTTCTTTGAGAAGTGCTCTATGACTACTACTAATATTTGTTGTGATAATACTATTTATGCAATATTAAACTCTTTCATTAATACTGTAAATATTTTCTTTTATCAATGATTTCTGACTACTAATATATGCTTCTGAGCTTTGCTACTGAGCTTTAGAATTTTATTTTGCTAGTTATCCTACTAGAATAGGGATGGATGGATCCTTTAGATTGAGGACTAGATTTCCATTTATTGGGGAAATACTTCCATGAGCATGGGGGAAAATGAGGGAGAGAGGCCCTCTATTTATATTCTTTGGGCCCTCCATAGAGGCACTCAAAAACAGGGGACTTAAGAAAAATTTTACCTTGAGGTATTTTAGCTGGTGAGTGTTTTTGAAATGGTGTCATTTGATAAAGATATTGCACCATATGTTTGGATTATTGCATCATTCTGAACTTTGTTGATGTTTATTCACAGCCTTGAGCTAATTTTGCTGGTGAGTAATTTTGAGATGGTGTCATTGGATCAAGATATTGCACCATATGTTTGGTATATTGCACCATATTTTAAAACTTTATTTTTAATTAACTGAACTTTAATATTATTATGCACAGATTTGAGGGAATTTAGCTGGTGAGTAACTTGGAGATGGTGTCATTTGGTAGAGATATTGCACCATATGTTTGGTATATTGCACCATATTTTAAAGCTTTATTTTTAATTAATTAAACTTTGATATTATTATGCACAGCCTTGAGGGAATTTAGCTGGTGAGTAACTTGGAGATGGTGTCATTTGGTAGAGATATTGCACCATTTATTTGCTCAATTGCACCATTTTTCATTCTTTTGATTATGTAATCTTATTAAAGTTTATTTGGTGTTACTTTGGATATGAGCTGATTTAGTAAAATTATTGTATCATTTCTTTGTATTATGTTTGGCCATTCATGGAATTCTTTCAAGTTTATATGTAACTTTCTATGAATGAAGTTGATTAAGGTTTGAT
The DNA here is from genome assembly GCA_023105745.1 of Austropuccinia psidii. Lineage (NCBI taxonomy): Eukaryota > Fungi > Basidiomycota > Pucciniomycetes > Pucciniales > Sphaerophragmiaceae > Austropuccinia > Austropuccinia psidii. The sequence continues at coordinate 73,785,589 of JALGQZ010000001.1, read as the reverse complement.
TCAGTTCCATTTTTTTATACAATGGATGTGTATTAATACTTTTTAGTTGATCTTATTACATAAAATCCATTTTGGTGACTGTAATTCTTGGTAATATAATGTTTTTGGTGGTTTTAGGGTGAATGTAATGCTACATTGCTACCTTACATATGTAATTTTGAGTTTCTGTCTGTATTGAACTAAGCTTTTTTACTTTTTTGAAGCTTAATTGTAAGCTATCTGCTAAAGTCTTCCTTTATTTAATACTATCCTTGTTACTTTTTAGCTTATGTGATTGTGAAAGTGTCTTTTGAGCTGAGATATCCTAAATTGACCATTTAAGATTTGATATTTTGAATTTTTTCACCCTCAATGTGCTTGAAGCTGGCCCAGAAAGGTATGGAATATGTGAGCCTTAGAGGTAATTTCATATACCCAAAAGACCACAAATATAAAAAATAACATATTAATATAGATAAAATAAATTTATTTATATTATTAAAATAAAAATCAAAATATAAATATAAAATTATATTAAAAATAAAAAATTAATTACAATTTAAAAATAAAAATACATTAAATTTTGCAAGTATAAAATTACATTTATACTTGAAAAAATTAAGTAAAAATGAAATTTTAACAAAATTGTGAAAAAAATAAATAAATTTGGAAAAAAAGTTAAATAAAAATTATTATAACTTTTTATCGAATAAATAAACATATAAAAATTATTTCACCATTGGATTCCTCATAAAAAATCAGGTGGGGTCATCTCTGAGTGAAATTCTTGTAACTCAACTCTAAATAAGCTTAAATTAAGTTTTTAGTATTTTCAATACAAAAGTTGAAAATCCTCAAAACTTTAATTTAATTCACACCACATGTGGTGTTAACCATCAATTTTTGTGTTAAAATTGAGGTGTTGTGTTTAGTTTAGAAGTTATGAGGAATTGAAGTATTTTCAATTGAATTCAATTGAAATGTCAAAATGTGCGCGTGTATTACATAAGTGAACTTTAATTTACATATGAGGTGTCAATTATTATTGTATTGTACTGTACAATTGAATTGAATTACATATGTAAATTATAAGTATAATACATGATGAGGAATTAAAGGAAAAATAAATTGGAAAGATTAAAATTGGGGGGGAAAAGGAACTCCAGATCTAAGGGGGAGCTAGACCCCCAAAATCCTTGCTGACAGGTGTGGGATGTCAAAATTCACGCAAAAGTTCATCACTTTTGGCCTGGAATTGAGTCACAGGGTCTGTGGACTCAATTGATGATGAGGTTTTGATACCAACTGGGGTAGTTTTAGCTGTTGCCAAGAGGGTAAAACTACCCTTAAGATAAAACAACCATGGTAAAAACAGTTTTAACTGGTTTCTACGCCTCTGACACACATTCTGACGTGTTTTGAAGGCTCTAGGCCTGATATTTCTATAGCAATGGCTGATTTAAGGGTCTAAAATGGCTAAAAATGGCTTAAACCAGCCCTTTTTTGGCCTAAACCAGGGTTCAATGATGCCATAATTGGCTTTTCTGTTGTCAGACTGTTTTTCACGACTGACAAGAGTAAATTTTACTTTTGGAGTAAGAGAATTGATGGCTATAAAAGAATGTCTTCTTTGCCCCACTTTTCTCTTCATGTTAGAATCTTTTCCTTTTATTAATTAGTTTAAAACTGTTAAACCAATCAATAAAAGATTCCAACCACCATTTTTAAATCATTTTAATCCTTTTAACCACGTGAAAAAATCATTATAATCATTGTTTGTAACTCTTATAATCATTTTTACCCCTGAACCACCCCAAAAGTGAATTAAAGCATCTTTCATCACTGTTAACTTTGTCACTTTGTTTCCAAATTCACTCTGGTCACTTTTGGGCGTGTTATCTCTTTAATATTCTTTTTAAAAGACTTTTTTCTTTAATTAATTGCTTGCAGCTCTTTGCTCAATTAATTCCAATTGAAATTGCTCTTGAAGAAATTTCTTTTGTAGCCTTAAAATATCTCTTGTAGAGTATTTTTTGGATAAACTTTTATTGTTGGTAAAACAATAAATTTTTATAATATTATTGTTTTATACTAAGAAAGTTATAAACAATAAAATTGGCGTGTTTTCTCTTAAAAATAATATTCTTTACTATTTTTAATTGATTTCAACCTTATACAAATTTTGAGGACAGGAAAAGTACTTGATTTTTAATCAAAGTTTCATATCCACACCTTACATTTGGGGGCCCAGCCGTGATATTTTACCTGTGACATATTTTTTTTACTCTTTTTAAATCTTTTTTTCTTATATTGAAAAATTTAAAAACATATAAAAAATACTTATAATCCAAAAAATCCATAAAAAATAATTTTTTTCATATTATAAGTGAGGCTTAAATTTTTTATTTCTTTTTTGAAATATCTTTTTTTTACTTAATTAATTGGCTTTTTCATTAATTTTAGTGTCTGACAACGTGGTAAGACAAGAAAACATTGAAACAGCCTCAACAGTAACCAGCATTATCCCTGCCAGTACTGTTAATTCTGATCATAATAGTACTGTTATTGTGACTCAAAATAACCAACCTGAACCAATATCTTCTGAATTAATTAACTTGGACATAAGTAATACCCTTCAGAAAGCTAAGAATTTGGCAAATAGTAAGTTTTTGACGTAAAAATACTATTTTAAGCCTTTTTAACCATAATTATGCCTTCAACCAGGTCAGGAGCCAGCTATAACCCCTCAAGCAGCTCCCAGAAAGGTAATAGATGTGATTATGGCAGAGGACAATCAGGTACAGAAGGAAAAGGGTCAGTTGATGACTTCCAAACAACTAAAATGGGTCATTCTGAAGCTGATAATACCATTTTACCTTCAAAAAGAGCTGACACCGCCACAACAAGCCTCTGTGGACATATACAAAGCCAGCCACAGTGCATACAACAATGCACTCCAGTTCAAGGAGTACCAGATCCTGGCAGACCTGTGGAAGAATTGCATGAATTCTTACCTGACAGTGAGAAAATTCCTGGGCCATCCCAATACTTGCAAATTGCTCAATGGATGGCATCCATTGATGGAGAAGAAAAACATGATGCTTTTGACACTAGAATGGAGGAAAAACAACCCTCCACCACCCAAACCAGTGCCAAAAACAGCCCCAGTGGCCAGCAACAGCAATTCCAACGTGAAAAAGCAGCCACAACCTCCAAACAAGGGCAAAGGGAAGGCACCAGCTCCAAAACCTTACAGCCAGGGCTACAGAATCCCAAAGATTCAGCAGGATGCCATGGAAAATGTATTTCAGATGGCCAGAACCATGATGGAATTACAGAAGAAGGAGGAAGCCAGATTAAGGTTCCAGAAATGATTTCTGACATATTTGATTCCATCCCAGAGTTGTATAATGCTATAAATGACGTGAAAAAACATCTTTCTGATAAAAATGAAACCATTTGTAACAACATTAAAACAAACAACCTGAGTCTTTGCCAAATTAATGAGACACTTATGTGTTTTGAAAAAGTTTTGAGAACAATTAAAAATTCCAATAATGACAATTCTTCTAACAATAAAATAAATGAACAATCTGCCATTATTAAAGAATTGACAGATAAATATTCTAAATTCAATATTGATGACATAATTGAAACAAGAATTAAACAAGCCATAAATATTATCAAAACAGACAACAAGAAAGTCCTTGATGACATTTCAAATTCATTTACTGAAGTAAAGACATATACCATTGCCTTGAAAAAGTGTTTTGATACTTCACAAGAAGAAGTATCAAAATTATCAATGAAGTTGAATCAAGTCACTGCTGATAATACAAGACAAACAGAGTTATGGCAAAAACTGACACATAAGGAAGACATGTATAAAATTGAAGTAATAAATTTAATACAAAGCTTCCAACATGAATACAGAAATTCCCAAAGGTGTAGCAACAGTAAAATGAATGACATTGAACAAATACTGAACACCTTACCAAGAATTTCTACACCTCTAAATCAAAATGAGGGCACAAGAATTTCAAATCCACAAATATTGGATCCTGATAATTCACAATTAAAAAATGAATTATCCACTTCTTTTCAGAACTTGGAACCATCAATGGGCCAAGCACTCTTGAAAGAAGTTCCAAAACTGAAAGAATGGCCTCACTTCAGTGGTGAAGGAGAATATGACCATATGGAATTCATTAGAGGTATTGACATGATCAAAGAGGATTTTGAATTACCAGAAGAATTGGTAACAGCTAGGTTTAACACCTTGTTTACCAGATCAGCTCACAGATGGTACATCAAAATAAGACAAGCACATGGACACCAGAGTTGGACTTGGTGGAAAACCCAAATCATCAACAAATGGGCAAATGATGCTTGGAGGTTCAAAGTTGAAACAGCCTTTGAATCTGCCAAATTTAATGCTGATAAAGACAAAGCTTTACCATGGTTTTGCCAACAAAAGGACAGATTAACAGCATTATATCCTGACATGTCAGAATTTATGATCCATAGAAAAATTCTGAGGCAATGTGGAGGTGACTTAGAGCATGCTGTCAAAAGCAGGACTACTGAACAATCTTCAGCAGAGGATATTATCAATATATTAGAAGAAGTAACCACCAGAACCAAAATTGGTTCTAGTAGGGTGAATCTCAAAACAAGGTTTAATACACCTTGGAAAGATTCTGTGGACAAAAACCCCAAAGAAAATTCTAATAATATTAAGTATAAATCTGCAGATACAATCAGAAAGTGCCATATTTGCCAAAGCACCACCCATTTAGCCAATACATGTCCAAAAAGGGGTAAAATCAATGAAATTGACATTGAAAAAGACCCAGATGTTGAAAAAGAAGACATAATTGAAGACAATTCAGATGATAAGTCATCCATATTTTCTGAATCTTCAAAAGATATAGAAAATATCAATGCCACTTTTGACATCATGGAATCTTATTCCCACTTGCCACAATTGAGCAATGGTCAACTTGATTTATCAAAAGTTCAAGATGCACAACTTATGAAAACAAAACCAAACAGAGGGAAAGGTTATACAACTGGTAACTCCTGTATAACAGAAGTGGTGATTGACAACAAACCCACTAAACTTTTGCTTGACCCAGGAGCCTTCTGCTCTTGTGTTGGTAAATCTTTTCTTAAAACTTGTGTACCAAACTTTGAAGATCAATTGTTGCCAATTGATGGCATAAAATTTAATAGTGCAAGTAACCCAATGGAAACATTAGGAATTTTTGAGACCAATGTCATATTCCCACACATAAATGGGAATTTAAGAATCACTGTTGAATTTGTTGTTATGGAAAATTGCTCCAGTACCCATTTCATATTGGGAAATGATTATTTAATCATGTATGGCATAGATTTACACAACAACAAAGACAGATACTTTACTATTGGAGACAATAAGCGCCAAAAATTTGCCTTTTTACCATTTAAAAGACAAATTACAGTAAACAAAGTATCACCAGTCAACTTAGAGTTAGAGAAATTCAAGTCTGAACACTTAAATGAAGCTGAAATAAGCCTTCATTTGAGTGATAAACAAGAAAATGAACTCTACTCTCTTTTATATGACCATAAAGAAGCATTTGCCTCAGATAAAGAACCCCTAGGGGCAATTATTGGTCATGAAGTTGATATTATCCTTAATATTGAGAGACCTTATCCACCACTCTTAAGAAGACCTGCATATCCAGCAAGTCCAAAATCAAGAGAAGCTCTAGAAAACCACATTAAAGAACTTCTAGACCTTGGAGTAATAAGAAAAGTGGGCCACAATGAGGAAGTAGAAATAACTACACCAGTCATAGTGGCTTGGCATAATGGAAAATCTAGAATGGTTGGGGACTTTAGAGCTCTGAACACTTATACTGTTCCAGACGGATACCCAATTCCAAAGATCCAAATTGCCCTCACTCAAATATCTCAAGCAGTATATATAAGCACTATGGATGCTCTCAAAGGATTTCATCAGAATGTGGTGACACCAAGAGCAAGAAAATATTTGAGAATCATTGTTCATTGTGGAGTTTATGAATATTTAAGAATGCCCTTTGGTATCAAAAATGCACCTTCACACTTCCAAAGAATGATGAATGAAATCTTCCCTGAAGAACTTTCAGAAGGATGGTTAATCATTTACATTGATGAAATTATAGTCTGCTCCAAAACTTGGGAAGAACATATGTACAGACTGTCCAGGGTTTTGACAAAAATTCAATCTGTCAATATGAAAATTTCTTTAAAGAAATGCCATTTTGGATTTAAGGAGCTTAAAGCACTAGGACATGTAGTATCTGGTTTATCTCTTGGAATTGACAAAAACAAAGTTGCAGCAGTATTGCTTAAGCCCATGCCTCAAAACAAAAAAGAAATTCAGTCATTTTTAGGTTTTGCAGGGTATTACAGGCAGCACATTAAAGATTTTGAATCCATGGCAAGACCTCTTTATAAGCTATGTGACAAAGACACAGTATTTGAAATGACAGTTGACAGAGTAAAAGCCTTTGAATCTTTGAGACAAGCCTTGACCACTGCTCCACTCTTACTGATGCCAGACTTTAAGCTGCCCTTTAAGCTTTATATTGATGCATCAGGAGATGGGCTAGGTGCTGCACTTCACCAAGTTCAGATCATAAATGATAAACCTGTAGAAGGACCCATATGTTTCATATCTAGGCAAATCAAACCTACTGAAGCCAGATATGGAGCAAGTCAGATGGAGTGTTTATGCCTTGTTTGGGCTCTAGAAAAGCTAAATTACTTTCTAGAAGGATGTGTCTTTGAAGTAATAACAGATTGTACCGCTGTTAAATCACTTCTGAACATGAAAACACCCAACAGACATATGCTTAGATGGCAAATAGCCATACAAGAATATAGGGGAAATATGACTATTGTTCACAAAGATGGCAATATTCATAAAAATGCAGATGGACTAAGCAGATGGCCATTACCAAATGATATTGATAATCCTGCTTATGTACCAGAAGAAGCCTCCCCACAAATTCCAATAGAAGGGATAAGTGTTACAGACTTAAACACCACCTTCTTTGAAGAAGTCAGAAACAGTTACACTCAAGATAAGAATTGTAGCATCTTATGCCAAATACTTAACAAGGACTGTAAAGACAACTCTCTTACACATGCATTGGATGAAGTATGGAAAAAATCTTATGATGAAGGAAGATTTCACCTACTGGATGGTATAATTTACCACAGAACAAAGCACACATGTGTTATGACAGTTGTGGACAGGTCACTAATCAATCTTGTGCTGAAAGAATGCCATGACAGCCCTTTTTCAGGACATCTGTCTGAAGACAGAACAAAAGAAAAGGTAAAAACCTGTATATGGTGGCCAATGTGGCAAAAAGAGGTGACAGAGTATTGCAAAACCTGTGACAGATGTCAAAAAGCAAACAAATCCACTGGCAAGAGACTTGGAAATATGATAAAAATCCAAGAACCCAGCAGACCTTGGGAAATTGTCCATATGGATTGGGTAACAGGACTACCACCAGGTGGTGACAGAAGTTATAATGCTTGCCTAGTAATTGTAGACAGGTTCAGTAAAACTCCAATCTTTTTACCATGCCACAAAGATGATACAGCCATGGATACAGCTCTTCTGATATGGAATAGAGTAGTATCATGGACTGGCATATTTACAAATATCATTAGTGACAGAGATCCTAAATTCACCTCAGCACTGTGGACAAATCTTCACCAACTATTTGGGACAAAATTATCCTTCTCCACAGCCTACCACCCACAAACTGATGGTCTGGCTGAAAGAATGATTCAAACCTTAGAGGATATGGTGAGAAGATTCTGTGCATATGGCCTTGAATTTAAAGATAGTGATGGTTTCACCCATGATTGGTGTACTCTTCTTCCTGCACTGGAACTGGCATACAAAACATCCATTCATGCCAGTACCAATGAGACTCCTGCTATTCTGGAAAAAGGATGGAATCCCAAACTACCCCAAGATTCTTTGAGGAAAGATTTAGTTGAGATACATCCTACAGCTGCCAGCTTCAAAGGAATGCTAGACAGAGCCAGAAAGCATGCAGTAAGATGCATGGAAGACTCATTTGCATATGCTAAAAATAAATGGGACAAATCTCATGCCACTCCCGATTTCAAGGCAGGAGATTTAGTACTAGTATCCACCACCAACTTCAATAACATCAAAGGATGTAAAAAGCTCAAAGACTCCTTTGCAGGACCTTTTGTTATTAAAAGCCCTCCATGGAGACAATGCTGTTGAAGTAGAGTTATCTGAAGAACTTAGTAACAAGCATCCTACATTTCCAGTGAGCTTAGTGAAGCCATATAAATCTAGTGATGCTGATAAATTTCCCTTAAGGAATAAAGTTCCCCAAGTTATACCTCCTATTGAGACATCTGGTACTAAGAAAATTACCAAAGTTCTTAAAGAAAGGAAATTAAGAACCAAGAAAGTGAGGGAATACCTTGTTAGGTACAGTGACCCAACTTGTGAAGATGAATGGTTAGAAGAAAAAGATATACCAGAAGCTACCAAACTCCTAAGGAGATTCAGACACACTAGAAATAGCAATATTACAAAGTAATATTCTTTTTTAGGGGGAGGGAATGTGAGCCTTAGAGGTAATTTCATATACCCAAAAGACCACAAATATAAAAAATAACATATTAATATAAATAAAATAAATTTATTTATATTATTAAAATAAAAATCAAAATATAAATATAAAATTATATTAAAAATAAAAAATTAATTACAATTTAAAAATAAAAATACATTAAATTTTGCAAGTATAAAATTACATTTATACTTGAAAAAATTAAGTAAAAATGAAATTTTAACAAAATTGTGAAAAAAATAAATAAATTTGGAAAAAAAGTTAAATAAAAATTATTATAACTTTTTATCCAATAAATAAACATATAAAAATTATTTCACCATTGGATTCCTCATAAAAAATCAGGTGGGGTCATCTCTGAGTGAAATTCTTGTAACTCAACTCTAAATAAGCTTAAATTAAGTTTTTAGTATTTTCAATACAAAAGTTGAAAATCCTCAAAACTTTAATTTAATTCACACCACATGTGGTGTTAACCATCAATTTTTGTGTTAAAATTGAGGTGTTGTGTTTAGTTTAGAAGCTATGAGGAATTGAAGTATTTTCAATTGAATTCAATTGAAATGTCAAAATGTGCGCGTGTATTACATAAGTGAACTTTAATTTACATATGAGGTGTCAATTATTATTGTATTGTACTGTACAATTGAATTGAATTACATATGTAAATTATAAGTATAATACATGATGAGGAATTAAAGGAAAAATAAATTGGAAAGATTAAAATTGGGGGGGAAAAGGAACTCCAGCTCTAAGGGGGAGCTAGACCCCCAAAATCCTTGCTGACAGGCATGGGATGTCAAAATTCACGCAAAAGTTCATCACTTTTGGCCTGGAATTGAGTCACAGGGTCTGTGGACTCAATTGATGATGAGGTTTTGATACCAACTGGGGTAGTTTTAGCTGTTGCCAAGAGGGTAAAACTACCCTTAAGATAAAACAACCATGGTAAAAACAGTTTTAACTGGTTTCTACGCCTCTGACACACATTCTGACGTGTTTTGAAGGCTCTAGGCCTGATATTTCTATAGCAATGGCTGATTTAAGGGTCTAAAATGGCTAAAAATGGCTTAAACCAGCCCTTTTTTGGCCTAAACCAGGGTTCAATGATGCCATAATTGGCTTTTCTGTTGTCAGACTGTTTTTCACGACTGACAAGAGTAAATTTTACTTTTGGAGTAAGAGAATTGATGGCTATAAAAGAATGTCTTCTTTGCCCCACTTTTCTCTTCATGTTAGAATCTTTTCCTTTTATTAATTAGTTTAAAACTGTTAAACCAATCAATAAAAGATTCCAACCACCATTTTTAAATCATTTTAATCCTTTTAACCACGTGAAAAAATCATTATAATCATTGTTTGTAACTCTTATAATCATTTTTACCCCTGAACCACCCCAAAAGTGAATTAAAGCATCTTTCATCACTGTTAACTTTGTCACTTTGTTTCCAAATTCACTCTGGTCACTTTTGGGCGTGTTATCTCTTTAATATTCTTTTTAAAAGACTTTTTTCTTTAATTAATTGCTTGCAGTTCTTTGCTCAATTAATTCCAATTGAAATTGCTCTTGAAGAAATTTTTTTTGTAGCCTTAAAATATCTCTTGTAGAGTATTTTTTGGATAAACTTTTATTGTTGGTAAAACAATAAATTTTTATAATATTATTGTTTTATACTAATAAAGTTATAAACAATAAAATTGGCGTGTTTTCTCTTAAAAATAATATTCTTTACTATTTTTAATTGATTTCAACCTTATACAAATTTTGAGGACAGGAAAAGTACTTGATTTTTAATCAAAGTTTCATATCCACACCTTACAGAATACCACATCGGACGACGCCATTCAAATAACTTTATTCCAACAAGCTCTTGGAAGTATCAACTACCTAGCTCATCACACCAGACCAGACATGATGTTTACAATAAATAAGCTCTCAAAACACTCGATCAAGCCTAATCAGTTTCATTGGAATACCCTGAAACACTTGCTCCGCTATTTGAATGGAACAAAGGACAAGTGTCTAGTGTGTAAACCACAGGCAATCAAGGAAACCTTAACAGGTTGGGCCAACGCAGACTATGCGAACAACAAAGAAGACAGAAAATCTGTATCCGGCTATGTGATCCTGGCCTTTAGTAATCCAATTTGCTGGCTGAGTAAAAAGCAATCGGTGGTGGCTCAATCCACCACAGAGGCCGAGTACATTGCCATGAATGTCTGCTCAAAACAGCTACGCTGGCTCACTTTCATGCTTAATGATTTAGGACATTATTCACCTCAACCAGTTCTTATCAATGACAATTTGGGTGCAGTAACCATCTCAAAACAGGCTTCACTGAATGCTAACACCAAGCATATAGAGGTAAGATATCAGTATGTTCAAGATTGCGTAATGAAGAACTTAATCAAGGTGGTTCAAGTCTCAACCAATGATATGATAGCTGATATACTTCCAAAACCCCTTGGGGTAGTCAAACTTCAACAAGTATATAAACAATTACACCTTGAGGATTCTGGAGGAGTGTTATGAAATGAGAAGAATTGTCTCGGCTATTAACTGTGCAGGGGTTGTTTATCCATCATTGAAGACATCTCTGCAGGGGTACTTAGAGCATGGATATGGACTATCGTATCTTAGACTTAACATAATTGTGATGGGGAAATGTAAGAATGACTAACGATTGGGTTTGTCAATGGTATATAATAGATTATGGTCATCGACTTGAACTATTAGAATCAAAATCTTATTCGTCGACTGTTCTATTATTTAACTTAACTAAATATAATCAACCTTATACTTGTACGCATTGTTCTGGAGGAGTATAGGTATAGTTTATCACTCCTTCTCATTGTGTAGCTCCACCAACTGACATTACATCTGCTAGTATAGAGTACTAGGTATATATTGTTGTTGTGTTGTTGGTTTTCCATTACAATTGTTGAACAACTGAATAGATTCCCTTCAGGTATTTTCTAAACTCACCAATATCACGCTTGATTGCTGCTGTACTTACTATCTTTGTTTTAGTATTACTAATTACTGGTTTTGTAATATCATAGCAATTATAAGACTGTTAACACCTACGCATTGCAGCTTATTCCTATCGATGATAAAATACCCCATCACAAATTTGAAACCAATGATTCCAGAGATAGCAGTTTCATATGGTCCAAAATGGGAAAGCTCATGGAATGGGCATATGAACATGTACAAGTGAATTTATAAATGAAATTTCTAAAGGAAGAAAATGCCTTCTAAGCTAAAATCATCCAATACACAAACACAAATCTAGCCAAAATTTGGGCAGAATTTGAAAAAACCAATAGGAAGTTGAACTCAATACTGGAGAAACTACAGGCTATGAGGAAAAAATTAATATATGTCCAGAAGCAGAAGGACAATTTGAAAAAAAGAAAAAAAGAAGATAATTTATTCTCTCAAACAAATCAAGGTGATAAACCCATTACCAAATCCAAAAAGGTAAAAGGGAAGAAGAATCAGAAAACCAAGCTACTGCATACCAGGATCCAAGGTTAAGTTCTGAGTCTATTTACCAAGATGGTGAAAATCTCAGCTGCTCCGAAAAGTAAGCAATGAAGAAATTACTTGGAGTGGAAAACTGGCCTCAATTCTCAGGAATGGTAGAATATGATCACATGAAATTTTTTGATTATTTTGATGGACCTTTTGTTTATTTACCAACGATACCAGACTACTGGAACACCAAAAGACTCAAAACTTCATTCAGAGGCCATGAAAATATATGGTACACTGAAACAGAAGAGATACATGGAAGGAGAAGCTGGCAATGGTAGAGAAACCAAATAATAGAAAAGTACAGCAATGGTACTTGGATTTGGCAAAAGACATCTATTTTGAGAGTGACAGATACTTTACAGAGAAACACCCTTATTAATGGTGTCTTGAACAAACCAAAAGACTCAAATCTATTGATCCAACAATGACAATAGAGATGAGGAATTGCAAGATTTTAGCAAAACTGACAGGAGACTTAGGACATATAGTAATGTGCAGATGCAGAAAAATAGGCAGCATTTATGAAATGGCAAATGTCATACAAGATGTCAGAAGAGAAACATAAATTGGAAGTACACCATATAGATCACATAAGAGCAGAGGAAAACCAAAGCTACTCATATAAAAAGACATCAAACCTACCAATGGTGCAGAAGCACAAAGGAAAATAAGAACATGTCATAATTGGGGATCTCCTGAACACTATGAAAATCATTGTCCCAAGGGAAAAAAATAATATCACCAAAGGAACAGTCAGTAGAAGAGCACATAGAGTACAAATATGACTTTGAAAGTACAGGAAATGGGCTAAGAGAATATTCAGATGGTGAATCAGAGCCTATTGGGAAATATTTACTGGAGTATCAGAATGAGAAACCAGGACAAGTCCTAGAAAACTCTTCAAAACCTGAATTCAGTGAGCCCAGAAATGGTTAAGACCATGGTGGGAGAAACACTGATTTCAAAGAATATTTGGAAAACCCCAAAATGGGGATGGCCTTTATTCATGTAGGAGAACCAAAGCTTGATTTGTACATTGAAAATACAAAGCATCCTTTGATAGTTGACAAAGGAGAAACTTGATCAGTATTAGTCAAGAAATAATTTGATATTTACTTTTGAATGTGGAATTAAGCAATCCTTGTAGCAAAAGCAAGAGGCTTTCAAAGTGCCTCTGAAGAAATAAAGTCACTTTAAAAAATCCAAAAAGTGTTTCTAATTACACCCACAATGGGAAACCTCATCTTAAATATTGAATTTGTGGTACTCAAAAATGCTGACATTGATAGATTCTTAATAAATAAAGAGTAACACAGAATCTATGGTATTATAATGAATAATTCCACCAAGAATTTCTTGGAATTTGGGGAATCAAAAAAAACAAAGTTCTACCTTAAAAGTGACAAGCTCAACAAAATAGAACTATATTCCAATAAAGAGTATCCGATAGAAGGTAATAATAAAACACCAAGAAAAGACCAGTGAGTCAAACTGGAGATTATTATAGATATAAATTCTCCTTTGAAATGCTCTAGAGCACCCAGAAGGACAAAAGAGTCTCATAAATGATGAGCCTTTTTGTAGGGACGTTATGTCAGCCTGTGACTCCAAACAGAGCACCAGCATGACATCCAACATACCATGAGTAATGGGATGAAGATTTTTGGGAAAATATATCTAATAAGCATATTTTTTCAAGAGGGAGACTTCTCAAATATACCCAACTCAACCTTACCCAAATAAGATAAGAAAGGGTAAATATATTCCCTGTCAAAGATATGACCAAATAAGCAAAACCCTTATTTTCACCAAAACCCTTTAAATCATCCATGGCTGTTATGAACTTAGCTTGTGACAATTGTGTCAATTTCTCATGGATTCTGGGTATTGGATATCTTTCTGTAATGGTATAGGTGTTCAGGGCTCTGTGTCTCCTACCATTCTTGATTTTCCATTATGCCAAGTTATAATGACAGGTGTAGTGACCTCTACCTGTTCATTATTTCCTACCTTTCTTAATACTCTAAGGTCCATTAATTCTTTAATGTGTTCCTCCAAGGCCTCTCTAGCCCTTGGACTAGCTGGGTAAGCAGGTCTCCTTAGTAAGGGTGGGTAAGGCTTTTCCACATTAAGAATTATATCCACCTCATGCCCAATTATGGCACCTAGTGGCTCTTTGTCAGTTGCAAAGGCATTTTTGTATTTAAATAAGAGGTCAAGCAATTTTTCTTTCATTTTTTCTGTTAATTCTTGATTGAATTCTGCCTCTTTGAGTTGTTCAGATATAAAAAGTTCCTTTTCTGGACTTTTCTCTTCATTCTTAATAACTGTGATTTGTTTTTTGTTATTTAAGAAGCCAAACTTTTGTCTTTTGTTGTCTCCTATGGTAAAATATCTATCTTTTTGGTTAGAGATATCTATACCATAAATTGATAAGTAGTCATTTCCAAGTATGAAGTGATTACTAGTACAGTTGTCCATTACTACAAACTCTACTTTAATTCTGACACAATGTGAGGGGTGGGGAAAAATTAGTGTTAAATCAATTATTCCAAGGGGCTTCATGCTCTCACTTGCACTACTAAATTTGACACCTTGTATTGGAATAAGTTTTTCTTGCCAATCTGGGACAATGGTTTTTAAATAACTTTTACCAACACAGGTACAATATGCTCCTGTATCCAAGTTCACTTTTCCTTCTTGGTTATCAACCATAAAAATACTTATCCTTGATTTTCCAGCTGTATATCCCGTTCCTTTTGCAGGTTTGGTTCTGTACATTTTGGCATCTTGTATATTTGTCAGGTTTGTGTCAGATGTTCCAACTTGTGGTAGGTTTGAGTTAACATCTAGTACTTCATACATTATATCAATATTATTAATTTGTGCATTAATTATATTAATTTCATCACTTTCAGAACTTTTTGACTTTTCTGTTTCTTTTTCAGAGTCAGATTCCTCCTCCTTTTCATTGTGGTTTTCTGTTTCCACAATTTCATTAATCTTTGCCTTTTTGAGGCAGTTGTTGGCTAAGTGTCCAATACCTCCACCTTTATGGCATTTTATTTGCTCATTATTGTTGGATGTATTGGGCTTGAAAGCTTCTTTTGATTTATCTTTTTTGATAAATGGCTTATTTGGACTTTTAATGTCCAATTTCTTCCAAGTTCTGCCAATTTTTGTTCTTGTCACTATGTCCTCTAGTGCATTGATATACTCTTCTGTGTAGCATGGTTCTATAAACCTGCTTCTTAGGGCATGCTCTAGCTCTCCTCCACATTTATTAAGTATTTTCATGTGCACCATCTTTTGTGACATTTCTGGGTACAATGAATTGAGTCTTTCAACTTGTTTTAAGAACCAAGTTAAAGGTTTGCCTTTGTCTGGGTCAAAGAAAGAATTTTCAAATGCATTCTCTATCTTGTACCTCCAGGCATCATTAGCCCACTTGGTGATTATTTCTTGTTTCCACCAAGACCAGGTGTTTTTGCCATTTGTTTGTCTTATGCCATAATACAATCTTTTTTCAGATTTTTCAAACAATGAATGTAATCTTTCAGTAATTAGTTCATCTGGTGTGGCATAATCTTCTTGTAGCATGTCAATTGTCTTGATAAATGACATGTGGTCATATTCACCTTCTCCTGTGAATGTTGGCCATTCTTTTCATTGAGGTGCTTCCTTCATTAAGACTTGGTTATTTTCTTGGTGACTTAAGTCTGTTATGAATGGATTTCTTAATTCCTCTTTTGGTTCAACAGGGATTTATATGTGAGAAAATGGGGTTGATAACCTTGGCATATTTGAGTTGGCCTCATTAATTTTATCCATTTTTTCAGTACTAAGCCTTATTTCACTTTGAATGTCATCTTTCAGATGAATTCTTGCTTCATCACTCTTTTCCACATGGTCCAAAAGTAATTTTTGGTGTGATGAAGTCTTTTCTTCAAATCTTTCTACAGAAATACTTAGTTTGTTTAATTTTTCTGTAAGATTGTCAACACTCATGTCATAATTGATTGTCAAAGTTTTATCTTTGATATATTTTATGTATTTATACAATTCTTGTTGTCCTTGTATTAATTCTTGAGTGTTATCAATCAAAATCTTTGGTTTATTATTTTCAAAAATAAACTTAATGTTGTCAATTTCTTTTTTATTTTGTACAACAATTTTTGTTAAAGAAGATAAGTTGATTTTTATTTCTTGTAATGATAATAAACTTTTTTTAATTTCTTTTAGAGGTAATATACTATTTTTAATTTATGTTAAAGTATTTACAACATCTTTGGACAAGGTTATTTCTTTGGAAAATGAGGTTGTCTCATTCTTTGTTCTTCCTTGTCATTGAGTTCCATCAAGGTTCTGGCCATGTTGAATACATTGTCCATGGCATCCTTTTGGATTTTGGGGATCCTGTAGCTTGGGGAATATGATTTTCTCCAATTCTTTTTCTTGTTCTTCTTCCCTTCTTGGGGAAGTGGGTTGACCTGGGGCTTGCTGGTAGAAGCTACTGGGGCTTCTTCCTTGGTTGCCTCCTTCTTTTTGGCATGGTACTCCTTGATCTTTTTGATTTGAGGTTTGGATGATAGTGGATTCCATCCATTGGAGTATCTCACTATTTCCTCCTCTTTGAGGAACTTTTTCAGGATGTGCCAGGAGTTCATCACTCCTTGGTGTATTTGGGGCAACATTTCCAAGTCCTTGTCTTTGTACACTGTGTAGTACTGTTTGTACTGGCTCATGTAAATGTCTATTTGAGCCCTCTGAAGGTGATTTGTACCTGTTTGAGTCACTCATACTTAGCTCTAACTCTGGTTCAGATATCATGGGCATTTCTGTGACTTGCCTTTGGGATAGGGCACTTCCTTGTGTGGATTCTGTTCCACTGGGGATATTGCCCTTCCTTTTCCCTTTTGAGGAATCAATTCTACCTCTGAGTCCAGCTCCATCTGATTGGATGGAGTATTGGGAGCCTCTTCTGGTAGTCATATTTTAAGAAAAATAAGAGATAAGAGGACTTCAGAACAGGAATTCTTCTCATGGAAATTTATAAATGAGGTACTCACCTTCAGCGTCCTGAATAGTGGATCCTGGAAAGTCTAATCTCTTAGCTTTCTTTTTCTTAGTGATCATTGGTGTTGGAGAACTTTGACAAGTTTCTTCCACCAATCTTTCAACAGTGGTTTGGTTGTCCTCTGTTGGATTGTCTTCAAACACTAAAAAAGACAAATAAATATAAGTCTTTTATAAAAAGTGTCATTTTTTTTGGTAAGATATGGCAATTTTCCATGTAAAAATTGCTTTTATATCTTAAAAAATGAAAATAAATAAAGAAATGAAATTAGAATAAAAAAATAACCCTTTTTTTTTATTGGTTTTTATTTATAATTTTTTTTGGCTTTTATATTTTTATTTTTAAAGAATAAAATAAAAAAATGAATAGGATTCTTTTATAAAATTGATTTATAATATAAAATTCTTTTTAATTTATAAAATATCTTTTTTAATTACTAGAGTCACTCAAAGAAAGTTCTTGCAAGTCTAAGGATGGTAAAAACCACGTGTAAGACAGTATAATTGCTTTCCAAATGCCTCAATAGTATTTAAAATTAATAAATATAAAATTATTATATAATTTTATGATTATAATTCTAATTTATTATTGGATAAACCCAATTAGAATCTTTTTAAAGGTCTTTTAGAGTAAAAATCATGGCCAGGCCCCCAAATGTAAGGCTTGACTATCAAACAATCAGTAAAAATTACTAATATTTTACTCATTGTACTATGAATGTCCTTATAAATGAAATAAATAAGATAAAAAGAATTATAATAATTATGGCTTAAGAATAATTATGTTATTAAATGAATATAATAATATAATAAGTAAATATATTAATATAAGATAATTAATATACTTAAAAGCACTTTATTATTGTTACCAACAAATAATAAAGGCGTAAAAAATTGTTTTTTTAATAATAAAAAACAATTAATAACAATAATATTACTAATATTAAAGTCATAAACTAATATAAATACTATTTATATCAATTATAGAACTACTAAAGTAATAATAGAGAAAAATTATTATAATAAGAGAAATAACCTAGTTTTAATGCTTAATATAATAATTTTGAATAATTTTATTCCAAAAAATGTAAATACAACTTGTTTAAATTGTAGTTACAATAAAATTTAAGAGAAATTACAATTTTTCTTGATTTTACGTGGAATAGAGGTTTTTAAGAGAAATTTCAACAAAACAATTAAATAATTGCAATAATCACATCAGAGATGATGATTATAATGAGATTATATTTGGTCTTTAATAATATAGAAGCTTTATATATAAAGAATAAAGAAATTACCTTTTTATTTAATGATTTAATGTTTTGTAAGCATCTGAGGGGAAAACAGAGTAAAAAGAGCTCTATTTATAGTAAATACCTCCCTCCTAGATTCCAGAAGGCTTCTAGTAGACGTTTACTGATTCTTTCTACTAGAAATGATCAATATTCTAAGGCTTGGTGATGATTACATCATGATCAAACCATCTTACCTCATAATTACGCCATTATTTAGAGTTATCACTATAACTCTAAGCTTTATGACATCATAGGCTTGGCAGAAGCCTAAGCTTTGTAGATTTTATTACTATTAATCATATTCTAATATTATTCACCAGTTTCATCACTTATATGACTGTTAAACTTAAAATAAGATTACAGTGAATGATCTTAAATGATCAAATTTAAGCTTAAACTTTGATCATTCACAAATTTTAAGTTATACACACTACAGCTATTCTGAGAGTGTATTCTGATAGCTTGGCATGTCATCATTACACTTCCAAGAGCATTTCATTATATCATCAAAACTGTATTTTGATTATTTTTCTTGTAACTCATCTTTTCTGTCGAAATTTAATATTATAAACTTCAAACCATGATTTCAAGGGGTTATACCTTGAATATTGTAATAAAAAATAAATCATTCTTCACGAATGAACTAGTATAATCCAACTCTCCACTTTTTTTAATTTTGGACCACTCTCATAACAAAGTGGTCAACAGCTCTATTGATTTTAATCAATAATCCATTACAGGTTTTAACCGTTTTTATAACTTGTGAAATAAAGTTCATTTCTGTATTCCTACAGTAATTATGTGGTGACTTTATTTTTGGTTCATCACTCTATCATGTATATTTTAAAAGATATTAGCTAAAATCCTTGAATATATGCGTTGACCAAAAGAGTGCATATATTCAGCTTAACTCCTTAAGTATTGACTTTAGAGATTGGATTCTTAATTGTTTTATGTGTAGATGTTTATGTAGAATCCAATGGTACCATTTATTTTACATTCTGTTTCATTTGTATTTGAAATAATTAAGGATTCATGTTTTTTATAAGGTATTATTACTTATAACTCATTGAATATTGACTTTACAGATATGCCATAAAATGGTATATGTGTATTTTACCATGGGGAATCCACTGGTGTAATTTATTTTAAATTTGTATTCATTGTATTTTAAGCTAAAAAAAGTTTTATGCCTATTTATGGCATTTTTGTAGTTTTAAGGTATAATTATTTTAAATATTTCTTGTGACCTTTTTGGGTATGTGGTCATATCCCAAAGGTTCACACAAACTGCTCTAACCGGACACCTACCCAACATCTTTTACTTTCATCAAGAACACATCTACACAACAATAATCAAGAGTAGCACCTTTGTTTCCTTCACCACAGACCTTTGGACCAGTCCAAATATGAAAGCCTTTATGGAAATCACTTCTCATTTTATTGATTCTAATTATAAGCTAAAATAAATTCTCTTGGGCCTTACCAAGATTAAAGGTGAGTTTTTTTTCTCCATTTGTTCTTGTGGCCGAATATCTCATTCATGCAGGTGACCACTCTTTTATCTCACTCAAAAACCATTTCAAAATGATCCTCCACTGCTATGACCTTGAAAAAAAATTAATTTTCATTACAACAGATGATTCCTCAGCAAACCATTGCATGGCTCAAGAGATTGAACACTTAATACCATATTTTTCTGAATCCAACAATGTGATTGGATGCATGTCGCACACAATCCATCTGGCTGCACATGATGGTCTGAATGCTTCCACTCAATCAGGACCTATTCCAGTTAATCAAGAGGCTGTTGGAAAGACTTCAGTCCCAATGGCTGTAAACAACTTGGCAGATGAGCCAGATAGACAGAGTACATGGTATGATTCAATTCTTAATTGCCTCAGTAAGCTTGCATCATATATACAGCAAAGCCCTCAGAGGCATGAAACATTTATTTGTACAGTCAACCTCATTTATGAAGAGGGCCAAAAAACCAAAGAAACTACCCTTTTGTCAAATTTTTGCACCCATTGGAAGTCAATTCACAATATGTTGGAACAGTTGCTATCCTTGAAAAATACATGCATCCACTTTTTCAGCACTGAAAACATGCAAGCTTATTGTGCTACCCAACTCAAATGGGGGAAGGTTTCAGTAATGGTAAATTTTCTGCAGCCCTTTTATGAAGTGATCCATATTATTTGTTTCTCAGCTTATCCCACAATCAACAAGATGCTACAATTATATATATCACTTTTCAAACACAGACAGCAGGTACATCATTTTCATCTCTTGTAACAATATCATGGTAATATTTCTGATGACTTATTTTTGAAAGGCTTGTGATAAGTATGATATCACACCAATAAAGTATGCCACAATGGCAATTACCAGTAAGTTGTCAAAGTATCTCAAGCAACTATTTCTCAAAACGCCTGTTATATGTGCCTTGATTTTTGACCCCCAATTCAAACTTCAATTCTTCACAAATCATCAAACAAAGCCATCTTGTTTTGGAACTTTGTTGGCCAAGATTACAGCCATTTTTGATGAGGATGCAAGAAGACATGTTACCTCTGAGAATTTCAACAGTGAGGCAACCCATAGTGGCAACCTGGTCCCTGTCAGCATTGTAATGGGGCTGTTTGATGATATGTACTCTTTGGCATCATCCAAGGGAAGAACCTTTGAAAAGGAAACCCAACAATTCTTTCTTGAGCCACCAGAGCCCAAAGAGAGCAACATCCTCCTCTTTTGGAAATCAAGAGGTATAATTTTCCCAACTCTTGCTCATATGGCATAGAAATATCTTTCCATCCCAGAAACAAGTGCCCCATCTGAAAGGGACCTTTCATGTGGTAGAAAGATATTTACATACCAGTGAGCTTCACTCTCAAGCATGCGTGTTGAGCAATTGGCATGTGTCAAGGATTGGGGCTGCACTTTTGGGCCAATATATTCTCACAAATGACCCTTTTTACTAATTTTTACACTCATCAATTGTTCTATTTTTTGTTTTGATACCTTTTTTTCTTCCTATTGCCTTATTACCTTGAATGAGAATTGTAACTTGTGGCCTGAAATGGATTCCTTGGTTCCCATTGGTGGTCCAAGCCTCATCCCGTACCCCGCTCAAACAGGGTGTGAACTTAAGTTTGACGTAATATTATCTGCCCCGTGACCCGATCCCGTAGAGGTATTCCCTCGGGTGCTGCGGGAAGTCTTCGGGCCGGGGGTCACCCTTAGTTGAGATGTATGCGCGACAATACAAGAGCACACAGTATAAGAGCAACTGACTCCACAGATGATAATAGGATAGAAAAACAGTCTCCTCAAACTCCTACAGACGACCACTCACATTGTACAAGCGTTCTTGTGGTAGGTACTATCATTCCTCAAGTTTTGTTTTGTTATTTGCTAACCTTTTTTTATAGTATGATTTCACCTGTGATCCGTATAGCTTGCAGTGTTTCGTTTATTTAGGAGTGTAGATTCCATAGTGCTAGGTATGCATCCTAATAGGCTGCAGTCATCACCTTGTAATACTAAGCATGTTCATGTTTATTAGATAGAATAAATTACCTCTTTCTACTCTCTTAGTGTTAAGATAGGTATCGTTGTAGTACATTGTTCACCCTTAGGTATATCTTATTTCTTTTGTATTATATTATCATGATCGATGAGTGTGATAATTCAATTCCTTAGTTTATGGATTCTTTTACGTAGTTATGGCCTGTGGCAGGATTCGGATGCGGCACCTTCAGGTTGAGTAATCAAACTTGTCCGAAAGTCCTTCTCCGCCAGATAGTCACTTCCCTCCGTCAGACTACAAGTTGATGATTACTAATTACTGCACACTTAACCTGTGTCTGCCATAAATTGAAACTGTGTGTGACGGCACGCTTTCAATAGTATGCCGAAGCCAAGCTGGTGAATTGAACACATATATAATCAATGGCAACCCAAGGTGACAGACCATAGTTCTCGCCCCTCATAAGGAATCAACACGACAAATTTTTTAATCAGCAATACCTCAATTTCATCATTTTTTTAATCTGCTTGGTACTTTTCCCAGTGCTCATTGTTACTGTTGGAAGTGAAGTATTGTCTTCGTGACTACTGTTGCAGATCCAATATAGCACCCATTTCTTGAAAGATAGACGAGATATGAAGTTGATCACAGCCATGCAGATTATTCTCATCAGTATGTTGTTGATATACTGTGTGCCAACGGCCGGTTTACCTATGCCAGCTAATGCCTTGGAGCTAACTAAAGAACAAAAGGACAGAAATTTTTGGTGCTATCTGACTTGTG
Organism: Austropuccinia psidii; assembly: GCA_023105745.1. Taxonomy (NCBI): domain Eukaryota; kingdom Fungi; phylum Basidiomycota; class Pucciniomycetes; order Pucciniales; family Sphaerophragmiaceae; genus Austropuccinia; species Austropuccinia psidii. The sequence continues at coordinate 73,762,714 of JALGQZ010000001.1, read as the reverse complement.
GGCTCACTGAAGCAATTCGCTCTTGCTATAACAAGTGCTGCAAATGACAGAGCCTACAATCAGCAATGCTTGATTATTAGCTCGACATCACCAAATCAATATCGCCTACGGGCAACCATCGGATCTTCAATCCATTCCTTTAATATTTTCTTATATTCCTAATCTGTCGACTCCTTTCTTTTTTCGAATTTTACATCAAAAAATAAATAAATCAAACACTCTCGTCTTTCTCTTTCTAAAACCTACCGAATTCTCTTTCGACTCTTTCCTTTTAAAAGTATAACCCTACCCAAAAAAATATAAAATATAAAACAATGTAAAAAATCTAAAAATAAAAATAAAAATTAAAAAATTAAAAAATTAAAAAATTAAAAAATTAAAAAATTAAAAAATTAAAAAATTAAAAAATTAAGAAATTAAGAAATTAAAGAATTAAAGTAGTAGAAAAATAAAAAAATCAAAGAATAAAAAAATAAAAAAGGTAGAAAAACAATAGAAAAAAAACTAGCAAGAAATAGCAATATATATATATAAATATAAAGTACTCTCTGCTTCTGTGATCAATCTACCGCTCTGCTTCATTTCACTACAAAATGTAACTGCTTTCCCATACGCTCTAACAGATAGCAGTTACGTTTTGAGCTTGCTTGAGGTGATCAACTTTTTTTCCTGGCATGGCTTAAACATGCAGCGCAAAAAAATATATTACCCTGTATTGAAATTCGATAAAGCAAAATGAAAATTTAAATAATAAGAATGATAATAGTAATACAATTAATTAAAGGCAAGATCAACTAAAATTAATCTCGAAACAACGCTGAAGCGCACATCGAGTCAACTGCTTACGGGTCCAACGATAAAACTTTTTGGTAGTGATCAATGATTATTTATTTGATCATATTGGGGCTGTCATCGACCTAGGTCATCATCCTCAAGCCATGATCTTCCCCTACCTCAACCTCGGTTGAGACGCGCAGCAAGATCAGATCCTTCTTCTCCTATCAATAGCTCAGAGCCCTGTAGTCTTTCCAGTTCCTTCGATGATTTTTTAATATTTGATTCACAAAAGTGAAGGCATTTTCGAAAAGGCAAAAGATGAAGAATAATCCCAAGAGAACTTCTATCTCTGATAATGAAGGCATCTAGATTTTCCAGACTAAAGCCTCTCAACGTGCTGTCAAGGTCAGTCTTAACATGCTATTTCAGTGAAACGACTCCTTCATAAATCTAAGTCTTATGCTTTTACGTACATTTTACATTAGTTGAAAGAATATAAAATAAACTATACATCACATCTTTTACTATCCTTCAAAGATTCTACAGAATCTGTTCCGATTGTTGACAGTCATGCTTCTTCACCCTACCTGGCAAAGCCAGCTCTGATTCATCAAATCGTCCTTCCCCAAGCAAGCCACATAGGCTCAAAAACCAAGAACCGCAGAACTCATAAAAATCTGGGAAAACTGGTCCCTCAAACATTGGAACCAATCAAGCCTGATCAATTTGTCATCCGAGAGCTTTCCCTTTTTGAGTGATCAATTCAAAACCAACACTGCAATAAACTTGATCAAGATTGCGAACCCACAGCTCCTTTTGAACCGTTAGAATATTTGTGCAAATATAAAGAGTTTTGCTTTAATGACCGTACGTGGGTTGCTCATTCTTCAATCTTAGGCTTTTTATCCTCTTTGATTGTTATTGGCTGACTGGAAAGATTGTTTTTTTCAGTTTCCTTGTTGCCAAACATCCAAAAATTCTATATGGACTTTTATCAAAACGACCATTTATTGATCCAAGATAATTCTCAAGTGAAGTCGCTGAGGGTTTGATTGAGATTTTAATAGCGACCTGAAAGATGGTCACCTTTTGTTGAAAATCGGTAAATTTTCCAATTAAATATCAAAAGACGTCAAGTAGGTTTTAAAGAATATTTGTTTTTTGATTTTTAAGGAACAAATAGAAAAATTAGCAATGGAGAATTTCGTCTAGTTTGGGAAAATTCGTCAAGAGCCCAAAAAATCAAGAGTCATTGCTGCTTTTAAAACCAAAATCAAGTTTAGGTTTGAGTAATTTAACGATTCAAATCGCATATTGATACAAAGGCAAGACGGTCATTCAACAGAAACTTTACTGATGAGTATGGGTAAGTTTGTTGTTTATGTACTTATTTATTTATTTTGACTGTGAGTGTTTTGAATTTTCTCATTAATTAGTCATTCATCGTTTAGCAGGCCGATAAAATGTCACTCAGTGTGGTACCCAAGTGTCAGAACTGAAAGCGTAGAAGAAATAAGGTTTTATATCAATGTACTAATCAATTAGAAGCGTAATATACAAAATAAATGAGATGTACCTCAAGTTGAACAACGCAGTAAGATAGATCTATGGTTTTAGGACAAAGGCACACACAAGGTACTGATTCCAACAACATGATGAGGAGATATAGAATAAAAAGTAAGAAAACACCGTCGGACAAGATGATAAAGCAGTGATGGAAGTGAGAAGCATTGCTATTTAAAGCGAAGTCGAGACGGTGAAGTCCTAGCTCTCCTCAGTTAGGCTCACAGGATTGTCACAACGAAACAAACTGGCTAGGCAAGTGGTAATGAAAGTAATACAACTATTGAAAATTACGATCAAGACCCTTCGGAGCAACAAGGTCAGACTGAGCGCCACCGTGCCACTCCTAGATCAACGCGCGCCCCTCCTGAATCAATCATCGAAGTCCTCTTTTCTTTTCGAACACTCTCCTTAGTGATCTTACTTTCCTTTTCCCTCTTTTGTTTCTTTTCATTCTCTTCTTAATCTCAAACTATCCTTGCTTCCGCTTCTCTTATCTCTTCTTCACTCTTTCTTTGTGATTGTTGTATCAAACCCGCTTGATTCAGGTATTTTTGTCGTGCAAAACTAACTTTTCATTAACTATCTTAAAACACTAACTAACTATTAACTAGCAGACTGCCTACTTTGTACCCTGCGTTGTTGCTGCCATCTTTGTCTACTTAGCTGTTTTTAGTCCACCATTTAGGTATATTCTTATTCCTTCAATCACTTGCTGCTACTCTCTTAAATGCCATTTTTTTGTTTAGTTTTGATCACTAACACATTTACAGTCTCAAATATCGAATTGAATCCCAGGAATGGTGGATTTCTGAATTCGTTATGAAGTTCAAAAATAATGCCAAAGTAAACTCTAACATAATCTAGTCAAACTGCAAGAATTACACAACAATTCCTCATTTCAAAAAAGGGAAAATGCTCCTCTAGCCTCTGCTTTGATATCTGAATAAGCTCATTCTTACAAGATTACTTAATTCTGTTCAAATGGGAAACACAATGCAATGTTTACAACTTACAGAAACAATAGTAAAATGAGAATCCACATCTATGAACTCCTTGTTGTAACAATAAGAGAAAACCCCAAGCTCTGGCTCAATTGTACACTGCTCATGCACTTGTTACTGGGAGTAACTCCTTGGGAAAACCTCATGGCTTAATTATTGACTGTTGTGCAACTAACCACATGTTCAAATCTAAAAAATACTCCACTTAGCTCACTAAAACACCAGAAAGTACTCTTGTGTTAGTAGGAATAGGTACCATTGTTATTCTGTGTAGTGTAATATTTTTTTCTCTTGAAAATCACTCTTTCTCTCAAGACTCAAGTGCAATATAGTTAGTATTCTCTCTCTTGGTCTCAAGAAATTAGTCATCAATAAAAAAACCCTGTTCACTCTTGAATTTGATGGCAAAGATTTAATAAAACAAAAAGCTTTTAATAATCTAATGCATGTTGAATACTAAACCCCAGAAGCTCATCTCACAGCCACAAGTATAACCTCATTTCACCTAAGGTTGGGACATCCTAGCAGTCAAGGTCCTCAGAGGATGGAACTCCCTATCTCTGATTCAATAAGACTTACATGTGATTTAAACAAAATTCATATGCTTTCTTTTAGATATCACTTTGAACATGTAAGTCAACCTCTTTATAATGTGTCCATATCAATCTTAAAAGACCCATCTCCCCTTCCTCAATCTCTGGTTTTTGATATTCTCTCCCAGTAGTGGATCAAGCCACCTCATTCAAGACCGTTCAAATTTTAAAACTGAATCCTTATGCATTTGAGATATTTTAATTGCCAAAGGGTACATGGAGAACCTCAAAAATTGGAAGCTGAAAACCCTGTTATAAGATCAAGGAGGTAAGTTTTCAAATGAAAATTTAAAAGACTTTCCAAAACTGAGGGCTTCAATAACATCTTGTCACCAGCTGAAATTCCCAAACAAAATGGGGTTTCAAAAAGAGCCAATTGAACGATTATTGAAAGAGAAAGATGTCTCCTTGATGGCTCAGATTGTCCAAAAATATATTGGGCCAGTCAATAAACCCCAAAATATACCTATTAAAGCTCTCTCATACTCCATCCAGAAGCAAAATTGGTATGTATCTCTTCTTGAGAAATGTCCCTCCCAGGATAAAACAAATGAACTTATTTGGGTGTTGGGAAATGGTTTCCATTCCAAAAATCAAGCTGGATTGGAAATTGGAACCCATTGGAAATGAAGGATTGTTTATAGGTTGTTAAAATGACAACACTATATATTTCATCCTTTGCCTTTCCAATTTGAATATTTTCATTTCTAAACACTCAAAATTTGAATAAAACATTTCTCCTCATGCCTTGAGTGCCTCATCTTCAGATTAAGTGTGTATGATTATTTGGATTGTGTGAGCCTTAGAGGTAATTTCATATACCCAAAAGACCACAAATATAAAAAATAACATATAAATAAAATAAATTTATTTATATTATTAAAATAAAGATCAAAATATAAATATAAAATTATATTAAAAATAAAAAATTAATTACAATTTAAAAATAAAAATACATTAAATTTTGTAAGTATAAAATTACATTTATACTTGAAAAAATTAAGTAAAAATGAAATTTTAACAAAATTGTGAAAAAATAAATAAATTTGGAAAAAAGTTAAATAAAAATTATTATAACTTTTTATCCAATAAATAAACATATAAAAATTATTTCACCATTGGATTCCTCATAAAAAATCAGGTGGGGTCACCTCTGAGTGAAATTCTTGTAACTCAACTCTAAATAAGCTTAAATTAAGTTTTTAGTATTTTCAATACAAAAGTTGAAAATCCTCAAAACTTTAATTTAATTCACACCACATGTGGTGTTAACCATCAATTTTTGTGTTAAAATTGAGGTGTTGTGTTTAGTTTAGAAGTTATGAGGAATTGAAGTATTTTCAATTGAATTCAATTGAAATGTCAAAATGTGCGCGTGTATTACATAAGTGAACTTTAATTTACATATGAGGTGTCAATTATTATTGTATTGTACTGTACAATTGAATTGAATTACATGTGTAAATTATAAGTATAATACATGATGAGGAACTAAAGGAAAAATAAATTGGAAAGATTGAAATTGGGGGGGAAAAGGAACTCCAGCTCTAAGGGGGAGCTAGACCCCCAAAATCCTTGCTGACAGGCGTGGGATGTCAAAATTCACGCAAAAGTTCATCACTTTTGGCCTGGAATTGAGTCACAGGGTCTGTGGACTCAATTGATGATGAGGTTTTGATACCAACTGGGGTAGTTTTAGCTGTTGCCAAGAGGGTAAAACTACCCTTAAGATAAAACAACCATGGTAAAAACAGTTTTAGCTGGTTTCTACGCCTCTGACACACATTCTGACGTGTTTTGAAGGCTCTAGGCCTGATATTTCTATAGCAATGGCTGATTTAAGGGTCTAAAATGGCTAAAAATGGCTAAAAATGGCTTAAACCAGCCCTTTTTTGGCCTAAACCAGGGTTCAATGATGCCATAATTGGCTTTTCTGTTGTCAGACTGTTTTTCACGACTGACAAGAGTAAATTTTACTTTTGGAGTAAGAGAATTGATGGCTATAAAAGAATGTCTTCTTTGCCCCACTTTTCTCTTCATGTTAGAATCTTTTCCTTTTATTAATTAGTTTAAAACTGTTAAACCAATCAATAAAAGATTCCAACCACCTCTTTTAAATCATTTTAAACCTTTTAACCACGTGAAAAAATCATTATAATCATTGTTTGTAACTCTTATAATCATTTTTACCCCTGAACCACCCCAAAAGTGAATTAAAGCATCTTTCATCACTGTTAACTTTGTCACTTTGTTTCCAAATTCACTCTGGTCACTTTTGGGCGTGTTTTCTCTTTCATATTCTTTTTAAAGACTCTGTTCTTTAGTTAATTGCTTGCAGTTCTTTGCTCAATTAATTCAAATTGAAATTGCTCTTGAAGAAATTTCTTTTGTAGCCTTAAAATATCTCTTGTAGAGTATTTTTTGGATAAATCTTTATTGTTGGTAAAACAATAAATTTTTATAATATTATTGTTTTATACTAATAAAGTTATAAACAATAAAATTGGCGTGTTTTCTCTTAAAAATAATATTTCATACTATTTTTAACTGAATTTTACCTTATACAAATTTTGAGGACAGGAAAAGTACTTGATTTTTAATCAAAGTTTCATATCCACACCTTACATTTGGGGGCCCAGCCGTGATATTTTACCTGTGACATATTTTTTTTACTCTTTTTAAATCTTTTTTTCTTATATTGAAAAATTTAAAAACATATAAAAAATACTTATAATCCAAAAAATCCATAAAAAATAATTTTTTTCATATTATAAGTGAGGCTTAAATTTTTTATTTCTTTTTTGAAATATCTTTTTTTTACTTAATTAATTGGCTTTTTCATTAATTTTAGTGTCTGACAACATGGTAAGACAAGAAAACATTGAAACAGCCTCAACAGTAACCAGCATTATCCCTGCCAGTACTGTTAATTCTGATCATAATAGTACTGTTATTGTGACTCAAAATAACCAACCTGAACCAATATCTTCTGAATTAATTAACTTGGACATAAGTAATACCCTTCAGAAAGCTAAGAATTTGGCAAATAGTAAGTTTTTGACATAAAAATACTATTTTAAGCCTTTTTAACCATAATTATGCCTTCAACCAGGTCAGGAGCCAGCTACAACCCCTCAAGCAGCTCCCAAAAAGGTAATAGACGTGATTATGGCAGAGGCCAACCAGGTACAGAAGGAAAAGGGTCAGTTGATGACTTCCAAACAACTAAAATGGGTCATTCTGAAGCTGATAATACCATTTTACCTTCAAAAAGAGCTGACACCGCCACAACAAGCCTCTGTGGACATATACAAAGCCAGCCACAGTGCATACAACAATGCACTTCAATTCAAAGAGTACCAGATCCTTGCAGACCTGTGGAAGAATTGCATGAATTCTTACCTGACAGTAAGAAAATTCTTGGGCCATCCCAACACTTGCAAATTGCTCAATGGATGGCATCCATTGATGGAGAAGAAAAACATGATGCTTTTGACACTAGAATGGAGGAAAAACAACCCTCCACCACCCAAACCAGTGCCAAAAACAGCCCCAGTGGCCAGCAGCAGCAATTCCAACATGAAAAAGCAGCCACAACCTCCAAACAAGGGCAAAGGGAAGGCACCAGCCCCAAAATCTTACAGCCAGGGCTACAGAATCCCAAAGATTCAGCAGGATGCCATGGAAAATGTATTTCAGATGGCCAGAACCATGATGGAATTACAGAAGAAGGAGGAAGCCAGATTAAAGTTCCAGAAATGATTTCTGACATATTTGATTCCATCCCAGAGTTGTATAATGCTATAAATGACGTGAAAAAAACATCTTTCTGATAAAAATGAAACCATTTGTAACAACATTAAAACAAACAACCTGAGTCTGTGCCAAATTAATGAGACACTTATGTGTTTTGAAAAAGTTTTGAGAACAATGAAAAATTCCAATAATGACAATTCTTCTAACAATAAAATAAATGAACAATCTGCCATTATTAAAGAATTAACAGATAAATATTCTAAATTCAATATTGATGACATAATTGAAACAAGAATTAAACAAGCCATAAATATTATCAAAACAGACAACAAGAAAGTCCTTGATGACATTTCAAATTCATTTACTGAAGTAAAGATATATACCATTGCCTTGAAAAAGTGTTTTGATACTTCACAAGAAGAAGTATCAAAATTATCAATGAAGTTGAATCAAGTCACTGCTGATAATACAAGACAAACAGAGTTATGGCAAGAACTGACACATAAGGAAGACATGTATAAAATTGAAGTAATAAATTTAATACAAAGCTTCAAACATGAATACAGAAATTCCCAAAGGTGTAGCAACAGTAAAATGAATGACATTGAACAAATACTGAACACCTTACCAAGAATGTCTACACTAAATCAAAATGAGGGCACAAGAATTTCAAATCCACAAATATTGGATCCTGATAATTCACAATTAAAAAATGAATTATCCACTTCTTTTCAGAACTTGGAACCATCAATGGGCCAAGCACTCTTGAAAGAAGTTCCAAAACTGAAAGAATGGCCTCACTTCAGTGGTGAAGGAGAATATGACCATATGGAATTCATTAGAGGTATTGACATGATCAAAGAGGATTTTGAATTACCAGACAGATTGGTAACAGCCAGATTTAACACCTTGTTTACCAGATCAGCTCACAGATGGTACATCAAAATAAGACAAGCACATGGACACCAGAGTTGGACTTGGTGGAAAACCCAAATCATCAACAAATGGGCAAATGATGCTTGGAGGTTCAAAGTTGAAACAGCCTTTGAATCTGCCAAATTTAATGCTGATAAAGACAAAGCTTTACCATGGTTTTGCCAACAAAAGGACAGATTAACAGCATTATATCCTGACATGTCAGAATTTATGATCCATAGAAAAATTCTGAGGCAATGTGGAGGTGACTTAGAGCATGCTGTCAAAAGCAGGACTACTGAACAATCTTCAGCAGAGGATATTATCAATATATTAGAAGAAGTAACCACCAGAACCAAAATTGGTTCTAGTAGGGTGAATCTCAAAACAAGGTTTAATACACCTTGGAAAGATTCTGTGGACAAAAACCCCAAAGAAAATTCTAATAATATTAAGTATAAATCTGCAGATACAATCAGAAAGTTCCATATTTGCCAAAGCACCACCCATTTAGCCAATACATGTCCAAAAAGGGGGAAAATCAATGAAATTGACATTGAAAAAGAAGACATAATTGAAGACAATTCAGATGATAAGTCATCCATATTTTCTGAATCTTCAAAAGATATAGAAAATATCAATGCCACTTTTGACATCATGGAATCTTATTCCCACTTGCCACAATTGAGCAATGGTCAACTTGATTTATCAAAAGTTCAAGATGCACAACTTATGAAAACAAAACCAAACAGAGGGAAAGGTTATACAGCTGGTAACTCCTGTATAACAGAAGTGGTGATTGACAACAAACCCACTAAACTTTTGCTTGACCCAGGAGCCTTCTGCTCTTGTGTTGGTAAATCTTTTCTTAAAACTTGTGTACCAAACTTTGAAGATCAATTATTGCAAATTGATGGCATAAAATTCAATAGTGCAAGTAACCCAATGAAAGCATTAGGAATTTTTGAGACCAATGTCATATTCCCACACATAAATGGGAATTTAAGAATCACTGTTGAATTTGTTGTTATGGAAAATTGCTCCAGTACCCATTTCATATTGGGAAATGATTATTTAATCATGTATGGCATAGATTTACACAACAACAAAGACAGATACTTCACTATTGGAGACAATAAGCGCCAAAAATTTGCCTTTTTACCATTTAAAAGACAAATTACAGTAAACAAAGTATCACCAGTCAACTTAGAGTTAGAGAAATTCAAGTCTGAACATTTAAATGAAGCTGAAATAAGCCTTCATTTGAGTGATAAACAAGAAAGTGAACTCTACTCTCTTTTATATGACCATAAAGAAGCATTTGCCTCAGATAAAGAACCCCTAGGGGCAATTATTGGTCATGAAGTTGATATTATCCTTAATATTGAGAGACCTTATCCACCACTCTTAAGAAGACCTGCATATCCAGCAAGTCCAAAATCAAGAGAAGCTCTAGAAAGCCACATTAAAGAACTTCTAGACCTTGGGGTAATAAGAAAAGTGGGCCACAATGAGGAAGTAGAAATAACTACACCAGTCATAGTGGCTTGGCATAATGGAAAATCTAGAATGGTTGGGGACTTTAGAGCTCTGAACACTTATACTGTTCCAGACAGATACCCAATTCCAAAGATCCAAATTGCCCTCACTCAAATATCTCGAGCAGTATATATAAGCACTATGGATGCTCTCAAAGGATTTCATCAGAATGTGGTGACACCAAGAGCAAGAAAATATTTGAGAATCATTGTTCATTGTGGAGTTTATGAATATTTAAGAATGCCCTTTGGTATCAAAAATGCACCTTCACACTTCCAAAGAATGATGAATGAAATCTTCCCTGAAGAACTTTCAGAAGGATGGTTAATCATTTACATTGATGACATTATAGTCTGCTCCAAAACTTGGGAAGAACATATGTACAGACTGTCCAGGATTTTGACAAAAATTCAATCTGTCAATATGAAAATTTCTTTAAAGAAATGCCATTTTGGATTTAAGGAGCTTAAAGCACTAGGGCATGTAGTATCTGGTTTATCTCTTGGAATTGACAAAAACAAGGTTGCAGCAGTATTGCTTAAGCCCATGCCTCAAAACAAAAAAGAAATTCAGTCATTTTTGGGTTTTGCAGGGTATGACAGGCAGCACATTAAAGATTTTGCATCCATGGCAAGACCTCTTTATAAGCTATGTGACAAAGACACAGTCTTTGAAATGACAGTTGACAGAGTAAAAGCCTTTGAATCTTTGAGACAAGCCTTGACCACTGCTCCACTCTTACTGATGCCAGACTTTAAGCTGCCCTTTAAGCTTTATATTGATGCATCAGGAGATGGGCTAGGTGCTGCACTTCACCAAGTTCAGATCATAAATGATAAACCTGTAGAAGGACCCATATGTTTCATATCTAGGCAAATCAAACCTACTGAAGCCAGATATGGAGCAAGTCAGATGGAGTGTTTATGCCTTGTTTGGGCTCTAGAAAAGCTAAATTACTTTCTAGAAGGATGTGTCTTTGAAGTAATAACAGATTGTACCGCTGTTAAATCACTTCTGAACATGAAAACACCCAACAGACATATGCTTAGATGGCAAATAGCCATACAAGAATATAGGGGAAATATGACTATTGTTCACAAAGATGGCAATATTCATAAAAATGCAGATGGACTAAGCAGATGGCCATTACCAAATGATATTGATAATCCTGCTTATGTACCAGAAGAAGCCTCCCCACAAATTCCAATAGAAGGTATAAGTGTTACAGACTTAAACACCACCTTCTTTGAAGAAGTCAGAAACAGTTACACTCAAGATAAGAATTGTAGCATCTTATGCCAATTAATTAACAAGGACTGTAAAGACAACTCTCTTACACATGCCTTGGATGAAGTATGGAAAAAATCTTATGATGAAGGAAGATTTCACCTACTGGATGGTATAATTTACCACAGAACAAAGCACACATGTGTTATGACAGTTGTGGACAGGTCACTAATCAATCTTGTGCTGAAAGAATGCCATGACAGCCCTTTTTCAGGACATCTGTCTGAAGACAGAACAAAAGAAAAGGTAAAAACCTGTATATGGTGGCCAATGTGGCAAAAAGAGGTGACAGAGTATTGCAAAACCTGTGACAGATGTCAAAAAGCAAACAAATCCACTGGCAAGAGACTTGGAAATATGATAAAAATCCAAGAACCCAGCAGACCTTGGGAAATTGTCCACATGGATTGGGTAACAGGACTACCACCAGGTGGTGACAAAAGTTATAATGCTTGCCTAGTAATTGTAGACAGGTTCAGTAAAACTTCAATCTTTTTACCATGCCACAAAGATGATACAGCCATGGATACAGCTCTTCTGATATGGAATAGAGTAATATCATGGACTGGCATATTTACAAATATCATTAGTGACAGAGATCCTAAATTCACCTCAGCACTGTGGACAAATCTTCACCAACTATTTGGGACAAAATTATCCTTCTCCACAGCCTACCACCCACAAACTGATGGTCTGGCTGAAAGAATGATTCAAACCTTAGAGGATATGGTGAGAAGATTCTGTGCATATGGCCTTGAATTTAAAGATAGTGATGGTTTCACCCATGATTGGTGTACTCTTCTTCCTGAACTGGAACTGGCATACAAAACATCCATTCATGCCAGTACCAATGAGACTCCTGCTATTCTGGAAAAAGGATGGAATCCCAAACTACCCCAAGATTCTTTGAGGAAAGATTTAGTTGAGATACATCCTACAGCTGCCAGCTTCAAAGGAATGCTAGACAGAGCCAGAAAGCATGCAGTAAGATGCATGGAAGACTCATTTGCATATGCTAAAGATAAATGGGACAAATCTCATGCCACTCCAGATTTCAAGGCAGGAGATTTAGTACTAGTATCCACCACCAACTTCAATAACATCAAAGAATGTAAAAAGCTCAAAGACTCCTTTGCAGGACCTTTTGTTATTAAAGCCCTCCATGGAGACAATGCTGTTGAAGTAGAGTTATCTGAAGAACTTAGTAATAAGCATCCTACATTTCCGGTGAGCTTAGTGAAGCCATATAAATCTAGTGATGCTGATAAATTTCCCTTAAGGAATAAAGTTCCCCAAGTTATACCTCCTATTGAGACATCTGGTACTAAGAAAATTACCAAAGTTCTTAAAGAAAGGAAATTAAGAACCAAGAAAGTGAGGGAATACCTTGTTAGGTACAGTAACCCAACTTGTGAAGATGAATGGTTAGAAGAAAAAGATATACCAGAAGCTACCAAACTCCTAAGGAGATTCAGACACACTAGAAATAGCAATATTACAAAGTAATATTCTTTTTTAGGGGGAGGGAATGTGAGCCTTAGAGGTAATTTCATATACCCAAAAGACCACAAATATAAAAAATAACATATAAATAAAATAAATTTATTTATATTATTAAAATAAAAATCAAAATATAAATATAAAATTATATTAAAAATAAAAAATTAATTACAATTTAAAAATAAAAATACATTAAATTTTGTAAGTATAAAATTACATTTATACTTGAAAAAATTGAGTAAAAATGAAATTTTAACAAAATTGTGAAAAAATAAATAAATTTGGAAAAAAGTTAAATAAAAATTATTATAACTTTTTATCCAATAAATAAACATATAAAAATTATTTCACCATTGGATTTGTAAACTGGGGTCTCTTTCGTGACTTCCAGTTTATATAAAAGGAATTTAATAAATTAATTCGAGTGGAATACTGTTAAAATAAGATAACAGAGACGTCACTGTAAGTTTTTAATGAAGTACTGTTGGAATTTAAGCTTCAACAGTATAATAAGGTGTAAGAGTGAATTTAATCACTTTAAGGTGAGAGCGCTTAATATTTCTAAAATAAAATGTAAATGATTTTAATTGTAAAAAATATAATGTGGTAGAGCTCTGAGGTATCATTCAAAGGTAAGAATGATCCTCTTAAATATTGTAAATACAAAAATATAAATGATGTCATAAGAATATTTTTATGACATCATCAAAAGAAATGAATAATCATTTATTTACAAAATTAAATGATGTCATATGATGACATCATTAAGATTTAAAATAATAAATTTTGATTTTTAGGTTAAAGTTTCAACCTAATAATTAAATAAAATAAAAAATTAAGATGTAGACGGTGTAGCAGGTAAGCCATTACATGCTTGCAGGCTCACAGGATTCCTCATAAAAAATCAGGTGGGGTCACCTCTGAGTGAAATTCTTGTAACTCAACTCTAAATAAGCTTAAATTAAGTTTTTAGTATTTTCAATACAAAAGTTGAAAATCCTCAAAACTTTAATTTAATTCACACCACATGTGGTGTTAACCATCAATTTTTGTGTTAAAATTGAGGTGTTGTGTTTAGTTTAGAAGTTATGAGGAATTGAAGTATTTTCAATTGAATTCAATTGAAATGTCAAAATGTGCGCGTGTATTACATAAGTGAACTTTAATTTACATATGAGGTGTCAATTATTATTGTATTGTACTGTACAATTGAATTGAATTACATGTGTAAATTATAAGTATAATACATGATGAGGAATTAAAGGAAAAATAAATTGGAAAGATTGAAATTGGGGGGGAAAAGGAACTCCAGCTCTAAGGGGGAGCTAGACCCCCAAAATCCTTGCTGACAGGCGTGGGATGTCAAAATTCACGCAAAAGTTCATCACTTTTGGCCTGGAATTGAGTCACAGGGTCTGTGGACTCAATTGATGATGAGGTTTTGATACCAACTGGGGTAGTTTTAGCTGTTGCCAAGAGGGTAAAACTACCCTTAAGATAAAACAACCATGGTAAAAACAGTTTTAACTGGTTTCTACGCCTCTGACACACATTCTGACGTGCTTTGAAGGCTCTAGGCCTGATATTTCTATAGCAATGGCTGATTTAAGGGTCTAAAATGGCTAAAAATGGCTAAAAATGGCTTAAACCAGCCCTTTTTTGGCCTAAACCAGGGTTCAATGATGCCATAATTGGCTTTTCTGTTGTCAGACTGTTTTTCACGACTGACAAGAGTAAATTTTACTTTTGGAGTAAGAGAATTGATGGCTATAAAAGAATGTCTTCTTTGCCCCACTTTTCTCTTCATGTTAGAATCTTTTCCTTTTATTAATTAGTTTAAAACTGTTAAACCAATCAATAAAAGATTCCAACCACCTCTTTTAAATCATTTTAAACCTTTTAACCACGTGAAAAAATCATTATAATCATTGTTTGTAACTCTTATAATCATTTTTACCCCTGAACCACCCCAAAAGTGAATTAAAGCATCTTTCATCACTGTTAACTTTGTCACTTTGTTTCCAAATTCACTCTGGTCACTTTTGGGCGTGTTTTCTCTTTCATATTCTTTTTAAAGACTCTTTTCTTTAGTTAATTGCTTGCAGTTCTTTGCTCAATTAATTCAAATTGAAATTGCTCTTGAAGAAATTTCTTTTGTAGCCTTAAAATATCTCTTGTAGAGTATTTTTTGGATAAATCTTTATTGTTGGTAAAACAATAAATTTTTATAATATTATTGTTTTATACTAATAAAGTTATAAACAATAAAATTGGCGTGTTTTCTCTTAAAAATAATATTTCATACTATTTTTAACTGAATTTTACCTTATACAAATTTTGAGGACAGGAAAAGTACTTGATTTTTAATCAAAGTTTCATATCCACACCTTACATTTGGGGGCCCAGCCGTGATATTTTACCTGTGACATATTTTTTTTACTCTTTTTAAATCTTTTTTTCTTATATTGAAAAATTTAAAAACATATAAAAAATACTTATAATCCAAAAAATCCATAAAAAATAATTTTTTTCATATTATAAGTGAGGCTTAAATTTTTTATTTCTTTTTTGAAATATCTTTTTTTTACTTAATTAATTGGCTTTTTCATTAATTTTAGTGTCTGACAACATGGTAAGACAAGAAAACATTGAAACAGCCTCAACAGTAACCAGCATTATCCCTGCCAGTACTGTTAATTCTGATCATAATAGTACTGTTATTGTGACTCAAAATAACCAACCTGAACCAATATCTTCTGAATTAATTAACTTGGACATAAGTAATACCCTTCAGAAAGCTAAGAATTTGGCAAATAGTAAGTTTTTGACATAAAAATACTATTTTAAGCCTTTTTAACCATAATTATGCCTTCAACCAGGTCAGGAGCCAGCTACAACCCCTCAAGCAGCTCCCAAAAAGGTAATAGACGTGATTATGGCAGAGGCCAACCAGGTACAGAAGGAAAAGGGTCAGTTGATGACTTCCAAACAACTAAAATGGGTCATTCTGAAGCTGATAATACCATTTTACCTTCAAAAAGAGCTGACACCGCCACAACAAGCCTCTGTGGACATATACAAAGCCAGCCACAGTGCATACAACAATGCACTTCAATTCAAAGAGTACCAGATCCTTGCAGACCTGTGGAAGAATTGCATGAATTCTTACCTGACAGTAAGAAAATTCTTGGGCCATCCCAACACTTGCAAATTGCTCAATGGATGGCATCCATTGATGGAGAAGAAAAACATGATGCTTTTGACACTAGAATGGAGGAAAAACAACCCTCCACCACCCAAACCAGTGCCAAAAACAGCCCCAGTGGCCAGCAGCAGCAATTCCAACATGAAAAAGCAGCCACAACCTCCAAACAAGGGCAAAGGGAAGGCACCAGCCCCAAACTCTTACAGCCAGGGCTACAGAATCCCAAAGATTCAGCAGGATGCCATGGAAAATGTATTTCAGATGGCCAGAACCATTATGGAATTACAGAAGAAGGAGGAAGCCAGATTAAAGTTCCAGAAATGATTTCTGACATATTTGATTCCATCCCAGAGTTGTATAATGCTATAAATGACGTGAAAAAAACATCTTTCTGATAAAAATGAAACCATTTGTAACAAAATTAAAACAAACAACCTGAGTCTGTGCCAAATTAATGAGACACTTATGTGTTTTGAAAAAGTTTTGAGAACAATGAAAAATTCCAATAATGACAATTCTTCTAACAATAAAATAAATGAACAATCTGCCATTATTAAAGAATTAACAGATAAATATTCTAAATTCAATATTGATGAAATAATTGAAACAAGAATTAAACAAGCCATAAATATTATCAAAACAGACAACAAGAAAGTCCTTGATGACATTTCAAATTCATTTACTGAAGTAAAGATATATACCATTGCCTTGAAAAAGTGTTTTGATACTTCACAAGAAGAAGTATCAAAATTATCAATGAAGTTGAATCAAGTCACTGCTGATAATACAAGACAAACAGAGTTATGGCAAGAACTGACACATAAGGAAGACATGTATAAAATTGAAGTAATAAATTTAATACAAAGCTTCAAACATGAATACAGAAATTCCCAAAGGTGTAGCAACAGTAAAATGAATGACATTGAACAAATACTGAACACCTTACCAAGAATGTCTACACTAAATCAAAATGAGGGCACAAGAATTTCAAATCCACAAATATTGGATCCTGATAATTCACAATTAAAAAATGAATTATCCACTTCTTTTCAGAACTTGGAACCATCAATGGGCCAAGCACTCTTGAAAGAAGTTCCAAAACTGAAAGAATGGCCTCACTTCAGTGGTGAAGGAGAATATGACCATATGGAATTCATTAGAGGTATTGACATGATCAAAGAGGATTTTGAATTACCAGACAGATTGGTAACAGCCAGATTTAACACCTTGTTTACCAGATCAGCTCACAGATGGTACATCAAAATAAGACAAGCACATGGACACCAGAGTTGGACTTGGTGGAAAACCCAAATCATCAACAAATGGGCAAATGATGCTTGGAGGTTCAAAGTTGAAACAGCCTTTGAATCTGCCAAATTTAATGCTGATAAAGACAAAGCTTTACCATGGTTTTGCCAACAAAAGGACAGATTAACAGCTTTATATCCTGACATGTCAGAATTTATGATCCATAGAAAAATTCTGAGGCAATGTGGAGGTGACTTAGAGCATGCTGTCAAAAGCAGGACTACTGAACAATCTTCAGCAGAGGATATTATCAATATATTAGAAGAAGTAACCACCAGAACCAAAATTGGTTCTAGTAGGGTGAATCTCAAAACAAGGTTTAATACACCTTGGAAAGATTCTGTGGACAAAAACCCCAAAGAAAATTCTAATAATATTAAGTATAAATCTGCAGATACAATCAGAAAGTTCCATATTTGCCAAAGCACCACCCATTTAGCCAATACATGTCCAAAAAGGGGGAAAATCAATGAAATTGACATTGAAAAAGACCCAGATGTTGAAAAAGAAGACATAATTGAAGACAATTCAGATGATAAGTCATCCATATTTTCTGAATCTTCAAAAGATATAGAAAATTTCAATGCCACTTTTGACATCATGGAATCTTATTCCCACTTGCCACAATTGAGCAATGGTCAACTTGATTTATCAAAAGTTCAAGATGCACAACTTATGAAAACAAAACCAAACAGAGGGAAAGGTTATACAGCTGGTAACTCCTGTATAACAGAAGTGGTGATTGACAACAAACCCACTAAACTTTTGCTTGACCCAGGAGCCTTCTGCTCTTGTGTTGGTAAATCTTTTCTTAAAACTTGTGTACCAAACTTTGAAGATCAATTATTGCAAATTGATGGCATAAAATTCAATAGTGCAAGTAACCCAATGAAAGCATTAGGAATTTTTGAGACCAATGTCATATTCCCACACATAAATGGGAATTTAAGAATCACTGTTGAATTTGTTGTTATGGAAAATTGCTCCAGTACCCATTTCATATTGGGAAATGATTATTTAATCATGTATGGCATAGATTTACACAACAACAAAGACAGATACTTCACTATTGGAGACAATAAGCGCCAAAAATTTGCCTTTTTACCATTTAAAAGACAAATTACAGTAAACAAAGTATCACCAGTCAACTTAGAGTTAGAGAAATTCAAGTCTGAACATTTAAATGAAGCTGAAATAAGCCTTCATTTGAGTGATAAACAAGAAAATGAACTCTACTCTCTTTTATATGACCATAAAGAAGCATTTGCCTCAGATAAAGAACCCCTAGGGGAAATTATTGGTCATGAAGTTGATATTATCCTTAATATTGAGAGACCTTATCCACCACTCTTAAGAAGACCTGCATATCCAGCAAGTCCAAAATCAAGAGAAGCTCTAGAAAGCCACATTAAAGAACTTCTAGACCTTGGGGTAATAAGAAAAGTGGGCCACAATGAGGAAGTAGAAATAACTACACCAGTCATAGTGGCTTGGCATAATGGAAAATCTAGAATGGTTGGGGACTTTAGAGCTCTGAACAC
Organism: Austropuccinia psidii; assembly: GCA_023105745.1. Lineage (NCBI taxonomy): Eukaryota > Fungi > Basidiomycota > Pucciniomycetes > Pucciniales > Sphaerophragmiaceae > Austropuccinia > Austropuccinia psidii. The sequence continues at coordinate 73,743,726 of JALGQZ010000001.1, read as the reverse complement.
TTATACTGTTCCAGACAGATACCCAATTCCAAAGATCCAAATTGCCCTCACTCAAATATCTCGAGCAGTATATATAAGCACTATGGATGCTCTCAAAGGATTTCATCAGAATGTGGTGACACCAAGAGCAAGAAAATATTTGAGAATCATTGTTCATTGTGGAGTTTATGAATATTTAAGAATGCCCTTTGGTATCAAAAATGCACCTTCACACTTCCAAAGAATGATGAATGAAATCTTCCCTGAAGAACTTTCAGAAGGATGGTTAATCATTTACATTGATGACATTATAGTCTGCTCCAAAACTTGGGAAGAACATATGTACAGACTGTCCAGGATTTTGACAAAAATTCAATCTGTCAATATGAAAATTTCTTTAAAGAAATGCCATTTTGGATTTAAGGAGCTTAAAGCACTAGGGCATGTAGTATCTGGTTTATCTCTTGGAATTGACAAAAACAAGGTTGCAGCAGTATTGCTTAAGCCCATGCCTCAAAACAAAAAAGAAATTCAGTCATTTTTGGGTTTTGCAGGGTATGACAGGCAGCACATTAAAGATTTTGCATCCATGGCAAGACCTCTTTATAAGCTATGTGACAAAGACACAGTCTTTGAAATGACAGTTGACAGAGTAAAAGCCTTTGAATCTTTGAGACAAGCCTTGACCACTGCTCCACTCTTACTGATGCCAGACTTTAAGCTGCCCTTTAAGCTTTATATTGATGCATCAGGAGATGGGCTAGGTGCTGCACTTCACCAAGTTCAGATCATAAATGATAAACCTGTAGAAGGACCCATATGTTTCATATCTAGGTAAATCAAACCTACTGAAGCCAGATATGGAGCAAGTCAGATGGAGTGTTTATGCCTTGTTTGGGCTCTAGAAAAGCTAAATTACTTTCTAGAAGGATGTGTCTTTGAAGTAATAACAGATTGTACCGCTGTTAAATCACTTCTGAACATGAAAACACCCAACAGACATATGCTTAGATGGCAAATAGCCATACAAGAATATAGGGGAAATATGACTATTGTTCACAAAGATGGCAATATTCATAAAAATGCAGATGGACTAAGCAGATGGCCATTACCAAATGATATTGATAATCCTGCTTATGTACCAGAAGAAGCCTCCCCACAAATTCCAATAGAAGGTATAAGTGTTACAGACTTAAACACCACCTTCTTTGAAGAAGTCAGAAACAGTTACACTCAAGATAAGAATTGTAGCATCTTATGCCAATTAATTAACAAGGACTGTAAAGACAACTCTCTTACACATGCCTTGGATGAAGTATGGAAAAAATCTTATGATGAAGGAAGATTTCACCTACTGGATGGTATAATTTACCACAGAACAAAGCACACATGTGTTATGACAGTTGTGGACAGGTCACTAATCAATCTTGTGCTGAAAGAATGCCATGACAGCCCTTTTTCAGGACATCTGTCTGAAGACAGAACAAAAGAAAAGGTAAAAACCTGTATATGGTGGCCAATGTGGCAAAAAGAGGTGACAGAGTATTGCAAAACCTGTGACAGATGTCAAAAAGCAAACAAATCCACTGGCAAGAGACTTGGAAATATGATAAAAATCCAAGAACCCAGCAGACCTTGGGAAATTGTCCACATGGATTGGGTAACAGGACTACCACCAGGTGGTGACAAAAGTTATAATGCTTGCCTAGTAATTGTAGACAGGTTCAGTAAAACTCCAATCTTTTTACCATGCCACAAAGATGATACAGCCATGGATACAGCTCTTCTGATATGGAATAGAGTAATATCATGGACTGGCATATTTACAAATATCATTAGTGACAGTGTGAGCCTGCAAGCATGTAATGGCTTACCTGCTACACCGTCTACATCTTAATTTTTTATTTTATTTAATTATTAGGTTGAAACTTTAACCTAAAAATCAAAATTTATTATTTTAAATCTTAATGATGTCATCATATGACATCATTTAATTTTGTAAATAAATGATTATTCATTTCTTTTGATGATGTCATAAAAATATTCTTATGACATCATTTATATTTTTGTATTTACAATATTTAAGAGGATCATTCTTACCTTTGAATGATACCTCAGAGCTCTACCACATTATATTTTTTACAATTAAAATCATTTACATTTTATTTTAGAAATATTAAGCGCTCTCACCTTAAAGTGATTAAATTCACTCTTACACCTTATTATACTGTTGAAGCTTAAATTCCAACAGTACTTCATTAAAAACTTACAGTGACGTCTCTGTTATCTTATTTTAACAGTATTCCACTCGAATTAATTTATTAAATTCCTTTTATATAAACTGGAAGTCACGAAAGAGACCCCAGTTTACATTTAATATATTAAAATTATCATTAGAAATAATTAATTAGTTAATTAATTCTGATAAATTAATTAGACGTTGGATACTACCTAATTAAATTTATATCTATTCTTACTCCGTCATCCAAAAAAAAAAAAAAAAAAAAACAAAGATAATTCTGATTTTTTTTACTTACAATAATCTACGACGATTTGAAGTGTTGATTCCAAATCTCTTTTATTGATACTATCCTATCTAGTTAGACTCATCTGTTAAATCGTCTAACATGAAAAATTTAAAAAATACTACTCTTGATCTATCTGTAGTATTACTTCTTGAAAATATTTCTTTACTCATGAAAGACATGAGTACTATAGCTGGTCACCTATCCAAGATAATGACTAGCAATAGTTCTTTTAACAACTCTACACCTCGTCGTCAGCACAGAAAGCGTACTAATCGATCTGAGGCTTGGTTGAATCGCAAGCGTTCAAATGATAGCGATTTGACGACATTCTCATCAGGAAGAAACAAGAAAAAAGGATTGAATAACGTTGAAGCGTCTAATTTAATTTTTTCAAAAAATTTGATTAACAAGAATACTCATCAACAAGATCTAATGACTGAGATGAATCAAAATACTTGGTCTTGTTCGAATAAAAAGCTGATTACAAATACAGCTTCAGAAGGATCTATTGATAGTAATACAGAAGTCAACAGCTCCAATGATAAAGCTTCTATTCCTAAATCAAATTGGTTCAACCTTATTCATAATATTAATCAATCGGATAGCTGCACAAAGTCTCAAAAACATGAAAGTATCGCTGAAAACAATGCCACTAGAAAAGTATTCAACAACGAAGGTTCCAACATTGATAGTAGTAGGAAAACTAAAGCTTATACTAAAAAACAATCTTGCAAGATGATTGATGAAATAAAAAAAGAATCAAAATTAAAATCTACTACAGACAACAATAAGAGTAACACTATGGGCAGTGGTAGAAGGATATGTGACTTTGATGAAGAGATCGATGCAAAATCTACTGAAAACACCATTAGCAGTAAAAATAGTAGTTGTACTACGTGCGATCTGAATAAAATCAATAATAGTAACAGTCTACCAACGAAAATTGAAGATAAACAAGAGAGCAACATTGTCGATGCAAGTAAAATACAAAATGAAATTCAAACATTTCTAGCAAAGAGGATAAACGGGAAATCCACAAAACTGAAAGAAACAATATCGAAAGCTTTAAAAAACATGACAACAAAAATAGATAATGCAATAAACCTTGATAAATTATTTTTTTCAAATAAAGACTACAGTCAATTAAAAACTTACATTGAAGAAATAAAAAAACGCGAAAATTCATTTTATTTTGAATTTCTGAATGAAGAAGAAATACAAATTTGTAACAATTTCTATCATTCAGATTATACAACAAGAAAAGAACTTTATTTTAATGATTCAAAAACTCAAAATATTATCATGAAGATTATAAATAGATGCAGTTGTTATTATGAATTATAAATTACTTAAACTTATCATTTTTTTATTTTTTTTTTAGTGTTATGAAATGTGAGCCTGCAAGCATGTAATGGCTTACCTGCTACACCGTCTACATCTTAATTTTTTATTTTATTTAATTATTAGGTTGAAACTTTAACCTAAAAATCAAAATTTATTATTTTAAATCTTAATGATGTCATCATATGACATCATTTAATTTTGTAAATAAATGATTATTCATTTCTTTTGATGATGTCATAAAAATATTCTTATGACATCATTTATATTTTTGTATTTACAATATTTAAGAGGATCATTCTTACCTTTGAATGATACCTCAGAGCTCTACCACATTATATTTTTTACAATTAAAATCATTTACATTTTATTTTAGAAATATTAAGCGCTCTCACCTTAAAGTGATTAAATTCACTCTTACACCTTATTATACTGTTGAAGCTTAAATTCCAACAGTACTTCATTAAAAACTTACAGTGACGTCTCTGTTATCTTATTTTAACAGTATTCCACTCGAATTAATTTATTAAATTCCTTTTATATAAACTGGAAGTCACGAAAGAGACCCCAGTTTACAGACAGAGATCCTAAATTCACCTCAGCACTGTGGACAAATCTTCACCAACTATTTGGGACAAAATTATCCTTCTCCACAGCCTACCACCCACAAACTGATGGTCTGGCTGAAAGAATGATTCAAACCTTAGATGATATGGTGAGAAGATTCTGTGCATATGGCCTTGAATTTAAAGATAGTGATGGTTTCACCCATGATTGGTGTACTCTTCTTCCTGAACTGGAACTGGCATACAAAACATCCATTCATGCCAGTACCAATGAGACTCCTGCTATTCTGGAAAAAGGATGGAATCCCAAACTACCCCAAGATTCTTTGAGGAAAGATTTAGTTGAGATACATCCTACAGCTGCCAGCTTCAAAGGAATGCTAGACAGAGCCAGAAAGCATGCAGTAAGATGCATGGAAGACTCATTTGCATATGCTAAAGATAAATGGGACAAATCTCATGCCACTCCAGATTTCAAGGCAGGAGATTTAGTACTAGTATCCACCACCAACTTCAATAACATCAAAGGATGTAAAAAGCTCAAAGACTCCTTTGCAGGACCTTTTGTTATTAAAGCCCTCCATGGAGACAATGCTGTTGAAGTAGAGTTATCTGAAGAACTTAGTAATAAGCATCCTACATTTCCGGTGAGCTTAGTGAAGCCATATAAATCTAGTGATGCTGATAAATTTCCCTTAAGGAATAAAGTTCCCCAAGTTATACCTCCTATTGAGACATCTGGTACTAAGAAAATTACCAAAGTTCTTAAAGAAAGGAAATTAAGAACCAAGAAAGTGAGGGAATACCTTGTTAGGTACAGTAACCCAACTTGTGAAGATGAATGGTTAGAAGAAAAAGATATACCAGAAGCTACCAAACTCTTAAGGAGATTCAGACACACTAGAAATAGCAATATTACAAAGTAATATTCTTTTTTAGGGGGAGGGAATGTGAGCCTTAGAGGTAATTTCATATACCCAAAAGACCACAAATATAAAAAATAACATATAAATAAAATAAATTTATTTATATTATTAAAATAAAAATCAAAATATAAATATAAAATTATATTAAAAATAAAAAATTAATTACAATTTAAAAATAAAAATACATTAAATTTTGTAAGTATAAAATTACATTTATACTTGAAAAAATTAAGTAAAAATGAAATTTTAACAAAATTGTGAAAAAATAAATAAATTTGGAAAAAAGTTAAATAAAAATTATTATAACTTTTTATCCAATAAATAAACATATAAAAATTATTTCACCATTGGATTCCTCATAAAAAATCAGGTGGGGTCACCTCTGAGTGAAATTCTTGTAACTCAACTCTAAATAAGCTTAAATTAAGTTTTTAGTATTTTCAATACAAAAGTTGAAAATCCTCAAAACTTTAATTTAATTCACACCACATGTGGTGTTAACCATCAATTTTTGTGTTAAAATTGAGGTGTTGTGTTTAGTTTAGAAGTTATGAGGAATTGAAGTATTTTCAATTGAATTCAATTGAAATGTCAAAATGTGCGCGTGTATTACATAAGTGAACTTTAATTTACATATGAGGTGTCAATTATTATTGTATTGTACTGTACAATTGGATTGAATTACATGTGTAAATTATAAGTATAATACATGATGAGGAATTAAAGGAAAAATAAATTGGAAAGATTAAAATTGGGGGGGAAAAGGAACTCCAGCTCTAAGGGGGAGCTAGACCCCCAAAATCCTTGCTGACAGGCATGGGATGTCAAAATTCACGCAAAAGTTCATCACTTTTGGCCTGGAATTGAGTCACAGGGTCTGTGGACTCAATTGATGATGAGGTTTTGATACCAACTGGGGTAGTTTTAGCTGTTGCCAAGAGGGTAAAACTACCCTTAAGATAAAACAACCATGGTAAAAACAGTTTTAACTGGTTTCTACGCCTCTGACACACATTCTGACGTGTTTTGAAGGCTCTAGGCCTGATATTTCTATAGCAATGGCTGATTTAAGGGTCTAAAATGGCTAAAAATGGCTTAAACCAGCCCTTTTTTGGCCTAAACCAGGGTTCAATGATGCCATAATTGGCTTTTCTGTTGTCAGACTGTTTTTCACGACTGACAAGAGTAAATTTTACTTTTGGAGTAAGAGAATTGATGGCTATAAAAGAATGTCTTCTTTGCCCCACTTTTCTCTTCATGTTAGAATCTTTTCCTTTTATTAATTAGTTTAAAACTGTTAAACCAATCAATAAAAGATTCCAACCACCTCTTTTAAATCATTTTAAACCTTTTAACCACGTGAAAAAATCATTATAATCATTGTTTGTAACTCTTATAATCATTTTTACCCCTGAACCACCCCAAAAGTGAATTAAAGCATCTTTCATCACTGTTAACTTTGTCACTTTGTTTCCAAATTCACTCTGGTCACTTTTGGGCATGTTTTCTCTTTAATATTCTTTTTAAAGACTCTGTTCTTTAATTAATTGCTTGCAGTTCTTTGCTCAATTAATTCAAATTGAAATTGCTCTTGAAGAAATTTCTTTTGTAGCCTTAAAATATCTCTTGTAGAGTATTTTTTGGATAAATCTTTATTGTTGGTAAAACAATAAATTTTTATAATATTATTGTTTTATACTAATAAAGTTATAAACAATAAAATTGGCGTGTTTTCTCTTAAAAATAATATTTCATACTATTTTTAACTGAATTTTACCTTATACAAAATTTGAGGACAGGAAAAGTACTTGATTTTTAATCAAAGTTTCATATCCACACCTTACAGATTGTAACTACCCCAATTAATCACACAGTAGATGGATTCTGATGAGAAAGATACCTTTTAGTAGATGAAATCCAATTTTTCTCAAATGACCCTTGTAGTTCATTCAGTGATTTTCCTTCAAATTCCATACAAATTCACATCCTTGGACCCAAAAAGTCAACCTTTAGCTTGCATGGTGTTTGTCCTGAGAAATTTCTAGCTTATCAAAGGCCTCTAAGAACCCTGATAAACTCAGATGTGAAACCACCACAAGCTCTTCACAAAGACTTTGACTTCATAGAGAATGAACTTTCATAAACTACCTTGAGAAAAAAAAGGGCCTTCTGGCAGGTAGATTAGGTTGAACACAGGTTTACAACCTTCCCCTTGACTGTAACTTGCTTCTTCATACATTACAGCTCACAGATTTGGTAATTTAGAATTTCAATTAAATAAATTTAAATTGAATAGAATTCCAAACACAAAACAGTTTTATTAAATTACTAATAAGAAAGCTGTATTATTTCATCTTCTAAATTTTTTTTCTTTTATCTTAGATATACTAAGGTGAACTATTAATTTAATATCTCAGGTTGGGAAAAATGTTAATTTGAGCTTCAAATGTAATTTCTTTTAAATTGTTGTAAACAAGTATTCAAGTAATCAAATAAAATTTTGTTTTATTTTCTCCATAAGATTCAGGGATATTGTAAAATATGGTATAAATAGCTACTAAAGCTATTTTGAACACAAATTACAAAGGAATTTAAGAAATTCAACAGCTGGGAAGTTTTTTTATAACATTCACAGCTAGAGAACCCACTTATTTGAAATTTCCTTCCACAAAAATTGATTATGTTGTTTTGGGACAACAATTCTGCGATTACTTCAATATAGTAAGAAGATTAAGGAATTTACCTCAAGAAAAAAAAGGATAGAATAATGAATTAAGAATGTCAGGATTAGGAAGTAAAATATACATGAGTAATAGCTTAAAAAAAGACAAGGCTTATGGGAATTTGAACTTGGAAGAATATGTTACAGGGGCTCTTCTAAGTGAAGAGGGCCTGGCACTCAGTAAACTGGGACTTACCTATGGTGGGCTCAAAATATGGTAAAAGTAAAACACACTTAAGAGTGTAATAAGATGAAATTACTCAATAAATAAATATAAGAAAGCAGGAACAAAATGATAAGAGTAAGAAATAAAAGAGCAAACCACAAAAAAGTCCAATTCCACTGTTTCAACCTGTCAGCCTGTGACTCAAAACCAGAGCACAAGCATGACAGTCAAAATACCATAAACCAATGGTATAGCCAAGATACCACCAAAACATGGAGCTGAGCCAAATCAGCTCAAAAGGTCTCAAACGAAAGAGGAAACTCTCCTCTTTCTGAAAATACAAGTCACATCACCATAGGACAAGAAATAACAAAGTTATTCCTGCTCAAAGTCATTGCTGAGCATAAAGCTTAATTTTCACCTCTCATCTAAAATCGAGAAGGAGAGGCTTAACCCCATCAAATGGGTATTCAAAATGAAGCTCTAAGCCAGGGCTATCCAATGGTACCAGCCAAACTGAGCTAGCACCAATATTACCGGAGTTATGGTCAATTTCAGGCCAAATAAGGGTGAACAAAACATTCACCTCTCATCTAACTTCTACAGTTTTAGTGTGGGATACTTGAAGTGAGGTCTTTTTGGAAATAGCACAATCAGGGCTATCTGATGGTGTCATCTACTTCCCCATATCTCAACTACAGCAGAGGTTATGGGGCAAACAAGCTCAATACAGCTTTTTGCCTAAAACACGCAAATGTACAAAAGTCTTGTACATGGGATAACTTTGCCATATTTAATTATACCCATATAAAATGAGGTACCATTGTTTAGAGCACATAGAGGGCTACACACTGAATCTATTTTGAGGTTGATATTGCAAGAATTGACAAAGGTATGGCTGTTTTAAGGTCAGATTCCCACCTGCTGTCATATACAGCCTCACCATGGGATACATTCTACATGTCATACACGTCAGAATCAGGCTGTGAGGTCCCCAGATGAAAATTTTAACACTTTATTGGTGAAAACTGCCCAGATGTGGTTTCAAAACAACATCTGAGCCCAATACAGGTTATACCGGCTGTTTGCAAACCACAAGCCAGTACTAGAGAGTAAAAAAATATTCACTTCCTCTACGTGGAAAGGTCTAGCACCCTTTCCACCCCATTTCAGGATAAAAAGGAGGCTTTTCACAGCCAGAATTGTCTCCTCATCCTGCTCTTGAATAACCTACCTAGTAAACTGTCAAAAAAAGCTTTACTCTTGGTTAATAATCAGGTATACTCTTAATTTAAAGTATTGTAGTCTTTATTATTGTAACCCAACAGGTAAAGCTGCACCCAGGGATTTCAACAGCGCTCACCACCACTATATTCCTTATAGTAAAGCCCTTTTATTTTTAATTAAACCATCTTTTAAACTTTATAAAAGTATTTTATACTATTTTTCACGTGTCACAGTCATAGTTTTAGTTGTAAATAGCTTTATTATCACTTCAACATAGACTCATCCTGACACAACCTGCCAGAATCGAAAGAGAAGGGCTAATAAAGATATAGTCACACAACTCATACTGTACAGGTGAGGAAAGAAAATTGAAATTAAATAGATATAATAAAAGATATGGCCACCCAGCTCATACTGTACAGGCAGAGAAAGAAAAGGCAAAGACTAACTTAAAATTAAATAAATATAATACCCAAAACAAGGATAAGAATATTTATAAAATGATAAATAAACTAAATTAATTAACTGTGGAAAAGTCCCCAAGGGGGAGAAAGAGGGGCTGGTATATGTCCGAATCACCAGCCCTGATCCAGACAGAGAGCTTTCATGAGAATGATTGATGGTTGAATTGAGTCTGGCCAATATAGGTCTTGCACAGACTTACAGAACCTGTACAAGAGGTGTGGTGGTCTTGAGTGATTTTACAGTTTCAGGATGGTGTATCCAAATTGTATTGTGTCATTCCAACCTGTACAGAAGCTGACAGGCTCTATTGGTGAACCAGACTGTATGCATGTTTCAGAAAGGAAGATTGCTGAAACTGAATGCTGTTACACACAGTGGATTTGCTGGTTTTGTGGGGTTTGAGTGGGCATAAGTCTGAATACCCTTACCTCTGGCTAGTGGCTGTTACAGTAACCCCTTTTGAAACTGGTGGGCTCCTGAACACCATAAGACCCTGCCACATTTGACAGGAATCTCAATATCCCCACATTTTCTTTTCAAAAATTTCTTTTTGATTTATCGTTTCCTCTTGACCATTATACTGAAAATCCAATCTTCTATTCTCTGTCATACTTGAATTAATTTATCTTCCCCCCTTCTTTTACATTCAGTAAGTCATTTTACAACTTTCAAAATATGCTTTTCTTGGTTTCAGTCAGTATCTTCTTTTTATTGCATGGCCCGGGGCTATATCCCAAAAATAATTCCATAGAGCTCTTCTTCTCAAAGAATGATGGACAATGAGTGTATGAACATATACCCATTGTGATTTGGCCAACTTGATGTTTTGTGTAAGGTTTGTCTATGAAACTCTTGATAATAGTAGCAATATCAAGAGTACTATGACTGTCCTCAGTAGAAAAATATAATATAATAAAATATTATAACCACAAATTTAAATATAATTATTAAAAATAATTATATAAAAAAATAAATTTAATTATTATAATAATAATATAATAATAAAAAAAAAATAATAATTATAAGAAATTATAATTATTCTATTATTGCTATAGTCACTGACAATTATAACAATAAGAAGTGTAAAGCTCTTAATAAGACAATTACATGTGGAAAATATAAATATTATTTATAAAAAGAATTAAACACACACTGTGCAGAAATAATTCTTATAGAATAAAAATTGTATATAAAAAAACTATTACTAGAAAATAAAATATAGAGCTTTAGAGAAAACTTACTTATAAGATTTATTTAATACAATAAGTCAAACAACAACAGTTATTATATTAAATAATAATTATATGTTAAAAAAACGCCAAAAAGCAATAAATTTAAAGATAAAACAACTTTTTATGATAAAAATTATGATTAAAGAGTTTTTTAAGAGGAATTTGTGGATTTTAAAAGATATTTAAGATGATTAATTTTATATAATAAAATATATTATTGGTGATTACAACAATGATCTAAATTCTATGATTTCAATTCTTTAATTTTGATTAATAAAGAATAAAATAACTTAAGAATTACTTTAATAATGAGATTTTATATTGAATAAAACTTTACCTGGTTAAATTCCTAATATGATTGGACTGATAATTGATGATTGATGATGGACAAAAACAGTGATGAAAAGACTCTTTTTATGTCTTCAGAGGAGCTCTCATAATTCATAATGAATATAGAGGGCGTACTCAGGTCAAAACTGAAAAGCCATGCTTAAAAATAAGGTTCTTAACTTAAGGTAACTTATTTTTAATTCCAATTTAAAGTTACCAGTGTTATTCTTAACTCCATGTAACTTTAATCCTCATTTAAACTAATTATTTTAAGTTTTGAATATAAATAAACTTATTTATATTAAAGTTCATCACATAAACAACTTCAAAATAGAGTTTCAAGCAGAAATCTCTTAAACTCAATTTTTAATTAATTTTTAAAGAAATCATAATTTTCTTTGAGCTTAATTAAAAGAGTATATTTCCAGGCTAGTTACCCAGGAAATTTATTTATAAAAGATACTTAAAATTTGATTTATATGTGAATAATATTAAATTCTAAGTTGTGTGAGATTTCAAGCAAATCCATTAAGAATTGGATTTTTAATGAATTTTTGAAGTTATTGCTATTTTTCCACGTAAAATAGCAATACACACCAAACCTTAGCTTTTGATAAGGTTTGAATGCTTGTAACTTTAAGGTTTTAAGCTTAATTAAGGTTTTTAAGCTTGATTAAGCTTTGACAATTCTTAAAACCTTGATTTCAAGCCTGCATATTGGGATTTACCCTTTGGCAGCTTGAAATTCCTGTCCAAATTGGGATAAAACCAGTTTAAACCTTAAGGTTGGATCCAAGTCTAATATTAAAGCTTAAATAAGGTTGAAAATCCTCCAATACAGGTGGACAACCTTAATTGAATCATTGCAGATCCAAAATGTTGGGTACCCCAGCTCTATTTGGTCTTTTTCCTTTGTCCCACCTTTCTGAGTGGATTTTGCCCTTTTATTTATTTAAAGCCATAATATGGCCTTAAACCCTTTTAAATTGAGCTCACGCAGGATTTACATTCTGTATGGCAAATCCTTAGCCAATTCAGTAAATATTCACAACACCTTAATTTTAACTAAAATTTTGGTAAGTTTGCATAAACCTTATGCAACTTTAAATTTAAGCTTATTTAAGCTTAAATTTAACAATTTTAAAAAAATGTTAAAAAAGTTACATTAGTACTGTGAGATTCTTAAATCTTCCAATAACTCAAGAAATAAGTGTTTTTGGGTATAACACCCTATGGGTGTACCCTAGGTTATTTTTGGTGTAGAATCCAAAAATGACATACTATTTATAACTTTGTTTATCCAAAAAAAAGTTATACTTATTTTTTGTTATTTTTCATTTTAAATTCAATTAAAAAGTCTGTTTAAGACAAAATTAACTGTTTATAAAATCATTTGTGGCCTTATGGGTATGTTATACATACCTCACAGGCTCACATTCCCTACCACCAAAAAAAAACTTTACAACAATTTTTATTTTTTAGTATACCCCCAAGTTATTTGGGGGGGTTTAATCCACTGTCCAACCTCTCTACTTATACTGTTCAAGTATGTAAAGCACACAATTCAAACTTTTTATTGAGGAATTGGTCTTCTCTCATGTCTGAATCTTCTGAGAAACTTTTGGGAATCAGGTATTTCACTTTCTTCAATCTACTCATCTTCATGTTGTGGATTTCTGTACCTGACTAAGTCTTCTCTTTCATTTTTACCCCTAAGTCTTCTTTCTTTCAAGACTTTTAGTACCTTCTTTTCCTCACTTGGCTCAAGTGGGGGTACCTCTAAGGGTGTTTCATTTCTTAAAGGAAATAATTCCTTATTACTTGAAGTATAATGCTTTACAAGACTGACAGGAAAAGTTGGATGTTTGTTTCCCAACTCTCCTGACAGTTCTACTTGTACTGCATTTGTTGGTACATAGGCAGGGTTATCAGGTGTATTTGGTAATGCCCATATACTTAAGCCATCAGCATTCTTATGAATATTTCCAGCTTTATGGACTATGGTCATATTGCCTCTATACTCCTGTATAGCAATCTGCCATCTTAACATGCGTCTGTTTGGAGTTGTGACTTCTACTTCCTCATTGTGCCCAACTTTTCTAAGAACCCCCAGTTTCATTAGTTCATTAATATGATTTTTTAATGCTTCTCTAGCCCTAGGGCTAGCTGGGTAAGCTGGTCTTCTTAATAGTGGCGGATAAGGTCTTTCCACATTAAGCATAATGTCCACTTCATGGCCTTTGATAGCCCCAAGTGGTTCATTATCAGAAGCAAAGGCATCCCTGTATTGAAATAAAATTTCAATAAGTTCTTCCTTCATTTCTAATGTCAATTTAGGACTAATTTGTGCTTCAATTAACTGTTCTGACACAAAATTTTCTTTATCAACATTTTTCACTTGTTTTATGACAGTGATTTCTCTTTTTTCTAGAGGAAAAGCAAATTTTTGTCTATTATTTTCCCCTATAGTGAAATACCTGTCTTTATGATTATTAATATCAATACCATAAATATTGAGATAATCATTCCCAAGTATAAAGTGTTGTGAAGTACAATTATTCATAACAGCAAATTCAACTTTGCATCTTATACTCCCTGCAGGGTGAGGAAATATTATTGCTGCTTCAAATATAGCCAAAGGGTGCATATTTTGGCTAGCACTGCTGGATTTTATACCTTCAATTGGCATCAATTTGTCTTGCCAATTGGTATAAATCTTGTCAAGATAATTTTTTCCAACACAAGTGCAAAAAGCACCTGAGTCAAGATGTATCTTGGCTCCTATGTTGTTGATCACTATATTAGTGATACAAGATGACCCAGCTGTATAACCTTTACCTCTGGCAGGTTTGGATTTTTGCATTTTGGTATCTTGAACATGTATGAGATCCATAAATTCATAACTATACTGTGGTAAATGAGTATGTACCTCTGTGACTTCAAAAGAAACATTAATATTTTCTATACTAAGCTCTCCTGATTTTTCTTCTTCTTCTGAAGGTTCAGAATCACTTTCATGTAAAGATACATCAGTTTCTTTTTTGTCTTCCACTTTTTCAACATTTATCTCATTGACTCTTGTATTTTTTGGACAAGTGTTTTCCAAATGAGATGTACTTCCACATTTATGACATTTCAAAGGAGGTCTGTCATGTGGTTTATTTGGTTTTGAAATTGGTTTCCCACTAGTCTTGTTGTCTATTGGGGGTTTATACCAATTTCCTCCAATTTTTGTTCTAGTAGTGATGTCCTCCATAGCATTGATATAATCTTCTGTAGAGCAAGGCTCAATACATCTGCTCCTTATAGCATGCTCAAGGTCACCACCACATTTTATTAATATCCTTTTATATACGATTGCTTCAGAAATATCAGGATGAAGGGCAGTTAATCTGTCCTTCTGTTTAAGAAACCAAGACATGGGCCTGTCCCTCTCAATATTAAAAATGGCTTCTTCAAAAGAATTTTCCATTCTAAATCTCCAGGAATCATTTGCCCATTTGGAAATAATTTGTTCTTTCCACCAAGGCCAAGAGTGTTTACCATGGTCTTGTCTCATTTTATAATACCATTTCTTTGCTGATTTGGTAAATAATGAGTGTAATATGGCACTTATGTATTCATCTGGTATGTTAAAGTTTTCTTTGAACATATCAATTGTTTTCATAAATTCCATATGATTATATTCTCCTTCACCACTGAAGGTTGGCCATTCCTCTAATCTTGGAATGTCTTTAAAATTGCAAGCAGTTTCCACATCTTGACTTGAAATTGTATGATGTAAATCATTATTCAAGTTAAGCACATTTCTGTCAAGAATTGGTGTGGACTTTCTTGGCACTTCATTTTTCAGTGATATATTATTAATACTTGATTGAATATTTTCTTTCAATTCAAGTCTTGCTTTATCACTTTTTTCCAATTGTTCTTGAAAAAGAGCTGCATTGTGACCAGTTGAATTTTCCAAGTTTTGAACTTGTATTTTCAATTCTCTTAACTGTCCAGTTATAAAAGAAATTGAATTCTCATCTGGTTCATTGAGTAAGGTAAATTTATGCTCAAGTCTTTCACAAATTTGCGTCAAAGACAAAATATTTGCCTTATTAACATTTTCAAGGCCAATCATGGTCTTTTGTTGCTTTTTAGCTTTTAATATCTCATTACCCAACTTCTGTTGGACATAATCAAATTCTTCAAATTTTGTCATAATTTCTTTATGACAAGATTCAAAGTGAGTTACAAGTTTTACAAGATCTAATTCTTTGGGAAAGATTGGTTCAATCTTTTCTCCTCCTTGTTTTTGAATTCCATCAAAGTTCTTGCCATATTGAACACATTGTCCATGGCTGTCTTTTCCTTCTTTGGGATTCTGTAATTCTGAGGGTAAGGCTTGTTCCACTTGGGCTTTGCCTTTTGCTTGCCCTTCTGGTTGGTCTTTGGGGCTTGCTTGGGCTTGTTTGGCGCTTGTTGAGGCGGATTTTTGCTGTTGGATGCTTGGGGAGCTTCCACTGGGCTGTTTTCCTTGCCTTGGGCCAACTTCTTCTTCTGATCCTCTGATAACATGCTTTGGTTTTTTAACCAAGCTTTGATCTGTTGGACTTGTCCTTTGACAGACATGGGTGTCCAACTCAACAGAAGATCTTCTGTCTTTTCTGGTCCCATGAACTTCTTCACTTTAAGATAAGAGTTCATGGTGCCTATCCAAAGACTTGGGAGAAGTTCCCACTCTTGTTGTTTTCACACCAGCAACCAGTTTTTCCATTGGGATTGATAAATTTCCACAGTGGCCTGTTGGAAATGGTTCAGGTCTAACAGCAATAGCAGTTATTTCAGCTTCTGGATTCTCAATAAGAGGTTCAAAGGTGCTGGCTAACCTTTGGGAAGTGGTGGAAGTTCTGGCATCCTCCATTTGTGCCTCTCCTCTGCGAAGACATTCTTGCCTTTTTGATTTGTGGCTGGAATGTCCTGGTCCAGATCCATTTTGTAAGGTTTGTCTATGAAACTCTTGATAATAGTAGCAATATCAAGAGTACTATGACTGTCCTCAATAGAAAAATATAATATAATTGAATATTATAACCACAAATTTAAATATAATTATTAAAAATAATTATATATAAAAAAAAATATAAGGTTAATTATTATTATAAAAATATAATAATAAAAAAATATATAATAATAATTATAATAAATTATAATTATTCTATTATTGTTATAGTCACTGACAGTTATAACAATAATAAATGTAAAGCTCTTAATGAGACAATTACACGTGGAAAATATAAATATTTAACCACTTATAAATAATATCAATATTATTTATAAAAAGAATTAAACACACACTGTGCAGAAATAATTCTTTATAGAATAAAATTCTATATAAAAAAACTATTACTAGATAAAAAATATATAGAACTTTAGAGAAAACTTACTTATAAGATTTATTTAATACAACAAGTCAAATACAACAGTTATTATATTAAATAAAGATTTATAAGTTAGAAACACACCAAAAATCAATAAATTTAAGGATAAAACAACTTTTTATACTATAAATTATGATTAAGGAGTTTTTGAGAGGAATTTGTGGATTTTAAAAGATATTTAAGATGATAATTTTATATAATAAAATTTATTATAGATGATTACAACAATAATATGAATTCTATGACTTAAATTTTTTAATTTAATAAATAAAGAATAAAAATAACTTAAGAATTACTTTAATAATAAGATTTTCTATTTAATAACACTTTACCTGTTTAAATGTCTAATATGATTGGATTGATAATTGATTGATGGACAAAAACAGTGATGAAAAGACTCTTTTTATGTCTACAGAGCAGCTCTCATGATTCATAATGGATGTAGAGGGCGTGCTCAGGTCAAAACTGAAAAACCATGCTTAAAAATTAAGTTCTTAACTTAAGGCAACTTATTTTTACTTCCAATTTAAAGTTACCAGTGTTATTCTTAACTCCAAGTAGCTTTAATCCTCATTTAGTTTAATTATTTTAAGTTTTAATATAAAATAAGTTTCTTTATATTAAAGTTCATCACATGAACAACATAAAATTAGAGTTTCAAGCAGAAATCTCTTAAACTCAATTTTTAATTAATTTTTAAAGAAATCATAATTTTCATTAAGCTTGATTAAAAAGGTAAATTTCCAGGCTATTTACCCAGGAAACCTATTAGTAAAAGATACTTAAAATTTAATTTATATATTGATAATATTAAATTCTAAGTTGTGTGAAGCTTTCAAGCAAATCCATTAAGAATTGGATTTTTAATGAATTTTTGAAGTTATTGCTATTTTTCCACGTAAAATAGCAATACACACCAAACCTTAGCTTTTGATAAGGTTTCAATGCTTGGAACCTTGAAGTTTTAAGCTTATTTAAGCTTTTTAAACTCAATTAAGCTTTGACAGTTCTTAAAACCTTAATTTCAAGCCTGCATATTGGGATTTACCCTTTGGCAGCTTGAAATTCCTGTCCAAATTGGGATAAAACCAGTTTAAACCTTAAGGTTGGATCAAAGTCTAATCTTAAAGTTTAAATAAGGTTGAAAATCCTCCAATACAGGTGGACAACCTTAATTGAATCATTGCAGATCCAAAAAGTTGGGTACCCCAGCTCTATTTGGTCTTTTTCCTTTGTCCCACCTTTTTGCGTGGATTTTGCCCATTTATTTATTTAAAGCCATACTATGGCCTTAAACCCTTTTAAATTGAGCTCACGCAGGATTTACATTCTGTATGGCAAATCCTTAGCCAATTCAGTAAATATACACCACACCTCAATTTTAACTAAAATTTTGGTAAAGTTGCATAAACCTTATGTAACTTTAAATTTAAGCTTAATTAAGCTTAAATTTAACAATTTTAAAAAAATGTTAAAAAAGTTACATTAGTACTGTGAGATTCTTAAATCTTCTAATAACACAAGAAATAAGTGTTTTTGGGTATAACACCCTATGGGTGTACCCTATGTTATTTTTGGTGTAGAATCCCAAAATGACATAATATTATAACTTTGTTTATCCAAAAAAAAGTTATACTTAATTTTTATTATTTTTTATTTTAAATTCAACTAAAAAGTCTGTTTAAGACAAATTTAATTGTTTATAAAATCTTTTGTGGCCTTATGGGTATGTTATACATACCTCACAGGCTCACATTCCCTACCACCAAAAAAAATTGTACTACAATTTTTCTTCTGTAGTATACCCCAAGTTATTTGGGGGGGTATAATCCACTGTCCAACCTCTCTACTTATACTGTTCAAGTATGTAAAGCACACAATTCAAACTTTTTATTGAGGAATTGGTCTTCTCTCATGTCTGAATCTTCTGAGAAACTTTTGGGAATCAGGTATTTTACCTTCTTCAACCCACTCATCTTCATGTTGTGGATTTCTGTACCTGATTAAGTATTCTCTTTCATTTTTACCCCTAAGTCTTCTTTCTTTTAAGACTTTCAGTACTTTCTTTTCCTCACTTGGTTCAAGTGGGGGTACTTCTAAGGGTGTTTCATTTCTTAAAGGAAATAATTCCTTATCACTTGATGTGTAATGCTTTACAAGACTGACAGGAAAAGTTGGGTGTTTGTTTCCTAACTCTCCTGACAGTTCTACTTGTACTGCATTTGTCCCATGAAGGGCTTTAATAATAAATGGTCCTGCAAAGGAATCTTTCCATTTCTTTGGACCTTTAAAATTATTAAAGTTCAAGGTTGAAACTAGTATTAAGTCCCCTACTTTGAATTCTGGTGTCTTATGACTCTTATCCCATTTCTGCTTAGCATATTCAAAGGCATCATTCATGCTTTGATTTGCATGATGTCTCACTTTATCAAGCAGTAGCTTAAGGCTTGAAGCAGTTGGATGAATGTCAACCAAATCTTTTTTCAAAGTATCAACTGGAAGTTTGGGGTTCCATCCTTTTTCCAACATTGCAGGAGTCTTGCCTGTTGAAGCATGGATGGAGGTCTTGTAGGCTAATTCCAATGCTGGTATAAGAGTACACCAATCATGGGTAAAGCCATCAGAATCTTTAAACTCCAGGCCATAAGCACAAAATCTTCTGATCATGTCCTCAAGGGTCTTAATCATTCTTTCTGCCAGTCCATCTGTTTGTGGATGGTAGGCTGTTGAAAATGATAATTTTGTACCCAAAAGCTTATGTAGATTAGTCCATAAGGATGATGTGAATTTTGGGTCTCTATCACTAATGATATTCGTAAAGAGACCAGTATGGGATATGACTCTGTTCCAAATCAAAAGAGCTGTATCCATAGCTGTGTCATCTTTATGACATGGCAAAAAGATTGGTGTTTTGCTATGTCTGTCCACAATAACAAGACATGCATTGTAACGTTTATCACCTCCAGGTGGTTAGGCAGTTACCCAATCCATGTGAACCACTTCCCATGGGGTACTTGGTTCTTGAATATGGATCATTAAACCAAATCTTTTACCAGTACCTTTATTGGCTTTCTGGCATCTATCACAACTATGACAGTACTCAATGACATCTTTTCGCCAAGATGGCCACCAGGCACATGTCTTAATTCTTTCCATTGTTCTGTCTTCAGACAGATGTCCATAATAAATGTTATCATGGCATTCTAGTAGTATTGTGTTAATCAACGTTCTACTACATAGGACCATGACACATGTGTGTTTAAATCTATGATATAGTATACCATCAAACAAATGAAATCTTCCATTATTGTGAGCCTTAGAGGTAATTTCATATACCCAAAAGACCACGAATATAAAAAATAACATATTAATATAAATAAAATAAATTTATTTATATTATTAAAATAAAAATCAAAATATAAATATAAAATTATATTCAAAATAAAAAATTAATTACAATTTAAAAATAAAAATACATTAAATTTTGTAAGTATAAAATTACATTTATACTTGAAAAAATTAAGTAAAAATGAAATTTTAACAAAATTGTGAAAAAATAAATAAATTTGGAAAAAAGTTAAATAAAAATTATTATAACTTTTTATCCAATAAATAAACATATAAAAATTATTTCACCATTGGATTCCTCATAAAAAATCAGGTGGGGTCACCTCTGAGTGAAATTCTTGTAACTCAACTCTAAATAAGCTTAAATTAAGTTTTTAGTATTTTCAATACAAAAGTTGAAAATCCTCAAAACTTTAATTTAATTCACACCACATGTGGTGTTAACCATCAATTTTTGTGTTAAAATTGAGGTGTTGTGTTTAGTTTAGAAGTTATGAGGAATTGAAGTATTTTCAATTGAATTCAATTGAAATGTCAAAATGTGCGCGTGTATTACATAAGTGAACTTTAATTTACATATGAGGTGTCAATTATTATTGTATTGTACTGTACAATTGAATTGAATTACATGTGTAAATTATAAGTATAATACATGATGAGGAATTAAAGGAAAAATAAATTGGAAAGATTAAAATTGGGGGGGAAAAGGAACTCCAGCTCTAAGGGGGAGCTAGACCCCCAAAATCCTTGCTGACAGGCATGGGATGTCAAAATTCACGCAAAAGTTCATCACTTTTGGCCTGGAATTGAGTCACAGGGTGTGTGGACTCAATTGATGATGAGGTTTTGATACCAACTGGGGTAGTTTTAGCTGTTGCCAAGAGGGTAAAACTACCCTTAAGATAAAACAACCATGGTAAAAACAGTTTTAACTGGTTTCTACGCCTCTGACACACATTCTGACGTGTTTTGAAGGCTCTAGGCCTGATATTTCTATAGCAATGGCTGATTTAAGGGTCTAAAATGGCTAAAAATGGCTTAAACCAGCCCTTTTTTGGCCTAAACCAGGGTTCAATGATGCCATAATTGGCTTTTCTGTTGTCAGACTGTTTTTCACGACTGACAAGAGTAAATTTTACTTTTGGAGTAAGAGAATTGATGGCTATAAAAGAATGTCTTCTTTGCCCCACTTTTCTCTTCATGTTAGAATCTTTTCCTTTTATTAATTAGTTTAAAACTGTTAAACCAATCAATAAAAGATTCCAACCACCATTTTTAAATCATTTTAATCCTTTTAACCACGTGAAAAAATCATTATAATCATTGTTTGTAACTCTTATAATCATTTTTACCCCTGAACCACCCCAAAAGTGAATTAAAGCATCTTTCATCACTGTTAACTTTGTCACTTTGTTTCCAAATTCACTCTGGTCACTTTTGGGCGTGTTATCTCTTTAATATTCTTTTTAAAAGACTTTTTTCTTTAATTAATTGCTTGCAGTTCTTTGCTCAATTAATTCCAATTGAAATTGCTCTTGAAGAAATTTCTTTTGTAGCCTTAAAATATCTCTTGTAGAGTATTTTTTGGATAAATCTTTATTGTTGGTAAAAAAATAAATCTTTATAAAACTATTGTTTTATACTAATAAAGTTATAAACAATAAAATTGGCATGTTTTCTCTTAAAAATAATATTTCATACTATTTTTAACTGAATTTTACCTTATACAAATTTTGAGGACAGGAAAAGTACTTGATTTTTAATCAAAGTTTCATATCCACACCTTACATTTGGGGGCCCAGCCGTGATATTTGACCTGTGACATATTTTTTTACTCTTTTTTAATCTTTTTTCTTATATTGAAAAATTTAAAAAACATATAAAAAAAACTTATAATTCTAAAAATCAATAAAAAATAATTTTTTTCATATTATAAGTGAGGCTTATAATTTTATTTCCTTTTTTGAAATATCTTTTTTTTACTTAATTAATTGGTTTTTTCATTAATTTTAGTGTCTGACAATGTGGTAAGACAAGAAAATATTGAAACAGCCTCAACAGTAACCAGCATTATTCCTGCCAGTACTGTTAATTCTGATCATAATAGTACTATTATTGTGACTCAGAATATTCAACCAGAGCCGATTTCTTCTGAATTAGTCAACTTAGAAATAAGTAATACTCTTCAGAAAGCCAAAGATTTGGCCAATAGTAAGTTTTTTGACGTAAAATTACTATTTTAAGCCTTTTTTAACCATAATTATGCCTTCAACCAGGTCAGGAGCCAGCTATAACCCCTCAAGCAGCTCCCAGAAAGGTAATAGATGTGATTATGGCAGAGGCCAATCAGGTACAGAAGGAAAAGGGTCAGTTGATGACTTCCAAACAACTAAAATGGGTCATTCTGAAGCTGATAATATCATTTTACCTTCAAAAAGAGCTGACACCGCCACAACAAGCCTCTGTGGACATATACAAAGCCAGCCACAGTGCATACAACAATGCACTCCAGTTCAAGGAGTACCAGATCCTTGAAGACCTGTGGAAGAATTGCATGAATTCTTACCTGACAGTGAGAAAATTCCTGGGCCATCCCAATACTTGCAAATTGCTCAATGGATGGCATCCATTGATGGAGAAGAAAAACATGATGCTTTTGACACTAGAATGGAGGAAAAACAACCCTCCACCACCCAAACCAGTGCCAAAAACAGCCCCAGTGGCCAGCAGCAGCAATTCCAACGTGAAAAAGCAGCCACAACCTCCAAACAAGGGCAAAGGGAGGGCACCAGCTCCAAAACCTTACAGCCAGGGCTACAGAATCCCAAAGATTCAACAGGATGCCATGGAAAATGTATTTCAGATGGCCAGAACCGTGATGGAATTACAGAAGAAGGAGGAAACCAGATTAAAATATCAAAAATGATTTCTGATACTTTTAATTGTATTCCAGAGTTGTATAAAGCTATTTCTGACGTAAAAAGTCATCTTTCTGATAAAAACACATCAATTTGTGACAATCTTAAAACAAATAACTTGAGTCTGAGCCAAATAAATGATACACTTAAATGCTTTGAAAGAGTTTTAAGAACAATAAAAACTTCCAATAATGATAATTCTTTTGGAACTAAGATAAATGAACAATCTGCCATTATTAAAGAATTAACAGACAAATATTCTAAATTCAATATTGATGACATAATTGAAACAAGAATAAAACAAGCCATAAACACTATCAAAGAAGATAATAAAAAAGCTCTTGATGATATCTCAAAATCATTTGCAGAAGTAAAGACAAATACAATTGCCTTGAAAAAGCATTTTGATACCTCAAAAGAGGAAATATCAAAATTAACAATAAAGTTAAATGAAGTTATATCTGATAATACTAAACAAACAGAATTATGGAATGAGCTTACATATAAAGAAGATGATCATAAAAAGAATGTCATAGACTCTATACAAAGCCTACAACATGAATTAAGAAATTCACAGAGGTGTAACAACAGTAAAATGAATGATATTGAACAACTGCTGAACACCTTGCCAAGAATGTCTACACCTCTGAACCAAAATGAGGGGGCAAGGATTCCTAATCCACAAGTATTGGATATTGAAAATTCACAGTTAAAAGATGAATTTTCTACTTCTCTTCATAACTTGGAACCATCAATGGGCCAAGCACTCTTGAAGGAGGTTCCAAACCTTAAAGAATGGCCTCACTTCAGTGGTGAAGGAGAATATGACCATATGGAATTCATTAGAGGTATTGACATGATCAAAGAGGATTTTGAATTACCAGACAGATTGGTAACAGCCAGGTTTAACACCTTGTTTACCAGATCAGCTCACAGATGGTACATCAAAATAAGACAAGCACATGGACACAAGAGTTGGACTTGGTGGAAATCCCAAATCATTAACAAATGGGCAAATGATGCTTGGAGGTTTAAAGTTGAAACAGCCTTTGAATCTGCCAAATTTAATGCTGATAAAGACAAAGCTTTACCATGGTTTTGCCAACAAAAAGACAGATTAACAGCATTATATCCAGACATGTCAGAATTTATGATCCATAGAAAAATTCTAAGACAATGTGGAGGTGACTTAGAGCATGCTGTCAAAAGCAGGACTACTGAACAATCTTCAGCAGAGGATATTATCAATATATTAGAAGAAGTAACCAC
Source organism: Austropuccinia psidii (assembly GCA_023105745.1). Taxonomy (NCBI): domain Eukaryota; kingdom Fungi; phylum Basidiomycota; class Pucciniomycetes; order Pucciniales; family Sphaerophragmiaceae; genus Austropuccinia; species Austropuccinia psidii. The sequence goes on along the minus strand of JALGQZ010000001.1, from coordinate 73,719,283 downwards.
CAGAACCAAAATTGGTTCTAGTAGGGTGAATCTCAAAACAAGGTTTAATACACCTTGGAAAGATTCTGTGGACAAAAACCCCAAAGAAAATTCTAATAATATTAAGTATAAATCTGCAGATACAATCAGAAAGTGCCATATTTGCCAAAGCACCACCCATTTAGCCAATACATGTCCAAAAAGGGGGAAAATCAATGAAATTGACATTGAAAAAGAACCAGATGTTGAAAAAGAAGACATAATTGAAGACAATTCAGATGATAAGTCATCCATATTTTCTGAATCTTCAAAAGATATAGAAAATATCAATGCCACTTTTGACATCATGGAATCTTATTCCCACTTGCCACAATTGAGCAATGGTCAACTTGATTTATCAAAAATTCAAGATGCACAACTTATGAAAACAAAACCAAACAGAGGGAAAGGTTATACAGCTGGTAACTCCTGTATAACAGAAGTGGTGATTGAAAACAAGCCCACAAAGCTTTTGCTTGACCCAGGGGCCTTTTGCTCTTGTGTTGGAAAATCTTTCCTCAAAACTTGTGTACCAAATTTTGAAGACCAATTGTTACCAATTGATGGTATAAAATTCAATAGTGCAAGCAATCCAATGAAAGCATTAGGAATTTTTGAGACCAATGTCATATTCCCACACATAAATGGGAATTTAAGAATCACTGTTGAATTTGTTGTTATGGAAAATTGCTCCAGTACCCATTTCATATTGGGAAATGATTATTTAATCATGTATGGCATAGATTTACACAACAACAAAGACAGATACTTTACTATTGGAGACAATAAGCGCCAAAAATTTGCCTTTTTACCATTTAAAAGACAAATTACAGTAAACAAAGTATCACCAGTCAACTTAGAGTTAGAGAAATTCAAGTCTGAACACTTAAATGAAGCTGAAATAAGCCTTCATTTGAGTGATAAACAAGAAAATGAACTCTATTCTCTTTTATATGACCATAAAGAAGCATTTGCCTCAGATAAAGAACCCCTAGGGGCAATTATTGGTCATGAAGTTGATATTATCCTTAATATTGAGAGACCTTATCCACCACTCTTAAGAAGACCTGCATATCCAGCAAGTCCAAAATCAAGAGAAGCTCTAGAAAGCCATATTCAAGAACTTCTAGACCTTGGATGAAATATGGAAAAAATCTTATGATGAAGGAAGATTTCACCTACTGGATGGTATAATTTACCACAGAACAAAACACACATGTGTCATGACAGTTGTGGACAGGTCACTAATCAATCTTGTGCTGAAAGAATGCCATGACAGCCCCTTTTCAGGACATCTGTCTGAAGACAGAACAAAAGAAAAGGTAAAAACCTGTATATGGTGGCCAATGTGGCAAAAAGAAGTGACAGAGTATTGCAAAACCTGTGACAGATGTCAAAAAGCAAACAAATCCACTGGCAAGAGACTTGGAAATATGATAAAAATCCAAGAACCCAGCAGACCTTGGGAAATTGTCCATATGGATTGGGTAACAGGACTACCACCAGGTGGTGACAGAAGTTATAATGCTTGCCTAGTAATTGTAGACAGGTTCAGTAAAACTCCAATCTTTTTACCATGCCAAAAAGATGATACAGCCATGGATACAGCTCTTCTGATATGGAATAGAGTAGTATCATGGACTGGCATATTTACAAATATCATTAGTGACAGAGATCCTAAATTCACCTCAGCACTGTGGACAAATCTTCACCAACTATTTGGGAAAAAATTATCCTTCTCCACAGCCTACCACCCACAAACTGATGGTCTGGCTGAAAGAATGATTCAAACCTTAGAGGATATGGTGAGAAGATTCTGTGCATATGGCCTTGAACTTAAAGATAGTGATGGTTTCACCCATGATTGGTGTACTCTTCTTCCTGCACTGGAACTGGCATACAAAACATCCATTCATGCCAGTACCAATGAGACTCCTGCTATTCTGGAAAAAGGATTGAATCCCAAACTACCCCAAGATTCTTTGAGGAAATATTTAGTTGAGATACATCCTACAGCTGCCAGCTTCAAAGGAATGCTAGACAGAGCCAGAAAGCATGCAGTAAGATGCATGGAAGACTCATTTGCATATGCTAAAGATAAATGGGACAAATCTCATGCCACTCCAGATTTCAAGGCAGGAGATTTAGTATTAGTATCCACCACCAACTTCAATAACATCAAAGGATGTAAAAAGCTCAAAGACTCCTTTGCAGGACCTTTTGTTATTAAAGCCCTCCATGGAGACAATGCTGTTGAAGTAGAGTTATCTGAAGAGCTTAGTAATAAGAATCCTACATTTCCAGTGAGCTTAGTGAAGCCATATAAATCTAGTGATGCTGATAAATTTCCCTTAAGGAATAAAGTTCCCCAAGTTATACCTCCTATTGAGACATCTGGTACTAAGAAAATTACCAAAGTTCTTAAAGAAAGGAAATTAAGAACCAAGAAAGTGAGGGAATACCTTGTTAGGTACAGTGACCCAACTTGTGAAGATGAATGGTTAGAAGAAAAAGATATACCAGAAGCTACCAAACTCTTAAGGAGATTCAGACACACTAGAAATAGCAATATTACAAAGTAATATTCTTTTTTAGGGGGAGGGAATGTGAGCCTTAGAGGTAATTTCATATACCCAAAAGACCACAAATATAAAAAATAACATATTAATATAAATAAAATAAGTTTAGTTATATTATTAAAATAAAAATCAAAATATAAATATAAAATTATATTAAAAATAAAAAATTAATTACAATTTAAAAATAAAAATACATTAAATTTTGTAAGTATAAAATTACATTTATACTTGAAAAAATTAAGTAAAAATGAAATTTTAACAAAATTGTGAAAAAATAAATAAATTTGGAAAAAAGTTAAATAAAAATTATTATAACTTTTTATCCAATAAATAAACATATAAAAATTATTTCACCATTGGATTCCTCATAAAAAATCAGGTGGGGTCACCTCTGAGTGAAATTCTTGTAACTCAACTCTAAATAAGCTTAAATTAAGTTTTTAGTATTTTCAATACAAAAGTTGAAAATCCTCAAAACTTTAATTTAATTCACACCACATGTGGTGTTAACCATCAATTTTTGTGTTAAAATTGAGGTGTTGTGTTTAGTTTAGAAGTTATGAGGAATTGAAGTATTTTCAATTGAATTCAATTGAAATGTCAAAATGTGCGCGTGTATTACATAAGTGAACTTTAATTTACATATGAGGTGTCAATTATTACTGTATTGTACTGTACAATTGAATTGAATTACATATGTAAATTATAAGTATAATACATGATGAGGAATTAAAGGAAAAATAAATTGGAAAGATTAAAATTGGGGGGGAAAAGGAACTCCAGCTCTAAGGGGGAGCTAGACCCCCAAAATCCTTGCTGACAGGCGTGGGATGTCAAAATTCACGCAAAGGTTCATCACTTTTGGCCTGGAATTGAGTCACAGGGTCTGTGGACTCAATTGATGATGAGGTTTTGATACCAACTGGGGTAGTTTTAGCTGTTGCCAAGAGGGTAAAACTACCCTTAAGATAAAACAACCATGGTAAAAACAGTTTTAACTGGTTTCTACGCCTCTGACACACATTCTGACGTGTTTTGAAGGCTCTAGGCCTGATATTTCTATAGCAATGGCTGATTTAAGGGTCTAAAATGGCTAAAAATGGCTTAAACCAGCCCTTTTTTGGCCTAAACCAGGGTTCAATGATGCCATAATTGGCTTTTCTGTTGTCAGACTGTTTTTCATGACTGACAAGAGTAAATTTTACTTTTGGAGTAAGAGAATTGATGGCTATAAAAGAATGTCTTCTTTGCCCCACTTTTCTCTTCATGTTAGAATCTTTTCCTTTTATTAATTAGTTTAAAACTGTTAAACCAATCAATAAAAGATTCCAACCACCATTTTTAAATCATTTTAATCCTTTTAACCACGTGAAAAAATCATTATAATCATTGTTTGTAACTCTTATAATCATTTTTACCCCTGAACCACTCCAAAAGTGAATTAAAGCATCTTTCATCACTGTTAACTTTGTCACTTTGTTTCCAAATTCACTCTGGTCACTTTTGGGCGTGTTATCTCTTTAATATTCTTTTTAAAAGACTTTTTTCTTTAATTAATTGCTTGCAGTTCTTTGCTCAATTAATTCCAATTGAAATTGCTCTTGAAGAAATTTCTTTTGTAGCCTTAAAATATCTCTTGTAGAGTATTTTTTGGATAAACTTTTATTGTTGGTAAAACAATAAATTTTTATAATATTATTGTTTTATACTAATAAAGTTATAAACAATAAAATTGGCGTGTTTTCTCTTAAAAATAATATTCTTTACTATTTTTAATTGATTTCAACCTTATACAAATTTTGAGGACAGGAAAAGTACTTGATTTTTAATCAAAGTTTCATATCCACACCTTACAATTATCATAACATGTTTTCCAAATATCATCCAGAGAATTAGCTAAGGCTACATCTTTACAATCTTTGTCCAGTAGAGCAGTAAGAATATGACAATTCTTATCTTGCTTGTAGCTTTCTCTAACTTCTTCAAAGAATTCTGTTCCAACATCTGTGATATTAATTCCTTCAATTGGAATTTGAGGTTCTGCATTGTAGGAACATAGGCAGGGTTATCAGGTGTATTGGGTAATGCCCATCTACTTAAGCCATCAGCATTCTTATGAATATTTCCAGCTTTATGTACTATGGTCATATTGCCTCTATACTCCTGTATAGCAATCTGCCATCTTAACATGTGTCTATTTGGAGTCTTCATGTTAAGAAGTGATTTTACTGCATTACAATCAGTAATTACTTCAAACACACTACCATCAAGATAGTAATGAAGTTTTTCCAGAGCCCAAACAAGGCAAAGGCACTCCATTTGGCTAGCTCCATATCTTGCCTCAGTAGGTTTAATTTGTCTTGAAATAAAACAAATTGGACCTTCATAAGGCTTGTCATTGACAATTTGAACTTGATGAAGAGCAGCTCCTAAACCATCACCACATGCATCAATATAGAGCTTGAAAGGAAGTTTCCAGTCTGGCATTAATAATAATGGTGCATTGGTCAAGGCATACTTGATTTTATCATATGTTTGCATTCTCTCCTCTGTCATTGCAAAAATAGTTTGTTGATCACAAATTCTGTATAATGATCTGGCATGGATTGCAAAATCTTTAAGGTGTTGCCTGTAATAACTGGCAAACCCTAAGAAAGACATCATTTCTCTTTTGTTCTGAGGCATTTGTTTCAGTAAAACTGCAGCCACTTTGTTTTTATCAACACCAAGTCTCAGTCCTGAGACTACATGTCCTAGAGCTTTTAACTCATGGAACCCAAAATTACATTTTTTAAGAGAGATTTTCATGTTCACTTGTAGAATTTTCTGAAGTACTAATGAAAGTCTCTCTAAATGTAATTGCCAGGTTTCTGAACAAATGATAATGTCATCTATATAAATGATTAACCATCCCTCTGATAATTCATGTGGGAATATGGTATTCATCATTCTTTGATAATGAGAGGGTGCATTTTTAATACCAAAAGGCATCCTTAAATATTCATAAATACCACAATGAGCAATTATTCTCAATAATTTCCTAGCATGAAGTGTTAAAACATTCTGGTGGAAGCCTTTAAGAGCATCCATTGAAGTAATAAATTTTGCTTTGGATAATTGAGTCAAAGTCTCATGGATTCTAGGGATTGGATACCTGTCTGGAATAGTATAGGTATTCAATGCTCTAAAATCCCCAACCATCCTTGACTTATCATTATGCCAAGTAATGATTACTGGAGTCGTGACTTCCACTTCCTCATTGTGTCCAACTTTTCTAAGAACTCCCAGTTTCATTAGTTCATTAATATGACTTTCTAATGCTTCTCTAGCCCTAGGGCTAGCTGGGTAAGCTGGTCTTCTTAATAGTGGAGGATAAGGTCTCTCCACATTAAGCATGATATCCACTTCATGGCCTTTTATAGCCCAAAGTGGTTCATTATCAGAAGCAAAGTCTTTTCTAAATTGAAATGAAATTTCAATAAGTTCTTCCTTCATTTCTGGTGTTAATTCAGGACTAATTTGTGCTTCACTTAACTGATCTGGCACAAATCTTTCTTTATTAACATTTTTTACTTGTTGAATGACAGTAATTTCTTTTCTTTCTGGAGAGAAAGCAAATTTTTGCCTTTTATTCTCCCCTATAGTGAAATATCTGTCCTTATGATTATTAATATCAATACCATAGATATTGAGATAATCATTTCCAAGTATAAAGTGTTGTGAAGTACAATTATTCATAACAACAAATTCAGCTTTCAATCTCATACTTCCTGCAGGATGAGGAAATATTATTGCTGCTTCAAATATACCCAAAGGATGCATATTCTGACTAGCACTGCTGAATTTTACACCTTCAATTGGCATCAACTTGTCTTGCCAATTGGTATGAATTTTGTCAAGATAATCCTTTCCAACACAAGTGCAAAAAGCTCCTGAATCAAGATGTATCTTGGCTTCTGTGTTATTTATCACAATATTAGTGATACAAGATGACCCAGCTGTATAACCTTTACCTCTGGCAGGTTTGGTTTTTTGCATTTTGGCATCTTGCACATGTATTAGATCCATACATTCATCACTGTACTGTGGTAAGTGAGTATGTACCTCAGTGACCTCAAAAGAAACATTAATATTTTCTATACTAAGTTCTTCTGATGTTTCTTCTTCTTCTGAAGGTTCAGAATCACTCTCATGTAAAGTTACATCAGTTTCTTTTGTGTCTTCCACTTTTTCAACATTTATCTCATTGACTCTTGTCTTTTTTGGACAAGTGTTTGCTAAATGAGATGTACTTCCACATTTATGACATTTCAAAGGAGGTCTGTCATGTGGTTTATTTGGTTTTGAAATTGGTTTCCCACTAGTCTTGTTGTCTATTGGGGGTTTATACCAATTTCTTCCAATTTTTGTTCTAGTAGTGATATCCTCCATAGAATTGATATAATCTTCTGTAGAGCAAGGCTCAATACATCTGCTTCTTATAGCATGCTCAAGGTCACCACCACACTTTCTTAATATCCTTTTATGTACCATTGGTTCAGACATATCAGGATGAAGGGCAGTTAATCTGTCCTTCTGCTTAAGAAACCAAGTCATGGGCCTGTCCCTCTCAATATTAAAAATGGCTTCTTTGAAAGAATTTTCCATTCTAAATCTCCAGGAATCATTTGCCCATTTGGAAATAACTTGTTCTTTCCACCCAGGCCAGGAATGTTTACCATGGTCTTGCCTCATTTTATAATACCATTTCTTAGCTGATTTGGTAAATAATGAGTGTAATCTGGCACTTATGTATTCATCTGGTATGTTAAAGTCTTCTTTGAACATATCAATTGTTTTCATAAATTCCATATGATTATATTCTCCTTCACCACTGAAGGTTGGCCATTCCTCTAATCTTGGAATGTCTTTGAAATTGCAAGCAGTTTCCACATCATTACTTGAAATTGTATGATGTAAATCATTATTCAAGTTAAGAGCATTTCTGTCAAGAAATGGTGTGGATTGCCTTGGCAATTCATTTTTTAGTGATATATTATTAATACTTGATTGAATATCTTCTTTCAATTCAAGTCTTGCTTTATCACTTTTTTCCAATTGTTCTTGAAAAAGAGCTACATTGTGACCAGTTGAATTTTCCAAGTTTTGAACTTGTATTTTCAATTCTCTTAACTGTCCAGTTATAAAAGAAATTGAATTCTCATCTGGTTGATCGAGTAAGGTAACTTTATGCTCAAGTCTTTCACAAATTTGCGTCAAAGACAAAATATTTGCCTTATTAACATTTTCAGGCCCAATATTGGTCTTTTGTTGGTCTTTAACTTGTACTATCTCATTGCCCAGCTTTTGTTGGACATGATCAAATGCTTTAAATTTTGCCATAATTTCTTTATTACAAGATTCAAAGTAAGTTACAAGCTTTACAAGGTCTATTTCTTTGGAAAGGATTGGTTCAATCTTTCCTCCTCCTTGTTTTTTGAATTCCATCAAAGTTCTTGCCATATTGAACACATTGTCCATGGCTGTCTTTTCCTTCTTTGGAATTATGTAATTCTGAGGGTAGAGCTTTGCCTTTTGCTTGCCCTTCTGGTTGGTCTTTGGGGCTTGCTTGGGCTTGTTTGGCACTTGTTGAGGCGGATTTTTGCTGGTGAATGCTTGAGGAGCTTCCACTTGGCTGTTGTCCTTGCCTTGGGCCAACTTCTTCTTCTGATCCTCTGATAACATGCTTTGGTTTTTCAACCAAGCTTTTATCTGTTGGACTTGTCCTTTGACAGACATTGGTGTCCAACCCAACAGAAGATCTTCTGTCTTTTCTGGCCCCATTAGCTTCTTCACTTGAAGATAAGAGTTCATGGTGCCTATCCAAAGACTTGGAAGGAGTTCCCACTCTTGTTGTTTTGACGCCAGGAACCAGTTTTTCCATTGGGATTGATAAATTTCCACAGTTGCCTGTTGGAAATGGTTCAGGTCTAACAGCAATAGCAGTTATGTCAGCTTCTGGACTCTCAATAAGAGGTTCAAAGGTGCTGGCTAACCTTTGGGAACTGGTGGAAGTTCTGGCATCCTCCATTTGTGCCTCTCCTCTGGGAGGACATTCTTTCCTTTTTGATTTGTGGCTGGAATGTCCTGGTCCAGATCCATTTGATTGGATGGAGTAATTGCTTCCACTTCTAGTAGGAGTCATTTCACGTCAATTTAAATAAAAAATAGAGTAAAAATGAATTTAATTCACCTGCAGGACCTTTAAAGGGCTATTTGGTTATTAAACCCCTTGGTGCTTGGCTGGTTTGAATTTCAATACTTGACTCTGAGGCTTCAGAGTCTGAAGAATTTTCTCTGATGGAAGACACTAGAGAAAAAAAAATATAAGTTATTTCATCAAACAATAAAAATAACTTATAAACTCAACTTATTGAATAAAGTTGTTTTTATGTAATTTATGGCAAATTACATCAAAAATAAAGAAAAATGTCTAAGATAAAAGAAAAAAAATATTTTTAGTAAAGATTTTTATTTTTAAAAGATTTTTTTATTTGCTTTATTATTTTCTTTAAAGAAATAATAATTATGCAATTAACAAGTTATTAATCAAAATTATATTTATTATTCACTTTATACTAGAATAACTCAAAGAATAAATTTCAAGTCTGTGATGTGAAAGAGCCACTGGTTAGACAAAAGAAATTTATTCCAAGTCACTCAATAGTATATTGTTTCAAATAATATTCTTAAGAAAAAAATAACTTTATTAATATTATAAAGATTATTTATAAGGGATAAGTCCCACAAAAGCCAATATTAAGAAAAATATGGCAATTTTACGTCAAAAAAACAGTAAAATAAGGTCTAGAATATGATTTATGTCCCAAAAATTGGTTTAAAATCACGGCCAGGCCCCCAAATGTAAGGTTTGTCTATGAAACTCTTGATAATAGTAACAATATCAAGAGTACTATGACTGTCCTCAATAGAAAAATATAATAGAATTAAATATTATAACCACAAATTTAAATATAATTATTAAAAATAATTATATATAAAAAAAATATAAGTTTAATTATTATTATAAAAATATAATAATAATTATAATAAATTATAATTATTTTATTATTGTTATAGTCACTGACAGTTATAACAATAAGAAATGTCAAGCTCTTAATGAGACAATTACACGTGGAAAATATAAATATTTAACCACTTATAAATAATATAAATAGTATTTATAAAAAGAATTAAACACACACTGTGCAGAAATAATTCTTTATAGAATAAAATTCTATATAAAAAAACTATTACTAGATAAAAAATATATAGAACTTTAGAGAAAACTTACTTATAAGATTTATTTAATACAACAAGTCAAATACAACAGTTATTATATTAAATAAAGATTTATAAGTTAAAAACACGCCAAAAATGAATAAATTTAAGGATAAAACAACTTTTTATACTATAAATTATGATTAAGGAGTTTTTGAGAGGAATTTGTGGATTTTAAAAGATATTTAAGATGATAATTTTATATAATAAAATTTATTATAGATGATTGCAACAATAATCTGAATTCTATGACTTCAATTCTTTAATTTAATAAATAAAGAATAAAAATAACTTGAGAATTAGTTTAGTAATAAGATTTTATATTTAATAAAACTTTACCTGTTTAAATGTCTAATATGATTGGATTGATAATTGATTGATGGACAAAAACAGTGATGAAAAGACTCTTTTTATGTCTACAGAGCAGCTCTCATGATTCATAATGGATGTAGAGGGCGTGATCAGGTCAAAACTAAAAAACCATGCTTAAAAATTAAGTTCTTAACTTAAGGCAACTTATTTTTACTTCCAATTTAAAGTTACCAGTGTTATTCTTAACTCCAAGTAACTTTAATCCTCATTTAGTTTAATTATTTTAAGTTTTAATATAAAATAAGTTTATTTATATGAAAGTTCATCACATGAACAACATAAAATTAGAGTTTCAAGCAGAAATCTCTTAAACTCAATTTTTAATTAATTTTTAAAGAAATCATAATTTTCTTTAAGCTTAATTAAAAAGGTAGGTCCCAGGCTAATTACCCAGGAAACCTATTAGTAAAAGATACTTAAAATTTAATTTATATATTGATAATATTAAAATCTAAGCTGTGTGAAATTTTCAAGCAAATCCATTAAGAATTGGAGTTTTAATGAATTTTTGAAGTTATTGCTATTTTTCCATGTAAAATAGAAATACACACCAAACCTTAGCTTTTGATAAGGTTTCAATGCTTGGAAACTTAAAGTTTTAAGCTTATTTAAGCTTTTTAAGCTCAATTAAGCTTTGACGGTTCTTAAAACCTTAATTTCAAGCCTGCATATTGGATTTACCCTTTGGCAGCTTGAAATTCCTGTCCAAATTGGGATAAAACCAGTTTAAACCTTAAGGTTGGATCAAAGTCTAATCTTAAAGTTTAAATAAGGGTGAAAATCCTCCAATACAGGTGGAAAACCTTAATTGAATCATTGCAGATCCAAAAAGTTGGGTACCCCAGCTCTATTTGGTCTTTTTCCTTTGTCCCACCTTTTTGCGTGGATTTTGCCCATTTATTTATTTAAAGCCATACTATGGCCTTAAACCCTTTTAAATTGAGCTCACGCAGGATTTACATTCTGTATGGCAAATCCTTAGCCAATTCAGTAAATATACACCACACCTCAATTTTAACTAAAATTTTGGTAAAGTTGCATAAACCTTATGTAACTTTAAATTTAAGCTTAATTAAGCTTAAATTTAACAATTTCAATTTTTTTTTAAAAAAGTTACATTAGTACTGTGAGATTCTTAAATCTTCTAATAACACAAGAAATAAGTGTTTTTGGGTATAACACCCTATGGGTGTACCCTATGTTATTTTTGGTGTAGAATCCAAAAATGACATAATAATTATAACTTTGTTTATCAGAAAAAAGTCATACTTAATTTTTATTATTTTTTATTTTAAATTCAACTAAAAAGTCTTTTTAAGACAAATTTAATTGTTTATAAAATCTTTTGTGGCCTTATGGGTATGTTATACATACCTCACAGCCTCACACATTTGATTGGATGGAGTAATTACTTCCACTTCTAGTAGGAGTCATTTCACATCGATTTCAATAAAAAATAAAGTAAAATTGAATTGAATTCACCTGCAGGACCTTTAAAGGGTTCTTTGGTTATCAAACCCCTTGGTGCTGGCCTAGTTTGAATTTCAATACTGGACTCTGAGGATTCAGAGTCTGAAGAACTTTCTCTGATGGAAGACACTAGAGAAAATTAAAAATATAAGTTATTTTATCAAATAATAAAAGTAACTTATAAGCTCAACTTATTAACTAAAGTTGTTTTAATGTAATTTTATGGCAAATTACGTCAAAAAATAAAGAAAAATGTCTAAGATAAAAGGAAAAAATGTTTTTAGTAAATATTTTTTATTTTTAAAGATTTTTTTATTTGATTTTTCCTTTAAAGAAATAATAATTATGCAATTAACAAGTTAATTAATCAAAATTGTATTATTATTCACTTTATACTAGAATAACTCAAAGAATAAATTTCAAGTCTGTGATGTGAAAAAGCCACTAGTTAGACAAAAGAAATTTATTCCAAGTCACCCAATAGTATATTGTTTCAAACAATATTCTTAAGAAAAAAATAACTTTATTAATATTCTAAAGATTATTTTATAAGGGATAAGTCCCAAAAACGCCAATATTAAGACAAATATGGCAATTTTACGTCAAAAAATAGTAAAATAAGGTCTAGAATATGATTTATGTCCCAAAAATTGGTTTAAAATCACGGCCAGGCCCCCAAATGTAAGGTTTCTCTATGAAACTCTTGATAATAGTAGCAATATCAAGAGTACTATGACTGTCCTCAGTAGAAAAATATAATAAAATAAAATATTATAACCACAAATACAAATATAATTATTAAAAATAATTATATAAAAAAATAAATTTGATTATTATTATAATAATATAATAATAAAAAAAATATAATAATTATAATAAATTATAATTATTCTATTATTGTTATAGTCACTGACAATTATAACAATAAGAAGTGTAAAGCTCTTAATGAGACAATTACACGTGGAAAATATAAATATTTAACCACTTATAAATAATATAAATATTATTTATAAAAAGAATTAAACACACACTGTGCAGAAATAATTCTTATAGAATAAAAATTCTTAATAAAAAAACTATTACTAGATAAAAAAAATATAGAACTTTAGAGAAAACTTACTTATAAGATTTATTTAAAACAATAAGTCAAACAACAACAGTTATTATATTAAATAATAATTATGAGTTAAAAACACGCCAAAAATGAATAAACGTAAAGATAAAAAAACTTTTTATGATAAAAATTATGATTAAAGAGTTTTTTAAGAGGAATTTGTGGATTTTAAAAGATATTTAAGATGATTAATTTTATATAATAAAATATATTATTGGTGATTACAACAATAATCTAAATTCTATGATTTCAATTCTTTAATTTTAATTAATAAAGAATAAAATAACTTAAGAATTACTTTAATAATAAGATTTTATATTTAATAAAACTTTACCTGTTTAAATTTCTAATATGATAGGATTGATAATTGATGATTGATGATGGACAAAAACAGTGATGAAAAGGCTCTTTTTATGTCTTCAGAGCAGCTCTCATGATTAATATTGAATATAGAGGGCGTGCTAAGATAAAAACTGAAAAGCCATGCTTAAAAATAAGGTTCTTAACTTAAGGTAACTTATTTTTAATTTTTCCTCATTTAAACTAATTATTTCAAGTTTTCAATATAAATAAACTTATTTATATTAAAGTTCATCACATGAAAAACTTAAAAATAGAGTTTCAAGCAGAAATTTCTTAAACTCAATTTTTAATTAATTTTTAAAGAAATCATAATTTCTTTTGAGCTTAATTAAAAGAGTATATTTCCAGGCTAATTACCCAGGAAATTTATTTATAAAAGACACTTGAAAGTTAATTTATATGTAGATAATAGTAAATTCTAAGTTGTGTGAAATGTTCAAGAAAATCCATTACGAATTGGATTTTTAATGAATTTTTGAAGTTATTGCTTTTTTTTCACGTAAAATAGCAACACACACCAAACCTTAGCTTTTGATAAGGTTTCAATGCTTGTAACTTTAAAGTTTTAAGCTTAATTAAGGTTTTTAAGCTTGATTAAGCTTTGAAAGTTCTTAAAACCTTGATTTCAAGCCTGCATATTGGGATTTACCCTTTGGCAGCTTGAAATTCCTGTCCAAATTGGGATAAAACCAGTTTAAACCTTAAGGTTGGATCAAACTCTAATCTTAAAGTTTAAATAAGGTTGAAAATCCTCCAATACAGGTGGACAACCTTAATTTAATCATTGCAGATCCAAAAAGTTGGGTACCCAGCTCTATTTGGTCTTTTTCCTTTGTCCCACCTTTTTGCGTGGATTTTGCCCTTTTATTTATTTAAAGCCATACCATGGCTTTAAACCCTTTTAAATTGAACTCACGCAGGATTTACATTCTGTATGGCAAATCCTTAGCCAATTCAGTAAATATACACAACACCTTAATTTTAACTAACATCTTGGTAAGTTTGCATTAACCTTATGCAACTTTAAATTCAAGCTTATTTAAGCTTAAATTTAACAATTTTAAGAAAATGTTAAAAAAGTTACATTAGTACTGTGAGATTCTTAAATCTTCTAATAACATAAGAAATAAGTGTTTTTGGGTATAACACCTTGTGGATGTACCCTAGGTTATTTTTGGTGTAGAATCCAAAAATGACATAATATTTATAACTTTGTTTATCCAAAAAAATTTTATACTTATTTTTTGTTATTTTTTATTTTACATTCAATTAAAAAGTCTGTTTAAGACAAAATTAACTGCTTATAAAATCATTTGTGGCCTTATGGGTATGTTATACATACCTCACAGGCTCACATTTTGAGTCCCTTCTTGCCTTGAATGAAATTCTTGAATCCTCAAAGGAGGGGCTTGTCCCATTGTCCTTGAAAAATGGCTCAAAAAAGGCCTTTAGGCCATTTTGAACCATAGTGATGACTCTTGGTCCTGGCCATCACCATGGCAAATCTTAAAGTCTCTTGGTTTAAGGCAATTTCTGGCCTTTTGGGGTCATTTTATCATTTTCATGTCCTATGGTCCATGGACCGTGGGCCATGATTTTCTGTCAGAGGCCCCCAGGGTCCAAATATGACGGGGTTACAGGCGGTCCATGGGAACCACGTCATGGCCCATAGACCATTCTTCCACTAAATGGCCTGGGCCCATTGAGAGGGTCCAGGACCATCAAGAAACTGACCTCCCCAAAGTTGAAGGGGAAGTCCTGGGTAGTGGTTTAACCCCAAGAGGACCAGGATCTCAACTTTTGAAGACTTTGAGGGGGGCCATCATTGAGTTATGGCCCACTTCCTTGATGAATTTTTTCAGGCTTGAAGTGCATTATTCTGATGCCTTGAATTCTTCTGCTTGCATAAATCTTTAGTCATGAGTTCCAAACTGACTGAACTCACTGAATCTTCTCCTTCTGCACCGCCAACTTCTGTGATTTGTGGTTTTGGAATCCTCAGTCGATTGGCTTCAGCTTTGTCAATGGCTTCTTCTGGTCACTTTGATTCTTTGCAAATCTATGATGGTTATAAAGAAGTTTAAGCTCTTGGTCCTTCTTGTACCAAGTGTTTGTCCAAAGGAAAGGATTGTTTTTAAACTTACAATCCAAGGTCTTCAGAGTGAAATTTCTGCTTTGTTGGGAAGAATCCATGTAGCTGTACTGGACCATTGGCTTCCAATGTCAGAAGATATTTATGGAGTAAGAAAGATTGACATTTTGGGAAGGAGCTCCCAGTTTCTGAGGATCCTACTCCTGATGGTACTTCATGGTATTCTACTTGTGAGTCTGGTGAATTTCTTGAATGAATTGAAAGCTGAAATTTTGATATAGTGACTGGTTCTAGGAAAAGGGATGTGGCCAGGTGGACCAATGTTGGAGGGCCCATCCCAGCTGGTGGTAGGCCAATATATTCCAGCACAGAAGTCCCCATATCCAAGATCAATACTGAAGGTGTATTGAAGAGAATAAGACAAATTGCTAATTTCCCACCTGATCCTGAAAGTGAAGGTAGTGATGAATTGAATGGTGAAGAAGTTGAGGTGGTTCATAATTCCATTGGCCATCGATCTAGTACTTCCCCTTCTCATCCTCCTGCCAAAAGATTCCAAATTCACATTATTCCCAGAACTCCCAGAAATTTCAAACCAACTATTGCTACCCTTCCCACTTTGCTTCCTCCTGCTTTGCCAAGTTCTTCCACTTCCAGGCCTGCCTTGATTCCAGAAATAAGACCATCTCCCATAGTCACTTCTCAACAACTTCAACCTGTGGCCAGCTCCAGTAGAAGAAGAGAAGAACTTTCCCCTTTTCTGTTTCCTGTTGCCCAAGTCTTTCAAAAAAGAGAGCATTGGCCCATTCAAGTTACCAGAGTAGACCCAAAGACGGCAAGTGAAAATCAAGATTCTGTGGCCAGGTTGTTTAGAAGGGTTGATAGAAATAGTAGGGAGTTGATTGAGTATTGTAATGAGAGGACTATTCCTGGGACTGCCTCTGAGGAAATGGCAGAAAAATCTTCCTGGTATGAAGATGTGCTGATCAATTATTTCCACATAACTTTTGATCATTTGGGTAGAGATAACTAGTTTCCTTTTCCTTGTTTGTGTTTGGTTTGACTTCTGTCCCCACTATTAAATAAAATACTAAAAATAAAATTAAGTGGAACCACCCAATACATGATGTTGGAGGGGATGCTGCTGCTTTAAAGAATAAAAGAAATAAAATTATACAAGTAAATAAAGAAACAAAAATGTGAGAAAAAGATAGAAAAAGGAAGAATAAATAAATCACTGATGTTTGTACTTCTTGTGGTGAGCTGCTTGATTTTGGCGGAGGATGTTCTGAAAAGTAAAACCAAGAATTTGATGGTCAGAAAGTGGCCAAGGTGATGTTTTACAAGAAGTTGAACCCTCAGGGATGCATACCTGGAGATGGAACTTACTTTCATAATTTCCACTCCCCACCAATCACCATAATAGAATGGAAAACATTTCCATAAATGAATTTAAGTTAAGGAATTTATTGCATAATGATGAATGGAATAACTTTAAAGAATAACATGAGAAAGAAAAGAGCAAAGAAAATAATAAAGAAAAGGGAGAATTTGGCCATATCTTGATGAAACGTCCGAATTTGAGGGTATTGATGTTGCAAGGCCTTCTAATCCTGTCCAAAGAGATTTACAAGTGCTCACAAAGTGGCCAAGGTGATGTTTAAAAAATATTTGGGTAGAATAACCCCTTAAAGGTGAATTCTAGAAGAGAAACCTACTTTCATAAACTCCAATCCCCACAAAGAAGCATAAATCAAACTCTTCAGGTATTTTGGCCAGGCTTGTCAGGATACAATTAGTGGAAATCTTTGACAAGGTCTGGCGAGTTGGTGAGGCTGGAAGCTGGTTCCCAAGTTATTCTTTCTGGGTCTTCACTGAATCCTTTCCACTCTACAAGATACCATAGTTTACCTCTTTTGAGGTTTGAGTCCAGAACCTGAGCCAGTTCCCATTCTTCTTGCTCCTCTACTAGGATTAGTGGTGGTGGAAATTGATTTTGATTGGGGATACTTGACTGTTTGACTGGTTCTAGTAATGACACATGGAAGACAGGGTGAACTGAATTCCATTGCAAAGGCAACTTGAGGTGGTATGCATGGCTTCCAGCTTTCTTCAAGACTTCAAAAGGTCCTAACCATCTTTTTGAAAGCTTCTTGGTGGATCTTGTAGTCTTGATATTCTTGGAAGCTAGCCAAAACTTGTCCCCAGGTTGGAAATCAGGTGGAATCATCCTATTTCTATCTGCATACTTCTTGAATCTGCTTCTTTCTGACTCTACCTCTTGTTTGACTACTTGCTGTACTGATTGGACCTTTATTGATAACTTTCCAGCAGGTGAGTTATGAGAAATATGGATTGAGTCAAATCTGGGAGTTTTTCCATAAATGCTGAAAAAAGGTGATTGCTTTTTTGATGAGTGTTCTGCATTATTATAGGAAAATTAAGCCAGAGGGGGCCAGGTGTGCCAGTCATCTTGATGGTAACTGACATACATCCAAAGATACTGTTCTAGAGTCTGATTTACCCTCTCTGTCTGTCCATCTGTTCCAGGGTGAAAGGCAGTTTAAAGATCTCTTCATATCTTGAGCGGCTGACATAATTGAGTCCAAAACAATGAAACAAATAAAGATCATCTATGACTTACAATACTGGCTGGAAGACTGTTTGGAAAAGACATGGTTAATGAAGATTTGAGCTACTTCCAGGGCAGAAATTGTTCCATAAGCTGGAATGAAGATTGCCATTTTTGAGAATCTTTCCACAAAGACTTGAATTGAATCAAAGCCGTTTGACAAGGGAAATTGAATGATAAAGGCCATTGATAATGAATTCCAAGGACCAGATTGAATTTGAAGAGGCTTGAGTAATCCAAACTTCTTATGCTGAAAGCTGTTGTTTCTTGAACATTTCTGACATGAGGACATGTAGTCCTTAATGAATTGATTCATGTCAGCCCAATTAAAACTCCTCTTGATGAGTTTGAGGGTCTTCTCCTGGCCAGGATGGCAAGCCAATGGTGATTCATAGTGCTTTTGAAGAATATTTAGTTGGATTTCCCCATTGCTTGGGATTACCACTCTATCTTTGAGTAAAAGTAACATGGCTTGAGGTTCAAGGGTATAATGTGAAACTGATTCACCTCTTGCTAGTTGCTTGATTATCTTTTTGTAGTCTTTGTCTTACCATACTTCTTTTTGAATCTGTTAAACTAAATCTGAGAATATTTTGACCTTAATTGAGAAGAATCTTGACTCTTGAATTCCATCTTGCTTGATAACTTGATGAAGGTTTTGAGAATTTCTGCTCATGAAGTCCACCCCTTCCCTGGGTACACATTGTCCTGATGTGAAAATACATCTGTAAAAGTGGCTAGCCTGCCTGGGTGGTAAGTGGTAGTGAAATGAAACTCAGAAAGTAATTCAGCCCAACAGGCCTGAAAATGAGTAAGAACTTTGGAAGACATGAAATACTGAAGAGAAGAGTGGTCTGTCAAGACCTCAAAAGGATTGGAAAGAGAAAGAAGAAAAGTCCTCAAGTGCTTGAGAGCCCAAACTATGCCAAGAAGTTCCTTGTCATGAATTTCATAGTTCAGCTCAGCTGGTAGAAGCTTGCAACTATCAAATGCAATGGGATTCTTTCCTGGGTCCTTCACCTGACTCAGTAAGGCACCCAAGGAATAATCAGAGGCATCAGTCTCTACAATAGTTGGTAGAAAAGGATTGAAATGAGAGAGGATAGGAGCAGTGGTGAAAGCTTCTTTGAGTATTTGAGACTGACTAAGAGATTCCTCATTGAAGATAAAAGGAGAGTCTTTTTTGAGAAGGGAAGTGAGAGAAGTGATTTTTTTGGAGTAATTTGTATTGAAACAACCAGAGAAATTGGCAAAGCCAAGAGAAGATTGAAGGGCTTTGATGGTCTTGGGATGTGGCCGATTGAGGATTTGTTGAACCTTTGACAAATCAATCTTCAGACCATCACTTGAGACAACATAGCACAAGCATTCCACACTTGAGGCAAGGAATACACACTTTGAGGCTTTGGAAAACAAATGATTATCCCCCAGTCTTTGGAGGACAGAGGCCACATGTCTGACATGTTCCTTCTCAGAAATAGAGAAAACCATAATATCATCTCAATAAACTACAAGAAAATCGTCCCATAAATGTCAAAATATATCATTAACAAGATTCTGGAAAGAAGAAGGAACATTAGTAAGGCCAAATGGCATAACCAAATACTCATAACTACCATATTTCATTCTAAAGGCAGCTAAGTGCTCATCCCCCTCTTTGATTCTCAGGAGATTATATGCACCACACAGAGCTATCTTGGAGAAGATAGTGGACACATTGAAGAAGATAAGAAGCTGGTTCATAGGAGGAACAGGATACCTGTTCTTCCTAGTGACAGCAGTGAGTTTGCAGTAGTCAAGAAACAAACAAAGGCCAACTTTATTTTTCTTAAAAAAAGGACAGGTGCTCCTGTTGAAGAGGAGCTTGGCCTTATGAAGCCTTTCTCCACATTCTATGAAATGTAGGCTCATAGTGTTTCTGACTCTTGATTTGATAATGAGTAGATGAAACCAACTGGAGGTAGAAGACCCTCCAATTCAATATGGTGATCACAAGCATGGTGTCGAGGAAGTTTCTCTGCTTTCAGCTTGGAGAATACATCCAAATATTGATGATAAGCAGGAGGGACTACCTTCAGCACAGTTTAAATCTTGTCTGGTTCTTCTGCCTCATCCCACTGCTCCTCCAGGGAGGCATGAAAGGATAAAGGTGGAAGGTTCATATCCCCTTGAAAGAGATGAAGTGAAGATATAGCGGCATCTTCTCCAAAATCTTTTATCTCTTTGAAGAATTCATCTCTTAATGTGTAAGGTGTGGATATGAAAATTTGATTAAAAATCAAGTACTTTTCCTGTCCTCAAAATTTGTATAAGTTAAAAATCAATTAAAAATAGTAAGAAATATTATTTTTAAGAGAAAACACGCCAATTTTATTGTTTATAACTTTATTAGTATAGAACAATAATATTATAAAGATTTATTGTTTTACCAACAATAAACATTTATCCAAAAATACTCTACAAGAGATATTTAAGGCTACAAAAGAAATTTCTTCAAGAGCAATTTCAATTGGAATTAATTGAGAAAAGAACTGCAATCAATTAAGGAAACAAAAAAGTCTTCAAAATGAATATTAAAGAGAAAACACGCCCAAAAGTGACCAGAGTGAATATGGAAACAAAGTGACAAAGTTTACAGTGATGAAAGATGCTTTAATTCACTTTTGGGGTGGTTCAGGGGTAAAAATGATTATAAGAGTTACAAAAAATGATTATAATGATTTTTTCACGTGGTTAAAAGGTTTAGAAGGATTTAAAAAGGGTGGTTGGAATCTTTTATTGTTGGTTTAACAGTGTTTAAACTAATTATCAAAGGAAAAGATTCTAACATGAAGAGAAAACTGGGGCAAAGAAGACATTCTTTTATAGCCATCAAGTTTCTTACTCCAAAAGTAAAATTTACTCTTGTCAGTCGTGAAAAACAGTCTGACAACAGAAAAGCCAATTATGGCATCATTGGACCCTGGCTTAGACCAAAAAAGGGCAGGTTTAAGCCATTTTTAGCCATTTTAGACCCTTAAATCAGCCATTACTATAGCAATACCTGGTCTAGAGCCTTCAAAACACGTCAGAATGTGTTTACGAGACGTAGAAACTAGTTAAAACTGTTTTTACTATGATTGTTTTATCTTAAGGGTAGTTTTACCCTCTTGGCAACAGCTAAAACTACCCAGTTGGTATCAAAACCTCATCATCAATTGAGTTCACAGACCCTGTAGCTCAATTCCAGGCCAAAAGTGATGAACTTTTGCATGAATTTTGACATCTCATGCCTGTCAGCAAGGATTTTGGGGGTCTAGCTCCCCCTTAGAGCTGGAGTTCCTTTCCCCCCGATTTTAATCTTTCCAATTTATTTTTTCCTTTAATTCCTCATCATGTATTATACTTATAATTTACATATGTAATTCAATTGAGTTGTACAGTTAAATACAGTAATAATTGATACCTCATATGTAAATCAAAGTTCACTTATGTAATACACGCGCACATTTTGACATTTCAATTGAAAATCCTTTAATTCCTCATAACTTCTAAAATCTACACAACACCTCAATTTTAACATACATTTTGGTGATTAAAACTACATGTGATGTGAATTATATTAAAATTTTGAGGATTTTCAATTTTTGTATTGAAAATACTAAAAACTTAATTTAAGCTTATTTACAGTTGAGTTACAAAAATCTCACTCAGAGGTGACCCCACCTAATTTTTTATGAGGAATCAAATGGTGAAATAATTTTTATATGTTTATTTATTGGATAAAAAGTTATAATAGTTTTTATTTAACTTTTTTCCAAATTTATTAAATTTTTTACAATTTTATTAAAAATTCATTTTTACTTAATTTTTTCAAGTATAAATGTAATTTTACAATTTCAAAATTTAATGTAATTTTATTTTTAAGTTTTAATTAAATTTTTAATTTTGAATATAATGTTATATTTTGATTTTCATTTTAATAATATAAATAAATTTATTTATTTATATTTATATGTTAATTTTGCATTTGTGGTCTTTTGGGTATATGAAATTACCTCTAAGGCTCACATAATGGAAGTAGTGACTGAGAGGGAATGAAGGAAGGGATATGGACAGAAGGATTAAGGGAAGGTGTATTAAGCTCACCAACCAAAGCAACACTGTTGGAAGCAGTGGCAAAGTCATTTCTACCAGAAGATTTAAGACCACTAGAATCCTTATGACCAGACTCATAGGTGATCAATCCATTTTTCCAATCATCAATGGGATTCAAATGGTAGAGGAAATCATAGCCCAATATCAGGTCTTCTCCCCTGGGTGAATCTTTGATAAAAAATTCCCATTCAAAGCTTGTGAACAAAGGCAAGTCAACTACCCACTTGGTATAATGAGTGATGAAAAAGGCGGGAATTCATTTGAATCCAGAATGAAAAGAGGAGTCTTTTCAGGGAGCTCCGACACAGTCAATGAGTACTTGAGAGCAAAATTCTTTGCAATAAAGGAGCTTGTAGCACCAGAATCAATGAGAATACTATAAAAAATATCAGAGAAAGAAGGAGAATAAGAAATTTTAAAGAGTTCTCGACACTAGTATTCAGAGTGCACAATTGTGCTCTTGAAGGAAACAGCTGAGAAACATTGAACACATCAGGATTCCCACTCAGGCTTTTCCCTGCATGCTAGGGAAGCCTCTTGATTATCCAGGCTTGTTCTGGGGTCTTTTGAAGCATTCTTAAAGTAGGCGTTTCCCATAAAAATAAGTACATAATCCTTCTTTGATCTCCCTCTCCTTTTCAGAACCAATTGATTTATTGTCCATATTGAGGAGAGCAGCATGAGGCTTGTCCTTTGAAGATTAAAATTGCTTGCCTTCATTCTTCTTATGGTAAGGCCTTTTTGAAGAAGAGCCTTGAGAAGGCCTTGACGGATTGGAGCCAGGGACAGGAAGCTTATTTTATTTATTGCCACCATTTTCTTTCTGCCTCTCATGGTATCTGGCATCTAGCTCCAAGGTGACATACATGAGCTCTTGAACAGTGTCAAAATTTCCAGGGTGAGAAGCCCACTGGTCTAATAATATTGATGCCAATCCTCTTCTATAAACATGAATGTAAGCCCTTTCTATCCAATCTCCAATTCTTTACCTTACCATTCTGAAATCAGAAATTTACAAGGACACATGTCCGCTTTTCTTTAACCTCAAATTGTCCAATTCTTGTTCAGCTTTCCTGACTTCATTGGGATCACCAAACAGAGTGAATAATTTGGTTTCAAATAACTGCCAATTATTGAGGAGGTAGGAAGGGTCTTCATTGGAAATATTTGAAAGGTAGGGTTCAATCCATTTGCCAGCTCTACCAGTGAGAATAGAATTTGAATAAAGAACGTTCTTCCTGTCAGAGAAGAAATTTGCTGCATCATTATGGAAAATAAATCGACAGGATTGAATGAATCCTCCCAGTTTATGGACTTGGGTACCATCAAATGAATCAGGTGCCTTCATTGATGGAGTCTTGAATGCAGGGGCTTTGGAATTTCCCCTGGGAGAAACTGCTTGAGTGAGTTGCCCCATTAATTGAGTCATCTGCTCCGTCATCTTGTGGAAGTTTGGTTCAGCTTGAGAGACAGGAGGTTGATTATAATGGGCTAGATTTGCATCTTCAGAAGCATCAGGGGCACCTGAAAAGACATCTTCCACTTTCCTTTCCTCAGAATCCTCCTCTCTTGATCTTCAGCTTCCCCAAATACACCTCTAGGCCCTTGATAAATGCTTGGATAACCAACCAACAAGCCAGAGAAGGATCTTGATATTTTTGAATTCACACCTCCTCTTCTGGAGGGTTCTGCTCCTTCCATTGGCGGTCCTCTGTCCAAATTTGCACTCTGTTGATGAACTGAGGGTGTGTGGTCAAGAGGAGCCCTTTTTGTAGGAGTAAGAACAGCTTTATATCTTTGAGATATTGTATTCTTGACTGGGGGGCTATGCTGAACTGGCATTATTAAAGCATAAGAAACTAACTTGATGGTACTTGAAAATAAGGAATCAAAAGCTTGGCCAAATCAATGTCAATAAAATCCTTGATGAATCTTGAGGAATCAATCAAAAGTCTGGAGGTGAAATCAAATTCAATCAATCAATAAATCACTTCAGTAAATATAAAAACTAGATTCAAATCAAATATCAATGAACCTTGAAGAATTCAATAATAAATAAGGAATCAATGTCTTGAGAAATCAATCAATCAATAAATCTCTTCAGGAATCAGTCCAATATCTTGATGAATAAGTCAATCAATAATCAATCAATTCTTGACATTAATCAGCTATCTTGAGGAATTGAATAAGTCAATCAATCCAATCCGAACAGAATCCTGAATTCAACAACCAAAATAAACCCCAATCAATTAACCAATCAATAAAAACTCCTAATAAGTCCTGAATAAGCAAACAAAAGAAAAATTTGATTTGATAAAAAATTTAAAATCAAATTGAGATGGTCAGAAATGATTAAGGAATGAGAAGAATCAATTTTAATTTTAATAAAATTAATGAGATGAAAGTTGATGAGAGAGAAACCATAATCATGAAGAATCATAAAATCAGAAAGGGTCATAATTGGAAGAATGAAAGAAATGAATTTTCATGAATGAAAAGAAAGAAGAAAATATGAGTTAATTAATTTAATGTCACAGGGGCTCTTCTAAGTGAAGAGGGCCTGGAACTCAGTAAACTTGGACTTACTTATGGAGGGCTCAAGATATGGTAAAAGGAAAACACACTTAAGAGTGTAATAAGATGAAATTACTAAATAAAGAAATATAAGAAAGCAGAAAGAAAATAATAAGAGTAAGAAATAAAAGAGCAAACCACAAAAAAGTCCAATTCCACTGTTTCAACCTGTCAGAATTGAAGGAGAAGGGCTAATAAAGATATAGTCACACAACTCATACTGTACAGGCGAGGAAAGAAAATTCAAAGACTAAATTGAAATTAAATAGATATAATAACCAAAATAAGGATGAGGATATTTATAAAATGATAAATAAACTAAATTAATAAAATGTTGAAAAGTTTCCAAGGGGGAGACAGAGGGGCTGGTACATGTGAGAATCACCAGCCCTGATTCAGACAGAGAGTTTTTGCAAGAATTTTCTTGATGGTTGAAGTGGTTCTGGCCAATACAGGTACTGTACACCTGTACAGAACCTGTAAAAGAGGTGTGGTGGTCTTGAGTGATCATACAGCTTCAGGATGGTGTATCCAAACTGTATTGGGTAATTCCAGCC
The DNA here is from genome assembly GCA_023105745.1 of Austropuccinia psidii. Classification (NCBI taxonomy): domain Eukaryota; kingdom Fungi; phylum Basidiomycota; class Pucciniomycetes; order Pucciniales; family Sphaerophragmiaceae; genus Austropuccinia; species Austropuccinia psidii. The sequence goes on along the minus strand of JALGQZ010000001.1, from coordinate 73,694,055 downwards.
TGTAAAGAAGTTGACAGGCTGTATTGGTGAACCTGACTGTAGGCATGTTTCAGCAAGGAAGATTGCTGCAACTGAAAGCTGATACACACATTGGATCTGCTGGTTTTGAGGTGTTTGAGTGGGTGTAATTATGAATACCCTTACCCCTGGCTGGTGGTTGTTACAGAATATGACAAATTATTAAAAAAGAAGTATAGCATGGGATACTATTATGATCAGCAAAGAGAAGAAGAAAGTGGTTCAGGAGAAAAATTGGACTAGGTTGGTTCCATCATTAAGGAAACTTATGGAAAAAATAAACCAATGGAATAAACTGACTCAGAATTCACAGAAAATCAAAGGAATAATGATGAAGGAATTCAATACAGCTGTCAAGCATTCAGTTTGTCCTTATCAGACTATAATGAAGAGCAAAATATGGAATTCAATGGTTATCCTTTGTTAAATCAGCCAATAACTGAGAAAACAGTGAATTGGGAAGTCTTAATTCTTGGAACAAACTTGGAAGAAAAAGAGAAAGTTTTACTAGAACTTCAAGTACAGCTCTGAAGGAAAATTTATATTAAGAAAATAAAATGAATTTTTCACTTCATAATAATAAACAGTTGAACAAAAATATAAATTCAAGTGACGAAATATTAAGGCAAATATCAGAATTTTTAAAAGAATCCATTCCTCAAGAACAGGAAGGAATAACACAAATAGCTCAAGCTACAGAATTTACCATAGGTAGCAATAAAAAGAAGCTTAAAAAGACAAAATTCAAGCCCAAGAAACTAAATAATACTTCAAAATTTATAAAAAATATTAAAATAAATATACAGTTCCCTTTAGAAATGAACCATAAAAAGACCAAAATATGTCTTTCAATAAAGGAAGTTTGAAGGAAGGTATTTTTTCTCTAATAGATAATCTTTTCTTGACTGATAACAAAAGGAGTATAAATAACATAAATAAACATAGAAAAGGAAGTTTCAAGGGTCAAAGGAATCAAAAATCCTTTCAAGAGGCCTGAATATTCACCTTTATATTAAATTTCCAATTTTTCTGCATTATCATTTTTTTCTTTCTTAATAAATAAAAAAAATATATAAAAATAAAATAAAAAGAAACAAAATAAATAAAAGTGAAATTAAAAGAGCAATGATATAATAGTAATAAGAGTTTTTTATTAATAATTGGCTGAATATTAAGCTTATATCTTATATATGAATTTGATCAAGTTATTGATGTTTTTTCTATTGATTGTTCTAGATCAGAATAAACCATTTTTAGATTATTTTTGAATCTTGTTTTTTTATTATTTATTATTATCTTTATTAATATTCTTTCTTATTTATTATTTTTCCTTTTCAACTTATTCTTAATAAAGAAAACAAGATAAACAAAAGCTAATAAACAAATAAAAAATAATAAAATATAAAAGAAAAAATATTCTAAAGAAAAATTCAGAGTAAACAAAAATAGAAAGACAGTGGGTTTTGGAAAGGAGCAAGTCCCAAACATTGTCAAAAAGTAATAAGACAAATAAGATTGCCCAGCTGCTGCATAGCAGATGCGCAACCTGTCAAAAGGTTTTTTTAACATGTGGAATTTTGCATATGTAATTGAACCTTAATTCTATGATTTTTGATTGTAGTCATTTTTTAATTTTTCAAAATTTTATTAATAAAATTGAAATAAATAAAAAAGTAATAATAATAAAATTATATGTAATTAAATCTTAATATTTTAACTTATTTAATTCTTCAATATTTCATTAATTTTAATATATAAAAATAATATAAAATTAGAGGGAAAAAAAAGAATAATATAAAATGAAATAAATAAAAGATTAAACAAATAAAACAAAACATAAGGGATAACTGTGTTTCAAGTTATTTTAGATATTGAATATTTTTCAAGATAAAACATATAAATAAATAAATTTTGATTTATTCAATTTTTCATTATTATATACAATGAAATATATAAGTAAATAATAAATAAATAAAAAAGAAATATATATTCACCTAATTTTCAATTTATTTTATTATAAATAATATCATAGAAGAGAAATATCAAAATGGCAAAGCTACATGAAATGTTGCAGTTACAAATAAAATCAAATGATAAATTTTATAAGAAATACATCAAGAAAATAAGAAGTCCTTAGTAAGACTTTAAAAGGCTAAGCTTGTATAAGTACATATTAAAATCAATATCTTTTTCTAGTATTGAATTTATTCCTAAACTGCTTATCATTTGTTCAAAAAAATGGAGAGGGGAATTTTACCCTCAATATTATCAATTTGTAGTTGTTAAAAGAAAATATCAAGGTCAGATTTGGTAAATTTGTATCATTCTTTTGTTTTTATTTTTGAAAATGAAGGTACTCATTATTCATTTTAGTGTTTATAGCAAAAAAAATGGAGAGGGGTTGGACCCTCAGCCATACTAATAAATATTTAATGAAAAATGATGTGATTATAATGAGAGTTTTATTTTCATATAAATATGTAATATTATGATAGAAAATTCATTTGAATTTTTTTTATTTTTTATTAAAGTATGTGATCTGACTTGCAAAAGTAGTTTGTAAATTGGACTATTTATCATTCCATCAATGTAGTCCTAGTGCATTTTAATAAACACAAAAAAACAGAGGTCCTAGACAAGACCTTAAGATGTCTAACTTTCTTATTTTTATATTCTATCAACAAGATTACCAAAACAAGAGGTCCTTAGTATGACCTTAAACTGCCTCATAAACATATTTCAATTCTAATTATAGTCTCAGGACTAAAACAGAGGTCCTAGACAAGACCTTAAATTTTACAAATCCTTTATTTTTTAATATTTTATCAATAAAATGTTGTAGAAATGACCTTAAATTGTCCAAATCATATATTTTTTATCAAGAAACTTCAAGAGCTCAAACATAGGTCCTGAGTATGAACTGAAACTGCCTCATTAAGATATTATATCCTAATTAGTCTCAGGAATAAGAAATAAATCCTGAACAAGACCTTAAACTGTACCAAACTCCTTTTATTTACTTCTTATGAAAAATATTGGTGGAAATGGTTAATCAGAAGGCATTTTTGGAGCTGGAAGGAATTTATCAAATGGAGAGGAGAATTCCTCTTGAGAAGTATTTTTGGAGTAAGAAGAATGGAATTCTTATACATAAAACTAAGGGGGGGGTATCTTATTTCTTTAAATAACTCCTTATGATTTCAGGTTTTGGGGGGTTGGTGGAAATTAATCAGTTATTCAATAGTTTTATTAGAACTGATCTCAGTTTTATATTTAGAAAAGAAGCATCAGAATAAACATCAGATATGAAATAAAGTAGAAAGGAAGGGAGATTCAAAATCAATATAAAGACCCATCAACAGAAAATTTCAAAAGAATTGACCAGTAAAAATAAGGAATGGCCTATTTTCAATAAGCAAATACAATCAAGATAAAGTTTGGAAGAAAAAAAAAAGGGAAAACTTCATTGAGCTTCAGTTGGATAATGAATGCTGGGGACAGAATTAAATGGAGCGGAGGATGTGGTATGCCATACAATATCAGCTTAATAATTTTTTTTTTGAGGGGACTAAAAATAAGAAGTGGCCCTATGGGTATCCTCTGTTGGAAACAAAACCAAAGGATACTTGTCACAGTTGGTGTGGTGATGCCTTGTATGAAGAAGAATGGTCATGTCCTTGGTTCAAGCCACCTTAAAGACATAAAGAAAACAAAAACTCCAAATTATTCAAAATAATTTTAAAGCTTGGTAAATACCTGAAACCTAATACCTAAATATAATTAGTGTCAGGATGAGTCTATGATGAAGCTTTTTAATGACTCGTTACAAGCTGTAACTTTGACTGTTACATGGTGAAAATAGTAAAAAATGTTTTTTTCTGATAATAAGGGTTGATAAAAGGATATTCAGGGCTTTACTATTGAGAAATAGTGGTGGTGAGCACTGTTCAAAGCCCTGGATGCAGCTTTACCTGTTGGGTTACAATAATAAAGACTATAATAGTTAAAATTATAATTATACCTGATTATTTTCCAAGAGTATAGCTGTCTTTGAAAGCTTTACTACGTAGGAATTCAAGAGCAGGATAAGGAAACCTTTTGTGGTGGAGAAAGGTTACCTTTTCATCCTAAAATTGGGTGAAAAAGGTTTCTAGACCTTTCCACTTGGAGGAAGTGAAGATTTTTAACTCCCAAGGACTGGCTTGTGGCTTTCACAAGGCCTGTATAGCCTTTATTGGGCTAAGATGTGGTTTTGAAACCACATTTGGGCAGTTTTCACCAATACAGGGTGAACATTTTGCTCTGGGGGCCACATAGCCCTCTTCTGATATGTATGATGTGTAGAATTCTGTACAGAAACTTTACAGGAGCCAAGTATTGACCAAGCTATTGGACATTGAAGTATAAACAGGCTTCTTCATCTGTTTGACACCTCAGCATCATACGTATTGGAGAATATCCCACAGAAAGGCTGTATTGGTCTAACAATGGGAGTTTTACCTTAAAACTGCCATAGCTTTGTCGGTTTTTGAGATATCAAGCTCAACATTGGTTCATTGTGTAGCCCTGGACGTGGTAGACACAATGGCACCTCATTTTCTATGGTTATCATTAAATATGGCAAAGCTATTCCATGTTCAAAATTTGTTATCCAGATATATGATTTTCTCAAAATCTGTATGGTACTTGTTTTCCCCATCACTTTTGTTTTAGATGAGATATGGGAAAATGGATGGAACCATCAGATATCCCTGATTGTGCTCCTTCCAAAAAGACCCCAGTTTGGGTATCTCACACTAAAACTGTAGAAGTTAGATGGGAGGTGAATATTTTATTCACCATTATTTGACCTTATTTTGGTCATACCCTCTGTAATTCTGGTGCTAGCTCAATTTGGCTAGTACCATTGGATAGCCCTGACTTTAAGCTTCATTTTGAATACCCATTTCATGGGGTTAAGCCTCTTCCTCTGGATTTCAGATGAGAGGTGAAAAATAAGGTTTATGCTCAGCAACAACTTTGTTATTCCTTGTTCTATGATGGTGGGACTTGTCTATTTGAAAAGAGGTGAGTTTCCTCCTTCCTTTGATAATTTTTGAGCTTTTTTGGCTCAGCTCCATGCTTTGGTGGTTTCTTGGCTTTACCATTGGTATATGGTAGTTGGCTGTCATGCTTGTGCTCTGGTTTTGAGTCACAGCCTGACAGACCCTCCCTCTACAAAAGGCTCATCATTGATAAGACTTATCATTCCTCCTAGAGGCCCTGAATCCTCTTAGCTGAAGGTGCCCATATTGTATGGCATCTTCTGCCAAAAATTTGTCTGTATCTGCTGTCTGGTTTTTAAATCTTACCAAGTACTGTCTCTGGTGTTTACCATTCAATCTAATCTTCGTGGCCTTGATAACTTTTCTCACAGTGCCAGGGGAATCTTCCACTTCCACTATTTTTGGTGGAGTGGGATTTTTCTACCTGGGGGGGAACTTGTCCTCCTCTGTCTGGAGGTATGGCTTAACCAAACTTACTGGGAATATTGGGTGTTTCCTAGAAGATTCCTCTGTGAGTTTGACCTCCACTGCATTTTTTCCTATCAGCTTAAATATAGTGAATGGCCCCACAAGTGAGTCTCTCATCTTGTTTTGTCCTTTGAGATTATTGAAGATGAGTGTGGACATGTAAGGCTTTTCTATGAAATGCTTGATATTAGTAGCAATATCAATGGTACTATGATTGTCCTCAGTAGAAAAATATAATATAACAAAATATTATAACCAAAAATTAAATATATTTATTAAAATAATTATATTCAAAAATGAATTGAGTTATTATTACATAATATAATAATAAAGAAATATTAATAATTATAATAAATTATAATTATTCTCTTTTTCAGCCTGTGACTCAAAACCAGAGCAAAAGAATGATAGCCAAAATGCTAAAACCAATGGTATAGCCAAGATACCACCAAAACATGGAACTGAGCCAAACCAGCTCAAAAGGTATCAAACAAAAGAGGAAACTCACCTCTTTCTGAAAAAATAAGTTTCATTACCATAGGACAAGAAAGAACAAAGTTATTCCTGCTCAAAATTATTGCTGAGCATAAACCTTAATTTTCACCTCTCATCTAAAATCTAGAAGGAGAGGCTTAACCCCATCAAATGGGTACTCAAAATGAAGCTCTAAGCCAGGGCTATTTATTGGTTCCAGCCAAACTGAGCTAGCACCAATATTACTGGAGTTATGGTCAATTTCAGGCCAAATAAGGGTGAACAAAACATTCACCTCTCATCTAACTTCTACAGTTTTAGTATGAGATACCTGAAGTGGGGTCTTTTTGGAAAGAGCACAATCAGGGCTATCTGATGGTGTAATCCATTCCTCCATATCTCAACTACAGCAGAAGTTATGGGGCAAACAAGCTCAATACAGCTTTTTGCCTAAAACACACATATGTACAAAAGTCTTGTACATGGCATAACTTTGCCATATTTAATGATAACCATATCAAATAAGGTAATATTGTGTAGAAGGCATACAGGGCTACACACTGGTTCAGCGTTGAGGTGAATATCTCAAGAATTTACAAAGGTATAGCTGTTTTAAGGTCAAAATCCCACATTCTGACCAATACAGCTTTACCATGGGATAATATCCCATAACCATGAATATGAGGTGTCAAATAGACAAAGAAGCTTGTTTTTACTTCAATACCTCATATGTCAGTCAATACTGGGGTCCCACACAGTTTCTGTACAGCATTCTACGCGTCATACACGATCAGGCTGTGAGGTCCCCAGATGAAAATTTTCACCCTGTATTGGTGAAAACTGCCCAGATGTGGTTTTAAAACCACATCTGAGCCCAATACAGGTTATAAAGGCTGTTTGCAAGCCACAAGCCAGTACTAGAGAGTGAAAGAATCTTCACTTCCTCTACGTGGAAAGGTCTAGCACCCTTTCCACCTCATTTCAGGATAAAGAGGAGGCTTTTCACAGCCAGAATTGTTTCCTCATCCTGCTCTTGAATATCCTATGTAGTAAACTTTCCAAAACAGTTTTACTCTTGGGTAATAATCAGGGTATAACTATAATTTTAATTATTGTAGTACTTATTATAGTAATCCAACTGGTAAGACTGCATCCAGGGTTCTCAATAGTGCTCACCACCACTATTCTTCAATAGTAGAACCCTCTTATTATATTATAATCTATTATATTATCTAAAAACTCTTATTTTAAAATTATTTTCACGTTTCACAGTCATAGTTCTAGCTGTAAATAGCCTAATTACTGCTTCAACATAGACTCCTGCTGACATTTTGGGGGCCTGGCCGTGTTTTTAACCTTTTTTGACCCTTATAAGTGAGTTTTTTCTCTTATTTCCCACTTTCTTACAATTGTTTTATTCTTTTTAGGCTTAATTTCTCTTAAAAACATATATATTATATATATATTTCTCTTTTTTGGTACATATACCATCTTTTTACTCATATTTTAAGAGTACCTGTCACGTGGCTAATAACCACAAGACCCCTATTTTTGGCGTGTTTTACATATAAAAACACTTCAGCCATCAATAAAGTCTTATTTTTTGATTAAAATAAGACACCTCATACTGATAAACCAACAGTTGAGGCGTGGTTGGACATATTGTTAATTCAATTGCCCTGTTACACACCACCTTTTTGACAGTTTACAGTTGCTAATTACAAGTTATTCTGTGAGATATTAGTATACAAACAGTATACCAAATATCAGTAAGCTGTATTTCTGACGTGGAATTGTTAATTAAATCACACTGTCATTATACAAGGGCACACTGTAATAATATACAAGCCCAGAGGCCATTCTTAGACGTGCAAAACCAGCAGTTCTTGAGAAGTCCTAACTGACATAAGCCCTCTTTTTTCCTGTTTTGATTCATTGGAAGATAACTTCATACCACTTGAAAGCCAGTCACAGGCCAACACACCAGTGACACCCTCAGAACCAGAGGGCAGCAAAGGCAAAGGAAAGAGGCACAGTGAAGGCCTGATAACAGCAAAAAAGTGGACACCCATTGCCACTCAGAAGAGTAGAAAACCACAAAATTCTTCATCAATACAAGTTAAACCAACCTTGATAACTTGTACAGGGAAAATTACTATAATTAACCCAGTTGTAACCTCTAAAGGTCAATTGCCCAAATCAGCAGACAACAAATTTGTACAAGGCACAGTCAAAGGTAAATACCCAAAGAACATAAATTTTTTGACTGCTTGCAAACACCAACATGTCACCTGTACACCTCAGAGATCTTGGCTTCCAAAGGAACCAACCAGAGGACAGAGAAGGTTTGTCCAGAACCAGAAGACCTGAAAGAGGACACCTTGGACACAGTAGTGGATGGCAAAACAATGAGGGAGATAATATCAACCCTTCCACTCACACTCCAATTCAATGGAGACCTCAAACTGGAGGACTGGAAAGACATGGATCAATTTCTTCAGCTCCACCAACTCCTCAAGGACTTATTCCAAGGGAGCATGGACAACAAGAGGCTCAACCTAGCAAGCCACTGGGCAGAACTTGGAGCAAGTTGCCAGAAGATCTGTCTCAGAGAGATAGACTTCAAAGACCTGAGGGTAATCACCAAAGGTTGGAATCCTACCAGGCAGTTCAGACTCCTGGAGGCAATGGCACAGAGGATAAGGGAGAATCAAGCCACTATCCAAGCTATAGAAGAACAGTTAACCCAGACAGGGCCTACTCAGATTACTTCAGGCTCACAAGGAGCAGGCCAAATCAGCTCTCCAGTAGCTTCACACCATTAAGAAACCAGCAGATCAGTGGCCAAGAGTCACCATTCTTCACAATTCCAGGAAGTTTCCAGGAGAAGACAAGGGAACAAGGGCAAGAGCAAAACCTCCTTTAACCAGAGGAGGAAAGAGTCAGACCCTATGATTCAGAAGCCGTTGGATTTGGTAAAAGAAGTGCACAAGAACCAGAAGTAATTGTAAACCACTCTAGAATCAGTAGTCCTAGTAATACAAACATTACCCCCAATCAGACTGAACATAACATTGTCACATCTGAGAGTAACATCAACAGTGATACACTGTGGTTACAAATGTCCCAATATGCTGAACAATCTGCAAAGCAGTTTGCAGAAATTAAAGCTGGCCAAGAGAGGATGAGAGAAACTCAAGCCTCCTTGGAACAGATAGTTAAGAATCTTCAAGAAGGATCTGCTCAACTGAGCAAAGCCTCTGAAGAAACCAACAAAAGACTGAATATAGTCTTTGAAGAACAACACCACAGCAAAAGGGACAGGGATTGTCTCGACCAAGACATAAACAAATTGTTTAATGTCTACCATAACTTGAAGCCCCAACCACAAGGTCAAATTATGGAGAATCCATATCAACCAGATGACATCAAACCAGATGCCATGTTGATGAATAAGGCAAGATCTCCATCACAATAACAGGATGGAGATGGAATGTCTTATTCAGAGAAGGAAGCCTTGAAACAGCTTCCTGAGGCCTCAAGCTGGCCCAAATTCTCTGGATCAGGAGAATATGATCATATGGAGCTCATAGATTATATTGATGGAATATTCATTGATGTACCAAGCATACCAGACTACTAGATTACTGCTAGATTGAATACTGCATTTAAAGGTAATGCTAGTATATGGTACACAGAAATGAAGGAAATCCATGGCAGAAAAAACTGGCCATGGTGGAAGAGTCAAATCATCCAAAAGTACAGTACTGGAACTTGGATATGGCGGAAGACCATGTCATTTGAGAATGACAAATACTCTTTGGACAAAGATCCATATGAGTGGTGTCTCAGACAGTCTAAAAGACTTAAAGCCATTGATCCTCAGATGAACATCCAAATGTGGAATTACAAACTTCTGACACAACTGCCAGGAGAACTAGAGCATGCAGTAAAATGCAGATGCAACCAAAATTGCACTCTAGATGACATTGCCAACACCTTACAAGACATAAGGAAAAGGACTAATATAGGGAAATTCACCCCATATAAGAGCAAGAGTTTCAAAGAGAAACAACCTTTCAGGGTAGAGTTTAAAGACAAATCCAAAGAAAGAGTGGCAGAAGTGGCAAAGAAGAGGAATTATTGTCACAATTGTGGTTCAACAGACCACTATGCCAACAACTGTCCAAAGGCAAAGAAAAAAGTCTATGCCATTGAGAAAGTCCCAGAGGAAGAATCTCCAACAAAGGATTCTGAATCAGACTCCATGGGTGATGCCATCAGAGAACCATCTGATGATGATCAAGACCCAAGAGAGGAATTTCTAGTGGAATACCAAGAGGAAACCCCATTAGAAATTCAGGACATACAGTTGGAATCAGGCATGCCACAGGACACTGCTAACAAAAACTTGTGCAAACACACACATGATGCACAAAGATTCCTGGTTACACCAACCAAAGGAATGGCATATATACATGGGACAGCCACAAAAATGACTGTTTGTATTGACAATGCTCAGCATCCACTGATCATTGATAGTGGAGCACATTGCTCCATATTGGCCAGAAACTATCTGGATACCCACTTCCCAAACTGGGAAAAACAGATATTGCCCACTAAGGCAAAGAACTTTACAAGTGCATCAGGGAAGATGACTTCCATTGGGACAATTATCAGAGAGATAATTAAACCCCACAGGAATGGAAATATCAGACTCAACCCAGAGTTTGTAGTGCTTGATGATGCCCACATCCAAGGGTATTTACTGGGAACAGATTACCAGAGGATGTATGGCATAGACATTTACAACAGTAAAAATAGGCACATTACCATTGGTACTAACAAGGAAAAGAAATTTTCACTTGATATATACCACATATCTTCTCAAGATCCACTAGAAGACCTTCTGAAGGAATTCAAAGAGGGACAGTTTAGCACTACCCTCACCAGTAAACAAAAACTAAGCTTACTGAAGATGCTGAGAAAGAACAGACCAGCATTTGCCATTGGTGAAGAGCCACTAGGCAAGATCAAAGGCCATGATATAGAACTATATCTGGATGCGGAAAGGCCTTATCCATCCATGCTTAGGAGACCTCCTTATCCAGCAAGCCTGGAAACCAGGAAAGAAATTGAGAAACATCTCACTGAACTCCTGGATATGGATGTCATCAGGAAAATTGGACATAATGAAATAGTGGAAATCACCACCCCTGTCCTAATCACCAGGCATGATGGCAAGTCTAGACTGTGTGGGGATTTCAGAGCTCTGAATAACTACACAAAAGCAGACAGGTACCCTATACCCAGGATACCTCATGCCTTGGATAAAGTGGCAAAAGCCAAATACATAACCAAAATGGATTGTATGAAAGGCTTTCACCAAAATGGAGTTAAACCAAACTCCATGAAATTACTCAGAATAATATTCCATATGGGCATATATGAGTATACCAGGATGCCATTTGGCATCAAAAATGCACCAGCCCATTTCCAAAGGATGATGGACACAATATTTCAAGAAGAAATACTGGAAGGCTGGATGGTGGTATATATTGATGATATCATTATATACTCAGAGACATGGGAAGATCATGTGCAATACATAGACAGAGTACTAAGTAAATGCACACCCATAAATATGAAAATTTCACTTAAAGAGTGCAATTTTGGCCAACAAGAGTTACTGGCTCTAGGACATAAAGTTCCACGTCTTAGTCTGGCAATTGACCAGAATAAAGTAGCAGCAGTACTGCAAAAGCCAGTACCAAAGAGCATCAAAGAGATGCAATCTTTCCTTGGGTTTGCTAGCTACTATAGAAACCACATCAAAAACTTTGCACACATAACTAGTAGTATATACAAGTTATGTTCAAAAGATGTAGTTTTTGAAATAACCAAGGAAAGGAGGGATGCATATTAGAGGATCAAATATGAACTCACAAATGCACCTGTGCTCATGTTACCTGAGTTTGAACTACCATTCAGGTTATATATAGATGCAGCATGCAGTCAAGGCCTAGGAGCAGCCCTTCACCAAAGACAAACTGTGGATGGTGAACCAAGAGAAGGAGGAATTTGCTACATCTCAAGGAAGCTGAAAGATTCAGAAGCCAGGCATGGGGCCACGGAGAATGAATGTTTATGTCTAGTCTGGGCTCTAGAGAAACACCATTATTATTTGGAGGGTGCAGTCTTTGAAGTCTACACAGACTGCACAGCCTTGAAGTCTTTACTGAACATGAAGACTACAAATAGACACATGCTGAGATGGCAAATAGCCATCCAGGAGTATAGAGGGAACATGACCATCATCTACAAGGAAGGTAAAAGTCATACCAATGCAGATGGCCTTAGCAGATGGCCACTGGACAATGTCAAAAAGAATCCAGCTTATGACCCTGAAGTTGCAGCCAAGATCCCTATCCATTTCATGGAAGTGGATAGGAGGAAGAACTTCAGATTTTCTGAATGGGAACCAGAAAGTGGTACCCTTGACAGTGGAAACACTGATTCAGAGGGGACAAAAACTCCCATATTGGGAATAAGTTCCTCTGAACTGCAAAATGAATTTTTTAGTGCAGTACTGAAGTCTTATGCCAAACACAAACAGTGTGGTATACTACTGCAACTCCTTCAAAAAAAGTACAGGAGCCCAGAACTGGAATCCCAACTGGAGGAACCCTGGTTGAGGGCCTATAAGGACAACAAGTTCTTCCTCATAGATGGCCTGCTCTACCACAGAGAAAAACACACAAGTGCACTCACAGTGGTAGACAGGGACCACATCTCTCTGATCCTGCAGGAATGCCATGACTTCCCCTATATGGGACACATGAGTGAAGACAGGACCAAAGAGAGGGTAGCAAGCACAGCTTGGTGGCCCAAGTGGGAACAAGAGTTGAGTGAATATATTAACACTTGTGAAAGATGCCAAAAGGCAAATAGGAAACATGGGAAGAAGTATGGATTACTTCAACATATAGAAGAACCTAAACACCCATGGGAAACCATCAACATGGACTGGGTTACAGGACTTGTCCCAGGAGGAAAAGAAAACTACAATGCCTGCTTGATCATAGTTGATAGGTTCAGCAAGAGCATGAGGTGTCTACCATGCCACAAAGAGGACACAGCCATGGATAATGCCCTGTTATTTTGGAATAACATCATATCTACCTGTGGAGTCCCTAAAATCATCATTAGTGATAGGGACCCAAAATTCACATCTGAATTTTGGACCAACCTGTATGACATGCTTGGCACCAAGCTTGCTTTTTCCACAGCTTACCATCCCCAAACAGATGGCCTAGCTGAGAGGATGATCCAGACTATGGAAGACATCCTTAGAAGGTTCTGTGCCTATGGCATGGAGTATAAGGACCATGAGGGATACACCCATGACTGGGTTACCCTTCTGCCAGCTGTCCAACTGGCTTATAATACAAGTCATCACTCTACCACAGGGAAAACACCTGCACTGGTGGAGAAAGGGTGGAATCCCTTGTTGCCTGTGGATCACTTGAAGAAGAATCTTCTAACCATCCACCCCACAACCAAAGACTTCCATGATATGTGGAAGAGGTCTTGTGACACAGCTGCTAAATGTATAGCTGAAGCAAAAGAGTATAATAAGCAGAGGTGGGACAAGACACACATGGAACCTGACTTTAGGGAAGGGGACCAGGTGCCAGTGTCTACACTGAGCTTTAATAACCTCAAAGGACCCAAGAAGATGAGGGACTCATTTGTAGGGCCTTTCACTATAATTAAGTTGATAGGAAAGAATGCAGTGGAAGTCAAACTTACAGAGGAATTTTCCAGGAAGCACCCAGTATTCCCAGTAAGTTTGGTCAAACCATACTTCCAAACAGAGGAGGATAAATTCCCCTCCAGGAAGAAGAACTCCACACCACCTGATATAGTAGAAGTGGAGGACTCCCCAGGACCTCTGAGTAGGATCATCAGGGCCAGGAAGATCAGACTTAATGAAATTGAAAGGATCAAAGACAATACTTAGTCAGATTCAAGCACCAAACAGCTGATAAAGACAAATGGTTGGCAGAGGATGCCATACCAGATGGGAACCTTCATCTAAGGAGATTCAGGGCCTCTAGTAGGACTGAACAGTCTCATCAATGATGAGCCTTTTTTAGAGGGAGGGTATGTCAGCCTGTGACTCAAAACCAGAGCACAAGCATGACAGCCAAAATACCATAAACCAATGGTATAGCCAAGATACCACCAAAACATAGAGCTGAGCCAAATCAGCTCAAAAGGTATCAAACGAAAGAGGAAACTCACCTCTTTCTGAAAACATAAGTCCCATCACCATAGGACAAGAAATAACAAAGTTATTCCTGCTCAAAGTTATTGCTGAGCATAAACCTTAATTTTCACCTCTCATCTAAAATCTAGAAGGAGAGGCTTAACCCCAGCAAATGGGTACTCCAAATGAAGCTCTAAGCCAGGGCTATTCATTGGTACCAGCCAAACTGAGCTAGCACCAATATTACTGGAGCTATGGTCAATTTCAGGCCAAATAAGGGTGAACAAAACATTCACCTCTCATCTAACTTCTACAGTTTTAGTGTGAGATACCTGAAGTGGGGTATTTTTTGAAAGAGCACAATCAGGGCTATCTGATGGTGTCATCCATTTCTCCATATCTCAACTAAAGCAGAAGTTATGGGGAAAACAAGCTCAATACAGCTTTTTGCCTAAAACACACATATGTACAAACGTCTTGTACATGGCATAACTTTGCCATATTTAATGATAACCATATCAAATAAGGAACCATTGTGTAGAAAACATACAGGGCTACAAACCGGTTCAGTTTTGAGGTTGATGTCTCAAGAACTGACAAATTTCTAGCTGTTTTAAGGTCAAAATCCCACATTCTGACCAATACAGCTTTACCATGGGATAATATCCCATAACCATGAATATGAGGTGTCAAATAGACAAAGAAGCTTGTTTTTACTTCAATACCTCCTATTTCAGTCAATACTGGGGTCCCACACAGTTTCTGTACAGCATTCTACGTGTCATACACGTCAGAATCAGGCTGTGAGGTCCCCAGATAAAGATTTTCACCCTGTATTGGTGAAAACTGCCCAGATGTGGTTTCAAAACCACATCTGAGCCCAATACAGGTTATACAGTCTGTTTTCAAACCACAAGCCAGTACTAGAGAGTGAAAAAATCTTCACTTCCTCTACGTGGAAAGGTCTAGCACCCTTTCCACCTCATTTCAAGATAAAAAGGAGGCTTTTCACAGCCAAAATTGTTTCCTCATCCTGCTCTTGAATATCCTACGTAGTAAACTGTACAAAACAGTTTTACTCTTGGGTAATAATCAGGGTATAATTATAATTTTAATTATTGTAGTACTTATTATAGTAATCCAACTGGTAAGACTGCATCCAGGGTTCTCAATAGCACTCACCCCCACTATTCTTCAATAGTAGAACCCTTTTATTATATTATAAACTATTATTTCAAAATTATTTTCATGTGTCACAGTCATACTTCTAGTTTTAAATAACCTAATTACTGCTTCAACGTAGACTCCTGCTGACACTCTTATTGTTATAGTCACTGACTGTTATAACAATAAGAAGTGTAAAGATCTTAATTACACAATTACATGTGGAAAATATAAATATTTAACCACTTCTAAATAATATGAATATTATTTATAAGAAGAAATTATAACACACACTGCACAGATATAATTCTTAAAAAAAATCAATATAAAAAACTAATAATAGATAAAAAAATTCTAAAATTTTAGAGAAAAACTTACTCATAATATATAACTAATACAACAAGGCAAATACAACAGTTATTATCTAAAATAATTATTATAAGTTAAAAAACACGCCAAAAATCAATATTTGAAAAGCTAAAACAACTTTTGATAATAAAACTATGATTTAATGATTTTTCAATAGAAATTTGTGGATCTTCAAAGCTATTTTGAGACAATAATTTTATGAAAAAAATATATTATTGGTGTTTACAACAATAATTTAATTTCTATGATTTAAACTCTATAATTTGACATTTAAAAAGAATAAAATACTTAAGAAATAATTTAATAATAAGATTCTATATATAGTAGAATTTTACCTGTTTAAAGGTCTATTATAATTGGATTGGGTTGAATTGATGGACAAAAACAGTGATTAATAGACTCTTTTTATGTTTTCAGAGCAGCTCTCATGATTAAAAATGGATATAAAGGGCGTGCTAAGGTCAAAACTGAAAAACCATGCTTCAAAATAAGGTTCTTAACTTAAGTTCACTTATTTTTAAATCCAATTTAAAGTTACTGGTGTTATTCTTAAGTGAAAGTAACAATAATCCTCATTTAAGTTAACTTTTTCAAGTTTTAATATGAAAGAAGCTTATTCATATTAAATTTCATCACATGAACAACTTTAAAATAGAGTTTCAAGTAAAAATATCTTGAACTCAATTTTTAATTAATTTTTAAGGAAATATTAATCTTCTCTAAGTATAAGTAAAAGAGTAACTTTACAGGCTAATTAAAATTAAAACCTGCTTATAAAAGATACTGAAGTTCAGTTTATACATGGATAACATTAAATTGAAAGCCATATTAAATGCTCAAGAAACTCCAATAAGATTTGGATTCTTAATGAATTTTTGAAGTTATTGCTATTTTTCCACATAAAAGAGCAATACACACTCAACCTTAACTTTTGATAAGGTTTTGATACTTGTAAATTTGAATTTTTAAGCTTATTTAAGCTTTTCAAGCTTGATTAAACTTTGATTTCAAGCTTGCATATTGGGATTTACCCTTTTTCAGTGTGAAATTCCTGTCCAAATTGGGATAAAACCAGTTTAAACTTTAAGGTTGACTCAAATTCTAATCTCAAAGTTTGAATAAGGTTAAGAATACTCCAATACAGGTGGACAACCTTAATTGCAACCTTGCAGATCCAAAAAAATGGGTACCCCAGCTCTGTTTGGTCTTTTTCCTTTGTCTGTAACAACCACTCACCAGGGGTAAGGGTATTCATTAATACACCCAATCAAACACCTCAAAACAGCAGATACACTATCTGCATCAGCATTCAGTTTCAGCAATCTTCCTTGCTGAAACATGCATACAGCTTGGTACTTCAATACAGCCTGTCAACATCTGTACAGGTTGGATTCACCCAATACAGTTTCAATACACCAGCATTAAACTGTATGGTCACTCAAATACACCACACCTCTTGTACAGTTTCTGTACAGCTGTACAGAACCTGTATTGGCCAGATTCAAATCAGTTAATTAATTCAGTTTATTTATTATTTTATGAATATTATTATTCTTATTTTGGGTATTATATTTATTTAATATTAAGTTAGTCTTTGCATTTCTCTCTTTGCCTGTACAGTATGAGTTGGGTGGCCATATCCTTATTAACCCTTCTCTTTTCATTCTGACAGGTTGAGACAGTGGACTTGGACTTTTTTGTGGTTGGTTCTTATATTCTTTACTCTTATTTATTTTGTTGCTGCTTTCTTATATTCTTTACTCCAGTAATTCATCTCTTGCACTCTTAAGTGTATTCCTTCTTACCATATCTTTGAGCCCTCCATAAGTGAGTCCCAGTTTACTGAGTGCCAGGCCCCCTTCACTTTGAAGAGCCCCTGTGACGTTAAATTAATCAACTCATATTGATTATTTCTTTTCATTCATTTATAATCATTTCTCTCACTCATCAATTATGACTTTTTAATGATCTTATGATTCTTAATGATTATGATTTTCTCTCTCATCAATTTTCATCTCATTCATTTCATTTAGATGAAATTTGATTCTTTCTTCTTTCTTAATCATTGCTGACCATTTCATTCACTTCATTTTATTTTTATCAAATCAAATTTTTCTGTGTTCTCATTCAGGTCTTATTTAGGAATTATTGATTGGTTTAATTGATTGGATTATTAATTGGGATTCATTGGGCTTATTGATTCAGCGATTCAGGATTTTTCATTTGGAGGGGATTGATTGACTTTGAATTTTCAAGATATTTTATTGATCCTCAAGAATTGATTTGGATTATTGATTGAGTTGACTCATCAAGATATTTGAATTTATTTCTGAAGATTTTGAATTGATTGATTGATTCTGCAAGACATTGATTCATATTGAAGACACTGATTTATTGATTGATTGATTATTGATTGAATATTGATTGATTGTCAATTTACTCAAGATTATTGATATTTGATTTGAATTTGATTATTGTTGATTATCGATTGAATTGATTGATTTTTGATTGAAGTTGATTTCACCTCAAGAATTGAATTGATTCCTCAAGACTCATCAAGATTTTTATTTTTATTTATTTGGCCAAGTTTTGATTTCTGTTCTGAATACCAAGAAGTTTCTTTTATTCAACTTTTGTTAATAATTCCAGTTCAGCATAGTCCCCCAGCAAAGAACACTAGATCCCAAAAAATTCCAGCTGTTCTCACTCCTACAGCAAGGGATCCTCTTGACCGCACACCATCAGTTCATCAACTGAGTGAAAGCTTGGACAGAGGACCACCAATGGAAGGAGCAGCCCCCTCAAGAAGAGGTGGAATAAAATCTAGAAGATCAAGATACTTTTATGGACTTTTGGGTGGCTACCCTGGCATGTCTGAAGGTGCAAGAGCAAGATTAGGGGAAGTTGAAGATGAAGAGAGGGAAGAGTCTGTGGAAGAGGAAGATTCTGGGGAGACTGAAGTGGCAGATGCCTTGGAAAATGCTCCAGAGGTTCCTCAGGGTTATAATCTAGCCCTTTCTAGGCAACCTCTTGTCTCTCAAACTGATCCAAGTCTCCTCAAGATGATGGAGCAAATGACTCAATTGATGGAGCAACTCACTCAAGCAGTTGCTCCAAGGGACAATTCCAAAGCCCCTGCTTTCAAGGCTCCATCCATTGTGCGCCTGTGAGGTATGTATAACATACCCATAAGGCCACAAAGGATATTATAAACAGTTAATTTTGTCTTAAACAGACTTTTTAATTGAATTTAAAATAAAAAATAACAAAAAATAAGTATAACTTTTTTTTGGATAAAAAAAGTGATAAAGATTATGTCATTTTTGGATTCTACACCAAAAATAACCTAGGGTACATCCATAAGGTGTTATACCCAAAAACACTTATTTCTTATGTTATTAGAAGATTTAAGAATCTCACAGTACTAATGTAACTTTTTAAACATTTTTTTATAATCGTTAGATTTAAGCTTAAATAAGCTTAAATTTAAAATTGCATAAGGTTCATGCAAGCTTAGCAAAATTTTAGTTAAAATTAAGGTGTTGTGTATATTTACTGAATTGGCTAAGGATTTGCCATACAGAATGTAAATCCTGCGTGAGTTCAATTTAAAAGGGTTTAAAGCCATGGTATGGCTTTAAATAAATAAAAGGGCAAAATCCACGCAAAAAGGTGGGACAAAGGAAAAAGACCAAATAGAGCTGGGGTACCCAACTTTTTGGATCTGCAATGATTCAATTAAGGTTTTCCACCTGTATTGGAGGATTTTCAACCTTATTTAAACTTTAAGATTAGACTTTGATCCAACCTTAAGGCTTAAACTGGTTTTATCCCAATTTGGACAGGAATTTCAAGCTGCCAAAGGGTAAATCCCAATATGCAGGCTTGAAATCAAGGTTTTAAGAACTGTCAAAGTTTAATCAAGCTTAAAAACTATAATTAAGCTTAAAACGTTGAAGTTACAAGCATTGAAACCTTATCAAAAGCTAAGGTTTGGTGTGTATTGCTATTTTACATGGAAAAATAGCAATAACTTCAAAAATTCATTAAAAATCCAATTCTTAATGGATTTTCTTCAAGATTTCACACAACATAGTATTTAATATTATCTACATAGAAATGAAATTTTAAGTATCTTTTATAAATAAATTTCCTGGGTAATTAGCCTGGAAATTTACTCTTTTAATTAAGCTCAAAGAAAATTATGATTTCTTTAAAAATTAATTAAAAATTGAGTTTAAGAGATTTCTGCTTGAAACTCTATTTTTAAGTTGTTCATGTGATGAAATTTAATATAAATAAGTTTATTTATCTTTAAAACTTAAAATAATTAGTTTAAATGAGGATTAAAGTTACATGGAGTTAAGAATAACACTGGTAACTTTAAATTGTAAGCACGCCCTCTATATTCATTATGAATCATGAGAGCTGCTCTGAAGACATAAAAAGAGTCTTTTCATCACTGTTTTTGTCCATCATTCATTATCAATCCAATCATATTAGAAATTTAAACAGGTAAAGCTTTATTAATATAAAATCTTATTATTAAAAGTAATTCTTATGTTATTTTCATTCTTTATTTATTAAAATCAAAGAATTGAAGTCATAGACTTAAGATTATTGTTGTACTCACCAATAATATATTTTATTATATAAAATTAATCATCTTAAATATCTTTTAAAATCCACAAATTCCTCTTAAAAACTCTTTAATCATGATTTTTATCATACAAAGTTGTTTTATCTTTTAAATTAGTGATTTTTGGCGTGTTTTTAACTTATAATTATTATTTAATATAATAACTGTTGTTGTTTGACTTGTTGTATTAAATAAATATTATAAGTAAGTTTTCTCTAAAGTTCTATATTTTTTTATCTAGTATTAGTTTTTTTATATAGAGATTTCATTCTAGAAGAATTATTTCTGCACAGTGTGTGTTTAATTCTTTTTATAAATAATATTTATATTATTTATAAGTGGTTAAATATTTATATTTTCCACATGTAATTGTCTCATTAAGAGCTTTACAATTCTTATTATTATAATTGTCAATGACTATAACAATAATAGAATAATTATAATTTATTATAATTATTATATTTTTTATTATTATTATATTATTATAATAATAATTAAATTTATTTTTTTATATAATTATTTTTAATAATTATATTTAAATTTGTGGTTATAATATTTCATTATATTATATTTTTCTACTGAGGACAGTCATAGTACTCTTGATATTGCTACTAGTATCAAGAGTTTCATAGACAAATCTTACATTTGGGGGCCTGGCCATGATTTTAAACCAATTTTTGGGACATAAATCATATTATAGACCTCATTTTACTATTTTTTGATGTAAAATTGCCATATTTGTCTTAATATTGGCTTTTTTTGGGACTTATCCCTTATAAAATAATCATATAATATTAATAAGGTTATTTTTTCTTAAGATTATTGTTTGAAACACTATACTATTGAGTGACTTGGAATAAATTGCTTTTGTCTAACTAGTGGCTTTTTCACATCACAGACTTGAAATTTATTCTTTGAGTTATTCTAGTATAAAGTGAATAATAATACAATTTTGATGAATTAACTTGTTAATTGCATAATTATTATTTCTTTAAAGAAAAAATCAAATAAAAAAATCTTTACTAAAAACATTTTTTCCTTTTATCTTAGAAATTTTTCTTTATTTTTGACGTAATTTGCCATAAAATTACATTAAAACAACTTTATTTAATAAGCTGAGTTTATAAGTTATTTTTATTATTTGATAAAATAAGTTATATTTTTAATTTTCTCTACTGTCTTCCATCAGAGAAAATTCTTCAGAATCTGAAGCCTCAGAGTCCAGTATTGAAATTCAAACCAGCCCAGCACCAAGGTGTTTGATAACCAAAGAGCCCTTTAAAGCTCCTGCAGGTGAATTCAATTCAATTTTACTCTATTTTTTATTAAAATTGACGTGAAATGACTCCTACTAGAAGTGGAAGCAATTACTCCATAGAATCAAATGGATCTGGACCAGGACATTCCAGCCACAAATCAGAAAGGCAAGAATGTTCCCCCCAGAGGAGAGGCACAAATGGAGGATGCCAGAACTTCCACCAGTTCCCAAAGGTTATCCAGAACCTTTGAACCCCTTATTGAGAGTCCAGAAGCTGACATAACTGCTATTGCTGTTAGACCTGAACCATTTCCAACAGGCCACTGTGGAAATTTATCAATCTGAATGGAAGAACTGGTTCCTGGCATCAAAACAACAAGAGTGGGAACTTCTCCCAAGTCTTTGGATAGGCACCATGAACTCTTATCTTCAAGTGAAGAAGTTCATGGGATCAGAAAAGACAGAAGATCTTCTGTTGGGTTGGACACCCATGTCTGTCAAAGGACAAGTACAACAGATCAAAGCGTGGTTGAAAAACCAAAGCATGTTATCAGAGGATCAGAAGAAGAAGTTGGCCCAAGGCAAGGAAAACAGCCCAGTGGAAGCTCCCCAAGCATCCACCAGCAAAATTCCGCCTCAACAAGTGCCAAACAAGCCCAAGAAAGCCCCAAAGACCAATCAGAAGGGCAAGCAAAAGGCAAAGGGAAAGGCAAAGCCCAAGTGGAACAAGCCGTACCCTCAGAATTACAGAATCCCAAAGAAGGAAAAGACAGCCATGGACAATGTGTTCAATATGGCAAGAACTTTGATGGAATTCAAAAACAAGGAGGAGGAAAGATTGAACCAATCTTTCCCAAAGAAATAGATCTTGTAAAACTTGTAACTCACTTTGAATCTTGTAATAAAGAAATTATGAAAAAATTTAAAGAATTTGATTATGTCCAACAGAAGTTGGGAAATGAGATATTAAAAGTTAAAGAGCAGCAAAAGACCATTATTGGCCTTGAAAATGTTAATAAGGCAAATATTTTGTCTTTGACACATATTTGTGAAAGACTTGAGCATAAAGTTACCTTACTCAATCAACCAGATGAGAATTCAATTTCCTTTATAACTGGACAGTTAAGAGAATTGAAAATACAAGTTCAAAACTTGGAAAATTCAACTGGTCACAATGCAGCTCTTTTTCAAGAACAATTGGAAAAAAGTGATAAAGAAAGACTTGAATTGAAAGAAGATATTCAATCAAGTATTAATAATATATCACTGAAAAATGAAGTGCCAAGAAAGTCCACACCAATTCTTGACAGAAATGTGCTTAACTTGAATAATGATTTACATCATACAATTTCAAGTCATGATGTGGAAACTGCTTGCAATTTTAAAGACATTCCAAGATTAGATGAATGGCCAACCTTCAGTGGTGAAGGAGAATATAATCATATGGAATTTATGAAAACAATTTATATGTCCAAAGAAGACTTTAACATACCAGATGAATACATAAGTGCCAGATTACACTCATTATTTACCAAATCAGCAAAGAAATGGTATTATAAAATGAGACAAGACCATGGTAAACACTCTTGGCCTTGGTGGAGAGAACAAATTATTTCCAAATGGGCAAATGATTCCTGGAGATTTAGAATGGAAAATTCTTTGGAAGAAGCCATTTTTAATATTGAGAGGGACAGGCCCATGTCTTTGTTTCTTAAGCAGAAGGACAGATTAACTGCCCTGCATCCTGATATGTCTGAAGCAATGGTACATAAAAGGATATTAAGAAAATGTGGTGGTGACCTTGAGCATGCTATAAGAAGCAGATGTATTGAGCCTTTCTCTACAGAAGATTATATCAACGCTATGGAGGACATCACTACTAGAACAAAAATTGGAAGAAATTGGTATAAACCCCCAACAGACAACAAGACTAGTGGGAAACCAATTTCAAAACCAAATAAACCACATGACAGACCTCCTTTGAAATTTCATAAATGTGGAAGTCCATCTCATTTGGAAAACACTTGTCCAAAAAAGACAAGAGTCAATGAGATAAATGTTGAGAAAGTGGAAGACACAAAAGAAACTGATGTATCTCTACATGAAAGTGATTCTGAGCCTTCAGAAGAAGAAGAAACATCAGGAGATCTTAGTATAGAAAATATGAATGTTTCTTTTGAAGTCACAGAGGTACATACTCACTTACCACAGTATAGTGATGAATGTATGGATCTCATACATGTGCAAGATGCCAAAATGCAAAAGTCAAACCTGCCAGAGATAAAGGTTATACAGCTGGGTCATCTTGTATCACTAATATAGTGATCAACAACATAGAAGCCAAGATACATCTTGACTCAGGCGCTTTTTGCACTTGTGTTGGAAAAAATTATCTTGACAAGATTTATACCAATTGGAAAGACAAATTGATGCCAATTGAAGGTATAAAATTCAGCAGTGCTAGCCAAAATATGCACCCTTTGGGTATATTTGAAGCAGCAATAATATTTCCTCACCCTGCAGGGAGTATAAGATTGAAAGTTGAATTTGTTGTTATGAATAATTGTACTTCACAACACTTTATACTTGGAAATGATTATCTTAATATTTATGGTATTGATATTAATAATCATAAAGACAGGTATTTCACTATAGGGGAAAATAAAAGACAAAAATTTGCTTTTCCTCTAGAATAAAGAGAAATCACTGTCATCAAACAAGTGAAAAATGTTGATAAAGAAAGTTTTGTGTCAGATCAGTTAATTGAAGCACAAATTAGTCCTGAATTAACATTAGAAATGAAGGAAGAACTTATTGAAATTTTATTTCAATACAGGGATGCCTTTGCTTCTGATAATGAACCACTTGGGGCTATCAAAGGCCATGAAGTGGACATTATTCTTAATGTGGAAAGACCTTATCTGCCACTATTAAGAAGACCAGCTTACCCAGCTCGCCCTAGGGCTAGAGAAGCATTGGAGAATCATATTAATGAACTAATGAAACTGGGGGTTCTTAGAAAGGTTGGGCACAATGAGGAAGTAGATGTCACAACTCCAGTGATCTTTACTTGGCATAATGATAAGTCAAGGATGGTTGGTGATTTTAGAGCACTGAATACCTATACTATTCCAGATAGGTACCCAATCCCTAGAATCCATGAGACTTTGACTCAATTATCCAAAGCAAGATTTATCACTTCCATCGATGCTCTTAAAGGCTTCCATCAAAACGTTTTAACACCTCATGCTAGGAAATTATTGAGAATAATTGCTCATTGTGGTATTTATGAATATTTGAGGATGCCTTTTGGTATTAAAAATGCACCCTCTCAGTATCAGAGAATGATGAATACCATCTTCCCACATGAATTATCAGAGGGATGGTTAATAATTTATATCGATGACATCATCATTTGTTCAGAAACCTGAAAATTACATTTAGAGAGACTTTCATTAGTACTTCAGAAAATTCTACAAGTGAACATGAAAATCTCTCTTAAAAAATGTAATTTTGGGTTCCATGAGTTAAAAGCTCTAGGACATGTAGTCTCAGGACTGAGACTTGGTGTTGATAAAAACAAAGTGGCTACAGTTTTACTGAAACAAATGCCTCAGAACAAAAGAGAAATGATGTCTTTCTTAGGGTTTGCCAGTTATTACAGGCAACACCTTAAAGATTTTGCAATCCATGCCAGATCATTATACAGAATTTGTGATCAACAAACTGTTTTTGAAATGACAGAGGAGAGAATGCAAGCATATGATAAAATCAAGTATGCCTTGACCAATGCACCATTATTATTAATGCCAGACTGGAAACTTCCTTTCAAGCTGTATATTGATGCATGTGGTGAAGGTTTAGGAGCTGCTCTTCATCAAGTTCAAATTGTCAATGACAAGCCTTATGAAGGTCCAATTTGTTTTATTTCAAGACAAATTGAACCTACTGAGGCCAGATATGGAGCTAGACAAATGGAGTGCCTTTGCCTTGTTTGGGCTTTGGAAAAACTTCATTACTATCTTGATGGTAGTGTGTTTGAAGTAATTACCGATTGCAATGCAGTAAAATCTCTTCTTAACATGAAGACTCCAAACAGACACATGTTAAGATGGCAGATTGCTATACAGGAGTATAGAGGCAATATGACCATAGTACACAAGGCTGGAAATATTCACAAGAATTCTGATGGCTTAAGTAGATTGGCATTAACAAATACACCTGATAACCCTGCCTATGTTCCTACAAGTGCAGAACCTCAAATTCCAATTGAAGGAATTAATATCACAGATGTTGGAACAGAATTCTTTGAGGAAGTTAGAGAAAGCTATAAGCAAGATAAAAATTCCCATATGCTTACTGCTCTACTTGACAAAGATTGCAAAGATGAAGCATTGGCTAATTCTCTGGATGATATTTGGAAAACATCTTATAATAATGGAAGATTCCACTTATTTGATGGTATACTATATCATAGATCTAAACACACATGTGTCATGGTTTTATGTAGTAGAATGTTGATTAACACAATACTACTAGAGTGCCATGATAAAATTTATTCTGGACATCTGTCTGAAGACAGAACAATGGAAAGAATTAAAACATGTGCCTGGTGGCCATCTTGGAGAAAAGATGTCATTGAATACTGTCATAGTTGTGATAGATCCCACAAAGCCAATAAAGCTACTGGTAAACAATTTGGCTTAATGATCCATATTAAAGAACCAAGTACCCCATGGGAAGTGTTTCACATGGATTGGGTAACTGCTTTACCACCTGGAAGTGATAAAAGTTACAATGCATGTCTTGTTATTGTAGACAGATATAGCAAAACACCAATCTTTTTACCATGTCATAAGGATGACACAGCTATGGATACAGCTCTTTTAATTTGGAACAGAGTCATATCCCGTACTGGTCTCTTTAAAAAAATTATTAGTGATAGAGACCCAAAATTCACATCAGCCTTATGGACTAATCTACATAACCTTTTGGGTACAGAACTATCATTCTCAACAGCCTACCATCCACAAACAGATGGGCTGGCAGAAAGAATGATTCGACCCCTTGAGGACATGATCAGAAGATTTTGTGCTTATGGCCTGGAGTTTAAAGATTCTGATGACTTTACCCATGATTGGTGTACTCTTATACCAGCATTGGAATTAGCTTATAAGACCTCCATCCATGCTTCAACAGGAAAGACTCCTGCAATGTTGGAAAAAGGATGGAACCCCAAACTTCCAGTTGATACTTTGAAGAAAGATCTGGTTGACATTCATCCAACTGCTTCAAGCTTTAAGCTACTGCTTGATAAAGTGAGACACCATGCAAATCAAAGCATGAATGATGCCTTTGAATATGCTAAGCAAAAATGGTATAAGAGTCATAAGACACCAGAATTCAAAGTAGGGGACTTAATACTAGTTGCAACCTTGAACTTTAATAATATTAAAGGTCCAAAGAAATTGAAAGATTCCTTTTGCAGGACCATTTATTATCAAAGCCCTTTATGGGAAAAATGCAGTACAAGTAGAACTGTCAGGAGAGTTAGGAAACAAACATCCAACTTTCCCTGTCAGTCTTGTAAAGCATTATAATTCAAGTGATAAGGAATTCTTTCCTTTAAGAAATGAAACACCCTTAGAGGTACCCCCACTTGAGCCAAGTGAGGAAAAGAAGGTGCTAAAAGTCTTGAAAGAAAGAAGACTTAGGGGTGAAAGTGATAGAGAATACTTAGTCAGGTACAGAAATCCACAACATGAAGATGAGTGGATTGAAGAGAGTAAAATACCTGATTCCCAAAGGTTTCTTAGAAGATTCAGACGTGAGAGAAGACCAATTCCTCAATAAAAAGTTTGAATTGAGTGATTTACATACTTGAACAGTATAAGTAGAGAGGTTGGACAGTGGATTATACCCCCCGCAAATAACTTGGGGGTATACTACAAAATAAAAATTGTTGTACAATTTTTTTTTGGTGGTAGGGAATGTGAGCCTGTGAGGTATGTATAACATACCCATAAGGCCACAAATGATTTTATAAACAGTTAATTTTGTCTTAAACAGACTTTTTAATTGAATTTAAAATAAAAAATAACAAAAAATAAGTATAACTTTTTTTTGGATAAACAAAGTTATAAATATTATGTCATTTTTGGATTCTACACCAAAAATAACCTAGGGTACACCCATAGGGTGTTATACCCAAAAACACTTATCTCTTGAGTTATTGGAAGATTTGAGAATCTCACAGCACTGATGTAACTTTTTAACATTTTTTTAAAATTGTTAAATTTAAGCTTAATTAAGCTTAAATTTAAAGTTGCATAAGGTTTATGCAAACTTACCAAAATTTTAATTAAAATTAAGGTGTTGTGTATATTTACTGAATTGGCTAAGGATTTGCCATACAGAATGTAAATCCTGCGTGAGCTCAATTTAAAAGGGTTTAAGGCCATAGTATGGCTTTAAATAAATAAAAGGGCAAAATCCACGCAGAAAGGTGGGACAAAGGAAAAAGACCAAATAGAGCTGGGGTACCCAACTTTTTGGATTTGCAATGATTCAATTAAGGTTGTCCACCTGTATTGGAGGATTTTCAACCTTATTTAAACTTTAAGATTAGACTTTGATCCAACCTTAAGGTTTAAACTGGTTTTATCCCAATTTGGACAGGAATTTCAAGCTGCCAAAGGGTAAATCCCAATATGCAGGCTTGAAATCAAGGTTTTAAGAACTGTCAAAGCTTAATCAAGCTTAAAAACCTTAATTAAGCTTAAAACGTTAAAGCTACAAGCATTGAAACCTTATCAAAAGCTAAGGTTTGATGTGTATTGCTATTTTACATGAAAAAATAGCAATAACTTCAAAAATTCATTAAAAATCCAATTCTTGATGGATTTGCTTGAAATTTTCACACAACTTAGAATCTAATATTATCTACATATAAGTTAAATTTTAAGTATCTTTTATAAAACAATTTCCTGGGTAATTAGCCTGGAAATTTACTCTTTTAATTGTGCTCAAAGAAAATTATGATTTCTTTAAAAATTAATTAAAAATTGAGCTTAAGAGATTTCTGCTTGAAACTCTATTTTTAAGTTTTTCATGTGATGAACTTTAATATAAATAAGTTTATTTATATTGAAAACTTAAAATAATTAGTTTAAATGAGGATTGAAGTTACATGGAGTTGAGAATAACACTGGTAACTTTAAATTGGAATTAAAAACAAGTTTCCTTAAGTTAAGAACTTTGTTTTTAAGCATGGATTTTCAGTTTTGACCTGAGCACGCCCTCTATATTCATTATGAATCATGAGAGATGCTCTGAAGACATAAAAAGAGTCTTTTCATCACTGTTTTACTCCATCATTCATTATCAATCCAATCATATTAGAAATTTAAACAGGTAAAGTTTTATTAATATAAAATCTTATTATTGAAAGTAATTCTTAATTTATTTTTCTTCTTTATTTATTAAAATTAAAGAATTGAAGTCATAGAATTAAGATTATTGTTGTAATCACCAATAATATATTTTGTTATATAAAATTAATCATCTTAAATATCTTTTAAAATCCACAAATTCCTCTTAAAAACTCTTTAATAATAATTTTTATCATGAAAAGTTGTTTTATATTTTGAGCTATTGATTTTTGGCGTGTTTTTAACTTATAAATATTATTTAATATAATAACTGTTGTTGTTTGACTTGTTGTATTAAATTAATATTATAAGTAAGTTTTCTCTAAAGTTCTATATTTTTTTATCTAGTATTAGTTTTTTTATATAGAATTTTTATTCTATAAGAATTATTTCTGCACAGTGTGTGTTTAATTCTTTTTATAAATAATATTTATATTATTTATAAGTAGTTAAATATTTATATTTTCCATGTGTAATTGTCTCATTAAGAGCTTTACACTTCTTATTGTTATAATTGTCAGTGACTATAACAATAATAGAATAATTATAATTTATTATAATTATTATATTTTTTTTATTATTATATTATTATAATAATAATTAAATTTATTTCTTATATAATTATTTTTAATAATTATATTTAAATTTGTGGTTATAATATTTTATTATATTATATTTTTCTACTGAGGACAGTCATAGTACTCTTGATATTGCTACTATTATCAAGAGTTTCATAGACAAACCTTACATCCATGAAGGCACCTGATTCTTTTGATGGTACCCAAGCTCATAAATTGAGAGGATTTATCCAATCCTGTCAATTAATTTTCCATAATGATCCAGCAAATTTTGTCTCTGACAGGAAGAAAGTTCTTTACTCAACTTTGTTTCTCACTGTTAGAGCTGGAAAGTGGATTTAACCCTATCTCTCAAATATTTCCAATGAAGACCTTTCTTATCTCCTCAATAATTGGCCAATATTTGAAACTCAATTATTCACTCTGTTTGGTGACCCCAATGAAGTCAGGAAAGCTGAACAAGAGCTGGACAATTTGAGGTTGAAGGAAAGTGGTCATGTATCCTTGTACATTGCTGATTTCAGAAGCTTGATGTCAAGAATTGGAGATTGGGGGGAAATAGCTTATATCCATGTTTACAGAAGAGGACTGGCATCAAGATTATTGGATCAGTTGGCTTCTCACCCTGGAGCTTTTGATACTCTTCAAGAACTTATGGTTGTCACTTTAGAATTAGACACAAGATATAATGAGAGGCAAAACAAAAAGGGTGGCAATCAAGAGAAGAAGCCTCCAGTCAATGGATCCAATCAATCTAGGCCTCCTCAAAACTCATCTTCAAAGAGGCCTCACCAGAAGAAGAAATAGAAGGGAAAGCAGTTTCAATATTCAAAGGACAAGCCTCATGCTGCTCTCCTCAATAAGGACAATAAATTAATTGGTTCTGAAACAGAGAGGAGGATTAAGGAGGGGTTGTGTAATTATTGTGGTGGAAAGCACCCAATTGAAAAATGCTTCAACAGACCTCAAAACAAGCCTGGGTCATCATCAAGAGGCTTCCCTAGCAAGCAGGGAAAAGCCTGAGTGGGGATCATGATGTGTTCAATGGTTCTCACTTATTTCCTTCAAGAGCACAATTGTGCACTCTGAATACTAGTGTCAAGAAATCTTCAAAATTTCTTATTTTTTCTTCTGTCTCTGATATTTTTTATGATATTCTCATTGATTTTGGTGCTAAAAACTCCTTTATTGCGGAGAATTTTGTTCTCAAGTACTCATTGACTCTGTCAGAGCTCCCTGAAAAGATTTTTCTTTTCATTCTGGATTCTAATGAATCCCATGCCTTGTTCATCACCCATTACACCAAGTGGGTAGTTCACTTGCCTTCCTTCCCAAGCTTTGAATGGGACTTCTTTATCATAGACTCACCCAAGGGAGAAGACCTGATATTGGGCTATGAGTTCCTTTACTATCTTCATCCCATTATTGATTGGAAAAATGGATTGATCACCTAGGATTCTAGTGGTATTATTCCTCTTACTAATAATGAATTCGCCACTGCCTTCAACAGTGCTGCTCTGGTTGGTGAACTTAAGACACCTTCCCTTCCATCATTCCCTCTCAGTCATTACTTCCATCAAGAGATGAAGTCTTCAAAGAGATAAAATATGTTGTAGAAGATGTTGCTATATCTTCACTTCATCTCTTTCAAGGGGACATGGACCTTCCTCCTTTGTCTTTTCATGCCTCCCTGGAGGAGAAGTGGGATGAGGAGGAAGAGCCAGAATCAATTGAAACTGTGTTGAAGGTAGTCCCTCCTGTTTATCACCAAAATTTGGATGTATTCCTCAAGGTGAAGGCAGAGAAACTTCCTCCACACCGCACCTGTCATCATCATATCAAATTGGAGGGTATTCCACCTCCAATTGGTGTTATTTACTCATTATAAAATCAAGAGTCAGAAACACCACAGGCCTACATTTCAGAGAAGGTAGAGAAAGGTTTCATAAGACCAAGCTCCTCTTCAACAGGAGCACCTGTCCTTTTTGTTAAGAAAAAGGATGGAGGTCTTTGTTTGTGTGTTGACTACTGCAAACTCAATGCGGTTACTAGGAAGAACAGGTATCCTGTTCCTCCTATGAACCAGCTTCTTACCATATTCAAAGGTTCCACTATCTTCTCCAAGATAGACTTGTGTGGTGCATATAACCTTCTGAGAATCAAAGAGGGGGGGTGAAAACTTAACTGCCTTTAGAACCAAATATGGTAGTTATGAGTATTTGGTCATGCCATTTGGTTTGACCAATGCCCCTGCTTCTTTCCAGAATCTATTAAGTGTTATATTTGCAGATTTCTTTGATGTGTTTGTTGTGGTCTATCTAGATGATATTAGGGCCTTTTCCAGTTCTGAGGAGGAACATGTCAAACATGTGGCCTCTGTCCTCAAAAGACTGAGGGACAATAATTTGTTTTCAAGAGCCTCCAAGTGTGGAATACTTGGGCTATGTTGTTCCAAGTGATGGCCTCAAGATGGATTCTTCAAAGGTTCAGCAAATCCTCAATTGACCTCAGCCCAAGAACATCAAGGCCCTTCAATATTTTCTTGGCTTTGCCAATTTTTATTGTCGTTTCATAAAAAATTATTCTAAAAAAATCACTTCTCTCACTTCCCTTCTCAAAAAAGATTCTCCCTTCATCTTCAATGAGGAAGCTCTTAGCCAGTTTCAATCACTCAAAGAAGCTTTCACTACTGCTCCTATCCTATCTCATTTCAATCCTTCTCTACCTACTATTGTAGAGACTGATGCTTCTGATTGTGCTTTGGGTTCTGTGCTGAGCCAGGTGAATGACTCAGTAAAGCATCCCATTGCATTTGATAGTCGCAAGCTTCTCGCAGCTGAGCTGAACTATGAAATTCATGACAAGGAGCTCATTGGCATAGTTTGGGCTCTCAAGCGCTGGAGAGCATTTCTTCTCTCTCTTTCCAATTCTTTTGAGGTCTTGACAGACCACTCTTCCTTTCAGTATTTTATGTCTTCCAAAGTTCTTACTTGTCGTCAGGCCTGTTGGGCTGAGTTCCTTTCAGGATTTCACTTCACTATCACTTACCGCCCAGGCAGGCTGGCCAGTTTACCAGATTCCTTGTCATGTCCGGACGAAGTGTACCCAGAGAGGGGGGTGGACTTCATTAGCAAGAATCCTCAAAACTTTCATCAAGCAATCAAGAAAGATGGATTTCAAGAGTCAAGATTATTTTCAATCAAAGTGGAAGTGTTTTCAGATGTAGTTGACAGGATTCAAAAAGAAGTATGGCAAGAAAAAGACTATAAAGAAATACTCAAGAAGCTAGCAAGAGGTGACTCAATTCCAGATTATTCTCTTGAACCTCAAGCCAAGTTGTTTTTATTCAAAGATAGAGTGGTAATCCTAAGCAATGAAGAACTTCAACTCAATATTCTGCAAAAGCGTCATGACTCACCTTTGGCTGGCTATCCTGGCCAGGAGAAGACCCTCAAGCTCATCAAGAGGGATTCTTATTGGGCAGGCATGAATCAATTCATCAAGGACTATGTGTCCTCATGTCAGCAATGTTCAAGAAACAAGAACATTCATCACAAGAATTTTGGACTACTCAAGCCTCTTCAAATTCCATCTAGTCCTTGGAATTCCTTATCAATGGACTTTATCACTCAATTGCCCTTGTCAAACAACTTTGACTCAATTCTAGTAGCTGTGGA
Organism: Austropuccinia psidii; assembly: GCA_023105745.1. Lineage (NCBI taxonomy): Eukaryota > Fungi > Basidiomycota > Pucciniomycetes > Pucciniales > Sphaerophragmiaceae > Austropuccinia > Austropuccinia psidii. Next base: position 73,660,663 of record JALGQZ010000001.1, on the reverse strand, counting down.
CAGGTTTTCAAAAATGGCACTCTTCATTCCAACTTATGGAACAATCACTGCTCTGGACTTAGCTCAAATCTTCATTAGTCATCTATTTTCCAAGCATGGCCTTCCAGTCAGTATTGTTAGTGATAGAGGATCCTGATTTGTTTCATCATTCTGGACTCAATTATGTCAGAAGCTCAATATATAAAGAGATCTTTCAACTGCTTTTCATCCTGAAACAGATGGACAGACATAGAGGGTAAATCAGATTCTAGAACAGTATCTTTGGATGTATGTCAGTTACCATCAAGATTACTGGCACACCTGGCTCCCTCTGGCTGAATTTGCCTATAATAATTCAGAACATTAATCAACAAAGCAATCACCTTTTTTCACCATTTATGGAAGAAATCCCAGGTTTGACTCAATCTATATTTCTCAAGATTCACCTGCTGGAAAGTTATCAACAAAACTCCAATCAGTACAGCAAGTTGTCAAAGAAGAATTAGAGTCAGCATTAAGGCCATTCAAGAAGTATGCAGATAGAAATAGAGCAATTACACCTGATTTCCAATCTGGGGACAAAGTATGGCTAGCTTCCAAGAACATCAAGACAACAAGACCCACCAAGAGATTATCAGAAAGATGGTTGGGACCTTTTGAAGTTCTGAAGAAGATTGGCAGCCATGCATATCACCTCAAGTTGCCTCAGCAATAGAAGTAAGTTCACCCTGTATTCCATGTGTCCTTATTAGAACCAGTGAAGCATTCAACTATCCCAAATCGTCATCAATTGCAACCACCACCAGTCCTAGTGGAGGAGCAAGAAGAATGGGAAGTGGCTCAGGTTCTGGACTCAAAACTCAAGAGAGGTAATTTATGGTATCTTGTAGAGTGGAAAGGATTCAGTGAAGACCCAGAAAGAACCACTTGGGAACCAGCTTCCAACCTTACCAACTCACCAGACCTTGTCAAGGATTTTCATTCATTGTATCCAGACAAGCCTGGCCCAAATACCTCAAGAGTTTGATTTTATGGTGCTTGGTGGGGAGAAGAAGTTATGAAAATAAGTTCCTCTCCTGGAATGCACCTTTGAGGCGGTATTCTACCCATATGTTGTTGTAAGCATCACCTTGGCCACTTTGTGAGCACTTGTCAATTCTTTGGACAGGTTCAGGAAGCATGCAACATCAATACCCTCCATTTGGGCCTTATCAAGATATGGCCAAATGTTTCTTTCTTTCTTTTTTCTTTTTCTTTTCATTTATTATTTCATTTATGCCAATCATCATAATTCAAGACATTCATTACTTCAACTCATTATGGCAATTCATTTCAGAAGTCATTCATGGCAATTTATTTCAGTTTTATGGTGCTTGGTGGGGAGTGGGAGTTATGAAAGTAAGCTCCATCTCCTGGTATGCATCCCTGAGGGTTCTACTTCTTGTAAAACATTACCTTGGCCACTCTGTGAGCATAAAATGCTTGATTTTTATCTTTTCAGACATTTCTTGGCCAAAATCAAGCAACTCACCACAAGAAGGACAAACCATCAGGAGTTTCTTTATTTCCGTTTCTCTACTCTCTTTTTCTCTCATTTTCTTTCTTTGCTTTACTTGTATAATCTTGTTTTCTCTTTATTTCTTTAAAGCAGCAGCATCCCCTCCCAAATCATGTATTGGGAGGTTCCATTATTTTTTCATTTTTTAGTAGTTATAAGAGTGGGGATAGAAGTCAAACCAAACACAAACAAGAATAAGGAAACTAGTTATCTCTACCTAATTCATCAAAAGTTCTCTCAAAATCATTTATCAACTCATCTTCATACCAGGCAAATTTTGCAGCCATCTCTTCAGAAGCAGTACCTGGAATAGTCCTATCATTGGAAAACATAATCACGTCTCCGCTATTTCTATCAACCCTCCTAAATAATCTGGCCACAGCTTCTTGGTTTTCACTAGCTGCGTTTGGATCTTCTCTGGTAACCCGGATAGGCCAACATTCTCTTCTTTGAAAAACTTGAGCGGCAGGAAACAGCAAAGGGGACATCCAATCTCTTCTTCTGCTGGAGCTGGCCACAGGTTGGAGTTGGTGGGAGGTGGTTATGGGTGAGTTTCTGGATTGCTGAACTGGTGATGGTCTTACTGCTGGATTCAAGGCAGGCCTGGAATGGGAAGTACTGGGTTAAGGAGGAGGAATTGTAGTAGGAATTGAAGCAAGAATTGGTTGGAAGGTTCTGGGAGTACTGGGAATTACTTGGCTTTGAAATCTTTTGGCAAGGGGTTGAGTAGAGAAATTTCTGGATGGATGGCCAACTGAATGAGGAACAACTTGAACTTCTTCACTATCCAACTCATCACTTCCTTCAGCATCTGGATCAGTGGGGGAATCATTAATTCTTCTTATTCTCTTCACTACCTTCACTACTCCTTCAGTATTGGTCCTTGAGATTGGGACCTCTGAGCTGGAATATATGGGCCTACCACCAACTGGAATTGGCCCTCCAACATTAGTCCACCTTGCCACATCCCTCTGCCTGGAACCAGTCACTACATCAAAATATCAGTACCAATTCAATCAAGATATGCAAATCACTCACATTGAGAAAATCCTGAATTTGCATCAGGAGTAGGTTCCTCAGAGATGGGGAATTCTTGCCCAAAAGGCCCATCCTTTCTACTCTATAAATGCCTCCTGACATCAGAAGAAGTCACCCTGGTACGACGACATGGTTTCTTTCCAATGAAGCAAAAATAGCATTTTGAAGATCAGGGATTTTAGTGTTGAAAACAATCCTTACCCTTGGCCAAACATTCAGTACAGGCAGGATCAAGAACTTCAACTGCTCTGAATCCATCATAGGTCTGGGAGGGATCAAAATGACCAGAAGATGCCTTGGAGGGGGAATATAATTGACTGAAGACGCCAGAACCACAAAGAACAGATGGTGGCGGTGCAGAAGGAGAAGATTCAGTGAGTTCAGTCAGTTTGGAACTCATAGTAGAAGAATATGCAAGCAGAAGATTCAAGACGTCAGAATCAATCCACTCCATATCAAAAATTTGACCTCAAGGAAATGGGGGCCATAACTCAATTATGCCCCCCCTCAAAGCCTCTAAGGTGAGGATTCATACCCCTTTGGGGCTGAATTCATCACCCAGGGCCTCCCCTGCAACTTTGGGGAGGCCAGGAGCTTGATGGTCCTGGACCCCATCAATGGGTCCAGGCCATATGTGATGAGTTTTTGGTTTTGGGCCAATCCTTGGCCCCTTGGGCACCCTGCGTCCCAAGCAAAATTGGGCCCAAGGGATCCATTTTGGTCCTGGGGGCCTCCAATAGCCCCCACAGACCGTAGGACCCAAATAGGCAAAAAATGGCCAAAATGGCCATATATCACCAAATCACCAAAAATCACCAAGAACCCCAAAAAGGCCCAAAAGGCCATAAAATCAAATTTTATCAAGATTCATCATGGAAGAGGCCACAGCCCAAAACCATTATAGAGGGCTGTGTGAGGCAATTTCCAAGGACAATGGGGACAAGACCCCTTGAAGGAATCTTTCAAGATTTTATTTTGATTGAGCCTTGCCAAATGAGTACACTTCATATACTCATTGGGCCTCCTTTTTTGCGCACAAGAGCTCAGTGGCCATCATTTTGGGATACATGCCAAGGCCATACCCCAAGGACAAGATTTACTGAATCAGAAGAAAGAAAAAGCATATTTTGAAGTGGAATACTTACTCAAAACTTGAAAGAAGGGGGGAATCAATTGAATTTGACAGAGAAGAATTGAAGAAGGATTTTCAGGATAATGGTCAAGAGGAAAAGAAAATTAAAAAGAATTTTTTTGAAAAAATGTGGGGATATTGAGATTCCCCTCAACAGTGGCAGGGTATTATGGTGTTCAGGAGCCCACCAGTTTCAAGAGGGGGATACTGTAACAACCACTAACCAGGGGTAAGGGTATTCATTAATACACCCACTCAAACACCTCAAATCAGCAGATCCACTATCTGCATCAGCATTCAGTTTCAGAAATCCTCCTTTCTGAAACATGCATACAGCTTGGTACTTCAATACAGCCTGTCAACATCTGTACAGGTTGGATTCACCCAATACAGTTTCAATACACCAGCATTAAATTGTATGATCACTCAAATACACCACACCTCTTGTACAGGCACTGTACAGCTGTACAGCACCTGTATTGGCCAGATTCAATTCAATCATTCAATCCTCTCATGAAAATTCCTCCTCTGGATTAGGGCTGGTGATTCTCACATATACCAGCCCCTCTTTCTCCCCCCTGGGGACTTTTCCCCAGTTAATTATTTTAGTTTATTTATTATTTTATGAATATTATTATCCTTATTTTGGGTATTATATTTATTTAATATTAAGTTAGTCTTTGCATTTCTCTCTTTGCCTGTACAGTATGAGTTGGGTGGCCATATCGTTATTAACCCTTTGCTTTTCATTCTGACAGGTTGAAACAGTGGACTTGGACTTGTTTGTGGTTGGCTCTTCTATTTTTTACGCTTATTTCTTTTGTTGCTGCTTTCTTATATTCTTCATTCTGGTAATTCAGCTCTTGCACTCCTAAGTGTATTCCTTCTTACCATATCTTTGAGCCCTCCATAAGTGAGTCCCAGTTTACTGAGTGCCAGGCTCTCTTCACTTCAAAGAGCCCCTGTGACATTGTCCCACCTTTTTGCTTGGATTTTCCCCTTTTATTTATTTAAAGCCATACTATAGCCTTAAACACTTTTAAATTGCGCTCACGCAGGATTTAAATTCTGTGGGGAAAATTCTTAGCCAATTCAGTAAATATACACAACACCTCAATTTTAACTTAAATTTTGGCAAGTTTTCCTAAACCTTAGGCAACTTTAAATTTCACCTTTTTTAGGCTTAAATTTAACAATTTTAAAAAAATGTTAAAGAGTTACATGAGTACTGTGAGATTCTTAAATCTTCTAATAACTTAAAAAATAAGGATTTTTGGGTATAATACCCTATGGGTGTACCCTAGGTTATTTTTGGTGTGGAATCCAAAAATGAGATAATAATTATAAGTTTGTTTATCCAGACAAAAATCATACTTATTTTTGATTTGAATTTAAATTGAAAACTCTGTTCGAGACTGAATCAGCTGTATATAGAGTTATTTGTGGCCTTATGGGTATGTCATATATACCTCACACGCTCACAGGACACTACTACCTGGTCTCCTTCTTTGAAGTTAGGTTACATGTGATATTTGTCCCACCTCTGTTTATTGTATTCTTTTGCCTGAGCTATGCATCTAGCGGTTGTATCACAAGCACTTCTCCACATATCATGGAAGGTTTCGGCTGTTGGGTGGATAGTCAGAAGAATTTTCTTCAGGTGATCCACAGGAAATAGGGGGTTCCACCCTTTTTCTACCAGTGAGGGTGATGTCCCTGTGGTGGAGTGCTGGCTGTTGTTGTAAGCCAGTTGGACTTCTGGTAAAAGGGTAACCCACTTATGGGTGTATCCTTCCTGGTCCTTGTAAGGTGTGGATATGAAACTTTGATTAAAAATAAAGTACTTTTCCTTTCCTCAAAATTTGTATAAGGTAAAAATCAATTAAAAATAGTAAGAAATATTATTTTTAAGAGAAAACACGCCAATTTTATTGTTTATAACTTTATTAGTATAAAACAATAATATTCTAAAGATTTATTGTTTTACCAACAATAAAAATTTATCCAAAAATACTCTACAAGAGATATTTAAGGCTACAACAGAAATTTCTTCAAGAGCAATTTCAATTGGAATTAATTGAGCAAAGAACTGCAAGAAATTAGTTAAAGAACAAAGTTTTTAAAAAGAATCTTAAAGAGAAAACACGCCCAAAAGTGACCAGAATGAATTTGGAAACAAAGTGACAAAGTTTGCAGTGATGAAAGATGCTTTAATTCACTTTTGGGGTGGTTCAGGGGTAAAAATGATTATAAGAGTTACAAACAATGATTATAATGGTTTTTTCACGTGGTTAAAAGGCTTAAAGGTATTTAATAAAGGTGGTTGGAATCTTTTATTGATTGGTTTAAGAGTGTTTAAAATAATTATAAAAGGAAAAGATTCTAACATGAAGAGAAAAGTGGGGCAAAGAAGACATTCTTTTATAGCCATCAATATTCTTACTCCAAAAGTAAAATTTACTCTTGTCAGTCGTGAAAAACAGTCTGACAACAGAAAAGCCAATTATGGCATCATTGGACCCTGGCTTAGACCAAAAAAGGGCTGGTTTAAGCCATTTTTAGCCATTTTAGACCCTTAAATCAGCCATTACTATAGCAATACCTGGTCTAGAGCCTTCAAATCACGTCAGGATGTGTGTAAGAGACGTAGAAACCAGTTCAAACTGTTTTTACTATGATTGTTTTTCTTAAGGGTAGTATTACCCTCTTGGCAACAGCTAAAACTACCCCAGTTGGTATCAAAACCTCATCATCAATTGAGTTCACAGACCCTGTAACTCAATTCCAGGCCAAAAGTGATGAACGTTTGGGTGAATTTTGACATCCCACGCCTGTCAGCAAGGATTTTGGGGGTCTAGCTCCCCTTTGAAGGTGGAGTTCCTTTTCCCCCCCAGATTTAATCTTTCCAATTTATTTTTCCTTTAATTCCTCATCATGTATTATACTTATAATTTACATATGTAATTCAATTGAGTTGTACAGTTCAATGTAGTAATAATTGATAACTCATATGTAAATCAAAGTTCACTTATGTAATACACATGCACATTTTGACATTTCAATTGAATTCAATTGAAAATACTTTAATTCCTCATAACTTCTAGAATATACACAACACCTCAATTTTAACACAAATTTTGGTGATTAACATTACATGTGATGTGAATTAAATTAAAGTTTTGAGGATTTTCAAATTTTGTATTGAAAATACTAAAAACTTAATTTAAGCTTATTTAGAGTTGAGTTACAAAAATTTCACTCAGAGGTTACCCCACGCAATTTTTTATGAGGAATCAAATGGTGAAATAATTTTTATATGTTTATTTTTGGATAAAAATTTATGATAATTTTTATTTAACTTTTTTCCAAATTTATTTGATTTTTTACAATTTTATTAAAAATTTATTTTTACTTGATTTTTTCAAGTATAAATGTAATTTTACAATTTCAAAATTTAATGTAATTTTATTTTTAAATTGTAATTAAATTTTTAATTTTGAATAGAATTTTATAGTTATATTTTGATTTTCATTTTAATAATATAAATAAATTTATTTTATTTAAATTTATATGTTAATTTTGTATTTGTGGTCTTTTGGGTATATGAAATTACCTCTGAGGCTCACAGTCCTGGTATTCCATGCCATATGCACAGAGTCTTCTGATGATGTCCTCCATTTTTTGGATCATCCTTTCATCTAAACCGTCTGTCTGTGGGTGGTAAACTGTGGAGAATGCAAGTTGGTCCAAAATTCTGATGTGAATTTTGGGTCCCTATCACTAATGATAATTTTAGGGACTCCACAGGTGGAGATTATGTTATTCCAAAATAACAAGGCAGTATCCAATGCTGTAGCCTTCTTGTGACATGGTAGGAACCTCACAATATTACTGAACCTATTATCTATTATCAGGCAAGCATTGAAGTTTTCTTTGCCTCCTGGGAGAAGTCCTGTAGCCCAGTCCACGTTGATGGTTTCGAATGAGTGTTTGGGTTCTTCTATGTGTTGAAGTAGCCCATACTTCTTCCCATGTTTTCTATTTGTCTTCTGGAATCTTTCACAAGTGTTGACATATTTAATCAACTCTGGTTCCCATTTGGGCCACCAAGCTGTGCTTTCAACCCTTTCCTTGGTCCCATCTTCACTCATGTGTCCCATATAGGGGCAGTTATGGCATTCCTGCAGGATCAGGGATATATGGTCCCTGTCTACTACTGTGAGTGTACTTGTGTGTTTCTCTCTATGGTATAGCAGGCCATCTATAAGGAAGAACCTTTTTTCCTCATAGTCCCTCAACCAGGGTTCCTCTAACTGGGATTCCAGCTCTCGGATCCTGTACTTCGGTTGAGGGAGTTCTTATAGTATGCCAAAATGTTTGTGTTTGGCATATGACTTTATTAGTGCACTGAAGAATTCATTTTTCAGTTGTGAGAAAATTATTCCCAATATGGGAGTTTCTGTTCCTTCTGAATCAGCTTCTCCACTGTCTGGAGTACCACTTTCTGGTGCCAATTCTGAAATTCTGAAGTTCTTCCACCTATCTATTTCCATTAAATGTATAGGAATACTGGATGCTACTTCAGGGTCATAGGCTAGGTTGCTTTTGACATTGTCTAGTGGTCATCTTCTGAGGCCACCTGCATTGGTGTGGTTTTTGCCCTCCTTGTATATAATGGTCTTATTACCCCTATATTCTTGGATGGCTATCTGCCACCTCAACATGTGTCTATTGGTGGCCTTCATGTTTAGTAAGGACTTATAGGCTGCGCAGTCTATGTAGACTTCAAAGACTGCACCCTCCAAGCAATAGTGGGGTTTCTCCACAGACCAGACTAGGCATAGGCATTCAATCTGGGTGGCCCCATACCTGGCTTCTGAATCTTTCAGTTTCCTACATATTTAGCATATCACTCCCTCTCTTGGTTCACCATCTACAATTTGTCTCTGGTGAAGATTTTTCCCTAAGCCATGGCTACATGCTGCCTCTATGTATAGCTTTAATGGTAGTTCAAAGTCGGGTAAGATGAGCACAAGTGCATTTTTGAGTTCATGATTGATCCTCTCATATGCATCCCTCCTTTCTTTGGTAATTTCAAAAACTACATCTTTTGAACATAACCTGTATAGAATACTAGTTAATGGGCAAAATTTCTGATGTGGTTTCTGTAGTAGCTAGCAAACCTGTAAGGTTTGTCTATGAAACTCTTGATAATAGTAGCAATATCAAGAGTACTATGAATGTCCTCAGTAGAAAAATATAATATAAAAAAAATTATAACCACAAATTTAAATATAATTATTATAAATAATTATATATAAAAAATAAATTCAATTATTATTATAATAATATAATAATAAAAAAAATATAATAATTATAATAAATTATAATTATTCTATTATTGTTATAGTCACTGACAATTATAACAATAAGAAGTGTAAAGCTCTTAATGAGACAATTACACGTGGAAAATATAAATATTTAACCACTTATGAATAATATAAATATTATTTATAAAAAGAATTAAACACACACTGTGCAGAAATAATTCTTATAGAATAAAAATTGTATATAAAAAAACTATTACTAGATAAAAAAAATATAGAGCTTTAGAGAAAACTTACTTATAAGATTTATTTAATACAATAATTCAAACAACAACAGTTATTATGCTAAATAACAATTATAAGTTAAAAACACGCCAAAAATCAATAAATTCAAAGGTAAAACTACTTTTTATGATAAAAATTATGATTAAAGAGTTTTTTAAGAGGAATTTATGGATTTTAAAAGATATTTAAGATGATTAATTTTATATAATAAAATATATTATTGGTGATTACAACATTAATCTAAATTCTATGATTTCAATTCTTTAATTTTAATTAATAAAGAATAAAATAACTTAAGAATTACTTTAATAATAAGATTTTATATTTAATAAAACTTTACCTGTTTAAATTTCTAATATGATTGGATTGACAATTGATGATTGATGATGGACAAAAACAGTGATGAAAAGACTCTTTTTATGTCTTCAGAGCAGCTCCCATGATTCATAATGAATATAGAGGGCGTGCTCAGGTCAAAACTGAAGAACCATTCTTAAAAATAAAGTTCTTAACTTAAGGTAACTTACTTTGAATTCCAATTTAAAGTTACCAGTTTTATTCTTAACTCCAAGTAACTTTAATCCTCATTTAGTTTACTTATTTTAAGTTTTAATATAACATAAGTTTATTTATATTCAAGTTCATCACATGAACAACTTAAAAATAGAGTTTCAAGCAGAAATCTCTTAAAGTCAATTTTTAATTAATTTTTAAAGAAATCATAACTTTCTTTGAGCTTAATTAAAAGAGTAAATTTCCAGGCTAATTACCCAGGAAATTTATTTCTAAAAGATACTTAAAATTCAATTTATATGTAGATAATATTAAATTGTAAGCTGTGTGAAAATTTCAAGTAAATCCATTAAGAATTGGATTTTTAATGAATTTTTGAAGTCATTGCTATTTTTCCATGTAAAATAGCAATACACACCAAATGTTAAGTTTTGATAAGGTTTGAATGCTTGTAACCTGAAGGGTTTAAGCTTATTTAAGGTTTTTAAGCTTAATTAAGCTTTGAAAATTCTTAAAACCTTGATTTCAAGCCTGCATATTGGGATTTACCCTTTGGCAGCTTGAAATTCCTGTCCAATTTGGATAAAACCAGTTTAAACCTTAATATTGGAGCAAAGTCTAATCTTAAAGTTTAAATAAGGTTCAAAATCCTCCAATACAGGTGGACAACCTTAACTGAATCATTGCAGATCCAAAAAGTTGGGTACCCCGGCTCTATTTGGTCTTTTTCCTTTGTCCCAACTTTCTGCGTGGATTTTGCCCTTTTATTTATTTAAAGCCATACTATGGCCTTAAACCCTTCTAAATTGAGCTCACGCAGGATTTACATTCTGTATGGCAAATCCTTAGCAAATTCAGTAAATATACACAACACCTTAATTTTAACTAAAATTTTGGTAAGTTTGCATAAACCTTATGAAAATTTAAATTTAAGCTTAATTAAGCTTAAATTTAACAATTTTAAAAAAATGTTAAAAAGTTACATTAGTACTGTGAGATTCTTAAATCTTCCAATAACTCAAGAAATAAGTGTTTTTGGGTATAACACCCTATGGGTGTACCCTAGGTTATTTTTGGTGTAGAATCCAAAAATGACATAATATTTATAACTTTGTTTATCAAAAAAAAGTTATACTTATTTTTTGTTATTTTTTATTTTGAATTCAATTAAAAAGTCTGTTTAAGACAAAATTAACTTTTTATAAAATCATTTGTGGCCTTATAGGTATGTTATACATACCTCACAGGCTCACATTCCCTACCACCAAAAAAAAATTGTACAACAATTTTTATTTTGTAGTATACCCCCAAGTTATTTGGGGGGGGTATAATCCACTGCCCAACCTCTCTACCTATACTGTTCAAGTATGTAAAGCACACAATCCAAACGTTTTATTGAGGAATTAGTCTTCTCTCATGTCTGAATCTTCTGTGAAACTTTTGGGAATCAGGTATTTTACTTTCTTCAATCCACTCATCTTCATGTTGTGGATTTCTGTACCTGACTAAGTATTCTCTCTCATTTTTACCCCTAAGTCTTCTTTCTTTCAAGACTTTTAGTACATTCTTTTCCTCACTTGGCTCAAGTGGGGGTACCTCTAAGGGTGCTTCATTTCTTAAAGGAAATAATTCCTTATCACTTGAAGTATAATGCTTTACAAGACTGATAGGAAAAGTTGGATGTTTGTTTCCTAACTCTCCTGACAGTTCTGCTTGTACTGAATTTGTCCCATGAAGGGCTTTGATAATAAATGGCCCTGCAAAGGAATCTTTCAATTTCTTTGGGCCTTTAATATTATTAAAGTTCAAGGTTGAAACTAGTATCATGTCCCCTACTTTGAATTGTGGGATTTTATGACTTTTATCCCATTTCTGTTTAGCATATTCAAAGGCATCATTCATGCTTTGATTTGCATGGTGCCTTACTTTATCAAGCAATAATTTAAAGCTTGAAGCAGTTGGATGAATATCAACTAGATCTTTTTTCAAAGTATCAACTGGAAGTTTGGGGTTCCATCCTTTTTCCAACATTGCAGGATTCTTGCCTGTTGAAGCATGGATGGAGGTCTCAAGGCTAATTCCAATGCTGGTATAAGAGTACACCAATCATGGGTATAGCCATTAGAATCTTTAAACTCCAGGCTATAAGCACAAAATCTTATGATCATGTCCTCAAGGGTTTGAATCATTCTTTCTGCCAGCCCATCTGTTTGTGGATGGTAGGCTGTTGAGAATGATAGTTTTGTACCCAAAAGCTTATGTAAATTAGTCCATAAGGCTGATGTGAATTTTGGGTCTCTATCACTAATAATGTTTTTAAAGAGACCAGTATGGGATATGACTCTGTTCCAAATTAAAAGAGCTGTATCCATAGCTGTGTCATCCTTATAACATGGTAAAAAGATTGGTGTTTTGCTATATCTGTCTACCATAAAAAGACATGCATTGTAACTTTTATCACCTCCAGGTGGTAAAGCAGTTACCCAATCCATGTGAACCACTTCCCATGGGGTACTTGGTTCTTGAATATGGATCATTAAACCAAATCTTTTACCAGTAGCTTTATTGGCTTTCTGGCATCTATCACAACTATGACAGTACTCAATGACATCTTTTCTCCAAGATGAACACCAGGCACATGTCTTAATTCTTTCCATTGTTCTGTCTTCAGACAGATGTCCAGAATAAATGCTATCATGGCACTCTAGTAGTATTGTGTTAATCAACATTCTACTACATAAAACCATGACACATGTGTGTTTAGATCTATGATATAGTATACCATCAAATAAGTGGAATTTTCCATTATCATAGGATGTTTTCCAAATATCATCCAGAGAATTAGCCAATGCTGCATCTTTGCAATATTTATCAAGTAGAGCAGTAAGCATATGGCAATTTTTATCTTGCTTATAGCTTTATCTAACTTCCTCAAAGAATTCTGTTCCCACATCTGTGATAATAATTCCTTAAATTGGAATTTGAGGTTCTGCACTTGTTGGTACATAGGCAGGGATATCAGATGTATTTGGTAATGCCCATCTACTTAAGCCATCAGCATTCTTGTGAATATTTCCAGCCTTGTGTACTATGGTCATATTGCCTCTATAATCCTGTATAGAAATCTGCCATCTTAAAATGTGTCTGTTTGTAGTTTTCATGTTAAGAAGTGATTTTATGTCAGCCTGTGACTCAAAACCAGAGCACAAGCATGACAGCCAAAATACCATAAACCAATGGTATAGCCAAAATACCACCAAAACATGGAGCTGAGCCAAATTAGCTCAAAAGGTATCAAAAGAAAGAGGAAACTCACCTCTTCCTGAAAATATAAGTCCCATCACCATAGGACAAGAAATAACAAAGTTATTCCTGCTCAAAGTTATTGCTGAGCATAAACCTTAATTTTCACCTCTCATCTAAAATCTAGAAGGAGAAGCTTAACCCCATCAAATCGGTATTCAAAATAAAGCTCTAAGCCAGGGCTATCTAATGGTGCTAGCCAAACTGAGCTAGCACCAGTAGTCCTTGAGTTATGGTCAAATTCAGACCAAATAAGGGTGAACAAAACATTCACCTCTCATCTAACTTTTACAGTTTTAGTGTGAGATACTTAAAGTGGGGTCTTTTTGGAAAGAGCACACTCAGGGCTATCTGATGGTGCCATCCATTTCCTCATAGCTCAACTGCAACAGAAGTTATTGGCCAAACAAGCTTAATACAGCTTTTGCCCAAACCACGCCAATGCACAAAAATACTTGTACATGAGATAACTTTGTCATATTGAATGATAACCATGTCAAGTTTGGTACCATTGTGTAGAGCCCATACAGAGCTATTCAATGAACCAACTCTGAGCTTGATATCTCAAAAACCGACAGAGTTATGACCATTTTAAGGTCAAAATCCCACCTGCTGTCATATACAGCCTTACCATGGGATAATATCCCATAACCATGAATATGAGGTGTCAAATAGACGAAGAAGCATGTTTTTACTTCAATACCTCATATGTCAGTCAATACTGGGGTCCCATACAGTTTCTGTACAGCATTCTACGCGTCATACACGTCAGAATCAGGCTGTGAGGTCCCCAGATGAAAATTGTCACCCTGTATTGGTGAAAACCGCCCAGATGTGGTTTCAAAACCACATTTGAGCCTAATACAGAGTATACAGGCTGTTTGCAAACCACAAGCCTGTCATAGAGAGTGAATAATCTTCACTTCCTCTACGTGGAAAGGTCTAGCAGCCTTTCCACCTCAATTTGAGGATAAAAAGAGAGCTTTTCACAGCCAAAAGCCTTTCCTCATCCTGCTCTTGAATAACCTACGTAGTAAACTGTCAAAAACAGTTTTACTCTTGGTTAATAATCAGGTATAATTATAAGTTTTAATTATTGTAGTCTTTTATTATTGTAACCCAACAGATAAAGCTGCACCCAGGGCTTTCAACAGCGCTCACCACCACTATATCCACCATAGTAAAGCCCTTTAAATTTATTCTTAATCATCTCAAAACCTTCTTAAAGCATTTTTACCGTGTCACAAACATAGTTTGAGTTGTAAATAGCCTACATTACCACTCTTTCATAGTATCATCCTGACATTTTACTGCATTACAATCAGTAATTAATTCAAACACACTACCATCAAGATAGTAATGAAGTTTTTCCAAAGCCCAAACAAGGCAAAGGAACTCCATTTGGATAGCTCCATATCTGGACTCAGTAGGTTTAATTTGTCTTGAAATAAAACAAATTGGACCTTCATAAGGCTTGTCATTGACAATTTGAACTTGATGAAGAGCAGCTCCTAAACATTCACCACATGCATCAATATAAAGCTTGAAAGGAAGTTTCCAGTCTGGCATTAATAGTAATGGTGCATTGGTCAAGGCATAATTGATTTTATCATATGCTTGAATTCTCTCCTCTGTCATTTCAAAAACAGTTTGTTGATCACAAATTCTGTATAATGATCTGGCATGGATTGCAAAATCTTTAAGGTGTTGCCTGTAATAACTGGCAAACCCTAAGAAAGACATCATTGCTCTTTTGTTCTGAGGCATTTGTTTCAGTAAAACTGTAGCCACTTTGTTTTTATCAACACCAAGGCTCAGTCCTGAGACTACATGTCCTGGAGCTTTTAACTCATGGAACCCAAAATTACATTTTTTGAGAGAGATTTTCATGTTCACTTGTAGAATTTTCTTAAGTACTAATGGAAGTCTCTCTAAATGTAATTGTCAGGTTTCTGAACAAATGATAATTTCATCAATATAAATGATTAACCATCCCTCTGATAATTCATGTGGGAAGATGGTATTCATCATTCTCTGATAATGAGAGGGTGCATTTTTAATACCAAAAGGCATCCTCAAATATTCATAAATACCACAATGAGCAATTATTCTCAATAATTTCCTAGCATGAGGTGTTAAAACATTTTGATGGAAGCCTTTAAGAGCATCCATGGAAGTGATAAATCTTGCTTTGGATAATTGAGTCAATGGCTCATGTATTCTAGGGATTGGGTACCTATCTGGAATAGTATAGGTATTCAGTGCTCTAAAATCACCAACCATCCTTGACTTATCATTATGCAAAGTAATGATCACTGGAGGTGTGACTTCTACTTCCTCATTGTGCCCAACTTTTCTAAGAACCCCCAGTTTCATTTGTTCATTAATATGATTTTCTAATGCTTATCTAGCCCTAGGGATAGCTGGGTAAGCTGGTCTTCTTAATAGTGGCGGATAAGGTCTTTCCGCATTAAGCATAATGTCCACTTCATGGCCTTTGATAGCCCCAAGCGGTTCATTATCAGAAGCAAAGGCATCCCTGTATTGAAATAAAATTTCAATGAGTTCTTCCTTCATTTCTAATGTTAATTCAGGACTAATTTGTGCTTCAATTAACTGATCTGACACAAAATATTCTTTATCAACATTTTTCACTTGTTTGATGACAGTGATTTCTCTTTTTTCTAGAGGAAAGGCAAATTTTTGTCTTTTATTTTCCCCTATAGTGAAATACCTGTCTTTATGATTATTAATATCAATACCATAAATATTGAGATAATCATTCCCAAGTATAAAGTGTTGTGAAGTACAATTATTCATAACAACAAATTCAACTTTGCATCTTATACTCCCTGCAGGGTGAGGCAATATTATTGCTGCTTCAAATATACCCAAAGGGTGCATATTTTTGCTAGCACTGCTGATTTTTATACCTTCAATTGGCATCAATTTTTCTTGCCAATTGGTATAAATATTGTCAAGGTAATTTTTTCCAACACAAGTGCAAAAAGCACCTGAGTCAAGATGTATCTTGGCTCCTATGTTGTTGATCACTATATTAGTGATACAAGATGACCCAGCTGTATAACCTTTACCTCTGGCAGGTTTGGTTTTTGCATTTTGGAATCTTGCACATGTATGAGATCCATACATTCATCACTATACTGTGGTAAATGAGTAGTTACCTCTGTGACTTCAAAAGAAACATGAATATTTTCTATACTAAGCTCTCCTGATATTTCTTCTTCTTCTGAAGGCTCAGAATCACATTCATGTAAAGATACATCAGTTTCTTTTGTGTCTTCCACTTTTTCAACATTTATCTCATTGAATCTTGTCTTTTTTGGACAAGTGTTTGCGAAATGAGATGTACTTCCACATTTATGACATTTCAAAGGAGGTCTGTCATGTGGTTTATTTGGTTTTGAAATTGGTTTCCAACTAGTCTTATTGTCTATTGGGGTTTTGAACCAATTTCTTCCAAGTTTTGTTCTAGTAGTGATGTCCTCCATAGCATTGATATAATCTTCTGTAGAGCAAGGCACAATACATCTCCTTCTTATAGCATGCTCAAGGTCACCACCACTTTTCCTCATATCCTTTTATGTACCATTGCTTCACACATATCAGGATGAAAGGCAGTTAATCTGCCCTTCTGCTTAAGAAACCAAGACATGGGCCTGTCCCTCTCAATATTAAAAATGCCTTCTTCAAAAGAATTTTCCATTCTAAATCTCCAGGAATCATTTGCCCATTTGGAAATAACTTGTTCTTTCCACCCAGGCCAGGAATGTTTACCATGGTCTTGCCTCATTTTATAATACCATTTCTTAGCTGATTTGGTAAATAATGAGTTTAATCTGGGACTTATGTATTCATCTGGTATGTTAAAGTCTTCTTTGAACATATCAATTGTTTTCATAAATTCCATATGATTATATTCTCCTTCACCACTGAAGGTTGCCCATTCCTCTAATCTTGGAATGTCTTTGAAATTGCAAGCAGTTTCCATATCATGACCTGAAATTGTATGATGTAAATCATTACTCAAGTTAAGCACATTTCTGTCAAGAATTGGTGTGGACTGTCTTGGCAATTAATTTTTCAGTGATCTATTATTAATACTTGATTGAATATCTTCTTTCAATTCAAGTCTTGCTTTATCACTTTTTTCCAATTGTTCTTGAAAAAGAGCTGCATTGTGACGAGTTGAATTTTACAAGTTTTGAACTTGTATTTTCAATTCTCTTAACTGTGCAGTTATAAAAGAAATTGAATTCTCATCTGGTTGATTGAGTAAGGTAACTTTAGACTCAAGTCTTTCACAAATTTGTGTCAAAGACAAAATATTTGCCTTATTAACATTTTCAAGGCCAATTATGGTCTTTTGTTGGTCTTCTACTTGTAATATCTCATTACCCAACTTCTGTTGGACATAATCAAATGCTTCAAATTTTGTCATAATTTCTTTGTTACAAGATTCAAAGTGAGTTACAAGTTTTTCCAGATCTATTTCTTTGGAAAGGATTACTTCAATATTTCCTCCTCCTTGTTTTTGAATTCCGTCAAGGTTCTTGCCATATTGAACACATTGTCCATGGCTGTTTTTTCCTTCTTTGGGATTCTGTAATTCTGAGGGTAAGGCTTGTTCCACTTGGGCTTTGCCTTTTGCTTTCCCTTGTGGTTGGTCTTTGGGGCTTGCTTGGGCGTGTTTGGCACTTGTTGAGGCGGATTTCTTCTGTGGATGCTTGGGGAGCTTCCACTGGGCTGTTGTCCTTGCCTTGAGCCAATTTCTTCTTCTGATCCTCTGACAACATGCTTTGGTTTTTCAACCAAGCTTTGATCTGTTGGACTTGTCCTTTGACAGACATGGGTGTCCAACCCAACAGAAGATCTTCTGTCTTTTCTGGTCCCATGAGCTTCTTCACTTAAAGATAAGAGTTCATGGTGCCTATCCAAAGACTTGGGAGAAATTCCCACTCTTGTTGTTTTGACGCCAAGAACCAGTTTTTCCATTGGGATTGATAAATTTCCACAGCTGCCTGTTGGAAATGGTTCAGGTCTAACAGCAATAGCAGTTATGTCAGCTTCTGGACTCTCAATAAGAGGTTCAAAGGTGCTGGCTAACCTTTGGGAACTGGTGGAAGTTCTGGCATCCTCCATTTGTGCCTCTCCTCTGGGAAGACATTCTTGCATTTTTGATTTGTGGCTGGAATGTCCTGGTCCAGATCCATTTGATTCTATGGAGTAATTGCTTCCACTTCTAGTAGGAGTCATTTCACGTCAATTTTAATAAAAAATAGAGTAAAATTGAATTGAATTCACCTGCAGGACCTTTAAAGGGCTCTTTGGTTATCAAACCCCTTGGTGCTGGGCTGGTTTGAATTTCAATTGTGGACTCTGAGGCTTCAGAGTCTGAGGAATTTTCTCTGAACAAAGACACTAGAGAAAATTAAAAATATAAGTTATTTTATCAAATAATAAAAATAACTTATAAACTCAACTTATTAAATAAAGTTGTTTTAATGTAATTTTATGGCAAATTATGTCAAATATAAAGAAAAATGTCTAAGATAAAAGGAAAAAATGTTTTTGGTAAAGATTTTTTTTTTAAAGATTTTTTTTATTTGATTTGTTATTTTCTTTAAAGAAATACTAATTATGCAATTAACAATTTAATTAATCAAAATTGTATTATTATTCACTTTATACTAGAATAACTCAAAGAATAAATTTCAAGTCTGTGATGTGAAAAAGCCACTAGTTAGACAAAAGAAATTTATTCCAAGTCACTCAATAGTATATTGTTTCAAACAATATTCTTAAGAGAAAAATTCCTTTATTAATATTATAAAGATTATTTTATAAGGGATAAGTCCCAAAAAAGCCAATATTAAGACAAATATGGCAATTTTACGTCAAAAAACAGTAAAATAAGGTCTAGAATATGATTCAAGTCCCAAAAATTGGTTTAAAATCACGGCCAGGTCCCCAAATGTAAGGTTTGCCTATGAAAATCTTGGTAATAGTAGCAATATCAAGAGTACTATGACTGTCCTCAGTAGAAAAATATAATAGAATAAAATATTATAACCACAAATTTAAATATAATTATTAAAAATAAATATATAAAAAAAATAAATTTAATTATTATTATAATAATATAATAATAAAAAAGATATAATAATTATAATAAATTATAATTATTCTATTATTAATATAGTCACTGACAATTATAACAATAAGAAGTGTAAAGCTCTTAATGAGACAATCACGCGTGGAAAATATAAATATTGAACCACTTATAAATAATATAAATATTATTTATAAAAGAATTAAACACACACAGTATAGAAATAATTCTTATAGAAAAATTCTATATAAAAAAACTAATACTAGATAAAAAAAGATATAGAATTTTAGAGAAAACTTACTTATAAGATTTATTTAATACAATAAGTCAAACAACAACAGCTATCATATTGAATAATAATTAGAAGTTAAAAACACGCCAAAAATCAATAAATTTAAAGATAAAACAACTTTTTATAATATAAATTATGATTAAAGAGTTTTTGAGAGGAATTGGTGGATTTTAAGAGATATTTAAGATGATAATTTTACATAATAAAATATATTATTGGTGATTACAACAATAATCTGAATTCTATGACTTCAATTCTTTAATTTCAATAAATAAATAATAAAATAACTTAAGAATTACTTTTAATATTAAGACTTTATACTTAATAAAACTTTACCTGTTTAAATTTTTAATATGATTGGATTGATAATTGATTATGGACAAAAACAGTGATGAAAAGACTCTTTTTATGTCTTCAGAGCAGCTCTCATGATTTGTAATGAATATAGAGGGCGTGCTCAGGTCAAAAGTGAAAAACCATGCTTAAAAATAAAGTTCTTAACTTAAGGTAACTTATTTTTAATTCCAATTTAAAGTTACCAGTGTTATTCTTAACTCCAAGTAACTTTAATCCTCATTTAGTTTAATTATTTTAAGTTTTAATATAAAATAAGTTTATTTATATTAAAGTTCATCACATGAACAACTTAAAAATAGAGTTTCAAGCAGAGATCTCTTAAACTCAATTTTTAATTAATTTTTAAAGAAATCATAACTTTCTTTGAGCTTAATTAAAAGAGTAAATTTCCAGGCTAATTACCCAGGAAATTTATTTATAAAAGATACTTGAAATTTAATTTCTATGTAGATAATATTAAATTGTAATCTGTGTGAAATGTTCAAGCAAATCCATTAAGAATTGGATTTTTAATGAATTTTTGAAGTGATTGCTATTTTTCCACGTAAAATAGCAATACACACCAAACCTTAAGTTTTGATAAGGTTTTAATGCTTGTAACCTTAAAGCTTTAAGCTTATTTAAGCTTTGAAAATTATTAAAACCTTGATTTCAAGCCTGCATATTGGGATTTACCCTTTGGCAGCTTGAAATTCCTGTCCAAATTGGGATAAAACCAGTTTAAACCTTAAGGTTGGATCAAAGTCTAATCTTAAAGTTTAAATAAGGTTGAAAATCCTCCAATACAGGTGGACAACCTTAACTGAATCATTGCAGATCCAAAAAGTTGGGTACCCCGGCTCTATTTGGTCTTTTTCCTTTGTCCCACCTTTCTGCGTGGATTTTGCCCATTTATTTATTTAAAGCCATACTATGGCCTTAAACACTTTTAAATTGAGCTCACGCAGGATTTACATTCTGTATGGCAAATCCTTAGCCAATTCAGTAAATATACACAACACCTTAATTTTAACCAAAATTTTGGTAAGTTTGCATAAACCTTATGCAACTTTAAATTTAAGCTTAATTAAGCTTAAACTTAACAATTTTAAAAAATGTTAAAAATTTACATTAGTACTGTGAGATTCTTAAATCTTCCAATAACTCAAGAAATAAGTGCTTTTGGGTATAACACCCTATGGGTGTACCCTAGGTTATTTTTGGTGTAGAATCCAAAAATGACATAATATTTATAATTTTGTTTATCCAAAAAAAAGCTATACTTATTCTTTGTTATTTTTTATTTTAAATTCAATTAAAAAGTCTGTTTAAGACAAAATTAACTGTTTATAAAATCATTTGTGGCCTTATGGGTATGTTATACATACCTCACATGCTCACAAAACCCAAGGAAAGATTGCATCTCTTTGATGTTCTTTGGTACTGCTTTTGAAAGTACTGCTGCTACTTTATTTCGGTCTATGCCCAGACTAAGTCCTGAGACTTTATGTCCCAGTGCCAGTAATTCTTGTTGCCCAAAATTGCACTTTTTAAGTGAAATTTTCAGATCAATTGGTGTGCACTTACTTAGTGCTCTGCCTATGTACTAAAAATGGTCTTCCCATGTCTCTGAGTATATAATTATGTCATCAATATATAGTCACATCCAGCCTTCCAATATTTCTTCTTGAAATATTGTGTCCATCATCCTTTGGAAGTGGGATGGTGCATTTTTGATGCCAAATGGCATCCTAGTGCACTCATATATGCCCATATGGCATATGATTCTGAGTAGTTTCATGGAGTTTGGTTTAGTCCCTTCTGGTGGAAACCTTTCATACAATTAATCTTGGTTATGTCTTTGGCTTTTTCAAGTTTGTCTAAGGCATGAGGTTTCCTTGGTATAGGGTACCTGTCACCTTTTGTGTAGTTATTAATAGTGCTGAAATCCCCACACAACCTATATTGGCCATCATGCCAGGTGATGAGGACAGGAGTGGTGATTTCCACTCTTTCATTGTGTCCTATCTTCCTGATGACATCCATTTCTAGGAGCTCATTGATGTGTTTCCCAATTTACTTCCTATTTTCCAGACTTGCTGGGTATGGAGGTCTTCTTGGCATGGGTAGATAGGGTCTTTCACATCCAGATATGATTCTATATAATGGCTTCTGATTTTTCCTAATGGTTCCTCACCAATGGGAAATTCTGGTCTATTTTTCGTCAGAATCTTCAGTAAACTAAGTTACTGTTTACTGGTGAGGGCAGTACTGAATTGTTCCTCCCTGAACTCATTCAGTAATTCTTCTAGAGGGTCATGGGTAGATATTTGGTATATGTCAAGTGAAAATTTCTTTTCCGTGTTTTTACCAATAGTAATTTGCCTATTTTTGATGTTGTAAATATCAATGCCATACATCCCCTGAGAGTCTGTTCCCAGTAAAAACCCTTGCATATGGGCATCTTCAAGCACAACAAACTCTGGATTGAGTCTGATATTACCTTTCCTGTGGGTTATAGGTATCTCTTTCATACTTGTCCAAATATATGTCATCACCCCTGATGCACTTTTGAAGTTCTTTTCCTTTGTTGGCAAAGGTTTTTTTTCCCATGATGATCCAGATAATTCTTGGTCATTATTGAGAAGTGTGCTCCGCTTTCAATGATCAATGGGTGTTGAGCATTTTCTATGCAAAATGTCATCTTTGTGGCTGTCCCATTTATGTATTCCATTCCTTTAGTTGGTGTAACTAGGAATGTTTTTGCATCATGTGTGTGTTTACACAAGTTTTCATTTGCAGTGTCTTGTGGCATGCCTGCTTCTAACTGTATGTCCTGATTTTCTAGTGGTGTTTCTTGGTACTCCACTAGAAATTCCTCTCTTGGGTTTGGTCTTCATCAGATTGTTCTCTGATGGCATCAGCCATAGAGTCTGATTCAGAATCCTCTGTGGGGGATTCCTCCTCTGGGACTTCCTCAATGGAATAGACTTTCTTCTTTGCCTTTGGATAGTTATTGGAATAATAGTTTGTTGAGCCACAATCTTGACAAGAGTTCTTCTTCTTAGTCACTTCTGCCACTCTTTTTGTTGGTTTGTCTTTAAACTCAACCCTGAAATGTGGTTTCTCTCTGAAACCACTGCCTTTATATGTGGAGTATTTCCCTATATTTGGTCTTTTCCTCAAATCTTGTGAGGTGTTTGCAGTTTCATCTAGAGTGCAACTTTGGTCAAATCTGCATTTTAATACATGCTCTAGTTCTCCTGGCATTTGTGTCAAGAGTTTATGAGTCCTCATCTGAATATTCATTTGAGGATCAATGGATGGAAGTCTTTTAGACTGTCTGAGACACCACTCATGTGGATCTTTGTCCAAAGAGTACCTGTCATTTTCAAATGACATGGTATTCTGCCATATCCAAGTACCATTTCTCTACCTTTGGATTATTTGACTCCTCCACCCTGGCCAGCTTTGTCTGCCAAGGATTTCTTTCATATCTGCATACAAAATACTAGCATGTCCTTTAAATGCTGTATTAAATCTACCAGTAATCCAGTAGTCTGTTATGCTTGTAACCTCAATGAAGAGTACATGAATGTGAGCCTGTGAAGTATGTATAACATACCCATAATGCCGCAAATAATTTTTAATACAGCCAATTTAGTCTCCAACAGACTTTTTCATTGAAATTAAAATAAAAAATAACAAAAAATAAGTATAATTTTTTTAGGATAAACAAAGCTATAATGATTATATCATTTTGGGATTCTGCACCAAAAATGACCTAGGGTACACCCATAGGGTGTTATAGCCAAAAAGGCTCATTTCTTATGTTATTGGAAGCTTTAAGAATCTCAAAGTACTAATGTAACTTTGATAACATTTTGTTAAAATTGTTAAATTCAAGCTTACATAAGCTTAAACTTGAAATTGCATAACATTTATGCAAACTTTCCAAAATTTCAGTTGAAAGTGAGGTGTTCTGTATATTTACTGAATTGGCTAAGGATTTTCCATACAGAATTTAAATCCTGCGTGAGCTCAATTGAAAATTGTTGAAGGACATGGTATGGCTTTAAATAAATAAAAGGGCAATATCTATGCAAATAGGTGGTACAAAGGAAAAAGACCAAAAAGAGCTGGGGTACCCAACTCTTTCAATCTGCAAGGATTCAATTAAGGTTTTCCACCTGTATTGAAGGCCTTTCAACCTTATATAAACTTTGAAATTAGACTTTGACCCAGCCTTAAATTTTAAACTGGTTTTATCCCAATTTGGACAGGAATTTCAAGCTGCCAAAGGGTATATCCCAATATGAGGGCTTGAAATTAAAGTTTTGAGACCTTTCAAAGCTTAAATAGGCTTAAAACTTTAAGGCTACAAGCTTTAAAACCTTATCAAAAGCTAAGGTTTAGTGTGTATTTCTATTTTACGTGGAAAAAGAGTGATAACTTCAAAAATTCATTAAAAATCCAATACTAAATGGATGTGCCGGAAAGTTTCACAAAGCTTACAATTGAATATTATCTATAAATAAATCCACTTTCAAGTATCTTCTATAAACAGATCTCCTGGGGAATCAGCTTGGACCTTTACTCTTTTAATTATACTTAAAGAAAATGAAGATCTATTTAAAAATTGATTAAAAATTGATTTTAAGAGATATCTGCTTGAAAATCTATTTTTAAGCTGTTCATGTGATGAACTTCAACATGAATAAACTTATCTCATATTAAAACTTCAAATAACTAACTTGAATGAGGATTAAAGTAACTTGGAGTTAAGAATAACACTGGTAACTTTAAGTTGGAATTAAAAATAAGTTAATTTAAGTTAAGAACATTATTTTTAAGCATGTTTTTAAAATTTTTACCTGCACACACCCTCTATATCCATTATGAATCATGAGAGCTGCTCTGTAGACATAAAAAGAGTCTTTTCATCACTGTTTTTGTCCATTATCAATTATCAATCCAATCATATTAGACCTTTAAACAGGTAAAGTTTTATTATATATGAAATCTTATTATTAAAATATTTCTTAAGTCTTGTTTTCTTTATAAATCTTAAACGAAAGAATTAAAGTCAGAGAAATTAGATTATTTTTGTAATCACCTATAATATATTTCATTTTATAAAATTGTTGTCTTTAAAATATCTTTTAAATTCCACAAATTCCTCTCAAAAACTGTTTAATCATATTTTCCATTATAAAAGTTGTTTTATCTTTTCAAATATTAATTTTTGGCGTATTTTCAACTTATAATTCTGATTTAATATAATAAATGTTATTGCTTGACTTGTTGTATTAAATAAATATTATAAGTAAGTTTTCTCTAAGATTCTATATCTTTTTTAGCTATTATTAGTTTTTTTATATGGAATTTGTCTATAAGAATCATTTCTGCACAGTGTGTGTTTTAATTATTTTATAAAGATTATTTATATATTATTTAGAAGTGGCTACATGTTTATATTTTCCACATGTAATTGTCGCCTTAAGAACTTTACACTTCTTATTGTTATAATTGTCAGTGACTATAAAAATAATAGAATAATTATAATTTCTTATAATTATCGTGTTTTCTTTTATTATTATTTTATATAATAATAATTAAATTTATTTTTTACATATAATTATTTTTAATAATTATATTTAAATTTGTGGTTATAATATCTCATTATACATATTTTTCTACTGAGGACAGTCATAGTACTCTTAATATTGTTACTATTATCAAGGGTTTCATGGACAAACCTCACATTTGGGGGCCTGGCCATGATTTTAACCAATTTTTGGGACATGAATCATATTCTAGACATTTTTTTACTGTTTTATGAGGTAAAATTGCCATATTTACTTTAATAATTGGCTTTTTTGGGACTTATCCCTTATAAATAATCTTTATAATATTACTCAAGTAATTTCTTTTAAGAGTATTTTTTGAAACAATATACTATTGAGTGACTTGGAATAAATTTCTTTTTTATAACCAGTGGCCTTTTCACATCACAGACTTGAAATTTCTTCTTTGAGTTATTCTAGTATAAAGTGGATAATAATCCAATTTTGATTAATAATTTATTAATTGCATAACTCTATTTCTTAAAAGAAAATATAAAATCAAATTAAGAATCTTTACTAAAAACATTTTTTCTTTAATCTTAGAAATTTTCCTTTATTTTTGACGTAATTTGCCATAAATTAAATTAAAACAACCTTATTCAATAATTTGAGTTTATAAGTTATTTTTATTCTTTGATAAAATAACTTATATATTTTCTTTTCTCTAGTGTCATCAATCGGAGAAAGTTCTTCAGACTATGAAGCCTCAAAGTCTAGTATTGAAATTCAAACTAGCCCAGCACCAAGGGTTTTAATTACCAAAGAACCCTTTAAAGGTCCAGGAAGTGAATTAAATCCTTTTCTTACTCTTAATTGCTTTATGTTGACTTGAAATGACTCCTACTAGAAATGAAAGTATTTACTCCATCCAATCAAATGGATCTGGACCAGGACCTTCAAGTCCGAAATCCAAAAGACAAGAATTTCAGCCCAGAGGAGAGGCAAAAAAGGAGGATGCCAGAACTTCCACCAGTTCCCAAAGGTTAGCCAGCACCTTTGACGCTTTTATTGAGAGTCCAGAAGCTAACAGAACGGCTATTGCTGTTGTTAGACGTCAATCACTTTCAACAGGTAACAATAGAGATATACCAGTCTCAGTAAAATAACTGGTTTATTGCATTAAAACAGTAAGAGTGGGAACTTCTCCCAAGTCTTTGGATAGGCACCATGAACTCATATCTTCAAGTGAAGAAGTTCATGGGGCCAGAAAAGACAGAGGAACTTCTGAAGGGTTGGACACCAATTTCTTGCAAAGGACAAGTCCAACAGATAAAAGCTTGGTTGAAAAACCAAAACATGTTATCAGAGGACCAGAAGAAGAAGTTGCCCCAATGGAAGGAAAAAAGACCACTGGAAGCTCCCCAAGCATCCACAAGCAAAAATCCACCTCAAAAAGTGCCAAACAAGCCCAAGCAAACCCCAAAGACCGACCAGAAGGGAAAGGCAAAGCCTAAGTGGAACAAGCCTGACCCACAGAATTCCAGGATTCCCAAGAAAGAGAATACAGCCATGGACAATGTGCTCAATATGGAAAAAACTCTGATTGAATTAAAAAACAAGGAAGAAGAAGGATTGAACCAATTATTTCCAAAGAAGTAGATCTAGTACAGCTTGTAAATCAAATTGAAACTTCTAATAAAGAAATTATAACAAGGTTTAAAACATTTGA
Organism: Austropuccinia psidii; assembly: GCA_023105745.1. Lineage (NCBI taxonomy): Eukaryota > Fungi > Basidiomycota > Pucciniomycetes > Pucciniales > Sphaerophragmiaceae > Austropuccinia > Austropuccinia psidii. Next base: position 73,633,471 of record JALGQZ010000001.1, on the reverse strand, counting down.
GTATATCCAAAAAAAGTTGGTTAATGAGATACTGCAAGTAAAACACTCACAAAAGGCCATTATTGGCATTTAAAATGTTAATAAAGACAAGATTTTGTCTTTGGCACAAATTTGTGCAAGAATTGAGTCTAAGGTTACCTTACCCAATCAACCAGATGACAACTCTATTTCTTTTATAACTAGACGGTAAAAATAATTAAGAATAAAAGTTCAGAACTTGAAAAACTCAACTGGGCACAATGCAGCTCTTTTCCAAGAACAATTGGAAAAAAGTGATAAAGTAAAACTTGAATTGAAAGAAGATATTCAATCAAGTATTCATAATATATCACCAAAGAATTATTTTCCAAGACAGTCTACACCAATTCTGGACAGAAATGTGGTAAAGTTGAATAATGACTTACATCATACAATTTCAAGTAATGCAGAAGTGGAAATTGCTTGCAATTTTAAAGAAATTACAATATTAGAGGAATGGACAACCTTCATTGGTGAAGGGGAATATAATCATATGGAATTTATGAAAACAATTGATATGCTTAAAGAAGACTTTAACATACCAGATTAATACAGAAGTGCCAGATTACACCCATTGTTTACCAAATCAGAAAAGAAATGGTATTACAAAATGAGACAAGACCATAGTAAACATTCATGGCCTTGGTGGGAAGAACAAATTAGTTCCAAATGGGTAAATAATTCCTGGAGATTTAAAATCGTGAATTCTTTTGAAGAAGCCATTTTGAATATTGAGAGGGACAGGCCCGTTTCTTGGTTTCTTAAACAAAAGGACAGATTAACTTCCCTGCATCCTGATATGTCTTAAACAATGGTACATAAAACAATCTTAAGAAATTGTGGTGGTGACCTTGAGCATGCTATAAGAAGCAGCTGTATTGAGCCTGTCTCTACAGAAGATTTTATCAATGCTATGGAGGACATCACTACTCGAACAAAAATTGGTAGAAATTGGTATAAACCCCCAATGGACAACAGGCCCAGTGGGAAACCAATTCCAAAGCCCAAGAAGCCACATGACAAACCTCCTTTGAAACGTCAGAAGTGTTCAAGTACATCTCATTTGGCTAATACTTGTCCCAAAAAGACAAGAATAAATGAGATAAAAATTGAAAAAGATGACACAAAAGAAACAAATGATGTCTCTCTACATGAAAGTGATTCTGAGCTTTCTGAAGAGGAGGAATTACCAGATGAATGTAATATAGAAAATATTAATGTTTCCTTTGAAGTCACAGAAGTGCATACTCAATTACCACAGTAAAATGATGAATTCATGGATCTCATACATGTGCAAGATGCTAAAATGCAGAAACCCCAGCCAGCCAGAGGTAAAGGATATACAGCTGGATCATCTCGTATCACTAATATTGTGACAAACAACAGAGAAGACAAGATACATCTTGACTTAGGTGCTTTTTTTACTTGTGTTGGAAAGGATTATCTTGACAAGATTTATACCAATTGGCAAGACATGTTAATGCCAATTGAAGGTATAAAATTCAGCAGTACCAGCCAAAATATGCACCCCTTGGGTATATTTGAAGCACAAATGATATTCCCTCATCCTATAGGAAGTATCAGATTAAAAGTTGAATTTGTTGTTATGAATAATTGTAGTTCACAACACTTTATACTTGGAAATGATTATCTCAATATTTGGGGTATTGACATCAAGAATCATAAAGAAAGGTATTTCACTATAGGGGAAAATAAAAGGCAAAAATTTGCTTTTCCCCCAGAAAAAAGAGAAATAACTGTAATTAGACAAGTAAAGAATGTTATTAAAGAGAAATTTGTGTCAGATCAATTGATTTAAGCACAAATTGGTCCTGAATTAACACCAGAAATTCAGGAAGAACTTATTGAAATTTTATTTCAATACAGGGATGCCTTTGCTTCTGATAATGAACCACTTGGGGCTATCAAAGGCCATGAAGTGTACATTATGCTTAATGTGGAAAGACCTTACCCTCCACTCTTACGAAGACCAGCTTACCCAGCTAGCCCTAGGGCCAGAGAAGCATTATAAAGTCATATTAATGAACTAATGAGACTGGGAGTTCTTAGAAACGTTGGACAAAATGAAGAAGTAGAAGTCACAACTCCTGTAATCATTACTTGGCATAATGATAAATCATGGATGGTTGGTGATTTTAAAGCATTAAATACCTACACTATTCCAGATAGGTATCCAATTCCTAGAATCCATGAGACTTTGACTCAATTATCCAAGACAAAGTTTATTACTTCTATGGATGCTCTTAAAGGTTTCCATCAGAATTTTTTAACATCTCATGCTAGGAAATTATTGAGGATTATTGCTCAGTGTGGTATTTATGAATACTTGAGAATTCCTTTTGGTATTAAAAATGAACCCTCTCATTACCAAAAAATGATCAATACCATTTTCCCACATGAATTATCAGAGGGATGGTTAATCATTTATATTTATGACATTATCATTTGTTCAGAAACCTGGCAATTGCACTTAGAGAGACTTGCATTGGTAAGTAAGAAAATTCTTCAAGTGAACATGAAAATATCTCTTAAAAAATGTAATTTTGGGTTTCATGCGCTGAAAGCTCTAGGAAATGTAGTCTCAGGACTGAACCTGGGTGTTGATAAAAACAAAGTGGCTGCAGTGTTACTGAAACAAATTACTCAGAACATGAAAGAAATGATGTCTTTCTTAGGGTTTTCCAGTTATTACAGGAAACACCTTAAACAATTCGCAATTCATGCCAGATCATTGTACAGAATTTGTGATCTAAAAACTGTCTTTAAAATGACACAGGAGAGGGTTCAAGCATTTGAAAAGATAAGAGATGCCTTGAACAATCCACCATTATTACTGATGCCAGACTGGAAACTTCCTTTCAAGCTGTATATTGATGTATGTGATGAAGGCCTAGGTGCAGCTCTTCATCCAGTTCAAATTTTCAATGACAAACCTTATGTAGGTCCAATTTGTTTTAGTTCAACACAAATCAAACCTACTGAGCCCAGATATGGAGCTAGCCAAATGGAGCGCGTTTTCCTTGTTTGGGATTTGTAAAAGCTTTATTATTATCTTGATGGTAGTGTGTTTGAAGTAATCACTGATTGTAATACAGTTAGATCACTTCTTAACATGAAAACTCCAAACAGACACATGTTAAGATGGCAGAGTTCTATACAGGAGTATAGAGGTAATATGACTATAGTACAAAAAGCCAGGAATATTCACAGGAATGCTGATGGCTTAAGTAGATGGGCATTACCAAATACACCTGAAAATCCTGCCTATTTTCCCACAGGTGCAGAACCTCAAACTCCAATTGAAGGAATTAACATCACAAATTTTGGAACAGAATTATTTGAAGAAGTTGGAGACAGCTATAAGCTGGATAAGAACTGTCATATTCTTACTTCTCTACTTTCAAAAGCTTGAAAAGATGCATCTTTGGCTAATTCTCTGGATGATATTTGGAAAAAATCTTATTACAATGGAAGATTCCATTTATTTGATGGTATCTTATATCATAGATCTAAACACACATGTGTCATGGTCCAGTGTAGTAGAATTTTAAATAACACAATACTTCCAGAATTCCATGACAACATTTCTTCTGGACATCTGTCTGCAGATAGGACAATGGAAAAAATTAAGACATGTGCCTGGTGTTCATCTTGGAGAAAAGATGTCATTGAGTACTGTCATAGCTGTGATAGATTCCAAAAAACCAAGAAAGCTACTGGTAAAAGATTTGCTTTGATAATTCATATCCAAGAACCAAGTACCCCATGGGAAGTGGTTCATATGGATTGGGTAACTGAATTACCACCTGGAGGTGATAAAGGTTACAATGCATGTCTTGTCATTGTAGACAGATATGGCAAAAAATCAATCTTTTTACCATGTCATAAAGAGGCCACAGCTATGGATACAGGTCTTTTGAATTGGAACAGAGTTATATCTTATACTGGCCTCTTTCAAAATATCATTAGTGATAGAGACCCAAAATTTACATCAGCCTTATGGACCATTTGACATAAAATTTTGGGTAAAAAACTATTATTCTCAACAGCATACCATCCACAAACGATTTGAGCTATTGCTTCATGAAGTAAGGAATCAAACAAATCAAAGAATGAATGATGCCTTTGAATATGCTAAACAGAAATGGGATAAAAGTCATAAAGCTCCAGAATTCAAATTAGGGGACTTAATAATAGTTTCAACCTTGAGCTTGAATAATATTAAAGGTCCAAATAAATTAAAAGATTCCTTTGCAAGACCATTCATTATTAAAGATCTTCATGGGACAAATGCAGTACAAGTAGAAATTTCAAGGGATTTGGAAAAAAACCTCCCACTTTTCCTGTTAGTCTGGGAAAGCATTACACTTCAAGTGATAAGGAATTATTTCCTTGGATAAATGAAACACCCTTAGAAGTACCTCCACTTTATCAGAGAGAAAAAAAAAAGGTACTAGAAGTCTTGAAAGAAAGAAGACTTAGGAGAAAGATGAAAGAGAATACTTGGTCAGTTACAGAGATCCACAACTTGAAGATGAATTGATTGTAGCAGGAAATATACCTGATTCTCAAACATTTCTCAGAAGATTCAGACAAGAGAGAAACCCAATTCCTCAATACAAAATCTGAATTTTGTGCTTGACATACTTGAAAGTATAAATAGAGAGGTTAGAAAGTGGATGATACCCCCCCAATTAGCTTGGGGGTATACTACTAAAAGAAAATTGTGGTACAATTTTTTTTGGTGTTAGGGAGTGTGAGTGTCAGCCTGTGACTCAGAACCAGAGCACAAGCATGACAGCCAAATACCATAAACCAATGATAAAGCCAGGATACCACCAAAAATGGAGCTGAGCCAAATTAACTCAAAAGGTATCAACAGAAAAAGGAAAATCACATCTTTCCAAATATACAAGTCCCATAATCATGGGACAAAGAATAACAAAGTTATTCCTGCTCAAAGCTATTGCTGAGCATAAACCTTAATTTTCACCTCTCATCTGAACTCCAGAGGAAGAGGCTTCACCACATCAAATGGGTCTTCAATTTGAAGCTCCAAGTCAGGGCTATCCAATGGTACTAGCCAAACTGAGTTAGCACCAGGATTACAGAAGTTATGACCAAAATAAGGTCAAATAAGGGTGATTAAAATATACACCTCACATCTAACTTCTACAGTTTTAGTGTGAGATACCTAAAGTGGGGTATTTTTGGAAAGAGCACAATAAGGGCTATCTAATGATGCCATCAATTTCCCCATATAGGATATAGAACAAAAGATACGGAGCAAGCAAGTTTCATAAAGTTTTTGGACAAATCATAAATGTGTACAAGAAAACTTGTACATGGCAGAACTTTGCCCTATTTAATGATAACCATACCAAATGAGGAACCATTGTGTAGATCACATCCAGGGCTACACAAGGAACCAATTTTGAGCTCAATATCTTAAAAACTGACAAAGCTATAGCAGCTTCAAGGTTAAAATCCCACAGTTTGGCCAATACAGCCTTACAGTGGCATACTATCCCATAAGTATGATTATGAGGTGTCAAAAATACAAAGAAGCTTGTTTATACTTCAATACCTCATAGTTAAGTCAAATAAAGAGGTCCATACAGGTTCTGTACAGCTTCTGACGTGTCAGAAGCACTAAAACACACTTGTAAACTCCATTGGTGAAAGGTTTCACCCTGTATAGTGTCAAACTGACTACTTGTGGTTCTAAAACTACATTTCCACCCAATAATAGTCTGTATTGAGTGTGTAGAACCACAAATCAGCCCACAGTAGTGAAAACGTTCACTCTTCATTGTGTGCAGAGGTAAACCACCTCCCACTACCCCAGAACAAGATAAAAGGAGGCTTTGCCCGACCAGGAAGCTAATCCAACATCCTGTTTCTAGTACTCTTACGTGGTATAACTTCTTAAAAGAAGTGTTACCCTTAGAATTTAACAGGTTATACTTTAAACTTAAGTATTGTAGGGTTTGTTATTGTAAGCCAACAGGCAAACACTGCACCCAGGGCTATCAGCATCACTCACCATCACTAAATTCATTGAGTATAGGCCTTTTTACCCTCTATTATCTTAATTATCATCTTTATTTTCGTGTCACACTCAGAGTTATAGCTTTTATTTGTCATTGTACAGCAATATCATAGAGTCACTCTCACAATTTGGGGTCCTGGCTTGGTTTTTACGTATTTTAGACGAAATTATAGCTTGTTTTCACTCTTTTTAGTGTATATTCATTCCTTTTAGAGTCATTATACTTGTTTTTTGCTTATTTTCACTTTCTACTAACCAAAAAGAGCCCTGAAGGGGATTACTTTTTTGGTTTTCTCTATTCTGATTTTTTTTACTTAAAAAAAATGTATACATATTCCTTTTGAAAAATAATATTTTTCATCCTTGTTGAAGAGCTATAAGTATACAATGTATATTGATAAAATACTCTTTTTTCATAATAAAATAAAAATAATATTTTATTACTGTTTCTTTTTCATAATATATACAAAGTCTATATCATTTGAATTTTTCTTAAAGAAAAACTCTAATAATTCATTTTTGCACCCAAATTGGCGTGAAAAATTGATTATTATCATTATTATTGATAATTTCAGTAATAATACTCCTAATAAAATACAAATCATACTTTATTACTGATTTTTTTTCATAATATATACAGAGTATATATTGTTTGAATTTTTCTTAAAGAAAAACTCTAATAATTGATTTTTTCACCCAAATTGGCACGAGAAATTGATTATTATCATTATTATTGATAATTTCAGTAATACTACTTCATAATAAAAGAAAAATCATATTTTATTATTGATTTTTCTTAATATATACAGAGTATATATTGTTTGAATTTTTCTTGAAGAAAAACTCTAATAATTCATTTTTTCACCCCAATTGGTGTGAAAACTTGATTATTATCATTATTATTGATAATTTCAGTAATAATACTTCATAAGAAAATAAAAATCATCTTTTATTATTGATTTTTTTCCCTTTTTTCAAAATATATACAGAGTATATATTTTTTGAATTTTTCTTGAAGAAAAACTCTAATAATTCATTTTTTCACCAAAATTTGCCAAAAAATTGATTATTATCATTATTATTGATAATTTCAATACTAATACTTCATAATAGAATACAAACCACATTTCACAATATGTACAGAGTATATTGGGGGATTCAATCAAATAGCTGAAACTCTCACTTCATAATTAAGAAATGATACCACCTCATTTCAAAGACTTTGGAATTCCAATGGATTATTCCTTACAAAGAGGATCAACCATTAGTGGGAAGAGAAGCCTGGAAAGGAGAAGTTGAAGTTGTTCAAAGTCATATTAAATGGCAAAATGAACCTCCTTACACCTTCAAAGATGGGTTTCAACAGGAAACCTTCAGGAATGGCTTGCATAGAATAGCATGGTCTAACCCATCAAATATTCCAAGAACTTCTCCAATGGGGAATGGCAGACAGGCAATTCAAACCATATTCCCACTAAAATAAACCTGTAGAAAGTAATCAGAAGATTTCCCTCAAAGAGATATTCTTCAAAGAACTTATCATAGACAAGAAATGGAACAAGAGATAACATACTCTGACCCTTTCAGGCTAATGAGGACTGGTAACCCAACCAGACTTCCTAGTGGCTTCACACCACTCAGGCACCAGCAGATCAGTGACCAAGAGTCCCCATACTTTCCAATCCAAGATAGAATCCAGGAGAGGAAGAGGATCCTAGGTCAAGAACAAGACTTCTTTCAACCAGAGGCAGAAAGAGTCAGATCCTATGATCCAGGTATTGTTGGACCAGTTGCAAGAAGTACAAAGAAACAAAACACATTTGTAAGTACTTCTAATGCAGCTAGCAGCCCTATGATAAGGAATGATATCTCCACTCAGATGAAACACAATGTTGTGATACCTGAGAGTACCATAAGTAGTAACACTCTATGGTTACAATTTTCCTAATTTGTAGAACAAACTCAAAAAGAGTTTGAAAGACTCCATGAAAGTATTTGATATTTACAAGAGGTTTATTGTCAGGGTGAGTCTATATAGTAGCTATAAAATGTAGTTACAAGCTAGTATTATGACTGTGACACGCCAAAAAACAAATAAATATAAATCTTCAGGTCCTACTGCTACGTGGTAACAGTGGTGATGAGTCTATTGAGGACCTGGGTTGCAATACTCTAATATTTTTGACTGTGAAGAAATACTACAGTAATTATATTTTAATTATATCTTTAATAATTCTAAGGACACTACTGATTGATAGCAGTTTTGTCACGTAAGAATATGGATAATGAGATAAGATGATGGGTTTTCAAGGAAAAAACCCTTCTTTTTATATCTTTCAAGACTGTCAAGAGTTATTAACTCTTCACACGTCAGAGGAGTGAAACATTTCACTCCAATGATCAATCTGTGGTTCTGGATCATCAATTCTGACGTCGATAGAGGCAGAATTGTGGTTTTGGACCAACAAATGATCATTCTGGCTCAATACAGGGTGAAAAAACCTTTCACCTGCCACATCAGCACTTTGATGACGTTGTTCTGGTGTCTGTATAATCAATAATGATGATTTTAGAGAGCTTATATCCTCATAAGTATATTATTTTAAGTATGAGAGCAATACTGTTTGATACAAGTTTGATACAGTCATGTATTGCTAGAAAACCTTCCAATCAAGATATCTCAGTCAGTTCTTAAGATATCAAGAAGCCAAGAGCACATAGTTGAAGGGCTTAATGAGATCTTCAATTTGGTGTGCTTCATGTTTACCCTTCTTTAAAATAGCAAAAGGTATAAGGGTTTTAAGTCTTTGGATGTATTTTTGTACATCATTATGAGGCTTCAAAAACTTCCATACCAGATATCTTCTTCAATTTGGAAGATATCTGTATTCTGATGATACAGTCTTTTAGGGCTTGATTAGCTCTACAGTTTGGTATATTACACTGTACAGTTGTATGAGTGTATGCCAAAGATACAGGGGTTTGTTTATATTGTTGTTTTCAGAATATCTGTATTTTGGTTGTTAAACCTTTGAACCAAGATCCCTCAGTCAATTTAAGAGATGCAGAGGTCTAAGGTGTCTCAAATTGAAGCTCTTGTTTAGATCTTGAATTGGGTATACTTTTGTACAGTTTTGTACAAGCCCTCTTTGACTTTCAGGGGGGTCTTGGTTTTAAAATAAAGGTCATATGGTATCTCCAGTTGTAGTGGTTTTCCAGAAACATGGATAATACCATTGTGTAGCTCTCTATGTGAGATTTAAGAAAAATACCATTTTGGTATAGAATAACTTAAATATGCATAAGTTAGATGAGAGGTGAAAATAAGGGTTTTGACTTGTTTATTCTCCTCTAGGTTTCCTTATTCTGTTTGGATAAGGTTGGTGTTTAATTTAAGAGGAGTTTTTCCCTCTTATTTCTTACCTGTATTGACTATGTTTGTTCAATACTTGTCATACCATTATTTATGGTATGTTGGATGTCATGCTAGTGCTCTGTTTTGAGTCACAGGCTGACATACCCTCCCTCAAAAGAAGGCTCATCATTGATGAGACTCCTCAGCCCTTCTGGAGGCTCTGAATCTTCTGAGGTGTATTTGTCCATCTGGGATTTCTTTCTCAGTTAACCATTTATCTTTATCTGCTGGTTGATTCTTAAATCCAACCAGATATTGCCTGTTGTCTTTCCCATTAATTCTTATTTTCCTGGCTTTAATGATCTTTTTCACTGGTCCAGGTGAGTCATCTTCCTCTACCAATCTTTCATGGGTGACTGTCTTCTTTCTGTCAGGGAATTTCTCCTCATCTGTTTGGTGATAAGGTTTGACCAGGCTCACAGGGAAAACTGGGTGTTTCCTAGAAAGCCCTTTGGTCAGGTTGACTTCTACTGCATTCTTTCCTATTAATTCAATAATGGTGAATGGTCCTATGAATGAGTCTCTCATTTTCTTGGGTCCTCTTAGATTGTTGAAGTTAAGAGTTGAGATTAGAACTTGGTCTCCTTCTTTGAAATCAGGTTCTTGGTGACTTTTATCATATCTCTGTTTGTTGTATAATTTAGCTTCAGCCACACATTGTTCTGATTTTTCACAGGCAGTTTTCCACATTGTGTGGAAGTCTTTAGCTGTGGGGTGTACTGAGAGGAGGTTCTTCTTCAAGTAGTCTACTGGAAGTAGTGGGTTCCATCCTTTCTCTAATGTGGCAAGGGTTTTTCCTGTCACTGAGTGTATACTTGTGTTGTATGCCAGTTGTACAGCTGGTATGAGGGTTACCCAGTCATGGGTATATCCATCATTGTCTTTATATTCCATGCCATATGCACAAAATCTTCTAATGATGTCTTCTAATGTTTGAATCATTCTTTCTGATAGACCATCTGTTTGTGGATGGTAAGCTGTGGAGAACGCTAGTTTGGTTCCCAGCATCTCATATAGATTAGTCCAAAATTCTGATGTGAATTTAGGGCCTCTGTCACTAATTATAATTCTTGGAACTCCACAGTTTGCTATCACATTGCTCCAGAACAATATGGCTGTGTCCATTGCTGTGTCCTCTTTGTGACAGGGGAGACATCTGACACTCTTGCTGTACCTGTCTACTACTACTAGGCATGCATTCAAGCTGTCTTTCCCTCCAGGGACCAGGCCTGTCACCCAATCCATGTTTATTATTTCCCAGGGGTGTTTGGGCTCCTCTATACTCTGGAGAAATCCATATCTTTTGCCATGACTTTTGTTGGCTTTTTGGAATCTGGTACAAGTGTTGATGTATTCACTCAAGTCTTGTTCCCAATTTGGCCACCAAGCTGTGCTGAAGGCTCTTTCTTTAGTTCTTTCTTCACTCATATGTCCCATGTATGGGCAGTCATGGCATTCCTGTAGTATCAGGGAAATATGTTCTCTTTTTATTATTACCAGGGCACTTGTGTGTTTTTCCCTATGGTATAGTAGATCATCTATCAGAAAAAATCTATTCTCTTTGAAGTTTTTGAGCCATGGCTTTTCCAATTGGCTCTCTAGTTCAGGACTCCTGTACTTTTGTTTTCATAGTTGTATCAATATACTACACTGTTTGTGTTTATTGTATGATGATTTTACTATAATAAAGAACTCTGTGTTTTGATTGGAGGAGCTGATTCCCAATATGGGTATCTCTTTGCTCTCTCCATAGCTCTGTGCTGGGTTTGATTGGTCATTCCCTAATGCCCAGTTTGATAGTTTGAAGTTCTTTCTCCTATCTATCTCCATGAATTGTATGGGTATTTTGGCCCCATTTTCTGGGTCATATGCTGAATTCTCTTGGTCATTCTTCAGTGGCCACCTGCTGAGACCATCTGCATTAGTATGACTTTTCCCTTCTTTCTAGATAATAGTCATATTCCCTCTGTATTCTTGTATGGCTATTTGCCACCTGAGCATGTGTCTGTTTGTTGTCTTCATGTTCAACAGTCATTTGAGGGCTGTGCAATCAGTAAAAACTTCAAATACTGCTCCTTCTAAGTAGTAATGGAGTTTTTCTAATGCCCATACCAAACAGAGACATTCTGTCTGAGTAGCTCCATATCTGGCTTCTGAGTCTTTCAGTTGTCTTGATATATAGCAAATTACTCCTTCTTTGGGTATTCCATCCACTAGTTGCCTCTGGTGTAGTGCTGCTCCTAGTCCTTGGCTACATGCTGCATCTATATATAGTTTGAATGGTAGTTCAGAATCAGGCATCATTAGGACAGGGGCATTGGTCAGCTCATATTTGATCTTTTCAAATGCATCTCTTCTTTCTTTGGTAATTTCAAAGACTACATCTTTTGAGCACAGTTTGTATAGGCTACTTGTGATGTGTGCAAAGTTTTTTATGTGGCTCCTGTAGTAACTAGCAAAGCCCAAAAAAGATTTCATTTCTTTAATGTTCTTTGGTACTGGTTTCTTCAGTACTGCAGCAACTTTATTTTGGTCTATGGCTAGACTTAAACCTGAAACTTTGTGTCCTAGGGCTAGCAGTTCTTGCTGTCCAAAGTTACATTTTTTAAGAGATATTTTCATGTTTATTGGTGTACATTTTCCCAATATTTCATCAATTTTCCTCACATGGTCTTCCCATGTTTCTGAGTATATTATGATATCATCAATGTACACTACCATCCACCCTTCCATTATTTCACCTTGAAATATGGTATCCATCATCCTCTGAAAATGGGCTGGTGCATTCTTAATGACAAATGGCATTCTAGTATATTTATATATGCCCATATGGCATATAATTCTTAGTAATTTGATGGAATCTGGTTTCACCCCATTCTGATGGAAGCCTTTCATGCAATCCATTTTTGTAATAAACTTGGCTTTTGCTAGCTTATCTAGTGCATGTGGTATCCTTGGGATGGGGTACCTATCTGCTTTGGTGTAATTATTCAAAGCCCTGAAGTCCTCACATAGTCTGGAATTACCATCATGTCAAGTTATAAGCACTGGTGTAGTGACTTCTACTATCTCATTGTGTCCTATTTTCCTTTTGACCCCCATTTCTAGGAGTTCATTGATATGTTTCTCAATTTCTTTCCTAGTTTCCATGCTGGCTGGGTATGGTGGTCTCCTAAGCATAGGTGGATATGGTCTTTCTACATCCAGATATAATTCTATATCATGTCCTTTGATTTTTCCTAGTGGTTCATCTCCTATTGCAAAAGCTCCTCTATGCTTCCTCAATACTTTCAGTAAGCTGATTTTCATTTTACTGGTGAGTTGAGTGCCATATTGGGCTTCTTTGAATTCTTCCACTAGTTCTTTCAGGGTGTTATCATTTGTTATATGATTTACGTCAAAGGAAATTTTTTTGTCTTTGTTTGTACCTAAGGTAAGATATCTATTTTTACTATTGCAAATGTCCATACCATACATTCTTTGGTACTCTGTACCTAGTAAGAATCCTTGTACATGTGCATTCTCTAGAACTACAAATTCAGGTTCTAGTCTGATATTTCCTTTTTGGTGTGGGATAATTATCTCTTTGATTATTGTCCCCAGTGAGTTCATTTTGCCTGATGCACTTTTAAAGTTTCTAGCTTTTGTTGGGATTATATCCTCTTCCCATTTGGGGAAGTGTTGTTGTAAGTATTCTTTTGCCACTATGGAGCAACTTCCTCCTGTGTCAATGATCATTGGATGTTTACAGTTCTCAATGTAAACTTTCAATTTTGTAGGTGTTCCATGAATGAATCCCATCCCTCTATTTGGGGTTACCAGGAATGTTTGTGCATTCTGTGTGTGCTTACAGAGCTCTTTGTCTGTTGTTATTTGTGGTATTCCTGAATCTCATTCAATGTCTTGTATGTCAAGTGAACTTTCTTCATTGCATTCCACTACGTATTCTTCTATGGTATCAGGTTCACTTTGTGATTCTGCTCTCATACCATTTCCCATACTGTCAGAATCAGATTTGTCACCTGTTTATTCTTCTTCTGATTCTTCATCAATTGCATACATTTTCTTTTTTGGTTTTGTGCAATTGTTGGCATAGTGGTCTGGTGATCCACAGTTGTGGCACACATGTTTCTTTTGTGGGGTTTCTTTCCCTTTTTCTTTGTTTGTTTCTTTAACTTCAGACTTCTTGTCTTTGAAGTTTGGTTTATAGGATGTGTACCTTCCTATGGAGGTTTTTTTCCTCACATCTTGTATGACATTTGCTATGTCATCAATGCTGCTGATGTTGTTGCATCTGCATTTGACTGCATGTTCTAGATCTCCTGGCAGTTTTGTTAGGAGTTTATGGTTTCTCATTTCTATTTTCATATTGGGATCAATAGCTTTTAGCCTTTTTGTTTGTTTGAGGCACCATTCATATGGGTCTTTTTCTGTCGAGTATCTATCACTTTCAAAGGACATGGTCTTTTGCCAGATCCAACTACCATTGCTATACTTTTGTATAATCTGGTTCCTCCACCATGGCCAGCTTTTCCTGCCATGTATTTCTTTCATCTCAGTATAACATATGTTTGCATGGCCTCTGAATGCTGTTTTAAGTCTTGTTGTGATCCAGTAGTCTGGTATCTTTGGGACATCAACAAATAGTCCATCAATATAGTCAATGATTTCCATATGGTCATATTCCCCAATTCCTGAGAACATTGGCCAGTTTGCCACTTCTGGTAGCTGTTTTAGTGCCTGTCTCTCTGAATAACTGAGACTTTCCCCATCTTGGTACATTGAATCTGCTCTTGACTTTGGAATCTGATATTCAGGTTCCTGGTCATAGTCTTTATCCTCTTCTTTCAATTTTGTAGAGGTAGTGGGTTGACCTTGTGTTGGAGGGTATTGATTGTCTTCTTTGTAATAGAGGTAATCAATTTCTTTATCAAAGCTATCCTGTTGTTGCTGGATACTCCTCAGATCTCTCCTCACAGTTTATTGTTCTTCTAGAATTGAATTCAACTGTCTGTTACTTTTTTCAAATTCTGTCCAAATTTTGGCCAGATTTGTATTCAAGTCTTTTATGACTGTTGCTTGGAAAGCATTTTCTTCTTTCAATGTTTCCACTTCTGTCCTCATTTTTGTTGAGGTTTCATGTGTCCAATCCATGAATTGGGCCAATTTGGTCCATGTGAATTTGTTTTCAAACTCATGAGTGTGGATTGTAGTCTCAGTTATTAATTCTGGATCAATTGAGCCAGAACTATCAAACCTATTTGTAGGTAAAACTATTCTTTGCTTTTGTGTACTTCTTGGACTAAGTCCTTCAGCTTTTTCATCAATCGGTCTGCTTCTTTCTTCCTCTGGTTGAAAGAAGTTTTGTTTCTCCCTTGGGATCCTTTTCTCCTGTTGGAAACTACCTGGAAAGGTTGGGGAGCCTTGGATGAAGTTTCCTTTGGCTTGTAAGGCCTGGAACTGCTGGATTGTTGTGTGGAAGATGGGACTTCTCCTTTTATTTCTGGGGGTACCTGAATCTGACTGGGCTCTTCCTTGTGCCAAGATCTCTCTATGGCTTGTATGGCTTCCTGGTTCTCTTTGATTCTGATTGCTCTTTCTTCTAAAAGTTTGAAATTCTTGTTGGGATTCCAACCTTGCATTTCTGTCATAAGTTCTGTCCAAGCCATTTACTTGAGACAGATCTTCTGAGTTGTTATCCCCACCTCTGCCCATGATGCTGCCATAGTGAACATTTTGTTGTCCATGCTTGATGTGAAGAGGTCTTTCAGGAGTTTGTGTATTTGAAGAACCTGTTCTGCATCTGTCCAAAATTCTGGTTGGACTTCTGGGTTGAATTTGATTTGGAATAAGACCTTGGGTAGGAGTTCCCTGTTGGTAAGTCCTTTGCTGGTCATTTGATCCAGTAATTGGCTGTCTTCTTCCTCTGTGTCTTCTTGGCAAGTGTTCTGGTTGATTTCTTGGGAATCCAAGATCTCTATTTAAAAATGACTGTGAGCCTTTGAGATATGACCACATACCCAATAAAGGTCACAAAAAAGATTAATAATAATTATACCTTTAATATAATTATATTAAAATTAATTAGAATAATTATACATTCAAAATAATTACTCAAATATACAAAAAATACCATAAATTGGTACTAAAATTGGTTTAACTTAAAAGCCAATGAATCAACATGTAAAACAAATTATACCATTGGATTCCCCATGGAAAAATACACATATACCACTTTTATGGCATATCTGTAAAGTCAATATTTAAGGAATTATAAGGTATAATACCTTATAAAAATCATAAAACCTTATTTATCTCAGAAACTAATGAAACAACATGTGAAATAAATTGTACCAGTGGATTCCCCACAAAAATCCACATATAAAACAATTAATAAGCTAATTCCCAAAATCAATACTTAAGGAACTATCCTGAATATATGCACTTTTTTGGTCAACGCATATATTCAGTGATCATAGCTAATATCTTCTAAACTATACATGCTAGAATGATGAACCAAAAATAAAGTTACCACGTAATTACTGTAAGAACACAGATATGAGCTTTATTTTGCAAATTATAAACAAGGTTAAGACTTATGAGGAAATATTGATAAAAATCAACAGAGCTGTTGACCACTTTGTTGTGAAAGTAGTCCAAACTTAAAAAAAAGTACACAGTTGTATTCTCCTAGTTCATTCGTGAAGAATGATGTAATTTTTATTATTAAATTCAGGGTATAACCCCCTGAAATCAAAGTTTGAAGTTTAAAATATTGAATTTCGACAGAAAAGATGAGTTACAAGAAAAATCATCAAAATTAGAGTTTTGATGATGTAATGAAAAGCTCTTGGAAGCATAATAAGGTTATGTCAGGCTATCAGAATTCACTCTCTGAATTGCTGTAGCGTGAAAACCTTAAAAGTTATTGAGGATCAAAGTTTGAGCTTAAATTGAGCTGTTATGATCACATACTGTAACCTTAAATTAAGTTTAACAGTCTTAATAGTGATAAAATTGGTGAATACTATTAGTTTATGATTAAAACTAATAAAATCCACGAAATTTGGGGTTCTGCCAAGCCTCTGATGTCATCAAACTTAAAGTTACAGTGATAACTTTAAATAATGGTGCAATAATGATGTAAGATGGTTTGATCATGATGTAATCACCCTCAAACCTTAAAATATTGATCAATTCCAGTGGATATGATCAGTACACGTCTACTAGAAGCCTGTTGGACTCTAGGAGGGAGGTATTTACTATAAATAGAGCTCTTTTTACTCTGTTTTCCCCTCAGACGCATCAAAAACATTAAATCAATTAAATCAAAGGTAATTTCTTTATTCTTTATATATAAAACTGTTATATTATTAAAGACCAAAGACCACCTTGCTATAATCATCTATTTTGACGTGATTAAATCATTTATTTAATTGTTTTTGTTAAAAATCTCTCTAAAAAACTCATTTCCACGTAAAATCAAGAAATTTAGTAATTTTCTTTATTTTTTATTGTAAATACAATTTGAAAAGGTTGTATTATATTATTTTGGCGTAAAATATCTCAAAATTATTATTTTAAGTGTTAAAAGTAGGTTATTTCATCTTATTATAATAATTTCTCTCTTATTATTACTCTTAATAATTCTTACTTAATATAAATAGTATTTATATTAATATATAACTTTAATATTAGTAATATTATTGTTATTAATTGTTTTTTATTTATAAAAAACAGTTTTTTACGCCTTTATTATTTGTTGGTAACAATAATAAAGAGCTTTATAATATATTAATTATTTTATATTAATATATTATTTATAATATTATAATTTCATATAATATTAATTATATTATTATATTTATTTAATAATATAATATTTTTACGCCATAATAATAATATTTCTTTATTATTATTATTATTTTAATCTTATTTATTTCAATTATAAGGACATTCAGAGTACAATAAGTAAAAAATTAGTAATTTTTACTTATTGTTTCATAGTCAAACCTTACATTTGGGGGCCTGGCCGTGATATTTACTTAAAAGACCTTTAAAAAGATTCTAATTGGGTTTATCCAATAATAAATTATATTTATAATCATAAAATTATATAATAATTTTATATTTTATTGATTTTAAAAGCTATTGAGGCATTTGGAAAGCAATTGTACTGTCTTACACGTGGTTTTTCACATCCTTAGACTTGCAAGACCTTTCTTTGAGTGACTCTAGTGATTAAAAAAGATAATTTATAAATTAAAAATAATTTTTATTATAATTTAATTTTATAAGAATCATATTCATTTTTTATTTTATTCTTTCAAAATAAAAATATACATAAAAAATATTAAAAAATATTAAAAACCAATAAAAAAAGTTATTTTTATTCATTTTTATTCATTTCTTTATTTATTTCATTTTTTTAAGATATAAAAGCAATTTCTACGTGGAAAATTGCCATATCTTGCCAAAAATAACACTTCTTATAAAAAGACTTATATTTATTTGTCTTTTTTAGTGTTTGAAGATAACCCAACAGAAGACAACCAAGCTACTGTTGAGAGATTGGTGGAAGAAACTTGTCAAAGTTCTCCAACACCAGTTATCACCAAAAGAAAGAAAGCTAAGAAATTAGACTTTCCAGGGCCCACCATTCAAGACTCTGAAGGTGAGCACCTCTTTTTAAATTGCCATAAAAGAATTTTATTCTAAAATACTTTTATTTTTCCTTTAATTATGACTACCAGAAGAGGTTCCCAATACTCCATCCAATCAGATGGAGCTGGACTCAGAAGTAGAATTGATCCCTCAAAAGGGAAAAGAAAGGGCAATATCCCCAGTGGAACAGAATCCACACAAGGAAGTGCCTTATCCCAAAGGCAAGTCCCAGAAATGCCCATGATATCTGAGCCTGAATTGGAACTAAGTATGAGTAACTCAAACAGGTACAAATCACATTCAGAAGGCTCAAATAGACATCTACATGAGCCAGTACAAGCAGTATTACACAGTATACAAGGACAAAGACTGGGAAATGCTGCCTCAAATACACCAAGGAGTGATGAACTCCTGGCACATCCTGAAAAAGTTCCTCAAAGAGGAGGAGATAGTGAGATACTCCAATGGATGGAATCCACTGTCATCCAAACCTCAAATCAAAAAAATCAAGTATTATCATGCCAAAAAGAGGGAGGCAACCAAGGAAGAAGCCCCAGTAGCTTCTACCAGCAAGCCTCAAGCCAACCCACTTCCCCAAGAAGGGAAGAAGAACAAGAAAAAGCATTGGAGGAAACCATATTCCCCAAGCTACAGAATCCCAAGAATCCAAAAGGATGCCATGGACAATGTTTTCAACATGGCCAGAACCTTGATGGAATTCAAGGACAAGGAAGAGCAAAGAATGAGACAACCTCATTTCCCAAAGAAATAACCTTGTCCAAAGATGTTGTAAATACTTTAACAGAAATTAAAAATAGTATATTACCTCTAAAAGAAATTAAAGACAGTTTATTATCACTACAAGAAATGAATAACAATTTATCTTCTTTAACAAAAATTGTTGTACAAAACAAGAAAGAAATTGACAACATTAAGTTTATTGTTGAAAATAATAAACCAAAAAATTTAATTGACAATACTCAAAAATTAATACAAGGACAACAAGAATTGTATAAATACATAAAAGATATCAAAGATAAGACTTTGACAATCAATTATGATGTGAGTATTGACAATCTTACAGAAAAATTAAATAAATTAAGTATTTCTGTAGAAAAATTTGAAGAAAAGACTTCATCACACCAAAAATTACTTTTGGACCATGTGGAAAAAAGTGATGAAGCAAGAATGCATCTGAAAGATGATATTCAAAGTGAAATAAGGCTTATTACAGAAAAAATGGATAAAATTAATGAGGCTAATTTAAATATGCCAAAGTTATCAACACCATTTTCTCATATAAGAAGCCCTATTAAAACAAAAGAGGAATTGTCAAATCCTTTCATAACAGACTTGAGCAACCAAGATAATAACCAAGTTTTAATGAAGGAAGCACCTCAACTGAAAGAATGGCCAACATTCACAGGAGAAGGTGAATATGACCACATCTCATTCATTAAAACAATTGACATGTTACAAGAAGATTATGCCATACCAGATGAATTAATCACTGCAAGATTACATTCTTTGTTTGAGAAATCTGCAAAAAGATGGTATTATGGCATAAGACAAACAAATGGTAAAAATACCTGGTCTTGGTGGAAACCAGAAATAATCACCAAGTGGGCAAATGATGCCTGGAGGTATAAGATAGAAAATGCATTTGAAAACTCTTTCTTTGACCCAGAGAAGGATAAACCTTTAACTTGGTTCCTAAAACAAGTTGAAAGGCTTAATGCACTGTACCCAGAAATGTCACAGAAGATGGTGCATATGAAAATACTTAAAAAATGTGGAGGGGAACTAGAACATGCCCTAAGAATCAGGTGTATAGAACCATGCTCCACAGAAGAGTATATAAATGCACTAGAAGATATAGTGACAAGAACAAAAATTGGCAGGACTTGGAAAAAATTGGACATTAAAAGCCCAAATAAACCATTTATCAAGAAAGATAAATCAAAAGAATCCTTCAAACCCAATACATCCAACAATAATGAGCAAAGAAAATGCCATAAATGTGGAGGTATTGGACACTTAGCCAATAATTGCCTTAAAAAAGCAAAAATTAATGAAATTGTGGAAACAGAAAGCCACAATGACAAAGAAGAGGAATCTGACTCTGAAAAAGAGACAGAAGAATCAGAAAGCTCTGAAAGTGATGAAATCAATATAATTAATGCACAAATTAATAATATTGATATAATTTATGAAGTACTGGATGTTAACTCAAACTTGCCACAAGTTGGAACATCTGACACAAATCTGACAAACATACAAGATGCCAAAATTTATAGAACCAAACCTGCAAGAGGAATGGGATATACAGCTGTAAAATCAAGTATTAGTATTGTTATGGTTGATAACCAAGAAGGAAAGGTTAACTTAGATACAGGAGCATATTGCACCTGTGTTGGCAAAAATTATTTAAAAACCATTGTCCCAGACTGGCAAGAAAAACTTATGCCAATACAAGGTGTCAAATTTAGTAGTGCAGGTGAGAGCATGAAGCCCCTTGGAATAATTGATTTAACACTAATTTTTCCTCATCCCTCACAATGTGTCAGAATCAAAGTAGAGTTTGTAGTAATGGACAACTGTACTAGTAATCATTTCATACTTGGAAATGACTACTTATCAATCTATGGTATAGATATCTCCAACCAAAAGGATAGATATTTTACCATAGGGGATAATAAAAGACAAAAGTTTGGATTCTTAAATAACAAAAAACAAATCACAGTTATTAAGAATGAGGAAAAAATTCCAGAAAAAGAACTTTTTATATCTGAACAACTCAAAGAGGCAGAATTCAATCAAGAATTAACAGAAAAAATGAAAGAAAAATTGATTGACCTCTTATTTAAGTATAAAAATGCCTTTGCAACTGACAAAGAGCCACTAGGTGCCATAATTGGACATGAAGTGGATATAATTCTTAATGTAGAAAAACCTTACCCACCTTTATTAAGAAGACCTGCTTATCCAGCCAGTCCAAGAGCTAGAGAAGCCCTAGAGGTGCACATTAAAGAATTAATGGACCTTGGAGTATTAAGAAAGGTTGGACATAATGAGCAAGTAGAAGTTACTACACCTGTCATTATAACTTGGCATAATGGAAAATCAAGGATGGTAGGAGACTTCAGAGCCCTGAATACCTATGCCATTCCAGACAGATATCCAATAACCAGAATCCATGAGACATTGACCCAATTGTCACAAGCTAAGTTCATCACAGCTATGGATGCTCTTAAGGGTTTTCATCAAAATGTCTTAACAGACAATGCCAAGAAACTACTAAGAATAATGGTCCATTGTGGAATTTTTGAATACTTAAGAATGCCATTTGGGATAAAAAATGCACCTTCCCATTATCAAAGAATGATGAATACCATATTTCCTGAAGAATTATCAGAAGGATGGTTAATAATCTACATTGATGATATCATAGTTTGCTCAGAAACTTGGGAAAATCACCTGACAAGACTAGAAAGGGTACTACAGAAAATAGTCCAAGTAAATATGAAAATTTCATTGAAAAAGTGTCATCTTGCATATAGTGAATTGAAAGCCCTAGGACATGTAGTATCTGGACTTAGTCTAGGCATAGACAAAAATAAAGTAGCAGCAGTACTACTTAAACCAATGCCTCAAACTAAAAAAGAAATGCAATCATTTCTAGGATTTGCTGGTTACTATAGACAGCATATAAAGGACTTTGCAAAGATTGCCAAATCCTTGTATAAGCTATGTGACCAACAAACAGTCTATGAGATGACAGAAGAAAGAGTCAAGGCATATGAAGAATTGAAAAATTCTTTGCCAAATGCCCCATTTCTTCTAATGCCAGATTGGAAACTACCTTTCAAACTGTACATTGATGCTTGTGGAGAAGGACTAGGTGCTGCACTTCACCAAACACAAATTATCAATGATAAACCAGTGGAAGGACCAATTTGTTTCATTTCAAGGCAGATAAACCCAACAGAAGCAAGGTATGGAGCAAGCCAAATGGAATGCTTATGCCTAGTGTGGGCTTTAGAAAAGCTGCATTATTATTTGGATGGCACAGTATTTGATGTAATCACAGACTGTAATGCTGTGAAATCACTATTAAATATGAAGACTCCAAATAGACATATGCTGAGATGGCAAATTGCTATCCAAGAATATAGAGGAAATATGACTATTGTTCATAAATCTGGAAATATTCATAAAAATGCAGATGGTCTTAGCAGATGGGCTCTAGCAAATACCCCTGACAATCCAGCATGGGTACCACAAGAAGAGCACCGTATAGAAGGAATATGTGTTACAGACATTGGCACAGAATTCTTTAACCAAGTTAAAGAAAGCTATAAGACAGACAAAAATTGCCATATCTTAAGCCAACTTCTAATGAAAGACTGCAAAGATCCATCACTTTCATCAAAACGAGATGAAATATGGAAAAAAGCATATGATGAAGGAAGATTCCACCTCCTTGATGGAATCCTTTACCATAGAACAAAACACACATGTGTTATGGCCTTAACAGACAGAACACTAATAAACACTATTTTACATGAGTGTCATGATAGTGTTGCATCTGGACATCTCTCAGAAGATAGGACACTAGAGAGGGTGAAAACCTGCTCTTGGTGGCCAAATTGGAAGAAAGATGTTGCAGAGTACTGCCAAACCTGTGACAGATGCCAAAAAGCCAACAGAGCCACAGGAAAGAAATTTTGAATGATGATCCAAATCCAAGAACCAAAATCCCCATGGGAAATAGTTCATATGGATTGGGTAACAGCTTTACCTCCAGGAGGAGACAGGAGTTATAATGCATGCCTAGTATTAGTTGACAGGTACAGTAAAACTCCCATGTTCTTACCATGTCATAAAGATGACACAGCTATGGATACAGCCATAATGATATGGAATAAAGTCATTAGCCACACAGGCTTATTCCAAAATATTATCAGTGATAGAGACCCAAAGTTCACTTCAGCATTATGGACAAATCTCCATAACTTGTTTGGGACAAAATTATCATTCTCAACAGCTTATCATCCCCAAACTGATGGTCTAGCAGAAAGAATGATACAGACCCTAGAGGATATGATCAGAAGATTCTGTGCTTATGGGCTAGAATTCAAAGATTCTGATGGTTTTACCCATGATTGGTGTACACTAATACCAGCACTTGAACTGGCATATAAGACATCAATCCATTCTTCTACTGGCAAAACACCAGCAATGCTAGAGAAAGGTTGGAATCCAAGACTTCCTTATGATACCCTCAAAAAGGACTTAGTGGATATACATCCAACAGCAAGCAGCTTCAAGATAATGCTTGACAAAGCAAGACACCATGCAAACAGATGCATGCAAGATTCTTTTAAATATGCAAAAGAAAGATGGGATAAAAGTCATAAACCACCTGATTTCAAAATAGGGGACTTGGTTTTAGTATCAACCCTTAATTTCAATAACATAAAAGGCCCAAAGAAATTGAAAGATTCCTTTGCAGGACCATTTATGATCAAAGCACTTCATGGACCCAATGCTGTGCAATTAGAACTCACAGGTGAACTAATGAACAAACACCCAACTTTCCCTGTAAGCCTGATAAAACCTTACAGTTCAAGTGACAAGGAATTATTTCCACTAAGAAATAAACCCCCACTTGAAATTCCCCCCTTGGAGGAAGGAGAGGAAAAGAGAATAGTAAAAGTCCTTAAAGAAAGAAGGACAAGAAACAAAAAAGAAAGGGAATACCTTGTAAGGTATAGAAATTCAACTCAAGAAGATGAATGGCTACTTGAGAAAGATATAACAAATGCTGATAAATTACTAAGAAGGTTCAGACATGAAAGAAAACCTGAAAAATAAAAAGTTAAGCATTATTGAGCTTCAAGACTAACAAAAGTCTATTGAAGAGGTACGACAGTGGATGATACCCTAATCACATATATCAGATTGTGGTACAATCTTTTTTGGTGGTAGGGAATGTGAGCCTTTGAGATATGACCACATACCCAATAAAGGTCACAAAAAAGATTAATAATAATTATACCTTTAATATAATTATATTAAAATTAATTAGAATAATTATACATTCAAAATAATTACTCAAATATACAAAAAATACCATAAATTGGTACTAAAATTGGTTTAACTTAAAAACCAATGAATCAACATGTAAAACAAATTATACCATTGGATTCCCCATGGAAAAATACACATATACCACTTTTATGGCATATCTGTAAAGTCAATATTTAAGGAATTATAAGGTATAATACCTTATAGAAATCATAAAACCTTCTTTATCTCAAAAACTAATGAAACAACATGTAAAATAAATTGTACCAGTGGATTCCCCACAAAAATCCACATATAAAACAATTAATAAGCTAATTCCCAAAATGAATACTTAAGGAATTATCCTGAATATATGCACTTTTTTGGTCAACGCATATATTCAGTGATCATAGCTAATATCTTCTAAACTATACATGCTAGAATGATGAACCAAAAATAAAGTTACCACGTAATTACTGTAAGAACACAGATATGAACTTTATTTTTCAAATTATAAACAAGGTTAAGACTTATGAGGAAATATTGATAAAAATCAACAGAGCTGTTGACCACTTTGTTGTGAAAGTAGTCCAAACTTAAAAAAAAGTACACAGTTGGATTCTCCTAGTTCATTCGTGAAGAATGATGTAATTTTTATTATTAAATTCAGGGTATAACCCCCTGAAATCAAGGTTTGAAGTTTAAAATATTGAATTTCGACAGAAAAGATGAGTTACAAGAAAAATCATCAAAATTAGAGTTTTGATGATGTAATGAAAAGCTCTTGGAAGCATAATAAGGTTATGTCAGGCTATCAGAATTCACTCTCTGAATTGCTGTAGCGTGAAAACCTTAAAAGTTATTGAGGATCAAAGTTTGAGCTTAAATTGAGCTGTTATGATCACATACTGTAACCTTAAATTAAGTTTAACAGTCTTAATAGTGATAAAATTGGTGAATACTATTAGTTTATGATTAAAACTAATAAAATCCACGAAATTTGGGGTTCTGCCAAGCCTCTGATGTCATCAAACTTAAAGTTACAGTGATAACTTTAAATAATGGTGCAATAATGATGTAAGATGGTTTGATCATGATGTAATCACCCTCAAACCTTAAAATATTGATCAATTCCAGTGGATATGATCAGTACACGTCTACTAGAAGCCTGTTGGACTCTAGGAGGGAGGTATTTACTATAAATAGAGCTCTTTTTACTCTGTTTTCCCCTCAGACGCATCAAAAACATTAAATCAATTAAATCAAAGGTAATTTCTTTATTCTTTATATATAAAACTGTTATATTATTAAAGACCAAAGACCACCTTGCTATAATCATCTATTTTGACGTGATTAAATCATTTATTTAATTGTTTTTGTTAAAAATCTCTCTAAAAAACTCATTTCCACGTAAAATCAAGAAATTTAGTAATTTTCTTTATTTTTTATTGTAAATACAATTTGAAAAGGTTGTATTATATTCTTTTGGCGTAAAATATCTCAAAATTATTATTTTAAGTGTTAAAAGTAGGTTATTTCATCTTATTATAATAATTTCTCTCTTATTATTACTCTTAATAATTCTTAATTAATATAAATAGTATTTATATTAATATATAACTTTAATATTAGTAATACTATTGTTATTAATTGTTTTTTATTTATAAAAAACAGTTTTTTACGCCTTTATTATTTGTTGGTAACAATAATAAAGAGCTTTATAATATATTAATTATTTTATATTAATATATTATTTGCAATATTATAATTTCATATAATATTAATTATATTATTATATTTATTTAATAATATAATATTTTTACGCCATAATAATAATATTTCTTTATTATTATTATTATTTTAATCTTATTTATTTCAATTATAAGGACATTCAGAGTACAATAAGTAAAAAATTAGTAATTTTTACTTATTGTTTCATAGTCAAACCTTACAATGACAGACAATGAAAAATGTTGTATGTTTCAAGGTTTATTTACCTTTAGCAGGCCCTTGTACAAATTTATGATCTATACTCTTTGGCAATTTGCCTTTAGAGTTTATAACGGGGTTGATAACAGTGATTTTCTGTTTTTCAATTTGTTTTGGTGATCAAACTGGTTTTGTTGGAGCTTTTCTGGGTTTTTTGGCCCTTGGCACGGCTATTGGTGTCCACTCTTTTGAGTTGATTATCACTTCACTGTGTCTTTTCTGCTTGCCCTTGGTTTTTGGCAGCACATCTCTGTCTTCTGAGGCTGTCACAGATGGATTTCCTTGTGACTGGGTTTCTAGTGGAATATAGTATTTTTCCACTATTCAGAAAAGATATTTCAGATTGTATATCAGTATTTTATGATAAAACAAAATGATTTTATTCAATTCTACTGTTATTTTTCAAATTTTTAAGTACTATATGTTTTTTTATTATTTCTTATATGTTTTTTATTGAAAAATAACAGTTTTTGAGTTTTTCACTTGTATTTTTATAAGTGAAAACTGTAATATCCAAGTGTTTTGTGAATGATTCACTTGTATATTATTATGTTTTTGTATAAACACGTCAAATATATTAAGTTATAATAAATTTGATTTGTTATTAAAAATATTCTAAATAATATTTATTTTAACACTTGATTTTTGATTAAAATATCAATCAATTACAAGTTTTCACGTCAATTTGTGTGATGTCTTGTTCTAAAGGAAATATTTAATTAAAATATTCCTTATAAATAATAAAAAATTATTTTATTATTTAATATTTATTAATTATTTATTAATAAATGTTTCTTTATTAATTTTCATGCACTTTGGTGAAAAATAATAGTAAAAAATAAGTAATATACTGTTTGTATATTATTATTTATATTGAAATTTAAATAATACTGTTGTATTATTATCAAATTTCGTGAAAATTATTGCAATATACTGAAATAAAGAGGATTTGTACTCTTACTCTCAACAAAAATATTTGTAATATATATCTTTGGAGAAAAAATTTATATATATAATATATGATGCTATATTATATAAAAATAATAATAATGATAATAATAGAAAATAAGATAATTCCAAAATTTTACTCACTGTTAGTAAACTACCCTGTAAATAACTGAATTTTACACCTAATTAAGTTGAAAACACGTCCAATAAGGTTGAAAAACCACGGCCAGGCCTCCAAACTATCAGGGTGAGTCTATATAGTAGCTATAAAATGTAGTTACAAGCTAGTATTATGACTGTGAAACGCCAAAAAACAAATAAATATAAATCTTCAGGTCTTACTGCTATGTGGTAACAGTGGTGATGAGTCTATTGAGGACCTGGGTTGCAATACTCTAATATCTTTGACTGTGAAGAAATACTACAGTAATTATATTTTAATTATATCTTTAATAATTCTAAGGACACTACTGATTGATAACAGTTTTGTCACATAAGAATATGGATAATGAGATAAAATGATGGGTTTTCAAGGAAAAAACCCTTCTTTTTATATCTTTCAAGACTGTCAAGAGTTATTAACTCTTCACACGTCAGAGGAGTGAAACCTTTCACTCCAATGATCAATCTGTGGTTCTGGATCATCAATTCTGACGTCAATAGAGGCAGAATTGTGGTTTTGGACCCACAAATGATCATTCTGGATCAATACAGGGTGAAAAAACTTTTCACCTGCCACGTCAGCACTTGGATGACGTTGTTCTGGTGTCTGTATAATCAATAATGATGATTTTAGAGAGTTTATATCCTCATAAGTATATTATTTTAAGTATGAGAGCAATACTGTTTGATACAAGTTTGATACAGTCATGTATTGCTAGAAAACCTTCCAATCAAGATATCTCAGTCAGTTCTTAAGATATCAAGAAGCCAAGAGCACAGAATTGAAGGGCTTAATGAGCTCTTCAATTTGGTGTGCTTCATGTTTACTCTTCTTTAAAATAGCAAACGTTATAAGGGTTTTAAGCTTTTGGATGTATTTTTGTACATCAGTATGAGGCTTCAAAAAATTCCATACCAGATATCTTCTTCAATTTGGAAGATATCTGTATTCTGATGATACAGTCTTGTAGGGCTTGATTAGCTCTAAATTTTGGTATATTACACTGTACAGTTGTATGAGTGTATGCCAAAGATACAGGGGTTTGTTTATATTGTTGTTTTCAGAATATCTGTATTTTGGTTGCTAAACCTTTGAACCAAGATCCCTCAGTCAATTTAAGAGATGCAGAGGTCTAAGGTGTCTCAAATTGAAGCTCTTGCTTAGATCTTTAATTTGTTTATACTTTTGTACAGTTTTGTACAAGCCCTCTTTGACTTTCAGGGGGGTCTTGGTTTTAAAATAAAGGTCATATGGTATCTCCACTTGTAGTGGTGTTACAGCAACATGGATGATAACATTGTGTAGCTCTCTATGTGAGATTTAAGAAAAATACCATTTTGGTATAGAATAACTTAAATATGCATAAGTTAGATGAGAGGTGAAAATAAGGGTTTTGACTTGTTTATTCTCCTCTAGGTTTGCTTATTCTGTTTGGATAAGGTTGGTGTTTAATTTAAGAGGAGTTTTTTCCTCTTATTTCTTACCTGTATTGACTATGTTTGTTCAATACTTGTCATACCATTAGTTATGGTATGTTGGATGTCATGCTAGTGCTCTGTTTTGAGTCACAGGCTGACATTTATACCTTACAAACCAGAACTATTCATACTATTCAAGAGGACTATACTGAATTTTATAAAGCCCCAGAAGATACCAAAAGAAGACTAAATCAAGCTTTAAAGAAGCCAAATCACTGAAAAAGGCATAGGGAATACCTGGATCAAGATATTGACAACTTGTTCAATTACTGCCAAAAAATGAAACCCCAAACACAAGGGCATGTTTCTGGAAACACCCCATACCACCAGGAAGACATCAAACCAGATTCTTTATTGGTGAATAAGGCAAGGTATCCATCAAAATACAAAGATGGAGATAATATGCCTTATACTGAAAAGGAAGCCTTGAAACACCTTCCTGAGTCCTCAAGCTTGCCCAAATTCTGTGGAACTGGAGAGGATGATCATACAGAACTCATAGATTATATTGATGGACTCTTCACTGATGTACCAAGTATACCAGATTACTGGATTACTTCCATATTAAATACAGCTTTTAAATGACATGCTAGTAATTGGTAAACACAAATGAAAGAAATCCATGGCAGAAGAACTGGCCATGGTGGAGGAGCCAAATAATCCAAAAATACAGAAATGATATATGGAGATGGGAGAAAACACTTTCATCTGGAAATAATAGATACACAATGGACAAAGATCCATATTATTGGTGTTGGAGACAGTCAAAAAGGATAATAGCCATTGACCCTCACATAACAACAGAAATGAGAAGTCACAAACTGTTGACCAAACTACCAGGAGACTTAGAGCATGCTGTAAAATTCAGATGCTCCAAAGAATCCACCTTGGATGAAATATAAACTACTTTGCAAGAATTAAGGATTAGAACATCTATTGGTAACTACAATAACTATAGTACTGGTGATAACAAGGAGAATCAAACCCTGGAAACCAAAGAAATTCATGATTCAGATTCTGGAATCACAGCAGGATTTCAAAACTGGGAATCACCCAATCACTATGCAGACATTTCTCCCAAAGACAGGCAAGACATATTTGCAAGAGAGGAAGAAATAAGAAAAGACCAAGAAGGTCATGAATCTGACTCTGATAGTGTGGGGAATGGCTGTGGAGATAATTTATACAGTGAACCCAACCCCCATGAGGAATATTTGGTGGAATTTAAGAGACATGGAATAGAGGAAATTGGTTCAGTCCACTCCCAAAGGAGGAAACCAATGACCAAACACCTGGATGATTTGAAACATAAGCCACCAGACAGGGAGGTTATGGCAACAAGAAAAGTTGTTGCCTCAAGGTCACATGAACCATGCTGATACCTCCAAGAAGAGAGAAAGGTCTCATCAATAATGAGCCTTTTTTTAGAGGGAGGGTATGTCAGCCTGTGACTCAAAACCAGAGCACAAGCATGACAGCCAAATACCATAAACCAATGGTAAAGCCAAGTACCACCAAAACATGAATCTGAGGCAAATTAACTCAAAAGGTCTCAAAAGGAAGAGGATAATCACCTCTTTCCAAATGTACCAGTCCCATCATCATAGGACAAAGAATAAGAAAGTTATTCCTGCTGAAAGCTATTGTTGAGCATAAACCTTGATTTTCACCTCTCATCTGAAATCCAGAGGAAGAGGCTTAACCCCATCAAATGGGTATGACGATTGAAGCTCTAAGTCAGGGATATCCATTGGTCCTAGCCAAACTGAGCTAGCACCAGAATTACAGATCTTATGACCAAAATAAGGTCAAATAAGGGTGACTAAAATATTCACCCCTCATTAAACTTCTACAGTTTTAGTGTGAGATACCCAAAGTGGGGTCCTTTTGGAAAGAGAACAATCAGGGCTATCTAATAGTGCTCTTCATTTCTCCATATCTTATCTATAGCAAAAGATATGGAGCAAACAAGTTCCATACAGATTTTGGACAAATCATAAATGTGTACAAGAAAACTTGTACATGGCATAACTTTGCCATATTTAATAATAAGCATACCAAATGAGGTACCATTGTGTAGATCATATCCAGGGATACACAATTAACCAATCTTTGCTCTCAATATATCAAAAACTGACAAAGTTATAGCAGTTTCAAGGTTAAAATCCCACAGTTTGGCCAATACAGCCTTACAGTGCGATACTATCCCATAAGTATGATTATGAGGTGTCAAACAGATGGAGAAGGTTTTTTATGCTTTAATACCTCATAGTTAAGTCAAATACAGAGGTCCATACAGGTTCTGTACAGCTTCTGACGCGTCAGAAGCACCAAAACACACCTGTAAACTCCATCGGTGAAAGTCTTCACCCTGTATAGGGTAAAAATAACTACTTGTGGTTCTAAAGCCACATTTCCACCAAATAACAGTCTGTGTTGAGTGTATAGAACCACAAACCAACCCACAGTAGTGAAAACCTTCACTCTGTGGTTGTGTGCAGAGGTAAACCACCTCTCCCTACCCCAGAACAAGCTAAAAGGAGGCTTTGCCCCACCAGGAAGCAAATCCAGCATCCTGTTCTTAGTATTCTTATGTGGTATAACTTCTTAAAAGAAGTGTTACCCTTAGAATCTAACAGGTTATACTTTAAAATTAAGTATTTTAGGGTTTGTTATTGTAAACCAAGAGGCAAACACTGCACCCGGGGCTATCAGTAGCACTCACCATCACTAAATTCATTTAGCATAGCCCTTTTTACCCTCTATTATTCTAATTATCATCTTTATTTTCGTGTCACACTCAGAGTTATAGCTTTTATTTGTCATTGTAAAGCTATATCATAGAGTCACCCTGACAGTGAGCCTGTGACGTATGTATAACATAACCACAAGGCCACAAATCATTTTATATACACCTGATTTAGTCTTCAACAGACTTTTTCATTAAATTTAAAAAAAAAAATAACAAAAAAAAGTATGACTTTTTTTGATCAACAAAGTTATAAATATCATGTTATTTTTGGATTCTACACCAAAAATGACCTAGGGTACACCCATAGGATGTTATACCCAAAAAGGCTTATTTCTTATGTTATTGGAAGATTCAATAATCTCACAGTACTAATGTAACTTTTTTGATTTTTTTTAAAATTGTTAAATTTAAGCTTAGATAAGCTTAAATTCAAAGTTGCATAAGGTTTATGCAAACTTACCAAAATTTTAGTTAAAGTTGAGGTGTTGTCCATATTTACTGAATTGGCTAAAGATTTGCCATACAGAATGTAAATCCTGCGTGATCTCAATTCAAAAGTTTTTAAGGCCATAGTATGGCTTTAAATAAATAAAAGGGCAAACTCTAAGCAAAAAGGTGGGACAAAGGATAAAGACCAAACAGAGCTGGGGTACCCAGCTTTTTGGATCTGCGAGGATGAAATTAAGGTTGTCCACCCGTATTGGAGTATTCTTAGCCTAATTCAAAATTTGAGATTAGAATTTGATCCAACCTTAAAATTTAAACTGGTTTTATCCCAATTTGGACAGGAATTTCACGCTGAAAAAGGGTAAATCCCAATCTGCAGGCTTGAAATTAAATTTTTGAGACCTGTAAAAGCTTGAATAAGCTTAAAACCTTAAGGCTACAAGCATTGAAACCTTATCAAAGTTAAGGTTTAGTGTGTATTGCTATTTTAAATGGAAAAATAGTAATAACTCCAAAAATTCATTAAAAATCCCATTCTTAATGGATTTGCTTGAAGCTTTCACACAGCTGACCACTCAATAATATCTATATATAGATTACATTTTACTTCTCTTTTATAAACAGATCTCCTGGGTAATTACATGTACATTTACTCTTTTAATTATACTTAAAGAAAATCAAGATTTGTTTAAAAATTAATTAAAAATTGAGTTTAAGAGATTTCTGCTTGAAACTCTATTTTCAGTTTTCCATGTGCTGAAATTTAATATAAATAAACTTATTTTTTATTAAAACATAAAATAGTTAACTTAAATGAGGATTAAAGTTACTTGGAGTTAAGAATAACACTAGTAACTTTAAATTGCAATTTGAAATAAGTCAACTTAAGTTAAGAACCTTATTTTTAAGCCTGGTTTTTTAGTTTTGACCCAAGCACATCCTCTATATCCATTATGAATCATGAGAGCTTCTCTGTAGACATAAAAATAGTCTTTTCATCACTGTTTTTGTCCATTATCAATCATCAATCCAATCATATTAGACATTTAAACAGGTAAATTTTGATTATATATAAAATCTTATTATTAAAGTATTTCTTAAGTATTTGATTCTTAATAAATCTTAAATTAACGCATTGAAATCATAGAAATTAAATTATTTTTGTAATCACCTAGAATATATTTTATTTTATAAAATTGTTGTATTTAAAATATCTTTTAAAATCCTCAAATTCCTCTCAAAAGCTCTTTAATCATATTTTTTATTATAACGAGTTGTGTCATCTTTAAAATATTGACTTTTGGTGTGTTTTTTAACTTATAAGCAGTATTCAATATGAAAACCTTCGTTGTTTGACTTGTTGTATTAAATAAGTATTATAAGTAAG
Source organism: Austropuccinia psidii (assembly GCA_023105745.1). NCBI lineage: Eukaryota > Fungi > Basidiomycota > Pucciniomycetes > Pucciniales > Sphaerophragmiaceae > Austropuccinia > Austropuccinia psidii. The sequence continues at coordinate 73,600,068 of JALGQZ010000001.1, read as the reverse complement.
TTTTCTCTAAAATGCTACATCTTTTGTATCTAGTATTAGCTTTTTTATATATAATTATTCTGTAAGTATTATTTCTGCACATTGTGTGGCTTAATTCTTTTATAAATAATATTTATATATCATTTAGAAGTGGCTAAATAGTTATATTTCCCACGTATAATTGTCTCATTAAGAGCTTTACACTTCTTATTGTTATAATTGTCAGTGACTAAAACAATACTATAGTAATTATAATTTATTATAATTATTACATTTTTCTCATTATTATTTTATAAAATAATAATTTATTTTATTTTATATATAGAATTATTTCTAGTAATTGACTTTAAATTTGTGGTTAGATCATTTCATTATATTTTATTTTTCCACTAAGGAAATTCATAGTACTCTTGATATTGTTACTATTATCAAGGGTTTCATAGAAAAACCTTAAAATCACTATAATCAATGAGCTCCATATGATAATATTCTCCTGTGCCAGAGAATTTGGGCCAGCTTGAGCCCTCTGGAAGCTGTTTCAAGGCTTCATTCTCAGAATAAGACATATTATCTCCATAATAGTATTGTGATGGAGATCTTACCTTATTCCCCAATGTGGTATCTGGTTTGATTTCCCCTTGGTGATATGGATTATCCATCACATGGCCTTGTGATTGGGACTTCATGGTAAGGTATATTTCAAACAGTTTGTTTATGTCTTGACCCAGAAACTCCCTGTCCCTTTTGCCATGGTGTTTTTCTTAAAAGACTTAATTCAGTCTTTTGTTGGTCTCCTCAGAGGCCTTTCTCAATTGAGAAGGTCCCTCTTGAACAGGTTTGACAATTTTGTCCATGGAGACTGTCAATTTTTTCATCCTCTCATGGCTTTCTTTGAGTTCTGCAAACTGATTTTGAGTTTGCTCAGCAAAGTGGGACATTTTTAACCACAGTGAATCACTGTTTAGGTTACTCCTAGGTGTAACAACATTATACTCAATCTGAGTGGGGGTAATATTTCTATTAATGGGGCTACTGATTATAGAAGTATGTACAACTATTTCTTGTTCTTGTGTACTTCTTTTACCAAGTCCAACAGCTTCTGGATCATTGGGGCTGACTCTTTCTGCCTTTGGTTGAAAGAGGACTTGTTTTTTCCCTTGTATCCTTGTCTTCTCCTGGAAACTTCCTGGGATTGTGAATAATGGTAACTGTGGCCACTTATCTGCTGGTTCCTGAATGGTGTGAAGCCACTGGAGAGATACTTTGGCCTACTCCTTGTGAGCATGAAGGAATCTTAGTAAGCCCTGTCTGTGTCAGCTTTTCTTCTATAGCTTGGATAGTGGCTTGACTCTCCCTTATCCTTTTTCACCTCACCTCCAGGAGTCTGAAATTCCTAGTGGGATTCCAACCTTTGGTGATTACCATAAGGTCTTTGCAGTCTATCTTTTTGAGACATATCTTCTGGAAACTTGCTCCAGGTTCTTCCAAGTGGGATGCTAGGTTGAACCTCTTGTTGCCCGTGCTCCATTTAAAAAGGTGTTTGAGCAATTGGTTGACCTGAATAACCTGATCCATATCCTTCCAGTCCTCTGGTTTGAGGTTTCTGTGCAATTGGAATGTGAATGGCAGAGTGGGTATGATTTCCTTCAATGTATTGCCATCCACCACTGTTAACCTTTGAGATATGACCACATACCCAAAAGAGTCACAAGAAATATTTAAAATAATTATACATTCAAAATATAAAATTGCCATAAATAGGCATAAAACTTCGTTTAACTCAAACGCCAATGAATAAACATGTGAAATGAATTGTACCATTGGATTCCCCATGGTAAAATACACATATACCATTTGTATGGCATATCTGTAAAGTCAATATTTAATACGTTATAAGTAATAATACCTTATAAAAACATCAATCCTTAATTATTTCATATACCAATGAAACAAAATGTGAAATAAATTGTACCATTGGATTATCCATAAAATTCCCATATAAAGCAATTAAGAAGATAATCTCAAAACTCAATACTTAAGGAGTTAAGCTGAATATATGCACTTTTTGGTCAACACATATATTCAAGGATTTTAGCTAATATCTTTTGAAATATCTATGATAGAGTGATGAACCAAATAGAAAGTCACCACGTAATTACTGTAGAAATACAGAAATTAACTTCATTCTACAAGTTATAAACAAGGTGAAAACCTGTAAGGGATTATTGATTAAAATCAATAGAGCTGATGACCACTTTGTTGTGAAAGTGATCCAAACTTGAAAAAAAGTAGACAGTTGGATTCTTGTAGTATATTCGTAAAGAATGATGTATTTTCTATCATAATATTCAAGGTATAACCCCTTGAAATCATGAGTTGAAGTTTAAAATATTAAATTTCAACAGAAAAGATGAGTTACAAGAAAAATCATCAAAAATAGAGTTTTGCTGATGTAATTAAAATCTCTTGGAAGAATAGTAGGGTTATGCCAAGCTATTAGAATTCACTCTCTGAATTTCTGTAGCGCGTAAAAATCAAAAGTTATTAAGGATCAAAGTTTGAGCTTAATTTGATCATTTATGATCACTCACTGTAACGTTGAATGAAGTTTAACCGTCATATGAGTGATAGAATCGGTGAATACTGTGATTTTATCATTAAAACTAATAAAAGCCACAAATTTTGGGGTTCTGACAAGCCTTGAGGTCATCAGACTTAGAGTTATAGTGATAACTCTAAATAATGGAGTAATAATGAGATAAGATGGTTTGATCATGATGTAATCATCACCAAGCCTTAACATCTTGCTCAATTCCAGTGTATATGATCAGTGCACGTCTTTTAGAAGCCTGTTTGACTCTAGGAGGAAGGAATTTAATATAAATAGAGCTCTTTTTACTCTATTTCCCCTCAGACGCTTACAAAACATTAAATCATTAAATAAAAAGGTAATTTCATTATTCTTTATATATTTAAAACTTTCATATTATTAAAGACAAAAGATAATCATATAATAATATTCATCTCTGACATGATTATTGCAATTATTTAATTGTTTTGTTTACGTTTCTCTTAAAAACCTCAATTCCACGTAAAATCAAGAAAATTTGTAATTTCTCTTAAATTTTATTGTGACTACAATTTAAATAAGTTGTATTTACATTTCTAGGTGTAAAATTATCCAAAATTATTATATTAAGCATTCAAAGTAGGTTATTTCTCTCATTATAATAATTTTTCTCTATTATTACTTTCATAATTCTATAATTGATATAAATAGTATTTATATTAATTTATAACCTTAATATTAGTAATATTATTGTTATTAATTGTTTTTTATTAATAAAAAACAATTTTTTGCGCCTTTATTATTTGTTGGTAACAATAAGAAAGTGCTTTTAAATATATTATTTATCTTATATTAATATTTTTTTTTTATTTTATTATATTTTTATAATATAAATTATATTATTATATTTATTTAATAATATAATTACTTTACGCCATAATTCTAATAATTCTTTATTATTCTAATTATTTTTATCTTATTAATTTCATTTATAAGGACATTCATAGTACAATAAGTAAAATATTAAGAATTTTTACTTATTGTTTCATAGTCAAAACTTACATTTGGGGGCCTGGCTGTGATATTTACTTTAAAGACCTTTAAAGAGATTCAAGTTGGGCTTATCCAATAATAAATTATAATTATAATCATAAAGTTATATAATAATTTTGTATTTTATTGAATTTAAAAGCTATTGAGGCATTTGGAAAGCAATTGTACTGTCTTACAAATGGTTTTTCACAATCTGAGACTTGCAAAAACTTTCTTTGAGTGACTCTAGTGATTAAAAAAGATATTTTAGAAATTAAACATAATTTTATATTAAAATTTAATTTCAAAAAGAATCATCTTCCTTTTTTATTTTATTCTTTAAAAATAAAAACATAAAAAATATTAAAAACCAATAAAAAAGTTATTTTATTCATTTTAATCTCATTTCTTTATTTATTTTCACTTTTTAAAAAGATATAAGAGAAATTTTTACATGGAAAATTACCATATCTTACCAAAAATAACACTTCTTATATAAAAGACTTATATTTATTTTTCTTTTTTAGTGTTTGAAGACAATCTAACAGAGGACAACCCAGCCACTGTTGAAAGATTGGTGGAAGAAACCTTCCCAAGGTCTCCAACACCAATTGTCACTAAGAAAAAGAAAGCTAAGAAATTAGACTTTCCAGGACCCACTATTCAGGACTCTGAAGGTGAGTACCTCATTTATAAATTACCATAAGACGAATTCCTGTTCTGAAATCCTCTTATTTTCTTATTTTCCTTAAGTCATGACTACCAGAAGAGGATCCCAATACTACATCCAATCAGATGGAGCTGGACTCAGAGGTATAATTGATTCCTCAAAAGGGAAAAGGCAGGGCAATATCCCCAGTGGAACAGAATCCACACAAGGAAGTGCCTTATCCCAAAGGCAAGTCCCAGAAATGCCTATCATATCTGAGCCAGAGTTAGAACTAAGTATGAGTAACTCAAACAGGTACAAACCACATTCAGAGGGCTCAGATAGACATTTAAATGAGCCAGTACAAACAGTACTACACAGTGTACAAGGACAAAGATTGGGAAATGTTGCCCCAAATACACCAAGGAGTGATGAACTCCTGGCACATCCTGAAAAAGTTCCTCAAGGAGGAGGAAATAGTGAAATACTCCAATGGATGGAATCCAATATCATGCAAACCTCAAATCAAGAAGATCAAGGAGTACCATGCCAAAAGGAAAGAGGAAAGCAAGGAAGAAGCCCCAGTAGCTTCTACCAGCAGGCCTCAAGTCAACCAACCTCCCCAAGAAGGGAGGAAGAACAAGAAAAAGAATTGGAGGAAACCATATTCCCCAAGTTACAGGATCCCAAATATCCAAAAAGATGCCAGGGACAATTTCTTCAACATGGCCAGAACCTTGATGGAATTCAAAGACAAAGAGGAGCAAAGAATGGGACAACCCCATTTCCCAAAGAAGTAACCTTGTCTCCTGATGTTGTAAATACTTTAACAGAGCTTAAAAATAGTATTTTACCTCTTAAATACATCAAAAGTAGTTTATTATCTTTCCAAAAAATAAATAATAGCTTATCATCTTTAACAAAACTTGTTGTACAAAATAAAAAAGAAATTGATAACATAAAAAATATGATTGAAAATAATAAACCAAAAGTATTAATTGATAATACTCAAAAATTAATACAAGGACAACAAGAGTTGTACAACTACATAAGTCATATCAAAGGAAAAACTTTAACAATCAATTATGACGTGAGTGTTAATAATCTTACAGAAAAATTAAACAAATTAAGCATTTTTGTAGAAATATTTGAAGAAAAGACTTAATCACACCAAAAATTACTTTTGGATCATGTGGAAAAGAGTGATGAAGAAAGAATGCATCTGAAAGCTGACATTCAAAGTGAAATAAGGCTTATCACTGATAAAATGCATAAAATTAATGAGGCTAACTCAAATATGCCAAAGTTATCAACCCCATTTTCCCACATAAGAAGCCCTGTTAAACCAAAGGAGGAATTAACAAACCCATTCATAACAGACTTAAGTCACCAAGAAAATAACCAAGTCTTAATGAAGGAAGCACCTCAATTAAAAGAATTGCCAAAATTCACAGGAGAAGGTGAATATGACCACATGTCATTTATCAAGACAATTGACATGCTACAAGACGATTATGGCATACCAGATGAATTGATTACTGCAAGATTTCATTCATTGTTTCAAAAATCTGCAAAAACATGGTATTATGGCAAAAGACAAACAAATGGCAAAAATACCTGGTCTTGGTGGAAACAAGAAATAATCACCAAGTGGGCTAATGATGCCTGGAGGTACAAGATAGAAAATGCATTTTAAAATTCTTTCTTTGACCAAGACAAAGATAAACCTTTAAGTTGGTTCTTAAAACAAGTAGAAAGACTCAATGCATTGTACCCAGAAATGTCACAAAAGATGGTGCACATGAAAATACTTAAGAAATGTGGAGGAGAGCTAGAACATTCCCTAAGAAGCAGGTGTATAGAACCATGCTCCACAGAAGAGTATATCAATGTACTAGAAGACATAGTGACAAGAACAAAAATTGGCGCAACTTGGAAGAAACTGGACATTAAAAGTCCAAATAAGCCATTTATCAAAAAAGATAAATCAAAAGAAGCTTTCAAGCCCAATACATCCAAACATAATGAGCAAAGAAAAGGCCATAAATGTGGAGGTGTTGGACAATTAGCCAATAATTGCCTCAAAAAGGCAAATATTAATGAAATTGTGGAAACAGAAAGCCACAATGACAAAGAGGAGGAATCTGACTCTGAAAAAGAAACAGAAGAGTCAGAAAGTTCTGAAAGTGATGAAATTAATATAATTAATGCACAAATTAATAATATATATATAATTTATGAATTACTAGATGTCAACTCAAACTTACCACAAGTTTGAACCTGTGACACAAACCTGACAAATATACAAGATGCCAAAATGTACAGAACCAAACCCGCTAAAGGAATGGGATATACAGCAGGAAAATCAAGTAGAAGTATTGTTATGGTTGATAACCAAGAAGGAAAAGTGAGCTTGGATACAGGAGCATATTGTACCTGTGTTGGTAAAAGCTATTTAAATACCATTGTCCCAGATTGGGAAGAAAGACTAATGCCAATACAAGGTGTCAAATTTAGCAGTGCAAGTGAGAGAATGAAGCCCCTTGGAATAATTGACTTAACACTAATTTTTCCTCACCCCTCACAATGTGTCAGAATTAAAGTAGAGTTTGTAGTAATGGATAACTGTACTAGTAATCACTTCATACTTGGAAATGACTACTTGTCAATTTATGGTATAGATATCTCTAACCAAAAAGATAGATATTTTACCATAGGAGACAACAAAAGACAAAGGTTTGGCTTCTTAAATAACAAAAAACAAATCACAGTTATTAAGAATGAAGAGAAAAGTCAAGAAAAAGAACTTTTTATATCTGAACAGCTCAAAGAGGCAGAATTCAATCAAGAATTAACAGAAAAAATGAAAGAAAAATTGATTGACCTCCTATTTAAGTACAAAAATGCCTTTGCAACTGACAAAGAGCCACTAGGTGCCATAATTGGGCATGAGGTAGATATAATTCTTAATGTGGAAAAGCCTTACCCACCCTTACTAAGGAGACCTGCTAACCCAGCTAGTCCAAGGGCTAGAGAAGCCCTAGAGGTACACATTAAAGAATTAATGGACCTTGGAGTATTAAGAAAAGTAGGACATAATGAACAGGTAGAGGTAACTACACCTCTCATTATAGCTTGGCAGAATGGAAAATCAAGAATGGTACGGGACTTCAGAGCCCTGAACACCTATACCATTCCAGACAGATATTCAATACCCAGAATCCATGAGACATTGAAAAAATTGTCACAAGCCCATTACAGCCATGGATGCCTTAAAAGGTTTTCATCAAAATGTCTTAACAGACAATGCCAAGAAACTACTGAGATTAATAGTCCACTGTGGGATTTTTGAATACTTAAGAATGCCATTTGTCATAAAAAATGCACCTTCCCATTATCAAAGGATGATGAATACCATATTTCCTGAAGAATTATCAGAAGGATGGATAATTATCTAGATTGATGATATCAAAGTTTGCTCAGGGACTTGGGAAAATCACCTTACAAGACTAGAAAAGGTACTACAAAAAATAGTGCAAGTGAATATGAAAATTTCCTTGAAAAAATGTCATTTTGCATATAGTGAACTAAAAGCACTAGGACATGTTGTGTCTGGACTTAGTCTAGGAATAGAAAAAAATAAAGTAGCAGCAGTACTACTTAAGCCAATGCCTCAAACCAAAAAAGAAATGCAATCATTTCTAGGATTTGCTGGCTACTATAGACAGCTTATAAAGGACTTTGCAAAAATTGCCAAATCCTTGTATAAACTATGTGATCAACAAACAGTCTATGAAATGGCAGAAGAAAGAGTCAAGTCATATGAAGAATTAAAAAATTCCTTAACAAATTCCCCATTTCTTCTAATGCCAGATTGAAAACTACCCTTCAAACTTTACATTGATGCTTGTGGAGAAGGACTAGGTGCTGCACTACACCAGCCACAAATTATCAATGATTAACCAGTGGAAGGACCAATTTGTTTTATTTCAAGACAGATAAAGCCAACAGAAGCAAGATATGGAGCAAGCCAAATTTAATGCCTCTGCTTAGTGTGGGCTTTAGAAAAATTAAATTATTACTTGGATGGAACAGTAGCTGATGTGATTACAGACTGTAATGCTGTAAAATCTCTATTCAATATGAAAACTCCAAATAGACACATGTTGAGATGGCAAATTGCTATCCAAGAATATAGAGGAAACATGACTATTGTTCATAAATCTGGTAATATTCATAAAACTGCAGATGGCTTTAGCAGATGGGGTCTAGCAAATACCCCTGACAATCCAGCATGGGTACCACAGGAAGAGCACCATATAGAAGGAATATATGTCACAGACCTTGGTACAGAATTCTTCAACCAAGTTAGAAAAAGCTATAAGATAGACAAGAATTGCCATATCTTAAGCCAACTTCTAAACACACATGTGCTATGGCCTTAACAGATAGAACCCTGATAAACACTATTTTACATGAGTGTCATGATAGTGTTGCAGCTGGAAATCTTTCAGAAGACAGAACACTAGAAAGGGTCAAAAGCTGCTCTTGGTGGCCAGATTGGAAGAAAGAAGTTGAGGAATTCTGCCAAACCTGTGACAGATGTAAAAAAGCCAACAGAGCCACAGGAAAGAAATTTGGAATTATTATCCAAATCCAGGAACAAAAATACCCTTGGGAAATAGTTCATATGGATTGGGTAACAGCATTACCTCCAGGAGGAGACCGAAGCTATAATTCATTCCTAGTATTAGTTGACAGGTACAGACAAACTCCCATGTTCCTACCATGTCAGAAAGATGACACAGCTATGGACACAGCCATAATGATATGGAATAAAGTCATTAGCCATACAGGCTTATTCCAGAATATTATAAGTGACAGAGACCCAAAATTCCCTTCAGCATTATGGACAACTCTCCATAACTTGTTTGGAACATAGCCATCATTCTCAACATCTTACCATCCTCAAAATGATGGTTTAGCAGAAAGAATGATACAAACCTTGGAAAACATGATCAGAAGATTCTGTGCTTATGGACTAGAATTCAAAGATTCTGATGGTTTTACCCATGATTGGTGTACACTAATACCAGCCCTTGAACTGGCATATAAAACATCAATCCATTCTTTTACTGGAAAAAAACCAGCAATGCTAGAAAAAGGTTGAAATCCAAGACTTCCTTATGATACCCTCAAAAAGGACTTAGTGGATATACATCCAACAGCAAGCAGTTTTAATTTACTGCTTGACAAAGAAAGACACCATGCAAACAGATGTATGCAAGATTCTTTCAAATATGCAAAAGAAAGATGGGATAAAAGTCATAAACCACCTGACTTCAAAATAGGAGACTTGTTCCTAGTATCAACTCTTAATTTCAATAACATAAAAGGTCCAAAGAAATTGCAAGATTCCTTTGCAGGACCATTTATGATAAAAGCACTCCATGGACCCAATGCTGTGCAATTGGAACTCACAGGTGAATTAATGAAAAAACACCCAACTTTCCCTGTAAGTCTGATAAAAGCTTACAGCTCAAGTGATAAGGAACTATTTCCACTAAGAAATGAACCCCCACTTGAAATTCCCCCTTGGAAGAAGGAGAAGAAAAGAAAATTTTAAAAGTCCTTAAAGAAAGAAGGACAAGAAACAAAAAAGAAAGAGAATACCTTGTAAGGTATAGCAATTCAACTCAAGAAGATGAGTGGCTACTTGAGAAAGGTATAACAAATGCTGATAAACTACTAAGAAGGTTCAGACATGAAAGCAAACCTGAATAATAGAAAAATTAAGCATTATTGAGCTTCAAGACTAACAAACTCTATTGAAAAGGTAGGACAGTGGATGATACCCTAATTACACATATCAGATTGTGGTACACTCTTTTTTGGTGGTAGGGAATGTTAAAATTTGATATATGACCACATACCCAAAAAGGTCACAAGAAATATTTCAAATAATTATACATTAAAAATATAAAATTGAGATAAATAGGCATAAAACTTGGTTTAACTCAAGCCCCACTGAATTAAAATGTAAAATAAATTGTACCATTGGATTCCTCATGGTAAAATACACATAAACCATTTGTATGGAATATCTGTAAAGTCAATATTTAATAAGTTATAAGTAATAATACCATATAAAAAACATAAATCCTTAATTATTTCAAATAAAAATGAAACAACATGTAAAATAAATTGTACCATTGGATTATCCATAAAAGTCTACATATAAAGCAATTAGGAAGCTAATCTCCAAAGTCAATACTTAAGGAGTTAAGCTGAATATATGCACTTTTTGGTCAACACATATATTCAAGGATTTTAGCTAATATCTTTTGAAATATACATGATAGAGTTATGAACCAAAAATAAAGTCACTACGTCATTACTTTAGAAATACAGAAATGAACTTTATTTTACAAGTTATAAACAAGGTTAAAACATGTAAGGGATTATTGATTAAAATCAATAGAGCTGTTGACTACTTTGTTGTGAAAGTGGTCCAAACTTAAAAAGAATTAGACAGTCGGACTCTACTAGTTCATGCGTGAAGAATGATGTATTTTTTATATCATAATATTTAAGGTATAACCCCTTGAAATCATGGTTTGAAGTTTGAAATATTAAATTTCAACAGAAAAGATGAGTTACAAGAAAAATCATCAAAAATAGAGTTTTGATGATGTAATGAAATGCTCTTGGAATCATAATGAGGTTAGGCCAAGCTATTAGAATTAAGTCTTTAAATTTCTTTAGCATGTAAAACTCAAAAAGTATTCAGGATCAAAGTTTGAGCTTAATTTGAGCATTTATGATCACTCACTGTAACGTTGAATGAAGTATAACAGTAATATGAGCTACGGAATTGGTGAATACTGTTAGTTTATGATTAAAACTAATAAAAGCCACAAATTTTGGGGTTCTGCCAAGCCTTGAATTCATCAAACTTAGAGTTATAGTGATAACTCTAAATAATGGCGTAATAATGAGATAAGATGGTTTGATCATGATGTAATCATCACCAAACCTTAAACTATTGATCAATTCCAGTGTATATGATTGGTTCACGTCTACTAGAAGCCTGTTGGACTATAGGAGGAAGGAATTTAATTTAAATAAAGCTCTTTTTACTCTATTTCCCCCTCAGAAACTTACAAATCATTGAATCATTAAATAAAAAGGTAATTTCTCTATTCTTTATATATAAAACTTTAAAATATGAAATACCAAAGATAATCTTATAATAATCTTCACATCTGATGTGATTATTGCAGCTATTTAATTGTTTTGTTTAAATTTCTCTTAAAAACCTCAATTCCACGTAAAATCAAGGAAATTGGTAATTTCTCTCAAATTATATTGTAGCTACAATTTAAATAAGTTTTATTTACATTTCTAGGCATAAAACCATTCAAAATTATTCTATCAAGCATTAAAAGTAGGGTATTTCTTTCCTCATAATAAGTTTTCTCTATTATTGCTTTAATAATTCTATAATTGATATAAATAGTATTTATATTAATTTATAACTTTAATATTAGTAATATTATTGTTATGAATTGTTTTTTATTAATAAAGAACAATTTTTTATATTTATTTAATAATATAATTATTTTGCGCCATAATTATAATAATTCTTTATTATTATAAGTGTTTTTGTCTTATTTATTTCATTTATAAGGAAATTAATAGTACAATAAGTAAAATATTAGTAGTTTTTACTTATTGTTTAATAGTCAAACCTTACAACCACTATTTCCAAGGTGTCCTCCTCCAGGTCTTCTGGTTTTGAACAAAACTTCTCTGTCCTCTGGCTGGTTCCTTTGGTAGCCAAGGTTTATGAGGTGTACAGGTGACATATCAGTGTTTGCAAGCAGTCAACAACTTAATGTTCTTAGGGTATTTAACTTTGACTGTTCCTTGTACAAATTTTCTGTCTACTGCTTTCAAAAATTTTCCTTTAGAGGTTACAGGTTAATGATTGTAATCTTCCCTGTACAAGTGGTTAAGGTTGGTTTACCTTGTATTGATGCAGAGTTTTGTGGTTTTCTACTCCTCTGAGTGGCAATTGGTGTCCAAGCTTTGGCTGTGATAAGGCCTTCACTGTGCCTCTTCCCTTTTCCCTTGCTGCCCTCTGGTTCTGAGGGTGTCACTGGTGTGTTTACCTGTGAGTGGGTCTCAATTGGGATGAAGTTTTCTTCCACTGAATAAAACAAGATAAAGAGGTCTTAATGTCAGTGAAGACTTCTTGAAACACTTTTTGCACGTCTAAGAATGGCCTCTGGGCAATATATTTCCATATTATGCTCTTGTATTGTGACAGTGCAATGAAAATTTACAATTACACATCAGAAATACAGCTTATTGATCTCTGGTACACTGTTTGTATACCAGTATCTCACAGATAAACTTGTAATTAGCAAGTATAATCCAAAAAAGTGTTTCCGTAAAGGGCAATTGAAATTATCAACATACCAAACCATGCCTCTAATACTGTGGGTTTTACAGTAAGAGGGGTCCTTTTCAATTGAAAAAATAGACAGTATTGATGGCTTAAAGTATTTTAATATGTAAAAACCCCAAAAATAAAGGTTTTGTGGTAATTAAATGATAATCAAACATGCAACAAGGCGATTAAAAAACAAAAAACACAGTGGTATATAACATATACCACTCGAAAAATAAATATAAGATATATATTATGATTTATTTTTTAATAAAATTATGCTCAAAAAAAGGAAAAAAAATGTCAGAAATAAAAGAAAAAGAAGAAAAAACTCACTTTTCTGAATAAAAAGGTCCAAAAAATCCACAAAAAACATGGCCAGGCCCCCAAAATGTCAGGATGAGTCTATGATGAAGCTTCTTGGGGACTAATTACAAGCTTTAACTATGACTGTGGAACAGTGAAAATAGTAATAAAAAGGCTTATTTATGATAATAAGGGTTGATAAAGGAATATTAAGGGCTGTATTATTGAGAAAGAATGGTGGTGAGCGCTGTTGAAAGCCCTGGATGCAGATTTACATCTTAGGCTACAACAATAAAGACTAAGAGAATTAAACTTATAATTATACCTGATTATTTTCCAAGAGTATAATTTTTCTTGACAGCTGTAGTACATAGGAATTTAAGAGCAGGATGAGGAAGCCTTCTCTGGTGAAGAAAAGGACCCTTTTTATCCTAAAATTGGGTAAACAGGCTTCTAGACCTTTCCACTTAGAGGAAGTGAAGATTTTTCACTCCCAAAGACTGGCTTGTGGTTTTCACAAGGCTTTTATAGCCTCTATTGTGACCAGATGTGTCTTTGAAACCACATTTTGGCAGTTTTCACCAATACAGGGTGAAAGGTTTCATCTGCGGATCACATAGCCCTCTTCTGATGTGTATGAAGCATAAAATGCTGTACAAATACTTTACAGGACCCCAGTATTGAACAACCTATGAGATATTGAAGAATAAACAGGCTTCTTTGTCTGTTTGACACCTAATAATCATATTTATGGGAGAATATCTCACAGTAAGGCTGTATTGGTCTAATTGTGGGATTTTGAACTTACACCTGCCATAGGTTTGTCAGTTTTTGAGATATCAATCTCAAAGTGGGCTCATTGTGTATCCCTGAATGTGTTCTACACAATGGTACCTCAATTTTATGGTTATAATTCAATATGGGAGAGTTATGCAGTGTACAAGATTTTTTGTACATATGTATGATTTGCTTAAAATCTGTATGGAAATTTTTTTCCCCAAAACTTTTTTTCTTAATGAGAGATTGGGAGATTGATGGCACCATCAGATAGCCCTGATTTTGCTCCTTCCAAAAAGACCCCAGTTTAGGTATCTCACAATAAAACTGTAGAAGCTAGATGAGAGTTGAATATTTTATTTACCCTTATTTGACCTTATTTTGGTTAAAACTTCTGTAATTCTGGTGCTAGCTCAATTTGGCTAGTACCATTGGATATCCCTGACTTAGACCTTTATTTTGAATACCCATTTGATGGGGTCAAGTCTCTTCTGCTGGATTTCAGATGAGAGGTGAAAAATAAGGTTTATTCTCAGCAACAACTTGGAGCCCAAACAACTTTGTCATTCCTTGTCCTATGATGGTGGGACTTTTATACTTGGAAAGATGTGAGTTTACCCTTTCTTTTGATACCTTTTCAGCTCATTTGGCCCAGCTCCATGTGCTGGTGGTATTTCAGCTCTAGCATTGATTTATGGTATTTGGCTGTCATTCTTGTGGTCTGGTTTTGAGTCACAGGCCGACAATTAGGTTTCAAACCACAAATTCCCTGAAAAATCAAAATTCTACAGTTAAGACAGAAGAAGGAAGATAAATGAATAGTTTACATAAGCAGGAAGGATTTACAAAAGTATTAGTAATCAGATTCCTTGATTAGTAACACTTAGGGAATTAAGCTGTACAGGAACAATGGAGAATTAGTAATGAAATTCAAATCAGGACTAAAAAAAACACCTCATATTAGTAAACAACCCAAAAAATCAAAGAATTTAGGTGGGACCACCTGAAATGGATTTTCCCAACCATATGAAGCTGAAAAATTCCAAGTACCTCTTTTTAAACACCTCCCATGGAGAGCCCAAAAATTATGAATAGAGGGCCTCTCTTCCCAAATTTTTCCTCTTTCCTTAATACTATTTTTCCCCTCAAAAGTGGAAAGTAGATTTAAATCCATTCTTGACTATCAGGTTAACTAGTCTACAAATATATCACTCTATCATATGAAAGATAAGAAGTTCTTATAAAATAGTCATATGAAAAAAGTCTTAAAATAAAGAAGCAGTCTTATAAAATAAATAAAACCTTATAATATATCTTTATATTATTCAAAGGATAAAAAGGCCTTATATGATAGTCTTATAGATTTCAAATAAATAAAATAGTATTATAAAAAGCATTTCACCTTACTATAAGCAAGCAAAGCTTTGAAGAAAGGAAGGAGGGTCATTTAGTTATTTTACAAATAAATTATCATTATTATTTTATTTCATGAAATCATATTTTCGTTATTACAAGGACAGTTTATCAATGATAAAGGAAAATACCTATTTTATGAATACATTAGTGCTATCGTATTGAAAAAAATAATTATTATCAAATTAAATTATCAAAGAGTGGCTATTACTTATTTTGGTCTTATCAGAGATTTATTACATAAAAAATTATGAATCCTATAAAAAATGTGTTTGATTTTTTGTTTTAGTATCCTCATTAGCCTAGTGTCTCCATCTTATATTTAGTTACTGTTGTAGTAGTGTTTTGTGTGATTTTCACTAGTTTTTTTTCGTTAATTGAATAGTCTTATATTCAAAATGTTAAATAAATATTTTGAGCTCATTCAAAGTCTGACAGAGTCTCTTGAATATGCTCTTCTGAACTAGCCACCATCACTAAATAAATTGATTGTGAACTAAAGGTAAGATAATCCAGCATTTTTCAGAAAGGGAAGTTCAGATTATTCTGACACACAAGAAGAGCTAGGTTTAAAAGCTTGAGCAGAAATTTAAAACTGTCTTCTTGTAATTTCCTCTTCCAGGTACTGCCTCATTTTTCTCCCACACAAGAGGAGTTACCACACTACTACCGGTTAGTTTTATTGATAAGTGCTCAAAGCTAAATTCAGCAAAGGACCAATTTAAAAAGAATATTGGACCTAGGTGAAATCTTCTTATATTTGAAACTAAGGATAAAAAAATTTGAAATGTGAATTAAAGCTATAGTTTATCAAATAAAACACAGTTTTAACTGTCAATGGATCTCAAGGCATTAGGAAAGGGCTTAGAAAATTGAAAAATACAATTGGAAAAATGTAAAAGAAAGATTTTATTAAAATATCCCATGTAAGTATTCATGGTCTCTGGGATTGTTTTGGGAAACCAAAAGAAGAAAATAGAATTGAAAAAGTAACATCCTTTGAAGAGGAATTGTATAAATATACTGCTCTTTAATTTTTTTTCAAAACACAATTAGTACATATGAGGTTTATATACGAATTCTTTTGATTTTGTGAAAAAAATAAAGTCATATTTTTTTGGAAAATTTGAAATTTATTTTGACTGTCTTGAAAGAAATTGAATATAGAAATCATATGAATTTTATTCCTGAATGCAATTATGAAAAAAAAATCAATATTAATGTGAAAGATAAATGGAGATTTAGAAAGAATATTCAGTAATAAAGCTCACATGTTCATAATTTAGGATCAGTTGTTTTAATTTTCCCAATTTCAGTAGATTCCAATTCAGTTGATTAAAATTCTAAAAGACCAAAACTGTTACCTGTACTACATGTGAAAAATGCTACAGTTGAGCGTGAGGTTTGATTGAACTTCAATCTGGGTTGTATTTGGGTTCAACGTAATATACCTGCTGGAATTTTCTGGTTTTTTCTTCACATTGAAAACTCAAAAAACAAAAAAAATTAAGAGAAAATATTTTCCAATACTTCAAACCAAAAATAACTCATAATTGAAAGAAACCAAAAATTCAACAAAAAGAGGAAAAATATGACATTCTTGATATAAATTAGAAAACATTAATTATGTCTTCACTTCTATTCTTTAATCTTCTTAAACTTAACAAAATATTAAATACTAAGAAAAAATAAAATAGGAAATTAATATTTCAGAAATATTTATCTCAGATGAAAGATGAAGGGGGTCAAATAAAGAAAGAAAAAAATGTCAAACTAAATTATTGATTTTTCTTGATTGAAGCTTAGAAAAGTTTCCAAAGGAAACAAACAAATTGTGATATTTGGAATCATTCCTTCACATCAGTGAAAACGAACAAATGAAGCTGTAGAAAAGTATTATAAGGACTGAAATGAGATACTTATAGAGTTAAATAAATAAATATTGAGGGGAGTTGAAATTGAAAAATAACGTTAATAATTGGTATTTTACATCATGTGGGGAACTCTTACAAAGTTGTAACATTTCATTTGAATTAGGAGAAATTATTGGTTCCTTGTGAATATTGTGAGTAATAAAGACAATTTCAAACACATTTGAAGAAAATAACACAACTTCTGATTTATCTGAGATCTTAGCTAAGTTATAATTTTCTAAAGCTTCCAAAACCAATAATGAAATATTTTTTTTGGAAAATAAGTATGGTAAACACAAGTATAATATCTGTATCGAAAAATAGAGGAAATAATTTCATTTCCTCCTTCAATGGTGTGTAAATTATCTTAAAATAATAATATTAAAATTGCATGGTGGATAATTTTTCTGGAAATTTTGCAATCATTTTTAAATTATTTTTATACCTTTGAGGCTTTGTATTTAAAAAAACATAACGAAGTCTTTTTCAATAAGTGAAACCTGTGAAATGGGACAGAAATATTAAATATGAAGGTAAATTTAATCCTTTTGAAATGACTTCACATATCTTTTTGAAAGAAGTGTTTTTCCCTATGAAGAAGAATGTCAATTTAATAATTGATTTTATTTTTTAATGGTGTATATTGAACGCATGAGTGAAAAAACAAAAATCATGTAAATCCACAATATTCTGTTTTGATTGAGTAGAATTGTAAATATCCAAACCCATGGCTGTAAGTGTCTGTAGAAAACTTCAAAGGTTAGAACCAAGGTTGAGACTTGGGTTGAAAGAAGGTTGGGCCTGGTTTGGACCTCCTACTGTAAGGTTTGACTATGAAACAATAAGTAAAAATTACTAATTTATTACTTATTGTACTCTGAATGTCGTTATGAATTGAATAAATAAGATTAAAAATATAATAATAATAAATAATTATTATTATTATGGCGTAAAATAATTATATTATTAAATAAATATAATGATATTATTTCTATTATAAAAATATAATATAGTAAATAAATATATTAATATAAAATAATTAATATATTCAAAAGCTCTTTATTATTGTTACCAACAAATAATAAAGGCGTGAAAAATTGTTTTTTATTAATAAAAAACAATTAATAACAATAATATTACTAATATTAAAGTCATAAATTAATATAAATACTATTTATATTAATTAAAGAATTATTAAAAGAGTAATAATAGAGAAAATTATTATAATAAGATAAAATAACCTACTTTTAACACTTAATATAATAATTTTGAAATATTTACGCCAAATAATGTAAATACAACTTATACAAATTGTATTTACAATAAAAAATAGAGAAATTACAAATATTCTTGATTTTTTACGTGGAAATGAGTTTTAGAGAGATTTTTAACAAAAACAGTTAAACAAATGATTTAATCACGTCAAAGTTGATGATTATAATAAGGTGGCCTTTGGTCTTTGATAATATAATAGTTTTATATATAAAGAATAAAGAAATTACCTTTGATTTAATTGTTTTAATGTTTTTGATGCGTCTGAGGGGAAAATAGAGTAAAAAGAGCTCTATTTATAGTAAATACCTCCCTCCTAGAGTCCAACAGGCTTCTAGTAGACGTGTACTGATCATATCCACTGGAATTGATCAATATTTTAAGGTTTGGAGATGATTACATCATTATCAAACCATATTACATCATTATTACACCATTATTTGAGTTATCACTATAATTCTAAAGTTGATGACATCAGAGGCTTGGTAGAACCCCAAATTTCGTGTATTTTATTATTTTTAATCATAAACTAATATTATTCATCAATCTTATCACTCATAAGACTGTTAAACTTAAATTAAGGTTACAGTGAGTGATCATAGCTGCTCAAATTAAGCTCAAACTTTGATCCTTAATAACTTTTAAGATTTACACGCTACAGAAATTCAGAGAGTGAATTCTGATAGCCTGGAATAACCTTATTATGCTTCCAAGAGCCTTTGATTACATCATCAAAACTCTAATTTTGATGATTTTTCTTGTAACTCATCTTTTCTGTCGAAATTCAATATTTTAAACTTCAAACCTTGATTTCAGGGGGTTTTACCCTGAATTTAATAATAAAAATTACATCATTCTTCACGAATGAGCTAGTAGAATCCAACTGTATACTTTGTTTTTAAGTTTGGACCACTTTCACAACAAAGTGGTCAACAGCTCTGTTGATTTTTATCAATATTTCATCATAGGTTTTAACCTTGTTTATAATTTGTAAAATAAAGCTCATATCTGTGTTCTTAAAGTGATTACGTGGTAACTTTATTTTTGGTTCATCACTCTATCATGTATAGTTTAAGAGATATTAGCTATGATCCTTGAATATATGCATTGACCAAAAAAGTGCATATATTCAGGTTAATTCCTTAAGTATTAACTTTGTAAATTAGCTCATTAATTGTTTTATGTGTGAACTTTCGTTGGGAATCCAATGGTACAATTTATTTTACATGCTGTTTCATTAGTTCCTGAGATAAATAAGGTTTTATGGTTTTCTAAGGTATTATACCTTATAATTCATTAAATATTGACTTTACAGATATGCCATAAAAATGGTATATGTGTATTTTACCATGGGGAATCCAATGGTATAATTTATTTCACATGTTGATTCATTGGTTTTTAAGTTAAACCAAGTTTTGTACCAATTTATGGTATTTTTGTATTTTTAAAGTAATTATTTTTAATGTATAATTATTCTAAGTAATTTTAGTATAATCATCTTAAAAGTATAATTATTCTGAGTCTTTCTTGTGACTTTATTGGGTATGTGGTCATATCTCAAAGGCTCACATTCCCTACCACCAAAAAAGATTGTACCACAATCTGATATGTGTGATTAGGGTATCATCCACTGTCCTACCTCTTCATTAGACTTTATCAGTCTTGAAGCTCAATAATGCTTGATTTTATTATTCTTTAGGTTTTCTTTCATGTCTAAACCTCCTTAGTAGTTTATCAGCATTTGTTATATCTTTCTCAAGTAGCCATTCATCTTCTTGAGTTGGATTTTTATACCTTACAAGGTATTCTCTTTCTTTTTTGTTTCTTGTCCTTCTTTCTTTAAGAACTTTTACAATCCCCTTTTCTTCTCCTTCTTCCAAAGGGGGGATTTCAAGTGGGGGTTTATTTCTTAGTGGAAATAATTCCTTGTCACTTGAGCTGTAAGGTTTTATAAGACTTACAGGGAAAGTTGAGTGTTTATTCATTAAATCACCTGTGATTTCCAATTGTACAGAATTGGGTCCATGAAGTGCTTTTATCATAAATGGTCCTGCAAAGGAATCTTTCAATTTCTTTGGTCCTTTTATGTTGTTAAAATTAAGAGTTGATACTAGTACCAAATCTCCTATTTTGAAGTCAGGTGGTTTATGACTTTTATCCCATCTTTCTTTTGCATATTTGAAAGAGTCTTGCATGCATCTTTTTGCATGGTGTCTTGCTTTGTCAAGCATTATCTTAAAACTGCTTGCTGTTGGATGTATTTCCACTAATTCCTTTTTGAGGGTATCATAAGGAAGTCTTGGATTTCAACCTTTTTCTAGCATTGCCGGTGTTTTGCCAGTAGAAGAATGGATTGATGTCTTATATGCCAGTTCAAGTGCTGGTATTAGTGTACACCAATCATGGGTAAAACCATCAGAATCTTTGAATTCTAGCCCATAAGCACAGAATCTTCTGATCATATCCTCTAAGGTCTGTATCATTCTTTCTGCTAAACCATCAGTTTGAGGATGATAAGCTGTTGAGAATGATAACTTTGTCCCAAACAAGTTATGGAGATTTGTCCATAATGCTGAAGTGAACTTTGGGTCTCTGTCACTTATAATATTTTGGAATAAGCCTGTGTGGCTAATGACTTTATTCCATATCATTATGGCTGTATCCATAGCTGTGTAATCTTTGTGACATGGTAAGAACATGTGAGTTTTACTGTACCTGTCAACTAACACTAGGCATGCATTATAACTCCTGTCTCCTCCTGGAGGTAATGCTGTTACCCAATCCATATGGACTATTTCCCATGGGGATTTTGGTTCTTGGATTTGGATCATCATTTCAAATCTCTTTCCTGTGGCTCTGTTGGCTTTTTGGCATCTGTCACAGGTTTGGCAGTACTCTGCAACAACCTTCTTCCAATTTGGCCACCAAGAGCAGGTTTTCACCCTCTCTCCAGATGCAACACTATCATGACACTCATGTAAAATAGTGTTTATTAGTGTTCTATCTGTTAAGGCCATAACACATGTGTGTTTTGTTCTATGGTAAAGGATTCCATCAAGGAGGTGGAATCTTCCTTCATCATATACCTTTTTCCATATTTCATCTAGTTTTGATGAAAGTGATGGATCTTTGTAGTCTTTCATTAGACGTTGGCTTAAGATATGGCAATTTTTTTCTGTCTTATAGCTTTCTTTAACTTGGTTAAAGAATTCTGTGCCAATGTCTGTAACCTATATTGCTTCTATATGGTGTTCTTCTTGTGGTACCCATGCTGGATTGTCAGGGGTATTTTCTAAAGCCCATCTGCTAAGACCAACTGCATTTTTATGAATATTTCCAGATTTATGAACAATAGTCATATTTCCTCTATATTCTTGGATAGCAATTTGCCATCTCAGCATATGTCTATTTGGAGTCTTCATATTTAATAGTGATTTCACAGCATTACAGTCTGTGATTGCATCAAATACTGTGCCATCCAAAGAATAATGCAGTTTTTCTAAAGACCACACTAAGCATAAGCATTCCATTTGGCTTGCTCCATACCTTGCTTCTGTTGGCTTTATCTGCCTTGAAATGAAACAAATTGGTCCTTCCACTGGTTTATCATTGATAATTTGTGTTTGGTGAAGTGCAGCACCTAGTCCTTCTCCACAAGCATCAATGTCAGTTTGAAGGGTAGTTTCCAATCTGGCATTGGAAGAAATGGGGCATTTGTTAAGGAATTTTTCAATTCTTCATATGCCTTGACTCTTTCTTCTGTCATCTCATAGACTGTTTGTTGGTCACATAGCTTATACAAGTATTTAGCAATCTTTGCAAAGTCCTTTATATGCTGTCTATAGTAACCAGCATATCCTAGAAATGATTGCATTTCTTTTTTGGTTTGAGGCATTGGTTTAAGTAGTACTGCTGCCACTTTTTTTTTGTCTATCCCTAGACTAAGGCCAGATACAACATGTCCTAGTGCCTTCAATTCACTATATGCAAAATGACACTTTTTCAAGGAAATTTCCATGTTCACTTGGAATATTTTTTGTAGTACCCTTTCTAGTCTTGTAAGGTGATTTTCCCAAGTTTCTGAGCAAACTATGATATCATCAATGTAGATAATTAACCATCCTTCTGATAATTCTTCAGGGAATATGGTATTCATCATTCTTTGATAATGGGAAGGTGCATTTTTTATCCCAAATGGCATTCTTAAGTATTCAAAAATTCAACAATGGACTATTGTTCTTAGTAGTTTCTTGGAATTATCTGTTAAGACATTTTGATGAAAACCCTTAAGAGCATCCATTGCTGTAATGAACTTAGCTTGTGACAATTGCGTCAATGTCTCATGGATTCTAGGTATTGGATATCTGTCTGGAATGGTATAGGTGTTCAGGGCTCCGAAGTCTCCTACCATCCTTGATTTTCCATTATGCCAAGTTATAATGACTGGTGTAGTAACTTCTACCTGTTCATTATGTCCAACTTTTCTTAATACTTCAAGGTCCATTAATTCTTTAATGTGCACCTCTAAGGCTTCTCTAGCCCTTGGACTGGCTGGATAAGCAGGTCTTTTTAATAAAGGTGGGTAAGGCTTTTCCACATTAAGAATTATATCCACTTCATGTCCAACTATGGCACCTAGTGGCTCTTTGTCAGTTGCAAAGGCATTTTTATACTTAAATAAGAGGTCAATTAATTTTTCTTTCATTTTTTCTGTTAATTCTTGATTGAATTCTGCCTCTTTAAGTTGTTCAGATATAAAAAGTTCCTTTTCTGGAATTTTTTCTTCCTTCTTAATAACTGTGATTTGTTTTTTGTTATTTAAGAAGCCAACCTTTTGTCTTTTGTTATCTCCTATGGTTAAATATTGATCCTTTTGGTTGGAGATATCTATACCATAGATTGATAAGTAGTCATTCCCAAGTATGAAGTGATTACTAGTACAGTTGTCCATTACTACAAACTCTACTTTAATTCTGACACATTGTGAGGGATGAGGAAAAATTAGTGTTAAATCAATTATTCCAAGGGGCTTCATGCTCTCACTTGCACTACTAAATTTGACACCTTGTATTGGCATAAGTTTCTCTTGCCAGTCTGGGACAATGGTTTTTAAATAACTTTTTCCAACACAAGTGCAATATGCTCCTGTATCCAAGTTAACTTTTCCTTCTTGGTTATCAACCATAACAATACTTATACTTGATTTTCCAGCTGTATATCCCATTCCTCTTGCAGGTTTGGTTCTATACATTTTGGCATCTTGTATGTTTGTCAGGTTTGTGTCAGATGTCCCAACTTGTGGTAAGTTTGAGTTAACATCCAGTACTTCATAAATTATATCAATATTATTAATTTGTGCATTAATTATATTGATTTCATCACTTTCAGAGCTTTCTGACTCTTCTGTCTCTTTTTCAGAGTCAGATTCCTCTTCTTTGTCATTGTGGTTTTCTGTTTCCACAATTTCATTAATCTTTGCTTTTTTAAGGCAATTATTGGCTAAGTGTCCAATACCTCCACATTTATGGAATTTTCTTTGCTCATTATTGTTGGATGTATTGTGCTTAAAGGATGCTTTTGATTTATCTTTTTTGATAAATGGTTTATTTGGCTTTTAATGTCCAATTTCTTCCAAGTCCTGCCACTTTTTGTTCTTTTCACTATATCTTCTAGTGCATTTATATACTCTTCTTTGAAGGATGGTTCTATACACCTGCTTCTCAGGGCATTTTCTGGTTCCCCTCCACATTTTTTAAGTATTTTCATGTGCACCATCTTTTGTGACATTTCTGGGTACAGTGCATTAAGCCTTTCAACTGGTTTTAAGAACCAAGTTAAAGGTTTGTCTTTCTCTGGGTCAAAGAAAGAGTTTTCAAATGCATTTTCTATCTTATACCTCCAGGCATCGTTTGCCCACTTGGTGATTATTTCTTGTTTCCACCAATACCAGGTATTTTTACCATTTGTTTGTCTTATGCCTTAATACCATCTTTTTGCAGATTTCTCAAACAGTGAATGTAATCTTGCAGTGATTAATTCATCTGGTATGGCATAGTCTTCTTGTAACATGTCAATTGTTTTAATAAATGACATGTGGTCATATTCACGTTCTCCTGTGAATGTTGGCCATTCTTTTAATTGAGGTGCTTCCTTCATTAAGACTTGGTTATTGTCTTGGTGACTCAAGTCTGTTATGAAAGGATTTGTTAATTCCTCTTTTGTTTTAAAAGGGCTTCTTATATGAGAAAATGGTGTTGATAACTTTGGCATATTTAAATTAGCCTCATTAATTTTATCCATTTTTTCAGTAATAAGCCTTATTTCACTCTGAATATCATCTTTCAGATGCATTCTTGCTTCATCACTTTTTTCCACATGGTCCAAAAGTAATTTTTGGTGTGATGAAGTCTTTTCTTCAAATTTTTCTACAGAAATACTTAATTTGTTTGATTTTTCTGTAAGATTGTCAATACTCACATCATAATTGATTGTCAAAGTCTTGTCTTTGATATCTTTTATGTATTTATACAATTCTTGTTGTCCTTGTATTAATTTTTGATTATTGTCAATCAAATTCTTTGGTTTAATATTTTCAACAATAAACTTAATGTTGTCAATTTCTTTCTTATTTTGCACATTAATTTTTGTTAAAGAAGATAAATTGTTATTTATTTCTTGTAGTGATAATAAACTATCTTTAATTTCTTTTAGAGGTAATATACTATTTTTAATTTCTGTTAAAGTATTTACAACATATTTGGAAAAGGTTATTTCTTTGGGAAATGAGGTTGTCTCATTCTTTGCTCTTCCTTGTCCTTGAATTCCATCAAGGTTCTGGCCATGTTGAAAACATTCTCCATGGCATCCTTTTGGATTTTTGGGATCCTGTAGCTTGGGGAATATGGTTTTCTCCAATGCTTTTTCTTGTTCTTCTTCCCTTCTTGGGGAAGTGCGTTGGCTTGGGCCTTGCTGGTAGAAGCTACTGGGGCTTCTTCCTTGGTTGCCTCCCTCTTTTTGGAATGGTAATCCTTGATTTGTTTGATTTGAGGTTTGGATGAAAGTGGATTCCATCCATTGGAGTATTTCACTATCTCCTCCTCTTTGAGGAACTTTTTCAGGATGTGCCAGGAGTTCATCACTCCTTGGTGTATTTGAGGCAACATTTCCCAATATTTGTCCTTGTACACTGTGTAATACTGCTTGTACTGGCTCATGTAGATGTCTATTTGAGCCCTCTGAATGTGATTTGTACCTATTTGAGTTGCTCATACTTAGTTCCAATTCAGGTTCAGATATCATGGGCATTTCTGGGACTTGCCTTTGGGATAAGGCACTTCCTTGTGTGGATTCCGTTCCACAGGAGATATTGCCCTTTTTTTTCCCTTTTGAGGCATCAGTTCTACCTCTGAGTCCAGCTCCATCTGATTGGATGGATTATTGGGAACCTCTTCTGGTAGTCATAATTTAAGAAATAAGAGAAATAAAAAGTATTTTGGAAAAAATTCTTTTTATGGCAATTATAAAAGAGGTGCTCACCTTCAGAGTCTTGAATGGTGGGTCCTGGAAAGTCTAATTTCTTAGCTTTATTTCTTTTAGTGATAACTAGTGTTGGAGAACTTTGACAAGTTTCTTCCACCAATCTCTCAACAGTTGCTTGGTTGTCTTCTGTTGGGTTATCTTCAAACACTAAAAAAGACAAATAAATATAAGTCTTTTTATAAGAAGTGTTATTTTTTGGCAAGATATGGCAATTTTCCACCTAGGAATTGTTTTTATATCTTTTAAAAAATTGAAATGAATAAAGAAATGAATAGAAATGAAATAAAAATAACTTTTTTTTATTGGTTTTTAATAATTTTTTATTATTTTTTATATTTTATTTTTAAAGAATAAAATAAAAAATGAATATGATTCTTTTATAAAATTAAATTATAATAAAATTATTTTTAATTTATAAAATATCTTTTTTAATCACTAGAGTCACTCAAAGAAAGTTCTTGCAAGTCTAAGGATGTGAAAAACCACGTGTAAGACAGTACAATTGCTTTCCAAATGCCTCAATAGCTTTTAAAATCAATAAAATATAAGATTATTATATAATTCCATGATTATGAATATAATTTTTTATTGGATAAACCCAATTAGAATCTTTTTTAAAGGTCTATTAAGTAAATATGACGGCCAGGCCCCCAAATGTAAGGTTTGACTATGAAACAATAATTAAAAATCACTAATTTATTACTTATTGTACTCTGAATGTCGTTATGAATTGAATAAATAAGATTAAAACATAATAATAATAAATAATTATTATTATTATGGCGTAAAATAATTATATTATTAAATAAATATAATGATATAATTTATATTATAAAAATATAATATAGTAAATAAATATATTAATATAAAATAATTAATATATTCAAAAGCTCTTTATTATTGTTACCAACAAAAATTAAAGGCGTGAAAAATTGTTTTTTATTAATAAAAAACAATTAATAACAATAATATTACTAATATTAAAGTTATAAATTAATATAAATACTATTTATATTAACTAAAGAATTATTAAAAGAGTAATAATAGAGAAAATAACCTACTTTTAACACCTAATATAATAATTTTGAAATATTTACGCCAAATAATGTAAATACAACTTATACAAATTGTATTTACAATAACAAATAGAGAAATTACAAATATTCTTGATTTTTTGCGTGGAAATGAGTTTTGGAGGGATTTTTAACAAAAACAGTTAAAAAAATGATTTAATCACGTCAAAATTGATGATTATAATAATGTGGCCTTTGGTCTTTGATAATATAATAGTTTTATATATAAAGAATAAAGAAATTACCTTTGCTTTAATTGTTTTAATGTTTTTGATGTGTCTGAGGGGAAAATAGAGTAAAAAGAGCTCTATTTATAGTAAATACCTCCCTCCTAGAGTCCAACAGGCTTCTAGTAGAAGTGTACTGATCATATCCACTGGAATTGATCAATATTTTAAGGTTTGGAGATGATTACATCATTATCAAACCATATTACATCATTATTACACCATTATTTAGAGTTATCACTATAACTCTAAAGTTGATGACATCAGAGGCTTGGTAGAACCCCAAATTTCGTGTATTTTATTAGTTTTAATCATAAACTAATAGTATTCACCAATTTTATCACTCATAAGACTGTTAAATATAAATTAAGGTTACAGTGAGTGATCATAACTGCTCAAATTAAGCTCAAACTTTGATCCTTAATAACTTTTAAGATTTACACGCTACAGCAATTCAGAGAGTGAATTCTGATAGCCTGGCATAACCCTATGATGCTGCCAAGTTCCTTTGATTACATCATCAAAACTCTAATTTTGATGATTTTTCTTGTAACTCATCTTTTCTGTTGAAATTCAATATTTTAAACTTCAAACCTTGATTGCAGGGGGTTGTACCCTCAATTTAGTAATAAAAATTACATCATTCTTCACGAATGAACTAGTAGAATCCAACTGTATACTTTTTTTCAAGTTTGGACCACTTTCACAACAAAGTGGTCAACAGCTCTGTTGATTTTTATCAATATTTCATCATAGGTTTTAACGTTGTTTATAATTTGTAAAATAAATTTCATATCTGTGCTCTTACAGTAATTACGTGGTAAATTTTTTTTTGGTTCATCACTCTATCATGTATAGTTTAAGAGATATTAGCTATGATCCTTGAATATATGCATTGACCAAAAAAGTGCATATATTCAGGTTAATTCCTTAAGTATTAACTTTGGAAATTAGCTCATTAATTGTTTTATGTGTGGACTTTCGTGGGGAATCCAATGGTACAATTTATTCTACATTCTGTTTCATTAGTTCTTGAGATAAATAAGGTTTTATGGTTTTTACAAGGTATTATACCTTATAATTCATTAAATATTGAATTTACAGATATGCCATAAAAATGGTATATGTGTATTTTACCATGGGGAATCCAATGGTATGATTTATTTCACATGTTGATTCATTGGTTTTTAAGTTAAACCAAGTATTGTACCAATTTATGGTATTTTTGTATTTTTAAAGTATAATTATTCTAAGTAATTTTAGTATAATTATTCTGAGTCTTTCTTGTGACCTTATTGGGTATGTGGTCATATCTCAAAGGCTCACACCTACCCCTGGTGGCCAGGTTTGCATTTTTTCATGGTGAATACATAAGCCAATTTTTCAATGAGTGTGAGAATGGAAAAGTTCAGATATCATCAGCAAGAAATTTGTAGGCCAGCTATTCCATGAGCATGAACATGAAATATTTTGGGAATACTCAGCCAGAAGTTCATAAGTCAATTTTTTGTTAGAATGAGCATGGTAGGTTTATGGATTGGGACATACTGTAAACATAATTCTGTAAGCCCATGAAGGTGTAATTACCTGAATATTTCCAATTTCCTTAAAACTTCTTAGCTCTATTATCTTTTATGATAATGATCCTTTGTAAAGGGCTATTACTTTCAGAAAAAACCTTGTTTGACACATTTGATAATTTATTTTGTCTTGAAAAAAACCACAGACTCCACAAAAAATAGTGTGACACTGAATTGACCCCAAATGGGCTTTTTGTTGGAAGTTTTGTGATTTCAATTTAATTTCCAGTGATTGAAATTACATTCATCCTGGTGTAAAAAAGTAGGAGGTAAAATAAGTCTAGCAATTTTTTAAGTTTTATTTCTGTAGGAGCAGTACTCACTAAATGATATGAAGAAAAAAGGAAGAGAAGTACTATATTCATCACAACAACTTTCTCAAAATTAGAATAAAGATACTAAGAGCAAAAATTGGAGCTATGTGGAGTAGCCACAACTTTCAAGAAACTTAAAACCATTCTCTGAGGAGAACATTTTGAGCTTCAAGTTGATTCCAAGGCCTTAATCAAAATTATCAATATAACCTTTCTGTCCAATTCCTCCATGAGAAGATGACTGGTGTGTATTCAAATGTTTTCCTTTGATTTAGTCCAGAATCCAGGAAGAACATTAAGCTTTTTGGATGTACTATCAACAAGACGAAAGGAACCTAAAGAAGAAGATCAGGATGATCCAAAAGTTAATCTGGAAGAAGAGTGGATCAAACCACACCTACAATTTGGAGCCAAAACCATCAATTCAGAAGTAACAAAAAATTTAGAAGGCTTTTCGAAAAGCATTTGATAATTCATAAATACTATTTACAGACCAGTGTGAATCAAGAAAGAATAATTCAGAAGGCTAAACAATATCTTATGTAATTCTATCTTGGAAGAAAGCCGTATGGCAAGACGAATCAACCCAAACCCTCAATTTTTAATATAAAATAATAACAATCAAAGAAACATTTTAAAATCATTACATGATTATATGGGACACAAAGGAGAATCAAAGCTTATGGAATGATAAAAGAGAGATTGCATGTGGTATGGAATGAAGAAGGCCGTCAAGAAATGACTTTAATCATGCATAGCCTGCCAAAAGAGGATTCAAAAGCTACAAAGAGAACAAAGAAGTTCTAAATACACATAAACAATATTTCAAGGATTCGGAATTGATTAAGTTGATATCAAATGCAGAAGATGGAACTACCTGGTTGGGCTAGGACGTATTCCTCAGGATGGCCAGAAATTGTTTCACTTATCAAATGCACAGCCATAAAAGTAGCATATTGCTTTAACTCAGAATTGATATACAAATATGGGTCCCCTAAACATCTTATTGTAGATGGAGGAACAGAATTGGTATCATAATAACAAGAATTCAAGAAACCTGGATTACCACACAATACTACCCAGAAGCCCAAGGAATGGTTGAAAGAGGAAACAAACAGCTCACATATGAATGAGTCCAAATTAGTGGAGAAAATGGGGTGAAATGGATGAAATACCTGCTGTTAGTGATCTTTTCACAAAGGATATCTGAACTTTCACCCTAATAACTACTATTTTAACAAAATTATTATTACAAATTCACCTTCATAAAGACACATTTTTGTCCACATATGGTCATACAATTTTCCCACTGAACACCTACTGGAGGCCAGGATCAAAAACTTAGAAGTTAAACATATAATAAGAAAAAAAGCAGCAGAAAAATTGAATAAATAATGAGAGGACTCCCCAAAACATTGGGATATGACAATGGCATATTGACTGATATCACCACTCAATTCAGGAAGCTTTGTCTTTGTCTACAGAAAGAAAATGGAATCCACTTTGGGATCCCTATTCAAGAAAAAATAGAATGGAACCCAAATTATCATAAAGGAAATTAAAAATGGACCTCATGAACTACAGGAACTGGATGAAACCAAGGTATAAAGAAGGTTTGCATACAGAACTTTCAGCTTGTTCTTGACTAGCTTGTGGATGGTGAAAATTGGGATCCAAGGAAGTGGCTACCTACCAAGATTAACTCATTTCATTAATTCCTGAAAGGGAGCCAGAAAAATTAGTTTAATTAAGAGATATAAAGAAATATCCATGAAATAACTTTATTCCAAGCATTCAGTCAGTAAATGCAATTTCTTTTATTTCAAATTCCTTAGAAATTTCTTTCTTGAAATTTTATACTTCTTCTTAAAAGATGGTATTGTCATCAACATGTATGTACAACCATATTTACATTCCATCCAATCTGAAGAAAAAACAAGGTCCAATAATGCATTCTGAGAAACCAACCTTTAACAAACTTTCCTTGAGACATTTCTATTGGGCAAGAAGCACCTGCTTAAGACCATAAATATCCTTCTTCAAATGAAGGAATGATTTGAACCTGTCCAGATTGAGCCTTGTGGTATGGAGAGGTAAACAATCTCAGAAAGAGGTTTTTTTAGAAAGTAATTCCTGATGACAATTTGATTAAATTGATACCCCTTGAAGAATCAAAGGCTATTAAGTAGAGAAATGAATTTAATCAACCCATAAGCACATACGTCTTGAGAAATCCAATCCCAGGGTTTGAGTAAATCCTTGAGCACAAAGATGAGTTTCAGATTTAATAATTTTATTCAAGTGATCCTTTTTGACTCTAAAGCCAAAGGGAGTCCCAAACATCTTGTAGTTGGGTGCCATTCGGTTACATGTCAAACATTCAGTTGGTTGATTCACTATGGAAAAAAAGTAGCACCTGCTTTTAGGTGCCATATGTTTGACCTTAGTCAAACCTATATTAAATCTTCTTGAACCATAGTATACTTCTGCCTTAACAGAAAATCTTTTTTGTTATATTATAAGCCACAATTTTATACAGTTACACAAACTGAATTTCAATTTCATAGAGCAGCATGCAATGAAATTCTTTATTCCAATATTATTAGGCTTTCCAATATTTGTGGATAAATCTTTTTCTTCCCTTTCATCTTTGAAGCTTAAAACTTTCAAAAGAAACTATTTTATTGCTGATTTTTCTGTAAGTTTCCATTTCACACTAGCCTTCTTACATGATGCCAAAGTTACAGCCAAAAACTTTAGATTTCATCTTTTTTAATATCACAAAAGATTAATTGTTATGTATTCCTCACAAAAATCTCAATACTTGATGAGAGTTGCTTCAACATAGCTTACACATATTTTAATGAGTTCACCTGAAGAAATCATCAAGGTTATGGTGCTTCCATCATTCTCTTAAAGAAAAAAAACTTTATTGATAAATTAGAAAATTTCCAATTTCTTTCAAGCCTCTCACAAAGAAAATTGGAAAAATATTCAGAAAAAAATCAAGAAAAAATGAATAATTGAACTTTTGGCATCAGCTTAAAAAATAACAATAATTACTGTAATGCTGGTTTTTTGTGACATATTTGTGGTGGTAATAGAAAAAAGACTACAGAAAAAAAACCAAAGGAAAGAAAAAAAGGAAAAGAAATATATCAAATTTTCCCGTTTATTTTTTGGTTTTTTGGACCCAAGCAGTGTTCCAGAGGTTTTAGATCCCCCTAGAATGCTTGGTGTGAGGCTTGGAGGTATTTATATTTACCCAAAAGACTAAAAATAATAAACAATTACACAATTATAAAGAAAATAAATTTATTTATGTTATTAATTACAAAATCAAAATTTAAATAGAAAATTTATATAAGAAATTGAAATTTTAATTCTAATTTGAAATAAAAACTAGTTGGGAATTTAAAATTTTTAAAACACATTTTACTTGAAAAATTGAGTAAAAATAAATATTAAACAAAAATACCAAAATTAAAATATTTTTGGAAAGAATTTGAATAAGAATTACTATAAATATTTATCCAACAAATGAACAAATGAAAATTATTTCACCATTGGACTCCTCATAAAAAATAAGGTGGGGTCACCTCTGGGTAGAATATCTGTAATTCAACTGTAAATAAACTTAAATTAAGCTTTCAGTCTTTTCTGTACAAAAGTTGAAAATCATCAAAAGCTGAACTTAATTTACATCACATGTGGTGTTAACCATCAATTTTTGTGTTAAAACTGAGGTGTTGTATATAGTTTAGAAGCTATGAAGAATTGAACTATTTTCAATTGAAATGTCAAAATGTGTGTGTGTTACATAAGTGAACTGTAATTTACATCTGAGGTATCAGTCATTAAATTTGTGTACTGTTAGAGCTCAATCCAATTACATTTAAATTATGAGTATAATACATGATGAGGAATTAAAGAAAACAATAAATTGGAAAGATTGATTCTGGGAAAAAAAGGAATCTTGGCTCTAAGGGGGAGCCAGACCCCCAAATTCCTTGCTGACAGGTGTGAAATGTTAAAATCCACGAAAAGGTTCATCACTTTTGGCATGGAATTGAGTCACAGGGTCTGTGTCTCAATTGATGATGAGGTTTTGATACCAACCAGGGCAGTTTTGACTGTTGCCAAGAGGGTAAAACTTCCTTTAAGATACAAAAATCATAGTGAAAACAGTTTTGACTTGTGTTGAAGTCTTCTAAACACATTGTGACATGTTTCGAAGGCCCAAAACCAGGTATTAGACTAGCAATGGCTGATTTAAGGGTCCAAATGGCTGAAAATCACAAAAAATGCCTAAAACCAGCCCTTTTTTGGTCCAAACCAGGTTTCAACGATACCATAATAGGCTTTTCTGTTGTCCGAGTGATTTGAATGACTGAAAAAAGTCAATTTCACTCTTGGAGTAAGAAAATTGGTGGCTATAAAATAATGTCTTCTTTGCTCCACTTTTCTCTTCATGTTAGAATCTTTTCTTTTTATAATTAGTTTAAAACCTGTTAAGCCAATCAATATAGGATTCCAACTGACGTTTTTTAATCATTTTGAACCTTCTAAACATGTGAACAATTGTTATAATCATTGTTTGTAACTCTTATGATCATTTTTACACTTGAACCACCCCATAAATGAATTCAAGCATCTTTCATAACTGTTAACTTTGTCACTTTGTTTCCAAATTCACTCTGGTCACTTTTGAGCACGTTTTCTCTTTAATATTCCCATTAAAGACTCTGACCTTATATTAATTGCCTGAAATCCTTTGCTCAATTAATTCCAATTGAAATTGCTCTTGAAGAAATTTCTGTTGTAGCCTTAAATATCTTTTGTAAAGTATTTGTGGGTGAATTTTCATTGTTGGTAAAATAATAAATATTTATAATATTATTTCTTAATACTCCTAAAGTTGAGAGCAATAAAATTGGCATGTTTTCTCTCAAAAATCATATTTCATACTATTTTTAATCAATTTTTACTTTATACAAATTTTGAGGGCAGGAAAATTACTTGATTGTTAATCAAAGTTTCAGATCCACACCTTACATTTGTGGGACCAACTGTGATATTTTACATGTGAAATAATTTTTTGAACTTTCTCCACCTTTTTCTTATATTGAAAAATACAAAAAAATCCATAAAAAATACTTATAATTCAAAAAATTTCATAAAAAAGAAAACTTGTTTCAATTATAAGTGAGCCTTATTTTTTCATTTTGACCTTTGAAAAATCTTTCTTTTTACTTAATTAATTGCTTTTTCATTAACTTTAGTGTCTTAAAACATGGTAAGACAAGAAAAAACTGAAACTGCATCAAAATTAACCCCCATTATTCCTGCAAGTACTATCAATTCTGACCATAATAGTACTGTCATTATAGCTTATAATACTCAACCAGAGCCAATTTCTTCAGAATTAATTCATTTGGAGATTAGTAATACTCTCCAAAAAGCTAAGAATTTGGGAAAAAATAGGTCTTTTGATGTAAAATCACTATTTTAAGCTTTTTTAATAACAATTATGCCTTCAACCAGATCAGGAACCAGCTAAAACCCCTCACGCAGCTCCCAAAATGGCTATAGAGATGATTTTGGTATAAGCCAAACAGTTACAAAAGGAGAAGGGTTAGTGAATGAATCTCAAGCTTACAAATTATGCCATTCTGAAGCTGATAATACTTTTTTACCTTCACACAGAGCTGAAACCGCCCCAAGAAGCCTCAGTGGAAATATAGAAAACCAGCCAGAAGGTCTAAAGCAATGCATTTCAGCACAAAGATTACCAAATCATTGAATATCTGTGGAGAAACTGCATGAACTCTTACCTGAATGTGAGGAGATTTCTGGGCCATGCCAACACTTGCAAGTTACTCAATGGATGGCATTCATTTATGGAAAAAGAAAAATATGATGCTTTTAACATAAAAATGGAGGGAATACCCTCCACAACTCAAGAAAGTGAAATGAACAGCCCCATTAGCTAGCAGCAGAAATTCCAACATTAACAAGCAGCCACAAGCTCAGAAAAAGGGAAAAGGCAAAGCACCAGCTACAAAAACGTACAGCCAGGGCTACAGAATCCCAAATTTTCAGCAGGATGCTATGGAAAATGTATTTCAGATGGCCAGAACAATGATGGAATGACAGAACAAGGAGGAATACAGACTCAAATGTCAGAAATTATTTCTGATATTCTAGATGGCATTCCAAACCTGTACAAAGCTATAAATGACGTAAAATGTCATATTTCTGATGAAAATTCATTAATTTGTAAAATGTGAAAAGAAATAGCTTGAGTCTGAGCCAAATAAATGGGACACTTATGTGTTTTGAAAAATTTAAAGAGAAATCAAGACTTCTAATAATGACCATTAATTTGGAAGTAAGTTAAATGAACAATCTGCTATTATTAAAGAATTAACAGAGACATATTCTAAATTGAATATTGATGATATAAGTGAAACCAGAATAAAACCAGCCACAAATATTATCAAGGAAGATAATAAGAAAGTCCTTGATGATATTTCCAATTCCTTGACTGAAGTAAAGACATATACAATTTCCTTGAAAAAGTGTTCTGAAACCTCAAAACAGGAATTATCTAAATTAACAATGAATTTGAATAAAGTAATTTCTGATAATAATAGACAGACAGAATTATGGGAAGAATTGAAAAATAAGTATTATATGTATCAAATTGAATTAATAAATTTAATACAGAGATTCCAACATGAATTTGAAATTCTCAAAGGTGTCGTAACAGTAAATTGAATGATATTGCACAATTAATGCACACCTTACCAACAATGTCTAAACCTCTGAATCAAAATCAGGGTACAAGAATTTCCAACCCACAATTATTGGTTGTGAAGAATTCAAAACTAAAGAATGAATTTTCTACCTCTTTCCATAACTTGGACCAGTCAATGGGCCAAGAAATGTTGAAGTAAGTACAAAAGCTTAAAGAATGGCCTCAATTAAGTGGTGAAGGAAAATAGGACCATATGGACTTCATCAGGGGTATTTACATGAATAAGCTAGATTTTGAATTAAGAGACAGATTGGTAAAAGCAAGATTTGAAACCTTTTTTAGCAGATAAACCCAAACAGGGTAAATCAAATTAAGACAAGAACATGCACACCAAAGTTAGACTTGGCGAAAAACCCAGATAATTAACAAATGGGCCAATGATGCTTGGAGATTTAAGGTGGAAACAGCCTTTAAATTTTCCAAATTTATTTCTGAAAACAATAGAGACTTACCATGGTTTTGCCAACATAAAGAAAGATTAACATTATTATATCCTGACATGACAGAATTTATGATTCACAGAAAAATTCTAAGACAAGGTGGAGTTGATTTTGCTCATTATGCTAAAACCACAACTTCTGAAAAATCCTCAGCAGAAGATAATCTTAATACATTAGAAGAAGTAACCACCAGAACCAGAATTGGTTCTAATAGGGTGAATCTCAAACCAAGACTTAATACACCTTGAAAAGATTGTGTGGACAAAAATCCCAAAGAAAATTTTAATACAATAAAATATGAAGCTGCACGTACAATCAGAAAGTGCCATATTTGTGAAAGCACCACACATTTAGCTAATACATGTCCCAAGAAGGTGAAAATTAATGAGGTTGAAATTGAAAAGGAACCTGATGTTGAAAATAATGATGTCATTGAAGATAATTAAGATGATAAATCATCAATATTATCTGAATCTTCAGAAGATATAAAAAATATCAATGTCACATTTGACATCATAGAATCTTATTCCCACTTTCCACAATTGAGCAATGGTCAATGTCAGCCTGTGACTCAAAACCAGAGCACATGCATGACAGCCAAAATACCATAAACCAATGGTATAGCCAAAATACCACCAAAACATGGACCTGAGCCAAATTAGCTCAAAAGGTATCAAAAGAAAGAGGAAACTCACCTCTTTCTGAAAATACAAGTCCCATCACCATAGGACAAGAAATAACAAATTTATTCCTGCTCAAAGTCATTGCTGAGCATAAACCTTAATTTTCACCTCTCATCTAAAATCTAGAAGGAGAGGCTTAACCCCATCAAATGGGTATTCAAAATGAAGCTCTAAGCCAGGGCTATCCAATGGTACCAGCCAAACTGAGCTAGCACCAGTATTACTTGAGTTATGGTCAAATTCAGACCAAATAAGGATGAACAAAACATTCACCTCTCATCTAACTTTTACAGTTTTAGTGTGAGATACTTAAAGTGGGGTCTTTTTGGAAAGAGCACAATCAGGGCTATCTGATGGTGTCATCCATTTCCTCATATCTCAACTATAACAGAAGTTATTGGCCAAACAAGCTTAATACAGCTTTTGCCCAAACCACGCCAATGTATAAAAATACTTGTACATGGGATAACTTTGCCATATTTAATGATAACCATGTCAAGTTGGGTACCATTGTGTAGAGCTCATACAGGGCTATTCAATGAACCAACTTCGAGCTTGATATCTCAAAAACTGACAGAGTTATGACCATTTTAAGGTCAAAATCCCACCTGCTGTCATATACAGCCTTACCATGGGATAACACCCTATAACCATGAATATGAGGTGTCAAATAGACGAAGAAGCATGTTTTTACTTCAATACCTCATATGTCAGTCAATACTGGGGTCCCATACAGTTTCTGTACAGCATTCTACGCGTCATACACGTCAGAATCAGGCTGTGAGGTCCCCAGATGAAAATTTTCACCCTGTATTGGTGAAAACTGCCCAGATGTGGTTTCAAAACCACATCTGAGCCCAATACAGTGTATACAGGCTGTTTGCAAACCACAAGCCTGTCATGAGGAGTGAAAAATCTTCACTTCCTCTACGTGGAAAGGTCTAACAGCCTTTTCACCTCAAATTCAGGATAAAAGGAGGGCTTTCCACTGCCAAAAACCTTTCCTCATCCTGCTCTTGAATACCCTACGTAGTAAACTGTCAAAAACAGTTTTACTCTTGGGTAATAACCAGGTATTATTATAATATTAATAATTGTAGTCTTTATTATTGTAACTCAACAGGTAAAGCTGCACCCAGGGCTTTCAACAGCGCTCACCACCACTATATCTACTATAGTAAAGCCCTCTTATTATTAAAATCACACCATTTACAAATTTTTATCTTTTAAATCCTTATTAAACCGTGTCACAGTCATAATTTTAGTTGTAAATACTTTTATTACCACTTCAATATAGACTCAGCCTGACAGTCAACTTGAGTTGTCAAAAATTCAAGATGCAAAAATTATGAAAACCAAACCAAACAGAGGTAAAGGTATACAGCTGGTAATTCCTGTATAACAGAAGTGGTAATTAATAAGGAACCCACTAAAATTTTACTTGACCCAGGAGCCTTCTGCTGTTGTGTTGGCAGATCTTTTCCTAAGACTAGTGTACCAACGTTTGAAGATCAATTGTTGCTGATTCATGGCATAAAATTCAAGAGTGCAAGTAATCTCATGAAATCATTGGGCTTATTTTAAACTAATGTCATTTTTCCACGCAACAATGGGAATTTAAGAATAAATGTTGAATTTGTTGTTATGGAAAACTCCTCTAGTACCCATTTTATTTTGGGAAATGATTAATTAATTATGTATGGCACAGATTTACATAAAAATAAAGACAGATACTTTACTATTGGGGACAGTAATATTCATAAATTTGCCTTCTTACCATTTAAAAAAGAAATTAAAGTAAGCAAAGTATCACCAGTCAACTTGGAGCTGAAAAAATTAAAGTCTGAACAGTTAAATAGAGCTGAAA
This sequence comes from Austropuccinia psidii, assembly GCA_023105745.1. Lineage (NCBI taxonomy): Eukaryota > Fungi > Basidiomycota > Pucciniomycetes > Pucciniales > Sphaerophragmiaceae > Austropuccinia > Austropuccinia psidii. Next base: position 73,561,160 of record JALGQZ010000001.1, on the reverse strand, counting down.
TCAGTTTTCATCCCACTGATAAAAATAAAGTTAACTTTCTTCCATTTTATATGACCACAAAGAAGCCTTTGCATCAGAAAAAGAACCTTTGGGGCCAATTTTTGGACATGAAGTTGACATTATTCTTAATTTGGAAATGCCTTATACATCACTCTTAAGGAGGCCTGCATATCCAGAAAGGCTGAAATCTAGACAAGCTCTGTAGATTCATATTAAAGAACTTCTAGACCTTGGTGTCATAAGGAACATTGGCCACAATGAAGAAGTAGAAATAACTAGAACCAGTCATAGTGGCATTGCATAATGGAAATTCTAGGATGGCTGGGGACTTTAGAGCTCTGAACACATACACTGCCCCAGACAGGTACCCAATACCAAAAATAAAGATTACTCTGACCCAAATATCTCACGCAGTATATATAAGCACTATGGATTCCCTGAAGGGATTTAACAAAAATGTGGTGACACCAAAGGCAAGAAGATACTTGAGGATTATTGTCCATTGTGGGGTGTATGAGTATTTGAGGAGGCCTTTTGGTATCAAAAATGCACCTTCACACTTCAAAAGAATGATGAATGAAATCTTCCCTGAAGTATTTTCAGAAGGTTGGTTAATCATTTACATTGATGACATTATTTTCTATTCCAAGGCTTGGGAGGAGAACATGTACAGATTATCCAAATTCTCTGGAAAAATACAATCTGTAAACATGTAAATTTCTTCAAAGAAATGTCATTTTGGATATAAAGAACTCAAAGGACTGGGAAATGTAGTATCTGGTCTATCTCTTTAAATTGACGAAAATAAGGTTGTAGCAGTATTAATGAAACCTATGCCTCAGCACAAGAAAGAAATTCAGTCATTCTTGGGACTTTCAGTATATTACAGGCAGAATATCAAAGTATTTTAATACATAGAAAGACCTCTTTATAAATTATGTGATAGAGACACAGTATTTGCTATTACTGTTGACAGAGTCAAATCCTTAGCCAATGCTCCACTCTTGCTGATGCCAGACTTGAAGCTGCCCTCTAAGATTTACATTGATGCATAAGGGGATGGGCTGGGTGCTGCACTTCATAAAGTACAGATTATAAATAAAAAGCCTGTAGAAGGACCCATATTTTTCATATCTAGGAAGATCAAACCAACTGAAGCCACATATGGGGCAAGTCAAAAGAAGTTTTTATTCCTTTTCTGGGACTTAGACAAGCTGAATTACTTTCCCAAAGGATGTGTGTTTTAATTTTCAACCAATTGTACGTCTTTCAAATCACTTTTAAACATGAAAAAACCTAACAGACGTATGCTCAGATGGAAGATAGCCATACAATAGTATAGAGGTAATATGACTTTTTTTCACAAAGATGGAAGTATTCACAAAAATGAAGATGGGCTAAGCAGATGGCCATTACCAAATAACATTGATAATCCTTCTTATGTACCAGAAGAATCTTCTCCAGAGATCCCAATAGAAGGAATCAGTGTAACAGATCTGAACACCAAATTCTTTTAAGAAGTAAGGAACAGTTCTACTCAGGATAAGAACTGTAGCATCTTATGCCACTTACTTATTAAAGACCTTAAAGATCACTTTTTAATACATGCCTTGGATAAAGTATGGAAGAAAAGATATGATGAAGGAATATTTCACTTACTTGATGGTATAATTTACCACAGAACTAAACACACATGTGTAATTTCAGTTGTAGACAGATCCTTAACATTTCTGTATGGAACATCTAACAACACCACCTACAGATCATAGGATATTCATATATACAATTTGATCTTTTAATTAAAGAATGCCATGACAGCCCCTTTTCAGGACACTTATCTGAGGACAGGACAAGAGAAAATGTCAACACCTGTATTTTGTGGCCAATGTGGCAGAAGGATGTTGCAGATTATTTCAAGACCTGTGACAGATGTCAAATAGCAAACAAATTCAGTGGAAAAAGACTTGGTAATATGATTCAAATTGAAGAACCTAGCAAACCTTGGGAAATTTTCCATATGGATCGGGTAACTGGTCTACCACCAGGGGGTGATAAAAGCTAGAATGCACGCCTTGTTATTTTGACAGGTTTAGCAAGACTCAAATCTCTTTACGATTTAACAAAGATGATACAGCCATGGATACAGACCTTCTGATATGGAATAGAGTGGGGTCACGGACTGGCATATTGGAAAACATAATTAGTGACAGAGATCCCAAATTCACCTCAGCACTATGGTTAAACCTACACAAATTATTTGGAACAAATTTTCCCTTCTCTACAGCCTAAAACCCACAAACTGATGGTCTTGCTGAAAGAATGAACCAAACTTTGGAAGACATTGTGAGCCTCAGAGGTATTTTCATATACCCAAAAGACCACAAATGATAAATCAAAATACAACTATAAATAAAATAAATTTATTTATATTATAAAGATGAAGAGTGAAATATAAATACAAATTTATATTTGGAATACAAAATTTAAATATTATTTAAAAATGAAATTACAATAAACTTTAAAATTATGAAAATACATTTCTACTTGTAAAAATTAAGTAAAAATGAATTTTTAATAAAAGTTATGAAGTTAAAATATTTTTGGTAAAAATCTGTATAAAATATATTCTAAACTTTTATCCAATAAATAAAAATGAAGAAATTATCACACCATTGGATTCCTCATAAAAAATAAAGTGTGGTCACTTCTGGATGAAATTTCTGTAACTCAACTCTAAATACGCTTAAATTAAGTTTTTAGTATTTTTTGTCCAAAAGTATGAAAATCCTCAAAACCTTAATTTGATTCACACCACAGGTGGTGTGAACCATCAATATTTTTGTTAAAATTTAGGTGTTGTGTTTACTTTAGAGGTTGTGAGGAATTGAAGTGTTTTCAATTTAAATGTCAAAATGTGCCCATGTATTACATAAATGAACTTTAATTTACATATAAGGTATCAATTCTTACAGATTTGTAATTGAAAACTCAATTGAATTTCTTGATGAGGAATTAAAGAAAAAATAAAGTGGAAAGATTAATTCTGGGGGGGGGAAAGACACTCTAGCTCTAAAGGGGAGCTAGACCCCCAAAATCCTTTCTGACTGTTGTGGGATGTCAAAATCCACGCAAAACTTCATTACTTTTGGCCTGGAATTGAGTCACAGGGTCTGTGACTCAATTGATGATGAGGTTTTGATACCAACCAGGGTAGTTTTAACTGCTGCCAAGAGGCTAAAACTACCCTTAAGCTAAAGCAATTTTAGTAAAAACATTTTTAACTGGTTTCTACGCCTCTTAAACACATTCTGACGTGTTTTGAAGGCTCTAGGCAGGTATTGCTATAGTAATGGCTTATCTAAGGGTCTAAAAGGCCTAAAGATAGCAAAAAATGGCTAAAACCAGCCCTTTTTGGTCTAAACCAGGGTTCAATTATTCCATAATTGGCTTTTTTGTTGTCAGAGTTTTTCCCACAACTTAAAAGAGTAAAAATCACTTTCGGAGTAAGAAAATTGATGGCTATAAAAGAATGTCTTCTTTGCCCCACTTTTCTCTTCAGGTTGGAAGCTTTTCCTGTTATAAGTAGTTTAAACACTGTTAAACCAATCAATAACAGATTACAACCACCCTTTTTAAAACATTTTGAACCTTTTAACCACGTGAAAAAATCATTAAAATCATTTTTTTTAACTCTTATAATCATTTTTACCCCTGAACCACCCCAAAAGTGAATTAAAGAATCTTTCATTACTATTAGCTTTGTCACTTTGTTTCCAAATTCACTATGGTCAATTTTGGGCGTGTTTTCTCTTGAAATATCTTTTTAAAGACTTTGTTCTTTAATTAATTTCTTTCAGTTCTTTGCTCAATTAATTCCAACTGAAATTGTTGTTGAAGAAATTGCTTTTGTAGCCTTCAATATCTCTTGTAGAGTATTTTTGGATAAATCTTTATTGTTGGTAAAACAATAAATTTTTATTATATTATTTTTTTATACTTACAAAGTTAAAAAAAATAAAATTGGTGTGTTCTCTCTTTAAAAATAGTATTTCTTACTATTTTTGAATAATTTTACCTAATACAAATTTTGAGGACAGGAAAAGTACTTGATATTTTATCAAAGTTTCATATCCACACCTTACATGCGGGGACCCAGCCATGAGATTTTACCTGTGACATCAATTTTGACTTTTTTTAAACTTTTTTCTTATATTGAAAAATTTAAAAATATATAAAAAATACTTATAATTCAAAAAATCCTTAAAAAATAAGTTCTTTTTATAATTATAAGTGAGGCGTCATTTTTTATTTCTCTTTTGAAAAACCTTTTTTTACTTAATTAATTGGCTTTTTTTCTTTTTTCCATAATTTTAGTGTCTGAAAACGTGGTAAGACAAAAAAATATTGAAACAGCCTCCAAAGGTACTAGCATTATTCATGCAAGCACTATGATTTCTGATCATAATAGCACTGTTATTATAACTAAGAATAACCAACAAGAGCCAATTTTTTCTGAATTGATCAACTTGGATATCAGTAATACTCCCCAGAAAGCTAAAAATTTGGCAAATAGTAAGTTTTTGATGTAAAATTACTATTTTGAACCTTTTTAATCATAAAATATGCCTTCAACCAGATTGGGAGCAAGCTATAAGCCCTCAAGCAGCTCCCAAAAAGGTCATGGACTTGATTATGGCAGAAGCCAATCAGATACAGAAGAACAAGGGTCAGTAAAAGACTTCCACCACAATAAATTGTCCAATTCTGAAGCTGATGACACTCTTTTACCTTCAAGAAAAGCTGAAACCTCTACAAGAAGCCTCAGTGGACATTTACAAAGCCAGCCAGAAGGCTTACAACAATGAACTGCAGCACAAAGAGTACCAGATCCTTGCAGATCTGTGGAAAAACTGCATGAACTTATACCTGACTGTAAGAAAATTCCTGGGTCATCCCAACACTTGCCAGTTACTCAATGGATCACATCCATTGATGGAAAAGAATAATATCCTGCTTTTAACAGCAGAATGTAGGGAAAACAACCCATGACCACCAAAGCAAGTGCCAAGGCCAGCCCCAGTGACCAGCAGCAGCAATTCCAACGTGAAAAAGCAGCCACAATCTCAAAACAAGGGCAAAGGGAAGGCACCAGCCCCAAAGCCTTACAGCCAGGGCTACAGGATTCCAAAGATTCAGAATGATGCCATGGAAAATGTATTTCAGATGGCCAGAACCATGATGGAATTACAGAAGAAGGAGGAAGCCAGATTAAGATTCTAGAAATGATTTCTGAAATGTTTGATTCCATCCCAGAGTTGTATGAAGCTATAAATGATGTGAAAAATCATCTTTCTGATAAAAATGAAACCATTTGTAACAACATTAAAACAAACAACTTGAGTCTGTGCCAAATTGATGAAACACTTATGTTTTTTGAGAATGTTTTAAGAACAATTAAAACTTCCAATAATGATAATTCTTTTGGCAATGAAATAAATGAAGAATCTGCCATTATTAAAGAGCTAACAGACAGATATTCTAAATTCAATATTGATGACATAATCAAAACAAGAATAAAACAAGCCATAAGTACTATCAAAGAGGATAATAATTAATTTCTTGATGATATTTCATAATCATTTACTGAAGTAAAGACACATATAATTGCTTTGAAAAAGTGCTTTGATACCGCAAAAGAGGAAATATCAAAATTAACAATAAAGTTAAATGAGGTTATCTCTGATAATGTTAAACAAACAGAATTATGGAATGAGCTGACATATAAAGAGGATGATCATAAAAAGAATTTAATTAACTCTATAAAAAGATTGCAACATGAATTAAGGGATTAACAAAGGTGTAACAATAGTAAAATGAATAATATTGAAGAACTACTAAACACCTTACCAAGAATGTCTACCCCTCTGAGTCAAAATGAGGGTACAGGGATTCCCAATTCACAAGTATTGGATATTGAAAATTCACAGTTAAAAAATGAATTTTCTACTTCTTTTCATAACTTGAAACCATCAATGGGCCAAGCACTCTTGAAAGAGGTTCCAAAACTTAAAGAATCTGACCACATGAAATTCATCAGAGGTATTGCCATGATCAAAGAAGATTTTGAATTACCATACAGATTGGTAACAACTAGATTTAACACCTTATTTACCAAATCAGCTCACAGATGGTATATCAAATTGAGACAAGAACATGGACACCAAAGTTGGACTTGGTGGAAAATCCAAATTATCAACAAATGGGCCAATGATGCTTGGAGGTTCAAGGTTGAGACAGCCTTTGAATCTGAAAAATTCAATGCTGATAAAGACAAAGCTTTACCATGGTTTTTCCAAAAAAAGACAGACTAACAGCATTATACCCTGATATTTTAGAATTTATGATCCACAGAAACATTCTGAGACAAGGTGGAGGTGACTTAGAGAATGCATTCAAAAGCAGGACTACTGAACAATCTTCAGCAGAGGATATTATCAATATATTAGCAGAAGTAACCACCAGAACCAAAATTGGTTCTAGCAGGGTGAATCTCAAAACAAGGTTTAATATACCTTGGAAACATTCTGTGTACAAAAACCCCAAATAAAATTCTGATAATGTTAAGTATAAATCTGCAGATACTGTCAGAACGTGCCATATTTGCCAAAGCACCACTCATTCTGCCAATAAATGTCCAAAAAGGGGGAAGATAAATGAAATTGATATTGAAAAGGAACCTGATGTTGTAAAAGATGACATAACTGAAGAAAATTTAGATGATAAGTCATCAATATTTTCTGAATCTTCAAAAGATATAGAAAATATCAATGCCACGTTTGATATCATGGAATCTTATTCCCACTTGCCACAATTGAGCAATGGTAAACCTGATTTATCAAAAGTTCAAGATGCACAAATTATAAAAACCAAACCAAACAGGGGGAAAATTTATACAGCTGTAACTCCTGTATGACAGAAGTGGTGATTGACAACAAGCCCACTAAACTTTTGCTTGACCCAGGAGCCTTCTGCTCTTGTGTTGGTAAATCTTTTCTTAAAACTTGTTCACCAAATTTTGAAGACCAATTGTTTCCAATTGATGGTATAAAATTCAATAGTGCAAGTAATCCAATGAAATCATTAGGAATTTTTGAGACCAATTTCACATTCCCACACATTAATGAGAATTTAAAAATCACATGTGACTTTTTTGTTAAGGAAAACTGCTCTAGTACCCATTTTATATTGGGAAATGACTATTTAATCATGTATGGGATAGATTTTCATAACAAAAAAGACAGATACTTTACTATTGGAGACAATAAGTGTGAGAAATTTGCCTTTTTACCATTTAAAAGACAAATTACAGTAAATAAAGTAGCACCAGTCAACTTAGAATTGGAAAAATTCAAATCTGAACAGTTGGAGGAGGCTGAAATAAGCCTGCATCTGACTGATAAACAAAAAAATGAACTTTCTTCCCTTTTTGATGACCACAAAGGAGCATTTGCTTCAGACAAAGAACCACTAGGAGCAATTATTGGTCATGAAGTTGACATCATTCTTAATATTGAGAGACCTTATCCACCACTCTTGAGAAGACCTGCATACCCAGAAAGTCCCAAGTCAAAAGAAGCTCTGGAAACTCATATCAAAGAAATTCTAGACCTTGGTGTAATAAGAAAAGTTGGCCATAATGCAGAAGTAGAAATAACTACACCAGTCATAGTGGCATGGCATAATGGAAAATCCAGACTGTTTGGAGGCTTTAGAGCTCTGAACACTTACACTGTTCCAGATAGGTACCCAATACCAAAAATTCAAATTTCCCTTACTCAAATATCTCAAGCAATCTATATAACCACTATGGATGCCCTTAAAGGATTCCATCAAAATGTGGTTACACCAAGAGCAAGAAAATATTTGAGAATTATTGTTCATTGTGGAGTGTATGAATATTTAGAAATTCCCTTTGGTATCAAAAATACACCTTCACACTTCCAAAGACTGATGAATGAAATCTTCCCTGAAGAACTTTCAGAGGGATGGTTAATCATTTACATTTATGACATTATTGTCTGTTCCAAGACTTAGGAAGAGCACATTTACAGATTGTCCAGAGTTTTGAAAAAAATTCAATTAGTGAATATGAGAATCTCTTTGAATAAATGTCAGTTTGGCTTTGAAGAACTCAAAGCACTAGGACATGTATCTGGTTTTTCCCTTGGAATTGACAAAAACAAAGTTGCAGCAGTATTGCTAAAACCCATGCCTCAGAACAAAAAGGAAATTCATTCATTTTTAAGTTTTGCAGGATATTACAGGCAACAAATTAAAGATTTTGCATCAATAGCAAGACCACTTTATAAAGTGTGTGACAAATACACAGTATTTGAAATGATGGTTGACAGAGTCAAAGCTTTTGAGTTTCCAAGAGAAGCCTTGACCACTGCTCCACTCTTACTGATGCCAGAATTTAAGTTTCCTTTTAAATTGTATATTGATGCAAAAGGGGATGGGCTGGGTGCTGCACTTCACCAAGTTCAGATCATAAATGATAAACCTGTGGAAGGACCCATATGTTTCATATCCAGGAAAATCAAACCAACTGACAGCAGATATGGAGCAAGTCAAATGGAATGTCCATGCCTTTTCTGGGCCTTGGAAAAAGTGAACTAATTCTTAGAGGGATGTGTTTTTGAAGTGATAACAGATTGTACAGCTGTGAAATCACTTTTAAACATGAAAACACCTAACAGACATATGCTCAGATGGAAAATAGCCATACAAGAATGCAGAGGCAATATGACTATTGTTCATAAAGATGGGAATATTCATAAAAATGCAGATGGACTAAGCAGATGGCTATTACCAAATTAACTTGATAATCCTGCTTATGTGCCAGAAGAATCTTCACCACAAATCCCAATAGAAGGAATAAGTGTTACAGACTTGAACACCACCTTCTTTGAAGAAGTAAGAAGCAGTTACACTAAAGATAAGAATTTTAGCATCTTATGCCAATGACTTAACAAAGACTGTAAAGACAACTCTCTAATACATGTATTGGATGAAATATGGAAGAAATCATACGATGAAGGAAGATTTCACCTACTGGATGGTATAATTTACCACAGGACCAAGCACACATGTGTCATGACAGTTGTGGAAATTTCATTAATAAATCTTGTACTGAAAGAATGCCATGACAGCCCCTTTTCAGGACATCTGTCTGAAGACAGGACAAGAGAAAAAGTAAAGACCTGAATATGGTGGCCAATGTGGCAGAAAGATGTTGCAGAGTATTGCAAAACCTGTGACAGATGTCAAAAGTCAAATAAATCCACTTGAAAGAGACTTGGAAATGTGATCAAAATCCAAGAACCCAGCAGACCTTGGGAAATTTTCCATATGGATTGGGTAACTGGCCTACCACCAGGAGGTTACAGAAGCTATAATTCTTTCCTAGTGATTGTAGACAGATTAAGTAACACTCCAATCTTTTTACCATGTCACAAAGATGATAAAGCCATGGATACAGCTTTTCTGATATGGAATAGAGTAGTGTCATGGACTGGCATATTTACAAATATCATTAGTGACAGGGATCTCAAGTTCACTTCAGCACTATGGACAAAGATTCACCAATTATTTGGCACCAAGCTGTCTTTCTCTACAGCCTACAACCCACAAACTGATGGTCTGCCTGAAAGGATGATCCAGACCTTAGAGGACCTTGTAAGAAGATCTTGTGCATAGGGCCTTGAATTCAAATATTGTGATGGGTTTACCCATTATTGGTGTGCTCTGTTTCCAGCACTGGAATTAGCATATAAAACATCAATTCATGCCAGTACCAATCAAACTCCTGCTATCCTGGAAAAGGGATGGAACCGCAAAGTACCTCAAGATTCCTTGAGGAAAGATTTGATTGAAATACATCCCACAGCTGCTAGCTTCAAGCGAATGATAGAAAAAGCTAGAAAGCATGCAGTAAGGTGCATGGAAGACTATTTTGCATATGCTAAGGACAAATGGGATAAATCACATGCAACTCCAGATTTCAAAGTGGGGGATTTAGTTCTTGTATCCACCACCAACTTCAATAACATCAAAGGATGTAAAAAGCTAAAAGAATCCTTGGCAGGACCTTTTGTTATTAAGGCCCTCCATGGAGAAAATGCTGTTGAAGTAGAGTTATCTCAAGAACTTAGCAATAAGCATCCTACATTTCCAGTGAGCTTGATAAAGCCATATAAATCTAGTGATGCTGAAAACTTCCCCTTGCAAAATAAAGTCCCCCAATTTATACCTCCTATTGAGTCATCTGGTAGTAAGAGAGTTACCAAAGTTCTCAAAGGAAGAAAGTTGAGAACCAACAAAGTAAGGGAATACCTTGTTAGGTACAGTGACCCAACTTGTGAAGACGAATGGTTTCCAAAAAAAGACATACCTGAAGCTACTAAACTTTTCAGAAGGTTGAGACACACTAGAAATAACAATATTACAAAGTAATATCCTTTTTTAGTGGGAGGGAATGTGAGCCTTAGAGGTATTTTCATATACCCAAAAGATCACAAATGATAAATTAAGATACAAATATAAATAAAATAAATTTATTTATATTATAAAAATAAAAATTAAAATCTAAATACAAATTTATAGTTGAAAATCAAAATTTAAATATAATTTAAAAATAAAATTACAATAAAATTTAAAATTATGAAAATACATTTTTATTGTAAAAATTAAGTAAAAATGAATTTTTAATAAAATTTATGAAGTTAAAATATTTTTGGTAAAAATTTGTATAGAATATATTCTAAATTGTTATCCAATAAGTAAAAATAAAGAAATTATCACACAATTGGATTCCTCATAAAAAATAAAGTGGGGTCACTTCTGGATGAAATTTCTGTAACTCAATTCTAAATAAGCTTAAATTAAGTTTTTAGTATTTTTTGTACAAAAGTATGAAAATCCTCAAAACCTTGATTAAATTCACACCACATGTGGTGTGAACCATCAATTTTTGTGTTAAAATTGAGGTGTTGTGTTTAGCTTAGAATTTATGAGGAATTGAAGTATTTTCAATTGAAATGTCAAAATGTTCCCGTGTATTACATAAGTGAGCTTTAATTTACATATGAGGTATCAATTATTACAGATGTGTAATTAAAAAATCAAGTGGATTAGATATGTAAATTATAATTGTATTACATGATGAGTAATTAAAGAAAAAATAAATTGGAAAGATTAATTCTGGGGGGGAGAGACACTCTAGCTCTAAAGGGGAGGGAGACCCCCAAAATCTTTGCTGACTGGCATGGGATGTAAAACTCCACACCAAATTTCATTACTTTTGGCCTGGAATTGAGTCACAGGGTCTGTGACTCAATTGATGATGAGCTTTTGATACCAACCAGGGTATTTTGAACTGCTGCCAAGAGGGTAAAACTACCCTTAAGTTAAAACAATGTTATTAAAAGAATTTTTAACTGGTTTCTACGCCTCTTACACACATTATGACGTGTTCTGAAGGCTCTATACCAGGTATTGCTACAGTAATGGCTGATCCAAGGGTGTAAAATTGCTAAAAATAGCAAAAAATGGCTAAAACCAGCCCTTTTTGGTCTAAACCAGGGTTTAATAATGCCATAATGGGCTTTTATGTTGTCAGAGTGTTTTCCGCAACTGAAAAGAGTAAAATTCACCTTTGGATTAAGAAAATTGAGGGCTATAAAAGAATGTCTTCTTTCCCCCACTTTTCTCTTTGTGTTAGAATCTTTTCTTTTCATAATTAGTTTAAACACTGTTAAACCAATCAATAAAAGATTCCAACCACCCTTTTTGAAACATTTTGAACCTCTTAACAACGTGAAAAAATCATTATAATCATTGTTTGTAACTCTTATACTCATTTTTACCCCTGGACCACCCCAAAAGTGAATTAAAGCATCTTTCATCACTGTTAACTTTGTCACTTTGTTTGCAAATTCACTCTGGTCAATTTTGGGCGTGCTTTCTCTTTAAAAGACTTTTCAAAGACTTTTTTCTTTAATTAATTTCTTGCGGTTCTTTCCTCAATTAATTCCAACTGAAATTGCTTTTGAAGAAATTTCTTTTGTAGCCTTAAATATCTCTTGTAGAGTATTTTTGGATAAATCGTTATTGTTGGTAAAACAATAAATTTTTATTATATTATTGTTTTAAAATTACAAATTTCAAAACACTAAAATTGGCATGTTTTCTCTTTAAAAATACTATTTCTTACTATTTTTGAATAATTTTACCTTATACAAATTTTGAGGACAGGAGAAGTACTTGATACTTTATGAAAGTTTCATATCCACACCTTACAGACATGGTCAGAAGAGTTTGTTAATATGGCCTGAAATTCAAAGATTGTGATGAATTCACCCATGATTGGTGTTTACGTTTTACCTGCACTAGGATTGGGATATTAAACATCCATTCATGCCAGTACCAATCAGACTCCTGTTTCCCTAGAAAAATGATAGAATTCCAGCTTACCCCAAGATACCTTAAGGAAAGATTTTGTTGAGTTACATCCCACAGCCGCTAGCTTCAAAGGAATTCTAGAAAAAGCTAGGAAGAACGCATTAAGGTGCATGGAGGACTCAATTGCATATGCAAAAGACAAGTGGGACAAATCACATTCAACCCCAGACTTCAAAGTGGGAGATTTAGTACTTGTATCTACCACTAACTTCAATCAGATGAAAGGATGTAAGAAGCTTACAGAACCCTTTTCAGGACCTTTTGTTATTAAGGCCCTCCATTGGGAAAATGCTGTATAAGTAGAATTTTCTGAGGACCATAGTAATAAGTGCCTACATTTCCACTATGCTTGAGAAAGCCTTATTAATATGGTTATTCTGAGAAAATCCCCTTGAAAAGTAAAATTCCCCAGCATATACCTCCTTTTGAATCACCTGGTACTAATGAAATCACCAAAGTTCTCAAAGAAAAAAAATTTAGGACTAAGAAAGTAAGGGAATACCTTGTCAGGTACAGTGAGCCAACTTATGAAGATGAGTGGTTTGCAGAAAATAACATACCTGAGGCTATCCAAATTCTCAGAAGATTCAGCCAGACTCGAAACAACAATATTACAAAGTAATATTCTTTTTTAGGGGGAGGAAATGGGAGCCTTAAAGGTATTTTTTATACCCAAAAGGCCACAAATAATAAAAAATTAAACAACTACAAAGAAATTTTTTTTATTTATGTTATTAATAATAAAGTAAAAATACAAATACAAAATTCATATAAGGAATTAAAATTTTAATTATCATTTAAAATAGAAATTACTTTGGAATTTAAAATTGTGAAAGCACATTTTTACTTGGAAAATCGAGTAAAAGTAAATTTTCAACAAAAATACTAAAATTGAAATATTTTTGGAAAAAAGACAGCTAAAAATTATACTAACTTTTTATCCAACAAATAAACATATGAAAGTTTCTTCACCAGTGGACTACTCATAACAAATAAGGTGGGGTCACCTCTTGGTAAAATTTCTGTAATTCCACTCTAAATAAGCTTAAATTATGTTTTCAGTATTTTGTGTAAAAAAGTTGAAAATCCTCAAAACCTCAACTCAATTCACATCAAATGTGGTGTTAAGCATCAATTTTGTTTTGCAATTGAGGTGTTTTGTGTAATTTAGAAGTTATGAGGAATTGAAGTATTTTCAATTGAAATGTCAAATTGTGCACATGTATTACATAAGTTAACGTTAATCTAGATATTACGTATCAATTATTATGGTTGTGTACTGTAAAAACTCAATTGAATTACATATGTAAATTATAATTATAATACATGATGGGGAATTGAAGAAAAAAATAAATCAGAAAGATTGATTCCGGAGGGAAAAAGGAATCTTGGCTCTAAGGGGGAGCCAGACTCCCAAATTCCTTTCTGAAAGGTGTGAAATGTTGAAATACATGCAAAGATTCATCACTTTTGGCCTGTAATTGAGTCACAGGGCGTTTCTCCACTGATGATGAGGTTGTGATACCAACCAGGGCAGTTGTAATTGCTCTCAAGAGGGTAAAACTACCCTTCAGATAAAAAAAATCATAGTAAAAAGAGAGGTTTGGGTGCTTTTGACGTCTCTTACACACATTATGACGCAGTTTGACCAGGTATTACTAGAAAAATAGCTGATTTAAGGCTCTGAAATGACTAAAACCAGCCCTTTTCTGGCCTCAACCAGGGTTCAATAATGCCATAGTTGGCTTTTCTGTTTTCGGAGTCTTTTTCACGATTGAAAAGAGTAAATTTGTGAGCCTGCAAGCATGAAAAGAATTACATGCTACACAAACTCCAAACACTTTCATTAAATTTTCTTTGAATTATTTCAATTCATCTGTGTAAATTCACTTTTAATTTTATTTTCTTCTAGTTTTTGTTTACAAGTCACTCATTTAAGATTAGTTGTTATAGTGATCTTATTTACAAGTCACTCATTTAATTTTAGTAGTTATAGAAACATTTTTTCATCTTGTTTCTATAACACCCTTTTTACCTTGTTGCAATAGCGGCTTTGCTTCTATAACAATCACCTACTATTTTTTTTCATATATTGTTACTATAACAATACCCTTTATGATAAAAGGTGTATTAGTCTATTTGTGTTTTATGTTGATTTTGTATCCAAAGCATTTAAGAGGAACATTCTTCTTGATAATGATTCCTCAGAGCTCTTAGAAATATATTTTTTACAAATAAATTCATAACAATTTCTTGTTATTAGATCTCTCAAATATAAGTAACAAAAATTACTTTCAGTATTCTTCATTTTGGTGAAGCTCATTCCACCAATAAGATACTTCTTTTTATATAGTGACGTCTCTATTAATTTGACTTAATAGTATTCCACCGTTAGTTTAGTTTATTAAAATTCCTAGTATTTAGACTGGAAGTCACGTTAGAGGCCCCAGGCTAACATTTAATATATTAAAATTTAAAATCCAAATTAGAACTAATTAATTAATTAATTAATTCTAATAAACTAATTAGACGTTGGAATACCTAATTAGTAATAAATTTTACTTCTACAATCCACTCTTCCATCCAAAGTAAAATATCAACGTCATTCTGATATTTTTTTTATTAACACTTTTGAAGAATCAAATACAAAAACACTAAATTTATTGTTAAAATTCTCTGAACCTTGTCGGATTCGCCAGTATCACCATCCAACATGAGAAAGCAAGCTATTACTGTCGTGGACCCAACAGTGCTTCAAGCTTTTAGCCACATGTCTTTGCTCATGAAAGACATTAGTCCAATTACTAGTCATCTATCAAATATTATGACTAGTAATATATCTATCAGCCAGTTAGCTTATCGTCGTCAGCAAGGAAAACCTACTCCTCGTTCCAATGCTTGGAAGCATCGGTATCACCCAGACAACAAAAACTCAATTATTTGCAAGACTAGTATCTTACAAAATCATGTAAGTACTAGCACTCCTGTTTTTAAGACAACAAAACCATTTAGACGACATACAGCATCTCTTGCTTTTAGTGAGGATCAAGAAAGACTGAAACGTAATGAATGCAACAAGTTATCGATGGAATTAGCAGCAAGGCGCATGGAGAATACAGGCTCAGAAGTTTACAGTGGTAATACAACTGTCAGCTTTCCATCGGATTCAGATATTTCCCCAGAATTCAAGCCCGACAAACTTGGGGAGTATATTAGTAGTTTAGCTAGTAAAAGGATCCACGAGAGTGCTATCAAGAAGCCTGATTCAAGCAGCAATGCGATATTTGAAACGGATGAACAAAATCTAAAACGTAATACCAGTTGCATTAGCTCTAATATTTATAAAGCTCTAAATGAAACAATAGAGACGACTGTTACTAATACTAACAATGATGGGATTTCTAAGGACTCTAGCAATAGAAGCCCCTACCTAGTTACTTTTAATAGAAATTCAACTAATTTTTCAAAAACAAACAATAAAAACCTTAGGAGTAGTGTTAACGAAGAAATAAATAAAACTAGTAAAATTGAAAAAGAAAAAAATTGCTTAGAAATAAATGATGCATCTAACAGTTCCAAAATTGCAAATTCAATTCAGGCTTACATTCAAAAAAGTTTGCAAGATAAACCAATTTCAATAAAACAACTAGTATCAAGAAAATTAACACAACTATCAAAAGGGTTGTATCAAGAAATTGAATTATATGATTTACTACATGAAGAAACTTTCAATGTGCTAGGATCTCGAATAAATTTGATCTTAAAAAAAAGCGGACCTTTTAGAGAACTAGTAACTGAACAAGAATTCAAGATATTAGAAACCTTCAACAATTTAAAAATTCAAGACAAAAAATCAAGCTATTACAATGACTTTAAAGTAAAAGATATCATTTCAAAACTTCAAAATATATACTACTAGTTTCACAAAATATGATTTTTGTTTTTTTTACCCTTTTTTTTTGTGTTACCAAATGTGAGCCTGCAAGCATGAAAAGAATTACATGCTACACAAACTCCAAACACTTTCATTAAATTTTCTTTGAATTATTTCAATTCATCTGTGTAAATTCACTTTTAATTTTGTTTTCTTCTAGTTTTTGTTTACAAGTCACTCATTTAAGATTAGTTGTTATAGTGATCTTATTTACAAGTCACTCATTTAATTTTAGTAGTTATAGAAACATTTTTTCATCTTGTTTCTATAACACCCTTTTTACCTTGTTGCAATAGCGGCTTTGCTTCTATAACAATCACCTACTATTTTTTTTCATATATTGTTACTATAACAATACCCTTTATGATAAAAGGTGTATTAGTCTATTTGTGTTTTATGTTGATTTTGTATCTAAAGCATTTAAGAGGAACATTCTTCTTGATAATGATTCCTCAGAGCTCTTAGAAATATATTTTTTACAAATAAATTCATAACAATTTCTTGTTATTAGATCTCTCAAATATAAGTAACAAAAATTACTTTCAGTATTCTTCATTTTGGTGAAGCTCATTCCACCAATAAGATACTTCTTTTTATATAGTGACGTCTCTATTAATTTGACTTAATAGTATTCCACCGTTAGTTTAGTTTATTAAAATTCCTAGTATTTAGACTGGAAGTCACGTTAGAGGCCCCAGGCTAACAAAATTTTACTTTTGGAATAAGAAAATTTGCGGCTATGAAAGAACATCTTCTTTGCCAGACTTTTCTCTTCATGTTAAAATCCTTTCCTTTTTACAATTAGTTTAAAAGCTGTTGAACCTATCAAGAAAAACTAACAACCACCCTTTTCCAATAATTATAAGCCTTTTAACCACATGAAAAAATAACTTTGATAATTTTTTGTAACTCTTATAATCATTTTTACCCCTTGAACCACCCCATAAGTGAATTAGAGCATCTTTCATCACTGTTAACTTTGTCACGTTTTTCCAAATTCACTCTGTTCACTTTTTGGTGTGTTTTCACTTTAATGTTATTCTTGAAGACCCTGTTCTTATATTAATTCCTTTCAGCCCTTTTCTCAATCAATTCCAATGGAAATTTCTCTTGAAGAAATCTCTTTTGTAGCCTTAGATATCTCTTGTAAAGTATTTTTGGATGAATTTTTATTTTTGGTAACAAAATGACTCTTTATAATATTATTTTTTTGTACTTTCGTAGTTAAAAAAATGAAAATTTGCTTGTTCTCTTCTACAAATCCCAATTCTTAACATTTTTGATCCTATTTTTACCTTATACAAAGTTGGAGGACAGGAACAGTACTTAATTTTTAATAAGAATTTTATATCCACACCTTCCACTCAGAAAGGCCCCTAGGGGATGTTCAAACACCCACAAGGCAACCAGAGATTTTAGGGGAGCCCCTGTGGGTTTAGAGGGTTTTACACCCCCTCAAACAACTTTAAATTTAAAAAAACATAAAATAAAAAGAGTTACCATATATAGAAATTAATCAATTCTTTTATTTTTTATTTTCCTTGTATTTCATGTTTTTTAAGTCCATTTTGACCATATAGGTGCAAAAAAAATAATTATGATGATAATAGCTATTATTATTATCATTTGTGGTAACCAAAAAAGTATTTTTGATAAGAATTAATTGTGGAAATTTCTTTTTTGAATCTTTTCCAACTTTCAATAAGAAATTCTCCTAATTAACTTTGTTAGAAAAGTAAAGGAATCTAATGATAACAATTAAGGAAAACATTACTATTATTAGTTATGATATTGTTATTATTAGTTGTGATATTGTTATTATTATATTAGGCTTATATTATTCTTTGTATTAGGAGTATTATGTTATTTTAATAGTATTATTATTATCAGAAATTCCACAACTTTTAGTAAGTTGATTTTTTTACTTTTTTGGACCCTTTTTTCTCACAAGGAGCCATCAAAGAATACAAGGGAAAAATGATTAGAATGTTGCTATTTTTTTTCAATATAAAATCTATTTATATTTCACTATTTAAAGTTTTTGATTGGTAAATGAAAATTAAAATAACTATAACATAATTCATAAGTCACTTATTTATCTGTGAAGAATATTTTGATGGTTAAATGTCTGCCTTTTTGACAAGTATGGAGCCCTAATAAGGGGGAAATAATGACAAAAGTGTACAAAAACTCGAATTGAATTTATTTCTCTAAAATGTGGAAACAACTTCGTCAGTGGAGAAAATAAAAAGGAACCTCAATGAGAAATTTATTTTCAGCATTTTCATTATTTGTAATTCTCCACTATATTTTGACTTTCTAAAAATCAATTACACTTTTTAAGAACAAAGCTTTCCAATTATGGTGATTGATATTATGTTACCATATTTGGAAAAGGGAAGACATTTTCTAGATACAAACATGTTAAATTGGACTGGTGTGTTGATAATGATAACTTCAATAGTTTCACTTTAGATTTGGGAAGGAACGGCCAATAGGGACAAAGAAGCAGGGACTTTTCTGAATTTCTTGTTTGATTGGATTCAAAATTTCAATTAATCTGGTATTAAACCATCCAACAGGATAAATATTCTTCTTTTAGACAGCTGTACATAGCAAAAAATCTTCCAGAGTCCCCACTATCTTTATTTTACATAATCTTCCCCAGTATGGAGGATGCACATTCATTTATCAATTGAAGTTGATCACTTATTAAAATTGAAAATATTCATAAAAATAAATTTGCTTTTTTAAAAGGCTTAATAACACTAAACAAATACAGCAATTTAGAAAAATGATGGATGGGGTGTTTATC
Source organism: Austropuccinia psidii (assembly GCA_023105745.1). NCBI lineage: Eukaryota > Fungi > Basidiomycota > Pucciniomycetes > Pucciniales > Sphaerophragmiaceae > Austropuccinia > Austropuccinia psidii. Next base: position 73,541,889 of record JALGQZ010000001.1, on the reverse strand, counting down.
TGAATTCTTTTCAAAAAATGAAGTAATTTCCCTAAAGCAGGTAGTTTGGTTCCAATGATTATTGAATGGATTACAAAAGCTTAACAAAGTGCTTTAAAAGGTATTTTTCCTTATTATGTCAATATCAAATCTATGTGGAGTAAAACTTCCTGGATAATATGAGCTTTGTGGGTTTTGTTGAACAGGAAACAATTCATATATAAAAATGAATATTTTTATACAACAATTTTTTCATAAAAAATTAAATACAGAATTGCATAAATTGAGCTTAAGTGTAATACAAGCTCAACTGTGCACAAAATTTCTCCTAGGGTTATGTCAGGGCTCTGTCAGAGTAAGAAAAGAATAATATTGTATTGTAAGTTTTTCTTTCTTTATAGTTTAACTTAGGGTACTTAACAACTTTGCTAGCTATTATGCTATCAAATTCCTGTGAATATATATCCTTGAATAAATTTCAATCCTAAGTGATGTGTTAAAACATTATTGATTACTTCTCCCTATATAACCAATTTATTAATAGATGAATTGAAATACTTTTTCAAAAGCAACTTACTAAAGCTCATGGGATTATATCTTCTTTTTCTGTCTCCAATTAATCATAAAATCTTCATAGATTCTAAATTTTTATTTTTAATTTTTTGTATTTTTTCTTGATATGTAAATTGAAGACTCTTTTGTTGTAAGGTTTTAACCTTTTCCTTATTTCCACAGGGAAATCATATTTTATTTGAAAAATTCAAAGTTATATTTTTACTTTATTTCTTTCCAATGTGATTTTGCATCAATGATGTACCCATATATCTTTCCCAAAAAACCAATTTAAATTGAAATTAATTTTTTAGTAAATACTCAGCTTAAGTATCATATTCTCTTATATGAATAATTTTATAGACATTCAAAAAATTTCTTTTGATGGATAACAAATTTTAATGAATAAATATAGAGCTTTTGAGTTTTTACTCAGTAATTAAATACATGACCTTTTTAAATTTCAGAACTATAAGGTGTGGATATGAAACTTTGATCAAAATCAAGAACTTTTGCACACCTCAAGATTTTTTTGTAAAGTAAAATTTAATTAAGAATAGTAAATTTTATGAGTTTTTAAGTGAAAAAAGTCCAAATATATTGTTCATAAATTTATTAGTATGAAAAAATAATATTATAAAGATTTATTTTTTTACCAAAAATAATCTGCAAAAGAAATTTCTTCAAGAGAAATTTCAATTGGAATTAATTGATAAAAGTGCTTCAGGAAATTAGTATAAGAAAAATGTCTTTAAAAAGAATATTAAAGAGAAAACATGACCAAAAGTGACTAGAGTAAATTTGCAAACAAAGTGACAAGGCTAAAAGTGATGAAAGATGCTTTAATTCACTTTCTTGGTGGTTAAAGCCTAAAAAATGATTCTAAGAGTTATAAACAATGATTATGATAATATTTTCAAGTGGGTAAACAGTTTTTAATTAATTAAAAATCGTGGTTGGAATCTTTTATTTCTTGGTTTATTAGTGTTTGAACTAATTATAAAAGAAAAAGATTCTAACATGAAGAGACATGTGGGGCAAAGAAGAAATTCTTTTATAGCCACCAATTTTCTTACTCAAAAAGTCAGATTTACTCTAATCAGCTATTACAATCGATCTGGAAACAGAAAAGCCAATTAAAGAATAATTGAACCCTGATTTTGGCCATTATTTGCTATTTTCAGCCATATTAGTCCCTAAAATCAGCCATTGTAGTAGGAATACCTGGTTTCAATCCTTCAAAACGCATAAGAATCACTGCCTGCGTTATTCCATCACCAAGGTCCATGTGATGTCACATCACAAGATTTTGGTTCATTTTAAATCACATGTCTGTGTTTATCTATTCCCCATGTGATTTTTAATCAGCCTATATAGATGTGATGGAATAATTTTTATTACATAAACAGTGGAATGGTTCATTTTACATGAACCTCAGGTTGTTAATGTAAAATCAACCATCGGTTGATGTAAAATAAACCATAGGTTGATGTAAAATCAACCATAGGTTGATATAAAATCACCCATAGGTTGATGTAAAATCAACCATAGGTTGGTGTAAAATTGACCATAGGTTGATGTAAAATCAACCATAGGTTGATGTAAAGTCAACCATAGGTTGATGTGAAATCAACCATAGGTTGATGTAAAGTCAACCATAGGTTGATGTAAAATCAACCATAGGTTGATGTAAAATAAACCATAGGTTGATGTAAAATAAACCATAGGTTGATGTAAAATCAACCATAGGTTGATGTAAAATAAACCATAGGTTGATTTAAAATTAACCATGGGTTGATGTAAAATAAACCATAGGTTGATTTAAAATCAACCATAGGTTGATGTAAAATCAACCATAGGTTGATGTAAAATAAACCATAGGTTGATTTAAAATCAACCATAGGTTGATGTAAAATCAACCATAGGTTGATGTAAAATCAACCATAGGTTGATGTAAAATCAACCATAGGTTGATGTAAAATCAACCATAGGTTGATGTAAAATCAACCATAGGTTGATGTAAAATCAACCATAGGTTGATGTAAAATCAACCATAGGTTGATGTAAAATCAACCATAGGTTGATGTAAAATCAACCATAGGTTGATGTAAAATCAACCATAGGTTGATGTAAAATCAACCATAGGTTGATGTAAAATCAACCATAGGTTGATGTAAAATCAACCATAGGTTGATGTAAAATCAACCATAGGTTGATGTAAAATCAACCATAGGTTGATGTAAAATCAACCATAGGTTGATGTAAAATCAACCATAGGTTGATGTAAAATCAACCATAGGTTGATGTAAAATCAACCATAGGTTGATGTAAAATCAACCATAGGTTGATGTAAAATCAACCATAGGTTGATGTAAAATCAACCATAGGTTGATGTAAAATCAACCATAGGTTGATGTAAAATCAACCATAGGTTGATGTAAAATCAACCATAGGTTGATGTAAAATCAACCATAGGTTGATGTAAAATCAACCATAGGTTGATGTAAAATCAACTGTAGGTTGATGTAAAATCAACATAGGTTGATGAAATTGATTCCAAATGATGGGTTATTGATTTCACATCATGAGGAGTTGATTCCACATGATGAGGAATTGATTCCACATGACGAGGAATTGATTCCACATGATGAGGAGTTGATTTCAAATGATGGGGAATTGATTTAACATGATGAGGAATTCATTCCACATGATGAGGAATTGATTCCACATGATGAGGAATTGATTCCACATGATGGGGAATTGATTCCACATGATAAGGGATTGATTCCACATGATGAAGAATTCATTCCACATGATTCTCAGTGGATAATCCATGGTGGGGAATTGATAGCCCAAAATCAAAAATTAATCCCTCATGATGAGTAATTGATATACCAATTCAAACTTTGATTGGTAATACATCAAACCTTGGTTGATTTTACATCAACCTATGGTTGATTTTACATCAACCTATTGTTTATTTTACATCAACAACCTGAGGTTCATGTAAAATGAACCATTCCACTGTTTATGTAATAAAAATTATTTCATCACATCTATATAGGCTGATTAAAAAACACATGGGGAATAGATAAACACAGACATGTGATTTAAAATGAACCAAAATCTTGTGATGTGACATCACATGGACCTTGGTGATGGAATAACGCAGGCAGTGAATGTGTGTACAAGATATCAAAACCAGTAAAACCTTTTTTTACCAAGATAGTTTTACATTAAGGGTAGTTTTACCCTCTTGCCAACAGTTAACACTTCCCTAGTTGGTATCAAAAACTCATCATCAATTGAGTCACAGACCATGTAACTCAATTCCAGCCAATGGTGATGAATATTTGAATGGATTTTGACATGTCACACCTGTCAGAAAGGGATTTAGGAGTCTGGCTCCCCCTTAGAGCCAGGATTCCTGTTTCCACCCAGAATCAATCTTTCCAATTTATTTTTTCTTTAATTCCTCAGCATTTATTATACTTATAATTTGCATATGTAATTCAGTTGAGTTTTTACAGTACAAAACTTTAATAATTGATACCTCATATGTAAATTAAAGTTCACTTATGTAATACACGCGCACATATTGACATTTCACTTGAAAATACTTCAATTCCTCATAACTTCTGAATTACACACAACACCTCAACTTTAACACAAACATTTATGGTTAAACCCACATGTGGTCTTAATTAAATGAAGGTGTTGAGAATCTTCAGATTTTCATACATAAAATACTAAAAGCTTAATTTAAGCTTATTTAGAGTTGAGTTACACCATTCTCACCCAGAGGTGACCCCAACTTATTTTTTGTGAGGAACCCAATAGTGAAATAATTGTCATGAGTTTATGTATTGTAAAAAAAGCCATAATCAAGTTTCTTCAAGTCTTTTCCAAAAGATATATTAAATTTGATTTTTTGGTATAAAATTAATTTTTACTTGATTTTTTCAAGTAAAAGTGTATTTTCACAATTTTAAATTTCAATGTTATTCCAATTTTATATTATAGTAAATATTGGGTTTTTTATATAAATTTTATTTTTATATTTTAATTTTTGTTTTTATGAAATAAATAAATTTCTTTATTTAAAATGATGACATAATTCTGTTATTTGGTCTTTTGGGTATATAGAAATACCCCTATGGCTCACAAGAACAAAGGAAGTAAGTTTGTGTTAAATTTGGTTTTCATGGAAGAATTCACCTCTTCTTGACTAAATGCTCACAACAAGTTTTTTATTTACTTATTCAACAGAATGATTAGTGCTTAATTAATACCTTTTCTATGAAATATCCTAGTTTATGTATTTTTAAAAGGAGATACTTGTGTTATCAGGCCAAAGCCCCCAGGAAGAGAAAGTTATATTGAAAATTTGTGATCAAATGTCAGCCTGTGACTGAAAACCAGGTCACAGGAATGACAGCCAAATACCATAAATCAATGGTATAGCCAAGATACCACCAAAAGATGGAGCTGAGCCAAAACAGCTCAAAAAGTATCAAAAGGAAGAGGAAACCCATCCCTTTCCAAATACACAAGTCCCATCATCATATGACAAATAATGACAAAGTTATTCCTGCTCAAAGTTGTTGCTGAGCATAAACCTTAATTTTCCCCTCTCATCTGAAATACAGAGTAGGAGGCTTAACCCCATCAAAATGGTACGCAAAATGAAGCTCTAAGTCAGGGCTATCCAATGGTACCAGCCAAACTGCGCTAGCACCAGTATTACAGAAGTTATGGCCAAATTCAGACAAAATAAGGGTGAATAAAATATTTACCTCTCATCTAAACTCTACTGTTTTAGTGTGAGATACCTAAAGTGGTGTCTTTTTGATAAGAACACAATCAGGTGTATTTGATGGTTCCATTCATTTCACCATATCACATCTAGAACAAAAGCTATAAGGCAAACAAGCCTAATACAGCTTTTTGCCTAAAACACACATGTACAAAAATCTTGTACATGGATTAACCTTGCCATATTTAATGATAAACATATCAAATTAGATACCATTGTGTAGAACACATACAGGGCTACACACTGAGCCAATTTTTGGGGTTGATATCTGAAAAACTGACAAAGGTATGGCTGTTTTAAGGTCAAACTCCCACAGTTTGGCCAATACAGCCTTACCATGGGATAATATCCCATAAACATGATTATGAGGTGTCAAACAGACAAAGGGTCTTGTTTTTACTTCAATACCTCATAGTTCATTCAATACTGGGGTCCCATACAGGTTCTGTATAGCATTCTACGCATCATACACGTCAGAATCAGGCTGTGTGGTCCCCAGATGAAAGTAGACAGCCTGTATTGGTGAAAACTGTCCAGATTTGGCTTCAAAGCCACATCAGAGCCCAATACAGGCTATAAAGGTCTTTTGCAAGCCACAAGACTGTCTTAGAGAGTGAAAAATCTTCATTTCCTCTACGTGGAAAGGTCTAGCAGCCTTTCCACCCCATTTCAGGATAAAAAAGGCGCCTTTTCACAGTGAGAAAAGGTTTCCTCATCCTGCTCTTGAATTCCTACATAGTACAACTGTCAAAAACAGTTATAATCTTGGAAAATAACCAGGTATACTTTAATTTAAGTATTGTAGTCTTTATTATTGTAATCCAACTGGTAAAGCTGCACCCAGGGCTTTCAACAGCGCTCACCACCACTATTTCACAATAGTAAAGCCCTTTGATTTTTATTATAAACCCTTATTATCAATAAATACCTTCATTTTTCAACCCTTATCACCATGTCACAGTCATAGTTAAAGTTGTAAACAGCCTAATTACAACTTCATCATAGACTCAGCCTGACATTTTGGGGGCCTGGCCATGTTTTTTTGATCTTTTTGGACCTTAAAAGTGAGTTTTTTTACTTATTCTCTTTATTATAACATTCTTTTTTATCTCTTTTTATGCGTAAAATCCCTTAAAAATATATAATATATATCTTATCATATTTTTCTGAGTGGTATATGTCATATACCAATCTTTATTGATAAACATATAAAAACACATTAAGCCATAAATACAGTCCAAACTTTTAATCAAATAAGGACACCTCTTATTGTGAAACCTACAGTTGAGGCATGGTGAGGTGTATTGTTAATTCAATTACCCTCTTATACAAATCACTTTGTACAGATTATACTTGCTAATTACAAGTTAAGCTGTGAGATACTGGTACACAAACAGTATGCCTGATATCTGTAAGCTGTAATTCTGACGTGGAATGGTTAATTCAATTACACTGTCATTATACAGGGCATATTTTAGTAACATACAAGCCCAGCAGCCATTCTTAGACGTGCAAACAGAATCTTAAGAAGTCTTAACTGACATTAAGCCCTCTTTTCCTGTTTGATTCAGTGGAAGAGAACTACATACCACTAGAAACCCAGTCACAGGCCAGCACACCAGTGACAACCTCAGAACCAGAGGGAAGCAAGGGAAAACAAAAGAGGCACAGTGAAGGCCTTATCACAGCAAAAGCATGGACCCCCATGACCACCCAGAGGAGTAGAAAACAATGAAACTCTGCTTCAATACAAGGTAAACCAACCTTAACAGCTTATACAGGGAAGATTACCATAATTAACCCATTTGTAACCTCTAAAGGTAAATTGCCCAAATCAGCAGAAAACAAATTTCTACAAGGCACAGTCGAAGCTAAATACCCTAAGAACATAAAGCTTTTGACTGCTTGCAAACACTGATATGTCACCTGCATACCTCAGAGACCTTGGCTTCCAAAGGAACCAACCAGAGGACAGAGAAGGCTTGTTCAGAACCAGAAGACCTGGAAGAGGACACCTTGGACACAGTGGTGAATGGCAAGACAATGATGGAAATCATACCCACTCTGCCATTCACTTTCCAATTAAACAGGAACCTCAAACCAGAGGACTGGACAGACATGGATCAAGTTCTTCAGCTCCACCAACTCATCAAAGATGTATTTCAATAAAGCATGGACAACAAGAGGTTAAACCTGGCATCCCACTGGGCAGAACTTGGAGCAAGTTTCCAGAGGATCTGTCTAAAAGAGATATACTTCAAAGAACTTATGAGAATGACCAAAGGTTGGAATCCCACCAGGCAGTTCAGACTCCTGGAGGTGAGGGAAAACAGGATGAGGGAAAATCAAGCCACTATCCAAGCTATACAAGAACAACTGACCCAGACAGGGCCTAATCAGATTCCTTCAGGCTCAAAAGGAGCAGGCCAATCAGCTCTCCAGTGGCTATACACCATTTAGAAACCAACAGATCAGTGGCCAAGAGTCACCATTATTCACAATCCCAGGAAGCTTCCAGGAGAATACAAGGATACAAGGGCAAAAACAAGACCACTTTCAGCCAGAGAAAGAGAGAGTCAGAACTAATTATCCAGAAGCTTTTGAAGTTGATGAAGGAAGTACACAAGAATAAGAAGTAGCTGTAAATAACTCTAGAGTTAGTAGTCCCCTTATTAGAAATATGACCCCCACTCAGATTGAAAACAATTCTGTCTCATCTGAGAGTAACTTAAACAGTGATGCACTGTGGTTAAAAATGTCCCAATATGCTGAGCAAACTCAAAAGAAGTTTGCAGAAATTGAAGCAAGCCATGAGAGGATGAAAAAATTAACAGACTCCATGGACAAAATCTTTAAAGCTCTTCAAGAAGTACATGCTCATTTGAGCAAAGCCTCTGAAGAAACCAACAAAAGACTGAACATAGTCTTTGAAGAACAAAACCACAGCAGAAGGGACAGTGATTGTCTGGATGAAGACATAACCAAATTGTTTAATGTCTACCATAAGATGAAACTCCAACCATGAGGCCCTGTCATGGATACTCTATATTACCAAGATGATATCCAACCACATGCCATGTTGGTTAGTAAGGCAAGATCTCCATCCCAATACCAGGATGGAGATAATATGTCTTCCTCTGAAAAGGAATCCTTGGAATAACTTCCTGAGGCCTCCAGCTGGCCCAAATTCTCTGGAATTGCATGATATGATCATATGGAACTCATAGATCATATTACCGGACTCTTCATTGATGTACCAAGCATACCGGACTACTGGATTACTGCTCGACTTAATACAGCATTTAAAGGTCATGCTAGTATATGGTATACAGAAATGAAAAAAATCCATGGTGGAAGAGTCAAATCATCCAAAAGTACGGCAATGGTACTTGGATATGGCAAAATACCATTTGATTTGAAAATGACAAATACTCAGAGGAAAAAGATCCATATGAGTGGTGTCGTAGACAGTCTAAAAGACTGAAAGCCATTGATCCTCAAATGAACACTCAAATGAGGAATCACAAACTTCTGACACAAATTCCAGGAGAGCTAGAGCATGCAGTAAAATGCATATGCAACCAAAATTGCACTCTAGATGACATTGCAAATTCCTTACAAGATGTAAGCAAAAGAACTAATATAGGGGAATTCACCCCATATATGAGCAGTAGTTTCAAAGAGAAACAACCTTTCAGGGTAGAGTTTAAAGAAAAACCCAAAGAAAGAGTGGCAGAAACGACCAAGAACAAAATTTCTTGTCACAATTGTGGTTCAACAGACCACTATTCCAACAACTGTCTAAAGGCAAAGAAAAAAATCTATGCCATTGAGAAAGTCCCAAAAGAAGAATCCGCAGCAGAAGATTCCCAATCAGACTCTATGGGTGATACCATCAGAAAACCATCTGATGATTACCAAGACCCAAGAGAAGACTTTGTTGTGGAATATCAAGAGGAGACCCAACTAGAAATCCAGGAAATAATGTTGGAAGTAGGCAGTCCACAAGTTACTGCTAATAAAAACCTGTGCAAACATACACAGGATTCACAAACATTCCTGGTCACACAAACTAAAGGAATGGCATACATACATGGACCAGCCACAAAAATGAATGTATGTATTTACAATGCTTAACATCCATTGATAATTGACAGTGGAGCACGCTGCTGGTGAGCCTGTGAGGTATGTATAACATACCCATAAGGCAACAAAAGATTTTATAAACAATTAATTTTGTCTTAAACAGACTTTTTAGTTGAATTTAAAATAAAAAATAATAAAAAATAAGTATAACTTTTTTTTGGATAAACAAAGTTATAAATATTATGTCATTTTTGGATTCTACACCAAAAATAACCTAGGGTACACCCATAGGGTGTTATACCCAAAAACACTTATTTCTTGTGTTATTGGAAGATTTAAGAATCTCACAGTACTAATGTAACTTTTTTAACATTTTTTTAAAATTGTTAAATTTAAGCTTAATTAAGCTTAAATTTAAAGTTACATAAGGTTTATGCAACTTTACCAAAATTTTAGTTAAAATTAAGGTGTGGTGTATATTTACTGAATTGGCTGAGGATTTGCCATAAAGAATGTAAATCCTGCGTGAGCTCAATTTAAAAGGGTTTAAGGCCATAGTATGGCTTTAAACAAATAAATGGGCAAAATCCACGCAAAAAGGTGGGACAAAGGAAAAAGACCAAATAGAGCTGGGGTACCCAACTTTTTGGATCTGCAATGATTCAATTAAGGTTGTCCACCTTTATTGGAGGATTTTCAACCTTATTTAAACTTTAAGATTAGACTTTGCTCCAACCTTAAGGTTTAAACTGGTTTTATCCCAATTTGGACAGGAATTTCAAGCTGCCAAAGGGTAAACCCCAATATGCAGGCTTGAAATCAAGGTTTTAAGAACTGTCAAAGCTTAATTAAGTTTAAAAAGCTTAAATAAGCTTAAAACTTTAAGGTTACAAGCATTGAAACCTTATCAAAAGCTAAGGTTTGGTGTGTATTGCTATTTTACGTGGAAAAATAGCAATAAATTCAAAAATTCATTAAAAATCCAAATCTTAATGGATTTGCTTGAACATTTCACACAGCTTAGAATTCAATATTATCTATATATAAATTAAATTTTAAGTATCTTTTATAAATAGGTTTCCTGGGTAATTAGCCTGGAAAATTACTTTTTTAATTAAGCTCAAAGAACATTATGATTTCTTTAAAAATTAATTAAAAATTGAGTTTAAGAGATTTCTGCTTGAAACTCTAATTTTATGTTGTTCATGTGATGAACTTTAATATAAATAAGCTTATTCTATATTAAAACTTAAAATAATTAAACTAAATGAGGATTAAAGTTACTTGGAGTTAAGAATAACACTAGTAACTTTAAATTGGAAGTAAAAATAAGTTGCCTTAAGTTAAGAACTTAATTTCTAAGCATGGTATTTCAGTTTTGACCTGAGCACGCCCTCTACATCCATTATGAATCATGAGAGCTGCTCTGAAGACATAAAAAGAGTCTTTTCATCACTGTTTTTGTCCATCAATCATTATCAATCCAGTCATATTAGAAATTTAAACAGGTAAAGTTTTATTAAATATAAAATCTTATTATTAAAAGTAATTATTAAGTTATTTTTATTCTTTATTTATTAAATTAAAGAATTGAAGTCATAGAATTCAGATTATTGTTGTAATCATCTATAATAAATTTTATTATATAAAATTATCATCTTAAATATCTTTTAAAATCCCCAAATTCCTCTCAAAAACTCTTTAATCATAATTTATATTATAAAAAGTTGTTTTATCTTTAAATTTATTGATTTTTGGCGTGTTTTTAACTTATAATCTTTATTTTCATATAATAACTGTTGTATTTGACTTGTTGTATTAAATAAATCTTATAAGTAAGTTTTCTCTAAAATTCTATATTATTTTTTATCTAGTATTAGTTTTTTTTATATAGAATCTTTCTATAAGAATTATTTTCTGCACAGTGTGTGTTATAATTCTTTTATAAATAATATTTATATTATTTATAAGTGGTTAAATATTTATATTACACACATGTAATTGTCTCATTAAGAGCTTTACACTTCTTATTGTTATAATTGTCAGTGACTATAACAATAATAGAATAATTATAATTTATTATGATTATTATATTTTTTATTATTATTATATTTTTATAATAATAATCAAATTTTTTTTTTTTATATAATTATTTTTAATAATTATATTTAAATTTGTGGTTATAATATTTCATTATATTATATTTTTTCTACTGAGGACAGTCATAGTACTCTTGATATTGTTACTATTATCAAGAGTTTCATAGACAAACCTTACACTGCTCCATAGTGGCCAGAGATTATCTGGACAGCCACTTCCCAAATTGGGAAAACCAGCTCTTTCCCACCAAGGCAAAGACCTTCAAAAGTGCTTCAGGGAATATGACTTCCATTGGGACAATCATCAAGGAGATAATTATACCCCACAGGAATGGTAATATCAGACTTAATCCAGAGTTTGTAGTGCTTGATGATTCCCACATCCAAGGGTTCCTACTGGGGAAAGATTACCAGAGGATGTATTGCATTGACATCTACAATAGTAAGAACAGGCACATTACCATTGGTACCAACAAGGAAAACAAACTTTCACTTGACATATACCAAATATCTGCCCAGGACCCACTGGAAGAACTACTGAATGAATTCACAGAGGGGCACTTTAGCACTACCCTGACCATTAAACAAAAACTAAAGTTACTCAAGCTGCTGATAAAAAGAAGACCAGCATTTGCCATTGGTGAAGAACCACTAGGCCAGCTTAAAGGACCTGCTATAGGACTATATCTGGATGTGGAAAGACCCTATCCACCCATGCTCAGGAGACCTCCTTACCCAGCAAGTCTGGAAACCAGGAAGGAAATTGAAAAACATATCAATGAACTCCTGGACATGGATTTCATCAGAAATATTGGACACAATGCAATATTGAAAATTACCACTCCTGTCCTGATCACCTGGCATGATGGCAAGTCTAGGTTGTGTGGAGATTTCAGAGCTCTTAACAACTACACTAAAGCTGACAGGTACCCTATATCCAGGGTACCTCATGCACTAGAAAAACTGGAAAAAGCTGAATACATAACCAAAATGGATTGTATCAAAGGCTTCCACAAAAATGGAGTTAAACAAAACTCCTTGAAATTACTCAGAATAATATTTAACATGGGCATATATGAGTACACTACGATGCCATTTGGCATCAAGAATGCACCAGACCACTTCCAAAGGATGAGGAACACAATATTTCAAGAAGAAATATTGGAAGGCTGGATGGTAGTCTATATTTATGACATCATTATATACTCGGAGACATGGGAAGACCATGTTCAATACATAGACAGAGTACTAAGTAAATGCACACCCATATACCTGAAGATTTCACTTAAAAAGTGTAATTTTGGCCAACAAGAGCTATTAGCTCTAGGACATAATGTCTCAGGCCTTAGTATGGCAATTGACCAGAATAAAGTGGCAGCAGTACTGAAAAATTCAGTACCAAGAAACATAAAAGAGATGCAATCTTCCCTTGGGTTTGCTAGCTACTATAGAAACCACATCAAACTTTTTGCCCACATAACAAGTAATTTATACAAGTTACAATCCAAAGATGTAGTTTTCAAAATTACCAAGGAAAGAAGGGATGCATATGAGAGGATAAAATATGAACTCACAAATGCACTTGTGCTCATCTTGCCTGAATTTGAACTACCCTTCAAGTTATACATAGATGCAGCATGTAGCCAAGGCATAGGAGCAGCCCTTCACCAGATACAAATTGTGGACAGTGAACCAAGAGAGGGAGTCATATGTTACATCTCTAGGCAGCTGAAATATTCAGAAGCCAGGTATGGGGCCACCCAGACCGAATGTCTATGTCTAGTCTGGGCTCTGAAGAAACTCCATTATTATTTGGAGGGTGCAGTCTTTGAAGTCTACACAGACTGCACAGCCTAGAAGTCTTTGCTAAACATTAAGACTACCAATAGACACATGCTGAGGTGGCAAATAGCCATCCAGGAGTTTATAGTGATTATGACCATCATATACAAATAAGGTAAAACCCATACCAATGCAGATGGCCTCAGAAGATGGCCACTGGATAATTTCAAAAGCGACCCAGCTTATTACCCTGAAGTAGCAGCTAAAATTCCTATCCATTTCATGGAATTATATAGGAAGAAAAAATTCAGATTCTCTGAGTGGGCACCAGAAATTGGTAGCCCAGACAGTGGAAACACTGACTCAGAAGGAACAGAAACTCCCATACTGGGAATAAGTTCCTCAGAACTGCACATTGAATTCTTCAATGCAGTAATGAAAACATATGCCAAACAAAAACAGTGGGGCATATTGTTAAAACTCCTTCAACAAAAATACAGTAGCACAGAACTGGACTCCCAGTTGGAGGAACCCTGGTTGAGGGGTTATAAGGAAAATAAACTTTTCCTTATAGATGGCCTGCAATACCATAGAGAGAATCACACAATTTCACTAACAGTGGTAGACAGAGACCACATCTCTCTGATCCATCAGGAATTCCAAGACTGCCCCTAAATGGGACACATGAGTGAAAAAAGGACCAAAGAGAGTGTAACAAGCACAGCTTGGTGGCCCAAGTGGGAACAAGAGTTGAGGAAATACATCAACACTTGTGGAAGATGCCAGAAGGCAAATAAGAAACATGGGAAGAAGTATGGATTACTTCAACATATAGAAGAACTCAAACACCCATGGGAAATCATCAATATGGATTGGGTTACAGCACTTGTCCCAGGAGGCAAAGAAAACTATAATGCCTGTTTAATCTTAGTCGATAGGTTCAGAAAGAGCTTGAGGTGTCTAACATGCCATAAAGAGGACACAGCTATGTATAATGCTCTGTTATTCTGTAATAACATCATATCTACCTGTGGAGTCCCGAAGATCATCATTAGTGATAGGGACCCAAACTTCACATCTGAATTTTGGACCAACTTTTATGACATGCTTGCAACCAAGCTTGCATTTTCCACAGAATACCATCCACAAACAGATGGGCTAGCTGAAAGGATGATCCAGACAATGGAGGACATACTTAGAAAGTTCTGTGCCTATGGCATGGAATACAAGGACCATGAAGGATAAATCCATGACTGGGTTACCCTTCTACCAGCAGTCCAGCTGGCCTATAATACAAGTCAGCACTCTACCACAGGAAAAACACCTGCACTGGTAGAAAAACGGTGGAACCCTTTGTTGCCAGTGGATCACTTGAAGAAAAACCTTCTAACCATCCACCCCACAGCCAGAGATTTTCATGAAATGTGGAAGGAGGCCCGTGACACAGCTACCAGATGCATAGCTGAGGCCAAAGAATATAACAAGTAGAGGTGGGAAAAGCCACACATGGAACCTGACTTTAAGGAAGAGGACCAGGTGTTAATGTCTATACTGAACTTTGAGAATCTTAAAGGACCCAAGAAAATGAGAGACTCATTTGTAGGGCCCTTTACTTTCATTAAGTTGATAGGGGAAACTGCAGTGGAAGTGTAAGGTTTGTCTATGAAACTCTTGATAATAGTAGCAATATCAAGAGTACTATGACTGTCCTCAGTAGAAAAATATAATATAATAAAATATTATAACCACAAATTTAAATATCATTATTAAAAATAATTAAATAAAAAAATAAATTTAATTATTATTATAATAATATAATAATAATAAAATGAAATAATTATAATAAATTATAATTATTCTATTATTGTTATAGTCACTGACAATTATAACAATAAGAAGTGTAAAGCTCTTAATGAGACAATTACACGTGGAAAATATAAATATTTAACCACTTATAAATAATATAAATATTATTTATAAAAAGAATTAAACACACACTGTGCAGAAATAATTCTTATAGAATAAAAATTCTATATAAAAAAACTAATACTAGATAAAAAAAATAGAGAACTTTAGAGAAAACTTACTTATAATATTTATTTAATACAAGAAGTCAAACAACAACAGTTATTATATTAAATAATAATTATAAGTTAAAAACACGCCAAAAATCAATAATTTAAAAGATAAAAAAACTTTTTATGATAAAAATTATGATTAAAGAGTTTTTAAGAGGAATTTGTGGATTTTAAAAGATATTTAAGATGATTAATTTTATATAATAAAATATATTATTGGTGATTAGAACAATAATCTAAACTCTATGATTTCAATTCTTTAATTTTAATAAGAATTAATTTAATAATAAGATCTTATATTTAATAAAACTTTACCTGTTTAAATTTCTAATATGATTGGATTGATAATTGATGATGGACCAAAACAGTGATGAAAAGACTCTTTTTATGTCTTCAGAGCAGCTCTCATGATTCATAATGAATATAGAGGGCGTGCTCAGGTCAAAACTGAAAAATCATGCTTAAAAACAAAGTTCTTAACTTAAGGCAACTTGTTTTTAATTCCAATTTAAAGTTACCAGTGTTATTCTTAACTCCATGTAACTTTAATCCTCATTTAAACTAATTATTTTAGGTTTTCAATATAAAGAAACTTATTTACATTAACGTTCATCACATGAACAACTTAAAAATAGAGTTTCAAGCAGAAATCTCTTAAACTCAATTTTTAAATAATTTTTAAAGAAATCACAATTTTCTTTGAGCTTAATTAAAAGAGTAAACTTCCAGGCTAATTATCTTGGAAATTTATATATGAAAGATACTTCAAATTTAATTCATATGTAGATAGTATTAAATTCTAAGTTGTGTGAAATTTTCAAGAAAATCCATTAAGAATGAGATTTTTAATGAATTTTTGAAGTTATTGCTATTTTTTCACGTAAAATAGCAATACACACCAAACCTTAACTTTTGATAAGGTTTTAATGCTTGTAACCTTAAAGTTTTAAGCTTATTTAAGCTTCTTAAGCTTAATTAAACTTTGAAAGTTCTTAAAACCTTGATTTCAAGCCTGCTGTTGGGATTTACCCTTTGGCAGCTTGAAATTCCTGTCCAAATTGGGATACAACCAGTTTAAACCTTAAGGTTGGATTAAAGTCTAATCTTAATATTTAAATAAGGTTGAAAATCCTCCAATTCAGGTGGACAACCTTAATTGAATCATTGCAGATCCAAAAAGTTGGGTACCCCAGCTCTATTTGCTCTTTTTCCTTTGTCCCACCTTTCTGCGTGGATTTTGCCCATTTATTTATTTAAAGCCATACTATGGCCTTAAACCCTTTTAAATTGAGCTCACACAGGATTTACATTCTGTATGGCAAATCCTTAGCCAATTCAGTAAATATACACAACACCTTAATTTTAATTAAAATTTTGGTAAGTTTGCATAAACCTTATGCAACCTTAAATTTAAGCTTAATTAAGCTTAAATTTAACAATTTTAAAAAAATGTTAAAAAGCTACATTAGTACTGTGAGATTCTTAAATCTTCCAATAACTCAAGAAATAAGTGTTTTTGGGTATAACACCCTATGGGTGTACCCTAGGTTATTTTTGGTGTAGAATCCAAAAATGACACAATATTTATAGCTTTGTTTATCCAAAGAAAAGTGATGCTTTTTTTTTGTTATTTTTTAATTTAAATTCAATTAAAAAGTCTGTTTAAGACAAAATTAACTGTTTCTAAAATCATTTGTGGCCTTATGGGTATGTTATACATACCTCACAGGCTCACATTCCCTACCACCAAAAAGAACTGTACAACAATTTTTATTTTGTAGTATACCCCCAAGTTATTTGGGGGGGGTATAATCCACTGTCCAGCCTCTCTACTTATACTGTTCAAGTATGTAAAGAACACAATTCAAACCTTTTATTGATGAATTGGTCTTCTCTCATGTCTGAATCTTCTGAGAAACTTTTGGGAATCAGGTATTTTACTTTCTTCAATCCACTCATCTTCATGTCGTGGATTTCTGTACCTGACTAAGTATTCTCTTTCACTTTTACCCCTAAGTCTTCTTTCTTTCAATACTTTTAGCACCTTCGTTTCCTCACTTGGCTCAAGTGGGGGTACCTCTGAGGGTGTTTTATTTCTTAAAGGAAATAATTCCTTATCACTTGAAGTATAATGCTTTACAAGACTGACAGGAAAAGTTGGATGTTTGTTTCCTAACTCTCCTGACAGTTCTACTTGTACTGCATTTTCCCATGAATGGCTTTGATAATAAATGGTCCTGAAAAGGAATATTTCAATTTCTTTGGACCTTTAATATTATTAAAGTTCAAGGTTGAAACTAGTATTAAGTCCCCTACTTTGAATTCTGGTGTCTTATGACTCTTATCCCATTTTTGCTTAGCATATTCAAAGGCATCATTCATGCTTTGATTTGTATGATGTCTCACTTTATCAAGCAGTAGCTTAAAGCTTGAAGCAGTTGGATGAATGTCAACCAGATCTTTCTTCAAAGTATCAACTGGAAGTTTGGGGTTCCATCCTTTTTCCAAAATTGCAGGAGTCTTTCCTGTTGAAGCATGGATGGAGGTCTTATAGGCTAATTCCAATGCTGGTATAAGAGTACACCAATCATGGGTCAAGCCATCAGAAACTTGAAACTCCAGGCCATAAGCACAAAATCTTCTGATCATGTCCTCAAGGGTTTGAATCATTCTTTCTGCCAGCCCATCAGTTTGTGGATGGTGGGCTGTTGAGAATGATAGTTTTGTACCCAAAAGCTTATGTAAATTAGTCCATAAGGCTGATGTGAATTTTGGGTCTCTATCACTAATAATGTTTTTAAAGAGACCAGTATGGGATATGACTCTGTTCCAAATTAAAAGAGCTGTATCCATAGCTGTGTCATCCTTATGACATGGTAAAAAGATTGGTGTTTTGCTATATCTTTCTACAATAAAAAGACCTGCATTGTAACTTTTATCACCTCCAGGTGGTAAAGCAGTTACCCAATCCATGTGAACCACTTCCCATGGGGTACTTGGTTCTTGAATGTGGATCATTAAACCAAATCTTTTACCAGTAGCTTTATTGGCTTTCTGGCATCTATCACAACTATGACAGTATTCAATGACATCCTTTCTCCAAGATGGCCACCAGGCACATGTTTTAATTCTTTCCATTGTTCTGTCTTCAGACAGATATCCAGAATAAATGTTATCATGGCACTCTAGTAGTATTGTGTTAATCAACATTATACTACATAAAACCATGACACATGTGTGTTTAGATCTATGATATAGTCTACCATCAAATAAGTGGAATCTTCCATTATCATAAGAAGTTTTCCAAATATCATCCAGGGAATTAGCCAATGCTGCATCTTTGCAATCTTTGTCAAGTAGAGCAGTAAGCATATGGCAATCTTTATCTTCTTATAGCTTTATCTAACTTCCTCAAAGAATTCTGTTCCAACATCTGTGATATTAATTCCTTTAATTGGAATTTGAGGTTCTGCACTTGTAGGAACATAGCCAGGGTTATCAGGTGTATTTAGTAATGCCCATATACTTAAGCCATCAGCATTCTTATGAATATTTCGAGCTTTATGTACTATGGTCATATTGCCTCTATACTCCTGTATAGCAATCTGCCATCTTAACATGTGTCTGTTTGGAGTTTTCATGTTAAGAAGTGATTTTACTGCATTACAATCAGTAATTACTTCAAACACACTACCATCAAGATAGTAATGAAGTTTTTCAAAAGCCCAAACAAGGAAAAGGCACTCCATTTGGCTAGCTCCATATTTTGCCTCAGTAGGTTTAATTTGTCTTGAAATAAAACAAATTGGACCTTCATAAGGTTTGTCATTCACAATTTGAACTTGATGAAGAGAAGCTCCTAAACCTTCACCACATGCATCAATATACAGCTTGAAAGGAAGTTTCCAGTCTGGCATTAATAATAATGGTGCATTGGTCAAGGCATACTTGATTTTATCATATGCTTGAATTCTCTCCTGTGTCATTTCAAAAACAGTTTGTTGATTACAAATTCTGTATAATGATCTGGCATGGATTGCAAAATCTTTAAGGTTTTGCTTGTAATAACTGGCAAACCCTAAGAAAGACATCATTTTTTTTTGTTCTGAGGCATTTGTTTCAGTAAAACTGCAGCCACTTTGTTTTTATCAACACCAAGGCTCAGTCCTGAGACTAAATGTCCTAGAGCTTTTAACTCATGGAACCCAAAATTACATTTTTTAAGAGAGATTTTCATGTTCACTTGTAGAATTTTCTTAAGTACTAATGAAAGTCTCTCTAAATGTAATTGCCAGGTTTCTGAACAAATGATAATGTCATCAATATAAATTATTAACCATCCCTCTGATAATTCATGTGGGAAGATGGTATTCATCATTCTCTGATACTGAGAGGGTGCATTTTTAATACCAAAAGGCATCCTCAAATATTCATAAATACCACAATGAGCAATTATTCTCAATAATTTCCTAGCATGAGGTGTTAAAAACTTTTGATGGAAGACTTTAAGAGCATCCATGGAAGTAATAAATCTTGCTTTGGATAATTGAGTCAAAGTCTCATGGATTCTAGGGATTGGGTACCTATCTGGAATAGTATAGGTATTCAGTGCTCGAAAATCACCAACCATCCTTGACTTATCATTATGCCAAGTAATGATCACTGGAGTTGTGAATTCTACTTCCTCATTGTGCCCAACCTTTCTAAGAACCCCCAGTTTCATTAGTTCATTAATATGATTCTCCAATGCTTCTCTAGCCCTAGGGCTAGCTGGGTAAGCTGGTCTTCTTAATAGTGGTGGATAAAGTCTTTCCACATTAAGCATAATGTCCACTTCATGGCCTTTGATACCCCCAAGTGGCTCATTATCAGAAGCAAAGGCATCCCTGTATTGAAATAAAATTTCAATAAGTTCTTCCTTCATTTCTAATGTTAATTCAGGACTAATTTGTGCTTCAATTAACTGATCTGAAACAAAATTTTCTTTATCAACATTTTTCACTTGTTTGATGACAGTGATTTCTCTTTTTTCTGGAGGAAAGGCAAATTTTTGTCTTTTATTTTCCCCTATGGTGAAATACCTGTCTTTATGATTATTAATATCAATACCATAAATATTGAGATAATCATTCCCAAGTATAAAGTGTTGTGAAGTACAATTATTCATAACAACAAATTCAAACTTCAATCTTATACTCCCTGCAGGGTGAGGAAATATTATTGCTGCTTCAAATATAGCCAAAGGGTGCTTATTTTGGCTAGCACTGCTGAATTTTATACCTTCAATTGGCATCAATTTATCTTGCCAATTGGTATAAATCTTGTCAAGATAACTTTTTCCAACACAAGTGAAAAAAGCACCTTAGTCAAGATGTATCTTGGATTCTATATTGTTGATCACTATATCAGTGATATAAGATGACCCAGCTGTATAACCTTTACCTCTGGCAGGTTTGGCTTTTTGCATTTTGGCATCTTGCACATGTATGAGATCCATACATTCATCACTATACTGTGGTAAATGAGTATGCACCTCTGTGACTTCAAAAGAAACATTAATATTTTCTATACTAAGATCTTCTGATGTTTCTTCTTCTTCTGAAGGCTCAGAATCACTTTCATGTAAAGATACATCAGTTTCTTTTGTGTCTTCCACTTTTTCAACATTTATCTCATTGACTCTTGTCTTTTTTGGACAAGTGTTTGCCAAATGAGATGTACTTCCACATTTATGACATTTCAAAGGAGGTCTTTCATGTGGTTTATTTGGTTTTGAAATTGGTTTCCCACTAGTCTTGTTGTCTATTGGGGGTTTATACCAATTTCTTCCAATTTTTGTTCTAGTAGTGATGTCCTCCATAGCATTGATATAATCTTCTGTAGAGCAAGGCTCAATACATCTGCTTCTTATAGCATGCTCAAGGTCACCACCACATTTTCTTAATATCCTTTTATGTACCATTGCTTCAGACATATCAGGATGAAGGGCAGTTAATCTGTCCTTTGGTTTAAGAAACCAAGACATGGGCCTGTCCCTCTCAATATTAAAAATGGCTTCTTCAAAAGAATTTTCCATTCTAAATCTCCAGGAATCATTTTCCCATTTGGAAATAATTTGTTCTTTCCACCAAGGCCAAGAGTGTTTACCATGGTCTTGTCTCATTTTATAATACCATTTCTTTGCTGATTTGGTAAATAATGAGTGTAATCTGGCACTTATGTATTCATCTGGTATGTTAAAGCCTTCTTTGAACTTATCAATTGTTTTCATAAATTCCATATGATTATATTCTCCTTCACCACTGAAGGTTGGCGATTCCTCTAATCTTGGAATGTCTTTAAAATTGCAAGCAGTTTCCACATCATGACTTGAAATTGTATAATGTAAATCATTATTCAAGCACATTTCTGTCAAGAATTGGTGTGGACTGTCTTGGCACTTCATTTTTCAGTGATATATTATTAATACTTGATTGAATATCTTCTTTCAATTCAAGTCTTGCTTTATCACTTTTTTCCAATTGTTCTTGAAAAAGAGCTGCATTGTGACCAGTTAAATTTTCCAAGTTTTGAACTTGTATTTTCAATTCTCTTAACTGTCCAGTTATGAAAGAAATTGAATTCTCATCTGGTTGATTGAGTAAGGTAACTTTATGCTCAAGTCTCTCACAAATTTGCGTCAAAGACAAAATATTTGCCTTATTAACATTTTCAAGGCCAATAATGGTCTTTTGTTGCTCTTTAACTTTTAATATCTCATTACCCAACTTCTCTTGGACATAATAAAATTCTTTAAATTTTGTCATAATCTCTTTATTACAAGATTCAAAGTGAGTTACAAGCTTTACAAGTTCTATTTCTTTGGGAAAGATTGGTTCAATCTTTCCTCCTCCTTTTTTTTGAATTCCATCAAAGTTCTTGCCATATTGATCACCTTGTCCATGGCTGTCTTTTCCTTCTTTGGGATTCTGTAATTCTGAGGGTAAGGCTTGTTCCACTTGGGCTTTGCCTTTCCCTTTGCCTTTTGCTTGCCCTTCTGGTTGGTCTTTGGGGCTTGCTTGGGCTTGTTTGGTACTTGTTGAGGCGGACTTTTTCTGGTGGATGCTTGGGGAGCTTCCACTGGGCTGTTTTCCTTTCCTTGGGCCAACTTCTTTCTCTGATCCTCTGATAACATGCTTTGGTTTTTCAACCAAGCTTTTATCTGTTGGACTTGTCCTTTGACAGACATGGGTGTCCAACCCAACAGAAGATCTTCTGTCTTTTCTGGTCCCATGAACTTCTTCACTTGAAGATAAGAGTTCATGGTGCCTATCCAAATACTTGGGAGAAGTTCCCACTCTTGTTGTTTTGACGCCAGGAACCAGTTCTTCCATTGGGATTGATAAATTTCCACAGTGGCCTGTTGGAAATGGTTCAGGTGTAACAGCGATAGCAGTTATGTCAGCTTCTGGACTCTCAATAAGAGGTTAAAAGGTGCTGGCTAACCTTTGGGAACTGGTGGAAGTTCTGGCATCCTCCATTTGTGCCTCTCCTCTGGGAAGACATTCTTGCCTTTTTTGATTTGTGGCTGGAATGTCCTGGTCCAAATCCATTTGATTGGATGGAGTAATTACTTCCACTTCTAGTAGGAGTCATTTCACGTCAATTTTAATTAAAAATACAGTAAAATTGAATTGAATTCACCTGCAGGACCTTTAAAGGGCTCTTTGGGTATCAAACCCCTTGGTGCTGGGCTGGTTTGAATTTCAATACTGGACTCTAAGGCTTCAGAGTCTGAGGAATTTTCTCTGATGGAAGACACTAGAGAAAATTGAAAATATAAGTTATTTTATCAAATAATAAAAATAACTTATAAACTCAACTTATTAAATAAAGCTGTTTTAATGTAATTTTATGCCAAATTACGTCAAAAATAAAGAAAAATGTCTAAGATAGAAGAAAAAAATGTTTTTATTAAAGATTTTTATTTTTAAAGATTTTTTTTATTTGATTTATTATTTTCTTTAAAGAAATACTAATTATGCGATAAACAAGTTAACTAATCAAAATTGTATTATTATTCACTTTATACTAGAATAACTCAAAGAATAAATTTCAAGTCTGTGATGTGAAAAAGCCACTAGTTAGACAAAAAAAATTTATTCCAAGTCACTCAATAGTATATTGTTTCAAACAATATTCTTAAGAAAAATTAACTTTATTAATATTATAAGGATTATTTATAAGGGATAAGTCCCAAAAAAGCCAATATTAAGACAAATATGGCAATTTTACGTCAAAAATAGTAAAATAAGGTCTATAATATGATTAATGTCCCAAAAATTGGTTTAAAATCCCGGCCAGGCCCCCAAATGTAAGGTTTGTCTATGAAACTCTTGATAATAGTAGCAATATCAAGAGTAATATGACTGTCCTCAGTAGAAAAATATAAAATAATAAAATATTATAACCACAAATTTAAATATAATTATTAAAAATAATTATATAAAAAAATATATTTAATTATTATTATAATAATATAATAATAATAAAAATATAATAATTATAATAAATTATAATTATTGTATTATTGTTATAGTCACTGACAATTATAACAATAAGAAGTGTAAAGCTCTTAATGAGACAATTACACATGGAAAATATAAATATTTAACCACTTATAAATAATATAAATATTATTTATAAAAAGAATTAAACACACACTGTGCAGAAATAATTCTTATAGAATAAAAATTCTATATAAAGAAACTAATAGTAGATAAAACAAATATATAACTTTAGAGAAAACTTACTTATAATATTTATTTAATACAACAAGTCAAACAACAACAGTTATTATATTAAATAATAATTATAAGTTAAAAACACACCAAAAATCAATAATTTAAAAGATAAAACAACTTTTTATGATAAAAATTATGATTAAAGAGTTTTTAAGAGGAATTTGTGGATTTTAAAAGATATTTAAGATGATTAATTTTATATAATAAAATATATTATTGGTGATTACAACAATAATCTAAATTCTATGATTTCAATTCTTTAATTTTAATTAATAAAGAATAAAATAACTTAAGAATTACTTTAATAATCAGATTTTATATTTAATAAAACTTTACCTGTTTAAATTTCTAATATGATTGGATTGATAATTGATGATGGACAAAAACAGTGATGAAAAGACTCTTTTTATGTGTTCAGAGCAGCTCTCATGATTCATAATGAATATAGAGGGCATGCTCAGGTCAAAACTGAAAAACCATGCTTAAGGACAAAGTTCTTAACTTAAGGCAACTTGTTTTTAATTCCAATTTAAAGTTACCAGTGTTATTCTTAACTCCATGTAGCTTTAATCCTCATTTAAACTAATTATTTTAGGTTTTCAATATAAATAAACTTATTTACATTAACGTTCATCACATGAACAACTTAAAAATAGAGTTTCAAGCAGAAATCTCTTAAACTCAATTTTTTATTAATTTTTAAAGAAATCATAATTTTCTTTGAGCTTAATTAAAAGAGTAAATTTCCAGGCTAATTATCTTGGAAATTTATATATGAAAGATACTTCGAATTTAATTCATATGTAGATAGTATTAAATTCTAAGTTGTGTGAAATTTTCAAGCAAATCCATTAAGAATGAGATTTTGAATGAATTTTTGAAGTTATTGCTATTTTTCCACGTAAAATAGCAATACACACCAAACCTTAACTTTTTATAAGGTTTTAATGCTTGTAACCTTAACGTTTTAAGCTTATTTAAGCTTCTTAAGCTTAATTAAGCTTTGACAGTTCTTAAAACCTTGATTTAAAGCCTGCATATTGGCATTTACCCTTTGCCAGCTTGAAATTCCTGTCCAAATTTGTCAGGCTGAGTCTATGATAAAGGTGTATGTAAGTATTTACAAGCTTTAACTATGACTGTGACACGGTAAAAAATGGTTTTAAAGATAATAATATTTGATAATAAATGACATAAATTAAGATTCTTAGGGCTTTACTATAGAGATATAGTGGTGGTGAGGGCTGTTGAAAGCCCTGGGTGCAGCTTTACCTGTTGGGTTACAATAATAAAGACTACAATACTTTAATTTAAGAGTATACCTGATTATTAACCAAGAGTAAAACTGTTTTTGACAGTTTACTACGTAGTTTATTCAAGAGCAGGATGAGGAGAGGATTTTGGCTGTGAAAAGCCCTCCTTTTATCCCGAAATTGGGGTGAAAAGGCTGCTAGACCTTTCCACATAGAGAAAGTGAAGATTTTTCACTCGCTATGACAGGCTTGTGGTTTGCAAACAGCCTGTATACCCTGTATTGGGCTCAGATGTGGTTTTGAAACCACATCTGGCCGGTTTTCACCAATACAGGGTGAAAGTTTTCATCTGGGGACCTCACAGCCTGATTCTGACGTGTATGACGCGTAGAATGCTGTACAGAAACTGTATGGGACCCCAGTATTGACTGACATATGAGGTATAGAAGTAAAAACATGCTTCTTCCTCTATTTGACACCTCATATTCATGGTTATGGGATATTATCCCATGGTAAGGCTGTATATGACAGCAGGTGGGATTTTGACCTTAAAATGGTCATAACTCTGTCAGTTTTTGAGATATCAAGCTCAATGTTGGTTCATTGAATAGCTCTGTATGAGCTCTACACAATGGTACCCAGCTTGACATGGTTATCATTAAATATGACAAAGTTATCCCATGTACAAGTATTTTTGTACATTGGTGTGGTTTGGGCAAAAGCTGTATTAAGCTTGTTTGGCCAATAACCTCTGTTGTAGTTGAGCTATGAGGAAATTGATGGCACCATCAGATAGCCCTGATTGTGCTATTTCCAAAAAGACCCCACTTTAAGTATCTCACACTAAAACTGTAAAAGTTAGATGAGAGGTGAATGTTTTGTTCACCCTTATTTGGTCTGAATTTGACCATAACTCAAGTAATACTGGTGCTAGCTCAGTTTGGCTAGTACCATTAGATAGCCCTGGCTTAGAGCTTCATTTTTAATACCCATTTGATGGGGTTAAGCCTCTCCTTCAAGATTTTAGATGAGAGGTGAAAATTAAGGTTTATGCTCAGCAAAAACTTTGAGCAGGAATAACTTTGTTATTTCTTGTCCTATGGTGCTGGGACTTATATTTTCAGAGAGAGGTGAGTTTCCTCTTTCTTTTGATACCTTTTGAGCTGAATTGGCTCAGGTCCATGTTTTGGTGGTATTTTGGCTATACCATTGGTTTATGGTGTTTTGGCTGTCATGCTTGTGCTCTGGTTTTGAGTCACAGGCTGACATACCCTCCCTCTAAAAAAGGCTCATCATTGATGAGACTGTTCAGTCCTCCTAGAGGCTCTGAATCTCCTTAAATGAAGGTTCCCATCTGGTATGGCATCCTCTGCCAACCATTTGTCTTTGTCAGCTGTCTGGTTCATGAATCTGACTAGGTATTGTCTTTGATCCTTCCCATTAAGTCTGATTTTCCTGACCCTGATGATTTTACTCACAGGTCCAGGAGAGTCTTCTACTTCCACTATTTCTGGTGGAGTGATGTTTCTCTTCCTGGAGGGGAATTTATCCTCCTCTGTTTGGAAGTATGGCTTGACCAGGCTCACTGGAAAGACTGGGTGTTTCTTAGAAAACTCCTCAGTAAGCTTGACCCCTACTGCATTCTTCCCTATCAACTTAATGATAGTGAAGGGCCCTACAAATGAGTCTCTCATTTTCTTGGGTCCCTTGAGATTGTTAAAGTTCAGTGTAGACACTAACACCTGGTCCCCTTCCTTGAAGTCAGGTTCCATATGTGATTTGTCCCACCTCTGCTTGTTATACTCTTTGGCCTCAGCTATGCATTTGGCAGCAGTATCACAGGCTTTCTTCCACATATCATGGAAGTCTTTGGCTGTGGGGTGGATGGTCAGAAGATTTTTCTTCAAGTGATCCACAGGTAATAGGGGATTCCACCCTTTCTCTATCAGTGCAGGTGTTTTTCCTGTGGTAGAGTGCTAGCTTGTGTTATAAGCCAGTTGGACTGCTGGTAAGAGGGTGACCCAATCATGGGTGTATCCCTCATGGTCCTTGTATTCCATGCCATAGGCACAGAACCTCCTGAGGATGTCCTCCATTGCTTGGATCATCCTCTCAGCTAGGACATCTGTTTGAGGATGGTAAGCTGTGGAAAAAGCAAGCTTGGTGCCAAGCATGTCATATAAGTTGGTCCAAAATTCAGATGTGAATTTTGGGTCCCTGTCACTGATTATGATCTTAGGGACTCCACAGGTGGATATGATGTTATTCCAAAATAACAGAGCAGTGTCCATGGCTGTGTCTTCCTTATGGCATGGTAGACACCTCATGCTCTTGCTGAACCTATCAACTATTAGTAAGCAGGCATTGTAGTTTTCTTTGCCTCCTGGGACAAGTCCTGTGACCCAGTCCATGTTGATGGTTTCCCATGGGTGTTTGGGTTCTTCTATGTGTTGAAGTAACCCATACTTCTTCCCATGTTTTCTATTTGCCTTTTGGCATCTTTCACAAGTGTTTATGTATTCACTCAACTCTTTTTCCCACTTGGGCCACCAAGCTGTGCTTGCTACCCTCTCTTTAGTCCTGTCCTCACTCATGTGTCCTATGTAGGGGCAGTCATGGCATTCCTGCAGGATTAAAGAGATGTGGTCTCTGTCTATCACTGTGAGTGTACTGGTGTGCTTTTCTCTGTGATAGATCAGGCCATCTATAAGGAAGAATTTATTGTCCTTATAGGCCCTCAACCAGGGTTCCTCCAGATGGGTTTCCAGTTCTGTGCTCCTGTATTTTTGTTGAAGGAGTTGCAGTAGTATTCTACACTGTTTGTGTTTAGCATAACATTTCAGTACTTAATTGAAGAATTCATTGTGCAGTTCTGAGGAACTTATTCCCAGTATAGGGGTTTCTGTCCCTTCTGAATCAGTGTTTCCACTGTCAAGGGTACCACTCTCTGGTGCTCATTCAGAGAATCTGAAGTTTTTCTTCCTATTTATTTCCATGAAATGTATAGGAATTTTGGCTGCAACTTCAGGGTCATAAGCTGTATTGCTTTTGACATTGTCCAGTGGCCATCTGCTAAGGCCATCTGCATTGGTATGGCTTTTACCTTCCTTGTATATGATGTTCATGTTCCCTCTATACTCCTGGATAGCTATTTGCCATCTCAGCATATGTCTATTAGTAGTCTTCATGTTTAGTAAAGACTTCAAGGCTGTGCAGTCTGTGTAGACTTCAAAGACTGCACCCTCCAAATAATAATAGAGTTTTTCTAGAGCCCAGACTAGACATAGGCATTCTGTCTGGGTCGCCCCATACCTGGCTTCTGAATCTTTCAGCTGCCTGGAGATGTAACATATTACACCTTCTCTTGGTTCACCATCCACAATTTGTCTTTGGTGAAGGGCTGCTCCTAAGCCTTGGCTGCATGCTGCATCTATATATAACTTGAATGGTAGCTCAAAGTCAGGTAAGATGAGCACAGGTGCATTTGTGAGTTCATGTTTGATCCTCTAATATGCATCCCTCCTTTCCTTGGTTATTTCAAAAACTACATCCTTTGAGCATAACTTGTATAAGCTACTAGTTATGTGGGCAAAGTTTTTGATGTGGTTTCTATAGTAGCTAGCAAACCCAAGGAAAGATTGCATCTCTTTGATGTTCTTTGGTACTGGCTTTTGCAGTACTGCTGCTACTTTGTTGTGGTCAATTTCCAGACTAAGGCCTGAGACTTTATGTCCTAAAGCAAGCAGCTCTTGTTGGCCAAAATTACACTTTTTTAGTGAAATTTTTAGATTAATGGGTGTACATTTACTTAGCACTCTGTATATGTATTTTACATGGTCTTCCCATGTCTCTGAGTATATAATGATATCATCAATATATACTACCATCCAGCCTTCCATTATTTCTTCTTGAAATATGTTGTCCATCATCTTTTGGAAGTGGGCTGGTGCATTCTTGATGCCAAATGGCATCCTGGTATACTCATATATGCCCATATGGCATATTATTCTGAGTAATTTCATGGAGTTTGGTTTAACTCCATTTTGGTGGAAGCCTTTCATACAATCCATCTTGGTTATGTATTTGGCTTTGGCCAACTTATCCAAGGCATGAGGTATCCTTGGTATAGGGTACCTGTCTGCTTTTGTGTAGTTATTCAGGGCTCTGAAGTCTCCACACAATCTAGACTTGCCATCATGCCAAGTGATTAGGACAGGAGTGGTGATTTCCACTATTTCATTATGCCCAATCTTCCTGATTACATCCATATCCAGGAGTTCATTGATGTGTTTTTCAATTTCTTTCCTGGTTTCCAGACTTGCTGGATAAGGAGGTCTCCTCAGCATGGGTGGATAAGGTCTTTCCACATCCAGATATAGTTCTATATCATGGCCTTTAATCTTGCCTAGTGGTTCTTCACCAATGGCAAATGCTGGTCTCTTCTTTCTCAGCATCTTCAGTAAACTTAGTTTATGTTTACTGGTGAGGGTAGTGCTAAACTGTCCCTCCTTGAATTCCTTCAAGAGTTCTTCTAGTGGATCCTGTGAAGATATGTGGTATATATCAAGTGAAAATTTCTTTTCCTTGTTGGTGCCAATGGTAAGGTGCCTGTTTTTACTGTTGTAAATATCTATGCCATACATCCTCTGGTAATCTGTTCCCAGTAAAAACCCTTGGATGTGGGCATCTTCTAGCACTACAAACTCTGGGTTGAGTCTGATATTACCCTTCCTGTGGGGTATAATTATCTCTTTGACAATTGTCCCAATGGAAGTCATCTTCCCTGATGCACTTTTGAAGTTCTTTGCCTTAGTGGGAAAGAGTTCTTTCTCCCAGTTTGGGAAGTGGTTATCCAGATAATTTCTGGCCACTATGGAGCAATGTGCTCCACTGTCAATGATCAGTGGGTGCTGAGCATTGTCAATACATAGAGTCATTTTTGTGGCTGTTCCATGTATATATGCCATTCCTTTGGTTGGTGTAACCAGGAATGTTTGTGCATCTTGTGTTTGTTTGCACAAGTTCTTGTTGGCAGTGACTTGTGGCATGCCTGCTTCCAATTGTATATCCTGAATTTCCAGTGGGGTTTCCTCTTGGTATTCACCTAGAAGTTCCTCTCTTGGGTCTTGTTCATCATCAGATGGTTCTCTGATGGCATCCCCCATAGAGTCTGATTCAGAATCTTCTGTTGGGGATTCCTCCTCTTGGATTTTCTCAATGGCATACACTTTTTTCTTTGCCTTTGGACAATTGTTAGCATAGTGGTCTGTTGAACCACAATTGTGACAAGAATTCTTCTTTTTTGTCACTTCTGCCACTCTCTCTCTGGGTTTGTCTTTAAACTCCACCCTGAAATGTTGTTTCTCTTTGAAACTATTGCTTCTATATGGGGTCAATTTCCCTATATTAGTCCTTTTCCTTATGTCTTGTAAGGTATTGGCTATGTCATCTAGAGTGCAATTTTGGTTGCATATGCATTTTACTGCATGCTCTAGTTCTCCTGGAAGTTGTGTCAGAAGTTTGTGATTCCTCATTTGGATGTTCATCTGACGATCAATGGCTTTGAGTCTTTTAGACTGTCTGAGACACCACTCATATGGATCTTTGTCCACAGAGTATTTGTCATTTTCAAATGACATGGTCTTTTGCCATATCCAAGTTCCATTACTTTACTTTTGGATTATTCAACTCTTCCACCATGGCCAGTTTCTTCTGCCATGGATTTCTTTCATTTCAGTGTACCATATACTTGCATGACCTTTAAATGCAGTATTCAGTCTAGCAGTAATCCAGTAATCTGGTATTCTTGGTACATCAATGAAGAGTCCATCAATATAATCTATGAGTTCCATATGATCATATTCTCCTGATCCAGAGAATTTGGGCCAGCTTGAGGACTCAGGAAGCTGTTTCAAGGCTTCCTTCTCTGAATAAGACATGCCATCTCCATCCTGGTATTGTGATGGAGATCTTGCCTTATTCAACAACATGGCATCTGGTTTGATGTCATCTGGTTGATATGGATTCTCTATAGCTTGGTCTTGTGGTTGGGGCTTCAAGCTATGGTAGGCATTAAACAATTTGTTAATGTCTTGATCCAGACACTCCCTGTCCCTTGTGCTGTGGTGTTGTTCTTCAAAGACTTGGTTCAGTCTTTTGTTGGATTCTTCAGAGGCTTTGCTCAGTTGAGCATATCCTTCTTGAAGATTCTTAACTATTTGTTCCAAGGAGGCTTGAGTTTGTCTCATCCTCTCTTGGCTAGATTTAATTTCTGCAAACTGCTTTGCAGATTGTTCAGCATATTGGGACATTTGTAACCACAGTGTATCACTGTTGATGTTACTCTCAGATGTGACAATGTTATTTTCAGTCTGAGTGGGGGTAATGTTTCTATTACTAGGACTACTGATTCTAGAGTGGTTTACAACTCCTTCTGGTTCTTGTGTACTTCTTTTACCAAATCTAACAGCTTCTGGATCATGGGGTCTGACTCCTTCCTCCTCTGGTTTAAGGAGGTTTTGTTCTTGCCCTTGTTTCCTTGTCTTCTCCTGGAAGCTTCCTGTAATTGTGAAGAATGGTGACTCTTGGCCACTGATCTGCTGGTTTCTGAATGGTGTGAAGCCACTGGAGAGCTGATTTGGCCTGCTCCTTGTGAACCTGAAGGAATCTGAGTAGGCCCTGTCTGGGTCAACTGTTCTTTTATAGCCAGGATAGTGGCTTGATTCTCCCTTATCCTCTGTGCCCTTGCCTCCAGGAGTCTGTGCTGCCTGGTAGGATTCCAACCTTTGGTGATTTCCATAAGGTCTTTGAAGTCTATCTCTTTGAGTCAGATCTTCTGGCAACTTGATCCCAGTTCTGCTCAGTGAGTTGCTAGGTTGAACCTCTTGTTGTCCATGCTCCATTGAAATAGATCTTTGAGGAGTTGGTGGATCTGAAGAACTTGACCTATATCCTTCCAGTCCTCTGGTTTGAGGTTTCTGTTGAATTGGAGTGTGAATGGCAAGGTTGATATTATTTCCCTCATTGTTTTGCCATCCACCACTGTGTCCAAGGTGTCTTCTTTCAGGTCTTCTGGTCCTGGATAATCCTTCTCTGTCCTCTGGTTGGTTCCTTTGGAAGCCAAGGTCTCTGAGGTATGCAGGGGACATATCAGTGTTTGCAAGCAGTCAAAAACTTTATGTTCTTAGGGTATTTACCTTTGACTGTGCCTTGTACAAATTTGCTGTCTGCTGATTTGGGCAGTTTGCCTTTGGAAGTTACAACTGGGTTAATAATTGTAATCTTCCCTGTACAAGTGGTTAAGGTTGGTTTACCTTGTATTGATGCAGAGTTTCGTGGTTTTCTACTTCTCTGAGTGGCTATTGGTGTCCACTTCTTGGCTGTAATTTGGCCTTCACTAAGCCTCTTTCCCTTGCCCTTGCTGCCCTCTGGTTCTGAGGGTGTCACTGGTATGTTGGCCTGTGACTGGGTCTCAAGTGGTATGAAGTTTTCTTCCACTGAATCAAACAGGAAAAAGAGGGCTTATGTCAGTTAAGACTTCTTAAAAGGCTGATTTTGCACGTCTAAGAATGGTCTCTGGGCTTGTATGTTACTACAATATGCCCTTGTATAGTGACAGTGGAATTGAATTAACAATTCCATTTCAAAAAATACAGCTTATTGATGATTGGTATACTGTTTGTATACCAATATCTCACAGAATACTTGTTATTAGCAAGTATAATCTGTCAAAAGATGGTGTATTACAGGGTAATTGAGTTAACAATGTGCCCAAACACGCCTCAACTGTTGGTTTATCAGTATGAGCTGTCTCAATTCAATTAAGAATCAGGACTTGTATTAGTGGCTTAATGTGTTTTAATATGCAAAACACGCCAAAAATACTGGTCTTATGGTTATTAGCCACTAGACAAATACTCTTAAAAAATATGAGTATAATTGAATTTTGAAAAGAAATATATATAAAATATATATTTTTAAAAGAAAATGACGCCTAAGAAAGATAAAATAGGTGTCAATAAATGATAAAAAGAGAAAAAAACTTACTTGTAAGGTCCAAAATAAGTAAAAAAACACAGCCAGGCCCCCAAAATGTCAGGCTGA
Source organism: Austropuccinia psidii (assembly GCA_023105745.1). Taxonomy (NCBI): domain Eukaryota; kingdom Fungi; phylum Basidiomycota; class Pucciniomycetes; order Pucciniales; family Sphaerophragmiaceae; genus Austropuccinia; species Austropuccinia psidii. The sequence goes on along the minus strand of JALGQZ010000001.1, from coordinate 73,508,358 downwards.
GTCTATGATAAAGGTGTATGTAAGTATTTACAAGCTTTAACTATGACTGTGACACGGTAAAAAATGGTTTTGAAGATAATAAGATTTGATAATAAATGATTTAAATTAAGAATTTTAGGGCTTGACTATAGAGATATAGTGGTGGTGAGCGCTGTTGAAAGACCTGGGTGCAGCTTTACCTGTTGGGTTACAATACTTTAACTTAAGAGTATACCTGATTATTAACCAAGAGTAAAGCTGTTTTTGACAGTTTACTACGTAGGTTATTCAAGAGCAGGATGAGGAGAGGATTTTGGCTGTGAAAAGCCCTCCTTTTATCCTGAAATTGGGGTGAAAAGGCTGCTAGACCTTTCCACGTAGAGGAAGTGAAGATTTTTCACTCTCTATGGCAGGCTTGTGGTTTGCAAACAGCCTGTATACCCTGTATTGGGCTCAGATGTGGCTTTGAAACCACATCTGGCCGGTTTTCACCAATACAGCGTGAAAATTTTCATCTGGGGACCTCACAGCCTGATTCTGACGTGTATGACGCGTAGAATGCTGTACAGAAACTGTATGGGACCCCAGTATTGACTGACATATGAGGTATAGAAGTAAAAACATGCTTCTTCGTCTATTTGACACCTCATATTCATGGTTATGGGATATTATCCCATGGTAAGGCTGTATATGACAGCAGGTGGGATTTTGACCTTAAAATGGTCATAACTCTGTCAGTTTTTGAGATATCAAGCACAAAGTTGGTTCATTGAATAGCTCTTTATGAGCTCTACACAATGGTACCCAGCTTGACATGGTTATCATTAAATATGACAGAGTTATCCCATGTACAAGTATTTTTGTACACTGGTGTGGTTTGGGCAAAAGCTGTATTAAGCTTGTTTGGCCAGTAACTTCTGTTGCAGTTGAGCTATGAGGAAATGGATGGCACCATCAGATAGCCCTTATTGTGCTCTTTCCAAAAAGACCCCACTTTAAGTATCTCACACTAAAACTGTAAAAGTTAGATGAGAGGTGAATGTTTTGTTCACCCTTATTTGGTCTGAATTTGACCATAACTCAAGTAATACTGGTGCTATCTCAGTTTGGCTAGTACCATTAGATAGCCGTGGCTTAGAGCTTCATTTTGAATACCCATTTGATGGGGTTAAGCCTCTCCTTCTAGATTTTACATGAGAGGTGAAAATTAAGGTTTATGCTCAGCAATAACTTTGAGCAGGAATAACTTTGTTATTTCTTGTCCTATGGTGCCGGGACTTATATTTTCAGAAAGAGGTGAGTTTCCTCTTTCTTTTGATACCTTTTGAGCTAATTTGGCTCAGCTCCATGTTTTGGTTGTATTTTGGCAATACCATTGGTTTATGGTATTTTGGCTGTCATGCTTGTGCTCTGGTTTTGAGTCACAGGCTGAAAAAATTGGGATAAAACCAGTTTAAACCTTAAGGTTGGATCAAAGTCTAATCTTAAAGTTTAAATAAGGTTGAAAATCCTCCAATTCAGGTGGACAACCTTAATTGAATCCTTGCAGATCCAAAAAGTTCGGTACCCCAGCTCTATTTGGTCTTTTTCCTTTGTCCCACCTTTCTGCATGGATTTTGCCCTTTTATCTATTTAAAGCCATACTATGGCCTTAAACCCTTTTAAATTGAGCTCACACAGGATTTACATTCTGTATGGCAAATCCTTAGCCAATTCAGTAAATATACAAAACACCTTAATTTTAACTAAAATTTTTGTAAGTTTGCATAAACCTTATGAAACTTTAAATTTAAGCTTAATTAAGCTTAAATTTAACAATTTTAAAAAAAAAATAAAAAGTTACATTAGTACTGTGAGATTCTTAAATCTTCCAATAACTCAAGAAATAAGTGTTTTTGGGTATAACACCCTATGGGTGTACCCTAGGTTATTTTTGGTGTAGAATCCAAAAATGACATAATATTTATAACTTTGTTTATCCAAAAAAAAGTTATACTTATTTTTTAATATTTTTTATTTTAAATTCAATTAAAAAGTCTGTTTAAGACAAAATTAACTGTTTATAAAATCATTTGTGGCCTTATGGGTATTTTATACATACCTCACAGGCTCACAGGAAGTCAAGCTTGCAGAAGAATTTTCCAGGAAACACCCAGTCTTTCCAGTGAGCTTAGTGAAGCCATACTTCCAGACAGAGGAGTATAAATTCCCCTCCAGGAAGAGAAACACCACCCCACCAGATATAGTGGAGGAGGAGGAATCCCCAGGACCTGTGAAGAAAATTATCAAGGCCAGGAAGATCAGACTTAAGGGTAATGATCAGAGACAGTTCTTAGTCAGATTCAAGAACCAGACAGCTGATAAGGACAAATGGTTGGCAGAGGATGCCATACCAGTTGGGAACCTTCACTTAAGGAGATTCAGAGCCTCTTGAAGGACTTAACAGTCTCATCAATGATGAGCCTTTTTTAGAGGGAGGGTAGGTCAGCCTGTGACTCGAAACCAGAGCACAAGCATGACAGCCAAATACCATAAATCAATGGTATAGCCAAGATACCACCAAAACATGGAGCTGAGCCAAATTAACTCAAAAGGTATCAACAGAAAGAGGAAAATCACCTCTTTCCAAATGCACAAGTCCCATCATCATAGGCCAAAGAATAACAAAGTTATTTCTGCTCAAAGTTGTTTCTCAGCATAAACCTTAATTTTCACCTCTCATCTGAAATACATCTTAAGAGGCTTGACCCCATCAAATGGTCTATCAAAATGAAGCTCTAATTCAGGTCTATCCAATGGTACCAGCCAAGCTCAGCTAGCACCAGTATTGCAGAAGTTATGGCCAAATTCAGGCAAAATAACAGTGAATAAAATATTCACCTCTCACCTAACTTCTACGGTTTTAGTGTGAGAGACCTCAAGTGGAATCTTTTTGGAATGCACACACCCAGGGCTATCTGATTGTGCCATTCATTTACCCATATCTCATCCAGAATAAAAGTTATAAGGCAAACAACCCTAATACCGCTTTTTGCCTAAAACATGCATATGTACAAAAGTCTTGTACATGGCATAACTTTTCCATATTTAATGATAACCATATCAAATGAGGTACCATTGTGTAGAGCACATACAGGGCTACACACCACGCCAATTTTCAGGTCGATATCTTAAAAACTGCAATAGGTATGTATGTCTTAAGGTCAAAATCGGACAGTTTGGCCAATACAGCCTTACCATGGGATAATATCCCATAGCTATGATTATGAGGTGTCAAACAGACAAAGGAGTTTTTTTTTACTTCAATGCCTCATATTTCATTCAATACTGGGGTCCCATGCCGGTTTTGTCCAGCATTCTACGCCTCATACATGTCAGAATCAGGCTGTGTGGTCCCCAGAGGAAAATATACACCCTGTATTGGTGAAAACTGCCCAGATGTGGTTTCAAAGCCACATCTGAGCCCAATACAGGCTATAAAGGTCTTCTTCAAACCACAAGGCTGTCTAAGAGAGTGAAAAATCTTCACTTCCTCTATGTGGAAAGGTCTAGCAGCCTTTCCACCCCACTTCAGGAGAAAAAGGCGCCTTTTCAGAGCCAGAAAAGGTTTCCTCATCCTGCTCTTGAGTTCCTACATAGTACAACTGTCAAAAACAGTTATAATCTTGGAAAATAACCAGGTATACTTTAAATTTAAGTATTTTAGTCTTTATTATTGTAATCCAACGGGTAAAGCTGCACCCAGGGCTTTCAACAGCACTCACCACCACTATTCCACAATAGTAAAGCCCTTTGATTTTTATTATAAACCCTTATTATAAATAAATACCTTTATTTTTAAACCTTTATCACCGTGTCACAGTCATTATTGAAATTGTAAACAGCCTAATTACAGCTTCATCATAGACTCAGCCTGACATCAAATACTATTATCTTTTTTGAAATTAAGGTTGGCAAGACCAGATAATGAATCTTCAGATTCAAATTCCAAATAGGAAAAATATTTCCTATGATTTTATTTAAATATAGCTTTGAGTTTCTATATTTATTAATTTGACTCAACATTCTGAAAAAAATATTTCAAGGGAAAAATGGGAAGAATTTGATTTTTAATACAAGCTTCAAAGCTCTGATATTATCTTATAGTTCAGATAGATCTATAGCAGTTAAGAATGCAAACAAGGATTTGTGTTAGTTTGGAGAACAGGAATAAAAATTGAAATAATATACTTTTTACCATTTCGCTTCCATTCCTAGAATTGTTTTTTTTATTTTAAGAAACTGCTTTTTTCATTTTAGAAAAGCAAAAAAGGAATTCTTTATTCAAATTTGTGTAAAATCCTTTGCGAAGCTTTTTTGTCATGAGTAATGAAATAATTTTTAATAGGAATCCTACTTTTCCACCATCTTTCAAAAAATCTTTCTGCAAATGCCCCTGTTGTTACACAAGGAAAGCTTCAACCAGCTTTTTTTAGAACATTATATACTATTAAGGAAAAAAGAGTTTATTCAAGACACAGATATTTCTTTATTGCTTATTTATTGCTAAAAGATAATTGAAACTACCAAGAAAAATGAAGCCCTAATACCATTTTAGATCATAAGTTAGTTTTCAAAATTGCATTCATAATGTAAACCACTTCAAATCTTAATGAGACATACAAGAAATATTTGAAAAGTTCACACTAGGCATAAAAAGAAATTTAAAAATGTTGATCTTCATTCCAATCACAAAGTTTTTTTTGTAAAAAAAACATTTTGGGATGGAATTATGCAACAATTTGAGGCAAAGCTTGATGGTAAATCTATTTTAAAATTCAGAATTAGCCAATACCATTGCTGCTAAGTTTTATTAGATTCCCCTCAAAAGAATACTGAATATTCAGCCTACAGAGAATTACAAAATAGGATAATATTTGTGGCTTTAACAGACAGAGAAGACTTATTTTTAGTCTCTTAATCAGACCTGTCAATCACACTAAAGTCAAAACTTCTATTTAAAACTAAAATTGCTCATAAAATACAAACCAACATTTTCTGTTATTTTAATAAGACTAATAAGAATATTTTTACATTTATTTATGTTGATTATAATAATTTTTTTTATTATAATGCTAATAATAAAACTAGTTTATCTGATACAAATATTATTTCCTTGGAGTGTTTTTTCAATAGTAATTTTATATCACTAATAATCTTCTTAATAATACTAAGCTTCTGATCAAGGCTACTAAGCTCAACTAACATTATACTAATAAATTTCTAGTAATACTAAGCTTTTAAGTTTTGTTTTGCTACTTTTCTTTCAATAATACTAAGCTACTTATCAAGGCTACTGTGCATTCCACAACTAAGAAAACACTAATACTACACCAGATAAACTGCTAGTTCAGGGATGGTTGTGATACTGGATAGTGGCAATTTGTTCCATGATGATTGGTAAAATGAGGGATAGAAGGCCTCTATTTATATCTTTTATTCCTCCATAAAGCTTCTCAAAACAGGGTACTTAGAAAAAATCATGGTTGAGAGGTTTTAGCTGGTGATACTTTTAGTTTTGGTGTAGAACTGTGTTTTCTGAGAGAGTTTCTCCAGCCTATACTTTTAAATCAGGATCATGTGAGTAGAGTGAAATTATTTTTCTGTTAAGATTCTGTTTCTCCGAGAAAATGGGGAAAATACAGATGCTGAAAATTGAAGTTTCTTCTAGTCATATGATATCTTTGAGAGAGTGGCTGGTGAAAGATTTATTTTTGGTGAATTTGTCATGTATTTTATGAGATAATTATGCTGGCAGTGCTTTTAATTATCAAACTCAGGTGATGTAATTGTGATAATTTGGCTGGTGATATCTTTTTGTTGCCAAGAAAGTTGTGAAAATACAGCTTCTGAAAATTGAACTTTCTTCTAGTCATATGATATCTTTGAGAGAATTTGGAAGTTGAAATTTTTTTTTCAGTGACTTTGTTATGTTTTTGCTGAGAGAATTTTCCTTGTGGTTGTTTTCCTTATCAAAATCATGCAGTTTCATTGAGATAATGTGTCTTGTGAGATCTTATTTTTACCAAAAAAGTGGAGAAAATACAGCGTCTGCCAAGGAGGATTTTTTCTTTTCATATGAGACTTTGAGATAATTATGCTGGTGATGCTTTCTTTAAGGTGGGGAATGTAGTTGTTTTATATTTTCCTGTGTCTAATTAATTGCTAATTTTAACTTTGATATTCAGTCTTGAGCATAATTTCTTTGTGGTTTTAATTTGGGATTGTATCATTTCATATGGGGATTGCATCATTTCGATCAAGTCTTATGTGTGTTATTATCACTAAGAAAACCTTTTTTCCGGATGAGTCTATGATTAAGTCAGAATGAATGTATTAACCACTTTAAATCAGACTGTAAAATGAATTATTAAGATTAAAAAAGGTTTCAATTAATGGTATAAGACCTCTACCATGGTGAATAGTGGTGGTGAGCACTGTTGAAATCCCTGGGTGCAGTCCTACCAGTAGGATGACTATAATAAGAGCTAAAATAAATAAATATTTGAGGTATACCTCATTATTTTCCAAGAGTATAACTGTTTTTGATAGTTTTACTATGTAAAAATTTAAGGGCAGGATGGAGATTCCTTGTCTGGAAGTGAAAAGGCCTATTTTTATCCTGAAATGGGATGGAAAGGTCCTCTAGACCATCCACCTAAAGGAAGTGAAGATTTTTCACTTCTGAGTTCTGGCTTGTGGGCTTCACAAGGCCTCTATACTCTGTATTGGACTCAGATGTGGTTCTGAAACCACATCTGGGCAGTTTTCCCCAATACAGGGTGAAGGATTTTATCTAAGGACAACACAGCCCTCTTCTGATGTGTATGATGCATAGAAATCTGTACATAAGCTGGATGGGACCCCAGTATTGAACTAACTATGAGGTATTGAAGTATGAAAAAGCTTCTTTGTCTGTTTGACACCTCATAATCATAGTTATGGGCTAGTATCCCACAGTAAAGGTGTATTTCCCAATATGTGGGATTTTAACCTTAAAACTGCTATACCTTTGTCAGTTTTTAAGATATTGAGCTCAATGTTGTCTTATTGTGTATCCCTGGATGAGAGCTAAACAATGGTAGCTCATTTGGTTTGGGTAAAATTAAGTATGGCAAAGTTATGCCATGTTCAATTTTTGTTATTTAGATATATGCTTTTCTTAAAAAGATGTATGGAACTTGTTTTCCCCATACCTTTTTTTCTAGATGGGATATGGGGAAATGAATTCCACCATCAGATGGCCCTGATTATTCTATTTCCAAAATGAACCCACTTTAGGTATTTCACACTAAAACTTTAGAAGGTAGATGAGAGGTGAATATTTTATTCACCCTTACTTGACCTTATTTTTCCCATAACCTCTGTAGTTTTTGTGCTAGCTCAATCTGGATAGTACCATTGAATATCCCTGACTTAGAGCTTCAATATGAATACCCATTTGCTGGGTTTAAGCCTCTTTCCCTGTATTTCAGATGAGAGGTGAAAATTAAGGTTTATTCTAAGCAACTTCTCTGGCAGGAATAACTTTGTTATTCTTTATCCTATGATTATGGGACTTGTATATTTGGAAAAAGGTGAGCTTCCTCTTTTGTTTGATACCTTTTTATCTGGTTTGGCTGAAATCCATTTTTTGTTGGTATTTTTCTCTACCATTGGTTGATGGTATTTGGCTGTCATGCTTGTGCTCTGTGCTTGAGTCACAGGCTGACACCTTTTCTCTTGGAAAATATATTTCAAGCTTCAGTTTGACCATGAGATATGTCTTATTTCAATTTAATCATGGTGGGTAAAATAAAGTTCTGATTCTGTGGTTTGTCTACATATACCTGTATTTAGATTAACTCCTTTGAATTGTATAATTTTTTTTGATGATGCGAGGAGGTGGATAAATCTTTCATACTATACTAGTTTAATTGAAGCTCTTCCACATAAAGCTTCATGCTTGAGTATTTTCAGATAATTGTGAGGATAACAATTTTTTGGTATGGAGAAACCATGTGATTGTGTATTCTTGTAACAAGATCATGAGGCTGTGTATTGTATATGTCTGTGTGAAAATTTTGGCTGCAAAATGTAAATATGTTTTACATAATTTTTCTATTAGAAATCTTTTTTTATTGGTAAGCTTGAAATTGGTATAATTCATGTGGAACACCACAAGGTGAATGATAAAAGTATTTCAATTAAGTAGAAAATTATTCAAAAGATTCAGCTATACAATTAGCTTCATGAAAAAATCTATATTGAAATATTTTGTGTAAGAATTCATGTTTTTGGAATTATTTTTTGAAAGAAAAAAAGGGAAATAAGGAAAATAATATCCTTTCTAAAAATATGCTATAAAGATGTTCCTTTGGAATTTGTGTTCCAAATAGCTTTAGTAGCTATTTATTCTATATTTTTCAATATATATAAAATCTTTTGGAGAAAATAAAATCAAAGTTTATTTGATTATTTCAATACTTTTTTTGAAAAACTTGGAAGAAATTACATGTGGAGCGCAAATTAACATTTCACCCAACTTGAGATATGAAATGAATATTTCCACTTAGTATATCTATGATAAAAAAAGATTTTTTTCATAAGATGAAATAATACAGCTTTCTTACTAGTAATTTGGGAAAAATGTTTTGTGTTTAAAACTGTATGAAATTCCAATTTATACAATTAAAATTATAAATTACCAAAGCTGTCAGCTCTAATGTATGGAGAAGCATGTTAAAGTGAAGGGGAAGGTTTCAGGGAATTTATATCGTGGTTGGATCTGGGTTCAACCTAAGCTACCTGCCAGAAGGTCCTGCTTTTTTTCAAAGTGATTTATGATAGTTCATTTTAAATAAAGTTGAAGGCTTTGTGGAGAACTTGTGTTGGTTTCACAGCTGAGTTTTTCAGGTTTCTTAGAGGCCTTTGATAATCTATTAATTAATAAGGACAAACACCATGCCAGCTAAAGGTTGAGTTTCTGGGTCCTGGGTTGTGAATTTGTAAGGGATTGGAAGGAAAAGAACTGAATGAATTCCAAGGGTCATTTGAGGCAAATTGGATTTCATATACTAAAAGGGATCTTTCTTAACAGAATCCATCTACTGTGGCATTCATTGCAGTAGTTCCATTCAAATAATGATACACACTTCAGCTGAAGATGAGGCACCCAAGGCATGAGGAGAAATCTTTTATTCAAATTTGAAGTGTTTAGGAAAGAATATAGTCAAATTGGAAAGGAAAGATATGAAATAGAGAGTGTTGTCATTTTGTTAACCTAGAAACACTGCCTCATTTTCAATGGGTCTCAGTTTACAATCCTGCCAGCTTTTTGGAAAGTAAACCATTTCCCAACACCCAACTGAGTGCAGTTGTTTGATCCTGGGAGGGACATTTCTCCAGATGGAAGAGGCACTAATTTTGCTTCGGCATGGAGTATGAGAGAGCTTGAATAGGTATATTGTGGTTTTTATTGACTGGCCCAATATAGTTTTGGACAATCTGAGCCATTAAGGAGAAATTTTGCTTTTTCAATAATGGTTCAATTGGCTCTTTTAGAAACCCCAGTTTGTTGGAAAATTTTAGATGGTGACAAGATGTGATTGAAGCCATCATTTTTGGAAATTCTTTTGAATTTTCATTTGCAAATATACCTCCTTTATCTTAGAAGAGGACTTTCAGCTTCCAATTTTTGAGGTTCTCCATGTACCCTCTGGCAAGTAAAAATTCTCAAATGCATAAGGATTTAGTTTTAAAATTTGAATGGCCTTGAATGAGGTGGCTTGATCCACTATTGGGAGGAAATGTCAAAAGCAGAGATTGAGGAAGAGGAGATGGGTCTTTTAAGATTGATATGGACACATTAGAAAAGGGGTTGACTTACATGCTCAAAGTAAGATCTAAAAGGAAGCATATGAATTTTCTTTAAATCCCATGTAAGTCATGTTGAATCAGAGATAGGGAGTTCCATCCTCTGAAGATCTTTACTACTAGTATTTCCCAACCTCAGGTGAAATGAGATTATACTTGTGGCTGTAAGATGAGCTTCTGGGGTTTAGTATTCTACATGCATTAGATTATTAAAAGTTTTTTGTTTTATTAAATCATTGCCATCCAATTCAAGAGTGAACAGGGATTTTTTTTATTGATGACTACTTTCTTGAGACCAAGAGATAGAATACTAACTATATTGCATTTGAGTCTTGAGAGAAAGAGTGATTTTCAAGAGAAAAAAATATTACACTACACAGAATAACAATGGTACCTATTCCTACTAACACAAGAGTACTTTCTGGTGTTTTAGTGAGATAAGTGGAGTATTTTTTAGATTTGAAAATGTGGTTAGTTGCACAACAGTCAATAATTAAGCCATGAGGCTTTCCCAAGGAGTTACTCCCAGTAACAAGTGCATGAGCAGTGTACAATTGAGCCAGAGCTTGGGGTTTTCTCTTATTGTTACAACAAGGAGTTCATAGATGCGGATTCTCATTTTACTATTGTTTCTGTAAGTTGTGAACATTGGGTTGTGTTTCCCATTTGAACAGAATTAAGTAATCTTGTAAGAATGAGCTTATTCAGATATCAGAGCGGAGGCTAGAGGAGCAGTTTCCCTTTTTTGAAAGGAGGAATTGTTGTGTAATTCTTGCATTTTGACTAGATTATGTTAGAGTTTACTTTGACATCATTTTTGAAATTCATAAAAAATTCATAAATCCACCATTCCTGGGATTCAATTCAAAATTTGAGACTGTAAATCTGTTAGTGATCAAAACTAAACAAAAAAATGGCATTTAAGAGAGTAGCAGCAAGTGATTGAAGGAATAAGAATATACCTAAATGGTGGACTAAAAACAGCTAAGTAGACAAAGATGGCAGCAACAACGCAGGGTACAAAGTAGGCAGTCTGCTAGTTAATAGTTAGTTAGTGTTTTAAGATAGTTAATGAAAAGTTAGTTTTGCACGACAAAAATACCTGAATCAAGCGGGTTTGATACAACAATCACAAAGAAAGAGTGAAGAAGAGATAAGAGAAGCGGAAGCAAGGATAGTTTGAGATTAAGAAGAGAATGAAAAGAAACAAAAGAGGGAAGAGGAAAGTAAGATCACTAAGGAGAGTGTTCGAAAAGAAAAGAGGACTTCGATGATTGATTCAGGAGGCGCTCAGTCTGACCTTGTTCCGACTGGTCTTGATCGTAATTTTCAACAGTTGTATTACTTTCGTTACCGCTTGCCTAGCCAGTTTGTTTCGTTGTGACAATCCTGTGAGCCTAACTGAGGAGAGCTAGGACTTCACCGTCTCGACTTCTCTTTAAATAGCAATGCTTCTCACTTCCATCACTGCTTTATCATCTTGTCCGACGGTGTTTTCTTACTTTTTATTCTATATCTCCTCATCATGTTGTTGGAATCAGTACCTTGTGTGTGCCTTTGTCCTAAAACCATAGATCTATCTTACTGCGTTGTTCAACTTGAGGTACATCTCATTTATTTTGTATATTACGCTTCTAATTGATTAGTACATTGATATAAAACCTTATTTCTTCTACGCTTTCAGTTCTGACACTTGGGTACCACACTGAGTGACATTTTATCGGCCTGCTAAACGATGAATGACTAATTAATGAGAAAATTCAAAACACTCACAGTCAAAACAAATAAATAAGTACATAAACAACAAACTTACCCATACTCATCAATAAAGTTTCTTTTGAATGACCGTCTTGCCTTTGTATCAATATGCGATTTGAATCGTTAAATTACTCAAACCTCAACTTGATTTTGGTTTCAAAAGCAGCAATGACTCCTGATTTTTTGGGCTCTTGACGAATTTTCCCAAACTAGATGAAATGCTCCATTGCTAATTTTTCTAATTGTACCTTAAAAATCAAAAAACAAATATTCTTTGAAACCTACTTGACGTCTTTTGATATTTGATTGGAAAATTTATTGATTTTCAACAAAAGGTGACCACCTTTCAGGTCGCTATTAAAAGCTCAATCAAACCCTCAGCGCCTTCATTTGAGAAATATCTTGAATCGATAAGTGGCCGTTTTGATAAAAATCCATATAGAATTTTAGGATTTTTGGCAACGAGGAAACTGAAAAAATTGGGAGAAGTTAATTTTCATCAGATTATTGGTGATTTCCCCTTCAAATAGTACAACGTCGTCTGTCCTCAAGCTGAAGGTGTTTGAACTCTTGATAATGGTTAGCTTATTACGAAAGAGCTGCATAAGGTTAACCAAGTTGCAGTTGAGCTTTGGAACATAGAGGCAATCGGTCAATGTGAGGCGTCGAGGGCCGACCATTACCATGACTGAGCCAATTCCTTCAGCCAAGAGTTTGCTTGATGAATCCCCAGTTGCAATCGAGAATTTTGCAACATCGGAGAAAGAGCAGAAGACGTCCTTTGAATAGAACATGTGGTGTGTAGCCCCACAGTCTATGACTATTTGATCAGAAGGGTTAGATTGGCTGACAGTTGAAGTGATAAGGGCACGAGCAGTGACTAAATGTGCAGCTGCAGGAGATTCACGTATCTTCCTCTTGTTGCTTCGTTTAGATGGTCGTAAGTGAGGATTTTCGGCATAACAGTCTTCTTTCCTGTGGGTAGTACATTTGGGATTATGAAGGCCGTTGGAGCAATAGTGAGTGATTTTGTATTGATGTTCACTAGAGGCAACAAGAGCTGATACTGAGGATGAGGGTTTTTTGATGGATTTGGCGCATTGAAGGTTGGCATATTCTTGTAATCAAAGGAGTACTTGATCGGGTTTCTCAATAAGAGAGTCGTTCAAGGTTATCATTTCGATTACTTGGGAGAGAGATGGGTTGTTCCCAAGCTTCCCCAAAATTATATAGGAAAGAATTTCGGGAGGAAGCTGAACACTGACCGATTGGAGGTCCAATAGAAATCTCCTGGTGCTATCGATGTAACTTTGGAGATTACTGTTGTAGTTAAGTTTCTGCCAATTCATCCAAACCCTGCCCTTATTCATGTTTCTTTTTGACGCATAGTGTTTGTTGATACACGACCAAAGTAAGTTGGCCTTGTCAGAAGTTTCAGGTTTGACGACCTCCAGGAAAACTCGTTGATTGATTCGGGAGGTAATGAGGGTGATTGCTTCAAAGCTTAACTTCTTCCACCGGTTAACAGCAGTGGTTGACGCATCTTGTCCTACAGAGTTTTCACAAACATCCAATAAATCTCGGGAGCGAAGGAGGAACCACATTCGTAGATGCCATTTGGTGTAGTTGGCTCCATCGAGAAGTGGTATATACGATTCTTCTTTGTCGAGATTTCTATCCTTCATTTTTTTGGACGTTTCTTGTTATCCACCCTTGATGAAATAGATGGAGCGTTTGAGACTGTAAATCTGTAAAAGTCTTAGAACTAAGGGTGGATGACAGGTGTGAAACAACAATAATAGTAACAAGGACAAGATGGTAACAACTGTAAACAACAAACACTATGGCTAGCTAAGAACAAGAGAGAGATAAGGTAAGGAGAATAAAGGTTACGGAAGGAGAGTAAGAGAAAAGAGAAAGGTAAAAGATAAAGTAAGGAGAGTATTGTAAGAAAAAGGAAAAGAGACGAAAGGAGTGAAGGATGGTGAGGAGTACTTCTTAGCTGAGGTAGGTTTAAATACTAGTGAGGACAATCATGCACATATGGATGTGCATGACGTAATTATACAGGAGGTTGTGGCGGTTGTAAGTGTTGATCGTGCAGATCAACTTAGTTGGTTGATCGCCTAATTTCAACAAAAAAGCCTAAGATTGACGAATGAGCAACCTACGTACGGTCATTAAAGCAAAATTCTTTATATTTGCACAAATATTCTAACGGTTCAAAAGGAGCTGTGGGTTCGCACTCTTGATCAATTTCATTGTGTAATAATAGTCGAGAGTTGGTTACGATCTAACGACTTCTGTCGTCACTTTATTGAAGTATAAATATATATATATTTATATTTCTAGCACACAATAGTGGTAAAGTTCTAACAGGTTACGATTAAGTACAGAGATTAGTATAGATGTATAGTAGGAGTTGCTAGTTAATGCTGTAAGATAAAAATAAGTTAAGTGGAAAGGTTGTTTACCTTTGATGACTAGAACACTAATAATACGGATACTACTACGTCTATCTGAGCTACTTTTTCAACTACAAAGACAAAGCCTGAATACAGAATAATGAGTTAATCTGATGGTTACAAATACTTAATCATTAGAGATGAGATAGGATGTGTTAGTGATTTGTTTACCTCCACTGTCCCTCTGTATCACCTGTAGCCAGTAGAAGAGTCTTGATCCTGATTCAAGGTTTGTAGTCGTCGGGTCGTATCAATAGTTGTGAGGATAAGTTATAGGAGAAAGTGGAAAAGAAATACAAAACTGAATATAATAGAGAGTAGAGTCGGTTTGGAACTGGAATTTGTATGCGGGAATTGATCAATCCGCAGTCGTGATGCGGATCAGTTTGATTACGTCAGTGTCGAAAGTTCTGGTAAGATCAACTAGGACGTCACCCCCCTGTGATCTAATCAAATTGGACTAACTTCAGAAGCTTAATGGCTTGATGATGCTTTACTGTTCCCAAAGCTTTCGTTAGTACATCGGCAACCATATCGTTTGTGGGTGAATGTTGGACAATTAGTAGGTTCTTCTTGACTAGATCTCGTAGGTACTGAAATCGGACTTCTATGTGCTTCAAATTAGGATTGAGTTGAGCTTCCTTACTGATTGTAATAGCTCCAGTGTTGTCGTTTTTGAGTACTGGAACCCTTAATTTGATTTTTAAAGTAGATATGAGATTAGATAGCCATCGCATTTCCTTAGAGCACTTGTTCATTGAGATAAATTCTGCTTCGGTTGTAGATTGTGCCACAACTGGTTGCTTCTTGGTGGTCCAGGAGACAGGGTTGCCTAGAAACATGATCACATACCCTGAGTGGGACTTCTTAGTTACTAGGGAGGTGGCATAGTCTGCATCGGCCCAGCCTATGAGTTCACTCTCCGGATGCTCGGTTCTTGTGAAGTGCAATCCTAAACATCGGGTCCCGTTTAAGTATCTAAGTAGGTGTTTCACTAGTGACCAATGTGCTGCAGTGGGTCGATTGGTGAACTGGGACAAGAGATTGGTAGTAAACATGATATCAGGTCTGGTGTGAAGAGCGAGATAATTGAGCATTCCGATTGCCTTCTGCATGGTAAGGTTAGAAAAAGGCACGGAAGCTTGTGCTACGACATTATGAATATTTGCTGGAGCTGGGGTTTTGATAGGATTGGCCGAGGTCATGTTGAACTCCTCTAGGATCTTAGTACAGAAATCTTGTTGGTGTAGGATTACTGATCAGTTTGGTTGCCAACTTAGGGTGTAACCAAGATGTTGGGTTGGTTGTTTCTTTGTTTTTATGGAGTATGACTTGTTCAGGTGGTTCAGGAAGAGTTCGACTAATTCAGCTGTCTCACCAATGATAAATCCATCATCTACATGTATATGTACGAATATAGTTCTGTCGGTGTTGAAGAATAGACATTCGTTGGTGTCAGCTGAAGACAGACCCAATTGACAGAGAGTAGAAACCAGATGAGCTTTCCATTGTCTTGGAGCTTGTTTTGTCCCGTATAGTGATTTGTTGAGTTTTCAGACCCAGTTCTCCTTACCTGGAATTTCATAATTGGCAACTTGAACAACGTAGTTGGGGGCATCCATCTCACCGTAGAGGAAGGCTGTCTCTACGTCGAATTGATAGGCTAAATATTTTCTATTGACCATGAGCGATAGAAGAATTTTGAATGATTCCGATCTTGCCACTGCAGCGTATGTGTCGTAGTAGTTGACCAAGTGCTCTTGGTGGTTCCCAAAGCAGACCCATCTGGCTTTATACTTAAGGATCTTGCCAAATTCGTTCTTCTTATGGACGAGTCGCCACATGCCACCTATGACCTTGTCTGTACTCAGGGGAGGAACCAGAGTGCCCGTATTTTTGGAGGTCAGGGATTCAAACTCTTGGTCCATTGCTTCCTTCCAAAATTTTCTTTCCTCGGGATCGTTAAATGCTTCCTTGATGGAAACTTCCTCATTGAGATATAGATCTCCATCTGCAGCTGGTGGAGGCATTACAGCCTTAGGAACGTTCCTTTGTCTTCTAGGTTCGGTAATAATGTTATCCTGGTTGATGTTACTGTTGATGTCCTTTGGGGCATTGCAATAGTGTGGAACGTAAGTATATCCCTTTTTATGAGGAAGTGGAATGCGAGATGGTGAACTAATAGTGGTGCATGGTTTGATGGGTGTCTGATTGGGTTCAGAGTTGATGGTAATCGTAGGTTCACTGGACGGGATAGGAGTTGGAGGACTCTGGTCATCTGTTATGGTTGGATTAGTGGACGGGATGTTGTTCTTACACAGCCAGGAGGGTATGATCGCAATTTGTGAGGGTTGAGTCAAAAATGAATTATTTGTAGTTGTACAGGGAAGTCCTTCAACAGGTTTCTTGAGAGAGCCTGATGTAGAGTAGTCAAGTTTAAAAGGTACTGTGGTGTAGTCTTGGCTAACTATGACCTTACCAGTTTGGGGATCTAGGAATCAGTTAGCATCTGAGTAATCTTCGGGTCCAAGGTATAGTAAAGGTTTAGATGGTGGAAGGACCTTGGATTCAGGCTGCCTATGCACAAAAGCCTTTAAACCGAAAGGAATCAGTGAATCAAGATTGCGTACTGGTTCAATATTTGACTTGAGATTCAAGAGAACACTGACTGGGGATTTCCAGTTTAGACTGCGAGAAGGGAGTAAGCTGATTAGAGTAGAAGATAGTTTTATAGTCTCGTCCCAGAACCGGATGGGCAAATTCGATTGAGCAAGTAAGCACCGGCACTTAGTGAGTAGTGTCTGATTGAATCGTTCAGCAATGCCGTTGGTCTGAGGACTGTTGGCTGGGCCTCGTTCAAACACTATCCCCAATGCTTCGGTCTTGGATCTGAAACTAGTGGAGTAGAACTCACCCCCTCGGTCAGTATGTAAAAAACCGGGGAATCTTTGGATTTTGTTTTGTATCTCGTGAATGTAAGACATGAGCTTCAATTCGGCTTGTGATTTTTGGTTAAGTAAGTAGACTCGATTGAATCGATAGAAGTCATCAATAATTACTAAGACATAGCAAATGGAATTTTTGGCTAGGGGAGTGATTTCTAATAGATTGAAGTGAATTTTTTTGAAGGGTTGGTCTGCAGACAGAATTGGATGATTGTGAGGTGAGGCTTTGATCTTGCAGGATTTGCATATGTGGCAATTACTGGTTACGTTCAGTGGGATAGACTGTTTGAGGTCATTGAGGTGTAGAAACCGTTTCAGGTAGTCATTGGATGGATGACCTAATATAACATGCCAATCCCTACTGGTAGTAGTAGCAGAGTCCTCGATGATTGAGTTTGTTGAGGATTGAAATTGAGATACGTACAAGTTTCCTTTTCTAGGAAATGTTTGTACTATTCGATTCCCTGATTTCACAATAATCGTCTGGTTCTTTTGGTAGGATCTAAGGCCATGATCCTCTAGTTGCGAGGCAGAGATCAGGTTCGAGCGTCCTTGGGGAGCATAGTACACTGGGTATAAATTGTAACCTCCAAGATTGAGCTTGCCCATTAGTGTTATCTCAATGACTCTGGAGAAGGTTCTCATTGTTACTTTTGTTGGTTGAGGATCGGTGAGAAGGGCTAAATTACATACTGTTGATCGAGAAGCTCCTGAGTCATGTATGAGTTTGGTGTTGTTTTCGCTCGATATGGACATTAGTTGCAGCTGATCATGTGCATCTTCCTGAACATAAAATCCATCATCATCCTCCGTTAGTTCTTCAGTTGTTTTGTTATCATGGATCTCTTCTTCAGCCTGGTTGGCAGAGTGAGAATTGGCGAAGTACTCTTTCATGTACTTATTGAGGAATGCCTTAAACTTTTCTTCCAGGTTGGCACCCTGATTGAAACAAGTGGGAGTGGCCCCTGAAGGATGTGACCTTGGATGTCCCTGAGTGGTTGAGCTTGGCTTGGTGAATCGGCTGGTTGAGGAGTGGTTTAGGTGAGGTGGTCGATACAACGGTTTGGATTGACTTAGATATAGTGTGGAGTCAGGGATTTTCTTTGTCCTGCGACTGTCTTCAATCAGGAGTCTGCTGGTTCTTTGTTCAAGGTTAAACAGAGTAGCGTAGTATAGGGTTTGTACAAGACCGGTGAGAGAGGAGTCCTGTCCGATACTCATTAGTAGTATTGCGGCAGCTGCACCCTCACCAATGTCCATCTGAAAGGTATTCCCGGCTGCACAGTTTTGGAATGACCAAAATAGGTCAGTGAATTTATAGGCGTGATTTGCAAGTGAAGTATTCGGATTGTATGTGAGATTGACAAGATTGAACAGTTGTTGACACAGAGTGACCATGGAGTTTTGACCACAAGCCTCAGACAGGGCTTCTAGATATTTGAGGAAATATTCCTTCTGAAGTAGAACTGGTTGAAGTTCTTCTGATACGGTGGGCAGAAGAGTAGACATACCAAAAGCATTGGCTTTGATGAATTCGGGTGTAGATTTATTGGTTTTGGTCCATTCGGCGTTGAACAAGCTGTCGTATCCTTTGTAGAGAAAGGAATACTTCAATTGTTGTCGCCACCAAATCCAGTTTTGTCGGTTCAGTTTGACTATTGATTGTTTTGACATTGCTTCTCCTTCGGTGTCCATCAGGAAAGGATTCTTTTTGCCTGTTGTTGATTCCATATCAATTACGACCTGTCCTTCCAGCTCTGTGTGCAGAAATTATACCAAGTGCGAAAAACTTGCTACCATGTAATAATAGTCAAGAGTTGGTTACAATCTAACGACTTCTGTCGTCACTTTATTGAAGTATAAATATATATATATATTTATATTTCTAGCACACAGTAGTGGTAAAGTTCTAACAGGTTACGATTAAGTACAGAGATTAGTATAGATGTATAGTAGGAGTTGCTAGTTAATTCTGTAAGATAAAAATAAGTTAAGTGGAAAGGTTGTTTACCTTTGATGACTAGAACACTAATAATACGGATACTACTACGTCTATCTGAGCTACTTTTTCAACTACAAAGACACAGCCTGAATACAGAATAATGAGTTAATCTGATGGTTACAAATACTTAATCATTAGAGATGAGATAGGATGTGTTAGTGATTCGTTTACCTCCACTGTCCCTCTGTATCACCTGTAGCCAGTAGAAGAGTCTTGATCCTGATTCAAGGGTCGTAGTCGTTGGGTCGTATCAATAGTTGTGAGGATAAGTTATAGGAGAAAGTGGAAAAGAAATACAAAACTGAATATAATAGAGAGTAGAGTCGGTTTGGAACTGGAATTTGTATGCGGGAATTGATCAATCCGCAGTCGTGATGCGGATCAGTTTGATTATGTCAGTGTCGAAAGTTCTGGTAAGATCAATTATGACGTCACATTGCAGTGTTGGTTTTAAATTGATGACTCAAAAAGGGCAAGCACTCGGATGACAAATTGATCAGGCTTTATTGGTTCCAATGTTTGAAGGACCAGTTTTCCCAGATTTCCATGAGTTCTGCGGTTAATCTTGGTTTTTGAACCTATGTGGCTTGCTTGGGGAAGGACGATTTGATGAATCAGTGTTGAAAATTGTAATTCAAACGATGACGACATAGTTAACGATCAAGAGGATCGACAAAGCGTCACGTCAAGCCACCAAATCTCCAGTCAATAACAGAACCGTCTACCAACAGTATCGACAGAGCGCCACGTCGATCAGTCAATTACTCAATTACCTAATCAACAAACTTACGCAAATCTGCAAGACAATCCTTTTTCTACAACATATAAACCAAGACTTCCTCAAATTAATCGACAGAAATCACCTTTAATTCTTTTCTTTTCTTTTCCTTTTGTTTTCCTTTTCTTTTAACTCGCTTCTTATTTCATTCCTATTTTTTATTTATTTCTTTCTCTTACTCTCATTACCTTATCGATAATTTGTTTAATCTCACTGATTCAGGTAAAGTCACGTTGTATAAAAGAAGCTCATCATAGCCAAGCAAACTAATCTATGTTCATCTCTTCAGTTACCGTAGTTGTTGTATCATTGTTGTTGCTTGTGAGAATTACTATTACTCACTTGTATTCCACCGTTTAGGTATAGCATTTCCTCTACAAAACTTGTGCATGCCAACAACAATATTAATGTAATTCATTCGTTTAGTTCTGCATTTTAACAGATTTACAGTCTCGGGGCTCGAAATAAAATCAAAACAAAAATAACGGTGGACTACAGGCTTATAAGAAAAATGACTAACAACATCTCTGAAAAAGAATACTCTTTCATTCCAATACTAGACTCATCCAACTTCAGTGAATGGCATGGAAGAATGACTATTCTCTTAAAATCCAAAGAACTCATGGAAGTCTGTGAAAATCAACTTGAACACGGAGCAACAACAACAGCAACAAACAAATGGAACAAACTTAGTTCCGAAGCGGTGAATATCATCTCCTCACGAATTAGTCCTCGAATGTTCCTAGATGCAATCAAAAACGGAGCAACAAAAAACTCCTATCTACTGTGGAACAAAATTAACGAACAGTACGCATCCAAAAAACCAGCTAATCAAGGACGTGTGTGGATGAAATGGGTATCACTGACCTTTAAAGGCGACCTTCAGGAGTATATCGATAACTCAAAAAGAGCAATGCTTGAACTTGAAACTGTCAATCTCATCGTCCAACTGGAAATCCTCACCTTTACCCTTCTAGGTAAATTGAGCAGTGACACAAAAATCAAGCAATTCGCAGAAGTTCTAACCCTCAATGAAGAGCTGATCGAACAACCCGATTTAGTTCTCTCTAAACTTCAAGACTACTGCGATAATTCTAGCTCTCAAACTGAAAACCCAATTTCTCATTCACCGTCTGCTCTTGTATCTGAATCAGTGCATCCTTATCGTATCTTGCATTACTGTGCAAATGGGAAGCACAACCCCAACTGCACCACACATTCCAAAGAAGAATGCTTTGCTGAAAACCCACACCTTAGACCACGACGCACAAACAAGAAGAGAGCAATCAACAACCGAGATGCGTCAGCGCATCTATCAACCGCCCAAGCTCTAGTCACCAGCACTACATCTCGACAAGAAGAGCTAATCATTGATTGTGGTGCCACGCATCATATGTTTAACTCTGAAGCTTTCTTCTCGTCAATCAATAAGACCCCTCCAATGAATGTTTCCACTGGCAACTCTGGAAGTTCATTACGCGCAAAAGGGGTGGGAACAGTAACAATCTCATGCAACAATCACCTATTCACTCTCAACAACTGCTTGTTTGTCCCAAACTTAAACTGCAATCTTATTAGTTTACTCGAACTCTTCAATGGAAAACTATTAATTAATCGCACAAACAATCAGTTTACTCTTGAGTCCAACAACAACATAATAATTAGCGGCCAAATCCAAAACAACCTCATGAAAGTGGACTATCAAATCCTGAAGTTATTTTCCACCAAGCTTGTCGACAATCGTTGGCATCTGAGGCTAGGCCATCCAAGCAACCAAGTCATCAAATCGATGGGTCTACCACACTCAGACTCGCCCTGCAAATCGTGCGACTTGAGCAAAATGTGCAAACTACCCTTTGACAATCAATTTGAACACGTAAGTAGACCTCTCGACTGTGTTCATCTTGATCTTGTCGGCCCAATCCATCCAGCATCAGTTTCTGGATTTCGCTATTTTCTTACAATCGTTGACCAAGCCACGTCATTTAAAATCATCCGCTTACTTAAGCAGAAATCTGAAGCTTACGATCAATTTGTCATTGTCAAAAAGATGATGGAAAACATCCATGACCGTGCAATTAAGAAATTGGTCTCGGATCGTGGTGGAGAATTTCTAAATGAAAAATTCAAAAAGCTGTCAGAGGAACAGGGGTTCACTCACTTCTTCTCTCCTCCTGAAACTCCACAGCACAACGGATTCGCCGAAAGAGCCAACCGAACCATCTTGGAAAAGGCTTGGTGTATGCTCAGCACTTCGAATCTTCCAAATTGTTACTGGGCCAAAGCAGTAAACACTGCAACTCTCCTGAGTAACTTCACTCCAACTCCCTCAAGAACAAACAATTGTCCTTTTTCTCTCTGGAAGAAAGTTTCCCCCCGAATCAAGAAGATTAGAGTATTTGGGTGTAGAGTAACTGTGTCCATACCCAAGAACCATCGGGAATGGAAGTTGGGTCCCACGGCAAGTGAAGGAATATTGCTGGGATATGAAAATGAAGGGAGCTGCTATCGTATTCTTCGAATCTGTGATTGCAAGATCCTGATCTCTCGACATGTCAAGTTCGATGAATCGACCTTTCCTAGTCTTTCAACTGGAAAAAACGAGGAAAGATTGTCTTGGGGAAATTCCTGGTCAGTACCGGCGATGGTAGATGAAATCCATCCTGGTGGGGAAGGCTTGGTAGATGAAGTCCAAGCTTCCGAACAAAACCCACCTGGTGATTCAAGTGTGGTAGATGAAGTCCACTCACCAGTTGAGGGATGTTCTGATCAGCGAATGGTCTCATCGGAGAATAAGCCCAGGGTATCCAGAATAAAGATAATTAGTCCTCGACACCCGACCATTATCACTGGGGATGTTACACACCAAAACATTCTACCTTACTCTTGACGAGCAAATGCCCTCATCACTGTGTCTGACGACTCTCCTCGAACCTTCAAAAAGGCAGTTACCTCTTTGAACAAGGAGGTATGGATCAAGGCCATTGAGAAGGAGCTGTCCTCAATGAACAGTATGGGCGTATGGGAAATCATTGAGCTGAAGCCTGAATACAGGCTGGTGGGAACAACCTGGCTTTTTCGCTCAAAAAAGAATCACCTTAATGAAATTATTGAACATAAGGCTAGGCTCTGTGCTCAGGGCTTCACTCAAACCCCGGGTATTAATTTCGGAAAGACATACTCCCCAACGGGTCGTCTAAATTCCCTTCGAAGCCTTATCTCATTCTCTGCGTCGAGAAATTTTCAGTTCCATCAAGTAGACGTGAAAAGCGCATTCCTCAATGCTCCTCTCACCGAAACTGTGTATCTCTCCATTCCTCAAGGACTGGAGACCGACAAACGCAAGTATTGCCTACGACTCAACAAGGCAATTTACGGTTTGAAGCAAGCTCCCCTTGCCTGGTACGACCGGCTGAAAGGATGGCTATTGTCAACAGGCTTCAAGTTGTGCGTTCTCGAACCATGTGTATTCTTCAGAAGCGGTCGTCAACCGATCTGGCTTTATATCCATGTGGACGACATTGCTATCTTTGGTCCTGAAGTTGAAGATTTCAAAAAGGAAATATCCAGGGAATTTCAAATTGAGGACATTGGCAGTGCCGACCTCCTACTGGGAATAAAGATTTCGCACTCAACCAAAGCGGTGATACTTGATCAGAGCCACTATGCGGAATCAATTGTTGAACTTTATGGTATGAGCAACTGCAAGTCGGTAAGCACTCCTCTGGTACCTGGTGAACACTTGCAGCTGGCCACGCAAGAAGAACGATTAAAGTTTGAAGAGTTGGGAGTGAACTTCAGAAGTGCCGTTGGGTGTATTAACTATCTAAGCACTGCGACGAGGCCGGATCTTTCATATGCTGTCAGTGCACTCTCTCAGTTCCTTGAGAAGCCCGGAATAGTGCACTGGAGAAGCTTTCTCCATGTCATTAAATACCTCAAAGGCACGCAGAATACTGGGTTGGTTTATCGGCGAGGGCGCCAAGATGGTCTGAAGGCGTACAGTGATGCGGACTGGGGCAACTGCAAAGAAACTTGTAGGTCGATAAGTGGCTACCTTGCTCTATTCAATGGCAACCTTGTCTTGTGGAAAACAAGAAAACAGCCGTCTGTCTCAATCTCTACCGCCGAAGCTGAATACAAGGCTGTATGCGACCTAGTATCTGAGCTCTTGTGGCTTCAGCAGTGGGGTAGGGAATGCGGGTTGCTCACTACTTCAGAACCAGTTCCTATCCATGAAGATAATCAGAGCTGTATCAACTCAATACTCGGGAATAGTAATCTAAACAACAAAAGAATGAAACATGTCGACATTCAACTGCACTTTGTTAAAGAGGCAGTTGAATCTTCCTCCATTCGGCTAGTTTATACGCCTACTCAGGCAATGTTGGCTGATTTTTTGACTAAGTCTGTCAATCGGGTCACTCTCAAGGCTTCATTGAACTCTCTTGGAGTATTGGTTCTTGACGTGAGGGGGGATGTTGAAAATTGTAATTCAAACGATGACGACATAGTTAACGATCAAGAGGATCGACAAAGCGTCACGTCAAGCCACCAAATCTCCAGTCAATAACAGAACCGTCTACCAACAGTATCGACAGAGCGCCACGTCAATCAGTCAATTACTCAATTACCTAATCAACAAACTTACGCAAATCTGCAAGACGATCCTTTTTCTACAACATATAAACCAAGACTTCCTCAAATTAATTGACAGAACTCACCTTTAATTCTTTTCTTTTCTTTTCCTTTTGTTTTCCTTTTCTTTTAACTCGCTTCTTATTTCATTCCTATTTTTTATTTATTTCTTTCTCTTACTCTCATTACCTTATCGATAATTTGTTTAATCTCACTGATTCAGGTAAAGTCACGTTGTATAAAAGAAGCTCATCATAGCCAAGCAAACTAATCTATGTTCATCTCTTCAGTTACCGTAGTTGTTGTATCATTGTTGTTGCTTGTGTGAATTACTATTAGTCACTTGTATTCCACCATTTAGGTATAGCATTTCCTCTACAAAACTTGTGCATGCCAACAACAATATTAATGTAATTCATTTGTTTAGTTCTGCATTTTAACAATCAGAGCTGGCTTTGCCAGGTCGGGTGAAGAAGCATGACTGTCAACAATCGGAACAGATTCTGTAAAATCTTTGAAGGATAGTAAAAGATGTGATGTATAGTTTATTTTATATTCTTTCAACTAATGTAAAATGTACGTAAAAGCATAAGAATTAAATTTATGAAGGAGTCGTTTCACAGAAATAGCATGTTAAGACTGACCTTGACAGCACGTTGAGAGGCTTTAGTCTGGAGAATCTAGATGCCTTCATTATCAGATATAGAAGTTCTCTTGGGATTGTTCTTTATCATTTGCCTTTTCGAAAATGCCTTCACTTTTGTCAATCAAATATTAAAATATCATCGAAGGAACTGGAAAGACTACAGGGCTCTGAGCTATTGATAGGAGAAGAAGGATATGATCTTGCTGCGCGTCTCAACCGAGGTTGAGGTAGGGGAAGATCATGGCTTGAGGATGATGACCTAGGTCGATGACAGCCCCAATATGATCAAATAAATAATCATTGATCACTACCAAAAAGTTTTATCTTTGGACCCGTAACCAGTTGACTCAATGTGCGCTTCAGTGTTGTTTCGAGATTAATTTTAGTTGATCTTGCCTTTAATTAATTGTATTACTATTATCATTCTTATTATTTAAATTTTCATTTTGCTTTAGCGAATTTCAATACAGGGTAATATATTTTTTCGCGCTGCATGTTTAAGCCATGCCAGGAAAAAAAGTTGATCACCTCAAGCAAGCTCAAAACGTAACTGCTATCTGTTAGAGCGTATGGGAAAGCAGTTACATTTTGTAGTGAAATGAAGCAGAGCGGTAGATTGATCACAGAAGCAGAGATTACTTTATATTTATATATATATTTTGCTATTTCTTGCTATTTTTTTCTATTGTTTTTCTACCTTTTTTATTTTTTTATTCTTTGATTTTTTTATTTTTCTAGTACTTTAATTCTTTAATTTTTTAATTTCTTAATTTTTTAATTTTTTAATTTTTTAATTTTTTAATTTTTATTTTTATTTTTATATTTTTTACATTGTTTTATATTTTATATTTTTTTGGGTAGGGTTATACTTTTTAAAGGAAAGAGTCGAAAGAGAATTCGGTAGGTTTTAGAAAGAGAAAGACGAGAGTGTTTGATTTATTTATTTTTTGATGTAAAATTTGAAAAAAGAAAGGAGTCGACAGATTGGGAATATAAGAAAATATTAAAGGAATGGATTGAAGATTCGATGGTTGCCCGTAGGCGATATTGATTTGGTGATGTCGAGCTAATAATCAAGCATTGCTGATTGTAGGCTCTGTCATTTGCAGCACTTGTTATAGCAAGAGCGAATTGCTTCAGTGAGCCCACAAGTCAGATAGCACCAAAAATTTCTGTCCTTTTGTTCTTTAGTTAGCTCCAAGGCATTAGCTGGCATAGGTAAACCAGCCGTTGGCACACAGTATATCAACAACATACTGATGAGAATAATCTGCATGGCTGTGATCAACTTCATATCTCGTCTATCTTTCAAGAAATGGGTACTATATTGGATCTGCAACAGTAGTCACGAAGACAATACTTCACTTCCAACAGTAACAATGAGCACTGGGAAAAGTACCAAGCAGATTAAAAAAATGATGAAATTGAGGTATTGCTGATTAAAAAATTTGTCGTGTTGATTCCTTATGAGGGGCGAGAACTATGGTCTGTCACCTTGGGTTGCCATTGATTATATATGTGTTCAATTCACCAGCTTGGCTTCGGCATACTATTGAAAGCGTGCCGTCACACACAGTTTCAATTTATGGCAGACACAGGTTAAGTGTGCAGTAATTAGTAATCATCAACTTGTAGTCTGACGGAGGGAAGTGACTATCTGGCGGAGAAGGACTTTCGGACAAGTTTGATTACTCAACCTGAAGGTGCCGCATCCGAATCCTGCCACAGGCCATAACTACGTAAAAGAATCCATAAACTAAGGAATTGAATTATCACACTCATCGATCATGATAATATAATACAAAAGAAATAAGATATACCTAAGGGTGAACAATGTACTACAACGATACCTATCTTAACACTAAGAGAGTAGAAAGAGGTAATTTATTCTATCTAATAAACATGAACATGCTTAGTATTACAAGGTGATGACTGCAGCCTATTAGGATGCATACCTAGCACTATGGAATCTACACTCCTAAATAAACGAAACACTGCAAGCTATACGGATCACAGGTGAAATCATACTATAAAAAAAGGTTAGCAAATAACAAAACAAAACTTGAGGAATGATAGTACCTACCACAAGAACGCTTGTACAATGTGAGTGGTCGTCTGTAGGAGTTTGAGGAGACTGTTTTTCCATCCTATTATCATCTGCGGAGTCAGTTGCTCTTATACTGTGTGCTCTTGTATTGTCGCGCATACATCTCAACTAAGGGTGACCCCCGGCCCGAAGACTTCCCGCAGCACCCGAGGGAATACCTCTATGGGATCGGGTCACGGGGCAGATAATATTACGTCAAACTTAAGTTCACACCCTGTTTGAGCGGGGTACGGGATGAGGCTTGGACCACCAATGGGAACCAAGGAATCCATTTCAGGCCACAAGTTACAATTCTCATTCAAGGTAATAAGGCAATAGGAAGAAAAAAAGGTATCAAAACAAAAAATAGAACAATTGATGAGTGTAAAAATTAGTAAAAAGGGTCATTTGTGAGAATATATTGGCCCAAAAGTGCAGCCCCAATCCTTGACACATGCCAATTGCTCAACACGCATGCTTGAGAGTGAAGCTCACTGGTATGTAAATATCTTTCTACCACATGAAAGGTCCCTTTCAGATGGGGCACTTGTTTTTGGGATGGAAAGATATTTCTATGCCATATGAGCAAGAGTTGGGAAAATTATACCTCTTGATTTCCAAAAAAAGGAGTGTAAGGTTTGACTGTGAAACAATAAGTAAAAATTACTAATATTTTACTTATTGTACTCTGAATGTCCTTATAAATAAAATAAATAAGATAAAAATACTTATAATAATAAAGATTTATTATAATAATGGCATGATAAATAGTTATATTATTAAATAAATATAATAATATGATTTGTATTATGAAAGAATGATATAATAATGAATATATTAATATTTGATAATTAACATATTGAAAAGCACTTTATTATTTTTACCAACAAATAATAAAGGCATAAAAAATTGTTTTTTATTAATAAAAAACAATTAATAACTATCATATTACTAATATTAAAGTTATATATTAATATAAATAGTATTTATATTAATTGAAGAATTATTAATAGTAATAATAAAGAGAGCTTATTATAATAAGAGAAAATAATCTACTTTTGATGCTTAATAGAATAATTTTGGAAGATTTGACACCAAATCATGTAAATACAACTTATTTAAACTGTATTTACAAATTAAAATAAAAGAAATTACAAATTTTCTTGATTTTGCGTGGAAGTAAGATTTTTAAGAGAATTATAACAAAAGAAAATGAACAATTGAAGTAATCACGTCAAAAGTGATGATTATAATAAATCTTACCTTTGGTCTTTGATAATATGAAACATTTATATATAAAGAATGAAGACTTTACCTTTTGAGTTAATTTTTTTATTGTTTTGGATGCATCTGAGGGGGAAATAGCGTAAAATGAGCTCTATTTATAGTAAATTCCTCCCTTCTAGAGTGAAGTAGGCTTCTAGTAGACGTGTGGTTATGGTATCCACCAGAAATGATCAGTATTTTAAGGTTTAGTGATGATTACCTCATGATCAAACCATCTTATCTCACTATTACACCATTTTTTAGAGCTATCACTATAAATCTAAGTTTGATGACATCATAGGATTGACAGAAGCCTAAGCTTTGTGAATTTTATCAGTATCAATCATAATCTAAAAGTATTCACCATTTTTATCATTTATATAACTGTTGAACTTAAAATAAGATTACAGTGAGTGATTATAAATGATCAATTTTAAGCTTAAACTTTCATTATTAATAACTTTTAAGTTATACATACTACAGCTTTTATAAGAGTGAATTCTGATAGCTTGGCATTTCCTCATTAAACTACAAAGAGATTTCATTACATCATCAAAACCCTATTTTTGATGATTTTTCTTGTATCTCATCTTTTCTGTTGAAATTCAATATTTTAAACTTCAAACCTTGATTTCAAGGAGATATACTTTGAATATTATGATGAAAGCTACATAATTCTTCACTTATGAACTAGTAGAATCTGAATATCTACTTCTATTTAAGTTTGGACCACTTTCACAACAAAGTGGTCAACAGCTCTAGTAATTTTGCTCAATAAACCCTCACAAGTTATAACCTTGCTTATAGCTTATCAAATAAAGATCATATCTGTGTTCTTGAAGTAATTACATGGTGAATTTATTTTTGGTTTAACTCTCTATCATGTATATTTCAAGAGCTATTAGCTAAAAACCATGAATATATGCATTGACCAAAAAAATGCATATATTGAGCTTAATTCCTTAAGTATTGACTTTAGAGAGTTTTTATAAAATTGTTTTATGTGTAGGATTTCATGGGGAATCCAATTGTTCAATTTATTTCACATTTTCTTTGATTGGTTTCTGAGTTAAATAAGATTTCATGTCTTTTTTAGGGTATTATTACTTATTCTTTAGTAATTATTGACTTTACAGGTATACCATAAAAATGATATTTGTGTATTTTACCATGAATAATCTAATGGTTTAATTGACTTCACATATTTAATCATTATATTCTGAGTTAATTCAGAGTTTATACCTATTGCTGGCAGTTTCACTTGTTTTGAGATAACTATTATGGGTCTAATTATTAGAAGGTTTTTCTTGTGACCTTTTTAGACATGTGGTCATATCTCAAAGGCTCACATTTCCTACCACCAAAAAATATTGCACCACAATCCAATATAGTTAATTATGGTATCATCCACTGTCCCATCTCTTCAATAGACTTTGTTAGTTTTGAAGCTAAATAATGCTTAATTTTCTATTTTTTAGGTTTTCTTTCATGTCTGAACCTTCTTAATAGTTTATCAGAAATTTTTATATTCTTGTCAGGTAGCCATTCATCTTCTTTAGTTGTATTTCTATACCCTACAAGGTATTCCCTTTCTTTTTTGTTTCTTGTCCTTCTTTCTTTAAGGACTTTCACAATTTTCTTTTCTTCTCCTTCTTCTAAATGGGGTATTTCAAGTGGGGGCTTATATCTTAGTGGAAATAATTCATTTTCAATTGAGCTGTAAGGTTTTATCAGACTTACAGGGAAAGCTGGGTGTTTGTTTATTAATTCACCTGTGAGCTCTAGTTGTACAGCATTAGGTCCATGTAGTGCTTTTATCCTAAATGGTCCTGAAAAGGAATCTTTCAATTTCTTTGGGCCTTTGATATTATTGAAATTTAGAGTTGACACTAGGCCCAAGTCTCCTATTTTTAGGTCAGGTGGTTTATGACTTTTATCCCACCTTTCTTTTGCATACTTGAAAGAATCTTGCATACATCTGTTTTCATGGTGTCTTGCTTCGTCAAGAATTCAGTTTAGGCTACTTGCTGTTGGGTGTATATCTACTAAGTCCTTTTTGAGGATATCATAAGGAAGTCTTGGATTCCAACCTTTTTCTAGCATTGCTGATGTTTTGCCAGTAGAAGAATGGATTGATGATTTATATGCCAGTTCAAGATCTGGTATCAATGTACACCAATCATTGGTAAAACCATTAGAATCTTTGAATTCTTGTCCATAGGCACAGAATCTCCTGATCATGTCTTCTAAGGTCTGTATCATTCTTTCTGCTAGACCATCAGTTTGGGGGTGGTAAGCTGTTGAGAATGATAATTTTTTTCCAAAAAGGTTATGGAGGTTTGTTCATAATGCTGAAGTAAATTTTGGGTCTCTATCACTTATAATATTTTGTAATAAGCCTGTGTGGCTAATAAATTTATTTCATATCATTATGACTTTGTCCATAGCTGTATCATCCTTGTGGAATGGTAAGAACATTGGAGTTTTGCTGTACCTGTCAAGTAATACTAGGCGTGCATTGTAACTTCTGTCTCCTCCTGGAGGTTATGCTGTTACCCAATCCATGTGAACTATTTCCCAAGGAATTTTGGTTCCTGGATTTGGATCATCATTCCAAATTTCTTTCCTGTGACTCTGTTTGCTTTCTGGAATCTGTCACAGGCTTGGAAGTATTCTGAAACATCTTTCTTCCAATTTTGCCACCAAGAGAAGGTTTTTACCCTCTCTAGTGTTCTGTCTTCTGAGAGATGTCAAGCTGAAACACTATCATGACATTCATTTAGTATAGTGTTTATCAGAGTTCTATCTGCTAAAGCCATAAAACATTGATTTTGGGTCTATGATAGAGGATTCCATCAAGGAGGTGGAATCTTCCTTCATCATATGATTTTTTCCATATTTCATCTAGTTTTGATGAAAGTGATGCATCTTTACAGTCTTTCATTAGAAATTGGCATAGGAGATGGCAGTTTTTGTCCATTTTATAGCTTTCTTTAACTTGGTTAAAGAATTCTGTACCAATATCTGTGACACATATACCTTCAATATGGTATGCTTCCTGTGGTACCCATGCTAGATTTTCAGGTGTATTTGCCAGAGCCCATCTGCTAAGAACATCTGCATTTTTATGAATATTACCAGATTTATGAACTAAAGTCATATTTCCTCTATATTCTTGGATGGCAATTTGCCATCTTACCATATATCTATTTGGAGTTTTCATATTTAATAAGTATTTTATATCATTACAATCTGTAATTACATCAAACACTGTCCCATCCAAATAATAGTTTAATTTTCCTAAGGTCCACAGTAAGAAGAGGCATTCCATTTGGCTGGCTCCATAACTTGCTTATGTTGGCTTTATTTGTCTTGAAATGAAGAAAATTGGTCCTTCAAAAGGTTTTTCCTTGATGATTTGTATCTGGTGTAGTGCAGCAAGTAGTCCTTCTCCACAAGAATCAAGGTACAGTTCAAAGGGTAGTTTCCAATCTGGAATTAGAAGAAATGGGGAATTTGTTAAGGAATTTTTCAGTTCTTCATATGCCTCGACTCTTTCTTCAGTCATTTCATATACTGTCTGTTGGTCACAGAGCTTGAACAAGGACTTATAAATTCTTGTAAAGTCTCTTATATGCTGTCTGTAATAACCAGAAAATCCTAGAAATGTATGCATTTGTTTTTTGGTTTGGGGCACTGGCTTCAATAGTACTGCTGCTAATTTGTTCTTATGTATTCACAGACTTAGTCCAGATACAACATGTCCTAGTGCTTTCAGCCACTGTATGCAAAATGACACTTTTTCAAGGAGATTTTCATGTTTCCTTGTACTATATTTTGCAAGACTCTTTCTAGTCTTGTTAAGTGGCTATCCCAAGTTTCTGAGTAAGCTATGATATCATAAATACAAATAATCAACCATACTTCTGACAATTCTTCAGGAAATATGGTATTCATCATCCTTTGATAATGGGAAGGTGCATTTTTTATACCAGATGGCATTATTGGAGATTCAAAAATTCCACAGTGGACTATTATCCTCAGTAGTCTTTTGGCATTGTCTGTTAAGAAGTTTTGATGAAAGCCCTTTAGGGCAGCCATGGCTGTGATGAACTTAGCCTGAGATAATTATATTAATGTTTCATGGATTCTGGGTATTGGATATCTTTCAGGGATAGTATAGGTGTTTAGAGCTCTAAAGTGCCCTACCATCCTTTATTTTCCATTATGCCCAGTTATAATGACAGGTTCAGTGACCTCTACCTGTTCATTATGTCCTACTTTCCTTAATACTCCAAGGTATATCAATTCTTCAATGTGTACTTCTAATGCTTCTCTAGCTCTTGGGATAGCTGGGTAAGCTGGTCTTCTTATTAGAGGTGGATAAGTTTTTTCCACATTAAGGATTATGTCTTACTCATGTCCAATTATGGCACCTAGTGGTTCTTTTTCAGTTTCAAAGGCATTCTTATATTTAAATAAGAGGTCAATCAATTTCTCTTTCATTCTTTCTGTTAATTCCTGATTGAATTCTGCCTCTTTAAGTTGTTCAGCTATGAAAAAATCCTTTTCTGGGCTTTTTTCTTCCTTCTTAATAACTGTATTTCTTTTTTGTTATTGAAGAAGCCAAAGTTTTGTCTTTTATTGTCTCCTATGGTAAAATATCTATTTTTTTGGTTAGAGATATCTATGCCATGAATTGACAAGTAGTCATTTCCAAGTATAAAATTGTTACTAGTGCAGTTGTCCATTACTACAAACTCTACTTTCAATCTGATACATTGTGAAGGATGAGGAAAAATGAGTGTTAAGTCAATTATTCCAAGGGGCTTCATGATTTCACTTGCACTACTAAATTTTACTCCTTGTATTGGTATAAGGTTTTCTTCCCAATCTGGTACAATTGTTTTCAAATAACTCTTACCAACACAGGTGCAATATGCTCCTGTATCTAAGTTCACTTTTTTCTCTTGGTTTTCCACCATGACAATAATTATACTTAACTTTCCAGCTGTTTATCCCATGCCTTTTTCTGGTTTGGTTCTATACAATTTGGCATCTTGTATGTTTGTCAGGTGTCAGCCTGTGACTCAAAACCAGAGCACAAGCATGACAGCCAAATACCATAAATCAATGGTATAGCCAAGATACCACCAAAACATGGAGCTGGGCCAAATTCGCTTAACAGGTATCATACAAAAGAGGAAACTCACCCCTTTCCAAACATACAAGTCCCATCACCATAGGACAAGGAATGACAAAGTTATTCCTGCTCAAAATTGCTGCTGAGCAGAAACCTTAATTTTGACCTCTCATCTGAAATAGAGAGTAAGAGGCTTAACCTCATCAAATGGGTATTCATAATGACGCTCTAAGTCAGGGCTGTCCACTGGTACCAGCCAAATTGAGCTAGCACCAGTATTACTGAAGATATGGCCAACTCCAGGCTAAATAAGGGTGAACAAAACATTCACCTCTCATCTAACTTCTACAGTTTTAGTTTGAGATACCTAAAGTGGGGTCTTTTTGAAAATAGCACAATCAGGGCTATCTGATGGTGTCATTCATATCCTCATATCTCAACTACATCAAATGTTATGGGGCAAACAAGCCCAATACAGTTTTTTGCTTAAACCATGCAAGGGTACAAAAATCTTGTATAAGGCATACCTTTGCCATATTTAATGATAGCCATATCAAATGAGGTACCATTATGTAGAGCACATACAGGGCTACACCATGAGCCAATTTTGAGGTGAATATCTCAAAAACTGACAAAGGTATGACAGTTCTAAGGTAAAAATCCCACACTTTGGCCAATACAGCCTTACCATGGGATAATATCCAATAATCATGATTATGAGGTGTCAAACTGACAAAGAAGCATGTTTAAACTTCGCTACCTCATAGTCCATTCAATACTGGGGTCCCATACAGATGCTATACAGCATTCTACATGTCATACACGTCAGAATCAAGCTGTGTGGTCCCCAAATCAAAATTTTCACCCTGTATTGGTGAAAACTGCCCAGATGTGGTTTCAAAACCACATCTGAGCCCAATACAGGCTATACAGGACTCTTGCAAACCACAAGCCTGTCTTAGAGAGTGAAAAATCTTCACTTCTTCTATGTGGAAAGGTCTAGCAGCCTTTCCACCCCATTTCAGGATAAAAAGGGGCCTTTTCACAGCCAGAAAAGATTTTCTCATCCTTCTCTTGAATTACTGCATAGTATAACTGTCAAAAGCAATTCTACTCTTGGAAAATAAACAGGTATACTTCTAATTTTAAGTATTTTAGACTTTATTATTGTAATCCAACAGGTAAAGCTGCACCCAGGGTTTTCAATAGCGCTCACCACCACTATTCTTCAATAGTAAAACCATTGTATTTTAATAATAAACCTTTATTATAATTTAGTACCCTCATTTTTAATATTTATAAACATTTAAGAGTCATATCTTAAGTTGTAATTAGCCCAATTACAGCTTCCTAATAGACTCAGCCTGACCTTTTGGGGGCCTGGCCATGCTTTTTTGATCTTTTTGGACCTTAAAAGTAAGTTTTTTTTCACTGAATTTTTTTATTCTGACATTTTGTTTTACCTTTTTGGGTGTAAAAACTCTTAAAAATACATAATATACATCTTATTTTATTTTTTTTGAGTGATATATGTCTTATATCAAGTCTTATCTATAAATATTATTCATATTATTACATGGTTAAGAACCAGTAATATCTTATTTTTGGTGTGCTTTATATATAAAAACACATTAAGCCATCAATACAGTCCAAATTTTTAATTAAATAAGGAAACCTCTTCCTGTAAAACCAACAGTTGAGGCATGGTGAGGTTTATTGTTAATTGAATTACCGTCTTATACAAACCACACTTATACAGATTATACTTGCTAATTACAAGCTAAACTGTAAGATACTGGTACACAAACGGTCTACCAGGCATCTGTAAGCTGTAATTCTGACGTGAAATTTTTGATTCAATTA
Organism: Austropuccinia psidii; assembly: GCA_023105745.1. Classification (NCBI taxonomy): domain Eukaryota; kingdom Fungi; phylum Basidiomycota; class Pucciniomycetes; order Pucciniales; family Sphaerophragmiaceae; genus Austropuccinia; species Austropuccinia psidii. The sequence continues at coordinate 73,472,895 of JALGQZ010000001.1, read as the reverse complement.
CACTGTCATTATACAGGGCATATTGTAGTAACATACAAGCCCAGAGGCCATTCTTAGCAGTGAAAATAGCATTTTAAGAAGTCTTAACTGACTATAAGCCCTCTTTTCCTGTTTGATTCAGTGGAAGAAAACTACATCCCACTACAAACCCAGTCACAGGCCAACACACCAGTGACACCCTCAAAACAAGAGGGAAGCAAAGGGAAAGGAAAGAGGCACAGTGAAGGCTTATCACAGCAAAGAAGTGGACACAAATAGCCACCCAGGGGAGTAGAAAACCATGAAACTCTGCTTCAATACAAGTTAAACCAACTTTAACAACTTGTAAAGGGAAGATTACCATAATTAACCCAGTTGTAACCTCTAAAGGTAAATTTCCCAAATCAGCAGACAACAAATTTGTACAAGGCACAGTCAAAGGTAGATACCCTAAGAACATAAAGTTTTTCACTGCTTGAAAACACTGATACGCCACTTGCATACCTCAGAGACCTTGGCTTCTAAAGGAACCAACCAGAGGACAGAGAAGGCTTGTCCAGAACCAGAAGACCTGGGAGAGGACACCTTGGACAGAGTGGTGGATGGCAAGACAATGAGGGAGATAATATCAACCCTGCCATTCACACTTCAATTCAACAGAAACCTCAAACCAGAGGACTGACAAGACATGGATCAAATTCTTCAGCTCCACCAAGTCCTCAAATCTTTATTTCAATGGAGCATGGACAAAAAGAGGTTCAACCTGGCATCTCACTGGGAAGAACTTGGAGCAAGTTGCCAGAAGATCTGTATAAAAGAGATAGACTTCAAAGACCTTATGATAAGAACCAAAGGTTGGAATTCTACCAGGCAATCCAGACTCCTGGAGGTGAGGGAAAACAGGATAAGGGAGAATAAAGCCACTATCCAAGCTATAGAAGAACAACTTGCCCAGACAAGGCACACTCAGACTCCTTCAGGCTCACAAGGAGCAGGCCAAATCAGCTCTCCAGTGGCTTCCCATCATTCAGAAACCAACAGTTCAGTGGCCAAGAGTAACCATTCTTAACACTCCCAGGAAGTTTCCAGGAGAAGACAAGGACACAAGGGCAAAAACAAGACCTCTTTTCCCCAAAGACAGAGAAATTCAGACCCAATGATCCAGAAACTGTTGGACTTGGTGAAGGAAGTACACAAGAACCAGAAGTAGTTGTAAACAACTCTATAATCAGTAGTCCCCTTAATAAAAATCTTACCCCCACTCAGATTGAACATAATACTGTCTCACCTGAGCGTAACCTAACCAGTGATGCACTGTGGTCACAAATGTCCCAATTTGGTGATAAAACTCAAAAACAGGTTGCAGAATTAGAAGCCAGCCATGAGAGGATGAAAGCTTTAACAGCCTCCATGGATAAGATTGTCAAAACCCATCAAGAAGGACAAGCTCAATTGAGAAAGGCCTCTGAAGAAACCAACAGAAGACTGAATCTAGTCTTTGAAGAAAAACACCACAGCAAAACGGACAGGGATTGTCTGAATCAGGACATAAACAAACTGTTTAATGTCTACCATAACATGAAGCCCCAACCACAAGGCCATGTTATGGATAATCCATATTGACAAGATGACATCAAACCAGATGGCATGTTGGCTAGTAAAGCAAGATATCCATAACAATACGAGGATGGAGATAATATGTATCATACTGAAAAGGAAGCCTTGAAACAGCTGCCTGAGGCCTCAACAGCCCAAATTCTCTTGAACTGGAGGGTATGATCATATGGAGCTCATAGATGAGCTTGATGGACTCTTAATTGATGTACCAAGCATACCAGACTACTGGATTCCTGCTAGAATTAATACAGAATTTAAAGGACATGCTAGTATATGGTACACAGAAATGAAAGAAATCCATGACAGAAGAAGCTGGCCATGGTGGAAGTGTCAAATTATCCAAAAAATCAGCAATGGCACTTGGATATGGCAGAACACCATGTTATTTGAAAGTGAAAAATACTCTGTGGAAAAAGATCCATATGAGTGGTGTCTCAGACAGTCTAAGCCATTGATCCTCAAATGAACACCCAAATGAGGACTCACAAACATCTGCCACAAATGCCAGGAGAACTAGGGCATGCAGTCAAATGCAGATGAAACCACAATTGCACTTTAGATGACATTTCCAATACCCTACGTGTGAGTCTGCAAGCTTGTAAACCTTTACCTGCTATACAGACTCCAACTACTTTCTTTAAATTTTTGTCTTATTTTCTTTCATTGTTTTGTATAAAATTCAAATACTTAAATTCATTATATTATAATATGAATTTAATCTTGTTGCTATGACTGATTCCTAAATATGTCATAGTATAAAGTTCGCACTATGTCATCAATCTTGTTGTTATGTCTGCTCATGTTGCTATAACAGATCCTTCCTCATTTGAACAAACATTATTTCATATTATTTTGAATTTGAATTTGTAATTACAATACTTAAAGAGGATTAATTCTCTTTGAATTAATCCTCAGAGCTCTTAACCAAATATATTTTTACAATTAAAATTACTTACATTTTCTTTTAGAAATATTAGCACTCTCACCTTTAAAGTGATTAAATTCACTTTTACAAATTATTACAATTAATTTCTACTGTTGAAGCCTAAATTCCAACAGTACATCATTTAAAATCAGTGACGCGTCTATTATTACTCTTAAAAATAGTATTCCACTCTTTTTAGTTTATTACAATTCCTAATATCTTGGTCTGAAAGCCACGAAAGAGGCGCCAGCTAACATTGAATATATTAAAATTTATATTAGATCTAATTGATTAATTAATTACATCTAGTAAATTAATTAGACGTTGGAATACCTAGTTAATAATATATAATTTTTCCTTAACTGACTCTTCCGTCAAAAATCAAGAATCAATGTTATAGTACTGATTCCTTTTTATTATTATTCTACAGCTTTGAAGACTTAATACCAAAGCTACTTTTCTCAAATTCTTGTTGGAGCCATCAATACCATCCTCCAACACCAGTAAACAAGTTTTGATGACTATAGCCCCCATGAAATTAAAGATTTGCAGTGCTTATCTTTGTTCATGAAAGACTTAAGCATTTTTACTGGTCATCTATCCAAAATCATGACCAGTAGCAGTTCTATCAACCATTCTACTTCTCGTCGTCAGGGAAGGAAACCTACTACCCAATCGGAAAGATGGAAGCTTCACCGTTTCTCTAACACTCCAAATTCAGAATGCAGTGTTTTACAGGCGGATACAACTGCAAATAATCAGCTTTCTGATAATGAAATGAATAAAGGTGAAGTTATGATTGCAGAAGTGAAGTATAAGCCTAATTTGGAGGAAAAAAACATGGCAACGAAGAAAAAACAATATGAATCAAATTTCAAAGACAAATTAGCTACCAATACAGCCTACAGACGTACAGTCGCCTTTTATTCCTAATCCTGATATTAGTACACGATCTCATTCCCCTTACGACTCTGGAACCCTCAAAGCCTCCTCTGTTCCTAAGGCTATTTGCAATGGTACTATGATCAAGGAGATCATTACAAAAGAGGAGTATAGTAATAATTTTGATGTTAAAAGTACCAACGCAAACACTATCACAACAAATAAAAATGCAAAGACTCAAAAAAGAACAACAACAAATAACAACAGACCTTTGAGGAGTAATCAACCTGACACTAATAAGAATGAGATCTATAATATAAAAGAAGAAAAATCACGACCTACTACCAGTCGCGGTAGCTCCAGAATCAACGGAATTCAGCTTGCAACAATAGATACGACTATTAATAAAAATAAAGAAGAAACAATAGATGTAACTGATACTGTAAATAAAGAAAAGGCAATAACAAGCAAAATTGAATATTACATTGAAAGAAAATTAAACGATCAACCTATTACAACTAAAATTCAAACATCAAGTATCTTACTTAAAATCATAAATAATATCCATTTGGAAAGAGACCTATACTACTACCTCAACTCGAAAAAACTTTCAATATGCTAGAAGTCCAGATTGAATCAGCTCTCCTTCAAAAATCATTCCATAAAAATAAATTAAATACAAACGAACTCAAAGATCTTAGACAATTCCATGACTCCAACAACAAAAAATTTTCATATGAAGAAAACTGAAATATACAAGACATTATTTCCAGAATTCAACGTAATTATAACTCTTATCAGGACTAAATCATTTTTCTTTACTATTTTTTTTTAGTATTACCAAATGTGAGCCTGCAAGCTTGTAAACCTTTACCTGCTATACAGACTCCAACTACTTTCTTTAAACTTTTGTCTTATTTTCTTTCATTGTTTTGTATAAAATTCAAATACTTAAATTCGTTATATTATAATATGAATTTAATCTTGTTGCTATGACTGATTCCTAAATATGTCATAGTATAAAGTTCCCACTATGTCATAAATCTTGTTGTTATGTCTGCTCATGTTGCTATAACAGATCCTTCCTCATTTGAACAAAAATTATTTCATATTATTTTGAATTTGAATTTGTAATTACAATACTTAAAGAGGATTAATTCTCTTTGAATTAATCCTCAGAGCTCTTAACCAAATATATTTTTACAATTAAAATTACTTACATTTTATTTTAGAAATATTAGCGCTCTCACCTTTAAAGTGATTAAATTCACTTTTACAAATTATTACAATTAATTTCTACTGTTGAAGCCTAAATTCCAACAGTACACCATTTAAAATCAGTGACGCGTCTATTATTACTCTTAAAAATAGTATTCCACTCTTTTTAGTTTATTACAATTCCTAATATCTTGGTCTGGAAGCCACGAAAGAGGCGCCAGCTAACACTACAAGAGGTAAGGAAAAGAACTAATATAGGGAAATTCAACCCATATAAAAGCAGTGGTTTCAAAGAGAAACAACCTTTCAGGGTAGAGTTTAAAGACAAACCCAGAGAGAGAGTGGCAGAAATGGCAAAGAAGAAAAATTCTTCTCACAACTGTGGTTCAACAGACCACTATGGCAACAACTGTTCAAAGGCAAAGAAAAAAATCTATGCCATTGAGAAAGTCCCAGAGGAGGAATCCCCAACAGAGGATTCTGAATGAGACTCTATGGGGGATGCCATCAGAGAACAATTTGATGATTCCAAGACCCCAGAGGAGAATTCCTAGTTTAATACCAAGAGGAAACCCCCCTAGAAATCCAGTCAATACAGTTGGAAGCAGGCATGCCACAAGACACTGCCAAAAAGAACTTGTGCAAACACACACAAGATGCACAAACATTCCTGGTTACACCAACCAAAGGAATGGCATATATACATGGGACCGCCACAAAAATGACTGTTTGTATTGACAATGCTCAACATACATTGATCATTGATAGTGGAGCACACTCCCCATAGTGGCTAGAAATTATCTGGACAACCACTTCCCAAACTGGGAAAAACAGCTCTGGCCCACCAAGGCAAAGAACTTCAAAAGTGCATCAGGGAAGATGAATTCCATTGGGATAATTATCAAAGAGATAATTATACCCCATAGGAAAGGTAACATCAGACTTAACCCAGAGCTTGTAGTGCTTGATTATGCCCACATCCAAGGGTTCCTACTGGGAACACATTACCAGAGGATGTATGGCATTGATATTTACAACAGTACAAACAGGCCTATCACAATTGGTACCAACAAGGAAATGAAATTTTCACTTGATATATACCAAGTTTCCACCCATGACCCACTGGCAGAGCTACTGAAGGAATTCAGAGAGGGCCAGCTTAGCACTACCCTCACCAGTAAGCAAAAACTAAGTTTACTGAAAATGCTGAGAAAAAAAAGACCAGCATTTTCCATTGGTGAAGAACCACTAGGAAAAATTAAAGGCCATGATATAGAGCTATATCTGGATGGGGAAAGACAATATCCACCTATGCTCAGGAGACCTCCATACCCAGAAAGTCTGGAAACCAGGAAGGAAATGTAGAAACACATCAATGAACCACTGGACATGGATGTCATCAGAAAGATTGGACAAGATGAAATAGTGGAAATAACCACTCCTGTCCTAATCACCTGGCATGTTGGCAATTCTAGGTTGTGTGGAGACTTCAGAGCCTTGAACAACTACACAAAAGCAGTCAGGTACCCTATACCCAGGATACCTCATGCCATGGAAAAACTGGCCAAAGCCAAATACATAACCAAAATGGATTGTATGAAAGGCTTTAACCAGGATGGAGTCAAACCAAACTCCATAAAGGTTCTCAGAATCATATTCCATATGGGTATATATGAGTACACCAGGATGCCATTTGGAATCAAGAATGCACCAGCCCACTTCCAAAGGATGATGGACACAATATTTCAAGAAGAAATATTGGAAGGCTGGATGGTAGTATATATTGATGATATATTTATATACTCAGAGACATGGGCAGACCATGTACAATACATAGACAGAGTGCTAGGTAAATGTACACCCATCAATCTGAAAATGTCACTTAAAAAGTGTGATTTTGGCCAACAAGAGCTACTAGCTCTAGGTCTCAGGTCTTAGTCTGGCAATTGACCAGAATAAAGTAGCAGCAATACTGCAAAAGCCAATTCCAAGAAACATCAAAGAGATGCAATCTTTACTTGGGCTTGCGAGCTACTATAGAAACCACATCAAATATTTTGCCCACATAACTAGTAGTTGATACAAGTTATGTTCAAAAGATGTAGTATTTGAAATCATCAAGGAAAGAAGGGATGCATATGAGAAGATCAAATATGAACTCACAAATGCACCTGTGCTCATCTTTCCTTACATTCAACTACCTTTCAAGTTATAAACAGATTCAGCATGTAGCCAAGGCTTAGGAGCAGCCCTTCACCAGAGACAAATTGTGGATGGTGAACCAAGAGAGCGAGTAATATGTTACATCTCTAGGAAGCTGAAAGATTCAGTAACCAGGTATGGGGCCACTGAGACAGAATGTCTATGCCTAGTCTGGGCTCTAGAGAAACTCCATTATTTTCTGGAGGGTGCAGTCTTTGAAGTCTACACAGATTGCACATCCTTGAAGTCTTTACTAAACACAAAGACTACAAATAGACACAAGCTGAGATGGCAACTAGCCATCCAGGAGTATAGAGGGAACAGGACCATCATATAAAAAGAAGGTAAAAGCCATACCAATGCAGATGGCCTCAGAAGATGGCCATTGGATAATGTCTTTCAGCCAAGACCCCTATCCATTTCATGGAGATAGATAGGAAGAACTTCAGATTCTCTGAATGGGAACCAGAAAGTGGTACCCTGGACAGTGGAAACACTGATTCCAAATGGACAGAAACTCCCAGACTGGTAATAAGCTCTTCAGAACAGCAAAATGAATTGTTTAGTACAGTACTGAAGTCTTATGCCAAACACCAACCATGTAGCATATTACTGCAACTCCTTCAAAAAAGGTACTGGAATCCTAGCTGGAAGAACCCTGGTTGAGGGCCTATAAGGATAACAAGTTCTTCCTTATAGATACCCTGCTCTACCACAGAGAAAAACACACAAGTTCACTCACAGTGGTAGACAGGGACCACATCTCTCTGATCCTGCAAGAATGCCATGACCGCCCCTACATGGGACACATGAGTGAACACAGGACCAAAGAGAGGGTAGCACACAAAGCTTGGTGGCCCAAGTGGGAACAAGAGTTGAGGGGATACCTCAACACTTGTGAAAGATGCCAGAAGGCAAATAAGAAACCTGGGAAGAAGTATGGATTACTTCAACATATAGAAGAACTCAAACACCCATGGGAAACCATCAATATGGATTGGGTTACAGCACTTGTCCCAGGAGGCAAAGAAAACTATAATGCCTGTTTGATCTTAGTCGATAGGTTGAGAAAGAGCTTGAGGTGTCTAACATGCCATAAAGAGGACACAGCTATGGATAATGCTCTGTTATTCTAGAATAACATCATATCTACCTGTGGAGTCCCTAATATCATCATTAGTGATAGGGACCCAAACTTCACATCTGAATTTTGGACCAACTTTTATGACATGCTTGCAACCAAGCTTGCATTTTCCACAGAATACCATCCACAAACAGATGGGCTAGCTGAAAGGATGATCCAGACAATGGAGGACATACTTAGAAAGTTCTGTGCCTATGGCATGGAATACAAGGACCATGAAGGATAAATCCATGACTGGGTTACCCTTCTACCAGCAGTCCAGCTGGCCTATAATACAAGTCAGCACTCTACCACAAGAAAAACACCTGCACCGGTAGAAAAAGGGTGGAATCCCCTTTTACCTGTGGTCCACTTGAAGAAAAATATTCTAACCATCCATCCCACAGCCAAAGCCTTCCATAAAAGGTGGAAGAGGCCTTGTGACATAGCTGCCAAATGCATAGCTGAGGAAAAGGAGTATAATAAGCAGAGGTGGGACAAGTCACACATGGAGCCTGAATTCAAAGAAGGGGACCAGGTGCTGGTGTCTACACTAAACTTTAAAAATCTCAAAGGATGTAAGAAGATGAGAGACTCATTTTTAGGGCCCTTTAATATCATTGATTTTGTAGGGAAGAATGCAGTGGAGGTCAAACTCACAAAGGAGTTCTCCAGGAAACACCCAGTGTTTGCAGTGAGTTTGGTGAAAACATACTTCCAAACAGAGGAGGGTAAATTCCCCTCCAGGAAGAAGAACCCCACACCACCAGAAATAGTGGAGGTGGAAGACTCCCCTGGACCAGTGAAGAAAATCCTCAGAGCCAGAAAGATCAGACTTAATGGTAGGGATCAGAGACAATACATAGTCAGATTCAAAAACGAAACAGCTGATAAAGACAAATGGTTAGAAGAGGATGCCATGCCAGATGGGAACCTTCATTTAAGGAGATTCAGAGCCTCTAGGAGGACTGAACAGTCTTATCAATGATGAGCCTTTTTTAGAGGGAGGGTTGGTCAGCCTGTGACTCAAAACCAGAGCACAAGCATGACAGCCAAATACCATAAATCAATGGTATAGCCAAGATACCACCAAAACATGCAGCTGAGCCAAATCAGCTAAAAAGGTATCAAAAGAAAGTGAAAAATTACCCCTTTCCAAATACACAAGTCCCATCACAATAGGAAAAGGAATGACAAAGTTATTCCTGCTCAAAGTTGCTGCTGAGCAAAAACCTTAATTTTCACCTCTCATCTGAAATACAGAGTAAGAGGCTTAACCCCATCAAATGGGTATTCAAAATGTAGCTCTAAGTCAGGGCTATGCAATGCCACCAGCCAAACTGAGCTAGCACCAGTATTACTGAAGATATGGCCAATTCCAGGCTAAATAAGGGTGAACAAAACATTCACCTCTCATCTAACTTCTACACTTTTAGTGTGAGATACCTGAAGTGGGGTCTTTTTGGAAAGAGAAAAATCAGGACTATCTGATGGTGTCATTCATATCCTCATATCTCGACTACCTCAAATGTTATAGGGCAAACAAGCCCAATACAGTTTTTTGGCTAAACCAGGCAAGCATACAAAAATCTTGTAAAAGGCATACCTTTGCCATATTTAATGATAGCCATATCAGATGAGGTACCATTGTGTAGAGCACATACAGGGCTACACAACGAGCCAATTTTGAGGTGGATATCTCAAAAAATGACAAAGGTATGACAGTTTTAAGGTAAAATGCCAACAGTTTGGCCAATATAGCCTTACCATGGGATAATATCCAATAATCATGATTATGAGGTGTCAAACTCATGAAGAAGTATGTTTATACTTAAACACCTCATAGTGCATTCAATACTGGGGTCACATATAGGTTCTGCACAGCATTCTACATGTCAAACATGTCAGAATCAAGCTGTGGGGTCCCCAAATGAAAAATTTCACCCTGTATTGGTGGAAACTCTGAGCCCAATACAGGTTATACAGGACTCTTGAAAACCACAAACCTGTCTTAGAGAGTGAAAAATCTTCACTTCCTCTAAATGGAAAGGTCTAGCAGCGTTTCCAGGCTCATTTCAGGATAAAAAGGGGCCTGTGAGACTTAGAGGTATTTTCATATACCCAAAAGACCACAAATGATAAATTAAGATACAAATATAAATAAAATAAATTTATTTATATTTTAAAAATAAAAATTGAAATATAAATACAAATTTATATCTAAAAATCAAAATTATAATTATTATTTAAAAATAAAATTACAATAAAATTTAAAATTATGAAAATACATTCTTACTTGTAAAACTTCAGTAAAAATGAATTTTTAATAAAAATTATGAAATTAAAATATTTTTGGTAAAACATTATATAAAATATATTATAACTTTTTATCCAATAAATAAAAATAAAGAAATTATCACACCATTGGATTCCACATAAAAAATAAAGTTGGGTCACCTCTGGATGAAATTTCTGTAACTCAACTCTAAATAAACTTGAATTAAGTTTTTAGTATTTTTTGTACAAAAGTATGAAAATCCTCAAAACCTCAATTTAATTCACACCACATGCAGTTTTAACCATCAATTTTTGTGTTAAAATTGGGGTGTTGTGTTTAGTTTAGAATTTATGAGGAATTGAAGTATTTTCAATTGAAATGTCAAAATGTGCATGTGTATTACATAAGTGAACTTTAATTTACATATGAGGTATCAATTATTACATATGTGTAATTGGAAAGGAAAATGAATTACATATGTAAATTATAATTGTATTACATGATGAGGAATTAAAGAAAAAATGAATTGGAAAGATTAATTCTGGGGGGAAAAGACACTCTAGCTCTAAGGGGGAGCTAGACCCCCAAAATACTTGCTGACTGGCGTGAGATGTCAAAATCCATGAAAAATTTCATTACTTTTGGCCTGGAATTGAGTCACAGGGTCTGTTACTCAATTGATGATGAGGTTTTGACACCAACCAGAGTAGTTTTAACTTACGCCAAGGGGGTAAAACTACCCTTAAATTAAAACAATGTTAGTAAAAATGGTTTTAACTGGCTTATATGCCTTGTACACAAATTCTGAAATGTTTTGAAGGATCTAGACCAGGTATTTCTATATAATGGCTGATTTAAGGGTCTAAAATGGCTCAAACCAGCCCTTTTTTGGTCTAAACCAGGGTTCAATGATGCCATAATTGGCTTTTCTGTTGTAAGAGTGTTTTCTACCACTGACAAGAGTAAATTTCACTTTTTGAGTAAGAGAATTTATGGCTATAAAAGAATGTCTTCTTTGCCCGACTTTTCTCTTGATGTTAGAATCTTTTCCTTCTATAATTAGTTTAAACACTGGTAAACTAAGCAATAAAAGATTACAACCAACTTTCTTAAATCATTTTTAACCTTTTAACCACGTGAAAAAATCATTATAATCATTGTTTGTAACTCTTATAATCATTTTTACCCCTGAACCACCCCAAAAGTGAATTAAAGCATCTTTCATCACTGTTAACTTTGTCACTTTGTTTCCAAATTCACTCTGGTCACTTTTGGGTGTGTTTTCTCTTTAAATATCTTTTCAAATACTTTTCTCTTTAATTAATTGTTTGCATTTATTTGCTCAATTAATTGCAATTGAAATTGCTCTTGAAGAAATTTCTTTTGTAGCCTTAAATATCTCTTGTAGAGTATTTTTGGATAAATCTTTATCATTGGTGTAACAATAAGTTTTTATTATATTATTTTTTTATACTTAAAAAAGTTAAAAACAATAAAATTGGCATGTTTTGTCTTTAAAAATACTATTTCTTACTATTTTTAAATAGTTTTACCTTGTACAAATTTTGAGGACAGGAAAAGTACTTGATATTTTATCAAAGTTTCATATCCACACCTTACAGGGCCTTTGCACAGCCAGAAAAGGTTTCCTCATCCTGCTCTTGAATTCCTAAGTAGTATAACTGTCAAAAACAGTTCTACTCTTGGAAAATAAACAGGTATACTTTGAATTTTAAGTATTGTAGACTTTATTATTGTAATCCAACAGGTAAAGCTGCACCCAGGGTTTTCAATAGCGCTCACCACCACTATTATTCCATAGTAAAACCTTTTTATTTTAATAATAAACCATCATTATACTTTAGTACCCTTATTTTCAATATTTGTAGCCATGTCACAATCATATTTAAAGATTTAATTATCCCACATACAGCTTCATTATAGACTCAGCCTGTAAGGTGTGGATATGAAACTTTGATTAAAAATCAAGTACTTTTCCTGTCCTCAAAATTTGTATAAGGTTGAAATCAATTAAAAATAGTAAAGAATATTATTTTTAAGAGAAAACACGCCAATTTTATTGTTTATAACTTTATTAGTATAAAACAATAATATTATAAAAATTTATTGTTTTACCAACAATAAAAGTTTATCCAAAAAATACTCTACAAGAGATATTTTAAGGCTACAAAAGAAATTTCTTCAAGAGCAATTTCAATTGGAATTAATTGAGCAAAGAACTGCAAGCAATTAATTAAAGAACAAAGTCTTTAAAAAGAATATTAAAGAGAAAACACGCCCAAAAGTGACCAGAGTGAATTTGGAAACAAAGTGACAAAGTTAACAGTGATGAAAGATGCTTTAATTCACTTTTGGGGTGGTTCAGGGGTAAAAATGATTATAAGAGTTACAAACAATGATTATAATGATTTTTTCACGTGGTTAAAAGGATTAAAATGATTTAAAAATGGTGGTTGGAATCTTTTATTGATTGGTTTAACAGTTTTAAACTAATTAATAAAAGGAAAAGATTCTAACATGAAGAGAAAAGTGGGGCAAAGAAGACATTCTTTTATAGCCATCAATTCTCTTACTCCAAAAGTAAAATTTACTCTTGTCAGTCGTGAAAAACAGTCTGACAACAGAAAAGCCAATTATGGCATCATTGAACCCTGGTTTAGGCCAAAAAAGGGCTGGTTTAAGCCATTTTTAGCCATTTTTAGCCATTTTAGACCCTTAAATCAGCCATTGCTATAGAAATATCAGGCCTAGAGCCTTCAAAACACGTCAGAATGTGTGTCAGAGGCGTAGAAACCAGTTAAAACTGTTTTTACTATGGTTGTTTTAGCTTAAGGGTAGTTTTACCTTCTTGGCAACAGCTAAAACTACCCCAGTTGGTATCAAAACCTCATCATCAATTGAGTCCACAGACCCTGTGACTCAATTACAGGCCAAAAGTGATGAGCTTTTGCGTGAATTTTGACATCCCACGCCTGTCAGCAAGGATTTTGGGGGTCTAGCTCCCCCTTAGAGCTGGAGTTCCTTTTCCCCCCCAATTTTAATCTTTCCAATTTATTTTTCCTTTAATTCCTCATCATGTATTATACTTATAATTTACATATGTAATTCAATTCAATTGTACAGTACAATAAAATAATAATTGACACCTCATATGTAAATTAAAGTTCACTTATGTAATACACGCGCACATTTTGACATTTCAATTGAATTCAATTGAAAATACTTCAATTCCTCATAACTTCTAAACTAAAAACAACACCTCAATTTTAACACAAAAATTGATGGTTAACACCACATGTGGTGTGAATTAAATTAAAGTTTTGAGGATTTTCAACTTTTGTATTGAAAATACTAAAAACTTAATTTAAGCTTATTTAGAGTTGAGTTACAAGAATTTCACTCAGAGGTGACCCCACCTGATTTTTTATGAGGAATCCAATGGTGAAATAATTTTTATATGTTTATTTATTGGATAAAAAGTTATAATAATTTTTATTTAACTTTTTTCCAAATTTATTTATTTTTTCACAATTTTGTTAAAATTTCATTTTTACTTAATTTTTTCAAGTATAAATGTAATTTTATACTTACAAAATTTAATGTATTTTTATTTTTAAATTGTAATTAATTTTTCATTTTTAATATAATTTTATATTTATATTTTGATTTTTATTTTAATAATATAAATAAATTTATTTTATTTATATTAATATGTTATTTTTTATATTTGTGGTCTTTTGGGTATATGAAATTACCTCTAAGGCTCACACAGCCTGACATCGGGCTTGTATCAGATGTTTCAACTTGTGGTAAGTTTGAATTGACATCCAGGACTTCGTATATTAAATCAATATCATTAATTTGTGCATTGATTATATTAATTTAATCACTTTCAGAAGTTTCAGATTCTTCAGTGTCCTTTTCACAATCAGATTCTTCTTTATCATTGTGGCCCTCTGTTTCCACAATTTCATTGATTTTTGCTTTTTTAAGGAAATTATTTTCTAAGTGTCCAATACCTCCACATTTGTGGCACTTTCTTTGCTCATTACTTTTTGATGTATTGGGCTTGAAAGTTTCTCTTGGTTTATCTTTCTTGATAAATGGTTTATTTGAACTTTTGATGTCCAATTTCTTCCAAGATCTGCCAATTTTTGTACTTGTCACTATTTCTTCTAGTGCATTGATATACTCTTCTGTGGAGCATGGTTCTATACACCTGCTTCTCAGGTAATTTTCCAATTCCCCTCCAAATTTCTTAAGTATTTTCATGTTTACCATTTCTGGTGACATTTGTGGGTACAGTGCATTTAATCTTTCAGCTTGTTTTGAGAAACAAGTCAAAGCTTCATCCTTGTCTGGGTCAAAGAAAGAACTTTCAAATGCATTCTCTATTTTGTACCTCCAGGAATCATTAGCCCACGTGGTGATTATTTCTTGTTTCCACCAAGACCAGCTATTTTTGCCATTTGTTTGCTTTATGCCATAATACCATCTTTTTGCAGATTTTGCAAATAGTGAGTGTGATCTGGGAGTGATTAATTCATCTGGTATGGCATAATCTTCTTGTAACATGTCAATTTCTTTAGTAAATGAAATATGGTCATATTCACCTTCTCCTGTGGATGTTGGCCATTCTTTTAATTGAGATGCTTCCTTCATCAAGACCTGGTTATTGTATTGATTACTCAAGTCTGTTATGAATGGATTTGTTATTTCCTCTTTTGGTTTAGCAGGACTTCTTATTTGAGGAAATGGGCTTGATAACTTTGGCATATTTAGGTTAGCCTCATTTATTTTATCCATTTTCTCAGTAATAAGTATAATTTCACTTTGAATTTCATATTCAAGATTTCTTCTTGCTTCATCACCTCTTTCGCTAGGGTCTAGAAGTAATCTTTGGTGTGATGAAGCCTTCTTCTTCAAATCTTTCTACAGAAATACTTAATTTGTTTATTTCTTTTGTAAGATTATCAATACTCATTTCATAATTTATTGTCAATGTTTTATCTTTGAGATCTTCTATATATTTCTACAATTCCTTTTTTCCATGTATTAATTTTTGAGTATTGTCAATTAAAACTTTTGGTTTATCATTTTCAACAATAAATTTAATGTTATCAATTTCTTTTTTGTTTTGTACAACAATTTTTGTTAAAGATGATAAATTATTTATTTCTTATAAGGATAATAAACTGTTTTTAATTTCTTCAAGAGGTAAGATACTATTTTTAATTTCTGTTGAAATATTTACAACATCTGGAGACAAAGTTATTTCTTTGGTAAATGAGGTTGTATCATTCTTTGTTCCGCCTTTTCCTTGAAATCCATCGAGGTTCTGGCCATGTTGAAGACATTTTCCATGGCATCTTTTTGGAGTTTTGGAATCCTATAACTTGGGGAATATGATTTTCTCCAGTTCTTCTTCTTGTCCTTCTTCCTTTCTTGGGGAAGTGGGTTGGCTTGGGGCTTGCTGGTAGAAGCTACTGGGGCTTCTTCCTTGGTTTCCTCCCTCTTTTTAGCATGGTATTCCTTGAGATTTTTAAGTTGAGGTTTGGATGTTAGTGGATTCCATCCATTGGAGTATCTCACTATTCCCTCCTCTTTGAGGAATTTTTTGAGGATGTACCAGATATTAATCATTCCTTGGTGTATTTGTGGAAACATTTCCCAATCCTTGTCCTTGTCCACAATGTAGTACTTCTTGGACCGTCTTATGTAAATTTCTATTTGAGCCCTCTGAATGTGAGTTGTACCTATTTGAGTCACTCATACTTAGTTCTAACTCTGGTTCAGATATTATGGGCATTTCTGGGATTTGCCTTTGGGATAAGGCACTTCCATGTGTTCATTCTGTTCCACTGGGGATTTTGCACTTTATTTTCCCTTTTGAGGGATCAATTCTGCCTCTGAGTCCAGCTCCATATGAGTGGATGAAGTATTGGGAACCTCTTTTGGTAGTCATAATAGAAAAATAAAAAGATTTAAGGACAGGAATTTCTTTTTATGGCAATTTATAAAGGAGGTACTCATCTGCAGAGTCCTGAGTAGTGGATCCTGGAAATTCTAATTTATTAGCTTTCATTGTCATAATGCCAATTGGTGTTGGGGATCTTGGGAAAGTTTTTTACACCAATCTTTCAACAGTGGTCTGATTGTCCCCTGTTTGATTGTCTTTGAAGACTAAAAAAGACAAATAAATATAAGTCTTTTACATAAAAAGTGTTATTTTTGGTAATATATGGAAATTTTCCATGTAAAAATTGCTTTTATATCTCAGAATAAGTGAAATGAATAAAGAAAGGAATAAAAATTACTTTTTTATTGGTCTTAATATTCTTTTAATATTATCATATTTTTATCTTTAAAGACCAAAATGAAAAATGAAGATGATTCTTTTATGAAATTAATTTATAATATAAAATTATTTTTAATTGATAAAATATGTCTTTTAATCACTGGAGTCACTCAAAGAAAGTTCTTTCAAGTCGAAGGATGTGAAAAACCATTGTGGTATTCCATACCATTTTTTTTCACCAGGCTCAAGCTCATAGTACCCCAAAACAGCAATAAATCCAGCCTACAGGCAGACTTACACTTAAATTTTACACCAAAAGGTCAATTACACAGCAAGAAGCTGGATTTAACTCATAAAACCATGGCACAGGCACGAAAGGGAAGTGTATGTGTTTAAATAAATTATTCAATTTCATTATACATATGTAAAAGATCAAGTTAAATATAGAAAACTAGTTACAACAAATAAGGTACCTCCCTTTAAAATTACACAACCACCCAGCCTTAAGCCCCCTTATACCCACAGGACTCATGCAGCAAGAAAAGGATACCTGCATGACTTACACAGCAACCTAGAACTTAACATAGAAAAGTCACATGATGCAAAGCTCAACTCCATGGAATTCCTGCAATTCATTTACAACACAGCCCCAGGAGTACCTTATCTTATATCCACAGTAACCCCACTCTAAACCTTACAACAGAATCAACATTATTTACACCACTCATCACCTCATGCAAACCAAAGCTAGTTACAACAGGCTGCATGCAGGACACAATTCTAATTAAATCTCAACCACATGACTATGCACAGCATGTGTCAAACTCAAAAATCACATCATCTCATACAAAACAGTAAATTCATCAGTACAAGATATTATCCCCTGACTTCATTTTAAAAGTTCAAAAAGAAGAAAAATAACCATGACACCTGCATAAATTACACAGCCAATTCTATCAAACCTAAAATAGGACATATGCAAAAGAATTACAAGGTCATCATGTGATACTGCATCCACCAACAGAATATCATGTGACAAGAAAGAGGCTGTGCACAACAAAAATCCCCAGCCAAAATTGAATCACCTCATGTATGCAAGGAAAATTCAAGAATATCACATCATAATTAGTTCACCAAAAGACAATCATGTGATAAATGGAGGCTGTGCAGAGAAAATTATCACCAAACCTTAAATCACCTGACCCATGCAAGAAAGGTCCTCACCAAAAACAGAGTCACATGATGAAATCAAGAGGAATTAAGGTGGAAAAAGGCAGCTCCCATGGAGGGCCCTCTGGGCTCCCAAAAGGTATAAAAAGAGGGGCTCTCTCCCCCAAATTTCAAAATCCCTCCCATGAAAATTATATCCCATGAAAAGTATATCCCCTGCACATTGCAAGCACAGGAATAATTCATCCCTCACCTGGGAGGTAGTCCAGAAAATTATAGTAAATTTTACTTTCCCAGTAGCTAAGCTCAGTGGAAGTATAGTGTTGAAGATTAACCATTAGCTAAGCTCAGTGGAATCTTATTATTAAAATAAAAATAAAAATTGCCCAGTACCCAAGATTAGGGTTACAAATCTATCAAAATATTTCACCTAGTAAAATTAACACCATTTATCAAGATTTAAAATTAACCTACCCCTTTAAAAATCCAATATCAAAGAATCTTACCTCTTAAATTTAACAAATACAATTTTATCTTATTATCAACAAATCTTAAAAAAAAAATAATAACAAACCTTTAAAAAAATTATTTCACTCTATTATAACTATACCTTAACAAAAATTACCTTTATCAACACCGATCAAATTTTCCAGAAAACCTTAAATAACCCATCCTACCAAGGATTTATCACCAAGAAGAAACAACTCACCTCAATTTAACCAAAAATATTAAAATCAAACAGACAAGTATTTCATTAAAATCTCAAATTTAACCAAAATAACTGATATTATTTTTTACATTATTTATTGAATAGGTCTGATCTGAGACTGCTGAATTTTGTCTTCTGCATTTGTAAAGCCACTTACTAATTTTATTTTGGTTTGTGAGCTCCAAGGAAGATTTTGTTCAGTATTTTAGGAGGGGCAGGCAATACACCCTTGCCACCCTTGGTTACAGGAGTTATTAGAAATTCAAAACTAGTTACCTGTGATTTCCCCCTCCAGGTATTGCCTCATTTTAATCCCACACAAGAGGAGTTCCCACACCATGTGTAAGACAGTATAATTGCTTTCCAAATGCCTTAATAGCTTTTAAAATCAATAAATAGAAGATCATTATATAATTTCATGATTATAATTATATTTTATGATTGGATGAACCCAATTATAATCTTTTAAAGGTCTTTTTAAATAAATATCACAGCCAAGCCCCCAAATGTAAGTTTTGACTATGAAAAAATAAATAAAAATTACTAATATTGTACTTTTTGTACTCTGAATGTCCTTAAAAATGAAATAAATAAGAGAAAAATAATTATAATAATAAAGATTTATTAATATGGCGCAAAAAATAGTTATATTATTAAATAGATACAATATTATAATTTATATTTTGGAAGAATAATATAATAATAAATAAATTAAAAAGAGCTTTATTACTGTTACCAAAAAATACAAAAGGCATAAAAAACTGTTTTTTATTAATAAAAAACAATTAATAACTATAATATTACTAATATTAAAGCTATAGATTGATATAATCACTATTTATATTAATTGAAGAATTAGTAATAGTAATAATAAAGGGAATGATGTTAATAAGAGAAAATAGCCTACTTTTGATACTTAATATAGCAATTTTGGAATGGTTTACACCAAATAATGTAAATACAACTTATTTACATTGTATTTACAAAGAAAAATAAGAGCAATTACAAATTTTCTTGATTTTACGTGGAAATAAGTTTTTCAGAGAATTATAACAAAAACAAACGAAAAATTGAAGTAATCATGTTGAACTTGATGATTATAATAAAGATTACCTTTGGTCTTTGATAATATAAAATATTTATATATAAAGAATAAAGGTTTACCTTTTCATCTAATTGTTTTATTGTTTTTGATGCATCTGAGGGGGAAATAGAGTAAACAGAGCTCTATTTATAGTAAATTCCTCCCTTCTAGAGTCCAGTAGGCTTCTAGTAGACATTTACGGATGGTATCCATTGGAAATGATCAGTAGTTTAAAGTTTAGTGATGATTACATCATTATTAAAGCATCTTAGCTCATAACTATGCCATTATTTAGAGTTATCACTATAACTCTAGGTTTGATCACATCATAGGCTTGGAAGAAGACTAAAATTTGTAGTTTTATTATTATTAATCATCAATTAACATTATTCACCAGTTTTATCACTTATATAACTGTTGAACTTAAAATACAATTACAGTGAGTGATCATAAATGATCAATTTTAACCTTAAGCTTTGATCATTAATAACTTTGAATTTTTACACGTAACAGCCATTCAGAGAGTGAATTCTGTTAGCTTGTCATGTCCGCATTAAACATCCAAGAGAATTTAAACAAATAATCAACACCCTATTTTTGATGATTTTGCTTGTATCTCATCTTTTATGTTTAAATTCAATATTTTAAACTTCAAACCTTGATTTCAAGGGGTTTTAATTTGAATATTATGATACAATTATATCCTTCTTCACGTATGAGCTAGGAGAATCTTAATATCCAATTTCTTTCAAGTTTGGACCACTTTCACAACAAAGTGGTCAACACCTCTAGTAATTTTGTTCAATAAACACTTACAATTTCGAACCTTGTTTATAGCCTGTCAAATAAAGTTCATATCTGTGTTTCTAAAGCAATCAAATGGTAACTTTATCTTTGGTTTAACTCTCTATCATGTATATTTCAAGAGATATTAGACAAAAACCATGAATATATGCATTGACCAAAAAAGTGCATATATTCAGATGAATTCCCTAAATATTGACTTTAGAGAATTTTCACAAAATTGTTTTATGTGTAGTTTTTCGTGGGGGATCCAATGGTTCCATTTATTTCACATTTCATTCCATTGGGGTTTGAGTTAAATAAGATTTTATGTCTTTTTTAGGGTATTATTACTTATTATTCAGTAATTATTGACTTTATAGGTATGCAATAAAAAATGATATATGTGTATTTTACTATGAGGAATCTTGTTGTGTAATTTATTTCACATTTTTACTCATTAGATGATGAGTTAATTTGGAGTTTATACCTTTTTATGGCATTTTTACCTTTTTTAAGAAAATTATTATGAGTATAATTATTATAAGATTTTTCTTGTGACATTTTTGGCTATGTGGTCACATCTTAAAGGCTCACAAGGAGGATGCTGGTCTCTTTGGGCTCTGGTGGCTTGGCACAGAACCGTTGGATTTCCTTTTCAAAGTTTCTTCTGTTGGATGACGCCAAAGAGTACATATCATCAAACAGCCCCATTCCAATGCTGACAGGGACCCGGCTGTCACTATGGGTTGTATCCCTGTTGAGGCTCTCAGAGGTAACATTTATTCTTTCATCCTCAAAAAAAATGGCTGCAATTTTGGCCAAAAAAGCTCCAAAAGAAGATGGGGTTGCTTCATGATTTGTGAAGAATTGAAGTTTGAATTGGGGGTCAAGAATCAAGGCACATATAACAGGTGTTTGAATAAATGGTTTCTTCAGATACTTTGACAGCTTATTGGCAATTGCCAACATGGCATGCTTGATTGGTGTGACATCATACCTATCACAAGCCTTCCAAAAAAAAGTCTTCAGAAATATTACCGTGATATTGTTACAAGAGATGAAAATGATGTACCTTCTGTATTCATTTGAAAAGTGATATATATAATGGGAGAATCTTTTTGAGTGTGGGATAAGCTGAGTAAAAAATAATATGGGTCACTTCATAAAGGGGCTGCAGGAAATTTACCATTACTGAAACCTTTCCCCATTTCAGTTGGGTAAGGCAATAAGCTTGCATGTTGTAAGTGCTGCAAAGTTGGATGCATGCATCATTAAGGGATAGCAATAATTCCAACATATTTTAAGTCAAATTCCAATGGGTGCAAAAATTTGAGAAAAGGGTACTTGCTTTGGTTGTTTGGCCATCTTCATAAATGTCAGGCTGAGTCTATGAGGAAGTAGTAATTAGGCTATTTAAAACTTTAACCGTGACTGTGACACGGTGATAAAGGTTTAAAATAAGACTCTTTGTGATAATAAGGGTTTATAATGAAAATAAAAGGGCTTTACTATTTGTGGAATAGTGGTGGTGAGCGCTGGTAAAAGCCCTGGGTGCAGCTTTACCAGTTGGATTACAATAATAAAGACTACAATACTGAAGTTGGAAGTATACCTGATTGTTTTCCAAGAGCATAAATGTTTTTAAAAGTTGTACTATGTAGGAATTCAAGAGCAGGATGAGAAAACCTTTTCTGGCTGTGAAAAGGCCCCTTTTTATCCTGAAATGGGGTGGAAAGGCTGCTAGACCTTTCCATGTAGAGGAAGTGAAGATTTTTCACTCTCTAAGACATGCTTGTGGTTTGAAAAAGACCTTTATACCCTGTATTGGGCTCAGATGTGGTTTTGAAACCACATCTGGGCAGTTTTCACCAATACAGGGTGAAAAGTTTCATCTGGGGACCACACAGCTTGATTCTGACATGTATGATGTGTAGAATGCTGTACAGAACCTGTATGGGACCCCAGTATTCAATGAACTATGAGGCAACCAAGTATAAACATGCTTCTTTGTCAGTTTGACACCTCATAATCATAGTTATGATAGTGTCAGGCTGAGTCTATGATAAAGGTGTATATAAGTATTTACAAGCTTTAACTATGACCATGACACGGTAAAAATGTTTTTAATGATAATAAGATTGATGATAAATGGTTTAAATTAAGATTTTAAGGGCTTTACTATAGAAATATAGTGGTGGTGAGCGCTGTTGAAAGCCCTGGGTGCAGCTTTACTTGTTGGGTTACAATAATAAAGACTACAATACTTTAATTTAAGAGTATACCTGATTATTAACCAAGAGTAAAACTGTTTTTGACAGTTTACTACATAGGTTATTCAAGAGAAGGATGAGGAGAGGATTTTGGCTGTGAAAAGCCCTCCTTTTATCCTGAAATTGGGGTGAAAAGGCTGCTAGACCTTTCCACATAGAGGAAGTGAAGATTTTTCACTCTCTATGACAGGCTTGTGGTTTGCAAACAGCCCGTATACCCTGTATTGGGCTCAGATGTGGTTTTGAAACCACATCTGGGCAGTTTTCACCAATACAGGGTGAAAATTTTCATCTGGGGACCACACAGCCTGATTCAGACGTGTATGACGCGTAGAATGCTGTACAGAAACTGTACAGGACCCCATTATTGAATGAATTATGAGGTATTGAAGTCTAATCAAGCATTTTTGTCTGTCTGACCCCTCATAATCAAAGTACAACTGTATGCTGTCATAATACAGCTGTATTTGCTGTATTGAGGGATTATGAAAGTAATATTCTTTTTTAGGGGGAGGGAATGTGAGCCTTAGAGGTAATTTCATATACCCAAAAGACCACAAATATAAAAAATAACATATTAATATAAATAAAATAAATTTATTTATATTATTAAAAATAAAAATAAAAAATATAAATATAAAATTATATTAAAAATAAAAAATTAATTATAATTTAAAAATAAAATTACTTTAAATTTTGTAAATATAAAATTACATTTATACTTGAAAAATTTAAGTAAAAATGAAATTTTAACAAAATTGTGAAAAAATAAATAAATTTGGAAAAAAGTTAAATAAAATTTATTATAACTTTTTATCCAATAAATAAACATATAAATTTTATTTCACCATTGGATTCCTCATAAAAAATCAGGTGGGGTCACCTCTGAGTGAAATTTTTGTAACTCAACTCTAAATAAGCTTAAATTAAGTTTTTAGTATTTTCAATACAAAAGTTGAAAATCCTTAAAACCTTAATTTAATTCACACCACATGTGGTGTTAACCATCAATTTTTGTGTTAAAATTGAGGTGTTGTGTTTAGTTTAGAAGTTATGAGGAATTAAAGTATTTTCAATTGAATTCAATTGAAATGTCAAAATGTGCGCGTGTATTACATAAGTGAACTTTGATTTACATATGAGGTGTCAATTATTACTGTATTTTACTGTACAATTGAATTGAATTACATGTGTAAATTATAAGTATAATACATGATGAGGAATTAAAGGAAAAAATAAATTGGAAAGATTAAATTTGGGGGGGAAAAGGAACTCCAGCTCTAAGGGGGAGCTAGACCCCCAAAATCCTTGCTGACAGGCGTGGGATGTCAAAATTCACGCAAAAGTTCATCACTTTTGGCCTGGAATTGAGTTACAGGGTCTGTGGACTCAATTGATGATGAGGTTTTGATACCAACTGGGGTAGTTTTAGCTGTTGCCAAGAAGGTAAAACTACCCTTAAGATAAAACAATCATAATAAAAACAGTTTTAACTGGTTTCTACGCCTCTGACACACATTCTGACGTGTTTTGAAGGCTCTAGGCCTGGTATTGCTATAGTAATGGCTGATTTAAGGGTCTAAAATGGCTAAAATTGGCTAAAAATGGCTTAAACCAGCCCTTTTTGGTCTAAACCAGGGTTCAATGATGCCATAATTGGCTTTTCTGTTGTCAGACTGTTTTTCACGACTGACAAGAGTAAATTTTACTTTTGGAGTAAGAGAATTGATGGCTATAAAAGAATGTCTTCTTTGCCCCACTTTTCTCTTCATGTTAGAATCTTTTCCTTTTATTAATTAGTTTAAAACTGTTAAACCAATCAATCAAAGATTCCAACCACCACTTTTAAATCATTTTAATCCTTTTAACCACGTGAAAAAATCATTATAATCATTGTTTGTAACTCTTATAATCATTTTTACCCCTGAACCACCCCAAAAGTGAATTAAAGCATCTTTCATCACTGTTAACTTTGTCACTTTGTTTCCAAATTCACTCTGGTCACTTTTGGGCGTGTTTTCTCTTTAATATTCTTTTTAAAGACTTTGTTCTTTAATTTATTGCTTGCAGTTCTTTGCTCAATTAATTCCAATTGAAATTGCTCTTGAAGAAATTTCTTTTGTAGCCTTAAAATATCTCTTGTAGAGTATTTTTTGGATAAATCTTTATTGTTGGTAAAACAATAAATTTTTATATTATTGTTTTATACTAATAAAGTTATAAACAATAAAATTGGCGTGTTTTCTCTTAAAAATAATATTTCATACTATTTTTAACTGAATTTTACCTTATACAAATTTTGAGGACAGGAAAAGTACTTGATTTTTAATCAAAGTTTCATATCCACACCTTACATTTGGGGGCCCAGCCGTGATATTTTACCTGTGACATATTTTTTTTACTCTTTTTAAATCTTTTTTCTTATATTGAAAAATTTAAAAACATATAAAAAATACTTATAATCCAAAAAAATCCTTAAAAAATAATTTTTTTCATATTATAAGTGAGGCTTATATTTTTATTTCTTTTTTTGAAATAACCTTTTTTTTACTTAATTAATTGGCTTTTTCATTAATTTTAGTGTCTGACAACGTGGTAAGACAAGAAAACATTGAAACAGCCTCAACAGTAACCAGCATTATCCCTGCCAGTACTGTTAATTCTGATCATAATAGTACTATTATTGTGACTCAAAATAATCAACCTGAACCAATATCTTCTGAATTAATTAACTTGGATATAAGTAATACACTTCAGAAAGCCAAAAATTTGGCCAATAGTAAGTTTTTGACGTAAAAATACTATTTTAAGCCTTTTTTAACCATAATTATGCCTTCAACCAGGTCAGGAGCCAGCTACAACCCCTCAAGCAGCTCCCAAAAAGTTAATAGACGTGATTATGGCAGAGGCCAACCAGGTACAGAAGGAAAAGGGTCAGTTGATGACTTCCAAACAACTAAAATGGGTCATTCTGAAGCTGATAATACCATTTTACCTTCAAAAAGAGCTGACACCGCCACAACAAGCCTCTGTGGACATATACAAAGCCAGCCACAGTGCATACAACAATGCACTCCAATTCAAGGAGTACCAGATCCTTGCAGACCTGTGGAAGAATTGCATGAATTCTTACCTGACAGTAAGAAAATTCTTGGGCCATCCCAACACTTGCAAATTGCTCAATGGATGGCATCCATTGATGGAGAAGAAAAACATGATGCTTTTGACACTAGAATGGAGGAAAAACAACCCACCACCACCCAAACCAGTGCCAAAAACAGCCCCAGTGGCCAGCAGCAGCAATTCCAACGTGAAAAAGCAGCCACAAACTCCAAACAAGGGCAAAGGGAAGGCACCAGCCCCAAAACCTTACAGCCAGGGCTACAGAATCCCAAAGATTCAGCAGGATGCCATGGAAAATGTATTTCAGATGGCCAGAACCATGATGGAATTACAGAAGAAGGAGGAAGCCAGATTAAGGTTCCAGAAATGATTTCTGACATATTTGATTCCATCCCAGAGTTGTATAATGCTATAAATGACGTGAAAAAACATCTTTCTGATAAAAATGACACCATTTGTAACAAAATTAAAACAAACAACCTGAGTCTGTGCCAAATTAATGAAACACTTATGTGTTTTGAAAAAGTTTTGAGAACAATTAAAAATTCCAATAATGATAATTCTTCTAACAATAAAATAAATGAACAATCTGCCATTATTAAAGAATTAACAGATAAATATTCTAAATTCAATATTGATGACATAATTGAAACAAGAATTAAACAAGCCATAAATATTATCAAGACAGATAACAAGAAAGTCCTTGATGACATTTCAAATTCATTTACTGAAGTAAAGACATATACCATTGCCTTGAAAAAGTGTTTTGATGCTTCACAAGAAGAAGTATCAAAATTATCAATGAAATTGAATCAAGTCACTGCTGATAATACAAGACAGACAGAGTTATGGCAAGAACTTACACATAAAGAAGACATGTATAAAATTGAAGTAATAAATTTAATACAAAGCTTCCAACATGAATACAGAAATTCCCAAAGGTGTAGCAACAGTAAAATGAATGACATTGAACAATTACTGAACACCTTACCAAGAATGTCTACACCTCTAAATCAAAATGAGGGCACAAGAATTTCAAATCCACAAGTATTGGATCCTGATAATTCACAATTAAAAAATGAATTATCCACTTCTTTTCATAACTTGGAACCATCAATGGGCCAAGCACTCTTGAAAGAAGTTCCAAAACTTAAAGAATGGCCTCACTTCAGTGGTGAAGGAGAGTATGACCATATGGAATTCATTAGAGGTATTCACATGATCAAAGAGGATTTTGAATTACCAGACAGATTGGTAACAGCCAGGTTTAACACCTTGTTTACCAGATCAGCTCACAGATGGTACATCAAGATAAGACAAGCACATGGACACCAGAGTTGGACTTGGTGGAAAACCCAAATCATCAACAAATGGGCAAATGATGCTTGGAGGTTTAAAGTTGAAACAGCCTTTGAATCTGCCAAATTTAATGCTGATAAAGACAAAGCTTTACCATGGTTTTGCCAACAAAAGGACAGATTAACAGCATTATATCCTGACATGTCAGAATTTATGATCCATAGAAAAATTCTGAGACAATGTGGAGGTGACTTAGAGCATGCTGTCAAAAGCAGGACTACTGAACAATCTTCAGCAGAGGATATTATCAATATACTAGAAGAAGTAACCACCAGAACCAAAATTGGTTCTAGTAGGGTGAATCTTAAAAAAAGGTTTAATACACCTTGGAAAGATTCTGTGGACAAAAACCCCAAAGAAAATTCTAGTAATATTAAATATAAATCTGCAGATACAGTCAGAAAATGCCATATTTGCCAAAGCACCACCCATTTAGCCAATACATGTCCAAAAAGGGGGAAAATCAATGAAATTGACATTGAAAAAGAACCAGATGTTGAAAAAGAAGACATAATTGAAGACAATTCAGATGATAAGTCATCCATATTCTCTGAATCTTCAAAAGATATAGAAAATATCAATGCCACTTTTGACATCATGGAATCTTATTCCCACTTACCACAATTGAGCAATGGTCAAGTTGATTTATCAAAAGTTCAAGATGCACAACTTATGAAGACAAAACCAAACAGAGGAAAAGGTTATACAGCTGGTAACTCCTGTATAACAGAAGTGGTGATTGACAACAAACCCACCAAACGTTTGCTTGACGCAGGAGCCTTCTGCTCTTGTGTTGGAAAATCTTTTCTTAAGACTTGTGTACCAAATTTTGAAGACCAATTGTTACCAATTGATGGTATAAAATTCAACAGTGCAAGTAACCCAATGAAAGCATTAGGAATCTTTGAGACCAATGTCATATTCCCACACATAAATGGGAATTTAAGGATCACAGTTGAATTTGTTGTTATGGAAAATTGCTCTAGTACCCATTTTATATTGGGAAATGACTATTTAATCATGTATGGGATAGATTTACATAATAACAAAGACAGATACTTTACAATTGGAGACAATAAGCGCCAGAAATTTGCCTTTTTACCCTTTAAAAGACAAATTACAGTAAACAAAGTATCACCAGTCAACTTAGAGTTAGAGAAATTCAAGTCTGAACAGTTAAATGAGGCTGAAATAAGCCTTCATCTGACTGATAAGCAAGAAAATGAACTTTCTTCCCTTTTGTATGACCACAGAGGAGCATTTGCTACAGACAAAGAACCCCTGGGAGCAATTATTGGTCATGAAGTTGACATCATTCTTAACATTGAGAGACCTTATCCACCACTATTAAGAAGACCTGCTTATCCAGCAAGTCCAAAATCAAGAGAAGCTCTAGAAATTCATATCAAAGAACTTCTAGACCTTGGTGTAATAAGAAAAGTAGGCCACAATGAGGAAGTAGAAATAACTACACCAGTCATAGTGGCGTGGCATAATGGAAAATCCAGAATGGTTGGGGACTTTAGAGCTCTGAACACTTACACTGTTCCAGACAGATACCCAATACCAAAAATCCAAATTGCCCTTACTCAAATATCTCAAGCAGTGTATATAACCACTATGGATGCCCTTAAAGGATTCCATCAAAATGTAGTAACACCAAGAGCAAGAAAATACTTGAAAATTATTGTTCATTGTGGAGTGTATGAATACTTAAGGATGCCCTTTGGTATCAAAAATGCACCTTCACACTTCCAAAGAATGATGAATGAAATCTTCCCTGAAGAACTCTCAGAGGGATGGTTAATCATTTACATTGATGACATTATTATCTGTTCAAAGACTTGGGAGGAGCACATGTACAGATTATCAAGAGTTTTGACAAAAATCCAATCAGTAAACATGAAAATCTCCTTGAAGAAATGTCATTTTGGATTTAAAGAACTTAAGGCACTAGGACATGTTGTATCTGGTTTGTCCCTTGGAATTGATAAAAACAAAGTTGCAGCAGTATTGTTAAAACCCATGCCTCAGAATAAGAAGGAAATTCAGTCATTCTTGGGTTTTGCAGGATATTACAGGCAACACATTAAAGACTTTGCATCCATAGCAAGACCACTTTATAAGTTGTGTGACAAAGACACAGTATTTGAGATGACTGTTGACAGAGTCAAAGCTTTTGAATCTCTAAGAGAAGCATTGACCACTGCTCCACTCTTACTGATGCCAGACTTTAAATTACCTTTCAAACTGTATATTGATGCATCAGGGGATGGACTAGGTGCTGCACTTCACCAAGTTCAGATCATAAATGACAAACCTGTAGAAGGACCAATATGTTTCATATCCAGACAAATCAAACCAACTGAAGCCAGATATGGAGCAAGTCAAATGGAATGTCTATGCCTTGTCTGGGCCTTGGAGAAATTGAACTATTTCTTAGAGGGATGTGTTTTTGAAGTAATAACAGATTGTACAGCTGTGAAATCACTTTTAAACATGAAAACACCTAACAGACACATGCTCAGATGGCAAATAGCCATACAAGAATACAGAGGCAATATGACTATTGTTCATAAGGATGGAAATATTCATAAGAATGCAGATGGACTAAGCAGATGGCCATTACCAAATAACATTGATAATCCTGCTTATGTTCCAGAAGAAGCTTCACCACAAATTCCAATAGAAGGAATAAGTGTTACAGACTTGAACACCACCTTCTTTGAAGAAGTCAGAAATAGTTACACTCAAGATAAGAATTGTAGCATCTTATGCCAATTACTTAACAAAGACTGTAAAGACAACTCTCTAATACATACCTTGGATGAAGTATGGAGAAAATCTTATAATGAAGGAAGATTTCACCTACTGGATGGTATAATTTACCACAGAACCAAGCACACATGTGTCATGACAGTTGTAGACAGGTCATTAATCAATCTTGTACTGAAAGAATGCCATGATAGTCCCTTTTCAGGACATCTTTCTGAAGACAGAACAAGAGAGAAAGTGAAGACCTGCATATGGTGGCCAATGTGGCAAAAAGATGTTGCAGAGTATTGCAAAACCTGTGACAGATGCCAAAAGGCAAATAAATCCACTGGCAAAAGACTTGGAAATATGATGAAAATCCAAGAACCAAACAGACCTTGGGAAATTATCCATATGGATTGGGTAACTGGCCTACCACCAGGAGGTGACAGGAGCTATAATGCTTGCCTAGTAATTGTGGACAGATTCAGTAAAACTCCAATCTTTTTACCATGTCACAAAGATGATACAGCCATGGATACAGCTCTTCTGATATGGAATAGAGTAGTATCATGGACTGGGATATTTACAAATATCATCAGTGATAGAGATCCCAAATTCACTTCAGCACTATGGACAAATCTTCACCAATTATTTGGCACTAAACTGTCTTTCTCTACAGCCTACCACCCACAAACTGATGGCCTGGCTGAAAGAATGATCCAAACCTTAGAGGACATGGTGAGAAGATTTTGTGCATATGGCCTTGAATTCAAAGATTGTGATGGATTTACCCATGATTGGTGTACTCTGTTACCAGCACTGGAATTAGCATATAAAACATCAATCCATGCTAGTACCAATCAGACTCCTGCTGTTCTAGAAAAAGGATGGAACCCCAAGTTACCCCAAGACTCCTTGAGGAAAGACTTAATTGAAATACATCCCACAGCTGCTAGCTTCAAAGGAATGCTAGACAAAGCTAGAAAGCATGCAGTAAGGTGCATGGAGGACTCTTTTGCATATGCTAAAGACAAATGGGATAAATCTCATGCAACTCCAGATTTCAAAGTGGGAGACCTAGTTCTTGTATCCACCACTAACTTCAATAACATCAAAGGATGTAAAAAGTTAAAAGACTCCTTTGCAGGACCTTTTGTGATTAAGGCCCTCCATGGAGAAAATGCTGTTGAAGTAGAGTTATCTGAAGAACTTAGCAATAAGCACCCTACATTTCCAGTAAGCTTGATAAAGCCATACAAATCTAGTGATGCTGAGAAATTTCCCTTGAGGAATAAGATTCCCCAAGTTATACCTCCTATTGAGACATCTGGTACTAAGAAAATAACCAAAGTTCTTAAAGAAAGGAAATTAAGAACCAAGAAAGTAAGGGAATACCTTGTTAGGTACAGTGACCCAACTTGTGAAGATGAATGGTTAGAAGAGAAAGATATACCAGAAGCCACCAAACTCCTGAGGAGATTCAGACACACTAGAAACACCAATATTACAAAGTAATATTCTTTTTTAGGGGGAGGGAATGTGAGCCTTAGAGGTAATTTCATATACCCAAAAGACCACAAATATAAAAAATAACATATTAATATAAATAAAATAAATTTATTTATATTATTAAAAATAAAAATAAAAAATATAAATATAAAATTATATTAAAAATAAAAAATTAATTATAATTTAAAAATAAAATTACTTTAAATTTTGTAAATATAAAATTACATTTATACTTGAAAAATTTAAGTAAAAATGAAATTTTAACAAAATTGTGAAAAAATAAATAAATTTGGAAAAAAGTTAAATAAAATTTATTATAACTTTTTATCCAATAAATAAACATATAAATTTTATTTCACCATTGGATTCCTCATAAAAAATCAGGTGGGGTCACCTCTGAGTGAAATTTTTGTAACTCAACTCTAAATAAGCTTAAATTAAGTTTTTAGTATTTTCAATACAAAAGTTGAAAATCCTCAAAACCTTAATTTAATTCACACCACATGTGGTGTTAACCATCAATTTTTGTGTTAAAATTGAGGTGTTGTGTTTAGTTTAGAAGTTATGAGGAATTAAAGTATTTTCAATTGAATTCAATTGAAATGTCAAAATGTGCGCGTGTATTACATAAGTGAACTTTGATTTACATATGAGGTGTCAATTATTACTTTATTGTACTGTACAATTGAATTGAATTACATGTGTAAATTATAAGTATAATACATGATGAGGAATTAAAGGAAAAAATAAATTGGAAAGATTAAATTTGGGGGGGAAAAGGAACTCCAGCTCTAAGGGGGAGCTAGACCCCCAAAATCCTTGCTGACAGGCGTGGGATGTCAAAATTCACGCAAAAGTTCATCACTTTTGGCCTGGAATTGAGTTACAGGGTCTGTGGACTCAATTGATGATGAGGTTTTGATACCAACTGGGGTAGTTTTAGCTGTTGCCAAGAAGGTAAAACTACCCTTAAGATAAAACAATCATAATAAAAACAGTTTTAACTGGTTTCTACGCCTCTGACACACATTCTGACGTGTTTTGAAGGCTCTAGGCCTGGTATTGCTATAGTAATGGCTGATTTAAGGGTCTAAAATGGCTAAAATTGGCTAAAAATGGCTTAAACCAGCCCTTTTTGGTCTAAACCAGGGTTCAATGATGCCATAATTGGCTTTTCTGTTGTCAGACTGTTTTTCACGACTGACAAGAGTAAATTTTACTTTTGGAGTAAGAGAATTGATGGCTATAAAAGAATGTCTTCTTTGCCCCACTTTTCTCTTCATGTTAGAATCTTTTCCTTTTATTAATTAGTTTAAAACTGTTAAACCAATCAATCAAAGATTCCAACCACCACTTTTAAATCATTTTAATCCTTTTAACCACGTGAAAAAATCATTATAATCATTGTTTGTAACTCTTATAATCATTTTTACCCCTGAACCACCCCAAAAGTGAATTAAAGCATCTTTCATCACTGTTAACTTTGTCACTTTGTTTCCAAATTCACTCTGGTCACTTTTGGGCGTGTTTTCTCTTTAATATTCTTTTTAAAGACTTTGTTCTTTAATTAATTGCTTGCAGTTCTTTGCTCAATTAATTCCAATTGAAATTGCTCTTGAAGAAATTTCTTTTGTAGCCTTAAAATATCTCTTGTAGAGTATTTTTTGGATAAATCTTTATTGTTGGTAAAACAATAAATCTTTATATTATTGTTTTATACTAATAAAGTTATAAACAATAAAATTGGCGTGTTTTCTCTTAAAAATAATATTTCATACTATTTTTAACTGAATTTTACCTTATACAAATTTTGAGGACAGGAAAAGTACTTGATTTTTAATCAAAGTTTCATATCCACACCTTACAGTCTATGAGGAAGTAGTAATTACGCTATTTAAAACTTTAACCGTGACTGTGACACGGTGATAAAGGTTTAAAATAAGACTCTTTGTGATAATAAGGGTTTATAATGAAAATAAAAGGGCTTTACTATTTGTGGAATAGTGGTGGTGAGCGCTGGTAAAAGCCCTGGGTGCAGCTTTACCAGTTGGATTACAATAATAAAGACTACAATACTGAAGTTGGAAGTATACCTGATTGTTTTCCAAGAGCATAAATGTTTTTAAAAGTTGTACTATGTAGGAATTCAAGAGCAGGATGAGAAAACCTTTTCTGGCTGTGAAAAGGCCCCTTTTTATCCTGAAATGGGGTGGAAAGGCTGCTAGACCTTTCCATGTAGAGGAAGTGAAGATTTTTCACTCTCTAAGACATGCTTGTGGTTTGAAAAAGACCTTTATACCCTGTATTGGGCTCAGATGTGGTTTTGAAACCACATCTGGGCAGTTTTCACCAATACAGGGTGAAAAGTTTCATCTGGGGACCACACAGCTTGATTCTGACATGTATGATGTGTAGAATGCTGTACAGAACCTGTATGGGACCCCAGTATTCAATGAACTATGAGGCAACCAAGTATAAACATGCTTCTTTGTCAGTTTGACACCTCATAATCATAGTTATGATAGTGTCAGGCTGAGTCTATGATAAAGGTGTATATAAGTATTTACAAGCTTTAACTATGACCATGACACGGTAAAAATGTTTTTAATGATAATAAGATTGATGATAAATGGTTTAAATTAAGATTTTAAGGGCTTTACTATAGAAATATAGTGGTGGTGAGCGCTGTTGAAAGCCCTGGGTGCAGCTTTACTTGTTGGGTTACAATAATAAAGACTACAATACTTTAATTTAAGAGTATACCTGATTATTAACCAAGAGTAAAACTGTTTTTGACAGTTTACTACATAGGTTATTCAAGAGAAGGATGAGGAGAGGATTTTGGCTGTGAAAAGCCCTCCTTTTATCCTGAAATTGGGGTGAAAAGGCTGCTAGACCTTTCCACATAGAGGAAGTGAAGATTTTTCACTCTCTATGACAGGCTTGTGGTTTGCAAACAGCCCGTATACCCTGTATTGGGCTCAGATGTGGTTTTGAAACCACATCTGGGCAGTTTTCACCAATACAGGGTGAAAATTTTCATCTGGGGACCACACAGCCTGATTCAGACGTGTATGACGCGTAGAATGCTGTACAGAAACTGTACAGGACCCCATTATTGAATGAATTATGAGGTATTGAAGTCTAATCAAGCATTTTTGTCTGTCTGACACCTCATAATCAAAGTACAACTGTATGCTGTCATAATACAGCTGTATTTGCTGTATTGAGGGATTATGACCTTTAAATGGTCATAACTCTGTCGGTTTTTGAGATATCAAGATCAACGTTGGTTCATTGAATAGCTCTGTATGCGCTCTACACAATGGTACCCAACTTGAAATGGCTATCATTAAATATGAGAAAGTTATCCCATGTACAAGTATTTTTGTACATTGGCGTGGTTTGGGCAAAAGCTCTATTAAGCTTGTTTGGCCAATAACTTCTGTTGTAGTTGAGATATGAGGAAATGGATGGCACCATCAGATAGCCCTGATTGTGCTCTTTCCAAAAAGACCCCACTTCAAGTATCTCACGCTAAAACTGTAAAAGTTAGATGAGAGGGGAAAGATTTGTTCACCCTTATTTGGTCTGAAGTTGACCATAACTCAAGTAATAATGGTGCTAGCTCAGTTTGGCTAGTACCATTAGATAGCCCTGGCTTAGAGCTTCATTTTGAATACCCATTTGATGGGGTTAAGCCTCTCCTTCTAGATTTTAGATGAGAGGTGAAAATCAAGGTTTATATTCAGCAATAGCTTTGAGCAGGAATAACTTTGTTATTTCTTGTCCTATGGTGATGGGACTTGTATTTTCAGAAAGGGGTGAGTTTCCTCTTTCTGTTGATACCTTTTGAGCTAATTTGGCTCATCTCCATGTTTTGGTGGTATTTTGGCTATACCATTGATTTATGGTATTTTGGCTGTCATGCTTGTGCTCTGGTTTTGAGTCACAGGCTGACAGGGAGATTATTCCACAAAAAGGCTGCATTGGACAAACTGTGGGATTTCAACCTTAAAACTGCCATAACGTTTTCATTTTTTGAGATATCCACTCCAAAATGGGTTCCGTGTGTAGCCCTGTATGTGATCTACACAATGGTACCTCGTTTGATGTGGCTATCAATAAATATGGCAAAGGTATGCCGTGTACAAGCTTTTTGTAAATATGCATGGTTTAGGGAAAAAGCTGTATTGGGCTTGTTTGACCTATGAATTTTGTTCTAGTTGAGATATGGGGAAATAAATTGCACCATCAGATAGCCCTGCTTGTGCTCTTTCCAAAACGACCCCACTTTAGGTATCCCACACTACAACTGTAAAAATTAGATGTGAGGTGAATATTTTTTCACCCTTGTTTGGCCTGAATTTGGCCAAACCTTCAGTAATACTGGTGCTAGCTCAGTTTGGCTAGTACCATTGGATATCCCTGACCTAGAGCCTCATTTTGAATACCCATTTGATAGGGTTAAGCATATTGATCTATATTTCAGATGAGAGGAGAAACAACTTTGAGCAGGAATAACTTTGTTTTTCTTTGTCCTATGGGGATGGGACTTGTGTATTTGGAAAGCGGTAGGTTTCCTCTTTATTTTGATACCTTTTGAGCTGATTTGGCTCAGCTCCATGGTTTGGTGGTCTCTTGGCTATAACATTGATTTATGGTTCCTGGCGGTCATGCTTGTGCTCTGGTTTTGATTCACAGGCTGACCAACCCTCCCTCTAAAAAAGGCTCATCATTGATGAGACTTTTCAGTCCTCCTAGAGGCTCTTAATCTCCTTAAATGAAGTCCCATCTGGTATGGCATCTTCTGCCAACCATTTGTCATTATCAGCTGTTGGGTTTTTGAATCTGACTAAGTATTGTCTCTGAGCCCTACCATTAATTCTGATTTTCCCTTCCTTGATAATTTTTTTCACAGGTCCAGGGGAGTCCTCTTCCTCCACTATATCTGGTGGAGTGTGTTTCTCTTCCTGGAGGGGAATTTATCCTCCTCTGTCTGCAAGTATGGCTTGATTAAGATCACTGGAAAGACTGGGTGTTTCCTGGAAAATTCTTCCGTGAGTTTGACTTCCACTGAATTTCTCCCTATCAAATTAATGATAGTGAAGGGCCCTACAAATGAGTCTCTCGGTTTCTTGAGTCCTTTAAGAGTATTAAAGTTTAATGTAGACACTAACACCTGGTCCCCTTCCTTAAAGTCAGGTTCCATGTGTGTCTTGTCCCACATCTGCTTGCTATATTCTTTGGCCTCAGCTATGCAGCTGGAAGCTGTGTCACAGGCCTTCTTCCACATTTAATGAAAATCTCTGGCTGTGGGGTGGATGGTTAGAAGGTTTTTCTTCAAGTGATCCACTGGCAAGAAAGGGTTCCACCATCTTTCTACCATTGCAGGTGTTTTTCCTGTGGTAGAGTGCTGAATTGTATTATAAGCCGGTTCTACTGCTGGTAGAAGGGTAACCCAGTCATGGCCGTAACCTTCATGGTCCTTGTATTCTATGCCCTAGGCACAGAATCTTCTAAGGATTTCTTCCATTTTCTAGATCATCCTTTCAGCTAGTCCATCTGTTTGTGGATGGTAAGCTGTGGAAAATGCAAGCTTGGTTCCAAGTATATCATATAAGTTGGGCCAAAATTCAGATGTGAAATTTGGGTCCCTATCACTACTGATGATCTTAGGGTATCCACAGGTAGATATGCTGTTATTCCAAAATAACAGAGTGGAACCTATGGCTGTGTCCTCTTTATGGCATGGATGACACCTCACACTCTTGCCGAACCTATCAACTATGATTAAACAGGAATTTTAGTTTTCTTTGCCTCCTGGGACAAGTGCTGTAACCCAGTCCATATTGATGGTTTCCCATGGGTGTTTGGGTTCTTCTATATGTTGAAGTAATCCATAATTGCTCTGGTTTTCCTATTTGCCTTCTGGCAGCTTTCACAAGTGTTGATCTATTCACTCAACTGTTGTTCCCACTTGGGCCACCAAGCTGTGCTTGCTACCCTCTCTTTGGTCCTGTCTTTACTCATGTGTCCCATATAGGGGCAGTCATGGCAGTCCTGTAGGATCAGAGAGATGTGGTCTCTGTCTACCCTGTCAGTGCACCTGTGTGCTTCTCTCTATGGTAGAGCAGGCCATCCATAAGGAGACATTTTTTGTCGTTAAAGTCCCTCAACCAGGGTTCCTCTAGCTGGAATTCCAGTTCTGGGCTCCTGTATTTTTGTTGAAGGAGTTACAAAAATATGCCACACTGTTTGTGTTTGGCATATGTCTTGATTACTGGATTGAAGAATTCAGTGTGCATTTCTGAGGAATGTATTCCCAGTATGGGAGTTTCTGTTCCTTCTGAGTCAGTGTTTCCACTGTCTGGGGAACCACTTTCTGGTGCCCACTCAGAGAATCTGAAGTTTTTCTTCCTATGAATTTCCATGAAATGGATACAAATTTTAGCTGCTACTTCATGGGCAGAAGCTGGGTTGCTTTTGACATTATCCAGTGGCCATCTTCTGAGGCCATCTGCATTGGGTAGCTTTTGAATTTTTTGTATATGATTGTCATATTCCCTCTATACTCCTGGATGGCTACTTTCCACCTCAGCATTTGTCTATTGGTATTCTTCACTTTCAGTAAAGACTTCAAGGCTATGCAGTCTGTGTAGAATTTGAAGACTGCACCCTCCAAAAAATAATGGAGTTTCTCTAGAGGCCAGACTAGACAAAGAAATTCAGTTTGGGTGGCCCCACACCTGGCTTCTTAATCTTTTAGCTTCCTAGAGATGTAACATATTACTCCCTCTCTTGGTTCAACATCCACAATTTGTCTCTTGTGAAGGGCTTCTCCTAAGCCTTGGCTACTTGCTGCATCTATGTATAACTTGAATGGTAGTTCAAAGTCAGGCAAGATGAGCACAGGTGCATTTGTGAGTTAATATTTGATCCTCTCATGTGCATCCTTCATTTCCTTGGTAATTTCAAAAACTACATCTTTGGAATTGTGAGCCTTAGAGGTATTTTCATATACCCAAAAGACCACAAAGAAAAAAATTAATATACAAACATAAATGAAATAAATTTATTTACCTTATTCAAAGACAAATTAAAATATAAATATGAATTTAGATACATAATTCAAAATTCAATTATAATTTAAAAATAAAAATACATTAAAGTTGAAAATTGTAAAAACAAATTTTTACTTGAAAAAATTAAGTAAAAATGAATTTTCAACAAAATTACCCAAAAAAAAATAATTTTGGAAAAAAATTTAAATAAAATTTATCATAACTCTTTATGTAGCTAATAAACATATAAAATTTCTTTCACCATTGGATTCCTCATAAAAATTAGGTGGGGTCACCGCTGAGTGAAATCTTTGTAACTCAACTCTAAATAAGCTTAAATTAAGTTTTCTGTATTGTTTATATAAAAGCTGAAGATAATCAAAACCTTAATGTACTTCACATCAAATGTAGTGTTAATCATCAATTTGTGTGTCAAAATTGAGGTGTTGTGTATATTTGAGAAGTTGTGAGGAATAGAAGTATTTTCAATTGAAGTCAATTGAAATATCAAAATTTGCACGTGTTCTACATAAGTGAACTTTGATTTAAATGTGAGGTGTCAATTAGTACAGTAGTGTACTTTAAAACTTTATTGGATTACATATGTAAATTATAAGTATAATACATGATGAGGAATTAAAGGAAAAAATAAATTGGAAAGATGAAATTTGGGGTGGAAAAGGAACTCTAGCTCTAAGGGGGAGCCAGATGCCCAAGATCCTTGCTGACAGGAATGAGATGTCACAATCCACACAAAAGCTCATACCTTTGGCCTGGACTTGAGTCAAAGGGTCTGTGACTCAATTGATAATGAGGTTTTGATACCAACCTGGGTAGTTTTAACTGTTGCCAAGAGGGTAAAACTACCCTTAAGGTAAACCAATCTTAGTAAAAAAAGTTTTAACTGGTTTCTACATCTCCTACACACATTCCTACCCGTTCTTAACGCTCTATGCCAGGTATTACTAAAGTAATGGCTGATTTAAGTG
Organism: Austropuccinia psidii; assembly: GCA_023105745.1. Lineage (NCBI taxonomy): Eukaryota > Fungi > Basidiomycota > Pucciniomycetes > Pucciniales > Sphaerophragmiaceae > Austropuccinia > Austropuccinia psidii. The sequence continues at coordinate 73,433,532 of JALGQZ010000001.1, read as the reverse complement.
TCTAAAGTGGCTGAAAATAGCAAAAAATGGCTTAAACCAGCCCTTTCTTTAGTCTAAAACAGGGTTCAATGATGCCATAATTGGCTTTTCTGTTGTAAGAGTGTTTTCTACCACTGACAAGAGTAAATTTTACTTTTGGAGTAAGAGAATTGATGGCTATAAAAGAATGTCTTCTTTGCCCGACTTTTCTCTTGATGTTAGAATCTTTTCCTTTTATAATTAGTTTAAACACTGGTAAACCAATCAATAAAAGATTACAACCAACTTTCTTAAATCAGTTTGAACCTTTTAACCACGTGAAAAAATCATTATAATCATTGTTTGTAACTCTTATAATCATTTTTCTCCCTGAACCACCCCAGAAGTGAATTACAGCATCTTTCATCACTGTCAACTTTGTCACTTTGTTTCCAAGTTCATTCTGGTCACTTTTGGGTGTGTTTTCTCTTTAAAAATATCTTTTTAAAGACTTTTCTCTTTAATTGATTGCTTGCAGTTCTTTGCTCAACTAATTCCAATTGAAATTGCTCTTGAAGAAATTTCTTTTGTAGCCTTAAATATCTCTTGTAGAGTATTTTTGGATAAATCTTTATCATTGGTAAAACAATAAATTTTTATTATATTATTGTTTTAAACTTAAAAAAGTTAAAAACAATAAAATTGGCATGTTTTGTCTTTAAAAAATACTTTTTCTTACTATTTTTAAATAATTTTACCTTCTACCAATTTTGAGGACAGGAAAAGTATTTGATATTTTATCAAAGTTTCATATTCACACCTTACAGGAACATAACTTGTATAAACTACTAGTTATGTGGGCAAAATATTTGATGTGGCTTCTATAGTGGATAGAAAACCCAAGTAAAATTTCATCTCTTTGCTGTTTCTTGGTACTGGCTTTTGCAGTACTGCTGCTACTTCATTCTGGTCAATTGCCAGACTAAGACCTGAGAATTTATGTCCTAGAGCTAATATCTCTTGTTGGCCAAAATTGCACTTTTTAAGTCAAATTTTCAGATTTATGGTTGTGGATTTACTTAGTACTCTGTCTATGTATTGCACATGGTCTTCCATGTCTCTGAGTATCTAATTATGTCATCAATATATACTACCATCCAGCCTTCCAATATTTCTTGTTGAAATATTGTGTCCATCATCCTTTGGAAGTGGGCTGGTGCATTCTTGATGCCAAATGGCATCCTAGTGTACTACTATATGCCCATATGACATATCATTCTTGGTAATTTTATGGAGTTTTGTTTAACTCCATTCTGGTGGAAGCCTTTCATACAATTCATTTTGGTTATGTATTTTGCTTTTGCCAGTTTGTCTAGGGCATGGGGTATCCTGTGTATAGGGTACCTGTCAGCTTTGGTGTAGTTATTCAGAGCTCTGAAATCTCCACACAGCCTAGACTTTCCATCATGAAAGGTGATCAGGAGAGGAGTGGTAATGTGAGCCTTTGAGATATGACCTCATATCCAAAAAGGTCACAGAAAATTTTCTGTAATAATTATATTTATGATAATTATCTCAAAAATATGTAAAATACCACAAATAAGTACAAAATACGAATTAACTCAGAATCTAATGAATAAACATATGAAATTAATTAACCAATTAGATTCCTCATGGCAAAATACACACATGCCATTTTTGTGGCATATCTGAAAAGTCAATATTTACTGAAGTGACTACCTGTAAAAAGGTACAAAACCTCATTTATCTCAGAAACCAATGAAACAACATGTGAAAAAAATTGTACCGTTGGATTCTCCATAAACATCTACACATAAAAAAATTATAAAGATAATCTCTAAAGTTAATACTTAAGGAATTAAGCTGAATATATGCACTTTTTGGGTCAACACATAGATTCATGGCTTTTACCTAATATCTCTTGAAATATACAAGATAGAGAGATAAACCAAAAATACAGTCACCACATAATTACTGTAGAAGTACAGATATGAACTTTCTTTCACAAGCTATATAAAAAGGTCAAAACTTCTAATGGATTATTGAATAAAATCAATAGGGCTGTTGACCACTTTGTTGTGAAAGTGGTCCAAACTTACAATAAAATGGAAAGTCAGACTCTGCTAGTTACTACGGGAATGATGACATAATTTCATTATAATATTCAAGCCATAACCTCTTGAAATAATGGTTTGAAGTTTAAAATACTGAATTTCAACAGAAAAGATGAGCTACAAGAAAATTCATCAAAAATAGAGTTTTGATTATTTATGGAAATTCTCTTGGGAGTTTAATAAGGACATGCCAAGCTATCAGAATCCACTTTCAGAATAGCTATAGCGTGTAAAAATCAAAAGGTATTCATCATCAAAGTTTAAGCTTAACTTTGATCATTTATGATCACTTGCTGTAATCTTATTTTAAGCTTAACAGTCATTTAAGTGATAAAACTGATGAATACTATGAGAGTATGATTAATACTAATAGGATCCACAACATTTAGCCTTCTGTCAAGCCTATGATGTCATTAAACTTAGAGTTATAGTGATAACTCTGAATAATGGCTTAATAATGAGACAGGCTGGTTTGATTATTAGGTAATCATCACTAAGCCTCAAAATATTGATCATTTATAGTAGAAAGCATCAGTATACGTCTACTAGAAGCCTGATGGATTCTAAAAGGGAGGTATTTACTATAAAAAGAGCTCTTTTTACTCTCATTTCCACTCAGGTGCTTAAAAAACATTAAATAATTAAATCAAAAAGGTAAATTCTTTATTCTTTATATATAAAACTCTTATATTATGAAAGAAAAAAGATCATATTTATTACAATCATCAATCTTGACGTGATTACTTCAATTATTTAATTGTTTTTGTTAAATTTCTCTTAAAAATCTCAAATCCACGTAAAATTAAGATAATTTGTAATTTCTCTTAATTTTTATTGTAAGTACAATTTAAATAAGTTGTATTTATATTATTTGGCATAAATTCATTCAAAATTATTATATTAAGTGTTAAAAGTAGGTTATTTCTTCTTCTTATAAGAATTTTCTCTCCATTATTACTTGAATAATTGTTCAATTAATATAAATAGTATTTATATTAATTTATAGCTTTAATATTGGGAATATTATTGTTATTAATTGTTTTTTGTTAATAAAAAACAATTTTTGACGCCTTTATCATTTGTCGGTAATAATAATAAAGTGCTTTTAAATATATTAGTTATCTTATATTAATATATTTCTTTATTATATTATTTTTTTAGAATATAAATTATATTATTATATTTATTCAATAACATAATTATTTTTACACCTTAATTATAATAATTCTTTATTATTATACTTATTTTTATCTTATTCATTTTATTTATAAAGACATTCATAGTACAATAAGTAAAATATTAGTAATTTTAAATTCTTGTTTCATAGTCAAACCTTCGAGGTAATTTCCACTATTTCATTGTGTCCAATCTTCCTGCTGAAATCCATTTCCAGGAGTTCATTGATATGGTTTTCAATTTATTTCCTGGTTTCCAGACTTTCTGGGTAAGGAGGTCTCCTGAGCATGGGTGGATAAGGTTTTCCACATCCAGAGATAGTTCTATATCATGGCCTCTAATCTTGCCTAATGGTTCTTCACCAATGAAAAATGCTGTTCTATTATTTCTCAGTATCTTTAGTAAACTTAGTTTTGGATTACTGGTGAGGGTAGTGCTAAACTGTCTCTCTCTGAATTCATTCAGTAATTATTCAATAACGTCTTGGGAAGATATTTCGTATATATCAAGTGAAAATTTCTTTTCTTTGTTGGTACCAACACTTATGTTCCTGTTTTTACTATTGTAAATTTCTATGCCATACATCCTGTGGTAATCTCTTCCCAGTAAAAACCCTTGGAAGTGGGCATCATCAAGCACAACAAACTCTGGGTTGAGTCTGATGTTACACTTCCTATGGGGTATAATTATCTCTTTGACAACTGTCCCAATGAAAGTAATCTTCCCTGATGCACTCTTGAAGCTCTTTGCCTTAGTGGGCAAGAGCTGGTTTTTCCTGTTTGGCAAGTGGTTGTCCAGATAATTTCTGGTCACTACGGAGCAGTGTTCTCCACTGTCAATGATCAATGGATGTTGAGCATTGTCAATACAAACAGTCATTTTTGTGGATGTGCCATGTATGTATGCCATTTCTTTGGTTGGTGTAAACAGGAATGTTGGTGCATCTTGTTTGTGTTTGCACAAGTTTTTGTTGGCAGTGTCTTGTGTCATACCTGCTTCCAACTGTCTGTCCTAGATTACTAATGGGGTTTCCTCTTGGTATTCCACTAGAAATTCTTCCCTTGGCTCCTGCTCTTCATCAGATTGTTCTCTGATGGCATCTCCCATAGAGTCTGAGTCAGATTCCTCTGTTGGGGATTCCTCATCCGGGACTTTCTCAGTGGCATAGACTTTTTTCTTTGCCTTTGGACAGTTGTTGGAATAGTGGTCTGTTGACCCACAATTGTGACAAGAACTTTTCTTCCTAGTCACTTCTGCCACTCTTTCCTTGGGTTTGTCTTTAAACTCTACCCTGAAAGGTTGTTTCTCTTTGAAACTATTGCTTCTATATGGGGTGAATTTCCCTATGTTAGTTGTTTTCCTTACATGCTTTAAGGTATTAGAAATTTCATCTAGAGTGAAATTTTGGTTGCATCTGCATTTTACTGCATGCTCTAGTTCTCCTGGCATTTGTGTCAGAAATTTGTGATTCCTCATTTGGGTGTTCATTTGAGGATCAATGGCTTTGAGTCTCTTAGACTGTCTAAGGCAACACTCATATGGATATTTGTCCACTGAGTATTTGTCATCTTCAAATGAAATGGTCCTTTGCCATATCAAATAACCATTGCTGTACTTTTGGATAATTTGACTCTTCCACCATGGCCAGTTTCTCCTGCCATGGTTTTCTTTCATCTCTGTGTACCATATACTAGCATGACCTTAAATGCTATATTGAGTCTAGCAGTAATCCAGTATTCTTGTATGCTTGGTACATCAATGAAGAGTCCATGAATATACTCTATGAGCTGCATATGATCATATTCCCCATTTCCAGAGAGTTTGGGCCAGCATGAGGCTTCAGGAAGCTGTTTCAAAGCTTCCTTTTCAGAATAAGACATATTATCTCCATCCTGGTATTGTGATGGAAATCTCTCCTTATTCACCAGCATGGCATCTGGTTCAATGTCATATAGTTGATATGGATCAACCAGAACTTGGCCTTGGGGTTGGGGCTTCATGTTAAGATAGACACTAAAAACTTTGTTTATGTCTTGATCCAGAGACTCCCTGTGCCTTCTGCTATGGTGTTGTTCTTCAAAGACCATATTCAGTCTTTTGTTGGTTTCTTCAGAGACCTTCCTCAATTGGGCATGTCCTTTTTGAAGAGTTTTAACAATTTTATCCATAGAGGCTGTTAATGTTTCCATCCTATCATGGCTTGCTTCAAGTTCTGAAAACTGCTTTTGAGTTTGCTCAGAATATTGGTAGATTTGTAACCACAGTACAGCACTGTTTAAGTTACTCTCAGGTGTGACAGCATTATGCTCAATCTGAGTGGGGGTAATATTTCTTTTAAGGGGACTACTTATTCTAGAGTTATTTACAACTACGTCTGGTTCTTGTGTACTTCTTTCACCAAGTACAACAGTTTCTGAAACATTGGGTCTGACTCTCTCTGCCTTTGGTGAAAAGAGGTCTTGTTTTTGCCCTTGTATGCTTGTCTTCTCCTGGAAACTTCCTGGGAATGTGAAGAATGGTGACTCTCGGCCACTGATCTGTTGGTTTCTGAATGGTGTGAAGCCACTGGAGAGCTGATTTGGCCTGCTCCTTGTGAGCCTGAAGGAATCTGAGTGTGCACTGTCTGGGTTAGCTGTTCTCCTATTGCTTGGATAGTGGCTTGATTCTCCCTTATCCTGTTTGCCCTCACCTCCAGGAGTCTGAACTGCCTGGTGGTATTCCAACCTTTGGTCATTATCATAAGGTCTTTAAAGTCTGTCTCTTTGAGCCAAATTGTCTGGAAACTTGCTCCAAGTTCTTCCCAGTGAGATGCCAGGTTGAACCTCTTGTTGTCCATGATCCACTGAAAGAAATCTTTGAGGAGTTGTTGGAGCTGAAGAACTTGATCCATATCTTTCCAGTCCTCTGGTTTGAGGTTCCTGTTGAATTGGAAAGTGAATGGTAGAGTGAGTATGATTTCCCTCAGTGTCTTGCCATCCACCATTGTGTCCAAGGTGTCCTCTTCCAGTTCTTCTGGTTCTGGACAGGCCTGCTCTGGCCTATGGTTGGTTCCTTTGGAAGCCAAGGTTTCTGAGGCGTACAGGTGACATATAAGTGTTTGCAAGCAGTCAAAAACTTTATGTTCTTAGGATATTTACCTTTGACTGTTCCTTGTGCAAAATTTTGTCTGTTTATTTGGTAAATTTACCTTTAGAGGTTACAACTGGGTTAATTATCGTAATTTTCCCTGTACAAGCTCTTAAGGTTGGTTTACCTTGTATTGAAGCAGGGTTCTGTGGTTTTCTACTCCTCTGGGTGGAAATGGGTGTCCATTTCTTTGCTGTGATAATGCCTTCACTATGCCTCTTTCCTTTTCCCTTGCTGCCCTCTGGTTCTGAGGGTGTCACTGGTGTGTTGGCCTGTGACTGGGCTTCTAGTGGTATGTAGTTTTCCTCCACTGACTCAAACAGGAAAAGAGGGATTTAATGTCAGTTAAGACTTCTTAAGATGCTGTTTGCACGTCTAAGAATGGCCTCTGGGATTGTATTTTACTACAATATTCCCTGTATAGTGACAGTGTAATTGAATCAACAATTCCACATCAGAATTACAGCTTAAAGATGTCTGATATACTGTTTGTATACCAGTATCGCACAGATTTACTTGTAATTAGCAAGTATAATCTGTACAAAATGGTTTCTATCAGAGGGTAATTGAATTAACAATATACTTCACCACGCCTCAACTGTTGGTTTTACAGTAAGAGGTGTCCCTATTCAATTGAGAATTTGGGCTATGTTGATGGCTTACTGCATTTTTATATGTAAAACACCCCCAAAACAAGAGTTTTATTGTTCCTTAATCAGGTATTAATATTAATACTAAAACTTGGTATAAGACATATACCATTCAGAAAAATATAATAAGATATGTATTATATATTTTTTAAGAGTTTTTATTCCTAAAGGATAAAAAAAATGTCAGAAGAAAGAAAGATAAGGTAAAAAACACACTTTTAAGGTCCAAAAAGATCAGAAAATCACATCCAGGCCCCCAAAATGTCAGGCTGGTTCTATCATGAAGTAGGAATTGGGCTATTTACAACTTTAACTATGACTGCCACATAGTAATAAAGGTTTAAAATAGCATTATTTTTGATAATAAGGATTTATAATGAAGATAAAAGGGCTTTACTATTTGTGGAATAGTGGTGGTGAGTACTGTTGAAAGCCCTGGGTGCAGCTTTACCTGTTGGATTACAATAATAGAGACTACCATACTTAAGTTTACAGTATACCTGATTCTTTTCCAATAGTATAACTGTTTTTGAAAGTTGTATTACATAGGAACTCAAGAGCAGGATGAGGAAACCTTTTCTGGCTGTGAAAAGGCCCTTTTTTATCCTGAAATGGGGTGGAAAGGCTGCTAGACCTTTCCACATAGAGGAAGTGAAGATTTTTCACACTCTAAGACATTATTGTGGTTTTAAAAAGACCTGTATAGCCTGTATTAGGCTCAGATGTGGTTTTGAAACCACATCTGGGCAGTTTTCACCAATAAAGGGTGAAAATTTTCATCTGGGTACCACACAGCTTCATTCTGACGTGTATGACACGTAGAAGGCTGTAAAAAATCTGCATGGGACCCCAGTAGTTAAGTATCAACGCCCCTCTTTGTCAGTTTGACATCTCATAATCATAGTCATGGGATATTCTCCCACAAAAAGCCTGTATTGGCCAAACTCCAGGATTTTGACCTTAAAACTGCCATACCTTTGTCAGTTTTTGAGATATCCACTTCAAAATTGGTTACGTGTGTAGCCCTATATGTTCTTTACACAATGGTACCTCATTTGATATGGCTATCACTTAATATGGCAAAGGTATGCCATGTACAAGTGTTTTGTACATCTGTGTGGTTTAGGAAAAAAGCTGTATTGGGCTTGTTTGTCCTATATCTTTTGTTCTAGTTGAGATGTGGGTAAATGAATGACACCATCAGTTAGCCCTGCTTGTTCTATTTCCAAACCGACCCCACTTCAGGTATCACACACTACAACTGTAAAAGTTAGATGTGAGGTGAATATTTTATTCACCCTTATTTGGCTTGAATTTGGCCACAACTTCAGTAATACTGGCGCTAGATCAGTTTGGCTGGTACCATTAGATAGCCCTGATGTAGAGCTACATTTTGAATACCCTTTTGATAGGGTTAAGCCTCTTAATCTGTATTTCAGATGAGAGGTGAAAATTAAGGTTTTTGCTCAGCAACAACTTTGAGCAGGAATAACTTTGTTATTCTTTGTCCTATGATGATGGGACTTCTATACTTGGAAAGGGGTAATTTTCCTCTTTCTTTTGATAACTTTTGATCTGATTTGGCTCAGTCGCATGTTTTGGTGGTATCTTGGCTATACCATTGATTTCTGGTATCTGGCTGTCATTCTTGTGCCCTGGTTTTGAGTCACAGGCTGACAAGAAATGAGAATGACTGTACAAATGAATTTTTCATGCCCCTGAGGGCTTTTCTGTATATATAATGCAATATTACTCAGGCAATTGATAATTTAAAAAATATCAAGTATTTTGTCAATATGGCTCATCTTGTCAGCCTGTGACTAAACCAGAGCACAAGCATGACTTCCAGAATACCATAACCCAATGGTAAAGCGAAGATACCACCAAAACATGGAATTGAGCCAAGCCAGCTCAAAAGGTATGAAATGAAAGATGAAACTCACCTCATTCCAAATATGCAAGTCCCATAATAATAGGACAAAGAATAACAAAGTTGTTCAAGCTCAAAGCAGTTTGTGAGCATAAACCTTAATTTTGACCTCTCATCTAAAATCCAGAGAAAGAGGCTGAACCCCATAAAATGGGTATTCAAAGTGAAGCTCCAAATCAGGGCTCTCCAATGGTACTTTCACTCTATGGTTGTGTGCAGAGGTAAACAACCTCCCACTACCCCAGAACAAGATAAAAGGAGGCCTTCCCTGACCAGAAGGCCAATCCATCTGTCACAGCCAAGGAGGCAGGGGAATTACCAATCATCTTCAACAATCAAGTATTTCATTGATAACCTTCAAAATCCAATCAGCAAGGGGGTTTCATTCAACAGTCTCCAAATACAGCTTTCAGACCTCAATACAGTTTCATACAGGCGAGACCCAAATACAGGACTGTAATCAATACAGGCGCAAATACCTGTATTGACTGTATAACCTGTATTGGATTCACCAATACAGGATTCAATCCCACATCCAACTTCTTCCAGCATACAGACAAGTTTCTCAACACTCAAACTCCAAGGCTGGTATTTCTCACATATACCAGCCCCTCTTCACCCACCTGGGGGTTTTTCCCCCAGTTAATTAAAATAGTTGATTTATTATTTAATATTATTTTATTTCCTCCTGAAGAAATATTATTTTATTATTTACTAAGTTAGTCTTTGCCTTCCCTCACCTGTTCAGTAGAGTCCTGGTGGCCATATCCTTATTAATCCTTTTCTCTTTTCTGAACAGGTTGAAACAGTGGTACAGGATTATTTGTGGTTGGCTCTTTATTGTTTTCTTTTGTTTGCTCTCTTATTTTATACTTATTATTTTTATGACTAGGAATTATTATCATATCTTATTACTCTTATCCCTTTGAGTATTTATTTGAGCCCTCCATAAGTAAGTCTGTTCACTGAGTGCCAGGCCCTCTTCATTTAGAAGAGCCCCTGTGACATTATTTTAATTAACTCATAATTGCTTCTTTTTCTTTCATCCATTTCATTCATTTCTCTCATTCTTCAATGATGATCTTTTCATGATTTCATGATTTTTTTGATTTTTTATGATTTTTTCTCTCTCATCAATTTTCATCTCCTTCATTTCATTCAAATGAAAATTGATTCTCTTTCTCATTTTGAAATTTTGCTGACCATTTCATTTTCTCTTAATTCTAAATCAAATTTCATTTTCATTTTCTGTCTGAATTCAGGTTTTTTATCAGGTTTAATTGATTGGAATTTGGGATTAATTTATTATTGTTTCAGGAGTTATTGAATTGGGGTTATCATTGGTTGATTTTGAAAGTTCTCAAGATTATTGATTTATTGATTGATTGCTCAAGAAATTGACTGACCTCAAGACTCTGATTTGATTTAGTTGATTGATCTGATTTGATTCCTCAAGATAGCTGATTTATCCTCAAGATTTGATTTGATTGATTGATTTGAATTTTATTCCTCAAGAAAACTGGATTGATTTTTGAAGATATTGATTGAATTCCTCAAGACTTAATTGATTTTATTTTGAATTGACTTGATTTACTTGATTTGACTTATTGATTGAAATTGATTATCCATAAGAATTTGACTTTGTCATCCTCAATCTTCAAGATTTATTGATATTGAATCACTTCAAGACTATTGATTGATTTCTCAAGTTCATCAAGATTCTCATTTGATTGTTTTGGTCAAGCCTTATTTTATTCAAAGTATCACCAAGTTTTTATTCATTCTTCTTTCATGATGCCAGTTCAGCATAGCCCACCAGTCAAGAATACAAGATCCCAGAGACATCAAGCTGTTCTCACTCCTACAGCAAGGGCTCCTCTTGACCGCACACCATCAGTTCATCAACTGAGTGCAAATTTGGACAGAGGACCACCAATGGAAGGAGCAGAACCCTCCAGAAGAGGAGGTGTGAAGTCTAGAAGATCAAGATCATTCTCTGGACTATTGGGTGGTTATCCTGGTGTTTCTCAAGGGCCTAGAAGTAGATTGGGGGAAGTTGAAGATGAGGAGGGGGACGAGTCTGTGGAAGAGGATGATTCTGGGGAGACTGAAGTGGCAGATGCCTTGGAAAATGTTCCAGAGGTGCCTCAGGGTTCTAATCTAGCCCTTTCTAGTCAACCTCCTGTCTCTCAAACTGAACCAAGTCTCCTCAAGATGATGGAGCAAATGACTCAGTTCATGGGACAACTCACTCAAGCAGTTGCCCCCAGGGACAATTCCAAAGCCCCTGCTTTCAAGACTCCATCCATGAAGGCACCTGATTCTTTTGATGGTACTCAAGCTCATAAGCTGAGAGGATTTGTCCAATCCTGTCAACTAATTTTCCATAATGATCCAGCAAACTTCTTCTCTGACAGGAAGAAGGTTTTGTACTCAACTTCTTTTCTTACTGGTAGAGCTGGCAAGTGGATTGAACCTTACCTCTCAAATATATCCAATGAAGACCCTTCCTACCTCCTCAATAATTGGCCATTATTTGAATCTCAATTATTCACTCTGTTTGGTGACCCCAATGAAGTCAGGAAATCTGAACAAGAGTTGGACAATTTGAGGATGAAGGAAAGTGGTCATGTTTCCTTGTACATAGCAGATTTCAGAAGCTTAATGTCAAGAATTGGAGATTGGGGGGAAAGAGCTTACATTAATGTGTATAGAAGAGGCTTGGCATCAAGATTGTTGGACCAATTGGCTTCTCACCCTGGAACTTTTGACACTCTTCAAGAACTTATGGATGTCACTTTAGAACTAGACACAAGACATCATGAGAGGCAAAAGGAAAAGGGAAGTCATCAAGAGAAGAAGCCTCCAATCATTGGATCCAATTTCTCCAAGCCTCCTCAAAGTTCATCATCCAAGAAGCCTTATCACAATAAGAATAAGAAGGGGAAGAATTTTCAAATGTCCAAAGAAAAGCCTCATTCTGCTCTCCTCAATAAGGACAACAAATTACCTGGTACTGAAAAGGAGAGGAGGATTAAAGAAGGCTTGTGCAATTATTGTGGTCGAAAGCACCCGTTTGAAAAATGCTTCAAGAGGCCTTAGAATAGGCAAGGATCATCAGAAGGCTTCCCTAGCAAGCAGGGAAAAGCCTGAATGGGAATAATGATGTGTTCAATGGTTCTCACTTATTTCCTTCAAGAGCACAATTGTGCACTCTGAATACTAGTGTCAAAAAATCTTTAAAATTTCTTATTTTCTCTTCAATCTCTGATATTTTTTATAGTATTCTCATTGATTCTGGTGCTACAAACTTCTTTATTGCAAAGAATTTTGTTCTCAAGTACTCATTGACCATGTCAGAGCTCCCTGAAAAGATTCCTCTTTTCATTCTGGATTCCAGTGAATCCACTTCCTTGTTCATCACCCATTATACCAAGTGGGTTGTTGATTTACCTTCCTTCCCAAGCTTTGAATGGGATTTCTTTATCATAGATTCACCCAAGGGAGAAGACCTAATATTGGGCTATGATTTTCTATACCATTTTAATCCCATTATTGATTGGAAAAATGGATTGATCACCTATGATTCTAGTCATAAGGATTCTAGTGGTATTCTTTCTTCTATTAGTAATGACTTTTCCACTGCTGTCAACAGTGTTGCTCTGGTTGGTGAACTTAAGACACCTTCCTTTCCTCCTTCTGTCCATAACCCCTCCATTTTTCCCTCTCAGTCATTACTTCCATTAAGAGATGAAGTCTTCAAAGAGATAAAAGATGTTGGAGAAGATGTTGCTATATCTTCACTTCATCTCTTTCAAGGGGATATGGACCTTCCTCCTTTATCTTTTCATGCCTCCCTGGAGGAGCAGTGGGATGAGGAGGAAGAGCCAGAAGAGATTGAAACTGTGCTGAAGGTAGTCCCTCCTGTTTATCACAAATATTTGGATGTATTCTCCAAAGTGAAAGCAGAGAAACTTCCTCCACACCGTGCCTGTGATCATCATATTGAACTGGAGGGTCTTCTACTTCCAGTTGGTGTTATCTACTCTTTATCAAAGAATGAGTCAGAAACACTGCAGGCCTACATTTCAGAGAAGGGAGAGAAAGGTTTCATTAGACCAAGCTCCTCCTCAACAGGAGCACGTGTCCTTTTTGTCAAGAAAAAGGATGGTGGTCTTCATTTGTGTGTTGACTACCGCAAACTTAATGCTGTCACTAGGAAGAACAGGTATCCTGTTCCTCCAATGAATCAGCTTCTTACCGTATTCAACGGTGCTACTATCTTCTCCAAGATAGATCTGCGTGGTGCTTATAATCTCCTGAGAATTAAAGAGGGGGATGAGCATTTAACTGCCTTTAGAACCAAATATGGTAGTTATGAGTATTTGGTTATTCCATTTGGCTTAACCAATGCTCCAGCTTCATTCCAAAATCTTGTGAATGATATCTTTGCAGATTATTTGGATATTTTTGTTTTAGTGTACTTAGATGATATTATGGTCTTCTCTAGCTCTTTGAATGAACATGTTAAACATGTGGCCTCTGTTCTCCAAAGGCTGAGAGACAATAATTTGTTTGCTAAAGCCTCAAAGTGTGTATTCCATGCCTCAAGTGTGGAATACTTGGGCTATGTTGTTTCAAGTGAAGGCCTCAAGATGGATTCTTCAAAAGTTCAGCAAATCCTCAATTGGCCACAGCCAAAGAACATCAAAGCACTCCAATCTTTCATTGGCTTTGCCAACTTTTATCGTTGTTTCATTAAAAATTATTCCAAGAAAATTTCTTCTCTCACTTCCCTCCTTAGAAAAGATTCTCCTTTCATCTTCAATGAGGAAGCTCTTAGTCAGTTTCAGTCACTGAAAGAAGCTTTCACCACTGCTCCTGTCTTATCCCACTTTAATCCTTCTCTACCAACTATTGTAGAGACTGATACTTCTGATTATGCCTTGGGTGCTGTACTGAGTCAGGTGAATGACTCTGGAGAGCATCCCATTGCATTTGATAGCCACAAGCTCCTCCCAGCTGAGCTCAACTATGAAATTCATGACAAGGAACTCCTTGGCATAGTTTGGGCCCTCCAGCACTGGAGAGCCTTCCTTCTTTCTCTTTCTGATTCCTTTGAAGTCTTGACAGACCACTCTTCCCTTCAATATTTTATGTCCTCCAAAGTCCTTACTCGCCGTCAAGCCCGTTGGGCAGAGTTTCTTTCTGAATTTCACTTTTCTATCACTTACCGCCCGGGCAGACTGGCCACTTTACCAGATTCCTTGTCACGTCGGGACGACATGTACCCAGAGGGGGGGTGGACTTCATCAGCAAAAATCCTCAAAACTTTCATCAAGTTCTCAAGCAGAATGAAATTTAAGAATCAAGATTTTTCTCAATCAAAGTTGAAGTTTTCTCAGATTTAGTTGATCAAATTCAGAAGGCAGTATGGCAAGACAAAGATTATAAGGAAATTCTCAAACAATTAGCAAAAAGTGAATCAGTTTCAGATTATTCTCTTGAACCTCAAGCCAAATTTTTATTATTCAAAGATAGAGTAGTCATTCCAAGAAGTCATGAACTTCAATTGGATATCCTTCAAAAGCGTCATGACTCACCGTTGGCTGGCCACCCTGGCCAGGAGAAGACCCTCAAACTCATCAAGAGGGATTTTTATTGGGCTGGCATGAATCAAATCATCAAGGACTATGTGTCCGCATGTCAGCAATGTTCAAGAAACAAGAACATTCACCATAAGAAGTTTGCATTACTCAAACCTCTTCAAATTCCATCTGGTCCTTGGAATTCACTTTCAATGGACTTTATCACTCAATTGCCTATGTCAAGCAACTTTGGTTCAATTTTAGTAGTTGTAGACAGATTCTCAAAAATGGCAATATTTATTCCAACTTATTCCACAATCACTGCTTTGGACTTAGCTCAAATATTCATTAGTCATGTATTTTCCAAACATGGCCTTCCAATCAGTATTGTTAGTGATAGAGGTTCATTATTTGTTTCATCATTTTGGACTCAATTGTGTCAGCAGCTCAAGATATCAAGAGATCTTTCAACTGCCTTTCACCCTGAAACAGATGGACAGACAGAGAGGGTAAATCAGATTCTAGAACAGTATCTTTGGATGTATGTCAGTTACCATCAAGATGACTGGCACACCTGGCTCCCTCTGGCTGAATTTGCCTATAATAATGCAGAACATTCATCAACCAAGCAATCACCCTTTTTCACCATTTATGGAAGAAATCCCAGCTTTGACTCAATCCATGTTTCTCAAGACTCACCTGCTGGAAAGTTATCAACAAAACTTCAATCAGTACAGCAAGTTGTCAAAGAAGAATTAGAGTCAGCAATAAGGAGATTCAAGAAGTATGCAGATAGAAATAGAGCAATTCCACCTGATTTCCAACCTGGGGACAAAGTATGGCTAGCTTCCAAGAACATCAAGACAACAAGACCCACCAAGAAACTTTCAGAAAGATGGTCGGGACCCTTTGAAGTTTTCAAGAATATTGGCAGCCATGCATATCACCTCAAGTTGCCTCAACAATGGAAGTCAGTTCACCCTGTTTTCCATGTGTCCTTGTTAGAACCAGTGAAGCAATCAACTATCCCAAATCGACATCAATTGCCACCACCTCCAGTTATAGTGGAAGAGCAAGAAGAATGGGAAGTGGCTCAGGTTCTGGACTCAAAACTCAAGAGAGGTTCATTATGGTATTTAGTGGAGTGGAAAGGATTCAATGAAGACCCAGAAAGAACAACTTGGAAACCAGCTTCCAACCTTACCAGCTCCCCAGACCTTGTCAAGGATTTTCACACTTTGTATTCAGACAAGCCTGGCCCAAATGCCTCAAGAGTTTGAATTATGGTGCTTGGTGGGGATTGGAGTTTATGAAAGTAAGTTCCTCTCCTGGCATGCACCTTTAAGGGGGTATTCTACCCAAATTTGTTGTAAGCATCACCTTGGCCACTTTGTGAGCACTTGTCAATTCTCTGGACAGGTTCAGAAGGCCTTGCAACATCATACCCTCAAGATTTTGGACCTTTCATCATGATATGGCCCAATATTTTCTCTTATTTTCTTTTCTTTCTTTAATCATGCCATAAATTATCTTCAAGACATTCATTACCACAATTCATGTTATGGCATAATTTCTTTTTCATTTATGGTGCTTGGTGGGGAGTTGAAGTTATGAAAGTAAGTTCCATCTCCTGGTATGCATCCCTGAGGGGTCTACTTCTTGTAAAACATTACCTTGGCCACGCTGTGAGCATCAAACGCTTGATTTTATCTTTCAGAAAATTTTGGCCAAAATCAAGCAACTCACCACAAGAAGGACAACCCTCAGGCATTTCTTATTCCTTTCTTTACTTTCTTTTTCTCTCAATTCTTTCTCATTTTTATTTTTTATTTTTTATTTGATTTTCTTTTACTTGTATCTTTTATTTTTATTTCTTATTTTTATTTTTCTTTCTTATTTCAAAAATCAGTAGTCATCACTCCCATATCATGTTTGGGGAGTCAATTCATTCAATAATCAAAGAGCAAAACACTAGTAATGGTAAAGACCACCTACAGATAACCCTCATCAAAACTTCTTCAAGTCAGCCTTAAACTCATTCCTTAAGACCAAATTTGAAAGCCAAAAACCCAATCAGCAAGGCATTTATGGCAATTGGCCAGTCAGGGAGGAGATAAGAAGAAAGACATTCAGGAAGAAATCAAGATCAAAAAGGAAACCCTGCTTCAAATGGCCCAATTGGCCAATTTCATGAATTTATGCACTTTGGCACAAATGGCCATATCAGACCTCAAAACTTCAAAATTGCTCTATTTTATCATTTTTCATCAAAATATGCTTAAATATGCATATTGGCAAATTTGCGCATTTTGCACATTTTTGCGCATTTGCGCACTTTTGCGCAAAAGGCCTTTTTTTCTTGTCAAAAGGCTTCAAAAGGCCTTTTTGGCCGATTTCATCATAATTGCGCATTTGCGCACTTTGCGCAAAATGGACAGAACACTATATCAGGCCATTTTTTCATCATTCATCAAGTTTTTCAATTTTTCCACCAATGTATGCCATTATGGCATATATGCACAATTGCGCACTTTGCGCAAAATGGCCAGACCACTTTAAAAGGCCATTTTTCATGATTAATCAAATTTTTTCAAGTTTTTCACCAATATATGCCATTATGGCATATATGCGCATTTGCGCACTTTGCGCAAATTGGCCAAAATCCCCTTTAATCACAAAATCAAGGATTTTGGCCAGGACTTCTGAAATGGTCCAAAACCTCAAGTGTTGGTCAATTTATGCCAACACTCTCAAGATGAAAATTATGATGAAATCAGGTGTCCTTGGGACATAAGCCCAGGTCACCACCTTTTCTGTGAGCCTTAGAGGTAATTTCATATACCCAAAAGACCACAAATATAAAAAATAACATATTAATATAAATAACATAAATTTATTTATATTATTAAAATAAAAATCAAAATTTAAATATAAAATTATATTAAAAAAAAAAAAAAAAATTAAATATAATTTAAAAATAAAATTACTTTAAATTTTGTAAATATAAAATTACATTTATACTTGAAAAATTTAAGTAAAAATGAAATTTTAACAAAATTGTGAAAAAATAAATAAATTTGGAAAAAAGTTAAATAAATTTTATTATAACTTTTTATCCAATAAATAAACATATAAATTTTATTTCACCATTGGATTCCTCATAAAAAATCAGGTGGGGTCACCTCTGAGTGAAATTTTTGTAACTCAACTCTAAATAAGCTTAAATTAAGTTTTTAGTATTTTCAATACAAAAGTTGAAAATCCTCAAAACCTTAATTTAATTCACACCACATGTGGTGTTAACCATCAATTTTTGTGTTAAAATTGAGGTGTTGTGTTTAGTTTAGAAGTTATGAGGAATTGAAGTATTTTCAATTGAATTCAATTGAAATGTCAAAATGTGCGCGTGTATTACATAAGTGAACTTTGATTTACATATGAGGTGTCAATTATTACTGTATTGTACTGTACAATTTAATTGAATTACATATGTAAATTATAAGTATAATACATGATGAGGAATTAAAGGAAAAATAAATTGGAAAGATTAAATTTGGGGGGGAAAAGGAACTCCAGCTCTAAGGGGGAGCTAGACCCCCAAAATCCTTGCTGACAGGCGTGGGATGTCAAAATTCACGCAAAAGTTCATCACTTTTGGCCTGGAATTGAGTTACAGGGTCTGTGGACTCAATTGATGATGAGGTTTTGATACCAACTGGGGTAGTTTTAGCTGTTGCCAAGAGGGTAAAACTACCCTTAAGATAAAACAATCATAATAAAAACAGTTTTAACTGGTTTCTACGCCTCTGACACACATTCTGACGTGTTTTGAAGGATCTAGGCCTGGTATTGCTATAGTAATGGCTGATTTAAGGGTCTAAAATGGCTAAAAATGGCTAAAAATGGCTTAAACCAGCCCTTTTTGGTCTAAACCAGGGTTCAATGATGCCATAATTGGCTTTTCTGTTGTCAGACTGTTTTTCACGACTGACAAGAGTAAATTTTACTTTTGGAGCAAGAGAATTGATGGCTATAAAAGAATGTCTTCTTTGCCCCACTTTTCTCTTCATGTTAGAATCTTTTCCTTTTATTAATTAGTTTAAAACTGTTAAACCAATCAATAAAAGATTCCAACCACCCTTTTCAAATCATTTTAATCCTTTTAACCACGTGAAAAAATCATTATAATCATTGTTTGTAACTCTTATAATCATTTTTACCCCTGAACCACCCCAAAAGTGAATTAAAGCATCTTTCATCACTGTAAACTTTGTCACTTTGTTTCCAAATTCACTCTGGTCACTTTTGGGCGTGTTTTCTCTTTAATATTCTTTTTAAAGACTTTGTTCTTTAATTAATTGCTTGCAGTTCTTTGCTCAATTAATTCGAATTGAAATTGCTCTTGAAGAAATTTCTTTTGTAGCCTTAAAATATCTCTTGTAGAGTATTTTTTGGATAAATCTTTATTGTTGGTAAAACAATAAATTTTTATATTATTGTTTTATACTAATAAAGTTATAAACAATAAAATTGGCGTGTTTTCTCTTAAAAATAATATTTCATACTATTTTTAACTGAATTTTACCTTATACAAATTTTGAGGACAGGAAAAGTACTTGATTTTTAATCAAAGTTTCATATCCACACCTTACATTTGGGGGCCCAGCCGTGATATTTTACCTGTGACATATTTTTTTTACTCTTTTTAAATCTTTTTTCTTATATTGAAAAATTTAAAAACATATAAAAAATACTTATAATCCAAAAAAATCCTTAAAAAATAATTTTTTTCATATTATAAGTGAGGCTTATATTTTTATTTCTTTTTTGAAATAACCTTTTTTTTACTTAATTAATTGGCTTTTTCATTAATTTTAGTGTCTGACAACGTGGTAAGACAAGAAAACATTGAAACAGCCTCAACAGTTACCAGTATTATTCCTGCAAGCACTGTGATTTCAGACCATAATAGCACTGTTATTGTGACTCAAAATAACCAAACTGAGCCAATAACCTCTGAATTAATTAACTTGGATATAAGTAATACCCTTCAGAGAGCTAAAAATTTGACAAATAGTGAGTTTTTTGACGTAAAATTACTATTTTTAACCTTTCTAATCATAAATATGCCTTCAACCAGATCAGGAGCAAGCTATAAACCCTCAAGCAGCTCCCAAAAAGGTCATAGACGTGATTATGGCAGAAGCCAATCAGATACAGAAGGACAAGGGTCAGTAAAAGACTTCCACAACAATAAATTGTCCAATTCTGAAGCTGATGACACTATTTTACCTTCAAAAAGAGCTGACACCGCCACAAGAAGCCTCAGTGGACATTTACAAAGCCAGCCAGAAGGCTTACAACAATGCACTTCAGTACAAAGAGTACCAGATCCTTGCAGATCTGTGGAGAAACTGCATGAATTCATACCTAACTGTAAGAAAATTCTTGGGCCATCCCAACACTTGCAAATTGCTCAATGGATGGCATCCATTGATGGAGAAGAAAAACATGATGCTTTTGACACTGGAATGGAGGAAAAACAACCCTCCACCACCAAAACCAGTGCCAAAAACAGCCCCAGTGGCCAGCAGCAGCAATTCCAACGTGAAAAAGCAGCCACAACCTCCAAACAAGGGCAAAGGGAAGGCACAAGCTCCAAAACCTTACAGCCAGGGCTACAGGATTCCAAAGATTCAACAGGATGCCATGGAAAATGTATTTCAGATGGCCAGAACCATGATGGAATTACAGAAGAAGGAGGAAGCCAGATTAAGGTTCCAGAAATGATTTCTGACATATTTGATTCCATCCCAGAGTTGTATAATGCTATAAATGACGTGAAAAAACATCTTTCTGATAAAAATGACACCATTTGTAACAACATTAAAACAAACAACCTGAGTCTGTGCGAAATTAATGAAACACTTATGTGTTTTGAAAAAGTTTTAAGAACAATTAAAAATTCTAATAATGACAATTCTTCTAACATTAAAATAAATGAACAATCTGCCATTATTAAAGAAGTAACAGATAAATATTCTAAATTCAATATTGATGACATGATTGAAACAAGAATTAAACAAGCCATAAATATTATCAAGACAGATAACAAGAAAGTCCTTGATGACATTTCAAATTCATTTACTGAAGTAAAGACATATACCATTGCCTTGAAAAAGTGTTTTGATGCTTCACAAGAAGAAGTATCATAATTATCAATGAAATTGAATCAAGTCACTGCTGATAATACAAGACAGACAGAGTTATGGCAAGAACTTACACATAAAGAAGACATGTATAAAATTGAAGTAATAAATTTAATACAAAGCTTCCAACATGAATACAGAAATTCCCAAAGGTGTAGCAACAGTAAAATGAATGACATTGAACAAATACTGAACACCTTACCAAGAATGTCTACACCTCTAAATCAAAATGAGGGCACAAGAATTTCAAATCCACAAGTATTGGATCCTGATAATTCACAATTAAAAAATGAATTATCCACTTCTTTTCATAACTTGGAACCATCAATGGGCCAAGCACTCTTGAAAGAAGTTCCAAAACTTAAAGAATGGCCTCACTTCAGTGGTGAAGGAGAGTATGACCATATGAAATTCATTAGAGGTATTGACATGATCAAAGAGGATTTTGAATTACCAGACAGATTGGTAACAGCCAGGTTTAACACCTTGTTTACCAGATCAGCTCACAGATGGTACATCAAAATAAGACAAGCACATGGACACCAGAGTTGGACTTGGTGGAAAACCCAAATCATCAACAAATGGGCAAATGATGCTTGGAGGTTTAAAGTTGAAACAGCCTTTGAATCTGCCAAATTTAATGCTGATAAAGACAAAGCTTTACCATGGTTTTGCCAACAAAAGGACAGATTAACAGCATTATATCCTGACATGTCAGAATTTATGATCCATAGAAAAATTCTGAGACAATGTGGAGGTGACTTAGAGCATGCTGTCAAAAGCAGGACTACTGAACAATTTTCAGCAGAGGATATTATCAATATACTAGAAGAAGTAACCACCAGAGCCAAAATTGGTTCTAGTAGGGTGAATCTTAAAACAAGGTTTAATACACCTTGGAAAGATTCTGTGGACAAAAACCCCAAAGAAAATTCTAGTAATATTAAATATAAATCTGCAGATACAGTCAGAAAATGCCATATTTGCCAAAGCACCACCCATTTAGCCAATACATGTCCAAAAAGGGGGAAAATCAATGAAATTGACATTGAAAAGGAACCAGATGTTGAAAAAGAAGACATAATTGAAGACAATTCAGATGATAAGTCATCCATATTTTCTGAATCTTCAAAAGATATAGAAAATATCAATGCCACTTTTGACATCATGGAATCTTATTCCCACTTACCACAATTGAGCAATGGTCAAGTTGATTTATCAAAAGTTCAAGATGCACAACTTATGAAGACAAAACCAAATAGAGGAAAAGGTTATACAGCTGGTAACTCCTGTATAACAGAAGTGGTGATTGACAACAAACCCACCAAACTTTTGCTTGACCCAGGAGCCTTCTGCTCTTGTGTTGGAAAATCCTTTCTTAAAACTTGTGTGCCAAATTTTGAAGACCAATTGTTACCAATTGATGGTATAAAATTCAACAGTGCAAGTAACCCAATGAAAGCATTGGGAATCTTTGAGACCAATGTCATATTCCCACACATAAATGGGAATTTAAGGATCACAGTTGAATTTGTTGTTATGGAAAATTGCTCTAGTACCCATTTTATATTGGGAAATGACTATTTGATCATGTATGGGATAGATTTACATAATAACAAAGACAGATACTTTACAATTGGGGACAATAAGCGCCAGGAATTTGCCTTTTTACCATTTAAAAGACAAATTACAGTAAACAAAGTATCACCAGTCAACTTAGAGTTAGAAAAATTCAAGTCTGAACAGTTAAATGAGGCTGAGATAAGCCTTCATCTGACTGATAAACAAGAAAATGAACTTTCTTCCCTTTTGTATGACCACAAAGGAGCATTTGCTACAGACAAAGAACCTCTGGGAGCAATTATTGGTCATGAAGTTGACATCATTCTTAACATTGAGAGACCTTATCCACCACTCTTGAGAAGACCTGCTTATCCAGCAAGTCCAAAATCAAGAGAAGCTCTAGAAATTCATATCAAAGAACTTCTAGACCTTGGTGTAATAAGAAAAGTAGGCCACAATGAGGAAGTAGAAATAACTACACCAGTCATAGTGGCGTGGCATAATGGAAAATCCAGAATGGTTGGGGACTTTAGAGCTCTGAACACTTACACTGTTCCAGACAGATACCCAATACCAAAAATCCAAATTGCCCTTACTCAAATATCTCAAGCAGTGTATATAACCACTATGGATGCCCTTAAAGGATTCCATCAAAATGTGGTAACACCAAGAGCAAGAAAATACTTGAGAATTATTGTTCATTGTGGAGTGTATGAATACTTAAGGATGCCCTTTGGTATCAAAAATGCACCTTCACACTTCCAAAGAATGATGAATGAAATCTTCCCTGAAGAACTCTCAGAGGGATGGTTAATCATTTACATTGATGACATTATTATCTGTTCAAAGACTTGGGAGGAACACATGTACAGATTATCAAGAGTTTTGACAAAAATCCAATCAGTAAACATGAAAATCTCCTTGAAGAAATGTCATTTTGGATTTAAAGAACTTAAGGCACTAGGACATGTTGTATCTGGTTTGTCCCTTGGAATTGATAAAAACAAATTTGCAGCAGTATTGTTAAAACCCATGCCTCAGAATAAGAAGGAAATTCAGTCATTCTTGGGTTTTGCAGGATATTACAGGCAACACATTAAAGACTTTGCATCCATAGCAAGACCACTTTATAAGTTGTGTGACAAAGACACAGTATTTGAGATGACTGTTGACAGAGTCAAAGCTTTTGAATCTCTAAGAGAAGCATTGACCACTGCTCCACTCTTACTGATGCCAGACTTTAAATTACCTTTCAAACTGTATATTGATGCATCAGGGGATGGACTAGGTGCTGCACTTCACCAAGTTCAGATCATAAATGACAAACCTGTAGAAGGACCAATATGTTTCATATCCAGACAAATCAAACCAACTGAAGCCAGATATGGAGCAAGTCAAATGGAATGTCTATGCCTTGTCTGGGCCTTGGAGAAATTGAACTATTTCTTAGAGGGATGTGTTTTTGAAGTAATAACAGATTGTACAGCTGTGAAATCACTTTTGAACATGAAAACACCTAACAGACACATGCTCAGATGGCAAATAGCCATACAAGAACACAGAGGCAATATGACTATTGTTCATAAAGATGGGAATATTCATAAGAATGCAAATGGACTAAGCAGATGGCCATTACCAAATAACATTTATAATCCTGCTTATGTTCCAGAAGAAGCCTCACCACAAATTCCAATAGAAGGAATAAGTGTTACAGACTTGAACACCACCTTCTTTGAAGAAGTCAGAAATAGTTACACTCAAGATAAGAATTGTAGCATCTTATGCCAATTACTTAACAAAGACTGTAAAGACAACTCTCTAATACATGCCTTGGATGAAGTATGGAGAAAATCTTATAATGAAGGAAGATTTCACCTACTGGATGGTATAATTTACCACAGAACCAAGCACACATGTGTCATGACAGTTGTAGACAGGTCATTAATCAATCTTGTACTGAAAGAATGCCATGATAGTCCCTTTTCAGGACATCTTTCTGAAGACAGAACAAGAGAGAAAGTGAAGACCTGCATATGGTGGCCAATGTGGCAAAAGGATGTTGCAGAGTATTGCAAAACCTGTGACAGATGCCAAAAGGCAAATAAATCCACTGGCAAAAGACTTGGAAATATGATGAAAATCCAAGAACCAAACAGACCTTGGGAAATTGTCCATATGGATTGGGTAACTGGCCTACCACCAGGAGGTGATAGGAGCTATAATGCTTGCCTAGTAATTGTGGACAGATTCAGTAAAACTCCTGAGGAGATTCAGACACACTAGAAACACCAATATTACAAAGTAATATTCTTTTTTTAGGGGGAGGGAATGTGAGCCTTAGAGGTAATTTCATATACCCAAAAGACCACAAATATAAAAAATAACATATTAATATAAATAACATAAATTTATTTATATTATTAAAATAAAAATCAAAATTTAAATATAAAATTATATTAAAAAAAAAAAAAAAATTAAATATAATTTAAAAATAAAATTACTTTAAATTTTGTAAATATAAAATTACATTTATACTTGAAAAATTTAAGTAAAAATGAAATTTTAACAAAATTGTGAAAAAATAAATAAATTTGGAAAAAAGTTAAATAAAATTTATTATAACTTTTTATCCAATAAATAAACATATAAATTTTATTTCACCATTGGATTCCTCATAAAAAATCAGGTGGGGTCACCTCTGAGTGAAATTTTTGTAACTCAACTCTAAATAAGCTTAAATTAAGTTTTTAGTATTTTCAATACAAAAGTTGAAAATCCTCAAAACCTTAATTTAATTCACACCACATGTGGTGTTAACCATCAATTTTTGTGTTAAAATTGAGGTGTTGTGTTTAGTTTAGAAGTTATGAGGAATTGAAGTATTTTCAATTGAATTCAATTGAAATGTCAAAATGTGCGCGTGTATTACATAAGTGAACTTTGATTTACATATGAGGTGTCAATTATTACTGTATTGTACTGTACAATTTAATTGAATTACATATGTAAATTATAAGTATAATACATGATGAGGAATTAAAGGAAAAATAAATTGGAAAGATTAAATTTGGGGGGGAAAAGGAACTCCAGCTCTAAGGGGGAGCTAGACCCCCAAAATCCTTGCTGACAGGCGTGGGATGTCAAAATTCACGCAAAAGTTCATCACTTTTGGCCTGGAATTGAGTTACAGGGTCTGTGGACTCAATTGATGATGAGGTTTTGATACCAACTGGGGTAGTTTTAGCTGTTGCCAAGAGGGTAAAACTACCCTTAAGATAAAACAATCATAATAAAAACAGTTTTAACTGGTTTCTACGCCTCTGACACACATTCTGACGTGTTTTGAAGGCTCTAGGCCTGGTATTGCTATAGTAATGGCTGATTTAAGGGTCTAAAATGGCTAAAAATGGCTAAAAATGGCTTAAACCAGCCCTTTTTGGTCTAAACCAGGGTTCAATGATGCCATAATTGGCTTTTCTGTTGTCAGACTGTTTTTCCCGACTGACAAGAGTAAATTTTACTTTTGGAGCAAGAGAATTGATGGCTATAAAAGAATGTCTTCTTTGCCCCACTTTTCTCTTCATGTTAGAATCTTTTCCTTTTATTAATTAGTTTAAAACTGTTAAACCAATCAATAAAAGATTCCAACCACCCTTTTCAAATCATTTTAATCCTTTTAACCACGTGAAAAAATCATTATAATCATTGTTTGTAACTCTTATAATCATTTTTACCCCTGAACCACCCCAAAAGTGAATTAAAGCATCTTTCATCACTGTAAACTTTGTCACTTTGTTTCCAAATTCACTCTGGTCACTTTTGGGCGTGTTTTCTCTTTAATATTCTTTTTAAAGACTTTGTTCTTTAATTAATTGCTTGCAGTTCTTTGCTCAATTAATTCCAATTGAAATTGCTCTTGAAGAAATTTCTTTTGTAGCCTTAAAATATCTCTTGTAGAGTATTTTTTGGATAAATCTTTATTGTTGGTAAAACAATAAATTTTTATAATATTATTGTTTTATACTAATAAAGTTATAAACAATAAAATTGGCGTGTTTTCTCTTAAAAATAATATTTCATACTATTTTTAATTGATTTTTACCTTATACAAATTTTGAGGACAGGAAAAGTACTTGATTTTTAATCAAAGTTTCATATCCACACCTTACATTTTCAAAGCCATGAGGACTCAAGAAAACTTTAGTGAAGACACTCAAGACAAGAATGAACATGGTTTAAGAAGAATGAAGGCATTTTGAAGGACAAGAGGGAATTCAGAATCAAGATCAAGGAGAAGATATCTACAAGGTATTAAATGAAGAATTTGTTTGAGTATTGATCAAAGAAGAAAGTTAATGGGATAAATTTAAGGAATTGGGGGAAAGAACTGTATGGATTGATTGCAAGCTCATCAAGACTCACTATACTTATGGTTCTCAGAGCTCACCACTTTCAAGAGGGGGATAATGTCACAGCCAAGGAGGCAGGGGAATTACCAATCATCTTCAACAATCAAGTATTTCATTGATACCCTTCAAAACCCAATCAGCAAGGGGGTTTCATTCAACAGTCTCCAAATACAGTTTTCAGACCTCAATACAGTTTCATACAGGCAAGACCCAAATACAGGATTCACCAAATACAAGACTGTAATCAATACAGGCGCAAATACCTGTATTGACTGTATAACCTGTATTGGACTCACCAATACAGGATTCAATCCCACATCCAACTTCTTCCAGCATACAGACAAGTTTCTCAACACTCAAACTCCAAGGCTGGTATTTCTCACATATACCAGCCCCTCTTCACCCACCTGGGGGCTTTTCCCCCAGTTAATTAAAATAGTTGATTTATTATTTAATATTATTTTATTTCCTCCTTAAGAAATATTATTTTATTATTTACTAAGTTAGTCTTTGCCTTCCCTCACCTGTTCAGTAGAGTCCTGGTGGCCATATCCTTATTAATCCTTTTCTCTTTTCTGAAAAGGTTGAAACAGTGGTACAGGATTATTTGTGGTTGGCTCTTTATTGTTTTCTTTTGTTTGCTCTCTTATTTTATACTTATTATTTTTATGACTAGGAATTATTATCATATCTTATTACTCTTATCCCTTTGAGTATTTATTTGAGCCCTCCATAAGTAAGTCTGTTCACTGAGTGCCAGGCCCTCTTCATTTAGAAGAGTCCCTGTCACACCATCCTACTGTTCTTAGTATTTTTACATGGTATAGCTTCTTAAAGAAGTGGTACCCTTATAATTAAACAGGTATAATTATAAATGTAATTATTGTAGGGTTTATTATTGTAAACAACAGGTAAACAATGCACCCAGGGCTATCAATAGCACTGACCATCACTGAATGCTTTTAGTATAGCCCTCTTAACAATCTCATAATTAATTAATCATCACTTTTTTTGTGTCAAACTCAGATTTATAGATTTTATTACCATTCTGAAGCTTTATCATAGAGTCACCCTGACACATCTACCAAGTTGTTTATGGCCATTGGACCTGAAGTCTTTCTGCAAGCCTCTTGATCACTTGGGAGAGGTCCTGATTGAGTGAGAGAATTCAGACCATCAAATTCAGCCAGATGGATTGTGTGTGCCATGCAATTAATCACATTGTCAGATGTAGAAAATGATGGTATTAAGTGTTGGATCTCTTGAGCCATGAAATTTTTTGCTGAGGAATTATCCATTGTAATTCAAATTGTTTTTCTTTTAGGTTCATAGAAGTGGAGGATCATTTTGAAATGGTTTGCAAGTGAGATACCAGAGTGGTCACCTGCATGAATGAGATATTCAGCGACTGGAACAACTGGAGAAAGAAAAACTTACCTTCAATCTTCGTAAAGCCCAAGAGAACTAATTTGTTTTTATAATTGGAATCAATAAAATGAGCAGCTATTGCCCTAAAGGCTTTCATATTTGGACTGGTCCAAAGGTTCGTGGTGAAGGAAAGAAAAGTGCTACTTTTGATTCTTGTGTTGGAGATGTGTTTTTAATGAAAGTAAAAGATGTTGGATGGGTGTCCAGTTAGAGCCCTTATTTGAGCAAGGATATAAACAAACAATGGATTGCACAGCTCAAATACTGTCAGGATGAAACTATGATAAAGGTGTAAATAGGCTAGTTTACAACTTTAACTATGTTTGTAACACGGTAAAAATGGTTTAAAAAGGTTTATAAGGGTAGAAGAAGGTTTTGATTTAAGATCAAAAGGGCTTTACTATAGATAATATAGTGGTGGTGAGCGCTGTTGAAAGCCCTGGGTGCAGCTTTATCTGTTGGGTTACAATAAGAAGAGACTACAATAATTAAAACTTACAATTATACCTGACTATTAACCAAGAGTGAACCTGTTTTTGACAGTTTACTACATAGGTTCTTCAAGATCAGGATGAGGAAACAATTCTGGCTGTGAAAAGCCTCCTTTTTATCCTGAAATGGGGTGGAAAGGGTGCTAGGCCTTTCCACGTAGAGGAAGTGAATATTTTTTCACCCCCTAGTACTGGTTTGTGGTTTGCAAACAGACTGTATAACCTGTATTGGGCTCAGATGTGGTTTTGAAATCACATCTGGGCAGTTTTCACCAATACAGGGTGAAATTTTCATCTGGGGACCTCTGTGAGCCTTGGAGGTAATTTCATATACCCAAAAGACCACAAATACAAAAATAACATATTGATATAAATAAAATAAATTTATTTATATTATTAAACTAAAAATCAAAATATAAATATAAAATTATATCAAAAATAAAAAATTAATTACAATTTAAAAATAAAAATACATTAAATTTTGTAAGTATAAAATTACATTTATACTTGAAAAAATTGAGTAAAAATGAAATTTTAACAAAATTGTGAAAAAATAAATAAAATTGGAAAAAAGTTAAATAAAAATTATCATAACTTTTTATCCAATAAATAAACACATAAAAATTATTTCACCATTGGATTTGTCATAAAAAATCAGGTGGGGTCACCTCTGAGTGAAATTCTTGTAACTCAACTCTAAATAAGCTTAAATTAAGCTTTTAGTATTTTCAATAAAAAAGTTGAAAATCCTCAAAACTTTAATTTAATTAACACCACATGTGGTGTTAACCATCAATTTTTGTGTTAAAATTGAGGTGTTGTGTTTAGCTTAGAAGTTATGAGGAATTGAAGTATTTTCAATTGAATTCAATTGAAATGTCAAAATGTGTGCGTGTATTACATAAGTGAACTTTGATTTACATATGAGGTGTCAATTATTACTGTATTGTAATTCACAATTCAATTGAATTACATATGTAAATTATAAGTATAATACATGATGAGGAATTAAAGGAAAAATAAATTGGAAAGATTAAATTTGGGGGGGAAAAGGAACTCCAGCTCTAAGGGGGAGCTAGACCCCCAAAATCCTTGCTGACAGGCGTGGGATGTCAAAATTCACGCAAAAGTTCATCACTTTTGGCCTGGAATTGAGTTACAGGGTCTGTGGACTCAATTGATGATGAGGTTTTGATACCAACTGCGGTAGTTTTAGCTGTTGCCAAGAGGGTAAAACTACCCTTAAGATAAAACAATAATAGTAAAAACAGTTTTAACTGGTTTCTAAGCCCCTTGCACACATTCTGACGTGCTTTGAAGGCTCTAGGCCTGGTATTGCTATAGTAATGGCTGATTTAAGGGTCTAAAATGGCTAAAAATGGCTAAAAATGGCTCAAACCAGCCCTTTTTTGGTCTAAACCAGGGTTCAGTGATGCCATAATTGACTTTTCTGTTGTCAGACTGTTTTTCACGACTGAAAAGAGTAAATTTTACTTTTGGAGTAGGAGAATTGATGGCTATAAAAGAATGTCTTCTTTGCCCCTCTTTTCTCTTCATGTTAGAATCTTTTCCTTTTATTAATTAGTTTAAAACTGTTAAACCAATCAATAAAAGATTCCAACCACCTTTTTAAATCATTTTGAACCTTTTAACCACGTGAAAAAATCATTATAATCATTTTTTGTAACTCTTATAATCATTTTTTACCCCTGAACCATCCCAAAAGTGAATTAAAGCATCTTTCATCACTGTTAACTTTGTCACTTTGTTTCCAAATTCACTCTGGTCACTTTTGGGCGTGTTTTCTCTTCAATATTCTTTTTAAAGACTTTGTTCTTTAATTAATTGCCTGCAGTTCTTTGCTCAATTAATTCCAATTGAAATTGCTCTTGAAGAGATTTCTTTTGTAGCCTTAAAATATCTCTTGTAGAGTATTTTTTGGATAAATTTTTATTGTTGGTAAAA
Organism: Austropuccinia psidii; assembly: GCA_023105745.1. NCBI lineage: Eukaryota > Fungi > Basidiomycota > Pucciniomycetes > Pucciniales > Sphaerophragmiaceae > Austropuccinia > Austropuccinia psidii. Next base: position 73,402,904 of record JALGQZ010000001.1, on the reverse strand, counting down.
CAATAAATTTTTATAATATTATTGTTTTATACTAATAAAGTTATAAACAATAAAATTGGCGTGTTTTCTCTTAAATGTAATATTTCTTATTAATTTTAATTGATTTTACCTTATACAAATTTTGAGGACAGGAAAAGTACTTGATTTTTAATCAAAGTTTCATATCCACACCTTACAACCTCACAGCCTGATTCTGATGTGTATGACGCGTAGAATGCTGTACAGAAGCTGTATGGGACCCCAGTATTGACTGACATATGAGGTATTGAAGTAAAAACAAGCTTCTTTGTCTATTTGACACCTCATATTCATGGTTATGGGATATTACCCCATGGTAAGGCTGTATTGGTCAGAAGGTGGGATTTTTACCTTAAAACAGCTATAACTTTGTCTGTTTTTGAGATATCAACATCAAAACTGAACCAGTGTGTAGCCCTGTATGTTTTCTACACAATGGTACCTTATTCGATATGGTTATCATTAAATATGGCAAAGCTATACCATGTACAAGATGTTTGTACATATGTGTGTTTTGGGCAAAAAGCTGTATTGAGCTTGTTTGCCCCATAACTTCTTCTGTAGTTGAGATATGGGGAAATGGATGACACTATCAGAGAGCCCTTATTGTGCTCTCTTCAAAAAGACCCCACTTCAAGTATCTCACACCAAAACTGTAGAAGTTATATGAGAGGTGAATGTTTTGTTCAACCTTATTTGGCTTGAAATTGACCATAACTCTAGTAATATTGGTGCTAGCTCAGTTTGGCTGGTACCATTGGATAGCCCTGAATTAGAGCTTCACTTTGAGTACACATTTGATGGGGTTAAGCCTCTCCTTCTAGATTTTAGATGAGAGGTGAAAATTAAGGTTTATGCTCAGCAATAACTTTAAGCAGGAATAACTTTGTTATTCTTAGTCCTATGGTGAGGGGACTTATATTTTCAGAAAGGGGTGAGTTTCCTCTTTCCTTTGATAGCTTTTGAGCTGATTTGGCTCAGCTCCATGTTCTGGTGATATCTTGGCTATACCATTGGTTTATGGTATTTTGACTGTCATGCTTGTGCTCTGGTTTTGAGTCACAGGCTGACATACCCTCCCTCTAAAATGGCTCATCATTGATGAGAATGTTCAGTACTCCTAGAGGCCCTGAATCTCCTTATATGAAGGTTCCCATGTGGTATGGCATCTTCTGCCAACCAGTTGCCTTTATGAGCTGTTTGGTGCTTGAATCTGACTCAGTATTGTCTTTGATCCTTTCCATTAAGTCTGACCTTCCTGGCCCTGATGATCTTACTCACAGGTCCTGGGGAGTCCTCTACTTCCACTATATCAGGTGGTGTGGGGTTTTTCTTCCTGGAGGGGAATTTATCCTCCTCTGTTTGGAAGTATGGTTTGACCAAACTTACTGGGAAGACTGGGTGCTTATTGGAAAATTCCTCTGTAAGTTTGACTTCCACTGCATTCTTTCCTCTCAACCCAATGATAGTGAAAGGCCCTACAAATGAGTCCCTCATCTTCTTGGGTCCTTTAATATTATTAAAGTTCAGTGTAGACACTAGCACCTGGTCCCCTTCCTTAAAGTCAGGTTCCATGTGTGTCTTGTCCCACCTCTGTTTATTATATTCTTTTGCCTCAGCTATGCATTTGGCAGCTGTGTCACAAGAAATCTTCCATATATTCTGGAAGTCTTTGGCTGTGGGGTGGATGGTGAGAAGAATTTTGTTTAAGTGATCCACAGGCAACAGGGTATTCCACCCTTTCTCTACCACTGCAGGTGTTTTTCCTGTGGTAGAGTGCTGACTTGTATTATAAGCCAGCTGGACAGCTGGTAGAAGGGTAACCCAGTCATGGGTGTACCCTTCATGGTCTTTGTATTCCATGCCATAGGCACAGAACCTTCTAAGCATGTCTTCCATAGTCTGGATCATCCTCTCAGCTAGGCCATCTGTTTGGGGATGGTAAACTGTGGAAAATGCAAGCTTGGTGCCAAGCATTTCATAAAAGTTGGTCCAAAATTCTGATGTGAATTTTGGGTCCCTATCACTAATTATTCTTTTTGGGACTCCACAGGTAGATATGATGTTATTCCAGAATAACAGAGCAGTATCAATGGCTGTGTCCTCTTTATGGCATGGTAGACACCTCATGATCTTGCTGAACCTATCAACTATGATTAGGCAGGCATTGTAGTTTTCTTTGCCTCCTGGGACAAGTCCTGTAACCCAGTCCATGTTGATGGTTTCCCTTGGGGGCTTGGGTTCCTCTATGTGCTGAAGTAACCCATACTTCTTCCCAGGTTTCCTGTTTGCCTTTTGGCATCTTTCACAGGTATTGATATCTTCACTCAACTCCTGCTCCCACTTGGGCCACCAAGCTGTGCATGCTACCCACTCTTTGGTCCTGTCTTCGCTCATGTGTCCCATATAGGGGTAGTCATGGCATTCCTGTAGGATCAATGAGATGTTGTCTCTGTCTACCACTGTGAGTGCACTTGTGTGCTTTTCTCTGTGGTAGAGCAGGCCATCTATAAGCAAGAACTTGTTATCCTTGTAGGCCCTCAACCAGGGTTCTTCCAGCTGGGAGACCAGCTGTGGACTCCTGTACTTTTGTTGAAGGAGTTGTAGTAATATGCCACACTGTTTGTGTTTGGCATAAGACTTCAGCACTGCACTAAAAAATTCATTGTGCAGTTCTGAGGAACTTATTCCCAGTATGGGAGTTTCTGTTCCCTCTCAATGAGTGTTTCCACTGTCAAGGGTATGACTCTCTGGTGCCCATTCAGAGAATCTGATGTTCTTCCACCTATCCACTTCCATGAAATGGATAGAGATCTTGGCTGAAACTTCAGGGTCATAAGCTGGAGTGCTTTTGACATTATCCAGTGGCCATCTGCTAACGCCATCTGCAATGATACGGCTTTTACCTTCCTTGTATTTGATGGTCATGTTCCCTCTATACTGCTGGATGGCTATTTGCCATCTCAGCATGTGTCTATTTGTAGTCTTCATGTTTAGTAAAGACTTCAAGGCTGTGCAGTCTGTGTAGACTTCAAAGACTGAACCCTCCAAATAGTTATGGAGTTTTTCTAGAGCCCAGACTAGACATAGAAATTCAGTCTGGGTGATCCCATACCTGGCTTCTGAATCTTTCAGTTGCCTAGAGATGTAGCATATTAGGCCCTCTCTTGGTTCACCATCCACAATTTGTCTTTGGTGAAGGGCTGTTCCTAAGTCTTGGCTACATGCTGCATCTATATATAACTTGAATGGTAGTTCAAAGTCAGGCAAGATGAGCACAGGGGCATTTGTGAGTTCATGTTTGATCCTCTCATATGCATCCCTTCTTTCCTTGGTAATTTCAAAAACTATATCTTTTGAACATAACCTGTATAAACGACTAGTTGTGTGGGCAAAATTCTTGATGTGGTTTCTATACTAGCTAGCAAACCCCAGGAAAGATTGCATCTCTTTGATGCTCTTTTGTACTGGCTTTTGCAGTACTGCTTCTACTTCATTCTGGTCAATTGCCAGACTAAGACCTGAGACTTTATGTCCTAGAGCTAGTAGCTCTTGTTGGCCAAAATTACACTTTTTAAGTAAAATTTTCAGATTTATGGTTGTGGTTTACTTAGCACTCTCTCTATGTATTGTATATGGTCTTCCCATGTCTCTGAGTATAGAATGATATCATCAATATATACTACCATCCAGCCTTCCAATATTTCCTCTTGGAATATTGTGTCCATCATCCTTTGGAAGTGGGCTGGTGCAATCTTGATGCCAAATGGAATCCTGGTATACTCATATATGCCCATATGAAATATTATTCTGAGTCATTTCCTGGAGTTTGGTTTAACTCCATTTTGGTGGAAGCCCTTCATACAATCCATTTTGGTTATATATTTGGCTTTTGCCAGCTTATCCAAGGCATGGGGTATCCTGGGTATAGGGTACCTGTCTGCTTTTGTGTAGTTGTTCAGAGATCTGAAGTCTCCACACAATCTAGACTTTCCATCATGCCAGGTGATTAGGACAGGAGTGGCGATTTCCACTATTTCATTATGTCCAATCTTCCTGATAACATCCATGTCCAGGAGTTCATTGATATGTTTTTCAAATTTCTTTCCTGGTTTCCAGACTTGCTGAATAAGGAGGTCTTCTCAGCATGGGTGGATAGGGTCTTTCCACATCCAGATATAGTTCTATATCATGGCCTTTAATCTTGCCTAGTGGTTCTTCACCAATGGCAAATGCTGGTCTGTTCTTCATCAGCATCTTCAGTAAACTTAGTTTTTGTTTACTGGTGAGGGTAGTGCTAAACTGTCCCTCTCTGAATTCCTTGAGAAGTTCCTCTAGTGGATCTTGAGAAGATATCTGGTATATATCAAGTGAAAATTTCTTTTCCTTGTTCTTACCAATGGTCATGTGCCTATTTTTACTGTTGTAATTGTCTATGCCATACATCCTCTGGTAGTCTGTTCCCAGGAAAAACCCTTGGATGTGAGCATCATCAAGCACTACAAACTCTGGGTTGAGTCTGATATTACCCTTCCTGTGGGGTATAATTATCTCTTTGATAATTGTCCCAATGGAATTCATCTTCCCTGATGCACTTTTAAAGTTCTTTGCCTTAGTGGGCAAGAGCTGTTGTTCCCAGTTTGGGAAGTGGTTATCCACACAGTTTCTGGCCACTATGGAGCAGTCTGCTCCACTATCAATGATCAGTGGATGCTGAGCATTTTCAATATAAACAGTCATTTTTGTGGCTGTACCATGTATATATGCCATTTCTTTGGTTGGTGTAACCAGGAATGTTTGTGCATCTTGTGTGTGTTTGCACAAGGTCTTGTTAGCAGTGTCCTGTGGCCTGCCTGCTTCCAGCTGTATGTCATTAATTTCTAGTGGGGTTTCCTCCTGGTATTCCACTAGAAATTCCTCTCTTTGGTCTTGCTCATCATCAGATGGTTCTCTGATGGCATCAACCATGGAGTCTGGTTCAGAGTCCTTTATTGGGGATTCCTCTTCTGAGAATTTCTCAAAGGCATAGACTTTTTTCTTTGCCTTTGGAAATTTGTTGCCATAGTGGTCTGTTTAACCACAATTGTGACAAGAATTTCTCCTCTTTCCCACTTCTGCCACTCTTTCTTTGGGTTTGACTTTAAACTCTACCCTGAAAAGTTGTTTCTCTTTGAAACCACTGCTCTTATATGGGGTGAAACTCCCTATGTTAGTCCTTTTCCTTATGTCTTGTAAGGTGTTGTAAATGTCATCTAGAGTTCAATTTTGGTCGCATCTGCATTTTACTGCATGCTCTAGTTCTCCTGGCAGTTGTGTCAGAACCTTGTGATTCCTCATTTGGATGTTCATCTGAGGATCAATGGCTTTAAGTCTTTTAGACTGTCTAAGAGACCACTCATATGGATCTTTGTCCACTGAGTATTTGTCATTTTCAAATGACATGGTATTTTGCCATATCCAAGTTCAATTACTGTACTTTTGGATGATTTGACTCTTCCACCATGGATTTCTTTCATTTATGTGTACCATAAACTAGCATGACCTTCAAATGCGGTATTCAATATAGCAGTAATCCAGTAATCTGGTATGCTTGGTACATCAATGAAGAGTCTATCAATATAATCTATGAGTTCCATATGATCATATTCTCCTGATCCAGGGAATTTGGGCCAGCTTGAGGCCCCAGGAAGCTGTTTCAAGGCTTCCTTCTCTGAATAAGGCATGCCATCTCTATGCTGGTATTGTGATGGAGATCTCGCCTTATTCATCAGCATGGCATCTGGTTTGATTTCATCTGGTATATATGAATTATCCATAACTTGGCCTTGTGGTTGGGGCTTCAAGTTATGGTAGACATTAAACAGTTTCTTTATGTCTTGATCCAGACAATCCCTGTCCCTTTTGCTGTGGTGTTGTTCTTCAAAGACTACATTCAGTCTTTTGTTGGTTTCTTCAGAGGCTTTGCTCAATTGAGCATATCCTTCTTGAAGATTCTTAACTATCTGTTCCAAGGAGGCTTGTGTTTTTTTCATCCTCTCCTGGCCAGCTTTGATTTCTGCAAACTGTTTTGCAGATTGCTCAGCATATTGGGACATTTGTAATCACAGTGTATCACTGTTGATGTTACTCTCAGATGTGACATTGTTATGTTCAGTATGAGTGGGGGTAATGTTTCTATTACTAGGACTACTGATTCTAGAGTGGTTTACAGCTACTTCTGGTTCTTGTGTACTTCTTTTACCAAATCTAACAGCTTCTGGATCATGGGGTCTGACTCTTTCCTCCTCTGGTTGAAGGAGGTTTTGTTCTTGCCCTTGTTTCCTTGTCTTCTCCTGGAAGCCTCCTGGAATTGTGAAGAATGGTGACTCTTGGCCACTGATCTGCTGGTTTCTGAATGGTGTGAAGCCACTGGAGAGCTGATTTGGCCTGCTCCTTGTCAACCTGAAGGAATCTGAGTAGGCCCTGTCTGGGTCAAATGTTCCTCTATAGCTTGGATAGTGGCTTGATTCTCCCTTATCCTCTGTGCCCTTGCCTCCAGGAGTCTAAACTTCCTGGTAGGATTCCAACATTTTGTGATTACCATATAGTCCTTGAAGTCTATCTCTCTGAGACAGATCTTCTGGCAACTTGCTCCAAGTTCTGCCCAGTGACTTGCCAGGTTGAACCTTTTGTTGTCCATGCTCCATTGGAATAAGTCCTTGAGGAGTTGGTGGAGCTGAAGAACTTGATCCATGTCTTTCCAGTCCTCTGGTTTGAGGTCTCCATTGAATTGGAGTGTGAATGGCAGGGTTGATATTATCTCCCTCATTGTTTTGCCATCCACCACTGTGTCCAAGGTGTCCTCTTTCAGGTCTTCTGGTTCTGGACAAACCTTCTCTGTCCTCTGGTTGGTTCCTTTGGAAGCCAAGATCTCTGAGGTGTACAGGTGACATGTTAGTGTTTGCAAGCAGTCAAAAACTTTATGTTCTTAGGGTATTTACCTTTGACTGTGCCTTGTACAAATTTGTTCTCTGCTGATTTGGGCAGTTTGCCTTTGGAGGTTACAACTGGGTTAATAATTGTAATTTTTCCTGTACAAGTTATCAAGGTTGGTTTACCTTGTATTGATGCAGAATTTCGTGGTTTTCTACTCCTCTGAGTGGCTTTTGGAGTCCACTTCTTGGCTGTGATGAGACCTTCACTGTGCCTCTTTCCTTTGCCCTTGCTGCCCTCTGGTTCTGAGGTTGTCACTGGTGTGTTGGCCTGTGACTGGATTTCAAGTGGGATATAGTTTCCTTCCACTGAATAAAACAGGAAAAAGAGGGCTTATGTCAGTTAAAACTTCTTAAAAGGCTGGTTTTGCACGTCTAAGAATGGCCTCTGGGCTTTGTATGTCACTACAATGTGCCCTTGTATCATGACAGTGTAATTGAATCAACAATTTCATGTCAGAATTACAGCTTATGGTACCCTGTCACATTGTTTGTGTGCCAGTATCCCACAGATACACTTATGGTTTTCAAGTGTAATCTGTACAAGTGGCTCTGTATAAGTGTAATTGAGTTAACAATACACTTAACAAAGCCTCAACGGATGGTTTTTCAGTTAGAGGTGTCCCTATTCAATCAAGAATACAAAACTTATTGATGACTTATGTGTTTTTATATGTAAACATGCCAAAAATAAAGGTTTTTGTTGGTATTAACCACGGGGTGAGTACTCTTATAATATGAGTATCAAAGTAAAAAATATATATAAAACATATATTTAAAAGAAATTACGCCTAAAAAAGATAAAAAAATTGTCAGAAAATAGATAATAAAAGAGAGAAACTTACTTATAAGGTCCAAAAAAAAGTTTAAAACACGGCCAGGCCCCCAAAATTTCAGGATGAAACTATTAGAAAGGTGTAAATAGGCTAGTTTACAACCTTAACTATGTTTGTGACATGGTAAAAATGGTTTAAAAAGGTTTATAAGGGTTGAAGAAGGTTTTGATTTAAGATTAAAAGGGTGTTACTATATATAATATAGTGGTGGTGAGCACTGTTGAAAGCCCTGGGTGCAGCTTTATCTGTTGGGGTACAATGATAATAGACTGCAATAATTAAAGCTTATAATTATACCTGATTCTTAACCAAGAGTAAAACTGCTTTTGACAGTTTACTACATAGGTTATTCAAGAGCAGGATGAGGAAACAATTCTGGCTGTGAAAAGCCTCCTTTTTATCCTGAAATGGGGTGGAAAGGGTGCTAGGCCTTTCTATGTAGAGGAAGTGCAGATTTTTTCACTCTCTAGTACTGGCTTGGGGTTTTAAAACAGCCTGAATAACCTGTTTTGGGCTCAGATGTGGTTTTGAAACCACATCTGGGCAGTTTTCACCAATACAGGGTGAAAATTTCATCTGGGGACCTCACAGCCTGATTCTGACGTGTATGACACGTAGAATGCTGTACAGAAGCTGTATGGGACCCCAGTATGGACTAACATATGAGGTATTGAAGTAAAAACAAGCTTCTTCGTCTATTTGACACCCCATATTCATGGTTATGGGATATTATCCCTTGGTAAGGCTGTATTGGTCAGAATGTGGGAATTTTACCTTAAAACAGCTATACCTTTGTCAGTTCTTGAGATATCAACCTTAAAGCTGAACCGGTGTGTAGCCCTGTATGTGTTCTACAAAATGGTACATTATTTGATATGGTTATCATTAAATATGGCAACGTTATACCATGTACAAGATTTTTGTACATATGCGTGTTTCGGCAAAAAGCTGTATTGAGCTTGTTTGCCCCATAACTTCTGCTGTAGTTGAGATATGGGGAAATGGATGACACCATCAGATAGCCCTGATTTTGCTCTTTTCAAAAAGACCCCATTTCAAGTATCTCCCACTAAAACTGTAGAAATTAGATGAGAGGTGAATGTTTTGTTCACCCTTATTTGGCCTGAAATTGACCATAACTCCAGTAATATTGGTGCTAGCTCAGTTTGGATGATACCATTGGATAGCCCTGGCTTGTAGATTAATTTTGAGTACCCATTTGATGGGGTTAGGACTCCCCTTCTCGATTTTAGATGACAGGTGAAAATTAAGGTTTATGCTCAGCAATAACTTTAAGCCTGGATAAATTTCTTATTCTTAGTCCTATGGTGATGGGACTTATATTTTCAGAAAGGGGTGAGTTTCCTCTTTCTTTTGATATCTTTTGAGCTGATTTGGCTCAGCTCCATGTTTTGGTGGTATCTTGGCTATACCATTGGTTTATGGTATTTTGGATGTCATGCTTGTGCTCTGGTTTTTGAGTCACAGGCTGACAGATAGCATTTGAAAAACCTGGACTTGGTGATGGATTGTCAACCTGTGACTCAAATCCAGAGCAGAAGCATGACATCCAAATACCACCAAAACATGTATCTGAGCCAAAACAGATCAAAAGGTACCAAAAGAAAGAGGAAACTCACCCCTTTCCAAATATACTAGGCCCATAATCATAGGAAAAAGAATAACAAAGTTATTCCTTCTCAAAGAAGTTGCTGAGCATACACCTTAATTTTCACCTCTAATCCAAAATCCAGAGAAAAAGGCTTAAAAACAGCAACTAGGAAACCAGATTGAAGCTCTGAGTCAGGGGTATCCAATGGTACTAGCCAAACTGAGCTAGCACCAAAACTACAGAAGTTATGGCTGAAATAAGTTCAAATAAGGGTGAATAAAATATTCACCTTTCATTGAAATTATACACTCTTTGTGTGAGATACCTAAGGTGGGGTCATTTTGGAAATATCAAAAGCAGGGCTATCTGATGGTGCCATCCATTTCCCCATATCCCATCTATAACAAAAGCTATGGGGAAAACAAGTTACATACAAATTTTGAGAAAATCATATATCTGGATAACTTAAATTAAACATGGCATAGATTTGCCATATTGCATGTTACCCATACCAAATGTGGTACCATTATGTAGACCTTTATATCTCATCCAGGGCTGCTTGATGAACCAAGTTTTATCTACATATCCTAAAAACTGACAAGGTTATGGCAGTTTTAAGTATAAAATCCCACAGTTGGGCAAACACACCCTTACTCTTCAAAACGTTGCCATAAATTTGATTAGGAGGTTTCAAATAAACAAAGAAGCTTGTTTATACTTCAAATACTCATAGTTCATTTCATACTGGGTTCCCATAAAGGTTCTGTACAGAATTCCACACATCATACACATCAGAAGAGTGCTGTTTGGTCCCCACATGAAAACTTTCACCCTGTATTGGGGAAAACTGCCCAGATGTGGGCTTCAAAAGAACCTCTGAGCTCAATACAGAGTATACAGGCTTTTTCAAACCCACAAGCCAGCACTCAGAGGTGAAAAATCTTCACTGCCTCTATGTGGATGGTCTAGAGGACATCTCCACCTCACTTCCGGATACGAGGAGGCCTTTTCCTTCCCAGGAAAGGAATCCCCATCCTTATCTTGAATTACTATGTAGTAAAACTGTCAAAAACACTTATACTCTTGGAAAATAATCAGGTATACTTTAAATCTTAAGTATTGTACCTCTTATTATAGTAATTAAACTGGTAAGACTGCACCTGGGGCTTTCAGCAGCGCTCACTACCACTATTTTAAAATAGAAAAGCCCTTAATATTATCATTTTAAACCATTTTCATTACAATTATCTGAGTCACAGCCATAATTAAATCTGTAAATACCATTATTAATGCTTTATAATAGACTCATACTTACATGGATAAAGGGAGATCACAGTTTTCAGTGAAGTAGACAAGAGAAGTCTTCAGGGTTTTTAACAAGAGTACTTGTGAAAGAAAATCCAGTTAGTGAAATATTTGATAGCTGGTATTTGACTCAAAAGCATACCTTTTTGCTTTTACCATTCTGTAAAAACTGATCAAGCATTTTCTTTTACGTTCCTGAATTGATCTTTGGGTTGTGTAAGTGATGCAGGCTGTTGAGATGTTGGGTAATGGCCTTTGTGCTTCCAGTTGAATCACACTTGAATCTCTTATGACAGATTTTTCCAAAAATATTGCTAACATTTTACTCAATAGTTTTTTCATTGACTGCAGAAAAGTATAGACAAACCAAAGAGTGTTTGGAAGTGATGGTGGCATCACTTGAAGCTTGAGTGATTTGAGTGGTTTGTTCAAACTCACTGGAAGTTGATAAGACAGAAGCAGTAGATGATAAGTGTGATGTAGTAGCAGATGACATATGATGAACTGATAGGAAGGAGGAGAGATGTAGAGAGATGCATTTAGCAGGATCAAATGCAATGTCAATCTCATTTGCAAGAGATGAGTGGAACTGGTGGAAAAAAAAAGAAGAAATTGGTATAAGAAAAACAAGAGATGGAGAGAGAGAGATTGGTTGGAAAAACTAAATAGAAATTATGCTAAGGAGACACCCCCAGGGGGGAAAAACTGGACCTTTATGGTCGCAAACTTCCGTCCTGGGCTGAAACATAGGGATGTGGGAAGTTGGAAAGTTCCTGAATTTTACGCAGGCTTGGACAGGGACTGGGGGCAGGCTAGGCAAATGGCCCCCCAAAAACCAGGGGGGGAGGCCTAGGCCATGTCAATTGTTTTTGGGAAATTTTTCTCTGGAACTAGATGTCTTCAAGTCCCTTTCTCTCTCAGGTTGGCAGACATTTTTTCTTCAGCACTGCAGCCCTTTGGCAAGTGACCCATAAAATAAACCGGTTTGATAAGTACCTTCCCCTTTGATCAGAAACTGTCAACGAGGAGAAGGAGCTTGATCAATGCTGGAGAGATGAATTATCAAGAAAATTTCCAAAAGGAGGTGCCAAAAAGCCATCACTGCAAATTTCAACTGTTTTGCCATATGGTGTATCAGTTACATTGCATGGTCTAACAGATAGCAGTTAGCTTTCTCTGCGGGTTGGTTTTGTGCATGCACAAGTATTTATATATATTTACATTTTTTTGCAATTAGTGTTTATTTGCCTTTTTATGGAAGTATCCTGATTTGGAGAAATTCTCTTGTGGTCACATTTATCATTCCTTGTGTTCTTCATTAGTTTGATGCATTAATTCTGGGTATTTCACATGTTGTGTATAGTGCAGCTCTTTTCATGAGAACCTTTCCCAATGTGCCATCACTTGTGAGAAATATTTCTATTTAGCATTTAGACACTCCAGTCAACCTCTGAGCATTTTTTTTTCAAAGTGTTTTTCATTTCACATACCACACTATCAAATCTATGTAAAAGTTGGAAAACAAAGCTTGAGGGAAAGCTATTGACAATTGGTTTCCAGCCACCTGGGTCTCATACAGCCCCTATGGTTAGGGAATGTTAAGTAATTTCATTCTTGTTTTCTTGATTAGTACTGATGAAGCTGAGCCAGGTCCCCATGTAGTTTTCCACATCCAAAGACCTGCCTAATCCTGGGAATTAAGTCCCACCTTTTCCTGTCTCGTCCAACTACCTGGGATTTATCGGGCTCAGCCAGGACCTTTTTTAAAAAAGATTCTTTTGTAAAATGCTTCCCCAAAATTAATGTTTTTGTCCCCTAACTTCCATTTTTTGTTTCCTTTCAATCACATCAATCTCTCATTTTATCATTCCTCCCCTTTTGTTGCCACAATGCTCATATCTTCTCTCAATAGTGGACTCCTTATCAATTTCTATTCTTAAATCCCCCAAGCATTGAATCTCGTCCCTTTTCCCACCAAAAAATTCTTCCTTCACATCTTATTCTTATAAGATACAAGGACAACCATACAACCACCTCAATCCAATTTGTATTTAAATTCTGCCTTAAGCACCTTTGTCACTTTGCTCAACACCTACCCCATGTGTCACTGAGCTCACAACCTTAGCATCAACTGCGGACCCAACCAATATCCAGAATAGATCTTTGGTTTGGGTCTATTTTTCTGACGTAGATTAACAATAAATTCAATTTCAGTTTGTTGACCAATTAGGAAAGACATTCACCAAGGGCCTGAAAAAAACCAAACTGGAAGCACAAAAGGAACAAGCCAGTACTTGCACTCTTGCATTGCATAGTCAATGCCAAATCAGTCTCTTCCCCCTTGCCAAAAATAACACAATGGATCAGTATTCTAAAACTCTTCATCCTAAAAAAGTGATTCCCCTTTTTAACCATTATTTTAATTGCTTTCCAATATTAATTATTGCCAATGGGACAGTCATTCTCACCTGTTTCTTTGAATACAGCGTTAGTGTACTTTATCTATGATGCCAATTTACCCTTGTCAATCACCAAATTACCTGCCTTCCAAGCCCTTTTGGAGCTCTGTAATCGTGCAGTCACCAACATTTTAGTGCGTTGAGCCAGATTAACTTCTCACTTAACCAACATTTATTTTTACCATCAAGAATCCATTTTCAATTACCTCTTAAGCAATGAGATTGAATTTTTGTTTACAACAGACTCCTGGACCAGTCCAAACATTACTGCATACCTGGCTGCCACTGTCAGCCTGTGACTCAAAACCAGAGCACAAGCATGACAACCAAAATACCATAAACCAATGGTATAGCCAAGATACCACCAAAACATGGAGCTGAGCCAAATTAGCTCAAAAGGTATCAGAAGAAAGAGGAAACTCACCCCTTTCTGAAAATACAAGTCCCATCACCATAGGACAAGAAATAACAAAGTTATTCCTGCTCAAAGCTATTGCTGAATATAAACCTTGATTTTCACCTCTCATCTAAAATCTAAGAGGAGAGTCCTAACCCCATCAAATTGGTATGCAAAATGAAGCTCTAAGCCAGGGCTATCCAATGGTACCAGCCAAACTGAGCTAGCACCAATATTACTGGAGTTATGGCCAATTTCAGGCCAAATAAGGGTGAACAAAACATTCACCTCTCATCTAACTTCTACAGTTTTAGTGTGGGATACTTGAAGTGGGGTCTTTTTGGAAAGAGCACAATCAGGGCTATCTGATGGTGTCATCCACTGCCCCATATCTCAACTACTACAGAATTATGGGGCAAACAAGCTCAATACAGCTTTTTGCCTAAAACACGCAAATGTACAAAAATCTTGTACATGGGATGACTTTGCCATATTTAATGATACCCATATCAAATGAGGTACCATTGTGTAGAGCACATACAGGGCTACACACTTAACCAATGTTGAGGTTGATATCTCAAGAATTGGCAAAGTTATGGCTGTTTTAAGGTCAAAATCCCACCTGCTGTCATATACAGCCTTACCATGGGATAATATCCCATAACCATGAATATGAGGTGTCAAATAGACAAAGAAGCTTGTTTTTACTTCAATACCTCATATTTCAGTCAATACTGGGGTCCCATACAGTTTCTGTACAGCATTCTACGCGTCATACACGTCAGAATCAGGCTGTGAGGTCCCCAGATGAATATTTTCACCCTGTATTGGTGAAAACTGCCCAAATGTGGTTTCAAAACCACATCTGAGCCCAATACAGGTTATACAGGCTGTTTGCAAACCACAAGCCAGTACTAGAGAGTGAAAAAATCTTCACTTCCTCTACGTGGAAAGGTCTAGCACCCTTTCCACCCCATTTCAGGATAAAAAGGAGGCTTTTCACAGCCAGAATTGTCTCCTCATCCTTCTCTTGAATACCCTACGTATTAAACTGTCCAAAACAGTTTTACTCTTGGGTAATAATCAGGGTATAATTATAATCTTAATTATTGTAGCTCTGATTATAGTAATCCAACTGGTAAGACTGCATCCAGGGTTCTCAATAGCGCTCACCACCACTATTTCTTAATAGTAGAGCCCTTTATTATATTATAAATGATTATATCATTAAAAAACTCTTATTTTAAATTTATTTCACGTGTCACAGTCATACTTCTAGTTGTAAATAGCCTAATTACTACTTCAACATAGACTCCAGCTGACATTTTGGGGGCCTGGCCGTGTTTTTTGAACTTTTTGGACCCTTATAAGTGAGTTTTTTCTCTTATTTCTCACTTTCTGACAATTGTTTTATTCTTTTTAGGCGTAATATTTCTTGAAAAAAATATATATATTATATATATATTTTTCTTTTTTGGTACATATACCACCTTTACACTCATATTTTAAGAGTACCTGTCACATGGCTAATAACCACAAGACCCTTATTTTTGGCGTGTTTTACATATAAAAACACTTAAGCCATTAATACAGTCCTATTTTTTAATTAAAATAAGACACCTCATACTGATAAACCACCAGTTGAGGCGTGGTTGGACATATTGTTAACTCAATTTCCCTGTTACACACCACTTTTTGACAGTTTACACTTGCTAAATACAAGTTATTCTGTGAGATATTGGAATACAAACAGTATACCAAATATCAGTAAGCTGTATTTCTGAAGTGAAATTGTCAATTCAATCACACTGTCATTGTACAAGGGAGAACTGTAACAATATACAAGCCCAGAGGCCATTCTTAGACGTGCAAAAACAGCATTTCTTGAGAAAGTCTTAACTGACATAAGCCATGTTGTTCCTGCTTTTTATTCAGTGGAAGATAATTTCATACCACTTGAAAGCCATTCACAAGCCAACACACCAGTGACACCCTCAGAACCAGAGGGCAGCAAAGGCAAAGGAAAAAGGCACAGTGAAGGCCTGATAACAGCAAAGAAGTGGACACCCATTGCCACTCAGAAGAGTAGAAAACCACGAAATTCTGCATCAATACAAGGTAAACCAACCTTGATAACTTGTACAGGAAAAATTACAATTATTAACCCAGTTGTAACCTCCAAAGGCAAACTGCCCAAATCAGCAGAGAACAAATTTGTACAAGGCACAGTCAAAGGTAAATACCCTAAGAACATAAAGTTTTTGACTGCTTGCAAACACTAACATGTCACCTGTACACCTCAGAGATCTTGGCTTCCAAAGGAACCAACCAGAGGACAGAGAAGGTTTGTCCAGAACCAGAAGACCTGAAAGAGGACACCTTGGACACAGTGGTGGATGGCAAAACAATGAGGGAGATAATATCAACCCTGCCATTCACACTCCAATTCAATGGAGACCTCAAACCAGAGGACTGGAAAGACATGGATCAAGTTCTTCAGCTCCACCAACTCCTCAAGGACTTATTCCAATGGAGCATGGACAACAAAAGGTTCAACCTGGCAAGTCACTGGGCAGAACTTGGAGCAAGTTGCCAGAAGATCTGTCTCAGAGAGATAGACTTCAAGGACTATATGGTAATCACAAAATGTTGGAATCCTACCAGGAAGTTTAGACTCCTGGAGGCAAGGGCACAGAGGATAAGGGAGAATCAAGCCACTATCCAAGCTATAGAGGAACATTTGACCAAGACAGGGCCTACTCAGATTCCTTCAGGTTGACAAGGAGCAGGCCAAATCAGCTCTCCAGTGGCTTCACACCATTCAGAAACCAGCAGATCAGTCGCCAAGAGTCACCATTCTTCACAATTCCAGGAGGCTTCCAGGAGAAGACAAGGAAACAAGGGCAAGAACAAAGCCTCCTTCAACCAGAGGAGGAAAGAGTCAGACACTATGATTCAGAAGCTGTTGGATTTGGTAAAAGAAGTACACAAGAGCCAGAAGTAATTGTAAACCACTCTAGAATCAGTAGTCCTAGTAATAGAAACATTACCCGCACTCAGACTGAAAATAACATTGTCACATCTGAGAGTAACATCAACAGTGATACACTGTGATTACAAATGTCCCAATATGCTGAGCAATCTGCAAAACAGTTTGCAGAAATCAAAGCTGGCCAAGAGAGGATGAGACAAACTCAAGCCTGCTTGGAACAGATAGTTAAAAATCTTCAAGAAGGATATGCTCAACTGAGCAAAGCGTCTGAAGAAAACAACCAGAGACTGAATATAGTCTTTGAAGAACAACACCACAGCACAAGGGACAGGAAGTGTCTGGATCAAGACATTAACAAATTGTTTAATGCCTACCATAGCTTGAAGCCCCAACCACAAGGCCAAGTTATGGATAATCCATATCAACCAGATGACATCATACCAGATGCCATGTTGTTGAATAAGGCAAGATCTCCATCACAATACCAGGATGGAGATGGCATGTCTTATTCCGAGAAGGAAGCCTTGAAACAGCTTCCTGAGGCCTCAAGCTGGCCCAAATTCTCTGGATCAGGAGAATATGATCATATGAAACTCATAGATGAGATTGATGGACTCTTCATTGATGTACCAAGCATACCAGACTACTGGATTACTGTTAGATTGAATACTGCATTTAAAGGTCATGCTAGTATATGGTACACAGAAATGAAAGAAATCCATGGCAGAAGAAACTGGCCATGGTGGAAGAGTCAAATCATCCAAAAGTACAGGAATGGAACTTGGATATGGCAGAAGACAATGTCATTTGAAGATGACAAATACTCAGTGGACAAAGATCCGTATGAGTGGTGTCTTAGACAGTCTAAAATACTTAAAGCCATTGATCCCCAGATGAACATCCAACCAGGAATCACAAGCTTCTGAAACAACTGCCAGGAGAACTAGAGCATGCAGTAAAATGCAGATGCAACCAAAATTGCACTCTAGATTACATAGCCAA
This sequence comes from Austropuccinia psidii, assembly GCA_023105745.1. NCBI lineage: Eukaryota > Fungi > Basidiomycota > Pucciniomycetes > Pucciniales > Sphaerophragmiaceae > Austropuccinia > Austropuccinia psidii. Next base: position 73,385,312 of record JALGQZ010000001.1, on the reverse strand, counting down.
CACCTTACAAGACATAAGGAAAAGGACTGATATGGGGAAATTCACCCCATATAAGAGCAGCAGTTTCAAAGAGAAACAACCTTTCAGGGTAGAGTATAAAGACAAACCCAAAGAAATAGTGGCAGAAGTGGCTAAGAAGAAGAATTCTTGTCACAATTGTGGTTCAACAGACCACTATGCCAACAACTATCCAAAGGAAAAGAAAAAAGTCTATGCCATCGAGAAAGTCCCAGAGGAAGAACCTCCAACAGAGGAATCTGAATCAGACTCTATGGGTGATGCCATCAGAGAACCATCTGATGATGACCAAGACCCAAGAGAAGAGTTTCTAGTGGAATACCAAGAGGAAACCCCACTAGAAATTCAGGACATACAGTTGGAAGCAGGTATGCCACAAGACACTGCAAACAAGAACTTGTGCAAACACACAAAATATGCACAAACATTCTTGGTTAAACGACTAAAGCAATGGCATACATACATGGAACAGCCACAAAGATGACTGTATGTATTGACAATGCTCAGAACACACTGATCATTGATAGTGGAGCACACTGCTCTATAGTGGCCAGAAACTATCTGGATACCCACTTCCCAAACTGGAAAAAACAGCTCTTGCCCACTAAGGCAAAGAACTTCAAAAGTGCATCAGGGAAGATGACTTCCATTGGGACAATTAGCAAAGAGATAATTATACCCCACAGGAAGGGTAATATCAGACTCAACCCAGATTTTGTAGTGCTTGAGGATTCCCACATCCAATGCTTTCTCCTGGGAACAGATTACCAGAGGATGTATGGCATAGACATTTACAACAGTAAAAACATGCACATCACCATTGGTACTAACAAGGAAAAGAAATTTTCACTTGATATATACCAGATATCTTCTCAAGACCCACTAGAAGAACTTCTGAAGGAATTCAGAGAGGGACAGTTTAGCACTACCCTCACCAGTAAACAAAAACGAAGTTTACTGAAGATGCTGAGAAAGAATAGACCAGCATTTGCCATTGGTGAAGAACCATTAGGCAAGATCAAAGGCCATGATATAGAACTATATCTGGATGTGGAAAGGCCTTATCCACCCATGCTGAGGAGACCTCCTTGTCCAGCAAGCCTGGAAACCAGGAAGGAAATTGAGAAGCATATCGATGAACTCCTGGACATGGATTTTATCACAAAGATTGGACATAATGAAATAGTGGAAATCACCACTCCTGTCCTCATCATCTGGCATGATGGCAAGTGTAGATTGTGTGGAGACTTCAGAGCCCTGAATAACTACACAAAAGCAGACAGGTACCCTATACCAAGGATACCTCATGCCTTGGATAAGCTGGCCAAAGCCAAATACATAACCACGATGGATTGTATGAAGGGCTTCCACCAAAATGGATTTAAACCAAACTCCATGAAATTACTCAGAATAATATGCCATATGGGCATATATGAGTACGCCAGAATGTCATTTGGCAGCAAGAATGCACCAGCCCACTTCCAAAGGATGATGGACACCATATTTCAAGAAGAAATAATGGAAGGCTGGATGGTAGTATATAATTATGATATCATTATATACTAAGAGACATGGGAAGACCATATACAATACATAGAGAGAGTGCTAAGTAAACCACAACCATAAATCTGAAAATTTTACTTAAAAAGTGTAATTTTGGCCAACAAGAGCTACTAGCTCTAGGACATAAAGTCTCAGGTCTTAGTCTGGCAATTGACCAGAATGAAGTAGAAGCAGTACTGAAAAAGCCAGTACAAAAGAGCATCAAAGAGATGCAATCTTTCCTGGGGTTTGCTAGCTAGTATAGAAACCACATCAAGAATTTTGCCCACATAACTAGTCGTTTATACAGGTTATGTTCAAAAGATATAGTTTTTGAAATTACCAAGGAAAGAAGGGATGCATATGAGAGGATCAAACATGAACTCACAAATGCCCCTGTGCTCATCTTGCCTGACTTTGAACTACCATTCAAGTTATATATAGATGCAGCATGTAGCCAAGACTTAGGAACAGCCCTTCACCAAAGACAAATTGTGGATGTTGAACCAAGAGAAGGAGTAATTTTCTACATCTCAAGGCAGCTGAAAGATTCAGAAGCCAGGTATGGGCCTACCCAGACTGAATGCCTATGCCTAGTCTGGGCTCTACAGAAACTCCATTATTATTTGGAGGGTGCAGTCTTTGAAGTCTACACAGCCTGCACAGCCTTGAAGTCTTTACTAAACATGAAGACTACAAATAGACACATGCTTAGATGGCAACTAGCCATCCAGGAGTATAGAGGGAACATGACCATCATATACAAAGAAGGTAAAAGTCATACCAATGCAGATGGCCTTAGCAGATGGCCACTGGACAATGTCAAAAGCAATCCAGCTTATGACCCTGAAGTTACAGCCAAGATTCCTATCCATTTCATGGAAATAGATAGGAAAAAGAACTTCAGATTTTCTGAATGGGCACCAGAAAGTGGCACCCTTGACAGTGGAAACACTGATTCAGAAGGAACAGAAACTCCCATACTGGAAATAAGTTCCTCAGAGCTGCACAATGAATTTTTTAGTACAGTAATAAAGTCTTATGCCAAACACAAGCAGTGTGGCATATTTGTGAGCCTTATAGGTAATTTCATATACCCAAAAGGCCACAAATACAACAATAACATATCAATATAAATAAAATAAATTTATTTATATTATTAAAATAAAAATCAAAATATAAATATAAAATTATATTAAAAATAACAAAGTAATTACAATTTAAAAATGAAAATACATTAAATTTTGTAAGTATAAAATTACATTTATACTTGAAAAAATTAAGTAAAAATGAAATTTTAACAAAATTGTGAAAAAATAAATAAAATTGGAAAAAAGTTAAATAAAAACTATTATAACTTTTTATCCAATAAATAAACACATAAAAATTATTTCACCATTGGATTCCTCATAAAAAATCAGGTGGGGTCACCTCTGAGTGAAATTCTTGTAACTCAACTCTAATTAAGTTTAAATTAAGTTTTTAGTATTTTCAATACAAAAGTTGAAAATCCTCAGAACTTCAATTGAATTCACACCACATGTGGTGTTAACCATCAATTTTTGTGTTAAAATTGAGGTGTTGTGTTTAGTTTAGAAGTTATGAGGAATTGAAGTATTTTCAATTTAATTCAATTGAAATGTCAAAATGTGCGCATGTATTACATAAGTGAACTTTTATTTACATATGAGGTGTCAATTATTCCTGTATTGTACTGTACAATTCAATTGAATTACATATGTAAATCATAAGTATAATACATGATGAGGAATTAAAGGAAAAATAAATTGGAAAGATTAAATTTGGGGGGGAAAAGGAACTCCAGCTCTAAGGGGGAGCTAGACCCCCAAATTCCTTGCTGACAGGCGTGGGATGTCAAAATTCACACAAAGGTTCATCACTTTTGGCCTGGAATTGAGTCACAGGGTCTGTGGACTCAATTGATGATGAGGTTTTGATACCAACTGGGGTAGTTTTAGATGTTGCCAAGAGGGTAAAACTACCCTTAAGATAAAACAATCATAGTAAAAACAGTTTTAACTGGCTTCTACGCCTCTGACACATATTCTGACGTGTTTTGAAGGCTCTAGGCCTGGTATTGCTATCGTAATGGCTGATTTAAGGGTCTAAAATGGTTGAAAATGGTTAAAAATGGCTTAAAGCAGCCCTTTTTTGGTCTAAACCAGGGTTCAATGATGCCATAATTGGCTTTTCTGTTGTCAGACTGTTTTTCACGACTGACAAGAGTAAATTTTACTTTTGGAGTAAGAGAATTGATGGCTATAAAAGAATGTCTTCTTTGCCCCACTTTTCTCTTCATGTTAGAATCTTTTCCTTTTATTAATTAGTTTAGACACTGTTAAACCAATCAATAAAAGATTCCTACCACCCTTTAGAATTTAATCATTCAAACCTTTTAACCACGTGAAAAAATCATTATAATCATTTTTTGTAACTCTTATAATCATTTTTACCCCTGAACCACCCCAAAAGTGAATTAAAGCATCTTTCATCACTGTTAACTTTGTCACTCTGTTTCCAAATTCACTCTGGTCACTTTTGGGTGTGTTTTCTCTTTAATATTCTTTTTAAAGACTCTGCTCTTTAATTAATTTCTTGCAGTTCTTTGCTCAATTAATTCCAATTGAAATTGCTCTTGAAGAAATTTCTTTTGTAGCCTTAAAATATCTCTTGTAGAGTATTTTTTGGATAAATTTTTATTGTTGGTAAAACAATAAATTTTTATAATATTATTGTTTTATACTAATAAAGTTATAAACAATAAAATTGGCGTGCTTTCTCTTAAAAATAATATTTCTTATTATTTTGAATTTATTTTACCTTATACAAATTTTGAGGACAGGAAAAGTACTTGATTTTTAAACAAAGTTTCATATCCACACCTTACAATATTACTACAACTCCTTCAACAGAAATACAGGAGCCCAGAACTGGAATCCCAGCTGGAAGAACCCTGGTTGAGGGCCTATAAGGACAACAGGTTTTTCCTTATAGATGGCCTGCTCTACTGTGGGAACTCCTCTTGTGTGGGATAAAATGAGGCAGTACCTGGAAGGGGAAATTACAAGAAAACAGTTTTGAATTGCTGTTCAAGCTTGTAACCCTTGCTCTGCTTGTGTGTCAGAATAATCTGAACTGCCCTTCCTAAAAAAAATGCTGAATTATCTTAACTTGAGTTCACAATCAATTTATTTATTGATGGTGGCTAATTCAGAAAAGTGTATTCAACAGGCTCAATCAGACTTTGCTTGATCTCAAAAATATTTATTTAACCTTTAAAATATAACACTATTTAATTAACCAAAAGAAATAAAGCTATCACAAATCACACAAAATACTACTACAACAATAATTCAAAACAATCTGGAGACACTAGGCTAATAATAATACTAAATGGAACAATAAAACACTTTTTTTATATGGCTTATGATTTATTATGTATTTATTTTTTTATATATAATGAAATTCTGATATGACCAGACTATTTAATAGCCACTCTTTGATAACCTAATTTGATAATAATTCTTTCTTTTTTTTTCATAAGATAGCACTAATTTATTGCTATAATAGGTATTTTTCTTTCATAATTTATAAAATGTCCTTTTAGTGACTAAAGTATGACTTTATGAAATTAAATCATAATATTAACTCCTTAAAAAAGAACTAAATGACCCTTCTTTTCCTTCTTCAAAGCTTTGATTGCTTATAATAAGTTTAAATTCTTTTTTTAAAAATACTATTTTATTTATTTTAAGCTCAATAGACTATTATATAAGGCCTTTTTATCCTTTATATAATAAAATTCTATTATAAGGTTGTTTTTTTTATAAGACCCTTTTTTTTTCAACAGGCTGATTCTTTATTTTAAGACTTTTCTTTTTTTTTATTATAAGACTATTATATAAGGCCTTTTTATCCTTTATATAATAGAATTATATATTTGTAGACTAGTTAACCTGATAGTCAAGGATGAATTTGAGTCCACTTTCCACTTTTGGGGGGATAAAAGACATGGGTGAAAGAGGAAAAATTTTGGGGAGAGAGGCCCTCTATTTATAATTTTTTGGGCTCTCCATGGGAGGTGTTCAAAAAGAGGGACTTAGAATTTTTCAGTTTCTTTTGGCTGGGAAAATTCTTTTCTGGTGGTCCCACCTAAATGATGTCATTTATGTAAATCATTGCATCATTTGTTTGCTTGATGATGTCATTTGTTGGGTTGCTTACTAATTTGAGGTATTTTTGCTGGTGCTTATTTGAACTTGATTACTAATCCTTAGCTCCCTAAGTATTACTAATCAAGTAATCTGATTACTAATACTTTCTTAACTCCTTCCTGCTTATGTAATCTGTTTATGTATCCTCCTTCTGCTATCTTGAATTTAGAATTTTTGATTTTTTTTTTTGAGGCCAATTTGTGGGTTGAAACCTAATTTTATTTTAGGGTTAGGTTTCAGGTATTTTCCAAACTTTAAAAGGATTTTCCAAAATTTTGACATTTTCATTAATTTTTTTTTTTTTTTTTTTTTTTTTAATTAATTTTTTACTTTATGTCTTCAATGTGGCTTGAACCAATGACATGGCCATTTTCCTTGACACGTGGCATCACCTTACCAACTGGGACAAAGATCCTTTTCTTTTGTTTCCAACAGAAGCTACCCATAGGGGTACTTCTACTTTTCACTCCCCTCAAAAAAAATTTTATTAAGCTGATATGGTATGGCATACCACATCCCCCTCTCCATTTAATGCTGTCCCCAGCATTCATTATCCAACTGAAGCTTAATGAAATTTTCCCTGTTTCTTCTTCCAAATCTTTTATGTTGATCTTGATTGATTATGGCAAGTATGCCATATTTTATTTTCACACCTTAATTATGTTGAGATTATCTGTTGATGGTTCTTTATATTGATTTTGAATCTCCCTGCTTTTATAACTGATTTAATGTCTGATTTTCTTATTCTTCTTGTTTTATATAATGTAAAATTAGATAAATGCTAATGAAAATAATGAATAACTAATCATTTCCCACTACTCCTCCAAACCTTAACATCATAAGGAGTGATGAAAAGAAATAAGTACCACCCTTTATTTTTGATAAGATTTTTTTTTTTCTGTTCCAATACCATGATTACTTCGAGGGCAATTTCCCTCTCCATTTGATAAATTCCTTCTGATTAACTGTTTCCACCATAATTTACCATAAAAAAAATAAAAAAATATAAGATGATTTGGACAGTCGAAGGTCTTGTCTAGGACCTCTGTTTTTGTCCTAAGACTATAATTATAATCAAAATATCTTTATGAGGCAGTTTAAGGTCATACTCAGGACCTTTGTTGATAGATATAAAAAATGAATGATTTTTACAGTTTAAGGTCTTGTCTAGGACCTCTGTTTTTTTTATAATTATCAAAATACACTAGGACTACATTGATAAAATGATAAATAACCCAATACACAAACCAACTTTCCAAACCAGATCAGATAAAAAATATTAAAATAAATTGTGTATATTCAAATTACATATAAAGGATATGCAATGAAACTGAATTAAAACCATTACCATTAAATATGGATTATATGGCTGAGGGTTTAACCCCTCTCCATTTTTTTTTATTCTTTTATTCTATTTTTTATTTATTTATTATTATTTTTTTTTATAACACTACCATACAATTGAAGATTAATTCCATTCTTCTACAGAAAAATATGAAATAATAATAAAAAACACAAGCCAAATTTGACTTTAATGTGTATTATTACTGTATATATCATACTCATAGATTGATAAGATTGAGGGGAATATTCCCCTCTCCATTTTTTTTAAGAAAATAAGCAGTAAACAAGTGGAAAATAATTAAATGCTAATTCAATGTTCATTTTAATATGAGTTAAGATGAATTTTAGCCTTTTAAAGTCTTACTAAGGGCTTGATATTTTATTTATGTGGTTGTATTGCTTTTATTGATTAATTTTATATGTAAATGCTACATCTGACGTAGCTTTACCATTTTTTATATTCCTTTTGATGATGCTATTGTGAATTAAATAAATTAATATTTGAATATATATATATTAATAATATATATATATTATTTATTGATTAATAATTTCATATGTATATTTTGCTGTACCCAATAAAGAAATGAAAAATAAATTCAAATTTATATTTTTCAAACATTATTTTATTTTTATTTCTTTATGATTGAAAATAAATAAATTGGATCATATATTTATTTATTTATTTTATTATTTTTTATCTTTTCTTTTTTTTTATATTTATCTTTTTATTATTTATTTTTTATTATTTTTATTATTATTTTTTTATATATTAAAATAAATGAAATATTAGAGGATTAAATTAAATTAAATACAATAAAGTCCACACTTAATTATATACATTAAGTTAATCTTTTTATTTATTTATCTTTTTTTTTTTATATTAATTTTAAAATTTGATATATATTTATTCAGTTTTTAATTTAATTAATTTTTTATTTTTTTTTATTTTTTTTTATTGTATTTTATTTTTATTTTTTTTAATTATAATTATTATTTTATATATTTTATATTTTATTCTATTTTAAATATAAACTTAAATAAAATAATAAAAAAAATATAAAAAATATTATTCAGTTACATATTCAACGCTGCACATGTAAAAAAAACCCTGTAACAGGTCGCACAGCTGCTACGCAGCAGCTGCGTGGTTTTCGTCATTGTATTACTTGTCAACGGTGTTTGGACTCGCACCTGTCCAAAAACCCACTCTCTTCTCTTTTTTTTTTTTACGTTATTGTCCGTCACCCTCATTTTGGTGGCATCGTATTATTTATTCCCGATCGTCGCCGTGGGTCTCTTCGCATCTATGTCTTCTTCTCTTTTCTTTTTTCTTTTTTTTTTTTTACGTTATTGTTTGTCACCCTCATTTTGGTGGCGTTGTATTATTTATTCCTGATCGTCGCCGTGGGTCTCTTTTTTTTTTATTTTTATTTTTTATACCTTTTACGTTTTTTATTTTGTTTGGCTGACTTTTCTCTCCTTTTCTCTTCTTTATTTTTTTTTATATTTACATTTTAGGTCCCCGTCTTATATTTGGCATGTTGGAACAAATGGGCCGACTTTTAGGTAAGTCGTTACTTCTTACCCTCTTTTTTTTTTTTTTTTTTTTTTTTTTTTTTTTTTTGTTTTACAAGATACTGACTAACTTTTTTTTTTAGATAAATACTTGCCATTATCTTGCGCTTGTTTCCCGGTTTATTCATCCTGTCATAGCAAAAAATAAAATAAAATAACTATGTCGTTTTCTCTTGAGGTTCGTCCTAACTTGTCTGGTGAGCAAAACGTGGTTATCCATTTTAATAACGTTAGATATAGTTTTAATTTACCGCTTCCAAGCGGCCCTTTTTTTAACTTATACACCGTATAAAATAATTTTCTTCATCCTTCATTCTATAATCCGTTACCTACTCCTACTCCCCAAAATCCTCCACCAAATAACGATGACGAGCCGAATAGCCCAACAATTATTAGTACAAATTCCATTGACAATTCGTCCTCTGCTGCTACAACTGTTCCAAACTTACCTATTGATCCAAACCTTGATTCCGATCCCATAGCTGCGATTTCACCATTCTTGAATATGTTTTCCAATTCCGAGAACTCCTCTCCTCCTTTGGATTCGCCTGCAATACCAGCCGCATCTCCTGCTACGCCCTCTTGGATCCAATCCGACCTCCCAACACCACCTTTGATACCTACGCTTGCCGAGTTGAAGATCAATTTTGGTTATTATTTCTATCTTTTCAACGCTGAAACGAATCAGCTTGGTGCTAATATGCACCTTTTCTTTGGTACGGCGCCTCCCGCTTACAATACTTTTCGCGATGCTCACAACATCATTATGGCTTCTGTTCGATCCATCATGCTTTGGTATACTCATTTAGAGGAGTAAGTCCTCTTTATTTATTTATTTATTTATTTTTATTATTATGTTTTATATAATTTATTAATTATTATTATGTTTTTTTTACGAAGGATTTCAATCCTCATTGCTGAACAACAGCCACCGTCTGAAGATACCTTCTACCCGGCAAATGGTCCATACGAGGAAATTTACCACACCAATGGTTCTTAGGCTTATTGTTTTACCGCCTAAAGTGCCATTATTAGTTTTTATTTTAGTTATTCTTATTATTATTTATTTATTTACTAAAAGAACTATTAAAAAAAATTATATATATATAAAAAAAAAACCCATGTAATCTAAGTTGTAAGCAATAAAATAAACGTTTAATGTTTCTTTAGTTTGTTTGATTTTATTGTCTGAGTTTTGCTATGTTGTTTTGATTTAATATTATTATTGTTATTTATATTTTTATTATTATTATATTATTTTATTTATTGATTGATTGTTAGTACCACTGCTGGAATTTATAGGTGTAACTGTTTGCCCGGATCCATAAACTTGCCCTGCCTTTTAAGAAAACAGCCCTTAGGCTGTGGATACCATTGCACCCCCAAGTAAAGAAATTAAGAAAAACATTTGAATAAAAAAAATAAAAATAATAAAAATAATAAGAAACTTAAGAAGTTTATTGTCTTTCTCAGGACATTAGACTACTATTAATAATTTTAATTAATTAAATTTTCATTTATTTATTATTATTTTATTTCTTTTTATTCAAATGATAAATTAATTAATTTTTTTATTTATATCATAATTAATTAAAAAAAACTTATTAACTATTTACTTATTTTATGATAAGTAAGAGTGGGTAAAATTAAAAAAAACATTTCACATTATAGTTTTTTATGCATATATTTTTTTTATCTTATTGATTATTCTTCTTATAAAACAATGAATCAAAAGGAATAAAGAATTAAAAAAAATGAGAAATCCAGTACAAATACATTCAAAAGCTGCATGTATAAGGTAATGAAACCTGAATTGCCCAGCCATATAATAATACAAATATATATTTAACTTATAATTACCTTTTATTATTATTTTATTTTTTATTTTTATTTTTATTTATTTTTATTTTTTATTTATATATATATATATATATATATATATATATATATATTTTTATTATTATTATTATTATTTTTTTTTATTATTATTATTTTTTTTTATTTAAAACTATTTTATTTTATACAAATAAAGTTAATAATACAAATAAATGGAAGATTTTAGGCCTCTAGGGAGGATTTTCCCTTCCTTTGGACCTTAAATCTTTTTTTTTTATGTTTATTTTTATTATGTATACTCATTGTTTTATCATTAAAGAAAAAATTATTCATAAAGGAAAATCTTTCTTCCTTCAAAATTCTTTTCTTTAAGGGCCTCTTTTTGTGTTTTTTATTTCTTATTTCAAAACTGAAATTTATATTCATTTTAATATTTTTTATCAATTTTGGAGAGTTATTTTGTCTTTTATGCTTGAATTTCCTCTTTTTAAACTTCTTTTTATTGCTGAATATGGGAAATTCTGTAGCTTGAGGTATTTGAGGTATTTTATCCTGTTCCTGATTGGTAGTTTCTTCCAAAAATTCTGTTATTTGCCTTAATATTTCTTCATCTGAAATATTATTGTCATTCACTTTTTTATTATTATCAAGGGGAAATTCCATGTCACTTTCTTCATATAAATTTTCCTTCAGAGCTGGACGTGAAGCTCTAGTAACACTTTTTTCTTTATCTTCCAAGTTTCTTCCAAAAATTAATTCTTCCCAGTTCACTTCTTTTTCAGGTATTTGCTGATTGAACAAAGAATAATCATTAATTTCCATATTTTCTTCTTTATTATAGTCTGATAAGGCCAAATTGAATGCTTGATAGCCTTCTGTAGCTTCTTCATCTTCCTGAATTTTATTTTCTGTCCATTTTGAGTCTGTTCCTTCCATTGGTTCATCTATACCATTAGTTTCCTTAATTCTGCCACTGACATAGTCCAATTTGCTCTTGAAGCACTTTCCTCTCCTTTTTGTTGATCATAGTAGTATCCCATATTATACTGTCTTCTTAATAATCTGTCATATTCTTCCAAATCCAAATTTCCATATCCCTTGTCTTCCTTTTCTAAGTTATGACCCTTGTATTCTCCAATTCCTGATCTTGATTCTGTTAATTCCTTATTCTTCCCTTCTTCTTGAGGGTAATTACTTAATCTTCTTACTATGTTGAAATAATCACAAAATTGTTGTCCCAAAACAACATAATCAATTCTTGTTGCTGAAAATTTTAAATAAGTAGTTTCTCCAGCTGTGAATGTTACCAACACCTTTCCGGTTGTTTTATTCCTTAAAATATGATTCTTCCATATATGCATCTGAGTATTCTTGAGTCCTATACCCATTTCTGTTGCCATTTTTATGGGTATAATATTTAAAGGTGAAGTTTCATCCAAAATTGCCATAATTGGTATTGTCTCATAGCCCAGCCTTATATAAGTGGTTGAAAAGTTTCTAAAGCTATTATCAATTCCAACATGATGATTTCCTGAATTTATGTTCTCAGTTAACTCCTCTTCACTGGGCTCTTTCCCTCCCAAGTCATATACATTGAGCTTAAAATTCTTGGCATCTCTTTTCTTCTTTCTCTTGATTTCTTCTTCAATAATTTCTTCTGATAAATCAATATTATTCAATTCCATATGGTCATTATTTATTTTGGCTTCAGATTGGGTTTCACTTGGTAATCCTTCTGACATTTTTATTTCTGGTTCCTTCTGCCTTGGTTCTTTTCCAGGTGTAATACTGTTGACTTGCAGGTTCATTTGATTATTTATCTGTTCTTCCTTGCTTAAATCTTCTTCTGAGGTTGGTTCTTTCTCTGAGGATTTAAAATCCCATTTAACTGAATCTTGATGATTCCTTTTTATTTTACTGACAACTTTGGAAATAAATACCTTGATTCTTGGTGAATTATTCATTTTTGGAGCACTGGGATGATCTTCTTTTGAAATACTATCTTTTTGTTTCTTCTTCCAAATGGTACCCTGTTTGCCATATTTCTTGAAGATCTTTTTGAATAAACTTTTAGCCTTGGAGACCCTTTTCTGTTCTAAACCCTTTTCTATGCTAGGATATTCTTCCATATTGGGTATGTTTCCAAATTTATCCTCTTTCTTCTTCTGCTTCTCTTTAACTTCCCCTGAGTTTATTTCTTCAAACCTTGATTCTTCATTATTATCTTGTACTTCCATTTTATCCACTTTTGCCATATTACACAACTCCATTCCCTTTGGTGGTTGTTCATGCCATCCTTTGCTTTCTGGTGAGCATATAGGTATGCATAATCTTCTTCCATCCAATTCCCTGAAACTTAAAATTTCACCCTGAGTCTGTGAGTGTTCAAGTCTAATACCATTGTCAGCCAAAAATGGTCTCCCAATAACAGTATGAACTGCCCCTCTGGCTACAAATAAAGGAATTTTTCTTTCATCACCAGATGGTAAAATAAGTAAGGTATTCTCAGATAAGCCAACAATTGCTGTACTATGTCCTCCAATTCCTTTCAACCTCATGTTTAGTGCTCTCATTGGTATTCCTGCTTTTATGGATTCAACTTCTGGTATTATACTCAATTCTGCTCCAGTATCTACTAATGCTTTTACTTTATGACCTTCCAATCCAATGGAAACTTCAATCATTCCAAGAGGACATGCATAATGCATTCTTTCTTCAATTATTATATATTGCTGATTGCCTTCTTGATCTTCCACCCTCTCTTCATTATTGATTGACTTAAGAGACATTAAATATTTCTTTTCTCTATCAGAAAGAAATTTTAATTCATTCATGAACCTTGGTGATATGGTGAATATTTCCTCTAAAGTAAGATTTATTTTCTGATCCAAGACTTTGTTAATGACTTTTTCAACTATTGGTACTTCTTCTTTATCTTCTTTCTTTGGCTTGATAACTGCTCTAGCTTCTTTGGGTGCCTTAATTATGGTTTTAATTTCATCCATAGATTGCTTTTGTGGTGTTTTATTCTTATGTATGGCTCCTTCTTCCTCCTTATTAGCCTCTAAAGGCCTTGGTGATTTATATCTTGTAGGTATAGTTACTTTTTCTTCTTCCTGATCATCATTATCAATAAATCCACCTGGGATACTGGTCTTTTTCTTAAGTATTTCTTGAGGTTGAGTTGCTTCTCTTTCAGGTAATGGCTGTGATTGAGCCTTAGCTCTGTCTTCATTTTCCCTTCTTTGCTTTGTATTCCTTAACCCATATGCATATCCTAGGGGTTCTCTTCCTGTTGATATTGATGGTGGTTGCCAATCTTCCCAATTGTCCATGGTAATGAATGCAGTTGACTTTTCTTTCTTCTTTTGTTCCTCTTCTTTTTCTTTTTCTTCCAATTTCTTCTTCAATTCTTCTTGTTCCTTCTGAAATTCTCTTACCCATTGCTTTGGTGATAATTTCCCATCAGTTGGAATTCTTGCCCAATTAGGATATAAGTAATTGAACCCTTGTCTTATTACCCATTTCTTGTTTTGGTCTTCAATAAGCTCATTACATCTTCCTGTGGAGTGTCCTTCTTCTGAACAGTAATAACATCTAACAAATGGTTTTGGTGCATTTTGAGCTGGTGCATAAGGCACATATCTTGATGATGTTGGTGGTAAGTTTTCTTTTGATATGAATCCTGAATTTTCAGCTTGAGGGTCAGCATAAGCTATCTTCTGTGGTTTAGCAATTTTACTTAATTCGTCCAGTTGCTCCATAAACTGTTTAGAAACTTCCTTTTCTCTAGGTACTTCTTTATCAACCACTAATTGCTGTTCCTTGAGAGTTTTGGTAAGATCCTTCATCTTCTTCAAAGCTTCCTGCATTCCTGGAAATAATTCTTCCTTGAATTTAACATTATTTTCCTGGGTGATTGATTCATTCTTTACTATTTTAAGTCTTGGGGATGATAGTCTTTTGGTGACTAATATTCTTGCTTCCAATTCTTGTTCAATATACTTCTTTAATATTCTCATAGGTGGTATGAGATATCCTCCATCTTCTGCTCTAACCATAACATTATCTTTAATCATTTCCTTACTGATGGCACCTTTGATATCTGCAGAGATACAATCAAATACATCTTCATGAAACATATTATCTTGGGGAATATACTTGTATCTTAAAAGGTAAGTAATGATGGTTTCATATTCTCCAATAAACTTTTTATATTCTGAGTAGGTACTAATTCCTCCTTCATCCTGTGTATCATTGAAAAGCTGAATAAGGGAATCTTTCCTATATCTTCTTTCTGGTTCAACTCTTCCCCATTTGGTTATAAGGTCTTTCTTCAATTGTGTCCAATTACCTTCTTCATATCCTGGCATAGCTTCTATGGCATCACTAATTCTTGGGTCTGTTATCCAAAATGCCATTTGCATTGCTAAATCTTCATCCGTTGCTCCTCTAATTTGAGCAATTCTTTCAACCTTCTTAATAAACTTCTCTACTTCCTCTCCATTGAAATTGAGATTATAATCTTTTGCTTTAATTTTAACCACAGGCCTTTCCTGCTTTAGCACTTGCTGCTGTAATGGACTTGGGTTATTAGGTGTAGAGACAAAAGCTCTTCTTGGGATATTGTTAATTCTTGGATTTGTTTCTGGAGTAGAGGTTGCTGTTGGTCCCAGTGTTGGTGATATTGGTGAATCTTCTGGTCTTATATGCCTTGGTAATGTTGGTTCACTAGGGCTATTCCCTGGTGTATTTGGTATTGATTGCCTTCTTTTTCCTTTTTTACTGGTTTGACTTAACAAAAAATCTTGCATTTGCTTCATAAAGCTCTGTATCTTCACAGTTTGATCATCTTCCCCATATTCTTCTTCATACTGACCTTCCACAGTATCTTCAGGTAATGGTGGTAATTTTGATGTTGACTGTTGATCCATTTTTTCTACTTTTTATGTTTTTCCTTCAAATTTTGCTTCTTCCTGTTTTCTTTCTTTATACTCTTTGATTAGGTTAAAGAAGAATTCCTTTAACCTATCTTCTTCTTTTCTTCTTGTATTTGGTGTTGATATTAGATTACTCAAGCTTTCTTGTGATGTCTGTCCTGGTGATTTTGATTTTAGTAGTAATTTCTAATGATAAGATTCAGATGATGATGATGAATGAGATTTTGATGATGATGACAATGGTTTATTTAGGTGATTATATGATTCAAGGTTTAATAAATTTATATATTTTGATATCAAGCTGAATAGAATCTGATGATATTCCTATCTGACTGCCACTGTTGAGACACCAGATGTGGGAACTCCCCTTGTGTGGGATAAAATGAGGCAGTACCTGGAAGGGGAAATTACAAGAAAACAGTTTTGAATTGCTGTTCAAGCTTGTAACCCTTGCTCTGCTTGTGTGTCAGAATAATCTGAACTGCCCTTCCTAAAAAAAATGCTGAATTATCTTAACTTGAGTTCACAATCAATTTATTCATTGATGGTGGCTAATTCAGAAAAGTGTATTCAACAGACTCAATCAGACTTTGCTTGATCTCAAAAATCTTTATTTAACCTTTAAAGTATAACACTATTTAATTAACCAAAAGAAATAAAGCTATCACAAATCACACAAAATACTACTACAACAATAATTCAAAACAATCTGGAGACACTAGGCTAATAATAATACTAAATGGAACAATCAAACACTTTTTTTATATGGCTTATGATTTATTATGTATTTTTTTTTTTTATATAATGAAATTCTGATATGACCAGACTATTTAATAGCCACTCTTTGATAACCTAATTTGATAATAATTCTTTCTTTTTTTTTAATAAGATAGCACTAATTTATTGCTATAATAGGTATTTTTCTTTTATAATTTCTAAAATTTCCTTTTAGTGACTAAAGTATTACTTTATGAAATTAAATAATAATATTAACTCCTTAAAAAATAACTAAATGACCCTTCTTTTCCTTCTTCAAAGCTTTGATTGCTTATAATAAGGTTAAATTCTTTTTTTTAAAATACTATTTTATTTATTTTAACCTCAATAGACTATTATATAAGGCCTTTTTATCCTTTATATAATAAAATTCTATTATAAGGTTTTTTTTTTTATAAGACTTTTTTTTTTTTTAACAGGCTGATTCTTTATTTTGAGACTTTTCTTTTTTTTTATTATAAGACTATTATATAAGGCCTTTTTATCCTTTATATAATAGAATTATATATTTGTAGACTAGTTAACCTGATAGTCAGGGATGAATTTAAATCCACTTTCCACTTTTGGGGGGATAAAAGACATGAGGGAAAGAGGAAAAATTTTGGGGAGAGAGGCCCTCTATTTATAATTTTTTGGGCTGTCCATGGGAGGTGTTCAAAAAGAGGGACTTAGAATTTTTCAGTTTCTTTTGGCTGGGAAAATTCTTTTCTGGTGGTCCCACCTAAATGATGTCATTTATGTAAATCATTGCATCATTTGTTTGCTTGATGATTTCATTTGTTGGGTTGCTTACTAATTTGAGGTATTTTTGCTGGTGCTTATTTGAACTTGATTACTAATCCTTAGCTCCCTAAGTATTACTAATCAAGTAATCTGATTACTAATACTTTCTTAACTCCTTCCTGCTTATGTAATCTGTTTATGTATCCTCCTTCTGCTATCTTGAATTTAGAATTTTTGATTTTTTTTTTGAGGCCAATTTGTGGGTTGAAACCTAATTTTATTTTAGGGTTAGGTTTCAGGTATTTTCCAAACTTTAAAAGGATTTTCCAAAATTTTGACATTTTTAATTAATTTTTTTTTTTTTTTTTTTTTTATTTAATTAATTTTTTACTTTATGTCTTCAATGTGGCTTGAACCAATGACATGGCCATTTTCCTTGACACAAGGCATCACCCTACCAACTGGCACTACATGCATATGCATGACGATGCAGTGTCCATTGTCACCCTGACGATACAGTGTTTACATGTAATAAAAAATGCATGTCACTGCAATCGTCACTACATGCTTTCCCACTGTCGATACAGCTAACCTGCCATTGTTGCGTTGACACTTGTTTCAGGTTGTAAGGTGATTTTGTTGTGGTGGGCTTTGTTGAGGATGTGGGAGCTGCTATAGACTTTCCAATCAGACAATCACTATTCTCATTCACTGAGAACAAGTGTTGTCAGAACTAAAAGCTGAGTAACAAGTGTGTCAATGCTAACAATTCATAACAATGAATGACAAAAGTACTCAGTACTCAGTATGACAAAATCCTCAGAAATAATGAGTTGGATGAAATGTATAAAATAGTTGTTTATGTGCTCATTGTATTCTTATTCATCTGAAACTTGTTTATTGTACTCATCATCGTTCATCACATGCTTAGGTGTGTTCTCACTGTTTTGTACTCATAAGAGTGATTAGTGTTAGCTTAACACAATCATCTTGTACCTTCAGATTTGACGTTTCACTTTTCCCTGCCGTGGAGAACTGGTGGATGGTGGTGGCTCAGATATGGTATGTTGGGAATTCTTGTGTTTTGCGGATGGTTTTGGTGAGGTTTTTTCTTTGGTGTCAAATGTAACCAGTTGGCTTCACTAATTGTGAACTGTCATCATCCAAAACAGTAACAGCTAGTCAGGTAACTCATCGTAATGGAAATGTAGCACAGGCCCAGCTTACATGTTGAAACAAATGTCAACACAACAATGGCAGGTTAGCTGTATCGACAGTGGGAAAGCATGTAGTGACAATTGCAGTGACATGCATTTTTTATTACATGTAAACATTGTATCGTCAGGGTGACGATGGACACTGCATCGTCACGCATATGCATGTAGTGTGCGACAAAGATCCTTTTCTTTTGTTTCCAACAGAAGCTACCCATAGGGGTACTTCTACTTTTCACTCCCCTCAAAAAAAATTTTATTAAGCTGATATGGTATGGCATACCACACTAACACAGAGAAAAGCACACAAGTGCACTCACAGTGGTAGACAGAGACCACATTTCATTGGTCCTGCAAGAATGCCATGACTGCCCCTACATGGGACACATGAGTGAGGACAGGACCAAAGAGAGGGGAGCAAGCACAGCTTGGTGGCCCAAGTGGGAACAAGAGTTGAGTGAATACATCAGCATTTGTGATAGATGCCAAAAGGCAAATAGGAAACATGGGAAGAAGTATGGGTTACTTCAACACATAGAAGAACCCAAGCACCCATGGGAAACCATCAACATGGACTGGGTTACAGGACTACTCCCAGGAGGCAAAGAAAACTACAATGCGTGTTTGATCATAGTTGATAGGTTCAACAAGAGCATGAGGTGTCTACCATGCCACAAAGAGGACTGTCAGCCTGTGACTCAAAACCAGAGCACAAGCATGACAGCCAAAATACCATAAACCAATGGTATAGCCAAAATACCACCAAAACATGGAGCTGAGCCAAACTAGCTCAAAAGGTATCAAAAGAAAGAGGAATCTCACCTCTTTCTGAAAATATAAGTCCCATCACCATAGGACAAGAAATAACAAAGTTATTCCTGCTCAAAGTTATTGCTGAGCATAAACCTTAATTTTCACCTCTCATCTAAAATCTAGAAGGAGAGGCCTAACCACATCAAATGGGTATTCAAAATGAAGCTCTAAGCCAGGGCTATCCAATGGTACTAGCCAAACTGAGCTAGCACCAGTATTACTTGATTTATGGTCAAATTCAGACCAAATAAGGGTGAACAAAACATTCACCTCTCATCTAACTTTTAAAGTTTTAGTGTGAGATACTTAAGGTGGGGTCTTTTTGGAAAGAGCACAATCAGGGCTATCTGATGGTGTCATCCGTTTCCTCATATCTCAACTAGAACAGAAGTTATTGGCCAAACAAGCTTAATACAGCTTTTGCCCAAACCACGCCAATGTAGAAAAATACTTGTACATGGGATAAATTTGCCATATTTAATGATAACCATGTCAAGTTTGGTACCATTGTGTAAAGCCCATACAGGGCTATTCAATGAACCAACTTTGAGCTTGATATCTCAAAAACTGACAGATTTATGACCATTTTAAGGCAAAACTCCCACCTGCGGTCATATACAGCCTTACCATGGGATAATACCCTATAACCATGAATATGAGGTGTCAAATAGACGAAGAAGCATGTTTTTACTTCAATACCTCATATGTCAGTCAATACTGGGGTCCCATACAGTTTCTGTACAGCATTCTACGCGTCATACACGTCAGAATCAGGCTGTGAGGTCCCCAGATGAAAATCTTCACCCTGTATTGGTGAAAACCGCCCAGATGTGGTTTCAAAACCACATCTAAGCCCAATACAGGGTGTAAAGGCTGTTTGCAAACCACAAGCCTGTCATGAGGAGTGAAAAATCTTCACTTCCTCTATGTGAAAAGGTCTAACAGCCTTTTCACCTCAATTTCAGGATAAAAGGAGGGCTTTTCACTGCCAAAAACCTTTCCTCATCCTGCTCTTGAATAACCTACGTAGTAAACTGTCAAAAACAGTTTTACTCTTGGTTAAATAATCAGGTATAATTATAATCTTTAATTATGGTAGACTTTATTCTTGTAATCCAACAGATAAAGCCTGCACCCAGGGTTCTCAATAGCGCTCACCACCACTATTTCTCAATAGTAGAACCCTTTTATCTTATTATAAACCTTTATAAATCTCTTTTAAATCATTTTCTGCCGTGTCACATACACAGTTAAGGTTGTCATTAGCCTAGTTATACCTTTATCATAGTATCATCCTGACAAGGACACAGCCATGGATACTGCTTTGTTATTTTGGAATAACATCATATCTACCTGTGGAGTCCCCAAAATCATCATTAGTGATAGGGACCCGAAATTCACATCTGAATTTTGGACCAACTTTTATGACATGCTTGGCACCAAGCTTGCTTTTTCCACAGCTTACCATCCTCAAACAGCTGGCCTAGCTGAAAGGATGATCCAAACTATGGAGGACATCCTTAGAAGGTTCTGTGCCTATGGCATGGAATATAAGGACCATGAAGGATACACCCATGATTGGGTTACCCTTCTACCAGCTGTCCAACTGGCTTATAATACAAGTCAGCACTCTACCACAGGAAAAACAACTGCACTGGTAGAAAAAGGGTGGAACCCCTTATTGCCTGTGGATCATCTAAAGAAGAATATTGAAACCATCCACCCCACAGCCAAAGACTTCCATGATATGTGGAAGAGGGCTTGTGACACAGCTGCTAAATGTATAGCTAAAGCAAAAGATTATAATAAGCAGAGGTGGGACAAGACACACATGGAACCTGACTTTAAAAAAGGGGACCAGGTGCTAGTATCTACACTGAACTTTAATAATCTTAAAGGACCCAAGAAGATGAGGGACTCATTTGTAGGGCCTTTTCCTATCATTAAGTTGATAGGAAAGAATGCAGTGGAAGTCAAACTTACAGAGGAATTTTCCAGGAAGCACCCAGTCTTCCCAGTAAGTTTGGTCAAACCATGCTTCCAAAAAGAGGAGGATAAATTCCCCTCCAGGAAGAAGAACCCCACACCACCTAACATAGTGGAAGTGGAAGACTCCCCAGGACCTGTGAGTAAGATCATCAGGGCCAGGAAGATCAGACTCAATGGGAAGGATCAAAGACAATACTTAGTCAGATTTAAGCACCAAACAGCTGATAAAGACAAATGGTTGGAAGAAGATTTGAAACCAGATGGGAACCTTCATCTCAGGAGATTCAGGGCCTCTAGGAGGACTGAACAGTCTCATGAATGATGAGCCTTTTTTAGAGGGAGGGTATGTCAGCCTCTGACTCAAAAACAGAGCTCAAGCATGACAACCAAAATACCATAAACCAATGGTATAGCCAAGATACCACCAAAACATGGATCTGAGCCAAATTAGCTCAAAAGGTATCAAACGAAAGAGGAAACTCACCTCTTTCTGAAAATATAAGTCCCATCACCATAGGACAAGAAATAACAAAGTTATTCCTGCTCAAAGCTATTGCTGAGCATAAACCTTAATTTTCACCTCTCATCTAAAATCTAGAAGGAGAGGCCTAACCACATCAAATGGGTATTCAAAATGAAGCTCTAAGCCAGGGCTATCCAATGGTACCAGCCAAACTGAGCTAGCACCAATATTACTGGAGTTATGGCCAATTTCAGGCCAAATAAGGGTGAACAAAACATTCACCTCTCATCTAACTTCTACAGTTTTAGTGTGGCATACTTGAAGTGGGGTCATTTTGGAAAGAGCACAATCAGGGCTATCTGATGTTGTCATCCACTTCCCCATATCTCAACTACTACAGAAGTTATGGGGCAAACAAGCTCAATACAGCTTTTTGCCTAAAACACGCAAATGTACAAAACTCTTGTACATGGGATAACTTTGCCATATTTAATGATAACCATATCAAATGAGGTACCATTGTGTATAGCACATACAGGGCTACACACTTAACCAATTTTGAGGGTGATATCTCAAGAATTGGCAAAGTTATGGCTGTTTTAAGGTCAAAATTCCACCTGCTGTCATATACAGCCTTACCATGGGATAATATCCCATAACCATGAATATGAGGTGTCAAATAGACGAAGAAGAATGTTTTTACTTCAATACCTCATAGGTCAGTCAATACTGGGGTCCCATACAGTTTCTGTACAGCATTCTACGCGTCATACACGTCAGAATCAGGCTGTGAGGTCCCCAGATGAATATTTTCACCCTTTATTGGTGAAAACTGCCCAAATGTGGTTTCAAAACCACATTAAAAACAATGACAATCCAAATTAAATTTCCTGCCTTGTTGACCCATCATATGGCCTCAAGTTTCAGTAAAACTTGATAATCTGTCAGATCAGTCACCTGGAATCATACTTACCCCACAGCCCCACTGTGAATCTTGTATACAATTATGACAAACAAGCCAATGCAAACACACTAGTTTCTCAAGTCTCAGCAAGATGGAACTGAACTTACAAGCTGCTAAATTGTGCATTGGCTTTGAAAGATGCCTAAAATCAATTTTGAACCCCTGGTCAGTGGCATCATTTTGCCTATGGACCTTTGAATGGCAGAAGTACAAATTGATGGTTCACTTATTGCAGCCCCTCTATGAATCAACCCTACTTATAGGTAGGTGTTCTTGCCCAAAAATAAATAAATTGTTACCACTATATATAATTCTCATTGAAGATATCAGGAAGTTAAGTCGTTTTATATTCTATTCATAGGGCCAACTTCCAACTAATAAAGATCCATTTGGCATATGAGCAATATTATGTTTCCCCTATTGAACCAGCCTCCCACACAATAATACAAAAAATATCAAAATACATTACAATTCTCCTTAGAAAGAATCCAGTTATATGTGCATCAATACTTGATTCAAGACTGAAGCTCACATTTCTCTCAACTCATTATCAAACACTTTGTTAATTCAGGAAATCATCAGCCCACCTGAGAAAAATGCTTGAAGAGGAAGGCAGGAAGTTTTTCACTGTTCCTCAAAAGGAAAAACATGAACTCTTTGTTGAAAGGTAAAACTGTTTATTGGACAAGATTTAACCATATGAAATACTTGAAGGAAGTAGTTTTGAATTGTAACTCCAAACGTTTCTTTCTGAACCTCCGGAAACAAAAGATACAGATATCCTCTTATTTTGGAAGTCCTAAGGTAAAGTATTCCCCACCTTAGTTCTAATGGCTTTTAATTATATAACCATACATGCTACCAGTTGCCCATCAAAAGTTGTCTTCTCAGGTTGTAGAAGGATTTTGTCTTATCAACATGCTTCACTCACACATTTTCATTTCAAGCAGTTGGCATGTTTGAAGGATTAGGGACTCCAATTTGGCTGACTTTACAATGAAATTCAGGGGTTTATTTTTGTTTCTTTGATCTTATGTATAATTTTGTCACATAATCTATTCTCTGATTTATAGAGGCTACCTTGGGATACCAAGGTCATCCCATGCTCAATCCCTATGAGGTTTAAGAAAGAAAAACACAAAAAGTGGTTTCCCAGCCCACATCCTGCTTTTTTTCCCATGGGAAATCCATAAAATGTTGGTATTGGAGGCCTGGCTTAGTACTGAGTAATATTAATTTGTAAATAATTTTTTGACATTTGACATTATTTTAGCATGGAATAAGAAATTCATCTTGCTAGAAAAGTGGGTAATGCTGACTGCTGTAAAGTATTTTATAATAGCATGGTTCAGTGAACTGCAGTTTGTTCTGCTCTGGTCAACTTTGGATCCTAATTTCCCATATGTTATATCAATTACGTTTCACAGTCTAGCAGATAAAAGTTAGGTTTTTGGATGTCTTTTTTTGTTTACTTCGTGTATATCTAAAATGAGCATACCTTGTTCCTTTAGATTTGGGAAATCAAGGTTCAATAAATTTTTTCATAAGATTCTTCTCAGCTTTCCTGATCTATTGATTCATTGTGGATTTGTCAATGATCTCACAATCAGGAAGAAAAAACGCTTGTTAAATCTCTTTCCAAGTTTATCTTTAGATTTATTCCTTCATCTTATATCTTGACTTTTTTTCTTATTTCTTTGGCTTTAAAACTAAATCATTCTATTAAATCTTTCAACTCAAAAAACTTCAAATTTATCAATCCAGAATCTTGTCTTTGGTCATTCATCTTATTCATGATTTGATCAAAAAACTTATTTAATTGAATCTTTTCAGCTAATCTTTAAGTTTAATTTATTGTTAATTCATTTCTATCAACATGCCAGATTTTGAACACTCTGAGGATATATCTTGTTCTAAGGAAGTCAGGGGAAATGCTTATAAAGATCAAGTCATTCTTGAAGCTTTTATGATAAATCAACACAATTTCAAAACGGCCTTTAATTATCTTTTTGAATGTCATCCTAACTCTCAACCAGATGATCCTGCTTGTCAGCCTGTTACTCAAAGCCAGAGCACAGGCATTACAGCCAAATACCATAAACAAATGGTAGAGCCAAGCTACCACCAAAACATGGAGCTGAGCCAAATAAGCTAAACAAAATATCAAAATAAAGAGGAAACTCACCTCTTTCCAAATATACAGGTCCCACAATCATAGGACAAGGAATAAAAAATATATTCTGCAAAAATGTATTTCTGAGCATAAACCTTATTTTACACCTCTCATCTGAAAGCAGAGGAAGAGACATAACCCCATCAAATGGGTATCCAAAATAAATCTCTAAGCCAGGGCTATCCAATAGTACTAACAAGATTGAGCTAGCACCATAATTACAGAATTTATGACCATAATAAGGTCAAATAAGGGTGAAGAAAATATTCACCTCTCATCTAACTTCTACAGTTTTAGTGTGAGATACCTAAAGTGGGGCCCTTTTGGGAAGACAACAAGCAGGGCTATTTGATGTTGCCATCCATTTCCCCATATATTATGTAGAGAAAAATCTATTGGGCAAACAAGTTCCAAATAGATTTCGAGTAAATCATACATATGTACAAAAAATCTTGTACATGGTATAAAGTTCCAATATTTAATGATAAACATAGCAAAAGAGGTACCATTGTGTAGAGCACATCCTGGAATACACAATTAACCAACCTTGAGATTGATATCTCAAAAACTGACAAAGGTATGGTAGTTTTAAGGTCAAAATCCCACATTTAGACCAGTAAAGCCTTACTGTGGGATATTCTTCCATAACTATGATTATGAGATGTCAAAAAGACAAAGAAACCTGTTCATAATTCAATACATCATAGTTTGGTCAATACTGGTGTCCTGTACATGTTCTGTACAGCATTCTATGCATCATACACATCAGAAGTGTTGAAATCCCTGACCCAAAACATCTCAGGTCAGAACCTTACTGCCTTACTGACCACTCCTATCTCCCAATTCCCTACTTTTAATAGACTAGTCTGACGAACTAACTTTATTCATCTTAGGAGCTGCACAGACCACAGCTACAAATCCTTGGAGTCACGAGAATGACTCCTGGATATAAACCTTCTCAGAAGCCAATAAGGATACTCTTGTATCCTCACCCTCAACTATTTCTATTCGTCTCGTTAAAACTTTTGCCTTATACTTTACTCTATCTTTGTTTTTATAATCTTTCCTTTTTTTATCTTCTTACCTTTTTTCTGACACTGCGTAGCATTGAGAAGCCTCACTAGGTATATTTCTTAAGCTTCTCATCTCTATGACACATTAGATAAAACTAATTTGTACCAACAACATAGTTTTGTAGCAGACCACCTTGCACAGCTCATTGTCTTACTTCTTTGTGTTGTGTAGTCCACCTTTAGGTACATCCTGTCTCTGAAAATTTTCTTTGTACAATACATATTGTTAATGAAAAACCTTTAGTTTCCAAGTCTTTACAGATTTACAGTCTCGTGTTCTACCTCATCAACTCTTGCAAAACAGTGGATTACAACTAGATCAGTATGTTGGAAAAGCCTACTGAAATCAACAAAGAGCTCAACATCGCTGTCCTTGATGGAAGCAACTACAGCCAATAGCATATACACATGAAGATTCACCTGCAATCCAAGGACCTTCTGGATGTATGCAAAAAACCACTTGCTGAAGATGCCAACACTACTGCAGCCAGCAAGTGGAAAAAGGCTAGCTACGAAGCGATGAACATAATAATTTCGCGAGTCAGCGACAGAGTCTTCCTAGAAGTAGTGAACCCCACTACCACTGAGAAAGACAATTCACTCTGGTCAAAAATTAAAGATCAATATGCAACAGTAAGATTCGTCAATAGAGGACACATATGGATGGATTGGCAGAGATGTTTTTACAATGGAAATCTCCAATACTACATTGACTCCTGTCAAAAAATCCTTATGGAACTTGATTCAGTCAGTATCAAGGTTCCAAACGAGCTGTTGTCTTACTCTCTTCTAGGGAGGCTAGGTGGCAACCCCAAGCTGCATCAGTTCATTGAAGTAATCACCCTCAACAAGGATCTAATTGAAAAACCAGACTCAATACTCATGAAATTACAAGATTACGTGCATCTCACTCTAAATACTAACCCACCATCCCTACCCAACTCAGCCACTGCCCTTGTCTCAACCTCAAACGACTCATACAAAATAATCCACTATTGCACCAATGGTAAACACAACGAAAAAAGCACCAGTCATACCAAGAATAAGTGTTGGGCATAAAACCCCCATCTCAGACCAACTCAAAAAGACAACAAACAAAGGAGGGCCGAGGCCAACTCCTATCTTGCAAAAGCACTCATTACCTCTCTGACAACTGCGCCAGAAGATCAACTTATCCTTGACTGTGGCGCAACCCACCATATGTTTAATTCAACAAAATTCTTTCTCTCTCTCTCCAACTCTACCTCCATTCCTGTGATGACCTGCAACACCAACAGCTCCCTTAAGGCCGTTGGAGTAGGAAAAGCCTCACTTTTATGCAACAGCCAACCCCTCAACTTGAATGACTGCCTTTATGTGCCGGATCTCAACTGCAACTTAATCAGCCTCCTGTCCTTGTTCAAAGAAAAAATCACCATCAACCGATCTGACAATAATTTCTCGGTTGAATCAAACAACTCCACACTCCTGAGCGGAAAGATCGTAAACCAACTAATGCACATCGACTACAAACTACCAAAAACACATCTAACCACCTACAACAAAAACTTCTGGCACCAAAGACTTGGCCATCCTCATATAGCCGTCCTGAAGCACCTGGGCCTGCCCAGCAGCGACATCATCTGCACCGTTTGTGAACTCAACAAAGCACACAAACAACCCTTCAAAGATAAATTCACCAATGCCATTCTGCCCCTTGATTGCATACACATTGACGTGGTGGGACCTATACATCCGCCCTCTATTTCTGGATTTCGATACTTTCTCTCAATAACCAATCAGGCCACCTCCTAAAAGATCATCAAGTTCCTTGAAAAGAAGTCAGGTGCCTTTGAAGAATTTTTCAAAGCCACAACTTACCTGGAAAATCAAAAGGATCACAAGCTCAAGAAATTAATTTCCGACACAGGAGGAGAATTCATAAACAAAAGATTTTAACTACTGGCCAAAGAACATGGTTTATCCACATATTCTCACCTCCAGAGACACCCCAACACAACGGGTTTGCTGAAAGATCCAACCAAACAATACTTGACAAGGCCAGATGCCTGTTGAAATCGTGCAACTTACCTGCCGAGTACTGGGCTGAAGCAATAAACACAGCTGTTCTGCTTTCCAACCTAACACCAACGCAACCAAGGAAAAATAAATCACCTCACTACCTTTGGACCGGCCAAGAACCAAGACTAAGACAACTCAGAACCTTCGGTTGTCTTGCCTTCATGGCCATTCCCAGGCATCACGGCAAATGGAAGTTAGCACCAGCCGGGGAGAAGGGAATCCTCCTTGGATACAAAAACAACAACACCTCGTACAGGATTCTGAGACTTAACAACAAGAAATTAGCCATTACTAAACACGCAACCTTCGATGAGTCCTCCTTCCCTAACATAGATCAAAAACTTCCACCAAACAACCCCATGCCTTACACTAACCGACAACAATTCATCATGGAAACGTCCTCAGCGGTAGATTGATCTTGCAAGGTAAATGACCAAAACCCTCCTTTGGACATGGTAGATTAACTCCATGCCGAAGACACTTTGACCGCCATAGAAAACACTGAAGCACCGCAAACCATGCGTAGCAAGGTGATTGGCCCACGACACCCCACTCTTGTCAGCTCAGAAATCAACAACTTAAACATCTTACATTATTCCCGAAGGTCCAATGTCCTACTCACCTCCTTGGACAACACACCTCCAACATATCAAGCCGCTCTTAGATCCAGCGACAGAAAACTATGGCAGGAGGCGATTGACAAGGAACTCGAAGCCATGATCAATCTTGAAGTTTGGGAAGTGATAAAATTGGAAGTTGACTGCAAATTGATTGGGACCACCTGGGTATTGAAAACGAAGGAAAGCCTTTTAGGAAAGAACCTCTGTGCCCAAGGCTTCACCCAAACACCATGTAGAGACTACGAGAAGAGCTACGCACCCATGGGAAGACTAAACTCCATGCGTACCTTGATTGCTTTCGCTGCAGAAAACAATCTACAATTTCATCAACTCTACATTAAAAGAGCATTTCTAAATGCTCCCTTAGCCGAGGAGGTCTACCTAAGTATCCCTCAAGGTCTCAACATCTGTCGACGAAGCCATTGCTTAAAGCTGAGGAAAGCAATCTACGGCTTAAGGCAGGCACTACTGGCATGGTATGACTGCCTCAAAGGATGGCTAATTAGTGTAGGATTTCAAGCTTGTATTCTAGATCCATGCTTCTTTTACAGAAACAACAAACTGCCAACATGGATATACCTACATGTAGATGACATGGGAATATTTGGCAAAAACGTCTGCAACGTCAAAGACAAAATCGCCAAGCGATTCGATATCAAAGACCTAGGAAAAGCTAGTTTTATGCTTGGAATCAAGATCACTCAGGATGAGGGATTGATATCCTTAGATCAGCAACACTTCATGGAGTCACTTCTAGAACAATATGGCATGACAAAGTGCAGGCCCTCTCCGACTCCGCTCGTAGCAAATGAACACCTATTGCCAGCAACCAACGATGAAGTAACAAAACTAAAATCGTTAAATATCAACTTCAGGAGTGCGGTAGGAAGCATCAACTACCTAAGCAATGCCACTCGACCTGATTTGTCATTTGCAGTAAGTACTCTGTCTCAATACCTTGAATGCCCAGGCATACGACATTGGCATGCCTTCCTGCATGTACTTCGGTATCTTAAGGGTACACAGGACGTGGGGCTCTACTACTCTGCAAACCTCCCTAAAGGCATAGTGGCCTGGAGCGACGCTGACTGGGGGAACTGCCGTGCAACAAGGCGATCTGTCACAGGCTTCCTGGCCACATTATCTGGAAGATGCGGAAGCAGCCCTCAGTATCAACCTCCACAGCAGAAGGGGAATACAAGGCACTCTGCAATCTCACCACAGAACTACTATGGTTGAAGCAATGGTGTAAAGAGGTGAGGTTGTTTGTACCAACGGAACCCATCACGGTATGGGATGACAATGAAAGCTGTATCAACACTGCCAATTGTGACTGCAACTTCAATAACAAATGAATGAAGCATGTAGACATCCAACTACACTTCAGCAAGGAGGTAGTTAAATCAGCTTTCATCACACTGTTGTCTGAAATGCTAGCTGACTACTTAACCAAGTCGGTAAATAAGGTAACCCTGCTTAAAGCATTACAAGCCTTACACATTGTCAGAATAGGAGTTTGGGGGAGTGTTGAAATCCCTGACCCAAAACGTCTCAGGTCAGAACCTCACTGCCTTACTGACCACTCCTATCTCCCAATTCCCTACTCTTAATAGACTAGGCTGATGAAATAACTTTATTTGTCTTAGGAGCTGCACAGACCACAGCTACTAATCCTCGGAGTCACGAGAATGACTCCTGGATATAAATCTTCTCAGAAGCCAAGAAGGAGACTCTTGTATCCTCACCCTCAACTATTTCTATTTGTCTTGTTAAAACTTTTGCATTATACTTTACTCTATCTTTGTTTGTAAAATCTTTCCTTTTTTCTGACACTGCATAGCATTGAGGAGCCTCACTAGGTATAGTTCTTAAGCTTCTCAACTCTACGACACATTAGATAAAACTGATTTGTACCGACAACAGAATTTCATAGCAGACCACCTTGCAAAGCTCATTGTCTTACTTCTTTGTATCATGTAGTCCACCTTTAGGTACATCCTGTCTCTGAAATTTCTCTTTGTATGATACATATTGTTAATGACAAACCTTTAGTTTCCAAGTTTTTACAAGAAGAGGGCTATGTGGTCCCCAAATGAAGATTTTTGCCATTTATTGGTGAAAACTGCCCAGATGTGGTTTCAAAACCACATCTAAGCCCAATACAGGCTATAAAGGCCTTGTAAAAACCACACGCCAGTCCTTGGAAGTGAAAAATCTTCACTTCCTCTATGTATAAAGGTGTATAAGCCTCTTTAACCCCATTTCAGGAGAAAAGGGACCTTTTCTGCACCAGAAAAGGTTTCTACATCCTTCTCTTGAATTCCTACTTAGTACAACTTTAAAGAACAGTCATACTCTTGGAAAATAATCAGGTTATACTATAACCTTAAGTATTGTAATTCTTATTATAGTAACCCAAGTGGTAAGACTGAACCCAGGGCTTTCAATGGCGCTCACCACCACTATTTTATAATAATAAAGCCCTTATTACTCTGTTCTAAACTCTTATTATCTATAACAAACCTCTTTTAACTTAATTTTACCATGTCACAGTCATAGTTAAAGCTGTAAATAGCCTTATTAAACCTTCATCATAGACTCAGCCTGAAAGTGTGGGGGCCTGGCCGTGTTTTTTTGGACTTTTGGAATCTTTTACACATAAAAGTGAGTTTTTTTCTTATTTTTTATTTCTGAAATTTTGTTTCTTTTTTCAGGCGTTATTTTATTAAAAGGTTTTTATAATACATATCTTATAATTATCTTTTGAGTGGTATATGTCAGATACCACTTGGGTTTTTTGTTTTCAATTGCCTTGTTGCATGTTTCAATCACCACAAAACCCCTTCTTTTTGGTGTTTTTTACATATTTAAACACTTTTAACCATCAATACTGTCCATTTTTTAATTAAAAAGGACATCTCTTCCTGTAACACCAACAGTATTAGAGGCGTGGTTGGGTATATTGATAATTTCAATTGCCCCTTACAGAACCACCTTTTTGATTATACTTTCTAATTAAAAGTTAATCTGTGATATACTGGTATACAAACAGTTTACAAGATACCCATAATCTGTAGTTCTAACATGTAATTCATCATTTTAAATTGCACTTTCATAATACAAGGTCACAATATAGGAATATATTGCCCAGAGGCCATTCTTAGAAATTAAAAAAGCCTTTTAAGAAGTCTTGACTGAAATTAAGCCCTCTTTTCTTGTCTGATTCAGTGGAATAAAACTTCATTCCATTTGAGACCCAGTCACAGGCCAACACACCAGTGACACCCTCAGAACCAGAGGGCAGCAAAGGTGAAGGAAAGAGGCACAGTGAATGCCTTATCACAGCTGAAAAGTGGACACCAATTGCCACTCAGAGTAATAACAAAGCAGAAAACTCTGAATCAATACAAGGTAAACCAACTTTAACCACTTGTACAGGGAAGATTACAATCATTAACCCAGTTGTAACTTCTAAAGGTAAATTGCCAAAAGCAGTAGAAAGCAAATTTGTACAAGGCACAGTCAAAGGTAAATACCCTAGGAAAATTAAGTTGTTGACTTCTTGCAAGCACTGATATCTCACTTGTACACCTCAGAAAGCTTGGCTTCTAAAGCAACCAGCCAGACAACAGAGAAGGCATGTACATAACCAGAAGACCTTGAGGAGGACACCTTGGAAACATTTGTGGATGGCAAGACATTGAGGGAAATCATACTGTAAGGTGTTGATATGAAAGTTGGATTAAAAATCAAGTACTTTTCCTTTCCTCAAAATTTGTATGAGGTAAAAAAATAATTAAAGATAGTGTGAAATAGTATTTTTAAGAGAAAAACATGCCAATTTTATTTTTTTAACTTTATAAGTACAAAACAATAATATTATAAAGACCTCTTGTTTTACCAACAATAAAGATTTATCCAAAAATACTCTACAAGAGATATTTAAGGCTACAAAAGAAATTTCTTCAAGAGCAATTCAAATTGGACTTAATTGAGCAAAGAACTGCAAGAAATTAATTAAAGAACAGAGTTATTGAAAAGGTATTTAAAGAGAAAATATTCCCAGAGGTGACCAGAGTCAATTTGGAAACAAAGTGACAAAGTTAACAGTAATGAAAGCTGCTTTAATTCACTTATGGGGTGGTTCAAGGGCTAAAAATGATTGTAAGAGTTACAAGAAATGATTATAATTATTTTTCCATGTGGTTAAAAGGTTTAAAATGATATAAAAAGGGTGTTTGGAATCTTTTATTGATTTGTTTAACAGTTTTCAAACTAATTATAAAAGGAAAAGATTCTATCATGAAGAGAAACATGGGGCAAAGAAGACATTCTTTTATAGCCATCAATGTTCTTACTCCAAAATTAAAATTTCCTCTTTTCAGTAGTGTAAAACACTCTGACAGTAGAAAAGCCAATTATGGAATCATTGAACCCTGCTTTAGACCAAAAAAGGGCTGGTTTTAACCATTTTAGACCCTTAAATCAGCCATTGCTATAGTAATACCTGCTCTAGAGCCTTCAAAAAACGTCAGAATGTGTGTACGAGATGTAGAGACCAGTTAAAACTTTTTTTACTAATATTATTTTAACTTAAGGATAGTTTTACCCTTTTCGCAACAGTTAAAACGACCCTGCTTGGTCTCAAAACCTCATCAACAATTGAGTCACAGACCCTGTGACCCAATTCCAGGCCAAAATTGATGAACTTTTGCATGGATTTTGACATCCCACGCCTGTCAGCAAGGACTTTGGGGGTCTGACTCCCCTTAGAGCTAGAGTTCCTTTGCCCCCAGAAATAAGCTTTCTGTAAGGTTTGACTATGAAACAATAAGTAAAAATTACTAATACTTTACTTATTTTACTATGAATGTCCTTATAAAAGCAATAAATAAGATAAAAATAATTATAATAATAAAGAATTATTATAATTATGGCATAAAAATAATTATATTATCAATCAAATATGATAATATAATTTATATTATAAAATATAATATAATAAAAGAAAGATATTAATATAAAATAATTAATATATTTCATGGCACTTTATTATTGTTACAAACAAATAATAAAGGCGTAAAAAATTGTTTTTTATTAATAAAAAACAATTAATAACAATAATATTACCAATATTAAAGTTATAAATTAGTATAAATACTATTCATATTAATAAAAGATTTATTGAAAGAATAATAAAGAGAAAATTATTATAATAAGAGAAAATAACCTTATTTTAATACTTAATATAATAAGTTTGAGATATTTTACGCCAAATAATGTAAATACAACTTTTCCAAATTGTATTTACAATAAAAAATAGAGAAAATTACAAATATTCTTGATTATTACGTGGAAATGAGATTTTAGAGAGATTGTTAACAAAAACAATTAAATAAATGATTTAATAACATCAAGATTGATGAATATGATAAGATGATCTTTGGTCTTGGATAATATAAAAGTTTTTATATATAAAGAATAAAGAAATTACCTTTTTAATTGTATTGATTTAATGGTTTTGATGTATCTGAGGGGAAAACAGAGTAAAAAGAGCTCTATTTATAGTAAATACCTCCCTCCTAGAGTCCAACAGGCTTCTATTAGACGTGTATTGATCATATCCACTGGAATTGATCAATATTTTAAGGTTTGGTGATGATTACATCATTATTACACCATTATTTAGAGTTATCACTATAACTCTAAATTTGATGATGTCAAAGGCTTGGCAGAACCCCAAAAGTCGTGGATTTTATTAGTTTCAATCATAAACTAATATTATTCACCAATTTTACCACACGTATGACTGTTAAACTTAATTTAAGGTTACAGTGAGTGATCATAAATGATCAAATTAAGCTCAAACTTTGATTCCTGTAAAATTTTAAGATGTACACGCTAAAGCAATTCAGAGAGCTAATTCTAATAGCTTGGCATAACCCTATTATGCCGCCAAGAGCATTTCATTACATCATCAAAACTCTATTTTTGATGATTTTTCTTGTAACTCATCTTTTCTGTCGAAATTTAATATTTTAAACTTCAAACTATGATTTCAAGGGGTTATACCTTGAATATTATAATAGGAAATACATCATTCTTCACGAATGAACTAGTCGAATCCAACTGTCTAAATTTTTTTTAAGTTTGGACCACTTTCACAACAAAGTGGTCAACAGCTCTGTTGATTTTAATCAATAATTCCTTACAGGTTTTAACCTTGTTTATAGCCTGTGAAATGAACTTCATTTCTGTATTCCTACAGTAATTACGTGTTGACTTTATTTTTGGTTCATCACTCTATCATGCATAACTCAAGAGATATTAGCTAAAATCCTTGAATATATGCGTTGACCAAAAAAGTGCATATATTCAGGTTAATTCCTTAAGTATTGATTTTGAAGCTTAGCTTCTTAATTGTTTTATATGCGGAGTTTTATGGAGAATCCACTGTTACCATTTATTTTACATGTTGTCTCATTGGTTTTTGAAATAAATAAGTATTTGTGTATTTTATAAGGTATTATTACTTATAACGTATTAAATATTGACTTTACAGATATGGCATAAAAACGGTATATGTGTATTTTACCATGGGGAATCCAATGGTATAGTTTATTTCACATGTTTATTCATTGGTTTTTAAGTTAAACCAAGTTTTATGCCAATTTATGGTATTTTTGTATTTTTAAAGTACATATTTTTAATGTATGATTATATTAAATATTTCTTGTGACCTTTTTGGGTATGTGGTTATATCTCAAAGGTTCACACTTTCCAACTTATTTTTTCCTTCAATTGCTCATCATGTAATACATTTGTAATTTACACATGCAATTGAATAGAATTTTTACAGTACACAACTGTAAGAATTGATACCTCCTATGTAAAGTACAGTTCACTTATGTAATACACACACACATTTTGACCTTTCAATTGAAAATACTTCAATTCCTCATAACTTCTAAGCTACACACAATGCCTCAATTTTAACACAAAAATTGATGGTTAACACCAAATTTGGTGTGAAGTAAATTAAGGTTTTGAGGATTTTCAAATTTTGTACAGAAAATACTAAAAACTTAATTTAAGCTTATTTAGAGTTGAGTTACAGAAATTTTACCCAGAGGTGACCCCACCTTATTTTTTATGAGGGATCTAATGGTGAAGTAATTTTTATAAGTTTAGTTATTGTATAAAAAGCTATAATATACTTTATGTAACGTGTTACCAAAAATATTTTAATTTCATTAATATTATTAAAACTTTATTTTTACTTGATTTTTTCAAGTAAAAATGCATTTTCATAATTTTAAAAGTTAAAGTAATTTTTATTTTAAATTATAATCAAATTTTTATTTTTGTATTGTGGGATACCATGACAGTTCAGCTTTTAATTTTTTTATGGTAATTATTTATATAAAAGAGGATATCAATAGTATGACATCACCTTTATGGGAAAGTAACAGTAAAATAAACATGGAATAACACAAATGATATATTCATTAAGGAAAATTGACCACAGAGTTTCTCTGGAAGTGTCACCCCACTGCACTATCCAACACATAATTGTGATGGACAGTACCCAAATTAAAGACATTTTTCAATTTTCTCTGTAAATAATTTTTTTAATATGTATATTGTTTTAATATGCTTAAACATAAGCAATTGGGTGATTAATATAATCAGAGTAACAATGAGGAGCCAATAATAAAGAGCAGATTTGTATTCATCATAGGGGACATAAAAGCTTCAAGGTGTGGAACAAAACACTTTTAAGGTATCAATTTTGAGAAATTTCATGTATTTTTGCTGTTACAAAGCGCCCAAAGAGGGGATAAGTATCATTGAGTTTCTTCAAATAATTAAAAGATTAGCTTTGGAGGACTGAAATACTTTATTGTTGAATTGGAAAGGCCATATTACATCAACATTTCTGTTAATGTAACCCCCAAATCTCTCTTTGAAGCTGCAGAATGAAGAGTGGGACTGGATTTTGCAAGGGATATGGTATGTATTACGTTCTTTTATGTTGTTTTTACGTATTATTTTGGCATATTTGTCCTCTTTTAAGGAAGCTCTGCAAAGCCAGTAGATTTGAAAAATTATTTTTTTTGGAAGAGAAAAGGAGCGGGACATGTGAATGTAGTCACTATTTTAGAAGTTTCAGAAAAGCCCAAAGGGCAGAGTTCACCCACGGCAAACAGGTGACGTATGCAGTTGTATGTCACCTCGACGTAGGCCTGGCATTTAGGTCGTTTCAGGAGTACAACGGTTTTTCAATTGAATCATAATTTTTATTATTATTTTCATCTATAACTCATTTAATTGTAACACAGAAACCTTTTGTGGATTGAAAATTTAAATGTAAATTTTGATTTCTCAAAAGGTTTTTCTTGTGGAAAACTTTGTGTTTCATTTCTTTCAAACTATGAAAAACTATTAATTAGCTTTAAAAACTTACTGTGCATGGGTAGTAAGTCAGTACAAAACAATCATCTCTTTGTGAACAGCTCAAACATAATACTGTATTATTGTACATAGGAAGCTTTAGCTAAAAAAAGCAATTGTAAAAGTTTCGTGTAATACAGCTATCCCTTTCTTTTTTCATCATAAAATTATTGAGAGAGATCCCTTTGTTAATGGCTGCTCCAATTCAACTGCCTACTCAAGCTTCTCAATGCTAAAACTTTTGATACCATATATTCTTGCATCCTTTTTTCTGCAAGATTTCACTGTTTGTTACCTATACCTTTCACTATACTTTACTTTCTTCTTTCCTCTATTTTATTTTATGCCTTCAATTAGTAAAATTTTCTTTCTTTGCTTATTTTTATTTCTGGCTGTCTCTTTTGCAAATATTACACTTTCTCCTCTCTCCTCCATTTATCACCTTTTCTACTATATTTATTATTTCTTCAAATTTATCTATTACCTCTTCTTGGTTAACCCCACTCAAACAGACCTTATAAGTTTCCAGCCTTCTCCATGCACGCTCCGTATTTTCATTAATATCACCTATGAGCTTCAA
This sequence comes from Austropuccinia psidii, assembly GCA_023105745.1. NCBI lineage: Eukaryota > Fungi > Basidiomycota > Pucciniomycetes > Pucciniales > Sphaerophragmiaceae > Austropuccinia > Austropuccinia psidii. The sequence goes on along the minus strand of JALGQZ010000001.1, from coordinate 73,347,915 downwards.
TGATAAGCAAAATTAGTATGCACAAGGGCCTTCCTCATTAAGTGATAGCAATATCAGCCGCACTATTGAACAACAAACCCAAAAACTACTAGAACTTGAAAAAATGCTCAACAGTGGCGAAAAGAGTTTAGAATCTCTGCTATCCAACTTCAACATTCAAGAAGAAGGTACCTTTAGAGCAACTTCATCAGCAAAAGGAAAATACAAACATATAAACTCAACTTTGAACTCAGAACAACCTGAACAACAAAGAAATTCACCTTTGAAGTCTTAAGCTAGGACCTCGAAAATTCCAAGCATGATACCAAGCAAAGCTGGAACAACAATTCCCAAAACAATTTAAACCCCATTGTCAGGCTGAGTCTATATTGAAGTGGTAATAAAAGTATTTACAACTAAAATTATGACTGTGACACGGTTAAATAAGGATTTAAAAGATAAAAATATGTAAATGGTGTGATTTTAATAATAAGAGGGCTTTACTATAGTAGATATAGTGGTGGTGAGCGCTGTTGAAAGCCCTGGGTGCAGCTTTACCTGTTGAGTTACAATAATAAAGACTACAATTATTAATATTATAATAATACCTGGTTATTACCCAAGAGTAAAACTGTTTTTCACAGTTTACTACGTAGGGTATTCAAGAGCAGGATGAGGAAAGGTTTTTGGCAGTGGAAAGCCCTCCTTTTATCCTGAATTTGAGGTGAAAAGGCTGTTAGACCTTTCCACGTAGAGGAAGTGAAGATTTTTCACTCCTCATGACAGGCTTGTGGTTTGCAAACAGCCTGTATACACTGTATTGGGCTCAGATGTGGTTTTGAAACCACATCTGGGCAGTTTTCACCAATACAGGGTGAAAATTTTCATCTGGGGACCTCACAGCCTGATTCTGACGTGTATGACGCGTAGAATGCTGTACAGAAACTGTATGGGACCCCAGTATTGACTGAAATATGAGGTATTGACGTAAAAACATGCTTCTTCGTCTATTTGACACCTCATATTCATGGTTATAGGGTGTTATCCCATGGTAAGGCTGTATATGACAGCAGGTGGATTTTGACCTTAAAATGGTCGTAACTCTGTCCTTTTTTTGAGATATCAAGCTCAAAGTTGGTTCATTGAATAGCCCTGTATGGGCTCTACACAATGGTACCCAACTTGACATGGTTATCATTAAATATGGCAAAGTTATCCCATGTACAAGTATTTTTATACATTGGCGTGGTTTGGGCAAAAGCTGTATTAAGCTTGTTTGGCCAATAACTTCTGTTCTAGTTGAGATATGAGGAAATGGATGACACCATCAGATAGCCCTGATTGTGCTCTTTCCAAAAAGACCCCACTTTAAGTATCTCACACTAAAACTGTAAAAGTTAGATGAGAGGTGAATGTTTTGTTCACCCTTATTTGGTCTGAATTTGAACATAACTCAAGTAATACTGGTGCTAGCTCAGTTTGGCTGGTACCATTGGATAGCCCTGGCTTAGAGCTTCATTTTGAATACCCATTTGATGGGGTTAAGCCTCTCCTTCTAGATTTTAGATGAGAGGTGAAAATTAAGGTTTATGCTCAGCAATGACTTTGAGCAGGAATAACTTTGTTATTTCTTGTCCTATGGTGATGGGACTTGTATTTTCAGAAAGAGGTGAGTTTCCTCTTTCTTTTGATACCTTTTGAGCTAATTTGGCTCAGGTCCATGTTTTGGTGGTATTTTGGCTATACCATTGGTTTATGGTATTTTGGCTGTCATGCTTGTGCTCTGGTTTTGAGTCACAGGCTGACACCCATCCCCATTACAAAAACAAAACCCCCATCAGCTCATGAATATTAATATTCCAGAAGGATTTCATCCTACAAAGGTAAGGATTCTGTTAGCTTTAATTATCAAATATCTCCCAAATTTTTCTGATTAATTTTGTTTTCAGAAAGCATTTTACGAACACATCAAAATGTTGTGGGGACTTATATATTTTCAACCTGTTCCTGGGAGGTTTGTCTATGAAACTCTTGATAATAGAAACAATATCGAGAGTACTATGACTGTCCTCAGTAGAAAAATATAATATAATAAAATATTATAACCACAGATTTAAATATAATTATTAAAAATAATTATATAAAAAAAATAAATTTAATTATCATTATAATAATATAATAATAAAAAAAATATAATAATTATAATAAATTATAATTATTCTATTATTGTTATAGTCACTGACAATCAAACAATAAGAAGTGTAAAGCTCTTAATGAGACAATTACACGTGTAAAATATAAATATTTAACCACTTATAAATAATATAAATATTATTTATAAAAGGATTAAAAACACACACTGTGCAGAATGAATTCTTATAGAGAAATTCTATATATAAAAAACTAATACTAGATAAAAAAAATAGAACTTTTAGAGAAAACTTACTTATAATATTTATTTAATACAACAAGTCAAACAACAACAGCTATTATATTAAATAATAATTATAAGTTAAAAACACGTCAAAAATCAATTTTTTTAAAGATAAAACAACTTTCTATAATAAAAATAATGATTAAAGAGTTTTTAAGAGGAATTTGTGGATTTTAAAAGATATTTAAGATGATAATTTTATATAATAAAATATATTATTGGTGATTACAACAATAATCTGAATTCTATGAATTCAATTCTTTAATTTCAATAAATAAAGAATAAAAGCAACTTGAGAATTACTTTTAATAATAAGATTTTATATTTAATAAAACTTTACGTATTTAAATTTCTAATATGATTGGATTGATAATGATTGATGGACAAAAAAAGTGTTGAAAAGACTCTTTTTATGTCTTCAGAGAATCTCTCATGATTCATAATGAATATAGAGGGCGTTCTCAGGTCAAAACTGAAAAACCATGCTTAAAAATAAAGTTCTTAGCTTAAGGTAACTTATTTTTAATTCCAATATAAAGTTACCAGTCTTATTCTTAACTCCATGTAACTTTAATCCTCATTTAAGCTAATGATTTTAAGTTTTTGATATAAATAAACTTATTTATATTAAATTTAATCACATGAAAAACTTAAAAATAGAGTTTCAAGCAGAAATATCTTAAACTCAATTTTTAATTAAATTTTAAAGAAATTATAATTTCCTTTGGGTTTTAATTAAAAGAGTAAATTTCCAGGCTACTTATCCAGGAACGTGATTTATAAAAGCTACCTAAAATTTAATTCATATGTAGATAATATTGAATTGTAAGCTGTGTGAAACTTTCAAGCAAATCCATCAAGAATTGGATTTTTAATGAATTTTTGAAGTTATTGCTATTTTTCCATGTAAAATAGCAATACACACCCAACCTTAAGTTTTGATAAGGTTTTAATGCTTGAAACCTTAAATTTTGAAGCTTATTTAATCTTTTTAAGCTTGATTAAGTTTTGAAAGTTCTTAAAACCTTGATTTCAAGTCTGCATATTGGGATTTACCCTTTGGCAGCTTGAAATTCCTGTCCAAATTGGGATAAAACCAGCTTAAACCTTAAGGTTGGATCAAAGTCTAATCTTAAAGTTTAAATAAGGTTGAAAATCCTCCAATACAGGTGGACAACCTTTACTGAATCCTTGCAGATCCAAAAAGTTGGGTACCCCAGCTCTATTTGGTCTTTTTCCTTTGTCCCACCTTTCTGCGTGGATTTTGCCCTTTTATTTATTCAAAGCCATACTATGGCCTTAAGCCCTTTTAAATTGATCTCACGCAGGATTTACATTCTATATGGCAAATCCTTGGCCAATTCAGTAATTATACACCACACCTCAATTTTAATTAAAATTTTGGTAAGTTTGCATAAACCTTATGCAACTTTAAATTTAAGCTTATTTAAGCTTAAATTTAACAATTTTTAAAAAAATGTTAAAGAGTTACATTAGTACTGTGAGATTCTCAAATCTTCTAATAACATAAGAAATAAATGTTTTTGGGTATAACACCCTATGGGTGTACCCTGGGTTATTTTTGGTGTAAAATCCAAAAATGCCATAGTATTTATAACTTTGTTTATCCAAAAAAAAGTTATACTTATTTTTTATTATTTTTTATTTTAAATTCAACAAAAAAGTCTGTTTAAGACAAAATTAACTGTTTATAAAGTCATTTGTGGCCTTATGGGTATGTTATACATACCTCACAGGCTCACAGTGGCCATATCACCCGATTATTCAATGTTGAAAGAATTTAATACCCATTTTTCCGTTTTAAGCAAAATTTCAGCTCATTCTGAAAACACAACCCTCCCACCATTGGTTCCATTGGAAGAAACTCTTACATTAAGAGGCATGAAGGCAGGCCACAAGAAATTTGGTAATTTTATTGTACATATGAGTGATTTTGCGATCAAGTACATTATTTTGTTTTAGCCAAACTTGGACTCTGTCGATGGGCTCCTGATCTTAATGACCCACGTGATTTATTATACAAAGAAGCTTGCAGAATTAGTGCTATCCAATCCTTTCGTCAGATCTCAATTGGAGGAGCTTATGAGTTCATGAATGTCAACTTCAGTTATCTAGAGAACATTGAACCACTCTCTAAGGTATATAATCACTATGTCCATTTCTACATGGCTCAGCAATACAAGAAAGAAGCCAAAGAGAGTGGCAAACATTCTAAAGATGAAGAATGAAAAGCGATTCTAAGGGCCAGACTAAAGGTGCGTATGATTTATTTCAGTAGACTATAGTTAGATTTGTCTCACTTTTTTGATGTTTTTGGCTTAGGTGAAAAATCTTCATTAAAAAATGGGTCACCAGGGAGAATCTCACATCAATTGTCGGCGACTGACTTCACGTTGCACCGTGGTCAGTATAAAATCGTGCTTCAGTCGCGTTAGTGTCACTTTATAGTCACTGGATTTAGTGGGTCACTTCACGTCAGCGTCAAGACAACGTCAATCATCACATGTGTCACATGAGAATGTCACTCAAAGCCCAAACCCATTTCAACACTACTCGCAATGTTTGGGTAATTTCACCTCATTGGCTTCCGCATCCCCACCTAATCCGCCACGACGCTTCGCATAGCTCCGTCCTCACCACTCCTTACGCTTTCAAACCCCCGCCCTTACCATCTTTATGCTCACGTGGTGCCCTCCCGACATGCCTCCGACACCGCTGGCCATCCTTAGGCTTGTGTAGTCCCCTCCCGACACTGCTTACCATCCCTACGCTTGCAGAGTGCCCTCCCGACATGCTCCCGACACCACTTATCCTTACCCTTGTGTAGTGCCCTCCTGACATCCTCCCAACGCTGCTTACCATCCTTACACTCGCGGAGTGCACTCCCAAAACCACTTATCCTTACGCTTGTGTAGTGCCCTCCCAACATGCTCCTGACACTGCTGCCCATCCTTATGCTTGCGGAGTGCCCTCCCAACATGCTCCCGACACTGCTGCCCATCCTTACGCTCACGGAGTGCCCTGCCAACATGCTCCCAACACTGCTTACCATCCTTACGCTCGCGGAGTGCCCTCCCGACACCACTGATCCTTACCCTTGTGTAGTGCCCTCCCGACATGCTCCTGACACCACTTATCCTTCCGCTGTGGTATTCCATACCATTAGTACCAGTTTCAAGCTTACCAATAAAACAAAAGAAAAAAATGATGATAAAACAAATTACACAAAACATTTTACACATTAAAACTACAGATTTCACACAGAAATATACAATACGCAGCCGCAAGATCTTATCAAAACAGTATAGTATCAAAGGATTTATCCACCTTATCGCATCATCAATAACAAATTACGTCATTAAAGGCAGTTAATCTAAATAAAGGTATATGAAGACACACCACGGAATCAGCGCTGTATTTTCCCCACCTTGATTCAATTGAAAGAAGAAATACCTCAAGGCTATGCATAAAATTACAATATATTTTCCAAGAACAAATGTTTGCTTAGTAATAATGACACGCATCAAACTTGATAGAAATGATGCAATCTCCATATGAAATGATACAATACTAAAACAGAAACACCAGCATAATTTTCTCATATATATCATATTACTAGAAGAAAGTTCAATTGTCAGGAGCTGTATTTTCTCCACTTTCTTGGCAAAAAGAAAAACATCACCAGCCTAATTATCTCGCACACATCACATGATTTTGATAAGGAAAAGAACCACCAGCATAATTCTCTCATAACATACGTAAAAAATAGAAACAAAAATAATTTCCCCACCTTCAAGAAAATATCACCAGCCATATTATCTCAATGACCTCACATGACTCTGACAAAAAGAAAATCCTACCAGCCAAATTATCTCAAACACATCACATGATTTTGATAAGAAAAAGCACCACTAGCATAATTCTCTCAGAAAATACGTAACAAAGTCACCAAAAATGAAAGTGTCACCAGCAAAATTATCTCAAAGACATCACATGATTTTGATAAGAAACAGAAACACCAGCATAATTTTCTCATATATATCATATGACTAGAAGAAAGTTCAATTGTCAGGAGCTGTATTTTCTCCACTTTCTTGGCAAAAAGAAAAACTCACCAGCCAAATCATCTCAAATACATCACATGATTTTGATAAGAAAAAGCATCACCAGCATAATTCTCTCAGCAAACACGTTGCTACACCAAAACTACACGTCTCACTAGCTAAAACCTCTCAACTATGATTTTTTCTAAGTACCCTATTTTGAGAAGCTCTATGGAGGCCCAAAAGCTATAAATAGAGGTCCTCTCTCCCTCATTTTTCCCATCATCATGGAACAAGTTCCCACTATCCAGGATCACAACCATCCCTGAACTAGCAGGATATCTAGAATAATAGTAGTTTTTTAGTAGTAAAAGCTCAGTAGCCTTGCTCAGTAGCTTAGTATTAGTGAAGAATAGTAGTATAACCGTAGTAAAAGCTCAGGAGCCTTGCTCAGTAGCTTAGTATTAGTGAAGAATAGTAGTATAACCATAGTTAAAGCTTAGTAGCCTTGCTCAAAAGCTTAGTGTTATTAACAAAGAGAAGTAGTAGTGATATAAACTCAGTATTAAAAAAAATCCTAAAAGAATCAAATCCAGTAGTCTTATTATTAGAACTCATATAAAAAAAATCATTATAATCAACCTAAACCATAAAAAAAATATATATATTCTTATCATCCTTATTAAAAAAATAAACAAAAAAAAATATTCTTATTAGTTTTATTAAAATAACAGAAACCCAAAACATATATATATATATATTATCATCACTTTTATTAAAATAAAATAAAAAAAATCTAGTGTTTATTTTATCAGAAATTTTAGAGCAGAGTTTTTACTGTAGTGTTATTGATAGGTCTGATTTAGAGACTGCTGATAAGTCTTCTCTATCTGTTAAAGCCACAAATCTTATTTTATTTTGTGATTCTCTGTAGGCTGACTATTCAGTATTATTTAGAGGGGCAGCTAATACACCTTAGCACCCATGGTTATTGGACAATTCTGAAATTCAAAACAGACTTACCAATAATTTCCCCCTCAAGGTACTGCCTTATTTCATCCCACACCAAAAGGAGTTCCCACATCTGGTGTCCCAACAGTGGCCAACAGCTTCAACCATCAATAATCCGTCAATTATCAAAAAAAAAACATTCAAATTTAGTCCATGAAAAAAGCCTTTTATCAATAAAATTTGAAGCGCCTATCAAGTCAATCTGGAATCAAAAAACCCAAAAAATTCTAAATCATCATCACCATCAAGTGCTTCAACAAAATAATTTCACTATTATTATCCAAAAAGAGGAGAAACACCACCTGGAGAAGAATCACCTATAGATTATAGTATACCAGTTTGTACACCCAGAGCCAAGAAGAAAGATCAAAAGATAGTTACAGAGTATTTTCAGAAATTACTCAAGGAACTATTTGAAATTAAAAAGAAAAGTGAAAAAGAGAAAATAAATAAAGAATATATCAATATGGATTCAGCATCATCATCAAAGATACCACACAATCCAGATGAATCCAAAGAAGAAATTATAAATGAAGAGACCATGCAAGAACAAGAAGATATTTCTGATGTAGAAAGACTTCATCAAAGAATGTTGGAAATGCAACAAGAATTAATTGAACTCCTTAAAACAGAAGGGAAAAGGAAAGAGTCAAGTTTTACCGCAGAAAACAGCCCAATGGAAGAAACTACGAGCATGCCAAGAATCTTTAGACAAGAAGGGTCACCATCACCATTTTCAAGGACTATGGCCTCATCAACTCCATTCACTTCACAAAGACCAAATACTCTACCAAAGCGGGTTAATATTCATGCACAGGCTTCAAGCCCATTGCAACAAGAAATCCCACGAAACAATACACCCATTGTCAAGATCAGACCAAAGGACTATAATTTATGGTTTGATGGAAAGGAAGTGGAAAGATTTATTAAAAGAGTAGAAAATATAGCAGAAATTGAAGGAGCAAGTGGAAGGGTTATAGCAAGACAGATATCCTTTTGGACTAAAGATCAAGAAATTAGCTACCATATTGAAGGAATGCCTGGATATGAAACTGGCGATTGGGAGCAATTAAAATTGGATATGAAGAGGAGATGAAGAACAGTTTCACCTGAAAGAAGATACAAGCTGTCCTCAATTACTCAATTATTTACAAAGATTCAACAAGAAGGAGGAATTAGAAATATTACCCAATATAAAAAGTTCATTGGTGAATATGAATCTATTATTAATTATCTCAGAAGGTATCAATATATACAAGGAGATATCAATCACAATCAAGAAATTTTCGCAAGTCTTTCCTCAAGTGTTCAAGAATCTATTTACAAAGAAATGATTAAAGATAAGGCCATGGTGCAAGCTTTGGATGGTGGTTATATTATTCCAAGATTGGAAATCTTAAAGTTGTATATTGAACAAGATCTAGAAGCCAAAGTCTTAATTCAACAGAAGGAATTTTCACAACCAAAGTCACAAGAGAAGAAAGCTAGGTTTGAAGAGGAAAGCTGGGAATAAGTCTTAAAGAAAATGAAAGATCTTACCAAAACAATTAAAAATCCTCAGCCACAAGAAAATCAATCAAAGGATCCTGGGAATGAAGCAGTTAAGGAAGTATTGAATCAGCTCAAACACCTCTCTGAAGTAGTTAAATCTCCCAAGAAACCTCAACCAAACAATAATCAAGATCATAAAGTTACGCAAAACTCACAGCCACTCAGGCCAAGATATCCTTTACCACCCATATCTTCTGGTTATCAACCATATGTTCCAGCACAAATGGCTCCAAGACAGCTACTGAAGTGTTATTACTGCTTAGAAGGTGGACATTCTGCAATAAGATGTAATCACCTCACAGAAGACTTGGAGAAAAGAATTGTCTTGAAGCGTGGAGGAACATATCTTTTTCCAAATTTTCAAAGAGTACCCACAGAAGGCCCTAAATCTGCAAAAGAATTAGTTAGACATTTTGCCAAAGAGCAGGAGGATTTTACAAAGAAAATGATGGAACAATCAAATCCACCCCAAAAGAAGCAAGAAACAAGGGTAATTGAGGACAGTAAAGGTGAAAAGGCAGCAGCTATAGCTCAAATAGAAGAATGGGGAAATTGGAAACCTCCTCAAATATCACCAGCAAATGAAAATATTCAAATAAATTTTGGGCTTAGACAGACAAGGAAAAGAGCTGCAAGACAGGAAAGTCAAAGCCAGACCCAGCAAGATGATAAAAATGAAACACACAAACCCTTTAAAAAGAAGATACCAGGTGCCTACCACAAGGAAGATGAGGCAGAAGAAGAAATAAGAGTTCTAATTCCAACAAAATACAAGAAAACACAAGAAGGAAAGGAAGTAGATAATGATGATATTGAAATCATTTCCAAGGAAAAGAATAAGGAGGTACTTAGACAGGATTCGCAAAAGATGGAATTAAAAAACAAGGTAAAATCTACACCCAATAACCCAAAGATAATAATTGAACATGTGATGAAGAGAATACATGAACAAAAGATAAATCTTACTCTTGAAGAAATATTATCAATGTCACCAACCTTTATTGATAAACTACAAAATTTAACTACCCAGGAAAAAGAAGTGATAAAATCAGTCAATACGTCAAATATTCAAGAGAGACTACTTTCAGTAAAGCTACAGGACTATGATACCCCAAGATTACACTATGCATGCCCACTTGGCTTTATGGAAGTATTTATTGGAAGAGAAGAATATCCTACAATGGCATTTGTGGATACTGGATCAGAAATCAATATCATACCAGAGGAAATTGCAATTCAAGCCTCACTTACAAGTAGAAAGCTCAATATTAATCTCAGAGGAATTGGTGGACATACAACATCTTTGGTTGGACTCTCAGAATTTACACCAATTACTATGATAACAGGAGAAGAAAAAGAAATTCATTTATTCATAGCAAAAGGAGCTGTACACACCATACTTGGAAGACCATTTTTAGCAGATAATAATGTTAAATTGGAATTTTCACACAAGCAAGGGGAAATATTTAGTTATCCAGAGCAAGATGGACGTCAATTATGTTTACCAATATGTAACCCTCAAGCTATGGGTTGGGAAATTTCTCCACCCAGAGGAATGGAACTTTGTGCATCTTCAGGGATTGGAAAATGGTCAACACATGGAGCAGAATCATCCAAAAGAAAAGAAAAAGAGGAAACAGAAAGTCAATCTTCAACAAGAGTGAAGACAATATTTCTTGGAACAAACAAAATACCCTTCTCAGCCATTCTTAATGCAAAAAATGACTTGAATGTTATAACTCAGGAAATGGCCCTAAAAGCAGAATTAAAAATCACCCCTTACACATCAAAATCAACAGATAACTTTTTGAAGCCAATTGGTCAAATTAAAAACCTTGAAGTCACTTTTGAAAGAGAAGAGAATACCTACCTTGACTTCTTAGTATTTGAAAATTTCAACCAGATAATAGATGAAGAAAAGTCAAGCATATTTTCTTCATCTAAAGAAAGTATTCCACCTCAAACTGAAACAAAATCTAAAGGGAAGGATCCAGAAGAGGATTAATTGAAGGTAGAAGATAGTGAAGCAATAGAAAAAATAACAATGGAACTGAAGAAGATGAGAAGAAATTTGGACATGGCCATAGAAGACCCAGAGAAATGGCTAGCACTTGAGTTAAGTGGTATGAATGAAGAAGATAAAGTAGAAAGCCCACAGAAGAAATTTAAAATGGATCTGAAGCCACCTGAAGCAAATTCCTCAGGAATGGCAGAAGATTATTCAAATTTATTTCAGGAGAAAGCTTGGTACATTAGTGATACTGAAAAAATAAAAGACGACATAATCAATCCATTGGCAAAAAGAAAATTTGAAGAATTGGAAAAGGAAAGTGCCATAATTCCTGAAGACAAAATGGATCTAGTTTGGGATAGAAATATTCAAAAGAGGATTGAAAAAAAAATGGAAACAGCAGAATCAGAAGATGACTTGAAGTTATACCAACAAAATAATGGAGATGTGGAAGATAAATATAAGCAAGGAAGAATATTTGAAGACCTAGAAGAAGGAGAGTTATCAGAAAATACACAAAGGCTAGCTGGACTTAGCATTCTAGAAGAATTTAATGATGCCTATGATCAAATATTCTGCCTTTCAAGCTCAACTGATTTATTTAATCAAAATCAAGGAATTACATTTGGATTACCAAATGACTCTCAGAATCAAAATGGCATACAGAAAGACATCCCAGAATATGAAGGACTGGAAGATTATGTAATACTTCCAATAATAACATTTAAGGAACTGTATGATTATGAGCTAGATTCACCAATAATTCAAACCAAATATATTTCAGAACTACCTGGATCAAATCTTACAAATGTTAATTTTCTGGAATTACTGACCACTATTGGAATCAAAGGAAATTTACGGAATCCTTACTGGAAGAAGCCTTATGGATATTATCAAATGACAATAGAAGGACTGTATCACAAAATGTTATGGGCTCAAGAAGATTTGAATCTAGATGCTTTGGAAATCTTGGGAGGAACTCTTTGCTGGTGTGATTTTGGGTACATGTTTATTCATGAAGTCAAAGGTTTTGTTTCCGAATGGAAAGGAAATACACAAAGAAAACAACGCAACAAGATCTTTGGAGAAATATTGAAGGACATATGTCTTTCAGTAATTCACAACAGAAGGTTGAATATTTCTCAATAATAACTGTAATTTCAATCGCCAATTAAAAAAAAAACCCATAAAAAATAGCAAAAATAATAAAAGAAATAACCTAAAAAAAAAGAGAATTATTTTCATATCTGTATTAGTATCAGGGAAGTGACCTCCTGCCTTATGAAAGAGAAATTTCAATTTTTTTTCAAATCCTTTTCAAACACTCTTATCACTCAAGGGCAGTGACCTCCTGCCTTATCAAAGAGGAATTTCAATTTTTTTTTTTTCAAATCTTTTTTAAACACTCTTATCACTCAAGGGCAGTTACCTCCTGCCTTATCAAAGAGGAATTTCCAATCATTCAAACTACCTTATGAAAAATCTTTTTTCAACATTCCCATAATTCAGGGCAGTGACCTCCTGCCTTATCAAAGAGGAATTTCAATTTTTTTTTCAAATCTTTTTTAAACACTCTTATCACTCAAGGGCAGTGACCTCCTGCCTTATCAAAGAGGAATTTCAATTATTTCAATTTTTTTTTCAACTATTTTATCACTCAAGGCTATAGCTCAGTATTCAATAAGGGACTTCAAACTCAAAATTTTCCAAGAGATTTTTTTCAATGTACAAGTATCATGATTTTATTTAAAAAAACAGGGGTGGTTATCTGTTCTTATGCCACCTCATATATGCTAAAAATGGCACAAGTTTGGGGAAGTGTGGGCCCATAGGCCTTTATTAATGTTATTTCTCTTTTTTTTAAACAAAAAAAAACAATTAAAAGATAGTGCACATATACAGCAAAAGAAGATACAGATAGCTCAAAATGTCAAAATTATGACCGCCGGTCATAATTTGGTTCTTTGAGACAGGAAGAGATAAAATATGGAAAGGAAAACAAGGAAGAATGACCAACCAAACAAGCTAGGCTGTTCAGATACAGAAAAGGAAGATAGAAGATGTTCAAAATGTCAAAATTATGACCGCCAGTCATAATTTTCCCTAAAAGCAACAAAACTATATCAAGACAGGGAAGAAAAACCAACCAAACAAGCTGGGCTGTTCAGATACAGAAAAGGAAGATCAAAGAATTTAAAATGTCAAATTATGACCGCCGGTCATAAAATGACCACCTCAATACAGAAAATAATTCAACTCACCAAAAGACTACTCTGATTTATACTGGATGACGTTCTTATAGCCCCAAATTAATGGGTTTGTCAATCTTTGACAAGCACACATCCTTCCAGCATTTTAAATGAGCAGATTGAAATAAGTACTTTTCAAATTATGATCAAGGTTGAGCACCCTCAATCACAACAAGTTTACAAAGATCAATTTTGTTTGACAGAATCAAGGAACACAACAATACCAAATTGAATCACTAAGCTTGCTCAAGGCTCAGAATATGCTACCCAGCATGGTTACCCTATTCCAGAAACTGACAGGTCCAGCAGAAGAATTAATACCAGAGGGGGGATTTGAACCCGTTTCACATTTGATGAAAGTTGAAAGCAACCCGGAATCACTAACCACTACACCATTTGAAATGTAACCTCACTCCTCAAATTGAAAACTCATTCAACATAACTCATCAATTCAATCACTCTTAAAAAAAAAAAAAAAATTTACCAAAAAAAAAAAAACAAAAAAAAAAATATTTTTTGACAAAAAAAAAAAAAAAATAAAAAAAAAAAAAAAAAAATTTTCAACATAAAAAAAAAAAAAAAAAAAAATTTCAATACAATAAAAAAAAATTTTTTTTTTTTTCAACATAAAATAATTTTTTTTTGGTTTCAACAAATATAAAAAATAAAAAGATAAAAATAAAATAAAAGTCTTGATTAACACAAAGGATAACAGAACAGATCAAATAAAAAATTAGTCCTTGTATGACTTTAAACTACAGGGTAGCAACCTGAAGGCTAAAATTAGTCCTTGTATGACTTTAAACTACAGGGTAGCAACCTGAAGGCTAAAATTAGTCCTTGTATGACTTTAAACTACAGGGTAGCAACCTGAAGGCTAAAATTAGTCCTTGTATGACTTTAAACTACAGGGTAGCAACCTTAAGGCTAAAATTAGTTCTTGTATGACTTTAAACTACAGGGTAGCAACCTGAAGGCTAAAGTTAATCCTTGTATGACTTTAAACTACAGGGTAGCAACCTGAAGGCTAAAATTTAGTCCTTGTATGACTTTAAACTACAGGGTAGCAACCTGAAGGCTAAAATTAGTCCTTGTATGACTTTAAACTACAGGGTAGAAACCTGAAGGCTAAAATTTGGTCCTTGTATGACTTTAAACTACAGGGTAGCAACCTGAAGGCTAAAATTTGGTCCTTCTATGACTTTAAACTACAGGGTAGCAACCTGAAGGCTAAAATTAGTCCTTGTATGACTTTAAACTACAGGGTAGCAACCTTAAGGCTAAAATTAGTCCTTGTATGACTTTAAACTACAGGGTAGCAACCTGAAGGCTAAAATTAGTCCTTGTATGACTTTAAACTACAGGGTAGCAACCTGAAGGCTCAAATTAGTCCTTGTATGAATTTAAACTACAGGGTAGCAACCTTAAGGCTAAAATTAGTCCTTGTATGACTTTAAACTACAGGGTAGCAACCTGAAGGCTAAAATTAGTCCTTGTATGACTTTAAACTACAGGGTAGCAACCTGAAGGCTAAAATTTAGTCCTTGTATGACTTTAAACTACAGGGTAGCAACCTGAAGGCTAAAATTAGTCCTTGTATGACTTTAAACTACAGGGTAGCAACTTGAAGGCTAAAATTTGGTCCTTGTATGACTTTAAACTACAGGGTAGCAACCTGAAGGCTAAAATTTGGTCCTTCTATGACTTTAAACTACAGGGTAGCAACCTGAAGGCTAAAATTAGTCCTTGTATGACTTTAAACTACAGGGTAGCAACCTTAAGGCTAAAATTAGTCCTTGTATGACTTTAAACTACAGGGTAGCAACCTGAAGGCTAAAATTAGTCCTTGTATGACTTTAAACTACAGGGTGGTTCCCGGACAGCCAAGATTTAGTCTTTGTATGACTCAAACTACAGGGGTAGCACACCAGAGGGCTGAAGATGCAAGTAAAACAAGTAATCAAGAAAAGAAAAAAAAAGAAGATATCAAGAGTAAAACAACCAAGGTGAATAATAGAATAATGAAGACTTCAAGGTGAAATTAATGAAGAATATTCAATCAAAAGAAAATACCAACTAGAAGAACTATTGGAAGCAAGAGCAATACAGATTGCAGCAAAAGAGGAAACAAGATTAGCAGCAGCAGAGAAATTAAGAGATTCAAGACACAAATCAGTTCAATATTTGGACAAAAAAGATGGCACATAGCGTGAGAAATCCACTTGAACAAGGGGACTCGGTATTATTTTATAATAAACCACCTGAGTCACAGTGGGGTTTACTCTTCAAGAACCATTGGAATGGACCTTATAGAGTCATAAATCAAATTAATAATGGACCTTTTGAGCTTGAAGAATTGGATGGCATTAAACGTACAAGAAAATTTGCAGCAAGTAACATCAAGAGGTTTTATCCCAGAGCAAAGAAAGTTCAATCAAGTTCAGAGTCAGAAAACAAAAGCAGTGAAGAAATTGAAGATGAAGAGTTAATATTGGAGGGAGAAGAAATTGAACAAAATGAATATGATTGATACTGGCAAGCTTTTAAACTGTAATGCTGGGGACAGCATTAAATGGAGAGGGGGATGTGGTATTCCATACCATTAATACCAGTTTCAAGCTTACGAGTAAAACAAAAGAAAAAAATGATGATAAAACAAATTACACAAAACATTTTACACATTACAACTACAGATTTCACACAGAAATATACAATACGCAGCCGCAAGATCTTATCAAAACAGTATAGTATCAAAGGATTTATCCACCTTATCGCATCATCAATAACAAATTACGTCATTAAAGGCAGTTAATCTAAATAAAGGTATATGAAGACACACCACGGAATCAGCGCTGTATTTTCCCCACCTTGATTCAATTGAAAGAAGAAATACCTCAAGGCTATGCATAAAATTACAATATATTTTCCAAGAACAAATGTTTGCTTAGTAATAATGACACGCATCAAACTTGATAGAAATGATGCAATCTCCATATGAAATGATACAATACTAAAACAGAAACACCAGCATAATTTTCTCATATATATCATATGACTAGAAGAAAGTTCAATTGTCAGGAGCTGTATTTTCTCCACTTTCTTGGCAAAAGGAAAAACATCACCAGCCAAATTATCTCAAACACATCACATGATTTTGATAAGGAAAAGAACCACCAGCATACTTCCCTCATAACATACGTAAAAGCCATATTATCTCAATGACCTCACATGACTCTGACAAAAAGAAAATCCCACCAGCCAAATTATCTCAAACACATCACATGATTTTGATAAGAAAAAGCACCACCAGCATAATTCTCTCAGCAAACACGTTGCTACACCAAAACTACACGTCTCACTAGCTAAAACCTCTCAACTATGATTTTTTCTAAGTACCCTATTTTGAGAAGCTCTATGGAGGCCCAAAAGCTATAAATAGAGGTCCTCTCTCCCTCATTTTTCCCATCATCATGGAACAAGTTCCCACTATCCAGGATCACAACCATCCCTGAACTAGCAGGATATCTAGAATAATAGTAATTTTTTAGTAGTAAAAGCTCAGTAGCCTTGCTCAGTAGCTTAGTATTAGTGAAGAATAGTAGTATAACCGTAGTAAAGGCTCAGTAGCCTTGCTCAGTAGCTTAGTATTAGTGAAGAATAGTAGTATAACCGTAGTTAAAGCTTAGTAGCCTTGGTCAAAAGCTTAGTGTTATTAACAAAGAGAAGTAGTAGTGATATAAACTCAGTATTAAAAAAAATCCTAAAAGAATCAAATCCAGTAGTCTTATTATTAGTACTCATATAAAAAAAAATCATTATAATCAACCTAAACCATAAAAAATATATATATATATTCTTATCATCCTTATTAAAAAATAAACAAAAAAAAATATTCTTATTAGTTTTATTAAAATAACAGAAACCCAAAACATATATATATATATATTATCATCACTTTTATTAAAATAAAATAAAAAAAATCTAGTGTTTATTTTATCAGAAATTTTAGATCAGAGTTTTTACTGTAGTGTTATTGATAGGTCTGATTTAGAGACTGCTGATAAGTCTTCTCTATCTGTTAAAGCCACAAATCTTATTTTATTTTGTGATTCTCTGTAGGCTGACTATTCAGTATTATTTAGAGGGGCAGCTAATACACCTTAGCACCCATGGTTATTGGACAATTCTGAAATTCAAAACAGACTTACCAATAATTTCCCCCTCAAGGTACTGCCTTATTTCATCCCACACCAAAAGGAGTTCCCACAACGCTCGCGGAGTGCCCTCCCTACACCACTTATCCTTACGCTTCCATCCTACATCCATAGTGTACGGTGGCTTGTTGGAATACAGGATGAACGCAATCGCCAAAATATGCCGAGTGGCCTTCTCTGCCAACAGGACCTCAGGGGAAATTGGTCAGTATATTCACAATGTTGTGGTTAGGGTTTAAATCATGAGACTCACAAATTAAAACCTAATAAGTGGACTATTTAAGACAAGAATTGTGTCCCCTGTTTCCCCGACAAAACCATTTTATCTCATATCATTCAAATGGAACACTTTGCTTAGTCCTTACGTCATGAGCGTTGAATAGTTCAAAAGTTGACTTTAGTAGGTTTCTCACTAGTCAACTTTATTCAATGTCTCACAGGGAAGTGATTTCATTTGCATGATATGAAATAATTTGAAAAACATCGCCTCCTTCACTTTCCCGACAAATCACATTTTGCAAATGCGATTATTTTACTTCCACCTTTTTTCTTCAAATTTGATCTTTTTATTCAAAAATTTGCAACCAAGTTATCAATCAACACGTCACCATCTATTTGCTTAAAAAACTAACTCCGCTATGGCCCAAACCCCGGGAAATTGAACTTAATTTGATGAACAACCAACTTCAGCCCCAGAGAGTGGAAGTGAAATCTCTGATATGGCCAGTAGTGGTGAATTAGGCATTGAAGTAGAGAGCCAGTCACATGAAGATAATCAAGATCCACCAGTTCATCCAGAATGTGAGTATGCATCCATCTTAAATATTTCTAATCTCTCAAAACCTGATATTGTGTCATAGCCTTTATGTCAGGTCAGCCTCCAAGCTCTCAGAAACCAATTTTTAAAAGTTATGAGAAGGAAAAGACTGTTGAACCTTGTGCACCGACAGAAGATGATGGGCAAGATGATGTAATTTTCAGTGGGGAGGTGGAAATTATATCCAAGGAACAATTTGTCTCCAACATTGCTCAAACAATCCCAAGGCTCGAAAAAATTCAAAATGATAGTAAAATTCCTGATTATGTGCATCAAAAGATTTCTGAAGCCATGAGCCTGCTCAAAATGGATTTGAACCATAGGTCCATCACTAATTCAAAACAAAATTGATAAAAATAGCTGCTTACAATATATGGGCAGGTGTGGAGGTGGGGAAATCTCTACCTGAAGGATCTCGAGTCATAATTGGATTTCCAGGCAAAGGATTAGGCAAAAGACCAAATATACATGCAACCAAAAAAACAAACAAAAAAGGCCGTACCTTTGAAGCCGCAAAGGATTCTTGGGATCAAGGTCATGAAATTATCAATGTTGAAGGGCACCATATTGATAATGAACCTCCGCATACTCAATGAAACAATCCATGATGAAGCTCCACATACTGAAAGCCCCCCAATACCCAATGAAACATACCATGATGAAACCCCTCCCGCCTCTCCTCGGAATATTCAAGCCTTTCAAGAAAGGGAGACAATTAAACCTGATACAATGGGACGAGATATGACTAATATAATTCCTGACCTTGAGCCCAAAGTGTCATCGTCTGCTAATCTTCAAAAAATATTTTTATCCCACATGGAAGAGTTTGCAGGAATTTTGAATTATCATTCCAATATTACTCAGCAAAAATGGAAAAGGGGGCTTGATAATTTCAATAGTATTTACAAAAATTGATGGGACAATTTACCAACAAAGGATGCTCATAAATTCCTGCCCGTTGGTATTAAGGTTATCAGTAACTGAGAGCTTAAAATGTTGGCTTGGCTGGAGGACCTTGAGATGGCAGGTGAGTTTTTTCTTTGTGCATGATACATGATTATTGGCTGTTGAATGGTGATATAAATTGCAATATACAGGGTTAGATTTTTTTAAGCCAACAGAAACAGAAGCGTTTTTTGATCACAACATTTGGAATCACAAATTGATGAAGGAATTAGCTAAACCTCCAGAGAATCTCCCGAAATCTGAACACTCCTTCTTCAAAATGGTTCAGAGCCTTCTTTACCCCGCCAATCCAGTTAAACATTTTTGGGCAAATGTTATGTTTGAATCCATTAGTTTAGTCTCATACAATGTGATTGCACCCAAACCATATGTTGCACCAACATAAAATTTGACCAATCCTCTTGAACTCAAACGGGGAGAAGTTGAATACCTTGCCTCCTGCTTGAGTAAATCGAAGCAATGTGCAACCCAACTCAGCATCAAAGGTGGCGGGGCTGAAAATGACATATCCACAAAAACACACAAGAACCTGGAGGATCTAATTGATATTTTTATCCATTTGATGATTGCATACAACATGGTACGTGCACATACAAAGGTCAAAGTTAATGGCATCAAAGGAAAACTCACGAACTCAAAAAAATATGAGGCCATCAAAGATCTTTTGACATGTCACAAGAATCTCAGAATAAATTGAATTTGCTATGGTATATTAGCGGCATTCTGTGCGGCGGGGAGTCGTGGTTTGACGGTATGCTCAGATGACTGGAGAACAATCTCAGTAAAAGGGGCTTTATCATTAATTGACATTTCCGAAAAACTTTCAGAGGGTAAAAATCTAGTGGAGCCAGTGTGGCTATGTACTAATAAGTATATATGTAATTTACTGAATAAATGTTTGTTCTCATCAGAGTCTTTTAACCCCACTTTACCTCTGAGATTTGAATTTGCATGATGCTTAGTATTAGACTTTGGTGATGCCTGGGTGGCAAAGCGCGGTCTTGGTTCAAGTGATGAGGTCACCTTGACTGTACCCAGGTCAGCTAAGCTCACAACCAGGATTGACCTGTTTTAAATTGGCTTTGTACTAGATAGATTGTAATTGAATTTTGCAAAGTTATTTATGAATTTAATAATCATGACTTCCTATCATACTACTGCCTGGATGCCACAGTCTGAATACCAATAGTAATTGGATGGCAGAACGCCTCCATACATCATTGAAAAGACTCCGACAAGACGCAAGCTGAGTCAGGCAGTTGTGCGCGCGAGTAGCACATGTGGGGGCATTGCAGGAGGTTGCGTTTATCACTTCCCGCCAGCCCATAATAGGCCAAGTGTTCCTGTGTCTTTCAAGAGGACTAGGATAACTAGGGATCCGCAGCAGGATGCATATTGCATTTGCGTGTGCTTGCCATATTCCAACTGGTTGGATTGGAAAGTGATCACATGGGAACATCAATATGTCAAATTGAATAATGCACTATCCACTGCAATTTTCAGGTTCAGGTATTTGAGATCACAAATTTGCAAAGGTCAGGTGTGATCTTTCTTTTTAGCTGCAATTAAAAAAGATACATCGACCGCAATTCAATTTAGGTCATATTAATAAATCAGTAATCATTTGGTTTCATTTCATTTTCTGCTGCAAGCATGCCATTGACGAAAAAAGGAAAAGAGTGTAAAAGGGAACTCGCAAGAAAGCGTCGGGCTGAGGAAGGAAAGTGTGAGTTGCTTGCTTAATCTCAGTGTATATATATAGATATATATATATGCTTCCACATTTATGTGGCACCCTCATTGGGCCCCATGGAAGAACATTGGCTTTAGTCGGTTCAGATTGTGCCAAAGTCATGTGGGCTCCAACAGGGAAGTCAAAGGATGTGTGCCAAAGAAAGCTCCTTGGGCATTGGGCACCATTCTGGACTCAAAAATTCTTAGCTTCAAATGGCAGGAAGCAGTATCTGATATCTTGTCTGCTTCAACACATAGTGATCCCTTAACCACTCGGGAATAGTGGGAGATCCCAAAAGACAAATGAGCGCAAAACGGCCCAGATGAACAGGTTGTTGTCCTCCTCTTGCCCAACAGCATAAATATCAATGTCAGTATCAGCAAATATCACCCCAAGTGAAATTAGGAGGGTTGTTGATGTCAATCAGATCAAATGCATTCACTTTGGCCGTGTGGCAATTTTCTCTTCAACCAGATTACTCATTGCCCTTGTCGAATTCCGACCATTCACAACAATGAGTGAAGTTGAGGTCAATCAATGGGATGAATTATAACAATTCTTATTTCGCAAAAAGAGATTCACAGACCCGATTGCAACAAATGGAGCATTACTGGAGGGAGTTATGTTCGCAATTGGGCGGCGCAAATGCAGCACGAAGAATGAACAATTTGGTCTGTATGGAAGTGTTGGGAAAATTGACAATGCAAAAGATCAATGGCGGAACCGAGGTGCCAATCTTAGCTCAGTGGGTTGCATTCTAGGTCAATCCTTACAATATGTTGGGGATAATTTATTTGAGAAGATTAAAACAATTGGGGGTTCCGTCTTTTGATCAAGTCAACTATGAAGGCAATATTCCTGCAAATCAGGGTGCATGCGAGTTTGCTTCCGCACTCACTTTCACCTTTAATGGATTCAAAAACTCACCCCATCTTGATAAGGATGCATTGCTGTATGCTTCGGGATGGTGGTTTCAAGCTGGTAAGCGGACCGGCCAAATTCAAAGAGATGCGTCAAAGCAGTGTACAGGGGAAAATTGATTTTCCCAAATGAGCATTTTTTGATTTATCTATCCGCATGTCATGGGCTCATTCAGGGAGTGTGGGCCAGTAGTACATTTGTTCATTATACTGATCCAGCACAGGACAACAAAAGCACGGCACTAGTGGGTATGTCCGCACAATGCTCAAGCAGGTTAGCAAAAACAATGTGGCAAAAAAGCCATGGCTATTATGAGATTGGCGAGAGAGCGGGCTATCAAATCAGGGATGGTAATACAATCTCATTCCAATTCAAAGAATGAGGATATTTGCATTTGTGTTGAGTAAATAATGGTGGGGTAAGGCAGAGGACAATATACACCAGGATTGGATGGTTTTGAGTGCGGGAGATGGGGTGTCTCACATGGAAAAGGGGTGAAGTGGATTATGTACGGTGGCATGCCATTGTACATATGTCCTGGTTTGTTGCTCTTGTCCAGGATGCCAATGCTTTGCACCTGAATTCTTATGCTTGTGCAGGTTCCGACAATGCTAAAAGTTCCTTACCCTTATGCAGGCTGCCAAGGCTTCACACACCAATCCTTACGCCTGTGCAGGTTCCTGACAACTAACACGCCAATCCTTATGCCTGTGCAGGCTCCCGACATTTTACACGCCAATCCTTACGCTTGTGAAGGTTCCCAAAAATGCTAAAAATTCCTTACGCCTGTACAGGCTTCTGACGATTCACACGCCAATCCTTATGCTTGTGAAGGTTCCCCACAATGCTAAACATTTCTGACACCTGTGCAGGATCCCAACAATTCACACGCCAATTCTTACACTTGTGAAGGCTCCCAAAATTGCTAAAAATTCTTTACGCCTTTACAGGCTTCCAACGATTCACACCCAATCCTTATGCTTGTGAAGGTTGCCAACAATGCTGACAAATTCTTACGCCTTTGCAGGCTCCCGACAATTCACACTCCAATCGTTATGCCTGTGCAGGCTCCCAAAAATTCACACGCCAATCCTTACGCCTGTGCAGGCTCCCAACAACTCACACGCCAATCCTTATGCTTGTGAAGGTTCCCAACAATTTAAATAATTAAATACATGACTAAGATTAATAGCGTGTGACCATAGGAAAGGCAATGTTTCATGAATCTGGAGTGGATTGCTCACATGCGGGAACCTCCCGCTTTTTTACAGCTAAGAATTGATATGGCTCTAAACCATGGAAAAAGAAAATATAGGAGAGGGTAACGGCAACTATTGGCACATTTTTGGCAAAAGAGGGTCACACAAACAAATACTCACTCAAATATTTGGTGGGGCACTTATAAAGATTTTTCTCAAGCATTAGGATATTTGAACCATTGAGGAAAGTATAATTTCACGTGAGCAACGAATGTGATAGAAATGGAAAATAACAAACATTGGATACAAATACTTTATTTGAAAGAAAGTATTACAAATAATAAAAAAGAGAAAATTATGAGATTTTTTTTTAAATTTTTTTATTTTTCTAAGTATTTCAAGACTATGCCGGTGATGTCCTCCTTTCGATAAGTCTCCATTTCCTGGGAAAGGAGGGAGTTTAGTTCCTCCCGGAATTCCCGGTGCATCTCATTTCGATGAGTTGAATCCATGAAAGGAATAATGTGGAGCAAGCGGCGATGCTCCAAAAAGATTCAGTTGATCAATTTGTGGACGATGGCTCGAGGAATCATCAAAGTTGGTCGTAAGTCAGTGAATTCCTGGCAAGCGTCATCATGGGAATGAAAGGGGCTTTGCACTGGAAGGGAACCAGGGTTGGAGTGGAGGGGTGGAACAGAAGGGGAAGATGGGAGAGCCGGGGAGGGGGAGGGGGGGATCCAACGGGCGTATCGTTGATGATGATGATGGAGCAGGGAGTGGCGGGACAAGCTGGAGATGGTCAAAGAAAAGGTGAGGGAAAGTTGGGAGGAGTGAAGAAAGAGAAGTGGTGACTTACCAAAAGGTTCCTCCGTGGATTGCGTAGGAGCCACTTCAGGTTCTGGCTCACAAGTCGTATCGTCCTCAGGTGGTTGGGAGGATGGACTCGGGCCAGGAATAGGTGGCTCTTTGGTTTGGGAGGGTTCTAAAAAAGGAGTAAGAGTCAGTTAAATTGACTCAAAAGTGAAAGTGAAAATGAAATGAAACTTTGGCTGCTTACTGTGGAATAATTCCTCTGACCATCCGGTGCCACTTGGGCCTGGAGTGGGTTGCTGTGGGGTTTGCTCGCAAGGCAAACTAGGAACGGGAGAGTCTTGTTGGGGGGGGGATTTGGGGGGTTTTGTTCTATGATTAATGGAAAAAAGTCAGTATTATTGCGTGAAGATAAATGAGATAAGGAGGAGAAAGAAAACTTACTTTGGCGTTTGAATCCCATCGGTGACAAGACATGGTGACGATTGGCCCAAGTTGAATGTCCTCTCGCCATCGCCATCCTTCATCGGCCGGATAATCACTTCGCTCAGGTAGAGGAGTGAAGTGACCATCGGATGGTGGCCTAGGAGGGGGGGTGGACAAATCGATGCTTGAGGGGACAGGGCTAATTGTCCGGACTTGTTCCTGTCGGCCTGCTTGAGGTCCTGGTGTCCATTCGCGCTTGGATATGGTTTCATTATCGTCGACCACCAAGGAGTCCTCGCGAGGGCATCTTGGGCAAGAACTCCTCTGGCCTCGTGGTCCGAAGGGGCGGACAACAAACAAACATTTCTTGTGTGCTTGCTGGAAAGCATCACAAGCATTGGTCATTGTTGAGGAACGAATGCAGGGGATACCCCGCTTGGTGCATAAAGTGCATGACATCTAAAAAAAAAACAATTGAGGTTAGTAACTGAAGAGAAAGTAAAAAACCAAGAAAGAAAATGAAGATGTAAGATGAATTAGATAAATTTAAAATGGAAAAAAATAGAAACGCTCTATTCCAAAGTGTTTAAAAGTCTGGAAGAGGAGAAAAAAAAGGATTAAGTTCGGAACATGAGGACGACAAAAGTTTAAAATGGAGGTAACGCACGAGGTGGATAGAAGTGGGGGTCTGAAAGGATCAGCAGGAATAACAAACAGGAAAAAGGAAGGGGAGTGCGAAAGAAAAGAATGGAAAGGAAGGAAGACCAAGGGGAATATGCACAAGAAGGACAACAGCGGGTGAGCTGGAACAAAGTGGAGGGGGTGAGAAAGAAAGTGAAGGGATTTTTGTGTGAAGATGGTCTTTTATACCATGGTGAAGCTGAGACGTTCTCAGCAGTTGCAGCACCCGCAAAAGTCTCAGCTTCAAGGCGTGTGGGCAAAATTGAAGGTCAGTCGCAGCGAATGCTGCAACTGAGAAGGGAAATGCTGGCGTGAGGCAGAAGAACAATGGGGTTCTGGCTGAGTTTTGCTATTGATTGAATTGTCAAGCTCATTCAAATCCCCTTTGTTTCCTTAAATAGCCACCTGATCACCCAGGAGGGTGGTTGTGAGGCCCTTGTTGAATGTGCATGGTGGGTCCAATTCCCAAATGCCCCATGCAGAAAAGAACATGGTGCATTTGGTCACAAGTGACCGCGGCAAGATTACGGACCGTATGGCCTGGTAATAGTGTTTGAACAAAGGGGGGGGCTGTAGGACAAGTGAATACAGCGTGAGCTTGCCTTGAACCATTGCTCAAGTTTGGTTTTGTGTCATAATTGAAATGCTCAGTGGCTGAACATTTTAATTGCACAGTAATTGAACTATTGATATAACAATATCAAATGAACCATGCTGAGCCATTGCTTGGCCGTTTTTGTATGCACACAATCTGAGCATTTGGCACAGCATTGGATGACATTTCAGCCAGGTGCAGGATTTCACACACTTTGGTGAAGTGCTCCAAGCTGAGCCTTCCAATGAACCTTTGCAAAAATAGTTCATTCCATGGCTTTACTGAGCACTTCCACACGGTGCCTTTGACCATGACATGCTCAGCTTGCGTGTGCAAATCGGGTGAAACGCAATGCTGAGCATGTGGCACATGAGCTACGTATATGCAAGCAATCCAAAGGTGGATACCCATTGGCTATATGCATGCAGGATGAAGTAGTCTTACACCTTCCTAATCTTTACAGCCAACACTGTAGTACGCATTACACCTTTGTAAATGTATGCTGCGGGGAAGAGCAAAAGGTGTTCAACAATGTAACATGCAATCACGTCAAGCCATTGAGTCATATATCTCAACTGCATCCCTTTGATGGACCTTTTTGGAGAGCTCTGCCTAACTACGGCACAGATGTGGGTATAATCCAAGGTAATGAAAGTGGGTCATAATGGGATGACTTATTATTTGGGTCATACACAAACAGTGGATTCACTCCGGTGCCATTGTCGGGCAAACTTTGACTGGCCGCGCGTGCTCATTGGCGGGCAGGCACACCCTTTCATATGCACCCCCCGACGGGTCATACACAGACAACTTTCACATGCCTGGAAGATATTTTACTGCCAGTCTTCTGACCAGCTATTTTCTTGGTCAGGTGGTCAGCTTGACTGCAGATGCTCACCCGCTCGCGCGTGGAAACCTGAGGCCAATCAGTGTGGATTTGCTTCCGCCTCATCCGCATTAGGGGTGAATGTATATGTGGATCACGGTTCACAGCCCGCACCCCCTTCGATCATGCCACACATTCCTCCCTGGAAGCCCAGTACACATCAGTCAGCAAAAAACTTCAGGCAAAACCAAGCTCATGTTAGGTGGCACGCCACCAAACATATCTCACTCTCCCACAGTGATATTGCCCTTTGAAACCGCCAACATTTCCCAGGAGGTCCCTGTGCAACAATTAACCTGGAGAAGATACTCTCATTGTTTGCTGTCACACCAGCAAACATGGCTGCATGCTTCTAATATGCCCCTCCACAATAAGTTGCTACAACCCACCCAATTTCGGATATGCTAATGTCAACCTTGTTCCACCAAAGGTTTTGCAACTTTCTGCAGATCCAGAAGTCATATTGGTGCACCCACATTTTGGAAACCTTCCCTTGATATATGCCCAAAATCAGATTTGAAAATTATGAGCCCAAGAGGCCCATCTTCCTAAAGGCCATCCCCCCTTGAGCCCATTGCTGCCTCTCATATAAGTTCCCCACCTGGGCTTATTTGTCTTCATTCCCTTTAGCTAACCCTTGCCGATCATATAACTTCCAATTGTCCCCAAATAATTTAAAATAGCCATCATGTCAACCCCTTCACAACCACTTTGCATTGGGATGATTCATATTCGCATTCAAATAAAGAGTGATATAACCTTAAATCCTGAGAATTCCCACTTAGCTTCTTGGATTATCATATGGCACAATCAACACAACATATTCGTATATCTCCCCAATCACCAGCGTGCTATTGGCTCTCTCCCTGGAATCCTTTCCAAAACGTTGTTACCATTCCTTGGGGCACCAAAAACTTTCATGCACTGTGGTCCTTGTCAGGATGAAAGTATGTAAGAGGTCTAGTATAGGCTATTTACAACTCAAACTATGTTTTTGACATGGTAAAAATGATTTTAAAAGGATTTATAAAGGTTTAAGATGATTTAAAATAAAATTAAAAGGGCTTTACTATATTCAATATAGTGGTGGTGAGTGCTGTTGAAAGCCCTGGGTGCAGCTTTACCTGTTGGGTTACAATAATAAAGACTACAATAATTAAATTTATAATTATACCTGATTATTAACCAAGAGTTAAACTGTTTTGGAAGTTTACTACATAGGTTATTCAAGAGCAGGATGAGGAAACAATTCTGGCTGTGAAAAGCCTCCTTTTTAACCTGAAATGGGGTGGAAAGGGTGCTAGACCTTTCCACATAGAGTAAGTGAAAATTTTTCACTCTCTAGTACTGGCTTGTGGTTTTCAAACAGCCTGTATAGCCTGTATTGGGCTCAGATGTGGTTTTGAAACCACATCTAGGTGGTTTTCACCAATACAGGGTGAGAATTTTCATCTGGGGACCGCACAGCCTGATTCTGACGTGTATGACACGTAGAATGCTGTAAAGAAACTGTATGGAACCCCAGTATTGACTGACATATGAGGTATTGAAGTAAAAACATGCTTCTTCATCTATTTGACACCTCATATTCATGTTTATGGGATATTATCCCATGGTAAGGCTGTATGTGACAGCAGGTGGGATTTTGACCTTAAAACAGCCATAACTTTGTCAATTCTTGAGATATCAACCTCAAAATTGGTTCTGTGTTTATCCCTGTATGTGCTCTACACAATGGTACCTCATTTGATATGGGTATCATGAAATATGGCAGAGTTATCCCATGTACAAGATTTTTGTACATTTGCGTGTTTTAGGCAAAAAGCTGTATTGAGCTTGTTTGCCCCATAACTTCTGTAGTAGTTGAGATATGGGGAAGTGGATGACACCATCAGATAGCCCTGATTGTGCTCTTTTCAAAAATACCCCACTTTCAGTATCTCACACTAAAAATGGAAAAGTTAGATAAGAGGTGAATGTTTTGTTCACCCTTATTTGGTCTGAATTTGACCATAACTCAAGTAATACTGGTGCTAGCTCAGTTTGGCTAGTACCATTGGATAGCCCTGGCTTAGAGCTTCAATTTGAGTACCCATTTGATGGGGTTAAGCCTCTTCTTCTAGATTTTAGATGGGAGGTGAAAATTAAGGTTTATGCTCAGCAACTACTTTGAGCAGGAATAACTTTGTTATTCTTGGTCCTATGGTGATGGGACTTATATTTTCAGAAAGAGGTGATTTTCCTCATTCTTTTGATACCTTTTGAGCTAATTTGGCTCAGTTCCCTGTTTTGGTGGCATTTTGGCTATACCATTGGTTTATGGTATTTTCTGGTGCGTTTGATATAGTTATATCAATAGAGTTATGACCATTTAAAGGTCATAATCCCTCAATACAGCAAATACAGCTGTATTATGACAGCATACAGTTGTACTTTGATTATGAGGTGTCAAACAGCCGAAAAAGCTTGATTAGACTTCAATACCTCATAATTCATTCAATACTGGGGTCCTGTACAGTTTCTGTACAGCATTCTACGCGTCATACACGTCTGAATCAGGCTGTGTGGTCCCCAGATGAAAATTTTCACCCTTTATTGGTGAAAACTGCCCAGATGTGGTTTCAAAACCACATCTGAGCCCAATACAGGGTATACAGGCCGTTTGCAAACCACAAGCCTGTCATAGAGAGTGAAAAATCTTCACTTCCTCTAAGTGGAAAGGTCTAGCAGCCTTTTCACCCCAATTTCAGGATAAAAGGAGGGCTTTTCACAGCCAAAATCCTCTCCTCATCCTGCTCTTCAATAACCTACGTAGTAAACTGTCAAAAACAGTTTTACTCTTGGTTAATAATCAGGTATACTCTTGAATTAAAGTATTGTAGTCTTTATTATTGTAACCCAACAGGTAAAGCTGCACCCAGGGCTTTCAACAGCGCTCACCACCACTATATTTCTATAGTAAAGCCCTTAAAATCTTAATTTAAACCATTTATCATCAATCTTATTATCTTTAAAAACATTTTTACTGTGTCACAGTCATAGTTAAAGCTTGTAAATACTTATATACACCTTTATCATAGACTCAGCCTGACATTTTGGGGGCCTGGCCGTGTTTTTGACTTATTTTGGACCATTACAAGTATGTTTTTTCTCTTTTTATCATTATTGACACCTGTTTTATCCTTTTTTAGGCGTCATTTCCTTTTAAATATATATATTTTATATATATTTCTTTTAAATTTTAATCATACTCATATTTTGAAGAGTATTTGTCTAGTGGCTAATAACCATAAGACCAGTATTTTTGGCGTGTTTTGCATATAAAAACACATTAAGCCACTAATACAGTCCTGATTCTTAATTGAATTGAGACAGCTCATACTGATAAACCAACAGTTGAGGCGTGTTTGGGCACATTGTTAACTCAATTACCCTGTAATACACCATCTTTTGACAGATTATACTTGCTAATAACAAGTATTCTGTAAGATATTCGTATACAAACAGTATACCACTTATCAATAAGCTGTATTTTTGACGTGGAATTGTTGATTCAATTACACTGTTGCTATACAAGGGCATATTGTAGTAACATACAAGCCCAGAGGCCATTCTTAGACATGCAAAATCTGCCTTTTAAGAAGTCTTAACTGACATAAGCCCTCTTTTTTTCTGTTTGACTCAGTGGAAGAAAACTTCATACCACTTGAGACCCAGTCACAGGGAAACATACCAGTGACACCCTCAGAACCAGAGGGCAGCAAGGGAAAGGGAAAGAGGCTTAGTGAAGGCCAAATTACAGCCAAGAAGTGGACACCAATAGCCACTCAGAGAAGTAGAAAACCACGAAACTCTGAATCAATACAAGGTAAACCAACCTTAACCACTTGTACAGGGAAGATTACAATTATTAACCCAGTTGTAACTTCCAAAGGCAAACTGCCCAAATCAGCAGATAGCAAATTTGTACAAGGCACAGTCAAGGGTAAATACCCTAAGAACATAAAGTTTTTGACTGCTTGCAAATACTGATATCTCCCCTGCATACCTCAGAGACCTTGGCTTCCAAAGGAACCAGCCAGAGGACAGAGAAGGATTCTCCAGGACCAGAAGACCTGAAAGAAGACACCTTGGAAACAGTGGTGGATGGCAAAACAATGAGGGAGATAATATCAACCTTGCCATTCACACTCCAATTCAACAGAAACCTCAAGCCAGAGGACTGGAAGGATATAGATCAAGCTCTTCAGATCCACCAACTCCTCAAAGATTTATTTCAATGGAGCATGGACAACAAGAGGTTCAACCTAGCAACTCACTGGGAAGAACTGGGATCAAGTTGCCAGAAGATCTGTCTCAAAGAGATAGACTTCAAAGACCTTATGGAAATCACCAAAGGTTGGAATCCTACCAGGCAGCACAGACTCCTGGAGGCAAGGGCACAGAGGATAAGGGAGAATCAAGCCACTATCCTAGCTATAGAAGAACAGTTGACCCAGACAGGGCCTACTCAGATTCCTTCAGGTTCACAAGGAGCAGGCCAAATCAGCTCTCCAGTGGCTTCACACCATTCAGAAACCAGCAGATAAGTGGCCAAGAGTCACCATTCTTCACAATTACAGGAAGTTTCCAGGAGAAGACAAGGAAACAAGGGCAAGAACAAAACCTCCTTCAACCAGAGGAGTAAAGAGTCAAACCCCATGATCCAGAAACTGCTAGATTTGGTGAAAGAAGTACACAAGAACCAGAAGTAGTTATAAACCACTGTAGAATCAGTAGTCCTAGTAATAGAAACATTACCCCCACTCGTACTGAAAATAACATTGTCACATCTGAGAGTAACATCAACAGTGATACACTGTGGTTAAAAATGTCCCAATATGCCGAACAATCTGCAAAGCAGTTTGCAGAAATTAAAGCTAGCCAAGAGAGTATGAGACAAACTCAAGCCTCCTTGGAGCAAATAGTTAGAAATCTTCAAGAAGGATATGCTCAACTGAGCAAAGCCTTTCAAGAATCCAACAAAAGACTGAACCAAGTCTTTGAAGAACAACACCACAGCACAAACAGCTTCCTGAGGCCTCAAGCTGGCCCAAATTCTCTGGATCAGGAGAATATGATCATATGGAACTCATAGATTATATTGATGGACTCTTCATTGATGTACCAAGCATACCAGCTCACTGGATTACTGCTAGGCTGAATACTGCATTTAAAGGTCATGAAAGTATATGGTACACTGAAATGAAAGAAATCCATGGCAGAAGAAACTGGCCATGGTGGAAGAGTCAAATAATCCAAAAGTACAGTAATGGAACTTGGATTTGGCAAAAGACCATGTCATTTGAAAATGACAAATACTCTGTGGACAAAGATCCATATGAGTGGTGTCTCAGACAGTCTAAAAGACTCAAAGCCATTGATCCTCAGATGAACATCCAGATGAGGAATCACAAACTTCTGACACAACTTCCAGGAGAACGAGAGCATTAAGTTAAATGCAGATGCCACCAAAATTGCACTCTAGATGACATAGCCAATACCTTACAAGACATAAGGAAAAGGACTAATATAGGGAAATTCACCCCATATAGAAGCAGTAGTTTCAAAGAGAAACAACCTTTCAGGGTGGAGTTTAAAGACAAACCCAGAGAGAGAGTGGAAGAAGTGGCAAAGAAGAAGAATTCTTGTCACAATTGTGGTTCAATAGACCACTATGCTAACAATTGTCCAAAGGCAAAGAAAAAGGTCTATGCCATTGAGAAAATCCCAGAGGAGGAATCCCCAACAGAGGATTCCGAATCAGACTGTATGGGTGATGCCATCAGAGAACTATCTGATGATGAACAAGACCCAAGAGAGGAACTTCTAGTGGAATACCAAGAGGAAGCCCCACTAGAAATTCAGGATATACAATTGGAAGCAGGCATGCCACAAGACACTGCCAACAAGAACTTGTGCAAACACACACAAGATGCACAAACATTCCTTGTTACACCAACCAAAGGAATGGCATATATACATGGAACAGCCACAAAAATGACTGTATGTATTGACGATGCTCAGCACCCACTGATCATTGACAGTGGAGCACATTGCTCCATAGTGGCCAGAAATTATCTGGATAACCACTTCCCAAACTGGGAGAAAGAACTCTTGCCCACTAAGGCAAAGAACTTCAAAAGTGCATCAGGGAAGATGACTTCCATTGGGACAATTGTCAAAGAGATAATTACACCCCACAGGAAGGGTAATATCAGACTCAACCCAGAGTTTGTAGTGCTAGAAGATGCCCTCATCCAAGGGTTTTTACTGGGAACAGATTACCAGAGGATGTATGGCATAGATATTTACAACAGTAAAAACAGGCACATTACCATTGGCACCAACAAGGAAAAGAAATTTTCACTTGATATATACCACATATCTTCACAGGATCCACTAGAAGAACTCTTGAAGGAATTCAAGGAGGGACAGTTTAGCACTACCCTCACCAGTAAACAGAAACTAGGTTTACTGAAGATGCTCAGGAAGAACAGACCAGCATTTGCCATTGGTGAGGAACCACTAGGCAAGATTAAAGGCCATGATATAGAACTATATCTTGATGTGGAAAGACCTTATCCATCCATGCTGAGGAGACCTCCTTATCCAGCAAGTCTGGAAACCAGGAAAGAAATTGAAAAACACATCAATGAACTCCTGGATATGGATGTCATCAGGAAGATTGGGCATAATGAAATAGTGGAAATCACCACTCCTGTC
This sequence comes from Austropuccinia psidii, assembly GCA_023105745.1. Classification (NCBI taxonomy): domain Eukaryota; kingdom Fungi; phylum Basidiomycota; class Pucciniomycetes; order Pucciniales; family Sphaerophragmiaceae; genus Austropuccinia; species Austropuccinia psidii. The sequence continues at coordinate 73,314,601 of JALGQZ010000001.1, read as the reverse complement.
CTAATCACTTGGCATGATGGCAAGTCTAGATTGTGTGGAGACTTCAGAGCCCTGAATAACTACACAAAAGCAGACAGGTACCCTATACCAAGGATACCTCATGCCTTGGATAAATTGGCCAAAGCCAAATACATAACCAATATGGATTGTATGAAACTGCATTCTTCCCTATCAACTTAATGATAGTGAAGGGCCCTACAAATGAGTCCCTCATCTTCTTGGGTCCCTTGAGATTATTAAAGTTCAGTGTAGACACTAATACCTGGTCCCCTTCTTTAAAGTCAGGTTCCATGTGTGTCTTGTCCCACCTCTTCTTATTATAATCTTTTGCTTCAGCTATACATTTAGCAGCTGTGTCACAAGCCCTCTTCCACATATCATGGAAATCTTTGTCTGTGGGGTGGATGGTTAGAAGATTCTTCTTTAGATGATCCACAGGCAATAAGGGGTTCCACCCTTTTTCTACCAGTGCAGTTGTTTTTCCTGTGGTAGAGTGCTAACTTGTATTATAAGCCAGTTGGACAGCTGGTAGAAGGGTAACCCAATCATGGGTGTATCCTTCATGGTCCTTATATTCCATGCCATAGGCACAGAACCTTCTAAGGATGTCCTCCATAGTTTGGATCATCCTTTCAGCTAGGCCAGCTGTTTGAGGATGGTAAGCTGTGGAAAAAGCAAGCTTGGTGCCAAGCATGTCATACAAGTTGGTCCAAAAATCACTAAGAATGATTTTGGGGGACTCCACAGGTAGATATGATGTTATTCCAAAATAACAAAGCAGTATCCATGGCTGTGTCCTCTTTGTGGCATGGTAGACACCTCATGCTCTTGTTGAACCTATCAACTATGATCAAACACGCATTGCAGTTTTCTTTGCCTCCTGGGACTAGTCCTGTGACCCAGTCCATGTTGATGGTTTCCCATGGGTGCTTGGGTTCTTCTATGTGTTGAAGTAACCCATACTTCTTCCCATGTTTCTTATTTGCCTTTTGGCATCTATCACAAGTGTTGATGTATTCACTCAACTCTTGTTCCCACTTGGGCCACCAAGCTGTGCTTGCTACCCTCTCTTTAGTCCTGTCCTCACTCATGTGTCCCATGAAGGGGCAGTCATGGCATTCCTGCATGATTGAAGAGATGTGGTCTCTGTCTATCACTGTGAGTGCACTGGTGTGCTTTTCTCTGTGATAAATCAGGCCATCTATGAGGAAGAATTCATTGTCCTCATAGGCCCTCAACCAGGGTTCCTCCAGCTGGGTTTCCAGTTCTGGGCTCCTGTATTTTTGTTGAAGGAGTTGAAGTAGTATGCTACACTGTTTGTGTTTAGCAGAAGATTTCAGTACTGCATTGAAAAATTCATTGTGCAGTTATGAGGAACTTATTCCCAGTATGGGGGTTTCTGTCCCTTCTGAATCAGTGTTTCCACTGTCAAGGGTACCACTCTCTGGTGCCCATTCAGAGAATCTGAAGTTTTTCTTCCTATTTATTTCCATAAAATGGATAGGAGTTTTGGCTGCAACTTCAGGGTCATAAGCTGGATTGCTTTTGACATTGTCCAGTGGCCATCTGCTAAGGCCATCTGCATTGGTATGGCTTTTACCTTCCTTGTATATGATGGTCATGTTCCCTCTATACTCCTGGATAGCTATTTGCCATCTCAGCATATGTCTTTTAGTATTCTTCATGTTTAGTAAAGACTTCAAGGCTGTGCAGTCTGTGTATACTTCAAAGACTGCACCCTCCAAATAATAATGGTGATTTTCTAGAGCCCAGACTAGAAATAGACATTCTGTCTGGGTGGCCCCATACCTGGCTTTTGAATCTTTCAGCTTCCTGGAGATGTAACATATTACACCTTCTCTTGGTTCACCATCCACAATTTGTCTTTGGTGAAGGGCTGCTCCTAAGCCTTGGCTGCATGCTGCATCTATATATAGCTTGAATGGTAGTTCAAAGTCAGGAAAGATGAGCACAGGTGCATTTGTGAGTTCATGTTTGATCCTCTCATATGCATCCCTCCTTTCCTTGGTTATTTCAAAAACTACATGCTTTGAGCATAAGTTGTATAAGCTACTAGTTATGTGGGCAAAGTTTTTGATGTGGTTTCTATAGTAGCTAGTAAACCCAAGGAAACATTGCATCTCTTTGATGTTCTTTGGTACTGGCTTTTGCAGTACTGCTGCTACTTGGTTCTGGTCAATTGCCAGACTAAGACCTGAGACTTTATGTCCTAGAGCAAGTAGCTCTTGTTGGCCAAAATTACACTTTTTTAGTGAAATTTTCAGATTAATGGGTGTAAATTTACTTAGAACTCTGTCTATGTATTGTACATAGTCTTCCCATGTCTCTGAGTATATAATGATATCATCAATATATACTACCATCCAGCCTTACATTATTTCTTCTTGAAATATGGCGTCCATCATCCTTTGGAAGTGGGCTGTTGCATTCTTGATTCCAAATGGCATCCTGGTGTACTCATATATGCCCAAATGGCATATAATTCTGAGTAGTTTTATGGAGTTTGGTTTAACTCCATTCTGGTTGAAGCCTTTTATACAATCCATTTTGGTAATGTATTTGGCTTTTGCCAATTTGTCCAAGGCATGAGGTATCCTGGGTATAGGGTACCTGTCTGCCTTTGTGTAGTTGTTCAGAGCTCTGAAGTCCCCACACAATCTAGATTTGCCGTCATGCCAAGTGATTAGCACAGTAGTGGTGATTTCCACTATTTCATTATGTCGAATCTTCCTGATGACATCCATATCTAGGAGTTCATTGATGTGTTTTTCAATTTCTTTCCTGGTTTCCAGACTTTCTGGATAAGGAGGTCTCCTCAGCATGGGTGGATAAGGTCTTTCCACATCTAGATATAGTTCTATATCATGGCCTTTAATCTTGCCTAGTGGTTCTTCACCAATGGCAAATGCTGGTCTGTTCTTCCTGAGCATCTTCAGTAAGCTTAATTTTTGTTTACTGGTGAGGGTAGTGCTAAACTGTCCCTCCTTGAATTCCGTCAAGAGTTCTTCTAGTGGATCCTGTGAAGATATGTGGTATATATCAAGTGAAAATTTCTTTTCCTTGTTGGTGCCAATGGTAATGTGCCTGTTTTTCCTGTGCATCGTCAATACATACAGTCATTTTTGTGGCTGTTCCATGTATATATGCCATTCCTTTGGTTGGTGTAACCAGGAATGTTTGTGCATCTTGTGTGTGTTTGCACAAGTTCTTGTTGGCAGTGTCTTGTGGCATGCCTGCTTCCAATTGTATATCCTGAATTTCTAGTGGGGTTTCCTCTTGGTATTCCACTAGAAGTTCCTCTCTTGGGTCTTGTTCATCATCAGATGGTTCTCTGATGGCATCACCCATAGAGTCTGATTCAGAATCCTCTGTTGGGGATTCCTCCTCTGGGAATTTCTCAATGGCATAGACTTTTTTCTTTGCCTTTGGACAATTGTTAGCATAGTGGTCTGTTGAACCACAATTGTGACAAGAATTCTTCTTCTTTGCCACTTCTTCCACTCTCTCTCTGGGTTTGTCTTTAAACTCCACCCTGAAAGGTTGTTTCTCTTTGAAACTACTGCTTCTATATGGAGTGAATTTCCCTATATTAGTCCTTTTCCTTATGTCTTGTAAGGTATTGGCTATGTCATCTAGAGTGCAATTTTGGTTGCATCTGCAATTAACTGAATGCTCTCGTTCTCCTGGAAGTTGTGTCAGAAGTTTGTGATGCCTCATCTGGATGTTCATCTGAGGATAAATGGCTTTGAGTCTTTTAGACTGTCTGAGACACCACTCATATGGATCTTTGTCCACAGAGTATTTGTCATTTTCAAATGACATGGTCTTTTGCCAAATCCAAGTTCCATTACTGTACTTTTGGATTATTTGACTCTTCCACCATGGCCAGCTTCTTCTGCCATGGATTTCTTTCATTTCAGTGTACCATATACTTTCATGACCTTTAAATGCAGTATTCAGCCTAGCAGTAATCCAGTAAGCTGGTATGCTTGGTACATCAATGAAGAGTCCATCAATATAATCTATGAGTTCCATATGATCATATTCTCCTGATCCAGAGAATTTGGGCCAGCTTGAGGCCTCAGGAAGCTGTTTCAAGGCTTCCTTTTCTGAATAAGACATTCCATCTCCATCCTGGTATTGTGATGGAGATCTTGCCTTATTCATCAGCATGGCATCTGGTTTGATGTCATCTGATTGATATGGATTATTCATAGCTTGGCCTTGTGGTTGGGGCTTCAAGCTATGGTAGGCATTAAACAATTTGTTAATGTCTTGATCCAGAACCTCCCTGTCCCTTGTGCTGTGGTGTTGTTCTTCAAAGACTTGATTCAGTCTTTTGTTGGTTTCTTCAGAGGCTTTGCTCAATTGAGCATATCCTTCCTGAAGATTTTTAACTATCTGTTCCAAGGAGGCTTGAGTTTTTCTCATCCTCTCTTGGCCAGCTTCAAGTTCTGAAAATTGCTTTGCAGATTGTTCAGCATATTGGGACATTTGTAACCAAAGTGAATCACTGTTTAAGTTACTCTCAGTGTTTTCATTCTGAGTGGGGGTAATGTTTCTATTACTAGGGCTACTGATTCTAGAGTGGTTTACAACTACTTCTGGTTCTTGTGTACTTCCTTTACCAAGTCTAACAGCTTCTGGATCATAGGGCCTGACTCTTTCCTCCTCTGGTTGAAGGAGGTTTTGTTCTTGCCCTTGTTTCCTTGTCTTCTCCTGGAAACTTCCTGTAATTGTGAAGAATGGTGACTCTTGGCCACTGATCTGCTGGTTTCTGAATGGTGTGAAGCCACTGGAGAGCTGATTTGGCCTGCTCCTTGTGAAACTGTGTCACAATGCTGTCTGCCAGACCTCAGCAAAGGGAACTCTTGCCGAAAAGGCTATTAAACTGGTTGAAAGACCAATTAATACTGGCAAGCTGTAGATCACATTCCACCATGTGACAGTACCCCCGGGTTTAGAGCACTGCGTCCCGAAGTGCATGTAGCTGATGGTATTACCCATGTGACCCTCATGGAGTTACATTAGTCACAACAGGAGCCTACAAGGAACCCCCAAGGGGCGGAACCCTTGTACGCCAATGGAGCGGAAAACCCAGCGATTTCTGGTTGTTTGATTGAGACCACCTCTTGTCTCCAACCGGAATCAAACCCATGACCTTGGTAACCGGTTTATTGTCACAATTCCGTCTGCCAGACCTCAGCAAAGGGAACTCTTGCCGAAAAGGCTATTAAACCGGTTGAAAGACCAATTAATACTGGCAAGCTGTAGATCACATTCCACCATGTGACAACCTGAAGGAATCTGAGTGGGCCCTGTCTGGGTCAACTGTTCTTCTACGGCTTGGATAGTGGCTTGATTCTCCCTTATCCTCTGTGCCCTTGCCTCCAGGAGTCTGAACTTCCTGGTAGGATTCCAACCTTTGGTGATTACCATAAGGTCCTTGAAGTCTATCTCTTTGAGACAGATCTTCTGGCAACTTGCTCCAAGTTCTGCCCAGTGGCTTGCTAGGTTGAACCTCTTGTTGTCCATGCTCCATTGAAATAAGTCTTTGAGGAGTTGGTGGAGCTGAAGAACTTGATCCATATCCTTCCAGTCCTCTGGTTTGAGGTTTCTGTTGAATTGGAGTGTGAATGGCAAGGTTGATATTATCTCCCTCATTGTTTTGCCATCCACCACTGTGTCCAGGCTGTCCTCTTTCAGGTCTTCTGGTTCTGGACAATCCTCCTCTATCCTCTGGTTGGTTCCTTTGGAAGCCAAGGTCTCTGAGGTATGCAGGGGACATATCAGTGTTTGAATTCAGTCAAGAACTTGATGTTCTTTGGGTATTTACCTTTGACTGTGCCTTGTACAAATTTGTTATCTGCTGATTTGGCAGTTTGCCTTTGGAGGTCACAACTGGGTTAATAATTGTAATCTTCCCTGTACAAGTGGTTAAGGTTGGTTTACCTTGTATTGAAGCAGAGTTTTGTGGTTTTCTACTCCTCTGAGTGGCTATTGGAGTCCACTTCTTGGCTGTGATGAGACCTTCACTGTGCCTCTTTCCTTTGCCCTTGCTGCCCTCTGGTTCTGAGTGTGTCACTGGTGTGTTGGCCTGTGACTGGGTCTCAAGTGGGATGTAATTTTCTTCCACTGAAATCAAGGCAGGAAAAAGAGGGCTTATGTCAGTTAAGACTTCTCAAAAATGCTGGTTTTGCACGTCTAGGATTGGCCTCTGGGCTTGTATGTTACTACAATGTGCCCTGTATAATGACAGTGTAATTGCATCAACAATTCCACATCAGAATTACAGCTTTTGGTACCCTGTCACACTGTTTGTGTGCCAGTATCCCACAGATACACTTGTGGTCTTCAAGTGTATTCTGTACAAGTGGCTTTGTATAAGTGTTATTGAGTTAACAATACACTTAACCACGCCTCAACTGATGGTTTTTCAGTCAGAGGTGTCCTTATTCAGTCAAGAATACAGGACTTATTAATGGCTTATGTGTTTTTATATACAAAACACACCAAAAATAGTCATTTTCAGTGGGTATTAACCACCTCGATAATACTCTTATAATATGAGTATATATCAAAAAAGGATAAAAAATATATAAAATATATATTTTTATAGAAAAATTATGCCTAAAAAAAGATAAAACACTTGTTAATAAGTCATAAAAATAGAAAAGACTTACTTATGAGGTCCAAAAAAGAGGTTAAAAATATGGCCAGGCCCCCAAAATGTCAGGATGAAACTATGTAAGAAGTGTAGTATAGGCTATTTACAACTAAAACTATGTTTGTGACATGGTAAAAATGATTTTAAAAGGATTTATAAAGGTTTAACATGATTCAAAATAAAATCAAAAGGGCTTTACTATATTAAATATAGTGGTGGTGAGCGCTGTTGAAAGCCCTGGGTGCAGCTTTACCTGTTGGGTTACAATAATAAAGACTACAATAATTAAATTTAAAATTATACCTGATTATTAACCAAGAGTAAAACTGTTTTGGACAGTTTACTATGTAGGTTATTCAAGAGCAGGATGAGGAAACAATTCTGGCTGTGAAAAGCCTACTTTTTATCCTGAAATGGGGTGGAAAGGGTGCTAGACCTTTCCACGTAGAGGAAGTGAAGATTTTTTCACTCTCCAGTACTGGCTTGTGGTTTTCAAACAGCCTGTATAACCTGTGTTGGGCTCAGATGTGGTTTTGAAACCACATCTGGGCGGTTTTCACCAATACAGGGTGAGAATTTTCATCTGGGGACCGCACAGCCTGATTCTGACGTGTATGACACGTAGAATGCTGTAAAGAAACTGTATGGAACCCCAGTATTGACTGACATATGAGGTATTGAAGTAAAAACATGCTTCTTCATCTATTTGACACCTCATATTCATGGTTATGGGATATTATGCCATGGTAAGGCTGTATATGACAGCAGGTGGGATTTTGACCTTAAAACAGCCATAACTTTGTCAATTATTGAGATATCAACCTCAAAATTGGCTCTGTGTGTAGCCCTGTATGTGCTCTACACAATGGCACCTCATTTGATATGGGTATCATGAAATATGGCAAAGTTATCCCATGTACAAGATTTTTGTACATTTGCGTGTTTTAGGCAAAAAGCTGTATTGAGCTTGTTTTCCCCATAACTTCTGTAGTAGTTGAGATATGGGGAGGTGAATGACACCATCAGATAGCTCTGATTGTGCTCATTCCAAAAAGACCCCACTTTAAGTATCTCACACGAAAACTGTAAAAGTTAGATCAGAGGTGAATGTTTCGTACACCCTTATTTGGTCTGAATTTGACCATAACTCAAGTAATACTGGTGCTAGCTCAGTTGGGCTAGTACCATTGGATAGCCCTGGCTTAGAGCTTCAATTGGAGTACCCATTTGATCGGGTTAAGCCTCTTCTTCTAGATTTTAGATGGGAGGTGAAAATTAAGGTTTATGCTCAGCAACTACTTTGAGCAGGAATAACTTTGTTATTCTTGGTCCTATGGTGATGGGACTTATATTTTCAGAAATAGGTGAGATTCCTCTTTTTTTTGATTCCTTTTGAGCTAATTTGGCTCAGTTCCGTGTTTTGGTGGTATCTTGGCTATACCATTGGTTTATGGTATTTTGGCTGTCATGCTTGTGCTCTGGTTTTGAGTCACAGGCTGACAGTCCTGGTGGGGCATGGATTGAAAATTGCCAATCCAATCCTACTCAAATATTATATGTTGAGGGATTATTTATGACTGATGCAAATGATCCCCCCTCATCCCAGAAACCCAATCTAGCATTGATGTTCTTCACATGGTATCCAAACATTCTTTTCATAATGGAAAGCTTTCGAACACAAGATTTCAAGCTTAAAATTCCCAAAGAATATGACTGTAATACTGCTATTCAATTTCAACTCTTTACTCCCACATTTACCGCTTCAAACTTGATGCCAGCTTCATATCCTGCTGTTTCATCATTGATTTCCAAGCAAAAACTGATACAATTACCCAGTGGATCAGACCTCCCCATTCCATTATTCAAACCCCCCTCCTCCCTCATTAAAAGACCGGACTAGCTTTTCTCTGGGATAGAGAAATCCCCAATGGCCAATCAGCCTGTAACCTTTGGGCCACCTCACCCCCAGGATCCACTTTTAATGCCAGGCACATCATTACAAACAAGGTCCTTAGCTCATTTGAATTCCTTTCGACCAATAGCCCTCTTGGAGGACTGCTCACGGAGGATATGGGATTAGGTAAGACCATTCAGGCCAATGCTCTAATTGGTACATCCAAGGAGCGGATGATTGCAAACCCCCATCGCTCCACGCCCACCATGATCATCTTCCCCCCTCGCTTAATTACCACTTGGCAATCAGAAATATCCAAGCATGCTCAGGCTGGAGCGCTGCATGCCAAACTCTACCCTGGTCCCACTCGTTACCCATTATCCAAGGCCAACATCTTAAAATATGATATCATCATCACTTCTTACAATACTATCACCAAAGAATTTACGCAAACCAATACCTTTACATCATTCATTTTTCAAATCAATTGGCATCATATAATTTTGGATGAAGCACAGTGAGTGGCTGAGCTTAAATGCTTCAAATTACCCTTTATCTCCAATAACCCTTGCCCCATCTTATAGCTATATTTGCTCTCAATACACTGCCACTCACAGTGCCATTAATAGCCTCCTTTCATCCTGTTGAATATGTTTAACGGGCACACCTATTCACAACACCATTTATGACCTTTTGCGCATAATATCATTCATCACTCAACCCCAGAGCACCAATGAAGATAACTGGTCACCATTCATCCTGAGTAGTCTTTCCAAAGGTTGCAATGATATTTTGCATTTGTCATTGCGGCATTTAAGTTTGTGCCACACCAAAACCACACATCTCGAATCCTGCCCCACTATTAGCCATCATTATGAGCTGCTCCCACTCAACCCAACCATGCAGCAAGAATATTCCACATTATATGAAGAATTCCTATCATCCAAAAGCAAAGGACCAGGAGAACTTTTCAGAAATATTAATAAGCTGCAAATATGTTGTAGCCATCACATCATGCTTAACACAATTGCGGAGGCAGATTTGTAAGACCCCAAGGGCAGGAGCACTCAGGATAAGTCCCCAACAATCACACGAACTATTGTGGATGTGGAAACATGCATGATGAGTAGTAAAATTGCACACCTCCTACAAAGCTTAATGAAGAACAAACAAACAAGGTGTGGTCCAACCAAATCGGTGGTTTATACCCAATGGACCCAATTTCTCGACTTGTGCGTTAATTCTAATATGCATCCATTACCAATTGAAGCCATCTGACTTTTTTATATTTTAGAATTGGTATTGCACTTGCCCATCACTCTATTCTTTCAGCACAAATTGATGGAACAATTACAGCACGAGCACAGGAGAAGGCACTGGAGAATTTCTTCAATAATCCTGAATGTGAAGTACTGATTGCATCCATTGCCACAGCTGGAACTGGCCTCAATATAACTTGTGCAAATATGGTCTATTTACTAGTGAGGGGACCCCAGAAATTCTACCCTTATTTGCGGCCCCTGACATCCACATTTCCAGGAGCCCAATTGGAACCCAGCCATTGAGGCTCAGGCTGTTGATTGACTCCATTGTATTGGCCAACAACAACCTGTAAAGTTCATCCACTATATCACTCCTCATTCAGTTGAGGTCAACATGCGGAAGGTACCTTTCAAGCTCATCTTTGACCCTGATTGTATTGCTATTCTAGAATCCTTCCTTATGGAAATGCCATTTTCCAAACACCAATAGGCCCAAGAAAAGAAAAAATCATTAACTGCGTGAGCCTTACTGATATTATATAATTTGCGTTTGACCAAGTTGATGACACCTGCGCACCCTGGCACAGGTCCACAATTATGAACGCCATGAGCTGGATCAAACTCCTTCAATATTTCCTCAATGAAAATGAGCAATAGAGTATTATTTCTAAGGGAGATGGTGATACAGTCCAACTCATATTGTCTATATTCTGACATACTTAGCAAGTTGTTGCATCTTTAAGAAATAATAATCAGATTGTATTACACCTGCACAAATAATTCACAAAATGTTAATTTGTAACGGTGCTATACATTTATATTACTAAGTTATTGCAGAGAATCACCATTCGGCCTAATAACTGGCATGTCAAGTATTGTTAGGGCACTAGTTTGCAGCTTACTACAGCTTTTGAGCCAATCTTGATTGAATACCTGAAATGATAAGCCTTCCGGAATATCACAATCATCTGTCGATCATGATTCTGGCAATCTATCAATAGTTTTTTTACCCTTTTTTTAATGTGATTACAAAACTCTATGTCTCGATCCATTTTTAATACCAATTCATTAAATAACTGGGAGTGCCAGCATAATCCCACTTTGCGGTAACTTGACGGCCATTTTCCAGTACCTCCTCAGTATCCAAGAATACTTGAGGGTCATTGAATTGTGATGCTAGAATGGGAAATTTAGCCGTATCACACCATTCAAGATGGCACTCACAGGTCTGCACATAATCAAGTAGATTATCATCAGTCTTTGCTCACAATGAAGAAGAGATACATTAACTAACCCTTTGACGAATCTTTGCAAGATTTTGATTCTCCTTCTTTTTAACCAAATACTCAACATAATTTTGAATTTAATTCCATTCTCTTTTCAAATAAATGAAATATTGCTCCATTAAAGCTGCCACAACCCCATAGTTATTATGATCCTTGTTCCAACAGTAATGATGATACTTGGTGCTGACCAGTGCAAGACGGAATGTAGGGTAAAACAACATAGAAATCAGCTCATTGAACAGATGTTGCCATGAGCTCTCCCAGTCCCAAGTGAATCGCTTTAGTCTTAGCTTGTGGAGCTCATTTTTGCAGTAGCTTTGGAAACCCTGAGACTGAACCTGTGTTGATGGCTCATTGAAAACATCCTTGGGGACATATCCGAGATGACCAGCCACTTGAATTGCAATTCCATGCTCTTCTGTGCTTGGTGGTGCTGGTAGTGAGGAAAAATCCTTATCCCTAACTTTGAGTAGGAACAGGCAATGGGCATGTACTGCTGATCTCATTCCATGGAAATTCTCTGGAAGTTCTGCTTTCAGCCATTTTTGTTGCTCCTTCTGGCTTGCACGTTTTGCCACATTGTGAGCTTTACAAGCCTGGTTCCTTTGCTGTCTGACCTTGGATTGTTCAAGCATACTCTGCACAAGGGGCATTTGAGGATGGGTGAACTCACTATTTGACTGAGTGCCATGCTCATGCGCCGTGAACTTGTCCCTCCTTTTTTCATCATTTTTTTCCATTTGAGTCAGAGACATGTTCTCATCCTCATCATCCACAATTTTTTCTCTTGATGAACTGGCATGAGCTGTTCTTGGTTTGGAGGCATATGGACGATGACATCCAGTGACTTTCTCTTTATGGACCAGAGGTGAAGATGCATAAAGTTCATCACCTGCCATGCACATCATCAGTTAACACATCAAAAAATTAATGAAGACTGGTCATACTCACAATCTTCAATTGGCTCCTGAGATCAGACTGACTTGCCTTTAGGTGCCATATCTAACCCATGGAACAAAAATATCAAATTGTGAAAAAGGTTATACTCCCAAATTAAAATGACTTACTTTGATGAAGCGTCAATCCTGGATTTCCCTCTGACAGACCACTCAGAGTTACATTTTCCAATGGTCTTTTTCGTCCCCCCCCCCATCCACGCGCCTTTCATCACCCACATGAACCTGAGATCCTGATGGAATATTGAGGGTTGGCTGTTTACTTTGGCCAAAGGGATCCTGGGATGCGACTGTATTCTGACCTGGATTAAGGAGGAACTCACGTGGAAATTTTGATTGGGGATTAGCGTTTGATGAGATTTGAGGTGTGCCTTCTGGCCCCTGAGACACATGCATTTGTGTATTAGTGAGATTTGAGGGAATTGGAGTGACAGAAATATTTGGGATCGACCAAGTGCTTGAAGTTGGAGCCTTTGGATTTCCCACATCAATATTAAGACCTGATACATTCATTGAGGAGGCGATAGGGGTTGTGAGAGGAATGTTGGGACTCAATGGTGACTGTGTTTGAACATATTCTATGATAGATTCACTATCTGAGTCAGAACAGAACCTGAACGGGATTTATGTGACTTGGAAGATGACATAAGGGCTGAAAAAGTACAGTAATATTTTTAACTAGATAAAACACCTCAGTATTATGATAAAATAGAGTGATATGAGATGAAATCTTTTCAAATTTAGAATAGAGATATTCTATGAATATTTCTAAAAAGAGTCTTATTGGAAGTCTAATAAGCCTCTCTTTAGGAGAAGCCTCCCTACCTCCTCTTGAGCTCCTCCGCTTTTGTGTGAAACCACCCTGCACGGCCTACCACCATATAATTTAATATTCCCTTGATCTCAAAGGGGACCCATCAGCCATAAGTAATCATATTCGGTAACATTTCCGCCTCCCCATTGTCACATTTTGTGAATTATCCAAGCTGCCAATATATGCATTGAAATTCCACAACATTGTACATCTGTAAAGGGGTATATTCATGAAGGATTCACCCACAAAAGAGACATCATCTTTTCAAGAAAGGAGAGACAATCCAAATCACATTCCAACTGATTAAACGCCTGCTGCACTTAAACCAAATACCAAGACTTTAGCTGCACTCCAACCCCTTATGTAATGGAGTTATATTGTTATGTCTGTAATGAGGTTTAAGCCATGTACAATGGCGTGCCAGCGTACATGGTTTGAATGTCAATCCCCTCAATTCAATGTTGACACATCCCTATTGGAACTCCCCTCAAGGTTCAAAACCACAGCATTGCCATGTGTAAATAAAGTAGACTATGTATGAGCATTGAGCAGCATGGAATTTTACCCAATTAAACTCCTAACCAATTCTGCCATCCAGATGAGACATGTTATACTTTATCAGCTGCAGCTCACGCACCATTACAAATGGGATTAAATTCTCAGATGGCTCAAATCATCTCCCCCTTCATAAGTAATCACTCAATTTTTTTTCCAATTAATAACACTCCTAAACACTTTCACATCAGCCATAGATATTTATACACAAACCAACTTTACTCCCAATTACTGCAACAATGACAACCCACCGCTATTCCTCAATGCGTATATGCATGTGTCAACACTGCCCAACTCAAACACACTCTTCCCCTGATCGTGATAGGCATGGAGTTGCCTTCACACCTTTCCAATATAAACAGCACATTAAAAATCTCAAATCAACCATTGCATCCAAATCTCTTCCAAACATCCCTACTTCTGCATCAGGATTTGAGTGCCCACAACTTCTATTGGATCCAATATTCCCAGCTGACTTTCACCATTTACCCAAAGCACCTTCTCCATAGCACCGGGTCTCAATCCAACTGCACAGAAACCATACAGCAGGAGTCAAACCCTTCCTCCACAAGACCTTGGAATGATAATATCTGCCATTCTATCATTAAGGTATAATATACCCTGCAGGGCTTCACGCATTCGCAACCCTGCCCTAAACCTCCTGATCAAGTCCAGCATCTCAAGCTCCGGTGGTCCCCCCACTCCTCCTTTCCATATACCTCAAGATCTGAGTACCATATTTGAACATCTCCAATTGGAACCAGTGATTCAAAACTATATATGTTGTCCTCAATGTTTCTCTTTTAATGGCCTTACTGAATCAGTCACAACTGACCAACCCCACTGTAAACGCCATAATGACCCAAATGATAATGATCCTTCTTGCACACAATCATTAGGCACATTCATCCATTCATTTGAACCCCGCACCCAAAACACAACCAACGTGAAGCAAAAATTTATAACAACAAAACATTTCATTTATCAAAAATTCAAAAATTGGCTTGCCAGATTTCTCCAGTGGGCGGGAATTATGGGAATTCTACATCAACATCAACAATCCCAAACTCCCGAAGGTTCCCAAAAATGTGACATCTGGGGTGGATTGGGCTGGAGACGCTTCACTGGCACTAGAAATATCAATGACCCCCCATTCATGTCCATTCCTGGTGCATTGGCCTTCTCCATTTATGTGGACTGGTTTAATGCACATGGAAAGTCAACTGAGTTGGCCAGCATTGGACCTATCATGCTTATTTGTCTTAATCTCCCCCCAAGTGAAAGATTGAAGCCAGAGAATTTCTATGTTTCAGGAATCATCCCTGGTCCAAAGGAGCTAACTTCCCTTCGATTGAATTACCTATTAATGTCACTCATCAAGGAGCTCAAAGAGCTATGGCAAGGTTACCATTTTTCACCCAACTCAACAGGTCCTTCAGGATCCTTTATCCATGTTGCCATTCTCACAGCCATTGCGGATGTGGTTTCCATGCGCAAGCTTACTGGATTTATTTCCCATTCAGGCAACCACTTTTGTAATTTTTGCACCATTCACAAAGCTCAAATTGAAGAAATTGGTCCTCAATTTCACTACACACGCTCATATCAAAATCATAAATCAACCATTGCCATATGGCTTTGGGCAACCCCACAACAAAGACAAGCAATTTTCTCTGAGTATGGAGTGCAATATTCAAGTTTAGAAGACCTTCTGTATTGGGATGCAACCAGAATGGTTAATCTTGACATAATGCATAATTTAATACTGGGAATTTTGAAGGATCATGCAACTTTCAAACTGTGCATTCCAGAGTCCAAATCAAAAATTTACCTCAGGTCCCACAGGAAATCCAATGACACCAACAGTTCAGACTCAGATTCCATGACCTCAAACAGCTCCCTTGATAAAATCACATTTAGAGAGGCCTACTCCCTGAGAAGAGACGCAGAAAAAACAATAAATGAGCCACTCCCCACTACTTCCACCTGAGAAAACTACTTCCAAATGCCCACCCCTCACACGGAACATCCATCTAGTGGTTCTGCGGAGATTCCTTCATTTGATGCGGATTACATCCCCTCTGAATTGGATATCACTGCACTGAGTGATCACCAGATCAAGGGTGAGGCTCTGGAGCATCTCCTACAAATCATATCTGCGAGGATAATTCCCTCATCATGGACAAGAGTACCTCACAAACTGGGTTCCCCCTCTCATGGTAGCTTAAAAGCCGCTGAATGGGCTCTATTATATAAGGTCTGATTCCATTTTTAATGCTCAGTCGACAGATGTCATTAGATGTTCACCAATCTGCCAACATTAAAAGAAAAATGGGTCAGTCAGAAGAACTTGCAAATGAACTAGCCAAGAATACATTCCATTTGATTAGTGCTATCAACATTGCCACAAGTTGGACTGTTTCAATAGATGATGCGACTGCATTTGCTGAAAATTGGAAAAAATTCAGCCTTTCCAATCAACTCCTGTTCCCAAAACAGAAAAGTAAACCAAATCATCATTTTTCTGATAATATTCCCGAACTCTTCCAACGTTGGGGCCCAGCACAAGCCTTAGCCACATGTGGTTATGAGCGCTTGATTGGAGTATTTGCAAAAATGCCAACAAATAACAAAATATGTACGTCAATTAATAAGATCAATATTTTCAGGATGAAACTATGAAATAGTGGTAATGTAGGCTATTTACAACTCAAACTATGTTTGTGACATGGTAAAAATGTTTTAAAAAGGTTTGAGATGATTAAAAAATAAATTTAAAGGGCTTTACTATAGTTGATATAGTGGTGGTGAGCACTGTTGAAAGCCCTGGGTGCAGCTTTATCTGTTGGGTTACAATAATAAAAGACTAAAATAATTAAAACTTATCATTATACCTGATTATTAACCAAGAGTAAAACTGTTTTTGACAGTTTACTACGTAGGTTATTCAAGAGCAGGATGAGGAGAGGATTTTGGCTGTGAAAAGCCCTCCTTTTATCCTGAAATTGAGGTGGAAAGGCTGCTAGACCTTTCCACGTAGAGGAAGTGAAGATTTTTCACTCTCTATGACAGGCTTGTGGTTTGCAAACAACCTTTATGCTCTTTATTGGGCTCAGATGTGGTTTTGAAACCACATCTGGGCGGTTTTCACCAATACAGGGTGAAAATTTTCATCTGGGGACCTCACAGCCTGATTCTGACGTGTATGACGCGTAGAATGCTGTACAGAAGCTGTATGGGACCCCAGTATTGACTGACATATGAGGTATTGAAGTAAAAACATGCTTCTTTGTCTATTTGACACCTCATATTCATGGTTATGGGATATTATCCCATGGTAAGGCTGTATGTGACAGCAGGTGGGATTTTGACCTTAAAACAGCCATAACTTTGTCAATTCTTGAGATATCAACCTCATAATTGGTTCAGTGTGTAGCCCTGTAGGAGCTCTACACAATGGTACCCAACTTGACATGGTTATCATTAAATATGCCAAAGTTATCCCATGTACAAGAATTTTGTACATTGGCGTGGTTTGGGCAAAAAGCTGTATTGAGCTTGTTTGCCCCATACTTTCTGTTGTAGTTAAGATATGAAGAATTGGATGGCACCATCAGATAGCCCTGATTGTGCTCTTTCCAAAAAGATGCCACTTCAAGTATCTCACACTAAAACTGTAAAAGTTAGATGAGAGGTGAATGTTTTGTTCACCCTTATTTGGTCTGAATTTGACCATAACTCAAGTAATACTGGTGCTAGCTCAGTTTGGCTAGTACCATTGGGTAGCCCTGGCTTAGAGCTTCCTTTTGAATACCCATTTGATGGGGTTAAGCCTCTTCTTCTATATTTTAGATGTTAGGTGAAAATTAAGGTTTATGCTCAGCAACTACTTTGAGCAGGAATAACTTTGTTATTCTTGGTCCTATGGTGATGGGACTTATATTTTCAGAAAGAGGTGAGATTCCTCTTTCTTTTGATTCCTTTTGAGCTAATTTGGCTCAGTTCCATGTTTTGGTGGTATCTTGGCTATACCATTGTTTTATGGTATTTTGGCTGTCATGCTTGTGCTCTGGTTTTGAGTCACAGGCTGACATACCCTCCCTCTAAAAAAGGCTAATCATTGATTAGACTGTTCAGTCCTCCTAGAGGCTCTGAATCTCCTTAAATGAAGGTTCCCATCTGGTATGGCATCCTCTGCCAACCATTTGTCTTTGTCAGCTGTCTGGTTCTTCAATCTGACTAGATATTGTCTGTGATCCTTCCCATTAAGTCTGATTTTTCTGGCCCTGATGATTTTACTCACAGGTCCAGGAGAGTCTTCCACTTCCACTATTTCTGGTGGAGGGAGGTTCTTCTTCCTGGAGGGGAATTTATCCTCCTCTGTTTGGAAGTATGGTTTGACCAGACTCACTGGAAAGACTGGGTGTTTCCTAGAAAACTCCTCAGTGAGCTTGACCTCTACTGCATTCTTCCCTATCAACTTAATGATAGTGAAGGGCCCTACAAATGAGTCTCTCATTTTCTTGGGTCCCTTGAGATTATTAAAGTTCAGTGTAGACACTAACACCTGGTCCCCTTCCTCAAAGTCAGGTTCCATATGTGATTTGTCCCACCTCTGTTTGTTATACTCTTTTGCCTCAGCTATGCATCTGGCAGCAGTGTCACAGGCTTTCTTCCACATATCATGGAAGTCTTTGGCTGTGGGGTGAATGGTCAGAAGATTTTTCTTCAAGTGATCCACAGGCAGCAGGGGATTCCACCCTTTCTCTACCAGTGCAGGTGTTTTTCCTGTGGTAGAGTTCTGGCTTGTATTATAAGCCAGTTGGACTACTGGTAAGAGGGTGACCCAACCATGGGTGTATCCCTCATGGTCCTTGTATTCCATGCCATAGGCACAGACCCTCCTTAGGATGTCCTCCAGTGTTTGGATCATCCTCTCAGCTAGGCCATCTGTTTGTGGATGGTAAGCTGTGGAAAAAGCAAGCTTGGTGCCAAGCATGTCATATAAATTGGTCCAAAATTCAGATGTGAATTTTGGGTCCCTGTCACTAATTATGATCTTAGGGACTCCACAGGTGGATATGATGTTATGCCAAAATAGCAGAGCAGTGTCCATGGCTGTGTCCTCTTTATGGCATGGTAGACATCTCATGCTCTTGCTGAACCTATCAACTATCATTAAGCAGGCATTGCTGTTTTCTTTGCCTCCTGGGACAAGTCCTGTGACCCAGTCCATGTTGATGGTTTCCCATGGGTGCTTGGGTTCTTCTATGTGTTGAAGTAACCCATATTTCTTCCCATGTTTTCTATTTTCCTTTTGGCATCTTTCACAAGTGTTGATGTATTCACTCAACTCTTGCTCCCACTTGGGCCACCAAGCTGTGCTTGCTACCCTCTCTTTAGTCCTGTCCTCACTCATGTGTCCCATATAGGGGCAGTCATGGAATTCCTGCAGGATTAAAGAGATGTGGTCTCTGTCTATCACTGCGAGTGCACTGGTGTGCCTTTCTCTGTGATAAATCAGGCCATCTATAAGGAAGAATTTATTGTCCTTATAGGCCCTCAACCAGGGTTCCTCCAGCTGGGTTTCCAGTTCTGCGCACCTGTATTTTTGTTGAAGGAGTTGGAGTAGTATGCTACACTGTTTGTGTTTAGCATAAGATTTCAGTACTGCATTGAAAAATTAACTGTGCAGTTCTGAGGAACTTATTCCCAGTATGGGGGTTTCTGTCCCTTCTGAATCAGTGTTTCCACTGTCAAGGGAACCACTCTCTGGTGCCCATTCAGAGAATCTGAAGTTCTTCTTCCTATTTATTTCCATAAAATGGATAGGAATTTTTGCAGCAACTTCAGGGTCATAAGCTGGATTGCTTTTGACATTGTCCAGTGGCCATCTGCTAAGGCCATCTGCATTGGTATGGCTTTTACCTTCCTTGTATATAGTGATCATGTTCCCTCTATACTCCTGGATAGCTATTTGCGATCTCAGCATGTGTCTATTAGTAGTCTTCATGTTTAGTAAAGACTTCAAGGCTGTGCAGTCTGTATAGACTTCAAAGACTGCACCTTCCAAAGAATAATGAAGTTTTTCTAGAGCCCAGACTAGAAATAGACATTCTGTCTGGGTGGCCCCATACATGGCTTTTGAATCTTTCAGCTGCCTGGAGATGTAACATATTACACCTTCTCTTGGTTCACCATCCACAATTTGTCTTTGGTGAAGGGCTGCTCCTAGGCCTTGACTGCATGCTGCATCTATATATAACTTGAATGGTAGTTCAAAGTCAGGTAAGATGAGCACAGGTGCATTAGTGAGTTCATATTTGATCCTCTCATATGAATCCCTTCTTTCCTTGGTAATTTCAAAAACTACATCCTTTGAGCATAAATTGTATAAGCTACTAGTTATGTGGGCAAAGCTTTTGATGTGGTTTCTATAGTAGCTAGAAAATCCAAGGAAAGATTGCATCTCTTTGATGTTCTTTGGTACTTTCTTTTGCAGTACTGCTGCTACTTTGTTCTGGTCTATTCCCAGACTAAGACGTGAGACTTTGTGTCCTAGAGCTAGTAGCTCTTGTTGGCCAAAATTACACTTTTTAAGTGAAATTTTCAGATTGATGGGTGTACATTTACTTAGCACTCTGTCTATGTATTGTAGATGGTCCTCCCATGTCTCTGAGTATATAATGATATCATCAATATATACTACCATCCAGCCTTCCATTATTTCTTCTTGAAATATGGTGTCCATCATCCTTTGGAAGTGGGCTGGTGCATTCTTGATGCCAAATGGCATCCTGGTATACTCATATATGCCCATATGGCATATTATTCTGAGCAACTTCATGAAGTTTGGTTTAACTCCATTTTGGTGGAAGCCTTTCATACAATCCATCTTGGTTATGTATTTGGCTTTTGCCAATTTGTCCAAGGCATGAGGTATCCTGGGTATAGGGTACCTGTCTGCCTTTGTGTAGTTGTTCAGAGCTCTGAAGTCCCCACACAATCTAGACTTGCCGTCATGCCAAGTGATTAGCACAGGAGTGGTGATTTCCACTATTTCATTATGTCGAATCTTCCTGATGACATCCATATCTAGGAGTTCATTGATATGTTTTTCAATTTCTTTCCTGGTTTCCAGACTTTCTGGATAAGGAGGTCTCCTCAGCATGGGTGGATAAGGTCTTTCCACATCCAGATATAGTTCTATATCATGGCCTTTAATCTTGCCTAGTGGTTCTTCACCAATGGCAAATGCTGGTCTGTTCTTCCTGAGCATCTTCAGTAAGCTTAATTTTTGTTTACTGGTGAGGGTAGTGCTAAACTGTCCCTCCTTGAATTCCGTCAAGAGTTCTTCTAGTGGATCCTGTGAAGATATGTGGTATATATCAAGTGAAAATTTCTTTTCCTTGTTGGTGCCAATGGTAATGTGCCTGTTTTTCCTGTGCATCGTCAATACATACAGTCATTTTTGTGGCTGTTCCATGTATATATGCCATTCCTTTGGTTGGTGTAACCAGGAATGTTTGTGCATCTTGTGTGTGTTTGCACAAGTTCTTGTTGGCAGTGTCTTGTGGCATGCCTGCTTCCAATTGTATATCCTGAATTTCTAGTGGGGTTTCCTCTTGGTATTCCACTAGAAGTTCCTCTCTTGGGTCTTGTTCATCATCAGATGGTTCTCTGATGGCATCACCCATAGAGTCTGATTCAGAATCCTCTGTTGGGGATTCCTCCTCTGGGAATTTCTCAATGGCATAGACTTTTTTCTTTGCCTTTGGACAATTGTTAGCATAGTGGTCTGTTGAACCACAATTGTGACAAGAATTCTTCTTCTTTGCCACTTCTTCCACTCTCTCTCTGGGTTTGTCTTTAAACTCCACCCTGAAAGGTTGTTTCTCTTTGAAACTACTGCTTCTATATGGAGTGAATTTCCCTATATTAGTCCTTTTCCTTATGTCTTGTAAGGTATTGGCTATGTCATCTAGAGTGCAATTTTGGTTGCATCTGCAATTAACTGAATGCTCTCGTTCTCCTGGAAGTTGTGTCAGAAGTTTGTGATGCCTCATCTGGATGTTCATCTGAGGATAAATGGCTTTGAGTCTTTTAGAC
The DNA here is from genome assembly GCA_023105745.1 of Austropuccinia psidii. Classification (NCBI taxonomy): domain Eukaryota; kingdom Fungi; phylum Basidiomycota; class Pucciniomycetes; order Pucciniales; family Sphaerophragmiaceae; genus Austropuccinia; species Austropuccinia psidii. The sequence continues at coordinate 73,293,037 of JALGQZ010000001.1, read as the reverse complement.
TGTCTGAGACACCACTCATATGGATCTTTGTCCACAGAGTATTTGTCATTTTCAAATGACATGGTCTTTTGCCAAATCCAAGTTCCATTACTGTACTTTTGGATTATTTGACTCTTCCACCATGGCCAGTTTCTTCTGCCATGGATTTCTTTCATTTCAGTGTACCATATACTTTCATGACCTTTAAATGCAGTATTCAGCCTAGCAGTAATCCAGTAAGCTGGTATGCTTGGTACATCAATGAAGAGTCCATCAATATAATCTATGAGCTCCATATGATCATATTCTCCTGATCCAGAGAATTTGGGCCAGCTTGAGGCCTCAGGAAGCTGTTTCAAGGCTTCCTTTTCTGAATAAGACATTCCATCTCCATCCTGGTATTGTGATGGAGATCTTGCCTTATTCATCAGCATGGCATCTGGTTTGATGTCATCTGATTGATATGGATTATTCATAGCTTGGCCTTGTGGTTGGGGCTTCAAGCTATGGTAGGCATTAAACAATTTGTTAATGTCTTGATCCAGAACCTCCCTGTCCCTTGTGCTGTGGTGTTGTTCTTCAAAGACTTGATTCAGTCTTTTGTTGGTTTCTTCAGAGGCTTTGCTCAATTGAGCATATCCTTCCTGAAGATTTTTAACTATCTGTTCCAAGGAGGCTTGAGTTTTTCTCATCCTCTCTTGGCCAGCTTCAAGTTCTGAAAATTGCTTTGCAGATTGTTCAGCATATTGGGACATTTGTAACCAAAGTGAATCACTGTTGATGTTACTCTCAGATGTGACAATGTTATTTTCAGTCTGAGTGGGGGTAATGTTTCTATTACTAGGACTACTGATTCTAGAGTGGTTTACAACTAATTCTGGTTCTTGTGCACTTCCTTTACCAAATCCAACATCTTCCGGATCATGGGGTCTGACTCTTTCCTCCTCTGGTTGAAGGAGGTTTTGTTCTTGCCCTTGTTTCCTTGTCTTCTCCTGGAAACTTCCTGGAGTTGTGAAGAATGGTGACTCTTGGCCACTGATCTGCTGGTTTCTGAATGGTGTGAAGCCACTGGAGAGCTCATTTGGTCTGCTCCTTGTGAACCTGAAGGAATCTGAGTAGGCCCTGTCTGGGTCAACTGTTCTTCTATAGCTAGGATAGTGGCTTGATTCTCCCTTATCCTCTGTGCCCTTGCCTCCAGGAGTCTGTGCTGCCTGGCAGGATTCCAACCCTTGGTGATTACCATAAGGTCTTTGAAGTCTATCTCTTTGAGACAGATCTTCTGGCAACTTGATCCCAGTTCTGCCCAGTGAGTTGCTAGGTTGAACCTCTTGTTGTCCATGCTCCATTGAAATAAATCTTTGAGGAGTTGGTGGATCTGAAGAACTTGATCCATATCCTTCCAGTACTCTGGTTTGAGGTTTCTGTTGAATTGGAGTGTGAATGGCAAGGTTGATATTATCTCCCTCATTGTTTTGCCATCCACCACTGTGTCCAGGGTGTCCTCTTTCAGGTCTTCTGGTTCTGGACAATCCTCCTCTATCCTCTGGTTGGTTCCTTTGGAAGCCAAGGTCTCTGAGATATACAGGGGACATATCAGTGTTTGCAAGCAGTCAACAACTTTATGTTCTTAGGGTATTTACCTTTGACTGTGCCTTGTACAAATTTATTGTCTGCTGATTTGGGCAGTTTGCCTTTGGAAGTTACAACTGGGTTAATAATTGTAATTTTCCCTGTACAAGTGGTTAAGGTTGGTTTACCTTGTATTGATTCAGAGTTTCGTGGTTTTCTACTTCTCTAAGTGGCTATTGGTGTCCACTTCTTGGCTGTGATGAGACCTTCACTGTGCCTCTTTCCTTTGCCCTTGCTGCCCTCTGGTTCTGAGGGTGTCACTGGTATGTTGGCCTGTGACTGGGTCTCAAGTGGGATGTAATTTTCTTCCACTGAAATCAAAGCAGGAAAAAGGAGGGCTTATGTCAGTTAAGACTCCTCAAAAGAATGCTGGTTTTGCATGTCTGAGCTTGGCCTCTGGGCTTGTATGTTACTACAATGTGCCCTGTATAATGACAGTGTAATTGAATCAACAATTCCACGTCAGAATTACAGCTTTTGGTACCCTGTCACACTGTTTGTGTGCCAGTATCCCTCAGAAACACTTGTGGTTTTCAAGTGTATTCTGTACAAGTGGCTTTGTATAAGTGTTATTGAGCTAACAATACACTTAACCACGCCTCAACTGATGGTTTTTCAGTCAGAGGTGTCCTTATTCAGTCAAGAATACAGGACGTATTGATGGCTTATGTGTTTTTATATTCAAAAAACACCAAAAATAGTTATATTCAGTGGGTATTAACCACATGAATAATACTCTTATAATATGAGTATATATAAAAAAGGATAAATATATATAAAATATATATTTAAATAGAAAAATTACGCTTAAAAAAAGATAAAACACTTATGAATAAGTCATAAAAAGAGAAAAGACTTACTTTATAAGGTCCAAAAAAAGGTTTAAAACACGGCCAGGCCCCCAAAATGTCAGGATGAAACTATGAAAGAGTGGTAATGTAGGCTATTTACAACTCAAACTATGTTTGTGACATGGTAAAAATGCTTTAAAAAGGTTTGAGATGATTAAAAAATAAATTTAAAGGGCTTTACTATAGTGGATATAGTGGTGGTGAGCGCTGTTGAAAGCCCTGGGTGCAGCTTGATCTGTTGGGTTACAATAATAAAAGACTAAAATAATTAAAACTTATAATTATACCTGATTATTAACCAAGAGTAAAACTGTTTTTGACAGTTTACTACGTAGGTTATTCAAGAGCAGGATGAGGAGAGGATTTTGGCTGTGAAAAGCCCTCCTTTTATCCTGAAATTGAGGTGGAAAGGCTGCTAGACCTTTCCACGTAGAGGAAGTGAAGATTTTTCACTCTCTATGACAGGCTTGTGGTTTGCAAACAACCTGTATGCTCTGTATTGGGCTCAGATGTGGTTTTGAAACCACATCTGGGCGGTTTTCACCAATACAGGGTGAAAATTTTCATCTGGGGACCTCACAGCCTGATTCTGACGTGTATGACGCGTAGAATGCTGTACAGAAGCTGTATGGGACCCCAGTATTGACTGACATATGAGGTATTGAAGTAAAAACATGCTTCTTTGTCTATTTGACACCTCATATTCATGGTTATGGGATATTATCCCATGGTAAGGCTGTATGTGACAGCAGGTGGGATTTTGACCTTAAAACAGCCACAACTTTGTCAATTCTTGAGATATCAACCTCAAAATTGGTTTGGTGTGTAGCCCTGTATGGGCTCTACACAATGGTTCCCAACTTGACATGGTTTTCATTAAATATGCCAAAGTTATCCCATGTACAAGTATTTTGTACATTCGCGTGGTTTGGGCAAAAAGCTGTATTGAGCTTGTTTGCCCCATAACTTCTGTTATAGTTGAGATATGAATAAGTGGATGGCACCATCAGACAGCCCTGATTGTGCTCTTTCCAAAAAGACCCCACTTCAATTATCTCACACTAAAACTGTAAAAGTTAGATGAGAGGTGAATGTTTTGTTCACCCTTATTTGTTCTGAATTTGACCATAACTCAAGTAATACTGGTGCTAGCTCAGTTTGGCTAGTACCATTAGATAGCCCTGGCTTAGAGCTTTATTTTGAATACCCATTTGATGGGGTTAAGTCTCTTCTTCTATATTTTAGATGTTAGGTGAAAATTAAGGTTTATGCTCAGCAACTACTTTGAGCAGGAATAACTTTGTTATTCTTGGTCCTATGGTGATGGGACTTATATTTTCAGAAAGAGGTGAGTTTCCTCTTTCTTTTGATACCTTTTGAGCTAATTTGTCTCAGCTCCATGTTTTGGTGGTATCTTGGCTATACCATTGGTTTATGGTATTTTGGCTGTCATGCTTGTGCTCTGGTTTTGAGTCACAGGCTGACAAATATATTCACATTGATTAAACACCTGAACTGAATAAGACTAACTTCTTGCAACTCTGAATAGATGATATAGATAAAACCTTACTTCAACATATCTGTCAATGTTCCAACCTTTCCGTTCTCCTGAAATCCCCATCCGTGCCATGTGAAATAAAACAGCTTTTCGAATCACAGCCACTTGCCCTGTTCAATCACCATAAATATAACAAACCATCCCGCCATGACCAAGAAAATTATGATTTCCTGGTTGAGTACTTACAGAATTTTCTTGCAACAAGGGAAATAGTTGATTGGATCAGCTTAGACACTACCCTGCAATCCACAAGTCATCCCACTTCAAGGATTGTCTCACCTTGGTATTTTCCAGTTTCAAACATTAATATTGCAAACAATATATTTTCAACTGAATCCAAAAATGTCAGCAACAGTGTGATATGTTTTCTGAGGGGCAACTCACGACTATTTGGTATTATTAATAGCATATTCAAAGTCTCTGAGCCATCTAGCATACTGAATAATAACTTTGAAGATTGATGTGAATTTCTTAGCAGATTGGCCGCATCTGAATATTTATAAAGCTGTTGGTTTTGATGATGGACAATTGATTATATCTGAAGAAGAAATAGAAGGTAAATGTGGATTGTATGATAACAATGTTCTGTCATGTGGACTGCTTGTAAAGATAAAGCCGTTATTTCATGATATTTAGTCTACAAAAATGCAAATCTCTCAGATTCATTAGCAATTTTTCTAGTGAAAGAACTGCCTCAAAATTTAGTGACAGAGACATGCCATAGTGAGAGGCAAAGCCCATTATTTCACATTGCCACAAAGAACTTACTATTTTGACATTGGGTACAGTGTGAATAAGCCAATTTCAATGATCAAATGACCCACACACTCACCTTTCACAGCATCCAAAATTTCTAACTGCGCCATCATCATGTTGGAAGGGGAATCAGCCCTTGCGCACCCGCACCCGCACACACCAATGCAAATGCAAGCGCACCCGCACCCACACCCACCAATGCACAGGCAAGCGCACCTGCGGTATTGTGTGGCGGGCCCTACCAGTGTCATCTGCAAAAGAAAAATCCCGCTCAGGCGGAGTCCTTTCATGGATGACCTGGTGAAGTCAAACCCCCCACCTAAATCAAGACTGGCTGAGGGACCTCTTTGATGTGTGTTTGTGCAAACAGGCGGGTCTTGTGTAATTTTTACCAACCATTGGACGGTTGCGGGATGATCATGTGGTGAGGAATCTGAGTTGAAGGCACAGGGGAACCAATATTGGTGGATGTCACAGGATTTGGTGTAAGACAAGAGTAGTGTGAGCCTTAGAGGTAATTTCATATACCCAAAAGACCACAAATATAAAAAATAACATATTAATATAAATAAAATAAATTTATTTATATTATTAAAATAAAAATAAAAAATATAAATATAAAATTATATTAAAAATAAAAAATTAATTATAATTTAAAAATAAAATTACTTTAAATTTTGTAAATATAAAATTACATTTATACTTGAAAAATTTAAGTAAAAATGAAATTTTAACAAAATTGTGAAAAAATAAATAAATTTGGAAAAAAGTTAAATAAAATTTATTATAACTTTTTATCAAATAAATAAACATATAAATTTTATTTCACCATTGGATTCCTCATAAAAAATCAGGTGGGGTCACCTCTGAGTGAAATTTTTGTAACTCAACTCTAAATAAGCTTAAATTAAGTTTTTAGTATTTTCAATACAAAAGTTGAAAATCCTCAAAACCTTAATTTAATTCACACCACATGTGGTGTTAACCATCAATTTTTGTGTTAAAATTGAGGTGTTGTGTTTAGTTTAGAAGTTATGAGGAATTAAAGTATTTTCAATTGAATTCAATTGAAATGTCAAAATGTGCGCGTGTATTACATAAGTGAACTTTGATTTACATATGAGGTGTCAATTATTACTGTATTGTACTGTACAATTGAATTGAATTACATGTGTAAATTATAAGTATAATACATGATGAGGAATTAAAGGAAAAATAAATTGGAAAGATTAAATTTGGGGGGGAAAAGAAACTCCAGCTCTAAGGGGGAGCTAGACTCCCAAAATCCTTGCTGACAGGCGTGGGATGTCAAAATTCACGCAAAAGTTCATCACTTTTGGCCTGGAATTGAGTTATAGGGTCTGTGGACTCAATTGATGATGAGGTTTTGATACCAACTGGGGTAGTTTTAGCTGTTGCCAAGAAGGTAAAACTACCCTTAAGATAAAACAATCATAATAAAAACAGTTTTAACTGGTTTCTACGCCTCTGACACACATTCTGACGTGTTTTGAAGGCTCTAGGCCTGGTATTGCTATAGTAATGGCTGATTTAAGGGTCTAAAATGGCTAAAAATGGCTAAAAATGGCTTAAACCAGCCCTTTTTGGTCTAAACCAGGGTTCAATGATGCCATAATTGGCTTTTCTGTTGTCAGACTGTTTTTAACGACTGACAAGAGTAAATTTTACTTTTGGAGTAAGAGAATTGATGGCTATAAAAGAATGTCTTCTTTGCCCCACTTTTCTCTTCAGGTTAGAATCTTTTCCTTTTATTAATTAGTTTAAAACTATTAAACCAATCAATCAAAGATTCCAACCACCACTTTTAAATCATTTTGATCCTTTTAACCACGTGAAAAAGTCATTATAATCATTTTTCGTAACTCTTATAATCACTTTTACCCCTGAACCACCCCAAAAGTGAATTAAAGCATCTTTCATCACTGTAAACTTTGTCACTTTGTTTCCAAATTCACTCTGGTCACTTTTGGGCGTGTTTTCTCTTTAATACTCTTTTCAAAGACTTTGTTCTTTAACTAATTGCTTGCAGTTCTTTGCTCAATTAATTCCAATTGAAATTGCTCTTGAAGAAATTTCTTTTGTAGCCTTAAAATATCTCTTGTAGAGTATTTTTTGGATAAATCTTTATTGTTGGTAAAACAATAAATTTTTATATTATTGTTTTATACTAATAAAGTTATAAACAATAAAATTGGCGTGTTTTCTCTTAAAAATAATATTTCATACTATTTTTAACTGAATTTTACCTTATACAAATTTTGAGGACAGGAAAAGTACTTGATTTTTAATCAAAGTTTCATATCCACACCTTACAAGTAGGACGTGTGCTCAATGTTTGCTGGATTTTTGCTTGGCGGGAGCTCGACTTTTATCCTGCTTGACGTTTGCTCGACGTGAAGTCAATCACAGACAATTGACACACGATTCGCCCTGGTGGGTGGTGCTCAAGGCTTTCCACAGCGATACCTAAACATCTTAGCCAATAATGATGCACAAAGCGAAGACGACTTAGATCCAACAACCAATAAGTATATCATTAAACCAATGGAATTTAGGTCAGAGAAAGCAACCCAATTTATGCAGAGACTTGATGAAGAAATTGAAAAGGCTGATAGAACTCAAAAAAAACGGACTCAAAGATGTGAACGCCTCCCCCAAAAGCTGGATGTGCTTCCATAAGCACATATGCACCTGAAGGCCTTCCAATTGATTTTTACAATCCGAATTGGTTTAATAACTGCACGGCAGGCCAAAAGAGAATCATTGCTGATTCAAATAGTATTGCATTTTTTCCAGATGCCACAAAATCACTCCTAGGAAAGCAACACCAAGATGAGAGGCTCAGCAACAAACAGTTCACTCAAAAATACTGGGAGCAAGTAATTAAGGACTACAATATTTCACATTAAATAGTAAATTATGACAAGTTGGATGATTCACTTACTGAAGAAAGTGATCAACTGGCATATTTGGAAGAAAACATTGAATAAGAAAATCCAATCAATGAGGCCAAAGAAGAGAGTGGTGAATTGGAATATCTTATAGATCAAGATGTTGAAATGGAAGAGGCTGAAAACAATGATATAGGTCAACATTGTATTGGAAGTTTCCTCAACCTTCTGAATGAATGGGCCTCACGAGAATATCCAAGAAGCTATCAAAAAGAAGAAAAAGGTGTTAAGGCAAACATTTGGGTAATCATATTGAGTATTCAATTTGTCAAAACTGTACATAGATCATAAAACATGCTTTGAAACTTAATTAAGTGGTGTTTATATTCTTTATCAAGGCTTTAATGTTTTTATCTGGTTGAAGAGTGGGTCTGGAAATTATTGATTGTGGAGTAATACTTTTGTTATGGGTGTTGAGAAAATCGATTTTTTGTAAATAACAGATGTGTATATTTGAATTATGAGCTATGAAAGACTGAAAAACTTATGTGTGTGCTTATGTGAATAAGCTAAGTTGTTTAGCTTCAGATTTTTGTATCCCTAAATAAGATTTGTTGATTAATTGGAAAGAATTCGAAAAAAAAGTCATATTTTGTTCTCTGGCTGCAATTTTATTGTTTCAAATTGAGAAAACAAACGAAAATTAATTTTTTTCTCTAAATTTATGTTTTTTTCCAAATAGTAAAACAAAAAAAAAAGTAATATTTACTTTCTAAAAATCATCAAATAAAATTTTCAAATGACAAATTTCTAATGTAGTTCAAAATAAGATCAATTGAAAGCCTCCAGCCCAGCATGTTTTTTATTTGGGCAAGCCATACTAGAAGCGTCTTTGTACCCTAAGGACCATTCCGGAATGTTTAAATATGCCCCCAGCCCAGCGATATTTGATAGCAGTACATACCCAGGTCTGCATGTAGTTTTCAAATGCTTGACGTTCCAGGAAGCTAAAAATGAGTCAACGTCTTCCAATCCTACCTCTCGTTCTTGAACGGATCCCAACCAATCAACTATTAAGAGGGGTCCCTTTTGAATATTTTCATTGGCTCAAACAAGTATGTGTGCTAACCTTGCAAATCTCACCTCCCCTTTTCCATTGTCAAGATATATGATATTGTTAGGTGATCGCTTTGAAACCTTCACCCCAAAGCGCCATGGAATGTAAGGGGGTTCACAAACCAAGTTTTGCAAAACCATCGAATGGGAAGGATAAGGAAGGTCAACATAATGGCGCAGCTGAGGGTGTGATTTTTGGAGATGCTTTAACAGCTGTAAATAGGAGACATTGTCAAGTATTTTTTGATTCAAACTGAGTGATGGAGATTCATTTAAGGGCACCTCTAATACAGGCGCGACTTGCTGAAGCCACTGAAATTGGCCAAATTTTTTCATGCTGGTTTCTTCAACGGCCCCTGAAATAACTCATATTAGTTTGAGAAGAGATATGAAAGACATCACAAAGCTTGATTTTTCACATACTATTTAATGAGTTTGTTTTGAATTTCTGTAGTAGACCAATTAATCTTTCTCAACGGTACTCACAGACTCCATTCAAAGGGCCCCACCTTGATAAGTGCTCCAGAATGTGCATTGCATAGTGGTGATTAGGTGTGATGCAAATGTTGGGAAATAACAGGTTGGAAGAGTGCTGATAGGTTTGATATGCTTGAAAAACATATTAGGATCCTCTTTGGTGACAGAACCTGCTCCAACAATCTTGGTGCATTGAATCAATGCACCAATATTGAACAGAATTAGATGATTACTAGGTCTGACATCCCAAAAGAGATACAAAACAATTAATGGGAGGTAAATTGCAAAAAGTGATTCCCATTTGTTTTCTTTGAGTTTTGCAGTTTTATGAGTACCTATCATTGATGGTATACGGCTTACACCTTGGGGAACAATTACTTCTTTAAGTCTCTTCCTAATATTATCGATAAGGGCTTCTGAAAGGTAGCCTTTTACTTTGTTTTTGTCTTCATTTTCTGACCGAAATTGGTCTGATCCTGAATCAGAGAGATCTGAGGAGGATATTTGTTGCCGTATGGAATTTAAATCAAATCCCCATTGATAACAAAGGTGGTGCTGAAAAACCCCTTCGTACCAGTTGTGAACCACTCCTAACAATATATTTTTGACTGGGTCCCAGTATGGCAAACGATTGATTTCTGACCATTGAATCCCATTTGTCTTTGAAAGAGTTTGTTGTACTCTTGTTGTTCTTGCACCCAAAACATTAGTGCCTTTACAATGATTTCCAAGCTTTAGTTTATCTCTTTCATGGTCTTGAAGCTCACACCAAGAGCAAAAATATTTAGCAGAATGGGACATGAATACCCCGACTTTGTGAGTTGCAACAATATCCCCAATCAAACCTACCAATTTAACAATGACCCTTTGCCCTTGTGGATAATTTGGGGTAGTAATCACAATGCCGTTTTTTAATTGAAGCAATTCCTGAATGAGTGGCTTCAAGACATTACTTGTGATCATATCGGGCTGGTTTGGTGAAGGGATTATGCCAGCTAAGCAGGTGTATTTTGGCTGAAACTGTTCTCGTGGTTGAAAATTAAAACAATAGAGCACTAAGATCCCCATTGACAGTTTCTTTCCTGAAATCTTGTTTCCAGGGGGATTGAACCAGTCTACAAATAGACCAAATCCTAATTGAAGACTTGGGGCTGAGGATCTTTTCAAAAACATTTCTTGCCAGAGATTAGCTTGGGAAATATCAAAACAACTGTACCTTGAAAAGATGACAAAGTTTGGTGCTATTCTTCAAGCTTTGATTCAATACCTTGAAGATTGAGTAACCACGTGATCCATGGCTGGATTGGTTGTGAAATAAATGTTGCTTGAGGATTACAAAGACGTGGCTTACCCTTTAATTGAATTTGTCCATTCTTTTGAATGTGGCTTGTTGAAGGCCTTTTTTTGGTGATAAAGTGAATGTAGGGGAGTTAATGTACTTTTTAAGGGTTGAAAAGTTCAGTATAGCATTGATTGCTTGAGATGGTGGGCTTGTATGTACATTCTTCTGGGGCTAATTCAATATTGTAAAGTGAGTAACATTGTGGGCAACACACATGTCGTTCACATTCAAACTCCAATTCTAATTGTTTGGAGATTGTCTGGATATCATATTGTATCCTGGATAGTTGAATTTTGATAGAACGATCTTGCTTAGCGACAACTTGAGCTAAATAAACAATCATGTCTCTTGCACGACGGCAGTTCTCTCTACTAATTCCACATTCAAGATAGAGCCACATTATAAAGTATAAGATGACAGCTAAAGGAATGAGCATGACATAAGTGAGGTGTCAAAATTGCATTGAAATACAAGAGAGCTAAACAAACAGAAAATCTTTGATTGGCTAATACTCTTGTTATTGAAATAAACTTCTTCTTGGTTGCTGTGTTCTTTGACATCACTTGTTGATGAATGTTTGCTGAGTTTCTGTTTGCGATTGAGTAATATATTAGAAACCCCATGTTCACTCTGAGATAATTTTTTTTTGCTTTCTTTGCCCAATGATGTATTTGGGTGCTTGGGTTGGCGTAAAGTCCTTGGCAAGTTTTTCCGTTGGAGAGGGTGATTTCGTACTTTTGACAGCTTGGACAGGTACAGAAATCCATGAATTTATATTGGAAAAACAAAAAATTGAATGTTTAAATCTGATGTTGGGGTATTACATACCATTTTTTGTCACCAGGCTCAAGCTCATAGTACCCCAAAACAGCAGTAAATCCAACCTACAGGCAGACTTACACTCAAATTTTACACCAAAAGGTCAATTTTACAGCAGGAATCTGGATTTAACTCATAAACCCATGGCACAGGCACAAAAGGGCAGTGTATGTGTTTAACTAAATTATTCAATTTCATTATGCATATGTAAAAATCAAGTTACATGTAGCAAACTATTTACAACAAAGAAGGTACCACCCTTTAAATTACACACCCCACCTAGCCTTACACCCCCTTACAGCCACAGGACTCATGCAGCAAGAAAATGACACATGCATTAGTTACACAGCCAACTTGCATTCAAAGTCACATGATGCAAAGCCCAGCCCCATGGAATTCCTGCAACTCATTTACAACACAGCCACAGGAGTACCTTATCTTATATCCAAAGTAACCCCACTTGAAGCCTTAAAACAGAATCAGTTTTTTTTACACCACTCATCAACTCATGCAAACCAAAGCTAGCTACAACAGGCTGCATGCAGTGCACAATTTTAATTAAATCTCAACCACATGACTATGCACAGCATGTGTCAAACTCAAAAATCACATCATCTCATACATAACAGTAAATTCACCAGTGCAAGAAATTATCACCTGACTTCATGTTAAAAAAGAAGAAAAACAACCATGACACCTGCATAAATTACACAGCCACTCCTACCAAACCTAAAATAGGACATATGCAAAGGAATTACAAGGTCATCATGTGATACTGAATCCACCAACAGAATATCATGTGACAGACAAGGGGCTGTGCACAAGAAAAATCCTGAGCCAAAAATGAAATCACCTCATGCATGCAAGGAAAATCCAATAATACTACATCATAATCAGTCCACCAAAAGATAATCATGTGATAAATGGAGGCTGTGCAGAGAGAAAATTATCACCAAACCTTAAATCACCTGACCCATGCAAGAAAGGTCCTCACCAAAAACAGAGTCACATGATGAAATCAAGAGGAATTAAAGTGGAAAAAGACAGCTCCCATGGAGGGCCCCCTGGGCTCCCAAAAGGTATAAATAGAGGGGCTCTCTCCCCCCAAATTTCAAAATTCCCCCCAATGCAAATTATATCCCATGCAAATTATATCCCCTGAACATTGCAAGCACAGGAATAATTCATCCCTCACCTTGGAGGTAGTCCAGTATATTATAGTAAAATTACTTGCCCGTAAGCTAAGCTCAGTGGAAGTATAGTGTTAAGATAACCCAGTAGCTAAGCTCAGTGGAATCTTATTATTAAAAAAAAAGAAATTATCCAGTACTCAGAATTAGGGTTGCTACTATATTAAAATATTTTATCCACTAAACTTAACACCATTTATCAAGACTTAAAAATAACTTACCCCTTTAAAAATCTCATATCAAAGAATCTTACCTTTTTTTACCAAATACAGTTTTATTCTATAACTTTAACTTAACAAAATTACCTTTATCAAACTCATCAAATTTTCCAGAAAACCTCAAATAACTCATCTTACCAAGGATTTATCACCAAGAAGAAACCACTCACCGCAATTTAACCAAAAAAAATTAAAATAAAACAGACAAGTATTTCATTAAAATCTCAAAGTTAACCAAAATTACTGACATTATTTTCATATTATTTATTGAATAGGTCTGATCTGAGACTGCTGAATTTTGTCTTCTGCAGTCGTAAAGCCACTTACTAATTTTATTTTGGTTTGTGAGCTCCAAGGAAGATTTTGTTCAGTATTTTAGGAGGGGCAGGCAATACACCCTTGCCACCCTTGGTTACAGGAGTTATTAGCAATTCAAAACTAGTTACCTGTGATTTCCCCCTCCAGGTACTGCCTCATTTTAATCCCACACAAGAGGAGTTCCCACATCTGGTGTCCCAACAGTGGCCAGATAACCTCAACTTCAATCAAAAAAATCAGTTAAATTACAATCAATTAAAAAAAAATTCTTAACAACTCCAAGAATACTATTTTTATAACAAAAACTGGATTCAAAAAATCAAAATCAGCCAAAACCATCATCTCAAGAATCTGAATCATCAACTCACTCTGATCATTACTATTATCCACCCAAGCAAGAAACAGAACTAGGAGAGGAATCAAACAAATATTCCAATTTCCCAATTGCAACACCAAGAAACAATAAAAGGGACTTGAAGGTTGTGGAGAAATTTTTCCTTGATCTCCTTGAAAGAAACAAAATCAATAAATCAATCTCAAAAGAGGAAATTAACCAATCAAAAATGGATAAACCTTCATCATCAAAATTACCTGGTAGTATTGAAGAAATCCAGGAGGAAACCTTCAATGAAGAAACTGTTGAAGGACAGGAAGAAATGTCTTCAACAGAGAGACTTCAGCAGAAGATGCTAGAAATGCAAGCAGAATTACTAGCACTAATCAAAAAGGAAGGCAAAAATAAATCATCAAGTTATACTCCACAAAATAGTCCACTTGAAGAACAAACCACCCTTCCAAGATCATTCAGGCAGCATGGATCACCTTCACCTTATCATAGACCCATGGCCACATCAACACCTTATACAGAACAAAGACAAAGTACCTTACCAAGAAGAGTCAACATTTCTTCCCAAATGCCAACTCCATTACATCAAGAAATTCCAAGAAACACTACTCCAATAGTGAAAATCAGAGCCAAGGACTATAACTTGTGGTTTGATGGAAAGGATGTTGAAAGATTCATCAAGAAAGTTGAAAATATTGCAGAAATTGAAGGAGCAAGTGGAAGAGACATTGCAAGACAAATAGCATTTTGGACAAAAGATGAAGAAATCAGTTATCGTATTGAAGGAATGCCAGGATATGAAACAGCTGATTGGGATCAATTGAAAGTGGATAGGAAAAGAATATGGGGAACAGTCTCACCTGAAAGAAGATACAGATTATCCTCAATCACTGAATTATTCACAAAAACTCAACAAGAAGGTGGAATAAGAAACATGACCCAGTACAGAAAGTTTATTGGGGAATATGAAGAAATTATCACTTACCTCAAAAGATACCAATATATTCAAGGTGATATCAACCATAATCAAGAAATATTGGCCAGCCTTTCCACTAGTGTTCAAGAATCAATTTACAAAGAAATGATTAAAGACAGAGCTATGGCTCAAGCCTTGGATGGAGGTTACATCATTCCAAGATTGGATATTTTGAAGTTATACATTGAACAGGACTTGGAGGCCAAGGTTCTGATACAACAAAAAGAATTTTCCAAACCAAAACCTCCAGAAAAGAAAACAAGATTTGAGGATGAAAGGTGGGATGAAGTTTTAAAACAAGTAAAAGAACTCACCCAAAAGATCAAAAATCCTCCACAACCAGAACCTCAACCCAGAAATGAGGGAAAAGAATCAGTTAAAGAAGTTTTAAATCAGCTCAAAACCCTTTCAGAAGCTGTTAATCCACCAAGAAGCGATTGGAACAATAATCAAGAGCAAGGATTACCTCAAAATAACCAGCCATATAGGCCAAGGAATCCTTTACCACCATTTTCATCCAGTTATCAACCTTACATACCATCTCAAATGGCTCCAAAACCACCATTGAAGTGTGCTTCCTGCAAGGAAGAAGGTCATACAGCAACTAGATGCACTCACCTTGCTGAAGATCTGGACAGAAGAATTGTCATAACCCAAGGAGCATCTTACCTCTTCCCCAATTATCAGAGAGTACCTATGGAATGAAATGAAAGTGCCAAAAACATAGTCAGGGCTTTTGAAAAAGAACAAGCAGAACTCAACAAGAAATTTATGGAAAAACCTACCATCAAACCAAAGCCAGAAGAAGAGGTTAAGCCCACTGAAAAGAAACCAGAGGATAAATCAACCTCAATTGCACATGTTGAAGATTGGTCAAATTGGAAACCACCTACCATTTCCTCAGCCAATGATCCCTTTGAATCCCACATTGGACTAAGGCAGACAAAACAAAGGTTGGAAAGACAATCCCAAAGTCAAGAGCCAAAGAAAAAAGCAGAGATTCCAGGAGCTTACATTGAAGAAGAAAAGGAAGAAGAAAGATTAATAATTCCCACCAAATTCCAAAATTCAAATATTCCAAAACCAGACCAACCTGAGGAGGAAATTGAAAATATTGCCAATAAGAATGAAGATAAAGAAATTTCCAAAGAAGAAAAGAAGTTCAGAAAACCTCAAAAGAAACAAGTTGAAACTAAATTGGAAATTTACAAAATTATTAAAAAAATTATGCAACAAAAGATCAACCTCACCATTGAAGAAATTTTGAGGATGTCACCAAATTTTGTCCATAAATTACAGGAATTATCAGAAAAAGACAAAGAAAAAATTAAATCACTCAACTCAATGGATTTTCAAGAAAGATTATTATCATTTGGATTCAAAGAAATACCAAAGCCCAATCTTCATTATGCTTGTCCTTTGGGATTTATGGAAATCTTCATTGGAAATGAAGAATATCCTATCAGAGCATTAGTGGACACTGGGGCAGAACTCAACATCATACCAGAAGAAATAGCAATAAAATCCTCACTCACAACAAGAAATCTTAACATGAACCTCAGGGGGATTGGAGGCCATACTACTTCATTGGTTGCACTTTCAGAATTTACTCCAATCATTTTGGCTTCAGGAGAAGAAACTCAAATACACTTTTTTATTGCCAAAGGATCTGTCTATACAGTACTTGGAAGACCTTTCTTGGCAGACAACAATATCAGACTAGAATTCTCCCATAAACAAGGTGAAATACTAAGCTATCAAGAACCTGATGGAAGAAGATTATGCATGCCAATATGCAAACCTCAAGCACTTGGATGGCAAACTGGTCCACCTAGAGGAATGGATTTATGCAATATGGCAACATTGGTCAGAAATAACCCAGGAAAGAAGGTGCAAAATGCAAAAAGAGACAATACCATAAACAATTTGACCCAGAAGACCCAAGAGTTATCGATATCTCCAAAAAGTGATGAATTTGGTCAAGATTTACAAAATACCCAATGGCCAAAAAAACTCAAAAGACAACTTGAAGACTCAACCTCTGAAGATGAATTACCCAATATAATTTACAAGCCAATTAACAGTAAGGAAGAAATTTTCCAGATTTTAGTAGATGGAAATGAGAAAATATAAGGAAACCCTTTCAAACCTAAACCCAAAAAGAAGAAGGTCAGATTTAGTGAGCATCATGAGCTCTCAGATGGAGAAATTATAAATGGCATTGAAAAAGACCACATAATTATTGAAGAAAGAGACAAAAATTTAAAAAACACATACCATATCAACTTCTTGGACAGACCATTGAACAACCAAGAAGAACCTTATGAATGGCAACTGGAAAACCCTGAATTTATCCAGCGACCTCCCAATGAAGAGGATGAAACAGAATCCATCTTAGAAAATGAATACAATTACATTTACCTGCCATACATCACCTTTGAAGACATTTATGGGGATGAAGCTCAAGAAATTTTATGTGAATATAAATATTTATGTCAACTTCCAGGAGCAAACTTGAACAAAATCCAATTCCTAGAACTGTTAACTGAAGAGGGAATTAAAGGTAACCTTGAAGATCAATTATGGGATAAAATATTTGAAATGGCCACACTACCAAGAAGGGGACTTTACTTCAATCAAATTTGGGCGCAGTGGTACCTTGGATTAAATGGATCAACATACCAAACTGGAAAATTGAAATAGGTTGGAGATGGATATATATTCATTGATGAAGACTTATAGTGGTCAGAATTGTCATCAGAACCAGAAATTGAGGAAAGAAATAACTTTGTGGAAGCCCTCAAAGACCTGATTTTGGCCAGGTTATTCAACAGACACTCACCTTTCCCACTTGGGGGAGCTCAACTTTGAATAAAACCAACAAAATCAAGATTTCTTTCTCTAAAATGTATCAGTATCACCCATAAAATGTATCATTAGTTTCTTTTTTTATTTATTTCATTTTTTCTCTCAAATGGCAGTGACTTCCTGCCTTTTCAAAGAAGAAGTTCATTAACAAATTATCTCTCAAAAAAAAAAATAAAAAAATAAAAAAATAAAAAAATAAAAAAATAAAAAAATAAAAAAATAAAAAAATAAAAAAATAAAAAAATAAAAAAATAAAAAAATAAAAAAATAAAAAAATAAAAAAATAAAAACACTTACAAAAAATATATCAATCACCTCCACTGTAAGATGTGACTATGAAACTGATGATAATATTACTATTAATCAACAGTACTATGTCTGTTCTTATGAAATATAATAATAAAATATTATTATAATCACAATTAAATAATAAAATTGTTTCTTTCACATGTTATACACTACTAGTGATTATAACAGTGAGCAGTAATTGTCTACAAGAATCAATTACACGAAGAATTTAATAATAAAAACTTCTTTTATTAAAATATTAAAATTATTTTAATATATAATTATCTTTTGCAAGAATAATTATGAAGATAATTCTTGAATAAAACTATTACTAGAGAAAAACTTTAAGAATTAAAGATAAATGACTCACTAATACTCCAAAGAACTTATTGATAGATAAAAGTGGAGAAATTTGACGTAGAATTGTGGATTTAAGGGATAAAAAGGATTTATAACAGTATTACAACAATATATAGTTGGATTCTATGATTTCACGTCTTTCTGGTTGATTCTGAAAGATTTAAAACACTTAAGAATAGCTGAACTAGTACTTACTTGTTGGTAATAATGATTTAATAAATTGATAAGATGATGTGGAAAAAACAGCAAGAGGAGGCCTCTTTTAAGTCTAAGACAGCTCACAGAGGCGTGCCATGGAGCAAACTGAAAAACCAGTGAGTGAGAAAACAATAAGCCCTTTTGGTTTATTGATTGCATCATTATTTGTCACGTAATATTATCATAATTACTTATTTGATGCTTTTATGTGACTACCAACCCCGATATGGTTAAGAATAAAAGGAGTAACACTTGTAAATCTTCTTTTATTCCAAAATGATCATTGATTTCTCAAAGTTATCAATGTTATTGCCAATTTCATCACAGGTTGTAATTACTGTGAATTTTTGAAGATTCAGTGTTTCACGTAGAATAACCAAAAATGGACTGTAAGTAAAACTGTAATTCTTTTTGGTTGTACCATAGATAATACGGTTCTTCTTTAGTCGTGAAAGTTTCAGAAAGATTCATTAAGAGTTGTATTTTTAATGAATTTTTGAAGTTTTTACCTCATTTCTACATAGAATTGCAAATAGCAGTGTTTAGCTGGTTGCTATGAGGTAAATCAATGAATACTGGTCCCAAAAGGGTTTTAATTACTCTTTAGGGTCTATCAATGGAAATTCATGAAGAATTGGCATGGTTACAGGAGTCTAAGTAGCTCATTACCTCCTTGGCACGTCAAAATAGCAGGTTATTTGCTATTTTCTTATGATTTACAGTATGTGTAACTTGGTAACCAAGTTCCAAAGAGGTTTAGTTTACCAATTGGGCTAAGATGAGCCATGGAACCAAGCTTTGGAGCTATCCACGCCTCTGGGGCCTCATAAGTTGGGTACCCTGGCTCTCTTTGATGTCTTTTGTCCCCCTTGCCTATTTTTTACGTCACAATAGTAATTTAAGCTTCAAGTGAGATATCCACTATGGGTGTACCAAAAGTCCATGTAAGAATACCATAATATTAAGTGCTCAAAACATGCATAACACTATTCTTAGTGTATATGTAACATGGGATTTCTCACTTTCCCATTATTTTGGCGTGAAATTAAGAAAAACAAAAATTTTCACGGATCTTTTATGTGGTATTGATGATGTGGTATTGAAGTATTTTCCATTTTACCACCTCAAATAGTTAATTTGAGCTTATTCACTCTATGGAGCTACCCTAGGTGAATTTTTGTGTAGAATTCAAATCTGGCCTTACATCCATGGATTTACTTACTCAATAAAAAGTTATTCAACTTTTCTGAAATCAAAAATAATGAAATTTGAATATATGCATGACTTATGAGGTATGCATTATTCAGAATTTATTTTTAAGATAATTGTGGCCTATTTGGGTATGTAAAATATACCTCAAGGCTCACATTCCCTCCCACCAAAAAAATAAAATTGTACTACAATTTTATTAATTATAAAAGAATAAGGCCCCAAAGGGGGTTAATGTCCACTTTCCAACCTCTTCACATTACTCAGATCAAGTAATTAAAGCTCATTTATAGACATATTCAGGCTTGTGGCCTTCTTTCATGTCTAAATCTTCTCAAACGTTTATCTGAGTCAGGTATATCTGATTCTGCCAGCCATTCATTGTCATGTACTGGATTTTTATATCTGAAAAGATATTCTCTTTGACTTTTACCCCTGAGTCTCCTTTCTTTGATAACTTTCTTTATCTTTTTATCTTCAGTCTGTTCCACTGGTGGTACAGTTAAAGGAGTTGGGTTCCTTAAAGGAAACAGTTCTTTATCAGCTGGTTGATAAGTCTTTATCAAGCTGACTGGAAAAGTGGGGTGTTTATTCTCTAATTCACCACTTAATTCCACTTGAACTGCATTGGTTCCATGTAAGGCAATAATAACAAAAGGTCCTACATAAGAATCTTTGAGTTTCTTTGGGCCTTTGATATTGTTAAAACTCAAGGTTGAAACTAAAACTAAGTCCCCTACTTTGAAGTCTGGTACTTTGTGACTCTTGTCCCACTTCTGCTTTGCATAATCAAAAGCATCATCCATACTTTGTTTTGCATGATGTTTTACTTTATCAAGCATTAATTTGAAGCTGGAAGCTGTAGGATGAATGTCAATCAAGTCTTTCCTCAGTGTGTCTGCTGGGAGTCTTGGATTCCATCCCTTTTCTAACATAGCAGGAGTTTGTCCTGTGGAAGAATGGACTGATGTCTTATATGCCAATTCTAGTGCAGGTATCAGAGTGCACCAGTCATGAGTAAAACCATCTGAGTCTTTGAATCCTAACCCATAAGCACAAAATCTCCTGATCATTTCTTCCAAAGTTTGAATCATCCTCTCTGCTAGCCCATCTGTTTGAGGGTGATATGCTGTAGAGAATGATAACTTAGTCCCAAACAATCTATGAAGATTGGTCCAAAGTGCAGATGTGAACTTGGGAGCTCTGTCACTAATGATATTCTTAAATAATCCTGTATGAGAAATAACTCTATTCCATAAAAGAAGAGGTGTATCCATAGCTTTGTCATCTTTATGACATGGTAAGAATATGGGAGTTTTGCTATATCTGTCTACAATGACTAAACAAGCATTATGACTTTTGTCACCACTTGGAGGAAGTGCTGTGACCCAATCCATGTGAACAACCTCCCAAGGGGATTTTGGTTCTTGAATATGGATCATAAGTCCAAATTTCTTGCCTGTACTCCTGTTTGCTTTCTGGCATCTATCACAGGTATGGCAATATTCAATGGTTTCTTTTCTCCAAGATGGCCACCATGCACAGTTCTTCACTTTTTCAAGTTTTCTGTCTTCTGAAAGGTGTCCAGAGTAAATGCTATCATGGAATTCATGAAGAATGGTATTGATAAGAAATCTACTACACAGGGTCATCACACAAGAATGTTTTGTCTTATGGTAAATAATCCCATCAAACAAGTGAAATCTTCCTTCAGAGTAGGAATTTTTCCAAACTTCATCTAGTGCATTAACCAAAGATGTATCTTTGCATTCTTTATCCAAAAAAGAAGTCAAGATATGGCAATTCTTATCTTGCTTATAAGATTCTCTGACTTCCTCAAAGAATTCAGTCCCAATATCAGTTATGTTAATGCCTTCAATTGGAATCTGTGGTTCTGCTTCCAAAGGTACATAAGCTGGGTTAGCAGGAGTGTTGGCTAATGCCCATCTACTAAGTCCATCAGCATTCTTGTGAATGTTTCCTGCTTTATGAACTATAGTCATGTTTCCTCTATATTATTGAATGGCTATTTGCCATCTCAACATATGTCTGTTGGGAGTTTTCATGTTAAGAAGTGATTTCACCGCATTACAGTCAGTTATCACCTCAAAAACACTGCCATCAAGATAATAGTGTAGTTTCTCAAGTGCCCATACCAAACATAAGCACTCTATTTTGCTTGCACCATATCTGGCTTATGTTGGTTTGATTTGCCTTGAGATATAACAAACTGATCCTTCTGTAGGTTTGTCATCAATAATTTGGACTTGATGTAGGGCTGCCCCTAATCCATCTCCACATGCATCAATGTATAGTTTGAAAGAAATATTCCAGTCAGGCATGAGGAGTAAAGGTGCTTATGTAAGAGCTTTCTTTATCTTCTCATAAGGTTTGATCCTTTCTTGTGTCATCTCAAATACAGTCTGTTGGTCACAGATTCTATATAGTGATTTGGCTAGAATTGCAAAGTCCTTTAGGTGTTGCCTGTAGTAACTAGCAAATCCAAGAAAAGACATCATTTCTTTTTTATTCTGGGGTATTGGCTTAAGTAACACTGCTGCCACTTTATTTTTGTCAATTCCCAGGCTTAAACCAGAAACAACATGTCCTAATGCTTTGAGTTCTTCAAATCCAAAATTGCATTTCTTAAGTGAAATTTTCATATTCACTTCTGCAACTTTGTGAAGCACTCTTGCAAGTCTTTCAAGGTGCAAAGACCATGTATCAGAACATATGATAATATCATCAATATAAATGATAAGCCATCCTTCAGACAATTCTGTAGGGAAGATGGTATTCATCATTCTTTGATAATGAGATGGAGCATCTTTAATGCCAAATGGCATTCTAAGATACTCAAAAATACCACAGTGAGTGATAATTCTAAGTAATTTCTTAGCTTTAGGCGTCAAAACATTTTGATGGAAGCCTTTCAATGCATCCATTGATGTTATATGCTTGGCTTTAGACAATTGAGTCAGGGTTTCTTGAATTCTTGGAATTGGATACCTATCTGGAACTGTGTAGGTATTCAATGCTCTGAAATCTCCAACCATTCTTGACTTATCATTATGCCAAGCAATATTAACAGGTGTTGTCACTTCAACTTCCTCATTATGGCCTACTTTTCTTAGTACACCAAGTTGGATTAACTCTTGGCTATGTTTTTCCAAGGCCTCTCTAGCTCTGGGACTGGCTGGATAATCTGGTCTTCTAAGTACTGGAGGATATGGTCTATCAATATTAAGAGTAATATCAATTTCATGTCCTTTGATAGCACCTAATGGTTCATTATCAGAGGAAAATGCATTATTGTATGTATATAACACATCAATAAGTTCATTCCTCATTTTTGGTGACAATTATGGATTAATTTGTGCTTCAACTAGTTGATTAGACACAAATTTATCTTTATAAGTATCTTTTACAGAAGATACTACAGATATTTGTTTTGGCATATTGGAAAAAGCAAATTTTTGTCTTTTGTTATCCCCAATTGTGAAATATCTGTCTTTATGGTTGTTGATGTCAATACCATAAATATTCAAGTAAGCATTTCCAAGAATGATATGCTGAGATGTGCAATTATCCATTACCACAATCTCAGTTTTCATTCTTACACTTCCTGAAGGATGTGGGAACACAATATTAGTGTCTAATATGCCTAATGGGTAAATATTGTTACTAGCACTACTAAATTGTACACCTTCTATTGGTAATAGATGTTTTTTCCATTCTGGAAGTATAATTTGGATATAACCTTTGCCTACACAAGTGCAGAATGCCCCTGTATCCAAACTTACTTTGGCTTCAATATCATTCATCAAAACTGATGTGATACAGGATGCTCCAGAAGTGTAGCCTTTGCCTTTAGCAGGTTTTGTGTTACAAATTCTGGCATCCTGTATATTGATCAGGTTACAGCAGTCCTCACTATATTGTGGCAAGTGGGTATGGACTTCTGTGACTTCAAAGAAAGCTGTGATGTTTTCAATGGGATACCCCTCCACTGGTGTATCCTCAGAGATTGCAGAGTCTTGATCAGATTCTTGTTTCTCTTAAGTACATTGAATTTCTTCAATGACTTGGACTTCATTGATCTTTGTCTTCTTAGGGCAAGTGTTGGCTAAATGTGAAGTACTTCCACATTTATGACACTTCAAGACAGGTCTTTCTGGTCTTCTGTCCTCTCTAGGAATCTTTGAGACCATTTTTGACTCTATTGGGTTTTTAATCCAAGTCTTACCAATTCTTGTTCTGGTAATGATATCTTCCATAGCATTAATGTAGTCCTCTGTTGAACAGGGTTCCACACATCTGCTTTTGATAGCATGTCCCAGTTCTCCTCCAAACTTCCTTAATATTTTCATATTAATCATAGTGTCAGACATATCTGGATGTAAAGCAGATAATCTGTCTTTTTGTTTGAAGAACCAAGTAAGTGGTTTATCTTTTTCTGAGTTAAAAATGGCACTTTAAAAAGCATTTTCCATTTTAAACCTCCAAGAATTATTGGACCATTTGGTAATCACTTCAGATTTCCACCAAGACCAATCATGTCTACCATGATCTATTCTCATCTTGTAATACCATTTCTTTGCAGTCTTGGTAAACAAACAATGTAATTTACCCACTATGATTTCATCAGGTATATTAAAGTCTTCTTGCAACATATCAATAGTCCTGATGAATTCAATATGGTTGTATTCTCCTTCACCAGAGAATGTTGGCCATTCTTCTAATTTGGGAATATCCTTTGCAGAAATAACATTTTCTCCTATAAATGGGGTCAAACTTTCTTTAACAGAAAGTTTTTCTTCAGTCAAAGGTGTAGAATGTCTTGGCATATGTGGTTCATGATTCTTATGAATTTGTTCCACACTTGCAATTATTTCATTCTTCAGCTTCTGCCTTTCACTGTCACTTTTTGCTAAATGTATAGCAAATTGATTGGTATTCTCAACTATTTGTAAGACATGGTCTTCAAGAGCTTTAAGTCTATCATTCCATTTAAGAATGGAAAGATCT
The DNA here is from genome assembly GCA_023105745.1 of Austropuccinia psidii. NCBI lineage: Eukaryota > Fungi > Basidiomycota > Pucciniomycetes > Pucciniales > Sphaerophragmiaceae > Austropuccinia > Austropuccinia psidii. Next base: position 73,268,599 of record JALGQZ010000001.1, on the reverse strand, counting down.
TCTATGTCATTATTCTGAGCTTGACATTGGTTCTCAATTCTTTTACAAGTATTAACAATTGAATCAAGGGTGACAGTTGTCATTTGATGCCATTCAGAATGTTTCTTGTCACGTTTCTTTAAATCACCCATGTCTAATGTAATTTTCTTTAACTTTGAATCAAGTTTGCCAATTTCTACATTAATACTTCTTTGTACATCAGTTATTTCCATGGAAAAGTCCTGTTCATCCTTTCCTGCTTCTTGGCTGTGAATTCCATAAGAGTTCTGGCCATATTGAAGACACTGTCCACGGCTGAAGGCTCCAATTCGGGGATCCTGTACCCTTGTGGGTAAGGTCTGTGCCAATTGGCTTTGCCTTTGCCCTTGCCTTGATGGTTCTTGGGACCTCTCTGTTTCTTTTGAGGTCCTTTGGGCTTGTCCTTGGATGCTTCTGGAACTGGCTTGGAGCTGGTAGATGCCACTGGTGCCTCTGTCTCCAAAGCTGGAGTCACTTCCAACTCTTTCTTCTGGTCTATGGATAAAAGACTTTGGTTCTTCAACCAATTCTTTATCTTTTTGACCTTTTCTTTGCAAGACAGGGGGCTCCATCCTCCTAAGAGTTCTATGGTCTTCTCCTGACCCAGAACGCTCTTGATGTGTAAGTAGGAGTTCATGGCCCCCTGCCAAAGGCTTGGACAGATTTCCCACTCCTCTTCTTTGGCTGCTCTGAACCAATTTTTGTACTGGCTCTGATATATTTCTATTGCTGCCACTTGAAAATGGTTCAGCCCTGAAAATATTATCATAAATTAGTTCAGGCTCAGAATTTATGTCAAAATCTGTGGGTACAGACCTTGGGGAATGGGGGGCAACTCTGGCATCCTCCAAATGTGTCTTTCTTGTGGAAGACTTTGCACTTCTGGATTTGTTCTTGCCTCTTCCTTGTCCACATTCATCTGGTTGGACTGAATAGTTGCTTCCATTTCTGGTATGCACCATTTTCACGTCAATTTAAGGATAAAAGGTGAAAATATAAGATAAAGTACACACCTTTTGGTGGTAATTTAGCTTTTTCTGAGTTGAATAAGGTGCCTCTTTTAGCAATTTGCACCTCAATCCTGTCTTCAGATTCTGCTTCTGAAGATTCTGGACTATTGATGTATCTTTTACTGTGTCTGTTGCCAGCTGCACAGTATTTGATTAAAGACACTAAAAAAAAATTAAAAAAGAGAAAAATTATTTTTTATACTTTTTAAAATATTTTTAAAGATTTTTTATAAGTTTTATATTTTTTAATATTAAAAAATTATTCTTTTTAAAGAAAAAAAATTAAAATTTAAGATTTTGAATGAAAATTAATTCAGAGTAACTCAAACAATAATTTTATAAGTTTTTGGATGTGAAAAAGCCATGTGTAAAAACAGTATAAAATTAAACCAAATTCCTCTATGAAAAAGATTTTAAAACAATTTCAAAAATAAAAATATCTTAAATTCAAATTGAATGAAAAAAATTAATTAAATTAATATATTTTAGAGCTTAAAAATATATTAATTAAGGGTACAGGGTTCAAAAAACACGGCCAGGCCGCCAAATGGAAGATGTGACTATGAAACTGATGATAATATTACTATTAATCAACAGTACTATGTCTTTTCTTATGAAATATAATAATAAAATATTATTATAACCACAATTAAATAATAAAATTGTTTCTTTCACATGTTATACACTACTAGTGATTATAACAGTGAGCAGTAATTGTCTACAAGAATCAATTACAAGAAGAATTTAATAATAAAAACTTCTTTCATCAAAATATTAAAATTATTTTAATATATAATTATCTTTTGCAAGAATAATTATGAAGATAATTCTTGAAGAAAACTATTACTAGAGAAAAACTTTAAGAATTAAAGATAAATGACTCACTAATACTCCAAAGAACTTATTGATAGATAAAAGTGGAGAAATTTGATGTAGAATCGTGGATTTAAGGGATCAAAAGGATTTATAACAGTTTTACAACAATATATAGTTGGATTCTATGATTTCACGTCTTTCTGGTTGATTCTGAAAGATTTAAAACACTTAAGAATAGCTGAACTAGTACTTACTTGTTGGTAATAATGATTTAATAAATTGATAAGATGATGTGGAAAAAACAGCAAGAGGAGGCCTCTTTTAAGTCTAAGACAGCTCATAGAGGGGTGCCATGGAGCAAACTGAAACACCAGTGAGTTAGAAAACAATAAACCCTTTTGGTTTATTGTTTGCATCATTATTTGTCACGTAACATTATCATAATTACTTATTTGATGCTTTTATGTGACTACCAACCCCAATATGGTTAAAAATAAAAGGAGTAACACTTGTAAATCTTCTTTTATTCCAAAATAATCATTGATTTCTCAAAGTTATCAATGTTATTGCCAATTTCATCACAGGTTGTAATTACTGTGAATCTTTGAAGATTCAGTGTTTCACGTAGAATAACCAAAAATGGACTGTAAGTAAAACTGTAATTCTTTTTGGTTGTACCATAGATAATACAGTTCTTCTTTGGTCCTGAAAGTCTCAGAAAGATTCATTAAGAATTGTATTTTTAATGAATTTTTGAAGTTTTTACCTCATTTCTACATAGAATTGCAAATAGCAGTGTTTAGCTGGTTGCTATGAGGTAAATCAATGAATACTGGTCCCAAAAGGGTTTTAATTACTCTTTAGGGTCTATCAATGGAAAGTCATGAAGAATTGGTGTGGTTACAGGAGTCTAAGTAGCTCATTACCTCCTTGGCACGTCAAAATAGCAGGTTATTTGCTATTTTCTTATGATTTACAGTATGTGTAACTTGGTAACCAAGTTCCCAAAGAGGTTTAGTTTACCAATTGGGCTAAGATGAGCCATGGAACCAAGCTTTGGAGCTATCCACGCCTCTGGGGCCTCAGAAGTTGGGTACCCTGGCTCTCTTTGATGTCTTTTGTCCCCCTTGCCTATTTTTTACGTCACAATAGTAATTTAAGCTTCAAGTGAGATATCCACTATGGGTGTACCAAAAGTCCATGTAAGAATACCATAATATTAAGTGCTCAAAACATGCATAACACTATTCTTAGTGTATATGTAACATGGGATTTCTCACTTTCCCATTATTTTGGCGTGAAATTAAGAAAAACAAAAATTTTCACGGATCTTTTATGTGGTATTGATGATGTGGTATTGAAGTATTTTCCATTTTACCACCTCAAATAGTTAATTTGAGCTTATTCACTCTATGGAGCTACCCTAGGTGAATTTTTGTGTAGAATCCAAATCTGGCCTTAAATCCATGGATTTACCTACTCAATAAACAGTTATTCAACTTTTCTGAAATCAAAAATAATTAAATTTGAATATATGCATGAGTTATGAGGTATGCATTATTCAGAGTTTATTTTTAAGATAATTGTGGCCTATTTGGGTATGTAAAATATACCTCAAGGCTCACATCCACCATGGCCAATTCACCAATTTTAGGATGCTATGGGGAAGAATTAATAAAAGAAGACCAAATTATCAATGAAGAACTTCATTGGTCACCAGAAGATGAACATTTCAATAAAGAGAACCTTTGGCACTTTAAGGATACTTCATCAATATCAAGAAACCAAGAAATTCAAGAAATCAAGGAATTGCTGAACATCTTGGAGGTTTATGACAAAACCAATAATCAAATTACTCAAGAATTAATGGACCAATTAAATTTCAAACCATCAAGGCCCATCTTAAAGACACATAACAGCTCTAAAAATCAAAAATCAAACAAAAAAGTCAGATTTAAATTCAATTAATCACTAGGCAGTGACCTCCTGCCTTATCAAGGAGGAAAATCAATTCTTATCAACCAAAATCACCAATTTCACTCACCCAAATCATAAAAAATCACTAGGCAGTGACCTTCTGCCTTATCAAAGCGGAATATCCAAATTATTACCCAAAATTATCATCCAAAACCAATGATAACCTACCTTCAAACTATTTTTATAAATAAACTTAATAACATTATCAAATCTTATTATCTTTTGACACATTAAAACCCACCAAATCCTATAAAATGGAGTCATGGCCATTACTTGAAGAAAATCCCTGGTCAATGGACACAGATATCAGCTGGGTAGAAGAAAAGGAAGTCTGGACCAATTACAATAATGCCCAAGAAGAAAGTGAATATCCTGAATGGTTCTTACAAACAAAACCAGAACCCTGTCCAGATATCTCCACAATGATCCTTCCATATATTGCTTTTGAGGACATCTTTGAAAAAGACAACTTACCATCAGAAACTGTCATATCTCATCCATGGAAAGAATTACCTGGATTCAACCTTACGAAGTATGAATTCTTAGAGTTACTGACCTGGGATGGAATTGATGGCAACCTTGGAAACCAATACTGGAATGAAATATTTGAAATGGATGAACACTTCAGAAAATCACTGTTTTGGGGAACCTGGGAATGCCAAAACTGGTTCAACTTCCAGGATTTCAAAATTAAAAATGGAAAAATCAGCAAGATCACAAGAGGTTATATCATTAATAATTCCACCCGGAATTTCCACTGGGAAGAAACACTTATACCAGCAATCCTTAGTCTGGGAATTGGTGCAAGTAAATTGAATACAGAAGAATGGAATTCTTTCTGTCAAGAATACTTGTTGAAAAGCCTTGAAAAAGAACATGGAGAGGAGGAAAATTTATCAAACAAGAGTTAGTAAAGGAAATATTTGGTTGAAGGAATTGAATTCAAAGAAACAAATCCCACCTGCTAAGTCCCTATTTCTTGGTTTTTCCTTAACCCATCTTAATTCCATTAATATCATTATTATTTCTTTCTTCTAGTTATTATTTTATTCTTATTTCATTTCATTTCTTATTATTTATTTTTTCTTTAAGAATAAACCAAAAATAATAATAAATAAATAAATAAATAAAAATATTAAACAAAAGAAAATAGCTTCAGATTGTAGAAGCTTACTTCATATTGAAGATCTTTCTTATGAATATACTTTTTTTCTTTTATTTGTTTATCTTTTTTTCAAAAATCAAACAGAACAAAAAATGATTCCAATTAATTCTAGAATATAAAAAAAAGAATCAACAAAATCATAATCAGTTTCAATTCACTTCATATCAGTAGATGATAACTAAAAAAAACCGTACAGGATTTTGAAGAATTTTTACTGCACAGATGATCATCTGGAGAATAAGATACACTTATACAAACATCATGAAGAATAAATTACAGACTATTTTCAACTTTGCCACTCAATGGAGTTATCTTTGGGTCTCCAAGCCCTGATTAATGTTCTCGAAAATAAAATTCTTGTGGCAACTGAAAACAACATCAACATTAAAAAGGAGGAATTACACCACAAAATCCCCAACCCAACAAAAAAATACAACATTCAAATCAATGCAATTTAAATTAATGTTGACTAAAAGTGATTAGCTAAAAATTCAGGAATTGATCTGCCTCATGAAAGCCGACTCAATAGTTTGATTTTATTTTTTACTATGCCAGGTTTTTTTCCAGAGCCAACATGCTTCTAAAAGAAGGGACTTGGGATGTATTTTTTAACCTGAAACAATTCTATTCGATCTATTGTTCAAATTAAATAGTACTTTGAGATCAATTGTAGAATCTTATCTATATCAAGAGTTGCACTGATTTCTATGAGAAGAGCGGGTGGAAGCTTTGGACAAGAGAGGGGGTATTTATAGTAATAAGCTTCTTACACCCTGGCTGCAGCTTTGACAAGGCAATTGACAGGCCTCAACAGGAGAATGGAGCTAAAAGGGACCTGTCACAGAGAAGTCACTTGACTAATTGATTTGGAGATTGATCAACATAAAAGAATAAATCACTGAAGAAAAAGATGATTTTAGAACCCTGTTGTTGCCCTCAAATAACCTCACAAAAGCCTACGGAGGAGCCTAGTCAAACACAACTGAACAGATACGAGAAATGCAATTTTGAATCGGGGAAGCGCCCATCAAGAAGAAATCTGAATGACCTTCTAATTTACGACAGCAGTACACAAACATTAGTAGTACTCTAGTCAAGTGACAACACTGCACATGTCCACCACATGCAGTCGTTTAAGCAATGGAATGAAGATTACAAGCTGAAAAATGTACAGAATGCAGCTCATGGAAGCTAAACCAACAGCGCCTCCAATACAGTGTTCCTGACAGCTGCCTCTACAGTGCCCTGTAACAAAGATCCGAACATGCAGGACAAATTCCCCCCGCCCCTTTTTTGTTTTCTTTTTTATTTTTAATTTGGGTCGCTGTATTTCCTATAGCTCCACCACTTTTAACTTCTCAGATCTGACCAGTCAGAATCGTTCTCACTTTCTGAGAACGCGTATAATGGAGACCTTTAACTCACAATGTGACTTACTAGAAAATTTGATGGCTATTGTATTTAATGGGGATATTTTGGCTGATCAGTGAGTAGCCAAATTCTTTTTTATTTCCTTAACTCACCCCAACCATTCTAGTAGGACGATGGGTCATTACTTAGATGAAGGCATGCGTGGGATGATCATAGGAATGCGCAAAGGAGGGGCATCCATTCGGGTCATCAGCAATCAACTAGGTGTTCCTTCAACCACAGTTTTTGACACTATAAAGCAATATGAAGAAACCGGTCAATTAACAAATAAACCAATTCCTGGACGTCCAAAAAAACTTGGGGAGAGAGATATGCGACAGCTTTCCCGTGTGCTTCACCAGCATCGACGTGCAAACCTAGATTCAATACGAAATCTTATTACGGTGGATGTTTCTGCCTCAACCCTCCGAAAAGCAATTCACTCACTTGGAAAGAAATCCTGCATTGCTGTCAAGAAACCATACCTCAGTGAGCGACACATGCAACGTCGACTGGCCTTTGCACAAGAACATGCTCACTGGACTGTTGATGATTGGAGGAGGGTTATATGGACCAATGAATCACTCTTCGAGCTTGGAAAGCGATCAACACAAGTCCGAGTGTGGCGTACTCCACAAGAAAAATACGACCTAGAATCGCTGACTGTCAATCACCGTTCTGGAAGGCGTTCAGTTATGATTTGGGGGGCTTTTTGCAGCTTATTTCAATCTCAAATCATCATCCCACCTCCAGGACAGCGACAAGCACAAGATTTCATCAACAATGTTTATGAGCCCGGGTTGTTACCTTTCCTCAACTACCTGAACAAGAACGTGGCTATTAATCCTGAAGAGCTCATACTTATGGAAGATGGTGCACCAATACATACAGCACAAGTAAGTGAAGCATGGCGACAACAGCATGGAATAAGAAAACTACAATGGCCAGCAAATTCTCCTGACTTGAACCTGATCGAAAATATCTGGTTCAAGATGAAATATTCCGTCATTCACTTCTTTCAACCTAGAACAATGGAGGAATTGGTTGCAGCCATTCATGCAGTTTGGGCTACAATTCCTATTGAGTTTTTAGATAGATTAGTCACTTCGATGCCTGAAAGGATCCAGAGCATCATTGCAAAGAATGGTGCTCCTACACGATGGTAGTAGAATTTGTTAATTATTCACATTTTATTACTTTTTTTTAAAAAAATCTATTGTTGATACAAATATCTATAAAAAAGTGTTTTTGATGAAATGAAAAAAACTGTCTGTTTGTTCTTGAGATGTTGCGTATGCCCTTTGAGAGCCATATTGTGCCATTCATGAGTTGGAGGCAAAAAAAAAAAAAACTTAAAAAAAAAGGTCGAACTATCATGCCAGTGTTCGTATCTTTTCTACAGGGCACTGTACTGATAGAAGACACCAGCAACACATGATAAAATCAACAGTTTAGACGGGACCGCTCTTCCCCGTTTATTGGAGGAAATTGGCTTAATACAGGACCAAATCTGAATTCTCACTCCTAAAACAAATCAATAAGCAAATAAAATGGGACAAATCACAAATTGAATCTTGCATTGGCACCTCATCACCGATCGTGTCAATTATCAACATCGGTCAACTGCCTCAATACCATGCTAAAATAACAATTTCACTGCAGTGTATGTAGTATTTTAAACAAGTGGATTAAATTAAAACCAAAGGAAGATGGAAGAAGTTGGTCTCCACTGTATGCAAGCGGACTTAACTCCCAAATCAACAGGGCTCATCCCTACAGTGGAGCTAGCTTGGACAAAGGATTCTACAGTCGCCACCATTGGTTTACCTGGCCATTATCACCTCTGGGAGCCTAGAATCTGGATCCAAAGGATTTATTTCTCCTAATTTGTTACCGAGTAAAGAGAGGTTCTTGCCCAAAAGATGTAAAAAAACCTTATTATAAAAAAAGGGGGTGCCTGAGAGCCTAGTAGCCTTGGTAGGGCTAAAGGGATTCAACCCAAAGTGATTAAATATATCGCTAAGGGTATAATAACTACTGCTAACCCACCCAGCATCGGATGACCTTAATAATTCCCTCTAACCAATAAAAAAAAAACCTGAAGTACTTATAAGCCTCAGGGAGGCTTATGAAGTGAAAAACACCTTCCGATGAGGAAAATGGGCCATCCAAAGCTGGTTGAAGTAACGGAAGGGTAGAAAGACTTTCCATCACACTTTCAAGGTGTAATAACACCATTAACAGCTCCAATCCAGTCACCCGATGAGATTTCAGAGTCCTAGTTTCAGGTCCCTGGGATAAACATGACCAATACAAAAGGTTTAAAGAACTCAGACTAGCCGACGTAGCTTTAAGTATCACTAGAGGTGTAATAGGACCCAAAACAGCCCGAATGCAGCCACCCGATGAGGTATGGCCCTTACAGGGTGAAATAGGAGTGCTTTGACCCTCAACAACAAGAACTACCTTACCCGACCACATTATAAGCCCCATAAGGGGTATATAAGCACTAACACAACTGATCCAGCCACTCACAAACATCCTGGAATCTTTAGTGAAGGACTATAAATTAATTGAAAAAATAATAATAATAATAATAAAATGTGCCCTCAGCATGGCTTAAAACTGCTTAGTTCTTTTATGAATTATAATTCTGATTTTTTATTTTGAAATTCTACAGGGCTATAAAAAACTAAAGCCCTCAGCATGGCTTTAAACTGCTTCTTCTATTCTTTGTTTGAATTATATTATCATTTATGAGCTTATTTAAATTACTGACAAAATATTGCTTTGAATTTACCAGGGTTTGAAGAGATAAAAATAGAAAAAATGTCCTCAGCAAGACATTAAACTGCTGTAATTTTTTTTCATTTTCTTATTAATATAAAATGAAGCTGACCTATTTCTTTTTTATCAATTTTTATGCTACAGGGCTACAAATAACAGAAAAGCCCTCAGCATGGCTTTAAACTGCTCAATTTTATATTATTTTATCATTTTATTGACTTAATTATTTTACTGACAATTTATTATATTTTTTACAGATTTTATCAATCAATGTATATAAAATAACAAAATAATCAATATATTTAACAGAAAGGGGGATTAAAAAGGAAAAATACCTCAGGAAAAAAAAATATAATAACAAAAAATTCCTCAACAAGACTTTAAACTGTTTGATTTTCTTTTATTGATGATTTATAAAATAAAAATAAATCAAAAAAATGAGCCCTCATCAAGGCTTAAAACTGATGTTTTGTTTATTCTTTTCATAAATTATGCATTATCTGACATTTCCTATCCTCATTTCCTATAGGCTTTGGACAACAAAGCAATAAAAAAAATATATATATAAAAAAAAAAGAGAGCCCTCAGCATGGCTTTAAACTGCTGGGTTTGCTTATTTCAATTAAATTTTTTTTTATGAATTCTTTAGGCTACAGGGCTGCAAATATACAAAAATTCCCTGAGCAAGGCATTAAACTGCTCAATTTTTATGATTTATGTTTTGTTTTTTGTTATTACTGCTTATTTAATTCACTGAAATTTTAGTTTTTTTTAGTTTAATGAATAATTAAAGGAAATAAAAAAAAGAGATAGCCCTCAGTATGGCTATAAACTGCTTATTTTATATCATTTTTCATGCTTACTTTATATTGGTTATTAAATGAAACTGACATATTTTATTTTTGATGTGCTACAGGGCTATAAATAACAAAGTTTCCTCAGCAAGACATTAAACTGCTGAATTTCACATTTTGACAATTAAAACATACTGAAATACTTTATTTTGAATACTAAAGGACTTCAATTTAAAAAAAAAAGCCCTGTGCAAGGCTTTAAACTGCTCAATTTTATATTATTTTATCATTTTATTGACTTAATTCTTTTACTGACAATTTTATTTTATTTTTTACAGCTTTCATCAATCAATATATATAAAATAACAAAAGAAAGATAAATATATATATCAGAATGAGGGTTGAAAAAAAAAGAGCCCTCAGTATGGCTATAAACTGCTTATTTTATTTTTTATGATTTAATTGGTTGAGTTACCATGTTTTTTATTATAGAAGGAGGGCTGAAAATCAAAATACCCTCAGCATGGCTTTAAACTGCTGGTTTTCTTATTTATCTTAGTTAATTTCGTTTATTAATTATTTTTTTTCATGCTACAGGGCTACAAACAATAGAAAGCCCTCAGCATGGCTATAAACTGTTTAATTTCATTTATTATCATGATTGAATTAGTTGACTAATTGTAAGGTTTGTCTATGAAACTCTTGATAATAGTAACAATATCAAGAGTACTATGACTGTCCTCAGTAGAAAAATATAATAAAATAAAATAACATAACCACAAATTTAAGTATAATTATTAAAAATAATTATATAAAAAAATAAATTTAATTATTATTATAAAAAATATAATAATTATAATAAATTATAATTATTCTATTATTGTTATAGTCACTGACAATTATAACAATAAGAAGTGTAAAGCTCTTAATGAGACAATTACACGTGGAAAATATAAATATTTAACGACTTATAAATAATATAAATATTATTTATAAAAAGAATTAAACACACACTGTGCAGGAATAATTCTTATAGAATAAAAATTCTATATAAAAAAACTATTACTAGATAAAAAAAATATAGAACTTTAGAGAAAACTTACTTATAAGATTTATTTAATACAACAAGTCTAATACAACAGTTATTATATTAAATAAAGATTAAGATTATAAGTTGAAAACACGCCAAAAATCAATAAATTTAAAGATAAAACAACTTTTTATAATATAAATTATGATTAAAGTGTTTTTGAGAGGAATTTGTGGATTTTAAAAGATATTTAAGATGATAATTTTATATAAAAAAATTTATTGTAGATGATTACAACAATAATCTGAATTCTATGACTTCAATTCTTTAATTTAATAAATAAAGAATAAAAATAACTTAAGAATTACTTTTAATAATAAGATTTTATATTTAATAAAACTTTACCTGTTTAAATTTCTAATATGATTGGATTGATTGTTGATGCTGGACAAAAACAGTGATGAAAAGACTCTTTTTATGTCTTCAGAGCAGCTCTCATGATCCATAATGGATGTAGAGGGCGTGCTCAGGTCAAAACTGAAAAACCATGCTTAAAAATTAAGTTCTTAACTTAAGGCAACTAATTTTTACTTCCAATTTAAAGTTACCAGTGTTATTCCTAACTCCAAGTAACTTTAATCCTCATTTAGTTTAATTATTTTAAGTTTTAATATAAAATAAGTTTATTTATATTAAAGTTCATCACATGAACAACATAAAATTAGAGTTTCAAGCAGAAATCTCTTAAACTCAATTTTTAATTAATTTTTAAAGAAATCATAATTTTCTTTGAGCTTAATTAGAAAAGTAATTTTCCAGGCTAATTACCCAGGAAACTTACTTATAAAAGATACTTAAAATTTAATTTATATATAGATAATATTAAATTCTAAGCTGTGTGAAATTTCAAGCAAATCCATTAAGATTCGGATTTTTAATGAATTTTTGAAGTTATTGCTATTTTTCCACGTAAAATAGCAATACACACCAAAACTTAGCTTTTGATAAGGTTTCAATGCTTGGCACCTTAAGGTTTTAAACTTATTCAAGCTTTAAAACTTAATTAAGCTTTGACAGTTCTTAAAACCTTGATTTCAAGCCTGCATATTGGGATTTACCCTTTGGCAGCTTGAAATTCCTGTCCAAATTGGGATAAAACCAGTTTAAACCTTAAGGTTGGATCAAAGTCTAATATTAAAGTTTAAATAAGGTTTAAAATCCTCCAATACAGGTGGACAACCTTCATTGAATCATTGCAGATCCTAAAGTTGGTTACCCCAGCTCTATTTGGTCTTTTTCCTTTGTCCCACCTTTTTGCGTGGATTTTGCCCATTTATTTATTTAAAGCCATACTATCGCCTTAAACCCTTTTAAATTGAGCTCAAGCAGGATTTACATTCTGTATGGCAAATCCTTAGCCAATTCAGTAAATATACACCACACCTTAATTTTAACTAAAATTTTGGTAAAGTTGCATAAACCTTATGTAACTTTAAATTTAAGCTTAATTAAGCTTAAATTTAACAATTCTAAAAAAATGTTAAAAAAGTTACATTAGTACTGTGAGATTCTTAAATCTTCTAATAACACAAGAAATAAGTGTTTTTGGGTATAACACCCTATGGGTGTACCCTAGGTTATTTTTGGTGTAGAATCCAAAAATAACATAATATTTATAACTTTGTTTATCCAAAAAAAAGTTATACTCATCTTTTATTATTTTTTATTTTAAATTCAACTAAAAATTCTGTTTAAGACAAAATTAATTGTTTATAAAATCTTTTGTGGCCTTATGGGTATGTTATACATACCTCACAGGCTCACATTCCCTACCACCAAAAAAAAATTGTACTACAATTTTTCTTCTGTAGTATACCCCCAAGTTTTTTGGGGGGGGTATAATCCACTGTCCAACCTCTCTACTTATACTGTTTAAGTATGTAAAGCACACAATTCAAACTTTTTATTGAGGAATTGGTCTTCTCTCATTTTCAAATCTTCTGAGAAACTTTTGGGAATCCGGTATTTTACTTTCTTCAACCCACTCATCTTCATGTTGTGGATTTCTGTACCTGACTAAGTATTCTCTTTCATTTTTACCCCTAAGTCTTCTTTCTTTTAAGACTTTCAGTACTTTCTTTTCCTCACTTGGTTCAAGTGGGGGTACCTCTAAGGGTGTTTCATTTCTTAAAGGAAATAATTCCTTATCACTTGATGTGTAATGCTTTACAAGAATGACAGGAAAAGTTGGGTGTTTGTTTCCTAACTCTCCTGACAGTTCTACTTGTACTGCATTTGTCCCATGAAGGGCCTTAATAATAAATGGTCCTGCAAAGGAATCTTTCAATTTCTTTGGACCTTTAATATTATTAGAGTTCAAGGTTGAAACTAGTATTAAGTCCCCTACTTTGAATTCTGGTGTCTTATGACTCTTATCCCATTTCTGCTTAGCATATTCAAAGGAATCATTCATTCTTTGATTTGCATGATGTCTCACTTTATCAAGAAGTAGCTTAAATCTTGAAGCAGTTGGATGAATGTCAACCAGATCTTTTTTTTCAAAGTATCAACTGGAAGGTTGGGGTTCCATCGTTTTTCCAACATTGCAGGAGTCTTGCCTGTTGAAGAATGGATGGAGGTCTTGTAGGCTAATTCCAATTCTGGTATAAGAGTACACCAATCATGGGTAAAGCCATCAGAATCTTTAAGCTCCAGGCCATAAGCACAAAATCTTCTGATCATTTCCTCAAGGGTTTGAATCGTTTTTTCTGCCAGCCCATCTGTTTGTGGATGGTAGGCTGTTGAAAATGATAATTTTGTACCCAAAAGCTTATGTAGATTAGTCCATAAGGCTGATGTGAATTTTGGGTCTCTATCACTAATGATATTTTTAAAGAGACCAGTATGGGATATGACTCTGTTCCAAATCAAAAGAGCTGTATCCATAGCTGTGTCATCTTTATGACATGGTAAAAAGATTGGTGTCTTGCTATATCTGTCCACAATGACAAGACATGCATTGTAACTTTTATCACCTCCAGGTGGTAATGCAGTTACCCAATCCATGTGAACCACTTCCCATGGGGTACTTGGTTCTTGAATATGGATCATTAGACCAAATCTTTTACCAGTAGCTTTATTGGCTTTCTGGCATCTATCACAACTATGACAGTACTCAATGACATCTTTTCTCCAAGATGGCCACCAGGCACATGTCTTAATTCTCTCCATTGTTCTGTCTTCAGACAGATGTCCAGAATAAATGTTATCATGGCATTCTAGTAGTATTGTGTTAATCAAAATTCTACTACATAGGACCATGACACATGTGTGTTTAGATCTATGATATAGTATACCATCAAACAAATGAAATCTTCCATTATCATAAGATGTTTTCCAAATATCATCCAGAGAATTAGCCAAGGCTACATCTTTACAATCTTTGTCAAGTAGAGCAGTAAGAATATGACAATTCTTATCTTTCTTGTAGCTTTCTCTAACTTCTTCAAAGAATTCTGTTCCAACATCTGTGATATTAATTCCTTCAATTGGAATTTGAGGTTCTGCACTTGTAGGAACATAGGCAGGGTTATCAGGTGTATTAGGTAATGTCCATCTACTTAAGCCATCAGCATTCTTATGAATATTTCCAGCTTTATGTACTATGGTCATATTACCTCTATACTCCTGTATAGCAATCTGCCATCTTAACATGTGTCTGTTTGGAGTTTTCATTTTAAGAAGTGATTTTACTGCATTACAATCAGTAATTACTTCAAACACACTACCATCAAGATAGTAATGAAGTTTTTCCAGAGCCCAAACAAGGCAAAGGAACTCCATTTGGCTAGCTCCATATCTTGCCTCAGTAGGTTTAATTTGTCTTGAAATGAAACAAATTGGACCTTCATAAGGCTTGTCATTGACAATTTGAACTTGATGAAGAGCAGCTCCTAAACCATCACCACATGCATCAATATACAGCTTGAAAGGAAGTTTCCAGTCTGGCATCAATAATAATGGTGCATTGGTCAAGGCATACTTGATTTTATCATATGCTTTAATTCTCTCCTGTGTCATTTCAAAAACAGTTTGCTGATCAAAAATTCTGTATAATGATCTGGCATGGATTGCAAAATCTTTAAGGTGTTGCCTGTAATAACTGGCAAATCCTAAGAAACACATCATTTCTTTTTTGTTCTGGGGCATTTGTTTCAGTAAAACTGCAGCCACTTTGCTTTTGTCAACACCAAGGCTCAGTCCTGATACTACATGTCCCAGAGCTTTTAACTCATGAAACCCAAAATTACATTTTTTAAGAGACATTTTCATGTTCACTTGTAGAATTTTCTTAAGTACTAATGAAAGTCTCTCTAAATGTAATTGCCAGGTTTCTGAACAAATGATAATGTCATCAATATAAATGATTAACCATCCCTCTGATAATTCATGTGGGAATATGGTATTCATCATTTTTTGATAATGAGAGGGTGCAATAATCATAAATACCACAATGAGCAATTATTCTCAATAATTTCCTAGCATGAGGTGTTAAAACATTCTGATGGAAGCCTTTAAGAGCATCCATGGAAGTAATAAACTTTGCTTTGGATAATTGAGTCAAAGTCTCATGGATTCTAGGGATTGGATACCTGTCTGGAATAGTATAAGTATTCAGTGCTTTAAAATCACCAACCATCCTTGACTTATCATTATGCAAAGTAATGATTACTGGAGTTGTGACTTCCACTTCCTCATTGTGTCCAACTTTTCTAAGAACTCCCAGTTTCATTAGTTCATTAATATGACTTTCTAATGCTTCTCTAGCCCTAGGGCTAGCTGGGTAAGCTGGTCTTCTTAATAGTGGAGGATAAGGTCTCTACACATTAAGCATGATATCCACTTCATGGCCTTTTACAGCCCCAAGTGGTTCATTATCAGAAGCAAAGGCTTCTCTAAATTGAAATAAAATTTCAATAAGTTCTTCCTTCATTTCTGGTGTTAATGCAGGACTAATTTGTGCTTCACTTAATTGATCTGACACAAATCTTTCTTTATTAACATTTTTTACTTGTTGAATGACAGTAATTTCTTTCCTTTCTAGAGAAAAGCAAATTTTTGCCTTTTATTTTCCCCTATAGTGAAATATCTGTCCTTATGATTATTAATATCAATACCATAGATATTGAGATAATCATTTCCAAGTATAAAGTGTTGTGAAGTACAATTATTCATAAAAACAAATTCAGCTTTCAATCTTATACTCCCTGCAGGATGAGGAAATATTATTGCTGCTTCAAATATACCCAAGGGGTGCATATTCTGGCTAGCACTGCTGAATTTTACCCCCTCAATTGGCATCAACTTGTCTTGCCAATTGGTATAAATTTTGTCAAGATAATTCTTTCCAACACAAGTCCAAAAAGCACCTGAGTCAAGATGTATCTTGGCTTCTGTGTTATTTATCACAATATTAGTGATACAAGATGACCCAGCTGTATAACCTTTACCTCTGGAAGGTTTGGTTTTTTGCATTTTGGCATCTTGCACATGTATGAGATCCATACATTCATCACTGTACTGTGGTAAGTGAGTATGTACCTCAGTGACTTTAAAAGAAACATTAATATTTTCTATACTAAGTTCTTCTGATACTTCTTCTTCTTCTGAAGGTTCAGAATCACTTTCATGTAAAGTTACATCAGTTTCTTTTGTGTCTTCCACTTTTTCAACATTAATCTCATTGACTCTTGTCTTTTTTGGACAAGTGTTTGCTAAATGAGATGTACTTCCACACTTATGACATTTCAAAGGAGGTCTGTCATGTGGTTTATTTGGTTTTGAAATTGGTTTCCCACTAGTCTTGTTATCTATTGGGGGTTTATACCAATTTCTTCCAATTTTTGTTCTAGTAGTGATATCCTCCATAGCATTGATATAATATTCTGTAGAGCAAGGCTCAATACATCTGCTTTGTATAGCATGCTCAAGGTCACCACCACACTTTCTTAATATCCTTTTATGTACCATTGGTTCAGACATATCAGGATGAAGGGCAGTTAATCTGTCCTTCTGTTTAAGAAACCACGTCATGGGCCTGTCCCTCTCAATATTAAAAATGGCTTCTTCAAAAGAATTTTCCATTCTAAATCTCCAGGAATCATTTGCACATTTGGAAATAATTTGTTCTTTCCACCAAGGCCAAGAATGTTTACCATGGTCTTGTCTCATTTTATAATACCATTTCTTTGCTGATTTGGTAAATAATGAGTGTAATCTGGCACTTATGTATTCATCTGGTATGTTAAAGTCTTCTTTGAACATATCAATTGTTTTCATAAATTCCATATGATTATATTCCCCTTCAACACTGAAGGTTGGCCATTCCTCTAATCTTGGAATTTCTTTGAAATTGCAAGCAGTTTCCACATCATTACTTTAAATTGTATGATGTAAATCATTATTCAAGTGAAGAACATTTCTGTCAAGAAATGGTGTGGATTGCCTTGGCAATTCATTTTTTAGTGATATATTATTAATACTTGATTGAATATCTTCTTTCAATTCAAGTCTTGCTTTATCACTTTTTTCCAATTGTTCTTGAAAAAGAGCTGCGTTGTGACCAGTTGAATTTTCCAAGTTTTGAACTTGTATTTTCAATTCTCTTAACTGTCCAGTTATAAAAGAAATTGAATTCTCATCTGGTTGATTGAGTAAGGTAACTTTATGCTCAAGTCTTTCACAAATTTGGGTCAAAGACAAAATATTTGCCTTATTAACATTTTCAAGGCCAATAATGGTCTTTTGTTGGTCTTTTACTTGTAATATCTCATTACCCAACTTTTGTTGGACATGATCAAATGCTTTAAATTTTGTCATAATTTCTTTATTACAAGATTCAAAGTGAGTTACAAGCTTTACAAGGTCTATTTATTTGGAAAGGATTGGTTCAATCTTTCCTCCTCCTTGTTTTTGAATTCCATCAAAGTTCTTGCCATGTTGAACACATTGTCCATGGCTGTCTTTTCCTTCTTTGGAATTCTGTAATTCTGTGGGTAAGGCTTGTTCCACTTGGGCTTTTCCTTTTGCTTGCCCTTCTGGTTGGTCTTTGGGGATTGCTTGGGCTTGTTTGGCACTGGTTGAGGCGGATTTTTGCTGGTGGATGCTTGAGGAGCTTCCACTTGGCTTTTGTCCTTGCCTTGGGCCAACTTCTTCTTCTGATCCTCTGATAACATGCTTTGGTTTTTCAACCAAGCTTTTATCTGTTGGACTTCTCCTTTGACCGACATTGGTGTCCAACCCAACAGAAGATCTTCTGTCTTTTCTGGCCCCATGAACTTCTTCACTTGAAGATAAGAGTTCATGGTGCCTATCCAAAGACTTGGAAGGAGTTCCCACTCTTGTTGTTTTGACGCCAGGAACCAGTTTTTCCATTGGGATATATAAATTTCCACAGTTGCCTGTTGGAAATGGTTCAGGTCTAACAGCAATAGCAGTTATTTCAGCTTCTGGACTCTCAAGAAGAGGTTGAAAGGTGCTGGCTAACCTTTGGGAACTGGTGGAAGTTCTGGCATCCTCCATTTGTGCCTCTCCTCTGGGAGGACATTCTTGCCTTTTGGATTTATGGCTGGAATGTCCTGGTCCAGATCCATTTTATTGGATGGAGTAATTACTTCCACTTCTGGTAGGAGTCATTTCACGTCAATTTGGATAAAAAATAGAGTAAGAATGAATTGAATTCACCTGCGGGACCTTTAAAGGGCTCTTTGGTTATCAAACCCCTTGGTGCTGGGCTGGTTTGAATTTCAATACTTGACTCTGAAGTTTCAGAGTCTGAAGAATTTTCTCTGATGGAAGACACTAGAGAAATTAAAAATATAAGTTATTTTATCAAACAATAAAAATAACTTATAAACTCAACTTATTGAATAAAGTTGTTTTTATGTAATTTATGGAAAATTACGTCAAAAATAAAGAAAAATGTCTAAGATAAAAGAAAAAATGTTTTTAGTAAAGATTTTTTATTTGATTTATTATTTTCTTTGAAGAAATAATAATTATGCAATTAACAAGTTAATTAATCAAAATTGTATTATTATTCACTTTATACTAGAATAACTCAAAGAATAAATTTCAAGTCTGTGATGTGAAAAAGCCACTAGTTAGACAAAAGAAATTTTTTCCAAGTCACTCAATAGTATATTGTTTCAAACAATATTCTTAAGAAAAAATAACTTTATTAAGATTATAAAGATTATTTATAAGGGATAAGTCCCAAAAATAAGCCAATATTAAGACAAATATGCCAATTTTACGTCAAAAAACAGTAAAATAAGGTCTAGAATATGATTTATGTCCCAAAAATTGGTTTAAAATCACGGCCAGGCCCCCAAATGTAAGGTTTGTCTATGAAACTCTTCATAATAGTAACAATATCAAGAGTACTATGACTGTCCTCAGTAGAAAAATATAATAAAATAAAATATTATAACCACAAATTTAAATATAATTATTGAAAATAATTATATAAAAAAAAAATTCAATTATTATTATAAAAAATATAATAATTATAATAAATTATAATTATTCTATTATTGTTATAGTCACTGACAATTATAACAATAAGAAGTGTAAAGCTCTTAATGAGAAATTACACGTGGAAAATATAAATATTTGACGACTTATGAATAATATAAATATTATTTATAAAAATAATTAAACACACACTGTGCAGAAACAATTCTTATAAAATAAAAATTCTATATAAAAAAACTATTACTAGATAAAAAAAATATAGAACTTTAGAGAAAACTTACTTATAAGATTTATTTAATACAACAAGTCTAATACAACAGTTATTATATTAAATAAAGATTATAAGTTAAAAACACGCCAAAAAATCAATAAATTTAAAGATAAAACAACTTTTTATAATATAAATTATTATTAAAGAGTTTTTGAGAGGAATTTGTGGATTTTAAAAGATATTTAAGATGATAATTTTATATAATAAAATTTATTATAGATGATTACAACAATAATCTGAGTTCTATGACTTCAATTATTTAATTTAATAAATGAAGAATAATAATAACTTAAGAATTACTTTTAATAATAAGATTTTATATTTAATAAAACTTTACCTGTTTAAATTTCTAATATGATTGGATTGATTATTGATGATGGACAAAAACAGTGATGAAAAGACTCTTTTTATGTCTTCAGAGCAGCTCTCATGATTCATAATGGATGTAGAGGGCGTGCTCAGGTCAAAACTGAAAAACCATGCTTAAAAATTAAGTTCTTAACTTAAGGCAACTTATTTTTACTTACAATTTAAAGTTACCAGTGTTATTCTTAACTCCAAGTAACTTTAATCCTCATTTAGTTTAATTATTTTAAGTTTTAATATAAAATAAGTTTCTTTATATTAAAGTTAATCACATGAAAAACATAAAATTAGAGTTTCAAGCAGAAATCTCTTAAATTCAATTTTTAATTAATTTTTAAAGAAATCATAATTTTCTTTGAGCTTAATTAAAAAAGTAATTTTCCAGGCTAATTACCCAGGAAACTTATTTATAAAAGATACTTAAAATTTAATTTATAAATAGATAATATTAAATTCTAAGCTGTGTGAAATTTTCAAGCAAATCCATTCAGATTTGGATTTTTAATGAATTTTTGAAGTTATTGCTATTTTTCCATGTAAAATAGCAATACACACCAAAACTTAGCTTTTGATAAGGTTTCAATGCTTGGAACCTTAAAGTTTTAAGCTTATTTAAGCTTTTTAAACTTAATTAAGCTTTGACAGTTCTTAAAACCTTGATTTCAAGCCTGCATATTGGGATTTACCCTTTGGCAGCTTGAAATTCCTGTCCAAATTGGGATAAAACCAGTTTAAACCTTAAGGTTGGATCAAAGTCTAATATTAAAGTTGAAATAAGGTTTAAAATCCTCCAATACAGGTGGACAACCTTAATTGAATCATTGCAGATCCAAAAAGTTGGGTACCCCAGCTCTATTTGGTCTTTTTCCTTTTTCCCACCTTTTTGCGTGGATTTTGCCCATTTATTTATTTAAAGCCATACTATGGCCTTAAACCCTTTTAAATTGAGCTCACGCAGGATTTACATTCTGTATGGCAAATCCTTAGCCAATTCAGTAAATATACACCACACCATAATTTTAACTAAAAATTTGGTAAAGCTGCATAAACCTTATGTAAATTCAAATTCAAGCTTAATTAAGCTTAAATTTAACAATTTTAAATTTTTTTTAAAAAGGTTACATTAGTACTGTGAGATTCTTAAATCTTCCAATAACATAAGAAATAAGTGTTTTTGGGTATAACACCCTATGGGTGTACCCTAGGTTATTTTTTGTTTAGAATCCAAAAATGACATAATATTTATAACTTTGTTTATCCAAAAACAAGTTATACTTATTTTTTATTATTTTTTATTTTAAATTCAACTAAAAAGTCTGTTTAAGACAAAATTAATTGTTTATAAAATCTTTTGTGGCCTTATGGGTATGTTATACATACCTCACAGGCTCACACTAATAATGTTTGTATATGAACAAACAGGGCATTGAAAAGAAAAAAATGCCCTGAGCAAGGCATTAAACTGCTCAATTTTTATTATTTATGTTTTTTTCATTACTGATTATTTAATTTACTGAAATTTTAGTTTGTTTTTAGTTCAATGAAATGAATGAAGGAAACAAGATAAAAGAGCCCTCAGCAAGGCTTTAAACTGCTTGTTTTGATTTTCTTTTGTTTTTTGATAATCTTGGGTAATTTTCTTTCATTGGCCTTTAAATTACTAACAATGTTTTTTTTTATTTTTTATTTTCAGTTATTACATTAAAAGAAGCCCTCATCAAGGCTTTAAACTGATGCTTTTTTATATTTCAAATTATTTTATAACTAAATTAATTTAAAACTTCTGATCATTGATTTATAGAGGAAATTCAAAAGGAAAAACAATAAAATAAGCCCTCAGGCTACAAACAATAAAATTTTCTCAGCAAGACATTCAACTGCTGGAATTTTCTTTCATTTGCTCTTTGTATATTGAATATTAAATTAAACTGACATCTTTAGATTTTGATATGGCTACAGGGCTATAAACAAGAAAAATGTCCTCAGCAAGACATCAAACTGCTGAAATTTTTTCATTTTCTCCTTAATAATGCATGAAGATGACATATTTATTTTTATGTGCTACAGGGCTATAAAGGACAATGCAAAGCCCTAAGAAAGGCTCTAAATTGCCCTTTTCATTTTTTTATTTTTTTATTTTTTTATTTTTTTTTATTTTTTTTCTTATATTTTATAATATGATATACTGACATATTTTATTTTGAATGCTATAGGTGTTCATCATGAAGATATTTTTCTGATTTTGTAACATTAAAAGTTCTTTTAAAGGAGAAAGAGTCCTCAATAAGACTATAAACTGTTTGAACTAATAATACAACTTGGCTTTGAAGATAAATCAAATCCCATGAAAACCAAAAATTATCAAACAACAATGTTTGGACAAAAGATATGGTCCTTGGCAAGACCATAAACTGCCCACACAAAAAAAAAATAAAAATAAAAATTCTCAACAAGGAATCAAATCAAAACAATCAACCAATGGTCCTTGGCAAGACCATAAACTGCCCACTTAAATCATTAACAATAATCAAAAATAAACCAATGGTCCTTGGCAAGACCATAAGCTGCCCCTTCAAATATCAAAAATAAATCACTAAAATTATCAACAAGGACCAAAGCAAAGACAACATATGGTCCTTAGCAAGACCATAAGCTGCCTATTTAAAGTATTCAAAAAGATTGGAAAAGGACTAAAAAAGGAGGATAAGTCCTAGGAAAGACTATAAACTACCTAAGGTTTTATTTCCTATTTTTTGTAATTTTATTTCATTTTAAAAAAAAAAGAATGAGAAAGATATACTGACTTATGCTTTTTGAACATATTTTTATTTTATTTTTTAACCCAAAATTCAACTATTTATTTTCACTAAGAATTAGGGGCATATCCCATTAATGATCTCAAGAATATTCTATTTTTTTTCTATTATGATTTTTCTACTATTACAATAAGAGCCATTAAATTGGCTCAATGTTTCCACTCAAAAATAATAATAATTAAAAAAAAAAAAAACTCTACATCAAGTATTATTTTTTTAAAAAAAATGATCAATTTATTTGAAATATTTCTTCAATTACAAGAGAGTGATTGGAACTTGTTTGAAAAGAAGAAGTATTTGTGCCATGAAGGCATTAATTGAACTCTGAAGGAGTTATTTATATTAAAAACTCATAAATTGATGACATAATTTGGGGAATTTACATATTAATAACACCTCAATGTGCTATTTATTCCAAAAGGAATTTTGAAAGCCCCCCAAAAGCAAACAAGAGATTTTTAAACTGTACAAATTCTTATTTTTTACTGTTTATATTTTTTCAACAACTCAAATGCAATTATGGGTAACAGAAAATCTGAACCATAAAGGGGATGGACTTGAAATAAAGTCTGAGTCACAATGATGATTCCAAAAGGAAGAGTTGTGGCATCATAAGGTTCATTATATGAATAAAGGACTCAAACTATGATCATTCAACTATGTAATATTAATCATAAATACTCTCAAGAGCACCAATTTTTACTTATTGGCACAACTTACCACCCTTAACCAAACAGTTCCATGATCTTAATTGTGATTCAGGTTTATTTCTTTTAAATTGTGATTTTTACTCAGATATCTCACTTAATGGTTATTTTATACTTACATTAGAAAAAAAAAACTTATTATTGAATCATCATCGCAATAAAATTATGTAAATCTTATGTATCATTATTTATCCTTATCAAAATCACTTTAAGAAAAAAATAAGGGGTGGGTAAACTTATTTCTTACACTATCCCTTATAGTGAAAGTTTTGGGGGAATGAGAACATATTCTCTTCAGAATTAACAAACCAACTCAAGATATTTAAATGGAGAGGGGGGCCCTCATCCAAAACAAATATTATTATTAAAAAAAATATCAATAAATTAATATTAAAATCAATTTTAAATCACCTTATTATTACAATTTTTTATTTTTTTTTCATTTCTTTATAACAGGTATAATTCAGGAATACAAAAGAACAAAAGGACATAAATTATTTTGAAGAAATAGCAAGAGAATTGGGAAACAACTTATCATAGGACAATTATTCAGAATACTGAAAATGCAGAAGATTATTTATGAAGAAAAGCAGGAGTTCCTTATGGATTGACTTTTGGACAGAACAAGACCTTGGACACTTCTTTGATTCTGGATTGAAACTCAATTGGAATTCAAGAATCACTGGCCAGGATTTATGGACTGAAGGTTGACTCACCGGATTGATTATTGACCAAGAACTCACTCAACATGATGGACCAGCAAGATGATGTAAAACATTCAACTCAAATTGCCCTTGGGATCTTAAAGAAGCTTGAAGACTCAAGAGGTCCTCAGCATGACACTAAACTGCTTCCCCTGTAGACTTGGGCAGGGAAAATTATAAAAAAAACAAACAAAAATAACAGCCAAGAAGCTGGAGGGGATTGTCCTAGTCAGGAGTAGTGCTGAAGGACCATCTTTATCCTTAGCATGACAATAAACTTCTCCCTTTGTGTAACAGGAACAAGGGGTTTCACAGGTGTTTAGCATTATCAAATTGGTCAAAATGAACAAAGTGAAGTCTCAAGCCATCAAGTAAGACAAGAAAATTCCTTATCAAGAAATAAAACAACCAGAAGAATCTTGCACCAAGTGGGAATCATGAAGATTGAAGAATAAAACAAGAGTCAAGTGGAATCCAAATTCAAGCTCAAAGGAGCTCAAGAATCAAGATAAGCCCTTGGATTAGACCAGGAGGTCCTTGCATGACTTAAACTGCAGGACTTGCATACCTAATATACAGGGGTTACACACCTAGTTGTGGGTCCTGTATGACCTTAAACTACATTTTTTTTATGGAAGAAAGAAGAAAGAAGAATTGTGAAGACCTCAATATTTCAGGACACTAGCAAATTCTTGGAAATAACTGAAAAATAACTAACTGAAGGTGAATCAACAAATTTTAGCAGCAAAATACAAATCAGTCCTGAAGAAGGTGAGACCAGTTGATGAGCCAATGCCTCAAGACCTTAACCCACCTTTGGAAAGACCACCTTTGTCAAGAGATCCTTATGAAACACCCTTATCACCAAACCCACTTGTATTTCAAGAAACCTTCAAGGTCACCCATGAAAGACTGCAAGCAGTCAATTTTGGCCCACCAGGATGGTTATCAAATAAAGAAATCAATTTACTCAAAAATGTCATTACCTTAAGGGAAAAAGCAATAGCTCTCTGTGAAGAAGAAAGAGGATTACTCAAACACTCATATGGGAAACCTTACAAGATACCAGTAATACCTCATGAACCTTGGCAGAAGAAACCAATTCCCATTCCCAAATAAATTTTACCTCACTTTACTGAATTAATAAGAGAAAGAATCAGGACTGGACTCTATGAGCAATCCACCTCAAGCTACACAAGCCCAATCTTTTGTGTGGCCAAATCAAATGGGAAACTCAGAATTGTCCATGACCTTCAAGAACTCAACAAAGTCACCATCAAGGATGCTGGCTTACCACCTCATATTGAAGAATTTGTAGATGCATTTGCAGGAAGAGCATGCTATGGACTAGGAGACATCATGGGAGGATATGATGAAAGAGAATTAGATGACACTACAAGACCCCTCACTACTTTTGAAACACCACTTGGAAGGATGCAACTCACAAGACTACCCCAAGCAGCCACTAAATCAGTAGCAGTATACCAAGCCCAAATGACCTGGATACTTCAAGAAGAAATACCAGAAAGTGTAGGAAATTTCATTGATGATGGAGGAATAAAAGGACCAAGATCACTTTACAACCAAGAAACACTACCAGAAAACCCCTCAATCAGAAGATTTATATGGGAATATGCCATAACCTTAGAAAGAATTTTATTCAGGATTGAAGAAGCAGGACTTACTATCTCAGGATCAAAGTTTGCATGCTGTGTTCCAGCTTTGGACATAGTAGGGCATGTTGTATCATTCAAAGGAAGAACAATCTCAAAACAAAAGATCAACAAGATTCAAAATTGGCCAACACCTCTCAACAAAAAGGAAATAAGAGGATTTCTTGGTCTTTGTGCCTATGTAAGAATGTTTATTGAAAACTTCTCACAAGTTGCATCACCACTCAGAAGGCTCACCAGAGAAGATGTTGACTGGGATTGGGATCAAAAATGTGAAGAAGCTTTCCATAAGCTCAGAAGAATAGTTGGAGAAGAAATAACCCTCAAGAAATTGGATTATGACAAAGGAGCAGGAAAAATTAAGCTAGCAGTAGATACAAGTTACATTGCTGCAGGAGCAGTACTCACTCAAGAAGACAAAGAAGGAAAGGACAGACCAGTATTATATGAATCAATAACTTTTTCAAAATTGGAATCAAAATACTCACAACCCAAATTGGAACTCTGTGGAGTTGCAAGAATTCTCAAGAAGCTACAAACCATACTTTGGGGACAACATTTTGAATTACAGGTTGATGCCAAGGCTTTAATTGAAATGATCAACACCCCTTGCTTACCCAACGCCCCCATGACAAGATGGGTGGCTTTCATTCAGCTATTTTCCTTTGATTTGGTACACAAACCAGGGAAGACTTTCACTATGCCAGATGGGCTATGAAGAAGACCAAAAAACTCAGAAGAAGAAGATGAAGATGCACCAGAATTTGATGAAGAAGAAGATTGGATCAAGCCACACCGTGGATTTGGGGCTAAGACTATAAATTCACTCAATTTTTGAGGAATACAGGTACCAACCAAACAAGAAGGATTTTGGAAGAGAATGCAAGAATACTTAAGTACAATGAAAAAGCCACAATCAAGAAAAGATGAAGAGTTTAGAAGGATAAAAAGAAGGTCATCCAACTTTTTCTTGGAAGATGGCCAACTCAAAAGAAGAAATAACCCAAACCCCCAATTGGTGATATCAAGTCAATAAATTCAAAGCTACATTTTCAAGTCACTTCATGAAGACATGGGCCACAGAGGGGAAAATGAAACTGATAGAAGAATTAAGGCAAGATTTTGGTGGGAAGGAATGAAGAAATCAGTCAAGAAATGGGTTCAATCTTGCCTGGCCTGTCAAAAGAGAAGTCAAAACTTACAAAGGGAACAAGGAAAATCTACAGCAACATCAACAATATTTGAGAGGGTCAGTATGGATGCAGTCCATATCAAATCTGGAAGATGGAAGTATATGGTTGTGGCAAGAGATGATTTTTCAGGATGGCCAGAAACAGTTGGACTAGTTAAATTAACAGCAAAAGCAGTTTCAGAATGGTTCACCTCAGAATGAATATGCAGGTATGGCTCACCAAAAGAAGTAACTGTTGATGGGGGGCCAGAGTTTAGAAAAGAATTGCAAGATGCAGTAAAGAAAGCAGGATCAAGGATCAGAGTCACCACACCATATTACCCAGACTCTCAAGGAATGGTTGAAAGGGGCCATAAGCAACTCAAAGATGCATTAGTCAAGATGTGTGGAGAAAATGGAGGAAAATGGAAAAAATATCTACCTTTGGTTACATTGGCTGACAGAATCTCAACTAAAAGGACAACTGGTTTCTCACCATATGAACTCCAATTTGGACAACTACCAGTATTACCAATTGACATTGAAACAAAAACATTTTTAGCAGTAGAATGGCACAAAATATCCACAACTGAGGGATTACTGGAAGCCAGAGCCAAACAGTTGGAAGGAAAAGAAGAAATGAGAAGAAAAGCAGCAGAAAAACTCAAAAAATCAAGGGAAGACTCAATGAAATATTGGGATAGAAGAATGGCACACCAACTAAGATCACCACCCAATCCAGGAGATTTGGTCCTGGTTTACAACAAAGCAATAGAAACTAATTGGGGACTACTTTTCAAGAACAAATGGAATGGACCCTACAGAGTAATCAGACAAATAAGCAATGGACCATATGAACTTGAGGAACTTGATGGAACAGAATTAGCAAGAAGATTTGCAGCATCTCAAGTCAAGAGGTTCTACCCAAGAGGAAAGTTGATAAACACAAATGAAGACACAGAAGAAGAACACAGTGAAGAAGATGAATCAATAAATGAGGAAGAGGTATTTGAGGAGACCACAGAATCAGATGAAGAATAGAGAGCTGTCACCTGGAATGCTGGGGACAGCATTAAATGGAGAGGGGGATGTGGTATTCCATAACATTTTTTGTCACCAGGC
Organism: Austropuccinia psidii; assembly: GCA_023105745.1. NCBI lineage: Eukaryota > Fungi > Basidiomycota > Pucciniomycetes > Pucciniales > Sphaerophragmiaceae > Austropuccinia > Austropuccinia psidii. The sequence goes on along the minus strand of JALGQZ010000001.1, from coordinate 73,240,227 downwards.
TCAAGCTCATAGTACCCCAAGACAGCAGTAAATCCAACCTACAGGCAGACTTAAACTCAAATTTTACACCAAAAGGTCAATTTTACAGCAAGAAGCTGAATTTAACTCATCAAACCATGGCACAGGCACCAAAGGGCAGTGTATGTGTTCAACTAAATTATTCAATATCATTATGCATATGTAAAAATCAAGTTAAATATAGCAAACTAGTTACAACAAAGAAGGTACCACCCTTTAAATTACACACCCCACCCAGCCTTACACCCCCTTACAGCCACAGGACTCATGCAGAAAGAAAATGACACATGCATTAGTTACACAGCCAACTTGCATTCAAAGTCACATGATGCAAAGCCCAGCCCCATGGAATTCCTGCAACTCATTTATGACACAGCCACAGGAGTACCTTATCTTATATCCAAAGTAACCCCACTTTAAGCCTTAAAACAGAATCAGATTTATTTACACCACTCATCAACTCATGCAAACCAAAGCTAGTTACAACAGGCTGCATGCAGTGCACAATTTTAATTAAATCTCAACCACATGACTATGCACAGCATGTGTCAAACTCAAAAATCACATCATCTCATACATAACAGTAAATTCACCAGTGCAAGAAATTATCACCTGACTTCATGTTAAAAAAGAAAAAAAACAACCATGACACTTGCATAAATTACACAGCCACTTCTACCAAACTTAAAATAGGACATATGCAAAGGAATTACAAGGTCATCATGTGATACTGAATCCACCAACAGAATATCATGTGACAGACAAGAGGCTGTGCACAAAAAAAATCCTGAGCCAAAAATGAAATCACCTCATGCATGCAAGGAAAATCCAAGAATATCACATCATAATCAGTCCACCAAAAGATAATCATGTGATAAATGGAGGCTGTGCAGAGAGAAAATTATCACCAAACCTTAAATCACCTGACCCATGCAAGAAAGGTCCTCACCAAAAACAGAGTCACATGATGAAATCAAGAGCAATTAAAGTGGAAAAAGACAGCTCCCATGGAGGGCCCCCTGGGCTCCCAAAAGGTATAAATAGAGGGGCTCTCTCCCCCAAATTTCAAAATTCCCCCATGCAAATTATATCCCATGCAAATTATATCCCCTGAGCATTGAAAGCACAGCAATAATTCATCCCTCACCTGGGAGGTAGTCCAGTATATTATAGTAAAATTACTTGCCCAGTATCTAAGCTTAGTGGAAGTATAGTGTTGAAGATTACCCAGTAGCTAAGCTCAGTGGAATCTTATTATTAAAAAAAAGAAATCATCCAGTACCCAGAATTAGGATTGCTACTTTATTAAAATATTTTATCCACTAAACTTAACACAATTTATCAAGACTTAAAAATAACTTACCCCTTTAAAAATCTCATATCAAAGAATCTTACCTTTTTGTACCAAATACAGTTTTATCTTATTATTAACCACTCTTAAAAAAATAACAAACCTTTAAAAATTATTTTACTATATTATAACTTTAAGTTAACAAAATTACCTTTATCAAACTCATCAAATTTTCCATAAAGCCTTAAATAACCCATCTTACCAAGGATTTATCACCAATAAGAAACCACTCACCGCAATTTAACCAAAAAAAATTAAAATTAAACAGACAAGTATTTCATTAAAATCTCAAAGTTAACCAAAATTACTGACATTATTTTTCATATTATTTATTGAATAGGTCTGATCTGAGACTGCTGAATTTTGTCTTCTGCAGTCGTAAAGCCACTTACTAATTTTATTTTGGTTAGTGAGCTCCAAGGAAGATTTTGTTCAGTATTTTAGGAGGGGCAGGCAATACACCCTTGCCACCCTTGGTTACAGGAGTTATTAGCAATTCAAAACTAGTTACCTGTGATTTCCCCCTCCAGGTACTGCCTCATTTTAATCCCACACAAGAGGAGTTCCCACAATGTGAGTTTGAGTTCAAAGTGAGAAATTAAAAGACTGTTTATTGTAAATGGGTGAGGTAGAGGGTATTCCAGTATACACATATATGAGCGCTATTACTAGTAGTGTATTTAATGTAAAAAAACAAAATTTGAAGAAAAATCCCAATAAGATAAGATTGAAACAAGATAAAAATGCAATGAAAATACGCCAGAATCAAGTAAAATTAAATTGAAACAAATATTGGAAGAAAACTGAATTTAAGATGAAATTCAATTAAAATTTAAGAATTGAGACAAAATTCTAAACAAATTGAATTTCAAATAAAACAAAAAATGAATATCACTAAAATGAGATTCAATTAGAAAAAACCACAATTAAATAAGAATTCAAAGAAAAAGTAAAATACTTGACATGAAAATAGAAATAAAAATAAATTGGATTAAAATCTCAATAAATGAAAAGAATTGAAAAACTAACATATAATCAAAATGAAAATTTCCAAAAACTCCAAAAAAAGACATAAAAAGGATTTAAAATTAAAATACAAACCAAAAAAAATATGAAATAAGTTGAATAAATCAAATAAATAAAACAAATAAACTGAGTAAAATGAATAAAATAAATAATATAGATAATATAGATAATATAAATAATATAAATAAAAAAAACAAGATAAGCAAGATAAATAATATAATAAAATGAAAAAATAAAGAAAATAAATAAATAAAAAGAAAAAAGAAAATAAACAATCAAAATAAAAGAAATAAAATACATAAAATAAATAAAGTAAATGAAATAAATAAAATGAATAAAGTAAATAAAACCAATGGAATAAATGAAATAAGTAAGATAAAGAATAAAATTAAATTATGGAAAAAGAAAAATACAATCAAACTTAAATCCGAAGGAAAATCAATTACAATAAACTTGTGATAAAATAAAATGAAATATAATATAATAAAGATTGAAGAAAAATAGTTCAGAAATAAAACCAAAATACAATAAAAAACAAATAAAAAAAATACAAATCAAATACAAATTAAATAAAAAATAAATAAGAAAATCAAGGGCAAACTAAAGGTAAAAATAAAATTAACAATCAAAATTAAATCAAAATTAAAGTTGCAATAGTAATAAAACAACAAACAAAAACCTGAAAGTGAAATGATTATTCAGTAGGAATTAAAATGAAAAATTGAAATAAAATACAAATAAATCAAATAAATTATAAACAAAAAAACAAAAAAAGTACAAAATGGAATAAAAAATAAAAACTGATGAGTGTAATGGTAGTTTTCAGAGTTGCAAACCACCCTGCCTATGTCACCTGAAGAAAAACATAATGAAGTTCCAACACCACGCGCATGAAATTCCAATGCCATACGTCAAGGTTACGTACAACTGCGTACGTCACCTTTTTGCCAGGGGTGCTTGGTAAGGAAGAAGCTCTTGCCTTGAAAGCTAGAAGTAGCCATGTCATGGGTTCAAGCCACAGAGGTAACATTCTGAAAATTTGGTAATTTTGGCAAAATCAAGTTTTGGGGAGATTTAAGAAGATTTAGCAATTTTCAGGAAGAATACAGGTAATGCAGGTCAACAAGAAATACAGCTAATCAGTCTTATGTGAATTTTCATAGAAATGTAAAACCTAACCCACTACTCAGCCCTCAAAGGCCCAAAAACCATAATCTAGTAAAATCAGCTGACTGATTAGTAATCAATTTAGTAATAGAGGTATATAAGGGTTCCAGGGCTAGAAAGTAGGGTTTGACTGTATTTGTGAGCCTTGAGGTATATTTTACATACCCAAATAGGCCACAATTATCTTAAAAATAAATTCTGAATAATGCATACCTCATAAGTCATGCATATATTCAAAATTCATTATTTTTAATTTCAGAAAAGTTGAATAACTTTTTATTGAGTAAGTAAATCCATGGATTTAAGACCAGATTTGGATTTTACACAAAAATTAACCTAGGGTAGCTCCATAGAGTGAATAAGCTCAATTTAAGTATTTGAGGTGGTAAAATGGAAAATACTTCAATACCACATCATTAATACCACATAAAAAATCCGTGAAAATTTTTGTTTTTCTTGATTTTTAGCCAAAATAATGGGAAAGTGAGAAATCCCATGTTACATATACACTAAGAATAGTGTTATGCATGTTTTGAGCACTTAATATCATGGTATTCTTACATGCACTTTTGGTACACCCATAGTGGATATCTCACTTTAAGCTTAAATTTCTATTTTGACGTGAAAAATAAGCAAATGGGACAAAAGACATCAAAGGGAGCCAGGGTACCCAACTTCTGAGGCCCCAGAGTCGTGGATAGCTCCAAAGCTTGGTTCCATGGCTCATCTTAGCCCAATTGGTAAACTAAACCTCTTTGGGAACTTGGTTACCAAGTTACATGTACTGTAAATCATAAGAAAATAGCAAATAAACTGCTATTTTGACGTGCCAAGGAGGTAATGAGCTACTTACACTCCTGTAACCATGTCAATTACTAATGACTTTCCATGGATAAACCCCAAAAGAGTAATTAAAACCCTTTTAGGACCCATATTCATTGATTTACCTCATAGCAACCAGCAAAACACTGCTATTTGCAATTCTACGTAGAAATGAGGTAAAAACTTTAAAAATTCATTAAAAATACAATTCTTAATGAATCTTTCTGAAACTTTCAGGACTAAAGGAGAACTGTATTATCTATGGTACAAGAAAAAGAATTACAGTTTTACTAGTCAAATTAAAAGTTTTACTTACAGTCCATTTTTGGCTATTCTATGTGAAACACTGAATCTTCAAAAATTAACAGTAATTACAACCTGTGATGAAATTAGCAATAACATTGATAACTTTGAGAAATCAATGATTATTTTAGAATAAAAGAAGATTTACAAGTGTTACTCCTTTTATTCTTAACCATATTGGGGTTGGTAGTCACGTAAAAGCATCAAATAAGTAATTATGATGATGTTACGTGACAATTAATGATGCAATCAATAAACCAAAAGGGTTTATTGTTTTCTCACTCACTGGTTTTTCAGTTTGCTCCATGGCACGCCTCTGTGAGCTGTCTTAGACTTAAAAGAGGCCTCCTCTTGCTGCTTTTTCCATATCATCATCATCTTATAAATTTATTAAATCATTATTACCAACAAGTAAGTATTAGTTACACTATTCTTAAGTGTTTTAAATCTTTCAAAATCAATCAGAAAGACGTGAAATCAAAGAATCCAACTATATATTGTTGTAATACTGTTATAAATCATCTTGATCCCTTAAATCCACAATTCTACGTCAAATTTCTCTACTTATATCTTTCAATAAGTTTTTTGGAGTATGAGTGAGTCATTTATATTTAATTCTTAAAGTTTTTCTCTAAAATTAGTTTTCTTCAAGAATTATTGTTAGCTGGCGCCTCTTTTGTGGCTTCCAGACTAAAGTATTAGTAATTTAATAAACTAATTTGAAGTGGAATACTATTAATTTTAATTTAATAGACGCGTCACTAATTTTATAACTATGTACTGTTGGTATTTAAGCTTCAACAATACTATAAATGGTAAAAGTGAATTTAATCACTTAAAAGGTGAGAGCGCTAATATTTCTAAAATAAAATGTAAGTAATTTTAATTGTAAAAATATATTTGGTTAAGAGCTCTGAGGATTAATTCAAAGAGAATTAATCCTCTTTAAATGTTGTAATTACAAATTTGAAATCAAAACAATGTAAAAGAATTCTGTTTTGAATGAAGAAAGATTTGCTATGGTAACAGGAGCAAATGTAACAACAAAATTAATGACATAGTGGGAGCATATACTATGACACATTGAGTGATTAGTCATAGAAACAAGATTTAATTCATATTATAATAATATGAATTGAGGTATTTGAAATTTATACAAAATAAAGAAAGAAAATGAGACGAAAATTTAAAGAAAGTATTTGGAGTCTGTATAGCAGGTAAAGGTTTACAAGCTTGCAGGCTCACATTTGGTAATACTAAAAAAAAATAGTAAAAAAAAAAAAAAATTTACTTATAGTAAAATGTATAGCTTTGTTGTATTTTTTTTATGATTTTCTGTATATTTTTATCTGTATGATAAAAGTTGTTTCTGTCATTTATAGAGTAATTATAAAAAAATTCTAAAATTATCATTTCGTCTCTATTCAGTATACCCTCACTGAGTTTTTCTTTTTGTAGTATTTTTGTTATTGAAACAGATAGTCTACTAATATGATAATCTGAATTTAGTAGGTAGTAAATATCTGCTTTATTGTCAATGTAAGTGGTAATATTTTTCAATGTGATTGATACTCTTTCTTTTGTTGAAATAGGTTGATTGTTTATTTTTCTTTCGATGTAATTTACAATCTTAATCAATATAGTTTCTTCTTCATTTTCAGTAACAGTCGCATCTATTGTTTCTTCTTTATTTTTAGTAGCAGTCGCATCTATTATTTCTTCTTGATTTTTAGTAGCAGTCGCATCTATTGTTTCTTCTTTGTTTTCAGTAATAGTCGTATTTGTTGTTTTTGTTTTAGTACTAGTATCATTGTTTGCTTTGATAGTGCTTGCCTTAGTCTTTGTTCTATCAATACAAGGAACATTGCTAGTCTTACTTGTAATAATGGTTTTTTGAACTAGAGTATCATTCAATATAGGCGGCTTGCCGGCTTTAGATGTCCTACCATTATAGAAGAGACCAGATCGTGCATTTTCAGAAGAATTAGTTATTGAAACCATTGATATGGGGTCGTAAGCTGTATTTGATGAGGAGTTAATAATATTATTTCTACTGTTATCTTCTGAAGCTGTATTGGTTGTTGAATCGTCTATGAAGCTTGCTTTATGTTGATTTTTTGTTATCGTTGTTATGGTTTTTCGATCCTCATCACTCAATTGTGAGCATTTATGTCGAAAACACTTCAAATTCAACTCTTTGGTGGTCCTGGGACTTTTGGATTGAAGATTTTCTGTAGGAGACAGTGATAAACTATCATAACTACAAGATTTACCTTGGAAATGGTCCCTTCTCCAGGCTTCCGACCGAGTTGTAGGTTTTCTTCCCCGACGACGAGAGGTAGAATAGTTAAAAGAGTAGTTACTGGTCATCATTTTGGATAGATGACCAGTAACAATGCTTATGTCTTTCATGAACAAAGACAAGCGTTGAAAAGCTTCAATTTCAGGGGGGACCATGGTCATCGAAACTTGATTGTTGGTGTTGGAGGATGGTACTGATGGTTCCAACAAGTTTTTGAGAAAAAAATAGCTTTGGTATTAAGTCTTCAAAGCTATAGAGTAATAATAAAAATTAGAATCAGTATTGTAACGTTGATTCTTGATTTTTGATGAAAGAGTTAGTTATAGAAAAACTATATATTATTAATTAGGTATTCCAATCGTCTAATTAATTTATTAGATATAATTAATTAATTAATCAAATCTAATCTAAATTTTAATATATTAAATGTTAGCTGGCGCCTCTTTTGTGGCTTCCAGACTAAAGTATTAGTAATTTAATAAACTAATTTGAAGTGGAATACTATTAATTTTAATTTAATAGACGCGTCACTAATTTTATAACTATGTACTGTTGGTATTTAAGCTTCAACAATACTATAAATGGTAAAAGTGAATTTAATCACTTAAAAGGTGAGAGCGCTAATATTTCTAAAATAAAATGTAAGTAATTTTAATTGTAAAAATATATTTGGTTAAGAGCTCTGAGGATTAATTCAAAGAGAATTAATCCTCTTTAAATGTTGTAATTACAAATTTGAAATCAAAACAATGTAAAAGAATTCTGTTTTGAATGAAGAAAGATTTGCTATGGTAACAGGAGCAAATGTAACAACAAAATTAATGACATAGTGGGAGCATATACTATGACACATTGAGTGATTAGTCATAGAAACAAGATTTAATTCATATTATAATAATATGAATTGAGGTATTTGAAATTTATACAAAATAAAGAAAGAAAATGAGACGAAAATTTAAAGAAAGTATTTGGAGTCTGTATAGCAGGTAAAGGTTTACAAGCTTGCAGGCTCACAATTATCTTTATAATTATTCTTGCAAAAGATAATTATATATTAAAATAATTTTATTATTTTAATAAAAGAAGTTTTTATTATTAAATTCTTCTTGTAATTGATTCTTGTAGACAATTACTGCTCACTGTTATAATCACTAGTAGTGTATAACAAGTGAAAGAAATAATTTTACAATTATTTAATTGTGGTTATAATAATTTTTATTATTATATTTCATAAGAACAGACATAGTACTGTTGATTAATAGTAATATTATCATCAGTTTCATAGTCACATCTTACATTTGGGGGCCTGGCCATGATTTTATCCATAGACTTGGCTTTAATCATATTCTAGACTTCATTTTTTGTGTTCAAAAAACCACCATACCTACCACATCTTACATTTGGGGGCCTGGCCGTGTTTTTTGAACCTTGTACCCTTAATTAATATATTTTTAAACTCTAAAATATATTTAATTAATTTTTTTTCTTTCAATTTCAAGTTAAAATATTTTTATTTTTGAAATTGTTTTAAAAATCTTTTTCATTGAGGAATTTGGTTTAATTTTATATTGTTTTTACACGTGGCTTTTTCACATCCAAAAACTTATAAAATTATTCTTTGAGTTACTCGGAATTAATTTTTATTCAAAATCTTAAATTTTAAATTTTTTTCTTTAAAAAGAATAATTTTTTTAATATTAAAAAATATAAAACTTATAAAAAAATCTTAAAAAATATTTTAAAAAGTATAAAAAATAATTTTTTTTTCTTTTATAATTTCTTTTTAGTGTCTTTAATCAAATACTGTGCAGCTGGCAACAGACTCAGTAAAAGATATATCACTAGTCCAGAATCTTCAGAAGCAGAATCTGAAGACAGTATTGAGGTGCAGATTGCTAAAAGAGGCACCTTATTTAACTCAGAAAAAGCTAAATTACCACCAAAAGGTGTGTATTTTGTCTTATATTTTCACCTTTTATCTTTAAATTGACGTGAAAATGGTGCATACCAGAAACGGAAGCAACTATTCAGTCCAGCCAGATGGATGTGGACAAGGAAGAGGCAAGACCAAATCCAGAAGTGTCAAGTATTCCACAAGAAAGACACATTTGGAGGATGCCAGAGTTGCCCCCCATTCCCCAAGGTCTGTACCAACAGATTTTGACATGAATTCTGAGCCTGAACTAATTTATGATAATAATTCCAGGGCTGAACTATTTTCAAGTGGCAGAAATAGAAATATATCAGAGCCAGTACAAAAATTGGTTCAGAGCAGCCAAAGAAGAGGAGTGGGAAATCTGCCCAAGCCTTTGGCAGGGGGCCATGAACTCCTACTTACACATCAAGAGCTTTCTGGGTCAGGAGAAGACCATAGAACTCTTAGGAGGATGGAGCCCCCTGTCTTGCAAAGACAAGGTCAAAAAGATAAAGAATTGGTTGAAGAACCAGAGTCTTTTATCCATAGACCAGAAGAAAGAGTTGGAAATGACTCCAACTTTGGAGACAGAGGCACCAGTGGCATCTACCAGCTCCAAACCAGCTCCAGAAGCATCCAAGGACAAGCCCAAAGGACCTCAAAAGAAACAGAGAGGTCCCAAGAACCATCAAGGCAAGGGCAAAGGCAAAGCCAATTGGCATAGACCTTACCCACAAGGGTACAGGATCCCCAGATTGGAGCCTTCAGCAGTGGACAGTGTCTTCAATATGGCCAGAACTCTTATGGAATTTACAGCCAAAGAGCAGGAAAGGATGAACAGAACTTTTCCACGCAAATAACTGATGTACATAGAAGTATTAGTGTAGAAATTGGCAAACTTGAGTCAAAGTTAAAGCAAATTACATTAGACATCAATGAATTAAAGAAAAATGACAAACAGCATTCTGAATGGCAACAATTGACAAGTGTCACCCTTGAGTCAATTGACAATGCTTGTGAAAGAATTGAGAACCAATGTCAAAATAATAACACAGAGGATCTTTCCATTCTTAAAGTAACTGATAGACTTAAAACTCTTGCATACCATGTCTTACAAATAGTTGAGAACACTAATCAGTTTGCTATACATTTAGCAAAAAGTGACAGTGAAAGGCAGAAGCTAAAGAATGAAATAATTGCAAGTGTGGAACAAATTCATAAGAATCATGAACCACATATGCCAAGACATTCTACACCTTCGACTGAAGAAAAACTTTCTGTTAAAGAAATTCCTAGAGAGGACAAAAGACCAGAAAGACCTGTCTTGAAGTGTCATAAATGTGGAAGTACTTCACATTTAGCCAACACTTGCCCTAAAAAGACAAAAATCAATGAAGTCCAAGTCATTGAAGAAATTCAGTGCACTGAAGAGAAGGAAGAATCTGATCAAGACTCTGCAATCTCTGAAGACACACCAGTGGAGGACTATCCCATTGAAAACATCACAGCTTTCTTTGAGGTCACAGAAGTCCATACCCACTTGCCACAATATAGTGAAGACTGCTGTAACCTGATCAATATACAGGATGCCAGAATTTGTAACACAAAACCTGCTAAAGGCAAAGGTTACACTGCTGGAGCCTCCTGTATCACATCAGTTTTGATTAATGATATTGAAGCCAAAGTAAATTTGGATACAGGGGCATTCTGCACTTGTGTAGGCAAAGATTATATCCAAATTATACTTCCAGAATGGAAAAACCATCTATTACCAATAGAAGGTGTACAATTTAGCAGTGCTAGTAACAATATGTACCCATTGGGCATATTAGACACTAATATTGTGTTCCCACATCCTGCAGGAAGTATAAGAATGAAAACTGAGATTGTGGTAATGGATAATTGCACATCTCAGCACATCATTCTTGGAAATGATTACTTGAATATTTATGGTATTGATATCAACAACCATAAAGACAGATATTTCACAATTGGGGATAACAAAAGACAAAAATTTGCTTTCTCCAATATGCCAAAACAGATATCTGTAGTATCCTCTGTCAAAGATACTTACAAAGATGAATTTGTGTCTAAACAACTTGTTGAAGCACAAATTAATCCATCATTGTCACCAAAGATGAGAAATGAACTTATTGATGTATTATATACATACAATAATGCATTTGCATCTGATAATGAACCATTAGGTGCTATAAGAGGACATGAAATTGATATTACTCTTAATATTGATAGACCATATCCTCCAGTACTTAGAAGACCAGCTTATCCAGCCAGTCCCAGAGCTAGAGAGGCCTTGGAAAAACATATCCAAGAGTTAATCCAACTTGGTGTACTAAGGAAAGTAGGCCATAATGAGGAAGTTGAAGTGACAACACCTGTTATTATTGCTTGGCACAATGATAAATCAAGAATGGTTGGAGATTTCAGAGCATTGAATACCTACACAGTTCCAGATAGGTATCCAATCCCAAGAATTCAAGAAACCCTGACTCAATTGTCTAGAGCTAAGTATATAACATCAATGGATGCATTGAAAGGCTTCCATCAAAATGTTTTGACGCCTAAAGCTAGGAAATTACTTAGAATTATCACTCACTGTGGTATTTATGAGTATCTTAGAATGCCATTTGGAATTAAAAATGCTCCATCTCATTATCAAAGAATGATGAATACCATCTTCCCCACAGAATTGTCTGAAGGATGGCTTATCATTTATATTGATGATATTATTATATGTTCTGACTCATGGTCTTTGCACCTTGAAAGACTTGCAAGAGTACTTCACAAAGTTGCAGAAGTGAATATGAAAATTTCACTTAAGAAATGCAATTTTGGATTTGAAGAACTCAAAGCATTAGGACATGTTGTTTCTGGTTTAAGCTTGGGAATTGACAAAAATAAAGTAGCAGCAGTGTTACTTAAGCCAATACCCCAGAATAAAAAAGAAATGATGTCTTTTCTTGGATTTGCTAGTTACTACAGGCAACACCTGAAGGATTTTGCAATTCTAGCCAAATCACTTTATAGAATCTGTGATCAACAGACTGTATTTGAGATGACACAGGAAAGGATCAAAGCTGATGAGAAGATAAAGAAAGCTCTTACAGAAGCACCTTTACTCCTCATGCCTGACTGGAATATTCCTTTTAAACTGTACATTGATGCATGTGGAGATGGATTAGGGGCAGCCCTACATCAATTCCAAATTATTGATGACAAACCTACAGAAGGACCAGTTTGTTTTATCTCAAGACAAATCAAACCAACAGAAGCCAGATATGGTGCAAGCCAAATGGAATGCTTATGTTTGGTATGGGCACTTGAGAAACTACACTATTATCTTGATGGCAGTGTTTTTGAGGTGATAACTGACTGTAATGCCGTAAAATCACTTCTTAACATGAAAACTCCCAACAGACATATGTTGAGATGGCAAATAGCCATTCAAGAGTATAGAGGAAACATGACTATAGTTCATAAAGCAGGAAACATTCACAAGAATGCTGATGGACTTAGTAGATGGGCGCTAGCCAACACTCCTGATAACCCAGCTTATGTACCTTTGGAAGCAGAACCACAGATTCCAATTGAAGGCATTAACATAACTGATATTGGGACTGAATTCTTTGAAGAGGTCAGAGAATCTTATAAACAAGACAAGAATTGCCATATCTTGACTTCTTTATTGGATAAAGACTGCAAAGACACATCTTTGGTTAATGCACTAGATGAAGTTTGGAAAAATTCCTATTCTGAAGGAAGATTTCACTTGTTTGATGGGATTATTTACCATAGAACAAAACATTCTTGTGTAATGACACTGTGTAGTAGATTGCTTATCAATACCATTCTTCATGAATGCCATGATAGCATTTACTCTGGACACCTTTCAGAAGACAGAACACTTGAGAAAGTGAAAAACTGGCCTTGGTGGCCATCTTGGAGAAAAGAAACCATTGAGTATTGTCATACCTGTGATAGATGCCAAAAAGCAAACAAGAGTACAGGCAAGAAATTTGGATTGATGATCCATATTCAAGAACCAAAATCCCCTTGGGAAGTTGTTCACATGGATTGGGTCACAGCACTTCCTCCAAGTGGTGACAAAAGTTATAATGCTTGTTTAGTCATTGTAGACAGATATAGCAAAACTCCCATATTCTTACCATGTCATAAAGATGACACAGCTATGGATACAGCTCTTCTTTTATGGAATAGAGTTATTTCCCATACAGGATTATTTAAGAATATCATAAGTGACAGAGATCCCAAGTTCACATCTGCACTTTGGACCAATCTTCATAGATTGTTTGGGACCAAGTTATCATTCTCTACAGCATATCACCCTCAAACAGATGGGATAGCAGAGAGGATGATTCAAACTTTAGAAGACATGATCAGGAGATTTTGTGCTTATGGGTTAGAATTCAAAGACTCAGATGGCTTTACTCATGACTGGTGCACTCTGATACCTGCACTAGAATTGGCATATAAGACATCAGTCCATTCTTCCACAGGACAAACTCCTGCTATGTTAGAAAAAGGATGGAATCCAAGACTCCCAGCAGACACACTGAGGAAAGACTTGATTGACATTCATCCTACAGCTTCCAGCTTCAAATTAATGCTTGATAAAGTAAAACATCATGCAAAACAAAGTATGGATGATGCTTTTGATTATGCAAAGCAGAAGTGGGACAAGAGTCACAAAGTACCAGACTTCAAAGTAGGGGACTTAGTTCTAGTTTCAACCTTGAATTTTAATAATATCAAAGGCCCAAAGAAACTTAAAGATTCTTATGTAGGACCTGTTGTTATTGTTTCCTTACATGGAACCAATGCAGTTCAAGTGGAATTGAGTGGTGAATTGGAAAATAAACACCCCACCTTTCCAGTCAGCTTGATAAAAACTTATCAACCAGCTGATAAAGAACTGTTTCCTTTAAGGAACCCAACTCCTTTAACTGTACCACCAGTGGAACAGAATGAAGATAAAAAGATTAAGAAAGTTATCAAAGAAAGGAGACTCAGGGGTAAAAATCAAAGAGAATATCTTGTCAGATATAGAAATCCAGTACATGAAGATGAATGGCTGGCAGAATCAGATATACCTGACTCAGATAAACTTTTGAGAAGATTTAGACATGAAAGAAGGCCACAAGCCTGAATATGTCTATAAAATGTGCTTTAATTACTTGATCTGAGTAATGTGAAGAGGTTGGACAGTGGACATTAACCCCCTTTGGGGCCTTATTCTTTTATCATTAATAAAATTGTAGTACAATTTTATTTTTTGGTGGGAGGGAATGTGAGCCTTGAGGTATATTTTACATACCCAAATAGGCCACAATTATCTTAAAAATAAATTCTGAATAATGCATACCTCATAAGTCATGCATATATTCAAAATTCATTATTTTTAATTTCAGAAAAGTTGTATAACTTTTTATTGAGTAAGTAAATCCATGGATTTAAGACCAGATTTGGATTCTACACAAAAATTCACCTAGGGTAGCTCCATAGAGTGAATAAGATTAATTTAAGCATTTGAGGTGGTAAAATGGAAAATACTTCAATACCACATCATTAATACCACATAAAAAATCCATGAAAATTTTTGTTTTTCTTGATTTTTAGCCAAAATAATGGGAAAGTGAGAAATCCCATGGTACATATACACTAAGAATAGTGTTATGCATGTTTTGAGCACTTAATATCATGGTATTCTTACATGCACTTTTGGTACACCCATAGTGGATATCTCACTTTAAGCTTAAATTTCTATTTTGACGTGAAAAATAAGCAAGGGGGACAAAAGACATCAAAGAGAGCCAGGGTACCCAACTTCTGAGGCCCCAGAGGCATGGATAGCTCCAAAGCTTGGTTCCATGGCTCATCTTAGCCCAATTGGTAAACTAAACCTCTTTGGGAACTTGGTTACCAAGTTACATGTACTGTAAATCATAAGAAAATAGCAAATAAACTGCTATTTTGACGTGCCAAGGAGGTAATGAGCTACTTACACTCCTGTAAACATGTCAATTACTAATGACTTTCCATGGATAAACCCCAAAAGAGTAATTAAAACCCTTTTAGGACCCATATTCATTGATTTACCTCATAGCAACCAGCAAAACACTGCTATTTGCAATTCTACGTAGAAATGAGGTAAAAACTTTAAAAATTCATTAAAAATACAATTCTTAATGGATCTTTCTGAAACTTTCAGGACTAAAGGAGAACTGTATTATCTATGGTACAAGAAAAAGAATTACAGTTTTACTAGTAAAATTAAAAGTTTTACTTACAGTCCATTTTTGGCTATTCTATGTGAAACACTGAATCTTCAAAAATTAACAGTAATTACAACCTGTGATGAAATTAGCAATAACATTGATAACTTTGAGAAATCAATGATTATTTTAGAATAAAAGAAGATTTACAAGTGTTACTCCTTTTATTCTTAACCATATTGGGGTTGGTAGTCACGTAAAAGCATCAAATAAGTAATTATGATGATGTTACATGACAATTAATGATGCAATCAATAAACCAAAAGGGTTTATTGTTTTCTCACTCACTGGTTTTTCAGTTTGCTCCATGGCACGCCTCTGTGAGCTGTCTTAGACTTAAAAGAGGCCTCCTCTTGCTGCTTTTTCCATATCATCATCATCTTATAAATTTATTAAATCATTATTACCAACAAGTAAGTATTAGTTAAACTATTCTTAAGTGTTTTAAATCTTTCAAAATCAATCAGAAAGACGTGAAATCAAAGAATCCAACTATATATTGTTGTAATACTGCTATAAATCATCTTGATCCCTTAAATCCACAATTCTACGTCAAATTTCTCTACTTATATCTTTCAATAAGTTTTTTGGAGTATTAGTGAGTCATTTATATTTAATTCTTAAAGTTTTTCTCTAAAATTAGTTTTCTTCAAGAATTATCTTTATAATTATTCTTGCAAAAGATAATTATATATTAAAATAATTTTATTATTTTAATAAAAGAAGTTTTTATTATTAAATTCTTCTTGTAATTGATTCTTGTAGACAATTACTGCTCACTGTTATAATCACTAGTAGTGTATAACAAGTGAAAGAAATAATTTTATAATTATTTAATTGTGGTTATAATAATTTTTATTATTATATTTCATAAGAACAGACATAGTACTGTTGATTAATAGTAATATTATCATCAGTTTCATAGTCACATCTTACAGTATTCCACAGCCAAATGTCACAAAAGTGTCATGTGAATAGGTGAGATAAGAATGAACTTATTTGATTGGTCAGAAACACATCATTTCATTATAAAAAGGGAAGTGAAGCAATCTGATTGGTCAGAAATCTAGACTCATGTCACGTCACAACACATTGCCCCTGCGGATCCAAAATTAAAGTTTGCACAGCTTTTCACAGCCACCAGAGGCTGAAAATTGCTAAGTCCCCTCTTTTTTGCACTACTATGGAGGGCCCTGCGCCTATAAAGAGAGGCCCTCTCTCCCACTTTTTCCCTTTTCCCCATCTAGAAAGTTTAAATTGAACTTATGTTTACTGATCCCTCTTCTATGCGGTTATACTAGAAAGTCATTTGATAAATTAAGCCTAGTTACTGAGGTTTGTTGTTGACATAGATCAAGAGAACCAATAGTGTGAAAAGACTTCAATTCATCCCTTACTAGCAGGTAGACTGGTGCCTTATTTAATTAGGATCTTAAAGCTTGAATCTAATGAGAAAGGCGTCTCTGGAGTTTAGTGTTTAAATCCTCAAAAGGCATTTTTAGAGAGTTTCAATAGAAAACCATCAAACCAAAGTAATTTTGTAGGCTTTAAAATGCAACCTAACTATTTTTTTAATTAGTTTTGGGCTAGGTTTTGTTGTAAATGTTGTCAAATTCCTCAAAGAGAGTAATTTTGCTTGTTTCAAAAGAAAGCCTGTACAACCAAAGTAATTTTACTACTTTCAAAATAAAAGTGGATTTGTATTTATTGGGTAATGCCTAATAAATTATCATCAAGAAACAAAATCAGATACAAAATCAGATTTAAAGAATTTGGTGTTTAGTTAAGATTAATATTCAGCCTTTAACAATCAGCTAGTATTATTACCAACAAGGCAGAAGAGATTATATAATTTATTATTACAAAACAACAACAAACATAACACTGAATTACCCATATTATGATATATTATTAAATATTATTAGAGTATTAGCTTATCCATCAAATGAAAAGGGCTTGAAATTGATTTTAATCCTTTTCAAGTTTTTTATTTCAGAGAATTGGATATTGTTGTTATCCTAGCTATTAGTTTCTTTATTTATTCAAGAATTACCAAGAAAAGAATATTTTGTAGTTTTGTATTATAAAATAGTGTTTATTTTTTTTATTATATTATTTCATATATTTTTGTACAATTATTTGGTGGAATCCACTAAGCCTGCTGAAATTTTTCAAAGGATTTATTTGTTAAGCTATAAATAACCATTGTTTTGGGTAGAAAAAAGTCTGATTAGAGATTGTTGAGTCTAATATTTTCTGATCAAGCCACTATCAAGAATAAAATTGATTTGGTGAACTCAGTAAAGATAACTTAGCATGTTAGGAAGGGCAGTCTAGATTATTCTAGAACACAAGCAGAGCAACAGTTACAAGTCCCAAACAGCAATTCAAAACTGTTTTCTTATAATTTCCCCTTCCAGGTACTGCCGCATTTTTTCCCACATGCAGAGGAGTTCCCACAGTATATAAATTTTTATTTATATTTCAATTTTTATTTTGATAATACAAATGTAGTTATTTTATTTATATTTGTATCTTATTTTGTTATTTGTGGTCCTTTGGGTATATGAAAATATGTCTAAGGCTCACATTCCCTCCCCCTAAAAAAGAATATTACTTTGTAATATTGTTATTTCTAGTGTGTCTGAAGCTTCTGAGAAGCTTAGTAGCTTCAGGTATGTCCTTTTCTTCTAGGCATTCATCTTCACAAGCAGGGTTACTGTAACTAACAAGGTATTCCCTTACTTTATTGGTTCTCAACTTTCTTTCTTTGAGAACTTTGGTAATCTTCTTAACACCAGATGATTTTATAGGAGGTATAACTTGGGAAAATTTACTCCTCAAAGTAATTTTTTCAGCATCACTAGATTTATATGGCTTCATTAAGCTCACTGGAAATGTAGGATGCTTCTTGCTAAGTTCTTCAGATAATTCTAATTCAACATCATTTTCTCCATGGAGGGCCTTAATCACAAAAGGTCCTTAAAAGGAGTCTTTTAGCTTTTTACATCCTTTGCTGTTATTAAAGTTAGTGGCGGATACAAGTACTAAATCCCCCACTTTGAAATCTGGAGTGGTATGTGACTTGTCCCATTTTTCCTTAGCATATGCAAAAGAGTCCTCCATGTACCTCACTGCATGATTTCTAGCTTTTTCTAGCATTCCTTTGAATCCAGAAGCTGTAGAATGTATTTCAACCAAGTCTTTCCCCAAGGACTCTTGAGGTCATTTGGGATTCCATCCTTTTTCTAGGATAGCCGGAGTTTGATTGGTACTGGAATGAATGGATGTCTTATATGCCAGTTATATTCCTAGTAAAAGAGTACACTAATCATGGGTAAATCCATCACAATATTTGAATTCAAGGCCATATGCACAAACGTTTCTTACCATATCTTCCAAGGTTTGGATCATTCTTTCAGCCAGACCATCACTTTGTGGGTTGTAGGCTGTAGAGAAGGATAGTTTTGTCCCAAATGTTTGGTGAAGATTTTTTGATAGCTCTGAGGTGAATTTATGATCTCTGTCACTAATAATGTTTGTTAATATGCCAGTCCATGATACTACTCTATTCCACATCAGAAGAGCTCTATCCATGGCTGTATCATCCTTGTGACAAGGAAGAAAGATTTGAGTCTTCCTAAATATGTCAAAAATCACTAGGCAAGCATTATGACTTCTGTCACCCCCTGGTGGCAGGCCAGTTACCAAATCCATATGGAAAATTTCCCAAGGTCTTCCAGGTTCATGGATCTTGATCATATTTCCAAGTGTTTTTTCAGTGGATTTATTTGCTTCTTGACATCTGTCACAGGTTTTCACAATATTCTGCAACATCTTTCTGCCACATTGGCTAACATATGCAGGTTGTTACTTTTTCTCTTCTTCTGTATTCAGAAAGATTTCCTGAGAAAGGGCTGTCATGGCATTCTTTAAGTACAAGATTTATTAAGGACCTGTCCACAAATGTCATGACACATGTCTGCTTAGTTCTGTGGTAAATTATACCATCCAGTAACTGGACTCTTCCTTCATCATATGGTTTTTTCCAAATCTCATCTAAGGCATGTATCAAAGATTTTTCTTTACAGTCCTTAGTAGTTAATTGGCATAAAATTCTACAATTCCTATGCTAAGTATAACTGTTTCTTACCTCCTCAAAGAAGGTGGTTTTCAGGTCTGTAACACTGATTCCTTCTTTGGGTATTTGTGGGGAAGCTTCTCCTGGCACATAAGCAACATTATAAATAGTATTTGGTAGTGGCCATCTGCTCAGTCCATCTGCATTTTTATGAAAATTCCCATCTTTGTGAACAATAGTCATATTACCCCTATATTGTTGTATGGCTATCTGCCATCTGAGCATATGTCTGTTAGGTGTCTTCAAGTTTAAAAGTGATTTAACAGTGGTACAATTTTTTATCACTTCAAAAACACATTCCTTCAGGAAGTAATTCAATTTTTCCAAGGCCCAGACAAGGAATAAACACTCCATTTGACTTGCTCCATATCTGGCGTCAGTTGGTTTGATTTGCCTGCATATGAAACCTAGGGATCCCTCCACAGGTTTATCATTTATAATTTTGACTTGATGAAGTGCAGAACCCATTCCATCCCTTGATGCATCAATATATAGTTCAAAAGGTAGTTTAAAGTCTGGCTTCAGTAAGAGTGGAGCAGTGGTCAAGCCTTGTCTTAAAGATTCAAAGGCCTTGACTCTGTCGATAGTCATTTAAAATACTGTGTCTTTGTCACATAGTTTATAAAGAGGTCTTTGTATGGATGCAAAATCTTTAATATGTTGCCTGTAATATCTTCCAAACCCCTAAAAAGACTTAAATTCCTTTTTGTTCTGAGGCATAGGTTTTAGCAATACTGCTGCAACCTTGATTTTGTCAATTCCAAGGGATAAACCATATACTACATGTCCCAGTGCTTTGAGATTTTTAAATATAAAATGGTGTTTCTTCAAGGAGATTTTCATGTTTACTAATTGAATTTTTGTCATACCTCTGGACAATCTGTAGATGTGCTCTTCCCAACTCTTGGAACAGACAATACTGTCATCAATGTAAATGATTAACCATCCCTCTTAAAGTTCTTCAGGGAAGATTTAATTCATCATTCTTTGGAAGTTTGAAGGTGCATTTTTGATACCAAAGGGCATTCTTGAGTATTTATACACTACACAATGAACAATAATTCTCAAATATTTTCTTGCTCTTGGTGTCACCACATTTTGATGGAATCCTTTAAGTGCATCTATGGTGGTTATATACACTGCTTGAGATCTTTGAGTAAGAGAAATTTGTATTTTTGGTATTGGCTACCTATCTGGAACAGTGTCCAAGTGGACAGGTTGGTTTTTTGTCAAAATTCTGAATAATCTATATATATGTTCTTCCCAAGTCTTGGAACAGACAATAATGGCATTAATGTAAATTATTAGCCATCCTTCTGAAAGTTCTTCAGGGAACATTTTATTCATCATCCTTTGGAAGTGTGAAGGTGCATTCTTCATACCAAAAGGAATCCTCAAATATTCATATACTACACAATGACCAAGAAATCTCAAGTATTTTCTTGCTCTTGATGTCATCACATTCTGATGAAATCCTTTAAGGGCATCCATAGTGGTTATGTACACTGCTTGAGATATCTGGGTGATGGCAATTTGGATTTTTGGTATTGGGTATCTGTCTGGAACAGTGTAAGTGTTCAGAGCTCTCAAGTCCCAAACCATTCTAAATTTTCCATTATGCCGTGCCACTATGACAGATTTAGTTATTTCCGCTTCCTCATTATGGCCAACCTTTCTTATTACACCAAGTTCTGGAAGTTCTTCCATATGAATTTCCAGAACTTCCCTTTATTTAGGACTTGCTGGATACGCAGGTCCTCTTAAGAGTGGTGGATAAGGTCTCTCAATATTAAGGATGATGTCAACTTTATGACCAATAATTGCCCCCAAAGGATTTTTGTCTGATGAAAATGCTTCTCTGTGGTCATATAAAAGGGCAGAAAGTTCATTTTCTTGTCTACCAGTAAGATGAAGGCTTATTTCATCTTCATTTAACTGTTAAGATTTGAATTTCTCCAACTCTAAGCTTGCTGGTGCTACTTTGCTTACTTTAATTTGTCTTTTAAATGGTAAAAAGGCAAATTTTTGATGCTTAGTGTCTCTGATATTAAAGTATCTGTCCTTGTTGTTATGAAATTCTATGCCATACATCACCAAATAGTCATTTCCCAATATAAAATGGGTACTACAGGAACTTTCCCTAACAACAAATTCAACAGTGATTCTGAAAATTCCATTAATATCTGGAAATATGACAGTGGTATCAAAGATTCCCAATTCTTTCATTGGATTACTTGCACTATTGAATTTTATTCCATCAATTGTTAACAATTGGTCTTCAAAGTTTGATACACATGTCTTAAGAAAAGATTATCCAACACCAGAACAGCAGACTCTTGGTTCAAGTAAAGGTTTAGTGGTTTTGTCATCAATTACCAATTCTGTTATACAGGAGTTACAAGCTGTATAACCTTTTCCCCTGTTTGGTTTGGTCTTCATAATTTGTGCATCTCAAATTTTTGACAAATCAAGTTTACCATTGCTTAATTGTGGCAAGTGAGAATAAGATTCCCTTATGTCAAAGGTGGCATTTATATTTTCTATATCTTTTGAAGATTCAGGAAATATTGATGGCTTATCATTTGAATTTTCTTCAATTATATTATCTTTTTTTTCAAAATCAGGCCCTTTTTCGATTTCGATTTCATTGATTTTCCCCCTTTTTGGACATGTATTGGCCAGGTGCTTGGTTCTTTGGCAAATATGGCACTTTCTGATTATATCTGCAGATTTACACTTCACATTATCAAAATTTTCTATGGGAGTTTTGTCCACAGAATCCTTCCAAGTTGTATTAAACCTTGTTTTGAGATTCACCCTACTAAAACCAATTCTGGTTGTGGTGGTTACTTCTTCTAATATATTAATAATATCTTCTTCTCAATATTGTTCAGTAGTCCTGCTTTTGACAGCATGCTCTTAGGAACCTCCACAGTGTCTCAGAATCTTTCTGTGGATCATAAATTCTGACATGTCAGGATACAATGCTGTTAATCTGTCCTTTTGTTGGCAGAACCATGTTAAAGCTTTGTCTTGATAAGAATTAAATTTGGCAAATTCAAAGGCTGTTTCCACTTTGAACCTCCAAGCATCATTGGCTCATTTGTTGATAATTTGGGGTTTCCACCAAGTCCAACTTTGGTGTCCATGTGCTCATCTTAATTTGATATACCATCTATGTGTTTATCTGGTAACTGAGGTATTAAATCTTCCTGTTACCAATCTGTTTTGTCATTCAAAATCTTCTTTAATCATGTCAATACCTCTGATGAAGTCCATATGGTCATATTCTCCTTCACCACTGAAGTGAGGCCATTATTTACGCTTTGGTACTTCTTTCAAGAGTGCTTGGCCCATTGATGGTTCCAAATTATGAAAAGAAGTGGAAAATTCATTTTTTCACTGTGAATCTTCTGCATCCAATACTTGTGGATTGGGAATTCCTGTACCCTCATTCTGATTCAGAGGTGTAGAACTTCTTGGTTAGGTGTTCAGCATCTGTTCAATATCATTCATTTTACTGTTGCTACACATTTGGGAATTCTTTAATTCATGTTGGAAGGCTTGTATTAGAATTGCTACTTCAGATTTATAAATGTCTTCTTTATGTGTCAGTTCTTTCCATAACTCTGTTTGTCTTCTATTATCAGCAGTGACTTGATTCAATTTCATTGTTAATTTTGATACTTCTTCTTGTGAAGCATCAAAACACCTTTTCAAGCCAATTGTATATGTCTTTACTTGGGTAAATTAATTTGAAATTTCATCAAGGACTTTCTTTTAATCTGTCTTGATAATATTTGTGGTTGATTTGATTCTTGTTTCAATTATGTAATAAATATTGAATTTAGAAGATTTGTCTGTTAAGTATTTCATAATGGCAGATTGTTTATTTATCTTATTGCCAAAAGAATTCTCATTATTAGAAGTTTCAATTGTTCTTAAAAATTTCTCAAAAAACATAATTGTTTCATCTATTTAGCTCAGACTTAAGTTGTTTGTTTTAAGATTGTTACAAATAGATGAATTTTTATCAGAAACATGACTTTTTATGTCATTTACAGCTTCATACAACTCTAAAATAGCATCAAAAATGTCAAAAATCATTTCTGATATTTTAATCTGGCTTCTTTCTTTTTCTGTAATTCCATCATTTTTGTGGGCATCTGGAATACATTTTTCTTGGCATCCTTCTGAATCTTTGGGATTATGTAACCCTGGCTGTAAGGTTTGTGGCTGGTTCCTTGCCGTTTCCCTTTTTCTCAGTTTGTGGCTGCTTTTTCACGTTGAAATTGCTGCTTCTGGCTACTGGTGCTGTTTTTGGAACTTGCTTGGGTGGTGGAGGGTTGTTTTTCCTCCATTCTGCTGTTAAAAGCATCATGTTATTCTTTTCCATCAATGGATGCCATCCATTGAGTAACTTGAAAGTGTTGGGATGGCCCAGGAATTTTCTCATAGTTGGTAAGAGCCCATCCAGTTTTTCCACAGATCTTCTAGACTCCGGTACTCTTTGCGCTGCAATGCATTTTTGTAAGCCTTTTGGCTGGCTTTTTATATGTCCACTGAGGCTTCTTGTGGGGGTGTCAGCTCTGCTTGAAGGTAAAACAGTATTATCAGCTTCAGAATGACATAATTTATTAATTTGGAAGTCATCAACTGACCCTTGTCACTCTGTAACTGATTGGCTTCTGCCATAATCACATCTATGACCTTTTTGGGAGCTGCTTGAGGGGATATAGCTGGCGCCTGACCTGGTTGAAGGCATATTTTATGAGTAAAGAGCTTAAAATAGTAATTTTACATCAAAAAACATACTATTGGTCAAATTGTTTGCCTTCCAAAGGGTATTCATTCTCTCCAAGTTATTTAATTCAGAAGAACTTGTTTCTGGTTAATTATTCTGAGTTATAATATTTGTACTATTATGGTCAGAATTAACAGTACTTGCAGGAATAATGCTGGTTACTGTTGAGGCTGTTTCAATATTTTTTGTCTTACCATGTTTGAATACCATAAAATTAATGAAAAAAGCCAATTTATTAGATAAAAAAAGAATTTTTTTAAAGAGAAATGAAAAATAAAGCGTCACTTAGAATATGAAAAAAAAATATTTTTTATGGATTTTTTGCATCATATGTATTTTTTATATGTTTTGAAGTTTTTCAATATAAGAAAAAAGATTTAAAAAGAGTAAAAAATTATGTCCCAGTTAAAATATCACGGCTGGGCCCCCAAATGTAAGGTGTGGAAATGAAACTTTGATTAAAAATCAAGTACTTTTCCTGTCCTCAAAATTTGTATAAGGTAAAAAATGAAAAAAATAGTATGAAATAGTATTTTTGAGAGAAAACACACCAATTTTATTTTTTTTAACTTTTTAAGTAAAAAAAATAATATTATATTATAAACATTTATTGTTTTACCAACAATAAAATTTCTCCAAAAATACTTTACAAGAGATATTTAAGGCTACAAAAGAAATTTCTTCGAGAAAATTCACTTGGAATTAATTGAGCAAAGAACTTCGAGAAATTAACTAAAGAGCAAATTCTCTAAAGAGATATTTAAATAAACAAACCCAAAAATGATCAAAGTAAATTTGGAAAGAAAGTGACAAAGTTTACACTTATGAAAGATGCTTTAATTCACTTATGCGGTGGTTCAGAGGTAAAAATGATTATAAGAGTTACAAAGAATGATTCTAATGTTTTTTTTCACGTGGTTAAAAGGTTTAAAATTATATAAAAAGGGTGGTTGGAATGTTTTATTGATTGGTTTCACAGTGTTCAAACTAATTATAAAAGTAAAAGAGTCTAACATGAAGAGAAAAGTGGGGCAAAGAAGAGATTTTCTTATAGCCATCAATTTTCTTACTCCAAAAGTAAGATTTACTCTTTTAAGTTGTGGAAAACACTCTTAAAACAGATAAGCCAATTATGGCATCATTGAACCCTGGTTTAGACCCTTAAATCAGCCATTGCTATAGTAATACCTGGCCTAGAGCCTTCAAAACACGTAAGAATGTGTGTAAGAGATGTAGAGACCAGTTAAAACTTTTTTTACTAGGATTATTTTAACTTAAGGATGGTTTTACCCTCTTGGCAACAGTTCAAACTGCCCTGGTTGGTATCAAAACCTCAGCATCAATTGAGACACAGACACTGTGACTCAATTCCAGGCCAAAAGTGCTGAACCTTTGCATGGATTTTGACATCCCAAGCCTTTCAGCAAGGATTTTGGGGGTCTGACTCCCCTCAGAGCTAGAGTTCCTTTCCCCTCCCAGAATTAATCTTTCCAATTTATTTTTTCTTTAATTCCTCATCATGTAATACACTTGTAATTTACACGTACAATTCAACTGAGTTTTTACAGTACAAAACTGTAATAATTGATACCTCATATGTAAATTACAGTTCACTTATTTAATACATGTGCACATTTTGACATTTCAATTGAAAATACTTCAATTCCTAATAACTTCTAAACTGCACACAACACCCCAATTTTAACACAAAAATTGATGGTTAACATCACATGTGGTTAGAATAAAATTAATTTTTTGAGGATTTTCAACTCTGTATAGGTAGTATTAAAAATTTAATTTTAGCTTATTCAGAGTTGAGTTACAGAAATTTTACCCAGAGGTGACCCCACGTTATTTTTCATGAATAATCCAATGGTGAAGTGAATTTCTTATGTTCATCCATTGGATAAAAATCTATAATTTCTTTTATGTAACTTCTTACCAAGAATATTTCAAGTTCATTAATTTTATTAAAAATTCAATTTTACTTAATTTTTTGGAGTAAACATGTATTTTTATAACTTCAAAATTTAATGTAATTTTATTTTAAATTGTAATTGGATTTTTATTTTTTGTATATAATTTTGTATTTACTTTTTCATTTTTTATTTTAATAATATAAATAACTTAATTTTATTTATATTTGTATCTTATTTTGTTATTTGTGGTCTTTTGGGTATATGAAAATACCTCTAAGGCTCACACCTTCACTAAAACTCATCATCCTTCAACAAACACATATTTTGGGTACCAGTGAGATTGATTGGGATGAATCTTATTGGTCCAAAAATCCACTTTTGTATCAGAACTCAATCTCTCCTCCTAATTAAAATTATATTAATCCATCGTCCAAGTGAGAACAACAAATTAACTGATAATATCAAGACTCCTTAGCTTAGAGCCAATGGTCCTCTCACTGTTTTCTGACCTCTTTTCACCTTAAACCTCATCTTCTATGAATCTATTTTCTGAAAATATATCCCTCAATCCTGTTGACAACAGCCGTGAGCCTTTAGTGCTCCCAACTTCACCCTCAAAAGGTTCCTAACAGCACTCCACTGTAGCTGGTTCAATTATTCCAACTGAAGACCTTTCTGCCTTGGATCCATGTTATTTTACTGAAGATAACTGCCAAACTCCTGCTATCCATTCCTTGCCACCCCAGCTTGAAAAGCTTCATCTTGCATCCCCCAGCCTTTTTGCAATTGGAGATAATCTGGAGAAACAATATGAGGCCGAATTGGTGCTGCCATCTAAGCTAGCCTTTCTCCAGATAGTGTTTTACCCAAATCTTCCCAACCTGCAGTTGTCTCTGATGCATGACCACTAAAGGATTGAAGCACTGAATATGAACAAATGAGAAAAGCACTCAACAAAAGATTAGCCATTAGTGGCTCCAAAAAACTTGAAATCAAGGGCAGATTTTTACATCCTCTTTCCTAAAACTGTAATTATTCACCTGTCACATACAGTCCTTACCACCAAATTTGTATCAGTGACCTTATTCTCAAAAACAAAAAATAAAAATATCCTGTTTTAATCAAAATAATGATTTTTGACATTACCACTTCTCTTTGATCTCATAATCCTCATTTGGTCTTTATACCTTGTGTTTTGTTGGCCATGTATGCTGCCAAAGCATTTATATATTGTATTATTGCCTTTTAACCTCCAGCTGAGCTTGTGGATCCAGAACTTGTTTGGAACAATATTAAAGGTCTTTGGAATACCAAGAGCTCATTGTGTGATTAAAAACCAGGCCTGAAAAGGCTCTTGCTATCAAAATTTGTTTTATTTTTCCTATATAACCTACTATATCAATTGGTCAATTGGCCTGCTTTTAAGTATATAGATAGGATTTGTCATGTTTACCAATATCTATATAGTGAGTAATAAAACAAATGAAAGTGAAGTTCATATAAAAGTCAATTTGGAGTGCAAAAAAGTATTTTTCAGCAAAACTGAAAATTTGAAAAATTTGCAAAATTATTCCATAAGTGGCTGTTAAACTTGAAAGGAGGATAGCCAGTCAAAATGAAAAAGCTTTATATTGTACTAAGTAGCCATGATTGATTGTTTTAAGCTTCATTTCTTCAATGGAAACCCACTTTCTTCTGAATTTTTATGATTACAAAAAGGAGGTATATTTAAAACAATACCAAACATGGTACACATTGTCAAAGGTTTCATTAAAAAAACATATTTTTGGGTATTTGAGGGAAATTGTTATACATAAAGGTACATTCAATATCATTTGATAGTTTTTAAACAATATAATGATAATTTTTCCAGAATTTTCATTCTTTAAAAGTGGAGAAATACTGAAAAAAAACCAAAATTGGTTCAGATCAAACAGTATTAAAATGTTTCAAGAATGCATCTGCACAATCGGGTTGGATGACAATTTTAACTAATCATTAAAAGATATGGTGAAAATTGTGTATTGAAATCAAAACACAACTTCCTTCAAAAATATGGTATTCTTTTCAATTTTTCTGGATCTGCACAACTGTTGGGTTGTCAGCCTATGACTCAAATCCAGAGAACAAGAATGACAGCCAAATACAATAAACAAATGGTAGAGCAAAATATCACCAAAACATGGATCTGAGCCAAACCAGCTCAAAAGATATCAAAAGAAATAGGAAACTCACGTGTTTACACTTATAGAATTCTCATAATCATAGGACAAAGAATAAAAAAGTTATTACTGCTCAAAGAAGTTGCTGAGAATAAACCTCAATATTCACCTCCCATCTGAAATAAAGAGGAAGAGGCATAACCTCAACAAGTGGGTGTTCAAATTGAAGCTCTAAGTCAGGGCTATCGAATGGTAATACCCAAATTGAGCTAGCACCATAACTACAGAGGTTATGCCCAAAATGAGGTCAAATAAGGGTGAAAAAACTATCCACCTCTCATCTAAATTCTGCAGGTTTAGTTTGAGACACCTAAGGTGGGGTCATTGGGGAAACAAGTTACATAAAGGTTTTGAGAAAATCATATACCTGGATAACAAAATTTGAATATGGCACAAATTTGCCATATTGAATGTTATCCATACCAAAGGAGGTACCCTTGTGTAGATCACATCCAGTGATATACAAAGAACCAGCTTTGAGCTCAATATCTTAAAAACTTACAAATGTGTAGCAGTTTTAAGGTAAAAATCCCACAGTTTGGCCAATACACCTTTACTGTGGGATACTATCCCATAACTATGACTATGAGGTGTCATAAAGACAAAGAAGCTTGTTTATGCTTCAATACCTCATATTGTATTCAATACCGGGGTCCCATACAGGTTCTGTAAAGCCTTCTATGCATCATAAACGTCAGAAGAGGGCTGTGTGGTCCCCAAATGAAAATGTTCACCCTGTATTGGGGAAACCTGCCCATATGTGGTTTCAAAACCACATCTGAGCTCCTTAAAGAGTATACAGGCCTTGTGAAACCCACAAGCCAGCACTCTGAAGTCAAAAAACTCACTCCTTCTATGTGGATGGTCTAGAGGACTTTTCCACCCCATTTCAGGATCAAATCAGGAGTTTTCTCTGCCAGAAAAGGAATACCCATCCTGCTCTTTAATTCCTACTTAGTTCAACTGTCAAAAACAGTTATACTCTTGGAAAAGAATCAGGAATATCCTAAATCTTAGTGTATTGTAGGTCTAATTATAGTAACCCAACTGGTAAGACTTCACGCAGGGTTTTTCAACAGCGCTCACCACCACTATTCCCCATAGTAAAGCCCTTATACCATCAATTATAACCTTTCTTGAGCTTGATAATCTGTTTCAATGTCAGAGTTAAAGCTGTAAATACATTTATCAATAATTCATCATAGACTCAGCCTGACATGGGTTGTTTTCAATATTCCTCCATGTTTCAAGAATGAAATTTCAGAACCAAGTGTAAATATATTTTTTTCCAGCAATGAAAAAGTATTTTCTAAATTTGGATTGGCAACCACTAACCTCCTTCCATGTAAAAAATGAGGTTTTCAGACAGTTTTTCTGGATCTGTGCCATTTTTGAGGTTGTGTTCAATATCTCTCCATGTTTCAAGCATTCAACGGCAGAATCAGGTGGGGAAATATTTGTGTGAAACCAAGCAAGGATATGGTGCATATTTGTAATTTCAACCACTATGGGAACTCCTCTTGTGTGGGATTAAAATGAGGAGGTACCTGGAGGGGAAATAACAGGTAAATAGTCTTGTATTGCTAATAGCTCCTGTAACCAAGGGTGGCAAGGGTGTATTTCCTGCACCTCCTAAAATACTGAACAAAATCTTCCTTGGAGCTCACAAACCAAAATAAAATTAGGAAGCGGCTTTACAGCTGCAGAAGACAGAATTGACAAGTTGCAGATCAGAATTATTCAATATATAATATGAAAAATAATAATGTCAGTAACTTTGATTAAATGTGAGATTATAATGGAATACTTCTTGGTTTAATTTTTATTTTTCAGTCAAATTGGGGTAAGTGGTGTTTTCTTGATGATGAAAGTTTGGTAAGAAGGGTTATTTAACGTGTTCTAGAAAATTTGATTAGTGTTGATATAGGTAATTTTGTTAGGGTAAAGTTCAAATACAGTAAAATAATCTTTAAAGGTTTGTTATTTTTTTAATATTGGCCAGTAATAAGATACAACTGTATTTGTTCAATTTAAGAGGTAAGATTTTTTGATATTGAATTTTTAAAGGGCTAAGTTAATTTTAAATCTTGATAAATGGTGTTAATTTTACTGGATAAAATATTTTAATAGAGTAGAAACCCTAATCTTGGGTACTGGATAATTTTTATTTTCAATACTAAGATTTTACTGAGCTCAGCAACTGGGTAATCTTCAACACTATACTTCCACTGAGCCTAGCTACTGGGAGAGTAAACTTACCATAATATACTGGACTACCTCCCAGGTGAGAGATGAATTATTCCTATGCTTCTAATGTAAAGGGGATATAATGTGCATGTGGGAAATTTTCAAATTTGGCGGGAGAGAGCTCCTCTATTTATACCTTTTGGAAGCCCAGGGGGCCCTCAATGGGAGATGTATCTTTCCACTTTAATTTCTCTTGATTCCATCTTGTGAATTTTTTTTTGGTGAGGACTTTTCTTGCATGTGTCAGGTGAGTTAAGGTTTGGTGATAATTCTTTGTCTGCACCGCCTCCATTTATCAAATGATGGACTGTTGGTGAGCTAATTATGACATGATATTCTTGGATTATCCTTGAATGCATGAGGTGATTCAATTTTGGCTTGAGATTTTGTTGTGCACGCCCTCTTTTCTATCACATGATATTCTGTTGGTGACTGCAGTAGCGCATGAGGAAATTGTATTTACTTTGCCTATGTCATATTTGAGGATTGGTAGAAGTGGCTGTTTAATTTATGCAGGTGTCATGGTTGTCTTTCTTCTTTTTGAAGTGTAAAATGAGGTCAGCTGATAAGATCTTGTACTAATGAGTTTACTTTTGTGTATTAGATGACATAATTGTTTAGTTTGACAAATGCTGTGCATAGTCATGTGGTTGATATTTATATAAGGGTTTGTGCTTCATGTAGAGTGGTGTAACTAGTTGTGACTTGAATGAGGTGATAATTGTTGTAAAGAATTTTGATGCTTTTTTAAGGTTTCAAGTGGGGTGACTGTGAATATAAGATAAGGTACACCTATGGCTGTGTTGGGAATGAATTTCAGGAAATCCATGGGTTGAGCTTGGCATCATGTGATGTTTCTTGGCTGAATGAAAGGTGGCTGTGTAATTCATGCAGGTGTCATTTTCATGCTACATGAGTTCTGTAGTGTTTGACTATGAAACAATAAGTAAAAATTACTAATATTTTACTTATTGTACTATTAATGTCCTTATAAATACATCAGATAAAAAATAATTATAATAATAGAGAATTATTAGAATTATGGCATGAAAATGATTATATTATTAAATAAATATATTAATATAATAAATAAATATATTAATATAAGATAATTAATATATTTAAAATCACTTCATTATTTTTGCCAACAAATAATAAAGGTGTAAAAAATCATTTTTTATTTATAAAAAACAATTAATAACAATAATATTACTAATATTAAAGTTATAAATTAATATAAATACCATTTATATTAATTAAAGAATTCTTAAAGGAATAATAGAGAGAAAATTCTTATAATAAGAAGAAATAACCTACCTTTAACACTTGATATAATAATTTTGAATGCGTTTATGCCAAAAAAATATAAATACAACTTATTTGACTTGTATTTACAATAAAAATTAAGAGGAATTACAAGTTATATTGATTTTATGTGGATTTGAGTTTTTTAAGATAAACTTAAACAAAACAGTTGAATAATTGAAGTACTCACTTTAAGAATGCTGATTATAATAAGGATAATCTTTTTTGTTTAAGAAAAAGGAGTTTTCTACATAAAGAAGAAAGAAATTACCTTTTTGTTTTAATTATTTAGGGTTTTGTAAGCATCTGAGGGGGAAATAGAGTAAAAAGAGCTCTATTTATAGTAAATACCGCCCTTATAGAGTCCAGAAGGCTTCTAGTAGACGTGTACTGATACTTTTTATGAGAATTGAACAAGAGTTTAAGGTTTGGTGGTGATCACATCATGATCAAACCCTCTTACCTCATTCTTACACCATTATTTAGAGTTATCAATGTAACCTTAACTTTGATGATGTCCTTGGCTGGGAAGAAGCCTAACATTTGTGGAATGTATTAGTATTATTCATAATCCAATATTTTTCATCAATTTTATCACTTATATGACTGTTAAACGTAAAATAAGATTACAGTGAGTTATCCTAAATGATCAAATTTAAGCTTAAACTTTGATCATTAATAGCTTTTAAGTTATACATGCTACAGCTATTCTGATAGTTGATTATGACAGCTTGGCATGTCCTCATTATACTTCCAAGTGCATTCCATTACATCATCAAAAGTCTATTAATGAGGATTTTTCTTGTAACTCATCTTTTCTGTCAAAATTTAATATTTTAAACTTCAAAACATGGTTTCAACGGGTTATACCTTGAATATTGTAATAAAAATTGCATACCTCTTCATGAATAAACTATTTAACCTAACTGTCTACTTATTTTTAAGTTTGGACCACTTTTACAACAAGGTGGTCAACAGCTCTATTGATTTTATTCAATAATCCATTACCAGTTTTGACCTTGTTTATAGCTTGTAAAATGAAATTCATATCTCTATTCCTACAGTAATTATATGCTGACTTTATTTTTGGTTCATCTCTCTATGTTGTATATTTTAAGAGACATTAGCTGAAAACCATGAATATATGCGTTGACCAAAAAAGTGCATATATTCAGCTTAATTCCTTAAGTATTGACTTTAGAGATTAGCTTTATAATTGTTTTATGTGTAGAGGATTATGGAAAGTCCAATGGTACAATTTATTTTACATGTTGTTTCATTTCCCTCTGGGATAAATCAGTTTTTGTACCTTTTTGAAGGTATTATTACGTATACTTCAGTAATTATTAACTTTTCAGATATGCGATAAAAGTGACATATGTGTATTTTACCATGAGGAATCCAATGGTGTAAGTAATTTCACATGTTTATTCATTAGTTTCTGAGTTAATTCAGATTTTTGTACTTTTTTATGGTATTTTACTAATTTTTGAGATGATTATCATATGTCAGCCTGTGACTCAAAACCAGAGCACAAGCATGACAGCCAAAATACCATAAACCAATGGTATAGCCAAGATACCACCAAAACATGGTACTGAGCCAAATTAGCTCAAAGGGCATCAAATGAAAGAGGAAACTCACCCCTTTCTTAAAATATAAGTCCCATCACCATAGGACAAGAAATAACAAAGTTATCCCTGCTCAAAGCTATTGCTGAGCATAAACCTTAATTTTCACCTCCCATCTAAAATCTAGAAGGAGAGGCCTAACCCCATCAAATGGGTATTCAGAATGAAGCTCTAAGCCAGTGCTATCCAATGGTACCAGCCAAACTGAGCTAGCACCAATATTACTGGAGTTATGGCCAATTTCAGGCCAAATAAGGGTGAACAAAACATTCACCTCTCATCTAACTTCTACAGTTTTAGTGTGGGATACTTGAAGTGGGGTCTTTTTGGAAAGAGCACAATCAGGGCTATCTGATGGTGTCATTCATTTCCTCATATCTCAACTAGAACAGAAGTTATTGGCCAAACAAGCTCAATACATCTTTTTGCCTAAAACACACAAATGTACAAAGATCTTGTACATGGGATACCTTTGCCATATTTAATGATACCCATATCAAATGAGGTACCATTGTGTAGAGCACATACAGGGCCACACACTGAACCAATTTTGAGGTTGATATCTCAAGAATTGACAAAGGTATGGCTGTTTTAAGGTCAAAATCCCACCTGCTGTCATATACAGCCTTACCATGGGATAATATCCCATAACCATGAATATGAGGTGTCAAATAGACAAAGAAGCATGTTTTTACTTCAATACCAGATATTTCAGTCAATACTGGGGTCCCATACAGTTTCTGTACAGCATTCTACATGTCATACACGTCAGAATCAGGCTGTGAGGTCCCCAGATCAAAGTTTTCACCCTGTATTGGTGAAAACCGCCCAGATGTGGTTTCAAAACCACATCTGAGCCCAATACAGGTTATACAGGCTGTTTGCAAACCACAAGCCAGCACTAGAAAGTGAAAAAATCTTCACTTCCTCTACGTGGAAAGGTCTAGCACCCTTTCCACCCATTTCAGGTTAAAAGGAGGCTTTTCACAGCCAAAATTGTTTCCTCATCCTGCTCTTGAATACCCTATGTAGTAAACTATCAAAAACAGCTTTACTCTTGGGTAATAAACAGGTATAATTATATATTTAATTATTGTAACTCTTATTATAGTAACCCAACTGGTAAGATTGCACCCTGGGTTCTCAATAGCACTCACCACCACTATTATTCAATAGTAGAACCCCTTAATTACATTATAAATCATCTTTTAAACCAAAAATCCTTGTTTTAAACCAATTTTCTACATGTCACAGTCATAATTCTAGTTGTAAACACTCTTATTACTGCTTCAATATAGACTCAGCCTGACATTTTGGGGGCCTGGCCCTGTTTTTAACTTATTTTGGACCCTTACAAGTAAGTTTTTCTCTTTTTTATCACTTATTGACAACTGCTTTATCTTTTTTGGGCGTCATTTCTCTTTTAAAATATATTTCTTTTAAGTTTTAATTATACTCATATTTTAAAGAGTATTTGTCAAGTGGCTAATAACCACAAGACCAATGTTTTTGGCGTGTTTTGTTTATAAAAACACTTTCAGCCACTAATGCAGTCCTTATTCTTAATTGAATTGAGACAGCTCATACTGATAAATCAACAGTTGAGGCGTGTTTGGGCACATTGTTAACTCAATTACCCTGTAATACACCATCTTTTGACAGATTATACTTGCTAAATACAAGTACTCTGTAAGATATTGGTATACAAACAGTATAACAAATATCAGTAGTCTGTATTTCTGACGGGGAATTGTTAATTCAATTGCACTGTCATTGTACAAGGGCATATTGTAATAATATACAAGCCCAGAGGGCATTCTTAGATGTGCAAAACCAGCCTTTTGAGAAGTCTTAACTGACATAAGTCCTCTTTTTCCTGTTTGATTCAGTGGGAGAAAAGTTCATACCACTTGAGACCCAGTCACAGGCCAACATACCAGTGACACCCTCAGAACCAGAGGGCAGCAAGGGCAAAGGAAAAAGACTTAGTGAAGGCCTCATTACAGCCCCAAAAAGTGGGCACCAATAGCCACTCAGAGGAGTAGAAAACCACGAAACTCTGCCTCAATACAAGGTAAAAAAACCTTAACCACTTGTACAGGGAAGATTACAATTATTAACCCAGGTGTAACCTCCAAAGGCAAACTGCCCAAATCAGCAGATAACAAATTTGCACAAGGCACAGTCAAAGGTAAATACCCTAAGAAAATAAAGTTTTTGACTGCTTGCAAACACTGATATGTCCCCTGCATACCTCAGAGACCTTGGCTTCCAAAGGAACCAGCCAGAGGACAGAGAAGGATTTTCCAGAACCTGAAGACCTGAAAGAAGACACCTTGGACACAGTGGTGGATGGCAAAACAATGAGGGAGATAATATCAACCTTGCCATTCACACTCCAATTCAACAGAAACCTCAAACCAGAGGCCTGGAAAGATATGGATCAAGTTCTTCAGATCCACCAACTCCTCAAAGATTTATTTCTTTGGAGCATGGACAACAAGAGGTTCAACCTAGCAACCCACTGGGCAGAACTGGGATCAAGTTGCCAGAAGATCTGTCTCAAAGAGATAGACTTCAAAGACCTTATGGTAATCACCAAGGGTTGGAATCCTACCAGGCAGCACAGACTCCTGGAGGCAAGGGCACAGAGGATAAGGGAGAATCAAGCCACTATCTTAGCTATAGAAGAACAGTTAACCCAGACAGGGCCTACTCAGATTCCTTCAGGTTCACAAGGAAAAGGCCAAATCAGCTCTCCAGTGGCTTCACACTACTCAGAAACCAGCAGATCAGTGGCCAAGAGTCACCATTCTTCACAATTCCAGGAATTTTCCAGGAGAAGACAAGGAAACAAGGGCAAGAACAAAACCTCCTTCAACCAGAGGAGGAAGGAGTCAGACCCCATGATGCAGAAGCTGTTAGACTTGGTGAAAGAAGTACACAATAACCAGAAGTAGTTGTAAACCACTATAGAATCAGTAGTCCTAGTAATAGAAACATTACCCCCACTCAGACTGAAAATAAAATTGTCACATCTGAGAGTAACATCAACAGTGACACACTGTGGTTGCAAATGTCCCAATATGCTGAACAATCTGCAAAGCAGTTTGCAGAAATTAAAGCTGGCCAAGAGAGGATGAGACAAACTCAAGCCTGCTTGGAACAGATAGTTAAAAATCTTCAACAAGGATATGCTCAACTGAGCAAAGCTTCTGAGAGACCAACAAAAGACTTAATATAGTCTTTGAAGAACAACACCACAGCACAAAGGACAGGGAGTGTCTGGATCAAGACATTAACAAATTGTTTAATACCTACCATAGCTTGAAGCCCCAACCACAAGGCCAAGTTATGGATAATCCATATCAACGAGATGACATCAAAGCAGATGCCATGTTGTTGAATAAGGCATGATCTCCATCACAATACCAGGATGGAGATGGCATGTCTTATTCAGAGAAGGAAGCCTTGAAGCAGCTTCCTGAGGCCTCAAGCTGGCCCAAATTCTCTGGATCAGGAGAATATGATCATATGGAACTCATAGATTATATTGATGGACTCTTCATTGATATACCAAGCATACCAGACTACTGGATTTTTGCTAGATTGAATACTGCACTTAAAGGTCATGCTAGTATATGGTACACAGAAATGAAAGAAATTCATGGCAGAAGAAACTGGCCATGGTGGAAGAGTCAAATCATCCAAAAGTACAGTAATGGAACTTGGATATGGCAGAAGACAATGTCATTTGAAAATGACAAATACTCAGTGGACAAAGATCCATATGAGTGGTGCCTTAGACAGTCTAAAAGACTTAAAGCCATTGATCCTCAGATGAACATCCAAATGAGGAATCACAAGCTTCTGACACATCTGCCAGGAGAACTAGAGCATGCAGTAAAATGCAGATGCAACCAAAATTGCACTCTAGATGACATAGCCAAAAACTTACAAGACATAAGGAAAAGGACTAATATAGGGAAATTCACCCCATATAAGAGCAGAAGTTTCAAAGAGAAACTACCTTTCAGGGTAGAGTTTAAAGACAAACCCAAAGAAAGAGTGGCAGAAGTGGCTAAGAAGAAGAATTCTTGTCACAATTGTGGTTCAACAGACCACCAGGCCAACAACTGTCCAAAGGCAAAGAAAATACTCTATGCCATTGAGAAAGTCCCAGAGGAAGAACCTCCAACAGAGGATTCTGAATCAGACTCTATGGGTGATGCCATCAGAGAACCATCTGATGATGACCAAGACCCAAGAGAAGAGTTTCTAGTGGAATACCAAGAGGAAACCCCACTAGAAATTCAGGACATACAGTTGGAAGCAGGTATGCCACAAGACACTGCAAACAAGAACTTGTGAAAACACACAAAAGATGCACAAACATTCCTGGTTACACCAACTCAAGGAATGGCATACATACATGGAACAGCCACAAAGATGACTGTATGTATTGACAATGCTCAGCACCCACTGATCATTGATAGTGGAGCACACCGCTCCATAGTGGCCAGAAAATATCTGGATACCCACTTCCCAAACTGGGAAAAACAGCTCTTGCCCACTAAGGCAAAGAACCTTAAAAGTGCATCAGGGGAGATGACTTCCATTGGGAAAATTATCAAATATATAATTATACCCCACAGGAAGGGTAATATCAGACTCAACCCAGAGTTTGTAGTGCTTGAGGATGCCCACATCCAAGGGTTTCTCCTGGGAACAGATTACCAGAGGATGTATGGCATAGACATTTATAACAGTAAAAACAGGCACATCACCATTGGTACTAACAAGGAAAAGAAATTTTCACTTGATATATACCAGATATCTTCCCAAGACCCACTAGAAGAACTTCTGAAGGAATTCAGAGAGGGACAGTTTAGCACTGCCCTCACCAGTAAACAAAAACTAACATTACTGAAGATGCTGAGAAAGAATATACCAGCATTTGCCATTGGTGAAGAACCATTAGGCAAGATCAAAGGCCATGATATAGAACTATATCTGGATGTGGAAAGGCCTTATCCACCCATGCTGAGGAGACCTCCTTATCCAGCAAGCCTGGAAACCAGGAAGGAAATTGAGAAACATATCAATGAACTCCTGGACATGGATGTTATCAGAAAGATTGGACACAATGAAATAGTGGAAATCACCACTCCTGTCCTCATCACCTGGCATGATGGCAAGTCTAGTTTTTGTGGAGACTTCAGAGCCCTGAATAACTACACAAAAGCAGACAGGTACCCTATACCAAGGATACCTCATGCCTTGGATAAGCTGGCCAAAGCCAAATACATAACCAAGATGGATTGTATGAAAGGCTTCCACCAAAATGGAGTTAAACAAAACTCCATGAAATTACTCAGAATAATATGCCATATGGGCCTATATGAGTACACCAGAATGCCATTTGGCATCAAGAATTCACCAGCCCACTTCCAAAGGATGATGGACACCATATTTCAAGAAGAAATAATGGAAGGCGGGATGGTATTATATATTGATGATATCATTATATACTCAGAGACATGGGAAGACCATGTACAATACATAGACAGAGTTCTGAGTAAATGTACACCCATCAATCTGAAGATTTCACTTAAATAGTGTAATTTTGGCCAGCAAGAGCTACTAGCTCTAGGACACAAAGTCTCAGGTCTTAGTCTGGCAATTGACCAGAATAAAGTAGCAGCAGTACTGCAAAAGCCAGTACCAAAGAGCATCAAAGAGATGCAATCTTTTCTTGGGTTTGCTAGCTACTCCAGAAACCACATCAAGAATTTTGCCCATATAACTAGTAGTTTATACAGGTTATGCTCAAAAGATGTAGTTTTTGAAATAACCAAGGAAAGAAGGGATGCATATGAGAGGATCAAACATGAACTCACAAATGCACCTGTGCTCATCTTACCTGACTTTGAACTAACATTCAAGTTGTCTATAGATGCAGCATACAGTCAAGGCCTAGGAGCAGCCCTTCACCAAAGACAAATTGTGGATGGTGAACCAAGAGAAGGAGTAATTTGATACATCTCAAGGCAGCGGAAAGATTCAGAAGCCAGGTATGGGGCTACCCAGACTGAATGCCTATGCCTAGTCTGGGCTCTAGAGAAACTCCATTATTATCTGGAGGGTGAAGTCTTTCAAGTCTACACAGACTGCACAGCCTTGAAGTCTTTACTAAACATGAAGACTACAAATAGACACATTCTGAGATGTAAAATAGCCATCCAGGAGTATGGAGGGAACATGACCATCATATACAAAGAAGGTAAAAGTCATACCAATGCAGATGGCCTTAGCAGATGGCCACTGGAAAATGTCAAAAGCAATCCAGCTTATGACCCTGAAGTTGCAGCCAAGATTCCTATCCATTTCATGGAAATAGATAGGAAAAAGAACTTCAGATTTTCTGAATGGGCACCAGAAAGTGGCACCCTTGACAGTGGAAACACTGATTCAGAAGGAACAGAAACTCCCATACTGGGAATAAGTTCCTTGGAACTGCACAATGAATCTTTTAGTGCAGTACTAAAGTCTTATGCTAAACACAAGCAGTGTGGCATATTACTACAACTCCTTCAACAGAAATAAAGGAGCCCAGAACTGGATTCCCCGCTGGAAGAACCCTGGTTGAGGGCCTATAAGGATAACAAGTTTTTCCTTATAGATGACCTTCTCTACCACAGAGAAAAGTACACAAGTGCACTCACAGTGGTAGATAGAGACCACATTTCATTGGTCCTGCAAGAATGCCATGACTGCCCCTACATGGGACACATGAGTGAGGACAGGACCAAAGAGAGGGTAGCAAGCACAGCTTGGTGGCCCAAGTGAGAGCAAGAGTTGAGTGAATACATCAACACTTGTGACAGATTCCAAAAGGCAAATAGGAAACATGGGAAGAAGTATGGGTTACTTCAACACATAGAAGAACCCAAGCACCCATGGGAAACTATCAACATGGACTGCGTTACAGGACTTGTCCCAGGAGGCAAAGAAAACTACAATGCCTGTTTGATCATAGTTGATAGGTTCAGCAAGGGCATGAGGTTTCTACCATGCCACAAAGAGGACACAGCCATGGATACTGCTTTGTTATTTTGGAATAACATCATATCTACCTGTGGAGTCCCTAAAATCATCATTAGTGATAGGGACCCAAAATTCACATCTGAATTTTGGACCAACTTGTATGACATGCTTGGCACCAAGCTTGCTTTTTCCACAGCTTACCATCCTCAAACAGATGGCCTAGCTGAAAGGATGATCCAAACTATGGAAGACATCCTTGGAAGGTTCTGTGCCTATGGCATGGAATATAAGGACCATGAAGGATACAGCCATGATTGGGTTACCCTTCTACCAGCTGCCCAACTGGCTTATAATACAAGTCAGCACTCTACCACAGGAAAAACACCTGCACTGGTAGAAAAAGGGTGTAACCCCTTATTGCCTTTGGATCATCTGAAGAAGAATCTTCTAAACATCCACCCCACAGCCAAAGACTTCCATGATATATGGAAGAGGGCTTGTGACACAGCTGCTAGATGTATAGCTGAAGCAAAAGATTATAATAAGCAGCGGTGGGACAAGACACACATGGAACCTGACTTTAAAGAAGGGGACCAGGTGCTAGTGTCTACACTGAACTTTAATAATCTTAAAGGACCCAAGAAGATGAGGGACTCATTTGTAGGGCCTTTTACTATCATTAAGTTGATAGGAAAGAACGCAGTGGAAGTCAAACTTACAGAGGAATTTTCCAGGAAGCACCCAGTCTTCCCAGTAAGTTTGTTCAAACCATACTTCCAAACAGAGGAGGATAAATTGACCTCCACGAAGAAGAACCCCACACCACCTAACATAGTGGAATTAGAAGACTCCCCAGGACCTGTGAGTAAGATCATCAGGGCCAGGAAGATCAGACTCAATGGGAAGGATCAAAGAAAATACTTAGTCAGATTTAAGCACCAAACAGCTGATAAAGACAAATGGTTGGCAGAAGATGCCATACCAGATGGGAACCTTCATCTCAGGAGATTCAGGGCCTCTAGGAGGACTGAACAGTCTCATCAATGATGAGACTTTTTTAGAGGGAGGGTATGTCAGCCTGTGACTCAAAACCAGAGCACAAGCATGACAGCCAAAATACCATAAACCAATGGTATAGCCAAGATACCACCAAAACAAGGAGCTGAGCCAAATTAGCTCAAAAGGAATCAAAAGAAAGGAGAAACTCACTTCTTTCTGAAAATATAAGTCCCATCACCATAGGACAAGAAATAACAAAGTTATTCCTGCTCAAAGCTATTGCTGAGCATAAACCTTAATTTCCACCTCTCATCTAAAATCTAGAAGGAGAGGCCTAACCCCATCAAATGGGTATTAAAAATGAACCTCTAAGCCAGGGCTATCCAATGGTACCAGCCAAACTGAGCTAGCACCAATATTACTGGAGTTATGGACAATTTCAGGCCAAATAAGGGTGAACAAAACATTCACCTCTCATCTAACTTCTACAGTTTTAGTGTGGGATACTTGAAGTGGGGTCTTTTTGGAAAGAGCACAATCAGGGCTATCTGATGGTGTCATCCACTTCCCCATATCTCAACTACTGCAGAAGGTATGGGCAAACAAGCTCAATACAGCTTTTTGCCTAAAACACGCAAATGTACAAACATCTTGTACATGGGATACCTTTGCCATATTTAATGATACCCATATCAAATGAGGTACCAATGTGTAGACTACATACAGGGCTACACACTGAACCAATGCTGAGGTTGATATCTCAAGAATTGATAAATTTATGGCTGTTTTAAGGTCAAAGTCCCACCTGCTGTCATATACAGCCTTACCATGGGATAATATCCCATAACCATGAATATGAGGTGTCAAATAGACAAAGAAGCATGTTTTCACTTCAATACCACATATGTAAGTCAATACTGGGGTCCCATACAGTTTCTGTACAGCATTCTACGCGTCATACACGTCAGAATCAGGCTGTGAGGTCCCCAGATGAAAGTTTCCACCCTGTATTGGTGAAAACCGCCCAGATGTGGTTTCAAAACCACATCTGAGCCCAATACAGGCTATACAGGCTGTTTGCAAACCGCAAGCCAGCACTAGAGAGTTAAAAAATCTTCATTTCCTCTACGTGGAAAGGTCTAGCACCCTTTCCACCCCATTTCAGGATAAAAAGGAGGCGTTTCACAGCCAGAATTGTTTCCTCATCCTGCTCTTGAATACCCTACGTAGTAAACTGTCAAAAACAGTTTTAATCTTGGGTAATAAACAGGTATAATTATATATTTAATTATTTTAACTCTTATTATAGTAACCCAACTGGTAAGATTGCACCCTGGATTCTCAATAGCGCTCACCACCACTATTATCCAATAGTAGAACCCCTTAATTACATTATAAATCATCTTTTAAACCAAAAATCCTTATTTGAAACCAATTTTCTACATGTCACAGTCATAATTCTAGTTGTAAACACTCTTATTACTGCTTCAATATAGACTCAGCCTGACATCATAAGTATAATTATTACAGAAATTTTTTTGTGACCTTTTTGGATATGTGGTCATATCTCAAAGGCTCACATTCCCTACCACCAAAAAAGATTGTACCACAATCTGATATAGCTAATTAGGGTCTCATCCATTTTCCTACCTCTTCAATAGACTTTGTTAGTCTTGAAGCTCAATGATTCTTGATTTTTCTATTCTTTAGATTTTCATTCATGGCTGAGCCTTCTTAGTAGTTTATCAAAATTTGTTATATCTTTATGAAGTAGCCATTCATCTTCTTGAGTTGGATTTCTATACCTTACAAGGTATTTGCTTTCTTTTTTATTTCTTGTCCTTCTTTCTTTAAGGACTTTCACAATTTTCTTTTCCCCTCCTTCTTCCAAAGGGGGTATTTCTTAGTGGAAATAATTTCTTTTCACTTGAGAGGTAAGGTTTTATCAGACTTACAGGGAAGGTTGGGTGTTTATTCATTAGCTCACCTGTGAGCTCCAATTGCACAGAATTAGGTCCATGTCGTGCTTTTATCATGAATGGTCCTGCAAAGGAAGCTTTCAATTTCTTTTGTCCTCTTATATTCTTGAAATTAAGAGTTGACACTAGGACCAAGTCTCCTATTTTGAAGCCAGGTGGTTTATGACTTTTATCCCATCTTTCTTTTGCATATTTGAAATAATCTTGCATACATCCGTTTTCATGGTGTCTTGCTTTGTCAAGCATTATTTTAAAACTGCTTGCTGTTGGATGTATATCCACTAATTCCTTTTTGAGGGTATCATAGGGAAGTCTTGGATTCCAACTTTTTTCTAGCATTGTTGGTGTTTTGCCAGTAGAAGAATGGATTGATGTTTTATATTCCAGTTCAAGAGCTGGTATTAATGTACACCAATCATGGGTAAAACCATCAGAATAGTTAAATTCTAGTCCATAAGCACAGAATATTCTGATCATGTCCTCCAAGGTTTGTATCATTCTTTCTGCTAAACCATCAGTTTAAGGATGGTAAGCTGTTGAGAATGATAATTTTGTCCCAAACAAGTTATGGAGGTTTTTCCATATTGCTGAAGTGAACTTTGGGTCTCTGTCACTTATAATATTTTGGAATAAGCCGGTGTGGCTAATGACTCTATTCCATATCATTATGGCTGTGTCCATAGCGGTGTCATCTTTGTGACATGGTAGGAACATAGGAGTTTTTCTAAACCTTTCTACTAACACTCGGCATGCATTATAACTTCTGTCTCCTCCTGGAGGTAGTGCTGTAACCCCATCCATATGAACTATTTCCCAAGGGGATTTTGGTTCCTGTATTTGGATCGTCATTCCAAATTTCTTTCCTGTGGCTCTTTTGGCTTTTTGACATCTGTCACAGGTTTGGCAGTATTCTGCAACATCTTTCTTCCAATTTGGCCACCAAGAGCAGGTTTTCACCCTCTCTAGTGTTCTATCTTCTGAGAGATGTCCAGCTGCAACACTATCATCATACTCATGTAAAAGAGTGTTTATTAGAGTTCTATCTGTTAAGTCCATAACACATGTGTGTGTTTTTCTATGATAGAG
The DNA here is from genome assembly GCA_023105745.1 of Austropuccinia psidii. Classification (NCBI taxonomy): domain Eukaryota; kingdom Fungi; phylum Basidiomycota; class Pucciniomycetes; order Pucciniales; family Sphaerophragmiaceae; genus Austropuccinia; species Austropuccinia psidii. Next base: position 73,195,629 of record JALGQZ010000001.1, on the reverse strand, counting down.
GATTCCATCAAGGAGGTGGAATCTTCCTTCATCATATGCCTTTTTCCATATTTCATCTAATTTTGATGAAAGTCATGGGTCTTTGCAGTCTTTCATTAGAAGTTGGCCTAAGATATGGCATTTCTTATCTATTTTATAGCTTTCTTTAACTTGGTTAAAGAATTCTGTGCCAATGTCTGTGACACATATCCCTTCTATATGGTGCTCCTCCTCTGGTACCCATGCTGGAGTTTCAGGAGTATTTGCTAGAGCCCATCTGCTAAAACCATCTGCATTTTTATCAATATTACAAGATTTATGGACAATAGTCCTATTTCCTCTCTATTCTTGGATAGCAATTTGCCATCTCAGCATAAGTCTATTTGCAGTTTCCATATTGAATAGAGATTTTATAGCATTAAAGTCTGTAATCACACCAAATACTGTTCCATCCAAGTAATAGTGTAATTGTTCTAAGGCCCACACTACGCATAGGCATTCCATTTGCCTTGTGCCATAACTTTCCTCTGTTGGCTTTATCTGTCTTGAAATCAAACAAATTGGTCCTTCCACTGGTTTATCATTGATGATTTGTATCTGGTGTAGTGCAGCACCTAGTCCTTCTCCACAAGCATCAATGTGAAGCCTAACTGGTAGTTTCCAATCTGGAATTAGAAGAAATGGGGCATTTGTTAAGGAATTTTTCAATTCTTCATATGCTTTAACTCTTTCTCTGGTCATTTCATAGACAGTTTGCTGGTCACATAGTTTATACAAGGATTTGGCAATTTTTTCAAAGTCCTTTATATGCTGTCTATAGTAACCAGAAAATCCTAGAAATGATTGCATTTCTTTTTTGTTTTTGGGCATTGTTTTCAATAGTACTTCTGCTACTTTGTTTTTGTCTATGCCCAAACTTAGTCCAGATACCACATGTCCTAGTGCTTTCAGTTCACCGTATGCAAAATAACACTTTTTCAGAGAGATTTTCATGTTTACTTGGACTATTTTTTGTAAGACTCTTTCTAGCATTGATAGGTGATTGTCCCAAGTCTCTGAGCAAACTATGATATCATCAATATAAATAATCAGCCATTCTTCTGATAATTCTTTAGGAAATATGGTATTCATCATCCTCTGGTAGTGTGATGGTGCTTTTTTTACACCAAATGGCATCCTGAGATATTCAAAGATTCCACAGTGGACTATTATCCTTAGTAGTTTCTTGGCATTGTCTGTTAAGACATTTTGATGAAAACGCTTTAGAGAATCCATGGCTGTTATGAACTTAGCCTGAGATAATTGTGTTAAGGTCTCATGGATTCTGGGTATTGGATATCTTTCAGGAATAGTATAGGTGTTTAGAGCTCTAAAGTCTCCTACCATCCTTGATTTTCCATTATTCCAGCTTATAATGACAGGTGTAGTCACCTTTACCTGTTCATTATGTCCTACTTTCCTTAATACTCCAAGGTCCATTAGTTATTTAATGTGTACCTCTAAAGCTTCTTTAGCTCTTGGGCTGGCTGGATAAGCTGGTCTTCTTAATAGAGGTGGATAATGTTTTTCTACATTAAGAATTATGTCTACCTCATGTCCAATTATGGCACCTACTCGTTCTTTGTCAGTTGCAAAGGCACTTTTATATTTAAATAAGAGGTCAATCAATTTTTCTTTCATTTTTACTGTTAATTCATGATTAAATTCCGCCTCTTTTAGCTATTCAGTGAAAAAATCCATATCTGGGCTTTTTTCTTCAGTCTTGACAACTTTTCTTTATCTTTTATTATTAAGAAAGCCAAATCTTTGTCTTTTATTATTAAGAAAGCCAAATTTTTGTCTTTTATTGTCACCTATGATAAAATATCTATCCTTTTTGTTAGATATAATTATGCCATAAATTGACAAGTAGTCATTTCCAAGTATGAAATGATTACTAGTACAGTTGTCCATTACCACAAATTCTACGTTAATTCTGACACATTGTGAAGGGTGAGGAAAAATTAGTTTTAAGTCAATTATTCCAAGGGGCTCCATGCTCTCACTTGCACTACTAAATTTGACACCTTGTATTGGTATAAGTTTTTCTTGCCAATATGGAACAATTGTTTTTAAATAACTTTTACCCACACAGGTGCAATATGCTCTGGTATCCAAGTTCACTTTTGACTCTTGGTTATTAGCCATGGCAATACTTATACTTGATTTTCCAGCTGTATATCCCATTCCTTTTGCAGTTTTGGTTCTATACAGTTTGGCATCTTTCACAGTTGTCAGATTTGCGTCAGATGTTCCAAATTGTGGTCAATTTGAGTTAACATCTAGTACTTCATAAGTTATATCAATATTATTAATTTGTGCATTAATTATATCAATTTCATCACTTTCAGAAGTTTCTGACTCTTCTGTCTCTTTCTCAGAGTCAACTTCCTCTTCTTTGTCCTTGTGGTTTTCTGTTTCCACAATTTCATTTATTTTTTCCTCCTTGAGGCAGTTATTGGCTAAGTGTCCAATACCTCCACATTTATGGCATTTTCTTTGTTCATTCTTGTTGGGTTTTTTGGGCTTGAAAGCTTCTTTTGATTTATCTTTTTTGATAAATGGCTTATTTGCACTTTTGATGTCCAATTTTTTTGCAAGTTCTGCCAGTTTTTGTCCTTTTCACTATGTCTTCTAGTGCCTTGATCTACTCTTCTGTGGAGCATGGTCCTATACACTTTCTTCTTAGGGCATGTTATAGCTCTCCTCCACATTTCTTCATGATTTTACTATGCACCATCTTTTGTGACATTTATGGGTACGGTGCATTTAGTCTTTCAGCTTGTTTCAAGAACCAAGTTAAAGGTTTGTCTTTGTCTGGGTCAAAGAAAGAATTTTCAAATTGATTTTTTATCTTTTACCTCCAGGCATCATTTGCCCACTTGGTGATTATTTCTTGTTTTCACCAAGACCAGGTATTTTTGCCATTTTTTTGTCTTATGCCATAATACCATCTTTTTGCAGATTTCTCAAACAGTGAATGTAATCTTGCAGTGATCAATTCATCTGGTATGGCATAGTATCCTTGTAACATGTCAATTGTTTTAATAAATGACATATGGTCATATTCACCTTCTGCTGTGAATGTTGGCCATTCTTTTAATTGAGGTGCTTCCTTCCTTAAGACTTGTTCATTGTCTTGATGAATTAAGTCTGTTATGAATAGATTTTTTAATTCCTCTTTTGGTTTAACAGGGCTTCTTATGTGAGAAAATGGAGTTGATAACTTTGGCATTTTTGAGTTAGCCTCATTAATTTTATCCATTTTTTCACTGATAAGTCTTATTTCACTTTGAATTTCATCTTTCAGATGCATTCTTGCTTCATCACCTTTTTCCACATGTTCTAAAAGTAATCTCTGGTGTAATGAAGTCTTTTCTTCAAATATTTCTACAGAAATACTTAATTTGTTCAATTTTTCTGGAAGATTGTCAATACTCACATCATAATTTATTGTTGAAGTTTTATCTTTGATATCTTTTATGAATTTATACAATTCTTGTTGTCCTTGTATTAATTTTTGACTACTGAAAATTAAAACTTTTGGTTTATTATTTTGAACCATAAATTTAATGTTATCAATTTCTTTTTTATTTTGTACAACAATTTTTGTCAAAGATGATAAGCTATTATTTATTTCTTGTAAAGATAATAAACTATTTTTGATTTCTTTTAGAGGTAAAATACTATCTTTAAGTTCTGTTAAAGTATTTACAACATCAGGAGATAAGGTTATTTCTTCGGGAAATGCGGTTGTCTCATTCTTTGCTCCTCTTTGTCTTTGAATTCCATCAAAGTTCTGGCCATGTTGAAGACATTTTCCATGGCATCCTTTTGGATTTTGGAATTCTGTAGCTTGGGGAATATGGTTTTCTCCAATTCTTTTCCTTGTTCTCCTTCCCCTCTTGGGGAGGTTGGTTGGCTTGAGGCTTGCTGGTAGAAGCTACTGGGGCTTCTTACTTGCTTTCCTCCTTCTTTTTGGAGTGGTACACCTTGATATTTTTGATTTGAGGCTTGGATGACAGTGGATTCCCTCCATTGGAGTAGACCACTATCTCCTCTTCTGTGTGGAGCATTCTAAGGATGTGCCAGGTGGTAATCACTCCTTGGTGTATTTGGGGCAACATTTCCCAGTCCTTGTCTTGGTACACTGTGTAGTACTGCTTGTACTGGCTCATGTAAATGTCTATCTGAGCCCTCTGAATATGATTCGTACCTGTTTGAGTTACTCATACTTAGTTCTAACTCTGGTTCAGATATCATGGGAATTTCTGGGACTTGCCTTTGGGATAAGGAACTTCCTTGTGTCGCTTCTGTTCCACTGGGAATATTTCCCTTTCTTTTCTCTTTTGAGGATTCAATTCTACCTCAGAGTCCAGCTCAATCTGATTGGATGAAGTACTGGAAGCCTCTTCTGGTAGTCATGGTTAACAAATAAGAAATAAGAGGATTTCAGGACAAGAATTCTTCTTATGGCAATTTATAAATGAGGTACTCACCTTCAGAGTCCTGAATAGTGGGTCCTGGAAGGTCTAATTTCTTAGCTTTCTTTTTCTTAGTGACAATTGGTGTTGGAGAACTTTGAAAAGTTTCTTCCACTAATCTTTCAACAGTGGCTTGGTTGCTTTTTGTTGGATTGTCTTCAAACACTAAAAAAAGACAAATAACTATAAATCTTTTATAAGAAGTGTTACTTTTGGTAAGATATGGCAATTTTCCATGTAAAACTTGCTTTCATATCTTTGAAAAAAGGAAATTAAGAAGAAATGAATAGAAATGAATAAAAATAACTTTTTTTCTTGATTTTTATTATTTTTTATTATTTTTTGTTTTTTTATTTTTGAAGAATAAAAAAAAATGAATATGATTCTTTTGTGAAATTAATTTATAATATAAAATTATTTTTAATTTATAAGTATCTTTTTCAATCACTAGAATCACTCAAAGAAAGTTCTTGAAAGTCTAAGGATGTGAAAAACCATGTGTAAGACAGTACAATTGCTTTCCAAAGGCCTCAATAGCTTTTAAAATCAATAAATATAAAATTATTATATAGTTTTATGATTCTAATTATAATTTATTATTGGATAAACCCAATTAGAATCTTTTTAAAGGTCTTTTAGAGTAAATATCATGGCCAGGCCCCCAAATGTGAGGTTTGACTTTGAAACAATGAGGAAATATTACTAATATTTTACTCAGTGTACTATGCCTGTCCTTATAAATAAATAAGATAAAAAATTATTTTAATATTAAAGAATTATTATAAATATGGCGTAAAAATAATTATATTATTAAATAAATATAATAATATAGTTTATATTTTAAAAAATAATATAATAGATAAATATATTAATATAAGATAATTAATATATTTAAAATCACTTTATTATTGTTACCAACAAATAATAAAGGCATAAAAAGCTTTTTTCTATTAATAACACACAATTAATAACAATAATATTACTAATATGAAAGTTATAAATGTATATAAATACTATTTATATTAATTAAAGAATTATTAAAGTAATAATAGAGATAAAATTATTATAATAAGAAGAAATAACCTACTTTTAACACTCACTAAAATAATTTTGAATTTTTTACGCCAAAAAAATATAAATACAACGGATTTGAATCTTATTTACAATAAAATTAAGAGAAATTACGATTTATCTTGATTTTACATGGATTTGAGGTTTTTAAGAGAAATTTAAACAAAACAGTTAAATAATTGAATTAATCACGTTAAGAATGATGATCATAATAAGGATTATATTTTTTATTTAATAATATAAGATTCTTATATATAAAGAATAAAGAAATTACCTTTTTGTTTTAATTATTTAGTGTTTTGTAAGCATCTGAGGGGAAAATAGAGTAAAAAGAGCTCTATTTATAGTAAATACCTCCCTTATAGAGTCCAGAAGGCTTCTAGTAGACGTGTAATGATACATTCTACCAGAATTGATTCAGACTTTAAGGTTTGGTAATGATTACATCATGATCAAACCCTCTTACATCATTATTATGCCTTATTTGGAGTTATCACTGTAACCTTAGTTTTGATGACAGAATAGTCTTGGAAGAAGCCTAAATTTCGTGCATTTTATTAGTATTACTCATAATTTAACAGTATTCATCAATTTTATCACTTATATGACTGTTCAACTCAAAATAAGATTACAGTGAGTGATCATAAATGATCAAATTTAAGCTTAAACTTTGATCATTAATACCTTTTAAGTTATACACGCTAAAGCTATTCTGTGAGTTTATTCTGAGAGCTTGGCATGTCCTCATTAAACTTCCAAGAGCATTCCATTACATCATCAAAACTCTATTTATGAGTATTTTTCTTGTAACTCATCTTTTCTGTTGAAATTTAATATTTTAAACTTCAAAACATGGTTTCAAGGGGTTATACCTTGAATATTGTAATAAAAACTGCATATTTCTTCACAAATGAACTAGTTTAATCTAACTGTGTACTTATTTGTAAGTTTGGACCACTTTTACAACAAAGTGGTCAACAGCTCTATTGATTTTATTCAATAATCCATTACAAGTTTTAACCTTGTTTATAGCTTGTGAAGTAAAGCTCATATCTGTATTCCCACAGTCACTATATGGTGACTTTATTTTTGGTTCATCTCTCTATCTTTTATATTTTAAGAGACATTAGCTAAAAACCATGAATATATGCATTGACCAAAAAAGTGCATATATTCAGCTTAATTCCTTAAGCATTGACTTTAGAGATTAGCTTTATAAATGTTTTATATGTAGAGGTTTATGGATAATCCAATGGTACAATATATTCTACATGTTGCTTCATTGGCCTCTGGGATAAGTAAGTTTCTGTACCTTTTTCAAGGTATTATTACGTATACTTCAGTAATTATTGACTTTTCAGATATGCCATAAAAGTGACATATGTGTATTTTACCAATAGGAATTTAATGGCTTAATTTATTTCACATTCTTATTCATGATATTCTTAGTTATTTTAGATTTTATACTCATATATGGTATTTTATTAATTTTTGAGATAATTATCATAAGTATAATTATTACAGAAATTTTGTTGTGACCTTTTTGGATATGTGATAATCTCTCAAAGGCTCACCAGTTCTGTGGCTATAGCGGGAGTGTAAAGTTTGGTGAGGTGTGTAATGGAAAGGGTGGTACCTTATTCATTGTAGCTAGTTTTCTATATGTAACCTAATGTTTTATATATTCATAATGAAATTTCATAATTTATTTAAACACATACACTGCACTTTGGTGCCTGTGCGATGTTATTAGTAATTAACTCCAGATTCTTGCTTTAAAAATGACCTTGTGGGGTAAACTTTGACTGTAAGTATTCCTGTGGTTCACATTTGTTCCTGTTATAGGGTACTATGAGCTTGAGCCTGGTGAAACAAATGGTATGGAATACCACATCCCCCTCTCCATTTAATTCTTTCCCCAGCATTCCAGGTGAGAGCTCCCTATTTTTCATCTTATTTTTTGGTATCCTCCAATACCTATTACTCATTTATTAATTCATCTTCTTTACTTTGTTCTTCTTCTGTGTCTATCAACTTTCCTCTTGGGTAAAATGTCTTGACTTTAGAGGCTGCAAATCTTCTTGCTAATTCTGTTACATCCAGCTCCTCAAGCTCATATGGTCCATTGTTTAGTTGTCTTATTACCCTGTAGGGTCCATTACATTTTTTTGAAAAGTAGTCCTCAATTGGTTTCTATTTCTTTGTTGTAAACCAGCGCAAAATCCCAGGTATTAAATGGTGATGTTAGTGGGTGTGCCATCCTTCTATCCCCATATTTCATTGAGCCCTCCCATGATTTTTTGAGTTTCTTTTTCTAATTTCCTTTTCATTTCTTCTTTTCCTTCTAGTTGTTTAGCTCTGGCTTCCAATAATTCCTCAGTTGTCGATATTTCGTGCCATTATGCTGGTACAAAAGGTTTTTGTTTCAATTTAAATTGGCAATACTGGTAGTTGTCGAAATTGGCGTTCAAATGGTGAGAAACCAGTTTTACCTTTGATGGAAATTCTTTCAGTGAATGTAACTAGTGGTAGATATTTTTTCCATTTTACTCCATTTTCACCACACATGTTGACTAGTGCATCTTTGAGTTGTTTATGGTCCCTTTCAACCATTCCATGAGACTTTGGTTAATATCTGTGAGTCCCAATCCTTACAGAGATACCTTGATATATGCACTTTTATGATCAGTGCCTATACTGATGGTTTTTAGCTCATATCGTTTTAAAGAACATGATAAAGATATTATCCAAATCTAATGTTACCATGAGATAACAGTATGAATATATTTATAAACTCAATTTGACAATCTATTAGTAACATTATGGAAAATAAAATAAACTGAAAAGAAATGGTCATATCAGTTGACCACTCAAACCCAAAAGTTGTCCAAAATTGAAATAAAGTACATATACAGATTCTGTAAAATGTGTCTATGAAACTGTTGATAGTATTACTGTTAATCAAAATTACTATAGCTGTTCTTCTTGAATATGATAAATAGATATATTAAAACCATGAATAAGTAATTAATTACTTAATTATTTCTTTTACTTGCTATTCACTACTAGTTATTATAACAGTAAGCAGTAATTTTCTACAAGAATAAATTACAAGAAATATTTAATGCTAAAGCTTCTTTATTGAAATAATACAATTATTTTAGATATAATTATCTTTTTCAGGAAGAATTATAAAGATAATTGTGGAAGAAAACTATTACTAGAGAAAAAAATTCAATAATTCAAATAAATCCCTCACTAATACTTCAATAATACCTTGAAAAGAATTGGTGCAAAGATTTGACATATAAATTGTAGATTTAAAGGACAAAAGCTCCTTTATAACAATAATTCAAAAACATAATAGCTAAATACTATTGGAAGTAGTATATTTCTATTATTTCATGTCTTGATTATTGATTTGTAAATATTTAAAGCACTGAAGAAAAGAATTAACTACTACTTGCTTGTTATTACTAAAGGTTTTATTTAATAATTAGATGATTTGGAAAAAACAGAAAGAGTGCAAGGTGTGGATATGAAACTTTGATACACAATCAAATACTTTTCCTGTCCTCCAGAGTTTTTATAAGGTACAATTCAGTTAAATATTACGCTTTGATAGTTTTAAGAGAAAACACACTGTCAGGCTGAGTCTATATTGAAGTGGTAATAAAAGTATTTACAACTAAAATTATGACTGTGACACGGTTAAATAAGGATTTAAAAGATAAAAATTTGTAAATGGTGTGATTTTAATAATAAGAGGGCTTTACTATAGTAGATATAGTGGTGGTGAGCGCTGTTGAAAGCCCTGGGTGCAGCTTTACCTGTTGAGTTACAATAATAAAGACTACAATTATTAATATTATAATAATACCTGGTTATTACCCAAGAGTAAAACTGTTTTTGACAGTTTACTACGTAGGGTATTCAAGAGCAGGATGAGGAAAGGTTTTTGGCAGTGGAAAGCCCTCCTTTTATCCTGAATTTGAGGTGAAAAGGCTGTTAGACCTTTCCACGTAGAGGAAGTGAAAATTTTTCACTCCTCATGACAGGCTTGTGGTTTGCAAACAGCCTGTATACACTGTATTGGGCTCAGATGTGGTTTTGAAACCACATCTGGGCAGTTTTCACCAATACAGGGTGAAAATTTTCATCTGGGGACCTCACAGCCTGATTCTGACGTGTATGACGCGTAGAATGCTGTACAGAAACTGTATGGGACCCCAGTATTGACTTACATATGAGGTATTGAAGTAAAAACATGCTTCTTCGTCTATTTGACACCTCATATTCATGGTTATAGGGTGTTATCCCATGGTAAGGCTGTATATGACAGCAGGTGGGATTTTGACCTTATAATGGTCATAACTCTGTCAGTTTTTGAGATATCAAGCTCAAAGTTGGTTCCTTGAATAGCCCTGTATGAGCTCCACACAATGGTACCCAACTTGACATGGTTATCATTAAGTATGGCAAAGTTATCCCATGTACAAGTATTTTTTTACATTGGCGTGGTTTGGGCAAAAGCTGTATTAAGCTTGTTTGGCCAATAACTTCTGTTCTAGTTGAGATATGAGGAAATGAATGACACCATCAGATAGCCCTGATTGTGCTCTTTCCAAAAAGACCCCACTTTAAGTATCTCACACTAAAACTGTAAAAGTTAGATGAGAGGTGAATGTTTTGTTCACCCTTATTTGGTCTGAATTTGACCATAACTCAAGTAATACTGGTGCTAGCTCAGTTTGGCTGGTACCATTGGATAGCCCTGGCTTAGAGCTTCATTTTGAATACCCATTTGATGGGGTTAAGCCTCTCCTTCTAGATTTTAGATGAGAGGTGAAAATTAAGGTTTATGCTCAGGAATGACTTTGAGCAGGAATAACTTTGTTATTTCTTGTCCTATGGTGATGGGACTTGTATTTTCAGAAAGAGGTGCGTTTCCTCTTTCATTTGATACCTTTTGAGCTAATTTGGGTCAGGTCCATGTTTTGGTGGTATTTTGGCTATACCATTGGTTTATGGTATTTTGGCTGTCATGCTTGTGCTCTGGTTTTGAGTCACAGGCTGACATACCATCCCTCTAAAAAAGGCTCATCATTGATGAGACTGTTCAGTCCTCCTAGAGGCTCTGAATCTCCTTAAATGAAGGTTCCCATCTGGTATGGCATCCTCTGCCAACCATTTGTCCTTATCAGCTGTCTGGTTTTTGAATCTGACTAGGTATTGTCTTTGATCCTTTCCATTAAGTCTGATTTTTCTGGCCCTGATGATTTTACTCACAGGTCCAGGAGAGTCTTCTACTTCCACTATTTCTGGTGGAGTGGTATTATTCTTCCTGGAGGGGAATTTATCCTCCCCTGTCTGGAAGTATGGTTTGACCAGGCTCACTGGAAAGACTGGGTGTTTCCTAGAAAACTCCTCAGTGAGCTTGAATTCTACTGCATTTTTCCCTATCAACTTAATGATAGTGAAGGGCCCTACAAATGAGTCTCTCATTTTCTTAGGTCCTTTGAGATTACTAAAGTTCAGTGTAGACACTAACACCTGGTCCCCTTCCTTGAAGTCAGGTTCCATATGTGATTTGTCCCACCTCTGCTTGTTATACTCTTTGGCCTCAGCTATGCATTTGGCTGCAGTATCACAGGCTTTCTTCCACATATCATGGAAGTCTTTGGCTGTGGGGTGGATTGTCAGAAGATTTTTCTTCAGGTGATCCACAGGTAACAGGGGATTCCACCCTTTCTCTACCAGTGCAGGTGTTTTTCCTGTGGTAGAGTGCTGGCTTGTGTTATAAGCCAGTTGGACTGCTGGTAAGAGGGTAACCCAATCATGTGTGTATCCCTCATGGTCCTTGTATTCCATGCCATAGGCACAGAACCTTCTGAGGATGTCCTCCATTGTTTGGATCATCCTCTCAGCTAGGCCATCTGTTTGGGGATGGTAAGCTGTGGAAAAGGAAAGCTTGGTGCCAAGCATGTCATATAAGTTGGTCCAAAATTCAGATGTGAATTTTGGGTCCCTGTCACTAATTATGATCTTTGGGACTCCACAGGTGGATATGATGTTATTCCAAAATAACAGAGCAGTGTCCATGGCTGTGTCTTCTTTATGGCATGGTAGACACCTCATGCTCTTGCTGAACCTATCAACTATAATTAGTAAGGCATTGTAGTTTTCTTTGCCTCCTGGGACAAGTCCTGTAACCCAGTCCATGTTGATGGTTTCCCATGGGTGCTTGGGTTCTTCTATATGTTGAAGTAACCCATATTTCTTCCCATGTTTTCTGTTTGCCTTTTGGCATCTTTCACAAGTAATGATGTATTCACTCAACTCTTGCTCCCACTTGGGCCACCAAGCTGTGCTTGCTACCCTCTCTTTAGTCCTGTCTTCACTCATGTGTCCCATATAGGGGCAGTCATGGCATTCCTGCAGGATTAAAGAGATGTGGTCTCTGTCTATCACTGTGAGTGCACTGGTGTGCTTCTCTCTGTGATAAATCAGGCCATCTATAAGGAAGAATTTATTGTCCTTATAGGCCCTCAACCAGGGTTCCTCCAGCTGGGTTTCCAGCTCTGGGCTCCTGTATTTTTGTTGAAGGAGTTGGAGTAGTATGCTACACTGTTTGTGTTTAGCATAAGATTTCAGTACTGCATTGAAAAATTCATTGTGCAGTTCTGAGGAACTTATTACCAGTATGGGAGTTTCTGTCCCTTCTGAATCAGTGTTTCCACTGTCAAGGGTACCACTCCCTGGTGCCCATTCAGAGAATCTGAAGTTCTTTTTCCTATTAATTTCCATAAAATGGATAGGAATTTTTGCAGCAACTTCAGGGTCATAAGCTGGATTGCTTTTGACATTGTCCAGTGGCCATCTGCTGAGGCCATCTGCATTGGTATGGCTTTTACCTTCCTTGTATATGATGGTCATGTTCCCTCTATCCTCCTGGATAGTTATTTGCCATCTCAGCATATGTCTATTAGTAGTCTTCATGTTTAGTAAAGATTTCAAGGCTGTGCAGTCTGTGTAGACTTCAAAGACTGCACCCTCCAAATAATAATGGAGTTTTTTTAGAGCCCAGACTAGACATAGACATTCTGTCTGGGTGGCCCCATACCTGGCTTCTGAATATTTCAGCTGCCTGGAGATGTAACATATTACACCTTCTCTTGGTTCACCATCCACAATTTGTCTTTGGTGAAGGGCTGCTCCTAGGCCTTGGCTGCATGCTGCATCTATGTATAACTTGAATGGTAGTTCAAAGTCAGGCAAGATGAGCACAGGTGCATTTGTGAGTTCATGTTTAATCCTCTCATATGCATCCCTCCTTTCCTTGGTTATTTCAAAAACTACATCTTTTGAGCATAACTTGTATAAGCTACTAGTTATGTGGGCAAAGTTTTTGATGTGGTTTCTATAGTAGCTAGCAAACCCAAGGAAAGATTGCATTTCTTTAATGTTCTTTGGTACTGGCTTTTGCAGTACTGCTGCTACTTTGTTCTGGTCATTTGCCAGACTAAGGCCTGAGACTTTGTGTCCTAGAGCTAGTAGCTCTTGTTGGCCAAAATTACACTTTTTAAGTGAAATTTTTAGATTGATGGGTGTACATTTACTTAGCACTCTGTCTATGTATTGTACATGATCTTCCCATGTCTCTGAGTATATAATGATATCATCAATATATACTACCATCCAGCCTTCCATTATTTCTTCTTGAAATATGGTGTCCATCATCCTTTGGAAGTGGGCTGGTGCATTCTTGATGCCAAATGGCATCCTGGTGTACTCATATATGCCCATATGGCATATAATTCTGAGTAATTTCATGGAGTTTGGTTTAACTCTATTTTGGTGGAAGCCCTTCATACAATCCATCTTGGTTATGTATTTGGCTTTGGCCAATTTAGCCAAGGCATGAGGTATCCTTGGTATAGGGTACCTGTCTGCTTTTGTGTAGTTGTTCAGGGCTCTGAAGTCTCCACACAATCTAGACTTGCCATCATGCCAGGTGATTAGGACAGGAGTGGTGATTTCCACTATTTCATTATGTCCAATCTTCCTAATGACATCCATGTCCAGGAGTTCATTGATATGTTTCTCAATCTCTTTCCTGGTCTCCAGACTTGTTGGGTAAGGAGGTCTCCTTAACATGGGTGGATAAGGCCTTTCTACATCCAGATATAGTTCTATATCATGGCCTTTGATCTTTCCTAATGGTTCTTCACCAATGGCAAATGCTGGTCCATTCTTCCTCAGCATCTTCAGTAAACTTAGCTTTTGTCTACTGGTGAGGGTAGTGCTAAACTGTCCCTCTCTGAATTCTTTCAGAAGTTCTTCCAGTGGGTCCTGAGAAGATATTTGGTATATATCAAGAGAAAATTTCTTTTCCTTGTTAGTACCAATGGTAATATGCCTATTTTTACTATTGTAAATATCTATGCCATACATCCTCTGGTAATCTGTTCCCAGTAAAAACCCTTGGATTTGGGCATCTTCAAGCACTACAAACTCTGGGTTGAGTCTGATATTACGCTTCCTGTGGGGTATAATTATCTCTTTGACAATTGTCCCAATGGAAGTCATCTTCCCTGATGCACTTTTGAAGTTCTTTGCCTTGGTGGGCAAGAGCTGTTTTTCCCAGTTTGGGAAGTGGTTATCCAGATAATTTCTGGCCACTATGGAGCAATGTGCTCCACTGTCAATGATCAGTGGGTGCTGAGCATTGTCAATACATACAGTCATTTTTGTGGCTGTTCCATGTATATATGCCATTCCTTTGGTTGGTGTAACCAGGAATGTTTGTGCATCTTGTGTATGTTTACACAAGTTCTTGTTGGCAGTGTCTTGTGGCATGCCTGCTTCCAACTGTATATCCTGGATTTCTAGTGGGGTTTCCTCTTGGTATTCCACTAGAAATTCCTCTCTTGGGTCTTGCTCTTCATCAGATGGTTCTCTGATGGCATCACCCATAGAGTCTGATTCAGAATCCTCTGTTGGAGGTTCTTCTTCAGGGACTTTTTCCATAGCATAGACTTTCTTCTTTGCTCTTGGACAGTTGTTGGCATAGTGGGCTGTTGAACCACAATTGTGACAAGAATTCTTCTTCTTTGCCACTTCTGCCACTCTTTCTCTGGGTTTGTCTTTAAACTCTACCCTGAAAAGTTGTTTCTCTTTGAAACTATTGCTTCTATATGGGGTGAATTTCCCTATATTAGTCCTTTTCCTTATGTCTTGTAAGGTATTGGCTATATCATCTAGAGTGCAATTTTGGTTGCATCTGCACTTTACTGCATGCTCTAGTTCTCCTGGCAGTTGTGTCAGAAGTTTATGATTCCTCATTTGAATGTTCATTTGAGGATCAATGGCTTTAAGTCTTTTAGACTGTCTAAGGCACCACTCATATGGATCTTTGTCCACAGAGTATTTGTCATTTTCAAATGACATGGTCTTTTGCCATATCCAAGTTCCATTACTGTCCTTTTGGATTATTTGACTCTTCCACCATGGCCAATTTCTTCTGCCATGGATTTCTTTCATTTCAGTGTACCATATACTTGCATGACCTTTAAATGCAGTATTCAGTCTAGCAGTAATCCAGTAATCTGGTATGCTTGGTACATCAATGAAGAGTCCATCAATATAATCTATGAGTTCCATATGATCATATTCTCCTGATCCAGAGAATTTGGGCCAGCTTGAGGCCTCAGGAAGCTGTTTCAAGGCTTCCTTCTCTGAATAAGACATGCCATCTCCATCCTGGTATTGTGATGGAGATCTTGCCTTATTCAACAACATGGCATCTGGTTTGATGTCATCTGGTTGATATGAATTCTCCATAGCTTGGCCTTGTGGTTGGGGCTTTAAGCTATGGTAGGCATCAAACAATTTGTTGATGTCTTGGTTCAGACACTCCCTGTCCCTGCTGCTATGGTGTTGTTCTTCAGAGACTTGATTCAGTCTCTTGTTGGTTTCCTCAGAGGCTTTGCTCAGTTGAGCATATCCTTCCTGAAGGTTTTTAACTATCTGCTCCAATGAGGCTTGAGTTTGTCTCATCCTCTCTTGGGCAGCTGCAAATTCTGCAGCCTGCTTTGCAGATTGCTCAGCATATTGGGACATTTGCAACCACAGTGTGTCACTGTTGATGTTGCTCTCAGATGTGATAATGTTATTTTCAGTCACAGTGGGGGTAATGTTTCTATTACTAGGACTACTGATTCTAGAGTGGTTTACAACTACTTCTGGTTCTTGTGTACTTCTTTTACAAAATCTAACAGCTTCTGGATCATGGGGTCTGACTCTTTCCTCCTCTGGTTGAAGGAGGCTTTGTTCTTGCCCTTGTTGCCTTGTCTTCTCCTGGAAACTTCCTGGAATTGTGAAGAATGGTGACTCTTGGCCACTGATCTGCTGGTTTCTGAATGGTGTGAAGCCACTGGAGAGCTGATTTGGCTGGCTCCTTGTGAACCTGAAGGAATCTGAGTAGGCCCTGTCTGGGTTAACTGTTCTTCTATAGCTTGGATAGTGGCTTGATTTTCCCTTATCCTCTGTGCCCTTGCCTCCAGGAGTCTGTGCTGCCTGGTAGGATTCCAACCCTTGGTAATTACCATAAGGTCTTTGAAGTCTATCTCTTTGAGACAGATCTTCTGGCAGCTTGATCCCAGTTCTGCCCAGTGAGTTTCTAGGTTGAACCTCTTGTTGTCCATGCTCCATTGAAACAAATCTTTGAGGAGTTGGTGGATCTGAAGAACTTGATCTATATCCTTCCAGTCCTCTGGTTTGAGGTTTCTGTTGAATTGGAGTGTGAATGGCAAGGTTGATATTATCTCCCTCATTGTTTTGCCATCCACCACTGTGTCCAATGTGTCTTCTTTCAGGTCTTCTGGTTCTAGACATTCCTGCTCTATCCTCAGGCTGGTTCCTTTGGAAGCCAAGGTCTCTGAGGTATGCAGGGGACATATCAGTGTTTGCAAGCAGTCAAAAACTTTATGTTCTTAGGGTATTTACCTTTGACTGTGCCTTGTACAAATTTGTTATCTGCTTCTTTGGGCAGTTTGCCTTTGGAAGTTACAACTGGGTTAATAATTGTAATCTTCCCTGTACAAGTGGTTTAGGTTGGTTTACCTTGTATTGAAGCAGAGTTTCGTGGTTTTCTACTCCTCTGAGTGGCTATTAGTGTCCACTTCTTGGCTGTAATGAGGCCTTCACTAAGCCTTTTTCCTTTACCCTTGCTGCCCTCTGGTTCTGAGGGTGTCACTGGTGTGTTGGCCTGTGACTGGGTTTCAAGTGGGATGTAGTTTTCTTCCACTGAATCAAAACAGGAAAAAGAGGGCTTATGTCAGTTAAGACTTCTTAAAAGGCTGGTTTTGCACGTCTAAGAATGCCCTCTGGGGTTGTATATTATTACAGTATGCCCTTGTATAATGACAGTGTAATTGAATTAACAATTTCACGTCAAAAATACAGCTTATGGTGTCCTGTCACACTGTTTGTGTGTCAGTATCCCTCAGATACACTTGTGGTTTGCAAGTGTATTCTGTATAAGTGGTTTGTATACAAGTGTTATTGAATTAACAATACACTTGACCACGCCTCAACTGATGGTTTTTCAGTCAGAGGTGTCCTTATTCAGTCAAGAATACAGGACTTTATTAGTGGCTTATGTGTTTTTATATGCAAAACACGCCAAAAATAGTAGATTACTGTGGGTGTTAACCACGTAAAAAATACTCTTTATAATATGAGTATATATAAAAAAAAAGGTAAAAATATATAAAAAATATATTTTTAAATAGAAATTACGCCTAAAAAAGATAAAACAATGTGTTAATAAGGCATAAAAAAGAGAAAAAGACTTACTTGTAAGGTCCAAAAAAGTCAAAAAAACACGGCCAGGCCCCCAAAATGTCAGGCTGAGTCTATATTGAAGTGGTAATAAAAGTATTTACAACTAAAATTATGACTGTGACACGGTTAAATAAGGATTTAAAAGATAAAAATTTGTAAATGGTGTGATTTTAATAATAAGAGGGCTTTACTATAGTAGATATAGTGGTGGTGAGCGCTGTTGAAAGCCCTGGGTGCAGCTTTACCTGTTGAGTTACAATAATAAAGACTACAATTATTAATATTATAATAATACCTGGTTATTACCCAAGAGTAAAACTGTTTTTGACAGTTTACTACGTAGGGTATTCAAGAGCAGGATGAGGAAAGGTTTTTGGCAGTGGAAAGCCCTCCTTTTATCCTGAATTTGAGGTGAAAAGGCTGTTAGACCTTTCCACGTAGAGGAAGTGAAGATTTTTCACTCCTCATGACAGGCTTGTGGTTTGCAAACAGCCTGTATACACTGTATTGGGCTCAGATGTGGTTTTGAAACCACATCTGGGCAGTTTTCACCAATACAGGGTGAAAATTTTCATCTGGGGACCTCACAGCCTGATTCTGACGTGTATGACGCGTAGAATGCTGTACAGAAACTGTAGGGGACCCCAGTATTGACTGACATATGAGGTATTGAAGTAAAAACATGCTTCTTTGTCTATTTGACACCTCATATTCATGGTTATAGGGTGTTATCCGATGGTAAGGCTGTATATGACAGCAGGTGGGATTTTGACCTTATAATGGTCATAACTCTGTCAGTTTTTGAGATATCAAGCTCAAAGTTGGTTCCTTGAATAGCCCTGTATGAGCTCTACACAATGGTACCCAACTTGACATGGTTATCATTAAGTATGGCAAAGTTATCCCATGTACAAGTATTTTTTTACATTGGCGTGGTTTGGGCAAAAGCTTTATTAAGCTTGTTTGGCCAATAACTTCTGTTCTAGTTGAGATATGAGGAAATGGATGACACCATCAGATAGCCCTGATTGTTCTCTTTCCAAAAAGACCCCACTTTAAGTATCTCACACTAAAACTGTAAAAGTTAGATGAGAGGTGAATGTTTTGTTCACCCTTATTTGGTCTGAATTTGACCATAACTCAAGTAATGCTGGTGCTAGCTCAGTTTGGCTGGTACCATTGGATAGCTCTGGCTTAGAGCTTCATTTTGAATACCCATTTGATGGGGTTAAGCCTCTCCTTCTAGATTTTAGATGAGAGGTGAAAATTAAGGTTTATGCTCAGCAATGACTTTGAGCAGGAATAACTTTGTTATTTCTTTTCCTATGGTGATGGGACTTGTATTTTCAGAAATAGGTGAGTTTCCTCTTTCATTTGATACCTTTTGAGCTAATTTGGCTCAGGTCCATGTTTTGGTGGTATTTTGGCTATACCATTGGTTTATGGTATTTTGGCTGTCATGCTTGTGCTCTGGTTTTGAGTCACAGGCTGACACACACCAAAGTAATTGTTTTTCACTTTATAAGTATAAAACAATAATATTATGAAGATTTATTGTTTTACAAAAAATACAAATTTCCCCACAAATACTCTAGAAGAGATATTTGAGACCACAAGAGACTTTTATTCAAGAGAAATTTAAATTTGGATTGATTGAGAAAAGAACTGCAGGAAATTAATATAAAAACAAGATCTTTAAAAATATTAATAAAGAGAAAATACACCCAACAGTGACCAGAGTGAATTTGCAAACAAAGTGACGAATTTAACAGTGATGAAAGATGCTTTAAATCACTTATTGGGTGGTTCAAGGGTAAAAATGATAATAATACTTTTTTGACATGGTTAAGAGGTCTAAAGAAATTTAAGAAAAGTGGTTAAGATATTTTATTAATTGTTTTAACAGTTTTTAAACTAATTAGAAAAGGAAAAGCTTCTAAAATGATGAGAAAAACGGGGTAAAGAAGATATTCTTTTATAGCCACCAATTTTCTTACCTCAAAAGTAGAATTTAATCTTGTCAGTTGTTCAGAACACTATTAAAACAGAAAAGGAAATTATGGAAACATTGAACCCTGTTTTGGACCAAAAAAGGGTGGGATTTAGCCATTTTTGCTATTTTCAGCTATTTTAGACCTTTAAATCAGCCCTTGCTATAGTAATAACTGGTTTCAAGCCTTATAAACACATCATAATGTGTTTCAGAGATGTCAAAACCAGTTAAAACTGTTTTTACTAAAAACCTTTATCCTAAGGGTAGATTTACCCTCTTGGAAGCAGTTAAAACTATATCATAACCTCATCTTCAATTGAGTCAAAGACCCTGTGACTCAATTTCAGGCCAGAAGTTATGGAAGTTTGTGTGACATTTGACAATCCATTCCTGTCATCAAGTAATTTGGGGAAGTATGGCACCCTTGGAGCCAAGTTTCCTTTCCCCCCCAGCATTAATTTTCCAATTTATTTTTTCTGTAATTCCTCATCATGTATTATAATTGTAATTTAAATGTGTAATTAAAGTTAGTTTTGACAGGAAAAAACTGTAATAATTGATACCTGATATGTAAATCAAAGCTCACTGATGTAATACACCTGCACATTTTGACATTTCAATTGAAAATACTTCAATTCCCCATAACTTCTAAATTACACACCACATCTCAGTTTCAACACCAAAATTGATGGTTAAAGCCCCATGTGGTGTGAATTAAAACAAGGCTTTGAGTATTCTTAACTTTCATACACAAAATACTGAAAACTTAATTTAAGCTTATTCAGAGTTGAGTTACAGAAGTTTCACCAAGAGGTGGCCTTAGCTGATTTTTTATGAGGAATGCAACAGTGAAATGATTTTCATAAGTTTATTTCTTGTATAAAAAGTTATAATTAATTTTTTTTCACTTTTTTCCAAAAATATTTTTGTTGAAATTTTAATTTCACTTAATTTTTTCAAGTAAAAATGTATTTTCACAATTTTAAGTTTCAATGTGATTTTGATTTTAAATTATGATTAAACTTTTGATTTCATATATAAATTTTCTCTCTATATCTTAATTTTTATGTTTATAATATAAATAAATGTCTTTTGGGTATATAAAAATACCTCTCAGGCTCACAAAGATGAGGCCTCTTTTAAGTCAACAACAGCTCACAGAGGCATTCCATGGGGAAAACTTAAAATACATTTAGTGAGAAAACAATTATCCTCTTTGGACTATTGATTGCATCATCTGTTGCCATGCAAGATTATCATAACTACTTAATGAGGTCATTTACATGACTATCAACCCATTTATGGTTAAGAATAAAAGGAGTAACAACTGTAAAAGTTATTTTATTTCAAAAGTATCATCAATTTCTCAAATTTATCAGCTTCATTGGGAATTTCCTCACAGGTTGTATTTTCTGTGAATCTTTGAAGATTCAGTGTTTCATGTGGAATCATCAAACATGGACTGTAGGTAAAACTTTTAATTTTGATTATGAATTCATAATTCCTTCTTGGTTTATTTATGAATCATACAATATTCCATTGTTTCTGAGATATTCAAAAAAAATTCATTAAGAAACGTATTTTTAATCAATTTTGGGAGTTTTTACGTTATTTCTATGTAGAATTGCATATAGCACAGTATCACTGGTTTCCATGAGGTCAATGAAAGAATACTAGTCTCAAAAGTGTTTAAATTACTCTTTTAAGGCTTATTCATTTAAAATCAGTAAGAATTGACATGGTTACAGCAGTCAGAGCTGCTGTTTACCTCCTTGTCACGTCAAAATAGCAGCTTATTTGTGAATTTCTTTTGATTTGATGGGACTTGAACTTGATAACCAAGCTCTCAAAGAGTTTTGGTATATTAATTGGGTCATTATCAGCCATGGATTCAATTTTTATAGCTTTCCACACCACAGAGGCCTCAGAAGTTGGGTACCCTGGCTCTCTTTGATGACCTTTGTCCCCCTTAGCTATTTTCATGTCAAAAAGAGTAATTAAGGCTTCAAGATTTAAATCCACTATGTGTGTACCAAGGATGTAAGTAAGAATAGTATGTCTTGAAGTTCCAAAAACATTCATAACACTATTCTTAGTGTATATCACCATGAGCAAAATGGCTACACCTGACTGTAGGGGTTGCATTTGGAAATCAGCTTGGACCCATCCTAGACTGAACTTAGACCCTTGCTGTTAATTAGGTTAGACACATTCTTTAAATGTTTGGTGCTATTCCAAGTTATTCTAATCCACTGGGACATTACATAATTCACAAGATTTTCTTTCCTTTTTTAGTTAAATATAGCAAATATACGGTATATTATATGGGAATACTTTCTATTTATAATTGAATATTCAAAAGAATCTTCTCGATAAAAAAATGGAATTCACAAATCTCTCTTCAATTTAGACAATTCTATTCTTTGGAAACCAAAAAGAAGTACAATACAACCTTGAAAATGAATAAATCCTTTAGCTTTCTTCATTTTTTAATAATTATTACTTGATAAAATATTTTTTCTCATTTATTCTGCAAAGAATGGAGTCCAAATATCAGATTCAGTTGTTTTCCACTTAATCCTTCTCTGAATAAACTTCATTGTAGATGTTTTTGATTTCCAAATGGATAAACTACTGTAACTTCAGACGGAACAGAGAAGCTCTTTCAAATAAATTTTAATAAAACTATTCACAAAATATATAATTTTTTCTTATTAATTGATCCAAAATTCTGGAATTATTTCATTATTTTGATTTGTTTCATTTTCTGATCACATTGCTCATCAATAAGAGTTACCAACTTTTATTCTCATGGCTAAAATTTTGGTTTGTTTTCAAGAGGCAATTCCTTAATCTTTCTTTTTTTGGAGTATTCTTAATCATTTTGAAAGAGAAGTTCTGGGCTTTTATATTACATCCCTTTCAACTGGTGGAAATTTGAGATTTAGAGAGGAGATTACAGTACAGGCCCTGTGATAGCTGCTACTGTAAAATTGTCGACAATTGTTGACAAATTTACAGTAGTGGTTGTTACAGGTCCTGTACTGTAACACATTTGACATGTGTCAAAGAATTTACAGTAGTGGGCCTTACAAGGCCTACTACTGTAATTTCAGTTGACCAAAAAATATAAAACTAAGTTAGAGCCAATCAATAACAAAAAAAGAAACTTATCAAAAATTAAATAAAAATACAAAAACAAAAAGGAACAAAGGACTAAAAATAACATATCACCATAAAAAAATCACCATAAAAATGAATAAAAAAACTCCAAAAGTGAAACAAGAAACATTGAAAAACAAGGTTCTTAAGTAGCAGGAAGAAAGTTTTTTCTACCTATTTTATTTAACAAATACAAACGAAATCTTGATTTTAATGATATAAAGAAGTGAAGCACATTTTTAATGAATTATTCTATCCCTTATTTTCTTGAGTGAGCTCCATCATTTTATTCAAAATATTTGTTGTAAAAAGAATTTTGGAATATTTTTTGCAGTTTTTTTGTTCCTTTTTGCACATCAAACTTTCAAATTACAGGATAATCATGTTAGTAGAGAATGTTAGAAATACCAATAGAAGTATTTTGTGTCAATCTAATTCTTATAAAAAAAATTAAAGGTTTAAATTTTCTTTTTTTTTAAAAAAAAGAATGACCAATTCACTTAATATCTCAGTACTATCTGTCGATATAGAAGAGGATTCTATCAAGAAAGTCTCAAAAATCTTTATTTCCATGTAATATTGCTAAAATATTTTCAATATTTTGATTAATGCTAATTTTTAATTTTGAATTTTTCAAGAGAAGTTTCTTTAATTTCAAAAAAGAAATAAATGCAAATTTTGATCATATTTCCATGGATCAAAGCACATGATTAATTATTTACTTTAATAATTGATCCATTTTTTTAGAAGAAAAATTCTCTGTGGTCTTCAAAGTCTGTGAGAAGACAATTTTGAAATGTTTCCACAAGAAGTCTTATAAACTCATTAAATCCCTTGGAAACCCCTTTGATAAGAAAAATTCAATACTTGAAAGATGATTTGACCTGTGTTTTCATTTTAATTGGACATGGCTCTGAAGTGATGCTTTTTCCAGTGAAAACTTAGTTCCCAAAATTTTTCAGCTTATCTCTTCAGCTTCTCTCTTCATAATTTTATTTTAATTAATACTTTGGAGATTCAATTACACATAAATACCAAATACAAACAATAAATAGTTTTATATTCTCTAGAAAAACACTTGAAAGAACTTCATATATAGCATGTTCAAATAAGCTTTCTGAACCCCTGATCATTAAACATTTATCATTCTTTTAGGCTTTGTAGATTCATAAAACTAATTTTAACTTCTCAAACCTGTCAAAAACTTTATAAAAAGCTTATGCGGAAGAAATTTGTTGAAAGAACCTATTTTTTCAAGCTATTTTTTCTTGTTATCATCTTCCCATCATCTCAAAAAACCTTAATGAATTATTTTATTTGATTATAGATATTCATTTTCTAATACTTTTCATTGGATAATGAGTTTGTAATTGAGCTCAAACCAAATTCTCAATAAGAGTCTGTAAGGGGTTCCCCTACCTATAGCTTTAGGGAAATTTTAATTTACAGAAATTGCAAAATTATATTCTAAATAGTTTCCATAATCTGATTTTCTTATTTTTTCTTAATGATAAAGTCAAAAAGATATTTTTAGATAATTAATGTTATCAACGCAGCAAGTTAATATATGGTATTAAATTTTCAAGTCCATGGAGAGCTTTGAATATATCCTAGTAATCAGAAATTACATTCAAGAGTAAGAATTAGAACCTAAAATTCAGAACTCCCATAGAGTACAGCAAGAAAATCAAATTACTGAATTCCCTAGAATGTTATCTTCAGCAAATTCTTTCAAGTAATCAGATAATTGTTGAAAATAATGGCTAGCCACAGTGATAAATGTAGATTACCTTCCCAGAAATTTCACACAAACGTTTGAATCATTTCAGCCTTATTTTATGTATTGATACAGCTCCTATCCTGCTTTAATTGATATAAGAGCTTTAATAATCTTTTTCATTCACATATTAAGGGAATCCATTTTGTTGATATGATTCAGTAATAATTGATAATTTCTCCACAATAATATCCCAATTGGAGCTCAATTGGTATCAAGAAAGAAAAACATTGAATTTCCCAAAAAATTATAGAATATTATTCTTTTGATGGTGGTTGCAATTGAAAGTTCTATTATTAATTGAACTCTTTACATGAATATCACAACAATGTTTAGCTTAAACCTTGGAATTTTCTAATGAAAAACTCTCCCATGGTAAGGGTGAGCCTGTGAGGTATATATGACATACCCATAAGGCCACAAATAGCTTTATATACAGCTGATTTAGTATTGAAGAGACATTTCAGTTGAAATTACATAAAAAATAACAAGAAATCAGTCTAACTTTCTTTTTGATAAACAAAGTTATAATTATTATGTCATTCTTGTATTTGAAGCCAAAAATAACCTAGGTACACCCATAGGGTGTTATACCCAAGAGTGATTATTTATTAAGTTTTTGGGAGATTTAAGAATCTTGCAGTAATAGTGTGAATTTTTTAACATTTTTTAAAATTGTTGAATTTAAGTTAAAATAAGCTTCAATTTAAATTTTCATAAGGTTTATGCAAACTTCCAAAAATTTTAGTTAACATTGATGTGTTTTGTATATTTACTGAATTGGCTAAGGATTTGCCATACAGGATGTAAATCCTGCATGGCCTCAATTTAAAAGTGTTTAAGGCCATGGTATGGCTCTAAATAAATAAAAGGGCAAGATCCACACAAAAAGGTGGGACAAAGGAAAAAGACCAAACAGAGCTGGGGCACCCAACTTTTGGGATCTGGAAATATTTGATTAAGGTTTTCCACCTGTATTGGAGGATTTGCAACCTTATTTAAACTTTAAGATTAGACTTTGATCCAACCTTAAAGTTTAAACGTTTGTCATCCTGATTTGGACAGGAATTTCAAGCTGCCAAAGGGTAAATCCAAATATGCAAGCTTGAAATTAAAGTTTTAAGAACTGTCAAAGCTTAAATAAGCTAAAACCTTTAAGGTTACAAGAATTAAAACCTTATCAAAAGTTGAGGTTTAGTGTGTATTTCTATTTTACGTGGAAAAATAGCAATAACTTCAAAAATTCATTCAAAATCCAATTCTTAATGAATTTGCTTGAAATCTTCACACAGCTTAAAATTCAATGTTATCTGTGTATAAATTAAATTCTAAGTATCTCTCATTCCCAGGTTTTATAGGTAATTAGCCTGGAAACATATGTTTTTAATTATACTTAAAGAGAATTAGCATTTCTTTAAAAATTAATTAAAAATTCAGTTTAAGAGATTTTTGCTTGAAACTTTATTTTTAAGTTGTTCATGTTAGGCTCTGTAATATAAATAAGAAAACTTCATATTAAAATTTGAAACAATTAGCTTAAATGAGAATTAAATCTACTTGGAGTTAAGAATAAGACTAGTAACTGCAAATTGGAATTATGAAAGTTACCTTAATTTGAGAACTTTATTTTTAAGCTTGGTTTTTCAGTTTTGGCCTGAAGACGCCCTCTATATCCATGATTAATCATGAGAGCTTCTCTGAATACATGAAAACAGTCCATTCATCACTGTTTGTGTACATCACTTCAATTCAATTATCAAATCCAATCATATTCGACATTGAAACAGGTAAAGTTTTATTTCATATAAAGTCATACTATTAAAGGAATTATTAAGTTATTTTATTCCTTAGTAATTTTAAGTTAAAAAATTGAGATCATAGAATTCAGATTATTGTTTTAATAGCCAATAATATATTTTATTTTATCAAATTATTGTCCTTAAAATATCTTTTAAAATCCACAAATTCCTCTTATAAACTCTTTAATCATATTTTTTATTATAAAAAGTTGTTTTATCTTTTAAAATATTGATTTTTGGCTTTTTTTAACCTAAAATAATTATTTAATGTATTAACTGTTGTTATAAGTGGTTAAATATTTTTATTTTCCATGTGTAATTGTCTCATTGAGAGCTTTACACTTCTTATTGTTATACCTGTCAGCAACTATAACAATAATAAAATACTTATAATTTGTTATAATTATTAACATTTTCTTATTATTATATGATATAATAATAATTAAATATAATTATTTTTTATAATTATATTTAATATGTGGTTATAATATCTTATTATATCATATTTTTCTACTGAGGAAAGTCATAGTACTCTTGATATTGCTACTATTATCAAGAGTTTCATAGGAAAACCTTACATTTGGGGGCCTGGCTGTGATTTTAACCAATTTTGGGGACATAAATCATATTCTAGACCTTATTTTACTCTTTTTTGACGTAAACCTGCCATATTTATCTCAATATTGGCTTTTTTGGTAACTTATCCCTTTTGAGTAATCTTTATAATATTAATAAAGTTATTTTTTCTTAAGAATATTGTTTGATACAATATACTATTGACTTACTTGGAATAAATTTCTTTTTTCTAACCAGTTTCTTTTTCAAATCACAGACTTGAAATTTAATCTTTGAGTTATCCTAGTATAAAGTGAATAATAATACAATTTTGATTAATAACTTATTAATTTCATAATTATTATTTCTTTAAAAAAAATATAAATTCAAATAAAAAATTTAAAAATATTCATTAAAAACATTCTTTTCTTTAATTTTTAGACATTTCTCTTTACATTCAACATAATTTGCCATAAATTACATTGAAACAATTTTATCCAATAAGTTGAGTTTATAAGTTATTGTTTTTTTTGGATGAAATAACTTATACTTTTAATTTTCTCTAGTGTCATCCATCAGAGAAGGTTCTTCCGAATCTGAGGCATCAGAGTCTAGTATTGAAATTCAAACCAGCCCAGCACCAAGGGGTTTCATTACCAAAGAACCCTTCAAAGGGCCAGAAGGTGAATTAAATTCATTTCTTAGTGAAGCTTTCTTGAAATTGACTTGAAATGACTCCTACTAGAAGGGGATGCAACTAATCCATTCAATCAAATGGATCTGAACCAGAACATTCAAGTCATAAATCCAAAAGACAAGAATGTCAGCCCAGAGGAGAGGCAAAAATGGAGGATGCCAGAGCTTCCACCAGTTCCCAAAGGTTAGTCAGCACCTTTGACACTCTTATTAAGAGTCCAGAAGCTAAAATAAATCCTATTCCTTTTTTCTGACCTGGAGCATTTTCAGAAGTCAAGAATAGAGACATAACAGTCTCAGTTCTAGAACAGGTTTATGGCTGCAAAGCAGAAGGAGTGGGACAATCTGCCAAGTCTTTGTATAGGCACAATGAACTCTTATCTTCAAGTGAAAAATCTCATGGGCACAGAAAAGACAGAATAACTTATGAGGGGTTGGACACCCATGTCTTGCAAGGGATAAGTCCAACAGATAAAAGCTTGGTTGAAAAACCAACACATTTTTTCAGAGGACCAGAAGAAGAAGTTGGTTCAAGGAAAGGACAACAACCCAGTGGAATTTCCCCAAGCCTCCACAAGCAAAAATATGCCTACACAAGTTCCAAACAAGGAAAAGCAAACCCCAAACAGCAATCAAAAGGGCCAGAAAAGGGCAAAGGGAAAGGCAAAATCCAAGTGGAACAAGCCTTACCCACAGAGCTACAGAGTTCCCAAAAAGGAGAAGACAGTCATGGATAATGTGTTCAATATGTCAAGAACTCTGATGGAATTCAAAAACAAGGAGGAGGAAAGATTGAACCAATCCTTTCCAAAGAAGTGGAAATTGTAAAGCTTGTTATTCATTTTTAAACTTGTAATAAAGAAATTTTAGCAAAGCTTAATAAGTTTGAGTATATTCAACAGACATTGGGTAGAAGATATTACAAGTAGAAGAGTCACAAAAGACCATTATTGGTCTAGAAAATGTGAATAAAGAAAATATCTTGTCTTTGAAGCAAATTTATGCAAGAATTGAGTCTAAAGTTACCTTACTCAATCAACCAGATGACACTTCTATTTCTTTTATAACTAGACATCTGAAAGAATTAAGAATACAAGTTCAGAACTTGGAAAGCTCAAGTGGACACAATGCAGCTCTTTTCCAAGAATAATTGGAAAAAAGTGATAAAGCAAGAATTTAATTGAAAGAAGATATTCAATCAATTATTAATAATATAACACTGAAGAATGAATTGCCAATACATTCCATACCACTTATTGACAGAAATGTGTGGAACTTGAATAATGACTTGCCTCATACAATTTCTGGTAATGCAGAAGTGGAGACTTCTTGTAATTTTACAGACATTCCAACATTAGAGGAATGACCAACCTTCAGTGGTGAAGTAGAATAAAATCATATGGAATTTATGAAAAAAATGATATTTTTAAAGAAGGCTTTAACATACCAGATGAATACATAAGTTCCAGATCACGCTCCCTGTTTACCAAATCAGCAAAGAAATGGTATTACAAGATGAGGCAATACCATGGTAAAAATTCTTGGCCTTGCTGGAAAGAAAAAATTATTTCCAAATTGGCAAATGATTACTGGAGATTTGAAACATAAAATTCTTTTGAAGAAGCCAATTTTAATATTGAGAGGGACAGGCCCATGTCTTGGGTTCTTAAACAGAAATAAAGATTAACTGATCTTCATCCTGATATGTCTGAAACAATGATTCATAAAAGGATATTAAGAAAATCTGGTGGTGACCCTGAGCATTCTATGAGAAGCAGAGGTTTTGAGCCTTGCCCTACAGAAGATTATATCAATGCCATGGAAGATATCACAACCAGAAACAAAATTGGAAGAAATTAGTATCAACCCCCAATGGAAAACAAGACTAGTGGGAAACCAATTCCAAAATCAAATAAACCACATTACAAAGCTCCTTTGAAATGTCATAAATGTGGAAGTACATCTCATTTGGCAAACATTTGTCCCAAAAAGACAAGAATAAATGGGATAGAAATAGATAAATTTGAATACACAAAGGAAACAAATAATTTATCCTTACATGATGGTGATTCTGAGCCTTCTGAAGAAGAGGAAGTACCAGATGAACTTAGTATAGAAAATATTTGTGAGCCTGTGAGGTATGTATAACATACCCATAAGGCCACAAAAGATTTTATAAACAATTAAATTTGTCTTAAACAGACTTTTTAGTTGAATTTAAAATAAAAAATAATAAAAATTAAGTATAACTTTTTTTTGGATAAGCAAAGCTATAATTATTATGTCATTTTTGGATTCTACACCAAAAATAACATAGGGTACACCCATAGGGTGTTATACCCAAAAACACTTATTTCTTGTGTTATTAGAATATTTAAGAATCTCACAGTCCTAATGTAACTTTTTTAACATTTTTTTAAAATTGTTAAATTTAAGCTTAATTAAGCTTAAATTTAAAGTTACATAAGGTTTATGCAACTTTACCAAAATTTTAGTTAAAATTGAGGTGTGGTGTATATTTACTGAATTGGCTAAGGATTTGCCATACAGAATGTAAATCCTGCGTGAGCTCAATTTAAAAGGGTTTAAGGCCATAGTATGGCTTTAAATAAATAAATGGGCAAAATCCATGCAAAAAGGTGGGACAAAGGAAAAAGACCAAATAGAGCTGGGGTACCCAACTTTTTGGATCTGCAATGATTCAATTAAGGTTGTCCACCTGTATTGGAGGATTTTCAACCTTATTTAAGCTTTAAGATTAGACTTTGATCCAACCTTAAGGTTTAAACTGGTTTTATCCCAATTTGGACAGGAATTTCAAGCTGCCAAAGGGTAAATCCCAATATGCAGGCTTGAAATTAAGGTTTGAAGAACTGTCAAAGCTTAATTGAGTTTAAAAAGCTTAAATAAGCTTAAAACTTTAAGGTTCCAAGCATTGAAACCTTATCAAAAGCTAAGGTTTGGTGTGTATTGCTATTTTACGTGGAAAAATAGCAATAACTTCAAAAATTCATTAAAAATCCAATTCTTCATAGATTTGCTTGAAAATTTCACACAGCTTAGAATTTAATATTATCAATATATAAATTAAATTTTAAGTATCTTTTACTAATAGGTTTCCTGGGTAATTAGCCTGGAAAATTACTTTTTTAAATTAAGCTTAAAGAAAATTATGATTTCTTTAAAAATTAATTAAAAATTGAGTTTCAGAGATTTCTGCTTGAAACTCTAATTTTATGTTTTTCATGTGATGAACTTTAATATAAATAAACTTATTTTATATTAAAACTCAAAATAATTAAACTAAATGAGGATTAAAGTTACTTGGAGTTAAGAATAGCACTGGTAACTATAAATTGGAAGTAAAAATAAGTTGCCTGAAGTTAAGAACTTAATTTTTAAGCATGGTTTTTCAGTTTTGACCTGAGCACGCCCTCTACATCCATTATGAATCATGAGAGCTGCTCTGTAGACATAAAAAGAGTCTTTTCATCACTGTTTTTGTCCATCAATCAATTATCAATCCAATCATATTAGAAATTTAAACAGGTAAAGTTTTATTAAATATAAAATCTTATTATTAAAGTAATTCTTAAGTTATTTTTATTCTTTATTTATTAAATTAAAGAATTGAAGTCATAGAATTCAGATTATTGTTGTAATCATCTATAATAAATTTTATTATATAAAAATTATCATCTTAAATATCTTTTAAAATCCACAAATTCCTCTCAAAAACTCTTTAATCATAATTTATAGTATAAAAAGTTGTTTTACCTTTAAATTTATTGATTTTTGGCGTGTTTTTAACTTATAAATCTTTATTTAATATAATAACTGTTGTTTTGACTTGTTGTATTAAATAAATCTTATAAGTAAGTTTTCTCTAAAGTTCTATATATTTTTTTATCTAGTAATAGTTTTTTTATATAAAATTTTATTCTATGAAGAATTATTTCTGCACAGTGTGTGTTTGATTCTTTTTATAAATAATATTTATATTATTTATAAGTGGTTAAATATTTATATTTTCCACGTGTAATTGTCTCATTAAGAGCTTTACACTTCTTATTGTTATAATTGTCAGTGACTATAACAATAATAGAATAATTATAATTTATTATAATTATTATATTTTTTATTATTATTATATTTTTATAATAATAATTAAATTTATTTTTTTTATATAATTATCTTTAATAATTATATTTAAATTTGTGGTTATAATATTTCATTATATTATATTTTTCTACTGAGGACAGTCATAGTACTCTTGAAATTGTTACTATTATCAAGAGTTTCATAGACAAACCTTACATTTGGGGGCCTGGCCGTGATTTTAAACCAATTTTTGGGACATAAATCATATTCTAGACCTTATTTTACTGTTTTTTGATGTAAAATTGCCATATTTGTCTTAATATCGGCTTTTTTGAGACTTATCCCTTATAAATAATCTTTATAATATTGATAAAGTTATTTTTTCTTAAGAATATTATTTGAAACAATATACTATTGAGTGACTTGGAATAAATTTCTTTTGTCTAACCAGTGGCTTTTTCACATCACAGACTTGAAATTTATTCTTTGAGTTATTCTAGTATAGAGTGAATAATAAATATAATTTTGATTAATAACTTTTTAATTGCATAATTATTATTTCTTTAAAGAAAATAATAAATCAAATAAAAAATCTTTTAAAAATAAAAAATCTTTACTAAAAATATTTTTTTCTTTTATCTTAGACATTTTTCTTTATTTTTGACGTAATTTGCCATAAATTACATAAAAACAACTTTATTCAATAAGTTGAGTTTATAAGTCATTTTTATTGTTTTATAAAATAACTTATATTTTTTTTTCTCTAGTGTCTTCCATCAGAGAAAATTCTTCAGACTCTGAAGCCTCAGAGTCAAGTATTGAAATTCAAACCAGCCCAGCACCAAGGGGTTTAATAACCAAAGAGCCCTTTAAAGGTCCTTCAGGTGAATTAAATCCATTTTTACTCTATTTTTTATTAAAACTGATGTGAAATGACTCCTACTAGAAGTGGAAGCAATTACTCCATCCAATCAAATGGATCTGGACCAGGCACCAGGGCGAATCTTGCATCAATCGTCGGCGATTGACTTCACGTCGCACCACGGTCAGTATAAAATCTTGCTTCAGTCGCGTTAGTGTCACTTTATAGTCACTGGATTTAGTGGGTCACGTCACGTCAGCGTCAAGACAACGTCAATCGTCACATGTGTCACATGAGAATGTCACTCAAAGCCCAAACCCATTTCAACACTATGCGCAACGTTAGTGTAATTTCACCTCATTGGCTTCCGCCTCCCCGACGCTTAGCATGCTTACACACCCGCACCGCCCTCCATCCAGATGAGACTCCGACACTGCCCGCCCCTCTCCGTCCTCACCACTCCTTACGCTTTCACACCCCCGCCCCTACCATCCTTACGCTTGTGTAGTACCCTCCCGACATGCCTCCGACAACGCTTACCATCCTTACGCTCATGTAGTGCCCTCCCGACATGCCTCCGACACCACTTATGACCCTTACGCTTGTGTAGTGCCCTCCCGACATGCCTCTGACACAGCTTACCATCCTTACGCTTGTGTAGTGCCCTCCCGACATGCCTCCAACAATGCTTACCATCCTTACGCTCATGTAGTGCCCTCCCAACAT
This sequence comes from Austropuccinia psidii, assembly GCA_023105745.1. Classification (NCBI taxonomy): domain Eukaryota; kingdom Fungi; phylum Basidiomycota; class Pucciniomycetes; order Pucciniales; family Sphaerophragmiaceae; genus Austropuccinia; species Austropuccinia psidii. Next base: position 73,162,538 of record JALGQZ010000001.1, on the reverse strand, counting down.
GCCCCCGACAATGCTTACCCTCCCTCCCGACATTCTCCCGACACTGCTTACCATCCTTACGCTCATGTAGTGCCCTCCCGACATGCCTCCGACAACGCTTAGCCTCCCTCCCGACACTGCTTACCATCCTTACGCTCATGTAGTGCCCTCCCGACATGCCTCCGACAACAGTTACCCTCCCTCCCGACATTCTCCCGACACTGCTTACCATCCTTACGCTCATTTAGTGCCCTCCCGACATGCCTCCGACAACGCTTACCCTCCTCACGCTTCCGTATTACATCCATAGTGTACAGTACGGTGGCTTGTTGGCGTACACGATGAACGCAATTGCCGAAATATGCTGAGTGGCCTTCTCTGCCAACAGGACCTAAGGGGATATTGGTCAGTATATTCACCATGTTGTGGTTAGGGTTTAAATCATGAGACTAACAAATTAAAACCTAATAAGTGGACTGTTTAAGACAAGAATTGTGTCTCCTGTTTCGCCGACAAAACCATTTTATTTCATATCAATCAAATGAACACTTTGCTTAGTCCTTACCTCATGAGCGTTGAATAGTTCAAAAGTTGACTTTAGTAGGTTTCTCACTAGTCAACTTTATTCAATGTCTCACAGGGAAGTGATTTCATTTGCATGATATGAAATAATTTGCAAAACATCGCCTCCTTCAATTTCCCGACAAATCGCATTTTGCAAATGCGATTATTTTACTTGCACCTTTTTTCTTGAATTTGGATCTTTTTATTCAAAAATTTCAAACAAGTTATCAATCAACTCGTCACCATCTATTTGCTTAATAAACTACCTCCGCTATGGCCCAAACCCCGGAAAATTCAACTGAATTCAATGAACGACCAACTTCAGCCCCAGAGAGTGGAAGTGAAATCTCTGATATTGCCAGTAGTCGTGAATTAGGCATTGAAGTAGAGAGCCAGTCACATGAAGATAATCAAGATCCACCAGTTCTTCCAGAATGTGAGTATGCATCCATCTTGAATATTTCAAATCTCTCAAAACCTGATATTGTGTCATAGCCTTTATTTCAGGGCAGCCTCCAAGCTCTCAGAAACCGAATTTTAAAACTTATGAGAAGGAAAAGACTGTTGAACCTTGTGCAACGACAGAAGATGATGGGCAAGATGATGTAATTTTCAGTGGGGAGGTGGAAATTATATCCAAGGAGCAATTTGTCTCCAACATTGCTCAAACAATCCCAAGGCTCAAAAAAATTCAAAATGATAGTAAAATTCCTGATTATGTGCGTCAAAAGATTGCTGAAGCCATGAGCCTGCTCAAAATGGATTTGAAACGTAAGTCCATTAATAATTCAAAACAAAATTGATAAAAATAGCTGCTTACAATATATGGGCAGGTGTGGAGGTGGGAGAATCTCTACCTGAAGGATCTCGGCTCGTCATTGGATTTCCAGGCAAAGGATTAGGAAAAAGACCAAATATACATGCGACCAAAAAAACAAACAAAAAACGCCGTACCTTTGAAGCCGCAAATGATTCTCGCAATCAAGGTCATGAAATCATCAATGTTGAAGGGGACCATATTGATAATCAACCTCCGCATGCTGAACCCCCCCCCCAATACTCAATGAAACAATCCATAATGAAGCTCCACATACTGAAAGCCCCCCAATACCCAATGAAACAATGCATGATGCAACCCCTCCAGCCTCTCCTCGGAATATTCAAGCCTTTCAAGAAAGGGAAACAATTAAACATGATACAATGGGACGAGATATGACTGATATAATTCCCGACGCTGAGCCCAAAGTGTCATCGGCTGCGAATTTTCAAGGAATATTTTTATCCCGCATGGAAGAGTTTGCAGGCATTTTGAATTATCATTCCAATATTTCTCAACAATCATGGAAAAGGGGGCTTGATAATATCAATAGGATTTACAAAAATAGATGGGACAATTTACCAACAAAGGATGCTCATACATTCCTTCCTGTTGGTATTAAGGTGATCAGTAACCAAGAGCTTAAAATGTCGGCCTGGCTGGAGGACCTTGAGATGGCAGGTGAGTTTTATCTTTGTGCATGATACATGATTATTGGCTGTTGACTGGTGATATAAATTGCAATATACAGGGTTAGATTTTTTTAAGCCAACCGAAACAGAAGCGTTTTTTGATCACAACATTTGGAATCTCAAATTGATGAAGGAATCAGCTAAACCTCCAGATAATCTCCCAAAATCAGAACACTCCTTCTTCAAAATGGTTCAGAGCCTTCTTTACCCCGCCAATCCAGTTAAACATTTTTGGGCAAATGTTATGTTTTAATCCATTAGTTTAGTCTCATACGATGTGATTGCACCCAAACCATATGTTGCACCAACATCAAATTCGACCGATCCTCTTGGACTTGAACGGGGAGCAGTTGAATACCTTGCCTCCTGCTTGAGTAAATCAAAGCAACGTGCAACCCAACTCAGCATTGAAGGTGGCGGGGCTGACAATGAGATATCCACAAAGCCGCACAAGAACCTGGAGGATCTAATGGATACAGTTATCCATTTGATGATTGCGTACAACATGGTACGTGCACATACAAAGGTCAAAGTTAATGGCATCAAAGGCAAACTCAAAAACTCAAAAAAAAATGAGGCCATCAAAGATCTTTTGACGTGTCACAAGAATCTCGGAATAAATCAAATTTGCTATGGTATATTAGCGGCATTCTGTGCGGTGGGGGTTCGTGGTTTGATGGTATGCTCAGATGACTGGAGAACAAGCTCAGTTAAAGGGGCTTTATCACTAATTGACATTTCCGCAAAACTTTCAGAGGGTAAAAATCTAGTGGAGCCAGTGTGGCTACGTACTAATAAGTATATATGTGATTTACTGAATAAAAGTTTCTTCTCATCAGAGTCTTTTAACCCCGCTTTACCTCTTAGATTTGAATTTGCACGATTCTTAGTATTAGACTTTGGTAATGCCTGGGTGGCAAAACGCGGGCTTGGTTCAAGTGATGAGGTCACCTTGACGGTACCCAGGTCAGCTAAATTCACAACCAGTATTGACCCATTTTAGATTAGCTTTGTACTAGATAGATTGTAATTGAATTTTGCAAAGTTATTTATGAATTTAATAATCATGACTTCCTATCCTACTACTGCCCGGATGCCACAGTCTGAGTACCAATAGTAATTGTACGGCGGCATGCCTCCGTACATCATTGCAAAGACTCTGACAAGACACAAGCTGAGTCAGGCGATGTGCCCGCGAGTAGCACACGCGGGTGCATAGCGGGAAGTCGCGTTTATCACTTCCCGCCAGCCCATAATAGGCCAAATGTTCCTGTGTCTTTCAAGAGGACTAGGATAGCTAGGGATCCGCAGCAGGATGCATATTGCATTTGCGTGTGCTTGCAATATTCCAAATGGTTGTATTGGAAAGTGATTGCATGGGAACATCAATGTGTAAAATTGAATAATGCACTATCCACTGCAATTTTCAGGTTCAGGTATTTGAGATCGTGAATTTGCCAAGGTCAGGCGTGAGCTTTCTTGTTAGCCGCAATTAAAAAAGATTCATCCACCGCAATCCAATTTAGGTGATATTAAGAAATCAGTAATCATTCGGTTTCATTTCATTTTCTGCTGAAAGCATGCCATTCCCGAAAAAAGGAAAAGAGCATAAAAGGGAACTTGCGAGAAAGCGTCGGGCTGAGGAAGGAAAGTGTGAGTTACTCGCTTAATCTCAGTGTATATATGCTTCCACATTTATGTGGCACCCTCATTGGGCCCCACGGAAGAACATTGGCTTTAGTCGGTTCAGATTGTGCCAATGTCATGTGGGCTCCAACAGGGAAGTCAAAGGATGTGTGCCAAAGAAAGCTCCTTGGCAGTATCTGATATCTTGTGTGCTTCAACACATAGTGATCCCTCAACCACTTGGGAATAGTAGCAGATCCCAAAAGACAAATGAGCGCAAAACGACCCGAATGAATAGGTTGTTTTCCTCCTCTGGCCCAACAGCACAAACATCAATGCCAGTATCAACAAATATCACCCCAAGTGAAATTCGGAGGGTTGTGGTTGTCAATCAGATCAAACGCATTCACTTTGGGCGTGTGGCAATTTTCTCTTCAACCGGATTACTCATTCCCCTTGTCAAATTCCGACCATTCACAACAATGAGTGAAGTCGAGGTCGATCAATGGGATGAATTATCACAATTCCTATTTTGCGAAAAGAGATTCACCGACCCAATTGCAACCAATGGAGAATTACTGGAGGGATTTATGTTTGCAATTGGGTGGCGCAAATGCAGCACCAAGAATGAACAATTTGGTCTGTATGGAAGTGTCGGGAAAATTGAAAACGCAAAAGATGAATGGCAGAACTGAGGTCCCAATCTTAGCTCGGTGGGTTGCATTCTAGGTCAATCCTTACAATATGTTGGGGATAATTTATTTGAGAGGATTCAAAATTGCTACAATTCATTGGGGGTTCCGTCTTTTGATCAAGTCAACTATGAAGGCGATATTCCGGCAAATCAGGGTGCATTCGAGTTTGCTTCCGCACTCACTTTCACCATGAATGGATTCAAAAACTCACCTCATGTTGATAAGGATGCATCGCTGTATGCTTCGGGATGGTGGTTTCAAGCTGATAAGCGGACCGGCCAAATTCAAAGAGATGCGTCAAAGCGGTGTACAGGTGGGAAATTGATTTTCCCAAATGAGCATTTTTGGATTGATCTATCCGCATGTCATGGGCTCATTCAGGTAGTGTGGGCCAGTAGTACATTTGTTCATTATACTGATCCAGCACAGGACAACAAAAGCACGACACTAGTGGGTATGTCTGCACAATGCTCAAGCAGGTTAGCAAAAACAATGCGGCAAAGAAGCCATGGCTATTATGAGATTGCCGAGAGAGCGGGCTATCAAATCAGGGATGGTAATACAATCTCATGCCTATTCAAAGAATGAGGAGATTTGCATGTGTGTTGGGTAAGTAATGGTGGGGTAAGGCAGAGGACAATATACACGAGGATTGGATGGATTCTAGTGCGGGAGATGGGGTGTCTGACATGAAAAAGGGGTGAAGTGGATTATGTACGGTGGCATGCCATCGTACATCTGTCCTGGTTTTTTGCTATTGTCCAGGATGCCAATGCTTCACACGCGAATCCTCATCCTTGTGCAGGTTCTGACAATGCTAAAAGTTCCTTACGCCTATGCGGGGTGCCAACGCTACACATGCCAATCCTTGGGCCTGTGCAGGCTCCCGAAATTTACACGCCAATCCTTACGCCTTTACAGGCTTTCGACGATTCACACGCCAATTCTTACGCTTGTGCAGCTTCCCCACAATGCTGAAATTTTCTTGGCCTGTGCAGGATCCCAAGAATTCACACGCCAATTCTTACGCCTGTGCAGGCTCCCAACAATTCACACGCCAATCCTTATGCTTGTGAAGGGTCCCAAAAGTGCTAAAATTCCTTACACCTGTACAGGCTTCCGATGATTCACACACCAATCCTTACGCATGGGAGGGTTGCCAACAATGCTGACAAATTCTTACGCCTGTGCAGGCTCCCAACAATTCACACGCCAATCCTTATGCCTGTGCAGGCTCCCAACAATTCACACGCCAATCCTTATGCCTGTGCAGCCTCCCGACAAGTCACACGCCAATCCTTACGCTTGTGAAGGTTCCAGACAATTTAAACAATTCAATACATGAGTAAGATTAATAGCGTGTGACCATAGGAAAGGCCATGTTTCACGAATCTGGACTGGATTGCTCACATACGGGAACCTCCCGCTTTTTTACAGTTAAGAATGGGTATGGCTCTAAACCATGGAAGAAGAAAATATAGGAGAGTATAACGGCAACTATTGGTGCATTTTGAGAAAAAGAGGTTCACAAAAGCAAATACTCACTCAAACTCTTGGTGGGGCACTTACAAAAATAATTCTCATGCAATCAGGGTTTTTCTCTAAGGAGGAAATAAGTAATTTTTACGTGAACAAAGAATGTAATAGAATTTTAACATAATAATAATTGATTACAAATGATAATTTATTTAAAAGAAAGTATTACAAATGATAAAAAGTGGAAATAATAGGATTATTTTTTTTAAATTTTTATTTTTCAAGGAATTTGGAGACTATCCCGGTTATGTCCTCCTTTGGATAAGCCTCCAGTGCCTGGGCAAGGAGGCAGTTTAGTTCGTCCCGGAATTCCCGGTGCATCTCATTTCGATGAGTTGCATCCACAAAAGGAATCATGTGGAGCAAGCAACGATGCTCCAACAAGATTCGGTTGATCGAATCGTGGACGATGGCTCGAGGAATCATTAGGGTCGGTTGCAGGTCGGTGAATTCCTGGCGAGCGTCATTGTGGGAATGAGAGGAGCTTGGCACCGGGGGGGAGGAGGCGTTGGGGTTCTTGGGGGCACTGGAAGGGATCTCTGGGGAGGGAACCGGGGGGGAATGGAAGGGGAAGGTGGGCGAGTCGGGTAAGAAGAAGGGGGAGGGGGAGGGGGATGGGGAATTGGGGATCCCACGGGCGTATTGAGCGAGGAGTGGCGGGACAATCTGGAGACGGTCGAAGAAAAAAAAATCAGGAAAAGTGGATATGGATCAAACAGAAAGAAGGGGTGACTTACCATAAGCTTCCTCCGTGGATTGCGTAGGAGCCACCTCAGGTTCTGGCTCACGAGTCGTATCGTCCTCAGGTTGTTGGGACGTTGGACTTGGGCCAGGAATAGGTGGCTCTTCAGTTTGGGAGGGTTCTAAAAAAGGAGGATGAGTCAGTTCACTCGACTCGAAAGTGAAAGTGAAAATGAAATGAAACTTTGGTTGCTTACCGCGGAATAATTTCTCAGACCATTGGGTGCCACTCGGGCCTGGAGTGGGTTGCCGGGGGGTTTGCTCGCAAGGCAAACTAGGAACGGGAGAGTCTTGTCGGGGGGGATTCGGGGGGTTTTGTTCTATGAGAAATGGAAAAAAGTCAGTATTATTGCGTGAAGAGAAATGAGATAAGGAGGAGAAAGAAAACTTATTTTGGCGTTTGAATCCCATCGGTGACAAGACATGGTGACAATCAGCCCAAGCTCGAATGTCCTCTCGCCATCGCCATCCTTCATCGGCCGGATAATCACTTCGCTCCGGTCGAGGAGTGAAGTGACCATTGGATGGTGGCCTAGGAGGGGGAGTGGACAAATCAATACTGGAGGGGACAGGGCTAATCGTCCGGAATCATTCCCGTTGGCCTGTTTGGGGGCCCGGCGTCCATTCACGCTCAGAAATGGTTTCATCATTGTCGACCACAAAGGAGTCCTCGCAAGGGCATCTTGGGCGAGAAATCCTCTGGCCTCGTGGTCGGAAGGGGCGGACAACGAACAAACATTTCTTGTGTGCTTGTCGGCAAGCATCACAAGCGTTGTTCGTCGTCGAGGAACGAATGCAGGGGATACCCCGCTTGGTGCATAAAGTGCACGACATCTAAAAACAAAAAAATTGGGGTTAGTAACTCAATAGAAAGTAAGCAATCAAGAAAGAAAAGGATGACATACGATGAATTATATAAATTTAAAACGGAATCAAATTAAAAACGCTCTAGTCGGAGGTTTTTACAAGTCTGGAAGGAAGTCGTGAAGAAAGAAAAATATTAATATCGGTACATAATGTTGACAAAAGTTAAAAAAAGAGGTAACGCACAAGGTGGATAGAAGGGAGGTTCTGAACGGATCAGAAGAATAAACAAACAGGCAAAAGGAAGGGAAGTGGGTTTAGTGGAGTGCGAAAGACAAAAATAGAAAGGCAGGAAGACGAAGGGGAATACGCACAAGAAGGACAAACGCGGGTGAGGTTGAACGAAGTGGAGCAGGTGAGAAAGAAAGTGAAGTGCGTGTCGTGTGAAGATGGTCTTTTATACCATGGTGAAGCTGAGACGATCTCAGCAGTTGCAGCACCCGCAAAAGTCTCAGCTTCAAGGCGTGTGGGCAAAATTGAAGCTGAGTCTCAGCAAATGCTGCAACTGAGAAGTGAAATGCTCGCGTGAGGCAGAAGAACAATGGGGGTCTGGCTGAGTATTGCAATTTATTGAATTGTCAAGCTGAGTCAAATCCCCTTTGTTTCCTTAAATTGCCACCCGATCACCCAGGAGGGTGGTCGTGAGGCCCTTATTGATTGTGCATTGTGGGTGCAATGCACAAGTGACTGCGGCAAGATCACCGGCCTTATGGCCTGGTGATAGTCTTTGAACAAAGGGGGGGGCTGTAAGACAAGTGAATACTGCATGAGCTTGCCTCGACCCATTGCTCAGGTTTGCTTTCGGGTCATAATTGAAATGCTCAGCGGCTGAAAATTTTAATTGCACAGTAATTGAACAATTGATATTACAATATCAAATGCACCGCTGAGTATTGCAATTTATTAAATTGTCAAGCTGAGTCAAATCCCCTTTCTTTCCTTAAATAGCCACCCGATCACCCGGGAGGGTGGTCGTGAGGCCCTCGTTGAATGTGCATTGTGGGTGGAATGCACAAGTGACCCATGCAGAAATGCACCCGGTGCATTTGGTCACAAGTGACCGCGGCAATATTACCAGCTGTATGGCCTGGTAATAGTATGTGAACAAAGGGGGGGGCTGTAACACAAGTGAATACAGCGTGAGCTTGCCTCGACCCATTGCTCAGGTTTGCTTTCGGGTCATAATTGAAATGCTCAGTGGCTGAACATTTTAATGGCACAGTGATTGAACTATTGATATAAAAATATCAAATGCACCATGCTGAGCCATTGCTCAGTCGTTTTTGTATGCCCACAATCTGAGCATTTGGCACAGCATCGGGTGACATTTCAGCCAGCTGCAGCATTTCACACGCTTTGGTGAAGTGCTCCAAACTGAGCCTTCCAATGAACTATTGCAAAAATAGTTCATTCCATGGCTTTACTGAGCACTTTCACACGGTGCGTTTGACCATGATATGCTCAGCTTGTGTGTGCAAATTGGGTGAAACGCAATGCTGAGCACGTGGCACATGAGCTACGTATATGCAAACAATCGGAAGGTGCATGCAGGCTCAAGTAGTATAACACCTTCCTGATCTGTACAGCCAACACTGTAGTACGCAGTACACCTGTGTAAATGTATTCTGCGGGGCAGAGAAAAAGCTGTTCAGCAATGTAACATGAAAATCACGTCAAGCCATTGAGTCATATATCTCAACTGCATCCCTTTGGTGCACCTTTTTGCAGAGCTCTGCCTAACAATGGCATAGACGCGGGTGTAATCCGAGTTAATGAAAGTGGGTCATAATGGGATGACTTATTATTTGGGTAATACACAAACAGTGGATTCACTCCGGTGCCATTGTCGGGGCCAACAATGACTGGCCCTGCTTGTTCATTGCGCGTGCTCATTGTTGGGCAGCCACATGCTTTCATACGCACCCCCCAATGGGTCATACACAGGCAACTTTCACACGCCTGGAAGACATTTTACTGCCAGTGTTCCGACAGGCTAGTTTCTTGGTCGGGTGGTCAGCTTGACTGCAGACGCTCACCTGCTCGCGCGTGGAAACCTGAGGCCAATCTGTGTGGATTTGCTTCAGCCTCATCCACATCAGAATAATCCCAGCCTATGATTGCTGAGGCTGGTTATGTTTGCGTGGGTATCTCCCACCGCGGGTAATTTTCTTCACGTTCTCACACGCCCCGCGCAAGTTGTGGCACCTGGCTTGCAGCCAGAAATTCCCTTGGGTGGGTGGCCTCTTTCTCCGGAGTTTTGTACACGCGTGAGGCAAAGACCGTGATCCCAATCTCTGGGGAAGAGTAGCCTCCTCAAACGCAATAGGGGTGAATGTAGATGTGGATCATGCCTCACGGTCGGTGCCTTGTTTGATCATGCCACACTTCCCCCCCTGAAGCCTAGTTGGAATCAGTCATCAAAAACCTTCACGCAAAACCAAAGTCATGTTTGGTGGCACGCCACCAAACATATCTCACCCGCCCACACACAAACATCCCCACAGTGAGATTGCCCTTTGAAACGGCCAACATTGCCCAGTAGGTCCTTGTGCTACAATTAACCTGGGGAAGATATATATGCATACATGTTCGCTGTCACACCAGCGAACATGACTGCATGCCTCTGATATGCCCTCCACAATAAGTTGCTACAACCCACCCAATTTCGGATATGCTAATGTCAACCTTGTTCCACCAAGGGTTTTGTACCTTGCTGCAGATCCAGCAGTCATATCGGTGCACCCACATTTTGGCCACCTTGCCTTGATATATGCCCCACATTGGATATGAAAATTATGAGCCCAAGAGGCCCATCCCCATCAAGACCATGCAGGTAACCACAGGCCATCCCCCCTTGACCCCATTGCTGCCTCTCATATAAGTTCCCCATCTGCGCCTATTTGTCTTCATTCCGTTTAGCTAACCCCTCCCAATCATATAATTTCCAACTGTCCCCAAATAATTTAAAATAGCCATCATGTCAACCCCTTCACAACCACTTTGCATTGGGATGATTAATATTTGTATTCAAATAAATAGTGATATAGCCTTAAATCCTGAGAATTCCCACTTAGCTTCTTGGATTATCATATGGCACAATCAACACAACATATTTGTTTATCTCCCCAATCACCAGCATGCTATTGGCTCTCTACCTGGAACCCTTTCCAAAAAGTTGATACCATTCCTTGGGGCACCAAAAACGTTCATGCACTGTGGTCCTGGTGGGGCATGGATTGAAAATTGCCAATCCAATCCTACTCAAATATTATTCGTTGAGGGAGTATTTATGACTGATGCAAATGATCCCTCCTCATCTCAGAAACCCAATCTAGCATTGATGTTCTTCACATGGTATCCAAACCTTTTATTCATAATGGAAAGCTTTCAAACACAAGATTTCAAGCATAAAATGCCCAAAGAATATGACTGTAATACTCATAGTCAATGTCAACTTTTTCTCCATCATTTCCCGCTTCAAACTCAACGCAAGCTTCATATCCTGCTGTTTCATCATTGATTTCCAAGAAACAACTGATACAATTATCCAGTGGATCAGACCTCCCCATGATGACCCTGCCCCATGCCATTATTCAAACCCCCCTCCTCCCTCATCAAAAGACCGGACTAGCTTTTCTCTGGGATCGAGAAATCCCCAATGGCCAATCAGCCCGTAACCTTTGGGCCACCTCACCCCCAGGATCCACTTTCAATGCCAGTCACATCATTACAAACAAGGTCGTTAGCTCATTTGAATCCCTTTCGACCAATACCCCTTTTGGAGGACTGCTTGCGGATGATATGGGTTTAGGTAAAACCATTCAGGCCATTGCTCTAATTGGTACCTCCAAAGAGCGGATGATTGCAAACCCCCATTGCTCCACGCCCACCATGATCATCTACCCCCCTTGCTTAATTACCAACTGGCAATCAGAAATATCCAAGCATGCTCAGGCTGGAGCGCTGCATTCCAAAATCTACCATGGTCCCACTTGTCACTCATTATCCAAAGACGACATCTTAAAATATGATATCATCATCACTTCTTACAATACTATCACCCAACAATTTAAGCAAACCAATCCCTCTACATCATTCATTTTTCAAATCAATTGGCATTGTATAATTTTGGATGAAGCACAGTGAGTGTCTGATCTTAAATGATTCAAATTACCTTTTATATCCAATAACCCTTGCCCCATCTTATAGCTATATTCGCTCTCAATACACTGCCACTCACCGTGCCATTAATAGCCTCCTTTCATCCCGCCGAATATTTTTAACGGCACACCTATTCACAACACCATTTATGACCTTTTGGGCATAATATCATTCATCACTCAACCCCAGAGCGCCGATCAAGATAACTGGTCACCATTCATCCTGAGTAGTCTTTCCAAAGGTTGCAATGATATCTTGCATTTGGCATTGCGGCATTTAAGTTTGCGCCGCACCAAAACCACACATCTCTAATCCCTCCCCACTATTAGCCATCATTATGAGCTGCTCCCACTCAACCCAACCATGCAGCAAGAATATTCCATATTATATGAAGAATTCCTATCATCCAAAAGCAAAGGACCAGGAGAATTTTTCAGAAATATTAATAAGCTGCGAATATGTTGTAACCACCACATCATGCTTAACACAATTGCAGAGGCGGATTTGGAAGACCCCGAGGGCAGGAGCACTCAGGATAAATCGCCAACAATCACACGAACTATTGTGGATGTCGAAACATGCATGATGAGTAGTAAAATTGCACACCTCCTACAAAGCTTAATGAAGAACAAACAAAAAAGGTGTGGTCCAACCAAATCGGTGGTTTACTCCCAATGGACCCAATTTCTAGATTTGTGCGTTAATTCTAATATGCATCCATTACCAATTGAATCCATCTGACTTTTTCATATTGTAGAATTGCTATTGCCCTTGCCCATCACTCTATCCTTTCAGCACGAATTGATGGAACAATTACAGCATGAGCACAGGAGAAGGCACTGGAGAATTTCTTCAATAATCCTGAATGTGAAGTACTGATTGCATCCATTGCCGCAGCTGGAACTGGCCTCAATATAACTTGTGCTAATACAGTCTATTTAATGGTGAGGGGACCCCCAAAATTCTGCCCTGATTTGCGGCCCCTGACATCCACATTTCCAGGAGCCCAATTGGAACCCAGCCATTGAGGCTCAGGCTGTTGATCGACTCCATCGTATTGGCCAACAACAACCTGTAAAAGTCATCCACTATATCACTCCTCATTCAGCTGAGGTCAACATGCGGAAGGTACCTTTCAAGATCATCTTTGACCCTAATTGTATTGCTATTATAAAATCCTTCCTTATGGAAATGCCATTTTCCAAACACCAATAGGTCCAAGAAAAGAAAAAATCATTAACTGCGTGAGCCTTACTGATATTATATAATTTGGGTTTGACCAAGATGATAACTCTTGTTTACCCTGGCATAGGTCCACAATTATGAACACCATGAGTTGGATCAAACTCCTTCAATATTTTCTCAATGAAAATGAGCAATAGAGTATTATTTCTAAGGGAGACGGTGATACAGTCCAACTCATATTGTCTATATTCTGACATATTTAGCAAGTTGCATCTTTAAGGATTAATACTCAGATTGTATTACACCTGCACAAATAATTCACAAAATGTTAATTTGTAATGGTGCTATACATTTATATTACTAAGTTATTGCAGAGCATCACCATTCGGCCTAATAACTGGCATGTCAAGTATCTTGAGGGCGCTAGTCTGCATCTTACTACAGCCTTTGAGCCAATCTTGATCAAATACCTGAAATGATAAGCCTTCCGGAATATCACCATCATCTGTCGATTGTAATTCTGGCAATCTATCAATAGTTTTTTTACCCTTTTTTTTAATGCGATTACAAAACTCTATGTCTCGATCCATTTTTAATACCAATTCATTGAATAACTGGGAGCGCCAGCGTAATCCCACTTTGCGGTAAACTTGACGGCCATTTTCCAGTACCTCCTCAGTATCTGAACATACTCAAGGGTCATTGAATTGTGATGCTAGAATGGGAAATTTAGCCGTATCACACCATTCACGACGGCGCTCACAGGTCTGCACATAATGAAGTAGATCATCATCAGTCTTTTCTCCCAATGAAAAAGAGATACATTAACTAACCCTTTGACAAATCTTTGCGAGCTTTTGATTCTCCTTCTTTTTAACCAAATACTCGGCATCCTTTTGAATAGACTTCCATTCTCTTTTCAAATAAGTGAAATATCGCTCCATTAAAGCCGCCACGACCCCATAGTTATTATGATCCTTGTTCCAACAGTAATGATGATACTTGGTGCTGACCAGTGCAAGACGGAATGTACGGTAAAACACCATAGACATCAGCTCATTGAACGGATGTTGCCATGAGCTCTCCCAGTCCCAAGTGAATCGCTTTAGTCCTAGCTTGTGGAGCTCATTTTTGCAGTAGCTTTGGAAACCCTGAGACTGAACCTGTGTTGATGGCTCATTGAAAACATCCTTGGGGACATATCCGAGATGACCAGCCACTTGAATTGCAATTTCACGCTCTTCTGTGCTTGGTGGTGCTGGTAGTGAGGAAAAATGCTTATCCCTAACTTTGAGTAGGAACAGGCAATGTGCATGTACTGCTGATCTCATTCCATGGACATTCTCTGGAAGTTCTGCTTTCAGCCATTTTTGTTGCTCCTTCTGGCTTGCACGTTTCGCCACATTGTGAGCTTTAAAAGCCTGGTTCCTTTGCTGTCTGACCTCGGATTGTTCAAGCATACTCTGGGCAAGGGGCATTTGAGGATGGGTGAACTCATTATTTGAGTGAGTGCCATGATCATGCGCCGTGAAATTGTCACTCCTTGCTTCATCATTTGTTTCCATTTGAGTCGGAAACATGTTCTCATCCTCATCATCCACCATTTTTTCTCTTGATAAACTGGCATGAGCTGTTCTTGGTTTGGAGGCATATGGATGATGACGTCCAGTGACTTTCTCTTTATGGACCAGAGGTGAAGATGCATAACGTTCATCACCTGCCATGCACATCATCAGTTAAAACATCAAAAAATGAATGAAGACTGGTCATACTCACAATCTTCAATTGGCTCCTGAGATCGGACTGACTTGCCTTTATGTGCCATATCTAACCCATGAAACAAACATATCAAATTGTGAAAAAGGTTATACTCCAAAATTAAAATGACTTACTTTGATGAAGCGTCAATCCTGGATTTCCCTCCGACAGACCACTCCAAGTTACATTCTCCAATGGTCTTTTTCGTCGCCCCCCATCCACGTGCCTTTAATCACCCACATGAACCTGAGATCCTGATGGAATATTGAGGGTTGGCTGTTTACTTTGGCCAAAGGGATCCTGGGATGCGACTGGATTCTGACCGGGATTAAGGAGGAACTCACGTGGAAATTTTGATTGGGGATTAGCGTGTGATGAGATTTGAGGTGTGCCTTCTGGCCCCTGAGACACATGCGTTTGTGTATTAGTGGGATTCGGGGGAATTGGAGTGACGGAAATATTTGGTATTGACCAAGTGCTTGAAGTTGGAGCCTTTGGATTGCCCACATCAATGTTAAGACCTGATACATTCATTGAGGATGCAATAGAGGTTGTGAGAGGAATGTTAGGGCTCAATGGTGACTGTGTTTGAACATATTCTATGCTAGATTCACTATTTGAGTCATGAACAGAACCTGAACGGGATTTATGTGACTTGAAAGATGACATAAGGGCCGAAAAAGTACAGTAATATTTTTAACTAGATAAAACACCTCAGTATTATGATAAAATAGAGTGATATGAGATGAAATCTTTTCAAATTTAGAATAGAGAAATTCTATGAATAGTTGGAACTAAGTGTTGCGTGAAAGTCCAATAAGCCTCTTTTTAGGAGAATCCTCCCTGCCTCCTCTTGAGCTCCTCTGCTTTTATCGGAAACCACCCGGCACGGCCTACCACCATATAATGTAATATTTCCTTGATCTCAAAGGGGACCCATCATCCATAAGTAAACATATTTGGTAACATTTTTGCCTCCCCATTGTCACATTTTGTGAATTATCCAAACTGCCAATATATGCTTTGAAATTCCACAGCATTGTACATCTGTAAAGGGGTATATTCATGAAGGATTTACCCACAAAAGAGACATCACCTTTTCAAGAAAGGCAAAACAATCCAAATCACACTCCAACCGATTAAAAGCCTGCTGCACTCAAACAAAATACCAAGACTTTAGGTGCACTCCAACCTTTTATGTGATAGAGTTATATCGTTATGTCTGTAATAAGGTTTAAGCCATGTACGATGGCGTGCCAGCATACATGGTTTGAATGTCAATCCCCTCAAATCAATGTTGACACATCCCTATTGGAACACCCCTCAAGGGTCAAAACCGCAGTATCGCCATGTGTAAATAAAATAGTATATGTATGAGCATTGAGCAGCATGGCATTTTACCCAATTAAACTCCTAACCAATTCAGCCATCCAGATGAGACATGTTACACTCCATCAGCTGCAGCTCACACACCATTACAAATGGGATAAAATTCTCAGATGGCTCAAATCATCTCCCCCTTCATAAATACTCACTCAATTTTTTTGCCAATTAATAACACTCCTAAACACTTTCACATCAGCCATAGATATTTATACACAAACCAACCGTACTCCCAATTCCTGAAACAATGACAACCCGCTGCTATTCCTCAATGTGTATATGCATGTGTCAACACTGCTCAACTAAAACACACTCTTCCCCTGAGGGTGATAGGCCTGGAGTTGCCTTCACACCTTTCCAATATAAACAGCACATTAAAAAGCTCAAATCAACCATTGCACCCAAATCTCTTCCAAACATCCCTACTTCTGCATCAGGATCTGAGTGCCCACAACTTCTATTGGATCAAACATTCCCAGCTGATTATTCACCACCATGGGCCCAAAGCATCTTCTCCACAGCACCGGGGCTCAATTCAATTGCACAGAAACCATACAGCAGCAGTCAAACCCTTCCTCCACAAGACCTTGGAATGATAATATCTGCCATTCTATCATTAAGGTATAATATACCCCGCAGGGCTTCACGCATTCTCCACCCCGCCCTAAACCTGCTGATCAAGTCCAGCATCTCAAGCTCCGGTGGTCCCCCCATTCCTGCATTCCATATACCTCAAGATCTGATTACCATATTTGAACATCTCCAATTGGAGCCAGTGATTCAAAACTATATATGTTGTCCTCAATGTTTCTCTCTTAATGGCCTTACTGAATCAGTCACAACTAACCAACCCCACTGTCAACGCCATAATGACCCAAATGATCATGATCCCCCTTGCACACAATCATTAGGCAAATTCATCTATTCATTTGAAGCCCACACCCAAAACACCACCAACATGAAGCAAAAATTTATACCAACAAAACATTTCATTTATCAACCATTCAAAAATTGGCTTGCCAGATTTCTCCAGCGGGCTGGAATTATGGAAATTCTGCATCAACATCAACAATCCCAAACTCCCGAAGATTCCCCAAAATGTGACGTCTGGGATGGATTGGTCTGGAGACGCTTCACTGGCACTAGAAATATCCATGACCCCCCATTCATGTCCATTCCTGGTGCATTGGCCTTCTCCATTTATGTGGACTGGTTTAATGCACATGGAAAGTCCACCCGGTTGGCCAGCATTGGACCTATCATGCTTATTTGTCTTAATCTCCCCCCAAGTGAAAGATTGAAGCCAGAGAATGTCTATGTTGTAGGAATAATCCCTGGTCCGAAGGAGCCAACTTCCCTTCAATTGAATTATTTATTAATGCCACTCATCAAGGAGCTCAAAGAGCTATGGCAAGGTTACCATTTTTCACCCACCTCAACAGGTCCTTCAGGATCCTTTATCCGTGTTGCCATTCTCACAGCCATTGCGGATGTGTTTGCCATGCGCAAGCTTACTGGATTTATTTCCCATTCAGGCAACCACTTTTGTAATTTTTGCACCATTCACAAAGCTCAAATTGATGAAATTGGTCCTCAATTTCACTACACATGCTCATATCAAAATCATAAATCAACCATTGCCAAATGGCTTCGGGCAACCCCACAACAAAGACAAGCAATTTTCTCTGAGTATGGAGTGCAATATTCAATTTTAGAAGAACTTCTGTATTGGGATGCCACCAGAATGGTTAATCTTGACATAATGCATAATTTAATACTTGGAATTTTGAAGGATCATGCAACTTTCAAATTGTGCATTCCAGAGTCCAAATCAAAAATTTACCTCAGGTCCCACAGGAAATCCAATGACACCAACAGTTCAGACTCAGATTCCATGACCTCCAACAGCTCTCTTGATAAAATCACATTGAGAGAGGCCCGCTCCCTGAGAAGAGACGCAGCAAAAATAATAAATGAGCCACTCCCCACTACTTCCACCCAAAAAAACTACTTCCCAATGCCCACCCCTAACACAGAACATCCATCTAGTGGCTCTGCGGAGATTCCTTCATTTGATGCCAATTACATCCCCACTTCTGAGATCCCCTCTGAATTGGATATCACTGCACTGAGTGATCACCAGATCAAGGGTGAGGCTCTGGAGCATCTCCGACAAATCATATCTGAGACAATAATTCCCTCATCATGGACAAGAGTACCTCGCAACATGGGTTCCCCCTCTCATGGTAGCTTAAAAGCCGCTGAATGGGCTCTCTTATATAAGGTCTATATTCCATTTTTAATGCTCAGTCAACAGATGTCATTAGATGTACACCAATCCGCCAACATTCAAAGGCAAATGGGTCAGTCAGAAGAACTTGGAAATGAACTAACCAAGAATACATTCCATTTGATTAGTGCTATCAACATTGCCACAAGTTGGACTGTTTCAATAGGAGATGCGACTGCATTTGCTGAACATTGGAAAGAATTCCGCCTTTCCAATCAACTCCTGTTCCCAAAACAGAAAAGTAAAACAAATCATCATTTTGCTGACCATATTCCCGAACTCTTCCAACGTTGGGGCCCAGCACAAGCCTCAGCCACATGGGGTTATGAGCGCTTGATTGGAGTATTTGCAAAAATGCCAACAAATAACAAAATATGTACGTCAATTAATAAGATCAATATATTCACATTGATTAAACACCTGAACTGAATAAGATTAACTTCTTGCAACTCTAAATAGATGATATAGATAAAACCTTACTTCAACATATCTGTCGATGTTCCAACCTTTCCGTTCTCCTGAAATCCCCATCCGTGCCATGTGAAATAAAACAGCTTTTCGAATCACAGCCATCTGCCCTGTTCAATGACCATAAATATAACAAACCATCCCGCCATGACCAAGAAAATTATGATTGCCTGGTTGAGTACTTACAGAATTTTCATGCAACAAGGGAAATAGTTGATTGGATCAGCTTAGACACTACCGTGCAATCCACAAGTCCTCCCACTTCAAGGATTGTCTCACCTTGGTATTTTCCAGTTTCAAACATTAATATTGGGAACAATATATTTTCAACTGAATCCAAAAATGTCAGCAACAGTGTGATATGTTTTCTGAGGGGCAACTCACGAAGATTTGGTATTATTAATAGCATTTTTAAAGTCTCTGAGCCATCTAGCATACTGAAGAATAACTTTCTGATCTTAAAAACTTTGAAGATTGATGTGAATTTCTTACCAGATTGGCCGCATCTTAATATTTATAAAGCTGTTGGTTTTGATGATGGACACTTGATTATATCTGAAGAAGAAATAGAAGGTAACTGTGGATTGTATGATAACAAAGTTCTGTCATGTGGACTGCTTGTAATGATAAAGCCGTTATTTCATGAAATTTAGTCTACAGAAATGCAAATATCTCAGATTCATTAGCAATTTTGCTAGTGAAATAACTGCCTCAAAATTTAGTGACAGAGACATGCCATTGTGACAAGCAAAGCCCATTTTTTCACATTGCCACAAAGAACTTACTATTTTGACATTGGGTACAGTGTGAATAAGCCAAGTTCAATGATCAAATGACCAACACACTCACCTTTCACAGCATCCAAAATTTCTAACTGCGCCATCATCATGTTGGAAGGGGAAGCGGCCCTTGCGCACACGCCAATGCACACGCAAGCGCACCCGCACACGCCAATGCACACGCAAGCGCACCCGCACCCACACACGCAGTATTGTGCGGCGGGCTCTACCAGTGTCACCTGCAAAACGACAATTCGGCTCAGGCGGAGTCCTTTCATGGACGACCTGGTGAAGTCAAACCCCCCGCCAAAATTTCTAACGGCGCCATCATCATGTAGGAAGGGGAAGCGACCCTTGCGCACCCGCACCCGCACACGCATGCGCACCCGCACACGCACACACGGTATTGTGCGGCGGGCCCTACCAGTGTCACCTGCAAAACAACAATCCCGCTCAGGCAGAGTCCTTTTATGGATGACCTGGTGAAGTCAAACCCCCCACCTACATCAAGACTGGCTGAAGGACCTCTTTGATGTGTGTTTTTGCAAACAGGCGGGTCTTGTGTAATTTTTACCAACCATTGGACGGTTGCGGGATGATCAGGTGGTGAGGAATCTGAGTTAAAGGCACAGGGGAACCAATATTGGTGGATGTCACAGGATTTGGTGTAAGACAAGAGTAGGACGTGTGCTTGACGTTCGCTTGATTTTTGCTTGACGTGAGCTCGACTTTTATCCTGCTTGACGTTTGCTTGACGTGAAGTCAATCGCCGACAATTGACACGAGATTCGCCCTGGTGAGGACATTCCAGCCACAAATCCAAAAGGCAAGAATGTCCTCCCAGAGGAGAGGCACAAATGGAGGATGCCAGAACTTCCACCAGCTCCCAAAGGTTAGCCAGCACCTTTGAACCTCTTCTTGAGAGTCCAGAAGCTGACATAACTGCTATTGCTGTTAGACCTGAACCATTTCCAACAGGCAACTGTGGAAATTTATCAATCCCAATGGAAAAACTGGTTCCTGGCGTCAAAACAACAAGAGTGGGAACTCCTTCCAAGTCTTTGGATAGGCACCATGAACTCTTATATTCAAGTGAAGAAGTTCATGGGGCCAGAAAAGACAGAAGATCTTCTGTTGGGTTGGACACCAATGTCTGTCAAAGGACAAGTCCAACAGATAAAAGCTTGGTTGAAAAACCAAAGCATGTTATCAGAGGATCAGAAGAAGAAGTTGGCCCAAGGCAAGGACAACAGCCAAGTGGAAGCTCCTCAAGCATCCACCAGCAAAAGTCCGCCTCAACAAGTGCCAAACAAGCCCAAGCAAGCCCCAAAGACCAACCAGAAGGGCAAGCAAAAGGCAAAGGGAAAGGCAAAGCCCAAGTGGAACAAGCCTTACCCACAGAACTACAGAATTCCAAAGAAGGAAAAGACAGCCATGGACAATGTGTTCAATATGGCAAGAACTTTGATGGAATTCAAAAACAAGGAGGAGGAAAGATTGAACCAATCCTTTCCAAAGAGAAAGACCTTGTAAAGCTTGTAACTCACTTTGAATCTTGTAATAAAGAAATTATGACAAAATTTAAAGCATTTGATTATGTCCAACAGAAGTTGGGTAATGAGATTTTACAAGTAAAAGACCAACAAAAGACCATTATTGGCCTTGAAAATGTTAATAAGGCAAATATTTTGTCTTTGACGCAAATTTGTGAAAGACTTGAGCATAAAGTTACCTTACTCAATCAACCAGATGAGAATTCAATTTCTTTTATAACTGGACAGTTAAGAGAATTGAAAATACCAGTTCAAAACTGGGAAAATTCAACTGGTCACAATGCAGCTCTTTTTCAAGAACAATTAGAAAAAAGTGATAAAGCAAGACTTGAATTGAAAGAAGATATTCAATCAAGTATTAATAATATATCACTAAAAAATGAATTTCCAAGGCAATCCACACCATTTCTTGACAGAAATGTTCTTAACTTGAATAATGATTTACATCATACAATTTCAAGTAATGATGTGGAAACTGCTTGCAATCTCAAAGACATTCCAAGATTAGAGGAATGGCCAACCTTCAGTGGTGAAGGAGAATATAATCATATGGAATTTATGAAAACAATTGATATTTTCAAAGAAGACTTTAACATACCAGATGAATACATAAGTGCCAGATTACACTCATTATTTACCAAATCAGCTATAAAATGGTATTATAAAATGAGACAAGACCATGGTAAACATTCCTGGCCTTGATGGAAAGAACAAGTTATTTCCAAATGGGCAAATGATTCCTGGAGATTTAGAATGGAAAATTCTTTTGAAGAAGCCATTTTTAATATTGAGAGGGACAGGCCCATGACTTGGTTTCTTAAACAGAAGGACAGATTAACTGCCCTTCATCCTGATATGTCTGAACCAATGGTACATAAAAGGATATTAAGAAAGTGTGGTGATGACCTTGAGCATGCTATAAGAAGCAGATGTATTGAGCCTTGCTCTACAGAAGATTATATCAATGCTATGGAGGATATCACTACTAGAACAAAAATTGGAAGAAATTGGTATAAACCCCCAATAGACAACAAGACTAGTGGGAAACCAATTTCAAAACCAAATAAACCACATGACAGACCTCCTTTGAAATGTCATAAATGTGGCAGTACATCTCATTTAGCAAACACTTGTCCAAAAAAGAAAAGAGTCAATGAGATAAATGTTGAAAAAGTGGAAGACACAAAAGAAACTGATGTAACTTTACATGAGAGTGATTCTGAACCTTCATAAGAAGAAGAAACATCAGAAGAACTCAGTATAGAAAATATTAATGTTTCCTTTGAGGTCACTGAGGTACATACTCATTTACCACAGTACAGTGATGAATGTATGGATCTCATACATGTGCAAGATGCCAAAATGCAAAAAACCAAGCCTGCCAAAGGTAAAGGTTATACAGCTGGGTCATCTTGTATCACTAATATTGTGATAAATAACACAGAAGCCAAGATACATCTTGACTCAGGGGCTTTTTGCACTTGTGTTGGAAAGGATTATCTTGACAGAATTTATACCAATTGGCAAGACAAGTTGATGCCAATTGAAGGTCTAACATTCAGCAGTGCTAGTCAGAATATGCATCCTTTGGGTATATTTGAAGCAGCAATAATATTTCCTCATCCTGCAGGAAGTATGAGATTGAAAGCTTAATTTGTTATGAATAATTGTACTTCACAACACTTTATACTTGGAAATGATTATCTCAATATCTATGGTATTGATATTAATAATCATAAGGACAGATATTTCACTATAGGGGAGAATGAAAGGCAAAAATTTGCTTTCTCTCCAGAAAGAAAAGAAATGACTGTCATTCAACAAGTAAAAAATGTTAATAAAGAAAGATTTGTGTCATATCAGTTAAATGAAGCACAAATTAGTCCTGAATCAACACTAGAAATGAAGGAAGAGCTTATTTAAATTTTATTTCAATTTAAAGAAGCCTTTGCTTCTGATAATTAACCACTTGGTGCTATAAAAGGCCATGAAGTGGATATCATGCTTAATGTGGAGAGACTTTATCCCCCACTATTAAGAAGACCAGCTTACCCAGCTAGCCCTAGGGCTAGAGAAGCATTAGAAAGTCATATTAATGGACTAATAAAACTGGGAGTTCTTAGAAAAGTTGGACACAATGAGGAAGTGGAAGTCACACCTCCAGTAATCATTACTTGGCACAATGATAAGTCAAGAATGGTTGGTGATTTTAGAGCACTGAATACCTATACTATTCCAGACAGGTATCCAATCCCTAGAATCCATGAGACTTTGACTCAATTATCCAAAGCAAAGTTTATTACTTCCATGGATGCTCTTAAAGGCTTCCATCAGAATGTTTTAACACCTCATGCTAGGAAATTATTGAGAATAATTGCTCATTGTGGTATTTATGAATATTTGAGGATGCCTTTTGGTATTAAAAATGCACCCTCTCATTATCAAAGAATGATGAATACCATATTCCCACATGAATTATCAGAGGGATGGTTAATAATTTATATAGATGACATTATCATTTGTTCAGAAACCTGGCAATTACATTTAGAGAGACTTTCATTATTACTTAAGAAAATTCAACAAGTGAACATGAAAATTTCTCTTAAAAAATGTCATTTTGGGTTTCATGATTTAAAAGCTCTGGGACATGTAGTATCAGGACTGAGCCTTGGTGTTTACAAAAACAAAGTGGCGGCAGTTTTACTGAAACAAATGCCCCAGAACAAAAAAGAAATGATGTCTTTCTTAGGATTTTCCAGTTATTACAGGCAACACCTTAAAGATTTTGCAATCCATGCCAGATCATTATACAGAATTTGTGATCAACAAACTGTTTTTGAGATGACACAGGAGAGAATTCAAGCATATGATAAAATCAAGTATGCCTTGACCAATGCACCATTATTATTGATGCCAGACTGGAAACTTCCTTTCAAGCTGTATATTGATGCATGTGGTGATGGTTTAGGAGCTGCTCTTCATCAAGTTCAAATTGTCAATGACAAGCCTTATGAAGGTCCAATTTGTTTCATTTCAAGACAAATTAAACCTACTGAGGCAAGATATGGAGCTAGCCAAATGGAGTTCCTTTGCCTTGTGTGGGCTCTGGAAAAACTTCATTACTATCTTGATGGTAGTGTGTTTGAAGTAATTACTGATTGTAATGCAGTAAAATCACTTCTTAAAATGAAAACTCCAAACAGACACATGTTAAGATGGCAGATTGCTATACAGGAGTATAGAGGTAATATGACCATAGTACATAAAGCTGGAAATATTCATAAGAATGCTGATGGCTTAAGTAGATGGGCATTACCCAATACACCTGATAATCCTGCCTATGTTCCTACAAGTGCAGAACCTCAAATTCCAATTGAAGGAATTAATATCACAGATGTTGGAACAGAATTCTTTGAAGAAGTTAGAGAAAGCTACAAGCAAAATAAGAATTGTCATATTCTTACTGCTCTACTTGACAAAGATTGTAAAGATTTAGCCTTGGCTAATTCTCTGGATGATATTTGAAAAGCATCTTATGATAATGGAAGATTCCATTTGTTTGATGGTATACTATATCATAGATCTAAACACACATGTGTCATGGTCCTATGTAGTAGAATGTTGATTAACACAATACTACTAGAATGCCATGATAACATTTATTCTGGACATCTGTCTGAAGACAGAACAATGGAAAGAATTAAGACATGTGCCTGGTGGCCATCTTGGAGAAAAGATGTCATTGAGTACTGTCATAGTTGTGATAGATGCCAGAAAGCCAATAAAGCTACTGGTGAAAGATTTGTTTTAATGATCCATATTCAAGAACCAAGTACCCCATGGGAAGTGGTTCATATGGATTGGGTAACTGCCTTACCACCTGGAGGTGATAAAAGTTACAATGCATGTCTTGTCATTGTGGACAGATATAGCAAGACACCAATATTTTTACCATGTCATAAAGATGACACAGCTATGGATACAGCTCTTTTGATTTGGAACAGAGTCATATCCCATACTGGTCTCTTTAAAAATATCATTAGTGATAGAGACCCAAAATTCACATCAGCCTTATGGACTAATCTACATAAGCTTTTGGGTACAAAATTATCATTTTCAACAGCCTACCATCCACAAACAGATGGACTGGCAGAAAGAATGATTCAAACCCTTGAGGACATGATCAGAAGATTTTGTGCTTATGGCCTGGAGTTTAAGGACTCTGATGGCTTTACCCATGATTGGTGTACTCTTATACCAGCATTGGAATTAGCCTACAAGACCTCCATCCATGCTTCAACAGGCAAGATTCCCGCAATGTTGGAAAAAGGATGGAACCCCAAACTTCCAGTTGATACTTTGAAAAAAGATTTGGTTGACATTCATCCAACTGCTTCAAGATTTAAGCTACTGCTTGATAAAGTGAGACATCATGCAAATCAAAGCATGAATGATGCCTTTGAATATGCTAAGCAGAAATGGGATAAAAGTCATAACACACCAGAATTCAAAGTAGGGGACTTAATACTAGTTTCAACCTTGAACTTTAATAATATTAAAGGTCCAAAGAAATTGAAAGATTCCTTTGCAGGACCATTTATTATTAAAGCCCTTCATGGGACAAATGCAGTACAAGTAGAACTGTCAGGAGAATTAGGAAACAAACACCCAACTTTTCCTGTCAGTCTTTTAAAGCATTACACATCAAGTGATAAGGAATTATTTCCTTTAAGAAATGAAACACCCTTAGAAGTACCCCCACTTGAACCAAGTGAGGAAAAGAAAGTACTGAAAGTCTTAAAAGAAAGAAGACTTAGGGGTAAAAATGAAAGAGAATACTTAGTCAGGTACAGAAATCCACAACATGAAGATGAGTGGGTTGAAGAAAGTAAAATACCCGATTCCCAAAAGTTTCTCAGAATATTCAGACATGAGAGAAGACCAATTCCTCAATAAAAAGTCTGAATTGTGTGCTTTACATACTTGAACAGTATAAGTAGAGGGTTGGACAGTGGATTATACCCCCCCAAATAACTTGGGGTATACTACAGACGAAAAATTGTAGTACAATTTTTTTTGGTGGTAGGGAATGTGAGCCTGTGAGGTATGTATAACATACCCATAAGGCCACAAAAGATTTTATAAACAATTAAATTTGTCTTAAACAGACTTTTTAGTTGAATTTAAAATAAAAAATAATAAAAATTAAGTATAACTTTTTTTTGGATAAGCAAAGTTATAATTATTATGTCATTTTTGGATTCTACACCAAAAATAACATAGGGTACACCCATAGGGTGTTATACCCAAAAACACTTATTTCTTGTGTTATTAGAAGATTTAAGAATCTCACAGTACTAATGTAACTTTTTTAACATTTTTTTAAAATTGTTAAATTTAAGCTTAATTAAGCTTAAATTTAAAGTTACATAAGGTTTATGCAACTTTACCAAAATTTTAGTTAAAATTGAGGTGTGGTGTATATTTACTGAATTGGCTAAGTATTTGCCATACAGAATGTAAATCCTGCGTGAGCTCAATTTAAAAGGGTTTAAGGCCATAGTATGGCTTTAAATAAATAAATGGGCAAAATCCACGCAAAAAGGTGGGACAAAGGAAAAAGACCAAATAGAGCTGGGGTACCCAACTTTTTGGATCTGCAATGATTCAATTAAGGTTGTCCACCTGTATTGGAGGATTTTCAACCTTATTTAAACTTTAAGATTAGACTTTGATCCAACCTTAAGGTTTAAACTGGTTTTATCCCAATTCGGACAGGAATTTCAAGCTGCCAAAGGGTAAATCCCAATATGCAGGCTTGAAATTAAGGTTTTAAGAACTTTCAAAGCTTAATTGAGTTTAAAAAGCTTAAATAAGTTTAAAACCTTAAGGTTCCAAGCATTGAAACCTTATCAAAAGCTAAGGTTTGGTGTGTATTGCTATTTTACATGGAAAAATAGCAATAACTTCAAAAATTCATTAAAAATCCAATTCTTAATGGATTTGCTTGAAAATTTCACACAGCTTAGAATTTAATATTATCAATATATAAATTAAATTTTAAGTATCTTTTACTAATAGGTTTCCTGGGTAATGAGCCTGGAAAATTACTTTTTTAAATTAAGCTTGAAGAAAATTATGATTTCTTTAAAAATTAATTAAAAATTGAGTTTAAGAGATTTCTACTTGAAACTCTAATTTTATGTTGTTCATGTGATGAACGTTAATATAAATAAACTTATTTTATATTAAAACTTAAAATAATTAAACTAAATGAGGATTAAAGCTACTTGGAGTTAAGAATAGCACTGGTAACTTTAAATTGGAAGTAAAAATAAGTTGCCCTAAGTTAAGAACTTAATTTTTAAGCATGGTTTTTCAGTTTTGACCTAAGAACGCCCTCTACATCCATTATGAATCATGAGAGCTGCTCTGTAGACATAAAAACAGTCTTTTCATCACTGTTTTTGTCCATCAATCAATTATCAATCCAATCATATTAGAAATTTAAACAGGTAAAGTTTTATTAAATATAAAATCTTATTATTAAAGTAATTCTTAAGTTATTTTTATTCTTTATTTATTAAATTAAAGAATTGAAGTCATAGAATTCAGATTACTGTTGTAATCATCTATAATAAATTTTATTATATAAAAATTATCATCTTAAATATCTTTTAAAATCCACAAATTCCTCTCAAAAACTCTTTAATAATAATTTATAGTATAAAAAGTTGTTTTATCTTTAAATTTATTGATTTTTGGCGTGTTTTTAACTTATAAATCTTTATTTAATATAATAACTATTGTTTTGACTTGTTGTATTAAATAAATCTTATAAGTAAGTTTCTCTAAAGTTCTATATATTTTTTTATCTAGTAATAGTTTTTTTATATAGAATTTTTATTCTATAAAGAATTATTTCTGCACAGTGTGTGTTTAATTCTTTTTATAAATAATATTTATATTATTTATAAGTGGTTAAATATTTATATTTTCCACGTGTAATTGTCTCATTAAGAGCTTTACACTTCTTATTTTTATAATTGTCAGTGACTATAACAATAATAGAATAATTATAATTTATTATAATTATTATATTTTTTTTTATTATTATATTTTTATAATAATAATTAAATTTATTTTTTTTATATAATTATCTTTAATAATTATATTTAAATTTGTGGTTATAATATTTCATTATATTATATTTTTCTACTGAGGACAGTCATAGTACTCTTGATATTGTTACTATTATCAAGAGTTTCATAGACAAACCTTACAATATTAATGTTTCCTTTGAAGTCACAGAAGTACATACACTTACCACAGTACAGTTAGGATTGTATGGATCTCATACATATGCAAGATGCTAAAATGCAGAAATCCAAACCTTCCAGAGGTAAAGGTTATACCGCTGGATCATCCTGTATCACTGATATTGTGATAAACAACAAAGAAAGCCAGTTTCATCTTATCTCACGTTCTCTTTTTAATTGTATTGGAGAGATTATCTTGACAGTATTTATACCAATTCACAAGAAAGTTTAATGCCAATTGAAGGTATAAAATTCAGCAGTGCTTGCCAAGATATGCACCCCTTCAGCATTTTTGAAGCAGAAATGATATTCCCTCATCCTTCAGGAAGTATAAAATTAAAAGTTGAAGTTTTTGTTATGAATGATTTTACTTCACAACACTTTATACTTGGACATGATTATCTCAATATTTATGGAGTTGATATTAATAATCATAAAGACAGATATTTCACTATAGGGGAGAATAAAAGGCAAAAATTTGCTTTTTCTCTAGAAAAAAGAGGAATAACTGTCATTAGACAAGTAAAAAATGTTAATAAAGAAAAATTTGTGTCAGATTAGTTAATTGAAGCACAAATTGGTACTTAACTAACATTAGAAATGAAAGAAGGACTTATTGAAATTTTATTTCAATACAGAGAGGCCTTTGCTTCAGATGATAAACCACTTGGAGCTATCAAAGGCCATGAAGTGGACATTATGCTTAATGTGGAACTACGTTACCCTCCACTATTAAGAAGACCAGCTTACCCAGATATCCCTAGGGCTAGAGAAGAATTAGAAAGTCATATCAATGAACTAATGAGACGGGGAGTTCTCAGAAACATTGGGGACAATGAAGAAGTAGAAATCATTACTCGGAATAATGATAACTCAAGGGTGGTTGGTGATTTTAGAGCCTTGAATACCTACACTATTCCAGACAGGTATCCAACTCCCAGAATCTATGAGACTTTAACTAAATTATCCAAAGAAATATTTTTCACTTCTATGGATTCTCTTAAAGTTTTCCATTATAATGGTTTAACAACTCCTTCCAGGAAAATATTGAGAATTATTCCTCATTGTGCTATATATGAATACTTGAGGATGCCTTTTGGTATTAAAAATGCACCCTCTCATTATCAAAGAATGATGAATACAATTTTCCCACATGAATTATCAGAGGGATGGCTAATCATTTATATTGACGACATTATCATTTGGTCAGAAACCTGGCATCTGCATTTAGAGAGACTTTCATTAGTACTTAGAAAAATTCTTCAATTAGACATAAAAAGATCTCTTAAAAAATGTAATTTTGGATTTCATGAGCTAAAATCTCTAGGACATTTAGTATCAGGACTGAGCCTTGATTTTGATAAAAACAATATTTCTGAAGATTTATTGAAACAAATGCCCCAGAGCAAAAAATAAATGATGTCTTTCTTAGCGTTTGCCAGTTATTATAGACAACACCTTAAGGATTTGGCAATCCATACCAAAGCATTGTACAGAATTTATGATCAACAAACTGTCTTTGAGATGACACAGGAAAGAATCCAATCATATGAAAAAATCAAGTATTCCTTTACTAATGCACCATTTTTATTGATTCCAGACTGGAAACTTCCTTTCAAGCTGTATATTGATGCATGTGGTGAAGGCCTAGGTGCAGCTCTTCATCAAGTTCAAACTGTCAATTACAAGCCTTATGAGGTTCCAATTTGTCTTATCTCAAGACAGATCAAACCTACTGAGGCCAGATAGGGAGCTAGACAAATTGGGTGCCTTTGCCTTATTTGGGCTCTGGAAAAACTTCATTACTATCTTGATGGTAGTGTGTTTGAAGTAATCACTGATTTTAATGCAGTAAAATAACTTCTTAAAATGAAGACTCAAAACAGACACATGTTAAGTGTAAGGTGTGGATATGAAACTTTGATTAAAAATCAAGTAATTTTCCTGTCCTCAAGATTTGTATAAAGTAAAAATCAATTAAAAATAGTAAGAAATATTATTTTTAAGAGAAAGAACGCCAATTTTCTTGTTTATAACTATATTAGTATAAAACGATAATATTATAAAGATTTATTGTTTTACCAACAATAAAAATTTATCCAAAAATACTCTACAAGAGATATCTAAGGTTACAAGAGAAATTCCTTCAAGAGCAATTTCAATTGGAATTAATTGAGCAAAGAACTGCAAGCAATTAATTAAAGAACAAAGTCTTTAAAAAGAATATTAAAGAGAAAACACGCCCAAAAAGTGACCAGAGTGAATTTGGAAACAAAGTGACAATGTTTACAGTGATGAAAGATGCTTTAATTCACTTTTGGGGTGGTTCAGGGGTAAAATTGATTATAAGAGTTACAAACAATGATTATAATGATTTTTTCATGCTGTTTGAAGGTTTAAAATGATTTGAAAATGGTGGTTCGAATCTTTTATTGATTTTTTTGCACGTGGTTTAAACTAATTATAAAAGGGAAAGATTCTAACATGAAGAGAAAAGTGGGGCAAAGAAGACATTCTTTTATAGCCATCAATTTTCTTACTCCAAAAGTAAAATTTACTCTTGTCAGTCGTTAAAAACATTCTTACAAC
The DNA here is from genome assembly GCA_023105745.1 of Austropuccinia psidii. NCBI lineage: Eukaryota > Fungi > Basidiomycota > Pucciniomycetes > Pucciniales > Sphaerophragmiaceae > Austropuccinia > Austropuccinia psidii. Next base: position 73,131,539 of record JALGQZ010000001.1, on the reverse strand, counting down.
AGAAAAGCCAATTATGGCATCATTGAACCCTGGTTTAGACCAAAAAAGGGCTGGTTTAAGCCATTTTTAGCCATTTTAGACCCTTAAATCAGCCATTACTATAGGAATACCTGGTCTAGAGCCTTCAAAACACGTCAGAATGTGTGTAAGAGACGTAGAAACCAGTTAAAACTGTTTTTATCTTAAGGGTAGTTTTACCCTCTTGGCAACAGCTAAAACTACCCCAGTTGGTATCAAAACCTCACCATCAATTGAGTTCACAGACCCTGTAACTCAATTCCAGGCCAAAAGTGATGAGCTTTTGCGTGAATTCTGACATCCCACGCCTGTCAGCAAGGATTTTGGGGGTCTAGCTCCCCCTTAGAGCTGGAGTTCCTTTTCCCCCCCCAAATTTAATCTTTCCAATTTTTTTTCCTTTAATTCCTCATCATGTATTATACTTACAATTTACATATGTAATTCAATTGAGTTGTACAGTTCAATACAGTAATAATTGATACCTCATATGTAAATCAAAGTTCACTTATGTAATACACGCGCACATTTTGACATTTCAATTGAATTCAATTGAAAATACTTTAATTCCTCATAGCTTCTAAAATATACACAACACCTCAATTTTAACACAAATTTTGGTGATTAACATTACGTGTGATGTGAATTAAATTAAAGTTTTGAGGATTTTCAATTTTTGTATTGAAGATACTGAAAACTTAATTTAAGCTTATTTAGAGTTGAGTTACAAAAATTTCACTCAGAGGTGACCCCACCTAATTTTTTATGAGGAATCAAAAGGTGAAATAGCTTTTATATGTTTATTTATTGGATAAAAAGTTATAATAATTTTTATTTAACTTTTTTCCAAATTTATTTAATTTTTTACAATTTTATTAAAAATTCATTTTTACTTAATTTTTTCAAGTATAAATGTAATTTAACAATTTCAAAATTTAATGTACTTTTATTTTTAAATTGTAATTAAATTTTTAATTTTGAATGTAATTTCCTATTTATATTTTGATTTCAACTTTAATAATATAAATAAATTTATTTTATTTATATTTATATGTTAATTTTGTATTTGTGGTCTTTTGGGTATATGAGATTACCTCTAAGGCTCACATTAAGATAGCAGATTTCTATTCAGGATTATAGAGGCAATATGACCATAGTACAGAAAGCTAGAAATATTCACAAGGAAGGTTATGGCTTTAGTAGATGGGCATTACCCAATACATCTGACAATCCTTTCTATGTTCCTACAAGTGCAGAACCTCAAATTCCAATTGAAGGGATTAACATCACAGATGTGGTAACAGAATTCCTTACAGAAGTTATAGAAAGCTATAATCAAGATACAAGATGTCATATTCTTACCACTCTACTTGAAAAAGATTGAAAAGATGCATCCTTCGCTAATTCTCTGGATGATATTTGGAAAACATCTTATGAAAATGGAAGATTGCATTTATTTTATGGTTTCTTATACCATAGGTCTAAACACACATGTGTCATGGTCTTATGTAGTAGAATTTTAATCAACACAATACTACTGGAATTCCATTATAACATTTGTTCTGGACATCTGTCTGATGACAGAACAATGGAAAGAATTAAAACGTGTGCCTGGTGGCCATCTTGGAGAAAATATGTCAGTGATTACTGTCACAGTTTTGATATCTTCCAGAAATCCAACAAAGCTACTGGTAAGATGTTTGGCTTAATGATTCATATCCAAGAATCAAGTACCCCATTGGAAGTGGTTCATATGGATTTGGTAACTGCCTTACAACCTGGAGGTGATAAAAGCTACAATGCATTTCATATCATTGTAGACAGATATAGCAAAACTCCAATCTTCTTACCATGTCATAAAGATGAAACAGCTAAGGATACAGCTTTTTTGATCTGGAACAGAGTAATATCCCATACTGGTCTCTTTAAAAATATCATTAGTGATGGAGACCCAAAATTTACATCAGCCTTATGGACTAATCTTCAGAAGCTTTTGGGTACAAAAGTATCATTCTCAACAGCATACCATCCACAAACAGATGGGCTAGCAGGAAGAATTATTCAAACCCTTGAGGACATGATCAGAAGATTTTGTTCTTATGGCCTGGAGTTTAAAGATTCTGATTGCTTCACCCATTATTGGTGTACTCTTATACCAGCATTGGAATTAGCCTATAAGACTTTCAATAGGAAAGACTCCTGCAATGTTGGAAATAGGATGGAACCCAAAACTTCTAGTTAATACTTTGAAAAAAGATTTGGTTAATATTCATCCAACTGCTTCAATATTTGAATTATTTCTTGATAAACTGAGGCATAATGCAAAGCAAAGCATGAATGATGCCTTTGAATATGCTAAACAGAAATGGGCTTAAAGTCATAAAAACACAAAATTCAAAGTAGGGGACTTGATACTAGTTTTAACCATGAACTTTAATAATATTAAAGGTCCAAAGAAACTGAAAGATTCCTTTGGAGGACGACTTATCATTAAAGCCCTTATTGATAAAAATGCAGTACAGGTAGAACTTTCAGGAGCATTGGAGAACAAACATCCAGCTTTTGCTGTTACTCTAGTAAAGAATTATACTTCATGTGATAAGGAATTATTTCCTTTAAGAAATGTAACCCCCTTACAGGTACCTCCACTTGATCAAGGTGACGAGAAAAAAGTACAAAAATTCTTGAAAGAAAGGAGACTTAGGGGAAAAAATGAAAGAGAATACTTGGTCAGGTACAAAAAACCTCAACATGAAGATTAATGGATTGTAGCAGAAAAAATACCTGATTCCCAAAGGTTTCTCAGAAGATTCAGACATGATAGAAGACCAATTTCTCAATGAAAAACCTGCATTGTGTGCTTTACATACTTAAAAGTATAAGTAGAGAGGTTGTACAGTGGATGATACCCCCAAATTAACTTGGGGGTAAACTACTAAAGAAAATTGTAATACAATTTTTTTTGGTGGTAGGGAATGTGAGCCTGTGAGGTATATATGAAATACCCATAATGTGAGCCTGTGAGGTATGTTTAACATACCCATAAGGCCACAAATGATTTTATAAACAATTAAATTTGTCTTAAACAGACTTTTTAGTTGAATTTAAAATAAAAAATAATAAAAAATAAGTATAACTTTTTTTTGGATAAACAAAGTTATAATTATTATGTCATTTTTGGATTCTACACCAAAAATAACCTAGGGTACACCCATAGGGTGTTATACCCAAAAACACTTATTTCTTGTGTTATTAGAAGATTTAAGAATCTCACAGTACTAATGTAACTTTTTTAACATTTTTTTAAAATTGTTAAATTTAAGCTTAATTAAGCTTAAATTTAAAGTTACATAAGGTTTATGCAACTTTACCAAAATTTTAGTTAAAATTGAGGTGTGGTGTATATTTACTGAATTGGCTAAGGATTTGCCATACAGAATGTAAATCCTGCGTGAGCTCAATTTAAAAGGGTTTAAGGCCATAGTATGGCTTTAAATAAATAAAAGGGCAAAATCCACGCAAAAAGGTGGGACAAAGGAAAAAGACCAAATAGAGCTGGGGTACCCAACTTTTTGGATCTGCAAGGATTCAATTAAGGTTGTCCACCTGTATTGGAGGATTTTCAACCTTATTTAAACTTTAAGATTAGACTTTGATCCAACCTTAAGGTTTAAACTGGTTTTATCCTAAATTGGACAGGAATTTCAAGCTGCCAAGAGGGTAAATCCCAATAAGCAGGCTTGGAATCAAGGTTTTAAGAACTGTCAAAGCTTAATCAAGCTTAAAAAGCTTAAATAAGCTTAAAACTTTAAGGTTTCAATCATCAAAACCTTATCAAAACCTAAGGTTTTGTGTGTATTGCTATTTTACGTGGAAAAATAGTAATAACTTCAAAAATTCATTAAAAATCCAAATCTTAATGGATTTGCTTGAAAATTTCACACAGCTTAGAATTTAATATTATCAATATATAAATTAAATTTTAAGTATCTTTTATTAATAGGTTTCCTGGGTAATTAGCCTGGAAAATTACTTTTTTAATTAAGCTTAAAGAAAATTATGATTTCTTTAAAAATTAATTAAAAATTCAGTTTAAGAGATTTCTGCTTGAAACTCTGATTTTATGTTGTTCATGTGATGAACTTTAATATAAATAAACTTATTTTATATTAAAACTTAAAATAATTAAACTAAATGAGGATTAAAGTTACTTGGAGTTAAGAATAACACTGGTAACTTTAAATTGGAAGTAAAAATAAGTTGCCTTAAATTAAGAACTTAATTTTTAAGCATGGTTTTTCAGTTTTGATCTGAGCACGCCCTCTACATCCATTATGAATCATGAGAGCTGCTCTGAAGACATAAAAAGAGTCTTTTCATCACTGTTTTTGTCCATCATTCATAATCAATCCAATCATATTAGACATTTAAACAGGTAAAGTTTTATTAAATATAAAATCTTATTATTAAAAGTAATTCTTAAGTTATTTTTATTCTTTATTTATTAAATTAAAGAATTGAAGTCATAGAATTCAGATTATTGTTGTAATCATCTATAATAACTTTTATTATATAAAATTTTCATCTTAAATATCTTTTTAAAATCCACAAATTCCTCTCAAAAACTCTTTAATCATAAATTTTAGTATAAAAGTTTTTTTATCTTTGATTTTATTGATTTCTGGCGTGTTTTTAACTTATAATCATTATTCAATATAATAACTGTTGTTTTATAACTTGTTGTATTAAATAAATATTATAAGTAAGTTTTTTCTTTAAAGTTCTATATTTTTTTATCTATTATTAGTTTTTTTTATATAGAATTTTATTCTATAAAGAATTATTTCTGCACAGTGTGTGATTAATTCTTTTTATAAATAATATTTATATTATTTATAAGTGGTTAATATTCTTATTTTCCACGTGTAATTGTCTCATTAAGAGCTTTACACTTCTTATTGTTATAACTGTCAGTGACTATAACAATAATAGAATAATTATAATTTATTATAATTATTATATTTTTTTATTATTATATTATTATAATAATAATTAAATTTATTTTTTTATATATAATTATTTTTAATAATTATATTTAAATTTGTGGTTATAATATTTCATTATATTATATTTTTCTACTGAGGACAGTCATAGTACTCTTGATATTGTTACTATTATCAAGAGTTTCATAGACAAACCTTACACATAAAGCCACAAATAACTTTATATACAGCTGATTTTTTATTGAACAGAATTTTAAGTTGAAATTAAAATAAAAAATAACAAAAAATAAGTATAATTTTGTTGGGATAAAAAAAGTTATAATTATTATGTCATTTTTGGATTCTACACCAAAAATAACCTAGGGTACACCCATAGGGTGTTATAGCCAAAAATGCTTATTTATTAATTTATTGGAAGATTTAAGAATCTCACAGTACAAGTGTATATTTTTAAAAAAATTGAAGATTGTTAAATTTAAGCTTATATTTCAATTTGCATAAGGTTCATGCAAACTTGCCAAAATTTGAGTTAAAATTAAGGTGTTGTATATACTTGCTGAATTGGCTAAGGATTTGCGATACAGGATTCAAATTGTGCGTTGGTTCACTTTAAAAGTGTTTAAGGCCATGGTATGCCTCTAAATAAATAAAAGGGCAAAATCCACGCAAAAAGATGGGACAAATGAAAAAGACCAAAAAGAGCTGGGGCACCCAGCTTTTTGGATCTGCAAGGATTCGATTAAGGTTTTCCACCTGTATTGCAGGAATTTCAAACTTATCTAAACTTGAAGATTAGACTTTGATCCAACCTGAAAGTCTAAACTGTTTGTATCCCAATTTGGACAGGAATTTCCAGCTCACAAAGGGTAAATCCCAATATGCAAGCTTGAAATTAAAGTTTTAAGAACTGTCAAAGCTTAATTAATGTCAGCCTGTGACTCAAAACCAGAGCACAAGCATGACAACCAAAATACCACAAACCAATGGTATAGCCAAGATACCACCAAAACATGGAACTGAGCCAAGCCAGCTCAAAAGGTATCATAATAAGGAGGAAACTCACCTCTGTCAGAAAATATAAGTCCCATCACCATAGGACAAAGAATAACAAAGTTATTCCTGCTCAAAGTTGTTGCTGAGCATAAACCTTAATTTTCACCTCTCATCTAAAATCAAGAAGAAGAGGCTTAACCCCATCAAATGGGTATTCAAAATGAAGCTCTAATCCAGGGCTATACAATGGGACCACCCAAGCTGAGCTAGCACCAATATTACTGGAGTTATGGTCAGTTTCAGGCCAAATAAGGGTGAACAAAACATTCAACCTCTCATCTAGCTTCTACAGTTTTAGTTGAGGTACTTAAAGTGGGGTCTTTCTGGAAAGAGAACAATCAGGGCTATCTTATGGTGCCATCCATTTCCCCATATCTCAACTATAGCAGAAGTTATGGGGCAAACAAGCTCAATACAGCTTTTTGCCTAAACCACGCATATGTACAAAATTCTTGTACATGGCATGACTTTGCCATATTTAATGATAACCATATCAAATAAGGTACCATTGTGTAGAACACATACAGGGCTACGCACCGGTTCAGTCTTGAGGTTGATATCTCAAAAACTGACAAAGGTATGGCTGTTTTAAGCTCAAAATCCCACATTCTGACCAATACAGCTTTACCATGGGATAATATCCCATAACCATGAATATGAGGTTTCAAATAGACAAACGAGCTTCTTTTTACTTCAATAGCTCATATGTCATCCAATACTTGGGTCCCATACAGCCTCTGTACAGCATTCTAAGCGTCATACACGTCAGACTCAGGCTATGAGGTCCCCAGATGAAACTTTTCACCCTGTATTGGTGAAAACTGCCCAGATGTGGTTTCAAAACCACATCTGAGCCCAATACAGGTTATACAGGCTGTTTGCAAACCACAGGCCCATACTAGAAACTGAAAAAATCCTCACTTCCTCTACGTGGAAAGGTCTAGCACCCTTTCCACCTCACTTCAGGATAAAAAGGAGGCTTTTCACAGCCAGAATTGTTTCCTTATCCTGCTGTTGAATATCCTACGTAGTAAACTGTCAAAAGCAGTTTTATTCTTGGGTAATAATCAAGGTATAATTATAATTTTAATTATTGTAGCTCTTATTATAGCAATCCAACTGGTAAGACAGCACCCAGGGTTCTCAATAGCACTCAACACCACTATTCCTCAATAGTAGAACCCTTTTATTATATTATAAGCCATTATATTAAATAAAAACTCTTATTTTAAAATTATTTCCACGTGTCACAGTCATAGTTCTAGTTGTAAATAGCCTAATTACTGCTTCAACATAGAGTCCAGCTGACATTTTGGGGGCCTGGCCATATTTTTAACCTTTTTTGGAACCTTATAAGTGAGTTTTTTCTCTTATTTCACACTTTATGACAGTTGTTTTATTCTTTTTAGGCGTAATATTTCTTAAAAATATATATATTATATATATATTTTTCTTTTTTGGTATATATACCACTTTATACTCATATTTTATGAGTATCTGTCACGTGGCTAATGACCACAAGACCCTTATTTTGGCGTGTTTTACACATAAAAATACAGTCTCATTTTTGAATTAAAATAAGACACCTCATACTGATAAACCAACAGTTGAGGCGTGGTTGGACATATTGTTAACTCAATTGCCCTGTTACACACCACTTTTGACAGTTTATACTTGCTAATTACAAGTTATTCTGTGAGATATTGGTATACAAACAGTATACCAAATATCAGCAGTCTGTATTTCTGACGGGGAATTGTTAATTCAATTGCACTGTCATTGTACAAGGGCATATTGTAGTAATATACAAGCCCAGAGGCCAGTCTTAGACATGCAAAACCAGCATTTTTTGAGAAGTCTTAACTGACATAAGCCCTCTTTTTCCTGTTTTGATTCAGTGGAAGATAACTTCATACCACTTGAAAGCCAGTCACAGGCCAACACACCAGTGACAACCTCAGAGCCAGAGGGCAGCAAAGGCAAAGGAACAAGGCACAGTGAAGGCCTGATAACAGCAAAGAAGTGGACACCCATTGCCACACAGAAGAGTAGAAAACCACAAAATTCTGCATCAATACAAGGTAAACCAACCTTTCTAACTTGTACAGGGAAAATTACTATAATTAACTCAGTTGTAACCTCTAAAGGTAAATTTCCCAAATCAGCGGACAACAAATTTGTACAGGGCACAGTCAAAGGTAAATACCCTAAGAACATAAAGTTTTTGACTTCTTTCAAACACTAACATGTCACCTGTACACCTCAGAGATCTTGGCTTCCAAAGGAACCAACCAGAGGACACCTTGAACACAGTAGTGGATGGCAAAACAATGAGCGAGATATCATCAACCCTGCCATTCACACTCCAATTCAATGGAGACCTTAAACCAGAGTACTGGAAAGACATGGAGCAAGTTCTTCAGCTCCACCAACTCCTCAAGGACTTATTCCAATGGAGCATGGACAACAAGAGGTTCAACCTGGCATCTCACTGGGAAGAACTTTGAGCAAGTTGCCAGAAGATCTGTCTCAAAGAGATAGACTTCAAAGAACTGATAGTAATCACCAAATGTTGGAATCCTACCAGGCAGTTCAGACTCCTGGAGGCAAGGGCACATAGGATAAGGGAGAATCAAGCCACTATCCAAGCTATAGAAGAACAGTTAACCCAGACAGGGCCTACTCAGATTTGTTCAGGCTCACAAGGAGCAGACCAAATCAGCTCTCCAGTGGCTTCACACCATTCAGAAACCAGCAGATCAGTGGCCAAGAGTGACCATTCTTCACAATTCCAGGAAGTTTCCAGGAGAAGACAGGGAAACAAGGGCAAGAACAAAGCCTCCTTCAACCAGAGGAGGAAAGAGTCAGACCCTATGATTCAGAAGCTGTTGGATTTGGTAAAAGAAATGCACAAGAACCAGAATTAGTTGTAAACCACTCTAGAATCAGTAGTCCCCGTAATAAAAACATTACCCCCACTCAGACTGAACATAACATGCTCCCATCTGAGAGTAACATCAACAGTGATACACTGTGGTTACAAATGTCCCAATATGCTGAGCAATCTGCAAAGCAGTTTGCAGAAATTGAAGCCAGCCATGAGAGGATGAAAAAATTACTAGCCTCCATGGAAAAAATAGTTAAAAATCTTCAAGAAGGACATGCTCATTTGAGCAAAGCCTCTGAAGAAACTAACAAAATACTGAATCTAGTCTTTGAAGAACAACACCACAGCAGAAGGGACAGGGATTGTCTGGACCAAGATGTAAACAAATTGTTTAATGTCTACCATAAATTGAAGCCCCAACCACAAGGCCAAGTTATGGAGAATCCATATCAACCAGATAACATCAAACCAGATGCCATGTTGATGAATAAGGCAAGATCTCCATCACAATACCAGGATGGAGATGGCATGTCTTATTCAGAGAAGGAAGCCTTGAAACAGCTTCCTGAGGCCTCAAGCTGGCCCAAATTCTCTGGATCAGGAGAATATGATCATATGGAACCCATAGATTATATTGATGGACTCTTCATTGATGTACCAAGAATACCAGACTACTGGATTACTTCTAGATTGAATACTGCATTTAAAGGTCATGCTAGTATATGGTACACAGAAATGAAAGAAATCCATGGCAGAAGAAACTGGCCATGGTGGAAGAGTCAAATCATCCAAAATTACAGTAATGGAAATTGGATAAGGCAAAATATCATGTCATTTGAAAATGACAACTACTCAGTGGACAAAGATACATATGAGTGGTGTCTTAGACAGTCTAAAAGACTTAAAGCCATTGATCCTCAGATGAACATCCAAATGAGGAATCACAAGCTTCTGACAAAAGTGCCAGGAGAGCTAGAGCATGCAGTAAAATGCAGATGCAACCAAAATTTCACTCTAGATGACATTGCCAACACCTTACAAGACATAAGGAAAAGGACTAATATAGGGAAATTCACCCCATATAAGAGCAGTGGTTTCAAAGAGAAACAACCTTTCAGGGTAGAGTTTAAAGACAAACCCAAAGAAAGGGTGGCAGAAGTGACAAAGAAGGAGAATTCTTGTCACAATTGTGGCTCAACAGACCACTATGCCAACAACTGTCCAAAAGCAAAGAAAAAAGTCTTACCCATTGAGAAAGTCCCAGAGGAGGAATCCCCAACAGAGGATTCTGAATCAGACTCTATGGGCGATGCCATAAGAGAATCATCTGATGATGACCAAGATCTAAGAGAAGAATTTCTAGTGGAATACCAAGAGGAACCCCCACTAGAAATTCAGGACATACAGTTGGAAGCATTCAGGCCACAAGACACTGACAAAAAAAACTTGTGCAAACATACACAAGAGGCACAAACATTGCTGGTTACACCAACAAAAGGAATGACATATATACATGGGATGGCCACAGAGATGACTATATGTATTGACAATGCTCAGCATCCACTGATCATTGATAGTGGAGCACACTGCTCCATAGTGGCCAGAAATTATCTGGATACCCATGTCCCAAATTGGGAGATACAGCTCTTGCCCACTAAGCCAAAGAACTTTAAAAGTGCATCAGGGAAGATGATTTCCATTTTGACAATTATCAAAGAGATGATTATACCCCACAGGAAGGGTAATATCAGACTCAACCCAGAGTTTGTAGTGCTTGATGATGCTCACATCCAAGGGTTTTTACTGGGAACAGACTACCAGAGGATGTATGGCATAGACATTTACAACAGTAAAAATAGGCACATCACCTTTGGTACTAACAAGGAAAAGAAATTTTCACTTGATATATACCATATATCTTCTCAGGATCCACTAGGAGAACTTCTGAATGAATTCAGAGAGGGACAGTTTAGCACTACCCGCACCAGTAAAAAAAAACTAAGTTTACTGAAGATGCTGAGAAAGAACAGAAAAGCATTTGCCATTGGTGAAGAACCATTGGGCAAGATCAAAGGCCATGATATAGAACTATATCTGGATGTGGAAAGATCTTATCCACCCATGCTTAGGAGACCTCCTTATCCAGAAAGCCTGGAAACCAGGAAAGAACTTGAGAAACACATCAATGAACTCTTGGACATGGATATCATCAGGAAGATTGGACATAATGAAATAGTGGAAATCACCACCCCAGTCCTAATCACCTGGCATGATGGCAAGTCTATACTGTGTGGAGACTTCAGAGCTCTGAATAACTACAGAAAAGCAGACAGGTACCCCATACCCAGGATACCTCATGCCTTGGATAAACTGGCAAAAGCCAAATACATAACCAAAATGGATTGTATGAAAGGCTTCCACCAAAATGGAGTTAAACCAAACTCCATGAAATTACTCAGAATAATAGGCCATATGGGCATATATGAGTATACCAGGATGCCATTTGGCCTCAAAAAGGCACCAGCCCACTTCCAAAGGATGATGGACACAATATTTCAAGACGAAATATTGGATGTCTGGATGGTGGTATATATTGATGATATCATTATCTACTCAGAGACATGGAAAGACCATTTACAATACATAGACAGAGTTCTAAGTAAATTTACACCCATCAACCTGAAAATTTCACTCAAAAATGGTAATTTTGGCCAATAAGAGTTACTGGCTCTAGGACATAAAGTCTCAGGTCTTAATCTGGCAATTGACCAGAATAAAGTAGCAGCAGTACTGCAAAAGCCAGTACCAAAGAACATCAAAGAGATGCAATCTTTCCTTGGGTTTGCTAGCTACTATAGAAACCACATCAAGAATTTTGCCCATATAACTAGTAGTTTATACAAGTTATGCTCAAAAGATGTAGTTTTTGAAATAACCAAGGAAAGAAGGGATGCATATGAGAGGATCAAACATGAACTCACAAATGCACCTGTGCTCATCTTACCTGACTTTTAACTACCATTCAAGTTATATATAGATGCAGCATGTAGTCAATGCCTAGGAGCAGCCCTTCACCAAAGACGTATTGTGGATGGTGAGCCAAGTGAAGGAGTAATTTGTTACATCTCAAGGCAACTGAAAGATTCAGAATCCAGGTATGGGGCAACCCAGACTGAGTGTCTATGTCTAGTCTGGGCTCTAGAAAAACACCATTATTATTTGGAGGGTGCACTCTTTGAAGTCTACACAGCCTGCACAGCCTTGAAGTCTTTACTAAACATGAAGACTACTAATAGACACATGCTGAGATGGCAAATAGCCATCCAGGAGTATAGAGGGAACATGACCATAATATACAAGGAAGGTAAAAGCCATACCAATGCAGATGGCCTTAGCAGATGGCCACTGGACAATATCAAAAGCAATCCAGCTTATGACCCTGAAGTTGCAGCCAAGATCCCTATCCATTTCATGGAAGTGGATAGGAGGAAAAACTTCAGAGTTTCTGAATGGGCACCAGAGAGTGGTACCCTTGACAGTGGAAACACTGATTCAGAGGGAACAGAAACTCCCATACTGGGAATAAGTTCCTCAGAACTACATAATGAATTTTTTAGTGCAGTACTGAAGTCTTATGCCAAACACAAAAAGTGTGGAATATTACTAAAACTCATTCAACAAAAGTACAGGAGTCCAACACTGGAATCCCAGCTGGAAGAACCCTGGTTGAGGTCCTATAACAATAACAAGTTCCTCCTTATAGATGGCCTGCTCTACCACAGAGAGAAACACACAAGTATACTCACAGTGGTAGACAGAGACCACATCTCTCTGATCCTGAAAGAGACCATGACTGCCCCTATAAGGGACAAATGAGTGAGGACAGGACCAAGGAGAGGGTAGCAAGAACAGCTTGGTGGCCCAAGTGGGAACAAGAGTTTAGTGAATACATCAACACTTGTGAAAGATGCCAAAAGGCAAATAGGAAACATGGGAAGAAGTATGGATTACTTCAACATATAGAAGAACCCAAACACCCATGGGAAACCATCAATATGGACTGGGTCACAGGACGTGTCCCAGGAGGCAAAGAAAACTACAATGCCTGCTTAATCATAGTTGATAGGTTCGGCAAGAGCATGAGGTGTCTACCATCCCACAAGGAGGAGACAGCCATGGATACTGCTCTGTTATTTTGGAATAACATCATATCCACCTTTGGAGTCCCTAAGATCATCATTAGTGATAGAGACCCAAAATTCACATTGGAATTTTGGACCAACTTGTATGACATGCTTGGCACCAAGCTTGCTTTTTCCACCCCTTACCATCCACAAACAGATGGCCTAGCAGAGAGGATGATCCAAACAATGGAGGAAATTCTTAGGAGGTTCTGTGCCTAAGGCGTGGAATATAAGGACCATGAGGGATATACCCATGACTGGGTTACCCTTCTACCAGATGTCATACTGGCTTATAATTCAAGTCAGCACTCTACCACAGGAAAAACACCTGCACTGGTAGAGAAAGGGTGGAATCCCTTGTTGCCTGTGGATCACTTGAAGAAGAATCTTTTGAACATCCACCCCACAGCCAAAGACTTCCATGATATGTGGAAGAGGGCTTGTGACACAGCTGCTAAATTCATAGCTGAGGCAAAAGATTATAATAAGCAGAGGTGGGACAAGACACATATGGAACCTGACTTTAAGGAAGGGGACCAGGTGTTAGTGTCTACACTAAACTTTAACAATCTTAAAGGACCCAAGAAGATGAGAGACTCATTTGTAGTTCCTTTTTACTATTATTAAGTTGGTAGGCAAGAATGCAGTGGAAGTCAAGCTCACAGAGGAGTTTTCCAGGAAACACCCAGTCTTTCCTGCGAGTTTGGTCAAGCCATACTTCCAGATGGAGGAGAGTAAATCCCCCTCCAGGAAGAAGAGCCTCACACCACCAGAGATACTGGAAGTTGAGGACTCCCCAGGACCTGTGAGTAAAATAATCAGGGTCAGGAAGATCAGACTTAATGGGAAGGATCAAAGACATTACTTGGTCAGATTCAAGAACCAGACAGCTGATAAAGACAAATGGTTGGCAGAGGATGCCATACCAGATGGGAACCTTCATGTAAGGAGATGCAGAGCCTCTAGGAGGACTGAACAGTCTCATCAATGATGAGCCTTTTTTAGAGGGAGGGTATGTCAGCCTGTGACTCAAAGCCAGAGCACAAGCATGACAGCCAAAATACCATAAACCAATGGTATAGCCAAGATACCACCAAAACATGTAGCTGAGCCAAACCAGCTCAAAAGATATCATAAGAAATAGAAAACTCACCTCTTTCTGAAAATATAAGTCCCATCACCATAGGACAAAGAATAACAAAGTTATTCCTGCTCAAAGTTGTTGCTGAGCATAAACCTTAATTTTCATCTCTCATCTAAAATCCAGAAGAAGAGGCTTAACCCCATCAAATGGGTATTCAAAATGAGGCTCTAAGTCAGGGCTAGCCAATGGTACCAGCCAAACTGAGCTAGCACCAATATTACTGGAGTTATGGTCAATTTCAGGCCAAATAAGGGTGAACAAAACATTCACCGCTCATCCAACTTCTACAGTTTTAGTGTGAGATACTTAAAGTGGGGTCTTTTTGGCAATATCACAATCAGGGCTATCCAATGTTGCAATCTATTTCCCCATATCTCAACTATAGCAGAGGTTATGGGGCAAACAAGCTCAATACAGCTTTTTGCCTAAACCACGCATAAGTACGAAATTCTTGTACATGGCATAACTTTGCCATATTTAATGATAACCATATCAAATAAGGTACCATTGTGTAGAACACATACAGGGCTACACACTGGTTCTGGGTTGAGGTTGATATCTCAAAGACTGACAAAGGTATGGCTTTTTTAAGGTCAAAATCCCACATTCTGACCAATACAGCTTTACCATGGGATAATATCCCATAACCATGAATATGAGGTGTCAAACAGACAAAGGAGCTTGTTTTTTCTTCAATACCTCATATGTCAGCCAATACTGGGGTCCTGTACAGCCTCTGTAGAGCATTCTACGTGTCATACATTTCAGAATAAGGCTATGAGGTCCCCAGATGAAACCTTTCACCCTGTATTGGTCAAACCTGCCCAGATGTGGTTTCAAAACCACATCTGAGCCCAATCCAGGTTATACAGGCTGTTTGCAAACCACAATCCAGTACTAGAGAGTGAAAAAATCTTCACTTCCTTTACATGGAAAGGTCTAGCACCCTTTCCACCCCATTTCAGGATAAAAAGGAGGCCTTCACAGCCAGAATTGTTACCTTATCCTACGTAGTGGACTGTCAAAAACAGTTTTACTCTTGGGTAATAATCAGGGTATAATTATAATTTTAATTATTGTAGCTCTTATTATAGTAATCCAACTGGTAAGACTGCACTCAGGGTTCTCAATAGCGCTCACCACCACTATTCTTCAATAGTAGAACCCTTTTCTTATATTATAAACCATTGTATTAATTAAAAACTCTTATTTTAAAATTATTTCCACGTTTCACAGTCATAGTTCTAGTTGTAAATAGCCTAATTACTGCTTCAACATAAACTCCAGCTGACAATTAAGCTTAAAACTTTAAATTCAAAAGCATTACAACCTTATTAAAAGTTAAGTTTTACTTTGTACTGCTATTGCACATGGAAAAATAGCAATAACTTCAAAAATTGATTAAGAATTCAATTTGTAATGGATTTTCTTGAGATCTTCACACAGCTTACAATTCAATGTTTTCTTTGTATACATTCAATTTGAATTATCTTTCATAAACAGCTTTTATTTCTCATTAGCCTGGAACTTTCCTCTTCTAATTATACTTAAAGAAAATTGAGATTTCTTTAAAAATTCATTGAAAATTGACTTTAAGAGATTTTTTCTTGAAACTTGATTTCTAACTTTTTCATGTGATAAACCTTAATACAAATCAAGGTATTTTATATTAAAACTTAAGATAACTAACTCAAATGGGGATTAAAGTTACTTGGAGTTACGAATAACACCAGTAACTCTAAATTGGAATTAAAAATAAGTTAATTTAAGTTAAGAACTTTATTTTTAAGCATGGTTTTTAAGTTTTTACTCGAGCATGCCCTCTATATATATTATTAATAATGAGAGTTTCTCTGAAGACATAAAAAGAGTCTATTCATCACTGTTTTGGTCCATCAATTCAATTTAATTATCAAATCCAATCATATTAGACATTTAAACAGGAAACAGGTAAAGCTTTATTACATATAAAATCTTATTATTCAAGTAATTCTTAAGTTATTTTATTCTTTATCAATTTTAAATTAAAAAATTGAAATCATAGAATTCAGATTATTGTTGTAATCACCAATAATATATTTTCTTTTCTAAAGTTATTGTCTTCAAAATATCTTTAAAATCCACAAATTCCTCTTAAAAACTCTTTAATAATATTCTATATTATGAAATGCTGTTCTATCTTTTAAAATATCGATTTTTGGTGTTTTTTTAGCTTATAATAATTATTCAATATAATAACTGTTTTATTTAACTTGTTGTGTTAGATACATATTATAAGTAAGTTTTTCTCTAAAACTTTATATTTTTTTATCTATTATTAGTTTTCTTTTATATAGAGTTTTTCTATAAGAGTTATACCTGCAGGGTGTGTGTCATAAACTCTTTCTATAAATAATATTTATATTATTTATAAGTGGTTAAATATTTATATTTTCCATGCTTATTTGTCTCATTAAGAGCTTTACACTTCTGATTTTTATAACTGTCAGTGAGTATAAAAATAATAGAATAATTATAATTTATTATAATTTTTACTAGTTTTTCATTATTATATCATATAATAATAAAGAAATTTATATTTTTAATATAATTATTTTTTATAATTGTATTTAATTTTTGGTTATATTTTTTTACTATATTACATTTTTCTACTGAGGACAGTCATAGTACTCATGATATTGCTACTATTATCAAGAGTTTCATGGACAAACCTTACGGTAAGAGTAAAGCCAATTTTTCATATAAATATTTGTATTATCTAGCTGTAAGTGTAAAACCCCCCTTCAATGCATTTGATGTGCTGAAATAGGGGTTATATTGTTTCAATACCTAATCAATTTGTATGGGCCTCTCCTTAAAATGACACTGTCCACTAAATCTTGACATATTTTTCTCAATTTCAATCATAACCTCACTACAAAAATAGGAAAAAAAGAGGTATATGAGCTCTCACAAACTAAATATTTCATAAGAGAAAGGAGTTCAATTGTAGGGTATACTTATGTATCTTTTCAGAAATTACCTAAGCAATTTTATCATTAATGAGAAAATTCATTCAAACTCAAAGGGTTCCAATTTCAATATTAATCTTCTATGGTTACCCATTGGTTAAATTGGCAGCAATCTCCCCAAATGTCAAGAGCTCTGTAGATTAAATGATAAAATATAACAAATGATATTAAAACAAAGGGAAAATAAAAAAAAGTATGTTCATAATTTATTTTTCACTTCTGAGCTTTGACAATCTGGACCAAACACTGATATAAATCAAACTGAATTCAAAATTTTTGGTTTGCATATGTGGCTTAAATTTCTTCCAAAGCTTCTATTTCTAAATTGAACTTTTTTTGCTATTTTCAACTTGCCTCCAGTCTATCTTCAATTTCAAATTCCAAATGCAACTCCTGCTGTCATGTGTAGCCAATTTTCCCATTGTTTATGTAACATGGCATTTCCCACATTCTCATTATTTGGGCATTAAATTAAGAAAAACAAATATTGTGACAATCCTTTCATGTGGTTTGGAAGATATGGTGTTGAAGTATTTCCCATATAACCACTTCATAGAGTTAATTTAAGCTTATTCACTCTGTTGAGCTTCCTTAGTTGAAGCTTTGTGTAGAATCCAAATCTGGCCTTAATTCCATGTGCTTACTTACTCACAAAAAAGGCCATTCAATTCTCCTTGAATTAAAAATGATTAATTTTGGACATATGCATGACTTATGGGCTATGAATAGTTAAAGATTTATTTTAATATTTAGTGTGGCTCATTTGGGTTTGTAAAATATACCTCAAGGCTCACAGTTTCTACTAGTTCATGGGTGAAAAATGATTTTTTTTTTGACATGATACTCAAGGTATAACTGTCAGCTTGTGACTCAAAACCAGAGCGCAAGCATGACAGCCAAATACCATAAACCAATAGTAGTGTCACAGGGGCTCTTATGGAAGCAAGAGTAACCTGGTACTCAGGAATCAAGAACTCACTTGGAGGGCTCCAAAGGATATGAGAAATAATAATGATTAAATTTCTTTAAAGAAGAATAAGGGAAAAGACAGGTATGCCAAAGATAAAAGAAAAGATAATAATCCAAAGGCCAAAGATAATAAGAGAAGCCAAAGGCCAAGAAGCCAACCAAGTGAATCCTCACTTCACTGTTTCAACCTGACAGAAAAGGAAATGGAATTAGCAAAGGATATGACCACCAATATACACTGACAGGCAAGGAAGAAAAAGAGAAATGGTGCTGAATGACTGAGTTAAGATTATCAGTATTGACCTTAATAAAGTAAAAGAAAATAAAGATAAAAATAAGTCCAGTATATTAATTACCTGGGGAAAAAGTCCCCAGGTGCTGAAAGGTGGCCAGTATATGTGAAAAAGTTGAAAGACTGATCCTGGAAGGTGAGTCACCGGCTGTATTGTCTGAATTGGGTAAATACAGATCTGGCCATCTTGAAATTTGAACTGTGTGACTTAATTCCTACAGTGGAATATGATTTGGCCCAATTGTGCCAAGTACATACAGGTTGATTTATTGCCGCCTGTATGAACCAATTGAGTGGTCCAAGGAGTATTGAAATACTTGATGCCTTGACAGATGATTGAAATAATGTATAACCTCTGAGATGGCCCTTGGAATAATCCTGAATGAATTGTCAACCCAACTCCTGTAGGGCCAGGTAGTTGGGATCCTTGAATGGTCTTCTGATTGCCGCCATGGATTGCCAGACTGATGAGTTAAAAGTCCTTCTTCAAAATGGGTGTTGGATTTTGGGACCTTGATTTGGAATGATGGAATTGGGTCCTGCAATTCACCATTGAAATTCTGAGCAAAAATGGTGCATAATGGTAAATAATATCATATATGCACCACTCCTGCGACTTTGAGTACAGGGTGCATGGAGGAATGGAAGAATTCCCCTTCAGGTGAGGGAAAGGATTGGGCTGAGCAGATCTGGTGGCCTCTGGTGGGTACCAGGGGCCATGGTGATCCTGGGCCAAATTCTGTCCTCTGCTGGTTTATGGCCATTTTGGTGCCATGGTAATTTATGTCCAAATTTGGCTCAGGTGGGCCCAATTGTGGTTTGGGTCCCACCTGGCCTTGGGGGCTAGTGGGCTTCCCCCCTTTGGCCTCATTGGATTAGGTCCAAAAGGGGCCTAATTGGCCCATGGGCCATGGAGGCCGTGGGGGGCCTAAATGGCCCAAAAAGGCCATTTAGGCCAGAACCCTTCTAATGAAAAGGGTTGCCCCAAAACCAATGATGGGGGCTAGGGGAACCAGGACCCCTCAGGCTCAAAAACAAAGATAGAGGCCTGGGGGTTGAGGATATGGGAATTGGTCAGGGAAGAGTGATATGGCCAAAAGGCCATAGAGCACCAGAGGGGGCCAAATTGGCCATAAAGATATGATTTTCCTATTGGCCCCAACTTAGTCTCAGACTGGAATTGCCGCAACACCAATAGAGGAGGGTCATTCTTTGTCGTTGTGACAGGTAGAGCAAAATACCCCCAAAACATGAATCTGCTCCAAACCAGCTCAAAAAGATATTCAAAGAAAGAGGAATATCACCTGCTTCCAAATATAAAAGTCCAATAATCATAGGACAAAGAATAATAAAGTTATTCCTCCTCAAATAAGTTACTGAGCATAAGCCTTAATTTTCACCTCTCAGCTGAAATCCAGAGGATGAGGCTTAACCACAGCCAATGTTATTGAAATTGAATCTCTAAGTCAGGAGTATCTAATGGTAATGTCCAAACTGAGCTAGCACCAGAACTACAGAGTTTATGGTGAAAGTAAGGTCAAATAAGGGTGAATAAAATATTCACCTCTCATCTAACTTCTACAGTTTTAGTGCAAGATACCTAAAGTGGGGTCATTTTAGAAAGCAAAAAATCAGGGATATCTTATGGTGCCATCCATTCCCCCATATCCCATCTAGAACAAATGCTATGGAGCAAATACGTTCCATACAGATTTTGACAAAATCATGTATATGGCTAACAAAAATTGAACATGGCATAACTTTGCCATATTTACTGTCCCCCATACCAAATGAGGTAGCATTGTGTAGATATCATCTAGGGCTACACAACAAACCAACTTCAATTTTAATATTTCAGAAAGTGACAAAGGTATAGCAGTTTTAAGGTTAAAATCCCACAGTTTGGCCATTACACCTTTACTGTAGGATACTATCCCATAACTTATTCGGAGGTGTCAAATAGATGAAGAAGCTTGTTTATTCTTCAATACCTCATAGTTCATTCAATAATGGGGTCCCATACAGGTTCTGTACAGCGTTCTAAGCATCATACACATCAGAAGAAGGCTGTGGGGTCCCCACATGAAGTTTTTCCCCTGTATTGGGGAGAACTGCCGAGATGTGGTTTCAAAACCTCATCTGAGCCCAATACAGAGTATAAAGGCCTTATGAAAACCACAAGCCAGTACTCTGAAGTTGAAAAATCTTTACTTCCTCTATGTGGATGGTCTAGAGGACTTTTCCACTCCAGTTCTGAATGAAAGGAGGCCTTTTCTTTGCCATAACAGGAATCCCCATCCTGTTCTTTGATTCCTACATAGTACAACTGTCAAAAACAATTAAACTCTTGGAAAATAAGTCAGGTATACCTTAAACTTAAGTATTGTAGTCTTGATTATAGTGAACCAACTGATAAAACTGCACCCAGGGCTTTCAGCAGCACTCACCACCACTATTTCCCAATAGTAAAGCCCTTTTATCATCATTAAAACCCTTTTTTAACCTAATCATCTGTGTCACAGTCATAGTTAAATTTGTAAATAAAAATATTTTAACTTCATCATAGACTCTGCCGGAAAATAACTCTATGAAATCATGGCTGAAAGTGTTAAATACTAAATTCTAACAGAAGAGATGACTCACAAGAAAAATCATCAAAAATAAAGTTTTGATTAGGTAATTAAATCTTCTTGTGACCTATGGGAGTTTATTCCAAGTTCTTTCAACTAAACTTTTGAATTGCAGTTTAGTGAAAAATTTAAATGTTATCAATGATTAAAGGTAAAGCATAAAATGGATCATTTTTGATCTGGAACTCTAATCTGAATTGAAGTTTAGCAGTTAAATAGGAAATAAAGCTGATTTATATGGGAATTTTATGATTCAAAAGCTCTCAATACACAATTGAATCATTGTCCAATCTTATTATGTCAATAAATTTAAGTTATATTGATACCTTTTAATGATTGCCCAATAATTAGATAAGGAGGTTTGGTAATGATTTAATCATCTCTAAGCCTGAAAATAATGATCCTTTCCAGTGGATAACATCATTGCACAAGTTCTTTGAGGTATCGGGTAACTAAATGAAGTATCTTTATTATATAGAAACCCCTCCTTCCGCTGTTTCTCCCTTATAAGCAGCAACTCAAATATAATATTAATTATAAAGGTAAAACACTTGTTCTTGTAAAAGCAAATCTTGAATTGCAAATAACTAAATTTATAACCTGTATCATAGCTCAAATCTTGGTGATTTCATTAGTTTTGTTTGAAATTTGTTTTAGTATCTTAAAAAGTCTAAATCCTTGTAAAAATAGTGAAAAATGTATTTCTCTGAATTTTGCATCGTAACTGCATTCTAAATAAGTTCTGATTACTTCTTTAAGCAGAAAAATATCCAAAATTATTATCTTAAGTGTTAAAATTAAGATATTTTTGTCTTATTATGAT
Source organism: Austropuccinia psidii (assembly GCA_023105745.1). Lineage (NCBI taxonomy): Eukaryota > Fungi > Basidiomycota > Pucciniomycetes > Pucciniales > Sphaerophragmiaceae > Austropuccinia > Austropuccinia psidii. The sequence continues at coordinate 73,109,528 of JALGQZ010000001.1, read as the reverse complement.
ATTACTCTCTTAATTTCTCTCTAAACTCACATTTTATTAATATAAATAGTATTAATATTCATTTATACCTCTAATATTAGTAATATTTTAGTTCTTAATTGTTATCCTTAATTGAATTAAGCTTATTTATGCAATCATTACTTGTTGGTAACAGTAATAATTAACTATTATATATCAAATTTTGAATTATTCATACAGTCATTTTATTATATTATAATCTTTCAAAATATAATTTGAATTATTTCATCTTTATAAATAATATAGTATATTTTATACCATAGTCACAATAAAATTATATTATTCTAATTATTTTAAATCTTAATATTCATTTTTTGTGAGCCTTGAGGTTTATTTTACATACCCAAATAGGGTACAATTACCCTTAAAAATAACTTCTGAACTATGCTTAACCCATAAGTCATGCATATGTTCAAAATTCATCATTTTTGATTTCAGAAAAGATGGATAACTTCTTATTGAGCAAGTAAATCCATGGGTTTGAGGCCAGATTTGGATTATACACAAAATTTCACCTAGGGTAGCTCCATAGAGTGAATAAGCTCAAATCAACTGTTTGAGGTGGTAATATGGAGAATGCTTCAATACCACATCATCAATACCACATAAAATATCCATGAAAATGTTTGTGTTTCTCAATTTCATACCAAAATAATTGGAATGTGAGAAATCACATGTTACATATACACTAAGAATGGTGTTATTCATGTTTTGAGCTCTTCATATTATGGTATTCATAAATACACTTTTGATAAACCCCTATTGGATATCAGTCTTTAAGCCAGAATCTCTATTTTTGACATCAAAATAGCTAGAGGGGACAAAAGACATCAAAGAGAGCCAGGGTACCCAGCTTCTGAGGCCTCTGAGGCATGGATAGCTCCAAAGCTTTAATACATGTCTGACATTGACCCAATTAGTAAACCAAAACCTTTTGGGAACTTGTTTACCAAGTCAAAACTTCATTATATCATAAGAAAATAGCAAATAAGCTGCTATTTTGACATGCCAAGGAGGTAAAGAGCAACTTAGACTCCTGTAACCATGTCAATGCTCAAGGCCTTTCAATGGATAAACCCCAAAAGAGTAATTGAAACCCTTTTTGGACTAGTATCCATTGATTTACCTCATAGCAACCAGCCATATACTGCTATTTGCAATTCTAGATAGAAATGAGGTAAAAACTTCAAAAATTCATTCAAAATACAATTCTTAATGAATCTTTCTGAAGCTTTCAGGACCAATTAAGAACTGTAAAATTCATATAGAAACAAAAACAAGTTATACTTTGCTATGTAAAATGAAATGTTTTACTTACAGTCCATTTTTGATGATTCTATGTGAAACACAGAATCTTTAAAAATTTACAGGAAATACATTCTGTGATGAAATTGGCAATACCATTGCTACCTTTGAGAACTCAATGATTAACTTTGAATAAAAGAGGATTTATGGTTGTTAGTCCTTTTATTCTTAACCATAAATGGGTTGGTAGTCACATAAAAGCGGCAATTAAGTAATTATGATAATCTTACGTGACAACAGATGATTCAATGAATAATCCAAAACTTTTTATTGTTTTCTCACTCACTGGTTTTTCAGTTTGCTCCATGGCAGGCCTCTGTGAGCTATCTAAGACTTAAAAGAGGCTTCCTCTTGTGGTTTTTTCAAAATCATCACATTATTCTATTATACCTTTATTACCAAAGAAGTAAGTATTAGTTAAGACTATTTATTAAGGGTTTAATTCTTTCAGAAATCAATCAGAAAGACGTTAAATCATAGAAAGTAACTATATATTGTTGTAATCTACTTATAAATAAATTTTGATCCATTAAATCCACAATTTTATGTCAAATCTCTCAGCTATTATCTTCTAAAAGGTTCATTGGATTCATAGTGAGTGATTTATCTTAATTCTTAAAGTTTTTTTCTAGTAATAGTTTTCTTCAAGAGCTATCATTATAATTGTGTTTGTAAAAGATAATTATATATTAAAATAATGTTATTATTTTAACAAAGGATTTTCATTATTAAACTCTTCTTGTAATTGATTCTTGTAGACAATTACTACTTACTTTTATAATCACTAGTAGTGTAAAACACATAAAATAAATAATTCTTCAATTATTTAATTGTGGTCATAATAATTTTTTATTATTATATCTCATAATAAAAGTCATAGTACTGTTGATTAATAGCAACCTTATCTACAGTTTCATAGACACATCTTACATTTGGGGGTTTGGCAATGTTTTTTGACCCTTGTACCCTCAAGTAATATATTTTTAAGTTCCAAAATATATTAATTTAATTTTTTTTTCTTTCAATTTGAAACTAAAATAATTTTTCTTTTTTGAAATTGTTTTTAAAATCTTTATCATTGAGGAATTTGGTTTAATTTTATATTGTTTTACACATGGCTTTTTCACATCCAAAAACTTAAAAACTTATTCTTTGAGCTACTCTGAATTGATTTTAAATCAAACTCTTGAACTTGAATTTTTTTTCTTTGAAGAGAATAATTTTTTACTATTAAAAAATAATAAAACTTATAAAAATCTTTAAGAATATTTTAAAAAGCATAAAAATAATTTTTTCTCTTTTATGAATTTTTCTCTGGTGTCTTTAATAAAATACAGTGCAGCTGGTAATAAGCTCAGTAAGAGATATGTTACTAGTCCAGAATCTTCAGAAGCAGAATCTGAAGAAAGAATTGAAGTGAAAATTGATAAAAGAGGCACTTTACTCAAAAACAAACAAGCTAAATTACCACCAAACGGTGTGTGTTTCTGTCTTTTTATTTCACTTTTTCTCTTGAATTGACATGAAAATTGTTCATACCAGAAATGGAAGCAAATATTCAGTCCAACCATATGGATGTGGAAAAGGAAGAGCTAAGACCAAATGGAGAAGTGTCAAAGCTTCCTCAAGAAAGACACAGATGGAGGATGCCAGAGTTGCCCCCCATTTCCCAAGTTCTGTACCCACAAATTTTGACATGAATTCTGAATCTGGTTTGATTCATGATAATACTTCCAGGGCTGAACCACTTTCAAGTGGCAGCAATAGGAATTTATCAATGCCAATACAAAAATTGGTTCAGAGCAGCCAAAGAAGAGGAGTGGGAAATATGACCAAGGCTTTGGCAGGGGGCCATGAACTCCTGCTTACAAATCAAGAAAATATTATATCAGAAAAGGATATTCCCAAATTGGAAGAATGGCCAACATTCTCTGGTGAAGGGAAATATAACCATATTGAGTTCATCAGAGCTATTGATATATTGCAAAAAGCTTTTCACATACCTGAGGAAATTATATTAGTAAAATTACACTCTCTGTTTACCAGAACTGCAAAGAATGGTTATTACAAGATGCTACAAGATCATGGAAAACATGATTGGGCTTGGTGGAAATCTCAAATACTCACCAAATGGGCTAACAATTCCTGGAGATTTAAAATGGAAAATGCTTTTGAAAGTGCCATTTTAAGTCAGAAAAGGATAAACCACTTACTTGGTTCCTCAAACAGAAAGACAGATTATCTGCCTTACACCCAGATATGTCTCACTCTGTGATTGATATGAAAATATTAAGAAGATGTGGAGGGGAACTAGAACATGCTATCAAGTGCAGATGTGTAGAACCCGGTTCAACAGAAGACTACATTCATTCCATGGAAGATATCCTCACTAGAAAAAAAATTGGTAAAACCTTGACTAGAGTCCCTATGGAATCCAAAATGGTCTATAAATCTTCCAAAGAAGATAAGAGGCCTGAAAGACCTGTCTTGAAGTGTCATAAATGTGGAAGCACTTCACATTTAGCCAACACTTGCACCAAAAAGACAAAAATCAATGAAGTTCAAGTCCTTGAAGAAGCTCAGTGTACTGAAAAGAAAGAGGAATCAGACCTAGATTCTTCACTCTCTGAGGATACACCAGTAGAGGACTATCCGATTAAAATATTATAGCTTTCTTTGAGGTCACAGAAGTCCATACTAACTTGCCACAGTACAGTGAGGATTGTCACAACCTAATCAATATCCAAGATGCCAGAATGTGTAGAACCAAACCTGATAGAGGCAAAGGATACACTTCTGGCGCATCTTGCATCACATCAATCCTGATGAATGATATTGAAGCCAAAGTCAATTTGGATACAGGGGAAGTTTGTACTTGTGTAGGCAAGGAATATCTTCAAGCCATACTCCCTGGAGGGAAAAACCATCTATTAACAATAGCAGGTGTACAATTGAGTACTTGCAGTAATAATATGTACCCTTTGGGCATATCGGACACTAATCTTGTATTTCCACATCCAACAGGGAATGTAAGAATGAAAACTGAAATAGTAGTAATGAACAATTGCACATTTCAGCACATCATTCTTGGAAATGATTACCTGAATAATTATGGTATTGACATCAATAGATATAAAGACAGATATGGGGCAATTGGAGAAAGCAAAAGACAAAAATTTGCTTTTTTCAATATTCCAAAACAGATATCTGTGATATCTTCTGTTAAAGATACTTAGAAGGAAGAATTTGTGTCTAATCAACTTTTTGAAGCACAAATTAATCCATCATTATCACCAAAGATGAGGCATGAACTTATTGATGTGTTATACACATATAATAATGCATTTGCCTCTGATAATGAACCATTAGGTGCTATAAAAGGGCATGAAGTTGACATTACTCTTAATATTGACAGGCCATACCCTCCAGTACTTGGAATACTAACTTATACATCCAGTCCCAGAGCTAGAGAAGCCTAGGGAAAACATCTCCAACAGTTGATCCAGCTTGGCGTACTAAAAAAGGTAGGCCATAATGAGGAAGATGAAGTGACAACACCTGTTATTATTTCTTGGCATAATGATAAATCAAGAATGGTTGGAGATTTTAGAGCATTGGATACCTACACAGTTCCAGATAGGTATCCAATCCCCAGAATCCAAGAAACATTGAGCCAATTGTCTAAAGCAAAGTATATAACGTCAATGCATGCATTGAAAGGCTTTCACCAAAATGTTTTGAGGCCTAAAGCTAAGAAATTACTTATAATTATCACTCACTGTGGTATTTATGAGTATCTTAGAATGCCATTTGGCATTAAAAATGCACCATCACATTATCAAAGAATGATGAATACCATCTTCCCTACAGAATTATCTGAAGGATGGATTATAGTTTATATTGATGATATTATCATATGTTCTGATTCATTGTCTTTGCACCTTGAAAGACTTGCAAGAGTACTTCACAAATTGGCAGAAGTGAATATGAAGATTTCACTCAAGAAATGCAATTTTGGTTTTGAAGATCTCAAAGCATTAGGACATATTGTTTCTGGTTTAAGCTTGGGTATTGACAAAAATAAAGTGGCAGCAGTATTACTTAAGCCAATACCCCAGAATAAAAAAGAAATGATTCCTTTGCTGGGATTTGCCAGTTATTATAGGCAAAAATTGAAAAACTTTGCAATTCTAGCCTAGTCACTCTATAGAATCTGTGATCAACAGACAGTATTTGAGATGGCACAGGAGAGAATTGAAGCTTATGAGAAGATTAGGAAAGCTCTTACAGAAGCACCTTTGGTCCTCATTCCTGACTGGAATATACCTTTTAACTTGTACATTGATGCATATGGAGATGGATTAGGGGCAGCCCTACATCAAGTCCAACTTATTGATGACAAACCTACAGAAGGACCAGTTTGTTACATCTCAAGACAAACAAACCAACAGAAGCAAGCTATGGTGCAATCCAGATGGAGTTCTTATGTTTGGTATGGGAACTTGAGAAGTTACACTATTATCTTGATTGCAGTGCTTTTGAAGTGATAACTGACTGTAATGCAGTGAAATCACTTCTTAACATGAAAACTCCAAACAGACATATGTGGAGATGTAAAATAGCCATTCAGTAATATAGAGGAAACATGACTATAGTTCATAAAGCGGGAAACATTCACAAGAATGCTGATGGACTTAGCAGGGGGGCATTTTCCAATACTCCTGATACTCCATCTTATGTACATTTGGAAGCAGAACCACAAATTCCAATTGAGGGATTTAACATAAATGATCTTGGGACTGAATTCTTTGAAGAAGTCGGGGAATCTTATAAGCAAGACAAGAATTGCCATATCTTGACTTCCTTATTAGATAAAGACTTCAAAGATACCTCTTTAGTCAATGCACTGGATGAAATTTGGAAGAATCCCTATTCTGAACAAATATTTCACTTGTTTGATGGGATTATTTACCACAGAACCAAACATTCTTGTGTAATGATATTATGTAACAGACTGCCTATCAATACCATTCTTCATGAATGCCATTAAAGCATTTACTCTAGACACCTGTCAGAGGACAGAACACTTGAAGAATTGAAAAACTGTGCATGGTGGCCCTCTTAGAGAAAAGAGACCCTTGAATATTGCCATACCTGTGACACATGCCAAACAGAAAACCGGAGTACAGGCAAGAAAATTGGACTTATGATCCATATTCAAGAACCAAAATCCCCTTGAGAGGTTTTTCACATGAATTGGGTCACAGCACTTCCTCCAAGTGGTGACAAAAGCTATACTGCTTGTTTAGTCATTGTAGACAGCTATAGCAAGACTCCCATATTCTTACCATTTCATAAAGATGACACTGCTATGGATACAGCTCTCCTTCTATGGAGTAGAGTTATTTCTCATACAGGGTTATTTTAGAATATTATAAATGACAGAGATCCCAAATTCACATCTGCACTTTGGACCAATCTTCACAGATTGTTTGGGACTAAGCTATCATTCTCTACAGCATATCACCCTCAAACAGATGGGCTAGCAGAAAGAATGATTCAAACTTTATAAGACATGATCTGGAGATTTTGTTCTTATGGGTTAGAATTCAAAGACTCAGATGGCTTTACCCATGACTGGTGCACTCTTATACTTCCATTCAAATTGGCATATAAGAAATAAGTCCATTCTTCCTCAGGTCAAACTCCTGCTATGTTAGAGAAAGGATGGAATTCAAGACTTCCAGCAGATACACTGAGGAAAGACTTGAATGAAATTCATCCTACAGCTTCCACCTGCAAAGTAATGTGTGATAAAGTGAAGCATCATGCTAAAAAAGTATGAATAATGCTTTCGAATATTCAAAACAGAAGTGGGACAAGAGTCACAAAGTAACAGACTTCAAAGTAGGGGACTTAGTTCTAGTTTCAACCTTGAATCTTGATAATATCAAAGGCCCAAATAAACTTAAATATTCTTATTTAGGACCTTTTTTTATTGTTGCCTTACATGGAACCAATGCAGTTCAATTGGAATTAAGTGGTGAATTGGAAACTCAACACCCCATTTTTCCAGTCAGCCTGATAAAACCTTATCAACCAACTGACAAATAATTGTTTCCTTTAAGGAACCCAACTCCTTTGACTGTACCACCAGTGGGACAGGAAAAAGAAAAAAAGATAAAGAAAGTCATTAAAGAAAGGAGACTTAGGGGTAAAAGTCAAAGCGAATATCTAATCAGATATAGAAACCCAGTACATGGAGATGAATGGCTGGCAGAATCAGAAATACCTCACTCAGATAAACTCTTAAGAATATTTAGACTTGAAAGAATGCCACAAACCTGAATATGTGTATAAATTTGCTTTAAATTACTTTATCTAAGTAATGTAAAGAGGTTGGACAGGGGACATTACCGCCTTTTGGGGCTTTTTGTTTTCTTCTTGATACCATTGATAAAATTGTAGTACAATCTTATTTTTTGGTGGGAGGGAATGTGAGCCTTGCGGTATATTTTACATACCCAAATAGGCCACAATGACCTTAAAAATAAATTCTGAACTCTGCATAACCCATAATTCCTGCATAAATTCAAACTCATTATTTTTGATTTGAGAAAAGATGAATAACGTTTTATTTAGTAGGTAAATCCATGGATATAATGCCAGATTTGGATTCTACACAAAATCTCACCTAGGGTAGCTACATAGAGTGAATAAGCTCAAATCAACTCTTTGAGGTGGTAATATGGAAAATACTTCAATACCACATAAAAGATCTGTGAAAATGTTTGTTTTTCTCAATTTCACGGCAAAATACTGGGAGTGTGAGAGATCCCATGTTACATATACACTAATAATTGTGTTATTCATGCTTTTAGAACTTAATATTATGGTATTCATATATACCCTTTATGTACACACATAGTGGATATCAGTCTTTAAGCCTGAATCTCTATTTTTGACGTGAAAATAGCTAGAGGGGACAAAAGACATCAAAGGAAGCCAGGATACCCAACTTCTTAGGCCTCTGAGGCGTGGATAGCTCCAAATCTTGAATAGAGGGCTGACCTTGACCGAATTAGTAAACTAAAACCTTTTGGGAACTGGTTTACCAAGTCAAAACTTCATTTTAATGTAAGAAAATAGCAAATAAGCGGCTATTTTGACATGCCAAGGAGGTAAAGAGCAACTTAGACTCCTGTAACCATGTCAATTTTTAATTTCTTTCCATGAATAAACCCCAAAAGAGTAATTCAAACCCTTTTTGGACTAGTATCAGTTGATTTACCTCATAGAAACCAGCCATATAGTGCTATTGGCAATTCTATGTAGAAATGAGGTAAAAACTTCAAAAATTCATTGAAAACACAATTCTTAATTAATCTTTCTGAAACTTTCCACACCAATTTAGAACTGTATACGTCATGTAGAAACCAAAGAGAATTTCACTTTTATATGTAAAATGAAAAGTTTTACTTACAGTCCATTTTTGATGATTCTACGTGAAACACAGAATCTTTAAAACTTTACAGAAAATACATTCTGTGATGAACTTTCCTATAGAATTTTCAACTTTGAGAAATAAATGATTATTTTGGAATAAAAGAAGATTTACAGTTGTTACTCCTTTTATTCTTAACCATAACTGGGTTGGTAGTCACGTAAAAGCCTCAATTGAGTAATTATGATAATCTTATGTGACAACAGATGATGCAATAAATAATCCAAAACGTTTTATTGTTTTCTCACTCACTGGCTTTTCATTTTTCTCCATGGAACACCTCTGGGAGCTTTCTCATACTTAAAAGAGGCTTCCTCTTGCTGTTTTTTCAAAATCATCACATTATTCTATTATACCTTTATTCCCAACAAGTAAGTATTAGTTAGAACTATTTCTTAAGTGTTTTATTATTTCAGAAATCAATAGAAATGAAGTGAAATCATAGAAATAAACTATATATTGTTTTAATCTTGTTATATATCGATTTTGATCCATTAAATCCACATTTCTACATCAAATCTCTCTACTATTATCTTCTAAAAGGTTCATTGGCTTAATAGTGAGTGATTTATGTTAATTCTTAAAGTTTTTCTCTATTAGTAGTTTTCTTCAAGAGTTATCTTTATAATTATTTTTTTAAAAGATAATTATATATTAAAATAACTTTATTATTTTAATAAAATTTTTATTATTAAATTCTTCTTTTAATTGATTCTTGTAGACAATTACTACTTACTGTTATAATCACTAGTAGTGTATAACACATAAAAGAAAGAATTCTTTAATTATTTAAAGGTGTTTATAATATTTTTTTAATTATTATATTTCATAAGAACAGTCATAGTAATGTTGATTAATAGTAATATTATCAACAGCTTCATAGACACATCTTACATTATTATTAGCTCATTCAGAGTACAATAAGCAAAATGTGAGTACGTTTCACTTTTTTGTTCATAGTAAAGCCTCACAATTTCAATATTATGTGAGTTCTCCAATCCTAGTTAAAACCATCCTAAAATAATAAGTGGTATTCAGACCCCAAATACCACCCAAAAAAACTATGTTTTTCATTCATGAATTGTAAGGTTTGACTATGAAAAAATAAGTAAACATTACTAATATTTTACCTATTGTACTCTGAAGGTCCTCATAAATGAAATAAATAAGATAAAAATAACTATAATAATAAATATTTGCTATAATTATGGTGTAAAAATAATTGTATTATGAATTAACTATAATAATATAATTTATATTACAAAAGAATAATATAATAAATAAATATATTAATATTTGTTAATTAACATATTTAAAAGCACTTTATTATTGTTACAAACAAATAAGAAAGGCGTAAAAATTCTGTTGATCAATAAAAAACAATTAATAACAATCATATTACTAATACTAAAGTTATGTATTAATATAAATACTATTTATACTAAGAAAAGAATTATTAAGAATAATATTAGGGATAAATTATTATAATAAGAGAAAATAACCTACTTTGAACACTTAATATAATAATTTTGAGAGGAATTATGCCAAATGATATAAATACAACTTATTTGAATTGTATTTACAAATACAAATAAAAGATATTACAAATATTCTTAAATTTTATGTGGAAAAGAGAATTTTAGAGAAATATAATAAAAAAATTTAAACAATTAGAGTAATCACGTCAAGATTGATGATTATAATAAAGATTACCTTTGGTCTCTGATAATATAAAAGATTTATATATAGAGAGGAAAGATTTTCCCTTTTGATTCAGAGTTTTATTGTTTTTGATGCATATGAAGGCAAAGTGGAGTCAAAATAGCTCTATTGATAAGAAATTGCTCCCTACTAGAGTCCAACAGGATCCTAGTAGATGTGTACTGAGGGTATCCACTGGAATTGATCAGTACGTTAAAGTTTAGTGATGATTACATCATAATTAAAGCATCTTATCTCATAATTAGGCCATTATTTAGAGTTATAACTATAACTCTAAGTTTGATGACATCATAGGCTTGGAAGAAGCCTAAAGCTCATAGATTTTATCATTATTGATCATTATCTAATAGTATTCACCAGCTATATCATGTATTTAACTGTTAAACCTAAAATACGCTTACAGTGAGTGATCATAAATGATCAATTTTACAGTTAAACTTTGATCATTAGTAACGTTTAAGTTATACATGCTACAGCCATTCAGATAGTTAATTCTGATAGCTTAGCGGGTCCTTAGCGAACTTCCGAGATCATTTCATTACATCATTAAAACTCTATTTTTGATGATTTTTCTTGTAACTCATCTTTTCTGTTGAAATTTACTATTTTAAACTTCAAACCATGATTTCAGGGGGTTTTACCTTGAATATTAAGATACAAAATGGATCATTCTTTACATATCAACCAGTAGAGCCTGAATATCCACTTTATTTTAAGTTTGGACCACTTGCACAACATAGTGGTTAACAGCTCTAGCAATTTTGTTCAATAAGCCTTTACAGGTTATGACCTTGTTTATAACTTTTCAAATAAAGTTAGTATCTGTATTCTTACAGTAATTACATGGTAGCTTAATTTTTTGTTTAACTCTCTATCATTTATAGTTTAAAAGATATGAGCTAAAAACCATAAATATATGCGCTTATCATAAAAGTGCATATATTTAAGTTATTTCCTTAAATATTGATTTTACAAATATAGCATAAAAATTTTATATGTGTAGTGTTTCATGGATAAACCAATGGCATATTTTATTTCACATTCCGTTTCTATGGTTTCTGAGTTAAACAAGATTTTATGTCTTTTTCAGGGTATTCTTACTTATTTGTAAGATTTGTCTATGAAACTGTTGATAATATTACAATTAATCAACAGTACTATGACTGTTCTTATGAAATATAATAATAATAATAATAAATACCCACAAGTAAATAATTAAAGAATTATTTCTTTTATGTGTTATACACTACTAGTGATTGTAACAGTAAGCAGTAATTGTCTATAAGAATCAATTACAAGAATTTAACAATAAAAACTTTTTTTAATAAAATAATAAAATTATTTTAATATATAATAATATTTTACAAGAATAATTATAAAGATAATTCTTGAAGAAAGGTATTACTAGAGAAAAACTTCAAGAATTGAGATAAATTACTCACTGTTAATCCAATGAACCTTTTAGAAGATAACAGTAGAGAACTTTGACGTGGATTTGTGGATTTAATGGATCGAAATTGATTTATAACAGTATTACAACAAAATATAGTTGATTTCTATCATTTCACGTCTTACTGATTTATTTCTGAAAGAATAAAACACTTAAGACATAGGTCTAACTGATACTTACTTGTTTGGTAATAAAGGTATAATATAATAATGTGATGATGTGGAAAAAACAGCAAGAAGAGGCCTCTTTTAAGTCTAAGACAGCTTCCAGAGGAATTTCATGGAAAAAACTGAAAAACCAGTGAGTGAGAAAACAATAAACCTTTTTGGATTATTGATTGCATCATTTGTTGTCACGTAAGGGGATCATAATTACTTAATTTAGGCTTTTACGTGACTACCAACCCATTTATGGTCAAGAATAGAAGGATTAACAACTGTAAATCTTCTTTTATTCCAAAAAAATTATTAATTTCTGAAGGTTATCAATGCTATAGGAAATTTCATTATGGAATGTATTTTCTGTAAATTTTTAAAGATTCTGTGTTCCATGTGGAATCATCAAAAATGGACTGTAAGTAAAACTTTGAATTTTACATATAAAAGTATAATTCTTTTTGGTTTTTATATGAATGATACAGTTCCTGATTTTTCCTGAATTTTTTAGAACGATTAATTAAGAATTGTATTTTTAATGAATTTCTGAAGGTTTTGCCCCAATTCTATGTAGAATTGCAAATAGCAGTGTATGGCTGGTTGCTATGAGGTAAAGAAATGGATACTATTCCAAAAAGCGTTTTTATTACTCTTTTGGGGTTTATCCATGGTAATCCATTAGGAATTGACATGGTTACAGGAGTCTAAGTTGTTCTTTACCTCCTTGGCACGTCAAAATAGCAGGTTATTTGCTATTTTCTTATAGTTTACTGTAGTTGTAACATGGTAACCAAGTTCCCAAAAGTTTTTTTTTACTAATTGGGCCAAGGTCAGCCATAGATCCAAGCTCTGGAGCTGTCCAAGCCTCAGAGGCCTCAGAAGTTGGGTACCCTGGCTCTCTTTGATGTCTTTGGTCCCCCTTGCCTATTTTTTAAGTCAAAATAGAATTTTAAGCTCAAAGTGAGATATCCACTATGGGTTTACCAAAGGTACATGTAAGAATACCATAATATTAAGTGCTAAAAACATGCATAACACTATTCTTAGTGTGTATGTAACATGGGATTTCTCAGATTCTCATCATTTTGGCGTGAAACAGAGAAAAACAAACATTTTCATGGATCTTTTATGTGGTATTGATGATGTGGTGTTGAAGCATTTTCCATATTACCACCTCAAAGAGTTGATTTGCGCTTAGTCACTCTATGGAGCTACCCTAGGTGAGATTTTGTGTAGAATCCAAATCTGGCCTTAAATCCATGTATTCACTTACTCAAAAAAAAAGGTTATTCATCTTTTCTGAAATCAAAAATGATGAATTTTGAATCTATGCATGACTTATGGGTTATGCATAGTTCATAATTTATTTTTAAGGTCATTGTGGCCCACTTGGGTATGTAAAATATACCTCAAGGCTCACATTCCCTCTGCCCAAAAAATGAAGTTGTACTATAATTTTATCATTGGTATAAAGAAGAAAAAGACCCAAAGAGGGTTAATGTCCACTTTCTAACCTCTTTTCATTACTCAGATCACGTAATTAAAATCACAGTTATAGACAGATTCAGGCTTGTGGCCTTCTTTCATGTCTAAATCTTATTAAGAGTTTATCTGAGTTAGGTATTTCTGATTCTGCCAGCCATTCATCTCCATGTACTGGTTTTCTATATCTGACTAGATATTTGCTTTGATTTTTACCCCTAAGTCTCCTTTCTTTAATGACTTTCTTTATCTTTTTGTCTTTGTTCTGTCCCACTGGTGGTACAGTCAAAGGAGTTGGGTTCCTTAAAGGAAACAATTATTTGTCAGTTGGTTGATAAGGTTTTATCAGGCTGACTGGAAAAATGGGGTGTTGAGTTTCCAATTCACCACTTAATTCCAATTGAACTGCATTGGTTCCATGTAAGGCAACAATAAAAAAAGGTCCTAAATAAGAATATTTAAGTTTATTTGGGCCTTTGATATTATCAAAATTCAAGGTTGAAACTAGAACTAAGTCCCCTACTTTGATGTCTGTTACTTTGTGACTCTTATCCCACTTCTGTTTTGAATATTCGAAAGCATTATTTATACTTTGTTTTGCATGATGCTTCACTTCATCACGCAGTACTTTGAAGGTGGAAGCTTTAGGATGAATTTCATTCAAGTCTTTCCTCAGTGTATCTGCTGGAAGTCTTGAATTCCATCCTTTCTCTAACATAGCAGGAGTTTGACCTGAGGAAGAATGGACTTATTTCTTATATGCCAATTTGAATGCAAGTATAAGAGTGCACCAGTCATGGGTAAAGCCATCTGAGTCTTTGAATTCTAACCCATAAGCACAAAATCTCCTGATCATGTCTTATAAAGTTTGAATCATTCTTTCTGCTAGCCCATCTGTTTGAGGGTGATATGCTGTAGAGAATGATAGCTTAGTACCAAACAATCTATGAAGATTTGTCCAAAGTGCAGATTTGAACTTGGGATACCTGTCTCTTATGATATTGTTGACTAGTCCTGTATGAGAAATAACTCTACTTCATAGAAGAAGAGCTGTATCCATAGCTGTGTCATCTTTATGACATGGTAAGAATATGGGAGTCTTGCTATATCCGTCCACAATGACAAAACAAGCATTATAACCTCTGCCACCACTTGGAGGAAGTGCTGTGACCCAATCCATGTTAACAACTTCCCAAGAGGAATGAGGTTCTTGAATATGGGTCATAATTCTAAATTTCTTGGCTGTACTCCTGTTTGCATTTTGGCATCTGTCACAGGTATGGCAATAAGTAATGGTCTCTTTTCTCCAAGATGGCCACCATGCACAGTTCTTCACTTTTTCAAGTGTTCTGTCCTCTGACAGGTGTCCAGAGTAGATGCTATCATGGCATTCATGAAGAATGGTATTGATAAGCAATTTGCTACACAATGTCATTACACAAGAACGTTTGGTTCTGTGGTAAATAATCCCATCAAACAACCTAGATCTTCCTTCAGAATAGGAATTCTTCCAAACTTCATCCAGTAAATTGACTAAAGATGTATCTTTGAAGTCTTTATCTAATAAGGAAGTCAAGATATGGCAATTATTGTCTTGCTTATAAGATTCCCTGACTTCTTCAAAGATTTCAGTCCCAAGATCATTTATGTTAAATCCCTCAATTGGAATTTGTGGTTCTACTTCCAAATGTACATAAGCTGGATTATCAGGAGTATTGGCCAATGCCCCCCTGCTAAGTCCATCAGCATTCTTGTGAATGTTTCCTGCTTTATGAACTATAGTCATGTTTCCTCTATATTATTGAATGGCTATTTGCCATCTCAACATATGTCTGTTGAGAGTTTTCATGTTAAGAAGTGATTTTACAGCATTACAGTCAGCTCTCACTTCAAAAGCAGTTCCATCAATATAATAGTGTAATTCCTCAAGTTCCCATACTAAACATAAGCACTCAATTTGGCTTGCACCATATCTGGCTTCTGTTGGCTTGATTTCTCTTGAGATGTAACAAACTGGTCCTTCTGTAGGTTTGTAATCAATAATTTGGACTTGATGTAGGGCTTCCCCTAATCCATCTCCACAGGAATCAATGTACAATTTCAAAGGTATATTCCAGTAAGGCATGAGGAGTAAAGGTGCTTCTGTAAGAGCTTTCCCTATCTTCTCATAAGCTTTAATTCTCTCTTGTGGCATCTCAAATACTGTCTGTTTATCACAGATTCTGTAGAGTGACTTGGCTAGAATTGCAAAGTCTTTCAAGTGTTGCCTATAAT
Source organism: Austropuccinia psidii (assembly GCA_023105745.1). NCBI lineage: Eukaryota > Fungi > Basidiomycota > Pucciniomycetes > Pucciniales > Sphaerophragmiaceae > Austropuccinia > Austropuccinia psidii. The sequence goes on along the minus strand of JALGQZ010000001.1, from coordinate 73,093,618 downwards.
AACTGGAAAATCCTAGAAAATACATCATTCCTTTCTTATTCTGGGGTATTGGCTTAAGTAGCACTGCTTCCACTTTGTTTTTGTCAAGAACCAAGCTTAAACCAGAAACAATATGTCCTAATGCTTTGAGCTCTTCAAAACCAAAATTGCATTTCTTGAGTGAAATCTCCATATTCACTTCGGCCAATTTGTGAAGTACTCTTGCAAGTATTTCAAGGTGCAAAGACCATGAATCAGAACATATGATAATATCATCAATATAAATGATAAGCCATCCTTCAGATAATTATGTGGGGAAGATGGTATTCATCATTCTTTGATAATGTGATGGTGCATTTTTAATACCAAATGGAATTCTAAGATACTCATAAATACCACAGTGACTGATAATTCTAAGCAATTTCTTAGCTTTAGGCATCAAAACAATCTGGTGAAAGCCTTTCAATGCATCCATTGATGTTATATACTTGGCTTTAGACAATTGGGTCAATGTTTCTTGAATTCTAGCAATTGGATACCTATCTGGAGCTGTGTAGGTATTCAATGCTCCAAAATCTCCAACCATTCTTGATTTATCATTATGCCAAGCAATAATAACAGGTGTAGTTACTTCAACTTCTTCATTATGGCCTACTTTCCTCAGTACACCAAGTTTGATTAATTCTTGGATATGTTTTTCCAAGGCTTCTCTAGGCTGGGACTGGCTGGATAAGCTGGTCTTCTATGTACTGGAAGATATGGTCTGTCAATACTAAGAGTAATATCAACTTCATGTCTTTTTATAGCACCTAATGGTTCATCCTCAGAGGCAAATGCATTATTATATGTGTATAACATATCAATAAGTTCTTTTCTCAACTTTGGTAACAATAATGGATTAATTTGCGCTTCAACAAGTTGATTAGACACAAATTTTTCCTTATAAGTATATTTTTTAGAAGATACCAGTGATATTTGTTTTGGCATATTGGAAAAAGCAAATTTTTGTCTCTTGTTTTCTCCAATTTTGAATGACCTATCCTTATGGTTATTGATGTCAATACCATAAATATTCAAGTAATCATTTCCAAGAATAATGTCATGAGATGTGCAATTGTTCATTACTACAATCTCAGTCTTTATTCTAATACTTTCTGCTGGGTGTGTAAATACAAGATTAGTGTCCAATTTACCAAAAGGGTAGATATTATTACTGGCACTACTAAAGTGTACACCCTCTTTTGGTAATAGGTGATTCTTTCATCCAGGGAGTATGGCTTGAAGATGATCTTTGCCTACACAAGTACAAAAGGTCCCTGTATCCAAATTCACTTTGGCTTCAATATCATTCATCAGAACTGATGTGATACAAGATGCTCCAGCAGTGTATCCTTTACCTCTAGAAGATTTGGTTTTACACATTCTGGAATCTTGGATCTTGATCAAGTTATGACAGTCCTCACTGTACTATGGCAAGTGAGTATGGACTTCTGTGACCTCAAAGAAAGCTGTCATGTTTTCAATGGGATAGTCCTCTACTGGTGTATCCTCAGAGACTGCAGAATCTAGGTCAGATTCTTCTTTCTCTTCAGTGCACTGAAAATCTTCAATGACTTGAACTTCATTTATTTTTGTCTTGTTGGTGCAAGTGTTGGCTAAATGTGAAATTCTTCCACATTTATGACACTTCAAGACAGGTCTTTCAGGTTTTCTGTCCTCTCTGGAAATTCTTGGGACCATTATGGACTCCATGGGGATTTTAGTCCAAGTTTTACCAATTCTTGTTCTAGTAATGATATCTTCCATTCCACTGATGTAGTTCCCTGTTGAACAGGGTTCTACACATCTGCACTTGATAGCATGTTCCAGCTCTCCTCCCCATTTCCTTAATATTTTCATATTAATCATGGTGTCAGACAGATCTGGGTGTAAAGTAGATAATCTGTCTTTCTGTTTGAAGAACCAAGTAAGTTTTTTATCCTTTCTTGAGTTGAAAATGGCACTTTCAAAAGCATTTTCCATTTTAAACCTCCAAGAATTATTGGCCCATTTAGTAATCATTTCAGATTTCCACCAAGACCAAAGATGTTTTCCATGATCTTGTCTCATCTTGTAATACCATTTCTTTTCAGTTCTGGTAAACATAGAGTGTAATTTGCCCACTATAATTTCATCAGGTATGTGAAAATCTTCTTGAAACATATCAATAGTTCTGATGAACTCATTATGGTTATATTCTCCTTCACCAGAGAATTTTGGCCATTCTTCCAATTTGGTAATATCTTTTTCAGAGATAATATTTTCTCCTAAGAATGGGGTCAAACTTCCTTTAACAGAAAGTTTTTCTTCAGTCAAAGGTTTAGAATGTCTTGGCATATAGTTATTACGGATTTGTTCTACCTTTGCAATGATTTCATCCTTTAACTTCTGCCTTTCACTGTCACTTTTTGCCAAATGTGTGGCAAACGTATTGGTATTTTTACTTATTTCCAAGACATGGTCTTTCAGAATTCTAAGTTAATCATTAATTTTTAAAATGGAAAGATCTTCCATTTCATCATTTTTAAATTTAAATTTACTCCAAATTCTGTCACATGTATTGGTAATTGAAGCAAGTCTGACATTTGTCAATTCATACCATTCAGTATATGTCTTGTCATTTCTTTTCAATTCACTCATATCCAATATGATTTTATTTAACTTTGCATCAAATTTTCCAATTTCTACATCAATACTAGATTTAACAAAGTGTATTTCATCTATTATTTGCGTGGAAAAGTCCTTTTCATCCTTTCCTGCCCTTTGGCTGTGAATTCCATAAGAGTTCTGGCCATATTGAAGACACTGTCCACTGCTGAAGGCTCCAATTTGGGAATTCTGTACCCTTGTGGGTAAGGTCTGTGCCAATTGGCTTTGCCTTTGCCCTTGCCTTGATGTTTCTTGGGACCTTTCTTCTTCTTCTGAGGTCCTTTGGGTTTGGCTTTGGACACTTCTGGAGCTGGTAGGCGCCACTGGGCCTTCTGTCTCCAAAGCTGGAGTCATTTCCAACTCCTTCTTCTGGTTTATGGAGAAAAGACTTTGGTTTTTCAGCCAATTCTTTATCTTTTTCACATTTTCTTTGCAAGACAATGTGCTCCAACCTCCTCATAGTTCTATGCTCTTCTCCTGACCCAGAAAGCTCTTGATGTGTAAGTAGGAGTTCATGGCCCCCTGCCAAAGCCTTGGGCATATTTCCCACTCCTCTTCTTTGGCTTCTCTGAACCAATTTTTGTATTGGCATTGATAAATTTCTATTGCTGCCACTTTAAGGTGGTTCAGCCCTTGAAGTATTATCATGAATCAGTCCAGATTCAGAATTCATGTCAAAATACGTGGGTACAGACCTTGGGGAATGGGGGGAAACTCTGGCATCCTCCATATGTGTCTTTCTTGGGCAAGATTTGACACTTCCCCATTTGGTCTTGCCTCTTCCTTTTCCACATCCATCTGATTGGACTGAATAGTTGCTTCCATTTCTGGTATGCACCATTTTCATGTCAATTCAAGATCAAATAAGAGTTGGAAACAAAAACCACACACCTTTTGGTGGTTGTTTGGATTGTTCTGTTTTAAATAAAGTTCCTCTTTTATCAATTTGCACTTCAATGCTGTCTTCAGATTCTGCTTCTGAAGATTCTGGACTATTAATGTATCTTTTACTGAGTCTGTTACCAGCTGCACAGTATTTTATTAAAGACACTAGAGAAACAAATTGATAAAAGAGAATTATTTTTTATGCTGTTGAGATAATTTTAAGACTTTTTTATAAATTTTGATTTTTAATCTTAAAAAATTATTCTTTTTAGAGGAAAAGAAATCAAAATTTAAGATTTTGAATCAAAATTAATTCAGAGTAACTCAAAGAATAATTTTACAAGTTTTTGGATGTGAAAAAGCCACATGTAAAAACACTATAAAATTAAACCAAATTCCTCAATGAAAAAGATTTTAGGACAATTTCAAAAATGAAAATAAGTTCAACTTTAGATGGAAAGAAAAAAATTAAATTAATATATTCTAGAACTTAAAAATATATGAATTAAGGGTACAAGGTTCAAAAAACACGGCCAGGCCCCCAAATGCAAGATGTATCTATGAAACTGTTGATAATATTACTATTAATCAACAGTACTATGACTGCTCTTACAAAATATAATAATAAAAAATTATTATAACCACAATTAAATAATTGAAGAATTATTTTTTTTATGTTTTATACACTACTAGTGAGTATAATAGTAAGCAGTAATTGTCTACAAGAATCAATTACAAGAAGAATTTAATAATAAAACCTTCTTTTATTAAAATAATAAAATTATCTTTTATAAGAATAATTATAAAGATAATTCTTCAAGAAAACTATTACTAGAGCAAAAATTTAATAATTGAGATAAATTACTCACTATTAATCTAATGAACCTTTTAGAAGATAATAGTAGAGAAAGTTGACGTGGAATTGTGGATTTAATGGATCAAAATTGATTTATAACAGTATTACAACAAAATATAGTTGATTTCCATGATTTCACGTCTTTCTGATTGATTTCTGAAAGAATAAAACACTTAAGAAATACTCTTAACTAATACTTACTTGTTTGGTAATAAAGGTATAATATAATAATATGATGATGTGGAAAAAACAGCAAGAGGAGGCCTCTTTTAAGTCTAAGACAGCTCAAAGAGGCATGCCCTTGAGAAAACTCAAAAACCAGTGGGTGAGAAAACAATAAACCTTTTTAGATTATTGATTGCATCATTTGTTTTCACATAAGATTATCATAATTGCTTAATTGAGGCTTTCATGTGACTACCAACCCATTTATGGTTAAGCATAAAGGGAGTAAAAACTTTAATTCTTGTTTTATTCCAAAATAATTATTAATTTCTCAAATTTATCAATGTTATAGGAAATTTAATCACAGAATGTACTTTCTGTAAATTTTTAAAGATTCTGTGTTTCATGTGGAATCATCAAAAATGGACTGTAAGTAAAGCTTTTAGTTTTAAATATGAAAGTATAATTAATTTTGGGTTTTATATTGATTATAAAGTTCTTAATTGGTCCTGAAAGCTTCAGAAAGATTAATTAAGAATTGTATTTTTAATGAATTTTTGAAGTTTTTACCTCAATTCTATGTAGAATTGCAAATAGCAATGTATGGCCAGTTTCTATGAGGTAAATCACTGGATACTAGTCTAAAAAGGGTTTTAATTACTCTTTTGGGGTTTATCCATGGTAAGTCATTAAGAATTTACATGGTTACAGGAGTCTAAGTTGTTCTTTACCTCCTTGGCACATCAAAATAGCAGGTTATTTGCTATTTTCTTACAATTTACTGTAGTTGTAACATGGTAACCAAGTTCCCAAAAGGTTTTAGTTTACTAATTGGGCCAAGATAAGCCATGGTTCCAAGCTTTGGAGCTGTCCATGCCTCAGAGGCCTCAGAAGTTGGGTACCCTGGCTCTCTTTGATGTCTTTTGTCCCCCTTGCCTATTTGGTATGTCAAAATAGAATTTTAAGTTCAAAGTGAGATATCCACTATGGGTGTACCAAAGGTGCATGTAAGAATACCATAATATCAAGTGCTAAAACATGCATAACACTATTCTTAGTGTGTATGTAACATGGCATTTCTCACATTCCCATTATTTTGGCATGAAATAGAGAAAAACAAAACTTTTCACAGATCTTTTATGTGGTATTGATGCTGTGGTTTTGAAGTATTTCCCATATTACCACCCCAAAGAATTGATTTGAGCTTATTCACTCCATGAAGCTACTCTAGCTGAACCTTTGTGTAGAATCCAAATCTGGCCTTAAAGTCATGGATTTACTTACTCAATAAAAAGTTATTCATCTTTTCTGCAATCAAAAATGATGGATTTTGAATATATGCATGACTTATGGGTTATGCATAGTTCAGAATTTATTTTTAAGATAATTGTGGCCTATTTGGGTATGTAAGATATACCTCAAGGCTCACATTATTATTCAGTAATTATTGACTTTACAGATATGCCATAGAAATGATATATATGTATTTTACCATGAGGAATCTAATGGTGCAATTTACTTCACATGTTCACTCATTAGATTCTAAGGTAATTTAAAGGTTATGCACATTTACGGCATTTTCACAGGTTTTCAGAGAGCTATTAAAAGTGTAATCATTATAAAGTTTTCTTGTGATCTTTTTGGATATGTGGTCATATCTCAAAGGCTCACATATATATTATGGAATTTTAAGTATGTCCCTTTTTATTTCCCCAACAACAAGTAAAAATTACCAATATTTTACTTATTGTACTATGAATGTCCTTATGAATAAAACAAATAAGATAAAAATTGATTATGATAATAAAGAGTTATTATAATTATGGCGTAAAATAATTATATTCTTAAATAAATATAATAATATAATTTATATCATAAAAAACAATATAATAAATAAATATATTCATATATTTAAAAGCACTTTATTATTGTTACCAACAAATAATAAAGGCTTAAAAAATTGTTTTTTATTAATAAAAACAATTAATAACAATAATATTACCAATACTAAAGTTATGTATTAATATAAATACTATTTATATTAATTAAAGAACTATTAAAGTAATTATAAACAGAAAATTATTATAACAAGAGTAAATAACCTACTTTTAACACTTGATATAATAATTTTGAATGATTTTACGCCAAAAAAATATAAATACAACTTTTTTTAAATTGTATTTACAATAAAAATTAAGAGAAATCACCATTTATCTTGATTTTATGTGTATTTGAGGTTTTTAAGAGAAATTAAAACAAAACAGTTCAATAATTGAAGTACTCACGTCAATAGTGATGATTATAATAAGGATGATCTTTGGTCTTTATTAATTTAAGAGTTTTATATATAAAGAATAAAGAAATTACCTTTTTTTTAATTATTTAGTGTTGTGTAAGTGTCTCAGCGGAAAATAGAGTAAAAAGAGCTCTATTTATAGCAAATACCCCCTTCTAGAGTCCAGAAGGCTTCTAGTAGGCGTGTACCTATGCTTTCTACTAGAATTGATCAATACTTTAAGGTTTAGTGATGATTACATCATGGTCAAACCATCTTACCTCATTATTATGCCATTATTTAGAGTTATCACTGTAACTCTAAGTTTGATGACGTCATAGGCTTTGAAGAAGCCTAACCTTCATGATTTTTATTATTATTAATCATAATCTAATAGTATTCATCAGTTCTATCACTTATATGACTGTTAAACTTAAAATAAGATTACAGTAAGTGATCATAAATGATCAAATTCAAGCTTAAACATTTATCATCAATAACTTTCAAGTTATACATGCTACAGCTATTCTGGGAGTGGATTCTGATAGCTTGGCATGTCCTTATTAAGCTGCCAAGAGAATTTTATTATATCATTAAAACTCTATCTTTGATGATTTTTCTTGTAACTCATCTTTTCTGTCAAAATTTAATATTTTAAACTTCAAACCATGATTTCAAGGGTTATGCCTTGAATCTTGTAATACAAATTACCTCATTCTTCACAAATGAGCTAGTAGAATCTAACCTTCTACTCATTTTTAAGTTTGGACCACTTTCACAACAAAGTGGTCAACAGCTCTATTGATTTTATTCATTAATCCATTACAAGTTTTAACCTTGTTTATAACTTGTAAAATAAAGTTCATATCAGTATTTTTACAGTAATTACATGGTGACTTTATTTTTGGTTTATCTCTCTATCTTGTATATTTCAAGAGATATTAGCTAAAAACCATGAATATATGTGTTGACCAAAAAAGTTCATATATTCAGCTTAATTCCTTAAGTATTGACTTTAGAGATTAGATTTATAATTGCTTTATGTGTAGACTTTTATGGAAAATCTAAGGGTACAATTTATTTCACATTTTGCTTCATTGGTTTTTGAGATAAATGAGGTTTTGTACCTTTTTTAAGGTATTATTACTCATACTTCAGTAATTATTGACTTTTCAGATATGCCATAGAAATGACATATGTGTATTTCACCATGAAGAAACTAATGGTGTAATTTATTTCAAATTTTCATTCATTAGATGCTTAGTTAATGGAGATTTTTTACTTATTTATGGTATTTTACTAATTTTTGAGATAATTATCATAAGTCTAATTCTTACAGAAATTTTGCTGCAACCTTTTTGGATATGTGGTCATATCTCAAAGGCTGACAGATTCAAACATTTAAAAATAATTAAACATAAAACAACCACATCCTCCTATGTAATTAACAGAAAGTTTCAAGTCCACTCAACACCATTCCAATTAATCTGCAATACCTGTTGAATCAAAAACTTGCATTTTCTGTATTTTTGAAATTGATCTTTTAGGTTTTTTTAAGCTTTGAAAGGATAATACTAAATTTTGAAGATGAAATTCCATTTTTTTCTCCTTTAGAATCACAAATATATTTGAATTTTGGGGCTAAAAACTATTATTCTCATGAGTTCACAACTCATTTCATTTATTTTCTATTGTTTTTCACCAATAATTCTGATTTTTGATTGTTCAAAATTCGATGTTGATGGATTTATTAATATTTGAGAAAATTTATCTCAAATTTTTCAGTCAAAAGGTAATTCAGATTTGAAATAAAATCTCATTTTTTTTAATGATAAAATAAAATCATGACAAAAAATTAATTTTGGGTCACAAGGAAGTTAACTTAAGATCTTACACATAATAAAGCTAAATTCAACCTATCTGATAGAGAGCTCAAATGATTCAATTAATAAGATTATAATTCATCATAAGAAAATATTACTTCAAGATTTAATTTATTCTTTGATTAATAAAAACACAATATTCATTGAAGAAAGCTTATCTTTAATTGAACAAAGCTTATTTTTCATTGGAATAAGCAGGATATTGAAATTTATTAGCTTTTAGAGGGTGAATGAAATATAATAAGTTTTTCAATAAATAGGATTTAGCATTTTATCAAAGTTAGGCTTATAAACTCAAAATTGGAACAAGTCCATTTTAATCCTAAAAAAACTTTCTGAGATGCTCAAATTGATGAAAATCAAATTTCAATCACTATGTTGAAATATTTTCCTGTTAAATGTAATCAAAAAATTCCTATGTTTTATATTTTTATCGTTTCTAATTTGTACATATCTCTCCAAAGGAACTTTAAATTTGATATGAAGAGTCAGTTTTAAGTAAGATGACTCTATTTTTAGCTCGTTTTGGATGTTTGAAAGGGTGGATTTCCTCTTTCACAAGGAACAAATGGTGTAATAATTCAAGTTTTTGAGTTCAATGATCCAACTTCAATGAAAAAAAAATTATTTCATTTTTTATATACTCCTCTGCTATGTGGTTGAACAAAGGGTTAGACAGGCCTTTGAGGTGTTGAAATGTAGAAATTGGTTGTTGACAACATCTGGAAAGCTGCATACTTGAAGGATAATAATAAAGGAATAAAAAAGAGGATTTATCAAAGATCAAAATCTATATAATGAAGATAAATTTTAATAAACTGACAACAAACTTATTGGACATTCTACCATAGTCTGAAGATACCAATAAGCTTCATTTTATCTGATAGACCAGTTTAAGATGGCATCCAAAACTTTTTTGAATTTGAGAAAAAATGCTTGAATGATTGTTAGAATGTGAATGGAAAATGGATTGATCAAAGAATGGAGGTTTATAAGAGAGTAGTTTAGAAACTGTAGCTCAATTAGATTCTTAGTTGATTGAATGAGATTCTAAGATTTTTTGATTGATTGAATTCTAGTTTAAGTAATTTTTGTTAGTGCTTGATTGATTTGAGGTTGGAGCCAAGTTGAATTCCAATCTTCTAACCACAATAAAAGGGATCCAGATGACAAGATAAGATTAAATACTGTATGATAGGATGTAATCAACCTCAAGAAAATGAAGGATAGAGACTTGAAAGGGGAATTAGATATCTACCATTAACAAAAGCTGAATGCATTGAGGGTAATGGAGGAACAAAAGAAGTTTGATAATTTAATAGTTTGAATGAGAAGGGATGAAAGAAGATGAATGAATGAGTCAACTATGACTTGAACAAAACATGCCCCAAAAAACCCATGCAGAACCTAACTGCTATCTGCTACACCCTGCAATGTAACTGATATACTGCATGGCAAAGCAGTTAAAATTTGTGGCTATCTCCCATACTAATTTCCAAATGCAACACCTGCTCTCAGGTAGAACTGCTTTGCTAATGGTGAATATAAGTTTAAATTTCCAAAATTGTTGTTTTTTTCAAAAAAATTGTTGAATAAACTATTTTGCACACTGTCTTTTTTATTGACAAAAATGTTTTTTTTAGCTCAAAAACCATTGCTATCTGTGCTAGCTCTTCATCTGTAACTCACATGAGGCAAAACCATTCTAGTTGCAGTGATAGTGATATTCAAATTGAATTTATTTTCTACTCCAAATCTTTTTGTGTCCAAATAAAAATCCCACAATGTCCAAATTTTATCCAATTCAGCTTGAAATAATATTTTTTCTGTGCGCTGTGCCGCAGCGATCCAGGATTCAACCAGTTTGGGTTCGTTGCAGGATCTGACGTCATCGCTGCATATCGCCAAACTCGCTTAATGCAAGTTCTTTTATGCTTAGATCGAGTTCAGTCCCGCTCTGCTCTCCTTGTTGACCGTCCATTGCTCTTTGACGCCACGTTCAGAAATCTTTAATAAATCCAATAAATCAACTTCAAAATGAAACTCTCACAGGATGCCGAAAAACTCTATCAACAGCTTCAACAGCAGTTTCAAACGCAACACTCTAATCCTATCATTGGACAGCTTCTTCACAAGCTCAAGGTCATCATCACCCCTGCTCTACATCTCGTCATTTCAGTGGAAAACAGCAATCTGACCTTAAAATTCTACTCTTGCAGCTTTGCCTGGCCGAGAGCTCTTTATTAATGCCTTCTCTCACTGATACTCGTACAACCGACCGAGATTCATTGCGCAAAGCTCGTTGGTCTATTTTGCTGACCTCTGAATTAACTCAATTGTCAAAGAATTTCCACTTATTTTATGATAGCTCAAGATTGAAAATTCGCTTGGTTCATTATTTAAATTTTTTAGGTGATATACTGGAGATCGGTGCTTTTTATTCAATTCGAACTCAAAATATTCCAGCCTTCGAAAGATACATTTCTCAATTGGGACCATATTATAATGATTATAGGTTCGATAATTTGATTTATTTCAAGACCCATGAAGCTTTTTATTTCGAAGAATAACTCGTCTCCAACATTTCTTCCTCTGGCGGAAAATGTAATTTTTTTTTTAGCTCATTGCTGACACCTTCCGAGCGCCGCTACGCGCTTGTTGGCCTTGATCTGTTGAGGTTATTATCTCAGAACAAGATCGCGCAATTTCATACTACTTTGGAAGGACTCGTAAAAGAACATGACCACCAAAATATTGATATTCGTTCTAAGTTGCCCCTCTTATGGTATTTTAATCATCTTTCAAGAATATGTCGCTGAATATTATTAACTTCTTCATTCCTACAACTTGTAGTTCATAATAATCAGTTTATTTCCCATCCAATTAATATGGAACGTTGGCTCATGGAGGGTAGCTATTCTAAAGTCTGGGCGGCAAGAGCACAAATGCCAATAGAAGAATATCGCTACTTTCTCGATCTACTTGTTGACACCATTCGGTAGGTGCCACCATCGCTCTATCTTTTTTTGGTCACAAGATGTAAAGCTCAAGGCTTTTTTGGCATTGGGGTGGGTGTCTGGATATGTAGGAATGAAATTGCATCATGTCAAGAAAAAGCTTACAATTTGCTACCGTTGAGCGACGCTGGCACCTTGCTGTTTTTCAAAACGCCCGGAGAAGTCATTCAATTTGCACAACAAGTTAAGTGAAACCACTTTCACTGCACATCAACATCGCTTGCCCTTTGATCCTAGGTCCTATGGCCTCAGATGGAGAATGCAGAATATGAAGCTAAATAAAAGTCTTGCTGATTGAACTCTTAACAGAGAAAGTGGCATGTCGACCCAATAACTCAAACAATCAGTTTTCCAGCGTCCAATAATGTTACAAAACATGAGTTGGCCAAAGAAAAGGTGATTGAAGCTACGTTGGGTTATGCAAAAGAATTAGAAACGATTGTATGATAAAACGAAATTGAGGTTTATTGCCCAGGAAGAAAAACCTACATAAAAATTTGACTTAATTATGTGTTTTCCCAAGGTCCCCAAGTTATTTTTGTTCTTAACATCTCAAAATTTATTTCTTCGGCATTGACCTAGTTTCAAAAGGTCGGTTTTGCGCAAGAGGATTAGGTAACAATGAGCTCAAAGCAAAATTGTGCTAATCAAAAGTTAGCTGAGCAGAAACAAAAAAAAAAGCCAATTTTATGTTGATGTTTGAAAGTTGGGAACAATTTTGCTTGAAAAGTTGGTAATGAGACCTCTGCAAACTTTTGGATAGCAACAAAATGTGCCAAACCATCTAATTGAAGGTGTGATAAACTTGTTGGTAAGGTTTCAAACTTAAGTCTAGCTAAACAAAATTTGGGCTTCAGAACTAGCTAACTGGAGTTTGAATATAAGTGAAATTCAGATTCTATAACTGTCACATGGGGGAATGTGGTCTACAATTTGCCAGTATTAACTGGTCTTTCAACTGGTTTAATAGCCTTTTTGGCAAGAGTTCCCTTTGTTGAGGTCTGGCAGAAAACATTGTAACAACAAACTGGTTACCAATGTCATGGAGTTGATTCTGGTTGGAGACAAGGGGAGGTCTCAATCAAACAGCCAAAAATCTTCAGGTTTTCCACTCCATTGGCATACAGGGGTTCTGTGCCTTGAGGCCTCCTTGTGGGCTCCTGTTGTGACTAATGTACTCCATGAGGATGACATGGGTAATAACATCAGCTGCATGCACTTTGGAACATAGTGCCTTAAACCTGGGGGTACTTTCACATGGTAGAATATGATCTACAACTTGCCAGTATTCACTGGTCTTTCAACCAGTTTAGTAGCCTTTTTGCAAATAGCTCCCTTTTTGGAGGTCTGGAAGACAGCATTGTAACAACAACCTCAAACTTTGGGTGAAGCAAAAGAGCAATTAGTCAAATTCTGGTTGGATTAGGTATCCCAGGGGATACCTAGCCTGACTAATTTGGATGGTCAAAGTAGATCTGAAATTATATTGCATAAAATCAATGCTAAATTGTGCTATTACATCTTGCTCCACTGTGTGGTTTTCCAAATAAAAACTGTGATGAATCTGAAAGATGAAATTCCCAGTTCTGCCTTGTTTCAATTCAACTGGGTAAAATCTTCCTATCCATATGAATAAAGAATTTACTATTGAGATCAATTCAAGAAAAGAAGGTGGAAATTACTATCTGAGGCCTCATTTCAAAGCTTTTGATCATAAGGCATATTGTAGTAAGCTAATATACACTAAGCTTGCTGCCAGAACATGAGACTTTGGGCAATCACCATTGGAGAGGGCTTTGGGGCTGGGAGACAGGATGACCTTGAATAAGATTTTTTCTTCAATCTCCAATAGGGATGGGGATGATATAGGAAACAAAGGCAAACAGAGACCCTTCACTTTGAAATGCATAAAAATATGCTGGTGTTTTTCATTATTATTTTCCCCCAGTCTTTTGGGGAAAAATCAGTAGAACACCCAATGGTAGCATGGTAAAGTACTGGGAAGTACATTGTGCTGTGTACTGTATAGAAACAATATTAACAAATATTTACTTCAATTTTTCACTTTTTTGTTATTTATTTGCTTATTTTTCACTTTTTTCTTCATTCACCCCACTCAATACATCTTCCACCATCTGGGATGGGTTGGGAGTTGAAAAAAGAGGAAAATTATGGATTTCTGAGTTAGGTTACAAATTGTTTGGCCAGAGGGCCCAGGGATTCCTTTGTAAATTAGCCCTAGACTACACCTTTGGGAACTCACACAGCTTGTAAGATGTGTCTATGAAACTTTTGATAATATCACTATTAATCAACAGTACTATGACTGTTCTTATGAAATATAAGAAAAAAATTGTTATAACCACAATTAAATAATTAAAGAATTAATTATTTTTTTACTTGTTATACACTACTAGTGACTATAACAGTAAGCAGTAATTGTATACTAGAATCACTTACAAGAAGTATTTAATAATAAAATTATTTTAACATATAATTATCTTTTGCAAGAATAATTATAAATATAATTCTTGAAGAAAACAATTACTAGAGAAAAAATGTAAGAATTAAGATTAATCACTCACTAATACTCCAAAGAACTGATTAAAGATAAAAGTAAAGAGATTTCACGGATAATTGTGGATTTAAAAGATCAAAAATGGATATATAACAGTACTACAACAAAATATAGTTGATTTCTATGATTAAATGTACTTCTTATTGATTCTGAAAGATTTAAAATACTTAAGAAAAGACTTAACTAATACTTACTTGTTGAAAATAAAGGTATAATTGAATAATGTGATGATTTGGAAAAAACAGCAAGAGGAGGCCTCTTTTAAGTCTAAGACAGCTCACAGAGGCGTTCAATAGAGAAAACTGAAAAAAAGTGAGTGAGAAAACAATAAAACGTTTTGGTTTATTGATTGCAACATCTGTTGTCACATAAGATTATCATAATTACTTAATTGATGCTTTTACATGACTACCAACCCATTTATGGTTAAGAATAAAAGAAGTAACAACTGTAAATCTTCTTTTATTCCAAAATAATCATTGATTTATCAAAGTTATCAATTTTATTGGAAACTTCATCACAGAGTGTATTTTCTGTGAATTTTTAAAGATTCAGTATTTCATGTGGAATCATCAAAAATGGACTGTAAGTATAGCTTTGAATTTTACCTATAAAAGTATAGTTATTTTTGGTTTTTATATGAATTATACAGTTACCAATTGGGCCTGAAAGTTTCAGAAATATTAATTAAGAATTGTATTTTTAATGAATTTTTGAAGTTTTTACCTCCTTTCTACATAGAATTGCAGATAGCACTATATGGCTGGTTGCTATGAGGTAAATCAATGGATACTGGTCCAAAAAGGGTTTTAATTACTCTTTTCGGGCTTATCCATGGAAAGTCATTAATAATTGACATGGCTAAAGGAGTCCAAGTTGCTCTTTACATCCTTGGCACGTCAAAATAGAAGCTTATTTGCTCTTTTCTTATGATATAATGAAGTTTTGACTTGGTAAACAAGTTCCAAAAAGGTTTTAGTTTACTGATTGGGCCAAGATCAGCCATTGATCCAAGCTTTGGAGCTATCCACATCTCAGAGGCCTCCAAAGCTGGGTACCCTGGCTCTCTTTGATGTCTTTTGTCCTCCTTGACTATTTTTTACGTCAAAATAGAAATTCAGGCTTCAAGTGAAATATCCACTATGGGTGTACCAAAAGTGTATGTACAAATACCATAATATTAAGTGCCACAAACATGCATAATACTATTCTTAGTGTATATGTAACATGGAATTTCTCACATTCCCATTATTTTGGGATGAAATTGAGAAAAACAAAAATTTTCACGGATCTTTTATGTGGTATTGATCATGTGGTATTGAAGTATTTTCCATATTACCACCTCAAACATTTGATTTAAGATTATTCACTCTAAGGAACTACCCTAGGTGAAATTTTGTGTAGAGTCCCAATCTGGCCTTAAATCCCTGGATTTACTTTCTCAATAAAAAGTTATTCATCTTTTCTGAAATCAAAAATGATGAATTTTGAATATATGCATGAATTATGGGTTATGCATAGTTAAGAATTTATTTTTAAGATAATTGTGGCCTATTTGGGTATGTAAAATATACCTCAAGGCTCACACAGCTGAACAGATACACTCTAAAGGAACACCATTTTCCCATTTGGAATATCAGATGTCTTGAATGGGATTACAGATGACAGTCTTATTGAATCATTCCGGTAGAAATATAATTCTCATAAAAACTGTCCCAATTTTCCAAAAAAAGTTTATTTTTGACACAACCTTTGATACAACTTTCTTTCCACAAAAAGATAAATCTTGAATAAAAAAAACTAAAGTGAAATTACTTACTTACCTTTCTTTCCAGAAATCATTTTGGCAATATTCTTTCAAAAACATTCAATTTTTGGCCTTTTCTTACAAAAAGACCAATTTCTGACCAAAATATCTAGCTTAAAAACATAAAATAAAAAATTCCGGTAAAAATATTCTTCCCTTAAAAAGAATAAATTTCCCAATAAAATAAACTATATGGCAAAATCTTTTCTAAACTTTTTTTTTCAAAAAACAGAGCAAAAACTTTGATCAAACAAGGAGGTATTTCAAAAATATTGATTGTTGAAATAATTTTTTTATCAACAAAAGAAATTCTCATTCTTTTCTCTTTCCCAAAAAATTCAATTCTCTTCCAAGTTTCTTGATCAAAAAAAATCCTTCCACATAAGAACTTTGTGTTGGAAGAAAGAATATTCAAAATTCAAAACCAGAAGTTCAAAGTGAAAATTCCTTTTAGGAGATATTTACTTTCAATTATTTTGAGCCTTAGAGTTATTTTTGGCTTCTCAGATGGCTAAATAAAAAATGAAAAATAACCATATAAGAATACAAACAATTAATTTTTACTCTCAAAAAGCTAATACAAATACAAAAATTTAAGTTCATCATTGTACAAAAATGTATGAACAGCAAGAAAACTTGTAAAAATACCATTTCACTCATAAAAATGGCTCAAAAATAAAACTTTTCTACAAACGAAAATTTCTGGAATAGTTTTTTTTGGGGGAAAAAGTTTATAAAAATAATTATACCATTTTTTCCCTTTAAATAAATACAAAAAATAAATATCACCTATGGATTTCTAATTGAAACTTGGGTCACAACTCTTGATGAAATTTACATAACTAAAATATGAAGAAGCTGGAATGAAGTATTTAATATTGAAAGTAATTGAATTATCAATTTTTTCCAAAATTGAAATTAATACAAATATTAGCTGTCAATTTCAATGGTTTTGAAACTGGGAAATGAAATTGTATTACTTATGGTATATAAATATCCCAATGCAAGTGTATTGAATATGATAAAATGAACTGAAATTATTAAGCTTTGAGGGGGAAAAGTTGAAAGGGAAAAAAGGGTGTTGCAATATCCCACAATAATTGACTATAAGAATTTGGTATCCAAAGGTAAGAAAAAGTTCAATTAAATTTATAATGCTATGAGTTTGAGCTGGTGAGTCACTTGATTTAAAAGGTTTCACCATGAGTAAAATGGAAACACCTGACAGAAAGTGTTTCATTTTGAACATAGCCTGGACCCAGCTCAATGTGAGCTTATACCTGTACTTTGAACTGAGATTGAAACAGGATTCTGTTGTTCGGTGATATTAAAAGACATTCTGGGCCACTTGGGCATTAAATAAACCTTATCTCATTAATTATTATTTGATTTTATGTATTTGAATATAAGTTACTGCATAAATTGATAACTATGACCTATGTGATATAAAGTCACACTACTTTGTTCTACTTTAAATAGACCATTTATTAGTTTTTCAATGGTTTATTCAATATTAAGCAGTCAGTATTTATTTAATATATGCCAGAACTGGTTTATACAATATGAAACAGTCATTTTTACTTAATATGAAACATTAAAGGTTTATTTAATATGAACCATTCAGAGTTCATTCAATATAAACCATTAATTGTGCCTCATTATGAGGAATTGATTATCCAACATGAAGAATTGATTTCCCATTATGAACAATTATTTACCTATCATGAGAAATTGATTAGCCATCATGAGGAATCAATTACCCATAACAAGAAATTGATTCCAAATAAGCTGGAATTAAATAACCCCAGTTTTGATATTAAATCAACATATTCTCTGAGAAAATTCCCATTTTATTTTAGATAAACATTCCAATACATAAATGTCAGCTGGTTTATTTGAAATAAAAAATTTCATGGTGATGAAACAATTCATGCATGCAAGGTTTAAGTTAAGTAAAATATGAATGGATAATATCAAATGAGCCATGAATAGTTTCTATTAAGTAAATAACAACTGGTATATGTCATATAGTGCATAGATAGTTTATATTGAATAAAGAATTAATGGCTTATATAAGATAGACCATTCAATTAAAAAAACATGGGCTTTTTAAAATAAATCAAAGTGGTGTGACTTAATGTAACATTGGTCAGGTTTTATGCATTCATGCAGGCAGTGTTATTTATATTATATCTAAAATTTGGGATAGATGAAATATTAATTCAATTTCTACTTTGAGATTAACAAAGCCTTGAGTTTTTATTAATCTTAAAGGTTTGAGATATATTAAAAAGTGGCTAAACCTGACAGAAGGTTTTCTATTTGAAATGTAGGTTTGACCCAGCTCAGGTGAAGCTTGGAATTTGAGATGTATCTAGATTGAACCTGGAGCTTTTGTGTTTTTGATATTCCTGAATTTTCTGAGGAACTTGAAGATCCAACAATTTTAATATCATTTTATTGTATATTTAGTGGAGACTTAAAATAGTGTATTACTTTTATTGTATTGAGAACTTAAATTAAATCACAAACCTTTTCAATTAATCTCATAATATTGATAAAAAATCCATTCACTCTAAAGCTTATGCCTTAAATATAAATATCAAATTTGACAAAATTTTCCTACTTTCAAAACCCTACACAGAGAAACATCCAACATCTTAATCAAGGAATAATTCTTCTTATTTTATCATGATCTGTTTTAAAAATTCAAAAGCTTTTAAGTTTATCTCACTTTGAAGAAAATATCAAATGATGGAAATTCTTTTTTTGAAGCAGCTTCATTGAGTAATAAATCATCTATATCTCTCATTTTTCATATTTTTTCATTAAAATTGCAATTATTATTCTTTTGAAGGGTTTATTTAGAAAACAGCAGAATTTGAATATTTTTTTTTTCATTTTCACAATTGTTTTTTGATATTTTTCCCAAAAGACAACCTATAAGAAAATCATTTTATTACCTTATTTCATTCCAATCATCATATCTATTCTTTTAAGGTGTGGATATGAAACTTTGATTAAAAATCAAATACTTTTCCTGTCCTCAAAATTTGTATAAGGTAAAAATCAATTAAAAATAGTAAGAAATATTATTTGTAAGAGAAAACACGCCAATTTTATTGTTTATAACTTTATTAGTATAAAACAATAATATTATAAAGATTTATTGTTTTACCAACAATAAACATTTATCCAAAAATACTCCACAAGAGATATTTAAGGCTACAAAAGAAATTTCTTCAAGAGAAATTTCAATTGGAATTAATTGAGCAAAGAACTGCAAGCAATTAATCAAAGAACAGAGTCTTTAAAAAGAATATTAAAGAGAAAAAAATGCCCAAAAGTGACCAGAGTGAATTTGGAAACAAAGTGACAAAGCTTACAGTGATGAAAGATGCTTTAATTCACTTTTGGGGTGGTTCAGGGGTAAAAATGATTATAAGTGTTACTAACAATGATTATGATGATTTTTTCACGTGGCTAAAAGGTTTAAAATGAGTTAAGAAAGGTGGTTGGAATCTTTATTTGATTGGTTTAACAATGTTTAAACTAATTATAAAAGGAAAAGATTCTAACATGAAGAGAAAAGTGGGGCAAAGAAGACATTCTTTTATAGCCATCAATTTTCTTACTCCAAAAGTAAAATTTACTCTTGTCAGTCGTGAAAAACAGTCTGACAACAGAAAAGCCAATTATGAAATCATTGAACCCTGGTTTAGACCAAAAAGGGCTGGTTTAAGCCATTTTTAGCCATTTTAGACCCTTAAATCAGCCATTACTATAGCAATACCTGGTCTAGAGCTGTCAAAACACGTCAGAATGTGTTTAAGAGATGTAGAAACTAGTTAAAACTGTTTTTACTATGATTGTTTTATCTTAAGGGTAGTTTGACCCTCTTGGCAACAGCTAAAACTACCCCAGTTGGTATCAAAACCTCATCATCAATTGAGTCCACAGACCCTGTAACTCAATTCCAGGGCAAAAGTGATGAACTTTTTCATGAATTTTGACACCACAGGCTTGTCAGCAAGGATTTTGGGGGTCTAGCTCCCCCTTAGAGCTGGAGTTCATTTCCCCCCAAATTTAATCTTTCCAATTTATTTTTCCTTTAATTCCTCATCATGTATTATACTTATAATTTACATATGTAATTCAATTGAGTTGTAAAGTTCAATAAAGTAATGATTGATAACTCATATGTAAATCAAAGTTCACTTATGTAATACATGCGCACATTTTGACATTTCAATTGAATTCAATTGAAAATACTTTAATTCCTCATGACTTCTAACATATACACAACACCTCAATTTTAACACAATTCTTGGTGATCAACACTACATGTGATGTGAATTAAATTAAAGTTTTGAGGACTTCAAAATTTCATACAGAAAATACCAAAAACTTAATTTAAGCTTATTTAGAGTTGAGCTACAAAGTTTTCACTCAGAGGTGACCCCACTTGATTTTTTATGAGGAATCCAATGGTGAAATAATTTTTATATGTTTATTTATTGGATAAAAAGCTATAATAATTTTTATTTAACTTTTTTCCAAATTTATTTATTTTTTATAATTTTGTTAAAAATTCATTTTTACTTAATTTTTTCAAGTATAAATGTAATTTTATAATTTCAAAATTTAATGTAATTTTATTTTTAAATGGTAATTAAATTTTTAATTTTGAATATAATTTTATATTTATATTTATACTTTTATTATAATAATATAAATAAATTTATTTTATTTATATTTATATGTTAATTCTGTCTTTGTGGTCTTTTGGGTATATGAAATTACCTCTAAGGCTCACATTCCCTCCCCCTAAAAAAGAATATTACTTTGTAATATTGGTATTTCTAGTATTTCTGAATCTCCTGAGGAGTTTGGTAGCTTCTGGTATATCTTTTTCTTCTAACCATTCATCTTCACAAGTTGGGTCACTGTACCTAACAAGGTATTCCCTTACTTTTTTGGTTCTTAATTTTCTTTCTTTAAGAACTTTGGTAATTTTCTTAGTACCAGATGTCTCAATAGGAGGTATAACTTGGGGAATCTTATTCCTCAAGGGAAATTTCTCAGAATCACTAGATTTATATGGCTTTATCAAGATCACTGGAAATGTAGGATGATCATTGATAAGTTCTTCAGATAACTCTACTTCAACAGCATTTTCTCCATGGAGGGCCTTAATCACAAAAGGTCCTGCAAAGGAGTCTTTCAACTTCTTACATCCTTTGATGTTATTGAGGTTAGTTGTGGATACAATAACTAGGTCCCCCACTTTGAAATCTGGAGTTGCATGTGATTTATCCCATTTGTCTTTAGCATATGCAAAAGAGTCTTCCATGCACCTTGCTGCATGCTTTCTAGCTTTGTCTAGCATTCCTTTGAAGCTAGCAGCTGTGGGATGTATTTCAATTAAATCTTTCCTTAAGGAATATTGGGGTAATTTGGGGTTCCATCCTTTTTCTAGAATAGCAGGAGTTTGATTGGTACTGGCATGGATTGATGTTTTATATGCTAATTCCAGTGCTGGCAACAGAGTACAACAATCATGGGAAAATCCATCACAATATTTGAATTAAAGGCCATATGCACAAAATCTTATCACCATGTCCTCTAAGGTTTGGATCATCATTTCAGCCAGGCCATCAGTTTGTGGGTGGTAGGCTGTAGAGAAAGACAGTTTAGTGCCAAATAATTGGTGAAGATTTGTCCATAGTGCTGAAGTGAATTTGGGATCCCTATCACTAATGATATTTGTAAATATCCCAGTCCATGACAATAATCTATTCCATATCAGAAGATCTGTATCCATGGCTGTATCATCCTTGTGACATGGTGAAAAGATTGGAGCTTTACTGAATCTGTCCACAACTACTAGGCAAGAATTATACCTTCCGTCACCTCCTGGTGGTAGGCCAGTTACCCAATCCATATGGACAATTTCCCACGGTCTGCTTGGTTCTTATATTTTTATCATATTTCCAAGTCTCTTGCCAGTGGATTTATTTGCCTTTTGGCATCTGTCACAGGTCTTGCAATACTCTGCAACATCTTTCTGCCACATTGGCCACCATATGCAGGTTTTTACTTTCTCTCTTGTTCTGTCTTCAGACACATGTCCTGAAAAGGGGCTATCATGGCATTCCTTTAGTACAAGATTGATTGATGACCTTTCCACAACTGGAATGACACATGTGTTCTTGGTTCTGTGGTAAATTATACCATCCAGTAGGTGAAATCTTCCTTCATTATAAGATTTCTTCCATACTTCATCCAAGGCATGTATTAGAGATTTGTCTTTACAGTCTTTTTTGAGTAATTGGCATAAGATGCTACAATTCTTATCTTGAGTGTAGCTATTCCTGACTTCTTCAAAGAAGGTGGTGTTCAAGTATGTAACACTTATTCCTTCTATTGGGATCTGTGGTGAAGCTTCTTCTGGAACATAAGCAGGATTATCAATATTATTTGGTAATGGCCATCTTCTCAGTCCATCTGCATTCTTATGAATATTCCCATCCTTATGAACAATAGTCATATTGCCCCTGTATTCTTGTATGGCTATTTGCCATCTGAGCATATGCCTGTTGGGTGGTTTCATGTTTAAGAGTGATTTGACAGCTTTACAATCTGTTATAACCTCAAAAGCACATCCCTTTAAGAAGTAGTTCAATTTCTCCAAGGCCCAGACAAGGAATAGACATTCCATCTGACTTGCCCCATATCTGGCTTCAGTTGGTTTGATTTGCCTGGATATGAAACATATGGGTCCTTCTACAAGTTTACCATTTATGATCTGAACTTGGTGAAGTGCAGCACCTAGTCCATCCCCTGATGCATCAATATACAGTTTGAAAGGCAGTTTAAAGTCTGGCATCAGTAAGAGTGGAGCAGTGGTCAAGGCTTCTCTTAGAGACTCAAAAGCTTTGACTCTGTCAACAGCCATTTCAAATACTGTGTCTTTGTCACACAATTTATAAAGTGGTCTTGCTATGGATGCAAAATCTTTAATGTGTTGCCTGTAATATCCTGTAAAACCTAAGAATGAATGAATTTCTTTCTTTTTCTGAGGCATAGGTTTTAGCAATACTGCTGCAAGTTTGCTTTTGTCAATTCCAAGGGACAAACCAGATACAACATGTCCCAGTGCCTTGAGTTCTTTAAATCCAAAATGGCATTTCTTCAAGGAGATTTTCATGTTTACTAATTGAATTCTTGTCAAAAGTCTGGACAATTTGTACATGTGCTCCTCCCAAGTCTTGGAACAGACAATAATGTCATCAATGTAAATGATTAACCATCCTTCTGAGAGTTCTTCAGGGAAGATTTCATCCATCATTCTTTGGAAGTGTGAAGGTGCATTTTTGATACCAAAGGGCATCCTCAAGTATTCATCCACTCCACAATGAACAATAATTCTCAAGTATTTTCTTGCTCTTGGTGTCACCAAATTTTGATGGAATCCTTTAAAGGCATCCATAGTGGCTATATACACTGCTTGAGATATTTGAGTAAGGGCAATTTGGATTTTTGGTATTGGGTATCTGTCTGGAACAGTGTAAGTGTTCAGAGCTCTAAAGTCCCCATCCATTCTGGATTTTCCATTATGCCATGCCACTATGACTGGTGTAGTTATTTCTACTTCTTCATTGTGGCCTACTTTTCTTATTACACCAAGGTCCAGAAGTTCTTTGATATTAATTCCTAGAGCTTCTCTTGATTTTGGACTTGCTGGATATGCAGGTCTTCTTAAGAGTGGTGGATAAGGTCTCTCAATGTTAAGAATGATGTCAACTTCATGACCAATAATTGCTCCTAGAGGTTCTTTGTCTGAAGCAAATTCTCCTCTGTGGTCATACAAAAGGGAAGAAAGTTCATTTTCTTGTTTATCAGTCAGATGAAGGCTTATTTCAGCCTCATTTAACTGTTCAGACTTGAATTTCTCTAACTCTAAGTTGACTGGTGATACTTTGTTTACTGTAATTTGTCTTTTAAATGGTAAAAAGGAAATTTTTGGCGCTTATTGTCTCCAATAGTAAAGTATCTGTCTTTGTTGTTATGCAAATCTATCCCATACATGATTAAATAGTCATTTCCCAATATAAAATGGGTACTAGAGCAATTTTCCATAACAACAAATTCAACTGTGATTCTTAAATTCCCATTTATGTGTGGGAATATGACATTGGTCTCAAAAATTCCCAATGCTTTCATTGGATTACTTGCACTGTTGAATTTTATACCATCAATTGGCAAAAATTGGTCCTCAAAATTTGGTACACAAGTCTTAAGGAAAGATGTTCCAACACAAGAGAAGAAAGCTCCTGGGTGAAGCAAAAGTTTTGTGGGCTTGTTGTCAATCAGCACTTCTGTTATACAGGAGTTACCAGCTGTATAACCTTTTCCCCTGTTTGGTTTTGTTTTCATAAGTTGTGCATCTTGAACTTTTGATAAGTCAAGTTGACCATTGCTCAATTGTGGCAAGTGGGAATAAGATTCCATGATGTCAAAAGTGGCATTGATGTTTTCTAAATCTTTTGAAGATTCAGAAAATATTGATGACTTATCATCTGAGTTGTCTTCAATTATGTCATCTTTTTCAACATCAGGTTCCTTTTCAATATCAATTTCATTGATTTTTCCCTTCTTTGGACATGTATTAGCTAAATGGGTGGTGCTTTGGCAAATATGGCACTTTCTGACTGTATCTGCAGATTTATACTCAATATTATTAGAATTTTCTTTGGGGTTTTTGTCCACAGAATCTTTCCAAGCTGTATTAAACCTCTTTTGAGATTCATCCTACTAGAACCAATTTTGGTTCTGGTGGTTACCTCTTCTAATATATTGATAATATCCTCTGCTGAAGATTGTTCAGTAGTCCTGCTTTTTATAGCATGCTCTAAGTCACCTCCACATTGTCTCAGAATTTTTCTATGGATCATAAATTCTGACATGTCAGGATATACTGCTGTTAATCTGTCTTTTTGTTGGCAAAACCATGGTGAAGCTTTGTCTTTATCAGCATTAAATTTGACAGATTCAAAGGCTGTTTCAGCTTTAAACCTCCAAGCATCATTTGCCCATTTGTTGATGATTTGGGCTTTCCACCAAGTCCAACTCTGGTGTCCATGTGCTTGTCTCGATTTGATGTACCATCTGTGAGCTGATTTGGTAAACAAGGTGTTAAATCTGGCTGTTACCAATCTGTCTGGTAATTCAAAATCCTCTTTGATCCTGTCACTATCTCTAATGAATTCCATATGGTCATACTCTCCTTCACCACTGGAGTGAGGCCATTCTTTAAGTTTTGGAGGTTCTTTCAAAAGTGCTTGGCCCATTGTTGGTTCTAAGTTATGAAAAGAAGTAGAGAATTTATTTTTTTAACTGTGAATTTTCAATATACAATACTTGTGGATTGGGAATCCTTTCATCTTCATTTTGATTCAGAGGTGTAGACATTCTTGGTAAAGTGTTTAGCAGTTGTTCAATGTCATTAATTTTACTGTTGTTACACCTTTGTGAATTTCTTAATTCCTGTTGCAAGTTTTGTATAGAGTTTATGACATTGTTTTTTATGATCATCCTCTTTATATGTTAGCTCATTCCATAATTCTGTTTGTTTAGTATTATCAGATATAACCTCATTTAACTTTGTTGTTAATTTTGATACTTCCTCTCTTGAGGTATCAAAATGCTTTTTCAGGGCAACTATATTTGTTTTTACTTCAGCAAATGATTTTGAAATATCATCAAGAGCTTTCTTATTAGAGGCGTGCCATGGAGCAAACTGAAAAACCAGTGAGTGAGAAAACAATAAACCCTTTTGGATTATTGATTGCATCATCTGTTGTCATGTAAGATTATCATAATTACTTAATTGATGCTTTTACGTGACTACCAACCCCAATATGGTTAAGAATAAAAGGAGTAAAATCTGTAAATCTTCTTTTATTCCAAAAGAATCATTGATTTCTCAAAGTTATCAATGTTATTGCCAATTTCATCACAGGTTGTAATTACTGTAAATTTTTGAAGATTCAGTGTTTCACGTAGAATAGTCAAAAATGGACTGTAAGTAAAACCTTTAATTTTACTAGTAAAACTGTAATTCTTTTTGGTTGTACCATAGATAATACAGTTCTCCAATAGTCCTGAAAGTTTCAAAAAGATTCATTAAGAATTGTATTTTTAATGGATTGTTGAAGTTTTTACCTCATTTCTACATAGAATTGCAAATATCAGTGTTTCACTGGTTGCTATGAGGTAAATCAATGGATAAAAGTACAAAAATGGTTTTAATTACTCTTTTGGGGCTTATCCATGGAAAATAATTAAGAATTGGCATGGTTAAAGGAGTCTAAGTAGCTTTTTACCTCCTTGGCATGTCAAAATAGCAGGTTTATTTGCTATTTTCTTAAGATTTACAGTAGTTGTGACATGGTAATCAAGTTCCCAAAAGTTTTTAGTTTACCAATTAGGCCAAGATCAGCCATGGATCCAAGTTTTGGAGCTGTCCATGCCTCTGAGGCCTCAGAAGTTGGGTACCCTGGCTCTCTTTGATGCCTTTTGTCCCCTTGCTTATTTTTTACGTCAAAATTGAAATTTTAGCTTAAAGTGAGATATCCACTATGGGTGTACCAAAAGTCCATGTAAGAATACCATGATATTAAGTGCTCAAAACTTGCATAACACTATTCTTAGTGTATATGTAACATGGGATTTCTCACTTTCCCATTATTTTGGCGTGAAATTAAGAAAAACAAAAAATTTCATGGATCTTTTATGTGGTATTGATGATGTGGTATTGAAGTATTTTCCATTTTACCACCTCAAAGAGTTGATTTGAGCTTATTCACTCTATGGAGCTACCCTAGCTGGATTTTTGTGTAGAATCCAAATCTGGCCTTAAATCTATGGATTTAGTTACTCAATAAAAAGTTATTCATCTTTTCTGAAATCAAAAATGATGAATTATGGATATATGCATGACTTATGAGTTATGCATAATTCAAAATTTCTTTTTAAGATAATTGTGGCCTATTTGGGTATGTAAAGTATACCTCAAGGCTCACACCATTTCAGGATAAAAGGAGGACTTTTCACTGCCAGAAAAGGAATCCCCATCCTGATCTTGAGTTCCTACATAGTAAAAATGTCAAAAACAGTTATAATCTTGGAAAATAAACAGGTTATACTATACATTTTGGTATTGTAGTCTTTATTATTGTAAAGAAACAACTAAAGCTGCACCCAGGGCTTTCAACAGCACTCACCACCACTAGTCCACATTAGTAAAGCCCTTAATATCTTTAATAAAACCTTTTTTTAATACTCTTACCTGTGTCACAGTCACAGTTAAAGTTGTAAATAGCTTCATTTCACCTTTATCATAGACTCAGCCTGACACTTTGTTTCCAAATTAACTCTGGTCACTTTTGGGCATTTTTTCTCTTTAATATTCTTCTTAAAGACTCTGTTCTAATCTTCATTGCCTGCAGTTCTTTGCTCAATTAATTCCAATTGAAATTGCTCTCGAAGAAATTTCTTTTGTAGCCTTAAATATCTCTTGTAGAGTATTTTTGGATAAATTCTTTATTGTTGGTAAAAAAAATAGATATTTATAATATTATTGTTTTATACTTATAAAGCTAAAAACAATAAATTTGGTGGGTTTTCTCTTAAAAATCTTATTTCATACTATTTTTAAACAATTTTCACCTTATACATATTTTGAGGACAGGAAAAGTACTTGATTTTTAATCAAATTTTCATATACACACCTTACATTAGTGCTATCTCTGTATGCACAGGGAATGCATAATTAATGAGAAATCCCCTAGTGCATGCAATTTCAGAACTATTTCATTTGATAAGGTGACAATGAGAATATCAAAATACTACTGGGTGACTAAGGCCTTTTATGTAAATTCTATGATTGATTCTTGATGCATTTAAAATATTAGAATATGAAAACAAAATTTTTGGAAAAATCTGAAAAGAGCTTAGCACCATATATTTCAGAATAAAGAAGAAATATGATGGCTCATGTTGGGAGTTATCAAAGAAAACTATGTTGTATTTTTGCATTGCATATAGTTTGTTGGTTTTTTTGAGTCCTTCATATTCCCATGATACTTGATTTATCAGAAACAATTCTGTTGAAAATATTTCAATAATTCCACTTGAAATATCCAATGGCTAGGAGCTTAGTAGATCTGGGGCTGTAAACATGATTCATAAGATTTAATTCTGTCTCAGTAATGAAATACCCTTCAAAGTTTAAAAGCCATCTAGAAAGCTTTACTATTGGTTACAGATCTCATAAATAGATGCAACAGTGGCACTGAGACATAAAATATCCCTTCTTGATTTTTTTCTCTCATTTTTCTGGGGTTGAGGGGAATTCTTTGACAATTCAATTAGTGAGTAAAACAGCTAATGGAAGTATTCCAAATACTCTGCATATGGTGGGATAGGTAATGATTCACATCACTCAAAGATTCAATAATGATAGGCTGACTTCCAAGAAAAACAAAAACCTTGAATATTGACATTCTGACAGAGTATGACTTCATAATCACATGATTGTTTTGTGTCCCCTGATGAGCCATCATGACTTGAAGCTGAATTTATTCTTTAATTTCAATTTCTAAATAATTAATCCTTAATTAATCAATTATTTGAAATGGTCTTACTATATGAAACAAAAAAGAACTTCTTCCTGCTGAATTTAACAACAAAATTTGGGAAATTAAAGTGCTTTTCTAAATCAAACCCCCTTTTGAATGTATCCGGGCTATTTATTACCAAAAAAGAGACTTTTTATATTTTAAATACACTTAATTTGGAATCAAAGTGCATTCATGTGCATGCCCAAGAATGTCCAAAATGCACCCACCAGTCATGCATGGAAAAAAGGTGTGAATACCATTCAGTTGATGGGCTTTTTCTTTAAAAGCTCACAATTTTCATCCTTTTGACACTACTAGCAACTGCAGAGGCCCCTACTGTAGAGTTTGTGATGATCATTGACTTTTTTACACATTTCTGGAAAGCATTTGAGTAAAATCCTTTCACAAAAATTTCAAAAAAAGAGGAAAGGCTATTATCAAAAATATTGGTACAGAATTGTGAGCCTTAGAGGTAATTTCATATACCCAAAAGACCACAAATACAGAACTAACATATAAATATAAATAAAATAAATTTATTTATATTATTATAATAAAAATAAAAATATAAATATAAAATTATATTGAAAATTACAAATTTAATTACCATTTAAAAATAAAATTACATTAAATTTTGAAATTATAAAATTACATTTATACTTGAAAAAATTAAGTAAAAATGAATTTTTAACAAAATTATAAAAAATAAATAAATTTGGAAAAAAGATAAATAAAAATTATTATAACTTTTTATCCAATAAATAAACATATAAAAATTATTTCACCATTGGATTCCTCATAAAAACTCAGGTGGGGTCACCTCTGAGTGAAAGGTTTGTAACTCAACTCTAAATAAGCTTAAATTAAGTTTTAAGTATTTTCTGTATTAAAATTGAAAATCCTCAAAACTTTAATTCAATTCAAATCACATGTAGTGTTAATCACCAAAAAGTTTGTTAAAATTGAGGTGTTGTGTATATTTTAGAAGCTATGAGGAATTAAAGTATTTTCAATTGAATTCAATTGAAATGTCAAAATGTGCGCATGTATTACATAAGTGAACTTTGATTTACATATGAGTTATCAATAATTACTGTATTGAACTGTACAACTCAATTGAATTAAATATGTAAACTATAAGTATAATACATGATGAGGAATTACAGGAAAAATGAATTGGAAAGATTAAATTTGGGGGGGGAAAACAAACTCCAGCTCTAAGGGGGAGCTAGACCCCCAAAATCCTTGCTGACAAGCCTGTGGTGTCAAAATTCATGCAAAATTTCATCACTTTTGGCCTGGAATTGAGTTACAGGGTCTGTGGACTCAATTGATGATGAGGTTTTGATACCAACTGGGGTAGTTTTAGCTTTTTCCAAGAGGGTAAAGCTACCCTTAAGATAAAACAATCATAGTAAAAACAGTTTTAAATGGTTTCTACGTCTCTTACACACATTCTGACGTGTTTTGAAGGCTCTAGACCAGGTATTGCTATAGTAATGGCTGATTTAAGGGTCTAAAATGGCTAAAAATGGCTAAAAATGGCTTAAACCAGCCCTTTTTGGTCTAAACCAGGGTTCAATGATGCCATAATTGGCTTTTCTGTTGTCAGCCTGTTTTTCACGACTGACAAGAGTAAATTTCATTTTGGAGTAAGAAAATTGATGGCTATAAAAGAATGTCTTCTTTGCCCCACTTTTCTCTTCATGTTAGAATCTTTTCCTTTTATAATTAGTTTAAACATTGTTAAACCAATAAAATAAAGATTCCAACCATGTTCATTCACTCATTTCAAACCTTTTAACCACGTGAGAAAATCATTATAATCATTTTTTGTAACTCTTATAATCATTTTTACCCCTGAACCACCCCAAAAGTCAATTAAAGCATCTTTCATCACTGTAAACTTTGTCATTTTGTTTCCAAATTCACTCTGGTCACTTTTGAGCATGTTTTTCTATTTAATATACTTTTTAAAGACTGTGTTCTTTGATTAATTGTTTGCAGTTCTTTGCTCAATTAATTCCAATTGAAATTGCTCTTGAAGAAATTTCTTTTGTAGCCTTAAATATCTCTTGTAGAGTATTTTTGGATAAATTTTGATTGTTGGTAAAACAATAAATCTTGATAATATTATTGTTTTATATTAAAAAAGTTATAAACAATAAAATTGGCGTTTTTTCTCTCAAAAATAATATTTCTTACTATTTTTAATTGATTTTTACCTTATACAAATTTTGAGGACAGGAAAAGTATTTGATTTTTAATCAATGTTTCATATCCACACTTTACATTTGGGGGCCCAGCCGTGATATTTTACCTGTTAAATATTCTTTTTACTCTTTTTAATTCTTTTTTCTTATATTGAAAAATCTAAAAACATATAAAAAATACCTATAATTCAAAAAAATCAATAAAAAAATAATTTTTATAATATTATAAGTGAGGCTTATATTTTAATTTCTTTTTTGAAATATCCTTTTTTTTACTTAATTAATTTGTTTTAGTGTCTGGCAACATGGTAAGACAAGAAAAAATTGAAACAGCGTCAACAGTAACCAGCATTATTCCTGCCAGTACTGTTAATTCTGATCATAATAGTACTATTATTGTGACTCAGAATATTCAACCAGAGCCAGTTTCCTCTGAATTAGTCAGCTTGGATATAAGTAATACTCTTCAGAAAGCCAAAGATTTGGCCAATAGTAAGTTTTTTGACGTAAAATTACTATTTTAAGCCTTTTTAACCATAATTATACCTTCAACCAGATCAGGAGCCAGCTATAACCCCTCAAGCAGCTCCCAGAAAGGTAATAGACGTGATTATGGCAGAGGCCAATCAGGTACAGAAGGAAAAGGGTCAGTTTATGACTTCCAAACAACTAAAATGGGTCATTCTGAAGCTGATAATACCATTTTACCTTCCAAAAGAGCTGACACCGCCACAACAAGCCTCAGTGGACATATACAAAGCCAGCCACAGTGCATACAACAATGCACTTCAGTTCAAGGAGTACCAGATCCTTGCAGACCTGTGGAAGAATTGCATGAATTCTTACCTGACTGTGAGAAAATTCCTTGGCCATCCCAATACTTGCAAATTGCTCAATGGATGGCATCCATTGATGCAGAAGAAAAACATGATGCTTTTGACACTAGAATGGAGGAAAAACAACCCACCACCACCCAAACCAGTGCCAAAAACAGCCCCAGTGGCCAGCAGAAGCAATTTCAACGTGAAAAAGCAGCCACAAACTCCAAAAAAAGGCAAAGGGAAGGCACCAGCCCCAAAACCTTACAGCCAGGGCTACAGAATCCCAAAGATTCAACAGGATGCCATGGAAAATGTATTTCAGATGGCCAGAACCATGATGGAATTACAAAAGAAGGAGGAAGCCAGATTAAAATATCAAAAATAATTTCTGATATTTTTGAGTGTATTCCAGAGTTGTATAAAGCTATTGCTGACGTAAAAAGTCATCTTTCTGATAAAAATACATCAATTTGTGACAATCTTAAGACAAATAAATTATACACTTAAATACTTTGAAAGAGTTGTAAGAACAATAAAAACTTCCAATAATGATAATTCTTTTGTCATTAAGATAAATGAACAATCTTCCATTAACAAAGAATTAACAGACAAATATTCTAAATTCAATATTGATGACATAATTGAAACAAGAATAAAACAAGCCATAAGCACTATCAAAGAAGATAATAAGAAAGCTCTTGATGATATTTCAAAATCATTTGCTGAAGTAAAGACAAATATAGTTGCCCTGAAAAAGCATTTTTAGTTAAAATTGAGGTGTGGTGTATATTTACTGAATTGGCTAAGGATTTGCCATACAGATTGTAAATCCTGCGTGAGCTCAATTTAAAAGGGTTTAAAGCCATGGTATGGCTTTAAATAAATAAAAGGGCAAAATCCACGCAAAACGGTGGGACAAAGGAAAAAGACCAAATGGAGATGGGGTACCAACCTTTTTGGATCTGAAATAATTCAATTAAGGTTGTACACCTGTATTGGAGTTTTTTCAGCCTTATTTGAACTTTAAGATTAGACTTTGATCCAAGCTTAAGGTTTAAACTGGTTTTATCCCAATTTGGACAGGAATTTCAAGCTGCCAAATGGTAAATCCCAATATGCTGGCTTGAAATCAAGGTTTTAAGAACAGTCAAAGCTTAATCAAGCTTAAAAATTTAAAGCTACAAGCATTAAAACCTTATCAAAAGCTAAGGTTTGGTGTGTATTGCTATTTTACATGGAAAAATAGCAATAACTTCAGAAATTCATTAAAAATCCAATTCTTAATGGATTTGCTTGAAAATTTCACACAGCTTAGAAATTAATATTATCTACATATAAATTAAATTATAAGTATCTTTTAAAAATAAATTTTCTGGGTAATTAGCCTGGAAATTTACTCTTTTAATTAAGCTCAAAGAAAATTATGATTTCTTTAAAAATTAATTAAAAATTGAGTTTAAGAGATTTCTGCTTGAAACTCTATTTTTAAGTTGTTCATGTGATGAAATGTAATATAAATAAGTTTATTTATATTGAAAACTTAAAATAATTAGTTTAAATGAGGATTAAAGTTACATGGAGTTAAGAATAACACTGGTAAATTTAAATTGGAATTAAAAACTAGTTTCCTTAAGTTAAGAACTGGGTTTTTAAGTATGGTTTTTCAGTTTTGACCTGAGAACGCCCTCTATATTCATTATGAATCATGAGAGCTGCTCTGAAAACATAAAAAGAGTCTTTGCATCACTGTTTTTGTCCATCATTCATTATCAATCCAATCATATCAGAAATTTAAACAGGTAAAGTTTTATTATTTATAAAATCTTATTATTAAATTAATTGTTAAGTTATTTTATTCTTTATTAATTGTAAATCAAAGAATTGAAATCAAAGAACTCAGATCATTGTTATAATCATCAATAATGTATTTTATATTATAAAATTATCATCTTAAATATCTTTTAAAATACACAAATTCCTCTTAAAAACTCTTTAATCATAACTTTTATTATAAAAGGCTGTTTTTTTTAAAAAATATTTATTTTTGGCGTGTTTTTAACTTATAATTATTATTTAATATAATAACTGTTGTTGTTTGACTTGTTGTATTAAACAAATATTATAAGTAAGTTTTCTTTAAAGTTCTATATCTTTTTTTATCTAAGTATTAGTTTTTTTATATAGAATTTTTATTCTATAAGAATTATTTCTGCACAGTGTGTGTTATAATTCTTTCGTAAATAATATTTATATTATTTATAAGTGGTTAATATTCATATTTCCACGTGTAAGTGTCTCATTAAGAGCTTTACACTTCTTATTGTTATAACTGTCAGTGACTATAACAATAATAGAATAATTATAATTTATTATAATAATAATTATTTTTTTTTATAATTATATTTTTATAATAATGATTAAATTTATTTTCTTTATATAATTATTTTTAATAATTATATTCAAATTTGTGGTTATAATATTTTGTTATATTATATATTTCTACTAAGGACAGTCATAGTACTCTTGATTTTGCTACTATTATCAAGAGTTTCATAGACAAACCTCACATCTGGGGGCCTGGCCATGATTTTAAACCAATTTTTGGGACATAAATCATATTCTAGACCTTATTTCACTATTTTTTGACGTAAAATTGCCATATTTGTCTTAATATTGGCCTTTTTGGGAATTATCCCTTATAAATAATCTTTATAATATTAATAAAGGTATTTTTTCTTAAGAAGATTGTTTGAAACAATATACTATTGAGTGACTTGGAATAAATTTCTTTTGTCTAACTAGTGGATTTTTCACATCACAGACTTGAAATTTATTCTTTGAGTTATTCTAGTATAAAGTGAATAATAATACAATTTTGATTGATTAACTTGTTAATTGCATAATTATTATTTCTTTAAAGAAAATAATAAATCAAATAAAAAATCTAACAAAATAAAAAAAGCTTTACTAAGAACATTTTTTTTTCTTTTATCTTAGACATTTTTTCTTTATTTTTGACATAATTTGCCATAAAATTACATTAAAACAAATTTGATTAATAAGTTGAGTTTATCAGCTATTTTTATTATTTGATAAAATAAGTTATATTTTGAATTTTCTCTAGTGTCTTCCATCAGAGAAAACTCTTCAGACTCTGAAGCCTCAGAGTCTAGTATTGAAATTCAAACCAGCCCACCACCAAGGGGTTTGATAACCAAAGAGCCCTTTAAAGGTCCTGCAGGTGAATTCAATTCAATTTTACTCTATTTTTTATTAAAATTGACGTGAAATGACTCCTACTAGAAGTGGAAGCAACTACTCCATCCAATCAAATGGATCTGGACCAGGACATTCCAGCCACAAACCAAAAAGGAAAGAATGTCTTCCCAGAGGAGAGGAACAAATGGAGGATGCCAGAACTTCCAACAGTTCCCAAAGGTTAGCCAGTACCTTTGAGCCTCTTATTGAGAGTCCAGAAGCTGACATAACTACTATTGCTGTTAGACCTGAACCGTTTCCAACAGGCAGCTGTGGAAATTTATCAATCTCAATGGAAAAACTGGTTCTTGGTGTCAAAACAACAAGAGTGGGAACTTCTCCCAAGTCTTTGGATAGGCACCATGAAATCGTATCTTCAATTGAAGAAGTTCATGGGACCAGAAAAGACAGAAGATCTTCTGATGGGTTGGACACCCATGTCTGTCAAAGGACAAGTCCAACAGATAAAATCTTGGTTGAAAAACCAAAGCATGTTATCAGAGGATCAGAAGAAGAAGTTGGCCCAAGGAAAGGAAAACAGCCCAGTGGAACTCCCCAAGCATCCACCAGCAAAATTCCGCCTCAACAAGTGCCAAACAAGGTCAAGCAAGCCCCAAAGACCAACCAGAAGGGCAAGCAAAAGGCAAAGGGAAAGGCAAAGCTTAAGTGGAACAAGCCTTACCCTCAGAATTACAGAATCCCAAAGAAGGAAAAGACAGTCATGGACAATGTGTTCAATATGGCAAGAACCTTCATGGAATTCAAAAACAAGGAGGAGGAAAGATTGAACCAATCTTTCCCAAAGAAATAGATGTTGTAAAGCTTGTAACTCACTTTGAATCTTGTAATAAAGAAATTATGACAAAATTTAAAACATTTGATTATGTCCAACAGAAGTTGGGTAATGAGACATTAAAAGTAAAAGAGCAGCAAAAGACCATTATTGGCCTTGAAAATTTTAATAAAGACAATATTGTGTCTTAGGCGCAAATTTGTGAAAGACTTGAGTCTAAAGTTACCTTACTCAATCAACCAGATGAGAACTCAATTTCTTTTATAACTGGACAGTTAAGGGAATTGAAAATATAAGTTCAAAACTTGGAAAATTCAACCGGTCACAATGCAGCTCTTTTTCAAGAACAATTGGAAAAAAGTGATAAAGCAAGACTTGAATTGAAAGAAGACATTCAATCAAGTATTAATCATATATTGCTAAAAAATGAACTGCCACGGCAATCCACACCAATTCTTGACAGAAATGTTCTTAACTTGAATAATGATTTACATCATACAATTTCAAGTCATGATGTGGAAACTGCTTGCAATTTTAAGGACATTCCAATATTATAGGAATGGCCAACCCTCAGTGGTTAAGGAGAATATAATCATATGGAATCTATGAAAACAATTGATATGTTCAAAGAAGACTTTAACATACCAGATGAATACATAAGTGCCCGATTAAACTCATTATTTACCAAATCAGCAAAGAAATGGTATTATAAAATGAGACAAGACCATGGTAAACATTCTTCGCCTTGGTGGAAAGAACAAATTATTTCCAAATAGGAAAATTATTCCTGTAGATTTGGAATGGAAAATTCTTTTGAAGAAGCCATTTTTAATATTGAAAGGGACAGGCCCATGACTTGGTTTCTTAAACAGAAGGACAGGTTAACTGCCCTTCATCCTGATATGTCTGAAACAATGGTACATAAAAGGATATTAATAAAATGTGGTGGTGACCTTGAGCATGCTATAAGAAGCAGATGTATTGAGCCTTTCTCTACAGAAGATTATATCAATGCTATGGAGGACATCACTACTAGAACAAAAATTGGAAGAAATTGGTCAAAAACCCCAATAGACAACAAGACTAGTGCGAAACCAATTTCAAAACCAAATAAGCCACATGACAGACCTCCCTCGAAATGTCATAAATGTGGAAGTACATCTCATTTGGCAAACAATGAGATAAATGTTGAAAAAGTGGAAGACACCAAAGAAACTGATGTATCTTTACATGAAAGTGATTCTGAGCCTTCAGAAGAACTTGGTATAGAAAATATTAATGTTTCTTTTGAAGTCACTGAGGTACATACTCACTTACCGCAGTACAGTGATGAATGTATGGATATCATACATGTGCAAGATGCCGAAATGCAAAAACCGAAACTGCCAGAGGTAAAGGTTATACAGCCGGGTCATCTTGTATCACCAATATTGTGATGAATAACACAGAAGCCAAGATACATCTTGACTCAGGTGCTTTTTGCACTTGTGTTGGGAAAGATTATCTTGACAAAATTTATACCAATTGGCAAGACAAGTTGATGCCAATTGAGGGTATAAGATTCAGCAGTGCTAGCCAGAATATGCACCCTTTGGGTATATTTGAAGCAGAAATAATATTTCCTCATCCTGAAGGGAGTATAAGATTGAAAGCTGAATTTGTTGTTATGAATAATTGTACTTCACAACACTTTATACTTGGAAATGATTATCTCAATATCTAGGGTATTGATATTAATAATCATAAGGACAGGTATTTCACTATAGGGGAAAATAAAAGGAAAAAATTTGCCTTTTCTCTATAAAGTAGAGAAATTACCTTCATTAAAAAAGTAAACAATTTTAATAAAGAAAGATTTGTGTCAGATCAGTTAAGTGAAGCACAAATTAGTCCTTAATTAAAACCAGAAATGAAGGAAGAACTTATTGAAACTTTATTTCAATATAGAGAAGCCTTTGCTTCTGATAATGAACCACTTGGGGCTATAAAAGGCCGTGAAGTGGATATCATGCTTAATGTGGAGAGACCTTATCCTCCACTATTAAGAAGACCAGCTTACCCAGCCAGCCCTAGGGCTAGAGAAGCATTAGAAAGTCATATTAATGAGCTAATGAAACTGGGAGTTCTTAGAAATGTTGGACACAATGAGGAAGTAGAAGTCACAACTCCAGTGATCATTACTTGGGATAATGATAAGTCAAGGATGGTTGGTGATTTTAGAGCACTGAATACCTATACAATTCTAGACAGGTATCCAACCCCTAGAATCCATGAGACTTTGACTCAATTATCCCAAGCAAAATTTATTACTTCCATGGACACTCTTAAAGGCTTCCATCAGAATGTTTTAACACCTCATGCTAGGAATGTCAGCCTGTGACTCAAAACAGAGCACTAGCATGACATCCAACATACCATAAATAATGGTATGACAAGTATTGAACAAACATAGTCAATACAGGTAATAAATAAGAGAAAACAATCCTCTTAAATTAAACACCAACCTTATCCAAACAGAATAAGGAAACCTAGAGGAGAATAAACAGGTCAAAACCCTTATTTTCACCTCTCATCTAACTTATGCATATTTAAGTTATTATATACCAAAATGGTATTTTTCTTAAAGCTCACATAGAGAGCTACACAATGATATCATCCATGTTGTTGTAACACCACTACAACTGGAGATACCATATGACCTTTATTTCAAAACCAAGACCCCCCTGAAAGTCAAAGAGGGCTTGTACAAAACTGTACAAAAGTATAACCAAATTAAAGATATGAACAAGAGCCTTAATTTGAGATACATTAGACCTCTGTATCTCTCAAATTGACTGAGGGATCTTGGTTCAAAGGTTTAACAACCAAAAATACAGATATTCTGAAAACAAGAAAGTAAACAAACCCCTGTATCTTTGGCATACACTAATACAACTGTACAGTGTAATATACCAAACTGTAGAGCTAATCAAGCCCTACAAAACTGTATCATCAGAATACAGATATCTTCCAAATTGAAGAAGATATCTGGCATGGAAGTTTTTGAAGCCTCATACTGATGTACAAAAATACATCCAAAAACTTAAAACCCTTATAACTTTTGCTATTTGAAAGAAGGGTAAACATGAAGCATACCAAATTGAAGAGCTCATTAAGCCCTTCAATTCTGTGCTCTTGGTTTCTTGATATCTCAAAAACTGACTAAGATATCTTGGTTGGAAGTATTTTGACCAATACTGGCCTGTACCAAACCTGTACCAACCAGTGCTGTCTTGATACTCAAAATAATGGTTGTTCAAAGCTTAAACCCGCCCAGAGTGACTAGTATTGATCATAAAGAAACCAGAACAATGTCATCCAAGTGCTGACGTGGCAGGTGAAAAGTTTTTTCACCCTGTATTGATCCAGAATGATCATTTGTGGTTCCAAAACCACAATTCTGCCTCTACTGACGTCAGAATTGAGGATCCAGAACCACAGACTGACCATTGGAGTGAAAATTTTCACTCCTCTGACGTGTGAAGAGTTAACAACTCTTGACAGTCTTGAAAGATATAAAAAGAAGGGTTTTTTTCCTTCAAAAACCCATCATCTTATCTCACTTTACCTATATTCTTATGTGACAAGACTGTTATCCATCAGTAGTGTCGTTAGAATTATTAAAGATATAATTAGAATATAATTATTGTAGTGTTTCTTTACAGTCAAAGATATTAGAGCATTGCAACCCAGGTCCTCAATAGACTCATCACCACTGTTACCACGTAGCAGTAGGACCTGAATATTTAATTTATTATTTGTTTTTGACGTGTAACAGTCATAATACTAGCTTGTATTTACATTTTATAGCTACTATATAGACTCACCCTGACAAGGAAATTATTGAGAATAATTTCTCATTGTGGTATTTATGAATACTTAATGATGACTTTTGGAATTAAAAATGCACCCTCTCATTACCAAAGAATAATGAATACTATCTTCCCACATGAATTATCAGAGGGAGTTTAATAATTCATATTGATGAAATTATCATTTGTTCAGAAAACTGGCAATTACATTTAGAGAGACTTTCATTAGTACTTAAGAAATTCTACAAGTGAACATGAAAATTTCTCTTAAAAAATGTAATTTTGGGTTTCATGAGTTAAAAGCTCTATTACATGTAGTCTCAGGACTGAGCCTTGGTGTTGATAAGAACAAAGTGGCTGTAGTTTTACTGAAACAAATGCCCCAGAAAAAAAAAGAAATGATGTCTTTCTTAGGGTTTGCCAGTTACAGGCAACACCTTAAAGATTTTGCAATCCATGCCAGATCATTATACAGAATTTGTGATCAACAAACTGTTTTTGAAATGATGCAGGAGAGAATTCAAGCATATGATGAAATCAAGTATGCC
This sequence comes from Austropuccinia psidii, assembly GCA_023105745.1. Lineage (NCBI taxonomy): Eukaryota > Fungi > Basidiomycota > Pucciniomycetes > Pucciniales > Sphaerophragmiaceae > Austropuccinia > Austropuccinia psidii. The sequence goes on along the minus strand of JALGQZ010000001.1, from coordinate 73,053,315 downwards.
TTGGCCAATGCACCATTATTATTGATGCCAGACTGGAAACTTCCTTTCAAGCTGTATATTGATGCATGTGGTGAAGGTTTAGGAGCTGCTCTTCATCAAGTTCAAATTGTCAATGAAAAGCCTTATGAGGGTCCAATTTGTTTTATTTCAAGACAAATTAAACCTACTGAGGCCAGATATGGAGCTAGCCAAATGGAGTGCCTTTGCCTTGTTTGGGCTCTGGAAAAACTTCATTACTATATTGATGGTAGTGTGTTTGAAGTAATTACTGATTGTAATGCAGTAAAATCACTTCTTAACATGAAAACTCCAAACAGACACATGTTAAGATGGCAAATTGCTATACAGGAGTATAGAGGCAATATGACCATAGTAAATAAAGCTGGAAATATTCATAAGAATGCTGATGGCTTAAGTAGATGGGAATTACCCAATACACCTGAAAATCCTGCCTATGTTCCTACAAGTGCAGAACCTCAAATCCCAATTGAAGGAATTAACATCACAGATGTGGGAACAGAATTCTTTGAGGAAGTTAGAGAAAGCTATAAGCAAGATGAAAATTGCCATATACTTAGTGCTCTACTTGAAAAACATTGCAAAGATGCAGCATTGGCTAATTCTCTGGATGATATTTGGAAAACATCTTATGATAATGGAAGATTCCATTTGTTTGATGGTATACTATATCATAGATCTAAACACACATGTGTCATGGTCCTATGTAGTAGAATGTTGATTAACACAATACTACTAGAATGCCATGATAAAATTTATTCTGGACATCTGTCTGAAGACAGAACAATGGAAAGAATTAAGACATGTGCCTGGTGGCCATCTTGAAGAAAAGATGTCATTGAGTACTGTCATAGTTGTGATAGATGCCAGAAAGCCAATAAATCTACTGGTCAAAGATTTGGTCTGATGATCCATATCCAAGAACCAAGTACCCCATGGGAAGTGGTTCACATGGATTGGGTAACTGCATTACCACCTGGAGGTGATAAAAGCTACAATGCATGTCTTCTTATCGTAGACAGATAGAGCAAAACACCAATCTTTTTACCATGTCATAAAGATGACACAGCTATGGATACAGCTCTTTTGATCTGGAATAGAGTAATATCCCATACTGGTCTCTTTAAAAACATCATTAGTGACAGAGACCCAAAATTTACATCAGCCTTATGGACTAATTTACATAGGATTTTGGGTACATAACTATCATTCTCAACAGCATACCATCCACAAACAGATGGGTTGGCTGAAAGAATGATTCAAACCCTTGAGGACATGATCAGAAGATTTTGTGCTTATGGCCTGGAGTTTAAATATTCTGATGGATCTACCCATGATTGGTGTACTCTTATACCAGAATTGGAATTAGCCTATGAGACCTCCATCCATGCTTTAACAGGCAAGACCCCTGCAATGTTGGAAAAAGGATGGAACCCCAAACTTCCAATTGATACTTTGAAGAAAGATCTGGTTGACATTAATCCAACTGCTTCAAGCTTTAAGCTATTTCTTGATAAAGTGAGACATCATGCAAGTCAAAGCATGAATGATGCCTTTGAATATGCTAAGCAGAAATGGGATAAAAGTAATAAAACCCCAGAATTCAAAGTAGGGGACTTAATACTAGTTTCAACCTTGAACTTTGATAATATTAAAGGTCCAAAGAAATTGAAAGACTCCTTTGCAGGACCATTTATTATTAAAGCCCTTCATGGGACAAATGCAGTACAAGTAGAACTGTCAGGAGAACTGGAAAATAAAAATCCAACTTTCCCTGTCAGTCTAGTAAAGAATTACACTTCAAGTGATAAGGAATTATTTTCTTTGAGAAATGGAACACCCTTGGAAGTACCCCCACTAGATCAAAGTGGGGAGAAAAGGTACTAAAAGTCTTGAAAGAAAGAAGACTTAGGGGAAAAAATGAAAGGGAATACTTAGTCAGGTATAAAAATCCACAACATGAAGATGAATGGATTGTAGAAAGCAAAATACCTGATTCCCAAACCTTTCTCAGAAGATTCAGACATGAGAGAAGACCAATTGCTCAATGAAAAGTTTGAATTGTGTGCTTTAAATACTTAAAAAAAAGTATAAGTAGAGAGGTTGGACAGTGGATTATACCCCCCAAATAACTTGGGAATATACTACAAGAGAAAAATTGTAGTACAATTTTTTTTTGGTGGTAGGGAATGTGAGCCTGTGAGGTATGTATAACATACCCATAAGGCCACAAATGATTTTATAAACAGTTAATTTTGTCTTAAACAGACTTTTTAGTTGAAATTAAAATAAAAAATAACAAAAAATAATTATAACTTTTTTTTGCATAAACAAAGTTAAAAATAGGGTGTTGGTAAAAACACGTAAGCTTTTAGTAAAAACACGTAAGCCCTTACGTGTTTTTACTAAAAATGTTAAGGCCAAAAATGACAATAATCATGCCATTTATGGAATTTTTAAGGCTATAAATGCCATCAAAAATGCCATTTATGGAATTGGTAAGGCTATAAATGACATTAATAATTCCATAAATGGCATTAATGGCCTTAAAAATGCCATTCATGGCATTGTTAATGTCATTTATAGCCTTAAAATTTCCATAAATGGCATTGTTAATGTCATTTGTGGCCTTAACAATGCCATAAATGGCATTATAAATGCAATAAATGGCATTAACAATTCCATTGATGGAATTAATAATGCCCTTTATTGCATTTACAATGCCATTAATGGCCTTAAAAATGCCATAAATAGGCATATTTCATTTAAAAACCACCCCTTATGTCTTTTTAACATATAATTACGTGTTTTTACCATAAATTGGTAAAAACACGTAAGGGCTTACGTGTTTTTACTAAAATCTTACGTGTGTTTACCAACACCCTAAAAATATTATGTCATTTTTGGATTCTACACCAAAAATGAGCTAGGGTACATCCATAAGGTGTTATACCCAAAGACACTTATCTCTTGTGTTATTAGAAGATTTAAAAATCTCACAGTACTAATGTAACTTTTTTAACATTTTTTTTAAATTGTTAAATTTAAGCTTAAATAAGCTTGAATTTAAAGTTTCATAAGATTAATGCAAACTTACCACAATTTTAGTTAAAATTGAGGTGTGGTGTATATTTACTGAATTGGCTAAGGATTTGCCATACAGAATGTAAATCCTGCGTGAGCTGAATTTAAAAGGGTTTAAAGCCATACCATGGCTTTAAATAAATAAAAGGGCAAAATCCACTCAAAAAGGTGGGACAAAGGGAAAAGACCAAATAGAGCTGGGGTACCCAGCTTTTTGGATCTTGAAGGATTCAATTAAGGTTGTCCACCTGTATTGGAGGATTTTCAACCTTATCTAGACTTTAAGATTAGACTTTGATCCAACCTTAAGGTTTAAACTGGTTTTATCCCAATTTGGACAGGAATTTCAAGCTGCCAAAGGGTAAATCCCAATATGCAGGCTTGAAATCAAGGTTTTAAGAACTGTCAAAGCTTAATCAAGCTTAAAAATTTAAAGCTACAAGCATTAAAACCTTATCAAAAGCTAAGGTTTGGTGTGTATTGCTATCTTACATGGAAAAATAGCAATAACTTCAGAAATTCATTCAAAATCCAATTCTTAATGGATTTGCTTGAAAATTTCACACAGATTAGAAATTAATATTATATAAATATAAATTAAATTCTAAGTATCTTTTATAAATAAATTGCCTGGGTAATTAGCCTGGAAATTTACTCTTTTAATTAAGCTCAAAGAAAATTATGATTTCTTTAAAAATTAATTAAAAATTGAGTTTGAGAGATTTCTGCTTGAAACTCTATTCTTAAGTTGTTCATGTGATGAAATGTAATATAAATAAGTTGCTTTATATTGAAAACCTAAAATAATTAGTTTAAATGAGGATTAAAGTTACATGGAGTTAAGAATAACACTGGTAACTTTAAATTGGAATTAAAAACAAGTTGCCTTAAGTTAAGAACTTTGTTTTTAAGTATGATTTTTCAGTTTTGACCTGAGCACGCCCTCTATATTCATTATGAATCATGAGAGCTGCTCTGAAGACATAAAAAGAGTCTTTTCATCACTGTTTTTGTCCATCATTCATTATCAATCCAATCATATTAGAAATTTAAACAGGTGAAGTCTTATTATTTAAAAAATCTTATTATTAAAGTAATTCTTAAGTTATTTTATTCTTTATTAATTGTAAATTAAGGAATTGAAATCATATAATTCAGATTATTGTTGTAATAATCAATAATATATTTTATATTATAAAATTATCATCTTAAATATCTTTTAAAATCCACAAATTCCTCTTAAAAACTCTTTAATCATAATTTTTATTATAAAAAGTTGTTTTATCTTTAAAAATATTGATTTTTGGCGTGTTTTTAACTTATAATTATTATTTAATATAATTACTGTTGCTGTTTGACTTGTTGTATTAAACAAATATTATAAGTAAGTTTTCTTTAAAGTTCTATATCTTTTTTTATCTACGTATTAGTTTTTTGATATAGAATTTTTATTCTATAAGAATGATTTCTGCACAGTGTGTGTTATAATTCTTTTATAAATAATATTTACATTATTTATATGGTTAATATTCATATTTCCACATGTAATTGTCTCATTAAGGGCTTTACACTTCTTATTGTTATAACTGTCAGTGACTATAACAATAATAGAATAATAATTATTTTTTATTATTACTATATTTTTATAATAAGAATTAAATTCATTTTTTTATATAATCATTTTTAATAGTTATATTTAAATTTGTGGTTATAATATTTTGCTATATTATATATTTATACTGAGGACAGTCATAGTACTCTTGATTTTGCTACTATTATCAAGAGTTTCATAGACAAACCTTACAATATTAGTGAGTGATTTATTTTTAATTATTAAAGTTTTTCTCTAAAAATAGTTTTCTTCAAGAATTACCATTATAATTATTCTTGAAAAAGATAATTATATATTAAAATCATTTTATTATTTTAATAAAAGAAATTTTATTATTAAAATCTTCTTGTAATTGATTCTTGTAGACAATTACTTTCTCACTGTTAAAATCACTAGTAGTGTTTAACACGTGAAAGAAATAATTCTTTAATTATTTAATTGTGGTTATAATAACAGTTTGTTATTATTTTCATAAGAACAGTCATAGTACTGTTGATTAATAGTAATATTATCACCAGTTTCATAGACAAATCTCATATTTGGGGGCCTGGCCGTGTTTTTAGAACCTTGTACCCTTAATTAATATATTTTTTAAGTTCTGTAATATATTAAGTTAATAATTTTTTTCTTTCATTTTAAAGTTAAAGTAATTCTTATTTTTGAAATTGTTTTGGAAATCTTTTTCATTGAGGAATTTGGTTTAATTTTGTACTGTTTTTTCACGTGGCTTTTTCAGATCCAAAAACTTATAAAATTATTCTTTGAGTTAGTCTGAATTGATTTTCATTCAAAATCTTAAATTTTAATTTTTTTTCTGTAAAAAGAATAATTTTTTTAATATTAAAGATATAAAACTTTTAAAAAATCTTTAAAAATATTTTAAAAAAGTATAAAAAATGATTTTTTCTCTTTTAATCAATTTTTAGTGTCTTTAATCAAATACTGTGCAGCTGGCAACAGACTCAGTAAGAGATATATCACTAGTCCAGAATCTTCAGAAGCAGAATCTGAAGACAGTATTGAGGTGCAAATTGCTAAAAGAGGCACCTTATTTAACTCAGAAAAGGCTAAATTACCACCAAAAGGTGTGTATTTTATCTTATATCTCACCTTTTATCTTTAAATTGATGTGAAAATGGTGCATACCAGAAATGGAAGCAACTATTCAGTCCAACCAGATGGATGTGGACAAGGAAGAGTCAAGACCAAATCCAGAAGTGCCAAGTCTTCCACAAGAAAGACACATTTGGAGGATGCCAGAGTTGCCCTCCATTCCCCAAGGTCTGTACCCACAGATTTTGACGTGAATTCTGAGCCTGAACTGATTCATGACAATATTCCCAGGGCTGAACCATTTTAAAGTGGCAGCAATAGAAATATATCAATTCCAGTACAAAAACTGGTTCAGAGCAGCCAAACAAGAGGAGTGGGAAATATGCCCAAGCCTTTGGCAGGGGGCCATGAACTCCTACTTACACATCAAGAGCTTTCTGGGTCAGGAGAAGACCATAGAACTCTTAGGAGGATGGAGCCCCCTTTTGTGAAAAGATAAGGTCAAAAAGATAAAGAATTGATTGAAGAACCAAAGTCTTTTATCCATAGACCAGAAGAAGGAACTGGAAATGACTCCAGCTTTGGAGACAGAAGCCCCAGTGGCATCTACCAGCTTCAAACCAGCTCCAGAAGTGTCCAAAGACAAGCCCAAAGGACCTCAGAAGAAGCAGATAGGTCCCAAGAACCATCAATGAAAGGGCAAAGGCAAAGCCAATTGGCACAGACCTTACCCACAAGGATACAGGATCCCCAAATTGGAGCCTTAAGCCGTGGACAGTGTATTCAATATGGCCAGAACTCTCATGGAATTCACAGCCAAGGAGCAGGAAAGGATTAACAGGAATTTTTCACGCAAATAAATCATGTACAAAGAGCTATTAATGTAGAAATTGGTAAACTTGATTCAAAGTTAACTAAAATAACATTGGATATTAATGACTTGAAAAACATGACAAGAAATATACTGAATGGTATGAAATAACAAATGCCAAATTTGATTCAATTATCAATGCTTGTAGCAGAATCGAGAGTACATGTCAGATTCAGAATGATGAAATGGAAGATCTTTCTATTTTTGAAATGAATGATCAATTTAAAACTCTACAAGACCATGTCTTAAAGATAGTTGAGAATACCAATCAATTTGCTACACATTTGGCAAAAAGTGACAGTGAAAGGCAGAAGTTAAAGAATGAAATCATTGCAAATGTAGAACAAATTCATAAGAATTATGAACCACATATGCCAAGACATGCTACACCCTTGACTGAAGAAGAACTTTCTGTTAAAGGAAGTTTTACCCCACTTTTAGGAGAAAATGTTGTCTCTGTCAAAGATATTCCCAAATTAGAAGAATGGACAAAATTCTCTGGTGAAGGAGAATATAACCATATTGAGTTCATCAGGACTATTGATATATTACAGGAAGACTTTAATATACCTGATGAAATCATAGTAGGGAAATTACACTCTCTGTTTACCAGAACTGCAAAGATATGGTATTACAAAATGAGAATGGATCATGGTAAACATGATTGGTCTTGGTGGAAATCTGAAGTTATTACTAAATGGGCCAACAATTCTTGGAGGCTTAAGATGGAAAATGTTTTTGAAAGTGCCATTTTTAACTCAGAGAAAGATAAACCACTTACTTGGTTCTTCAAGCAAAAGGACAGATTATCTGTCTTACAGCCAGATATATCTGACACTATGATTAATATGAAGATATTAAGGAAGTGTGGAGGAGAACTGGAACATGCTATCAAAAGCAGATGTGTAGAACCCTGTTCAACAGAGGACTACATTAATGCAATGGAAGATATCATTACCAGAACAAGGATTGGTAAAACTTGGACTAAGATCCCTATGGAATCCAAGATGGTACCAAAGATTCCCAGAGAAGATAAAAGACCAGAAAGACCTGCCTTGAAGTGTCATAAATGTGGAAGTACTTCAAATTTAGCAAAAAATTGCACCAAAAAAGACAAAAATCAATGAAGTTCAAGTCATTGAAGAAATTCAGTGTACTGAAGAGAAAGAGGAGTCTGATCAGGATTCTGCAGTCTCTGAGGATACACCAGTGGAGGACTATCCCATTGGAAATATTACAGCTTTCTTTGAGGTCAAAGAAGTCCATACCCACTTGCCACAGTACAGTGAGGAGTTCTGAAACCTGATCAATATCCAAGTTGCCAGAATGTGTAAAACAAAACCTGCTAGAGGAAAGGGTTTGTGAGCCTTAGAGGTAATTTCATATACCCAAAAGACCACAAATACAAAAATAACATATTAATAAAAATAAAATAAATTTATTTATATTATTAAAATAAAAATCAAAATATAAATATAAAATTATATTAAAAACAAAAAATTAATTACAATTTAAAAATAAAAATACATTAAATTTTGTAAATATAAAATTACATTTATACTTGAAAAAATTAAGTAAAAATGAAATTTTAACAAAATTGTGAAAAAATAAATAAATTTGGAAAAAAGTTAAAGAAAAATTATTATAACTTTTTATTCAATAAATAAACAAATAAAAATTATTTGACCATTGGATTCCTCATAAAAAATCAGGTGGGGTCACCTCTGAGTGAAATTTTTGTAACTCAACTCTAAATAAGCTTAAATTAAGTCTTTAGTATTTTCAATACAAAAGTTGAAAATCCTCAAAACCTTAATTTAATTCACACCACATGTGGTGTTAACCATCAATTTTTGTGTTAAAATTGAGGTGTTGTGTTTAGTTTAGAAGTTATGAGGAATTGAAGTATTTTCAATTGAATTCAATTGAAATGTCAAAATGTGTGCATGTATTACATAAGTGAACTTTGATTTACATATGAGGTGTCAATTATTACTGTATTGTACTGTACAATTGAATTGAATTACATATGTAAATTATAAGTATAATACATGATGAGGAATTAAAGGAAAAATAAATTGGAAAGATTAAATTTGGGGGGGGGGAAAGGAACTCCAGCTCTAAGGGGGAGCTAGACCCCCAAAATCCTTGCTGACAGGCGTGGGATGTCAAAATTCACGCAAAAGTTTATCACTTTTGGCCTGGAATTGAGTTACAGGGTCTGTGGACTCAATTGATGATGAGGTTTTGATACCAACTGGGGTAGTTTTATCTGTTGCCAAGAGGGTAAAACTACCCTTAAGCTAAAACAATCATAGTAAAAACAGTTTTAACTGGTTTCTATGCCTCTGACACACATTCTGACGTGTTTTGAAGGCTCTAGGCCTGGTATTGCTATAGTAATGGCTGATTTAAGGGTCTAAAATGGCTAAAAATGGCTTAAACCAGGCCTTTTTGGTCTAAACCAGGGTTCAATGATGCCATAATTGGCTTTTCTGTTGTCAGACTGTTTTTCACGACTGACAAGAGTAAATTTTACTTTTGGAGTAAGAGAATTGATGGCTATAAAAGAATGTCTTCTTTGCCCCACTTTTCTCTTCATGTTAGAATCTTTTCCTTTGATAATTAGTTTACACATTGTTAAACCAATCAAATAAAGATTCCAACCACCTTTCTTATATCATTTTAAACCTTTTAACCACGTGAAAAAATCATTATAATCATTGTTTGTGACTCTTATAATCATTTTTACCCCTGAACCACCCCAAAAGTGAATTAAAGCATCTTTCATCACTGTAAACTTTGTCACTTTGTTTCCAAATTCACTCTGGTCACTTTTGGGCGTGTTTTCTCTTTAATATTCTTTTTAAAGACTTTGTTCTTCAATTAATTGCTTGAATTTCTTTGCTCAATTAATTCCAATTGAAATTGCTCTTGAAGGAATTTCTTTTGTAGCCTTAAAATATCTCTTGTAGAGCATTTTTTGGATAAATTTTCATTGTTGGTAAAACAATAAATTTTTATAATATTATTGTTTTATACTAATAAAGTTATAAACAATAAAATTGGCGTGTTTTCTCTTAAAAATAATATTCTTTACTATTTTTAATTGATTTTTACCTTATACAAATTTTGAGGACAGGAAAAGTACTTGATTTTTAATCAAAGTTTCATATCCACACCTTACAGGGTTACACTGCTGGAGAATCCTGTATCACATCAGTTTTGATGGGTGATATTGAAGCCAAAGTAAATTTGGATACAGGGGCATTCTGCACTTGTGTAAGCAAAGATTATCTCCAAATTATACTTCCTGAATGGAAAAACCATCTATTACCAATAGAAGGTGCGCAATTTAGTAGTGCTAGTAACAATATGTACCCCTTGGGTATATTAAACACTAATCTTGTATTTACACACCCAGCAGGAAGTGTGAGGATGAAAACTGAGATTGTGGTAATGGATAATTGTACATCTCAGAACATCATTCTTGGAAATGATTACTTGAATATTTATGGTATTGACATCAATAAACATAAAGACAGATATTTCACAATTGGGGATAACAAAAGACAGAAATTTGCTTTTTCCAATATGCCAAAACAAATATCTGTGGTATCTTCTGTCAAGGATACTTATAAAGATGAATTTGTGCCTAATAAACTTGTTGAAGCACAAATTAATCCATCATTAACACCAAAAATGAGGAATGAACTTATTAATGTGTTATACACATACAATAATGCATTTGCCTCTGATAATGAACCCTCAGGTGCTATAAGGGGACATGAAGTTGATATTACTCTTAATATTGACAGACCATATCCTCCAGTACTTAGAAGACCAGCTTATTCAGCCAGTCCCATAGCTAGAGAAGCCTTGGAAAAACATATCCAAGAGTTAATCCAGCTTGGTGTACTAAGGAAAGTAGGCCATAATGAGGAAGTTGAAGTAACAACACCTGTTATTATTGCCTGGCATAATGATAAGTCAAGAATGGTTGGAGATTTCAGAGCATTGAACACCTACATAGTTCCAGATAGGTATCCAATCCCTAGAATGCAAGGAACCTTGACTCAATTATCTAAAGCCAAGTATATAACATCAATGGATGCATTGAAAGGCTTTCATCAAAACGTTTTGACGCCCAAAGCTAAGAAATTACTTAGAATTATCACTCACTGTGGTATTTATGAGTATCTTACAATGCCATTTGGCATTAAAAATGCCCCGTCCCATTATCAAAGAATGATCAATACCATCTTTCCCATAGAATTTTCTGAAGGATGGCTTATCATTTATATTGATGATATTATCATATGTTCTGATTCTTGGTCCTTACACCTTGAAAGACTTGCAAGAGTACTTCACAAGGTTGCAGAAGTGAATATGAAGATTTCACCCAAGAAATGAAACTTTGGCTTTGAAGAACTTATATCTTTAGGATATATTGTTTCTGGTTTAAGCTTGGGTATTGACAAACACAAAGTAGAAGCAGTGTTACTTAAGCCAATACCCCAGAATAAAAAAGAAATGATGTCTTTTCTTGGGTTTTCCAGTTATTATAGGCAACACTTAAGAGACTTTGCAATTCTAGCTAAGTCACTTTATAGAATCTGTGATCAACAGACTGTATTTGAAATGAGACAGGAGAGAATTAAAGCTTATGAGAAGATAAGGAGAGCTCTTACAGAAGCACCTTTACTCCTCATGCCTGACTGGAATATTCCTTTTAAATTTTACATTGATGCATGTGGAGATGGATTAGGGGCTGCCCTACATCAAGGGCAAATTATTGATGACAAACCTACAGAGGGACCAGTTTGTTTTATATCAAGACAAATCAAACCAACAGAAGCCAGATATGGTGCAAGCCAAATGGAATGCTTATGCTTGGTATGGGCACTTGAGAAATTACGCTATTATCTTGATGGCAGTGTTTTTGAAGTAATAAATGACTGTAACTCAGTAAATAACTTCTTAACATGAAAACTCCCAACAGACATATGTTGAGATGGCAAATAGCCATTCAAGAATATAGAGGAAACATGACTATAGTCCACAAGGCAGGAAACATTCACAAGAATGCTGATGGACTTAGCAGGTGGGCATTAGCCAACACTCCTGATAACCCAGCTTATGTACCTTTGGAGGCTGAACCACAGATTACAATTGAGGGGATTAACATAACTGATATTGGGACTGAATTCTTTGAAGAGGTCAGAGAATCTTATAAACAGGACAAGAATTGACATATCTTGACTTCCTTATTAGATAAAGACTTCAAAGATACATCTTTGGTCAATGCACATGATGAAGTTTGGAGGAATTCCTATTCTGAAGGAAGATTTCACTTGTTTGATGGGATTATTTACCACAGAACCAAACATTCTTGTGTAATGACATTATGTAGCAGATTGCTTATTAGTACCATTCTTCATGAATGCCATGATAGCATCTACTCTGGACACCTTTCAGAAGACAGAACACTTGAAAAAGTGAAGAACTGTGCATGGTGGCCATCTTGGAGAAAAGAAACCATTGAATATTGCCATACCTGTGACAGATGTCAAAAAGCAAACAGGAGTACAGGCAAGAAATTTGTACTTATGATCCATATTCAAGAACCAAAATCCCCTTGGGAAGTTGTTCACATGGATTGGGTCACAGCCCTTCCTCCAAGTGGTGACAAAAGCTATAATGCTTGTTCAATCATTGTAGACAGATATAGCAAGACTCCCATATTCTTACCATGTCATAAAGATGACACTGCTATGGATACAGCTCTTCTTCTATGGAGTAGAGTTATTTATCATACAGGATTATTCAAGAATATGATAAGTGACAGAGATCCCAAGTTCACATCTGCACTTTGAACCAATCTTCATAGATTATTTGGGACTAAGCTATCATTCTCTACAGCATATCTAATGGGAAAGTGAGAAATCCCATGTTACATATACACTAAGAATAGTGTTATGCAAGTTTTGAGCACTTAATATCATGGTATTCGTGCATGCACTTTTGGTACACCCATAGTGGATATCTCACTTGAAGCTTAAAATTCTATTTTAACTTAGAAAATAGGCAAGGGGACAAAAGACATCAAAGAGAGCCAGGGTACCCAACTTCTGAGGCCTCTGAGGCGTGGACAGCTCCAGGGCTTGGATCCATGGATGATCTTGGCCCAATTGGTAAACAAAACCTTTTGGGAACTTGGTTACCATGTTACAACTACAGTAAATCTTAAGAAAATAGCAAATAACCTGCTATTTTGACGTGCCAAGGAGGTAAAAAGCTACTTAGACTGCTGTAACCATGTCAATTCTTAATGATTTTCCCTGAATAAACCCCAAAAGAGTAATTAAAACCCTTTTTGTACTTGTATCCATTGATTTACCTCATAGCAACCTGTGAAACACTGATATTCACAATTCTATGTAGAAATGAGGTAACAACTTCAAAAATCCATTAAAAATACAATTCTTAATGAATCTTTCTGAAACTTTCAGGAATAATGGAGAACTGTATTACCTATGGGTCAATCAAAAAGAATTACAGTTTTATTAGTAAAATTAAAGGTTTTCCTTACAGTCCATTTTTGACTATTCTACATTAAACACTGAATCTTCAAAAATTCACAGTAATTACAACCTGTGATAAAATTGGCAATAACGTTGATAGCTTTGAGAAATCAATGATTATTTTGGAATAAAGGAAGATTTACAGATGTAATTCCTTTGATTCTTAACCATATTGGGGTTGGTAGTCACGTAAAAGCATCAATTAAATCATTATGATAATCTTATGTGACAACAGATGATGCAATCAATAATCCAAAAGGGGTTATTGTTTTTGCACACACTGGTTTTTTAGTTTGCTCCATGGCACGCCTCTGTGAGCTATTGTTGACTTAAAAGCGGCCTCTTCTTGCTGTTTTTTCCACATCATCATCGTCTTATTATCATTTGAATCATTCTTACCAACAAGTAAGTATTAGATATAGCTATTCTTAAGTGTTTTAAACCTTTCATAATCAATCAGAAAGACGTGAAATCATAGAGTCCAACTATATATTGTTGTAATACTGTTATAAATTCATTTTGATCCTGAAAATCCACAATTCCACGTCAAATCTCACTATCTTATCTTTCAATAAGTTCTTTGGAATATTAGTGAGTGATTTATTTTTAATTCTTAAATTTTTTCTCTAAAATGAGTTTTCTTCAAGAATTACCATTATAATTATTCTTGCAAAAGATAATTATATATTAAAATAATTTTATTATTTTAATAAAAGAAGTTTTATTATTAAAATCTTCTTGTAATTGATTCTTGTAGACAATTACTTTCTCACCGTTAAAATCACTAGTAGTGTTTAACACGTGAAAGAAATAATTCTTTAATTATTTAATTGTGGTTATAATAACAGTCATAGTACTGTTGATTAATAGTAATATTATCATCAGTTTCCTAGACAAATCTTACAAATGGTGTGAAAAGGCTGGCAGACCTTTTCATATAGAGGAAGTGAAGAGTTTTCACTCTCAAGGACAGGCTAGTGGTTTGCAAAGGGCTTGTATAGCCTGTATTGGGCTCAGATGTAGTTTTGAAACTGTATCTGGGCAGTTTTCACCAATACAGGGTGCAAATGTTCATCTGGGGACCACACATCCTGATTCTGACACGTATGACACGTAGAATGCTGTACTGTAAGATGTGTCTATGAAACTGATGATAATATTGCTATTAATCAACAGTACTATGATTGTTCTTATGAAATATAATAACAAAGTGTTATTATAACCACAATTAAGTAATTAAAGAATTATTTCTTTCACGTGTTAAACACTACTAGTGATTTTAACAGTGAGCAAGTAATTGTCTACAAGAATGAATTACAAGAAGATTTTAATAATAAAACTTCTTTTATTAAAATAATAAAATTATTTTAATATATAATTATCTTTTGCAAGAATAATTATAATGGTAATTCTTGAAGAAAACTCATTTTAGAGAAAAAATTTAAGAATTAAAAATAAATCACTCACTAATATTCCAAAGAACTTATTGAAAGATAAGATAGTGAGATTTGACGTGGAATTGTGGATTTTAAGGATCAAAATGAATTTATAACAGTATTACAACAATATATAGTTGGACTCTATGATTTCACGTCTTTCTGATTGATTATGAAAGGTTTAAAACACTTAAGAATAGCTATAACTAATACTTACTTGTTGGTAATAATGATTTAAATGATATTAAGATGATGATGATGTGGAAAAAACAGCAAGAAGAGGCCTCTTTTAAGTCAACAACAGCTCACAGAGGCTTTCCATGGCGCAAACTGAAAAACCAGTGAGTGGGAAAACAATAAACCCTTTTTTATTATTGATTGTATCATCTGTTGTCATGTAAGATTATCATAATGATTTAATTGATGCTTTTACGTGACTACCAACCCCAATATGGTTAAAAATCAAAGGAGTTACATCTGTAAATCTTCTTTTATTCCAAAATAATCATTGATTTCTCAAAGCTATCAACGTTATTGCCAATTTCATCACAGGTTGTAATTACTGTGAATTTTTGAAGATTCAGTGTTTAATGTAGAATAGTCAAAGATGGACTGTAAGTAAAACTTTGAATTTTACTAGTAGAACTGTAATTATTTTTGGTTGTACCATAGATAATTAAGTTCTTCATCGGTCCTTAAAGTGTCAGAAGGATCCATTACGAATTGTATTTTTAATGAATTTTTGAAGTTTTTACCTCATTTCTACGTAGAATTGCAAATATCAGTGTTTAACTGGTTGCCATGAGGTATATTGAAGGATAAAAGTCAAAAAAGGGTTTTAATTACTCTTTTGGGGTTTATCCATGGGAAATCATTAAGAATTGACATGGTTACAGCAGTCTAAGTAGCTTTTTACCTCCTTGGCACGTCAAAATAGCAGGTTATTTGCTATTTTCTTAAGATTTACTGTAGTTGTAACATGGTAACCAAGTTCCCAAAAGGTTTTGTTTACCAATTGGGCCAAGATCAGCCATGGATCCAAGCCCTGGAGCTGTCCACGCCTCAGAGGCCTCAGAAGTTGGGTACCCTGGCTCTCTTTGATGTCTTTTGTCCCCTTGCCTATTTTCTATGTTAAAATAGAATTTTAAGCTTCAAGTGAGATATCCACTATGGGTGTACCAAAAGTGCATGCACCAATACCATAATATTAAGTGCTCAAAACATGCATAACACTATTCTTAGTGTGTATGTAATATGGGATTTCTCACATCCCCATTATTTTGGCGTGAAATAGAGAGAAACAAAAATTTTCACAGATCTTTTATGTGGTATTGAAGTATTTTCCATATTACCACCTCAAAGAGTTAATATGAGCTTATCTACTCTATGGAGCTACCCTAGGTGAATTTTTGTGTAGAATCCAAATCTGGCCTTAAGTCCATGGATTTACTTACTCAATCAAAAGCTATTCATCTTTTTTGAAATCAAAAATTATGAATTTTGGACATATGCATGACTTATGAGTTATGCATAATTCAAAATTTATTTTTAAGATAATTGTGGCCTATTGGGGTATGTAAAATATACCTCAAGGCTCACATGTACAGAATCTGTATGGGACCCCAGTATTGATTGAACTATGAGGTATTGAAGTAAAACAAGCTTCTTTGTCTTTTTGACACCAAACAATCATTCTTATGGGATATTATCCCATGGTAAGGCTGTATTGGCCAAACTGTGGGATTTTGACCTTAAAACAGCCATATATTTGTCAGTCTTTGAGATATCAACCTCAAAATTGGTTTAGTGTTTATCCCTGTATGTTCTCTACACAATGGTATATTATTATATGTGGTTATCATAAAATATGGCAAAGCTATGCTATGTACAAGAATTTTACACATATGTGTGTTTTAGGCAAAAACCTGTATTGGGCTTCTTAGACTTATACCTTTTTTTCCAGATGGGATATGGGGAAAGTAATGGCACAATCAGATAGCCCTGATTCTGCTCTTTTCAAAAAAGCCTTACTTTAAGTATCTCACAGTAAAACTGTAGAAGTTAGATGAGAGGTGAATATTTTATTCACCCTTATTTGGCCTGAATTTGACCATACCTTCTGTAATATTGGTTCTAGCTCAGTTTGGCTGGTACCATTGCATAATCCTGACCTAGAAAGCCTCATTTTGAATACCCATTTTATGGGGTTAAGCTTCTTTCTCTGTATTTCAGATGAGAGGTGAAAATTAAGGTTTACTCTCAGCAGCAACTTTGAGCAGGAATAACTTTGTTATTCTTTGTCCTATGATGATGGGACTTGTATATTTGGAAAGAAGTGAGTTTCCCCTTTCTTTTGATACCTTTTGAGCTGATTTGCCTCAGCTCCATGTTATGGTGGTATCTTGGCTTTACCATTGGTTTATGGTATTTGGCTGTCATGCTTGTGCTCTGGTTTTGAGTCACAGGGTGAGTGTATAATATAGCTTCAAAATGATAATAAAAGCTATAGCTCTGAGTGTGACATGAAATTAATGATGATATTAAATTGAGAATATGAGTAAAAGGGTTATACTAAAATAATTTAGTGATGGTGAGTGCTGCTGATAGCCCTGGGTGCAGTGTTTGCCTGTTGGTTTACAATAACAAACCCTACAATAATTACAACTTAGAATTGTAAACTTTTAAATTGTAATGTTAACACTTATTTCAAGAAGTCATACCACGCAAGAATATTAAGAAAAGGATGCTGGATTAGCATTCTGGTGAGGAAATGCCTCCTTTTATCTTGTTCTGGGGTAGTGGGAGGTTGTTTACCTCTCTACACAACCACAGAGTAAAACCTTTAACTACTCTGGACTGGTTTGTGGCTCTACATACTCAATACAGACTGGTATTGGGTTGAAATGTGGTTTTAGAACCACAAGTTGCCATTCTTACCCTATACAGGGTGGAAGCCTTGATCAATGAAGTTCACTGGTGGGTTCTGGTGCTTCTGACGCTTCAGAAGCTGTACAGAACCTGTATAGACCCCTGTATTTGACTGTACTATGAGGTAGTGAAGTAAAAACAAGCTTCTTTGTCTGTTTGACACCTCATAATCATACTTATGGGTTATTATCCAACAGTAAAGCTGTATTGGTCCAATTGTGGGACTTTGAACTTAAAACTGCTATAAATTTGTCAGTTTTCAAGATATTGAGCTCGAAGTTGGGTTGTTGTGTATCCCTGACTGAGATATACACAATGGTACCTCATTTGACATGGTTGAAATTAAATATGACAAAGTTATGCCATGTTGAATTTTAGCTATCCAGATATATGATTATCTTGAAATATGTATGGAGCTTGTTTGCCCCATAACCTATGTTCTAGATGAGCCATGGAGAAATGGATGGCACCATCAAATAGCCATGATTATTCTCTTTCCAAAGAGACCCCACTTTAAGTATCTCACACTAGAATTGTAGAAGTTAGATGAGAGGTTAATATTTTGTCCACCCTTATTTGACCTTATTTTGGCCAAAGCTTCTGTACTTTTGGTGTTAGCTGAATTTGGCTAGTACCATCCAATAGCCCTGACTTAGAGCTTTGATTTGAATACCCAATTTCTGGGCTTAAGCCTCTTCCTCTGGATTTCAGATGAGAGATGAAAATTGAGGTTTATGCTCAGCAACAGCTTTGAGCAGGAATAACTTTGTTATTCCTTGTCCTATGATTATGGGACATTTATATTTGGAATCTGGCGGGTCTCCTCTTTCTTTTGATAAATTTTGAGCTCATTTCGCTCAGCTCCATGTCTTGGTGGTATCTTAGCTTTACCATTGGTTTATGGTATTTGGCTGTCACGCTTGTACTCTGGTTTTGAGTCACAGGCTGACAGTGACAAAGCTAATGGTTATGAAAGATCATTTAATTCACTTATGGGGTGGCCCAAGGGTAAAAATGATTATAAGAGTTACAAACAATGCTTATAATAATTTTTTGATGTGGTTAAATGGTTGAAAATGATTTATAAAGGTTTGTTGGAATATTTTATGGATTGGTTTAACAGTGTTTGAGCTAATTATAAAAAGAAAAGATTGTGACATGAAGAGAAAAGTGGGGAAAAGATGAAATTATTTTATAGCAACCAGTTTTCTTACCCCAAAAGTATTATTAACTCTTGTCAGTCGTGGGAAACAATCTGACAACAGAAAAGCCAATTATGGTATCATTGAGCCCTGGCTTAGACCAAAAAGGGCTGTTTTTAGCTTTTTTTGCTATTTTCAGTCTTTCCTATAGTAATACTTGAGTTTAAGCCTTCAAAACACATCAGAATGTGTGTAAGAGACATAAAAACAAGTTAAAACTGTTTTTAAAATTATTTTTTTATGTTAAGGGTAGCTTTACCCCCTTGGGAATAGTTAAAACTGCCCTTGTTGGTATCAAAAACTCATCATCATTTGAGTCACAGACCCTGTGACTCAATTCCACACCAAAAGTGATGAAATTTTGTGGCAATTTGACATATCACGCCTGTAAGCATGAAATTTGGGGGTCTGGCTCCCTTGAAGCCAAGATTCCTATTCCCCCTCCAAAATTAATCTCTCCAATTTATTATTTTTTTGATTCCTCATCATTTTATTTACTTATAATTTACACATGCAATTCAATTGAGTTTTACAGTTACAAAGCTGTAATAATCAATGCCTCATGTAAATTACAGTCTACTTATGTAATACACACATGCAATTTGGCATTTCAATTGAAAATAATTCAATTCCTCATAACCTCTAAGCTACACACCACACCTCAATTTTAACACAAAAATTGATGGTTAACACCAAATGTGGTGCAAATTAAACTGAGGCTTTTAGGATTTCAATTTCTATACATAAAATACTAAAAACTTAATTTAAGCTTCTTCAGAGATGAGTTACAGAAATTTCACCCATTGGTATCCCCACCTCTTTTTTTATGAGGAATCCAATGGTGAACCCATTTTCTTATGTTTATTCATTGAATAAAAAGCTATAATGATTGTTATTTGAATTTTTTCCAAAAATATTTTAATTTCATTAATTTTGTTGAAAATTCATTTTTACTTAATTTTTTGAAGTAAAAATGTGTCTTCACAATTTTAAATTTGAATGTAATTTAATTTTTAAATTATAATTAACTGATCAATTTTTTTGTATAAATTTATATATATATTTTTGTTTTTATAATATGGATAAGTTTATTTCCTTTATGATTGTATCTTGTTTTGTTATTTGTAGTTTTTTGGGTATATGAAAATACCTCTAAGGCTCACAGCCAACCAGGGGGTATGCTGTGCAGCCTACCATTAAGGACTTCCTACTGTAATTTTGTAACAAAAATATTTTAAAAAACATAAGATAATGAAAACCACAAAAAAGCCCAAAAAACTGAAAAAAGTAAATAAAAAGTAAATAAAGATACAAAATTGACAGAAAGAGGATAAAAACTGCACAAAATCTTTTTAAAAAAGAAATAACCCTGTTCACCAGAGTAATAATAATCATAAAAGAAAATTAAGACCAAAACTGATAAAATATCACATTCATTCCTATTACATCAATATCCAAATATACCTTCTACAATACAACCAATAATAAGAAAATAAATAAAGAAGTGTCAATCTTTTTTTATCATGTTCTCAGAAAAATTTAATCCCCTTCTTCTAAAGTTTTATAGAATACAAAAGATCATTTCATTTTACTGTTTTTTTATTTTTCAAGAAATAAAATAAAAAACCAACATAATGAAGTAGAATTGGTGCAATGACTGATATTAAAAGAAACTCAATGTCTTCAAAAGTTCTTCAAGATTCAGGTTTTTTACCTCAACTCAAGTTTTTAGGATCAATTCCCTTGAAATCTGAAAATCTTGCTGCTAACCACTCATAAAATAAAGTCATGAAAATTAACAACATGAATGTCAGAGTAGTTCTGGTACAATTGATATAGTATAGAAATGAAGAATGATTTATTAGTATTTCAGGAGCCTCAAGAGATACCATCAGCTCTAAAATATATTTTTTCATAAGCTGAAGCATACAACACATTTTTTGAATATGTTAATGATTAAATTTATAGATTTAAGAATAAAAGATGAGTATAAATATTCCTAAAAGGTTAGAAAAAAATATAAAAACATGATAAAACAACCAATCTTCTCTACATATGATATTTTGGATTTAACAATAGTATTGAAAGCTCCGGTGATTGATAGAGGATAATTGGAAATGATTTGAATGTTTCTGTGAATTGATATTTGAATCACTTCAAACTTTCTTCAAGCAATTTTGAACTTATTTCTATGACAGCTCTCAAAATAATTTCACTCAAATTGATACTCAGAGCCAGTTTTTTGACATGAATACCAAAATAAAGAGTTCATTTCTATATATTTCATATTTTGCAAATTTGAAGAGAATTAATATTCAATTCAATTGATAAAAGAAGTATAATGACAATATCATCATAAAAATATTGATGTTTTGTTGTCATGAGTATCCAAAATTTCTTTTGCGAATATAGAAGCTCCTTGTTACACATATGCATAAAACTTAAGAAAGGGAATTTGGAAAATTATTATATTTTTCTAATTTTCATGGTTTAAAAGGATGTAAATATTGATACTGTTGACTATAGTGTTTACTGAAGAATAAGGAAGTTTATATTAATGATAAATAACCATTCAATATTAATAGTGGTTATTTTTCCATCATTCAAAGAGTATTCATTGTATGAGATTTCCCCTTTTATGTTTTAATTTGATTATTTGAATTTCTTTATTATTAATTATCCAAATATATCCAACCCATGAAGAATATGGAAAGGTTTGTGATCTTAAAAATATAAGAATTTGATGTGTGAATTCCAGAAAATATTCAAATATTAGTAATGGGAAAAAAATCAAGTAAAGTTTTTATCAAATTTGAATAATTAAGCTTTAAATTTAATGGAATAAAACCCTCTTGAGGTGATGAATGACTTTATTTATAAAATCTTTACTATATCAGTAAATTCAACTTATACTTCCTCAAATGGCATGTGTTTACTATTTCTAGCTTTAGATATATAATAGAAGGTCTCTAGAAATTAATCTTAAATACTTTATAGTATTATTTATCCCCCATCTGTCTTGAAATTATATCCTCAACAGGCTCTAATATCAAAGAATATCTTATACTAAGGTCTGGCCTTATCTCAAGTGAGTGAATACCATTACACAAATGTTTTGGAGGACTTCAATACTGAATGGGATATATACCTGATTATCAATAATTCAAAGCACAAATTTGTCAAATACAAAAGATTAGAAAATCTGAGATGATTCTAATAAAAATAATCCTATTATATCATGATATTTTATGCATTTGTAATATCAGAATTTTTGTCAAACTGAAGATTGGTAGTTTAATGAAAAAAAACTTAACCTTTCACAAAACACCAAATGTATTTTGAAAGTTTTCATATATTAGGCATAGAATTATCAAAATATCTTATTAAAAGCTTGAAATTTTGAATACTTGTGATATGTGTCAATTGAAAATTTCATTCCAATGGAAATTTCCTTGCATTGATATTGTATGATGAAATTTGAGAAATGTTTTTTATAATTTGTGAGAAATATATTATTACTTTTGTGAGCCTTGAGGTATATTTTAGAAAACCAAATAGGCCACAGTTAATACTCAAACAAGCTCTGAACTATGCTTGACCCCTCAGTCATGCATATATTCCAGATTTCTCATTTTTTATTCTAAAAAATATGAATCCCTTTTTGTGAGTAAGTAAGTCCACAGAATTAAGGCCAGATTTGGAATCTACACAAAAATTGACCTAGGTTAACTTAATGTAGTAAATAAGCTTATATTAGCTCTATGAGGTGGTAATATGGAAAATACTTAAACACCACATCATCAAAACCTTATGAAAGAATTCTGACACTATTTGTTTTTCTCAATTTCACACCAAAATAATGAGAGGATGAGAAATCCCATGTTACATATACATTAAGAATAGTGTTATGAATATTTTTGGCACTTAAAATTACTATAATATTACATAAAGCTTTGATACACCTATAGTGGATATCAGTATTGAATCCTGAATTACTATTTTTGACATGAAAATAGCTAACGGGACAAAAGACATCAAAGAGAGTCAGCATATCAAACTTCTGAGGCCACTGAGGCATAGATAGCCCTAAAGATTGGATCCATGGATTATAATGTCCCAATGAGTCTATTAAAACCTTTTGGGAACATGGCTACCAAGTTAAAGTCTTGTTAAATCATGAGAAAATAGCAAATAAGCTGCTATTTTGACATGACAAGGAGGTAATGAGCAACTCTTACTGCTCTAAACATTTCCATTATTAATGATTTGGCATAGCTAAACATTAAAAGAGTAATTAAACCAGTTTTGGTACTAGTATACATGCCTTTACCTCATTCCAAACAGATGTTACTGTGCTACTTGATTTTCTACATAGAAATAAGGTAAAAACTTCAAAAATTCAATAAAATGACAATTATCAATGGATATTTCTGTAATATTCAGAAGGAATAATTGAGGAAGAGATAATAAATATAAAAAACAACAAGAATGATGGTGAGTAACTAAAATCAAATGTTTTACCTACAGTCTATTTTTGATGATTTAATGTGAAACACTGAATCTTCAAAAACTCACAGAAAATACAACCTGTGATAAAATTTCCAATATAATTGAGAAATTTGACAAAAGTAATTTTAATTTGAAATAATTTCATATTTAAAGTTGTTACTACTTTTTTTAACCATCCATGGGCTGGTAGTCATGTAAAATGACTTCATTAAGCAATTATGATAATCATATGTTACAGCAGGTGATGTAATCAATACTCCACAGCAGATTACTGGTTTCTCACTCATCAGTTTTTCAGGTTTCTTCATGAAATGCCTCTGTGCACTTTTTTGACTCAAAAGAGGCCTCCTCCTGCTACTTTTTCCAAATCATCTTTTAATTCAATCATATCATTAGTACCAACAAGTAAGTATTAATTAAAGATTTTCCTAAGTTTTTCAAATATTTAAAATCAATAAGAAAGATTTAAAATAATATAAATAAGCTATTTCCAATAGTATTTAACTTTTATATTGCTTTATTACCTCTATAACTAAATCTTGATCCTTTAAATGCACAAATAATTCATCAAATCACTCTACCAATTATTTTCAAGGTATTAGTGGAGTATTAATGAGTTTTTTCACCCAATTTTTTGATTTTCTATGAGAATATTTTTATTCAATAATTATCCTAATGATTAGTCTTGCAAAAGATAATCATAAATTAAAATAATTTTATATTATTTCAATAAGATATGTTATTATCAATACCTCTTGTAGTTGATTCTAATAGACAATTACTGCTTACTGTCATAATCACTAGTAGCATATAAAAAGAAAAAGAAATAAGTATCAATTAATTTTTCATTTTTGGGTATAATGAATTATTTTATTATATTTCATGAGAACAGTCACAGTACCCCTTATTAATAGTCATATTATCAAGAGTTGCATAGATACATCTTACATTTTTAAGAAGACAAAAAAATGGAGAGATATTATACCTATCTTTATATAGCTTTTTAAAGAAAAATGAGACTAACTCAAGATTATCTGTTACATGATAACTAGATACATTAATGAGTTTTTGCTTTCATAGAAGTTTCTTTTTCCAGAAAAGAGATTGAATTACGAAGTTTTCATTGATTATTTTACATATTTGAAATGTGGAAAGTGCCTACTTTTATATCCCAGAATTTATTTGAAGAGATATAAAGCCCAAATTGAGGTTTTAATTCTTTTTCAGTCAATAATATGTACTTACATGCAAAGAAAAATCCATGCAGAACAACAAATCAATTGGTGTATAATATAGTTTTGAATAGTTAAACCTTTAAGATACTTAGGAAACTCTACTATTGAGCCAATTGAATTGAAATATTGTGGCATGGATCTCTTCCCCAAGTTCTCATTCATGATCTAATTTCCATTTTAATTCTAAAATTTATTCTACCTATCTCCCATGTCACTTTCCAAATGGAGCTCCTGCTGTTAGATGTGGCCAATTTTCTCATAGAAATGGTAACTTCAATGAATGTCTTATTTCTTTTGAGTGCTTTCATACATCAAAGCAATACCTTTATATCAAGAAAAACCTTTTTCACCTTTCAACACTATATAATCAATGAAAGAAGACCAAAAAGTGCATAAGTAACAAAAAAACTTGTAAAAAAAACCCACTTTGAGTGAGTATATGAGAATTGGAGATATGACCACATTCCCAATAGAGGTTAAAAAAAGGATAAACCGTATTTTAAGATCACTTATTAGAATGTATTTGCTAAAAATTCATCAAATTAAGTCAAAATAAAATGAAAGGAATGAATTTTTGATTATCTCATAAACCAATGAGTACACATGTGTGATTAAGTACACCAATGGATTTACAATCCACCATTAAACATATAACTATTTTGATTTCCTACCTGTAAACCCAATACTTAGTGTGATACTGGAGTATATGCACTTTTAGGGTCAGTGCATATATTGATGGTTTTAAGCTCATATCTTTTGAAAGCAAGATAATAAGGATATTATCCAAAATTAAAGTTACCACAACTTAGTTTTACAAATACAGCTATAAGATTCACTTGACAATTTATAAGTGGAGGTATAGAGAATGAAGAGAAATTGACCAAAAGAGTCATAAGAGTTTATCACTCAAAGCCAAAATTGTTCCAAACTTAAGAAAAAAGTATATATTAAGATTCCACTAGTTAATAAATGAAGCGCTTTATATTTTTCAAGTATGATATTCAGGTTATAGCCCAGTGATATAACGGTTCAAAGTTTGAAATAGTATATTTTGAAAGAGAAGATGAATCACAAGGAAATTCATCAAATATAGAGCTATGATGATTTAATCAAATACTCTTGGAAGTTTAGAAAGAACATTCCAAGTTTCTTAAGCTTACTCTCTGAATTGAATTTGTGTGAAAAAGCTCATCAGACTTTAATATTGACAGTTAAATAAGAGTTGAAACTGGTTTATCTTGGCATTTGATGATTAAAAATACCTTGATCCACAAAATTGCATCATGTTCCAAGATTATGATGTCAATGAATTAAGGTTATAGTGATAACATTGAGATATGGTACAATCATGAGATAAGAAGATTTAATAATGATGTAATCATAAATAAAACTTGAAATAAGAATTGGTTCCAGTGAATAGCACAAGTAAATGTATGCTATGAGGTATCTGGTCACTAGAGGAAGGATATTGACTAAATAAATACCACTTCTTCCTTTGTTTCTCCCTCAGAAAAATTAAATCAAATGTAATATTAAATATAAAGGTGAAAAACTTTGTTCTTTTAAATAAAACTCTTAAATTTGAAAAGACTGAAGTTATAGCTTATATCAATAACTTAATACTCAGTAATTTTATTAAAATTTGTTAAAATTTCTTGAGTTTTCTTTAAAATTTCTAAGCCAACATATAAATAGCAAAACGTTTATTCCTCACTATTCATAATTGTAATTACATTCTTCAAAGGCTGTAATTACCTCTTTAGGCATGAAATTGTTCAAAATAGTTATTTTAAGTCCTAAAATTGGGTTATTTCGTTTTTAATAAAATCATCTCTCTCTTAATTTCTCTCTAAAACCATTTTTAACAATATAAATAGTATTTGAATTGATCTATATCTTTGTGTTTCGTAATATTCTGCATATTGATTGTTCTTTCATTAAATAAAAGTATTTTACAATATAATTATTTGTTGGCAGAAGTAATAATTTATTATTATATATTGAATATTGAATTATCAATATATTTATTTTGTCATTCTTTCTATAATATAGCTTCTGTTATTTATTCTCTATATATACTCTAATATATTTTACACCATAGCTAAAATAATATTCTCATTGTTATTATCACTTATTAACTAATTGGGACATTCAGAGTAAAATAAGTGGAATATTAGTAATTTATTGCTTATTTTTTCATAGTTAGGCCTTACATTCATGGGCCTTGTTGGGAATTTTACTTAAAATAAATTAACATAAAGATTATAGTTGGGCTTATTCATGAAAAGGTATATATAGTCATATTTTAATTAAATAACTGAATAATAATTAAAATTAATAACTATTGAGGCCTAAGGAAAGTGATTGTACTGTCTTAAATGTGGTTTTTCCCATCCTTAGACTTATAAGATATTTCTTTCAGTGACTCTAGTACTTAAATATTATTTTTAGAAATCAAAATTAGAAATTTAAGTTATAGAATAACTCAATAAATGAATCATAATTATATCTTTTTTGCTTTTGAAAATTCACAATTAAGAATAGAAAAATTCATTTTATTTTTTTTGAATCATTTGTCTCACAAAAGGATGAAGCAATTTTTTACATGGAAATTTCCATATCTTCATAGAAATACAATTTAAGTAAAAAGCCTTATATTTATATGTCTTTTTTGTTGTTTTAAGAAAAAAACTGTTAAGATATTGATGAAAGAAGCTTTTGAAAGTTCTCCAAAACCAATCCTAATTAAGAAAAGAAAGCCCAAAAAAGTGTGTTTTCCAGGACACTCCATTCAGGACTGTGCAGGTGAGCACCTTTGTTAAGGTTTGAAAGGAAATTTGTATCATTTTTGTGTTTTTCTTATTTCCCTCTCACTTTGAATACCAGAAAAGGTTCAAAAAACTCCATAAAATAAAATGGAGGTAGACTCAGAATTGGAAATGATTTGAAAAAAGGTAAAAGAAAGGGGAAAATCCTCAGTGGAAAAGAATACACACAAGGAAGTGACCCATCCCAAAGGCAAGTCATTGAGATGCCTATTATTTCTGAATCAGAACTGTAACTAAGTATGAATACTTCAATAATAACTAAATCAAATCCAGAAGGCTCAAAAGACATATACTTGCGAAAATAAAAACAGTATTACACAGTATACATTGACAAGGATTTGAAAATGTTACAGCAAATACATCAAGGAGTAATAAACAATAGGCATTTTCTCAAGAAATTACCTCCAGCTGAGTAAATAGTGCAATTATCCAAAATATGGAATCTAATTTGATCCAAATCCCAAATCAAAAATATAAAGTAGTTTCACAAAAAAAAGAGAGAGGAAAGCAAGGTAGAAAGAAGCCCCAGTAGTATCTACCAGCAAGCCTCAAGTCAACCAAAGTCCCCAAGAAGGGAAGAAGAACAATAAAAGACATTGGAGGGAAAAATACTTGCCCAATTACCAGGTTTCCAGAATTCAAAAACATTCCATAGACAATTTTTTCAAAAATGGCCAGAACCTTGATGGAATTAGAGGAGGATGTGAAACCCATGTTTCCCAAAGAGTTGACTTTGTAGCCTCATGTTGTAATTAATTTGACAGAAGCTAAAAAAATAATATTATCTTTAAGTAGAGTTAAAATTAGTTTGTTATCATTAAATAAAATGATTGATAATCAATTATAATTATCTCAAATTGGTGTACAAAATGAGAAGGAAATAGATGATATCAAATTTATGGTTGAAAATAATCAAACAGAAACTATAATTGATAAAAATTGAAAATTGATAAAAGGACTGAAAGAATTGTATAAAAACATCAAATAAATTAAAGATAAATCATTAACAATAAATTGGGATCAAAGTATTAATAATTCAACAGAAAAGTTGAATAAATCATCCATATTTGTTTGAATATTTGAAGAAAAGACTTATTCAAACAAAAAGGGATCTTTTGACCATGAAAAAAAGTGATGAAGAAAGAATGAATCTTAAGAATGATCTTCAAAATGAAATTAGACTAGTTCCTGAAAATATAGACAATAGAAATGAGGATAACTAGAAAATGCCAAGGTTATTAACACCAATTTCTCATATAAAAGCTCCTGTTGTGGGAACTCCTCTTTTATGGAATAGAAATGAGTGTCAGGCTGAGTCTATGATAAAGGTGTATAAGAGTATTTACAAGCTTTAACATTGACTGTGACACGGTAAAAATGGTTTTAAAAGATGATAAGATTGATAATAAATGATTTTAATTTAAGATTTAAAGGGCTTTACTATAGAGATATAGTGGTGGTGAGCGCTGTTGAAAGCCCTGGGTGCAGCTTTACCTGTTGGATTACAATAATAAAGACTACAATACTTTAAATTAAGAGTATACCTGATTATTCAACCAAGAGTAAAACTGTTTTTGACAGTTTACTACGTAGGTTATTCAAGAGCAGGATGAGGAAAGGTTTTTGGCTCTGAAAAGCCCTCCTTTTATCCTGAAATTGAGGTGGAAAGGCTGCTAGACCTTTCCACGTAGAGGAAGTGAAGATTTTTTCACTCTCCAGGACAGGCTTGTGGTTTGCAAACAGCCTGTATACCCTGTATTGGGCTCAGATGTGGTTTTGAAACCACATCTGGGCAGTTTTCACCAATACAGGGTGAAAATTTTCATCTGGGGACCTCACAGCCTGATTCTGACGTGTATGACGCGTAGAATGCTGTACAGAAACTGTATGGGACCCCAGTATTGACTGACATATGAGGTATTGAAGTAAAAACATGCTTCTTCGTCTATTTGACACCTCATATTCATGGTTATGGGATATTATCCCATGGTAAGGCTGTATCTGACAGTAGGTGGGATTTTGACCTTAAAATGGTCATACCTCTGTCAGTTTTTGAGATATCAAGCTCAAAGTTGGTTCATTGAATAGCCCTGTATGAGCTCTACACAATGGTACCCAACTTGACATGGCTATCATTAAATATGACAAAGTTATCCCATGTACAAGTATTTTTGTACATTGGCGTGGTCTGGTCAAAAGCTGTATTAAGCTTGTTTGGCCAATAACTTCTGTTGTAGTTGAGTTATGAGGAAATGGATGGCACCATCAGATAGCCCTGATTGTGCTCTTTCCAAAAAGACCCCACTTTAGGTATCTCACACTAAAACTGTAAAAGTTAGATGAGAGGTGAATGTTTTGTTCACCCTTATTTGGTCTGAATTTGACCATAACTCAAGTATTACTGGTGCTAGCTCAGTTTGGCTGGTACCATTGGATAGCCCTGGCTTAGAGCTTCATTTTGAATACCCATTTGATGGGGTTAAGCCTCTCCTTCTAGATTTTAGATGAGAGGTGAAAATTAAGGTTTATGCTCAGCAATAACTTTGAGCAGGAATAACTTTGTTGTTTCTTGTCCTATGGTGATGGGACTTATATTTTCAGGAAGAGGTGAATTTCTTCTTTCTTTTGATACCTTTTGAGCTAATTTGGCTCAGTTCCATGTTTTGGTGGTATTTTGGCTATACCATTGGTTTATGGTATTTTGGCTGTCATGCTTGTGCTCTGGTTTTGAGTCACAGGCTGAGAATGAGGCAGTAACTGAAAGGAGAAATAACAGGCAAATAGTTTTGAATTTCTAATAACTCCTGTAACCAAGGGTGGAAAGAGTTTATTTTCTTCCCCTCTGCAAATACTGAACAAAGTCTTCCTTAGAGGTCAGAAACCAAAATAAAATAGATAAGTGGCTTTACAACTGAAGAGAAAATAATTTATTAGTATCAGATCAGACCCATTAAATATAAAACAAGAAATTGAATGTCAGTAATATAGTTAATTTTCATGTTTCAATGAAAGACTTCTCTGTATAATTTTTATTTACGGTGGCATTGGAGTGAGTGGTTTCCTCTTGGTGATGAGATATTGATACGATGGGCCATTTAAAAGGCTCTGTAAAATGTGAAAAGTTTTGAAAATGGTAATTTTGATGAGGTAAAGTCTTAATAGGTTAAAATAATTTCAATTAAAGGTTTCTTCCTTTCTCAGAGTGGTTGATAAGACAGAATTGTATCTGTCAAATTTGATAGGTAAGATTCCTTCAAATTTAATATTTTAAAGGGTTGTGTTTATTCTGAATCTTGATAAATGGGGGTATTTTCCTACTGGATAAAATATTCTAATACTGTAGTAACCCTGATCTTGGGTACTGGATAGATTTCTTTCTATACTAAGATTTCACTGCGCTTGGCTACTAGGAAATATTCAACACTAAACCTCTACTAAGCTTAGCTACTGGGAAAGTAATTTCACTAAAATATCATGGAATACCTCCCAGGTGAGGCATGAATCATTCCTGCCCTTATAATATGGATGGGGGACACTCTATTTCTACCTTTTGGGATTCCAGGGGTCACTCCGTGTGAGCTATCTTTTTCCACTTGAATTCCTCTTGATTCAATCATGTGAATTTTATTTTGGTGAGGACTTTTCTTGCATGTGTGAGGTGATTTATGGCTTCGTCATAATTTTTCTTCTGAACAGCCTACATTTATCATAGATTTTTTTTGGTGAGCTTGTTATGACATGATCTTCTTGGAGTTTCCTTGCATGAATGAGGTGTTTTGTTTGCCTGAGCGTTTTCTTTTTGACAGACTTTTTTCTCTCACATGATATGCTTTTGGTGGGGGAATTATCAAATGATGACTTTTGATTTCCCTTGCATATTCTAGAGTTTAGGCTTGGTGGAATAGGCTGTATAATATATTCACGAGTCATGGATTTGTCTCTTATTATTGAACTGTGAATTTAAGTCAGTTGATGCTTTCTTAAGAGGTTTTTTTCTTCTATGGATAAGAGGGTTTGACCTTATAGCTTGGCACCATCTCTCATTAGTAATACAATGGAGCTCCTTCAATATTCTGACAGGGCTGTGTCATTATGCAGGTGTTTGAAATTTGAAGTGAATGAAGTGGGAAATTGTGTGGGATTTTGGGTTCAGCTGATATTTTCTTTCATGATTTGATGTATTGTAATTTCTACATGCAGTGAGGATCTGTCATTTCATTCAGTGGTTGTATTGTGAATATTTTTTATGCGCTTTTATTTTGGCTTAAATGAGGGTATTTTCAGGAATTCCAGTGGTCATAGGACTGTCTTGCATTTCTTACATGTAATTCTGTCAATTCAACTTTTAAATTGACTATTTAAGGAGGTTTCTTTGCTGTCCTTGCAGATATTTTCATGATTCTTTGGCAGAGCTTTGAGATTTTGAGGTGTATTGCGTGGGTGGAGGGTTTTTTAAGTAATTATAGTAGAAATAATAATACTGAGATTACTATTTTAATTATTTAATTGTAGATAAAATACTATAGTGATTATTTGACTTAACAAGCTTTTGTTCATTTTTTGCACATCTTCAGAGGGCATATTGTGGTTTTTGTTTATATTATTCATCACAGTATGCTTTGATTATTAATTTCCTTCATAATTTCAAGAGATTATTGAATATTCCGATATTTCCCTAAAAATTCTCAAAAATTCCCAAACATTCCACAAAATTCCTTTCCAACCATACCCTAAATCTTAAAAATGTTGCCACTATGGCTTGGACCCATGAACTTGCAAGATTTCAGCTTCAGAGATCCTCTTTACCGACTAAAAGGGGGCCTTTGCTTTTAGGTCCAGAATTTCTGCTACATGAAGAAAACTCCCATGTTTACTAATTCTTCTCATAATCTGTTCAATTACTGTTGCTGAAGAGTTGTTTGAAGATGTGGCCTAGGGTTATTTTTGATTTATATTTCATTTAGATAAGAAATTTCTTGTTTTATTAATGAATTTGGTGATAATTTAATATTTTCTTCTAGAAAACCTCTTTTTATATGCTTTTCTGAATGGGATTTGTCATTATGCCATTATATTGTCAGGACTAAATTAAGATGTAAATTTTGTTTTTTTATTATTGAATTGTTTTATTATATAGGTGTTTCACCTTATGTTGTAATATTAAGTAAAGGAGGAGCTTGAGTATGGCCAAAATGGTATTGAATAACAAATTCTCCTCTCCATTTAATGCTGTTACCAAAATTCCAGGTAAAATCTCACTATTCTGCATCTGATTCTGTTTTTGCCTACAATGAATTCCTGTATTTCATTAGTTCTTCTCCTTTGGTGCCTATGGAATTTCCTCTTTCACGAAAACTCTTGACTTCCTTTGAGCTTGATTTTGGACTTCTAACAACCACTATTCAGGGGTAAGGAAATTCAATGTTACACCCACTCAAACACATCAAACCAGAAAATCCATTGTGTATCAGTAATCAATTTCAGAAATATTCCTTCTTGAAACATGCATACAGCTTGGTTTCTCAATACAGACTGTCAGCTCTTGTACAGGTTGGATTTACCCAATACAGTTTTGGATTCACAAGTCTGAAACTGTATGATCACTCCATACCATCACACCTCTTGTACAGAGCCTGCACAGCTGTACAGGACTTGTATTTTTCAAACTCAATTCAATCACCAATTCCTCTCATTAAAAGTTTCTGTCTGGCTCAGGGCTGATGATTCTCACATATAACAGCCCCTCTTTCTCCCCCTGGGGACTCTTCCCCAGTTAGTTAATTTAGTTAATTTATTATTTTATGAATATTCTTACTCTTATTTTTGGGTATTCTTTTTATTGATATTGAGTTAGTCTTTGCATTTCTTCTTTTCCTGTACAGTATGAGTTGTGGTGGCCATATCCTAATTAACCCTTCTCTTTCCTTCTGACAGGTTGAAACAGTGGACTTGGAATTTCTTGTGGTTGGATCTTTTATTTATTACTCTTATTGTTTGTTGTTTCTGTTTTTTCTTATATTTATTTTATTAGAAATTCTACTCTTATTACACTCTTGAGTATAATCTGTCTTATTTTATCTTTGAGCCCTTCATAAGTGAGTCCCAGGCCCTCTTCAATTAGACAAGCCCAAGCGAAATCAAATTAATTAACTCATAATTTCTTCTTTATTTTCATTCATTTATATTAATTTCTCTCATTCTTCAATTATGACTCTTTTATGATTTTCTGATTTTTCATGTTTATGATTTTCCTCCCATCAATTGCCATCTCATTTACTTCATTTGAATGAAAATTGATTCTTCTAATTCTTCAATCATTACTGACCATCTCACTTTCATGCTGAATTCTCTATCAAATGAAAACTTTCTTTTGTTTACTTATTTAGGTCTTATCAGTATTTTGTATTGCTTGGTTCATTGATTGGGATTCATATTGGTTCTTGATTCAGAGATTAAGGATTATGTTTGGATTGGACTAAGTGACTGGATTTGACTCCTCAAGATGACTGATTAATACTAAAGAATTTATTTTAATTATTGATTTATTTTAACTCATCAAGATATTGAACTGGTTCCTGAAGATATTGATTGAATGATTTATTCCTCAAGACCTTGTTTTTATATTGAAGACCTTGATTGATTTATTGATTATTGAATTCTTCAAGATTTTATGAATATTTGATTTGTTTGTTTTTTTGACATTGACTAAATTGATTGATTTATGGATTGAATTTTATTTCACCTCAAGACCATTAATTTATTCCTCAAATTTCATCAAGAATTTTATTGTTATGAGTTTGGCAAAGCTTTGATTCCTATCTTCAAGTATCTTCAGCTTTTTTACACTTCTGATTCTCAAATAATTCCAGGCCAGCCAAGAATACTAGATCTCAAAGAAATTCAGCTGTTCTCACTCCTAACACAAGAGTTCCTCCTGATGGCACACCATCAGTTCATCAACTGATTGCAAACTTGGACAGAGTACAACCAATGGAAGGGGCAGCACCCTCCAGCAGAGGGGGAATGAAATCAAGAAGATCAAGATTGTTCTCTGTCCTATTGGGTGGTTTCTGGCATTTCTGAAGGTGCAAGACCTAGACTAGGTGAAGTTGGAGATGAAGAGGGGGAAGAGTCTGTGGAAGAGGAAGGTTCTGGGGAAAAGCAAGTGGAAGATGCTTTGGAAAATGCTTCAGAGGTGCCTCAGAGTTCTAATCTAGACATTTCTAGTCAACCTCTTGTCTCTCAGACTTAACCAAGTCTCCTCAAGATGATGGAGAAGATGACTCAATCAATGGGCAATTCACTCAAGCAGTTACCCCCAGCAGCAATTCCAAAGCCCCTGAATTCAAGACTCCATCAATGAAGGAACCTGATTTGTTTGATGGTAATCAAGGGCATAAATTGAGAGGGTTTTTCCAATCCTGTCTATTGATATTCTATAATGATCCAGCAACTTTCTTCTCTGACAGGAAGAAAGTTCTTTACTCAAACTCTTTCCTCACTGGTAGAGCTAGAAAATGGATTGAACCCTACCTCTCAAATATTTTCAATGAGATTCCTTCCTATTTCCTCAATAATTTGCAGTTGTTTGAAAGCCAACTATTCACTCTTCTTTGTGACCCCAATGAATTCAGGAAAGCTGAACAAGGGTTTGAAAATTTGAGGATGAAGGAAAGTGGTCATGCATTCTTCAAGAACTCTGATTTTAGAAGTTTAATGTCAAGAATTGGATATTGGGGAGAAAGGGTATAAATTAATGTTTACAGAAAAGGATTGGAATCAATATTATTGGATCAGTTGGCTTCTAACCCTGGTACTTTTGATACTATTCAAGAACTTGTGGAAATAACCTTGTAATTAGATACCAGGTACCATGAGAGAGAGAATGCAAGGTGTGGATATGAGACTTTGATTAAAAATCAAGTACTTTTCCTGTCCTCAAAATTTGTATAAGGTAAAAATTGATTAAAAATAGTATGAAATAAGATTGTTAAGAGAAAAAATGTCAAATTTATTATTTTTAACCTTATAAGTATAAAATAATAATACTATAAAGATTTATTATTTTACTAATGATAAAAATTTATTCAAAAATACTCTACAAGAGATATTTAAGGCTAAAAAAGAAATCCCTTAAAGAGCAATTTCAATTTGAATTAATTGAGAAATTAACTGCAGGAAATTAATATAATAACAGAGTGTTTAAAAAGAATATTAAAGAGAAAGAACCCCTAAAAGTGACCAGAGAGAATTCAGAAACAAAGTGAAAAAGCTTACAATAATAAAGGATGCTTTAATTCACTTATGGGGTGGTCCAAGGGTAAAAATGATTATAAGAGTTACAAAAGATGATTGTAATAATTTTTTCACGTGTTTAAAAGGTTTAAAGTGATAAGAAAAGGGCTGTTATAATCTTTCATTGATTGTTTTAACAGTGTTTAAAATAATTATGAAAGGGAAAGATTCTAACATGAAGGGAAAAGTGGGGCAAGGAAGACATCCTCTTATAGCCACCAATTTTCTTACTCCAAAAGTAAATTTTAATCTTTTTGGTCGTGGAAAAAAATATGACAACAGAGAAGCCAATAATGGCATCATTGAGCCCTGGTTTAGATGAAAAAGGGCTGCTTTTAGCCATCTTAGACCCTTAAATCAGCCATTGCTACATTAATACCTGCTTTTAAGCCTTAACGACACATCCCAATGTGTGTAAGAGATGTAAAAACCAGTTAAAACTGCTTTTATGTTGTTTGTTTTATCTCAAGGGTAGTTTTACCCTCTTGGCAACAGTGAAAGCTGCCCTGGCTGGTATCAAAACCTCATCATCAATTGAGTTACAGACCCTGTGACTCAATTCCAGGGCAAAAGTGATGAAAGTTTGTGTGGAGTTTGACATCTCACACCTTTCAGCAAGGAATTTGGGGATATGGCTCCCTTGAAGCCAAGATTCCTTTTCCCCCTCCAAAATTAATCTTTCCAATTTAATTTTTCTTTAATTCCTCATCATTTAATACACTTGTGATTTACACATGCAATTCAATTGAGTTTTACAGTTACACAACTGTAATAATTGATACCTCATATGTAAATTCTAGTTCACTTACCTAATGCATGCACACATTTTGACATTTCAATTGAAAATACTTCAATACCTCATAACTCCTAAACTACACACCACACCTCAATTTTAACACAAACATTGATTGTGAACACCACATGTGGTGGGAATTAAATGAAGATGTTGAGGATTGTACATTTTTATACAGAAAATACTAAAAACTTAGTTTAAGCTTATTTAGAGTTGAGTCAGAGAAGTTTCACCTTGAGGTGACCCCAACTTATTTTTTATGAGGAATCTAATGGTGAGCTAATTTTCTTATGTTTATTCATTGAATAAAGAGTTATAATAATTCTTACTTGCATTTGTCCCAAAACATTTTAATTTAAGTAATTTTGTAAAAAATTAATTTTACTCAATTTTTTCAAGTAAAAATGTGTTTTCACAATTATAAATTTCAATGTAATTTTCTTTTTAAATTAAAATTAAATTTTCATTTTTTGTATAAATTTATATTTATATTCTTTTTTTGTTTTGATAATATGAATAAATTTACTGTATTTATAATTGTATCTTGTTTTATTATACAGGGCCTTTTGGGTATATGAAAATACCCCCAAAGATCACATACCCTCCCCCCAAAAAAATAGTATTACTTTGTGATATTTTCATTTCTAGTGTTTCTGATACCTTTTAAGAAGTTTAGTAGCTTCAGGTATGTCCTTTTCTGCTAAGAATTCATCTTCACAAGTTGGGTCACTATACCAAATAAGGTATTACCTTACTTTTTTGTTTCTTAAGTTCCTTTATTTGAGAACTTTGGCAATTTTCCTAGTACCAGATAATTCAATAGGAGGTATATGCAGGGTAAATTTATTTCTCAAAGAAAATGTTTCAGCAACACTATATTTGTATGGTCTTATCAAGCTTACTGTAAATGTAGGATGCTTATTGCTACATTCCTCAGATAATTCTACTTCAATTGCATTTTCTCCAAGGAGGGCCTTCATAAAAAAAAGCTCCTTAAAAGGAGTCTTTGAGCTTTTTACATCCTTTGATGTTATTGAGGTTAGTAGTAGAGACAAGTACTAAATCTCCCACTTTGAAATCTGGAGTGCCATGTGATTTGTCCCATTTGTTTTTGTCATATGCAAATGCGTCGTCCATGCGCCTTTATGCATGCTTCCTACCTTTATCTACAACTCCTTTGAAGCTACTAACTGTGAGATGTATGTCAACCAAATCGTTCCTTAATTAATCCTGGGGTAATTTGGGATTCCATCCCTTCTCTAGAATAGCAAGAGTTTGATTGGTACTGGCATGAATGGATGTTTTATATGCAAATTCCAGTTCTGGTAGAAGAGTATACCAATCTGGGCTCAAACCATCACAATCTTTAAATAAAAGGCCATATGCACAAATTCTTCTCACCATATCTTCCAAGGTTTGGGTCATTCTTTCAGCCAGACCATCAGTTTGTGGGTGGTAGGCTGTAGAGAAGGACAACTTTGTTCCAAATAATTGGTGGAGATTTGGCCATAGTGCTGAGGTGAATTTGGGATCTCTTTCAGTAATGATATTTTTGAATATGCCAGTCCATGATATTACTCTATTCCATATTAGAAGAGCTATATCCATGGCTGTATCATCTTTGAAACACGGTAGAAAGATTGGAGTCTTACTAAATCTGTCAACAATTGATAGGAATACATTTTAACCTCTCTAACCCCTGGTGGTAGGCCAGCTACCCAATCCATATGGACAATTTCCCAAGGCCTTTTGGGTTCTTGGATTTTGATTATATTTCCAAGTCTTTTGCCAGTGGATTTATTTGCCTTTTGACATCTGTCACAGGTTTTGCAACACTCTGAAACATCTTTCTGCCACATTGGCCACCATATACAGGTATTTATCTATTCCCTTGTCCTGTACTCAGACAGATTTCCTGAGAAGGGGCTGTCATGGAATTCTTTCAGTACAAGATTGATTAAGGACCTTCCCACAACTGTCATTACACATGTATTCTTAGCTATGGGGTAAATTATACCATCCAATAAGAGAAATCTTCCTTCATCACATTATTTCTTCCATATTTCATCTAAGGCACATATTAAATCCCTGTCTTTGAAGTCTTTGGTAAGTAATTTCCATAGGATGCTACAATTCCTATCTTGAGTATAACTGCTTCTTACTTCTTCAAAGAATGTTGTGTTCAGATCTGTAACACTTATTCCTTCTATTGAGATCTGTGGGGAAGCTTCTTCTGGTACAGAAGCAATTTCATCAATATTATTTGGTAATGGCCATCTTCTCAGTCCATCTGCAATTTTATGAATATTCCCATCTTTGTGAA
This sequence comes from Austropuccinia psidii, assembly GCA_023105745.1. NCBI lineage: Eukaryota > Fungi > Basidiomycota > Pucciniomycetes > Pucciniales > Sphaerophragmiaceae > Austropuccinia > Austropuccinia psidii. The sequence continues at coordinate 73,014,544 of JALGQZ010000001.1, read as the reverse complement.
CAATGGTCATATTACCTCTACAGTCCTGTATCGCTATTTGCCATCTGAGCATATGCCTGCTGGGTGCTTTCTTGTTTAAAAGTGACTTAAAATTGGGAAAATCTGTTATCACTTCAAAAAAACATCCTTCCACAAAGTAATTAAGCTTTTCTAAGGCCCAGACAATGCATAAACACTCCATCATACTTGCCCCATATCAAGATTAAGTTGGTTTGATTTTACTGGATATGAGACATGGGTCCTTCCACAGGTTTATCATTTATAATCTGGACCTGATGAAGTGCAGCACCTAGCCCATCCCCTCGTGAATCAATATAAAGCTTGAAGGGCAGCTTAAAGTCTGGCATCATTAAGAGTGGAGCAGTGGTCAAGGCTTTTCTTAAAGATTGAAAGGCTTTTAATATGTCAAAATTCATTTCAAATACTGTTTCTTTGTCACATAATCTACAAAGAGGTCCTCCTATGGATGGAAAATCTTTAATATGCTTCCTTTAATATCCTGAAAATCGCAAAAATGACTGAATTTATTTCTTGTTCTGAGGAATAGGGTTCAGTAGCACTTCCAAAAATTTGTTTTTATCAATCCCAAGGGATAAACCAGATACTAAATGCCCCAGTGCTTTGAGTTCTTTAAACCCAAAATTACATTTCTTTAAGAAAAGTTTCTTGTTTACAGATTGAATTGTGTTCAAAACTCTGGACAATCTGTATATATGCTCTTCCCAAGTCTTGGAAAATAAAATAATGTCATCAATGTAAATGATTAACCATCCTTCTGAAAGCTCTTCAGGAAAGATTTCATTCATCATTCTTCGGAAGTGTGAAGGTGCATTCTTGAGACCAAAAGGAATCCTCAAATATTCATACACTCCAAAATGAGAATAATCCTCAAGAATTTTCTTGCCCTTGGTATCACCACATTTTGATGAAATCCCTTCAGAGCATCCATAGTGCTTACATGCACTGCTTGAGATATTTGGGTAAGGGAAATTTAGATTTTTGGTATTGGGTACCTGTCTGTAACAGTGTAAGTGTTCAGAGCTCTAAGGTCCCCAAAAACTCCAGAATTTCCATTATGCCATGCCACTATTACTGGTGTAGTTATTTCCCTCCTCATTGTGACCAACCTTTCTTATTGCACCAAGGTCTAGAAGCTCTTTAATATGGATTTCCAGAACTTCTATTGATTTGGGACTTTCTGGATATGCAGGTCTTCTCAAGAGTGGTGGGTAAGGTCTTTCAATATTAAGAATAATGTCAACTCCATGACCAAAAATTGCTTCCAGTGACTCTTTATCTGAAGCAAAGGCTTCTTTGTGGTCAAATCAAAGGGCAGAAAGGCTGATTTCTTGTTCATCAGTGAGATAAAGACTGATTTCAGCTTCATCTAACATTTCAGACTTGAATTTTTCTTACTCTACATTGACTTGTGATACTTTGCATGATTTAATTTGTCTTTTAAAAGGTAAAAAGGCAAATTTTTGACACTTATTTTCCCCAATAGTAAAGTATATGTGCTTATTGTTATGTGAATCTATGCCATATATGATCAACTAATCATTGCCTAATATGAAACGGGTACTAGAGAAGTTTTTCATAATAGCAAATTCAACAGTTATTCTTAAATTTCCAGTTATGCATGGAAATATGATAGCAGTCTCAAATATGCCCAATGCTTTCATTTGATTACTTGCAATATTAACTTTTATGTCATCAATTGGAAAAAATTGGTTTTCAAAGTTTGGTACACAAGGTTTGAGAAAAGATTTCCCAACACAAGAGAATAAGGTGCCTGGGTCAAGTCCAATCTTAGTAAGTTTGTTTTCAATTACCACCTCTGTTCTACAGGAGTTACCAGCTGTATAACATTTTCCCCTGTTTGGTTTGGTCTTCATTAGTTGTGTATCTTGAATCTTTGATAAATCAAGTTGACCATTTCTTAATTGCGGAAAGTGGGAATAAGATTACATGAAGTCAAAAAAGGGCAATATCTTTTTGAAATACAGAAAATATTGATGATTTATCATCTGAATTTTCCTCAATTAACTGAACATCTTTTTCAAAATCAGGTTCATTTTCACTGTCAATTTCATTGATTTTCCCTTTTCTTGGACATGAATTAGCTGAATGTGTGGTGCTCTGGAAATATTGGAATTCCTGATTATATCTGCAGATTTATATTTCATGTTATTAGAGTTTTCTTTGGGATTTTTGTCTACAGAATCTTTCCAAGGTGTATTGAACCTTGTTTTGAGATTCACCCTAAGAAAACCAATTCTGGTTCTGGTGTTTACTTCTTCCAATATATTAGTAATATCTTCTGCTGAGGATTTTTCATTAGTCCTGCTTTCAAAAGAATATTACAAATCACCTCCACATTGTCTTAGAATTTTTCTGTGAATAATAAATTGTGAAATATCAGGATACAATGCTTTCTATTGAGTAACTTGCAAGTGTTGGGATGGCCCACGAATCTTCTCACAGTAAGGTAAGAATTCATGCCATTTTCCCACAGATCTGGTACTCTTTTTTCTGAAATAAATTGTTGTATGCCTTCTGTCTGGATTTGTTAATGTCCACTGAGGCTTATTGTGACAGTGTCAGCTCTGTTGGAAGGTAAACCAGTATTATAATCTTCAGAATGGCATAATTAAATAGTTTGGGAGTCATTTAATGACCCTTGTTCTTCTGTAACTGATTGGCTTCTTCCATAATCACGTCTATGACCTTTTTGGGAGCTGCTCAAGCAGTTATAGCTGGCTCCTGATCTGGTTGAAGGCATATTTATGATTGAAAAAGCTTAGAAATAGTGATTTTGCGTCAAAAAACCCACTCTTGGGGCAATTATTTGCCCTCAGAAGGGTATTACTTATTTCCAAGCTAATTAATTCAAAATAAATGGGCTTTGGTTGGTTGTTCCAAGTTATAATAACTGTGCTATTATGATCGGAACTGGCAGTACTGGCAGGAATAATGCTAGTAACTGTTGATGCAGTTTCAATATTTCATTTTCTTACCACTTTTTCAGACATTAAAATTAATGAAGAAAGCAATTAATTGAGTAAAAAAAAGATTTTTCAAAAGAGAAATGAAAAAATAAAGCCTCACTTATAATATGAAAAAGGTCTATTATTTATGGAGTTTTTGATTGGGAACTATTTTATGAATTTTTTAAATTGTTAAATATAAGAAAAAGTATTTCAAAAGAGCAAAAAAAATATATCACAGGTAAAATATCACGGTTGGGCCCCAAAGTGTAAGGTGTGGATATAAAACTTTGATTAAAAATCATGTACTTTTCCTGTCCTCAAAATTTGTATAAGGTAAAAATGGATTGAAAGTAGTATGAAATAAGAATTTTAAGAGAAAGAATGCCAAATTGATTGTTTTGAACTTTATAAGTAGGAAAAATAATATTATAAAGATTTATTGTTTTAACAACAATAAAAATTTATCCAAAGATACTCTACAAGAGATATTTAAGACTACAAAAGAAATTTCTTCAAGAGCAATTTCAATTGGAATTAATTGAGAAGAGAACTGCAGGAAAAAAGATCGGAGTCTTTAAAAAGAACATTAAAGCAAAAACATGCCCAAAAGTGACAAGAGTGAATTTGCAAACAAAGTGACAAAGTTAACCTTGATAAAAGATGCTTCAATTCACTTATGGGATGGCTCAAGGGTAAGAATTATTATAAGAGTTACAAACAATGATTATAATTTCTGTTTCACGGGGTTAAAAGGTTTGAAGTGATAAGAAAAGGACCGTTGGAATCTTCTATTGATTGTTTTAACAGTGTTTAAACTAAGTATAAAAGGAAAAGATTCTAACATGGAGAAAAAAGTGGGGAAAAGAAGACATTCTTTTATAGCAACAAATTTTTTTACTCCAAAAGTAAAATTCACTTTTGTCAGTTGTGGAAATCAATATTAAACAGAAAAGCCAATTATGGAATCATTAGAATGTATTTAGAAAAGGTAAAAACCAGTTAAAGTTGTTTTTACCATGATTGTTTTATCTTAAGGTTAGTTTTATCCTCTTGGCAACAGTCAAAACTGCCCTGGTTGGTATCAAAACCCCATCCACAGTTGAGACACAGACCCTGTGACTCAATTCCATTCCAAAAGTGATGAACGTTTGAATTGCTTTTGACATCTCACGCCTTTCAGCAAGAAATTTGGGTACCTGGCACCCTTGAAGGCAAGATTCCTTCTCCCCCTCCAAAATTAATCTTTCCAGTTTGTTTTTTCTTTAATTCCTCATCATTTAATACACTTGTGATTTACACATGCAATTCAATTGAGCTGTACAGCTACACAACTGTTATAATTGATACCTCATATGTAAATTATAGTTCACTTATTTAATACATGTGCACATCTTGACATTTCAATTGAAAATACTTCAATTCCTCATAAATTCTAAGCTACGCACCACACCTCAATTTTATCCAGAAGCTGATGGTTTACAAACAATGTGGTGTGAATTAAATTAAATTTTTGAGTATTTCCAATTTTCATACCGAAAATACTAAAAACTTAATTTAAGCTTATTTAGAGTTGAGCTACAGAAATCTCACCTAGAGGTGACTGCACCTTATTTTTTAGGAGTAATTTAATGGTGTAAGAAGTGACTATGAAACTGATGATAATATTAATATTAATCAACAGTACTATGTCTGTTCTTATGAAATATAATAATAAAATATTATTATAACCACAATTAAATAATTAAAGAATTATTTCTTTCATGTGTTAAGCACTACTAGTGATTTTAACAGTGAGCAAGTAATTGTCTACAAGAATCAATTACAAGAAGAATTTAATAATAAAAACTTCTTTTATTAAAATAATAAAATTATTTTAATATATAATTATCTTGTGCAAGAATAATTATAATGATAATTCTTGAAGAAAACTAATTTTAAGAAAAAACTTTAAGAATTAAAAGTAAATCACTCACTAATATTCCAAAGAGCTTATTGAAAGATAAGATAGAGAGATTTGACGTAGAATTGTGGATTTAGAGGATCAAAATGAATTTATAAATGTACTACAACAATATATAGTTGATTTCTATGATTTCACGTCTTTCTGATTGATTCTGAAAGAATAAAACACTTAAGAAAAGTTTTAACTAATACTTATTTGTTGGTAATATTGATATAAATTATTAATAAGATGATGATTCTTTGGAAAAAAACAGCAAGAAGAGGCCTCTTTTAAGTCAACAACAGCTCACAGAGGCATGCCATGGAGCAAACTGAAAAACCAGTGAGTGAGAAAACAATAAACCCTTTTGGATTATTGATTGCATCATCAATTGTCACGTAAGATTATCATATTTATTCTAAAATAATCATTGATTTCTCAAAGTTATCAATGTTATTGCCAATTTCATCACAGGTTGTAATTACTGTGAATTTTTTGAAGATTCAGTGTTTCACGTAGAATGGTCAAAAATGGACTGCAAGTAAAACCTTTAATTTTACTAGTAAAACCATAATTCTTTTTGGTTGTACCATAGATAATACGGTTCTCTATTAGTCCTGAAAGCTTCAGAAAGATTCATTAAGAATTGTATTTTTAATGAATTTTTGAAGGTTTTACCTCATTTCTACGTAGAATTGCAGATAGCAGTATTTTGCTGGTTGCTATGAGGTAAATCAATGAATATGGGTCCCAAAAGGGTTTTAATTACTCTTTTAGGGTCTAGTAATGGAAAGTCATCAAGAATTGACCTGGTTACAGGAGTCTAAGTAGCTCATTACCTCCTTGGCACGTCAAAATAGCAGGTTATTTGCTATTTTCTTATGATTACAGTAGGTGTAACTTGGTAACCAAGTTCCCAAAGAGTTTTAGTTTACCAATTGGGCCAAGATGAGCCATGGATCCATGCTCTGGAGCTATACACGCCTCTGAGGCCTCAGAAGTTGGGTACCCTGGCTCTCTTTGATGTCTTTTGTCCCCCTTGCTTATTTTTCACGTAAAAATAGAAATTTAAGCTTCAAGTGAGATATCCACTATGGGTGTACCAAACGTCCATGTAAGAATACAATGATATTAAGATCTCAAAACATGCATAACACTATTCTTAGTGTATACGTAACATGGGATTCCTCACTTTCCCATTATTTTGGCTTAAAATCAAGAAAAACAAAAATTTTCACAGATCTTTAATGTGGTATTAATGATGTGGTATTGAAGTATTTTCCATTTTACCACCTAAAATACTTGAATTGAGCTTATTCACTCTATGGGTCTACCCTAGGTGAATTTTTGTGTAGAATCCATATTCTGGTCTTAAATCCATGGATTTACTTACTCAATAAAAAGTTATTCCTCTTTTCTGAAATTGAAAATGATGAATTTTGGATATATGCATGACTTATGAGTTATGCATAATTCAAAATTTCTTTTTAAGATAATTGTGGCCTATTTGGGTATGTAAAATATACCTCAAGGCTCACATTCCCTTCCACCAAAAAAATAAAATTGTACTACAATTTTATTAGTGATAAAAGAATAAGGCCCCAAAGGGGGGTAATGTCCACTTTCCAACCTCTTCACATCACTCAGATCAAGTAATTTAAAGCACATTTATAGACATATTCAGGCTTGTGGCCTTCTTTCATGTCTAAATCTTCTTAAGAGTTTATCTGAGTCAGGTATTTCTGATTCTGCCATCCATTCATCTTCATGTACTGGATTTCTATATCTGACAAGATATTCTCTCTGATTTTTACCCCTAAGTCTCCTTTCTTTAATGACTTTCTTTATCTTTTTGTCTTCATTCTGTTCCACAGGTGGTACTCTTAAAGGAGTTGGGTTTCTTAAAGGAAACAATTCTTTATCAGCTGGTTGATAAGGCTTTATCAAGCTTACTGGAAAGGTGGGGTTTTTATTTTCCAATTCACCACTCAATTCCACTTCAAGTGAATTTGTTCCATGTAAGGCAACAATAACAAAAGGTCCTACATAAGAATCTTTAAGTTTCTTTGGGCCTTTGATATTATTAAAATTCAAGGTTGAAACTAGAGCTAAGTCCCCTACTTTGAAGTCTGGTACTTTATGACTCTTGTCCCACTTCTGTTTTTCATAATCAAAAGAATCATCCATACTTTGCTTTGCATGATGTTTCACTTTATCAAGCATTATCTTGAAGATGGAAGCTATAGGGTGAATGTCAATCAAGTCTTTCCTCAGTGTGTCTGCTGGGAGTCTTGGATTCCATCCTTTCTCTAACATAGCAGGAGTTTGTCCTGTGGAAGAATGAACTGATGTCTTGTATGCCAGTTTTAGTGCAGGTATCAGAGTGCACCAGTCATGGGTAAAGCCATCTGAGTCTTTGAATTCTAACCCATAAGCACAAAATCTTCTGATCATGTCTTCTAAAGTTTGAATCATTCTCTCTGCTAGCCCATGTTTCTGAGGGCAATATGCTGTAGAGAATGATAACTTAGTCCCAAATAATCTATGAAGATTGGTTCAAAGTGCAGATGTGAACTTGGGATCTCTGTCACTTATCATATTCTTGAATAATCCTGTATGATAAATAACTCTACTCCATAGAAGAAGAGCTGTATCCATAGCAGTGTCATCTTTATGACATGGTAAGAATATGGGAGTCTTGCTATATCTTTCTACAATGACTGAACAAGCATTATAGCTTTTGTCACCACTTGGGGGAAGGGCTGTGACCCAATCCATGTGAACAACTTCCCAAGGGGATTTTGGTTCTTGAATATGGATCATAAGTACAAATTTCTTGCCTGTACTCCTGTTTTCTTTTTGACATCTGTCACAGGTATGGCAATATTCAATGGTTTCTTTTCTCCAAGATGGCCACCATGCACAGTTCTTCACTTTTTCAAGTGTTCTGTCGTCTGACAGGTGTCCAGAGTAGATGCTATCATGGCATTCATGAAGAATGGTACTAATAAGCAATCTGCTACATAATGTCATTACACAAGAATGTTTGGTTCTGTGGTAAATAATTGTAAGATGTGACTATGAAACTGATGATAATATTACTATTAATCAACAGTACTATGTCTGTTCTTATGAAATATAATAATAAAAAATTATTATAACCACAATTAAATAATTATAAAATTATTTCTTTCACGTGTTATACACTACTAGTGAATATAACAGTGAGCAGTAATTGTCTACTGGAATCAATTACAAGAAGAATTTAATAATAAAAACTTCTTTATTAAAATAATAAAATTATTTTAATATATAATTATCTTTTACAAGAATAATTATGAATATAATTCTTGAAGAAAACTATTACTAGAGAAAAACTTTAAGAATTAAAAATAAATGACTCACTAATACTCCAAAGAACTTATTGATAGATAAGAGTAGAGAAATTTGACGTGGAATTGTGGATTTAAGGGATCAAAAGGATTTATAACAGTATTACAACAATATATAGTTGGATTCTATGATTTCACGTCTTTCTGGATGATTTTGAAAAATTTAAAACACTTAAGAATAGCTTTAACTAATACTTACTTGTTGGTAATAATGATTTAATAAATTGATAAGATGATGATGCGGAAAAAACAGTAAGAATAGGCTTCCTTTAAGTCAACAACAGCTCACAGAGGCGTGCCATGGAGCAAACTGAAAAACCAGTGAGTGAGAAAACAATAAACCCTTTTGGATTAATGATTATATCATCTGTTGTCACGTAAGATTATCATAATTACTTAATTGATGCTTTTACGTGACTACCAACCCCAATATGGTTAAGAATAAAAGGAGTAACATCTGTAAATCTTCTTTTATTCTAAAATAATCATTGATTTCTCAAAGTTATCAATGTTATTGCCAATTTCATCACAGATTGTAATTACTGTGAATTTTTGAAGATTCAGTGTTTCACGTAGAATAGTCAAAAATGGACTGTAAGTAACACTTTTAATTTTACTAGTAAAACCATAATTGTTTTTTGTTGTACCATAGATAATACAGTTCTTCATTGGTCCTGAAGGCTTCAAGAATATTCATTAAGAATTGTATTTTTAATGAATTTTTGAAGTTTTTACCTCATTTCTACGTAGAATTGCAAATAGCAGTATTTTACTGGTTGCTATGAGGTAAATCAATGAATATGGATCCCAAAAGGGCTTAATTACTCTTTTAGGGTCTAGTCATGGAAATTCATCAAGAATTGACGTGGTTACAGGAGCCTAAGTAGCTTATTACCTCCTTGGCACGTCGAAATAGCAGGTTATTTGCTATTTTTCTTGTGATTACAGTAGGTGTAACGTGGTAACCAAGTTCCCAAAGAGTTTTAGTTTACCAATTGGGCCAAGATGAGCCATGGATCCATGCTCTGGAGCTATCCACACCTCTGAGGCCTCAGAAGTTGGGTACCCTGGCTCTCTTTGATGTCTTTTGTCCCCCTTGCTCATTTTTTTTACGTCAAAATAGTAATTTAAGCTTAAAGTGAGATATCCACTATGGGTGTACCAAAAGTTCATGTAAGAATACCATGATATTACGTGCTCAAAACATGCATAACACTATTCTTAGTGTATATGTAACATGGGATTTCTCACTTTCCCATTATTTTGGCTAAAAATCAAGAAAAACAAAAATTTTCACGGATCTTTTATGTGGTATTAAGGATGTGGTATTGAAGTATTTTCCATTTTACCACCTCAAATACTTAAATTGAGCTTATTCACTCTATGGAGTTACCCTAGGTGAATTTTTGTGTAGAATCCAAATCTGGTCTTAAATCCATGGATTTACTTACTCAATAAAAAGTTATTCATCTTTTCTGAAATTGAAAATGATGAATTTTGGATATATGCATGACTTATGAGTTTTGCATAATTCAAAATTTCTTTTTAAGATAATTGTGGCCTATTTGGGTATGTAAAATATACCTCAAGGCTCACAATAATCCCATCAAACAAGTGAAATCTTCCTTCAGAATAGGAATTCCTCCAAACTTCATCTAGTGCATTGACCAAAGATGTATCTTTGAAGTCTTTATCTAATAAGGAAGTCAAGATATGGCAATTCTTTTCCTGTTTATAAGATTCTCTGACCTCTTCAAAGAATTCAGTCCCAATATCAGTTATGTTAATCCCCTCAATTGTAATCTGTGGTTCAGCCTCCAAAGGTACATAAGCTGGGTTATCAGGAGTGTTGGCTAATGCCCACCTGCTAAGTCCATCAGCATTCTTGTGAATGTTTCCTGCCTTGTGGACTATAGTCATGTTTACTCTATATTCTTGAATGGCTATTTGCCATCTCAACATATGTCTGTTGGGAGTTTTCATGTTAAGAAGTGATTTCACCGCATTACAGTCAGTTATCACTTCAAAAACACTGCCATCAAGATAATAGTGTAGTTTCTCAAGTGCCCATACCAAACATAAGCACTCCATTTGGCTTGCACCATATCTGGCTTCTGTTGGTTTGATTTGTCTTGAGATATAACAAACTGGTCCTTTTGTAGGTTTGTCATCAATAATCTGGACTTGATGTAGGGCTGCCCCTAGTCCATCTCCACTTGCATCAATGTACAACTTAAAAGGAATATTCTAGTCAGGAATGAGGAGTAAAGGTGCTTCTGTAAGGGCTTTCCTTATCTTCTCATAAGCTTTAATTCTCTCCTGTGTCATCTCAAATACAGTCTGTTGATCACAGATCCTATAAAGTGACTTGGCTAGAATTGCAAAGTCTTTCAGGTGTTGCCTATAGTAACTGGCAAATCCAAGAAAAGACATCATTTATTTTTTATTCTGGGGTATTGGTTTAAGTAAAACTGCTGCTACTTTGTTTTTGTCAATACCCAAGCTTAAACCAGAAACAATATGTCCTAATGCTTTGAGTTCTTCAAAACCAAAATTGCATTTCTTAAGTGAAATTTTCATGTTCACTTCTGCAACTTTATGAAGTACTCTTGCAAGTCTTTCAAGGTGCAAAGACCATGAATCAGAACATATGATAATATGATCAATATAAATGAAAAGCCATCCTTCAGACAATTCTTTAGGAAAGATGGTGTTCATCATCCTTTGATAATGGGATGGAGCATTTTTAATGCCAAATGGCATTCTAAGATACTCAAAAATACCACAGTGAGTGATAATTCTAAGTAATTTCTTAGCTTTAGGCGTCAAAAAATTTTGATGGAAGCCTTTCGATGCATCCATTGATGTTATATACTTGGCTTTAGACAATTGAGTCAAGGTTTCTTGAATTCTAGGGATTGGATACCTATCTGGAACTGTGTAGGTATTCAATGCTCTGAAATCTCCAACCATTCTTGACTTATCATTATGCCATGCAATAATAACAGGTGTTGTCACTTCAACTTCCTCATTATGGCCTACTTTCCTTAGCACACCAAGTTGGATCAACTCTTGGATATGTTTTTCCAAGGCTTCTTTAGCTCTGGGACTGGCTGGATAAGCTGGTCTTCTAAGTACTGGAGGATATGGTCTGTCAATATTAAGAGTAATATCAACTTCATGTCCCCTTATAGCACCTGAGGGTTCATTATCAGAGGCAAATGCATTATTGTATGTGTATAACACATTAATAAGTTCATTCCTCATCTTTGGTGACAATGATTGATTAATTTGTGCTTCAAAAAGCTGATTAGTCACAGATTCATCTTTGTAAGTATCCTTGAGAGAAGATACTACAGATATCTGTTTTGGCATATTGGAGAAAGCAAATTTTTGTCTCTTGTTATCTCCAATTGTGAAATATCTGTCCTTATGGTTATTTATATCAATACCATAAATATACAAGTAATCATTTCCAAGAATGAGCGCTGAGATGTGCAATTATCCATTACTAAAATCTCAGTTTTCATTCTTACACTTCCTGCTGGATGTGGGAATACAATATTAGTGTCCAATATGCCCAGGGGGTACATATTGTTACTGGCACTACTGAATTGTACACCTTCTATTGGTAATAGATGGTTTTTCCATTCAGGAAGTATAATTTGGAGATAATATTTGCCCACACAAGTGCAAAATGCCCCTGTATCCAAATTTACTTTGGCTTCAATATCACTCATCAGAACTGATGTGATACAGGATGCCCCAGCAGTATAACCCTTTCCTCTAGCAGGTTTTGTTTTACACATTCTGGCATCTTGGATATTGATCAGGTTGCAGAAATCCTCACTGTACTGTGGCAAGTGGGTATGGACTTCTGTGACCTCAAAGAAAGCTGAAATGTTCTCAATGGGATAGTCCTCCACTGGTGTATCTTCAGAGACTGCTGAATCGTGATCAGACTCCTCTTTCTCTTCAGTACACTGAATTTCTTCAATGAATTTAACTTCATTGATCTTTGTCTTCTTAGGACAAGTGTTGGCTAAATGTGAAGTACTTCCACATTTATGACACTTCAAGACAGGTCTTTCTGGTCTTTTATCTTCTCTGGGAATCTTTGGTACCATCTTGGATTCCATAGGGATCTTAGTCCAAGTTTTACCAATTCTTGTTCTGGTAATGATATCTTCCATAGCATTAATGTAGTCCTCTGTTGAACAAGGTTCCACACATCTGCTTTTGATAGCATGTTCCAGTTCTCCTCCACACTTTCTTAATATTTTCATATTAATCATAGTGTCAGACATATCTGGGTGTAAAGCAGATAATCTGTCTTTTTGTTTGAAGAACCAAGTAAGTGGTTTGTCTTTTTCTGAGTTAAAAATGGCACTTTCAAAAGCATTTTTCATTTTAAACCTCCAAGAATTATTGGCCCATTTTGTAATCACTTCAGATTTCCACCAAGACCAGTCATGTTTACCATGATCAATCCTCATTTTGTAATACCATTTCTTTGCAGTCCTGGTAAATAAACAGTGTAATTTTCCCACTATTATTTCATCAGGTATATTGAAGTCTTCTTGCAACATATCAATAGTCCTGATGAATTCAATATGGTTGTATTCTCCTTCACCAGAGAATGTTGGCCAGTCTTCTATTTTGGGAATATCCCTTGTAGAGTAGGCATTTTCTCCTAAGAATGGGGTGAGACTTTCTTTAACAGAAAGTTTCCCTTCAGTTAAAGGTGTAGAATGTCTTGGCATATGGGGTTCATGATTCTTATGAATTTGTTCCACACTTGCAATTATTTCATTCTTCAACTTCTGCCTTTCACTGTCACTTTTTGCTAAGTGTATGGCAAATTGATTGGTATTCTCAACTATTTTTAAGACTTGGTCTTGCAAAATTGTAAGTTGATCATTCACCTTAAAAATGGAAAGATCTTCCATTTCATCATGCTGAATTTGGCACATATTTTCAATTCTTTGGCAAGAATTGGTAATTGAGTCAAGTTTGGCATTTGTCACTTGGTGCAATTCAAAGTATTTTTTATCATTTTTCTTTAATTCAACTATATCTGATGCAATTTTAGTTAACTTTCCATCAAGTTTACCAATTTCTACATTAATACTAGTCTGTACACCAATTATTTGCGTGGGAAGTTTCTGTTCATCCTTTCCTGCTCCTTGGCTGTGAATTCCATCAGAGTTCTGGCCATATTGAACACACTGTCCACTGCTGAAGGCTCCAATTTGGGGATCCTGTACCCTTGTGGGTAAGGTCTGTGCCAATTGGTTTTGCCTTTTCCTTTGCCTTGATGGTTCTTGGGACCCTTCTGTTTCCTCTGAGGTCCCTTGGGCTTGTCTTTGGACACTTCTGGAGCTGGTTTGGAGCTGGTAGACGCCACTGGTGCCTCTGTCTCCAAAGCTGGAGTCATTTCCAACTCTTTCTTCTGGTCTATGGATAAAAGACTTTGGTTCTTCAACCAATTCTTTATCTTTTTGACCTTGTCTTTGCAAGACAGGGGGCTCCATCCTCCTAAGAGTTCTATGGTCTTCTCCTGACCCAGAAAGCTCTTGATGTGTAAGTAGGAGTTCATGGCCCCCTTCCAAAGGCTTGGGCATATTTCCCACTCTTCTTCCTTGGCTGCTCTGAACCAATTTTTGTACTGGCATTGATATATTTCTATTTCTGCCACTTGAGATAGGTTCAGCCCTGGAAATAATATCATGGATTAGTTCAGGCTCAGAATTCACGTCAAAATCTGTTGGTACAGACCTTGGGGAATGGGGGGCAACTCTGGCATCCTCCAGATGTGTCTTTCTTGTGAAAGATTTGGCACTTCTGGATTTTGTCTTGCTTCTTCCTTGTCCAAATCCATCTGGTTGGACTGAATAGTTGCTTCCATTTCTGGTATGCACCATTTTCACGTCAATTTAAAGATAAAAGGTGAAAATATAAGATAAAATACACACCTTTTGGTGGTAATTTAGCTTTTTCTGAGTTAAATATGGTTCCTCTTTTAGCAATCTGCACCTCAATACTGTCTTCAGATTCTGCTTCTGAAGATTCTGGACTAGTGATATATCTTTTATTGAGTCTGTTGCCAGCTGCACAGTATTTGATTAAAGACACTAGAAAAATCATAAAAGAGAAAGAAAATTATTTTTTATACTATTTAAAATATTTTCAAAGATTTTTTATAAGTTTTATATTTTTTAATATTAAAAAATTATTCTTTTTAAAGAAAAAAAAAAAAATTAAGATTTTGAATAAAAATCAATTCAGAGTAACTCAAAGAATAATTTTATAAGTTTTTGGATGTGAAAAAGCCACGTGTAAAACAGTATAAAATTAAACCAAATTACTCAATGAAAAAGATTTCCAAAACAATTTCAAAAATAAGAATTATTTTAACTTTAAAATGAAAGAAAAAAATATTAAATTAATATATTTTAGAGCTTAAAAATATATTAATTAAGGGTACAAGGTTCAAAAAACACGGCCAGGCCCCCAAATGTAAGATGTGACTATGAAACTGATGATAATATTAATATTAATCAACAGTACTATGTCTGTTCTTATGAAATATAATAATAAAATATTATTATAACCACAATTAAATAATGAAAGAATTATTTCTTTCACGTGTTAAGCACTACTAGTGATTTTAACAGTGAGAAAGTAATTGTCTACAAGAATCAATTACAACAAGAATTTAATAATAAAAACTTTTATTAAAATAATGAAATTATTTTAATATATAATTATCTTTTGCAAGAATAATTATAATGATAATTCTTGAAGAAAACTAATTTTAAGAAAAAACTTTAAGAATTAAAAGTAAATCACTCACTAATACTCCAAAGAGCTTATTGAAAGATAAGATAGAGAGATTTGACGTAGAATTGTGGATTTAGAGGATCAAAATGAATTTATAAATGTATTACAACAATATATAGTTGATTTCTATGATTTCACGTCTTTCTGATTGATTCTGAAAGAATAAAACACTTAAGAAAAGTTTTAACTGATACTTACTTGTTGGTAATATTGATATAAATGATTAATAAGATGATGATTCTTTGGAAAAAAACAGAAAGAAGAGGCCTCTTTCAAGTCAACAACAGCTCACAGAGGCGTGCCATGGAGCAAACTGAAAAACCAGTGAGTGAGAAAACAATAAACCCTTTTGGATTATTGATTGCATCATCAATTGTCACGTAAGATTATCATAATTACTTAATTGATGTTTTTACGTGACTACCAACCCCAATATGGTTAAGAATAAAAGGAGTAACATCTGTAAATATTCTTTTATTCTAAAATAATCATTGATTTCTCAAAGTTATCAATGTTATTGCCAATTTCATCACAGGTTGTAATTACTGTGAATTTTTTGAAGATTCAGTGTTTCATGTAGAATGGTCAAAAATGGACTGAAAGTAAAACTTTTAATTTTACTAGTAAAACCATAATTCTTTTTGGTTGTACCATAGATACTACGGCTCTCTATTAGTCCTGGGAGTTTCAGAAAGATTCATTAAGAATTGTATTTTTAATGAATTTTTGAATTTTTTACCTCATTTCTACGTAGAATTGCAAATAGCAGTATTTTGCTGGTTGCTATGGGGTAAATCAATGAATGTGGGTCCCAAAAGGCTTTTAATTACTCATTTAGGGTCTAGTAATGGAAAGTCATCAAGAATTGACGTCGTTACAGGAGTCTAAGTAGCTCATTACCTACTTGGCATGTCAAAATAGCAGGTTATTTGCTATTTTCTTATGATTACAGTAGGTGTAACTTGGTAACCAAGTTCCCAAAGAGTTTTAGCTTACCAATTGGGCCAAGATGAGCCATGGATCCATGCTCTGGAGCTATCCACACCTCTGAGGCCTCAGAAGTTGGGTACCCTGGCTCTCTTTGATGTCTTTTGTCCCCCTTGCTTATTTTTCACGTAAAAATAGAAATTTAAGCTTCAAGTGAGATATCCACTATGGGTGTACCAAAAGTCCATGTAAGAATACCATGATATTAAGTGCTCAAAACATTCATAACACTTTTCTTAGTGTATATGTAACATGGGATTTCTCACTTTCCCCTTATTTTGGCTTAAAATCAAGAAAAACAAAAATTTTCACGGATCTTTTATGTGGTATTAATGATGTGGTATTGAAGTATTTTCCATTTTACCACCTCAAATACTTAAATTGAGATTATTCACTCTATGGGGCTACCCTAGGTGAATTTTTGTGTAGAATCCAAATCTGGTCTTAAATCCATGGATTTACTTACTCAATAAAAAGTTATTCATCTTTTCTGAAATTGAAAATGATGAATTTTGGATATATGCTTGACTTATGAGTTATGCATAATTCAAAATTTCTTTTTAAGATAATTGTGGCCTATTTGGGTATGTAAAATATACCTCAAGGCTCACAAATGGTGAACCAATTTTCTTATGTTTACTTATTGGATAAAGAGTTATAATAATTTTTATTCAACTTTTTTCCAAAAATATTTTGATTTCAGTAATTTTGTTAAAAATTCCTTTTTACTTAATTTCTTCAAGCAAAAATGTGTTTTCACAATATTAAGTTTCAATATAATTTTATTGTTAAGCTATAATTAAATTTTCATTTCTGTGTATCAATTTATATTTATATTATAATTTTTATTTTGATAATATAAATTAATTTATTTTATTTATAATTGTATCTTGTTTTATTATTTGTGGTCTTTTGGGTATAAGAAAATACCTCTAAGACTTGCACAGAAGAAAAAGGGTGAAAATCAAGAAAAGAAGCCTCCTGTCACTGGAGTAAATGTCTCAAGACCTCCTCAAGACTCATCTTCAAAGAGGCCTCACCACAAGAAGAATAAATAGGGCAAGCAATTTCAAGTTTCAAAGGACAAGCCCTATGCTTCTCTCCTTAATAACGACAAAAAACTAATTGGTTCTGAAAAGGAGAGGAGGATTAAGGATTTTTTGTATATTTATTGTGGTAGGAATTGCACAATTGAAAAATTCTTCAAGAGATCTCAAAACAAGCCTGGGTCACAAGAGGCTCCCCAAGCAAGAAGGGAAAAGCCTGAGTGGGAATCATGATGTGTTGAATGGTTTTCACTAATTTTCTTTGAGAGCACAGTTTTGCACTCTGAATACCAGTGCCAAGAAATATTTAAAATCTCTTATTTTTTTCTTCTTTCTTTGATATTTTTTATAGTATTCTCATTGATTCTGGTGCTAAAAACTCTTTTATTGCAAAGAACTTTATTCTCAAGTACTCATTGAATATTTCAAAGCTCCCTGAAAAAGATTCTGCTTTTCATTCTGGATTAAAATTAATCCCTTGCCTTTTTGATAACCCATTATTGCAAGTGGGATGTTTACTTTCCATCATTCCCAAGCTTTTAATGGTACTGTTTTATCATATATTCACCCAAGGGAGAAGACCTAATATTGGGCTATGATTTCCTCTTCCATTCTAATCCCATTATTGATTGGAGAAATGGATTTATCCTTATGATTATAGTCATAAGGATTCTAGTTGTATTCATTCTGCTCCTAGTCATGACTTGGCCACTGTTGTCAATAGTGTTGATCTATTTGGTGAACTTAAGACACCTTCCCTTGCTTCTTCTGTCCATATCCCTTCCATCATGCCCTGTTAGTCATGACCCCAATCAATAGATGAAACCTTCAAAGAGATAAAAGATCTTGCAGAAAATGTTGCTATATCTCCACTTCATCTCTTACAATGGGATATGGGCCTTCCCCCTTTATATTTTCATGCCTCCCTGGAGGAGTAGTGGGATGAGGAGGAAGAGCCAGAAGAAAGTGAAACTGTGCTGAAGTTAGTCCCTCCTACTAATTATCAATAATTAGACGTATTCTCCAAGGTTAAAGCAGAGAACCTTCCTCCACACTGTGCCTGTGATCATCATATCAAACTGGAGGGTCTTCTACCTCCAGTTGGTGTTATCTAATCATTATCAAATCAATAGTCAGAAACACTGCAGGCCTACATTTCAGAGAATGTATGGAAAGTTTTCATTAGTCCAAGCTCCTCTTCAACAGGAGCGCCTGTCCTTTTTTGCAAGAAAAAAGATGGTGCCCTTTGTTTGTGTGTTGACTACTGCAAGCTCAAGTCTGTCACTAGAAAGAACAGGTATCCTGTCCCTCCTATGAACCAGATTCTTAACATATCCAATTGTTCCACTATCTTCTCCAAGATAGATCTGCATGGTGCATATAATCTGCTGAGAATCAAAGAGGGGGGTGAGCACTTAACTGCCTTCAGAACCAAATATGGTAGTTATGAGTATTTGGTTATGCCATTTGGCCTTACCAATGCTTCTGCTTCATTCCAAAATCTTGTAAATGATACATTTGTAGATTTCTTGGAAATTTTTGTTGTAGTTTATCTAGATGATATTATTGTGTTTTCTATTTTTGAGGAGGAACATGCAGGTGGCCTCTGTCCTCTAAAGACTGAGGTAGAAAAATTTATTTGCTAAAGCCTCAAAGGATGTATTCCATTCCTCAAGTATGGAATTCTTGGGTTATGTTGTTACAAGCTATGGCCTCAAGATGAATTATTCAAAAGTTCAGCAAATTCTAAATTGGCCTCAGCCCAAAGAACATCAAAGCCCTTCAATCCTTTCTTGGCTTTGCCAATTTCTATAGTTATTTCATTAAAAATTACTCTAAACAAATCACTTCTCTCACTTCCCTTCTCATAAAAGACTCTCCTTTTATTTTCAATGAGGAAGCTCTTAGTAAGTTCTAGATACTCAAAGAAAGCTTCACCACTGCTCCTAGACTTTCCCATCTTAATCCTTCTATACCAACTATTGCAGAGACTGATTCTTCTGACTATTCCTTGGGTTCTGTAATGAGTCAGGTGAATGAATGAGGAAAGCATCCAATTGGATTTGATAGTTGCAAGCTGATCCCAGCTGAGCGTAACTATGAAATCCATGACAAGGAACTCCTTGGAATAGTTTTGGACCTCAAGCACTGGAGAGATTTTCTTCCTTCTCTTTCCAATTATTTCAAGGTCTTGACAGGCCATTCTTCTCTTCAGTATTTCATGTCTTCCAAAGTTCTTACATGTTGTCAGGCTGACTCTATGATATAGCTTAAGAATGATAATAAACAGCTATAACTCTGAGTGTGACACGAAAATAATGATGATATTAGGGTGAGAATATGAGTGAAAAGGGCTATACTAAAATAATTTAGTGATGGTGAGTACTGCTGATAGCCCTGGGTGCAGTGTTTGCCTGTTGGTTTACAATAGCAAACCCTACAATACTTAAGCTTAAAGTATACCTGTTAAATTCTAAGAGTGTAACTTCCTTTTTTAAGAAGTTATACAACGTAAGAATATCAAGAAAAGGATGCTGGATTTGCTTCCTGGTGAGGCAAAGCCTCCTTTTATCTTGTTCTGGGGTAGTGGGAGGTGGTTTACCTCTGCACACGACCACAGAGTGAAACTTTTCACTACTGTGGGCTGGTTTGTGGTTCTATACACTCAATACAGGCTAGTATTGGGTTGAAATGTGGTTTTAGAACCACAAGTAGTCATTTTTACCCTATACAGGGTGAAAATTTTCACCAATGGAGTTTACAGGTGTATTCTGGTGCTCCTGACGCGTCAGAAACTGTACAGAACCTGTATGGACCTCTGTATTTGACTTAATTATGAGGTATTGAAGTATAAATAAGCTTCAACGTCTGTTTCACACCTCATAATCAGAGTACAACTGTATCCTGTCATAATACAGCTGTATGGGTCATATTGTCAGATTATAATTTTCAAATAGCCATAACTCTGTCAGTTTTTGAGATATCATGCTCAACGTTAGTTCATTGGATAGCCCTGTATGAGCTCTACACAATGATACCCAATTTGGTATGGTTATCATTAAATATGACAAAGTTATCCCATGTACAAGGTTTTTTGTACATAGGCATGGTTTGGGCAAAAAACTGTATTGAGCTTGTTTGCCTCATAACTTCTGTTATAGTTGAGATATGAAGAAGTGAATGGCACCATCAGATAGCCCTGATTGTGCCCTTTCCAAAAAGACCCCACTTCAAGTATCCCACACTAAAACTGTAGAAGTTAGATGAGAGGTGAATGTTTTGTTCACCCTTATTTGGCCTGAAATTGACCATAACTCCAGTAATATTGGTGTTAGCTCAGTTTGGCTGGTACCATTGGATAGCCCGGGCTTAGAGCTTCATTCTGAGTACCCATTTGATGGGCTTAAGCCTCTCCTTCTAGATTTTAGATGAGAGGTGAAAATTAAGGTTTATGCTCAGCAATAACTTTGAGCAGGAATAACTTTGTTATTTCTTGTCCTATGGTGATGGGACTTATATTTTCAGAAAGGGGTGAATTTCCTCTTTGCTTTGATACCTTTTGAGCTGATTTGGCTCAGCTCCATGTTTTGGTGGTATCTGGGCTATACCATTGATTTATGGTATATTGGCTGTCATGCTTGTGCTCCGGTTTTGAGTCACAGGCTGACATACCCTCCCTCTAAAAAAAGGCTCATCATTGATGAGACTTTCCTCTCCTCTTGGAGGTATTAGCACGGTTCATTTGAACTTGAGCCAACAACTTTCTTGTGGTCATACCCTCCCTGTCTGGTGGCTTATGTTTCAAACCATCCAGGTGTTTGGTCATTGGTTTCCTCCTTCCAGAGTGGACTGAACCAATTTCCTTTCTTCCATGGTTCTTAAATTCCACCAAATATTCCTCATGGGGCTTGGCTTCACTGTATGAATTATTTCCACAGCCATTCCCCACACTATCAGAGTCAGATTCATGACCTTCTTGGTCTTTTGTTGTTTCTTCCTCTCTTGCAAATATCTCTTCCCTGTCTTTGGGAGAATTTTATGCATAGTGATTGGGTGATTCACAATTCTGAAATCCTGTTGTGAGTTCAGAATCTGAATCATGAGTTTCTTTGGCTTCCAGGGTTGGATTCTGCCTGCTATCACCAGTACTATGGTTATTGTATCTACCAATAGATGTTTTAATCCTTACTTCTTGCAAAGTATTGGATATTTGATCCAAGGTGGATTCTTTGGAGCATCTGCATTTTACTGCATGTTCTAAGTCTCCTGGTAGTTTGGTCAACAGTTTGTGATTTCTCATTTCTGTTGTTATGTGAGGGACAATGGCTATTAACCTTTTTGACTGTCTCAGACACCAATCATATGTATCTTTGTCCACTGTGTCTCTATCATTTACAAGTGAAAGGGTTTTCTGCCATATCCATGTATCATTTCTGTACTTTTGGATTATTTGGCTCCTCCACCATGGCCAGTTTTTTCTGCCATGGATTTCTTTCATTTGTGTGTACCACATACTAGCATGTACTTTAAAAGCTGTATTTAATCTGGCAGTAATCCAGTAATCTGTCATACTTGGTACATCAGTGAAGAGTCCATTAATATAATCTATGAGTTCCATATGATCATACTCTCCAGTTCCAGAAAATTTGGGCCAGCTTGAGGCCTCAGGAAGCTGTTTTAAGGCTTCCTTTTCAGTATAAGACATATTATCTCCATCTTGGTATTTTGATGGAGACCCTGCCTTATTCACCAATAAAGAATTTGGTTTGATGTCTTCCTGGTGGTATGGGGTGTTTCCAGAAACATGCCCTTGTGTTTGGGGTTTCATTTTTTGGCAGAAATTGAAAAATTTGTCAATATCTTGATCCAGGTATTCCCTGTCCCTTTTGCAGTGATTTTTCTCCTCCAAGACTTGATTTAGTCTTCTTTTGGAATCTTCTGAGGCTTTATACAATTCAATATAGTCCTCTTGAAGAGTATGAATAGTTTTGGTTTGTAAGGTACAAACCTCTTGTAAACTTGAACTACTTTCATGGAGTCTTTCAAACTTTTTTTGAGTTTGTTCTACAAATTGGGAAAATGTTAACCATAGAGTATTACTACTTATGGTACTCTCAGGTATCACAACATTGTGTTTCTTCTCAGTGGAGATATCATTCCTTATCATAGGGCTGCTAGGTGCATTAGAAGTATTTACAACTGTTTGTTGTTTCTTTGTACTTCTTGCAACAGGTACAACAATCTCTGGATCATAGGATCTGACTCTTTCAGCCTCTGGTTGAAAGAAGTCTTGTTCTTGCCTTATGATCCTCTTCCTCTCCTGGATTCTATCTTGGATGGGAAAGTATAGTGACTCTTGGTCACTGATCTGCTGGTGCCTGAGTGGTGTGACACCACTAGGGAGTCTGGTTGGGTTACCAGTCCTCATGAGCCTGAAAGGGTCAGAGTGTGTCAGCTCTTGTTCCATTTCTTGTCTATGATAAGTTCTTTGAAGAATATCTCTTTGAGGGAAATCTTCTGAATACTTTCTACAAGTTCTTTGTAGTGGGAATCTGGTTTGAATTCCCTGTCTCCCATTCCCCATTGGAGAAGTTCTTGGAATATTTGATGAGCTAGAACAAACTGTTCTATGCAAGCCATTTGTGGAGGTTTGCTGTTGAAACCCATCTTGGAAGGTGTAGAAAGGTTCAATTTTCCATGTATCATGACTTTGAACAACTTCAACTTCTCTCTTTTCCAGGCCTCTATTCCAACTGATGTTTCACCAGGGCGAATCTCGTGTCAATCGTTGGCGATTGACTTCACGTCAAGCAAACGTCAAGCAGGATAAAAGTCGAGCTCACATCAAGCGAAAATCAAGCAAACGTTGAGCACACGTCCTACTCTTGTCTTACACCAAATCCTGTGACATCCACCAATATTGGTTCCCCTGTGCCTTCAACTCGAATTCTTCACCACCTGATCATCCCGCAACCGTCCAATGGTTGGTAAAAATTACACAAGACCCACCTGTTTGCACAAACACACATCAAAGAGGTCCTTCAGCCAGTCTTGATGTAGGCAGGGGGTTTTACTTCACCAGGTCATCCATAAAAGGACTCCGCCTGAGCGGGATTGTCGTTTTGCAGGTGACACTGGTAGAGCCCGCCGCACAATACCGCATGTGCGTGTGCATTGGCGTGTGCGGGTGCGCTTGCGTGTGCATTGGTGTGTGCGGGTGCGCTTGCAGGTGCGCAAGGGCTGCTTCCCCTTCCAACATGATGATGGCGCAGTTAGAAATTTTGGATGCTGTGAAAGGTGAGTGTGTGGGTCATTTGATAATTGAACTTGGCTTATTCACACTGTACCCAATGTCAAAATAGTAAGTTCTTTGTGGCAATGTGAAATAATGGGCTTTGCTTGTCACAATGGCATGTCTATGTCACTAAATTTTGAGGCAGTTATTTCACTAGCAAAATTGCTAATGAATCTGAGAGATTTGCATTTTAGTAGACTAAATTTCATGAAATAATGGCTTTATCATTACAAGCAGTCCACATGACAGAACTTTGTTATCATACAATCCACAGTTACCTTCTATCTCTTCTTCAGATATAATCAAGTGTCCATCATCAAAACCAACAGCTTTATAAATATTGAGATGTGGCCAATCTGGTAAGAAATTCACATCACTCTTCAAAGTTTTTAAGATCAGAAAGTTATTGTTCAGTATGCTAGATGGCTCAGAGACTTTAAAAATGCTATTAATAATACCAAATTGTTGTGAGTTGCCCCTCAGAAAATATATCACACTGTTGCTGACATTTTTGGATTCAGTTGAAAATATATTGTTCCCAATATTAATGTTTGAAACTGGAAAATACCAAGGTGAGACAATCCTTGAAGTGGGAGGACTTGTGGATTGCACGGTAGTGTCTAAGCTGATCCAATCAACTATTTCCCTCGTTGCATGAAAATTCTGTAAGTACTCAACCAGGCAATCATAATTTTCTTGGTCATGGCGGGACGGTTTGTTATATTTATGGTCATTGAACAGGGCAGGTGGCTGTGATTCAAAAAGCTGTTTTATTTCACATGGCACGGATGGGGATTTCAGGAGAACGGAAAGGTTGGAACATCGACAGATATGTTGAAGTAAGGTTTTATCTATATCATCTATTCAGAGTTGCAAGAAGTTAATCTTATTCAGTTCAGGTGTTTAATCAATGTGAATATATTGATCTTATTAATTGACGTACATATTTTGTTATTTGTTGGCATTTTTGCCAATACTCCAATCAAGCACTCATAAACCCATGTGGCTGAGGCTTGTGCTGGGCCCCAACGTTGGAAGAGTTCAGGAATATGATCAGCAAAATGATGATTTGGTTTACTTTTCTGTTTTGGGAACAGGAGTTGATTGGAAAGGCGGAATTTTTTCCAATGTTCAGCAAATGCAGTCGCATCTCCTATTGAAACAGTCCAACTTGTGGCAATGTTGATAGCACTAATCAAATGGAATGTATTCTTGGTTTGTTCATTTGCAAGTTCTTCTGACTGACCCATTTTTCTTTGAATGTTCGCGGATTGGTGTACATATAATGACATCTGTTGATTGAGCATTCAAAATGGAATATAGACCTTATATAAGAGAGCCCATTCAGCGGCTTTTAAGCTACCATGAGAGGGGGAACCCATGTTGCAAGGTACTCTTGTCCATGATGAGGGAATTATCGTCTCAGATATGATTTGTCGGAGATGCTCCAGAGCCTCACCCTTGATCTGGTGATCACTCAGTGCAGTGATATCCAATTCAGAGGGGATTTAATCGGCATCAAATGAAGGAATCTCCGCAGAACCACTAGATGGATGTTCCATGTGAGGGGTGGGCATTGGGAAGTAGTTTTTTTGGGTGGAAGTAGTGGGGAGTGGCTCATTTATTATTTTTGCTGCATCTCTTCTCAGGGAGCGGGCCTCTCTCAATGTGATTTTATCAAGAGAGCTGCTGGAGGTCATGGAATCTGAGTCTGAACTGTTGGTGTCTTTTGATTTCCTGCGGGACCTGAGGTAAATTTTGGATTTGGACTCTGGAATGCACAATTTGAAAGTTGCATGATCCTTCAAAATTCCCAGTATTAAATTATGCATTATGTCAAGATTAACCATTCTGGTTGCATCCCAATACGGAAGGTCTTCTAAAATTGAATAGCACACTCCATACTCAAAAAAAATTGCTTGTCTTCGTTGTGGGGTTGCCCAAAGCCATTTGGCAATGGTTGATTTATGATTTTGATATGAGTGTGTGTAGTGAAATTGAGGACCAATTTCTTCAATTTGAGCTTTGTGAATGGTGCAAAAATTACAAAAGTGGTTGCCTGAATGGGAAATAAATCCAGTAAGCTTGCGCATGGCAACCACCTCCGCAATGGCTGTGAGAATGGCAACATGGATAAAGGATCCTGAAGGACCTGTTGAGGTGGGTGAAAAATTGTAACCTTGCCATAGCTCTTTGAGCTCGTTGATGAGTGGAATTAATAAATAATTCAATTGAAGGGAAGTTGGCTCCTTTGGACCAGGGATGATTCCTGCAACATAGACATTCTCTGGCTTCAATCTTTCACTTGGGGGGAGATTAAGACAAATAAGCATGATAGGTCCAATGCTGGCCAACCGGGTGGACTTTCCATGTGCATTAAACCAGTCCACATAAATTGAGAAGGCCAATGCACAAGGAATGAACATGAATGGGGAGTCATGGATATTTCTAGTGCCAGTGAAGCGTCTCCAGCCCAATCCATCCAAGACGTCACGTTTTGGAAAATCTTTGGGAGTTTGGGATTGTTGATGTTGATGCAGAATGTCCATAATTCCAGCCCACTGGAGAAATCTGGCAAGCCACTTTTTGAATGGTTGATAAATGAAATGTTTTGTTGGTATAAATTTTTTCTTCATGTTGGTAGTGTTTTGGGTGTGGGCTTCAAATGAATAGATGAATTTGCCTAATGATTGTGTGCAAGGGGGATCATGATCATTTGGGTCATTATGGCATTGACAGTGGGGTTGGTCAGTTGTGACTGATTCAGTAAGGCCATTAAGAGAGAAACATTGAGGACAACATATGTAGTTTTGAATCACTGGCTCCAATTGGAGATGTTCAAATATGGTATTCAGATCTTGAGGTATATGGAATGCAGGAATGGGGGGACCACCGGAGCTTGAGATGCTGGACTTGATCAGCAGGTTTAGGGCGGGGTTGAGAATGAGTGAAGCCCTGCGGGGTATATTATACCTTAATGATAGAATGGCAGATATTATCATTCCAAGGTCTTGTGGAGGAAGGGTTTGACTGCTCCTGTATGGTTTCTGTGCAATTGAATTGAGCCCCGGTGCTGTGGAGAAGGTGCTTTGGGTCAATGGTGAATAATCAGCTGGGAATATTTGATCCAAAAGAAGTTTTTGGCACTCAGATCCTGATGCAGAAGTAGGGATGTTTGGAAGATATTTGGGTGCAATGGTTGATTTGAGCTTTTTAATGTGCTCTTTATATTGGAAAGGTGTGAAGGCAACTCCAGGCCTATCACCCTCACGGGAAGAGTGTTTTTGAGTTGAGCAGTGTTGACACATGCATATACACATTGAGGAATAGCGGCGGGTTGTCATTGTTTCAGGAATTGGGAGTACGGTTGGTTTGTGTATAAATATCTATGGCTGATGTGAATGTTTAGGAGTGTTATTAATTGGCAAAAAAATTGAGTGATTATTTATGAAGGGGGAGATTATTTGAGCCATCTGAGAATTTTATCCCATTTGTAATGGTGCGTGAGCTGCAGCTGATGGAGTGTAACATGTCTCATCTGGATGGCAGAATTGGTTAGGAGTTTAATTGGGTAAAATGCCATGCTGCTCAATGCTCATACATATTCTATTTTATTTACACATGGCAATACTGCGGTTTTGACCCTTGAGGGGTGTTCCAATAGGTATGTGTCAACATTGATTTGAGGGGATTGACATTCAAACCATGTACGCTGGCACGCCAGCGTACATGGCTTAAACCTTATTACAGACATAACGATATAAATCTATTACATAAGGGGTTGGAGTGCAGCTAGAGTCTTGGTTTTTGGTTTGAGTGCAGCAGAATTTTAATTGGTTGGAATGTGATTTGGATTGTCTTGCCTTTCTTGAAAAGGTGATGTCTCTTTTGTGGGTAAATCCTTCATGAATATACCCCTTTACAGATGTACAATGCTGTGGAATTTCAATGCATATATTGGCAGTTTGGATAATTCACAAAATGTGACAATGGGGAGGCGGAAATGTTACCAAATATGATTACTTATGGATGATGGGTCCCCTTTGAGATCAAGGACATATTACATTATATGGTGGTAGGCCATGCCGGGTGGTTTCCGATAAAAGCGGAGGAGCTCAAGAGGAGGCAGGGAGGATTCTCCTAAAAAGAGGCTTATTGGACTTTCACGCAACACTTAGTTCAAACTATTCATAGAATTTCTCTATTCTAAATTTGAAAAGATTTCATCTCATATCACTCTATTTTATCATAATACTGAGGTGTTTTATCTAGTTAAAAATATTACTGTACTTTTTCGGCCCTTATGTCATCTTTCAAGTCACATAAATCGCGTTCAGGTTCTGTTCATGACTCAAATAGTGAATCTAGCATAGAATATGTTCAAACACAGTCACCATTGAGCCCCAACATTCCTCTCAAAACCCCTATCGCATCCTCAATGAATGTATCAGGTCTTAACATTGATGTGGGCAATCCAACGGCTCCAACTTCAAGCACTTGGTTGATCCCAAATATTTCCGTCACTCCAATTCCCCCGAATCCCACTAATACACAATTGCATGTGTCTCAGGGGCCAGAAGGCACACCTCAAATCTCATCACACGCTAATCCCCAATCAAAATTTCCACGTGAGTTCCTCCTTAATCTCGGTCGGAATCCAGTCGCATCCCAGGATCCCTTTGGCCAAATTAAACAGCCAACCCTCAATATTCCATCAGGATCTCAGGTTCATGTGGGTGATGAAAGGCGCGTGGATGGGGGGCGACGAAAAAGACCATTGGAGAATGTAACTTGGAGTGTTCTGTCGGAGGGAAATACAGGATTGACGCTTCATAAAAGTAAGTCATTTTAATTTCGGAGTATAACCTTTTTCACAATTTGATATTTTTGTTTCATGGGTTAGATATGGCACCTAAAGGCAAGTCAGTCCAATCTCAGGAGCCAATTGAAGATTGTGAGTAAGACCAGTCTTCATTAATTTTTTGATGTGTTAACTGATGATGTGCATGGCAGGTGATGAACTTTATGCATCTTCACCTCTGGTCCATAAAGAGAAAGTCACTGGACGTCATCATCCATATGCCTCCAAACCAAGAACAGCTCATGCCAGTTCATCAAGAGAAAAAATCGTGGATGATGAGGATGAGAACATGTCTCCGACTCAAATGGAAACAAATGATGAATCAAGGAGGGACAATTTCACGGCGCATGAGAATGGCACTCAGTCAAATAATGAGTTCACCCATCCTCAAATGGGCCTTGCCCAGAGTATTCTTGAACAATCCGAGGTCAGACAGCAAAGGAACCAGGCTTGTAAAGCTCACAATGTGGCCAAACGTGCAAGCCAGAAGGAGCAACAAAAATGGCTGAAAGCAGAACTTCCAGAGAATGTCCATGGAATGAGATCAGCAGTATATGCACATTGCCTGTTCCTACTCAAAGTTAGGGATAAGGATTTTTCCTTACTACCAGCACCACCAAGCACAGAAGAGGGTGAAATTGCAATTCAAGTGGCTGGTCATCTCGGATATGTCCCCAAGGATGTTTTCAATGAGCCATCAACACAGGTTCAGTCTCAGGGTTTCCAAAGCTACTGCAAAAATGAGCTCCACAAGCTAGGACTAAAGCGATTCACTTGGGACTGGGAGAGCTTATGGCAACATCCGTTCAATGAGCTGATGTCTATGGTGTTTTACCGTACATTCCGTCTTGCACTGGTCAGCACCGAGTATCATCATTACTGTTGGAACAAGGATCATAATAACTATGGGGTTGTGGCGGCTTCAATGGAGCGATATTTCACTTATTTGAAAAGATAATGGAAGTCTTTTCAAAAGGATGCCGAGTATTTGGTTAAAAAGAAGGAGAATCAAAAGCTCGGAAAGATTGGTTAAAGGGTTAGTTAATGTATCTCTTCTTCATTGTGAGCAAAGACTGATGATGATCTAGTTGATTATGTGCAGACCTGTGAGCGCCATCGTGAATAGTGTGATACGGCTAAATTTCCCATTCTAGCATCACAATTCAATGACCCTCGAGTATGTTCAGATACTGAGGAGGTACTGGAAAATGGCCGTCAAGTTTACCGCAAAGTGGGATTACGCTGGCGCTCCCAGTTATTCAATGAATTGGTATTAAAAATGGATCGAGACATAGGGTTTTGTAATCGCATTAAAAAAAAGGGTAAAAAAACTATTGATAGATTGCCAGAATTACGATCGACAGATGATGGTGATATTCTGGAAGGCTTATCATTTCAGGTATTTGATCAAGATTGGCTCAAAGTCTGTAGTGAGATGCAGACTAGCGCCCTCAAAATACTTGACATGCCAGTTATTAGGCCGAATGGTGATGCTCTGCAATAACTTAGTAATATAAATGTATAGCACCGTTACAAATTAACATTTTGTGAATTATTTGTGCAGGAGTAATACAATCTGAGTATTATTTCTTAAAGATGAAACGACTTGCTAAATATGTAAGAATATAGACAATATGAATTGGAATGTATCACCGTCTCCCTTAAAAATAAGACTCTATTGCTCATTTTCATTGTGGAAATATTGAAGGAGTTCAATCCAACTCATGGTGTTCATAATTGTGGACCTATGCCAGGGTGAACAAGAGTTATCAACTTGGTCAAACACAAATTATATAATATCAGTAAGGCTCAGGCAGTTAATGATTTTTTCTTTTATTGGACCTATTGGTGTTTGGAAAATGGCATTTCCATAAGGAAGGATTTTAGAATAGCAATACAATTAGGGTCAAAGATGATCTTGAAAGGTAACTTCCGCATGTTGACCTCAACTGAATGAGGAGTGATATAGTGGATGACCTTTACAGGTTGTTGTTGGCCAATACAATGCAGTCGATCAAGAGCCTGAGCCTCAATGGCTGGGTTCCAATTGGGCTCCTGGAAATGTGGATGTCAGGGGCCTCAAATCAGGGCAGAATTTTGGGGGTCCCCTCACCATTAAATAGACTGTATTAGAACAAGTTATATTGAGGCCAGTTCCAGCTGCGGCAATGGATGCAATCAGTACTTCACATTCAGGATTATTGAAGAAATTCTCCAGTGCCTTCTCCTGTGCTTGTGCTGTAATTGTTCCATCAATTCGTGCTGAAAGGATAGAGTGATGGGCAAGTGCAATACCAATTCTACAATATGAAAAAGTCAGATGGATTCAATTGGTAATGGATGCATATTAGAATTAACGCACAAATCTAGAAATTGGGTCCATTGGGTATAAACCACCGATTTGGTTGGACCACACCTTGTTTGTTTGTTCTTCATTAAGCTTTGTAGGAGGTGTGCAATTTTACTACTCATCATGCATGTTTCCACATCCACAATAGTTTGTGTGATTGTTGGGGAGTTATCCTGAGTGCTCCTGCCCTTGGGGTCTTCCAAATACGCCTCTGCAATTGTGTTAAGCATGATGTGATGGTTACAACATATTCGCAGCTTATTAATATTTCTGAAAAATTCTCCTGGTCCTTTGCTTTTGGATGATAGGAATTCTTCATATAATATGGAATATTCTTGCTGCATGGTCGGGTTGAGTGGGAGCAGCTCATAATGATGGCTAATAGTGGGCAGGGATTTGAGATGTGTGGTTTTGGTGCGGCGCAAACTTAAATGCTGCAATGCCAAATGCAAGATATCATTGCAACCTTTGGAAAGACTACTCAGGATGAATGGTGACCAGCTATCTTGATTGGCACTCTGGGGTTGAGTGATGAATGATATTATGCCCAAAAGGTCATAAATGGTGTTGTGAATAGGTGTGCCCGTTAAACATATTTGACGGGATGAAAGGAGGCTATTAATGGCACGGTGAGTGGCAGTGTATTGAGAGCGAATATAGCTATAAGATGGGGCAAGGGTTATTGGATATAAAAGGTAATTT
The DNA here is from genome assembly GCA_023105745.1 of Austropuccinia psidii. Classification (NCBI taxonomy): domain Eukaryota; kingdom Fungi; phylum Basidiomycota; class Pucciniomycetes; order Pucciniales; family Sphaerophragmiaceae; genus Austropuccinia; species Austropuccinia psidii. The sequence goes on along the minus strand of JALGQZ010000001.1, from coordinate 72,983,136 downwards.
GAATCATTTAAGATCAGACACTCACTGTGCTTCATCCAAAATTATACAATGCCAATTGATTTGAAAAATGAATGATGTAGAGGTATTGGTTTGCTTAAATTCTTGGGTGATAGTGTTGTAAGAAGTGATGATGATATCATATTTTAAGATGCCGTCTTTGGATAATGAGTGACGAGTGGGACCATGGTAGATTTTGGAATGCAGCGCTCCAGCCTGAGCATGATTGGATATTTCTGATTGCCAGTTGGTAATTAAGCAAGGGGGGCAGATGATCATGGTGGGCGTGGAGCGATGGGGGTTTGCAATCATCCGCTCCTTGGAGGTACCAATTAGAGCAATGGCCTGAATGGTTTTACCTAATCCCATATCATCTGCAAGCAGTCCTCCAAGAGGGGTATTGGTTGAAAGGGATTCCAATGATCTAACGACCATGTTTGTAATGATGTGCCTGGCATTGAAAGTGGATCCTGGGGGTGAAGTGGCCCAAAGGTTATGGGCTGATTGGCCATTGGGGATTTCTGGATCCCAGAGAAAAGCTAGTCCGGTCTTTTGATGAGGGAGGACGGGGGTTTGAATAATGGCATGGGGCGGGGTCATCATGGGGAGGTCTGATCCACTGGGTAATTGTATCAGTTTTTGCTTGGAAATCAATGATGAAACAGCAGGATATGAAACTGGCGTCGAGCATGAAGCGGGAAATGTTGGAGTGAAGAGTTGACATTGACTATGAGTATTACAGTAATATTCTTTGGGCATTTTAAGCTTGAAATCTTGTGTTTGAAAGCTTTCCATTATGAATAAAATGTTTGGATACCATGTGAAGAACATCAATGCTAGATTGGGTTTCTGAGATGAGGAGGGATCATTTGCATCAGTCATAAATACTCCCTCAACGAATAATATTTGAGAAGGATTGGATTGGCAATTTTCAATCCATGCCCCACCAGGACCACAGTGCATGAAAGTTTTTGGTGCCCCAAGGAATGGTATCAACGTTTTGGAAAGGGTTCCAGGTAGAGAGCCAATAGCATGCTGGTGATTGGGGAGATAAACAAATATGTGGTGTTGATTGTGCCATATGATAATCCAAGAAGCTAAGTGGTAATCCTCAGGATTTAAGGCTATATCACTATTTATTTGAATACAAATATTAATCATCCCAATGCAAAGTGGTTGTGAAGGGGTTGACATGATGGCTATTTTAAATTATTTGGGGACAGTTGGAAATTATATGATCGGGAGGGGTTAGCTAAATGGAATGAAGACAAATAGGCACAGGTGGGGAGCTTATATGAGAGGCAGCAATGGGGTCAAGGGGGGATGGCCTGTGGTTACGTGCATGGTCTTGATGGGGGTAGGCCTCTTGGGCTCATAATTTTCATATCCGATTTGGGGCATATATCAAGGCAAGGTGGCCAAAATGTGGGTGCACCGATATGACTGCTGGATCTGCAGCAAGGTACAAAACCTTTGGTGGAACAAGGTTGACATTAGCATATCTGAAATTGGGTGGGTTGTAGCAACTTATTGTGGAGGGCATATTAGAGGCATGCAGTCATGTTCGCTGGTGTGACAGCAAACATGGATGCATATCTTCCCCAGGTTAATTGTTGCACAGGGACCTACTGGGCAATGTTGGCCGTTTCAAAGGGCAATCTCACTGTGGGGATGTTTGTGTGTGGGCGGGTGAGATATTTTTGGTGGCATGCCACCAAACATGACTTTGGTTTTTCCTGAAGTTTTTTGCTGACTGATGCCTACTGGGCTTCCAGGGGGTAATGTGTGGGATGATCAAAGGGGGCGCAAGCCGTGAGCCGTGATCCACATATACATTCACCCCTATTGCGTTTGAGGCGAGTACTAATCCACCAAGATTGGAATCCCAGGATTTTCCTCACGTGCGTACAAAACTCCGGCAAAAGAGGCCACCCACCCAAGGGAATTTTTGGCTGCAAGCCAGGTGCCACAACTTGCGCGGGCGTGTGAGAACGTGAAGAAAATGACCCGCGGTGGGAGATACCCACGCAAACATGGGCTGGGATTATTCTAATGTGGATGAGGCTGAAGCAAATCCACACTGATTGGCCTCAGGTTTCCACGCGTGAGCAGGTGAGCGTCTGCAGTCAAGCTGACCACCCGACCAAGAAACTAGCCGGTCGGAACACTGGCAGTAAAATGTCTTCCAGGCATGTGAACGTTGCCTGTGTATGACCCGTTGGGGGGTGCGTATGAAAGCGTGTGGCTGCCCGACAATGAGCAAGCGCAATGAACAAGCAGGGCCAGTCATTGTTTGCCCCGACAATAGCACCGGATGGAATCCACTGTTTGTGTATGACCCAAATAAACAGTCATCCCACCATGACCCACTTACATTAACTTGGATTACATGCGCATCTGTGCCATAGTTAGGCAGAGCTGTTGAACAAGGTGCATCAAAGGGATGCAGGTGAGAGATATGACTTGATGGCTTGACGTGATTGCATGTTACATTGTTGAACAGCTTTTGCTCTGCCCCGCAGCATACATCTACAAAGGTGTACTGCGTGTTACAGTGTTGGCTGTACAGATTAGGAAGGTGTAATACTACTTGAGCCTGCATGCATATAGCGAATGTGCATGCACCTTCCGATTGTTTGCGTATACGTAGCTCATGTGCCACATGCTCAGCATTGCATTTCACCTGATTTGCACATGCAAGCTGAGCATGTCATGGTCAAATGCACCGTGTGGAAGTGCTCAGTAAAGCCATGGAATGAACTATTTTTGCAATAGTTCATTGGAAGGCTCAGTTTGGAGCACTTCACCAAAGCGTGTGAAATTCTGCACCTGGCTGAAATGTCACCCGATGCTGTGCCAAATTCTCAGATTGTGTGCATACAAAAGCGACTGAGCAATGCCTCAGCATGGTGCATTTCATATTGTTATATAAATAGTTCAATTACTGTGCAATTAAAATGTTCAGCCACTGAGCATTTCAATTATGACCCGAAAGCAAACCTGAGCAATGGGTTGAGCCAAGCTCACACTGAATTCACTTGTCTTACAGCCCCCCCCTTTGTTCAAAGACTATTACCAGGCCATACGGCCGGTGATCTTGCCGCGGTCACTTGTGACCAAATGCACCGGGTGCTTTTCTGCATGGGTCACTTGTGCATTGCACCCACAATGCACATTCAACAAGGGCCTCACGACCACCCTCCTGGGTGATCGGGTGGCAATTTAAGTAAACAAAGGGGATTTGACTCAGCTTGACAATTCAATAAATTGCAATACTCAGCCAGACCCCCATTGTTCTTCTGCCTCACGCAAGCATTTCACTTCTCAGTTGCAGCATTCGCTGAGACTCAGCTTCAATTTTGCCCACACGCCTTGAAGCTGAGACTTTTGCGGGTGCTGCAACTGCTGAGATCGTCTCAGCTTGACCATGGTATAAAAGACCATCTTCACACGACACGCCCTTCACTTTCTTTCTCACCCGCTCCACTTCGTTCAACCTCACCCGCGTTTGTCCTTCTTGTGCGTATTCCCCTTGGTCTTCCTGCCTTTCTACTTTTGTCTTTTGCACTCCACTAAACCCACTCCCCTTACTTTTGCCTGTTTGTTTCTTCTGCTGATCCTTTCAGAACCTCCCTTCTATCCACCTCGTGCGTTACCTCTTTTTTTAACTTTTTTCAACATTATGTACCGATATTAATACTTATTTTTCTTCATGACTCTTTTCCAGACTTTTAAAAACTCCCGACTAGAGCGTTCTTATTTTTTTTCCGTTTTAAATTTATAATTCATTGTACGTCTTCATTCTTTCTCTTCATTGTTTACTTTGTATGCAGTTACTAACCTCAATTGTTTTGTTTTTAGATGTCGTGCACTTTATGCACCAAGCGGGGTATCCCCTGCATTCATTCCTCGACGACGAACGACGCTTGTGATTCTTGCCGACAAGCACACAAGAAATGTTTGTTCATTGTCCGCCCCTTCCAACCACGAGGCCAGAGGAGTTCCCGCCCAAGACGCCCTTGCGAGGACTCTTTTGTGGTCAATGATGATGAAACCATTTTCGAGCGTGAATGGACGCCGAGCCCCCAAACAGGCCAGCGGGAACAATTCCGGACGATTAGCCCTGTCCCCTCCAGTATTTATTTGTTCACTCCCCCTCCTAGGCCACCATCCGATGGTCACTTCACTCCTTGACCGGAGCGAAGTGATTATCAGGCCAATGAAGGATGGCATTGGCGAGAGGACATTTGAGCTTGGGCTGATCGTCACCATGTCTTGTCACCGATGGGATTCAAATGCCAAAGTAAGTTTTCTTTCTCCTCCTTATCTCATTTCTCTTCACGCAATAATACTGACTTTTTTCCATTACTCATAGAACAAAACCCCCCAAATCCCCCCCGACATGACTCTCCCGTTCCTAGTTTGCCTCGCGAGAAAACCCCCCAGCAACCCACTCCAAGACTGAGTGGCACCCAATGGTCTGAGGAATTATTCCGCGGTAAGCAGGCAAAGTTTCATTTCATTTTCACTTTCACTTTTGAGTCAAGTGAACTGACTCTTACTCCTTTTTTAGAACCCTCCCGAACCAAAGAACCACCTATTTGTGGCCCAAGTCCATTGTCCCAACCACCTGAGGACAATACGACTTGTGAGCCAGAACCTGAGGTGGCTCCTATGCAATCCACGGAGGAACCTTATGGTAATTCACCCCTTCTTTCTCTTCGATCCATATCCACTTTTCCTCATTTTTTCTTCGACCGTCTCCAGATTGTCCCGCCACTCCTCGCTCGATAATCATCATCGACGATACGCCCGTCGGATCCCCCCATCCCCCTTCTTCTTCACCGACTCCACCATCTTCCCCTCCTGCCCCGGTTCCTTCCCAGGATCTCCCTCCCATTGCCACCGAGAACCCAACCTCCTCCTCCCCCCCGGTTCCAAGCTCCTCTCATTCCCACGATGACGCTTGCCAGGAATTCACCGACCTGCGACCGACCCTAATGATTCCTCGAGCCATCATCCACGAATCGATCAACCAAATCTTGTTGGAGCATTGCTGCTTGCTCCACATGATTCCTTTCGTGGATGCAACTCATTGAAATGAGATGCACCGGGAATTCCAGGAGGAACTAAACTCCCTCCTTGCCCAGGCACTGGAGGCTTATCCAAAGGAGGACATCACCGGGATAGTCTCGAAATTCTTAGAAAAATAAAAATTTAAAAAAAATGTCATGATTTCCTCTTTTTATTATTTGTAATACTTTCTTTTAAATAAATTATTTGCCTTCAATTATTGTTATGTTCAATTTCTATTACATTCTTTGCTTACGTGAAATTATATTTTCCTCAATGGTTCAAATATCCTATTGCGTGAGAAAAATTTTTATAAGTGCCCCACCAAAATTTTGAGTGAGTATTTGTTTTTGTGAACCTCTTTTTCCCAAAATGCGCCAATAGTTGCCGTTACCGTCTCCTATATTTTCTTCTTCCATGGTTTAGTGCCATATCCATTCTTAACTGTAAAAAAGCGGGAGCTTCCCGCATGTGAGCAATCCACTCCAGATTTGTGAAACATGGCCTTTCCTATGGTCACACGCTATTAATCTTACTCATGTATTGAATTGTTTAAGTTGTCTGGAACCTTCACAAGCGTAAGGATTGGTGTGTGACTTGTCGGGAGGCTGCACAGGCATAAGGATTGGCGTGTGAATTGTTGGGAGCCTGCACAGGCATAAGGATTGGCGTGTGAATTGTTGGGAGCCTGCACAGGTGTAAGAATTTGTCAGCATTGTTGGCAACCTTCCCAAGCGTAAGGATTGGCGTGTGAATCTTCAGAAGCCTGTACAGGCGTAAGGAATTTTTAGCCTTTTTGGGACCCTTCACAAGCATAAGGATTGGCATGTGAATTGTTGGGAGCCTGCACAGGCGTAAGAATTGGCGTGTGAATTCTCGGGATCCTGCACAGGCCAAGAAATTTTCAGCATTGTGGGGAACCTTCACAAGCGTAAGGATTGGCATGTGAATCGTCAGAAGCCTGTACAGGCATAAGGAATTTTTAGCATTTTGGGAACCTTCACAAGCGTCAGGATTGGCGTGTAAATTTTTGGGAGCCTGCACAGGCATAAGGATTGGCGTGTGTAGCGTCGGCACCCCGCATAGGCGTAAGGAACTCTTAGCATTGTCGGAACCTCCACAAGCATAAGGATTTGCATGTGAAGCATTGGCATTCTGGACAATAGCAACAAACCAGGACAGATGTACGATGGCATGCCACCGTACATAATCCACTTCACCCCTTTTTCATGTGAGATACCCCATCTCCCGCACTGGAATCCATCCAATCCTGGTGTATATTGTCCTCTGCCTTACCCCACCATTACTTATCCAACACACATGCAAATCTCCTCATTCTTTGAATCGGCATGAGATTGTATTACCATCCCTGATTTGATAGCCCGCTCTCTCGCCAATCTCATAATAGCCATGGTTTTTTTGCCGCATTGTTTTTGCTAACCTGCTTGAGCATTTTGCGGACATACCCACTAGTGTTGTGCTTTCGTTGTCCTGTGCTGGATCAGTATAATGAACAAATGTACTACTGGCCCACACTACCTCAATGAGCCCATGACATGCGGATAGATCAATTGAAAAATGCTCATTTGGGAAAATCAATTTTCCCCCTGTACACCGCTTTGACGCATCTCTTTGAATTTGGCCGGTCCGCTTATCAGCTTGAAACCACCATCCCAAAGCATACAGCGATGCATCCTTATCAACATGAGGTGCGTTTTTGAAACCATTCATGGTGAAAGTGAGTGCGGAAGCGAACTCGAATGCACCCTGATTTGCCGGAATATTGCCTTCATAGTTGACTTGATCAAAAGATGGAGCCCCCAATGAATTTTAGAAATTTTGAATCTTCTCAAATAAATTATCCCCAGCATATCGTAAGGATTGACCTAGAATGCAACCCACCAAGCTAAGATTGGGACCTCTGTTCTGCCATTCATCTTTTGCGTTTTCAATTTTCCCGACACTTCCATACAGACCAAATTGTTCATTCTTCGTGCTGCATTTGCGCCACCCAATTGCGAACATAAATCCCTCCAGTAATGCTCCATTGGTTGCAATCGGGTCGGTGAATCTCTTTTCGCGAAATAAGAATTGTGATAATTCATCCCATTGATTGACCTCGACTTCACTCATTGTTGTGAATGGTCGGAATTCGACAAGGGCAATGAGTAATCCGGTTGAAGAGAAAATTGCCACACGGCCAAAGTGAATGCGTTTGATCTGATTGAAATACACAACCCTCCGAATTTCACTTGGGGTGATATTTGCTGATACTGGCATTGATATTTGTGCTGTTGGGCGAAAGGAGGAAAACAACCTATTCATTCGGGTTGTTTTGCGCTCTTTGTCTTTTGGGATATGCTACTATTCCCGAGTGGTTGAGGGATCACTATGTGTTGAAGCACACAAGATATCAGATACTGCCAAGGAGCTTTCTTCAGCACACATCCTTTGACTTCCCTGTTGGAGCCCACATGACATTGGCACAATCTGAACCGACTAAAGTCAATGTTCTTCCGTGGGGCCCAATGAGGGTGCCACATAAATGTGGAAGAATATATATATATCTATATATATACACTGAGATTAAGCAAGCAACTCACACTTTCCTTCCTCAGCCCAACGCCTTCTCGCGAGTTCCCTTTTACGCTCTTTTCCTTTTTTCGTGAATGGCATGCTTTCAGCAGAAAATGAAATGAAACCGAATGATGACTGATTTATTAATATCACCTATATTGAATTGCGGTTGATGAATCTTTTTTGATTGCGGGTAAAAAGAAAGATCACACCTGACCTTGGCAAATTAGCGATCTCAAATACCTGAACCTGAAAATTTCAGTGGATAGTGCATTATTCAATTTTACACATTGATTATCCCATGCAATCACTTTCCAATCCAACCATTTGGAATATTGCAAGCACACGCAAATGCAATAAGCATCCTGCTGCAGATCCCTAGCTATCCTAGTCCTCTTGAAAGACACAGGAACATTTGGCCTATTATGGGCTGGCGGGAAGTGATAAACGCGACTTCCCACAATGCCCCGGCGTGTGCTACTTGCAGGCACAATGCCTGACTCAGCTTGCGTCTTGTCGGAGTCTTTGCAATGATGTACGGAGGCATGCCGCCATACAATTACTATTAGTACTCGGACTGTGGCATCGGGGCAGTAGTAGGATAGGAAGTCATGATTATTAAATTCATAAATCACTTTGCAAAATTAAATTACAATCTATCTAGTACAAAGCTAATCTAAAACGGGTCAATCCTGGTTGTGAGTTTAGCTGACCTGGGTACCGTCAAGGTGACCTCATCACTTGAACCAAGACCGCGTTTTGCCACCCAGGCATCACCAAAGTCTAATACTAGGCATCGTGCAAATTCAAATCTAAGAGGTACAGTGGGGTTAAAAGACTCTGATGAGAAGAAACGTTTATTCAGTAAATTACATATATACTTATTAGTACGTAGGCACACTGGCTCCACTAGATTTTTACCCTCTGAAAGTTTTGCGCAAATGTCAATTAGTGATAAAGCCCCTTTAACTGAGCTTGTTCTCCAGTCATCTGAGCATACCATCGAACCACGAACCCCCGCCGCACAGAATGCCGCTAATATACCATAGCAAATTCGATTTATTCTGAGATTCTTGTGACACGCCAAAAGATCTTTGATGGCCTCATTTTTTTTTGAGTTCGTGAGTTTGCCTTTGATGCTATTAACTTCGACCTTTGTATGTGCACGTACCATGTTGTACGCAATCATCAAATGGATAACTGTTTCCATTAGATCCTCCAGGTTCTTGTGCGGCTTTGTGGATATCTCATTGTCAGCCCCGCCACCTTCAATACTGAGTTGGGTTGCACGTTGCTTCAATTTACTCAAGCAGGAGGCAAGGTATTCAACTGCTCCCTGTTCAAGTCCAAGAGGATCGGTCGAATTTGATGTTGGTGCAACATATGGTTTGGGTGCAACCACATCGTATGAGACTAAACTAATGGATTCAAACATAACATTTGCCCAAAAATGTTTAACTGGATTGGCGGGGTAGAGAAGGCTCTGAACCATTTTGAAGAAGGAGTGTTCAGATTTTGGGAGATTCTCTGGAGGTTTAGCTGATTCCTTCATCAATTTGAGATTCCAAATGTTGTGATCAAAAAACGCTTCTGTTTTGGTTGGCTTAAAAAAATCTAACCCTGTATATTGCAATTTATATCACCAGTCAAGAGCCAATAATCATGTATCATGCACAAAGATAAAACTCACCTGCCATCTCAAGGTCCTCCAGCCAGGCCGACATTTTAAGCTCTCGGTTACTGATCACCTTAATACCAACGGGCAGGAATGTATGAGCATCTTTTGTTGGTAAATTGTCCCATCAATTTTTGTAAATACTATTGATATTATCAAGCCCCCTTTTCCATGATTGTTGAGTAATATTGGAATGATAATTCAAAACGCCTGCAAACTCTTCCATGCGGGATAAAAATATTCCTTGAAAATTAGCAGACGATGACACTTCGCGCTCAGGGTCAGGAACTATATCAGTCATATCTCGTCCCATTGTATCATGTTTAATTGTTTCCCTTTCTTGAAAGGCTTGAATATTCCAAGGAGAGGCGGGAGGGGTTGCATCATGCATTGTTTCATTGGGTATCGGGGGGCTTTCAGTATGTGGAGCTTCATCATGGATTGTTTCATTGAGTATTGGGGGGGTTCAGTATGCGGAGGTTGATTATCAATATGGTCCCCTTCAACATTGATAATTTCATGACCTTGATCGTGAGAATTGTTTGCGGCTTCAAAGGTACAGCGTTTTTTGTTTGTTTTTTTGGTTGCATGTATATTTGGTCTTTTTCCTAATCCTTTGCCTGGAAATCCAATTACGACTCGAGATCCTTCAGGTAGAGATTCTCCCACCTCCACACCTGCCCATATATTGTAAGCAGCTATTTTTATCAACTTTGTTTTGAATTAGTAATGGACTTACGGTTCAGATCCATTTTGATCAGGCTCATGCCTTCAGCAATCTTTTGATGCACATAATCAGGAATTTTACTATCATTTTGGATTGTTTTGAGCCTTGGGATTGTTTGAGCAATGTTGGAGACAAATTGTTCCTTGGATATAATTTCCACCTCCCCACTGAAAATTACATCATCTTGCCCATCATCTTCTGTCGGTGCACAAGGTTCAACAGTCTTTTCCTTCTCATAACTTTTAAAATTCGGTTTCTGAGAGCTTGGAGGCTGACCTGAAATAAAGGCTATGACACAATATCAGGTTTTGGGAGATTAGAAATATTCAAGATGGATGCATACTCACATTCTGGAAGAACTGGGGGATTTTGATTATCTTCATGTGACTGGCTCTCTACTTCAATGCCTAAATCACGACTACTGGCGATATCAGAGATTTCACTTCCACTCTCTGGGGCTAAAGTTGGTCGTTCATTGAATTCAGTTGAATTTCCCGGGGTTTGCGCCATAGCGGAGGTAGTTTATGAAGCAAATAGATGGTGACGAGTTGATTGATAACTTATTTGAAATTTTTTGAATAAAAAGATCCAAATTGAAGAAAAAAGGTGGAAGTAAAATAATTGCATTTGCAAAATGCAATTTGTTGGGAAATTGAAGGAGGCTATGTTTTGCAAATTATTTCATATCATGCAAATGAAATCACTTCCCTGTGAGACATTGAATAAAGTTGACTAGTGAGAAACCTACTAAAGTCAACTTTTCAACTATTCAACGCGCATGAGGTAAGGACTAAGCAAAGTGTTCCATTTGAATGATATGAAATAAAATGGTTTTGTCGGCGAAACAGGAGACACAATTCTCTTGTCTTAAATAGTCCACTTATTAGGTTTTAATTTGTGAGTCTCATGATTTAAACCCTAACCACAACATTGTGAATATACTGACCAATTTCCCCTTAGGTCCTGTTGGCAGAGAAGGCCACTCAGCATATTTCGGCAATTGCCTTCATCGTGTACGCCAACAAGCCACCGTACACTATGGATGTAGTACGGAAGCGTAAGGATAAGTCATGTCGGGCGCATGTTGAGAGGCACTCCGCGAGTGTAAGGATAAGTGGTGTCGGGAGCATGTTGGGAGGGCACCACACAAGCGTAAGGATAAGTGGTGTCGGGAGCATGTCGGGAGGGCACCACACAAGCATAAGGATAAGTGGTGTCGGGAGCATGTCAGGAGGGCACCACACAAGCGTAAGGATAAGTGGTGTCGGGAGCATGTTGGGAGTGCACTCCGCAAGCGTAAGGATGGTAGGCATGCCTTGTCGACAATGTTCTACGGCTACACGGTTTAAAACTATGTTTAGATCAAACGGTTTGATGTCATATAGAGTATGTATTAAACCAGATAGGTCCCAGTCCTGACTAAGACTTCTGATGAAGAATTCTGCGGCTAGCAGTGTCGGGAAGATGTTGGGAGGGCACTACACAAGCGTAAGGATAAGCAGTGTTGGGACCATGTCAGGAGGGCACTACACAAGCGTAAGGATAATTGGTGTCGGGAGCATGTCGGGAGTGCACTCCGCGAGAATAAGGATGGTAAGCAGTGTCGGGAGCATATCAGGAGGGCACTTGAGCGAGCGTAAGGATAAGTGATGTCGGGAGTGCACCACGTGAGCATTAAGATCGTATGGGTGGGGGTGTGAAAGTGTAAGGAGTGGTGAGGACGGAGATGGGGGGGCAGTGTCGGAGTCTCATCTGGAGGGCGGTGCGGGCTCGTAAGAATGCGAAGCATTGGGGCGGATTAGGTGGGGATGCGGAAGCCAATGAGGTGAAATTACCCGAACATTGTGAATAGTGTTGAAATGGGTTTGGGCTTTGAGTGACATTCTCATGTGACACATGTGACGATTGACGTTGTCTTGACGCTGACGTGACATGACCCACTAAATCCAGTGACTATAAAGTGACACTAACGCGACTGAAGCAAGATTTTATACTGACAGCGGTGCGACGTGAAGTCAATCGCCAACAATTGACGCGAGATTCGCCCTGGTGTTTGTTTCTCTTTGTAAGGAATAATCCCTTGGAAATCCAAAGTCTTTGGAATGAGGTGGTATCATTTCTGATTTGTAAAGTGAGAGTTTCAGCTAGTTTATTGAATCCTTTTGTTAGGAATTTTTAAGTCACTTTGGACAAGTTATTATTGAAAATATCAATAATAAATATCAATCAACTCTCCCCAATATATAATCTGTATATATTAAAAAGATTAATAATAAGATATCATTTGTATTTTATTATGAAGTATTATTATTGAAGTTATCAATAATAATGATAATAATCAATTTTTCAGGCCAATTTGGGTAAAAAAATGGATTATAAGAGTTTTTCTGTAAGAAAAATTCAAACAATATATACTTTGTATATATTATAAAAAAAGATCAATAATAAAATATGATTTGTATTTTATTATTGAGTATTATTATTGGTATTATCAATAATAATGATAATAATCAATTGTTCACGCCAATTTGGGTGAAAAAAAGAATTATCAGAGTTTTTCTTCAAGAAAAATTCAAATAATATACTTTGTATATATTATGGAAAAAAAACAGTAATAAAATATGGCTTTTATTTATTATGAAGTATAATTATTGGTATTATCAAGAATAATGATAATAATCAATTTTTCACGCCAATTTGGGTGAAAAAATGAATTATCAGAGTTTTTCTTCAAGAAAAATTCAAATAATATATACAAAGTATAAATTATGAAAAAAAAACAATAATAAAATATGGTTTTTATTTTATTATAAAATTAGAATATTTTATAAATATAAATTATATATTTATAAATCTTCAAAAAATGAAAAAATATTATTTTTTTCAAAAAGGATATGTATACAGTTTTTTATTTTAGCTTTTATTTTTTTTTCTGTTTTTAATATATTCTTTTTTTGAGTAAAAAAAAATCAGAATAGAGAAAAACCACGAAATGAATCCACTTCAGGGCTTCTTATGGTTTCAAAAAGTGAAAATAAGAAAGAAAACAAGTATAATAACTTTAAAAGGCATGAAAATTAGGTAAAAAGAGTGAAAACAAGCTAGAATTTCGTCTAAAATAGGTAAAAAACCTGGCCAGACCCCCAAAATGTCAGGGTGACTCTATGATATAGCTTCAGAATGATAATCAAAAGCTATAACTCCGAGTGTGACACGAAAATAATGCTGATATTAGGGTGAGAATATGAGTGAAAAGGGCTATACTAAAATAATTTAGTGATGGTAAGTACTGCTGATAGCCCTGGGTGCAGTGTTTGCCTGTTGGTTTACAATAGCAAACCCTACAATACTTAAACTTAAAGTATACCTGTTAAATTCTAAGAGTATCACACCAGGGCGAATCTCGCGTCAATCGTCGGCTATTGACTTCACGTCGCACCGCGGTCAGTATAAAATCTTGCTTCAGTCGCGTTAGTGTCACTTTATAGTCACTGGATTTAGTGGGTCACATCACGTCATTGTCAAGACAACGTCAATCGTCACACGTGTCACATGAGAATGTCACTCAAAGCCCAAACACTGCAAATTTTAACTGTTTTCCCGTACGGTATATCAGTTACGTTGCACGGTATAACAGATAGCAGTTAGCTTCTGCGCGGAGCAGCCCTGAATTCTAACAATCCTGTCCTCTTCCATATCGCTGTGTCGGCCCAGCTCGCACTCAACTTATCAGCTACCTCACGACTACATCGTAATCAGTTGGAGAAAATTAAAAGATCCTGTCAGAATTCAACAATATCTTGAAGGATGGCAAACGATCTGCAAATTTACTTAGCATCAAAATATATGTCTGGGCCAAAGGCAGATGCCATCCTTGCGACGAAGGACCAAGGCTCAAAGAAGAAATCCAAGAAGAAACAAAAAGAACATGAGGATCGTAATCATTCAACAAACAATCATTTTGGACTAATTTTAAGAGACGCAGATGATGAATCAAGCTGGAAATTAGGAAATGAAGATGAACTTCAACCTGGTTAGATACTTTTTTCTTGATTTCAAAATTTCTTAGATTGAGTGCTGAATGAATGTTTCTTTTTATTACAATTTTTCCTCCATTCCCATTCGCTAGTTTGGAGAACGTCGTAACATTCAAGGGAAAAGCATCTTCTAAGTCCAAATGGGCCGTAATCAAGCCTTCAGAGTCCGAGGCTCAAAAGAAAGATGAATCAAAAGTCGAACCAGAGGACAAGCAACCACAAATAGTTGAAACCAATGGGAATAGGATCCCAACTGGTGGGCTACAAACCTCCGCCCAGATCAAGGCACAATTGCATTTGAAAAAACTAACAACAAACCTTTGGGTGCCGAGCGATGAGCTCCAAGAGGAGACAATCTATTGTGATTCACATGGTCAGAAATTAGACACAAAACAATTGTGTGCTGAGGAAAAATGAAGACGAGCGAGAGAATTAGAAAAGAAAATGAAAAAGATGGAGTGGGGAAAGGGATTATTCCAGCAAGGAGAGAAGAAAGCTGATGCTGACGAACTGAGCAGAATAGCATCGCAACCATTTTCCCGGTTTGTCTGATCTTTTATTCTGCTTCTGCCCTCAAACTAAGATATCGGGGTTCATATTGTAGTACTATTGATGATAAATATTTAAATGATGAGTTAAAAGAAATACAAAGACGCAACGACCCAGCCGCTGCTTTCCTCACAGTGAGTCATTCCTTTGGATCATTGTTGACGAGGTATTTTTAAAATTCATCCCAATACCCACTTTTGGCAACTTAGAAATCAAGCAAATCATCCACCTCAAGCAGACCCAAATATAGTGGTCCACCACCACCTAATCAATATGGTATTAACCCCGGCTATAGATGGGATGGAGTAGATTGGTCTAACAGATTTGAGGCAAAGCTTTTTCAAACAGGGAATGATCAAAAACAAGTTTTGTATGATCATGTTTTACTCTTCCTTAGTCCAACGGCCTTACTGCTTTTCCTTCAAACTTCTTTTTTGTTCTATTTCACCTTTTCAAAAGCTAATGTCAGATGTTTTTTGCTCAATTTCTTTAGGCTTGAGCAGAAGCTTATAGCTATTCTGTTGACAAAATGTAGCAAACAAAACCACACATCTGATGATATTGGTCTTTACTTGAAGCTTATGTATCTTTATAATTTTGTATGATGTAAGCCCAAGCATTATTTTTTTGGCCAACTTGGATTTCCTTAACTAGCAAAATATTTTAATCAAACATATAAAACCCACCCAAGAGGTTCAAGTTTTATGCCCAGTTTATTTTGATGGCATAAAGACTGCAAGGTGGACACATGTATGCTGGGATCAATAATGGTTAAAGGTATCTTTTGAACACAAAAAAAAACACAAATGATGTGGCTCAAACCGGCTTTTTATGTCTTGATATTTTACCTTCTCAGCTAGTCATGTTTTCCTTTTCATCGTTTATTTAGGCGTGCATTATCTCAGTCTTAATATCCAATTTTTGTCCTATCCACATTTTGTCCAGTGCTTTCCAATGCTATTAGTTTTGTGTATTATAATGTCTAGACCTCAATGAAGATTGGCCAAGTTGTCTTTGACTTGAAGCCCTGCTCCTCCAGCTCAATAGTATACCAGAAACGAAAAAAAAAGTATTTTCCTATCAGGGCTGTTATTTTACAAGGGCATAAGGTTTAAATGTTGCATAACTGCAAATGTAGCCTGTTGTTGAATCTTAGAACAAAACGACAGGCCTGCAGGTAACAGATGGAGCACCATGTAAACAGCCCATGCAAAAAGATATAGCAGCCACTCTAATGGCTTTTTACCAATAATAGACTAAAGTTTTTAAAGCTCAATCTTTGTCAGATGCAGAAGATTGTCTAGAATATATATCTCAAAGTTGGTTTTTATGAAACAAAACATACTTCAGAGTATCCATATACGTTTTACTGCATGTGAGTCAATATTCCACTGTACAGTCATGTCAGATTTGCACTCCATGTTGCAATTTGCAATTGTGCAATTCTGCCTATTAAAACACCTATGAAGTTCATCCTCCTTTTCCCCCATATACACATTACTTTGTGCCAACCAGGGATGAAATTTCAGTTAAATTTGGTGATTCAGTCAAGCTGAGAATGTCAATCCCCCTTATTAATCCCATACTCAATAAGCTAATGCTCATATATGATGCAAAGCTGAAACCACTGTTTCAGTTAAATGCAGAGCTTTAGTTTTAACAGAAGGCATGAAACTGAATGCTTATTTGAGTAAAACCTTAATATACTTATAAAATTTCATATATTCATGACAAAACTATTTTCCAATATCTCTCACATTTTGAAAAATAAAATCAAATGAAATACATTAGATGACAAAAAAATGGAATTTTTATCAAAATAGACTAAAAGCCAAAAGTTAGCAATTTATTTATCTAATGTATATTCAAGTTAGATTGCATTGTCTAGTTTAACATGGCCAAACTGGTTAGGCAAGCTCAAGCTCAAGCACTGAAAATACATAAAAACGGATATGTAACACAAGAGAGCCAAAAAATTCATTTAAGACTAATTTGAAGTTCTAAAACCTTCAAAGTTTTCATAATGTAGGGACTCCTTGAGACACATAAAATGGGAAATGGACTGAGAACTGATAGCTCCCAGTAATAGGCACATACCCCTGCCACTTTGAGAGAAAATGCACTCAAATGAGGCTTAAGAAGATGGTATCAAGAGTTATTGTAATGAAATATAACCCCAAATAGGAAATTTACCACTTTTCATTCAAGGAAATTTAAGTAGGTAATTAGCTTACCTTCCAATAATACCTAATTTTCTCATATTCAATTATTGAAAAATGATTCTTCATGTATGCATACAATTTTTCTCTGTTTCTATGAAAAATATGATGGCTTTTATTGGTATTTATTGGTACTTTTGAGTATTTCTGTGATATTTAATAATGAGCTACTTAATTTAATTTACTACTGAATATATTTCTATCTTGTGGATTCAGATCATCATGAGAGGAGTAAGCCTGTTCACAATATTCAGAAATAAATTGAGCTAAGTCCTCTTCTGGCCAATTATAATGAATTCCTATTTATTTTAAAATCTGCTTCCTATAAAATGGAGTGAGATATGCAGTAATTATGGAGTAATTATTCTTGAATTCATACTTTATTGAAATCTTCAAATGCCCTTCTTGAAAATCTGAGTGCCAAGTTGGTACTTGATTGTGGGATAAAGGATTTTCTTGATCACATGGAACTTCATAATAGTATAAAAAATGTCTGGATTACCTAATTCTTTGAAATAAATCATATGCTTTCTCCAATATTCCTAGGATTGGCTTCAAAAAATCTAGAGCTTTTAAATCATGATTAGTTAGGGCATGGGGATTATCTTCATCTGATTGCATATGTGATATTAAAGGTGTTTTGAGAAACATAGCTTGTTGAATTTGGTTTAAAAAGAAGCTTTTGAATTTGATTGGTATACTAATCGGAATTTACTAGAATTCAATATTGTTATCTCTTATTTTTCAGAAAAACTTCTGATGTTTTCAAAATTCTCAAATATGAGAGAAAATCTCTTGGAATATTTTGATCATTGGATTTTGCTCTATTACAAATGTGATTTTTCTTTGAGATTAGGAGTGAATGAAATTAATAAAAAATGATAATAGAGTTAGAAAGTATTTTCATTGGTGGAGAATTGCAAGTTGCATATGGCTGTCATTAATGGTAAATAGCTTGGAATATGTCTATATTCCAAGCTAAAAATTCAAATATGCATTTGTTTCCACTTTGGTTGACTAAATGAAGTTCCTTTTCTGGTTCAATAGTTTTCATTTTTGGGATTGGCTCTCTTTTTTCCTGACCCTATTGAATAAATTTTGATTAAAGAAATCTACCAATTTAAATATTTATGTTATAATATTTTATGTTTTCAGTATTAATTTCTAAAGAGCTTTAGAACTAGCTGATGCCTTTTGGTAACCTCACTCATTTAGTTTTATTGGCTCAAAATTGTGAAAAATCTTCGACAGGAATGATGTTGCAATGTCATGTGTTTAAAAATAAAAATCTGGAGAAATTGGGGGCTTATTTATTTGAAAATCTTGTGATCTTTCTTTGAGCTATACTTATTGAAGCAGGTGTAAGCCAGATAAGCTAATTCAATGAATGATAGTTCTATTGTGTGTATATAATCTTAATTTTCAAAAATCACCCAGGAATTAGAAGATAAATTTAAGTTATCTTTCATATAGTCACTTGAAAGAAAAAAGGGAGATTTAAACCTAAAACTCTATCTTATAGAATTCTTTAAGATTGTGAATTCACCAATCTAAGTATCAAGTTCTTTCCTATTGAGAAAACTATAAGCCACTTTGTGATACTTGAAAGAATCGCCCATATGTGAGTCTTAGTGGTATTTTAAAATACCCAGAAGATAAAAAATACAAATAAAAAATAATATCAAAATAACTTTTTTTCAATTTTTGAGAATTTAAATTGAGTCTAATGTAATTTCACATCCTTTATAAAGATAAATGAAGAAACCTTTCATTTTTTTGAGCTTTTTTTGGAATAAACCTATATAGAAGTAATGATAAGTTCTTTTCTTTGAATTATAAGATGAAAATGATACCAAAATTTGATTTCACATGAGATATTAGCTTGGATAACATCTCAGTGAAATTTATGTAGCTCAACTAACAAGAGGCGTAAATAAAGCTCCAAAAATTCAAATCATATTATATAGGTCTGAAAATGAGCATAACTTCATTGATTTAAACCACATTTGGTGTCAAAAACCTATTTTTTTTTGAAAATAGGGTTTAGGTTTGAGCTTGGAAGATAAAATTAATTGATGTTTTTTCAAGTTTTTTGTGCACATGTGTGCTACAACAGAGCTTTGTTTTAAAGGGGGGCTATGAGAGCTTAAAGTTTTTGATTTTAATACTCATGTGTTATCACTTTTACAACAAAGGTGGACAGATTGAAAGACAATAAATTTGTAACATTATTTTTAGTGGTAAAGGAAGCTGGCATCAAAAGATGCAAGAGTCTCTGAAATTCCTTGATTCCATGTTTTATGTGTAAAAATCTCAAATAAAATCCCAAATAACTTTGAACAGGGTCCAAAACAAGGACATTGAGCTTAATTAATATACAAGGCATTGATAAAAGCTGGAAGGTCTGTACTATGTTACAGAGAGATAAAACTACCCTCAAGCTAAAAGAAATTTCCAGGATAGCTTGAATTTTCCTAAAGTATTTGTTTACATATTATGAAATGTTTTAAGATCTCAAAAACCAAATTTTATTTTGAGAAAATACATGGCTAATCTCATATTTTATCAAAAATGATGGAGCACCATCAAAAATGTCTTTGTGAGAATATTGGAACCATTTCAGAAAATTTTTGTGATGTAAAATTTACAAATCATATCTGTCCATACATAAGTTTTGAAATTTTTCCATAGTTGGTAACAGAATACCGTCATTAACTCTTTTGTTCCAAGCTTGAATCCTTTTCCTCAAGTTTATTTAAGGTAATATATAAAAATTTCTCTCAGCCAAGCATAAAATTTGAATTTCTGTTATTGAATGTAATAAATTTCTACCAATAAAATCTTTATTACAGTCTTCCAATAATTCTATAGAGTTGAAATATAATTGGAAAAATCATTTTCAAAAAAACATAGTTTGTATTTTATTGGATGAAGACTAAAATAATACCACAAAGAAGCTCTTGGTGACCATCCTTTAGCCATTGATAATATTGATACAAGGTAGAATGTAAAAATTATGTTTGGCCAAACATAAATTTTTAATGTTTTGAATCAAATGAAATATAATTGGACAAAGAAATCTCATGAAAGGCTTCAAAAAAATTAGCAGAGTGGAAGTGTGGCTTGAAATGAAACTCATGTGATATAAAAAAAATTGTTATCTTATTGATAATAACTCAATATAATACAACTCAAAAGCTCCCAGAAGAAATCTTTTGGCAATGAAATAAAATTTGTTCAAGGTTAAATTTAAAAATTGTGTTTGGCCAAACATGAATTTCCAATTTTCTCAACAAAAATGATAGAACTCCTGCCCAAAACTCTGAATTATATTTTTTAAGTGACTCTTAAATAGTGAAGTATGCTTTGATATAAAAATACTGTTTTTCCAAGAAACAACTTTTCTCACTTTTTCAATAAGAAGTTTTACAATACCAATGTTTCTTTGTTCTTAACCAAAGGCACTGCCATAAATTTGAAAGGAAAAATATAAAAGCTATATTTTCTCCAAAATAATTTTCAAGTTCTTGCAGAAATGAATATTGGGTCTCATTGGCCAAGCCACTCTTTATCTTTAAATCAAACATGTAGTCCATAATCAAGATATGAGGAAAGACTCAATTCCCCTTTATAAAATCACAAAAAATAGATGAATACTTTATTTCCATTTAATGAATAAAATTCAAAACAAACTAACATCAAACACAGCTCTTGTATCAAAAGTTATCATTTTTCCCAAGTGAGCTTCATTTATTGAATTCTTGGAAAAAAAATAATTATATTTTAAATATTGGAATATATATTACATCGATTTATCAGATCTCACAGGATAATTGTGTTACCACTATTTTTGGTAGAAATTGAGCTTTTAAATGGGAAAATACTTTAGAGGCCTTGGTTACAGCTGCATATTGAATGATGAGAGATTATTTGAAGATAATAGTCGACACACTAACCTTCATTTCTCCCAAAAGAAGTTAAAATGTATTTTCAAAGCCATACCCATATTCATACATTGAGTTAAATCTTCAGTGTTAAAAAACTGGTAGAAGCCTTTAAATTAAGCTCAGGAAAAATAGAAACAAAATATTTTGAGGAAAAGCTGGGGGTGCTTTTGTTAGTAATATATTCTGTAACAGTCAAATGTAATTTTAGATAAATTCATCAAAACAATTCCCCTTAAAGTTGGCTTTTAAATACTTCAAACATTCAAATATAAGACTCATATACTTTTGAAAATCTTTCACGTCTTATCAATATTTCTCTGTCTTTATTTTGGAAAGGTCTTTCTTTAATATTTCTCATTAGTTGAGCTCAAAGTCCTATGAATTAAGGATGCATATTATAATCGAATCACTTTGATTTTCTTTTTTTTGGCAGATTTTGATGGCTTATTGAAAAAAACATTAGTAGCAATATATTTTTCTGATCAAAATCAAAAAACTGATAAATGTTTCTCATGAGATAATTTATCTGGTATTTATAATCTGTATGTGTTTCCAGAGCTGTGGTTTGGGTGGGGAAACGTATTTTTGACTTACTTTAAATTATTTTAAGGTCATGTTGGCTATTTCATTGTTCATTATTAATATTCTTAAAATGATTGAGAAAAATTGAGCTCATAATATGTGTTAATCTGGCTAATATTCCAAATATTTTTTAGTTTATTCTTTTAGATTCGTTGAATTAATAAGGTTAATGTTCTTGAAAAGACTATTACCCTGGAGCTGAACATATGAGTTGGACATAGTTTATGGCTTCCAATTGGCTCAGAATGTCAGGAGTTCCATTTTTTATACTAATAATAGTACAATTAGTTTGAAAATATTCCCTCAATATAATTTCTCAACTCTCTACTACTTTTTGGTGATGTTCCTGAGGTTACACAGGGGATCCTACCCCATCATACTTCCAGATAAGCCCAATAATAGGAAACTAACTCAGCTGAAACATGGGAAATTGGCTGTTAAACATTTCAAGAAGGATAATAAGTAAGCTAAATTGAATAAAACTTATTCAAATTTGATTTCACCCTTTGGGTTCCGTACTGAATTTTAGAATTTAGTAGATGACATATGACCACAATAGAATTGAAATTGTCAGGAAATTAATTAGCAACAGAATTCAGGTGCAAATTTAAGCCAGTGCAAAAGTGCATGTTTTGAAAATTTAGAATGGTGGATACTATTTCTGGTTACAAAATGTGACTTTTACAGAACCATAAAGTTAGTTTCAAGCTTAAATTTTAAATTCATTCATTTAAGTCCTTTTATCAAGTATTGAAAAATATAATCAATTAATGTTTCAAATGCAGACAAGAAGCTTGAACTATCTCAAACTGAATCCATTTTCAGCGCAGAGATAGCTTTTCTTTCATTGTGATAAGAAACAAAACCTCCAGAAAAGAAAAAAATAAGAAGCTTCAAGGAAAAAGCCAAAATTAATTAATGAAAAATTAAATAACATAACTTTCCATGTCTCTTTATCTTTTATTTGAAAAGACAGAAGTCTGTGTAAAACTGTATTGAAAAATGAAAACCTTCTCTAGAAATCTTAATCATTATCTTCTAAAAAAACAAAAAGTTGACACATAAGGGGAAAAAGCAAGGGCTCTATGATACCATGAAGCTTCATATAGAAAGTAAACAATAAATTGAAAGCTATTATTATTTATCTTTTTTCTTCAATTTATTCTGTAAAAAATAATTTTATAATTTTGAAAATTTTATTCAATTTTATTCTTATCTAATCAACTATTTCTTTTGTTAGTATTTTTTATTAACCTTTGGATTATCTCTCAGATTATTGTTATTTTCATCATTGTTAACTTCATTTTTCTAATAACTTTTTTGAATTACTTCTACTTTAATAAAAATATCTTAATCCAAATCCAAAACTAATTTAATGTGTTATTTTGAGTAGCTGTATAAGAATAAGAATCAAGGAAAAATGTTTCTTTGAAAGCTTCTCAAACCTAAGCTTTGCTATTGTGCACCATATCTTGAAAAAGAGTAAGATTTTGAAAATCTCATCTTTATTTTTCTCAAATTAATCTTTATATTGATCAAATTAATTCTTAAGTTTTTGAATTTCATTATTATTATATTAATTGATGATAAATTTTCCTTTCCAAAATTTATTTTCCTTGAAAAATTAAAAAATAAATCCTTTTGAGCTTTTCTCATCTTTAAACCAATTTTGGCCACTTAAGAGTCAAATTTCAATATCAAGAGAAAAAGATACTTCAACTCTATTAATTATCAAGCTTATAATCTGACTCAAAGTTAAAAATTTAATTTTCATGTTTTATATCTTCATTTGCTCAGCTTTTTTATCCACTTTTGAATATTATTTACCTCATTTAAGAGTTTAATTTGATTACTGAAAAATTATCTAAATCTTTTATTTTTGTACCATTCATTTACAAAGCTTTAAGATTGAATTTTCCTCTTCATATCAATATTTATATTGGAAATGAGAACAAAAAACTGTAACTCATTTAGCAATTCATGATTAAGTGAGTAAACATATTAGGTATTTTTTGAACCATAAGCTAGTTTGAAATTATTTTTCTCCAGGGCCAATCAGCCTCCGAGCACCAGCACTTGAATTGGAGCCATGCAGACATCAGGGCCTAGAAAGCCACCCAAGCTTCAAGGATAAATAAAGATAATATCACTCACTTTTCATGAGGAAGTCATTCATAAGAGTGTTGTTTAGGGAGTTCTTAATAATATCTGTCACAAATTGCATTTATTGAGGGAAGATAAATATTTTGATATCCTCATAATTTACCCACAGTAACTAATGAAAGCCACATATTAAGGGGAAACCAGAATAATTTAATGATTAATCTAGTGGAAAAAAATTAATCTTGGATAAGAAATTCCTGGTTAATTGAAAGGAATATCAATAATCTCAACTTGGTTTTCAATTTGGTTTTGTTTCTTGGTTTCTTTTTGTAGATTCTCCTGAATTGTTTGAAAGTCCTTGAGGAGTATTTTCTGCCCATCTTGAATTTCATCAACTTTGCTTTTGAGATTCTTCAAAAATTAGAAAAGTAATGGAAACTAAATTAATATTCTAATTCACTTTCACAATAAAGAAAACTAACCTTTGAAAATTTATTGGTTTCCTGAAGCTGAATAATACCATCATTTCAATTAGTTCTATGGATAAATGAGTTTATAAAAGCTACACAAACCTTTCCTTCCAATTTTTCATACTTAATCGATTGAGAATTTGAAAAAACGTTAATTTGTGCGATGTCTTTCACAATTGTTTCTTGGTTCTTATTGATTTCATTCAGTTTTTCTGATTTATCCTAAGGTAATTGATTTGATTTAAATAATTTTCATTTAAAAATTCTTACCAGAATAGAAAGTCTTGGGTAAAAAACGTAACACACAATTTGATCAAGTATTGACATTCTATTTTCTTTTATCTGTTTGGCAAGGTGATCAGAAAATTTGGAGAATGTGTTATAGTACAGTTATTATTTATATCTAAAACACATACTGCTTGTTTCATAAATTCCTGGGAAGTTTGATTTCGATTCAATCTTTCTTGAATTTCCTTAACATTTATTGAAAGCTGATCATGAGAATAACAAATCGCATCCATTTTGTTTTCCAATATCTAAATTATTTTTGAATGAAAGAAAATTAATAGGTTTATTGATAAATACTATGAAAAGACTCAATTTTTCTAGAACATGAAAAATAGAGAAGAGGATAAAATATACCTTTTTTTCACCTGAGTTGTAGTGTGGCGGTTGTTCCTTAAACAAAAGCTGAAGATCAAAAAGGTCCCGACAAATTTCATCTTGGCACTTAGTAATGTGCGCTACCTGAGTTAATTTCAAATTTTGAAAAATCACAAATCAGAATAAAAGTGCTACATTTTATTTCAAGCTTAGTAATACAACCTTTTGAGATCCTATTTCATGGCTCTGCTTTATTGATTCTAGCTCATTTTTGGTACTTTGCTATAAGTTGTTAAATTGTTTGTGAATTATGTTGACTTTTGCAAGGATTTCATTTTCAAAGAAAGACTTACATAGAAAGACTTCAATGATTCAATAATTTCAGGGTCAGGCGTTATCTCAACTTTTGTTAGCCTATCATTGAAAAGGTTCAGTGTGGTTTTCCATTCAGAATAATATTCATTATGCTCTCCAACAGTTAAAAGAGATCCTTTAATCTCAGACAAGGTGGCTTCCTTTTAAGCAAGGGATAAACTTTTGCATGAGCTTCAATTTAGTTACATTTTTATTTATTAATGATTTCAATGTATTGTTGACTCCAATTTCAAAATTTCTTTTCAAAATTTTGAGTCCACCATTTGGTTCCCACAAAAATTTCTTCAGAATTTCAACATCATTTTGTAAGACCACAAGGGGAGAAGTTTCTACTTGAAAGTCTGGCTTAAAAGGACCAATTAATAAAACCAAAATTTAATAATTATTTGCAAAAAGGAAAAGGATTAAATAATTAATGGCATTCCAAAATCAGATTTTTTCTCTTGAATATAAATTACCTCTGAAGCATACAGATTTTCCTGATGATTGTTCTTAATTAAGAATCGGTTCCACTGACTTTGACACTTGCAATTGATATCTCAAGATGTAAGAAGATTATTTTCAATACTTGATAATTAGAAAAGAAAGGCTTACAGTTTTCAATTCATTTTTTAGCCTTTCCACCTCAAAAATAACTGTATTTTTCAATGAACAAAAGTTTTCTTCATTTACCTGTTGAATGTGCTTCATTTCAATATTCTTATCCTGGAGTTTTTTTTCAACTTCTTCAATCTCAAGCTTTTGATTTGTAAAATTATGGCTAACAAATTCATTGTTGGCTTTGAAGGCCTCCTCTAAATTCTCCTGAAATGCGTTTAGGAAAACTTCATTTTGATGAAATGCAAGATCGCACTTTGCCTTGATATTTTCCAAAAATATCATTAATTCAGTTTATCAAGCTGTTCAATGAATTGTGGAATAGAATAACTCATGAGTTTTGAAAGTTGCTGTTATGTTTTGTATAAAACTTTCATCTATATATGAGTTCAAGGTCTTTTTATCTTCTGGTTTAATGAATGACATTTTGGGTAGGAATGTTTAGTAAAGAGATGGTGAGAGAGAATTGATGAAAAAATGTGGGATGAAATAGTTAGAATGATTTGGAAACAAAATAAATATTAATTTTTGGAAACACTTGGGGATTGTCTGAGAGACAACATGATTGATATCAAATTTTAAATAGAAATCATGATGAAAAGGGGGTTATAGATTTGAAGGAAATAAATCACAAAGTTAATTTTTTTTGAACTAAACAAAGAAAAATCACATTTTGTGGCAGTTACTTAAAAGAAAAAACTACCCTTTTAGTAATAAGATGTGATGGGGCCTTTTTGATATCCTTGGCGATTCGAGACACTCAACATTGGATTGCCCACTCATAGGAAAACTCACTTGGCAAGAAAACCAACCTAACGGTAAAGAAATTAGTAAAGATTTTTTCAAACTTGACTGTTGCATTTTAAATCAAAAAATAAGGTTTCTTTCTTTCCTTATTATTGTTCAGAGCCCTTTGAGCTTTCAAAATCCAACCATTTACAATGGTTGAGAGATTTTTCTTTCTTAAGAAGCTTTGAATTGATGAGTTTTGAAGTGATCGAGGGGGAAAATGGGCTCAAAGAATCAAAATAAAATGAAGACCATCCATCACCAGAGCATTAATGATTTTCAGCTACAACCAACTAGATGAAGATAAAGGGAATTCACTTTTTCTATCTAATCCATATTTGAATAAGACAAAAGTGTAAAAAAAGTGAAAATTCCTCAAACAAGGATGAAGAGTGCATAATTTCAGTTAAAAAAATTGAATTTTTGAAGGTCCACTTCACATTTGTATAATTGAGATTCTAATTTTTATGCATCAAATGGAATATTTCTCAAGTTTTAATTTTCATAATCCAAAATCATGCATTTCATTAATTCAAATTGCAATTTGATGAATAAAAAATAATTAAAACCAATCAATCCATTTCATACTTGATACTTGAAATTTTCTTGTGAAAATTAATATAAAGTTTTTTAATTCATTATTATTACTTAAAAACTTCCTCAAGCTACATGAGCTGTTTGATGTTAGTTTGTTTTGAATTTTATTCATTAAATGGAAATAAAGTATTCATCTATTTTTTGTGATTTTATAAAGGGGAATTGAGTCTTTCCTCATATCTTGATTATGGACTACATGTTTGATTTAAAGATAAAGAGTGGCTTGGCCAATGAGACCCAATATTCATTTCTGCAAGAACTTTAAAAATGATTTTGGAGAAAATATAGCTTTTATATTTTTCCTTTCAAATTTATGGCAGTGCCTTTGGTTAAGAACAAAGAAACATTGGTATTGTAAAACTTCTTATTGAAAAAGTGAGAAAAGTTGTTTCTTGGAAAAACAGTATTTTTATATCAAAGCATACTTCACTATTTAGGAGTCACTTAAAAAATATAATTCGGAGTTTTGGGCAGGAGTTCTATCATTTTTGTTGAGAAAATTGGAAATTCATGTTTGGCCAAACACAATTTTTAAATTTTACCTTGAACAAATTTTATTTCATTGCCACAAGATTTCTTCTGGGAGCTTTTGGGTTGTATTATATTGAGTTATTATCAATAAGATAACAATTTTTTCTATATCACATGAGTTTCATTTCAAGCCACACTTCCACTCTGCTAATTTTTTTGAAGCCTTTCATGAGATTTCTTTGTCCAATTATATTTCATTTGATTCAAAAGATTAAAAATTTATGTTTGGCAAAACATAATTTTTACATTCTACCTTGTATCAATATTATCAATGGCTAAAGGATGGTCACCAAGAGCTTCTTTGTGGTATTATTTTAGTCTTCATCCAATAAAATACAAACTATGTTTTATTGAAAATGATTTTTCCAATTATATTTCCACTCTATAGAACTATTGGAAGACTGTAATAAAGATTTTATTGGTAGAAATTTATTACATTCAATAACAGAAATTCAAATTTTATGCTTGGCTGAGAGAAATTTTTATATATTACCTTAAATAAACTTGAGGAAAGGGATTCAAGCTTGGAAAAAAAGAGTGAATGATGGTATTCTGTTACCAACTATGGAAAAATTTCAAAACTTATGTATGGACAGATATGATTTTTAAATTTTACATCACAAAAATTTTCTGAAATGGTTCCAATCTTCTCACAAAGACATTTTTGATGGTGCTCCATCATTTTTGATAAAATATGAGATTAGCCATGTATTTTCTCAAAATAAAATTTGGTTTTTGAGATCTTAAAACATTTCATAATATATAAACAAATACTTTAGGAAAATTCAAGCTATCCTGGAAATTTCTTTTAGCTTGAGGGTAGTTTTATCTCTCTGTAACATAGTACAGAACTTCCAGCTTTTATCAATGCCTTGTATATTAATTAAGCTCAATGTCCTTGTTTTGGACCCTGTTCAAAGTTATTTGGGATTTTATTTGAGATTTTTACACATAAAACATGGAATCAAGGAATTTCAGAGACTCTTGCATCTTTTGATGCCAGCTTCCTTTACCACTAAAAATAATGTTACAAATTTATTGTCTTTCAATCTGTCCACCTTTGTTGTAAAAGTGATAACACATGAGTATTAAAATCAAAAACTTTAAGCTCTCATAGCCCCCCTTTAAAACAAAGCTCCGTTGTAGCACACATGTGCACAAAAAACTTGAAAAAACATCAATTAATTTTATCTTCCAAGCTCAAACCTAAACCCTATTTTCAAAAAAAAATAGGTTTTTGACACCAAATGTGGTTTAAATCAATGAAGTTATGCTCATTTTCAGACCTATATAATATGATTTGAATTTTTGGAGCTTTATTTACGCCTCTTGTTAGTTGAGCTACATAAATTTCACTGAGATGTTATCCAAGCTAATATCTCATGTGAAATCAAATTTTGGTATCATTTTCATCTTATAATTCAAAGAAAAGAACTTATCATTACTTCTATATAGGTTTATTCCAAAAAAAGCTCAAAAAAATGAAAGGTTTCTTCATTTATCTTTATAAAGGATGTGAAATTACATTAGACTCAATTTAAATTCTCAAAAATTGAAAAAAAGTTATTTTGATATTATTTTTTATTTGTATTTTTTATCTTCTGGGTATTTTAAAATACCACTAAGACTCACATATGGGCGATTCTTTCAAGTATCACAAAGTGGCTTATAGTTTTCTCAATAGGAAAGAACTTGATACTTAGATTGGTGAATTCACAATCTTAAAGAATTCTATAAGATAGAGTTTTAGGTTTAAATCTCCCTTTTTTCTTTCAAGTGACTATATGAAAGATAACTTAAATTTATCTTCTAATTCCTGGGTGATTTTTGAAAATTAAGATTATATACACACAATAGAACTATCATTCATTGAATTAGCTTATCTGGCTTACACCTGCTTCAATAAGTATAGCTCAAAGAAAGATCACAAGATTTTCAAATAAATAAGCCCCCAATTTCTCCAGATTTTTATTTTTAAACACATGACATTGCAACATCATTCCTGTCGAAGATTTTTCACAATTTTGAGCCAATAAAACTAAATGAGTGAGGTTACCAAAAGGCATCAGCTAGTTCTAAAGCTCTTTAGAAATTAATACTGAAAACATAAAATATTATAACATAAATATTTAAATTGGTAGATTTCTTTAATCAAAATTTATTCAATAGGGTCAGGAAAAAAGAGAGCCAATCCCAAAAATGAAAACTATTGAACCAGAAAAGGAACTTCATTTAGTCAACCAAAGTGGAAACAAATGCATATTTGAATTTTTAGCTTGGAATATAGACATATTCCAAGCTATTTACCATTAATGACAGCCATATGCAACTTGCAATTCTCCACCAATGAAAATACTTTCTAACTCTATTATCATTTTTTATTAATTTCATTCACTCCTAATCTCAAAGAAAAATCACATTTGTAATAGAGCAAAATCCAATGATCAAAATATTCCAAGAGATTTTCTCTCATATTTGAGAATTTTGAAAACAGCAGAAGCTTTTCTGAAAAATAAGAGATAACAATATTGAATTCTAGTAAATTCCGATTAGTATACCAATCAAATTCAAAAGCTTCTTTTTAAACCAAATTCAACAAGCTATGTTTCTCAAAACACCTTTAATATCACATATGCAATCAGATGAAGATAATCCCCATGCCCTAACTAATCATGATTTAAAAGCTCTAGATTTTTTGAAGCCAATCCTAGGAATATTGGAGAAAGCATATGATTTCTTTCAAAGAATTAGGTAATCCAGACATCTTTTATACCATTATGAAGTTCCATGTGATCAAGAAAATCCTTTATCCCACAATCAAGTACCAACTTGGCACTCAGATTTTCAAGAAGGGCATTTGAAGATTTCAATAAAGTATGAATTCAAGAATAATTACTCCATAATTACTGCATATCTCACTCCACTTTATAGGAAGCAAATTTTAAAATAAACAGGAATTCATTATAATTGGCCAGAAGAGGACTTAGCTCAATTTATTTCTGAATATTGTGAACAGGCTTACTCCTCTCAAGATGATCCGAATCCACAAGATAGAAATATATTCAGTAGTAAATTAAATTAAGTAGCTCATTATTAAATATCACAGAAATACTCAAAAGTACCAATAAATACCAATAAAAGCCATCATATTTTTCATAGAAACAGAGAAAAATTGTATGCATACATGAAGAATCATTTTTCAATAATTGAATATGAGAAAATTAGGGATTATTGGAAGGTAAGCTAATTACCTACTTAAATTGCCTTGAATGAAAAGTGGTAAATTTCCTATTTGGGGTTATATTTCATTACAATAACTCTTGATACCATCTTCTTAAGCCTCATTTGAGTGCATTTTCTCTCAAAGTGGCAGGGGTATGTGCCTATTACTGGGAGCTATCAGTTCTCAGTCCATTTCCCATTTTATGTGTCTCAAGGAGTCCCTACATTATGAAAACTTTGAAGGTTTTAGAACTTCAAATTAGTCTTAAATGAATTTTTTGGCTCTCTTGTGTTACATATCCGTTTTTATGTATTTTCAGTGCTTGAGCTTGAGCTTGCCTAACCAGTTTGGCCATGTTAAACTAGACAATGCAATCTAACTTGAATATACATTAGATAAATAAATTGCTAACTTTTGGCTTTTAGTCTATTTTGATAAAAATTCCATTTTTTTTGTCATCTAATGTATTTCATTTGATTTTTTTTTTCAAAATGTGAGAGATATTGAAAAATAGTTTTGTCATGAATATATGAAATTTTATAAGTATATTAAGGTTTTACTCAAATAAGCATTCAGTTTCATGCCTTCTGTTAAAACTAAAGCTCTGCATTTAACTGAAACAGTGGTTTCAGCTTTGCATCATATATGAGTATTAGCTTATTGAGTATGGGATTAATAAGGGGGATTGACATTCTCAGTTTGACTGAATCACCAAATTTAACTGAAATTTCATCCCTGGTTGGCACAAAGTAATGTGTATATGGGGGAAAAGGAGGATGAACTTCATAGGTGTTTTAATAGGCGGAATTGCACAATTGCAACTTGCAACATGGAGTGCAAATCTGACATGACTGTACAGTGGAATATTGACTCACATGCAGTAAAACTTATATGGATACTCTGAAGTATGTTTTGTTTCATAAAAACCAACTTTGAGATATATATTCTAGACAATCTTCTGCATCTGACAAAGATTGAGCTTTAAACACTTTAGTATATTATTGGTAAAAAGCCATTAGAGTGGCTGCTATATCTTTTTGCATGGGCTGTTTACATGGTGCTCCATCTGTTACCTGCAGGCCTGTCGTTTTGTTCCAAGATTCAACAACAGGCTACATTTGCAGTTATGCAACATTTAAAGCTTATGCCCTTGTAAAATAACAGCCGTGATAGGAAAATACTTTTTTTTTTGTTTCTGGTATACTATTGAGCTGGAGGAGCAGGGCTTCAATTCAAAGACAACTTGGCCAATCTTCATTGAGGTCTAGACATTATAATACACAAAACTAATAGCATTGGAAAGCACTGGACAAAATGTGGATAGGAAAAAAATTGGATATTAAGGCTGAGATAATGCAGGCCTAAATAAACGATGAAAAGGAAAACATGACTAGCTGAGAAGGTAAAATATCAAGACATAAAAAGCCGGTTTGAGCCACATCATTTGTGTTTTTTTTTGTGTTCAAAAGATACCTTTAACCATTATTGATCCCAGCATACATGTGTCCACCTTGCAGTCTTTATGCCATCAAAATAAACTGGGCATAAAACTTGAACCTCTTGGGTGGGTTTTATATGTTTGATTAAAATTTTTTTGCTAGTTAAGGAAATCCAAGTTGGCCAAAAAAATAATGCTTGGGCTTACATCATACAAAATTATAAAGATACATAAGCTTCAAGTAAAGACCAATATCATCAGATGTGTGGTTTTGTTTGCTATATTTTGTCAACAGAATAGCTATAAGCTTCTGCTCAAGCCTAAAGAAATTGAGCAAAAAACATCTGACATTAGCCTTTGAAAAGGTGAAATAGAACAAAAAAGAAGTTTGAAGGAAAAGCAGTAAGGCCGTTGGACTAAGGAAGAGTAAAACATGATCATACAAAACTTGTTTTTGATCATTCCCTGTTTGAAAAAGCTTTGCCTCAAATCTGTTAGACCAATCTACTCCATCCCATCTATAGCCGGGGTTAATACCATATTGATTAGGTGGTGGTGGACCACTATATTTGGGTCTGCTTGAGGTGGATGATTTGCTTGATTTCTAAGTTGCCAAAAGTGGGTATTGGGATGAATTTTAAAAATATCTTGTCAACAATGATCCAAAGGAATGACTCACTGTTAGGAAAGCAGCGGCTGGGTCGTTGCATCTTTGTCTTTCTTTTAACTCATCATTTAAATATTTATCATCAATAGTACTACGATATGAACCCCGATATCTTAGTTTGAGGGCAGAAGCAGAAAAGATCAGACAAACCGGGCAAATGGTTGCGATGCTATTCTGCTCAGTTTGTCAGCATCAGCTTTCTTCTCTCCTTGCTGGAATAATCCCTTTCCCCACTCCATCTTTTTCATTTTCTTTTCTAATTCTCTTGCTCGTCTTCATTTTTCCTCAGCACACAATTGTTTTGTGTCTAATTTCTGACCATGTGAATCACAATAGATTGTCTCCTCTTGGAGCTCATTGCTTGGCACCCAAAGGTTTGTTGTTAGTTTTTTCAAATGCAATTGTGCCTTGATCTGGGCGGAGGTTTGTAGCCCACCAGTTGGGATCCTATTCCCATCGGTTTCAACTATTTGTGGTTGCTTGTCCTCTGGTTCGACTTTTGATTCATCTTGCTTTTGAGCCTCGGACTCTGAAGGCTTGATTACAGCCCATTTGGACTTAGAAGATGCTTTTCCCTTGAATGTTACAACGTTCTCCAAACTAGCGAATGGGAATGGAGGAAAAATTGTAATAAAAAGAAACATTCATTCAGCACTCAATCTAAGAAATTTTGAAATCAAGAAAAAAGTATCTAACCAGGTTGAAGTTCATCTTCATTTCCTAATTTCCAGCTTGATTCATCATCTGCGTCTCTTAAAATTAGTCCAAAATGATTGTTTGTTGAATGATTACGATCCTCATGTTCTTTTTGTTTCTTCTTGGATTTCTTCTTTGAGCCTTGGTCCTTCGTCGCAAGGATGGCATCTGCCTTTGGCCCAGACATATATTTTGATGCTAAGTAAATTTGCAGATCGTTTGCCATCCTTCGAGATATTGTTGAATTCTGGCAGGATCTTTTAATTTTCTCCAACTGATTGCGATGTAGTCGTGAGGTAGCTGATAAGTTGAGTGCGAGCTGGGCAGACACAGCGATTTGGAAGAGGACAGGATTGTTAGAATTCAGGGCTGCTCCGCGCAGAAGCTAACTGCTATCTGTTATACCGTGCAACGTAACTGATATACCGTACGGGAAAACAGTTAAAATTTGCAGTGAAACCCATTTCAACACTATGCGCAATGTTTGTGTAATTTCACCTCATTGGCTTCCGCCTCCCCGACGCTTAGCATGCTTACGCACCTGCTCCGCCCTCCATCCAGATGAGACTCCGACACTGCCCGCCCCTCTCCGTCCTCACCACTCCTTACGCTTTCACACCCCCGCCCTTACCATCCTTACGCTTGTGTAGTACCCTCCCGACATGCCTCCAACACAGCTTCCCATCCTTATGCTCATGTAGTGCCCTCCCGAAATGCCTCCGACAACCCTTACCATCCTTACGCTCATGTAGTGCCCTCCCGAAATGCCTCCGACACCACTTATGACCCTTACGCTTGTCTAGTGCCCTCCCAACATGCCTCCGACACAGCTTACCATCCTTACGCTTGTGTAGTGCCCTCCCAACATGCCTCCGACAACGCTTACCCTCCTCACGCTTATGTAGTGCCCTCCCAACATGCCTCCGACAATGCTTACCCTTGCTCCCGACACTGCTTACCATCCTTACGCTCATGTAGTGCCCTCCTGACATGCCTCCGACAACGCTTACTCTCCTCACGCTTCCGTATTACATCCATAGTGTACAGTACGGTGGCTTGTTGGCGTACTCGATGAACGCAATTGCCGAAATATGCTGAGTGGCCTTCTCTGCCAACAGGACCTAAGGGGATATTGGTCAGTATATCCACCATGTTGTGGTTAGGGTTTAAATCATGAGACTCACAAATTAAAACCTAATAAGTGGACTATTTAAGACAAGAATTGTGTCTCCTGTTTCCCCGACAAAACCATTTTATTTCATATCAATCAAATGAACACTTTGCTTAGTCTTTACCTCATGAGCGTTGAATAGTTCAAAAGATGACTTTAGTAGGTTTCTCACTAGTCAACTTTATTCAATGTCTCACAGGGAAGTGATTTCATTTGCATGATATGAAATAATTTGCAAAACATCGCCTCCTTCAATTTCCCGACAAATCACATTTTGCAAATGCGATTATTTTACTTGCACCTTTTTTCTTCAATTTGGATCTTTTTATTCAAAAATTTTCAAACAAGTTATCAATCAACTCGTCACCATCTATTTGCTTAATAAACTACCTCCGCTATGGCCCGAACCCCGGGAAATTCAACTGAATTCAATGAACAACCAACTTCAGCCCCAGAGAGTGGAAGTGAAATCTCTGATATCGCCAGTAGTGGTGAATTAGGCATTGAAGTAGAGAGCCAGTCACATGAAGATAATCAAGATCCACCAGTTCTTCTAGAATGTGAGTATGCATCCATGTTGAATATTTCTAATCTCTCAAAGCCTGATATTGTGTCATAGCCTTTATTTCAGCTCAGCCTCCAAGCTCTCAGAAACTGAATTTTAAAAGTTATGAGAAGGAAAAGACTGTTGAAACTTGTGCACCGACAGAAGATGATGGGCAAGATGATGTAATTTTCAGTGGGGAGGTGGAAATTATATCCAAGGAGCAATTTGTCTCCAACATTTCTCAAACAATCCCAAGGCTCGAAAAAATTCAAAATGATAGTAAAATTCCTGATTATGTGCGTCAAGAGATTGCTGAAGCCATGAGCCTGCTCAAAATGGATTTGAACCGTAAGTCCATTACTAATTCAAAACAACGTTGATAAAAATAGCTGCTTACAATATATGGGCAGGTGTGGAGGTGGGAGAATCTCTACCTGAAGGATCTCGAGTCGTAATTGGATTTCCAGGCAAAGGATTAGGAAAAAGACCAAATATACATGCAACCAAAAAAACAAACAAAAAACGCTGTACCTTTGAAGCCGCAAACAATTCTCGCGATCAAGGTCATGAAATTATCAATGTTGAAGGGGACCATATTGATAATCAACCTCCGCATACTGAACCCCCCCAATACTCAATGAAACAATCCATGATGAAGCTCCACATACTGAAAGCCCCCCGATACCCAATGAAACAATGCATGATGCAACCCCTCCCGCCTCTCCTTGGAATATTCAAGCCTTTCAAGAAAGGGAAACAATTAAACATGATACAATGGGACGAGATATGACTGATATAGTTCCTGACCCTGAGCGCGAAGTGTCATTGTCTGCTAATTTTCAAGGAATATTTTTATCCCGCATGGAAGAGTTTGCAGGCGTTTTGAATTATCATTCCAATATTACTCAAGAATCATGGATAAGGGGGGCTTGATAATATCAATAACATTTACAAAAATCGATGGGACAATTTACCAACAAAGGATGCTCATACATTCCTTCCTGTTGGTATTAAGGTGATCAGTAACCGAGAGCTTAAAATGTCGGCCTGGCTGGAGGACCTTGAGATGGCAGGTGAGTTTTATCTTTGTGCATGATACATGATTATTGGCTCTTGACTGGTGATATAAATTGCAATATACAGGGTTAGATTTTTTTAAGCCAACCAAAACAGAAGCGTTTTTTGATCACAACATTTGGAATCTCAAATTGATAAAGGAATCAGCTAAACCTCCAGATAATCTCCCAAAATCAGAACACTCCTTCTTCAAAATGGTTCAGAGCCTTCTTTACCCCGCCAATCCAGTTAAACATTTTTGGGCAAATGTTATGTTTGAATCCATTAGTTTAGTCTCATACGATGTGATTGCACCCAAACCATATGTTGCACCAACATCAAATTTGACCGATCCTCTTGGACTCGAACGGGGAGAAGTTGAATACCTAGCCTCCTGCTTGAGTAAATCGAAGCAACGTGCAACCCAAATCAGCATTGAAGGTGGCGGGGCTGACAATGAGATATCCACAAAGCCGCACAAGAACCTGGAGGATCTAATGGAAACCGTTATCCATTTGATGATTGCGTACAACATGGTACGTGCACATACAAAGGTTGAAGTTAATGGCATCAAAGGCAAACTCACAAACTCAAAAAAAAATGAGGCCATCAAAGATCTTTTGACGTGTCACAAGAATCTCGGAATAAATCGAATTTGCTATGGTATATTAGCGGCATTCTGTGCGGGGGGGTTCGTGGTTTGATGGTATGCTCAGATGACTGGAGAACAAGCTCAGTTAAAGGGGCTTTATCACTAATTGACATTTGCGCAAAACTTTCAGAGGGTAAAAATCTAGTGGAGCCAGTGTGGCTACGTACTAATAAGTATATATGTGATTTACTGAATAAAAGTTTTTTCTCATCAGAGTCTTTTAACCCTGCTGTACCTCTTAGATTTGAATTTGCACGATGCTTAGCATTGGACTTTGGTGATGCCTGGGTGGCAAAACGCGGTCTTGGTTCAAGTGATGAGGTCACCTTGACGGTACCCAGGTCAGCTAAACTCACAACCAGGATTGACCCGTTTTAGATTAGCTTTGTACTAGATAGATTGTAATTTAATTTTGCAAAGTGATTTATGAATTTAATAATCATGACTTCCTATCCTACTACTGCCCGGATGCCACAGTCTGAGTACCAATAGTAATTGTATGGCGACATGCCTCCGTACATCATTGCAAAGACTCCGACAAGACGCAAGCTGAGTCAAGCGTTGTGCCCGTGAGTAGCACACGCGGGGGCATTGTGGGAAGTCGCGTTTATCACTTCCCGCCAGCCCATAATAGGCCAAAGGCTCCTGTGTCTTTCAAGAGGACTAGGATAGCTAGGGATCCGCAGCAGGATGCAAATTGCATTTGCGTGTGCTTGCAAGATTCCAAATGGTTGGATTGGAAAGTGATTGCATGGGAACATTAATGTGTAAAATTGAATAATGCACTATCCACTGCAATTTTCAGGTTCAGGTATTTGAGATCGTGAATTTGCCAAGGTCATGCGTGAGCTTTCTTTTTAGCTGCAATTAAAAAAGATTCATCCACTGCAATCGAATTTAGGTGATATTAAGAAATCAGTCATCATTTGGTTTCATTTCATTTTCTGCTGAAAGCATGCCATTCACGAAAAAAGGAAAAGAGCGTAAAAGGGAACTCGCGAGAAAGCGTCAGGCTGAGGAAGGAAAGTGTGAGTTACTCGCTTGATCTCAGTGTATATATGCTTCCACATTTATGTGGCACCCTCATTAGGCCCCACGGAAGAACATTGGGTTTAGTCGGTTCAGATTGTGCCAATGTCATGTGGGCTCCAACAGGGAAGTCAAAGGATGTGTGCCGAAGAAAGCTCCTTGGCAGTATCTGATATCTTGTGTGCTTCAACACATAGTGATCCCTCAACCACTCGGGAATAGTAGCAGATCCCAAAAGACAAATGAGCGCAAAACGACCCAAATGAATAGGTTGTTTTCCTCCTCTCGCCCAACAGCACAAATATCAATGCCAGTATCAGCAAATATCACCCCAAGTGAAATTCGGAGGGTTGTGGATTTCAATCAGATCAAACGCATTCACTTTGGCCGTGTGGCAATTTTCTCTTCAACCGGATTACTCATTGCCCTTGTCGAATTCCGACCATTCACAACAATGAGTGAAGTCGAGGTCAATCAATGGGATGAATTATCACAATTCTTATTTCGCGAAAAGAGATTCACCGACCCGATTGCAACCAATGGAGCATTACTGGAGGGATTTATGTTCGCAATTGGGTGGCGCAAATGCAGCACAAAGAATGAACAATTTGGTCTGTATGGAAGTGTCGGGAAAATTGAAAACGCAAAAGATGAATGGCAGAACAGAGGTCCCAATCTTAGCTTGGTGGGTTGCATTCTAGGTCAATCCTTACGATATGTTGGGGATAATTTATTTGAGAAGATTCAAAATTTCTACAAGTCATTGGGGGTTCCGTCTTTTGATCAAGTCAACTATGAAGGCAATATTCCGGCAAATCAGGGTGCATTCGAGTTCGCTTCCGCACTCACTTTCACCATGAATGGTTTCAAAAACGCACCTCATGTTGATAAGGATGCATCGCTGTATGCTTTGGGATGGTGGTTTCAAGCTGATAAGCGGACCGGCCAAATTCAAAGAGATGCGTCAAAGCGGTGTACAGGGGGAAAATTGATTTTCCCAAATGAGCATTTTTGGATTGATCTATCCGCATGTCATGGGCTCATTCAGGTAGTGTGGGCCAGTAGTACATTTGTTCATTATACTGATCCAGCACAGGACAACGAAAGCACGACACTAGTGGGTATGTCCGCACAATGCTCAAGCAGGTTAGCAAAAACAATGCGGCAAAAAAACCATGGCTATTATGAAATTGGCGAGAGAGCGGGCTATCAAATCAGGGATGGTAATACAATCTCATGCTGATTCAAAGAATGAGGAGTTTTTCATGTGTGTTGGGTAAGTAATGGTGGGGTAAGGCAGAGGACAATATACACCAGGGTTGGATGGATTCGAGTGCGGGAGATGGGGTGTCTCACATGAAAAAGGGGTGAAGTGGATTATGTACGGTGGCATGCCATCGTACATCTGTCCTGGTTTGTTGCTATTGTCCAGGATGCCAATGCTTCACACGCAAAACCTTATGCTTGTGCAGGTTCCGACAATGCTAAAAGTTCCTTACGCCTATGCGGGGTGCCGACGCTACACACGCCAATCCTTACGCCTGTGCAGGCTCCCGAAAATTGACACGCCAATCCTGACGCTTGTGAAGGTTCCCAAAAATGGTAAAAATTCCTTACGCCTGTACAGGCTTCTGACGATTCACATGCCAATCCTTACGCTTGTGAAGGTTCCCCACAATGCTGAAAATTTCTTGGCCTGTGCAGGATCCCAAGAATTCACACGCCTATTCTTACGCCTGTGCAGGCTCCCAACAATTCACACGCCAATCCTTGTGCTTGTGAAGGGTCTCAAAAATGCTAAAAATTCCTTACTCCTGTACAGGTCCGACGATTAACACGCCAATCTTTACGCTGGGGAAGGTTGCCAACAATGTTGACAAATTCTTACGCCTGTGCAGGCTCCCAACAATTTACACGCCAATCCTTATGCCTGTGCAGGCTCCCAACAATTCACACGCCAATCCTTATGCCTGTGCAGCCTCCCAACAAGTCACACGCCAATCCTTATGCTTGTGAAGGTTCCAGACAATTTAAACAATTCAATACATGAGTAAGATTAATAGAGTGTGACCATAGGAAAGGCCATGTTTCACAAATCTGGAGTGGATTGCTCACATGCGGGAAGCTCCCGCTTCTTTACAGTTAAGAATGGATATGGCTCTAAACCATGGATAGAAGAAAATATAGGAGACGGTAACGGCAACTATTGGCGCATTTTGGGAAAAAGAGGTTCACGAAAACAAATACTCACTCAAAATTTTGGTGGGGAACTTATAAAAATTTTTCTCACGCAATAGGATATTTGAACCATTGAGGAAAATATAATTTCACGTCCTCAAAGAATGTAATAGAAATGGAAAATAACAATCATTCAATACAAATAATTTGTTTAAAAGAAAGTATTACAAATAATAAATAGAGGAAATAATGAGATTTTTTTTTGAATTTTTATTTTTCTAAGAATTTCGAGACTATCCCGGTGATGTCCTCCTTTGGATAAGCCTCCATTGCCTCGCCAAGGAGGGAGTTTAGTTTCTCCCGGAATTCCTGGTGCATCTCATTTTGATGAGTTGCATCCACGAAAGGAATCATGTGGAGCAAGCAACAATGCTCCAACAAGATTCGGTTGATCGAATCGTGGACAATGGCTCAAGGAATCATTAGGGTCGGTCGCAGGTCGGTGAATTCCTGGCGAGCGTCATCGTGGGAATGAGAGGAGCTTGGCACCGGCAGGGAGGAGGAGGTTGGGTTCTCGGGGGCAATGGGAGGGATATCCTGGGAAGGAACCGGGGTAGGAGGGGAAGATGGTGGAGTTGGTGAAGAAGAAGGGGGAGGGGGAGGGGGATGGGGGGATCCGACGGGCGTATTGTCGATGATGATGATCGAGCGAGGAGTGGCGGGACGATCTGGAGACGGTCAAAGAAAAAATGAGGAAAAGTGGATATGGATCGAAGAGAAAGAAGGGGTGACTTACCATAAGGTTCCTCCGTGGATTGCGTAGGAGCCACCTCAGGTTCTGGCTCACGAGTCGTATCGTCCTCAGGTTGTTGGGACATTGGACTTGGGCCAGGAATAGGTGGCTCTTTG
The DNA here is from genome assembly GCA_023105745.1 of Austropuccinia psidii. Classification (NCBI taxonomy): domain Eukaryota; kingdom Fungi; phylum Basidiomycota; class Pucciniomycetes; order Pucciniales; family Sphaerophragmiaceae; genus Austropuccinia; species Austropuccinia psidii. The sequence continues at coordinate 72,942,122 of JALGQZ010000001.1, read as the reverse complement.
GTTCGGGAGGGTTCTAAAAAAGGAGTAAGAGTCAGTTCACTTGACTCAAAAGTGAAAGTGAAAATGAAATGAAACTTTGGCTGCTTACCGCGGAATAATTCCTCAGACCATCGGGTGCCACTCGGTCTTGGAGTGGGTTGCCGGGGGGTTTGCTCGCGAGGCAAACTAGGAACGGGAGAGTCATGTCGGGGGGATTCGGGGGGTTTTGTTCTATGAGTAATGGAAAAAAGTCAGTATTATTGCGTGAAGAGAAATGAGATAAGGAGGAGAAAGAAAACTTACTTTGGCGTTTGAATCCCATCGGTGACAAGACATGGTGACGATCAGCCCAAGCTCAAATGTCCTCTCGCCATCGCCATCCTTCATTGGCCGGATAATCACTTCGCTCGGGTCAAGGAGTGAAGTGACCATTGGATGGTGGCCTAGGAGGGGGAGTGGACAAATTGATACTGGAGGGTACAGGGCTAATTGTCCGGAATTGTTCCCGTTGGCCTGTTTGCGGGCCCGGCGTCCATTCACGCTCGGAAATGGTTTCATCATTGTCGACCACAAAGGAGTCCTCGCGAGGGCGTCTTGGGCGGGAACTCCTCTGGCCTCGTGGTCAGAAGGGGGGGACAACAAACGAACATTTCTTGTGTGCTTGTTGGCAAGCATCACAAGCGTCGTTCGTTGTCGAGGAACGAATGCAGGGGATACCCTGCTTGGTGCATAAAGTGCACGACATCTAAAAACAAAACAATTGAGGTTAGTAACTGCATACAAAGTAAACAATCAAGAGAAAAAATGAAGACGTACGATGAATTATAAATTTAAAACGGAAACACAATAACAACGCTCTAGTCTGAGGTTTTGAAAGTCTGGAAAAGAGTCGTGAAGAAAAATAAGTATTAATATCGGTACATAATGTTGACAAAAGTTAAAAAAAGAGGTAACGCACGAGGTGGATAGAAGGGAGGTTCTGAAAGGATCAGCAGAAGAAACAAACAGGCAAAAGTAAGGGGAGTGGGTTTAGTGGAGTGCAAAAGACAAAAGTAGAAAGGCAGGAAGAGCAAGGGGAATACGCACAAGAAGGACAAACGCGGGTGAGGTTGAACAAAGTGGAGCGGGTGAGAAAGAAAGTGAAGGGCGTGTCGTGTGAAGATGGTCTTTTATACCATGGTGAAGCTTAGACGATCTCAGCAGTTGCAGCACCCGCAAAAGGCTCAGCTTCAAGGCGTGTGGGCAAAATTGAAGCTGAGTCTCAGCAAATGCTGCAACTGAGAAGTGAAATGCTCGCGTGAGGCAGAAGAACAATGGGGGTCTGGCTGAGTATTGCAATTTATTGAATTGTCAAGCTGAGTCAAATCCCCTTTGTTTCCTTAAATAGCCACCCGATCACCCAGGAGGGTGGTTGTGAGGCCCTTGTTGAATGTGCATTGTGGTTGCAATGCACAAGTGACCCATGCAGAAATGCACCCAGTGCATTTGGTCACAAGTGAACACGGCGAGATTACCGGCCGTGTGGCCTGGTAATAGTGTTTGAACAAAGGGGGGCCTGTAAGACAAGTGAATACAGCGTGAGCTTGCCTCGACCCATTGCTCAGGTTTGCTTTCGGGTCATAATTGAAATGCTCAGTGGCTGAACATTTTAATGGCACAGTGATTGAACTATTGATATAACAATATCAAATGCACCATGCTGAGCCATTGCTCAGTCATTTTTGTATGCCCACAATCTGAGCATTTGGCACAGCATCGGGTGACATTTCACACGCTTTGGTGAAGTGCTCCAAACTGAGCCTTCCAATGAACTATTGCAAAAATAGTTCATTCCATGGCTTTACTGAGCACTTTCACACGGTGCTTTTGACCATGATATGCTCAGCTTGCATGTGCAAATCGGGTGAAACGCAATGCTGAGCATGTGGCACATGAGCTACGTATATGCAAACGATCAGAAGGTGCATGCACATTCGCTATATGCATGCAGGCTCAAGTAGTATGACACCTTTCTGATCTGTACAGCCAACACTGTAGTACGCAGTACACCTGTGTAAATGTATGCTGCGGGGCAGAGCAAAAGCTGTTCAACAATGTAACATGAAATCACGTCAGGCCATTGAGTCATACATCTCAACTGCATCCCTTTGATGCACCTTGTTGGACAGCTATGCCTAACTACGGCACAGATGTGCATGTAATCCAATTTAATGTAAGTGGGTCATAGTGGGATGACTGTTTATTTGGGTCATACGCAAACATTGGATTCCATCCTGTGCCATTGTTGGGGCAAACAATGACTAGCCCTGCTTGTTCATTGCGCGTGCTCATTGTCGCGCAGCCACACGCTTTCATACGCTCCCCCAACGGGTCATACACAGGTAACTTTCACACACCTGGAAGACATTTGACTGCCAGTCTTCCAGCTGCCTATTTTCTTGGTCGGGTTGTCAGCTTGACTGCAGATGCTCACCCGCTTGCGCGTGGAAACCTGAGGCCAATCAGGTTCGATTTTCTTCAGCCTCATCCACATTAGAATAATCCCAGCCTATGATTGCTGAGGCTGTTCATGTTTGCATCGGTATCTCCCACCGCGGGTCATTTTCTTCACGTTCTCACACGCCCCGCACAAGCTGTGGCACCTGGCTTGCAGCCAAAAATTCCCTTGGGTGGGTGGCCTCTTTCGCCGAAGTTTTGTATGCGCGTGAGGCAAAGACCCGGATGCCAATCTCGGAGGATTAGTACTCGCCTCAAACGCAATAGGGGTGAATGTATATGTGGATCACGGCTCACGGCTGGCGCCCCCTTTGATCATCCCACACATTCCCGCCTGGAAGCCCAGTAGGCCTCAGTCAGCAAAAAACTTCAGGCAAAACGAAAGTCATGTTTGGTGGCATGCCACCAAACATATCTCACCCGCCCACACACAAACATCCCAACAGTGAGATTGCCCTTTGAAACGGCCAACATTGCCCAGTAGGTCCCTGTGCGACAATTAACCTGGGGAAGATATGCATCCATGTTCTCTGTCACACCAGCGAACATGACTGCATGCCTCTAATATGCCCTCCACAATAAGTTGCTCCAGCCCACCCAATTTTGGATATGCTAATGTCAACCTCGTTCCACCAAAGGTTTTGTACCTTGCTGCAGATCCAGCAGTCATATCGGTGCACCCACATTTTGGCCACCTTGCCTTGATATATGCCGCAAATCGGATATGAAAATTATGAGCCCAAGAGGCCCACCCCCATCAAGACCATGCACGTAACCACAGGCCATCCCCCCTTGACCCCATTGCTGCCTCTCATATAAGTTCCCCACCTGCTCCTATTTGTCTTCATTCCGTTTAGCTAACCCCTCCCGATCATATAATTTCCAACTGTCCCCAAATAATTTAAAATAGCCATCATGTCAACCCCTTCACAACCACTTTGCATTGGGATGATTAATATTCGTATTCAAATAAATAGTGATATAGCCTTAAATCCTGAGGATTACCACTTAGCTTCTTGGATTATCATATGGCACAATCAACACCACATATTTGTTTATCTCCCGAATCACCAGCATGCTATTGGCTCTCTACCTGGAACCCTTTCCAAAACGTTGATACCATTCCTTGGGGCACCAAAAACGTTCATGCACTGTGGTCCTGGTGGGGCATGGATTGAAAATTGCCAATCCAATCCTTCTCAGATATTATTCGTTGAGAGATTATTTATGACTGATGCAAATGATCCCTCCTCATCTCAGAAACCCAATATAGCATTGATGTTCTTCACATGGTATCCAAACATTTTATTCATAATGGAAAGCTTTCGAACGCAATATTTCAAGCTTAAAATGCCCAAAGAATATGACTGTAATACTCATAGTCAATGTCAACTCTTCACTCCGACATTTCGCGCTTCAAGCTTGACACCAGTTTCATATCCTGCTGTTTCATCATTGATTTCCAAGCAAAAACTGATACAATTACCCAGTGGATCAGACCTCCCCATGTCATTATTCAAACCCCCATCCTCCCTCATCAAAAGACCGGACTAGCTTTTCTCTGGGATCGAGAAATCCCCAATGGCCAATCATCCCGTAACCTTTGGGCCACCTCACCCCCAGGATCCACTTTCAATGCCAGGCACATCATTACAAACATGGTCGTTAGCTCATTTGAATCCCTTTCAACCAATACCCCTCTTGGAGGACTGCTTGCAGATGATATGGGATTAGGTAAAACCATTCAGGCCATTGCTCTAATTGGTACCTCCAAGGAGCGGATGATTGCAAACCCCCATTGCTCCACGCCCACCATGATCATCTGCCCCCCTCGCTTAATTACCAACTGGAAATCAGAAATATCCAAGCATGCTCAGGCTGGAGCGCTGCATTCCAAAATCTACCATGGTCCAACTAGTCACTCATTATCCAAAGACGACATCTTAAAATATGATATCATCATCACTTCTTACAACACTATCACCCAAGAATTTAAGCAAACCAATACCTCTACATCATTCATTTTTCAAATCAATTGGCATCGTATAATTTTGGATGAAGCACAGTGAGTGTCTGATCTTAAATGATTCAAATTACCTTTTATATCCAATAACCCTTGCCCCATCTTATAGCTATATTCGCTCTCAATACACTGCCACTCACCGTGCCATTAATAGCCTCCTTTCATCCCGTCGAATATGTTTAACGGGCACACCTATTCACAACACCATTTATGACCTTTTGGGCATAATATCATTCATCACTCAACCCCAGAGTGCCAATCAAGATAACTGGTCACCATTCATCCTGAGTAGTCTTTCCAAAGGTTGCAATGATATCTTGCATTTGGCATTGCGTCATTTAAGTTTGCGCCGCACCAAAACCACACATCTTGAATCCCTCCCCACTATTAGCCATCATTATGAGCTGCTCCCACTCAACCCGACCATGCAGCAAGAATATTCCATATTATATGAAGAATTCCTATCATCCAAAAGCAAAGGACCAGGAGAATTTTTCAGAAATATTAATAAGCTGCGAATATGTTGTAGCCATCACATCATGATTAACACAATTGCGGAGGCGGATTTGGAAGACCCCGAGGGCAGGAGCACTCAGGATAACTCACCAACAATCACACGAACTATTGTGGATGTGGAAACATGCATGATGAGTAGTAAAATTGCATACCCCCTACAAATCTTAATGAAGAACAAACAAACAAGGTGTGGTCCAGCCAAATCGGTGGTTTACACCCAATGGACCCAATTTCTAGATTTGTACGTTAATTCTAATATGCATCCATTACCAATTGAATCCATCTGACTTTTTCATATTGTAGAATTGATATTGCCATTGCCCATCACTCTATCCTTTCAGCACGAATTGATGGAACAATTACAGCACGAGCACAGGAGAAGGCACTGGAGAATTTCTTCAATAATCCTGAATGTGAAGTACTGATTGCATCCATTGCCGCAGCTGGAACTGGCCTCAATATAACTTGTGCTAATACGGTCCATTCAATGGTGAGGGGACCCCCAAAATTCTGCCCTGATTTGCGGCCCCTGACATCCACATTTCCAGGAGCCCAATTGGAACCCAGCCATTGAGGCTCAGGCTGTTGATCGACTCCATCGTATTGGCCAACAACAACCTGTAAAGGTCATCCACTATATCACTCCTCATTCAGTTGAGGTCAACATGCGGAAGGTACCTTTCAAGATCATCTTTGACGCTAATTGTATTGCTATTCTAAAATCCTTCCTTATGGAAATGCCATTTTCCAAACACCAATAGGTCCAAGAAAAGAAAAAATCATTAACTGCGTAAGCCTTACTGATATTATATAATTTGTGTTTGACCAAGTTGATAACTCTTGTTCACCCTGGCATAGGTCCACAATTATGAACACCATGAGTTGGATCAAACTCCTTCAATATTTCCTCAATGAAAATGAGCAATAGAGTCTTATTTCTAAGGGAGACGGTGATACGTTCCAATTCATATTGCCTATATTCTTACATATTTAGCAAGTCGTTGCATATTTAAGAAATAGTACTCAGATTGTATTACTCCTGCACAAATAATTCACAAAATGTTAATTTGTAACGGTGCTATACATTTATATTACTAAGTTATTGCAGAGCATCACCATTCGGCCTAATAAATGGCATGTCAAGTATCTTGAGGGCGCTAGTCTGCATCTTTCTACAGCCTTTGAGCCAATCTTGATCAAATACCTGAAATGATAAGCCTTCCGGAATATCACCATCATCTTTCAATTGTAATTCTGGCAATCTATCAATAGTTTTTTTACCCTTTTTTTTAATGCGATTACAAAACCCTATGTCTCGATCCATTTTTAATACCAATTCATTGAATAACTGGGAGCGCCAGCGTAATCCCACTTTGCGGTAAACTTGATGGCCATTTTCCAGTACCTCCTCAGTATCTGAACATACTCGAGGGTCATTGAATTGTGATGCTAGAATGGGCAATTTAGCCGTATCACACCATTCACGACGGCGCTCACAGGTCTGCACATAATGAAGTAGATCATCATCAGTCTTTGCTCGCAATGAAAAAGAGATACATTAACTAACCCTTTGACGAATCTTCGCGAGCTTTTGATTCTCCTTCTTTTTAACCAAATACTTGGCATCCTTTTTAATAGACTTCCATTCTCTTTTCAAATAAGTGAAATATTGCTCCATTAAAGCCGCCACAACCCCATAGTTATTATGATCCTTGTTCCAACAGTAATGATGATACTCGGTGCTGACCAGTGCAAGACGGAATGTACGGTAAAACACCATAGACATCAGCTCATTGAACGGATGTTGCCATGAGCTCTCCCAGTCCCAAGTGAATCGCTTTAGTCCTAGCTTGTGGAGCTCATTTTTGCAGTAGCTTTGGAAACCCTGAGACTGAACCTGTGTTGATGGCTCATTGAAAACATCCTTGGGGACATATCCAAGATGACCAGCCACTTGAATTGCAATTTCACGCTCTTCTGTGCTGGGTGGTGCTGGTAGTGAGGAAAAATCCTTATCCCTAACTTTGAGTAGGAACAGGCAATGGGCATGTACTGCTGATCTCATTCCATGAACATTCTCTGGAAGTTCTGCTTTCAGCCATTTTTGTTGCTCCTTCTGGCTTGCACGTTTCGCCACATTGTGAGCTTTACGAGCCTGGATCCTTTGCTGTCTGACCTCGGATTGTTCAAGCATACTCTGGGCAAGGGGCATTTGAGGATGGGTGAACTAATTATCTGACTGAGTGCCATGCTCATGCGCCGTGAAATTGTCACTCCTTGGTTCATCATTTGTTTCCATTTGAGTCGGAGACATGTTCTCATCCTCATAATACACCATTTTTTCTCTTGATGAACTGGCATGAGCTGCTCTTGGTTTGGAGGCATATGGATGATGACGTCCAGTGACTTTCTCTTTATGGACCAGAGGTGAAGATGCATAAAGTTCATCACCTGCCATGCACATCATCAGCTAACACATCAAAAAATTAATGAAGACTAGTCATACTCACAATCTTCAATTGGCTCCTGAGATCGGACTGACTTGCCTTTAGGTGCCACATCTAACCCATGAAACAAACATATCAAATTGTGAAAAAGGTTATACTCCGAAATTAAAATGACTTACTTTGATGAAGCGTCAATCCTGGATTTCCCTCCGACAGACCACTCCAAGTTACATTCTCCAATTGTCTTTTTCGTCGCCCCCCATCCATGCGCCTTTCATCACCCACATGAACCTGAGATCCTGATGGAATATTGAGGGTTGGCTGTTTACTTTGGCCAAAGGGATCCTGGGATGCGACTGGATTCCGACCGGGATTAAGGAGGAACTCACGTGGAAATTTTGATTGGGGATTAGCGTGTGATGAGATTTGAGGTGTGCCTTCTGGCCCCTGAGACACATGCGTTTGTGTATTAGTGGGATTTGGGGGAATTGGAGTGACGGAAATATTTGGGATTGACCAAGTGCTTGAAGTTGGAGCCTTTGGATTGCCCACATCAATGTTAAGACCTGATACATTCATTGAGGATGCGATACGGGTTGTGAGAGGAATGTTGGGGCTCAATGGTGACTGTGTTTGAACATATTCTATGCTAGATTTACTATTTGAGTCATGAACAGAACCTGAACCGGATTTATGTGACTTGAAAGATGACATAAGGGCCAAAAAAGTACACTAATATTTTTAACTAGATAAAACACCTCAGTATTATGATAAAATAGAGTGATATGAGATGAAATCTTTTCAAATTTACAATAGAGAAATTCTATGAATAGTTGGAACTAAGTGTTGCGTGAAAGTCCAATAAGCCTCTTTTTAGGAGAATCCTCCCTGCCTCCTCTTGAGCTCCTCCGCTTTTATCGGAAACCACCCGGCACGGCCTACCACCATATAATGTAATATTTCCTTGATCTCAAAGGGGACCCATCATCCATAAGTAATCATATTTGGTAACATTTCTTCCTCCCCATTGTCACATTTTGTGAATTATCCAAACTGCCAATATATGCATTGAAATTCCACAGCATTGTACATCTGTAAAGGGGTATATTCATGAAGGATTTACCCACAAAAGAGACATCACCTTTTCAAGAAAGGCGAGAGAATCCAAATCACATTCCAACCGATTAAAAGCCTGCTGCACTCAAACCAAAAACCAAGACTCTAGCTGCACTCCAACCCCTTATGTAATAGAGTTATATCATTATGTCTGTAATAAGGTTTAAGCCATGTACGATGGAGTGCCAGTGTACATGGCTTGAATGTCAATCCCCTCAAATCAATGTTGACACATCTCTATTGGAACACCCCTCAAGGGTCAAAACCGCAGTATTTCCATGTGTAAATAAAATAGAATATGTATGAGCATTGAGCAGCATGGCATTTTACCCAATTAAATTCCTAACCAATTCCGCCATCCAGATGAGACATGTTACACTCCATCAGCTGCAGCTCACGCACCATTACAAATGGGATAAAGCTCTCAGATGGCTCAAATCATCTCCCCCTTCATAAATAATCACTCAATTTTTTTGCCAATTAATAATACTCCTAAACACTTTCACATCAGCCATAGATATTTATACACAAACCAACTGTACTCCCAATTCCTGCAACAATGACAACCTGCCGTAATTCCTCAATGAGTATATGCATGTGTCAACACTGCTCAACTCAAACACACTCTTCCCCTGAGGGTGATAGGCCTGGAGTTGCCTTCACACCTTTCCAATATAAACAGCACATTAAAAAGCTCAAATCAACCATTGCACCCAAATCTCTTCCAAACATCCCTACTTCTGCATCAGGATCTGAGTGCCCACAACTTCTATTGGATCAAATATTCCCAGCTTATTATTCACCACCATGGGCCCAAAGCATCTTCTCCACAGCACTGGGGCTCAATTCAATTGCACAGAAGCCATACAGCAGCAGTCAAACCCTTCCTCCACAAGACCTTGGAATGATAATATCTGCCATTCTATCATTAAGGTATAATATACCCCGCAGGGCTTCACGCATTCCCCACCCCGCCCTAAACCTGCTGATCAAGTCCAGCATCTCAAGCTCCGGTGGTCCCCCCATTCCTGCATTCCATATACCTCAAGATCTGAGTACCATATTTTAACATCTCCAATTGGAGCCAGTGATTCAAAACTATATATGTTGTCCTCAATGTTTCTCTCTTAATGGCCTTACTGAATCAGTCACAACTGACCAACCCCACTGTCAATGCCATAATGACCCAAATGATCATGATCCCCCTTGCACACAATCATTAGGCAAATTCATCTATTCATTTGAAGCCCACACCCAAAACACCACCAACATGAAGCAAATATTTATACCAACAAAACATTTTATTTATCAACCATTCAAAAATTGGCTTGCCAGATTTCTCCAGCGGGCTGGAATTATGGACATTCTGCATCAACATCAACAATCCCAAACTCCCGAAGATTCCCCAAAACGTGACGTCTGGGATGGATTGGTCTGGAGACGCTTCACTGGCACTAGAAATATCCATGACCCCCCATTCATGTCCATTCCTGGTGCATTGGCCTTCTCCATTTATGTGGACTGGTTTAATGCACATGGAAAGTTCACCCGGTTGGCCAGCATTGGACCTATCATGCTTATTTGTCTTAATCTCCCCCCAAGTGAAAGATTGAAGCCAGAGAATGTCTATGTTGCAGGAATCATCCCTGGTCCAAAGGAGCCAACTTCCCTTCAATTGAATTATTTATTAATGCCACTCATCAAGGAGCTCAAAGAGCTATGGCAAGGTTACCATTTTTCACCCACCTCAACAGGTCCTACAGGATCCTTTATCCGTGTTGCCATTCTCACAGCCATTGCGGATGTGGTTGCCATGCGCAAGCTTACTGGATTTATTTCCCATTCAGGCAACCACTTTTGTAATTTTTGCACCATTCACAAAGCTCAAATTGAGGAAATTGGTCCTCAATTTCACTACACACGCTCATATCAAAATCATAAATCAACCATTGCCAAATGGCTTCGGGCAACCCCACAACAAAGACAAGCAATTTTCTCTGAGTATGGAGTGCGATATTCAATTTTAGAAGACCTTCCGTATCGGGATGCAGCCAGAATGGTTAATCTTGACATAATGCATAATTTAATACTTGGAATTTTGAAGGATCATGCAACTTTCAAATTGTGCATTCCAGAGTCCAAATCAAAAATTTACCTCAGGTGCCACAGGAAATCCAATGACACCAACAGTTCAGACTCAGATTCCATGACCTCCAACAGCTCTCTTGATAAAATCACATTGAGAGAGGCCCGCTCCCTGAGAAGAGACGCAGCAAAAATAATAAATGAGCCACTCCCCACTACTTCCACCCAAAAAAACTACTTCCCAATGCCCACCCCTAACACAGAACATCCATCTAGTGGCTCTGCAGAGATTCCTTCATTTGATGCCGATTACATCCCCTCTGAATTGGATATCACTGCACTGAGTGATCACCAGATCAAGGGTGAGGCTCTGGAGCATCTCCGACAAATCATATCTGAGACCATAATTCCCTCATCATGGACAAGAGTACCTCGCAACATTGGTTCCCCCTCTCATGGTAGCTTAAAAGCCGCTGAATGGGCTCTCTTATATAAGGTCTATATTCCATTTTTAATGCTCAGTCAACAGATGTCATTAGATTTACACCAATCCGCCAACATTCAACGGCAAATGGGTCAGTCAGAAGAACTTGGAAATGAACTAACCAAGAATACATTCCATTTGATTAGTGCTATCAACATTGCCACAAGTTGGACTGTTTCAATAGGAGATGCAACTGCATTTGCTGAACATTGGAAAAAATTCTGCCTTTCCAATCAACTCCTGTTCCCAAAACAGAAAAGTAAACCAAATCATCATTTTGCTGACCATATTCCCGAACTCCTCCAACGTTGGGGCCCAGCACAAGCCTCAGCCACATGGGGTTATGAGCGCTTGATTGGAGTATTTGCAAAAATGCCAACAAATAACAAAATATGTACATCAATTAATAAGATCAATATATTCACATTGATCAAACACCTGAACTGAATAAGATTAACTTCTTGCAACTCTAAATAGATGATATAGATAAAACCTTACTTCAACATATCTGTCGATGTTCCAACCTTTCCGTTCTCCTGAAATCCCCATCCGTGCCATGTGAAATAAAACAGCTTTTCGAATCCCAGCCACCTGCCCTGTTCAATGACCATAAATATAACAAACCGTCCCGCCATGACCAAGAAAATTATGATTGCCTGGTTGAGTACTTACAGAATTTTCATGCAACAAGGGAAATAGTTTATTGTATCAGCTTAGACACTACCGTGCAATCCACAAGTCATCTCACTTCAAGGACTGTCTCACCTTTGTATTTTCCAGTTTCAAACATTAATATTGGGAACAATATATTTTCAACTGAATCCAAAAATGTCAGCAACAGTGTGATATATTTTCTGAGGGGCAACTCACGACGCTTTGGTATTATTACTAGCATTTTTAAAGTCTCTGAGCCATCTAGCATACTGAACAATAACTTTCTGATCTTAAAAACTTTGAAGAGTGATGTGAATTTCTTACCAGATTGGCCGCATCTCAATATTTATAAAGCTGTTGGTTTTGATGATGGACACTTGATTATATCTGAAGAAGAAATAGAAGGTAACTGTGGATTGTATGATAACAAAGTTCTGTCATGTGGACTGCTTGTAATGATAAAGCCATTATTTCATGAAATTTAGTCTACAGAAATGCAAATCTCTCAGATCCATTAGCAATTTTGCTAGTGAAATAACTGCCTGAAAATTTAGTGACAGAGACATGCCATTGTGACAAGCAAAGCCCATTATTTCACATTGCCACAAAGAACTTACTATTTTGACATTGGGTACAGTGTGAATAAGCCAAGTTCAATGATCAAATGACCCACACACTCACCTTTCACAGCATCCAAAATTTCTAACTGCGCCATCATCATGTTGGAAGGGGAAGCGGCCCTTGCGCACACGCCAATGCACACGCAAGCGCATCCGCACCCGCGGTATTGTGCGGCGGACTCTACCAGTGTCATCTGCAAAACGACAATCCCGCTCAGGCGGAGTCCTTTCATGGACGACCTGGTGAAGTCAAACCCCCCCCCAAAATTTCTAACTGCGCCATCATCATGTTGGAAGGGGAAGCGGCCCTTGCGCACACGCCAATGCACACGCAAGCGCACCCGCACCCACACACGCGGTATTGTGCGGCGTTCTCTACCAGTGTCACCTGCAAAACGAAAATCCTGCTCAGGCGGAGTCCTTTTATGGATGACCTGGTGAAGTCAAACCCCCCGCCTACATCAAGACTGGCTGAAGGACCTCTTTGATGTGTGTTTGTGCAAACAGGCGGGTCTTGTGTAATTTTCACCAACCATCGGACGGTTGCGGGATGATCAGGTGGTGAGGAATCTGAGTTGAAGGCACAGGGGAACCAATATTGGTGGATGTCACAGGATTTGGTGTAAGACAAGAGTAGGACGTGTGCTCGACGTTCGCTTGATTTTCGCTTGACGTGAGCTCAACTTTTATCCTGCTTGACGTTTGCTTGACATGAAGTCAATCGCCGACGATTGAAACGAGATTTGCCCTGGGGTCACTTCCTTTTTTAAGAAGCTATACCACGTAAGAATATCAAGAACAGGATGCTGGATTTGCTTCCTGGTGAGGCAAAGCCTCCTTTTATCTTGTTCTGGGGTAGTGGGAGGTGGTTTACCTCTGCACACGACCACAGAGTGAAACTTTTCACTACTTTGGGCTGGTTTGTGGTTCTATACACTCAATACAGGCTAGTATTGGGTTGAAATGTGGTTTTGCAACCACAAGTAGTCATTTTGACCCTATACAGGGTGAAGATTTTCACCAATGGAGTTTACAGGTGTATTCTGGTGCTCCTGACACGTCAGAAACTGTACAGAATCTGTATGTACCTCTGTATTTGACTTAATTATGAGGTATTGAAGTATACATAAGCTTCAGCGTCTATTTATCACCTCATAATCAGAGTACAACTGTATCCTGTCATAATACAGCTCTATGGGTCATATTGTGGGATTATAACTTTCAAATAGCCATAGCTCTGTCAGTTTTTGAGATATCATGCTCAAAAGTGGTTCATTGAATAGCCCTGTATGCGCTCTAGACAATTATACCCAATCTGGTATGGTTATCATTAAATATGACAATGTTATCCCATGTACAAGGATTTTTGTACATAGGCATGGTTTGGGCAAAAAGCTGTATTAAGCTTGTTTTCCTCATAACGTCTGTTATAGTTGAGATATAAAGAAGTGGATGGCACCATGAGATAGCCCTGATTGTGCTCTTTCAAAAAAGACCCCACTTCAAGTATCCCATACTAAAACTGTAGAAGTTAGATGAGAGGTGAATGTTTTTTTCACCCTTATTTGGCCTGAAATTGACCATAACTCCAGTAATATTGGTGTTAGCTCAGTTTGGCTGGTACCATTGGATAGCCCTGGCTTAGAGCATCATTTTGAGTACCCATTTGATGGGCTTAAGCCTCTCCTTCTAGATTTTAGATGAGAGGTGAAAATTAAGGTTTATGCTCAGCAATAACTTTGAGCAGGAATAACTTTGTTATTTCTTGTCCTATGGTGATGGGACTTATATTTTCAGGAAGGGGTGAGTTTCCTCTTTTTTTTGATACCTTTTGAGCTGATTTGGCTCAGCTCCATGTTTTGGTGGTATCTGGACTATACCATTGATTTATGGTATATTGGCTGTCATGCTTGTGCTCTGGTTTTGAGTCACAGGCTGACAGTTGGGCTGAATTTCTCTCTAAGTTTCATTTTACTATCACTTGCTTTTCAGGTAGGCTGGCCACTTTACCAGATGCCTTGTCACATCAAGACAACATGTACCCAGAGAGGGGGGTGGACTTCATCAGCAAGAATACCCAAAATTTCCATCAAGTAATCAAGAAAGATGGAGCTCAAGAGTCAATATTCTTCTCAATAAAGGCTGAAATATTCTGAGACTTAGTAAAATGGATTCAAAAAGAAGTATGGAAAGACAGAGACTAAAAGGAAATACTCAAGCAACTAGCAAGAAGTGAATCAGTCTCAGATTATTCTGTTGAACCTCAAGCCAAGTTATTGTTATTCAAAGATAGAGTGGTAATCCCAAGAAATGAAGAAATACAACTTAATATTCTTCAAAAGCATCATGAATCAGCATTGGCTGGCCATCCTGGTCAGGAGAAGACCCTTAAGCTCATCAAGAGGGACTATTTATTGGTCTGGAATGAAGCAATTGATTAAGAACTATGCATTCTCATGTCAGCAATCTTCACTAAACAAATAAATTCACCAAAAGAATTTTGTATTACTCAAACATCTTTAAATTACATCTGGTCCTTGGAATTCCTTATAAATGGACTTTATCACTCAATTGCCATGGTCAAAAAACTTTGCTTCAATTTGAGTAGTTGTGGACAGATTCTCAAAAATGGCAATCTTCATTCCCTCTTACGGAGCAATCACTTCCGTGAAAGTAGCTCAAGTCTTCATTAGCCATGTCTTTTTCAATCATGGCCTTCAAGTCAGTATTGTTAGTGATAGAGGATATTTGTTTGTTTCGTCATTCTGGACCAATGAATGTTAGAAGCTTAAAATCTCAAGAGATTTTCAACTTCTTTTCATCCTGAAACAGATGGACAGTTGCAGAGGGTAAATCAGATTCTAGAACAGTATCTTTGGATTTATGTCAGTTACCATCAAGATCATTGGCACACATGGCTCTCTTTGGCTTAATTTTTCTACAATAATGCAGAACATTCATCAGCAAAGCAATCAACATTTTTCACCATTTATGGAAAAAATCCCAGCTTGTACTAAACCCATATTTATCAAGACTCACCTTTTGGAAATTTATCAACAAAGCTTCAATAGGTACAGCAATTAGTCAGAGAAGAATTAGAGTCAGACATAAGGAAAATTAAGAAGTAGGAAGATAGAAATAGGACAATTACACCTGATTTCCAACCTGGGTAAAAAGTATATCTAGCCTCAAAAAATATCAAGACTACAAGAAAAACCAAGAAACTTTTAGAAAGATGGCTGGACCATTTGAAGTATTGAAGAAGATTGGAAGCCACGCATATCAGCTCAAGTTGCATTTGAAATGGAAGTCAGTTCACCCTGTATTCCATGTATCATTATTAGAGCCATTCAAGTAGTCAAGTATCCCAAATCAAAATAAATTGTGATCACCACCAGTTCTACAGGAAGAGAAAGAAGAATGGGAAGTGGCTTAGGTTCTGGACTCAAAACTCAAAAGCGTTGAATTATGGTATCTTGTAGAGTGGAAAGGATTCAGTGAAGACCTAGAAAGAAAAGCTTGGGAACCAGCTTGAAGCCTTAAAAATTCCCCAGACCTTTCCTAGGACTTCCATAAATTGTATCCTGAGAAGTCTGGCCCAAATACCCCAAGAGTTTGATTTTATGGTGCTTGGTGGGGATTGGAATTTATGGAAGTACATTCCTCTCCTGGAATGCACCTTTAAGGGGGTATTCTACCCAAATGTTGTTTTAAGCATCACCTTGGAGAATTTTTGAGTACTTTTCAATTCTTTGGATACATTCAGAAAGCCTTGAAACATCAATACCCTCAAATTTGGACCTTTTGTCCAGGTATGGCCAAATTTCTTCTTTTTTTTTATTTTTTTCCTTTCCCAAATTATGCCATTTATTATTATTAAAGGGATTAACTCCTTCAAAGTCAATTTTGGAAAAATTTATCTGTTTTGTGGTGCTCGGTGGAGAGTGGAAGTTCTGAAAGTAAGTTCCATCTCCTGGTATGCATCTCTGAGTCTTTCAGAAAATTCATGGCCAAAATGGAGTAACTGACCACAAGAAGGACAAACCTCTTAAAACTCTTTCTTTCTTTTCTTTACTCTTTTTTAACTGAAGTCCTTCTTTTTCTTAACTTGTATTATTTTTGCCTTTTATTTCTTTATAAAGCAGAAGCATCCCCTCCCATATTGTGTATTGGGAGGTTCCATTTATTTTTTATTTGTATTTTTTAGTAGTTATAAGAGTGGTTATAAAAGACAAAGCAAACTGAAACTATAGCAAGGAAAATAGTTATCTCTACCCAGGTTATTAAAGGCCCTCTGGAAGTAATGAATCAATTCATCTGCATACCAGGCAAACATGGCAGCCATATCCTCAGAAGCAGTACCAGGAATTTTCATATCATTAGCATAAATATTTACCACCTCACTATTTCTATCAACTCTTCTAAGCAACCTGGCCACAGAATATTGGCCTTCATTTTCCATATTTAGATCCTCTCTGGTAGCTTGGATAGGCCAACATTCCCTTTTCTGTAATACTTGGGTGGCAGGAAACAGAAAAGGAGAGTGGTCTTCTCTTTTTCTACTGGAACTGGCCAAAGGTTGGAGTTTTTGGGAGGTGACCGTGGGGGCATTTATGGGCTGAGGAATGGTTTATGGTCTCACTGTTGAAGCCAAGGCAGACTCAGCAGTGGAAGTACTTGGTGAAGGAGGAGGAATGGTGGATGGAATGGTGGAAACAACTGGTTGGGAATTTCTAGGGGTATGGGATATGTCAAGTTGAGTCTAGGAAGAAGTGGTAATAGATGTATTTAAATTTTTTACTATGACTTTGACATGGGTAAATAATGATAAAAAGGCTTTGCTATTATGGAATAGTGGTGGTGAGTGCTACTGAAAGCCCTGGGTGCAGTCTTAGGATTTGGATTACTATAATAAGAGCTAAAATATCTAAGATTTCAAGTATACCTGTTTCTTTTCCAATAGTATGAATTTTTTTGACAGTTGTACTATGAATGAATTAAAGAGAAGGATGGGAATCCTTTTTCTGGCAGGGAAAAGGCCTCCTTTGATGCGGAATGGGGGTGGAAAGGTCCTCTATACCATTCATCTAGAGGAAGTGAAGATTTTTCACTACAAAGTGATGGCTTGGGGTTTGCACAAGGCATTTATGCTCTTCATTGGGCTCAGAAGAGGTTTTGAAGCCACATTTCACAGGGGCTGTTATGGAAGCAAGAGGGCCTGGCACTCAGGAATCAAGAACTCACTTGGAGGGCTCCAAAGTTAAGAAGAATAATAAAGATTGATGTCTTTAAAGAAGAAGAAAGGGAAGACAAGTATGCCAAAGATAAAGAAAAGATAAGAAGCCAAAGTTCAAGAAGCCAACTAAGTGAATCCTCAATTCACTGTTTCAACCTGCCAGAAAAGGAAATGGAATTAGTAAAGGATATGACTACCAATATCCACTGAAAGGCAAGGAAGAAAAGAGAAAGGGTTCTGAATGACTGAATTAAGATTATCATTATTGACTTTAATGAAGTAAAAGAAAATAAAGACAATAATAAATAAAATATATTAATTAACTGGGGAAAAAGTCCCCAGGTGCTGAAAGGTGTATGTGAAAAACTGAAAGACTGATCCTGGAAGGTGGATCAACAGCTGTATTGTCTGAATTGGGCCAATAAAGTTCTGGCAATGTTGAAAATGAACTTTGTGATTGAATTCCCACAGTGGAAGATTGAAGTGGGCGAATTGGGCCAAGGACATACAGGTTGCTTAATTGATGCCCATATGGACAAATTGAGTTGTCCGAGGAGTATTGAAATACTTAATGCCTTGACAACTGATTGAAAGACTGTAGAACCTCTGAGCATGCCCTTGGAATAATCCTGAATGAAATTGCCAACCCAACTCCTGCAGGGCCAGGTAATTGGGATCCTTGAATGGTCTTCTGATTGCTGCCATGGATTGCCAGACTGATGAGTTAAAGAATCCTCCTTCGAAATGGGCGTTGGATTTTGGGGCCTTGATTTGGAATTGTGGAATTTGGTCCTGAAAACATCACCATTGAATTGCTGAGCAAAAATGGTGCATAATGGTATATAATACCATATATTCACCAGTCCTGCAACCTTGAGTACGGGGTGCATGAAGGAATGGAGGAATTCCCCTTAGGTTGAGGGGAATTCTTGCTGCGCTGGTTTGGTGGCCTCTGGTGGTTGCCAGCAGCCATGGCTGGAAAGATGGTCCATGGTGGTCCATGGCCAAAATTGGGTCCTACGGGTTCTGTGGCCATTTTGGTGTCCATGGGATTGATGGCCAAAATTGTGGTTTGGGACCCACCTGGCCTTGGGGGCTAGATGGTTGCCCCCTTTGGCCTCATTGGATTAGGCCAAAAGGGGCCTAATTGGCCTACGGACCGTGGACCGTGAATTACGGCCCATGGGCCGTAGAAGCCATAGGGGGCCTAAATGGCCCATAAAAGCCATTTAGGCCTAAACCCCCCTAATGAAAGGAGGTGGCTAGGGGCCTGGAGGCCCCTAGAAGACAAAAGGACCCCCAGGCCCAAAATCAAAGACAAAGGGCTGGGGGTTGGTGATATGGAAATTGGCCAAGGAGGCCAATGATGGCAGGATATGGCCTGTGGCCAGGAATGGCCAAAAGAGGTGTGATGGCCAGATGGCCATAGAGCACCAGTGGGGACCAATTGGCCATAGAAGATATGGTGTGGCCAATTGGCCCCAACTTGTTCCCAGGTTGGAATTGCGGCAACACCAATGGAGGAGGGTCATTCTTTGTGGTTGTGACAGTACCCCCCTACCTTTAATGGTGAGCTCCTGAGCACTAAGATAAGGTAGAAGCCTGTTGAGGCTGTTGAGACAGATTGGACGTGGGGACTCCAGATGTTTTTGAATATTGAAAAGAAAAATTTGAACTGATAAAAGTATTGGAATATGGATTGAGGTTGACTTGGTCTTCTCTTTACATTTGGCTTGAAAATGCTGAAGACAAAATTTTGGCATAAAGATTTATGAGAAAAGATATTTAAGAATATATAAAGAACAAAAAAGTAAAAGAAAAAATATAAAGAAAGAAAAAGAAAATGAAAAAGGAAAATGAATTTCAAGGGAGAGTCCAATCTTCATCACAGATTTTGAAAGTGGCCAAGGAGCTGGATAAACGAGTTTGATGCCAGGTGCTCACAGAGTGGCCAAGGTGATGTTTTGAAAGATTGTAGACCCCTCAGTGAAGTGCAAACCAGGAGAGGAACTTACGTTTGGTTGTTACCACTCCCGCCAGTGCCATAAATAAGAAAAGTTCTGATAAAAGAATATGTTGAAGGGATAATATCTTGGGAAGGAAAATAAGAGAGGGATGGTCCATTTTCCCAAGTGTAAATGGCCATAAATTGGAATTGATGTTTAAATCCAGGCCAGAAGATCTGTGTCCAAATTGCAAAGTGCTCACAGAGTGGCCAAGCTGGTGCTTACAACAGAAAAAGAGCAGAATACCCCTAAAGGTGCATACCAGGAGTGGGACTTACTTTTGGTAATTCCTCTCCCCACCAAGCACCATAAAAATTCAACCTTTTGAAGAATTGGGTCCTGTCTTGTCAGGATACAAAGAATGAAAATCTTTGACAAGTTTAGGACAATTCTTGAGGTTTTCAGCTGGTTCCCATGTGGATCTTTCTGAGTCTTTACTGAAACCTTTCCATTCCACCAGATACCATAAATTTCTTCTCTTGATATTTGAATCCAGTATCTGAGAGACTTCCCATTCCTCTTCTTCTTCAATGATGATTTGAGGAGGAGGCTCTTGATGCTGATTAGGGATTGATGATGACTTGACTGGTTCCAAGAGTGAAATATGGAAGACTGGGTGGATGGATTTCCATAATGAGTACTGACTTTCTTCAAGATTGGAGAAGGACCCAAGCATCTTTCAGACAGTTTTTTGGTGGGTCTGGTTGATTTGATGTTCTTGGAAGAAAGCCATACCATGTCACCAGGATTGAAAACAGGTGGACTTGCTCTACTTTTATCTGCATACCTCTTAAGCCGGTTAATGGCAACTTCAAGTTCTCTCTTGACATCTTGCTGTACTGATTGGATTTTTGTTAAGAACTTTCCAGAAGGAGTATCTTGAGTGATGTGAACTGAGTCAAATTGTGGATCTCTTCCATAAACAGTGAAGAACGAGGATTGCTTGGTTGAAGAGTGATCAGAATTATTGTAGGAAAGTTCAGCCAGAGGGAGCCAGGTGTTCCAATCATCTTGATGATAACTGACATACATCAAAAGATACTGTTCTAGTATCTCATTTACCCTCTCTGTCTGGCCATCAGTTTCTGGATGGGAAGCAGTTGACAAATCTCTTGAAATCTTGAGCTTCTGACAAAGATTGGTCCAAAAGGAAGAAACAAAAAGGAAACCTCTATCACTGACAATGCTTGAAGGAAGGCCATTTTTTGAAAAGATATCTTGATGAATACATGGGCCAAATCTAGTGAAGTGATTGAAGACATTGTTGGAATAAAAACCGCCATTTCTGAGAATCTGCCCACTATGACAAGGATTGAGTCAAATGAATGGGACAGTGGCAGTTGAGTGATGAAATCCATTGAAAGAAAAATCCAAGGACCATTTGGAATTGGAAGAGGTTTGAGGAGTAAAAACTTCTTATGATGGATATCCTTGTTTCTTGAACACTGTTGACAGGATGAGACATAATCCTTGATGGATTGAGTCATGCCGGACCAGTGGAAATCCTGCTTGACAAGTTTGAGAGTCTTCTCTTGGCCAGGGTGTCCAGCTAGAGGAGAGTCATGACGCTTTTGAAGAATACTGAGTTTAATTGTGTGTTCATTTGGGACCACCACCCAATCTTTGAAGAGAAGAAGTTGGGAAGAGGAATTAAGAGAATAATCCTGAATGGATTTACCTTTGCCCAATTCTTAAAGGATACTTCTGTACTGAGAATCTTGCCATAGAGCCTTCTGAATTGAATCAATCGAATTTGAAAAAGATTCCACCTTGACTGCAAAATATCTTGAAGGTTGGACTTCATCCTGCTTGATGAGCTGTTGAAAGTTTATTGGATTCTTGCTGATGAAATCCTTCCCCCTCTCCGGATAGACGTTGTCCCGACATGATAAGGCATCCGGAAGAGTAGCTAGGTGGCCAGGGCGGTAAGTGATTGAGAAATGGACTTCAGAAAGTAACTAAGCCCAGTGGGCTTGACGGAGAGTAAGGACTTTTGAAGACATACAGTACTGAAGAGAGGAATGATCGGTGAGAACTTCGAAAGAAGAAAAGCCCTCCAGCGCTTGAGAGCCCAGGCTATGCCAAGGAGTTCCTTGTCATGATTCTCATAGTTGAGCTCTGCTGGGCTAAGCTTGCGGCTGTCTAATGCAATGGGATGTTTTCCTGAGTCAGATACCTGACTCAGTACAGCACCCAAGGCATAGTTGGATGCATCAGTCTCTACAATGGTGGGTAGAGAAGGATTGGAGCGGTGGTGAAAGCCACTTTGAGCTGGTTAAACTGACTGAAAGCCTCCTCATTGAGGGGGAAACAGGAATCTTTCTTGAGGAAACTGGTGAGTGAACTGATCTTCTTTGAATAATTCTTGATGAAACGGTGGTAGAAGTTGGCCAAGCCAAGGAAGGATTGAAGAGCCTTGAGGTTACTTGGAGGTGGCCAATTGAGAATGTGCTGGAATTTTGCTTTGTCAATCTTGAGGTCTTCAGAAGAAATAACATAACCAAGGTATTCTACACTAGAGACATGAAATAGGCACTTTGAAGCCTTAGCAAAAAGGTTATTGGCTCTGAGTCTGGAAAGAACAGTGGACACATGAGTGACATGTTCTTCCTCAGATTTGGAAAATACCATAATGTCATCCAAATAATCCACAACATCAACATCAAGCAGATCTTGGAAAACATCATTGAAAAGATTCTGAAAAGAGGCAGGAGCATTGGTGAGCCCAAATGGCATAACCAAGTACTCAAAACTGCCATATTTAGTTCTGGAGCATGTCAAATGTTCATCAACCTCCTTGATTCTGAGTAGGCTATATGCACCACCCAAATCAATCTTGGAGAAGATAGAAGAACCATTAAAGACATTGAGAAGCTGATTCATAAGAGGAACAGGATACTTGTTCTTCCTAGTAACAGCATTGAGTTTGTGGTAATCAACACACAAACGGAGGCCACCATCTTTCTTTTTGAAAAAGAGGACAGGTGCTCCTGTTGAAGAGGAGCTTGGCCGGATGAAACCTTTCTCTACATTCTCTGAAATGTAGGCCCTGAGTGTATCTGACTCTTGTTTAGATAAAGAGTAGATCACCCCAACTGGAGGTAGAGACCCCTCCAGCTTGATATGATGATCACAGGAGTGGTGAGGAGGAAGTTTCTCTGCTTTCACCTTGGAGAATAAATCCAAATATTGGTGATAAGTAGAAGGAACAACCTTCATCACGGTTTCTAATTCTTCTGGCTCTTCCTCTTCATCCCACAACTCCTCCAGGGAGTCATGATAAGATGAAGGAGGAAGGTGCATATTCCCAAAGAAGAGATGAAGTGAAGATACAGAATTATCTTCTCCAACATCTTGAATCTCTTTGAGTACTTCATCTCCAGATAATGGTAATGACTGAGGGGATTTTATGGAGGGAATATGGACAGAAGATGGGAATGATGGTGTTCTAGAATCACCAACCAGAGCTTCACATGATTTGGCAGAAGAAAATTCATTAGGGGAAAAATTAGAAGGATCAGAATAGTCCTTATTATCAGAATTAAAGGTGATCAGCCCTTGCCTCCAATCAATAGAAGGATTAAAATGATTTAGAAACTCAAAGCCCAATATGAGGTCTTCTCCCTTGGGAGTATCAATGACTAAAAAGTCCCATTCAAAGCTTGAGAAGGAAGGGAGCTCAACCATATATTTAGTATGGCAAGTCACAAATATGGAAGGGGACTCAGAGGAGTCCAAAATTATAAGAGGGATTTTTTCTGGAAGCTCTGACTTAATCAATGAATACTTGTGAACAAACTGCTTTGAAATAAATGAGTGTGTAGCACCAGAATCAATGAGAATACTGTAAAAAACATCAGAAAGAGAAGAAAAAACAAAAAATTTAAGAGAATTCTTGACACCAGTATTCAGAATGCACAACTTTGCTCTGGATGGAAAACAGTGAAGACCATTGAACACAACATGATCTTCACTCAGACTTTTCCCTGGATGGGAAAACTGCCTGATGGTTGGGTACGCTTGTTTGAGGCCTTTTGACACAGGAATCAAGACTATGCTTCCCACCACACTAATTACACAAGCCCTCCTTGATTCTTCTTTCCTTTTCAGAATCTTTCAATTTGAAGTCCTTATTCAACAAGGAAGAATGGGGCTTGGCCCGCTTTTGAGAATGAAAATTCTTCTTCTTATGAATTGAGCTTGAAGAATTTTGATGATGAGAAGAGTTTGACTTTCAGGCTTCAGGCTTCTTCTCTTGATGATGATTCTTCTCCTTTTGCCTCTCATGGTACCTGGTATCAAGTTCCAGGCTGAAATCCATTAAGTCTTGAAGAGAATCAATATTTGAAGGATGGGAGGCCAATTGAGCCACAATCGTGGAGGCCAAACCCTTCCTGAAATGAAGAATAAGAGCCCTTTCACCCCAATCTCCAATTCTTGAAACCAAACTCTGGAAATCGGCAATGTATAAGGCAACATGCCCACCTTCTTTCATTCTAAGGCCATCCAACTCTGCTTCAGCTTTTCTAGCTTCATTTGGGTCCCCAAATAGAGTGAAGAGTTGGGATTCAAACAATGGCCAAGAACTGAGAAGATAACTTGAATCTTGATTATTGAGATTGGAAAGATAAGGCTAAATCCATTTTTCAGCCCTGCCAATTAAAAATGAAGTGGCATAAAGAACTTTCTTTCTGTCTTGAGAGAAATTTGCCGGCTCATTATGAAAAATAATTTGACAAGACTGAATGAAACTTCTGACTTTGAAGGGTTGAGTCCCATCAAAACATTCTGGCGGCCTCATAGATGGAGTCTTGAAGGCTGGTGGTCTGGAAACTTCAGAAGATGCAGCTGCTTGAATATTGGCCATAATTTGGGTCATTTGCTGCATGATGATCAATAAGGATGGTTCAGTCTGGTTAGAGACAGGCTGATAAGACTGGGCTAGAGTTGGTCCTCTGGTGCCTTCAGATGCTCCCACAGGAGCAGGAGAAGCCTCAGTGCCATCAGACTCTTCCTCTTCCACAGAATTCTCCTCCTCCTATTCACCATCTTCACCTGGACCTTTAAAAGTAGTTCTTGACATGCCTGGGAAACGGCCAACTACTCCTGAAAAAGAATTTTATCTTCTTGGCACTCTTCCTTCCTTCCAAAGTGGGTCCTCTGTCCAATTTGCTCCTCAGTTGAGAAACTGCTGGGGTACCATCAAGAGGAACCCTTGGGGTTGGAGTGAGAACAGCTTGAGTTTGGGCCTGAGATATTGTCTGTCTTGCAGGAGGTTAATGTTGGAGTGGCATGATTGAATAAAAATAAAATCTAATTGGAAAGAATCAAAATTTGAATAAACAACTTGAGGCAAAACGGAAATAGTCTTGAAGATTAAATCAAATCAAATCTTGAGGGAAAAATCAATAATCAATGAATCAAATGAGATCTTCACGTAAATCAATCAATTAAATATAAAATTAAAACTTGAAGTCAATGAATCAAATAAGTCAAATTAATCAAACCCAAATATCAAATCAATTCAAAATCAAAAGCTTGCAGAAGATCAATAAATCAAAATGAATTCTTGAGGCAAATAAATTTATGTCAAAATTCTTGATGTAAAAAAATCAGCAAAATCAATAAAATCTTCAGGTAAATCAATCATCTTTAAGTCAATGTCAATTTATGTCAAATAAATCAGTCAAAATCAAAATCAAGTGAAAACTTCTTGAAAACTCAAAATTATTGAAAAACAGATCAAACTTGAATCTTGATGTGAAGACTTGTCTGAATGATAGTAAAGATCAATTTGAATTTCAATAGTGACGCCTGAATACAAAGGATTTGATGAATTGAATGAAAATGAAAATGAGATAAGATTTTCAAAAGAGAAACAAAATATAAAATTGGGGTCAGCTTTAAATTTTCAGAATGAAGAATGAATGAGAGAAAATTGAGAGGTGACAATGAATCATAAGATCATAAAACGTTAAAGAGTCATAATTTCGATGAAGTGAAATGAATGAATTAAAAAATCAAAATGAATGAAAACAAGAGAAATCATGATTTAATTGATATAATGTCACAGGGGCTCTTATGGAAGCAAGAGGGCTTGGCACTGAGGAATCAAGAACTCACTTGGAGGGCTCCAAAAGTTATAAGTAATAATAAATATTTAATTTGTTTAAAGAAGAAGAAGGGGAAAAGACAAGTATGCCAAAGATAAAAGAAAATATATGAAGCCAAAGGCCAAAGATAATAAAAGAAGCCCAAGGCCAAGAAGCCAACCAAGTGAATCCTCAATTCACTGTTTCAACCTGCCATAAAAGGGAATGGAATTGGTAAAGGATATGACCACCAATATCCATTGACAGTCAAGGAAGAAAAGAGAAAAGGTGCTGAATGACTGACTTGAGATTATCAGTATTAACTCTCATAAAGTAAAATAAAATAAAGATAATAATAAATCCAATATATTAATTAACTGGGGAAAAAGTCCCCAGGTGCTGAAAGGTGGCCAGTATATGTGAAAAGTTGAAAGACTGATCCTGGAAGGTGAGTCACCGCCTGTATTGTCTGAACTGGGTCAATACAGATCTAGCCATCTTGGAATTTTAACTTTGTGATTGAATTCCCACAGTGGAATATGAATTGGCCCAATTGGTCCAAGTACATACAGGTTTATTGATTGATGCCTGTATGAACCAATTGAGTTGTCCAAGGAGTATTGAAATACTTGATGCCTTGAAAGTTGATTGAAATAATCTATAACCTCTGAGAATGCCCTTGGAATAATCCTGAATGAAATTTCCAACCCAACTCCTGCAGGGCCAGGTGATTGGGATCCTTGAATGGTCTTCTGATTTCTGCCATGGATTGCCAGACTGATGAGTTAAGAAATCCTCCTTTGAAATGGGCTTTGGATTTTGAGACCTTGATTTGAAAAGATGAGATTGGGTCCTGAAACTGTCACCATTGAATTGCTGAGCAAAAATGGTGTATAATGGTATATAATACCATATATGCACCACTCCTGCAACCTGGAGTACGGGGTGCATGGAGGTGTGGAAGAATTCCCCTTAAGATGAGGGGAAAGCATGAGCTGAGCTGAGAGGCCATGGGCTGAAAAGTGGTCCATGATGATCCTGGGCCAAAATGGGTCCTATGGCGATTTATGGCCATTTTGGGTTTGATGAGATTTGGGGCCAAATTTGTGTCAGGTGGGCCCAATTGTAGTTTGGGACCCACCTGGCCTTGGGGGCTAACAGACCGCCCCCTTTGTCCCCTTTTGGCCTCATTGTATTAGGCCAAAAGGGGCCTAAATGGCCCATGGACCGCAGTACGTGGCCTATGGACCGTGATTACGGCCCACAGACCATAGAGGCCGTAGGGGGCCTAAGTGGCCCAAAAAGGCCATTTAGGCCAGGGACCCCCTAATTAAAAGGGTTGGCCCAGACCCCATGATGAGGGCTAGGGGACCCAGAACCCCGTAGGATACAAAGAGACCCCCAGGCCCAACGAAAGATAGAGGCCTGGGGGTTGAGGATATGGAAATTGGCCAGGGAGGCCAATGATGGCAGGATATGGCCTGAGGCCATAAAAGGCCAGGGAATGGTGATATGGCCAAAATGCCATAGAGCATCAGAAGGGGCCAAATTGGCCATAAAGATATGGTGTGGCCAATTGGCCCAACTTGGTCCCAGGTTGGAATTGCCACAACACCAATGGAGGAGGGTCATTATTTGTGGTTGTGACATGTTTGGAAAAAGGTGGTAATTTGTGCCAATAAGTACGAATTGGTGCTGTTGAGAGAGTTTATTATTCATATGAGGTGATTTGATGATCATAATTTGATTAATTTTTTTATTTAATAAACCTTGTGATACCACAATTCTTCCTTTTGAAATCATCATTGTGCCTCAGACTTTGTTTCATATCCATCCCCTTTATTGTTCAGATTTTCTTTCACCCATAAATTCATTTCAGTTGTTAAAAAAAAATCAACAGTGAAAGTTGGAAATATGTAATTTTTTTAAAAAGTCTTTTTTTCTTTGGGGGCCTTTTATTCCATTTGGGATGAATAGCACATTGAGGTGTTACTAATATGTAAGTTACCCAGATCATATCATCAATTTGTGAATTTTCAATATAAATAGCTGCTTCAGAGTTCAATCAATGCCTTTGTGTCACAAATACTTCTTATTTTGAAAAAATTTCAATATTTTTCTTGTAATTAAAGAAATATTTCAAATATATTGATCATTTTAACCAAATTCCTTGGTGCAGAGTCTTTTTTGTTTGGGATAATTTTGGGTGAAGATTTGACACCACTTAGTGGCTCTTAGTTTCATAGTAAGAAGAATAAAATAAAGTTAGAAAGTATTTTTTTGAGCCCTTGAATTGGATATGCCCCCTTTATTAGGAAAAATGATTGAGATAAGAAATAAAAATATGTTCAAAAATGTAAAGAAAGTACTCCTTTCTTGTTTTTTCTTTATTATGGGAGAAAATTAGAAGATAAAAGCTGAAATAAAAGTCTAGGTATTTAATATTCTTGCCCAGGACTTTCCCATATTTAATGTCCTGCTTATCTTCACTAATCCTTGTAAAATTTTCATAGTCAGTTTATGGTCTTGCCAAGGACCAATTGGTGTAACCATAAAATTCTGTTTTATGGCTTGGGGTTTCATGGCAGTTGATTTATCTTCAAAGACAAATTTTAAAGTAAAATTTAACATTTTTTTAGGAAAATTGGCAACTAATATTTTCATTTTATAGTGTCTTTTTTATTTAATAATTTCATGATTTTGTTTTGCTATTTCTTGAAAAAAGAATTTTGATATGGAAATAGACCTGCATAAAATTAAAGGAAAAAAATAATGTGAGTATCAATAGTGCAAAGAAGACGAGAAATATAAAATCAAGTCAAGCAGCTTTGGGCTGGGACTAAAAGAAATTAATAATAAGAGTATTTACAACCTTAAATATTACTTTTATACAGATAATAAAAGTAAAAAAAGGATTTATAATTTGTTTTCAGGGCTTTACTATGAGCAAATAGTGGTGATGAGAACTATTAAAAGCCCTGTTTCCAGCTTTATGAATTGGATTGTTATGATAAAGAATGAAATAATTGACATTATAATTATACCTGCTAATTTTAAAATATTATAACTGTTGGTAATCAGGTTTGATATTTGGGAATCCAAGGGAAGGATGCAGGGTTCCCTTTTGGAAAGAGAAAGGTCAATTTTTATCCTTAAATTGGATGGAGGGACCATTAATCCTTTCCATATAGGAAAAATAAAGATTTTCCACCTCAAAGTACAGGCTTGTGGTTGATGAACACCCTATATACCCTGTATTCGGCTCACATGTAGTCTTCAAATCAACTCTGGTTTGACCAAAAAAGGGTGAGAGTTTTCTTTTGGGGATCTCATAGCCTTATTCTGACATGTATGACACATATAATGCAGTAAAAAACATGCATGTGGACCGCATACTAATCAAAAGATGGGTATTGCAGGATGAAAAAGCCCCTTTGTATAATTTACACCTCATATTAAAGGATATGGGATAGTCTCCCACAGTAGAGGGGTATTAAACAAACTATGAGATTTTAGCTTTAAAAATGCTATGGCATTGTCAGTTTTCAATATAATTATATCAAAGATGGTTCATTTTGTCTTCCTGGAAGAATTACACACAATTTTATCTCATTTGATATGGGTATCATGGATTGGGCAAAGGTGTACCACTTTTAAATCCATTACTTAGATATGCATTTTTCTTAAGTCCTTAGGGATTTCATTTTCTCTATACCTTTTGTTCTAGATGGGATATGAGAAAATGGAGGGCACCCTCAGAACTCCCTTTTTTTGATCTTCTCAAAAGGACCACACTTTTGGTATCTCACTCTAAAATGTTTGCATTTAGATGAGAGGTGAATATTTTGTTCAAATTTGGCTTAATTTTGGCCAGAGCCTCTGTTATTCTGGTGCTGGCTTGATCTTCCTAGTACTACTTGATAGCCCTTGATGGGAGCTTTAATTCGCACAAAACATTTCTGGGGTTCTGCCTCTTGCACTGGATTTTATATGTGAGGTGAAATTTAAGTTTTATGCTCAGTTCTTCCTTTGAGCCAAGATAGCTTTGTTATTCCCCATCTTATGGTTACGGGAGTGATAGATTTGTGAAGAGGTTGTCTTCCACTTTATTTTGATACCATTTATGAGTCATTTTACCTCAGCTCCATGTTTGGTAATATTTTTCTCTACCATTGGTTTATGGTATATTGGCTTTCATGCTTGTGCTCTTGTTTTAAGTCACAGGAAAACATGACCATCCTTTAAGAAAGGCTTATTACTGATAAGACTTTCAAGACCTCCTAGAGGCTAGTAATTGTCTCAGGTGAAGGTCACCATTTGGTATGGCATCTTTTACCAACCCTTTCTCTTTATCATCTCTTTGGTCCTTGAATATGACAAAGTACTGTCTATGGTCTTTACCATTGATTCTGATATTTGTGGCCTTAATAATATTTTTTACTGGGATAGAGGACTCCTGTACTTCCACTATGTCCTATGGAGTTTGGCTTGTCTTCCTGGAGGGGAACCTTTCCTCTCCTGTCTTGAGGTAAGGTTTGACCAATCTCACAAGTAACACTGGTTTTTTCCTGGAGAATTCCTCTGTGAGTCTGACTTCCGCTGCATTTTTCCTTATAGACCTAATTATAGTAAATATTCCTACAAATGTTACACTCATTTTCTTTTGGCCTTTTAGAGTATTGAAGTTAAGTGAAGACACCAGCACTTTCAAGAATGCTCATGGATTTAGAAGGTGTGAATAAGCCAATACTCCTGATAACACAGCTTATGTACCTTTGGAAGCAGAACCACACATTCCAATTGAATGAATCAACATAACTGATATTGGGACTGAATTCTTTGAAGAGGTCAGAGAATCTTATCAGCAAGACAAGAATTGCCATATCTTGCCTTCCTTATTAGATAAAGACTGCAAAGATACAGCTTTAGTAAATGCACTGGATGAAGTTTGGAAGAATTCCTATTCTGAAGGAAGATTTCACTTGTTTGATGTGATAACTTACCACAGAACCAAACATTTTTGTGTAATGAAATTGTGTAGCAGATTGCTTATCAATACCATTCTTCATGAATTCCATGATAGCATCTACTCTTGACACCTGTCAGAAGACAGAACACTTGAAAAAGTGAAGAACTGTGAATGGTGGCCATCTTGGAGAAAAGAAACCATTGAATATTGCCATACCTGTGATAGATGCCAAAAAGAAAACAGGAGTACAGGAAAGGAAATTGGACTGATGATTCATATTCAAGAACCAAAATCCCCTTGGGAAGCTGTTCATATTGATTGGATCACAGCACTGCCTCCAAGTGGTGACAAAGGTTATAGTTATTGTTTAGTCATTTTAGACAGATATAGCAAAACTCCCATATTCTTATCATGTCATAAAGATAACACTGCTATGTATACAGCTCTTCTTTTATAGAGTAGAGTTATCTATCATACAGGGTTATTTAAAAATATTATAATTGACAGAGATCCCAAGTTCACATCTGCACTTTGGGCCAAAATTCACAGGTAGTTTGACTCTAAGTTATCATTCTGAACAGCATATCACCCTCAAACAGATGGACTAGCAGAGAGAATGATTCAAACTTTAGAGGACATGATCAGGCGATTCTGTGCTTATGGGTTAGAATTCAAAGACTCAGATGGCTTTACCCATGACTGTTTCACTCTAATACCTGCATTGGAGCCGGCATATAAGACATCATTACATTCTTCTACAGGCCAAACTCCTGCTATGTTAGAAGAAGGATGGAATCCAAGACTCCCAGAAGACACACTGAGGAAAGACTTGATTGAAATTCATCCTACAGCTTCCAGCTTCAAGATAATTTTGTATTCTTTTGCCTCAGCTATGCATTTAGCCACTGTATCAAATGCTTCTTTCCATACATCATGCAAGTAATTATCTTTGGGGAAGATAGTTAAAAGGTTTTTTTCAAGTGATCCACAGGCAATAAGGGGTTCTATCCTTTTTATACCAGTGAGGGTGATTTCCCTGTTGTGGAGTGCTGACTGGTGTTGTAAGCCAGTTGTATAGCTGGTAAAGGTTTAAACCAATAATGGATGTATCCCTCTTGATATTTGTATTTCATTCCAAACACACAGAATCTCCTGATTATTTATTCCATTGTTTGGATTTTCCTTTCAGCTAGTCCATCTGTCTGTGGGTGGTAGGATTCAAAAAGTCCAATTTTACTCCCAAGAACATCATAGAGGTTGGTAAAGAATTCTGATGTAAACTTTCCTTAACTGTCAATGATTATGATCTTAGGTACTCCACAAGTAGCTATGATGTTATTCCAGAATAATAGTGCTGTGTCCATAGCTTCATCCCCCTTGTGGAATAGTATGAATCCAAATATCTTTATAAACCTTTCTGCTGTGACTAGGAAATCATTGAATTTATGCTTTTCCCCTGGGACAAGGCCTTTTACTCAGTCCATTTGAATTATTTCACATGGGTGTTTGGGCTCCTCTATATGTTGGTGTAGTCCATACTTCTTCCCATGATTTTTGTTTGCCTTCTGGAATCTTTCACAACTTATGATATATTCAATCAACTCTGTTTCCCATTGATTCCACAAAGCCGTCCTTTCTATCTTCTCTTTGGTACTATCTTCATCCATGTCGCCCATGTAGGGGCACTAATAGCATTCTTGAAGGATCAGTGAGAAATTGTCTCTGTCTATCAATGTGAGGGCACTAATTCTTTTCTCTTTGTGATAGGAGAGTCAATTTATAATGAAATTTTGATTTCCTTATAGTCCCTTAACCAAGGTTGCTCTAACTAGGACTGCAGTTCCAGGCTCCAATACCTTTGTTGAAGGGGTGACATTAATATGCCACATTGTTTGTGTTTTTCATAATATTTGTTTACTTAATAAAAGAATTCATTGTGGAGTTCAGAGGAGCTTATCCCTAATATGGGGTTTTCTATCACTTCGGGTCCAATATGGCCAGTATATGGGGTACCACTTCCTGGTGCCCATTCTAAGAAATTGAATTTTCTCTTCCTATCTACTTGCATGAGACATATAGGGATTTTAGCAATTATTTCAGGATCATAAGCTGGATTGATTTTTAAATTTTCCAATAGCCATCTATTGAGGCCATCTGCATTGATATTACTTTTGCCTTCTTTTTATATAATGTTCATACTGCCACTATACTCTTGAATGGATATTTGCCACCTCAAAATGTGCCTATCAGTAGTCCCCATGTTGAGTAAAGACTTCAATGCAGTACTGTCTGTGTATACCTCAAAGACTGGAACCTCCAAATATTAATGGAGTTTTTTCTAGATCCCATACCAGAAATAAGCATTCTTTCTGTGTTTCTCCATACCTGGATTCCTAATATTTCAGCCGCCTTTAGATATAGAAGATTACTCTTTCTCTATTTTCACAATCAAAAATTTGGTTTTGATGCAGATTTTCTCCGAAACCTTGACTGAAATCTGCATCTACATACAACTTGAACAGTAGCTCAAAGTAAGGTATCATAAGGACAGGTTCATTAATGATTTCATCTTTTATCCTCTCATATACATCCTTTCTTGCCTTGGTAATCTCACAAACTACATCTTTTGAGAATAAGTGATAAAATTTACTAGCTATGTGGGAAAAGTATTTGATGTGGTTTCTGTAGTAGCTGGCAAACCCAAGGAAGAATTGAATTTCTTTTGTTTTATTTAGTACTTGCTTCTGCAGTAACTCTGCTACTTTGTTCTGGTCTTTGGCCAAGCTAAGGCCTGAGGCTTTATGTCCCAGTTCTAATAGTGTCTGTTGGCCAAACTTACACTTCCCAACTGAAATATTAAGATTGATGGATGTGCACTTATTCAAGACTCTGTCTATGTATTGCACATTGGGGTTCCATGTCTCTTAGTATAAGATGGTATAATCAATGAATCATCCTTTGGATGTGGGGAGGTGCATTTTTGATTTTAAATGGAATCCTGGTGTATTCATATATGCCCACAAACCATATACTTCTGAGCAGATTAATGGAATTTTGTTCAAATCCATTCTGGTGAAATCCTTTCATGAACTCCATCTCAGTAATGTATTTTCCTCTTTCCTGTTTATTGAAGGAATGTGGTATCCTTGATATAGCGTACCTATTAGTTAGCCTTTGTGTAGCTGTTCAGTGCTCTGAAGTCTCCAAAAAATTTATTTTTTTCACATTACCAATTGATTAGGACAGTTGTGGTTACTTGCACTATTTCATTATGTCATATATTTCTTATGATATCCATGTCTAGGAGTTCATTGATATGTTTTTCAATTCTTTTGCCAGTTTCCATGCTTTCTGAATACAGAGGGCTTCTCAGCATGGGTGGATAAGGTCTTTCCACATTCAGATATAACTCTTCATCATAGCCTCTAAAGCTGGTCTGTTCTTCCTCAGAATTTTTCATAAAATAAGTTTTTGTTTACTAGTGAGGTTAGAATAGAGTTGTCCCTCTTTGAGTTCAATAAGTAATTCATCCAAGGGATCTTGTTTAGATAGTTTCTATATGCAAAGTGAAGATTATTTTTCTTATTTGTACCCATTTTAAAGGCCTGTTTTTATTGTTGTACATTTCAATTCCATACATCCTTTGGAAATATATTTGCAATAGGAATCCTTGGATGTGCGATCCCCAAGAACTAGAAACTCTTGGATGAAAATTGCCCTGTGTTTGAGGTTGTATGTTTTCGAAGACATTGAAGAATTGATCAATTTCTTGATCCAGAAACTGCCTTTCCCTCTTTTAGTAATATTCCCCATCTAGGACCTTCTTTAGTCTTCTGTTGGTTTCTTCTGAGGCTTTAGTAAGCTTATTATAGTCCTCTTGAAGAGTATGGATAGCTTTCATTTGTGAGGTGCTAAACTCTTGTAACCTTGAAATGTTTTCATGGGGTCTTTCAAAATATTTTTAAATTATTTCTGCAATTTAGGTATGAGCCTTGAGGTATATTTTACATACCCAAATAGGCCACAAATATCTTTAAAAATAAATTTTGAACTATGCATAATCCATACATCATGCATATATTCAAAATTCATCATTTTTTCTTTCAGAAATGATGTATAAAATTTTTGTGAGTAAGTAAATCCATGGATTTAAGCCCAGATTTGGATGCTACACAAAACTTCACCTAGGGTGAATCCATATAGTGAAGACAATGAAGTTAACTCTACAGGGTCGTAATATGGAAAATGATTCAATACCACATCATCAATACCACATAGAAGAATTGTGAAAATTTTTGTTTTCCCAATTTTACGGAAAAATAATGGGAATATGAGAAATGGCATGTTACATATACACTAATAATAGTGTTATGCATGTTTTTGGCACTTAAAAGTATGGTATTCCTACATACACCTTTGTTACACCCATAGTGGATACCAGTCTTGGCCTGAATTTCTATTTTTGACATTAAAATAGCTAAGGGGGATAAAAGACATCAAAGAGAGCCAGGGTACCCAACTTCTGAGGCCTCCAAGGCATGGAAAGCTCCAAAGCTTGGATCCATGGCTGATATGGGCTCAATCAGTATACTAAAACCTTTGGGAAACTTGGTTACCAAGTTAAAATCTCATCAAATCATAAGAAAATAGCAAATAAGCTGCTATTTTGACGTGCCAAGGAGGTAAAGAGCATCTTAGACTCCTGTAACCATGTCAATTCTTAATGATTTTTCATGGATAAACATTAAAAGAGTAATTGAAAACACTTTTAGACTATTCTCTATTGATTTACCTCATAGCAACCAGTAATATAGTGCTATTTGCAATTCTATGTAGAAATGAGGTAAAACCTTCAAAAATTCATTAAAAATACAATTCTTAATTAATATTTCTGAAGTTTTCAGTACCAATGTAGAACAGTATGATCCATAAAGAAACTTAAAATAATTTCAGTTTCAGAAGTAAAATTAAAAGTTTTACTTAAAGTCCATTTTTTATAATTCTCCATGAAATACTGAATCTTCAAAAATTCCTAGAAAATACAACCTGTGATGAAATCTCCAATAACATTCATAGCTTTGAGAAATTAATGTTTATGTCAAAATAAAAGAAGATTTACAGTTTTTACTCCTTTTATGCTCAACCATATTTGGGTTGGTGGTCGTGTAAAGGCCAGAATTAAGTAATTATGATCATCTTAAATGACAACAGATGATGAAATCATTAATCCAAAAAGGATTACTGTTTTCCCACTCACTACGCTTTCCGTTTGCTCCATGGAAAGCCTCTGTGAGCTGTCTTAGACTTAAAAGAGGCCTGCTCTTGCTTTTCTTTCCAAATGATCACATTATTAAATTATACCATTATTACCAACAACTAAGTATTAGTTAATCTTTTCTTAGGTGTTGTATTATTTCAGAATCAATAAGAAAGACTTGAAATAATAGAAATCAAATATATATTGTTGTGATCCTGTTATAAATCAATTTCAATACTTTAAATCCACAATTATCCATCAAATGTCTCTGATATTATCTTTCAATAAGCTCTTTGGAGTATTAATGAGTGTTTTTTCTTAATCCTTAAAGTTTTTGTCTAGTAATAGTTTTCTTCAAGTATTATTTTTATAATTATTATTGAAAAAGATAAATATATATGAAAATAATTTTATGATTTTAATAAAGAAGTTTTTGTTATTAAATTCTTCTAGTGATTGGTTCTTGTAGACAATTACTGCCTACTGTTATAACCACTAGTAGTGTATAACAAGTAAAAGAAATAATCAAGTAATTAATTATTTAATTGTGGTTATAATAATTTTTATTATTATATTTCATAAGAACAGTCATAGTACTGTTGATTAATATTAATATTTTCAACAGTTCAATCGACTAATCTTACATTTTGGGCCTGGCCAGGATTTTATCCATAAACTTGGCTTTAATCATATTCTAGGCTTCATTTCTTTTTTGTTCTAAAAAACCAGCATAACCACCAAATCTTTCCTTTGGGGGCCTCGCTGTGTTTTGTTGAATCTTGTACCCTTAATTAATATATTTTTAAGTTCTAAAATATATTAATTAAATTATTTTTTTTCTTTTCAATTTAAAGTTAAGATAATTTTTTATTTTTGAAATTCTCTTAAAATTCTTTTTCATTGAGGAATTTGGTTTAATTTTATATTGTTTTACATTTTGCTTTGTCATCTCCACAAACTTATAAAATTATTCTTTGAGTTACTCTGAATTAATTTTCAATCAAAATCTTATATTTTTTCTTTGAAAGGATAATTTTTTTACTATAAAAGAATAATAAAACTTATAAAAAATCTTTGAAAAATCTTTTAAGTAGAAAAAATAATTTTCCTTTAATAATTTTTTTTCTAGTGTCTGTAATCAAATACTGTGCAGCTGGTAACAGACTCATTAAGAGATATATTACCAGTCCAGAATCTTCAGAAGCAGAATCTGAAGACAGTATTGAAGTTCAAATTTCTAAAAGGGGAACTTTATTTTGAATAGAAAAAGCAAAAAAAACCACCAAAAGGTATGTATTTTTTACTTGAATTCTTAATTTTTTCTTTTAAATTGATGTAAAATGGTGCATAGCAGAAATGGAAGAAAATATTCAGTCCAACCAGATGGATGTGGACAAAGAATAGGAAAGACCAATTCCATAAATGGTAAGTCTTCCTCAAAAATGAAATATCTGGAGGATGCCAGAGTTTCCCCCATTCCCTAAGGTCTGTACCCACAAACTTTGATGCAAACTCTGAGTCTGAACTAATTCATGATAATATTTCAAGGGCTGAAGCATTTTCAAGTGGCAGAAATAAAAATTTATCAATTCCAATACAAGAATTGGTACAGAGCAGCCAAAGAGGAGGAGTGGGAAATATGCCCAAGCCTTTACCAGGGGCCCATGAACTCCTACTAACACATCAAGAGCTTTCTGGGTCAGGAGAAGACCATAGAACTCTTAGGAGGATGGAGTCCACTATCTTGCAAAGACAAGGTCAAAAAGATAAATAATTGGTTGAAGAACCAAAGTCTTTTATCCATAGACCAGAAGAAGGAACTGGAAATGACTCCAGCTTTGGAGAAAGAAGGCCCAGTAGCATCTACCAGCTCAAAACCAGCTCCAGAAGTGTCCAAAGACAAGCCCAAAGGACCTAAGAGGAAGCAGAAATGTCCCAAGAACCATTAAAGCGAAGGCAAAGGCAAAAGAAATTGGCACAGACCTTCCCTACAAGGGTACAGGATCCCCCAATTGGAGCCTTCAGCCATGGACAGTGTCTTCAATATGACCAGAGCTCTCATGGAATTTTCAGCCAAAGAGAAGGAAAGCATTAACAGGACCTTTCAATGCAAATAATACAATAAATACCATTCTTTAAATTTTGTATTAAAAAAAAAAAAATGTAGAGCTTGGTAAATTTGATGCAAAGTTAAATAAAATAACATCAGATATAATTGAATTAAAAAAGAAATGACAAAACCTCTACTGAGTGGTATAAGTTGAAAAATGTGAAACTTGATTCAATTACCAATACATGTGACTGAATCGAAAGTAAATGTCAAGTTCAAAAGGATGAAATAGAAGATATTTCAATTTCACACATCAATGAACAACTTGCAACTCTGAGAGATCAGGTCTTGGAAAAAATTAATAATACCAATCAGTTTACCACACATTTGGAAAAAAGTGACAGTGTGAGGCAGAAAGTCAAAATGAAATCATTTAAAATGTAGAGCAAACTCATAATAATTATGAACCACATATGCCAAGACATTCTACACCTTTTAATGAAGAGAAACGTTCTGCAAAAGGAAGTTTGACCCCCTTTTTAGGAGAAAATCCCATCTGTGCAAAAGATATTCCCAAACTGGAAGAATGGCCAACATTTTCTGGTGAAGGAGAATTCAATAATATTGAGTTCATCAGAAAAATTGATATTTTGCAAGAGGATTTTCACATACCTGATGAAATCATGGTGGAAAAGCTACACTCCATGTTTACCAGAACTGCAAAGAAATAGTATTACAAAATGAGACAATATCATGGTAAACATGATCGGCCTTGGTGGGAATCTGAAATAGTCACCAAATGGGCTAACAATTCCTGGAGATTTAAAATGGAGAATGCTTTCAAAAGTTCCATTTTTAACTCAGAAAAGGATAAACCACTTACTTGGTTCCTCAAACAGAAAGACAGATTATCTTCCTTACACCTAGATATGTCCGACTCTATGATTAATAAAAAATATTAAGAAAATGTGGAGGAGAACTAGAATATGCTATCAAGACCAGATGTGTATAACCCTGTTCAACAGAAGACTACATCAATGCCATGGAAGATATCATTACTAGGACAAGAATTGGTAAAACCTGGAATAGAATCCCTATGGAATCCAAAATGGTCTCTAAAACTTCCAGAGAAGATAAGAGGCTTGAAAGACCTGTCTTGAAGTGTAATAAATGTGGAAGCACCTCACATTTAGCAAACATTTGCACCAATAAGACAAAAATTGATGAAGTCCAAGTCATTGAAGAAATTCATTTTACTGAAGAGAAAGAGAAATCTGACCTAGATTCTGAAGTCTCTGAGGATAAAACAGTAGAAGACTATCCCATTGAAAACATTACAGCTTTCTTTGAGGTCACAGAAGTTCATACTCACTTGCCGCAGTTGTGAGCCTGTGAGGTATATATGACATACCTGTAAGGCCACAAATAACTTTATATACAGCTGATTTAGTCTTGAACCAAAATTTCAGTTTAAATTAAAGTGAAAAATAACAAAAAATAGGTATAACTTTTGTTTGGATAAAAAAAATTCATAATTATTATGTCATTTTTGGACTCTACACCAAAAATAACCTAGGGTACACCCATAGGGTGTTATACCCAAAAATACTTATTTCTTAAGTTATTGGAAGTTTTAAGAATCTGACAGTACTAATGTAAATTTTTTTAAAAAAAACTGAATTGTTGAATTTAAGCTTAAATAAGCTTAAATTTAAAGTTTCATAAGTTTTATGCAAGATTACCAAAGTCTTAGTTAAAATTTAGGTATTGTGTAGATTTATTGAATTGGCTAAGTATTTGCCATACAAAATTTAAATCCTTCATGAGCTCAATTTAAAAGTGTTTAAGGCCATAGTATGGCTTTAAATAAATAAAAGGGCAAAATACACACAAAGAGGTGGGACAAAGGGAAAACACCAAACAGAGCTGGGGTACCAAACCTTTTGGATCTGCAAGGATTCAATTAAGGTTTTCCACCTTTACTGGAAATTTTTAACCTTATTTAAACTCCAAGATTGAACTTTGATCCAACCTTAAAGTTTAAACCGGT
Organism: Austropuccinia psidii; assembly: GCA_023105745.1. NCBI lineage: Eukaryota > Fungi > Basidiomycota > Pucciniomycetes > Pucciniales > Sphaerophragmiaceae > Austropuccinia > Austropuccinia psidii. The sequence goes on along the minus strand of JALGQZ010000001.1, from coordinate 72,902,042 downwards.
TTTATCCCAAATTGGAAAGGAATTTCAAGGGGCCAAAGGGTAAATACCAATATGAAAGCTTGAAATCAAAGTTTTGAGAGCTGTCAAAGCCTAATTAATCTTAAAAAGCTTAAATAAGCCTAAAAATTTAAAGTTACAAGTATCAAAACATTATCAAAAGTTAAGGTTTAGTGTGTATTTCTATGTTATGTGGCAAAATAGTAATAACTTCAAAAATTCATTCAAAATCCAAATATTAATGGATTTGCTTGAAACTTTCACACAGCTTACATCTCAATGTTATCTATGTATACATTGAACGTTAAGTATCTTTTATAAGAAGGTTTTATTGGTAATTATCCTGGAAAATTACTCTTTCAATTATAATTAGGGAAAATTAAGATTTCTTCAAATATTAATTCAAAATTGAGTTTAAGAGATTTTTACTTGAGACTTTATTTTTAAGCTTCTCATGTTATTAACCTTAATATAAGTAAACTTATATTTTATTAAAACTTAAATTCATTAACTTAAATGAGGATTAAAGCTATTAGGAATTAAGAATAACACCAGTAAATTTACATTGGAATTAAGAATAAGTTACCTTAAGTTAAGAACCTTATTTTTAAATATTTTTTTTCAGTTTTGAGCCTGAGCACGCCCCTCTATATCCATCATAAATCATGAGAACTGCTCTGCAGACATAAAAACAGTCTATTCATCACTGTTTTTGTCCATCAATTCAATGCAATTCAGTTATATTAGAAATTTAAACAGGTAAGGTTTTATTATATATAGAATCTTATAATTAAAGTATTTCTAAAGTATTTCATTCTTTATCAATCTGAAATTGAAGAATTGAAATCATAGAAATTAGATTATTTTTTTAATCACCAATAATATATTTTATTTCATAAAATCATTGTCTTAAAATATCTTTTAAAATCCACAGTTCCTCTTAAAAACTCTTTAAGTGATACTTTTATTATAAAAAGTTGTTTTATCTTTCAAATGTTGATTTTTGGTCTGTTTTTAACTTGAAATAATTATTTAATATAATAACTGTTGTATTTGACTTGTTCTATTAATTATATATTATAAGTAAGTTTTACTCTAGAATTCTATAGTTCTTTTTATCTATTATTATTTTTCTTATATAGAATCCTTTTTAAGAATTATATCTTCACAGTGTGTGTTATAATTCCTTTTTATAAAGAATATTCATATTACTTATAAGTGGCTAAATATTTATATTCTCCATGTGTAATTGTCTCATTAAGAGCTTTACACTTCTTCTTGTTATAATTTTCAGTGACAATAGAATAATTATAATTTATTTTAACTATTAAATAATTTTTATTATTAAATGATATAATAATAATTAAATCTATATTTTAATATAATTATATTAATAATTATATTTAATTTGTGGTTATAATATTTTTTTATATTATATTTTTCTACTGAGGACAGTCATAGTACTCTTGATATTGTTACTATTATTAAGAGTTTCATACACAAACCTTGAAAAAGTACAGTGAGGATTGTCATGACCTGATCAATATCCAGGATTTCAGAATGTGTAAAACCAAACCTGCTAGAGGTAAAGGATACACTGTTTGAGCATCTTTTATCACCTCAATCCAGATAAATGATATTGAAGCCAGAGTAAATTTTGATACAGAGGCATTTTGTACTTTTGCAGGCAAAAATTATCTGCAAGCCATACTCCCTGGATGGATGAAAAATTTGTTATCAATAGATGGTGTACAATTTGGTAGTGCCAGAAATCTTATGTACCCTTTGAGCATATTGGAAACTAATCTTGTATTCCCACATCCAGCAGGAAGTTTAAGAATGAAAACATAGATAGTAGTAATGGACAATTGTACATCTCAGCACATAATGCTTGGAAATGATTACCAGAATATATATGGTATTGACATCAACAACCAAAAAGACAGATATTTCACAATTGCAGAAAATAAAAGACAAAAATTTGCTTTTTCCAATATCCCAAAGCAAATATCTATAATAGCTTCTGTTGAAGATACTTATCAGGAAGAAGTTGTGGCTAATCAACTTGTTGAAGCATAAATGGATCCATCATTATCACCAAAAATGAGGCATGATCTTATTGATGTGTTATACACATATAAGAACGCCTTTGCTTCTGATAATGAACCACTAGGCACTATTAAAGGGAATGAAGTTGATATTACACTTAATATTGACAGTCCATACTCCCAGTACTTAGAAGACCAGCTTATCCGGCCAGTCCTAGAGCTAGAGAAGCCTTGGAAAAACATATCCAAGAGCTTATCAAACTTGGTGTACCAATGAAAGTAGGCCATAATGAGGAAGTTGAAGTGACAACACCTGTTATTATTGCTTGGCATAATGATAAATCAAGGATGGTTGGAGATATTAGAGCATTGAATACCTACACAGTTCCAGATAGGTATCTGATTCTTAGAATTCAAGAAACCTTGACTCAATTGTCTAAAGCCAAGTATATAACATCCATGGATGCATTGAAAGGTTTTCATCAAAATGTTTTGATGCCCAAAACTAAGAAATTACTTAGAATTATCACTGAATGTGGTATTTATGAGTATCTTAGAATACCATTTGGTATTAAAAATGTACCATCCCATTATCAAAGGATGATGAATACCATCTTCCCCACAGAATTATCTGAAGGATGGCTTATCATTTATATTGATTATATTATCATATTCGCTGACTCATGGTCTTTGCACCTTGCAAGACTTGAAAGAGGACTTGAAAAAGCTACAGGAGTGAATATGAAGATTTCACCCAAGAAATGAAACTTTGGCTTTGAAGAACTTAAATCTTTAGGATATATTGTCCTGATTCAAGCTTGTGTATTGACAAAAATAAAGTGGAAGCAGTGTTACTTAAGACAATACCCCAGAATAAGAAAGACATGATGTCTTTTCTTGGATTTTCCAGTTATTACAGGCAACACATGAAAGACTTTTCAATACTAGCCAAATCACACTATAGAATCTGTGATCAACAGACAGTCATTGAGATGACAGAGGAAAGGATTAAAGCTTATGAGAGGAAAGGAAAGCTCTTACAGAAGCACCGTTATTCCTCATACCTGACTGGAATATACCTTTTAAATTGTACATTGATGGATGTGGAGATGGATTAGGGGAAACCCTACATCAGGTCCAAATTATTGATAACAAATCTACAAAGGGACCAGTTTGTTACATCTCAAGAAAAATCAAACCAGCAGAAGTCAGATATAGTGCAAGCCAGATGGAGTGCTTATGTTTGGTATGGGCAATTGAGAAATTACACTAATATCTTGATGGCAGTGTTTTTTGAAGTGATAGCTGACTATAATTCCCTGAAATCACTTCTTAAAATGAAAAATACCAACAGATATATGTGGAGATGGCAAATAGCCATTCAAGAATATAGAGGTAACATGACTATATTTCATAACGAAAGAAAAATTCACAAGAATCCTGATGGACTTAGCAGATGGGACTTAGCCAATACTCCTGTCAACCCAGATTATGGACCTTTGGAAGAAGAACCACATATTACAATTGAAGGAATTAACATAACTGATATTGGGACTGAATTCTTTGAAGAGGTCAGAGAGTCTTTTAATCAAGACAATAATTGCCATATCTTGAATTCCTTGTTATATAAAGACTGAAAAGATACATCTTTAGTCAATGTACTGGATGAGGTTTGGAAGAATTCCTATTCTGAAGGAAGATTTCACTTGTTTGATGGGATAATTTACCACATAATCAAACATTCTTGTGTAATTAAATTGGGCAGCAGATTGCTTATTAATACCATTATTCATGAATGCCATGACAGCATCTACTCTGGACACCTGTCAGAAGACAGAACACTTGAAAAAGTGAAGAACTGTGCATGGTAGCCATCTTGGAGAAAAAAAACCATTGAATATTGCCATACCAGTGGTATATGCCAAAAATAAAACAGGAGTACAGGCAAGGAATTTGTACTGATTATTCATATTCAAGAACCAAAATCCCCTTGGGAGGTTGTTCACATGGATTGGGTAACAGCACTTCCTCCAAGTGGTGAAGAAAGCTATAATTCTTGTTTAGTCATTTTAGACAGATATAGCAAAACTTCCATATTCTTACCATGTCATAAAGATGACACTGCTATGGATACACCTATTCCTCTAAGGATTAAAGTTGTTTCTCATACATGATTACTTAATAATATCATAAGTGAAAGAGATAACCAGTTCAAAGCTGCACTTTGGACCCATCTTCACAGATTATTTGGGACTAAGTTATTATTCTCAAGAGCATATCACCCTCAAACAGATGTACTAGCAGAGAATGATTCAAACTTTAGAAGACATGATCAGGATATTCTGTGCTTATGGGTTAAACCTCAGAGACTCAGATGGCTTTACCCATGACTGGTGCACTCTAATACCTGCATTGGAACTGGAATATAAGACATCACTCCATTCTTATACAGGCCAAATGCCTGCTATGTTAGGAAAAGGATGGAATACAAGACTCCCAGCAGAAACACTTAGGAAAGACTTTAATGACTTTAATCCTACAAATTCCAGCTTCAAGATAATTCTTGATAAATTGAAACATCATGCAAAACTGAGTATGAATGACACTTTTTACTATGCAAAACAAAAGTGGGACAAGAGTCACAAGGTACCAGACTTCAAAGTAGGTTACCTAGTATTAGTTGAAACCTTGAATCTTAATAATATAAAAGTCCCAAAGAAACTCAAATACTATTATGTAGGACCTTTTGGTATTTTTGCCTTGCATGGAAACAATGCAATTCAAGTGGAATTGAGTGGTGAATTAGAAAACAAACACCCCACCTTTCCAGTAAGCTTGATAAAGCCTTATCAACCAGCTAACAAAGAATCATTTCCTTTAAGGAGCCCAGCTACTCTGACTTTACCACCAGTGGAACAGAGTGAAGACAAAAAGATAAAACAATTTGTTAAAGAAAGGAAATTTAGGGGTAAAAATCAAACAGAATATCTTTTCAGATATAGAAATTCAGTACATGAAGATGAATGACTGGAAGAATCAGAAATACCTGACTCAGAAAAACTCTTAAGATGATTTAGACATTAAAGAAGGCCACAAGCCTGAATATTTCTATAAATGTGCTTTCAATTACTTGATCTGAGTAATGTAAAGAAGTTGGAAAGTGGACATTAACCCCCTTTGGGGCCTTTTTCTTCTTGATATCATTAATAAATTTGTAGTACAATTTTATTTTTTGGTGGGAGGGAATGTGAGCATTGAGGTATATTTTATATACCCAAATAGGCTACAAATATCTTTAAAGCTCAATTTTGAACTATGCATAACCCATAAGTCATGCATATATTCAAAATTCATCATTTTTTCTTTCAGAAATGATTTATAAACTTTTTGTGAGTAAGTAAATCCATGGATTTAAGGCCAGATTTGGATTCTAAATAACAATTCAGCTGGGGTAGCTCCATAGAGTCAATGAGGTTAAATTAACTCTCAGAGGTGGTAATATGTTAATATTTCAATCCCATATCATCAATGCCACATAAAAGAATTGTGAAAATGTTTGGTTTTCTCAATTTTACACCAAAAAAATGGGAATGTGAGAAATCTCATGTTACATATACACTAAGAATAGTGTTATGCATGTTTGTGGCACTTAACATTATGGTATTCCTACATACACCTTTGGTACACCCATAGTGGATACCAGTCTTGGCCTGAATTTCTATTTTTGACATTAAAATAGCTAAGGGGGACAAAAGACATCAAAGAGAGCCAGGGTACCCAGCTTCTGAGGCCTCTGAGGCCTGGAAAGCTCTAAATATTGAATCCATGGCTGATATTGGCCCAATGGGTATATTAACACCTTTTGGGAACTTGGTTACCAAGTTAAAATCTCATTAAATCATAAGAAAATAGCAAATAACCTGCTATTTTGACATGCCAAGGAGGTAAAGAACAACGTAGACTCCTGTAAAAATGTCAATTCTTAATTATTTTCCATTGATAAACCTTAAAAGATTAATTAAAAACCTTTTTAGACTAGTATCTATTGATTTACTTCATAGCAGCCAGTAATATAGTGTTATTTATAATTCTATGTAGAAATGTGGTAAAACCTTCAAAAATTCATTCAAAATACAATTCTTAGTGAATTGTTCTGAAAATTTCAGGACCAATTGAGGACAGTATTATCCATAAAGAAACTGAAAATAATTACAGTTTCATAGCTAAAATTAAAAGCTTTACCTACAGTCCATTTTTGATAATTCTACCTGAAATACTGAATCTTCACAAATTCACAGAAAATAAAACCTGTGATTAAATTTCCAATAACATTGATAAATTTCAGAAATTAATTTTTATGTTGAAATAAAAAAGATTTACAGTTTTTACTCCCTTTATTCTTAACCATATTTGGGTTGGTAGTCACGTAAAGGCATCAATTAAGTAATCATGATAATCTTACATTACAACACATGATGCAATCATTAATCCAAAAAGGATTACTGTTTTCTCACTCAATTTTTTTTCAATTTTTGTCATCACAGGCCTCTGTGAGCTGTCTTAGACTTAAAAGAGGCCTCCTCTTGCTGTTTTTTCCAAATTATCACATTATTCAATTATACCATTATTATCAAGAAGTATTAGTTAATCTTTTCTTAAGTGTTTTATTCTTTCAGAATCAATCAGAAATAAGTTGAATCATAGAATAAAATATATATTGTTGTAATACTGTTATAAATTAATTTCAATCCTTTAAATTCACAATTATCCATCAAATTTCTCTACTATTATCTTTCAATAAATTCTTTGGAGCATTAGTGAGTGTTTTGTCTTAATGCTTAAAGTTTTTCTGTAGTCATAGTTTCCTTGAAGGATTATTTTCTTAATCATTCTTGCAAAAGATAATCATATATTAAAACAACTTTATCATTTTGATAAAGAAGTTTTTGTTATTAAGTTCTTCTATTAATTGATTCTTGTAGACAATTACTGCTTACTGTTATAATCTGTAAGGTTTATCTACAAAACTGTTGATAATAGTAGCAATATCAAGAGTACTATGACTTTCCTCAGTAGAGATATATAATATAACAAAATATTATAACCACAAAATTAAATATAATTATTAAAAATAATTATATATAAAAAAAATAAATTTAATTATTATTATAAAATATAATAATAAAAAAAATTATATTAAATTATAATTATTCTATTATTGTTATAGTCACTGACAGTTATAACAATAAGAAGTGTAAAGCTCTTAATGAGACAATTACACTTGGAAAATATGGATATTAACCACTCATAAATAATATAAATATCATCTATAAAATAATTAAAACACACACTGTGCAGAAATAATTCTTATAGCATAAATTTCTATATAAAAAAACTAATACTAGATAAAAAAGATATAGAACTTTAGAGAAAACTTAGTTATAATATTTATTCAATACAACAAGTCAAACAACAACATTTATTATATTAAATAATAATTATAAGTTAACAACACACAAAAAATCAATAATTTTAAAGATAAAACAACTTTTTATAATAAAAATTAAGGTTGAAGAGTTTTTAAGAAGAATTTGTGGATTTTTAAGAGATATTTAAGATGATAATTGTATATAATAAAATATATTATTGGTGATTACAACAATAATCTAAATTCTATGATTTCAATTCTTCAATTTTAATTAATAAAGAATAAAAAAACTTAATAATTACTTCAATAATCAGATTTTATATTTAATAAAACTTTACCTGTTTAAATTTCTAATATGATTGGATTGATAATAATTGATTGACAAAAACAGTGATAAAAAGACTCTTTTTATGTCTTCAGAACAGCTCTCATGATTCATAATTAATAAAGAGGGCGTGCTCAGGTCAAAACTGATAAACCATGCTTAAAAATAAAGTTCTCAACTTAAGGTAACTTATTTTCAATTCCAATTTGAAGTTATCAGTGTTATTCTTAACTCCATGTAGCTTTAATCCTCATTTAAACTAATTACTTTAAGTTTTCAATATAAATAAACTTATTTATACTAAATTTCATCACATGAACAACTTAAAAATAGAGTTTCAAGCAGAAATCTCTTAAACTCAATTTTTAAAGAAATTATGATTTTCTTTGAGCTTTAATTAAAAGAGTAAATTTCCAGGCTAAATAACCAGGAAATTTATTTATAAAAGATACTTAAAATTGAATTTGTATACAGATAATATTAAATTGTAATCTGTGTGAAATTTTCAAGCAAATCCATTAAGAATTGGATTTCTAATGAATTTTTGAATTTGTTACAATTTTTGCATGTAAAATAACAATACACACCAAACCTTAAGTTTTGATAAGGTTTTATTGCTTGTATACTTAAGGTTTTAAGCTTATTTAAGCTTTTTAAGATTAATCAAGCTTTGAAAGTTCTTAAAACCTTAAATTGAAGCCTGCATATTGGGATTTACCCTTTGGCAGCTTGAAATTCCTGTCTAAATTGGGATAAAACCAGTTTAAACTTTAATGTTGGATCAAAGTCCGATCTTAAAGTTTATATAAGGTTGAAAAACCTCCAATACAGGTGGACAACTTTAATTGAATCCTTGCAGATCCAAAATGTTGGGTACCCCAGCTCTATTTGGTCTTTTTCCTTTGTCCCACCTTTCTGCGTGGATTTTGCCCTTTTATTTATTTAAAGCCATTCTATGGCCTTAAAACCTTTTAAATTGAGCTCATGCAGGATTTACATTCTGTATGGCAAATCCTTAGCCAATTCAGTAAATACACACCACACCTCAATTTTAACTAAAATTTTGGTAAGTTTGGATAAACCTTATGCAACTTTAAATTTAAGTTATTTAAGCTTAAACTTAAAAATTTTAAAAAAAATGTTAAAAAAGTTACATTAGTACTGTGAGATTCCTAAATCTTCTAATAACATAAGGAATAAGTGTTTTTGGGTATAACAACTTATGGATGTACCCTAGGTTATTTTTGGTGTAGAATCCAAAAATGACATAATATTATAACTTTGTTTATCCAAAAAAAAGTTATACTTATTTCTTGTTATTTCTTATTTCAAATTCAATTATAAATTCTATTGAAGACAAATTTAAATTTGTATAGAATTATTTGTGGCCCCATGGGTATGTTATACATACTTCACAGGCCACATTCCCTACCCCCAACAAAACTTGTAACACAATTCTTCTTTTCTAGTATACCCCCAAGTTATTTGGGGGGGTATAATCCACTGTCCAACCTCTCTACTTATACTTTTTTTTAAGTATGTAAAGCACACAATTCAAACTTTTCATTGAGCAATTGGTCTTCTCTCATGTCTTAATCTTCTGAGAAACTTTTGGGAATCAGGTATTTTGCTTTCTACAATCCATTCATCTTCATGTTGTGGATTTTTATACCTGACTAAGTATTCTGTTTCATTTTTTCCCCTAAGTCTTCTTTCTTTCAATACTTTTAGTACCTTTTTATCCTCACTTAGATCTAGTGGGGGTACTTCTAAGGGTGTTTCATTTCTCAAAGGAAATAATTCCTTATCACTTAAAGTGTAATGCTTTACTAGACTGACAGGGAAAGTTGGATGTTTGTTTTCCAGTTCTCCTGACATTTCTACTTGTACTGCATTTGTTCCATGAAGGGCTTTAATAATAAATGGTCCTGAAAAGGAATATTTTAATTTCTTTGGGCCTTTCATGTTATTAAAGTTCAAGGTTGAAACTAGTATTAAGTTCCCTACTTTGAATTCTGGGGTCTTATGACTCTTATCCCATTTCTGTTTAGCATATTCAAAGGAATCATTAATTCTTTGATTTGCATGATGTCTTACTTTATCAAGCAATAACTTAAAGCTTGAAGAAGTTGGATGAATATCAACCACATCTTTTTTCAAAGTATCAATTGGAAGTTTGCGGTTCCATCCTTTTTGAACATTGCAGGAGTTTTGCCTGTTGAAGCATGGATGGAGGTCTTGTAGGCTAATTCCAATGCTGGTATAAGAGTACACCAATCATGGGTAAAGCCATCAGAATCTTTAAGCTTCAGGCCATAAGCACAAAATCTTCTGATCATGTCCTCAAGGGTTTGAATCATTATTTCTGCCAGCCCATCTGTTTATGGTTGGTAGGCTGTTGAGATTGATAGTCTTGTACCCAAAGGCTTATGTAAATTCGTCCACAAGGCTGATGTAAATTTTGGGTCTCTGCCACTAATGATGTTTTTAAAGAGACCAGTATGGCATATTACCCTATTCCAGATCAAAAGAGCTGTATCCATAGCTGTGTCATCTTTGTGACATGGTAAAAAGATTGGTGTTTTGATTTATCTGTCCACAATGACAAGACATGCATTGTAACCTTTATCACCTCCAGGTGGTAAGGCAGTTACCCAATCCATGTGAACCACTTCCCATGGGGTACTTGGCTCTTGAATATGGATCATTAAACCAAATCCTTTACCAGCAGCTTTATTGGCTTTCTGGCATCTATCACAACTGTGACAGTACTCAATGACATCTTTTCTCCAAGATGGCCACCAGACACATGTCTTAATTCTTTCCATAGTTCTGTCTTCAGACAGATGTCGAGAATATATGCTATCATGGCATTCTAGTAGTATGGTGTTAATTAACATTCTACTACATAGGACCATGACACATGTGTGTTTTTATCTATGATATAGTATACCATCAAACAAATGGAATCTTCCATTATAATAAGATGTTTTCCAAATATCATCCTGAGAATTAGCCAAGGCTACATCTTTGCAATCTTTGTCAAGTAGAGCCGTAAGAATATGACAATTCTTATCTTGCTTATAGCTTTCTCTAGCTTCTTCACAGAATTCTGTTCCAACATCTGTGATATCAATTCCTTCAATTGGAATTTGAGGTTCTGCACTTGTAGGAACATAGGCAGGGTTATCAGGTGTATTTGGTAATGCCCATCTGCTTAAGCCATCAGCATTCCTATGAATATTCTCAGCTTTATTTACTATGGTCATATTGCCTCTATACTCCTGTATAGCAATCTGCCATCTTAACATGTGTCTGTTTGGAGTTTTCATGTTGAGAAGTGATTTAACTGCATTACAATCAGTAATTACTTCAAAAACACTACCATCAAGATATTAATGAAGTTTTTCCAAAGCCCAAACAACGCAAAGGCACTCCATTTGGCTAGCTCCATATCTGGCCTCAGTAGGTTTAATTTGTCTTGAAATGAAACAAATTGGGCCTTCATAAAGTTTGTCATTGACAATTTTAACTTGATGAAGAGCAGCTCCTAAACCTTCACCACATGCATCAATATACAGCTTGAAAGGAAGCTTCCACTCTGGCATCAATAATAATGGTGCATTGGTCAAGGCTTTCTTGATTTTATCATATTCTTGAATCCTCTCCTGTTTCATTTCAAGAACAGCTTGTTGATCACAAATTCAGTATAATGATCTGGCATGGATTAAAAAATCTTTAAGGTGTTGCCTGTAATAACTGGCAAACCCTAAAAAAGACATCATTTCTTTTTTGTTCTGGGGCATTTGCTTCAGTAAAACTGCAGCCACTTTGTTTTTGTCAACACCAAGGCTCAGTCCTTAGACTACAGGTCCTAGAGCTTTTAACTCATGAAACCCAAAATTACATTTCTTCAGAGATATTTTTGTGTTCACTTGAAAAATTTTCTTAAGTACTAATGAAAGTCTCTCTAAATATAATTGCCAGGTTTCTGAACAAATGATAATGTCATCAATATGAATTATTAACCATCCCTCTTACAATTCATGTGGGAAGATGGTATTCATTATTCTCTGATAATGAGAGGGTGCATTTTTAATACCAAAAGGCATTCTCAAATACTCATAAATTGCACAATGAGCAATTATTCTCAATAATTTCCTAGCATGAGGTGTCAAAACATTCTGATTAAAGCCTTTGAGAGCATCCATGGAAGTAATGAATCTTGCTTTGGATAATTGAGTCAAAGTCTCATGAGCTCTAGGGATTGGATACCTGTCTGGAATAGTATAGGTATTCAGTGCTCTAAAATCACAAACCATCCTTGACTTCTCATTATGCCAAGGAATGATTACTGGAGTTGTGACTTCTACCTCCTCATTGTGTCCAACTTTCCTAAGAACTCCCAGTTTCATTAGTTCATTAATATGACTTTCTAATTCTTCTCTAGCCCTAGGGCTAGCTGGGTAAGCTGTTCTTCTTAATAGTGGCGGATAAGGCCTTTCCACATTAAGCATAATGTCCACTTCATGGACTTTTATAGCCCCAAGTGGTTCATTATCTGAAGCAAAGGCTTCTCTGTATTGAAATGAAATTTAAGTCAGCTCTTCCTTCATTTCTAGTGTTAATTCAGGACTAATTTGTGCTTCAATCAATTGACTTGACACAAATTTTTGCTTATTAACATTTTTCACTTGTTTAATGACAGTAATTTCTTTTTTTTCTAGAGGAAAAGCAAATTTTTGTCTTTTGTTTTCCCCTATAGTGAAATACCTGTCTTTATGATTATTAATATCAATACCATAAATATTGAGATAATCATTACCAAGTATAAAGTGTTGTGAAGTACAATTATTCATGACAACAATTTCAACTTTCAATCTTATACTTCCTGCAGGATGAGGAAATATTATTGCTCCTTCAAATATACCCAAGGGGTGCATCTTTTGGCTAGCACTGCTGAGCTTTATACCTTCAATTGGCATTAATTTGTCTTGCCAATTGGTATAAACCTTGTCAAGATAATCCTTTCCAACACAAGTGCAAAAAGCACCTGAGTCAAGGTGTATCTTGGCTTCTGTCTTGTTTATCACAATATTAGTGATACAAGATGAACCAGCTTTATAACCTTGACCTTTGGCAGGTTTGGTTTTCTGCATTTTAGCCTCTTGATCATGTATGAGATCCATACATTCATCACTATACTGTGGTAAGTGAGTGTGTACCTCAGTGACTTCAAAAGAAACATTAATTTTTTCTATACTAAGCTCTTCTGGTACTTCTCCTTCTTCTGAAGGCTCAGAATCTCTTTCATGTAAAGATACATCAGTTGTTTCTTTTGTGTCTTCCACTTTTTCAACATTTATCTCATTGATTCTTGTCTTTTTTGGGCAAGTGTTTGCTAAATGAGATGTACTTCCACATTTGTGACATTTTGAAGGAAGTCTGTCTTGTGGTTTATTTGGCTTTGAAATTGGTTTCCCATTAGTCTTGTTGTCTATTGGGGATTTGAACCAATTTCTTCCAATTTTTGTTCTAGTAGTGATGTCCTCCATAGCATTGATATAATCTTCTGTAGAGCAAGGCTCAATACATCTGCTTCTCATAGCATGCTCAAGGTCACCACCACACTTTCTTAATATACTTTCATGTACCATTGTTTCAAACATATCAGGATGAAGGGCAGTTAATCTGTCCTTCTGTTGAAGAATCCAAGACATGGGCCTGTCCCTCTCAATATTTAAAATGGCTTCTTTAAAAGAATTTTCCATTCTAAATCTCCAGGAATCATTTGCCCATTTGGAAATAATATGTTCTTTCCACCAAGGCCAAGAATGTTTACCATGGTCTTGTCTCATTTTGTAATACCATTTATTTGCTGATCTGGTAAATAATGAGTGTAATCTGGCACTTATATAGTCATCTGGTATGTTAAAGTCTTCTTTAAACATATTAATTGTTTTCATAAATTCCATATGATTATATTCTCCTTCACCATTGAAGGTTGGCCATTCCTCTAATTTTGGAATGTCTTTGAAACTGCAAGAAGTTTCCACCTCATTACTTGAAATGGTATGATGTAAATCATTAAGCACATTTCTGTCAAGAATTGTTGTGGATTGCCTTGGCAATTTATTTTTCTGTGATATATTGTTAATACTTGATTGAATGTCCTCTTTCAATTCAAGTCTTGATTTATCACTTTTTTCCAATTGTTCTTGGAAAAGAGCTGCATTGTGACCAGTTGAATTTTCCAAGTTTTGAACTTGTAATTTCAATTCTCTTAACTGTTCAGTTATAAAAAAAATTGAATTGTCATCTGGTTAATTCAGCAAATTAACTTTAGAATCAATTCTTGCACAAATTTGTGTCAAAGACACAATATTGTCCTTATTAACACTTTCAAGTCCAATAATGGTCTTTTGTTGGTCTTTCACTTGGAATATCTCATTACCCAACTTTTGTTGGATATACTAAAATGTTTTGAGCTTTGTCATAGATTCTTTATTACAAGATTCAAATTGAGTTACAAGCTTAACAAGATCTATTTCTTTGGGAAAGATTTTTTCAATCTTTCCTCCTCCTTGTTTTTTAATTCCATCAGAGTTCTTTCCATATTGAACAAATTGTCCATGGCTGTCTTTTCTTTGTTTGGGATTCTGTAATTCTGTGGGTAAAGCTTGTTCCACTTGGGCTTTGCCTTTCCCTTTGCCTTTTTCTTGCCCTTCTGATTGGTCTTTGGGGCTTGCTTGGGCTTTTTCTGGTAGATGCTTGGAGAGCTTCCACTGGGCTGTTTTCCTTGCCTTGGGCCAACTTCTTCTTCTGATCCTCTGATAACATGCTTTGGTTTTTCAACCAAGCTTTTATCTGTTGGACTTGTCCTTTGCAAGACATTGGTGTCCAACCCTTCAGAAGTTCTTCTGTCTTTTCTGGCCCTATGAACTTCTTCACTTGAAGATAAGAATTCATGGTGCCTATCCAAAGACTTGGGAGAAGTTCCCACTCTTCCTGTTTTGCGGCCATAAACCAGTTCTTGTACTTAGACTGGTAAATATCCACTGCTGCCTGTTGGAAATGATTCAAGTCTAACAGAAATAGCAGTTATGTCAGCTTCTGGACTCTCAATAAGAGGTTCAAAGGTGCTGGCTAACCTTTGGGAACTGGTGGAAGTTCTGGCATGCTCCATTTGTGCCTCTCCTCTGGGCTGACATTCTTGTCTTTTTAATTTGTGACTGGAATGTCCTGGTCCAGATCCATTTGATTGGATGGAGTAATTACTTCCACTTCTAGTAGGAGTCATTTCACATCAATTTTAAGAAAAAATAGACTAAGAATGGAATGAATTCACCTGCTGGACCTTTGAAGGGTTCTTTGGTTATCAAACCCCTTGGTGCTGGGCTAGTTTGAGTTTCAATACTAGACTCTGAGGCTTCAGAGTCTGAAGAGCTGTCTCTAATTGATGACACTAGAGAAAAATAAAAATATAAGTTATTTTATCAAACAATAAAAAGAACTTATAAACTCAACTTATGGAATAAAGTTGTTTTAATGTAATTTATGGCAAATTACGTCAAAAATAAAGAAAAGTGTCTAAGATTAAAGAAAAAATATTTTTAGTAAAGATTTATATTTTCTTTAAAGAAATAATATTTATGCAATTAACAAGTTTATTAATCAAAATTGTATTATTATTCACTTTATACTAGAATAACTCAAAGAACAAATTTCAAGTCTGTGATGTCAAAAAGCCACTAGTTAGACAAAAGAAATTTATTCCAAGTCACTCAATAGTATATTGTTTCAAACAATATTCTTAATAAAAAAGAACTTTATTAATATTATAAAGATTATTTATAAGGAATAAGTCCCAAAAAAGCCAATATTAAGATAAATATGACAATTTTATGTCAAAAATAGTAAAATAAGGTCTAGCATATGATTTATGCCCCAAAAATTGGTTGAAATCATGGCCAGGCCCCCAAATGTAAGGTTTGTCTATGAAACCCTTGATAATAGTAGCAATATCAAGAGTACTATGACTGTCCTCAGTAGAAATATGTAATATAACAAAAGATTATAACCAAAAAATTAAATATAATTATTAAAAATAATTATATCTAAAAAAATAAATTTAATTATTATTATAAAATATGATAATAAAAAAAATAATCATAATAAACTATAATTATTCTATTATTGTTATAGTCACTGACAGTTATAACAACAAGAAGTGTAAAGCTCTTAATGTGACAATTACACTTGGAAAATATGAATATTAACCACTTATAAATAATATAAATATTATTTATAAAAGAATAAAAACACACACTTTGCAGAAATAACTCTTATAGAATAAATTTCTATATAAAAAAACTAATACTAGATAAAAAAGATATAGAACTTTAGAGAAAACTTACTTATAATATCTATTTAATACAGCAACTCAAACAACAACAGTTATTATATTAAATAATAATTATAAGTTAAAAACACGCCAAAAGTCAATAATTTTAAAGACAAAACAACTTTTCATAATAAAAATTAAGATTAAAGAGTTTTTAAGAGGAATTTGTGGATTTTTAAAAGATATTTAAGATGATAATTTTATATAATAAAATATATTATTGGTGATTACAACAAGAATCTAAATTCTATGATTTCAATTCTTTAATTTTAATTAATAAAGAATAAAATAACTTAAGAATTACTTTAATAATAAGATTTTATATTTAATAAAACTTTACCTGTTTAAATTTCTAATATGATTGGATTGATAATAATTGATTGACAAAAACAGTGATGAGAAAACTCTTTTTATGTCTTCAGAGCAGCTCTCATGATTCATAATGAATATAGAGGGCGTGCTAAGGTCAAAACTAAAAAACCATGCTTAAAAATAAAGTTCTTAACTTATGGCAACTTATTTTTAATTCCAATTTAAAGTTATCAGTGCTATTTGTAACTCCTTGTAGCTTCAATCCTCATTTGAACTAATTATTTTAAGTTTTTAATATATAAACTCATTTATATTTAATTTCATCACAAGAAAAACTTAAAAATAGAGTTTCATACAGAAATCTCTTAAACTCAATTTTTAATTAATTTTTAAAGAAATTATAATTTTCTTTGAGCTTTAATTAAAAGAGTAAGTTCCAGGCTAAATACCCAGGAAATTTATTTATAAAAGATACTTAAAATTTGACTTATATACAGATAATATCAAATTGTAACCTGTGTGAAATGTTCAAGCAAATCCATTAAAAATTGGATTTTTAATGAATTTTGGAAGTTATTACACCTTTTCCACATAAAATAACAATTCACACCAAACCTTAAGTTTTGATAAGGTTTTAATGCTTTTAACCTTAAAGTTTTAAGCTTATTTAAGCTTTTTATCCTTAATTAAGCTATTAAAGTTCTTAAAACCTAAAATTCAAGCCTGCATATCGGGATTTACCCTTTGGCAGCTTGAAATTCATGTCTAAATTGGGATAAAACAGGTTTAAGCTTTAATGTTGGATCAAAGTCCAATCTTAAAGTTTAAGTAAGGTGGAAAATCCTCCAATAGAGGTGGACAACCTCAATTGAATCCTTTCAGATCCAAAAGGCTGGGTACCCCAGCTCTATTCGGTCTTTTTCCTTTGTCCCACCTTTCTGCGTGGATTTTTCCCTTTTATTTATTTGAAGCCATACTATGGCCTTAAAACCTTTTAAATTGAGCTCACGCAGGATTTAAATTCTGTATGGCAAATCCTTAGCCAATTCAGTAAATATACACCACATCTCAATTTTAACTAAACTTTTGGTAAGTTTGCATAAACCTTATGCAACTTCAAATTTAAGATTATTTAAGCTTTAAGTTAACAATTTTAAAAAAATGTTAAAAAAGTTAAATTAGTACTGTGAGATTCTTAAATCTTCTAATAACATAAGAAATAAGTTTTTTTGGGTATAACACCTTATGAATTTACCCTAGGTTTTTTTTGGTGTAGAATCCAAAAATAACATAATATTTATAACATTGTTTATCCAAAAGAAAGTTATATTTATTTTTTGTTATTTTTTATTTTAAATTCAATTAAAAAGTCTATTGAAGACAAATTTAAATGTGTATAAAATTATTTGTGGCCTTATGGGTATGTTATACATACCTCACAGGCTCACATAATCACTAGTAGTGTATAACAAGTAAAAGAAATAATTAAGTAATTAACTACTTAATTGTGGTTATAATAATTTTTATTATTATATTTCATAATAAAATTCATAGTACTGTTTATTAATGGTAATATTGTCAACAATTTCATAGACAAATCTTACATTGGCACACCTGGAACCAAATTCCACTACTCTTATTGTTACTCTCAGGTGTAACAAAGTTATCTTCAATAAAAGGGGGATATTATTTCTAATAGTAGGGCTAACATTCAATCAGGATTATTTAAAAATACTTCTGGCTCTTTTGTGCTTCTGTCACTAAGTCCATCAGCTTCTGGAGCATTGGGTGTGTTTCCTCCCACCTCTAGTTGAAAAAAGTCTTTGTTTGTCCCTCTGAACCTTGTGTTCTCCTGGAAGCTAGATGTGATTGTGAATAGTGGTGAATCTTGGCCCCCAATATGCTTGTTCTTGAGTGGGGTGAAGAAACTGGGAATTCTGGTTGGTTTACCCCTTGTGAGCCTGAAGGAATAATAGTATGCTCTGTCTGGTTCAGTTTTTCTTCTATGGATTGGATTATAGCTTGATACTGCCTTGTAATGGCTTCCCTTTACTCAAGGAGTTTCAACTGTATTTGGTGAGTAACATAAGCTCTTTGAAAGGTATCTCTTTGAGAAATATCTTTTCAAAGCCTACCCATGTTCTTCTTGGTTTGAAGCTAGGTTGAACCTCTTGTTATCTACTATCCATTGAAATAAATCTTCCAGGAGTTGGTGAGGCTGAAGAACTTTGTAAGTCTTGTTTATGAAAATATTGATAATAGTTTCAAAAATAAAGACTACTATTGCTGTCCTCAGTATAAAATATAATATAGTGGAATATTATAACAACAAATTAATATAATTATTAAAAAAAATTATATGTAAAAAAGAACTTTATTATTATTAAAAAATTTAATAATAAGAAAATTTTAATAGATATAACAAACTATAATTATTTGACTATTATTATAGTCAATTACAGCTATAAGAATAAGAATATATAAAGCTCTTAATGAGACAATTATATGTGTAAAATAATAATATTTAGCGACTTATAAGTAACTTAAATATTACCTATAAAAGAAATATTACATAAACTGTGCAGAGATAATTCTTATAGACAAAATTCTATATAAAAAAACTAATACTAGATAAAAAAAGATATAGAAATTTAAAGAAAACTTACTTATAATATCTATTTAATACAGTAACTCAAAAAACAGTCATAGTATAAAATAATTTCCATAATCTAAAAAAAAGCCAAAATTCAATATTTTCAAAAATAAAACAACTTCTTATGATAAAAAATATGTTTCATAGTTCTTAGGAGAAGTTTTGGGATTTCAAAAGATATTTAAGACAATAATTTTATAAGAGAAAATGTATTATTGGTGATTACAACAGCAGTCTGAATTCTATGATTTCACTGCTTTAATTTGAAATTTATAAGGAATAAAATACTTAAGAATTACTTTTGATAATAAGATTTCATTTTGAATAAAACTTTACCTGTTTAAATGTCTATTATGTTGGAATGATAATTGGGTATTGGCAAAAACAGTGATGTAAAGACTCTCTTTATGCCTTTAAGGCAGCTCTCATGACCATAATGAATGTAGTGAGATTGCTCAGGTAGAAACTAAAAAAGCATGCTCAAAAATAAGTTTCTTCACTTAAGGTAACTTATTTTCAATTGCAATTTCAAGTTACCAGTGTCATTCCTAACTCCATGTAACTTCAATGCTCTTTTTGATTAATTATCTTAAGATTAAATATAAAAGAAGTTTATTTATAGGAAATTTAATAACATAAAAAACTTCAAAATAAAGTTTCAAGAAGAAATCTCTTCAACTGCATTTTTAAACAATTTTCAAGAAATCTAAATTTTCTTTAAGAATACATAAAAAAGCTGATTTCAAGGCTAATTGACAATTGAACCTGTTCAAAAAGGAACTTAAAGTTCAATTTATACAAGGATGCTATGAAATAGCAAGCTGTGTGAAATTTTAAAACAAATTCATCAAGAATTGTATTTTGAATGAATTTTTGCTGCTATTTCTATTTTCCATGTAAAACAGTGATACCTATAAAATCTTAACTTTTGATAAGGTTTTGACACTTAAATCTTTAATGTTCTGAGCTTATTTAAGCTTTGAAAGTTCTTTAAACCTTGATTAAAAGCTTGCATATTGGGATTTACCCTTTGGCAGCTTGCAATTCTTTTCAAAACTGGGAAAGAACCAGTTCAAACTTCAATTTTCAATTAAATTCTAATCTTAAAGTTTAAATAAGGTTGAAAATTGTCCAATACAAGTGGAGAAAGTTAATTGAGTCCTTACAGATACCGAAAGCTGGGTATCCTGGGTCTGTTGAGTCTTTTTCCTTTTCCCACCTCTCTGTGTGGTTGTCTCCTTTTATTTATTTAAAGTCATAATATAGCCTTAAACCACTCTAAATCCAGCTCAAAAAGGATTTACATTCTTTATGGCAAATACTCAGCCAATTCAATTAGTATACACAACAACTCTATTTTAACTAAAGTTTTGGTAAGTTTGCATTTAAACAATTTTAAAAGGTTTCAGTTCTACTTGGAGAATTTTAAATATTCAGATAACATAAAAAAATATCCATTTTTAGGTATACCACCCCATGGGTCCACCCTAGGTTATTTTTTGTTCTAGAATACAAAAATGACAAGATAATTATATCTTGGTTTATCCAAAATAAAGCTATAATTATTTTTTGTTATTTTTTGTTTCAATTTCTATTGATAAGTCTGTTTAAGACCAAATCAATTGTATGAAAACTTATTTTTGGCCTTATGGGTATGTCCTAAAAATCTAACAGGCTCACAAAATTGATCCATGTCCTGGAAGTCCTCTGTTTTGAGCTTCTTTATGAATTATAAGGCAAATTGAAATGTGGGTATCATTCCACTCAGTGTCCTTCCATCCAGTATAGTGTCCAGAATGCTGATCCTCTGGCTCTGAACAGTCCTGGTGTGACCTCTATCTGGCTCCTTGGGATTCCAATATTCCTGAGGTGTACAGGGGACATATCAATGTCTTTTAAGAAGTGAAAAAATATTGGTCATTAGGGTAGTTACCTTTGAATATGGCTTGTAAAAATGTGTTTTCAGCTGCTTTAGGAAATTCACCCTCAGAGGTTACAACTGCATTAATTATGGTACTCTTCTGTAGGGTGTGGATATGAAACTTTGATTAAAAAGAAAGTAATTTTCTTTTCCTCAAAATTTGTATAAGGTAAAGTATGATTAAATATAATAAGATTTCAAATTTTTAAGAGAAATCACACCAAACTCATTTTTCTTGACTTCATAAGTATAAAACAAGAATATTATAAAGATTTATTGTTTTATAAGCAATTAAAATTTATCCAAAGAACACTCTACAAGAGATATTTAAGGCTACAAAATAAATTTCATTCGGAATTAATGGAGAAGATTGGTTCAGTAAATAAATATAAGAGCAAAGTCTTTGAGAAGATTATTGCAGGAAAAATTTTCTTAAAAGTGACCAGAGTGAATTTGGAAACATAAGAGATGTCAAAACCAGCTGAAACTGTTTTGACTAAGATTGTTTTAACTTAAGGGTAGGTTTACTCTTGTCAGCCTGTGACTCAAAACCAGAGCACAAGCATGACAGCCAAAATACCATAAACCAATGGTATAGCCAAGATACCACCAAAACATGGAGCTGAGCCAAATCAGCTCCAAAGGTATCAAAAGAAAGAAGAAACTCACCTTTTTCTGAAAACATAAGTCCCATCACCATAGGACAAGAAATAACAAAGTTATTCCTGCTCAAAGTTATTGCTGAGCATAAACCTTAATTTTCACCTCTCATCTAAAATCTAGAAGGAGAGGCCTAACCCCATCAAATGGGTACTCATAATGAAGCTCTAAGCCAAGGCTATCCAATGGTACCAGCCAAACTGAGCTAGCACCAATATTACTGGAGTTATGGTCAATTTCAGGCCAAATAAGGGTGAACAAAACATTCACCTCTCATCTAACTTCTACAGTTTTTGTGTGGGATACTTGAGGTGGGGTATTTTTAGAAAGAGCACAATCAGGGCTATCTGATGGTGTGATCCACTTCTTCATATCTCAACTAAAACAGAAGTTATGAGGCAAACAAGCCAATACAGCTTTTGCCCAAACCACGCCTATGTACAAAAAACCTTGTACATGGGATAACTTTGTCATATTCAATGATAACCATACCAAATTGGGTATCATTGTGTAGAGCTCATACATGGCTATGCAATGAACAAACTTTGTAAAAGGAGGATTTTTCACAGCCAGAATTGTCTCCTCATCCTGCTCTTGAATACCCTACATAGTAAACTCTCAAAAACAGATTTACTCTTGGGTAATAACCAGGTATACTCTTAATTTAAAGTATTGTAGTCTTTATTATTGTAACCCAACAGGTAAAGCTGCACCCAGGGCTTTCAACAGCACTCACCACCACTATATTCCTTATAGTAAAGCCCTCTTATTATTAAATTAAACCATCTTTTACCCTTATAAAACCCTTTTAAATCTTTATTTACCATGTAACAGTCATAGATAAGAGTTGTAAATACCTTTTAATACTCTCATCATATACTCACCCTGAAATTATGGGGGCCTGGCCATGTTTTAAAACCTTCTTTGGACCTTTACAAGTACATTTTTCTCTTTTATCACTTATTGACACTTGTTTTATCTTTTTTAGGCGTCATTTTCATTAAAAATATATATTTTTATATATTTTTTATCTTTATTTTTTAAAAGAAAAAATACTCATATTGTAAAGAGTATCTGTCACGTGGCTAGTAACCACAAGACCAGTATTTTTGGCATGTTTTGTATATAAAAACACTTCTAAGCCACTAATACAGTCTTAATTCTTAATTGAATCAAGACAGCTCATACTGATAAACCAACAGTTGAGGCGTGTTTGGGCACATTTTTAACCCAATTGCCCTGTAATACACCACCTTTGACAGATTATACTTGCTAACTACAGGTATTCTGTCAGATATTGGTATACAAACAGTCTACCACATATCAATAAGCTGTATTTTTGATGTGGAGTTGTTAATTCAATTACACTGTTATCATACAAGGGCATATTGTAGTAATATACAAGTCCAGAGGCCATTCTTAGATGTGCAAAACCAGCCTTTTAAGAAGTCTTAACTGACATAAGCCCTCTTTTCCTGTTTGATTGAGTGGAAGAAAATTTCATACCACTTGAGACCCAGTCACAGGCCAACACACCAGTGACACCCTCAGAACCAGAGGGCAGCAAGGGCAAAGGAAAAAGACCTAGTGAAGGCCTCATTACAGCCAAAAGGTGGACACCAATAGCCACTCAGAGGAGTAGAAAAACACAAAACTCTGCTTCAATACAAGGTAAACCAACTTTAACCACTTGTACAGGAAAAATTACAATTATTAACCCAGTTGTAACCTCCAAAGGCAAACTGCCCAAATCAGCAGATAACAAATTTGTACAGGGAACAGTCAAAGGTAAATACCCTAAGAACATAAAGTTTTTGACTGCTTGCAAACACTGATATGTCCCCTGCATACCTCAGAGACCTTGGCTTCCAAAGGAACCAGCCAGAGGACAGAGAAGGCTTGTCCAGAACCAGAAGACCTGGAAGAGGACACCTTGGACACAGTGGTGGATGGAAAAACAATGAGGGAGATAATATCAACCTTGCCATTCACACTCCAATTCAACAGGAAACTCAAACCAGAGGACTGGAAGGATATGGATCAAGTTCTTCAGATCCACCAACTCCTCAAAGATTTATTTCAATGGAGCATGGACAACAAAATGTTCAACCTGACAAGTCACTGTGCAGAACTTGGAGCAATTTGCCAGAAGATCTGCCTCAAAGATATAGAATTCAAAGACCTGATCGTAATCACCAAAGGTTGCAATCCTACCAGGCAGTTCAGACTCCTGGAGGCAAGGGCACAGAGGATAAGGGAGAATCAAGCCACTATCCAAGCTATAGAAGAACAGTTGACCAAGACAGGGCCTACTCAGATTCCTTCAGGCTCACAAGGAGAAGGCCAAATCAGCTCTCCAGTGGCTTCACACCATTCAGAAACCAGAAGATCAGTGGCCAAGAGTCACCATTCTTCACAATTTCAGGAAGTTTCCAGGAGAAGACAAGGAAACAAGAGCAAGAACAAAGCCTCCTTCAACCAGAGGAGGAAAGAGTCAGACCCCATGATCCAGAAGCTGTTAGATTTGGTAAAAGAATTACACAAGAACCAGAAGTAGTTGTAAAGCAATCTAGAATCAGTAGTCCTAGTAATAGAAACATTACCCCCACTAAGACTGAAAATAACATTGTCACATCTGAGAGTAACATCAACAGTGATACAATGTGGTTACAAATGTCCCAATATGCTGAACAATCTGCAAAGCAGTTTGCAGAAATTAAATCTGGCCAAGAGAGGATGAGAGAAACTCAAGCCTCCTTGGAACAGATAGTTAAGAACCTTCAGGAAGTATATGCTCAACTGAGCAAAGCCTCTGAAGAAACCAACAAAAGACTGAACATAGTCTTTGAAGAACAACACCACAGCAAAAGGGACAGGGATTGTCTGGACCAAGACATAAACAAATTGTTTAATGTCTACCATAACTTGAAGCCCCAACCACAAGGCCAAGTTATGGAGAATCCATATCAACCAGATGACATCAAACCAGATGCCATGTTGATGAATAAGGCAAGATCTCCATCACAATACCAGGATGGAGATGGAATGTCTTATTCAGAAAAGGAAGCCTTGAAACAGCTTCCTGAGGCCTCAAGTTGGCCCAAATTCTCTGGATCAGGAGAATGTGATCATATGGAACTCATAGATTATATTGATGGACTGTTCATTGATGTACCAAGCATACCAGACTACTGGATCACTGCTAGATTGAATACTGCATTTAAAGGTCAAGCCAGTATATGGTACACAGAAATGAAAGAAATCCATGGAAAAAGAAACTGGCCATGGTGGAAGAGTCAAATCATCCAAAAGTACAGTAATGGAACTTGGATATGGCAATAGACCATGTCATTTGAAAATGACAAATACTCTGTGGACAAAGATCCATATGAGTGGTGTCTTAGACAGTCTAAAAGACTTAAAGCCATTGATCCTCAGATGAACATCCAAATGAGGAATCATAAGCTTCTGACACAATTACCAGGGAAACTAGATCATGCATTAAAATGCAGATGTAACCAAAATTGCACTCTAGATGATATTGCCAACACCTTACAAGACATAAGGAAAAGGACTAATATAGGGAAATTCACCCCATATAAGAGAAGTAGTTTCAAAGAGAAACAACCTTTCAGTGTAGAGCTTAAAGACAAACCCAAAGAAAGAGTGGCAGAAGTGGCAAAGAAGAGGAATTCTTTTCACAATTGTGGTTCAAAAGACCACTATGCCAACAACTGCCCAAAGGCAAAGAGGAAAGCCTATGCCATAGAGAAAGTCCCTGAGGAAGAACCTCAAACAGAGGATTCTGAAGCAGACTCCATGGGTGATGCCATCAGAGAACCATCTGATGATGATCAAGACCCAAGAGAGGAATTTCTAGTAGAATACCAAGAGGAAACCCCACTAGAAATCCAGGACATACAGTTGGAAGCAGGCATGCCACAGGACACTGCTAACAAGAACTTGTGCAAACACACACAAGATGCACAAACATTCCAGGTTACACCAACCAAAGGAATGGCATATATACATGGGACAGCCACAAAAATGACTGTTTGTATTGACAATTCTCAGCACCCACTGATCATTGATAGTGGAGCACACTTTGCCATAGTGGCCAGAAACTATCTGGGTACCCACTTCCCAAACTGGAAAAAACAGCTCTTGCCCACTAAGGCAAAGAACTTTAAAAGTGCATCATGGAAGATGACTTCCATTGTGACAATTATCAAAGAGATAATTATACCCCACAGGAAGGGTAATATCAGACTCAACCCAGAGTTTGTAGTGCTTGATGATGCCCACATCCAAGGGTTTTTACTGGGATCAGATTACCGAGGATGTATGGCATAGACATTTACAAAAGTAAAAATAGGCACATCACCATTGGTACTAACAAGGAAAAGAAATTTTCACTAGATATATACCAGATATCTTCTCAAGACCCACTAGAGGAGCTTCTGAAGGAGTTCAGAGAGGGACAGTTTAGCACTACCCTCACCAGTAAAAAAAAACTAACTTTACTGAAGATGCTGAGAAAGCAAAGACCAGCATTTGCCATTGGTGAAGAACCATTAGGCAAGATCAAAGGCCATGATATAAAACTATATCTGGATGTGGAAAGGCCTTATTCACCCATGCTGAGGAGGCCTTCTTATCCAGAAAGCCTGGAAACCAGGAAATAAATTGAGAAACATATCAATGAGCTCCTGGATATGGATGTAATCAGGAAGATTGGTCATAATGAAATAGTGGAAATCACCACCCCTGTCCTAATCACCTGGAATGATGGCAAGTCTAGACTTTGTGGAGATTCCAGAGCTCTGAATGACTACACAAAAGAAGACAGGTACCCTATACCCAGGATACCTCATGCCTTGGATAAACTGGCTAAAGCCAAATACATAACCAAAATGGATTGTATGAAAGGTTTCCACCAGAATAGAGTTAAACCAAACTCCATGAAATTACTCAGAATAATATGTCATATGGGCATATATGAGTACACCAGAATGACATTTGGCATCAGGAATGCACCAGCCCACTTCCAAAGGATGATGGACACAATATTTCAAGATGAAATATTGGAAGGCTGGATGGTAGTATATATTTATGATATCATTATATACTCAGAGACATCGGAGGACCATGTGCAATACATAGACAGAGTACTAAGTAAACGAACACCCATAAATCTCAAAATTTCACTTAAAAAATGCAATTTTGGCCAACAAGAGTTAATGGCTCTAGGACATAAAGTCTCAGGTCTTAGTCTGGCAATTTACCAGAACAAAGTAGCAGCAGTACTGCAGAAGCCAGTACCAAAATACATCAAATAGATGCAATCCTTTCTTGGGTTTGCTAGCTACTATAGAAACCACATCAAAAACTTTGCACACATAACTAGTAGTTTATACAAGTTATGTTCAAAAGATGTAGTTTTTTAAATAACCAAGGAAAGGAGGGATGCATATGAGAGTATCAAATATGAACTCACTAATGCACCTGTGCTCATCTTGCCTGACTTTGAACTACCATTCAAGTTATATATAGATGCAGCATGCAGTCAAGGCCTAGGAGCAGCCCTTCACCAAAGACAAATTGTGGATGATGAACCAAGAGAAGGAGTTATTTGCTACATCTCAAGGCAGCTGAAAGATTCAGAAGCCAGGTATGGGGACACCCAGACTGAATGTCTATGTCTAGTCTGGGCTCTAGAAAAACTCCATTATTATCTGGAGGGTGCAGTCTTTAAAGTCTACACAGACTGCACAGCCTTGAAGTCTTTACTAAACATGAAGACTACAAATAGACACATGCTGAGATGGCAAATAGCCATCCAGGAGTATAGAGGGAACATGACCATCATATACAAAGAAGTAAAAAGTTATACCAATGCAGATGGCCTTAGTAGATGACCACTGGATAATGTCAAGAGAAATACAGCTTATGACCCTGAAGTTGCAGCCAAAATCCCTATCCATTTCATGGAAATAGATAGGAGGAAGAACTTCAGATTTTCTGAATGGGCACCAGAGAGTGGTACCCCTGACAGTGGAAACACTGATTCAAAGGAGACAGAAACTCCCATATTGGGAATAAGTTCCTCTGAACTGCACAATGAATCCTTTAGTGCAGTACTGAAGTCTTATTCCAAACACAAACAGTGTGGCATACTACTACAACTCCTTCAGCAAAAATACAGGAGTCCAGAACTGGAAGCCCAACTGGAAGAACCCTGGTTGAGGGCCTATAAGGATAACAAGTTTTTCCTTATAGATGGCCTTGTCTACCACAGAGAAAAGCACACAAGTGCACTCACAGTGGTAGACAGAGACCACATCTCATTGATCCTGCAGGAATTCCATGACTGCCCCTATATGGGACACATGAGTGAAGACAGGACCAAAGAGAGGGTAGCAAGCACAGCTTGGTGGCCAAAGTGGGAGCAGGAGTTTAGTGAATACATCAACACCTGTGAAAGATGCCAAAAGGCAAACAGGAAACATGGGAAGAAGTATGGGTTACTTCAGCACATAGAGGAACCTAAGCACCCATGGGAAACCATCAACATGGACTGGGTCACAGGACTTGTCCCAGGAGGCAAAGAAAACTAAAATGCCTGCCTAATCATAGTTGATAGGTTCAGCAAGAGCATGAGGTGTCTACCATGACACAAGGAGGACACAGCCATGGATAGTGCCCTGTTATTTTGGAATAACATCATATCTACCTGTCGAGTCCCTAAAATCATCATTAGTGATAGGGACCCAAAATTCACATCTGAATTTTGGACCAACTTTTATGACATGCTTGGCACCAAGCTTGCTTTTTCCACAGCTTACCATCCCCAAACAGATGGCCTAGCTGAGAGGATGATCCAGACTATGGAAGACATCCTTAGAAGGTTCTGTGCCTATGGCATTGAATACAAGGACCATGAAGGATACACCCATGACTGGGTTACCCTTCTACCAGCTGTCCAGCTGGCTTATAATACAAGTCAGCACTCTACAACAGGAAAAACACCTGCAGTGGTAGAGAAAGGGTGGAATCCCCTGTTGCCTGTGGATCACTTAAAGAAGAATCTTCTTACCATCCACCCCACAGCCAAAGACTTCTATGATATGTGGAAGAGGGCTTGTGACACAGATTCCAGATGCATAGCTGAGGCAAAAGAATATAATAAGCAGAGGTGGGACAAGACACACATGGAACCTGACTTTAAGGAAGGCGACCAGGTGCTAGTGTCTACACTGAACTTTAATAATCTTAAAGGGCCCAAGAAGATGAGGGACTCATTTGTAGGGCCTTTCACTATCATTAGGTTGATAGGAAAGAATGCAGTGGAAGTCAAACTTACAGAGGAATTTTCCAGGAAGCACCCAGTTTTCCCAGTAAGCTTGGTCAAGCCATACTTCCAAACAGAGGAGGATAAATTCCCCTCCAGGAAGAAGAACCCCACACCACCTGAAATAGTGGAAGTGGAGGACTCCCCAGGACCTGTGAGTAAGATCATCAGGGCCAGGAAGATCAGACGTAATGTAAAGGATCAAAGACAATACTTAGTCAGATTCAAGCACCAGACAGCTGATAAAGACAAATGGTTGGCAGAAGATGCCATACCAGATGGGAACCTTCATCTTAGGAGATTCAGGGCCTCTAGGAGGACTGAACAGTCTCATCAATGATGAGCCTTTTTTAGAGGGAGGGTATTTCAGCCTGTGACTGAAAACCAGAGCACAAGCATGACAGCCAAAATACCATAAACCAATGGTATAGCCAAGATACCACCAAAACATGGAGCTGAGCCAAATCAGCTCCAAAGGTATCAAAATAAAAAGGAAACTCACCTGTTTCTGAAAACATAAGTCCCATCACCATAGGACAAGAAATAACAAAGTTATTCCTGCTCAAAGTTATTGCTGAGCATAAACCTTAATTTTCACCTCTCATCTAAAATCAAGAAGCACCTGCCTAACCCCATCAAATGAGTACTCAAAATGAAGCTCTAAGCCAAGGCTATCCAATGGTACCAGCCAAACTGAGCTAGCACCAATATTACTGGAGTTATGGTCAATTCCAGGCCAAATAAGGGTGAACAAAACATTCACCTCTCATCTAACTTCTACAGTTTCAGTGTGGGATACTTGAAGTGGGGTCTTTTTAGAAAGAGCACAATCAGGGCTATCTGATGGTGTGATCCACTTCTTCATATCTCAACTATAACAGAATTTATGAGGCAAACAAGCCAATACAGCTTTTGCCCAAACCAGGCCTATGTATAAAAACCCTTGTACATGGGATACCTTTGTCATTTTTAATGATAACCATACCAAATTGGCTATCATTGTGTGGAGCCCATACAGGGCTATGCAATGAACCACCTTTGAGCATGATATCTCAAAAACTGACAGAGTTATGGCCATTTGAAAGTTATAATCCCACAATATGACCAATACAGCTGTATTATGACAGGATACAGTTGTACCCTGATTATGAGGTGTCAAACAGACAAAGAAGCATTTTAATACTTCAATACCTCATAAGTCAGTCAATACTGGGGTCCCATACAGTTTCTGTACAGAATTCTATGCGTCATACATGTCAGAATCATCAGGCTGTGAGGTCCCCAGATGAAACATTTCACCCTGTATTGATGAAAACTGCCCAGATGTGGTTTCAAAACCACATCTGGGACCAATACAGGCTATAAAGGCTGTTTGCAAGCCACAAGTCAGTCCTAGAGAGTGAAAAATCTTCACTTCCTCTACGTGGAAAGGTCTAGCACCCTTTCCACCCCATTTCAGGATAAAAGGAGGCTTTTTCACAGCCAGAATTGTCTCCTCATCCTGCTCTTGAATACCCTACGTAGTAAACTGTCAAAAACAGTTTTACTCTTGGGTAATAAACAGGTATAATTATATATTTAATTATTGTAACTCTTATTATAGTAACCCAACTGGTAAGATTGCACCCTGGGTTCTCAATAGCGCTCACCACCACTATTATTCAATAGTAGAACCCCTTAATTATATTATAAATCATCTTTAAAACCCAATACTCTTATTTTAAATTAATTTTCTAAGTGTCACAGTCATAATTCTAGTTGTAAATACTCTTATTACCACTTCAATATAGACACAGCCTGACATCTTTGGCATATGCAAATTAGTCCTTAATGCACCTTACTGAATGATTTCTAGCTTTTTCTAGAGTTCCTTTGAAGCTTGCAGCTGTGGGATGTACCTCAGCCAAATCCTTTCTAAGGAAATCTTGGGGTAGTCTGGGATTCCATACTTTTTTCAGAATAGAGGGAATCTGATTTGTACTGGCATTAATGAATTTGTTATATTATGATTCCAGTGGATGTAGAAGGGTACACCAATCATGGGTAAATCCATTGCAATGTTTGAGCTCTAAGCAATATTCACAAAGTCTTCTGACAATGTCCTCCAAAGTTTGCATCATTCTTTTAGCTAGACCATCAGCTTATGGGTGGTAAGCTGTAGAGAAGGATAGCTTTGTTCCAAATAATTGGTAAATTTTTGTCCATAATTATGAGGTAAATTTGGGAGATCTGTCACTGATTATGTTTGTAAATATTCCAGTCCATTATACTACTCAATTCTATATCAGAAAAGCGGTATCCATGGCTGTATCATCTTTGTGACATGGAAAGAAAATTGGAATCTTACTGAACCTATCAACAATTGCTAGGAATTAATTATAGCTTCTATCACCCAATTGTGGCAGGCCAGTCACGCAGTTGATGTGGAAAATTTTGCAAGTTCTACTGGGTTCTTGGATTCTGATCATCTTCCCAGGCCTTTTTCCAGTGGATTTATTTTCTTTTTGACATCTGTCATAGGTTTTGCAATATGCTGAAGCATCATTTTGCCACATTGGCCACCATATATAGGTCTTCAAGTTCTCCTTTTTTTGTCTTCAGATAGGTTTACATCAAGAAATTAAATCTTCCTTCATCATATCATTTCTTGCATATGTATTCCAAGGAGTGTATAAAGGAAATATCTTTAGCATCTTTACTGATTAATTTGAATTTAATGCTACAATTATTATCCTGAGTATAAATATTCCTTACTGACTCATAAAGGTAGTGTTCAGGTCTGTAGCACTTATTCCTTCAATTAGGATCTGTGGTGAATCTTGTTCTGGCACATAAGCAGGATTTTCAATTTCATTTTGTAATGTCAATCTGCTTAGTTCATCCGTAATTTTGTGAATACTCCCATCTTTGTGTACAATGGTCATATTATCCCTATATTCCTGTACAGATATTCTTCATCTGAGCATGTGTCTGTTGGCTTTTTGAATGTTTAAAAGTGATTTAACAGAGGTAAAATCTGTTATCACTTCAAAAAAAAATCTTTCAACAAAACAAATAAGTTTCTCCATGGTCCAGATAAGGAATAAAAATTGCATTTGACTTTCCCCATATCTGGCTTCAGTAGGTTTGATGTGCATAGATAAGAAGCATATGGGTCCTTCTACAGGTTTGTCATTTATTGTTTGGACTTGATGAAGTAAAAAACCCAGCCCTTTCCCTGATGCATCAATATAAAGCTTGAAGGGAAGCTCAAAATCTGGAATCAGTAACACTGGAGAAGTACTTAAGGCTTTGTAAGGTGTGGATATGAAACTTTGATTAAAATGTAGCACTTTTCCTGTCCTCAAGATTTGTATAAGGTAAAATTGAATTAAAAATAGTAAGAAACATTATTTTTAAGAGAAAACACACTGAATTTATTGCTTTTAACTTTATAAGTATAGACCAATAATATTATAAAGATTGATTGTTTTATCAACAATGAAAATGTATCCAAAAATACACTACAAGAGATATTTAAGGCTACAAAAGAAATTTCTTGAAGAGAAATTTCAATTGGAGTTAATTGAGCAAAGAAATTCAAGCAATTAATTAAATAACAAAGTCTTCAAAAAGATATTTAAAGAGAAAACACTTCGAAAAGTAACCAGAGTGAATTTGAAAACAAAGTGACAAAGTTAACAGTGATGAAAGATGCTTTAATTCACTTTTGGGGTGGTTCAAGGGGTAAAAATGATTATAAGAGTTACAAAAAATGATGATAATGATTTTATCACGTGGTTAAAAGGTTTAAAATGATTTGAAAAGGGTGTTTGGAATCTTTTATTGATTGGTTTAACAGTGTTTAAACTAATTTCAAAAGGAAAAGATTCTAACATGAAGAGAAAAGTAGGGCAAAGAAGACATTCTTTTATAGCCATCAATTTTCTTACTCCAAAAGTGAAATTTACTCTTGTCAGTCATGGGAAGCACTCTGACAACAGAAAAGCAAATTATTGAATCATTGAACCCTGGTTTAGACCAAAAAAGGGCCGGTTTTAGCCATTTTTTGCTATTTTTAGGCATTTTAGACCCTTAAATCAACCATTACTATAGTAATACCTGGTCTAGAGCCTTCAAAACACGTAAGAATGTGTTTGAGAGTCTTATAAACCAGTTAAAACTGCTTTTATTGAGATTGTTTTAAATTAAGGGTAGCTTTGC
Source organism: Austropuccinia psidii (assembly GCA_023105745.1). Taxonomy (NCBI): domain Eukaryota; kingdom Fungi; phylum Basidiomycota; class Pucciniomycetes; order Pucciniales; family Sphaerophragmiaceae; genus Austropuccinia; species Austropuccinia psidii. The sequence goes on along the minus strand of JALGQZ010000001.1, from coordinate 72,868,740 downwards.
CCTCTTGGCAACAGTTAAAACTGCCCTGGTTGGTATCAAAACCTCGTCATCAATTGAGTCACAGACCCTGTGACTCAATTACAGGCCAAAATTCATGAGCCTTTGCATGGATTTTGAAATCCCAGGCCTGTAAGCAGGGAATTTGGGGTCTGGCTCCCCCTTGGAGCTAGAGTTCCTTTCCCCCCCCCCAATTTTAATCTTTCCAATTTATTTTTTCCTTTAATTCCTCATCATGTATTATACTTGTAATTTACATATGTAATTCAATTGAATTGTACAGTACAATACAGTAATCATTTATACCTCATATTTAAATCAAAGTTCACTTATGTAATACACCCGCACATTTTGACATTTCAATTGAATTCAATTGAAAATACTTCAATTCCTCATAACTTCTAAACTAAACACAACACCTCAATTTTAACACAAAAATTGATGGTTAACACCACATGTGAGGTGAATTAAATTAAAGTTTTGAGGATTTTCAAATTTTGTATTGAAAATACTAAAAACCTAATTTAAGCTTATTTAGAGTTGAGTTACAAGAATTTCACTCAGAGGTGACCCCACCTGATTTTTTATGAGGAATCAAATGGTGAAATAATTTTTATATGTTTATTTATTGGATAAAAAGTTATAATATGTTTTATATAAATTTTTACCAAAAATATTTTAATTTCATAATTTTAAATTTTATTGTAATTTTATTTTTGAATTATAATTAAATTTTGATTTTTGAATATAAATTTGTATTTATATTTCAATTTTTATTTTTATAATATAAATAAATTTATTTTATTTATATTTATATTGTAATTTATCTTTTGTGGTCTTTTGGGTATATGAAAATACCTCTAAGGCTCACAATATCTGCAGATTTATACTTAACATTATTAGAATTTTCTTTGGTATTTTTGTCCTCAGAATCTTTCCAACTTGTATTAAACCTTGTTTTGAGAGTCACCCTACAAGAACCAATCCTGGTTCTGGTGGTTACTGCTTCCAATGTATTAATAATATCTTCTGCTGAAGATTGTTCAGTACTCCTGCTTTTGACAGCATGCTCTGAGTCACCTCCACATTGTCTCAGAATCTTTCTGTGGATCATAAATTCTGACATATCAGGATACAATGCTGTCAATCTGTCTGTTAGTTGGCAAAACCATGGTAAAGCTTTGTCTTTATCAGCATTAAATTTGGAAGATTGAAAGTCTGTTTTGATTTTAAACCTCCAAGCATCATTGGCCGATTTGTTGATAATTTGGGTTTTACAACAAGTCCAACTTTGGTGTCCATGTGCTTGTCTTAGTTTGATATACCATATGTGGGCTGATCTGGTAAACAAGGTGTTAAATCTTGCTGTTACCAATCTGTCTGGTAATTCAAAATCTTCTTTTATCATTTCAAAACCTCTGATGAAATCCATATGGTCATATTTCCCTTCACCACTGAAGTGAGGCAATTCTTTAAGTTTTGGTACTTCTTTCAGGAGTTCTTGGCCCATTTATTTTTTTAAGTTATGAAAAGAAGTGGAAAATTCATTTTTTAAATGAGAGTTTTCAACCTCCAATATTTGAGGATTTGGAATTCTTGTACCCTCATTTTGATTCAGAAGTGTAAAAATTCTTTGTAAGGTGTTCAGTATTTGTTCAATATCATTCATTTTACTGTTTCTACACCTTTTTGAATTTCTGAGTTCATGTTTGAAGGCTTGTATTAAATTTATTACTTCAATTTTATACATGCCTTCTTTATGTGTCAGTTCTTGCCATAACTCTGTTTGTCTTATATTATCAGCAGTGACTTTATTCAATTTCATTGTTAATTTTAACACTTCTTGTGAGGCATCAAAACACTTTTTCAAGGCAATTGTATATGTCTTTATTGGCTCATACTTAAGTTGTTTGTTTTCAGATTTTTACAAATAGATGAATTTTCATCAGAAATATGAGTTTTTATGTCATTTATAGTTTCATACAGCTCTGGGATGGAATCAAAAATGTCAGAAATCATTTTTGATATTTTAATCTGGCTTCCTCCTTTTTCTGTAATTCCATCATTGTTCTGGCCATCTGAAATACATTTCCCATGGCATACTGCTAAATCTTTGGGATTCTGTAGCCCTTGTTGTAAGGTGTTGTGTCTGGTGCCTTGCCTTTGCCCTTTCTTTGAGCTTGTGGCTGTGATTTCACGTTGGAATTGCTGCTTCTGGCTATTGGGGCTGTTTTTGGAACTTGCTTGGGTGTTGGAGGGTTGTTCTTCCTCCATTCTGCTGTTAAAAGCATCATGTTCTTCTTTTCCATCAATGGATGCCATCCATTGAGTAACTTGAAAGTGCTGGGATGGTCCAGGAATTTTCTCACAGTCAGGTAAGCATTCATGCAGTTTTTCCACATATTTGCAAGGATCTGGTACTCTTTGTGCTGCAATGCATTGTTGTAAGCCTTCTGGCTGGCTTTGTAAATGTCCACTGAGGATTCTTGTGGTGGTGTTAGCTCTTTTTGAAGGTGAAACAGTATTATCAGCTTCAGAATGACATAATTTATTAATTTGGAAGTCATCAACTGACCCTTGCCCTTCTGTAACTGATTGGCTTCTGCCATAATCACGTCTATGACCTTCTTGAGAGCTTCTTGAGGGGTTATAGCTGGCTCCTGATCTGGCTGAAGGCATATTTTATTATTAAAAAGCTTAAAATAGTAATTTTACGTCAAAAAACTTACTATTTGCCAGATTCTTAGCTTTCTGAAGGGTATTACTTAAATCCAAGTTAATTAATTCAGAAGAAATTGGTTCTGGTTGATTATTCTGTATTATAATAACTGTACTATTATGGTCAGAATTTACAGTAGTTGCAGTAATAATGCTTGTTACTGTTGAGGCTTTTTCAATATTTTCTTTTCTTACCACATTGTCAGACACTAAAACTAATGAAAAAGCCAATTTATTAAGTTCAAAAAAGATTTGTTCAAAAAGAGAAATGAAAAATAAAGCCTTACTTATAATATGAAAAAAATATTTTCTATGGATTTTTTTGAGTTATAAGTATTTTTTATACATTTTTAAATTTTTCAATATGATGAAAAAGATTTAAAAAGAGTAAAAAATTATTTCACAGGTAAAATATCACGGCTGGGCCCCCAAATGTAAGGTGTGGATTGAAACTTTAATTAAAATGAAGTACTTTTCCTGTCCTCAAAATTTGTATAAGGTAAAATTGGATTAAAAATAGTAAGAAATATTATTTTTAAGAGACAACACACCAAATTTATTTTTTTAACTTTCTAAGTAAAAAACAATAATATTATGAAGATTTATTGTTTTGCCAACAACAAAGATTTATCCAAAAATACTCTACAAGAGATATTTAAGGCTACAAAAGAAATTTCTTCAAGAGCAATTTTGATTGGAATTAATTGAGCAAAGGACTGCAAGCAATTAATTAAAAAACAAGGTCTTCAAAAAGATATTTAAAGAGAAAACATGCCCAAAAGTAACCAGAAGCATTTGAAAACAAAATGACAAATTTAACAGTGATGAAAGATTCTTTAATTCACTTTAGGGGTGGGTCAAGGGGTAAAAATGTTTATAAGAGTTACAAACAATGATTATAATGATTTTTTCACGTGTTTGAAAGGTTCCAAATGATTTAAAAAATGTGGTTGGAATCCCTTATTGTTTGGTTTAGAAGTGTTTAAACTAATTATAAAAGGAAAAGATTCTAACATGAAGAGAAAAGTGGGGCAAAGAAGAAATTCTTTTTTAGCAATCAATTTTTTTACTCCAAAAGCAAAACTTCCTCTTTTCAGTCGTGGAAAACACTCTGACAACAGGAAAGCCAATTTTGGCATCATTGAACCCTGGTTTAGACCACAAAAGGGCTGGTTTTAGCCATTTTGGACCCTTAAATCAGCCATTACTATAGTAATACCTGGTCTAGAGCCTTCAAAACACGTCAGAATGTGTGTAAGAGTCGTAAAAACCAGTTAAAACTGTTTTTACTAAGATCTTTTTAGCTCAAGGGTAGTTTTACCCTCTTGGAAACAGTTAAACCTGCCCTGGTTGGTATGAAAACCTCATCATCAATTGAATCACAGACCTCTGACTCAATTCCAGGCCAAAATTGATGAACTCTTGTGTGGATTTTGAAGTCCCACGCCTTTCAGAAAGCAATTTGGGGGCTTTGGATCTAGAGTACCTTTTCCCCCCCAGATTTAATTTTTCTAATTTATTTTTATCTTTAATTCCTGATCATCTAACACACTTGTAATTTACACATACAATTCAATTTAGTCTTACAGTACACAGCTGTAATAATTGATACCTTATATGTAATACACACACATATTTTGACAATTCAATTGAAAATACTTTGATTCCTCATAATGTTTAAACTACACACAACACCTCAGTTTTAACAAAGAAATTCATGGTTAACACCACATTTGGTGTGAATGAAATCAAAGCTTTGAGGATTCCAAAATTTTTTACAGAAAATGTTCAAAACTTAATTTAAGCTTATTTAGAGTTGGGTTACAGAATTTTTACCCAGAGGTAGCCCACCTTATTTTTTATGAGGAATCCAATGATGAAGTAATTTTCTTAAGTTTATTTATTGGATAAAAATTTCTAATATATTTTATGTAAATTTTTATCAAAAATATTTTAATTTCATTAATTTTATTAAAAATTCATTTTTACTTTATTTTTTACAAGTAAAAATGCATTTTCACAATTTTAAAATTTAATATAATTTTTTGTTCTAAATTATAACTAAATTTTTAATTTTGTATATAAATTTTTATTTATATTTTAATTTTTATTTTGATAATATAAATAAATTTATTTTATTTATATTTATATCTTATTTTTTTATTTGTGGTCTTTTGGGTATATGAAAATACCTCTAAGGCTCACAGGCTTGGATCAAGGATTCAAAGGCTTTGACTCTGTCAAAAGACATTTCAAATACTGTTTCTTTGTCACACAATTTATAAATAGTTCTTACTATAGATTAAAAGTCTTTCATGTGCTACCTGTAGTATCTTGCAAAACCCAAAAATGACTGGATTCCTTGTAGACCAGATACACCATTTCCTAGGTCTTTGAGTTCTTTAAATCAAAAATGAAATTTCTTTAAAGAAATCTTCATGTTTACAGATTGGAGTTTTTCCAAAACTCTGGATAATCTGGATATATGTTCCTCCCAAGTCTTAGAACAGAAAATAATATCCTCAATGTAAATGATTAACAATCCTTCTGAAAAAGCTTCAGAGAAAATTTCATTCATCAAACTTTGAAAGTGTGAAGGTTAATTTTTGATACTAAAAGTAATCCTTAAGTATTAATACACTCCACAATGGACAATAATTCTCAAATATTTCATTTCCCTTGGTATCACATCATTTTGGTGGAATCCCTTAAGGGCATCCATAGTGCTTATGTACACTGCTTGAGATATTCCGGTGAGGGAAATTTGTATCTTTGGCATGGGATACCCGTCTGGGAAAGTGTAAGTGTTCAGAGCTCTAAAGTACCCAGCCATTCTAGATTTTCCATCTTTCCATGCCACTATGACTGGTGTAGTAATTTCTACCTCTTTATTTTTGCTAAAAGTTTGTATTACACCAAGATTCAGGTGTTCTTCAATGTGAAGCTCAAGGGCTTCTCTTCATTGAAGGGCTTGCTGGGTATGCAGGCCTGCTCCAGAGTGGTAGATAAGGTCTTTTAATGTCCAAAATAATGTCAACTTCATGACCAATAATTTCTCCCAATGGTTCTTTATCTGTTTCAAAGGCTTATTTGTGGTCAGATAGAAGGTTATAGAGTTTATCTTCTTTTATATCAGTAAGATGAAGACTGACTTCAGCTTCATTCAACTTTTCTGACTGGAACTTCTCTAACTTCATATTGACTGGTGATACCTTCCTTAATTTAATTTGTCTTTTAAAAGGTAAAAAAGCAAATTTTTAATTTTTTTCTCCAAAACGTTAAGTCTCTGTCTTTATTTTTATGTAAATCTAGCCATACAAGATCAAAAAATCATTTCCCAATACAAAATGGGTCCTAGAGCAGTTTTCCATAATTAGAAATTCAACATTAATTATTAAATTTTCATTGATATTTGGAAATATTACATTAGTTTTAAATATCCCCAATGCTTCCATTGGATTACTTTCACTGTTCTGTTTTATGCCATCAATTGGTAATAATTTGTTTTCAAAATTTGGTACACAGTTTTTAAGAAAAGATTTGCCAACACAAGAGCAGAAGGCTCCTGGTTGAAATCAAATTTTAGTGGGCTCGTTATCAATTACCACTTCTGTTATACAGGAATTACCATATGTATAAGCATTCCCCCTTCTTGGTTTGGTTTTAATAAGTTGTGCATCTTGGAATTTTTACAAATGAAGTCAACTATTGCTCAATTGTGTCAAGTGGGAATAGGATTGCATGATTTCAAGTGTGATATTGATACATTCTTTATCCTTTGAAGATTAAGAAAATGTTGATAACTTATCATCTGAATTTTCTCCATTTACATCATCTTTTTCAACATCAGGTTCCTTTTCAATGTCAATTTTTTTGACTTTCCCGCTTTTTTCACATGTGCTAGCTAAATCATCATGGGCAAAGTGGCTACACCTGACAGCAGGTGTTCCATTAAGAATGTGACATAGGATATAGATTGGACTCAGGTAGGAGTTAAGAAATAAGTTAGATTTATAAAAAGAACTTTTGGAAGTACTTCAAGCCACAAAGGCTCAATTCCATTGGCTTTATATCAGTGTTTGCTATGAATTTTTAAAGCTCAAGAGTTTAAAAATACTTGACAAAGCTATTTTGTTTCATTACCCTTTTCCTTCAATTTTTTTATTTCAGATCCTTTCATGAACAAAAAATTCAAAACTTGAATTCTTTCTGATATATATTTGAATAGATTTTATAGTTTAAATATGAATAATTTCTACATCTCACATATCTGAATATACAGATAAATGATCTTGAACCTTGGTCCCTTTTAATTCATAATAAGCTTCTCTCAATGAGAAATTTCTCAATTACTGAAGGAGGTTCTGTACATGTATACTACAAAAGATATGTGCTTTGAGAAAACTATTCTCTCTTAAGGAAATCCATATTAATTGAGACACTATATCAATGAATTTTATGCTTTTATCAACTAAGGTTTCATTTCATATTGAAGAACATAATGAATCTGAATGTCACAAAACCTGAGAACATTCTCACCAAGATGAAGTGCATAATGAGTGGGATTAGCTATTATTCAGGACTATAAGTGGCTCTAGAGGAGGTATTCTCACTTATATTGAGAATACATGAAAATTTAAATTAAAATATTTTTATTGATATCTCCATTGGGACCTTTTCATTTTACAAGAATTATGTTTGAATTAGCAAGAATAATTATCTTCATGAAGGAAGTATGGATTGATAACTGCATAATTGATTCTCATAAGAGGCTAGAATAACAAGTGCCTTGATTTTTTGGCCCATTAAGTCTTTTTCTCTCTGAATACAACATCATTTATCAACCTATATATTCCTTATGAGTTCAGCCACTTGATATAGCTTGTTATCTGAAAATTTGAAAACTTAGGATGATATTTTGAAGAATTCTTAATTTTGTGAGTTTTTATCCCATGAAGCTTGGAGGGAAGCCATATAAATAAGTGTAAAGAAGCTCAAAAACCAAATATCTATACAGCCTATATGGATTCAATAAAAATATATGTTTTAAGTTTAAGAAGTGGGAAAGTTAATTCTCATCAATAGTTTACTTATTTAAGAATATTTGTTTTGAACCACTTTCTATTTCTTCTTTTGTTGAATAATTTTGATTATATTTTATAGCCATTTTCCCCTTTTTCAAGTTGATTTAGTTTGAATCCCTTATTTAATTCTTAGGATGTATGAAGAGCCCTCCATGTTTCAAAAATTGAGACTTTAATCCACACTGAATGGGTTGGAAACTAAGCTATTTTAAAAGTGATTCTGTTATTTTATAATGGAGAAAGAGGAGAAAAATTAAGCTGTCAAAATTAATTGTGGAAGTTCTTTCAGAATTTCCTCAAAATCAAGTTTTTCTTAAAGATATTTGGAACATGTTTATTTATTTTTACTAACCATTTAAGGATAACCAATTTTCAGATAAAATATCTATTTAAAAGAATAAGCCACTAATAATTTCTGAAGAAATAGACAATTTATCAAATTTTTATGTCATTATTGAAATCCATTGCAATATAGAAACAAAAAATAACTTTGATGAAAATTTCCTTTCATAAAACACCCAGTTCTCAAAGTGTATCTATATATACTATTAGAAGCTGTTGGAGCTTAATTTCCATTCAAAAATTCATAAAATGTAACAAAGGTTAAATGTTAGGATCATGAGCCGTTTTAAAGTTGAAGCTGATTGGAATATATATTTAGCTCCCTTAATTGCCTTTCAGATGGAGGATTTGAATTATTCTTGTTTTTATTTTTGGATATATTTTTAAAATCAGGCTTGAAATATTGAATAAAGCAATGTTTTTCAAAGAGAGGATACAAAAATAAGATGGAACCCTTTAATAAGTAGAATTAGAGAATTACTGACTCTACTTCAGAGACAGGTAAAACCACCTTCCAAATATATTCTAAATCACTCTCTCAAAATTTTCATTTATTAATTGAACATTTACAAATTCATTCACCCTTTTTTTGACTTTTCTTTCATATTAATTTATAAAAAACAGTTCATCCCATTCAGTTTTCAAGCTCATAAATAGAGATTTTGTTCTTAAATTGGATTCATTATTTACTTAAAGCATTAAGAATATGCATTCATAAATTAAAAACTGATAAAATATAAAGCAAATAGCACTTTCAAATCCCCAAAAATCCCTAAGCCTTTTCAAACTAGATTAATTAAGTCATATGTAAGGTTGAGCTTATTTGACCAGGATTACAGTTGAGTGAATCTTTTTGTAATATTTCTTTCTTATGAATATGAATGATACTCTCAGATATCCCTCAGATATCTAGTTAATTTGTCCTCATTTCTTTAATTAAAACAGAATATTGAGGTCTGTAATCAATATTATCAGAAGTATATTGAAGTCAGAAACTTTCTATTAGAACTTATTACATGTTTACTTACTTAATTAAGTACTAATTTGTATTCAATAAGGATAAAACAGAAAACAGGAAACCAAAAAAAATTAATTAAAAAAGAAATTACAAAGTATTTAACTGAATGTATAAGGAGAACTTGAGAAAATTAAGAATAAAATGTTTTTCTGAAAATGAGCTATTTCTCTTTTTATTATTGTTAATAGCTTTCTTTTTTTCATCTTTGTTTGAAGAGATAAAGTATAAAAAACTTTACTCCTGTAACTATGGGAAAATATTTTCCTTGATTATATTCAGTTTTGTAAGTTTTATTATATACTGCTTTTTGAGTATATGATATTCTATCATATAGTTATTTTTTATTCTTTACTTTTCCCCCAATTTATCTGAGGTTTGATTTAAATTATCTTTCATTTTATTTTTCTTTGCTTGCTTTAATCTTCAAATGTGTTTAATTCCTGTTAAGCTTTAATCTTGAATTTAAAGTTACAGCATTAGCCCTGTAAAGCTGCTACGGTAAAATTGTCGACAATTGTCAACAGTTTTAAGTTACAGTTCCTGTAACACCTTCCCCTGAAAAATATCGGATTATTTTAATCTAATTTAAATTAATTGGATTCTAAATTCCTGAGATTTCAATTTTAACACAACTCAGCTCTTTTACAGTAGCAGGTTCTGTACTGCACAACACCTGCTACTGCTAGTTCAATGAGAAAAAATTAAATAAAAATACAAACAATAAATAATTATTTTCTTTTTCAAAAAGAGAGATAATATTATCATTGATACGAAGACCTATTAGTTTCATAAAAAAACAATGATAGAACAATAAAATTAATAATGAAACTAAAAAAACTAATGATTGGAAAACAAAGGGTATGCATTTTTTATTTTTTTCATATAAAAATGAATGACTAAGGATGAATATTTGAAACATTTTATATTGAATTTTGAGATTACATTGATTTGAATATAAAATTGAAAAAAAGCTCAAATCATTTAGTTTTTTAATACCTGGCTTTCATTATTAATTTGTAATTCTGTAAGAAATATTTTAGAAAATGAATAAGTAGTGCTACTGCTATAAAGTGGAAGAAAATATCCAATTAATTGAGAGAAAAGATTTCTCTATTTTGAAAGAAGTATTTGTATCATTATGGCCTTCAAAACACAAGTAGAAGTGTTTCAAATAAGAGTATATCTGTAAAGTGAAATTTTCACAGTAAGTGATACCATCATGAAGATGAAAATTGAAAGGGAGAGAAATTGAATATCAAACACTTTTGCTGTATTTTATCAAGTTAAGAAATAAAATAATATATTATATTCATTGATATTCCAGTGGCCCAGAATAACCTGAATTTGGAGCAAAAAATTGAAACTTGGGTTCAACCTAGTTCAGGGGGAGATCCCAAGTTCATTCCAAGCTAATTCAAAGCTTGTTTCCAAATGGAACACCTTCTGTCAGGCTTAGCCACTTTTATCATTGTGAACATATGGTGCTCTGGCAAATATGGCACTTCATTACTGTATCTTCAGATTTATATTTCATCTTATTAGAATTTTCTGTGGGAGTTTTGTCCACAGAATCTTGCCAAGGTGTATTAAGCTTAGTTTTAAGATTCAACCTACTGGAACCAATTCTGGTCATGGTTGTTACCTCTCTTAATATAATTATAATATCTTCTTCTGAAGATTGTTCATTAGTCCTTCTTTTAACAGCATGTTCCAAGTCACCCCCACATTGTCTCAGAACTTTTGTGTGAATCATAAATTCTGAAATTTAAGCATATGATGCTGTGAATCTGTCTTTCAGTTGGAAAAATAATGGTAAGTGTTTGTCTTTTTCAGCATTAGATTTAAAATATTCAAAGGCGTTTTCTACTTTAAGTCTCCAAGAATCATTGGCCAACTTATTAATGATTTGGAGTCCATGTGTTTGTCTTACTTTGATATACCACCTATGAGCTGCTTTAAGAAACAAGGTGTTAAATCTTGCTGTTACCAATCTGCCTTATAATTCAAAATCTCCTTTAGTCATTTAAATTCCTCTTATTAATTCCATATGGTCATATTATCCTTCACCACTGAAGTGAGGCCATTCTTTAATTTTTGGTACTTCTTTCAAAAGTGCTTGGCCCATTGATTGTTCCAAATTATGGAAAGAAGTGGAAAATTCTTTCTTTAATTGTGAACTCTCCACACCCAATACTTGTGGGTTAAAATTTCTTGTATCCTCCTTTTGATTCAGAGGTGTAGACATTATTGGTAAGGTGTGCAGTAATTGTTCAATTTCATTCATTTTACTGATGCTTTACCTTGAGGAAGTTCTGAATTCCTGTTTAAAACCTTGTATTAAATTCATTAATTCACGTTTAGATATTTTGTATTTAATTGTCATTTCTTGCTATACTTCAGTTTGTATAGTATTATCAGAAATTACTTTATTCAATTTCATAATTAATTTTGATAATTCCTCCTGTGAGGTTTCAAAACACTTTTTCAAGGCAATTTTATATGTCTTTAGTTCAGTAAATGAATTTGAAATATCATAAAGGACTTTTTTATTATCTGTTTTGATAATAATGATGGCTTGTTTTATTCTTGTTTCAATTATTTCATCAATATTGAATTTAGAATATTAATCTGTCAAGTCTTTTATAATGGCACATTGCTCATTTAGCTTATTATCAAATGATCTGTCATTATTTGGAGTTTTAATTTTTCTCAAAGATTTGTCAAAACACATAAGTGTTTCATTTTTCTTCTATCAGAAATATGACTTTTTATGTCATTTATAGCTATATACAAGTTTGGAATGCCATCTAGAATGTTAGGAATCATTCCACATCTTTTGATCTTTCTTCCTCCTTTTTCTGTATTTCTATCATGGTTCTGGCTATCTGAAACACATTTTCCATGGCATCCTGTTGAATCTTTGGTATTCTGTATCCCTGGCTGTAGGGCTTTATGGCTGGTACCTTTCCCTTGCCCTTTTTCTGAGATTGTGTCTGATTTTTCACGTTAGAACTGACGCTTCTGGCTATTGGAGCTGGCTTTGGCATTTGTTTGGGTGGTGGTGGGTTGTTTTTCCGCCATTCTGCTGTTAAAAGAATCATTTTTTCTTTTCCATGCATGGATGCCATCCATTAAGAAACTTGAAAATGTTGGGATGGCCCAGAAACTTTCTCACACTAAGTTAAGAATTCATGCAGTTTTTCCACAGATCTGAAAGTATCTTGTACTATTGGCTCTCCAAGTCATTGCTGTAAGCTTTCTTGCTGGCTTTCTAAATGTCCACTGAGGCTTCTTGTGGTGGTTCCAGCTCTGTTTTAAGGTGAAATAGTGTTATTAGCTTCAGAATGGAATAATTTTTCAGTTTGGACTTTGTTGAATTACCATTGTCTTTCTGTAACTGATTAGCTTCTTTCATGATCACATCTATAACCTTTTTTGGAAGCTGCTTGAGGGGTTCTCACTTTCTCCTGATCTGGTTTAAGGCATAATTCATAAGTAAAAAGGCTCAAAGTAGTGTTTTTATGTCAAAACCATTCATTGGCAAATTTCTTTTCCTTTTGGAGTGTATTACTAATCCCCAAACTGATTCATTCATGATGAATTTCCTCTGGTTTATTATCCTAAGCTGTAATAACAGTGCCATTATGATCAGAATTAACAGTACTTACAGGGATAATACTAGTAGTTATTGATGCTGTTTCAATATTTTTTTGTCTTACCATGTTGTCAGACACAAAAATGAAATGAAAGAGCAATTAATCAAGTAAAAAAATGCAAATAAGAAGTGAAAAAATAAAGCCTCACTTGTATTATGGCAAAAGGTTTATTTTTCATGATTTTTTAAATTATAAGTATTTTTGATGGATTTTGTAATTTTTCAACATAAGAGAAAAGATTTAAAAAAGGTAAAAAATATTTCACAGGTAAAATATCATGGCTGGGCCGCCAAATGTAAGGTGTGGATATTAAGCTTTGATTAAAAATCAAGCACTTTTCCTGTCCTCAAAATTTGTATAAGGCTCAATATGATTAAAAATAGTAATATTTAAGATTTTTAAAAGAAATAACACCAAATTTATTTTTTTTGAATTTATAATTGTAAAAAAAACTATATAATAAACATTTATTTTTTACCAACAATAAAAATGTATCCAAAAACTACTCTACAGCAGATATTTGAGGCTACATAAGAAATTTCTTCAAGAGCAAGTTCAATTGGTATTGAATGAGAAAAGAAATGCAGGAAATCAATATAAGAGGAAAGTCTTTAAAAATATTATGAAAGAGAAACACAACCAAAAGTGAGCTGAGTGAGTTTGGAAGCAAAGTGACAATGTTAACAGTGATGAAAGATGCTTTAATTCACTTAGGGGGTGGTTCAAGGGTAAAAATCATTATAAGAGTTACAAAAAATCATTATAATAATTTTCTCACATGGTTAAGAGGTTCCATATGATATTAAAAGGGTGGTTGGAATCTTTTATTGATCGGTTTCACTGTTTTTAAGTGAATTATAAAAGGAAAAGAATCTAAAATGATGAGAAAGGTGGGGGAAAGAAGACATTCTTTTATAGCCACCGATTTTCTTAATTTAAAAGTAAAATTTACTCTTGCCAATAGCAAGAAAAACTCTGAAAACAGAAAAGGCAATTATGGCATCATTGAACCCTGGTTTAGACCAAAAAAGGGCTAGGTTTAGCCATTTCTATAGTAATACCTGGTTTCAAGCCTTTAATACACATCAGAATGTGTGTAAGATTGTCAAAACAAATTTACACTTTCTATTACCAATATTCTTTTATCTTAGGGTTAGTTTTACCCTCCTGGAAATAGTTCAAACTGACCTGGTTGGTATTGAAACCTCATCATCAATTGAGTCACAGGCCCTGTAACTCAAATCCAGGCCAAAAGTGATGAAATTTTGCATGAATTTTTAAATCCCATCCCTGTGGGAAAAGGCTTTGGGGGAGTCTGGCACCCTTGGAGCCAAGATTCTTTCCCCCCCACCCAGAATTAATCTTTCCAATTTATTTATTTTTTAATTACCCATCATGTATTATACTTGTAATTTGAATATGTATTCAATTGAATTTTCCAGTACACAACTATAATAATTAATACCTCATAAGTAAATCAAAGTTCACTTGCATAATACATGTGCACATTTTTGACATTTCAATTGAAAATACTTCAATTCCTCATAGCTTCTAAGCTACACACCACACCTCAATTTCAACACAGAAATTGATGTTCAACACCCCATGTGGTGTGAATTAAATTTGGGTTTTGATTATTTTCAATTTCTATACAGAAAATACTAAGAACTTAATTTAAACTTATTTAGAGTTGAGTTACAGAAATTCCACCCAGAGGTGACCCACCTTATCTTTGATGAGGAATCCATTGGTGGAATAATTCACATAGCTTTATTTATTGGATAAAAATCTATAATATGTTTTTTTTGACTTTCATACAAAAATATTTTAATTTTAATTTTCTTGTTGAAAGTTTTTTTTACTTAATTTTTTCAAGTAAAAATGTGTTTCCACAATTTTTAAATTTCAATACAGTTTTAACTTTGAATTATAATTAAGTTTCCATTTTGCATATAAACTTTAGATTTATACTATAATTTTTGTTATTATAATATAAATAAATTTATTTCTATATAATTATAACATAATTTGTTATTTCTGGTCTTTTTTGTATATAAAAATACCTACAAGGGTCACATCTTTCCTGTAAATGATTTTAAGGTTGTTTTACCTTGCATGAGGAAGATTTTTATGTTTTTCTAGTCCTCTTGGTGGAAATTGGTGTCCACGTTTTTCTTTTTATGAGTCTTTCACTGTTCCTTTTTCCTTTGCCCTTCTGCACATCTGTGTCTGCAAGTGCCACTGGTGTGTGGCCTTGTGACTGGGTTTCAAATGGTATGAATTTTTCTCCACTCAAACAAAGGATTAGTTTTATTTTAGTTAAGAATTCTTATGATGCTATTTTCATGTTTAAGAATGGCCTCTGGTAAAATATATGTATATATGATACCCTTTTATTCTGATGTATTCTTTAGACTATCAATTACATGTCAAAAATACTGCTTTGTGGATTTATGAACACTATTTGATCGCAAATGTCTCCCAGAATATCTTGTAATTAGCAACAATAATCTTATAAATTTTTATTTAATGGACAATTGAAATTATCAATAAGTCAAACCATGCCTCGGAGACTGTTATCTCCATTACAGATGTATTATTTTTAATAAGAAATGAATAATAAGATGTTTTATGTTTTTTCTATTAAAAAATACGCCCATTATAAGACTATGGTAAATCAATTATAATTAACCACCTCAAAAATGCATTCAAAATTCAAATTCAGAAGTTCTTAGTGATATGCCGCTGAAATGGAAAATATGATATTTTATATATCATTATCTTTATTAAGAGAACTTTAAATGCTTGAAGAAAATAATAATATAAATTTTAATTTTAAATTTAAGAGTAATTTCTCACTTTTACACCAAAAGTCCAAAAAATAAAGTAAATAACATGGCCAGTGTAGGGTTTGACTATGGAACAATAAGTAAAAATCACTAATATTTTACTTAATGTACCCTGAATGTCCTAATTTAAATGAGTTAAAAGATTAAAACTAACTATAATAATGGAGAATTACTATAATTTTGGCATAAAAATAATTGTATTATTCAAAGAAATAAAATAAGACAATAAAAATAAGTATTCTTATGGCACTTTAATATTGTTTCCAGAAAATAATAAAGGTGTAAAAAGTTGTTATTTAATAATAAAAAACAATTTATAAAAATAATATTACTAATATTAAATTTATATGTTAATCTCAATAATATGTATATTAATAAAGGAATTATTAAGGCTAATGATAAAGAGGAAAATATTATAATAAGAGAGAAGAACCTACTTTCAACACTTAATATGATAATTTTGAATAGACATATGCCTAATAATAGAAACAAAGCTTATTTGAACTGTTTTCACAATACAAAATAGAGAGAATTACAAATTCAACTATTTTTATGTGTATTTGGAGATTTTTAAGAACATTTAACAAAAAAACAAAATAGTGTATTAATAACGTAAAGTCTAGGGATTAATATAAGCTTGATCTTTGTTCTTTAATAATATTATAGTGTCTTATATGAATAATAAATAAATTACATTTTAATTCAATTTTTTAGTGTTTTAAAACATAAGAGCTCATTGGATTACTTTATTTATGAGTACAATAAGTCTTAAACATCAAAACAAAAGCCAAATCATTTTATCAGCTCAATCCAAAATCAATTTAGTAGTAAAAAGAAAAAAACCATCTCCCATGGAATTGAAAAAGCTGACCTTCAACATGACATCTGGCTTGTATGTCTCCTTACTTTGTTATCTTTCCACAATATAAATCTCACTACTTTTTTTATAACTATTCAGGATATAACCTATGGAGATGGGTGTACTTTTTTTCAACAAATAGATGAATTTCTGAAGGTCTTTGCCACTGTAACCAATGAAGTTCAGGGTGATTCTCATCCTTCACTTGGGTTAGTAATTCCTTGGCACCAACTCTTCCTTGAAACATTCCAACAAAAAAAGAATGAAGTCTCAAGAGAATCCCAGTTACTTGAGGCAGCTGAACAAGCATATTCAAATCTTGAAAATTATTACAATATTAGATCAACTTATTGTTCTATGTGATTGATTCTTGACCCACACTTCAAGATTAAATGGTTTACTCAGCATTATGTGTTGCAATAAGATGAGAGAAACAGTGATACCAAACAAATCCAATATAAGGATGAAGAACTCAAACATCTCAGGAACATATATGCTTAATGTTCTTCTGAATATGCAATCAACTGTTCACAATATCCTCAAGTTTCTGAAACACCTTCATTGACTCCAAAGCAATTGCATCATTTTGAAGAAAGAATTTCCAAACAAAACAATAAAACTAATGAAATTCTTGAATATGTTAAAACGTATTCACCAAATTATTCAATATCTATTCCTGAATTGTGGAAGAGTCATGAAAAAAGGTTTCCAATATTATCCAAAACTGCAAGAGATTTCCTTGTAATACCTGAAACCTCAGAACCTAGTGAACATGTATTTTCGGAAGCTGGGAACTTGATTACTAACAAATGCACATCACTTTCATGTGATTCTGTGAGGGAAAATATGTGTTTGGGCTCTTGTTAAAATAATGAGATTTATTAAACTATGAATGCTTGTTATGATAATCTTTAATAAGTCCATTTTTTATTCTCTTTTGGCAAATTGTTTTCTCTTGAAATAATATGACAAAAAATTTAATCAATCCAAAAATTATGAGAATTAAAATACCTTTTATTATTATATTCAGGAATTAAGATTGATTCTATTCATAAGAATTGTATTCTTTAAGAAATGGTTTTATTACAGTACAAGTAATATAATCTTTTTCTATAAAAAACTCAAAATTTGATTTTTGAAATGAACAATCCTTTTTTCTCAAATTCTATTTTTGGAATTAATAATTAACACACATATTTTGACTTAATTTCCCTTTTTTCCAAAGATCATGATGGTGAGGAATTTTTTTCTAAGATTTGGTTTTCATGGTAGAAACCTGAATTTTTGTAAGAGTTATTTCTTTGCAATTTTGTATGGCCAAAGTTTTCATTTTGAATTTTTCATGATAATTACCATCCCCTAATCTAGTCTAATTTAATCTCATTCCATGATAATATATAACATTTTCTGTTATATGAACAACATAAGTAATGATTATCTAACTATTCACATAAAATATATATTTTTGTGAAGAAGAATATAATAAAACACATACTTTTTTTGGTAAAAACATGTAAGTGACATATTTTTTCAAAATGAAATCCTCAGGAAATGTTTTGAGCAATTTTTGAACTTTTTTTGGCTGTATTTATTCCATTGGGTTTTTTTCATAATTTGTTTTTGGAAACATTTTTTATATTGGCCAATTTCTATTCAAAATTTGATTAGAAAACTTCCCACTTATGAATTTACTTATTTTTTAAAAAAAATGAAGGATTCAATATTGAGGATCAGAAAGGAGAAACCCATATCCTTGGAAAATTCTTGGGTGGAATGATTGTAACAATGCCAAAAATGACATGAATGGCATCAAAAGTGCCATAAATGACATTAATTGTATAAAAAATTCCATAAATGATATGAATGGAATCAAAAGGCTTGAAAAATTCCATAAATCAAATTAATGGAACCAAAAAGAATAAATGAAATAAACTGCATTAATGGAATTAACATTATCATAAATTGTATTCATGGTGCCATTTATGGAATAAGCATTCCATTTGTTGCATAAATAAGGGGCCGATGGCATTTCTTATGTGTATTTACTACTTTATGGAAAAAGCACTTGAGGGCTTGCTTTTTTTACCAAAGCCCTAAAATAATTTAGAATCAATATATGGGAAAAAACTTACTTAAATTATATATAAATGAAAGTGTTAATGTAATTATTTCTTTCATTATTCCCACAAACTGGCTCGAAAATTTGTTTTTAAATATTCAAACTTGTTAAAACTTAATTTAAAATATTTGAAGGCAGCTCAAATTTTATTCTGAATTTGTGGTAAGGCTGAAAATTCAATATTGAATATTCAATGACCCTCAAAATTTGACAAATTTTGGAAAAGCTATGCATTGCTCTATGGGGACCCCATACAGGCCAAAATATGAGGTATTGAAGGTTAAACAGGCTCCTTTCTATAATTATAACCTCATATTCAAATATATGGTAAAATATCCCACAGTAAGGCTGTATTGACCAAGCTCTGGGATTTTAACCTTAAAACTGCCATAACCGTTTCAGTTCCCAATATAATGAGCTCATAGTTGGTTCATTGTGTAGCCCTAAACAGGGTTTACACAATGGTACCTGATTTGGTATGGGTAACATTGAATATGCCAAATTTATGCCACTTTTGATTTCCATTATTGAGGTATGGATATTTCTTAAATACTGTATGGAGTTCTTTTGCTTCATAACTTTGGTTCTAGATTATCTATGAGGAAATGGATGGCACCATCAGATAGCTCTTATTTTTCTATTTACACAATGATGCCACTTTAGGTATATCACACTAAAACTGTAGAAGTTAGATGAGAGGTGAATGTTTTTATCACACTTATTTGTTATATCATTTGCCATAACTTCTGTAGTTTTTGGTTCCAGCACCTTTTGACTAGTACCATTGGATAGCTCTTACTGAGAGATTCAATTTGAACACTAGCTTTATTGCATTCTTCCCCTCTCTCTAGATTTTACATGAGAGGTGAAAATTAAGGTTTATGCTCAGTTCTTGTTTTGAGCAGGAATAACTTATTCACTCCTTGCCCTATTTTTATGGGAGCTGTATATTTTGAAAGAGGTGATTCGACTATTTCTTTCATATGCCGCTATGAGCTATTTTGGCTCAGGTCACTTATAGTGTCAATTTTTCTCTACCATTGGTTTAAGGTATTTTGATGTCTTGCTTGTGCTCTGGCTTTGAGTCACAGGCTGACAAAATTATATTCAAGTCAAAATATGTTGTGAAAATTACAGAAAAAAATGACAAAAAATCAAAAATAAAATGAAACAAAAAAACAGTAAGAAAAGTAGTAAAATGGGAAAAAGCACAAATAAAATTAAAAAAAATAAATTTAAGTATGGGAGAGAAAATGAAAAAAAATAATGCACAATATTTTAAAAAAAGGCAAAAAAAAACAGTAAATATAAATAAAAAATTCAAAAATATAAAAAACAATAATTTAAAATTTGAAAAAGTTTTTTCATTTTTGTGTAAAGTTGAAATTACGTTTGATGAGGATTTGCACTTTTTTCACCTTGTTTTTCTTGAAATTAATAAGATTTTGAATACTTAAAAGATCAAAAAAAGTGAAATTAAAATTGCAGAGGATACATTTCGGCCTGTGACTCCAAACAGAGCACCAGAATTATATCCAAAATATCATAAATAATAGTATATCAATTATTGGAAAAATACTTTCCATAAAGGTATAAATATAAAGTGGAAAAACACCCAAAAGATAATATACCAGCCTTATCCAAGTAGAATAAATAACAACAAAGATAAAACAACTTAGAGATAAGAAAAAAGAATTAGAAACCTTATTTTCACCTCTCATCTAGCTTATGCATATTAAATGCAAGCACAATAACAATACTTTCTTTCTTAAAGCTCTTAATTAGAGCTATTCAATGGTACAATACATTATTGTGTAGCACTCTTAATTTGGGAAATATCATTATAGCCCCTTTTTTACCAAAGAAAGCCTTTAAAGTCTGAGAGGGCATGTACAGAACTGTAAATATGTTGAAAAATATTAAATTCTTCAATGAGAGATTTGCTTTTGGTACCTTAGACCTCTTTATCCCCAAAATATGGCAAAGGGATCTTGTTTCAAAGGTTTATTACTCAAAATACAGTAATTCTGAAGAAGTTAATTCAAAAAAATCTATTTCTCTCTTCCACATAATCATACATCTGTACTGTAAAGGATAACAATCTTTAGAGCTCATGAAGCCCTAAAATTACATATCATTAGAATACTGATATGTTCCAAGTTGGAAAAAATATTTGGCATGGAAGGTTTTGAAGCCACATACTTATGTACCAAAATACATGAAAAAGCATTAAAACCTTATAGCTTCTGCTATTTTTTAGAATGGTAAACATGAAGCATACCAAATTAAATATCCCATTCAGCCCTTCAATTAGGTGCTCTTTGATTCTTTATATTTAAATTATTTCCTGAGATATATTTATTGGATGTTTTCTGGCCAATAATGGTATGTACCAAACCTTTACCAACCATGTCTGGCTTAATACTTGAAAAAATGGGCTTTTAATCTTAAACCTGCACAGAATGACTAATATCAGTCATCCAAACACTGTGGATGTGTCATAAAAATGCTCAAATGGCCTGTGAATAGTTTTACACCCTGTATTCATCCAGAATGATCATTTGTGGATCCAAAACCACAATCCTGACTATGCTTATGTCAGAATTGATGATACAGAACCACAATCCATCCTTTGGAGTGGGAACTCTCACTATGCACACATTTGAAGGGCATACAAGCCCCCCAGAGTCCCCAAAGGGGATAAAAGCCAGATTTTTTCTCACTGGAAAAGGACCTCATCATCAATGAATAAGCATCCTTATTTAGTAAAGCTGTCTTATACCAGTAGTACTCTTAGGATGATATTGATATAATTAAATTAATTAACTATTTTAGTATCTTTTACAGTCAGCTTATATGGAATTATTGCAACCAGGATTCACAATAATCCATTACCACTGTTATTATATGACAGTGGATACTTTGTATCTATTTTTATTTTGTCAAAGTCATAGTGTTAGATTTCTTTACTATTTTTAAACTACTACATAGATCCACCCCAAAAATACATAAATTATCTGAGATATGAGGGAGGTCAAAAAAAGCTATGGGAACTGTAAAAACTTGATGCTACTTCTTTATCATAAGCTTAATGCAGGTAATCTTCGGGAAAAAACCAAAATGTGGTGTCAAAAATAAATCATTCTGAACACAATGAAATAATTAGAAGAAAAATTTAAGTTAAGTATTAAACAGGCCAAATTTCTGTATTTAAAGAGTCTCGGGACTACATTGCCAAATAAATATAAATTAACAAGTACATTAAACAATTTAAATTTTTATTGCACAGACATAATTCAACAAATCTTTAAGAATATCTTGAAATAAAAACAATTCCTTGCTGATTATTATTTTTAGGGTTTTGGTAAACACACATAAGCACTTACATTTGTTTACCAATTTATGACCAAAATGTGTAAGCTTATGGTAAAAACACATAAGTGGCCTGTTTTTTGAAAAAAACTCCTCAGGCTTAGTTTTGGGTATTTTTTCCATATTTTTTCTGAAATGGAATATCAAGATTCCCAAATCTGCTCATTTTTGCCAAATTTCTCCAATTCAGCCAATTTGGCGAAATGACTTTATTTTTGAAAAAATTCATTCAAAATTTTCCCACTTATTAATTTTCAAATTTTGTTTCAAAAATGAAGGGAATATTCTGGAGAGTAAAAACACAGAAGCCCATAATTTTGGGAATTTTTTCTGGTGGGACAAGTGAAGGTGTAAAAGGTTGTGTTTTTTTCCATGATTTTTTTATGTTTTTAATATGACTATTTCTAAGTACAAAAGTGGAAAATGTTTGATAAAAAAAGATACTGAGGTGGGATCTGAGCAATAAATATGACTGAGGGGGGACAATTGGCATAAATGTTATATACAACAAAAATCAATCTGAATCAACCTGAAAAATAGTTTCTTTTTTATGAGGGGGGAAAGGAATATTTGAGAAATATAACATCCTGTGTTTCTTAAATTTATCTTCCCACCCTAGGGATTTTCATTGGGAATGAAATTCCCAATTCACATTAATGGAGGAGACAGGGTAAACATTAGAAATAATGTTATTCAATGGAACAAAATGAGAGAAGCTATCCAAAAGACATAGTAAAATTGTTAATGTGAGCCTTAGAGGTATTTTCATATACCCAAAAGACCACAAATGATAAATTAAGATACAAATAGAAATAAAAGAAATTTATTTATATTATAAAAATGAAAATTGAAATATAAATACAAATTTAGATTTAAAAATCAAAATTTAATCATAATTTGAAAATAAAATTACAATAAAATTTAAAATTATGCAATTACATTTTTACTTGTAAAAATTAAGTAAAAATGAATTTTTAAGAAAAATTGTGAAATTAAAATATTGTTGGTAAAAAATTTTAAAAAATATATTATAGCTTTTTATCCAATAAATAAACATAAATAAATTATCACACCATTGGATTGCTCATAAAAAATAAATTGGGGTCACCTCTGGATGAAATTTCTGTAACTCAACTCTAAATAAGCTTAAATTAAATTTTTGGTAATTTTTGTACAAAAGTATGAAAATCCTCAAACCCTTACTTGAATTCACATCACATGTGGTGTTAACCATAAATTTTTGTGTTAGAATTGAGGTGTTGTGTTTAGCTTAGAAGCTATGAGGAGATGAAGTATTTTCAATTTAATTCAATTGAAATGTCAAAATGTGCGCGTGTATTACATAAGTGAACTTTAATTTACACATGAGGTATCAATTATTACAGATGTGTAATTAAAAACTCAATTAGATTACATGTGTAAATTATAATTTCATTACATTATGAGGAATTAAAGAAAAAATAAGTTGGAAAGATTAATTCTGTGGGGGAAAAGACACTCTAGCTCTAAGGGGGAGCTAAGGATTAATTCTGGGGGGGAAAAGACACTCTAGCTCTAAGGGTGGCTAGACCCCCAAAGTCCTTGCTGACTGGAATGGGATGTCAAGATCCACGCAAAGGCTCATTACTTTTGGCCTGGAATTGAGTCACAGGGTCATTGAGTCAATTGATGATGAGGTTTTGATACCAACCAGGGTAGTTTTAACTGCTGGCAAGAGGGTAAAACTACCCTTAAGTTATAACAATGTTAGTAAAAACAGTTTTAACTGGTTTCTACCCCTCTTGCACACATTCGGACA
This sequence comes from Austropuccinia psidii, assembly GCA_023105745.1. NCBI lineage: Eukaryota > Fungi > Basidiomycota > Pucciniomycetes > Pucciniales > Sphaerophragmiaceae > Austropuccinia > Austropuccinia psidii. The sequence continues at coordinate 72,844,928 of JALGQZ010000001.1, read as the reverse complement.
TGTTTTGAAGGCTCTAGACCTGGTATTTCTATAGTAATGGCTGATTTAAGGGTCTAAAATGGCTCAAACCAGTCCTTTTGTTGTCTAAACCATGGTTCAATGATTCCATAATTGGCTTTTCTGTTGTCAGACTGTTTTTTACAACTGACAAGAGTAAATTTCACTTTTTAGTAAGAAAATTGATGGCTATAAAAGAATGTCTTCTTTGCCCCACTTTTCTCTTCATGTTAGAATCTTTTCCTTTTATAATGAGTTTGAACACTGTTAAACCAATCAATAAAAGATTCCAACCACCCTTTTTAAATGATTTTAAACCTTTTAACCACGCCAAAAAATCATTATAATCATTGTGTGTAACTCTTATAATCATTTTTACCCCTGAACCACCCCAAAAGTGAATTCAAGCATCTTTCATCACTGTTAACTTTGTCACTTTGTTTCCAAATTCACTCTGGTCACTTTTGGGAATTTTTTCTCTTTAAATATCTTTTGAAAGACTTTTTTCTTTAATTAATTGCTTGCAGTTCTTTGCTCAATTAATTCCAATTGAAATTGCTCTTGAAGAAATTTCTTTTGTAGCCTTAAATATCTTGTGTAGAGTATTTTTGGATAAATCTTTATTGTTGGTAAAACAATAAATTTTTATTATATTATTGTTTTATACTTATAAAGTTAAAAACAATAATATTGGTGTGTTTTCTCTTTAAAAATACTATTTTCTTCCTATTTTTTAAAGAATTCTACTTTATACAAATTTGGAGGACAGCAAAAGTACTTGATATTCTATCAAAGTTTCATATCCACAACTTACATTTGGGAGCCCAGCCGCAATATTTTACCTGTGACATATTTTTTTACTCTGTTTTAATCCTTTTTCTTATATTGGAAAATTTAAAAAACATATAAAAAATACTTATAATTCAAATATCCATAGAAAATAACTTTTTTCATATTATAAGTGAGGCTTATATTTCATTTCCTTTTTTGAAATACCTTTTTTTACTCAATTAATTGGCTTTTTCATGAATTTTAGTGTCTGACAATGTGGTAAGACAAGGAAACATTGAAACAGCCTCCACAGTTACTAGCATTATTCCTGCAAGCACTGTTATTATAACTCATAATAACCAACAAGAGCCAATTTCTTCTGAATTGATCAGCTTGGACATCAGTAATACTCTTCAGAAAGCTAAAAAATTGGCAAATAGTAAGTTTTTGACGTAAAATTACTATTTTAAACCCTTTTTGATCATAAAATATGCCTTCAACCAGATTGGGAGCAACCTATAAGCCCTCAAGCAGCTACCAAAAACGTCATAGACATGATTATGGCAGAAGCCAATCAGATACAGAAGGACAAGGGTCAGTAAAAGACTTCCACAACAATCAATTGTCCAATTCTGAAGCTGATGACACTGTTTTACCTTCAAAAAGATCTGACACCGCCAGAAGAAGCCTCAGTGGACATTTACAAAGCCAGCCAGAAGGCTTCCAACTATGAAATTCAGCACAAAGAGTACCAGATCCTTGCAGATATGTGTAAAAACTGCATGAACTAATACGTGACTGTAAGAAAATTCCTGGGTCATCCCAAGACTTGCAAGTTACTCAATGGATGGCATCCATTGATGCAAAATAAGAATATTATTCTTTTAACAGCAGAATGGAGGAAAAACAACCCTCCACCACCAAAGCAAGTGGCCAGCAGCAGCAATTCCAACATGAAAAAGCATCCACAAGGGCAAAGGGAAGGCACCAGCCCCAAAGCCTTACAGCCAGGGCTACAGGATTCCAAAGATTCAGCAGGATGCCATGGCAAATGTGTTTCAGATGGCCAGAACCATTATGGAATTGCAGAACAAGGAGAAAGCCAGATTAAGATTCCAGAAATGGTTTCTGATATATTCTATTCCATCCCAGAGTTGTATGAAGATATAAATTACATGAAAAAACATCTTTGTGACACCATTTGTAACAACATTGAGACAAACAGCTTGACTCTGTGCCAAATTAATGAAACACTTATGTGTTTTGAAAAAGTTTAAAAACAATTAAAACTTCCAATAATGATAATTCTTTTGGCAATAAAATAAATGAACAATCTGGCATTATTAAAGAGTTAACAGACAAATATTCTAAATTCAATATTGATGAAATAATTGAAACAAGAATAAAACAAGCCATCATTATTATCAAAACAGATAACAAGAATCTCCTTGATGACATTTCAAATTCATTTACTGAAGTAAAGACATATACCATTGCCTTGAAAAAGTGTTTTGATGCTTCACAAGAAGAAGTATCAAAATTATCAATGAAATTGAATCAAGTTACTGCTGATAATACAAGACAGAAAGAACTATGGCAAGAACTGACACATAAAGAAGACATGTATAAAATTGAAGTAATAAATTTGATACAAGCCTTCCAACATGAATACAGGAATTCCCAAAGGTGTAGCAAAACTAAAATGAATGATATTGAACAAATACTGAACACCTTACCAAGAATGTCTACACCTCTGAATAAAAATGAGGGCACAAGAATTCCAAATCCACAAGTATTGGACCGTGATAATTCACAGTTAAAAAATGAATTATCCACTTCTTTTCATACGTTGGAGCCATCAATGGGCCAAGCACTTTTGAAAGAAGTACCAAAACTTAAAGAATGGCATCACTTCAGTGGTGAAGGAGAATATGATCATATGGAATTCATCAGAGGAATTGACATGATTAAAGAATATTTTGAATTACCAGACAGATTGGTAACAGCAATATTTAATACCTTGTTTACCAGATCAGCTCACAGATGGTATATCAAATTAAGACAAGCACATGAACACCAAAGTTGGACTTGGTGGAAAACCCAGCTTATCAACAAATTGGCCAATAATGCTTGGAGATTTAAAGTGGAGAAAGCCTTTGAATCTGCCAGATTTAATTCTGATAAAGACAGATCTTTACCATGGTTTTGCCAACAAAAAGACAGATTGACAGCATCATACCCTGACATGTCAGAATTTATGATCCACAGAAAGATTCTGAGACAATGTGGAGGTGACTTAGAGCATGCTTTCAAAAGAAGGACTACTGAAAAATCTTCAGCAGAGGATATTATCAATATATTAGAAGAAGTAACCACCAGAACCAAAATTGGTTCTAGTAGGGTGAATCTCAAAACAAGGTTTAATAAACCTTGGAAAGATTCTGTGGACAAAAACCCCAAAGAAAATTCTAATAATAAATATAAATCCGCATATACAGTCAGAAAGTGCCATATTTGCCAAAGCGCCACCAATCTAGCCAATACATGTCCAAAAAGGGGGAAAATCAATGAAATTGATATTAAAAAGTAACCTGATGTTGAGAAAGATGACATAATTGAAGACAATTCAGATTATGAGTCATCAATATTTTCTGAATCTTAAAAAGATATAGAAAATATTAATGCCACTTTTGACATCATAGAATCAGTGAGCCTGTGAGGTATGTATAACATACCCATAGGGCCACAAATAATTTATACACAGTTAAATTTGTCTTCAACAGACTTTTTAATTGAATTGAAAGTAAAAAATAACAAAAAATAAGTATAACTTTTTTTTGGATAAACAAAGTTATACATATTATGTCATTTTTGGTGTGAGCCTTAGAGGTAATTTCATATACCCAAAAGACCACAAATACAAAAATAACATATTAGTATAAATAAAATAAATTTATTTGTATTATTAAGATAAAAATTAAAATATAAATATAAAATTATATTAAAAATAAAAAATCAGTTACAATTTAAAAATAAAAATACATTAAATTTTGTAAGTATAAAATTACATTTATACTTGAAAAAAGTAAGTAAAAATGAAATTTTAACAAAATTGTGAAAAAATAAAATTTTTTTGGAAAAAAGTTAAATAAAAACTATTATAACTTTTCATCCATTAAATAAACATATAAAATTTATTTCACCATTGGATTCCTCATAAAAAATTAGGTGGGGTCACCTCTGAGTGAAATTCTTGTAACTCAACTCTAAATAAGCTTAAATTAAGTTTTTAGTATTTTCAATACAAAAGTTGAAAATCCTCAAAACCTTAATTTAATTCACACCACATGTGGTGTTAACCATCAATTTTTGTGTCAAAATTGAGGTGTTGTGTTTAGTTTAGAAGTTATGAGGAATTGAAGTATTTTCAATTGAATTCAATTGAAATGTCAAAATGTGCACATGTATTACATAAGTGAACTTTGATTTACATATTAGGTGTCAATTATTACTGTATTGTACTGTACAATTGAATTGAATTACATATGTAAATTATAAGTATAATACATGATGAGGAATTAAAGGAAAAATAAATTGGAAAGATTAAATTTGGGGGGGAAAAGGAACTCCAACTCTAAGGGGGAGCTAGACCCCCAAAATCCTTGCTGACAGGCGGGGGATGTCAAAATTCACGCAAAAGTTCATCACTTTTGGCCTGGAATTGAGCTACAGGGTCTGTGGACTCAATTGATGATGAGGTTTTGATACCAACTGGGGTAGTTTTAGCTGTTGCCAAGAGGGTAAAACAACCCTTAAGATAAACCAATCATAGTAAAAACGGTTTTAAATGGTTTCTACACCTCTTACACACATTATGACGTGTTTTGAAGGCTCTAGGCCTGGTATTGCTATAGTAATGGCTGATTTAAGGGTCTAAAATCCCTAAAAATGGCTAAAAATGGCTTAGACCAGCCCTTTTTGGTCTAAACCAGGGTTCAATGATGCCATAATTGGCTTTTCTGTTGTCAGACTGTTTTTCACGACTGACAAGAGTAAATTTCACTTTTGGAGTAAGAAAATTGATGGCTATAAAAGAATGTATTCTTTGCCCCACTTTTCTCTTCATGTTAGAATCTTTTCCTTTTATTAATTAGTTTAAACACTGTTAAACCAATCAATCAAAGATTCCAACCACCATTTTTAAATCATTTTAGTCCTTTTAACCACGTGAAAAAATCATTATAATCATTTCTTGTAACTCTTATAGTCATTTTTACCCCTGAACCACCCCAAAAGTGAATTAAAGCATCTTTCATCACTGTAAGCTTTGTCACTTTATTTCCAAATTCACTCAGGTCACTTTTGGGCGTGTTTTCTCTTTAATATTATTTTTAAAGACTTTGTTCTTTGCTTAATTGCTTGCAGTTCTTTGCTCAATTAATTCAAATTGAAATTGCTCTTGAAGAAATTTCTTTTGTAGCCTTAAAATATCTCTTGTAGAGTATTTTTTGGATAAATTTTTATTGTTGGTAAAACAATAAATTTTTATAATATTATTGTTTTATACTAATAAAGTTATAAACAATAAAATTGGCGTGTTTTCTCTTAAAAATAATATTTCATACTATTTTTAACTGAATTTTACCTTATACAAATTTTGAGGACAGGAAAAGTACTTGATTTTTAATCAAAGTTTCATATCCACACCTTACATTTGGGGGCCCAGCCGTGATATTTTACCTGTGACATATTTTTTTACTCCTTTTAAATCTTCTTTTCTTATATTGAAGAATTTAAAAACATATAAAAAATACTTATAATCCAAAAAATCTATAAAAAATAATTTTTTTCATATTATAAGTGAGGCTTGTATTTTATTTCTTTTTTTGAAATATCCTTTTTTTACTTAATTAATTGGCTTTTTCATCAATTTTAGTGTCTGAAAACGTGGTAAGACAAGAAAACATTGAAACAGCCTCAACAGTCACCAGCATTGTTCCTGCAAGCACTATTAATTCAGACCATAATAGTACTGTGATTGTGACTCAAAATAATCAACCTGAGCCAATATCTTCTGAATCAATTAACTTGGACATAAGTAACACTCTTCAGAAAGCTAAGAATTTGGCCAATAGTAAGTGTTTTGACGTAAAAATACTATTTTAAGCCTTTTTAAACCATAATTATGCCTTCAACCAGGTCAGGCGCCAGCTACAACCCCTCAAGCAGCTCCCAAAAAGGTAATAGACGTGATTATGGCAGAGGCCAATCAGGTACAGAAGGAAAAGGGTCAGTTGATGACTTTCAAACAACTAAAATGGGTCATTCTGAAGCTGATAATACCATTTTACCCTCAAAAAGAGCTGACACCGCCACAACAAGCCTCTGTGGACATATACAAAGCCAGCCACAGCACATAAAACAATGCACTTCAATTCAAGGAGTACCAGATCCTTGCAGACCTGTGGAAGAATTGCATGAATTCTTACCTGACAGTAAGGAAATTCTTGGGCCATCCCAACACTTGCAAATTGCTCAATGGATGGCATCCATTGATGGAGAAGAAAAACATGATGCTTTTGACACTAGAATGGAGGAAAAACAACCCTCCACCACCCAAACCAGTGCCAAAAACAGCCCCAGTGGCCAGCAGCAGCAATTCCAACGTGAAAAAGCAGCCACAAACTCCAAACAAGATCAAAGGGAAGGCACCAGCCCCAAACCCTTACAGCCAGGGCTACAGAATCCCAAAGATTCAGCAGGATGCCATGGAAAATGTATTTCAGATGGCCAGAACCATGATGGAATTACAGAAGAAGGAGGAAGCCAGATTAAGATTCCAGAAATGATTTCTGACATATTTGATTCCATCCCAGAGTTGTATAATTCTATAAATAACGTGAAAAAACATCCTTCTGATAAAAATGAAACCATTTGTAACAACATTAAAACAAACAACCTGAGTCTGTGCCTAATTAATGAAACACTTATGTGTTTTGAAAAAGTTTTAAGGAAAATTAAAAATTCCAATAATGATAATTCTTCTAACAATAAAATAAATGAACAATCTGCCATTATTAAAGAATTAACAGATAAATATTCTAAATTCAATATTGATGACATAATTGAAACAAGAATTAAACAAGCCATAAATATTATCAAGACAGATAACAAGAAAGTCCTTGATGACATTTCAAATTCATTTACTGAAGTAAAGACATATACCATTGCCTTGAAAAAATGTTTTGATGCTTCACAAGAAGAAGTATCAAAATTATCAATGAAATTGAATCAAGTCACTGCTGATAATACAAGACAGACAGAGTTATGGCAAGAACTGACACATAAGGAAGACATGTATAAAATTGAAGTATTAAATTTAATACAAAGCTTCCAAAATTAATACAGAAATTCCCAAAGGTGTAGCAACAGTAAAATGAATGACATTGAACAAATACTGAACACCTTACCAAGAATGTCTACACCTCTAAATCAAAATGAGGGAACAAGAACTTCAAATCCACAAGTATTGGATCCTGATAATTCACAATTAAAAAATGAATTATCCACTTCTTTTCACAACTTGGAACCATCAATGGGCCAAGCACTCTTGAAAGAAGTTCCAAAACTTAAAGAATGGCCTCACTTCAGTGGTGAAGGAGAGTATGACCATATGGAATTCATTAGAGGTATTGACATGATCAAAGAGGATTTTGAATTACCATACAGATTGGTAACAGCCAGGTTTAACACCTTCTTTACCAGATCAGCTCACAGATGGTACATCAAAATAAGACAAGCACATGCACACCAGAGTTGGACTTGGTGGAAAACCCAAATCATCAACAAATGGTCAAATGATGCTTGGAGGTTTAAAGTTGAAACAGCCTTTGAATCTGCCAAATTTAATGCTGATAAAGACAAAGCTTTACAATGGTTTTGCCAACAAAAGGACAGACTAAACAGCATTATATCCTGACATGTCAGAATTTATGATCCATAGGAAAATTCTGAGACAATGTGGAGGTGACTTAGAGCATGCTGTCAAAAGCAGGACTACTGAACAATCTTCAGCAGAAGATATTATCAATATACTAGAAGAAGTAACCACCAGAACCAAAATTGGTTCTAGTAGGGTGAATCTCAAAACAAGGTTTAATACACCTTGGAAAGATTCTGTGGACAAAAACCCCAAAGAAAATTCTATTAATATTAAGTATCAATCCGCAGATACAGTCAGAAAGTGCCATATTTGCCAAAGCACCACCCATTTAGCCAATACATGTCCAAAAAGGGGGAAAATCAATGAAATTGACATTGAAAAGGAACCAGATGTTGAAAAAGAAGACATAACTGAAGACAATTCAGATGATAAGTCATCCATATTTTCTGAATCTTCAAAAGATATAGAAAATATCAATGCCACTTTTGACATCATGGAATCTTATTCCCACTTACCACAATTGAGCAATGGTGAAGTTGATTTATCAAAAGTTCAAGACGCACAACTTATGAAGACAAAACCAAACAGAGGAAAAGGTTATACAGCTGGTAACTCCTGTATAACAGAGGTGGTGATTGACAACAAGCCCACCAAACTTTTGCTTGACCCAGGAGCCTTCTTCTCTTGTGTTGGACAATCTTTCCTTAAGACTTGTGTACCAAATTTTGAAGACCAATTGTTACCAATTGAAGGTATAAAATTCAACAGTGCGAGTAATCCAATGAAAGCATTAGGAATATTTCAGACCAATGTCATATTCCCACACATGAATGGGAATTTAAGAATCACAGTTGAATTTGTTGTTATGGAAAATTGCTCTAGTACCCATTTTATATTGGGAAATGACTATTTAATCATGTATGGGATAGATTTACATAATAACAAAGACAGATACTTTACTATTGGAGACAATAAGCGCTAAAAATTTGCCTTTTTACCATTTAAAAGACAGATTACAGTAAATAAAGTATCACCAGTCAACTTAGAGTTAGAGAAATTCAAGTCTGAACAGTTCAATGAGGCTGAGATAAGCCCTCATCTGACTGATAAACAAGAAAATGAACTTTCTTCCCTTTTGTATGACCACAGAGGAGCATTTGCTACAGACAAAGAACCTCTGGGAGCAATTATTTGTCATGAAGTTGACATCATTCTTAACATTGAGAGACCTCATCCACCACTCTTAAGAAGACCTGCCTATCCAGAAAGTCCAAAATCAAGAGAAGCTCTAGAAATTCATATCAAAGAACTTCTGGACTTTGGTGTAATAAGAAAAGTAGGCCACAATTAGGAAGTAGAAATAAATACACCAGTCATAGTGGCATTGCATAATGGAAAATCCAGAATGGTTGGGGACTTTAGAGCTCTGAACACTTACACTGTCCCAGACAGATACCCAATACCAAAAATCCAAATTGCCCTTACTCAAATATCTCAAGCAGTGTATATAACCACTATGGATTCCCTTAAAGGATTCCATCAAAATGTGGTAACACCAAGAGCAAGTAAATACTTGAGAATTATTGTCCATTGTGGAGTGTATGAATACTTAAGGATGCCCTTTGGTATCAAAAATGCACCTTCATACTTCCAAAGAATGATGAATGAAATCTGCCCTGAAGAACTCTCAGAGGGGTGGTTAATCATTTACATTGATGACATTATTATCTGTGCAAAGACTTCGGAGGAGCACATGTAAAGATAATCAAGAGTTTTCACAAAAATCCAATCAGTGAACATGAAAATTTCCTTGAAGAAATGTCATTTTGGATTTAAAGAACTTAAAGCACCAGGACATGTTGTATCTGGTTTGTCCCTGGGAATTGACAAAAGCAAAGTTGCAGCAGTATTGTTAAAACCCATGCCTCAGAATGAGAAGGAAATTCAGTCATTCTTAGGTTTTGCAGGATATTACAGGCAACACATTAAAGATTTTGCATCCATAGCAAGACCACTTTATAAGTTGTGTGACAAAGACACAGTATTTGAAATGACTGTTGACAGAGTCAACGCTTTTGAGTCTCTAAGAGAAGCATTGACCACTGCTCCACTCTTACTGATGCCAGACTTTAAATTGCCTTTCAAACTGTATATTGATGCATCAGGGGATGGACTAGGTGCTGCACTTCACCAAGTTCAGATCATAAATGATAAACCTGTAGAAGGACCCATATGATTCATATCCAGGCAAATCAAACCAACTGAAGCCAGATATGGAGCAAGTCAGATGGAATGTCTATGCCTTGTCTGGGCCTTGGAGAAATTGAACTACTTCTTAGAGGGATGTTTTTTTGAAGTGATAACAGATTTTACAGCTGTCAAATCACTTTTAAACATGAAAACACCCAACAGACACATGCTCAGATGGCAAATAGCCATACAAGAATACAGAGGCAATATGACTATTGTTCATAAGGATGGGAATATTCATAAGAATGCAGATGGACTAAGCAGATGGCCATTACCAAATAATATTGATAATCCTGCTTATGTGCCAGAAGAAGCTTCACCACAAATTCCAATAGAAGGAATAAGTGTTACAGACTTGAACACCACCTTCTTTGAAGAAGTCAGAAGTAGCTACACTCAAGATACAAATTGGAGCATCTTATGCCAATTACTTAACAAAGACTGTAAAGACAATTCTCTAATACATGCCTTGGATGAAGTATGGAAAAAATCTTATGATGTAGGAAGATTTCACTGACTGGATGGTATAATTTACCACAGAACCAAACACACATGTGTCATTAAAGTTGTAGACAGGTCATTAATCAATCTTGTACTGAAAGAATGCCATGATAGTCCCTTTTCAGGACATCTTTCTGAAGACAGAACAAGAGAGAAAGTAAAGACATGCATATGGTGGCCAATGTGGCAGAAAGATGTTGCAGAGTATTGCAAAACCTGTGACAGATGCCAAAAGCCAAATAAATCCACTGGCAAAAGACTTGGAAATATGATGAAAATCCAAGAACCAAACAGACCTTGGGAAATTGTCCATATGGATTGGGTAACTGGCCTACCACCAGGAGGTGACAGAAGCTATAATGCTTGCCTAGTAATTGTGGACAGATTCAGTAAAACTCCAATCTTTTTACCATGTCACAAAGATGATACAGCCATGGATACAGCTCTTCTGATATGGAATAGAGTAGTGTCATGGACTGGGATATTTACAAATATCATCAGTGATAGAGATCCCAAATTCACTTCAGCACTATGGACAAAGCTTCACCAATTATTTGGCACTAAACTGTCTTTCTCTACAGCCTACCACCCACAAAATGATGGCCTGGCTGAAAGGATGATCCAAACCTTAGAGAACATGGTGAGAAGATTTGGTGCATATGGCCTTGAATTCAAAGATTTTGATGGATTTAACCATGATTGGTGTACTCTGTTTCCAGCACTGGAATTAGCATATAAAACATCAATCCATGCCAGTACCAATCAGACTCCTGATATTCTAGAAAAAGGATGGAACCCCAAGTTACCCCAAGATTCCTTGAGGAATGACTTAATTGAAATACATTCCACAGCTGCTAGCTTCAAAGGAATGCTAGACAAAGGTAGAAAGCATGCAGTAGGATGCATGGAGGACTCTTTTGCATATGCTAAAGATAAATGGGATAAATCACATGCAACTCCAGATTTCAAAGTGGGGGACCTAGTTCTTGTATCCACCACTAACTTCCATAACATCGAATGATGTAAAAAGTTGAAAGACTCCTTTGCAGGACCTTTTGTGATTAAGGCCCTCCATGGAGAAAATGCTGTTGAAGTAGAGTTATCTGAAGAACTTAGCAATAAGCACTCTACATTTCCAGTAAGCTTGATAAAGCCATATAGATCTAGTGATGCTGAGAAATTTCCCTTGAGGAATAAAATTCCCCAAGTTATACCTCCTATTGAGACATCTGGTACTAAGAGAATTACCAAAGTTCTTAAAGAAAGGAAATTAAGAACCAAGAAAGTAAGGGAATACCTTGTTAGGTACATGACCCAACTTGTGAAGATGAATGGTTAGAAGAAAAAGATATACCAGAAGCTACCAAACTCCTCAGGAGATTCAGACACACTAGAAACAGCAATATTACAAAGTAATATTCTTTTTTTAGGGGGAGGGAATGTGAGCCTTAGAGGTAATTTCATATACCCAAAAGACCACAAATACAAAAATAATGTATTAATATAAATAAAATAAATTTATTTATACTATTAAAATGAAAATTAAAATATAAATATAAAATTATATTAAAAATAAAAAATCAATTACAATTCAAAAATAAAAATACATTAAATTTTGGAATTATAAAATTACATTTATACTTGAAAAAAGTAAGTAAAAATGAAATTTTAACAAAATTGTTTAGAAATAAAACATTTTTGGAAAAAAGTTAAAGAAAAACTATTATAGCTTTTTATTCATTAAATAAACATATAAAAATTATTTCACCATTGGATTCCTCATAAAAAATTAGGTGGGGTCACCTCTGAGTGAAATTCTTGTAACTCAACTCTAAATAAGCTTAAATTAAGTTTTTAGTATTTTCAATACAAAAGTTGAAAATCCTCAAAACCTTGATTTAATTCACACCACATGTGGTGTTAACCATCAATTTTTGTGTTAAAATTGAGGTGTTGTGTTTAGTTTAGAAGTTATGAGGAATTGGAGTATTTTCAATTGAATTCAATTGAAATGTCAAAATGTGCGCGTGTATTACATAAGTGAACTTTGATTTACATATGAGGTATCAATTATTACTGTATTGTACTGTACAATTGAATTGAATTACATATGTAAATTATAAGTATAATACATGATGAGGAATTAAAGGAAAAATAAATTGGAAAGATTAAATTTGGGGGGGAAAAGGAACTCCAGCTCTAAGGGGGAGCTAGACCCCCAAAATCCTTGCTTACAGGCGGGGGATGTCAAAATTCACGCAAGAGTTCATCACTTTTGGCCTGGAATTTAGTTACAGGGTCTGTGGACTCAATTGATGATGAGGTTTTGATACCAACTGGGGTAGTTTTAGCTGTTGCCAAGAGGGTAAAACTACCCTTAAGATAAAACAATCATAGTAAAAACAGTTTTAACTGGTTTCTACGCCTCTGACACACATTCTGACGTGTTTTGAAGGCTCTAGGCCTGGTATTGCTATAGTAATGGCTGATTTAAGGGTCTAAAATGGCTAAAAATGGCTTAAACCAGCCCTTTTTGGTCTAAACCAGGGTTCAATGATGCCATAATTGGCTTTTCTGTTGTCAGACTGTTTTTCACGACTGACAAGAGTAAATTTTACTTTTGGAGTAAGAAAATTGATGGCTATAAAAGAATGTCTTCTTTGCCCCACTTTTCTCTTCATGTTAGAATCTTTTCCTTTTATTAATTAGTTTAAACACTGTTAAACCAATCAATAAAAGATTCCAACCACTATTTTTAAATCATTTTAATCCTTTTAACCACCTGAAAAAATCATTCTAATCATTTTTTATAACTCTTATAATCATTTATACCCCTGAACCACCCCAAGAGTGAATTAAAGCACCTTTCATCAATGTAAACTTTGTCACTTTGTTTCCAAATTCACTCTGGTCACTTTTGGGCGTGTTTTCTCTTTAATATTCTTTTTAAAGACTTTGTTCTTTAGTTAATTGCTTGCATTTCTTTGCTCAATTAATTCCAATTGAAATTGCTCTTGAAATAATTTCTTTTGTAGCCTTAAAATATCTCTTGTAGAGTATTTTTTGGATAAATTTTTATTGTTGGTAAAACAATAAATTTTTATAATATTATTGTTTTATACTAATAAAGTTATAAACAATAAAATTGGCGTGTTTTCTCTTAAAAATAATATTTCATACTATTTTTAACTGAATTTTACCTTATACAAATTTTGAGGACAGGAAAAGTACTTGATTTTTAATCAAAGTTTCATATCCACACCTTACATTTGGATTCTACACCAAAAATAACCTAGGGTACATCCATAAGGTGTTATACCCAAAAACACTTATTTCTTATGTTGTTGGAAGATTTAAGAATCTCAAAGTACTAATGTAACTTTTTTAACATTTTTAAAAAATTGTTGAATTTAAGCTTAAATAACCTTAAATTGAAAGCTGCATAAAGTTTACACAAACTTACCAAAATTCTAGTTAAAATTGAGGTGTTGTGTATATTTACCGAATTGGCTAATGATTTGCCATACAGAATGTAAATCCTGCGTGAGCTCAATTTAAAAGGGTTTAAGGCCATAGTATGGCTTTAAATAAATAAAAGGGCAAAATCCACACAGAAAGGTGGGACAAAGGAAAAAGACCAAATAGAGCTGGGGTACCCAGCTTTGTGTATCTGCAAGGATTCAATTAAGGTTGTCCACCTGTATTGGAGGATTTTCAACCTTATTTAAGCTTTAAGATTAGACTTTGATCCAACATTAAAGTTTAAACTGGTTTTATCCCAATTTAGACAGGAATTTCAAGCTGCCAAAGCGTAAATCCCAATATGCAGGCTTGAATTTAGGGGTTTAAGAACTGTCAAAGCTTAAATAAGCTTAAAAAGCTTAATTAAGCTTAAATATTTAAGTTTACAAGCATTAAAACCTTATCAAAAGTTAAGGTTTGGTGTGTATTGCTATTTTACGTGGAAAAATAGCAATAGCTTCAAAAATTCATTTAAAATCCAATCTTTATAGGATTTGCTTGAAACGTTTACACAGCTTAGAATTTGATATTATCTATATATAAATTAAATTTTAAGTATCTTTTATAAAGAAATCTCCTGGGTATTTAGCCTTGAAATTTACTCTTTTCATTAAAGCTCGAAGAAAATTATAATTTCTTTAAAAATTAATTAAAAACTGAGTTTAAGAGATTTCTGCTTGAAACTCTATTTTTAAGATTTTCATGTGATGAATTTTGATATAAATAAGTTTGTTTATATTAAAAACTTAAAATAATTAGTTTAAATGAGGGTTAAAGTTACATGGAGTTAAGAATAACACTGATAACTCTAAATTGTAATTCAAAATAAGCTACTTTAAGTTAAGAACTTTATTTTTAAGCATGGTTTTTCAGTTTTGACATGAGCACTCCCTCTATATTCATTATGAATCATGAGAGCTGCTCTGAAGACATAAAAAGAGTCTTTTCATTACTGTTTTTGTCCATCATTCAATATTAATCCAATCATATTAGAAATTTAAACAGGTAAAGTTTTATTAAATATAAAGTCTTATTATTAAAGTGATTCTTAAGTTGTTTTATTCTTTATTAATTAAAATTCAAGAATTGAAATCATAGAATTCATATTATTGTTGTAATCACCAATAATACATTTTATTATATAAAATTATCATCTTAAATATATCTTAAAAATCCACAGATTACTCTTAAAAACTGTTTAATCATAATTTTTATTATAAAAAGTTGTTTTATCTTTGAAAATATTGATTTTTGGCGTGTTTTTAACTTATAATTATTATTTAATATAATAACTGTTGTTGTTTGACTTGTTGTATTAAATAAATATTATAAATAAGTTTTCTCTAAAGTTCTACATCTTTTTTATCTAGTATTAGCTTTTTTATATAGAATTTTATTCTGTAAGAATTATTTCTGCACAGTGTGTGTTTTAATTCTTTTATAAATGATATTTATATTATTTATAAGTGGTTAATTTTCATATTTTCCACGTGTTATTGTCTCATTAAGAGCTTTACACTTCTTATTTTTATAGCTGTCAGTGACTATAACAGTAATAGAATAATTATGATTTATTATAATTATTTTTTTTATTATTATATTTTATAATAATAATAAAATTTATTTTTTTATATAATTATGCCTTAATAATTATATTTAATCTTGTGGTTATAATATCTCATTATATTATATATTTCTACTGAGGACAGTCATAGTACTCTTGATATTGCTACTATTATCAAGAGTTTCATAGACAAACCTTACAGAATCATATTCCCACTTGCCACAATTAAGCGATGTAAAATTAATTAGAATTAATTTTAGAACTTCTAGACCTTTGTGTAATAAGAAACGTTGGCCATAATGAAGAAGTAGAAATAACCACACCAGTAATAGTGGCATGGCATAATGGAAAATCCAGAATGGTTGGAGACTTTAGAGCTCTGAACACTTACACTGTTCCAGATAGGTACCCAATACCAAAAATCCAGATTTGCCTTACTCAAATATCTCAATCAGTGTATATAACCACTATGGATGCCCTTAAAGGATTCCATCAAAATGTGGTGACACCACCAGCAAGAAAATATTTGAGAATTATTGTTCATTGTGGAGTATATGAATATTTAAGAATTCCCTTTCAGAGGGATGGTTAATCATTTACATTGATGAAATTAATGGCTATTCCAAGACTTGGGAAGAGAACATGTACAGATTTTCCAGAGTTTTGACAAAAATTGAATCAGTAAACATGAAAATCTCCTTGAAGAAATGTCATTTTGGATTTAGAGAACTTAAAGCACTAGGACATGTTGTATCTGGTTGGTCCCTGGGAATTGACAAAAACAAAGTTGCAGCAGTATTGCTAAATCCCATGCCTCAGAATAAGAAGGAAATTCAGTCATTCTTAGGTTTTTCAGGATATGACAGGCAACACATTAAAGATTTTGCATCCATAGCAAGACCACTTTATAAATTGTGTGACAAAGACACAGTATTTGAAATGACTATTTACAGAGTCAAAGCTTTTGAGTCTCTAAGAGAAGCCTTGACCACTGCTCCACTCTTACTGAGGCCAGACTTTAAGTCGCCTTTTAAATTGTATATTGATGCATCAGGTGATGGGCTGGGTGCTGCACTTCACCAAGTTCAGATCATAAATGATAAACCTGTGGAAGGACCCATATGTTTCATACGCAGGCAAATCAAACCAACTGAATCTAGATATGGATCAAGTCAGATGGAATGTCTATGCCTTGTCTGGGCCTTGGAAAAATTGAACTAATTCTTAGAGGGATGTCTTTTTGAAGTGATAACAGATTTTACAACTGTCAAATCACTTTTTAACATGAAAGCACCTAACAGACATATGCTCAGATGGCAAATAGCCATACAAGAATACAGGGGCAATATGACTATTGTTCATAAAGATGGTAATGTTCACAAAAATGCAGATGGACTAAGCAGATGGCCATTACCAAATGGTATTGATAATGCTGCTTATGTACCAGAAGAAGCTTCACCACAGATCCCAATAGAAGGAATAAGCTTTACAGACTTGAATACCACCTTCTTTGAAGAGGTAAGAAACAGTTATACTCAAGATAAGAATTGTAGCATCTTATGCCAATTACTTAACAAAGACTGAAAAGACAACTCTCTAATACATTCCTTGATTAAAGTATGGAAGAAATCCTATGATGAAGGAAGATTTCACCTACTGGATGGTATAATTTACCACAGAACCAAGCACACATGTGTGATGACAGTTGTAGACAGGTCATTAATAAATCTTGTACTAAAAGAATGCCATGACAGCCCCTTTTCAGGACATATGTCTGAAGACAGAACAAGAGAAAAAGTAAAGACCTGCATATGGTGGCCAATGTGGCAGAAAGATGTTTCAGAGTATTGCAAAACCTGTGACAGATTCCAAAAGGCAAATAAATCCACTGGCAATAGACTTGTAAATATGATGAAAATCCAAGAACCCAGCAAACTGTGGGAAATTTTCCATATGGACTGGGTAACTGGCCTACCACCAGGAGGTGACAAAAGCTATAATGCTTGCCTCCTGATTGTAGACAGATTCAGTAAAAATACAATCTTTTTACCATGTCACAAGGATGATACAGCCATGGATACAGCTCTTCCAATATGGAATAGAGTAGTGTCATGGACTGGGATATTTACAAATATCATTAGTGACAGGGATCCCAAATTTACTTCAGCACTATAGACAAATCTTCACCAATTATTTGGCACTAAGCTGTCTTTCTCTATAGCCTACCACCCACAAACTGATGGTATAGCTGAAAGCATGATCCTGACCTTAGAGGACATGGTAAGAAGGTTTTGTGCATATGGCCTTTAATTCAAAGATTGTGATGGATTTACCCATGATTGGTGTACTCTGTTTCCAGCACTGGAATTAGCATATAAATCATCAATCCATGCCAGTACCAATCAAACTCCTGCTATTCTAGAAAAAGGATGGAACCCCAAGTTACCCCAAGATTCCTTGAGGAAAGATTTAATTGAAATACCTCTAACAGCTTCTAGCTTCAATGAAAGGCTAGAAAAAGCTAGAAATCATGCAGTAAGGTGCATGGAAGACTCTTTTGCATATGCTAAGGACAAATGGGATAAATCACATGCAACTCCAGATTTCAAAGTAGGGGATTTATTTCTTGTATCTACCACTAACTTCAATAACATCAAAGGATGTAAAAAGCTGAAATACTGCATTTCCGGACCTTTTGTTATTAAAGCCCTCCATGGGGTAAATGCTGTTGAAGTAGAGTTATCTGAAGAACTTAGCAATAAGCATCCTGCATTTCCAGTGAGCTTGATAAAGCCATATAAATCTAGTGATGCTGAAAGATTTCCCTTGAGGAATAAAGTTCCCCAAGTTATACCTCCTATTGAGTCATCTGGAAGTAAAAAAATTACCAAAGTTCTCTAAGAAAGAAAGTTGAGAACCAACAAAGTAAGGGAATACCTTGTTAGGTACAGTGACCCAACTTGTGAAGATGAATGGTTGCCAGAAAAAGACATACGTGAAGCTACTAAACTTCTCAGAAGGTTCAGGCACACTAGAAATAACAATATTACAACATACGATCCTTTTTTTAGGGGGAGGGAATGTGAGCCTTAGAGGTATTTTCATATACCCAAAAGACCACAAATGATAAATTAAGATACAAATATAAATAAAATAAATTTATCCATATTCTAAAAATGAAAATGGAAATATAAATACAAATTAATATTTAAAAATCAAAATTTAATTGTAATTTAAAAAGAAAGTTACAATAACATTTAAAATTATGAAATTACATTTTTACTTGTAAAAATTAAGTAAAAATGAATTTTTAATAAAAATTGTGAAATTTAAATATCTTTGGGAAAACATTATATAAAATATATTATAAATTTTTATCCAATGAATAAACATAAATGAATTATGATACCATTGGATTCCTCATAAAAAATAAAGTGGGGTCACCTCTGGATGAAATTTCTGTAGCTCAACTCTAAATAAGCTTAACTCAAGTTTTTGGTAATTTTTGTACAAAAGTATGAAAATCCTCAAACCCTTAATTCAATTCACATCAAATTTGGTGTTAACCATCAATTTTTGTGCTAAAATTGAGGTGTTATGTTTATTTTAGACATTATGAGGAACTGAAGTATTTTCAATTGAATTCAATTGAAATGTCAAAATGTGTGTGTGTATTACATAAGTGAACTTTAATTTACACATGAGGTACCAATCATTACAGATGTGTAATGAAAACTCAATTGAATTAAATGTGTAAATTATAATTGTATTACATGATGAGAAGTTAAATAAAAAATAAATTGGAAAGATTAATTCTGGGGGGGGAAAGACACTCTAGCTCTAAGGGGAAGCTAAACCCCCAAACTCCTTGCTGACTGGCCTGAGATGTCAGAATACATGCAAACGTTCATTACTTTTTGCCTGCAATTGATTCACTGAGTCTGTGACTCAATTGATGATGAGGTTTTGATACCAACCAGGGTAGTTTTAACTGCTGCCAAGAGGGTAAACCTACCCTTAAGTTAAAGCAATGTTAGTAAAAACAGTTTCAACTTGTTTCTACACCTCGTGCACACATTCTGACGTGTCTTGAAGGCTCTAGACCAGGTATTGCTATAGTAATGGCTGATTTAAAGGTCTAAAATGGCTTAAACAGCCCTTTTTTTATCTAAGCAAGTGTTCAATGATGCCATAATTGGCTTTTCTGTTGACAGACTGATTTCCACGACTGACAAGAGTAAATTTCACTTTTGGAGTAAGAAAATTGATGGCTATAAAAGAATGTCTTCTTTTCGCTACTTTTCTCTTCATGTTAGAATCTTTTCCTTTTAAAATTAGTTTAAACACTGTTAAACCAATCAATAAAAGATTCCAACAATCCTTTTTAAATCATTTTAAACCTTTTAACCACGTGAAAAAATCATTATAATCATTGTTTGTAACTCTTATAATCATTTTTACCCCTGAACCACCCCAAAAGTGAATTAAAGCATCTTTCATCACTGTTAACTTTGTCACTTTGTTTCCAAATTCAATCTGATCACTTTTGGGCATAGTTTCTCTTTGAATATCTTCTTAAAGAATTTGTTCTTTAATCAATTGCTTGCAGTTCTTTGCTCAATTAATTCCAATTGAAATTGCTCTTGAAGAAATTTCTTTTGTAGCCTTAAATATCTCTTGTAGAGTATTTTTGCATAAATCTTTATTGTTGGTAAAACAATATATTTTTATTATATTATTGTTTTATACTTATAAAGTTAAAAAAACAAAATAGGCCTGTTTTCCCTTTAAAAATACTATTTTCTTACTATTTCTTAAATAATTCTACCTTGTACAAATCTTGATGATAGGAAAAGCACTTGATATTCTATCAAAGTTTCATATCCATAACTTACAGTTAAATTGTCATTTTCAGGATAGAAGTAGGCAGGAAAGGAAAGATTGGACTGTGGAATATAAGAAAACTGGTCTTTGATACTTATTTTTGTTTTGATCCCCCTTATCAGGCATGGAAATCCACTTGTGCTTTGGATCCTGGCCAAAGATTTTATACCACACGATTCTGTCCAAATAAGAAGGTACTGAGTGTACCAAAGTGTTAATCAATCCATAAACCTCTCTATTGCTTTGAATTTCTTCATAAAGTTTACCTCTGAAATAAGCCCGTTGATCTTTAGTCTTGTAAGTGTAATGGGATACTGTTATGTAGCCACAATTCCCATCAACCTGAAAATTGATGGGCTTGAAGGTGTATTTCAGTATAAATTTGGGCATGTGAGCCTTGAGGATTATTTTACATACCCAAATAGGCCACAATTAATATAAAAGTAAATTCTGAACCATGCATAACCCATAATTCATGCATATATCCAAAATTCATCAATTTTGATTTAAGAAAAGAGGAATAATGTTTTTGTGAGTAAGCAAACTCATGGTTTTAAGGCCATATTTGGATTCTACACAGAAATTCACCTAGGGTAGCTACATAGAGTGAATAAGCTTCAATTAACTCTATGAGGTGGTAATCTGGAAAATACTTGAATATCTGATTATCAATACCATATAAAATAATTGTGGAAATTTTTGTTTTTCTCAATTGCACACCAAAATAATGGGAATGTGAGAAATCCCATGTTACATATACACTAATATTAGTGTTATTTTACATTATTCTTATATACATCTTTGGTACACTCATAGTGGATATCAGTCTTGAAGCTTGAACTACTATTTTTGATGTGAAAATAGCTAAGGGAGACAAAAGACATCAAAGAGAGCCAGGGTACCCAAATTCTGAGGTGTCTGAGTCCCAGATTGCTCTGAAGCTTGGATAATTGGCTTGTATTGGCCAATTATTATAGTAAAACCTTTTTGGAACTTCATTCCCAAGTTAAAGTCTCATTAAATCATTAGAACATTTCAAATAAGCTGCTATTTTCATGTGACAAGGAGGTAAAGAGAAACTTAGACTCCTTTAACCATGTCAATTCTTAATTATTTGCCATTGATAAACCCTAAAAGAGTAATTAGAACCCTTTTTCACTAGTATCCATTGATTTACTTCATAGAAACCTGCTATACTGTGCTCTTTGCAATTCTACATATAAATAAGGTAAAAACTCTAAAAATTCATTAAAAATACAATTCTTGATTAGTATTTTTGAAACTTTCAGGAAAGATTTAGAATGTTATTTTTTGTAAATAAACCAACAAGAATTACTGTTTCATAAGTAAAATTGATCTTTTTACTTACAGTCCATTTTTGATGACTCCATGTGAGACACTGAATCTTCAAAAATTCACAGAAAATACAACCTGTGATTAAATTTCCAATAAAATTTATATCTTTGATAAATTAATGTTCATTTTAAAACAAAATAATATTTACAGTTGTTTATTCTTTTATTCTTAACCATCAATGGGTTGGTAGTCACATAAAAGGCTTAATTAAGTAATTATGATAATCTTACATGAAAACAGAGGATGCAATCAATAATCCAAAAGAAAAATTGCTTTCTCACTCACTTTTTTCTAATTTTTCTCCATGGAAACATTCTTTGAGCTTTTTTTGACTTGAAAGAGGCCTCCTCTTGCTGTTTTTTCCAAATCATCTTATTATCCAGTTATACCTTTAATACCAACAAGTAAGTATTAGTTAGATCTCTTATTAAGTGTTTTAAATCTTTCAGAATAAATCAGAAAGAGGTTAAATCATAGCTATAAGCTATGATTTTCTGTAATACTTCTATAAGTCAATTTTGATCCTTTAAATCCCCAATTTATCCATCAAATCTCTCTACCAATTCTTTTAAATGTTTAATTGTAGTATTAGTAAGTGATTTTAATTAATCCTTGAATATTCTCTCTAGTATTTCTTTTCTCCAAGAATTACATTTATAATTATTCTTGAATAAGATCATGATATATTAAAATAATTTTATTATTTTAATAAAGAATTTTCATTATTTTAATAAAGCTGTTTTATTATTAAACACTTCTTGTAGTTGATTCTTGTACAAAATTACGGCTTACTGTGATAATCACTATTAGTGTATAAAAAGTAAAAGAACTAATTGCCTATTTAATTTTTGTTATAATAATCGTTTTTATTATACTTCATAAGAACATTCATAGTACTGTTTATTAATATTGATGTTACCACCAGTTTCATAGACATGTCTTACAGGGCAAGTATTCTGAGCCAGGTAACTAATAAAAATGGTTAAAAAGATCAATAAATATTAAGAGAAACAAGAACACTCTAAATAAAAATGAGTCAAAAACTCACAAAGACCTTGGCTCATTCATCACTTGTGTGATAATTTCTTTGGAAATTCTCATATGTTGAGTCAATTGCATCATATATCTTGAGATTTGTTTAAGGCTTGTAAGACTTTTTTTGTGAGATTCTGCTACTCTTGGCCAATCTTCTGGACCTTCTTAGGGTTACTCCTGATTTTCCATATTCATTCGATTCAGATTCTGAGGGTAGTGAAGCTTATGAAGCTATTGATTTGTATAATGATGTCTCAGAATCTTCAGAATCTTAAGATTATTTCACTTTCATAATATCAGAGGTTTCACTTGACTGTGATCTTTAAGTTGTTATGCTAGTCACTTTTGATGGGGGTCTTCCTCTTCTCTTGGATTGATTTTCAATTATTTAAAATCTGGAGGCATCTCATTTATTTTCATTTTTATTTTTTGCTCCATAAGGTCTTCCACAGATATTTTTGAATCCTAGTGGATATTCATAATATGATTGATCCTCTTGACTATTGGGAATTTTATCAAAAGGGAGTTTTCAAGTCAAAAAATATTGAAAATGCTGATGAATTGGGATGATTTTTGCCATTTGTCTTTGAAAAAGTCTTCCCCAATATCTTCAAAGATCCATTTGGCATCATTTTTTCTTTATTTCTAAGCAATTTTATCATCACCTTGATAGCCAGTCTGAGAATAGTATGACAAATAAAATCAGTTAATATGAAGAAAGAGCTAAGAAATCAAAAAGCAAAAAGTCCTCACAGGTAAATTCAAATTCCACTGAGGATAGGAGTCTGATATCTGGAGCCTTTGGTGCTTGGAAAATGCTTTTTGGGTGCTGTAATTGAAAGTTATTCCTTAATAACTATTGTATTTGTTGGTGAATTTTTATTGGGGGGAAATTTCGTTTTGAAATCTTCAAAGGCCATCTGAAGGGTATAATGAGGCACCTTGCCATTGAGAGCACAGATGTGTGGAGGGAAATTCTTGACATGGAAAATTATTTCTTGGAAGATTCTGTTTATTATTTCAATAAATATTTTATTGAAAGCCATGTGAAGGGCCTTAAAAACCTCCAGGAGAGTACCAGTGGGTTGTTGAAGCCACAGTTTAGCCATGGCATGGGCACCTTGAACGCTTGAGGTGGAGCCCACACCCAGGTGCTAATAGTAGTTGGTCCAGGATGGAATATAATACTCCTTTAGAGGAAGAAAGTTCTGTTCTAAATATTAAAACTATTCAGGATTTTGGACTTTCTTTTTAAGCTTCTTCCAATCATCTTTGAAAGAGTTTTCAGCTGATGAATACATAATCTGAGAAATGAATCCCAAATTCATTAATAAAAACAATAATAAGAATAAAAGTGAAAGATGAAATTATATTACTTCATCCCAAAGGCCCATGAAATTTTCCAAATCAGTGCCATGACAAATTTTCTTCATGCAATGGGCAGATACATCTTTATTGATCTTCCAAATGCATAAAATGACTTTTTAGTCTGGGAAGAGCTTCTTAAGAGAATTTTTCTTGGCCAAATCTGTGAGCCTTAGAGGTAATGTTGTATACCCAAAAGACCACAAATACAAAATTAACATATAAATCTAAATAAATTAAATTTATTTATATTATTAAAATAAAAATCAAAATATAAATATAAAATTATATTCAAGGTAAAAAGCTTAATTACAATTTAAAAATAAAATTACATTAAATTTTGGAATTATAAAATTACATTTATACTTGAAAAAATTAAGTAACAATGAAATTTTAACAAAATTGTGAAAAAATAAATAAATTTGGAAAAAAGTTAAATAAAAATTACTATAACTTTTTATCCAATACATAAACATATAAAAACTATTTCACAATTGGATTCCTCATAAAAAATCAGATGGGGTCACCTCTGAGTGAAATTCTTGTAACTCAACTCTAAATAAGCTTAAATTAAGTTTTTAGTATTTTCAATACAAAAGTTTAAAATCCTCAAAAAATTAATTTGATTCACACCACATGTGGTGTTAACCATCAATTGTTGTGTTAAAATTGAGGTGTTGTGTTTAGTTTAGAAGTTATGAGGAATTGAAGTATTTTCAATTGAATTCAATTGAAATTTCAAAATGTGCGCGTGTATTACATAAGTGAACTTTGATTTACATATGAGGTATCAATTATTACTGTATTGTACTTTACAATTCAATTGAATTACATGTGTAAATTATAAGTATAATACATGATGAGGAATTAGAGGAAAAATAAATTGGAAAGATTAAATTTGGGGGAAAAGGAACTCTAGCTCCAAGGGGGAGCTAGACCCTCAAACTCCTTGCTGACAGGCGTGGGATGTCAAAATTCACGCAAAAGTTCATCACTTTTGGCCTGGAATTGAGCTACAGGGTCTGTGGACTCAATTGATTATGAGGTTTTGATAACAACTGGGGTAGTTTTAGCTGTTGCCAAGAGGGTAAAACTACCCTTAAGATAAAACAATCATAGTAAAAACAGTTTTAACTGGTTTCTAAGCCTCTTACACACATTCTGACATGTTTTGAAGGCTCTAGGCCAGGTATTGCTATAGTAATGGCTGATCTAAGGGTCTAAAATGGCTAAAAATGGCTTAAACCAGCCCTTTTTGGTCTAAACCAGGGTTCAATGATGCCATAATTGGCTTTTCTGTGGTCAGACTGTTTTTCACGACTGACAAGAGTAAATTTTACTTTTGGAGTAAGAGAATTGATGACTATAAAAGAATGTCTTCTTTGCCCATTTTTCTCTTCATGTTAGAATCTTTTCCTTTTATTAATTAGTTTAAACACTGTTAAACCAATCAATATAATATTTTAACCACCATTTTTAAATCATTTTAATCCTTTTAACCACGTGAAAAAATCATTATAATCATTTTTTGTAACTCTTATAATCATTTTTACCCCTGAACCACCCCAAAAGTGAATTAAAGCATCTTTCATCACTGTAAACTTTGTTTCCAAATTCACTCTGGTCACTTTTGGGCATTTTTTCTCTTTGATATTCCTTTTAAAGACTCTGTTTTGTAATTAATTGCTTACAGTTCATTGCTCAATTAATTCCAATTGAAATTGCTCTTGAAGAAATTTCTTTTGTAGCCTTAAAATATCTCTTGTAGAGTATTTTTTGGATAAGTTTTTATTGTTGGTAAAACAATAAATCTTTATAATATTGTTTTTTTATACTAATAGAGTTATAAACAATAAATTCGGCGTGTTTTCTCTTAAAAATAATATTTCTTACTATTTTTAATTGATTTTCTACCTCATACAAATTTTGAGGACAGGAAAAGTACTTGATTTTTAATCAAATTTTCATATCACCGGGGCGAATCTTGTGTCAATCGTCGGCGATTGACTTCACGTCAAGCAAACGTCAAGCAGGATAAAAGTCGAGCTCACGTCAAGCGAAAATCAAGCGAACGTCGAGCACACGTCACACTCTGGTCTTACACCAAATCCTGTGACATCCAATAATATTGGTTCCCCTGTGCCTTTAACTCAGATTCCTCACCGCCTGATCATCCCACAACCGTCCGATGATTGGTAAAAATTACACCAGACCCGCCTGTTTGCACACACACACATCAAAGATGTCCTTCAGCCAGTCTTGATGTAGGGGGGGGGTTTGACTTCACCAGGTCATCCATGAAGTGTGCGTGTGCATGCGTGGGGGCGGGTGCGTTTGCGTGTGCATTGGCGTGTGCGGGTGGGTTTGCGTGTGCATTGGCGTGTGCGGGTGGGTGTGCGTGTGCGGCTGCGTGGGCGTGTGCATTGGCGCGTGCCGGTGGGTGTGCGTGTGCATTGGCGCGTGCGGGTGCACATGCGGGTGTGGGTACGCAAAAGCCGATTCCGCTTCCAACATGATGATGGCGCAGTTAGAAATTTTGGATGCTGTGAAAGGTGAGTGTGTGGGTCATTTGATCATTGGACTTGGCTTATTCACACTGTACCCAATGTCAAAATAGTAACTTCTTTGTGGCAATGTGAAATAATGGGCTTTGCTTGTCACAATGGCATGTCTCTGTCACTAAATTTTGAGGCAATTATTTCACTAGCAAAATTGCTAATGAATCTGAGAGATTTGCATTTTAGTAGACTAAATATCATGAAATAACGGCTTTATCATTACAAGCAGTCCACATGACAGAGCTTTGTTATCATACAATCCACAGTTACCTTCTATTTCTTCTTCAGATATAATCAAGTGTCCATCATCAAAACCAACAGCTTTATAAATATTCAGATGCGGCCAATCTGGTAGGAAATTCACATCAATCTTCAAAGGTTTTAAAATCAGAAAGTTATTGTTCAGTATGCTAGATGGCTCAGAGACTTTGAAAATGCTATCAATAATACCAAATTGTTGTGAGTTGCCCCTCAGAAAACATATCACACTGTTGCTGATATTTTTGGATTCAGTTGAAAATATATTGTTCCCAATATTAATGTTTGAAACTGGAAAATACCAAGGTGAGACAATCCTTGAAGTGGGAGGACTTGTGGATTGCACGGTAGTGTCTAAGCTGATCCAATCAACTATTTCCCTTGTTGCATGAAAAGTCTGTAAGTACTCAACCAGGCAATCATAATTTTGTTGGTCATGGCGGGATGGCTTGTTATATTTATGGTGATTGAACACGGCAGGTGGCTGTGATTCGAAAAGCTGTTTTATTTCACATGGCACAGATGGGGATTTCAGGAGAACGGAAAGGTTGGAACATCGACAGATATGTTGAAGTAAGGTTTTATCTATATCATCTATTCAGAGTTGCAAAAAGTTAGTCTTATTCAGTTCAGGTGTTTAATCAATGTGAATATATTGATCTTATTAATTGACTTACATATCTTGTTATTTGTTGGCATCTTTGCAAATACTCCAATCAAGCGCTCATAACCCCATGTGGCTGAGGCTTGTGCTGGGCCCCAACGTTGGAAGAGTTCGGGAATATGATCAGCAAAATGATGATTTGGTTTACTTTTCTGTTTTGGGAACAGGTGTTGATTGGAAAGGCGGAATTTTTTCCAATGTTCAGCAAATGCAGTTGCATCATCTATTGAAACAGTCCAGCTTGTGGCAATGTTGATAGCACTAATCAAATGGAATGTATTCTTGGCTAGTTCATTTGCAAGTTCTTCTGACTGACCCATTTTTCTTTGAGTGTTGGCAGATTGGTGTGCATCTAATGACATCTGTTGACTGAGCATTAGAAATGGAATATAGACCTTATATAAGAGAGCCCATTCAGCGGCTTTTAAGCTACCATGAGAGGGGGAACCCATTTTGCGGGGAACTCTTGTCCATGATGAGGGAATTATGGTCTCAGATATGATTTGTCGGAGATGCTCAAGAGCCTCACCCTTGATCTGGTGATCACTCAGTGCAGTGATATCCAATTCAGAGGGTATTTCAGAAGTGGGGATGTAATCGGCATCAAATGAAGGAATCTCCGCAGAACCACTAGATGGATGTTCTGTGTTAGGGGTGGGCATTGGGAAGTAGTTTTTTCGGGTGGAAGTAGTGGGGAGTGGCTCATTTATTATTTTTGCTGCGTCTCTTCTCAGGGAGCGGGCCTCTCTCAATGTGATTTTATCAAGAGAGCTGTTGGAGGTCATGGAATCTGAGTCTGAACTGTTGGTGTCATTGGATTTCCTGCGGGACCTGAAGTAAATTTTTGATTTCGCCTCTGGAATGCACAATTTGAAAGTTGCATGATCCTTCAAAATTCCAAGTATTAAATTATGCATTATGTCAAGATTAACCATTCTGGTTGCATCCCAATACGGAAGGTCTTCCAAAATTGAATATCGCACTCCATACTCAGAGAAAATTGCTTGTCTTTTTTGTGGGGTTGCCCGAAGCCATTTGGCAATGGTTGATTTATGACTTTGGTATGAGCGCGTGTAGTGAAATTGAGGACCAATTTCTTCAATTTGAGCTTTGTGAATGGTGCAAAAATTACAAAAGTGGTTTCCTGAATGGGAAATAAATCCAGTAAGCTTGCGCATGGCAACCACATCCGCAATGGCTGTGAGGATGGCAACACGGATAAAGGATCCTGATGGACCTGTTGAGGTGGGTGCAAAATGGTAACCTTGCCATAGCTCTTTGAGCTCGTTGATGAGTGGCATTAATAGATAATTCAATTGAAGCGCAGTTGGCTCCTTCGGACCAGGGATGATTCCTGCAACATAGACATTCTCGGGCTTCAATCTTTCACTTGGGGGGAGATTAAGACAAATAAGCATGATAGGTCCAATGCTAGCCAACCGGGTTGACTTTCCATGTGCATTAAACCAGTCCACATATATGGAGAAGGCCAATGCACCAGGAATGGACATGAATGGGGGGTCATGGATATTTCTAGTGCCAGTGAAGCGTCTCCAGACCAATCCATCCCAGACGTCACGTTTTGGGGAATCTTCGGGAGTTTGGGATTGTTGATGTTGATGCAGAATGTCCATAATTCCAGCCCGCTGGAGGAATCTGGCAAGCCAATTTTTGAATGGTTGATAAATGAAATGTTTTGTTGGTATAAATTTTTGCTTCATGTTGGTTGTGTTTTGGGTTTGGGGTTCAGATGAATAGATGAATTTGCCTAATGATTGTGTGCAAGGGGGATCATGATCATTTGGGTCATTATGGCGTTGACAGTGGGGTTGGTCAGTTGTGACTGATTCAGTAAGGCGATTAAGAGAGAAACATTGAGGACAACATATATAGTTTTGAATCACTGGCTCCAATTGGAGATGTTCAAATATGGTACTCAGATCTTGAGGTATATGGAATGCAGGAGCGGGGGGACCAGCTGAGCTTGAGATACTGGACTTGATCAGCAGGTTCAGGGCGGGGTTGAGTATGCGTGAAGCCCTGCGGGGTAAATTATACCTTAATGATAGAATGGCAGATATTATCATTCCTAGGTCTTGTGGGGGAAGGGTTTGACTGCCACTATATGGTTTCTGTGCAGTTGAATTGAGACCCGCAGGAGTTGAGAAAGTGCTTTGGGTCAAACGTGAATAATCAGCTGGGAAGATTTGATCCAATAGAATTTGTGGGCACCCAGATCCTGATGCAGAAGTAGGGATGTTTGGAAGGGATTTGGGTGCAATGGTTGATTTGAGCTTTTTAATGTGCTGTTTATATTGGAAAGGTGTGAAGGCAACTCCTTGCCTATCACCCTCAGGGGAAGAATGTGTTTGAGTTGAGCAGTGTTGACACATGCATATACGCATTGAGGAATATGGCCGGGTTGTCATTGTTGCAGGAATTGGGAGTACGGTTGGTTTGTGTATAAATATCTATGGTTGATGTGAAAGTGTTTAGGAGTGTTATTAATTGGAAATAAAATTCAGTGATTATTTATGAAGCGGGAGATGATTTGAGCCAGCTGAGGATTTTATCCCATTTGTAATGGAGCATGAGCTGCAGTGGATAAAGTTTAACATGTCTCATCTGGATGGCAGAATTGGTTAGGCGTTTAATTGGGTAAAATGCCATGCTGCTCAATGCTCATACATATTCTAGTTTATTTACACATTGTGATAGTGCGGGTTTGACCATTGAGGGGGTTCCATTAGTGAAGTGTTACCATTGAATTGAGGGGATTAACATTTAATCCATGTACGCTGGCACGCCATCGTACATGGTTTAAACCTTATTACAGACATAACTATATAACTCTATTACATAAGGGGTTGGAGTGCAGCTAAAGTCTTGGTATTTGGTTTGAGTACGGCGGGCTTTGAATCAGTTGGAATGTGATTTGGATTGTCTTGCCTTTCGTGAAAAGGTGATGTCTCTTTTGTGGGTAAATCCTTCATGAATATACCCCTTTACAGATGTACAATGTTGGGGAATTTCAATGCATATATTGGCAGTTTGGATAATTCACAAAATGTGACAATGGGGAGGCGGAAATGTTACCAAATATGATTACCTATGGATGATGGGTCCCCTTTCAGATCAAGGAAATATCACATTATATGCTGGTAGGCCGTGCAGGGTGGTTTCCGACAAAAGCGGAGGAGCTCAAGAGGAGGCAGGGAGGATTCTCCTCAAAAGAGTCTTATCCGACTTCCACACAACACTTAGTTCCAACTATTCATAGAATTTCTCTATTCTAAATTTGAAAAGATTTCATCTCATATCACTCTATTTTATCATAATACTGAGGTGTTTTATCTAGTTAAAAATATTACTGTACTTTTTCGGCCCTTATGTCATCTTTCAAGTCACATAAATCCCGTTCAGGTTCTGTTCATGACTCAAATAGTGAATCTAGCATAGAATATGTTCAAACACAGTCACCATTGAGTCCCAACATTCCTCTCACAACCCCTATCGCATCCTCAATGAATGTATCAGGTCTTAACATTGATGTGGGCAATCCAAAGGCTCCAACTTCAAGCACTTGGTCAATCCCAAATATTTCCGTCACTCCAATTCCCCCGAATCCCACTAATACACAAATTCATGTGTCTCAGGGGCCAGAAGGCACACCTCAAATCTCCTCACACGCTAATCCCCAATCAAAATTTCCACGTGAGTTCCTCCTTAATCCCGGTCGGAGTCCAGTCGCATCCCAGGATCCCTTTGGCCAAAGTAAACAGCCAACCCTCAATATTCCATCAGTATCGCAGGTTCATGTGGGTGATGAAAGGCGCGTGGATGGGGGGCGACGAAAAAGACCTTTGGAAAATGTAACTTGGAGCGGTCTGTCGGAGGGAAATCCAGTATTGACGCTTCATCAAAGTAAGTCATTTGAATTTTGGAGTAGAAACTTATTCATGATTTGATATGTTTGTTTCATGGGTTAGATATGGCACCTAAAGGCAAGTCAGTCCGATCTCAGGAGCCAATTGAAGATCGTGAGGATGACCAGTCTTCATTAATGTTTTAATGTGTTAACTGATGATTTGCATAGCAGGGGATGAACTTTATGCGTCTTCACCTCTGGTCCATAAAGAGAAAGTCAGTGGACGTCATCATCCATATGCCTCCAAACCAAGAACGGGTCATGCCAGTACATCAAGAGAAACAATGGTGGATGATGAGGATGAGAACATGTCTCCGACTCAAAGTGAAAGAAATGATGAACCAAGGAGGGACAATTTCACAGCGCATGAGCAAGGCACTCAATCAAATAGTGAGTTCACCCATCCTCAGCTGGGCCTCGCCCAGAGTATGCTTGAACAATCCGAGGTCAGACAGCAAAGGAACCAGGCCCGCAAAGCTCACAATGTGGCGAAACGTGCAAGCCAGAAGGAGCAACAAAAATGGCTGAAGGCAGAACTTCCAGAGAATGTCCATGGAATGAGATCAGCAGTACACGCACATTGCCTGTTCCTACTCAAAGTTAGGGATAAGGATTTTTCCTCACTACCAACACCACCCAGCACAGAAGAGCGTGAAATTGCAATTCAAGTGGCTGGTCATCTCGGTTATGTCCCCAAGGATGTGTTCAATGAGCCATCAACACAGGTTCAGTCTCAGGGTTTCCAAAGCTACTGCGAAAATGAGCTCCACAAGCTAGGACTAAAGCGATTCACTTGGGACTGGGAGAGCTCATGGCAACATCCGTTCAACGAGCTGATGTCTATGGTGTTTTACCGTACATTCCGTCTCGCACTTGTCAGCACTGAGTATCATCACTACTGTTGGAACAAGGATCATAACAACTATGGGGTCGTGGCGGCTTTAATGGAGCGATATTTCACTTATTTGAAAAGAGAATGGAAGTCTATTCAAAAGGATGCCGAGTATTTGGTAAAAAAGAAAGAGAATCAAAAGCTCGCAAAGATTCGTCAAAGAGTTAGTTACTGTATCTCTTCTTCATTGTGGACCAAGTCTGATGATGATCTACTTGATTATGTGCAGACCTGTGAGCGCCGTCGTGAATGGTGTGATACGGCTAAATTTCCCATCCTAGCATCACAATTCAATGACCCTCGAGTATGCTCAGATACTGAGGAGGTACTGGAAAATGGCCGTCAAGTTTACCGCAAAGTGGGATTACGCTGGCGCTCCCAGTTATTTAATGATTTGGTATTGAAAATGGATAGAGACATAGAGTTTTGTAATCGGATTAAAAAAAAGGGTAAAAAAACTATTGATAGATTGCCAGAATTACGATCGACAGATGATGGTGATATTCTGGAAGGCCTATCATTTCAGGTATTTGATCAAGATTGGCTCAAAGGCTGTAGTAAGATGCAGACTAGAGCCCTCAAGATACTTGACATGCCAGTTATTAGGCCTAATGGTGATGCTCTGCAATAACTTAGTAATTGGTCACGGTATAGCACTGTGACAAATTAAAATTTTGTGAATTATTTGTGCAGGTGTAATAAAATCTGATTATTATCTCTTAAGGATGCAACAACTTGCTAAATATGTTAGAATATAGACAATATGAATTGAAATGTATCACCGTCTCCCTTGCAATAATACTCTATTGCTCATTTTCATTGAGGAAATATTGAAGAAGTTCGATCCAGCTCATGGTGTTCATAATTGTGGACCTGTGCCAGAGTCAACAGGAGTTATCAACTTTGTCAATCACAAATTATATAATATCAGTAAGGCTCACGCAGTTAATGATTTTTTCTTTTCTTGGACCTATTGGTAATTGGAATATGGCATTCCCATAAGGAATGATTTCAGAATAGTAATACAATCAAGTGAAAGATGAGCTTGAAAGGTACCTTCCACATGTTGACCTCAACTGAATGAGGAGTGATATAGTGGATGACCTGTACAGGTCGTTGTTGGCCAATACGATGTAGACGATCAACAGCCTGAGCCTCAATGGCTGGGTTCCAATTGGGCTCCTGGAAATGTGGATGTCAGGGTCCGAAAATCAGGGGAGAATTTTGGGGGGCCCCTCACCATTAAATAGACTACATTAGCACAAGTTATATTGAGGCCAGTTCCAGCCGCGGCAATGGATGCAATGAGTACTTCACATTCAGGATTATTGAAGAAATTCTCAAGCGCCTTGTCCTGCGCTCGTGGTGTAATTGTTCCATCAATTCGTGCTGAAAGGATAGAGTGATGGGCAAGAGCAATACCAATTCTACAATATAAAAAAGTCAGATGGAGTCAATTGGTAATGGATGCATATTAGAATTAACGCACAAATCTAGAAATTGGGTCCATTGGGTATAAACCACCGATTTCGTTGGACCACACCTTGTTTGTTTGTTCTTCATTAAGCTTTGTAGGAGGTGTGCAATTTTACTACTCATCATGTATGTTTCCACATCCACAATAGTTCGTGTGATTCTTGGGGAGTTATCCTGAGTGCTCCTGCCCTCGGGGTCTTCCAGCTCCGCCTCCGCAATTGTGTTAAGCATGATGTGATGGTTACAACATATTCGCAGCTTATTAATATTTCTGAAAAACTCTCCTGGTCCTTTGCTTTTGGATGATAGTAATTCTTCATATAATGTGGAATATTCTTGCTGCATGGTCGGGTTGAGTGGGAGCAGCTCATAATGATGGCTAATAGTGGGGAGAGATTCGAGATGTGTGGTTTTGGTGCGGCGCAAACTTAAATGCCGCAATGCCAAATGCAAAATATCATTGCAACCTTTTGAAAGACTACTCAGGATGAATGGTGACCAGTTATCTTGATCGGCGCTCTGGGGTTGAGTGATGAAGGATATTATGCCCAAAAGGTCATAAATGGTGTTGTGAATAGGTGTGCCCGTTAAACATATTCGACGGGATGAAAGGAGGCTATTAATGGCATGGTGAGTGGCAGTGTATTGAGAGCGAATATAGCTATAAGAGGGGGCAAGGGTTATTGGATATAAAAGGTAATTTGAATCATTTAAGCTCAGCCACTCACTGTGCTTCATCCAAGATTATACGATGCCAATTGATTTGAAAAATGAATGATGTAGAGGGATTGGTTTGCTTAAATTCTTGGGTGATAGTATTGTAAGAAGTGATGATGATATCATATTTTAAGATGTCGGCTTGGGATAATGAGTGACGAGTGGGACCATGGTAGATTTTGGCATGCAGTGCTCCAGCCTGAGCATGCTTGGATATTTCTGATTGCCAGTTGGTAATTAAGCGAGGGGGGCAGATGATCATGGTGGGCGTGGAGCGATGGGGGTTTGCAATCATCCGCTCCTTGGAGGTACCAATTAGAGCAATGGCCTGAATGGTTTTACCTAATCCCATATCATCCGCAAGCAGTCCTCCAAGAGGGGTATTGGTCGAAAGGGATTCAAATGAGCTAACGACCTTGTTTGTAATGATGTGCCTGGCATTAAAAGTGGATCCTGGGGGTGAGGTTGCCCAAAGGTTACGGGCTGATTGGCCATTGGGGATTTCTCAATCCCAGAGAAAAGCTAGTCCGGTCTTTTGATGAGGGAGGAGGGGGGTTTGAATAATGGCATGGGGCGGGGTCATCATGGGGAGGTCTGATCCACTGGGTAATTGTATCAGTTTTTGCTTGGAAATCAATGATGAAACAGCAGGATATGAAGCAGGCGTCGAGTTTGAAGCGGGAAATGTCGGAGTAAAGAGTTGACATTGACAATGAGTAGTACAGTCATATTCTTTGGGCATTTTAAGCTTGAAATCTTGTGTTCGAAAGCTTTCCATTATGAATAGAACGTTTGGATACCATGTGAAGAACATCAATGCTAGATTGGGTTTCTGAGATGAGGAGGGATCATTGGCATCAGTCATAAATACTCCCTCAACGAATAATATTTGAGTAGGATTGGATTGGCAATTTTCAATCCATGCCCCACCAGGACCATAGTGCATGAACGTTTTGGGTGCCCCAAGGAATGGTATCAACGTTTGGGAAAGGGTTCCCGGGAGAGAGCCAATAGCATGCTGGTGATTGGGGAGATATACAAATATGTTGTGTTGATTGTGCCATAGGATAATCCAAAAAGCTAAGTGGGAATTCTCAGGATTTAAGGCTATATCACTATTTATTTGAATACGAATATTAATCATCCCAATGCAAAGTGGTTGTGAAGGGGTTGACATGATGGCTATTTTGAACTATTTGGGGACAGTTGGAAATTATATGATCGGGAGGGGGTAGCTAAACGGAATGAAGACAAACAAGCGCAGGTGGGGAACTTATATGAGAGGCAGCAATGGGGTCAAGGGGGGATGGCCTGTGGTTACGTGCATGGTCTTGATGGGGGTGGGCCTCTTGGGCTCATAATTTTCATATCCGATTTGGGGCATATATCAAGGCAAGGTGGCCAAAATGTGGGTGCACCATTTGACTGCTGGATCTGCAGCGAGTTACGAAACCTTTGGTGGAACAAGGCTGACATTAGCACATCCGAAATTGGGTGGGTTGTAGCAGCTTATTGTGGAGGGCATATTAGAGGCATGCAGTCATGTTCGCAGGTGTGACAGCGAACAATGAGCGTATCCTCCCCAGGTTAATTGTTCACAGGGACCTACTGGGCAATGTTGGCAGTTTCAAAGGGCAATCTCACTGTGGGGATGTTTGTGTGTGGGCGGGTGAGATATGCTCGGTGGCATGCCACCGAACATGACTTTGGTTTGGCCTGAAGTTTTTTGCTGACTGATGCATACTGGGCTTTCAGGGGGGAATGTCTGGGATGATCAAAGGGGGCGCCAGCCGTGAGCCGTGATCCACATATACATTCACCCCTATGGCGTTTGAGGCGAGTACTAATCCACCGAGATTGGCATTGGCCTCTTTGCCTCACGCGCGTACAGAACTCCGGAGAAAGAGGCCACACGCCCGAGGAATTTTTTGGCTGCAAGCCAGGTGCCACAACTTGCGCGGGGCGTGTGAGAACGTGAAGAAAATGACCCGCGGTGGGAGATACCCACGCGAACATGACCAGCCTCAGCAATCATAGGCTGGGATTGTTATTCTAATGTGGATGAGGCTGAAGCGAATCCACACTGATTGGCCTCAGGTTTCCACGCGCAAGCGGGTGAGCGTCTGCAGTCAAGCTGACAACCCGACCAAGAAAATAGGCAGCTGGAAGACTGGCAGTAAAATGTCTTCCAGGCGTGTGAAAGTTGCCTGTGTATGACCCATCGGGGGTGCGTATGAAAGCGTGTGGCTGCCCGACAATGAACAAGCGGGCCAGTCATTGTTTGCCCCAACAATGGCACCGGAGTGAATCAACTCTTTGTGTTAGACCCAAATATTAAGTCATCCCATTAAGACCCACTTACATTAATTTGGATTACATGCGCATCTGTGCCGTAGTTAGGCAGAGCTGTCCAACAAGGTGCTTCAAAGGGATGCAGGTGAGAGATATGACTCGATGGCTTGACGTTATTGCATGTTACATTGTTGAACAGCTTTTTGCTCTGCCCCGCAGTACATTTACAAAGGTGTACTGCGTACTACAGTGTCGACTGTACTGTACAGATCAGGAAGGTGTAATACTACTTGAGCCTGCATCCATCTAGCAAATGTGCATGCACCTTCCGATCGTTTGCATTTACGTAGCTCATGTGCCACATGCTCAGCATTGCGTTTCACCCGATTTGCACACGCAAGCTGAGCATGTCATGGTCAAAAGCACCGTGAGAAAGTGCTCAGTAAAGCCATGGAATGAAATTTTTTGCAATAGTTCATTGGAAGGCTCAGTTTGGAGCACTTCACCAAAGCGTGTGAAATGCTGCACCTGGCTGAAATGTCATCCGATGCTGTGCCAAATGCTCAGAGTGCGCGCATACAAAAACGACTGAGCAATGGCTCAGCATGGTGCATTTGATATTGTTATATCTATAGTTCAATCACTGTGCAATTCCAATGTTCAGCCACTGAGCATTTCAATTATGACCCGAAAGCAAACCTGAGCAATGGGTCGAGGCAAGCTCACGCTGTATTCACTTGTCTTGCAGCCCCCCCCTTTGTTCACATACTATTACCAGGCCATATGGCCGGTAATCTCGCCGCGGTCACTTGTGACCAAATGCACCGGGTGCTTTTCTGCATGGGTCACTTGTGGATTGCACCCACAATGCACATTCAACATGGGCCTCACGACCACCCTCCTGGGTGATCGGGTGGCTATTTAAGGAAACAAAGGGGATTTGACTCAGCTTGACAATTCAATAAATTGCAATACTCAGCGGTGCATTTGATATTGTTATATCAATTGTTCAATTACTGTGCAATTAAAATGTTCAGCCACTGAGCATTTCAATTATGACCCGAAAGCAAACCTGAGCAATGGGTCGAGGCAAGCTCACGCTGTATTCACTTGTCTTACAGCCCCCCCCTTTGTTCAAAGACTATCACCAGGCCATAAGGCCGGTGATCTTGCTGCGGTCACTTGTGCATTGCACCCACAATGCACAATCAATAAGGGCCTCACGACCACCCTCCTGGGTGATCGGGTGGCAATTTAAGGAAACAAAGGGGATTTGACTCAGCATGACAATTCAATAAATTGCAATACTCAGCTTGACAATTCAATAAATTGCAATACTCAGCTTGACAATTCAATAAATTGAAATACTCAGCCAGACCCCCATTGTTCTTCTGCCTCACGCGAGCATTTCACTTCTCAGTTGCAGCATTCGCTGAGACTCAGCTTCAATTTTGCCCACACGCCTTGAAGCTGAGACTTTTGCGGGTGCTGCAACTGCTGAGATCGTCTCAGCTTCACCTTGGTATAAAAGACCATCTTCACACGACACGCACTTCACTTTCTTTCTCACCCGCTCCACTTCGCTCAACCTCACCCGCGTTTGTCCTTCTTGTGCGTATTCCCCCTTGTCTTCCTGCCTTTCCAGTCTTTTCTTTCGCACTCGACTAACCCCACTCCCCTTCCTGCTCGCTTTTTGTTTTTCCTGCTAATACTTTCAGAACCCCACTTCTATCTACTTTGTACGTTTTCTCCAATTAAACTTTCGTCAACATTATGTACCGATATTAATATTTTTCTTTCTTCACGACTTCCTTCCAGACTTTTAAAAACTTCCGACTAGAGCGTTTTTATATTGATTCCGTTTTAAATTTATATAAATCATCGTATGTCTTCCTTTTCTTTCTTGATTGCTTACTTTCTATTCAGTTACTAACCTGTTTTGTTTTGTTTTTAGATGTCGTGCACGTTATGCACCAAGCGGGGTATCCCCTGCATTCGCTCCTTGACGACGAACGACGCTTGTGATGCTTGCCGACAAGCACACAAGAAATGTTCGTTCGTTGTCCGCCCCTTCCGACCACGAGGCCAGACGAGTTCTCGCCCAAGACGCCCTCGCGAGGACTCCTTTGTGGTCGACGATGATGAAACCATTTCCAAGCGTGAATGGACGCCGGGCCCCCAAACAGGCCAACGGGAACGATTCCGGACGATTAGCCCTGTCCCCTCCAGTATCGATTTGTCCACTCCCCCTCCTAGGCCACCATCCGATGGTCACTTCACTCCTCGACCGGAGCGAAGTGATTATCCGGCTGATGAAGGA
Organism: Austropuccinia psidii; assembly: GCA_023105745.1. NCBI lineage: Eukaryota > Fungi > Basidiomycota > Pucciniomycetes > Pucciniales > Sphaerophragmiaceae > Austropuccinia > Austropuccinia psidii. The sequence continues at coordinate 72,805,635 of JALGQZ010000001.1, read as the reverse complement.
TGGCGATGGCGAGAGGACATTCGAGCTTGGGCTGATCGTCACCATGTCTTGTCACCGATGGGATTCAAACGCCAAAGTAAGTTTTATTTCTCCTCTTTATCTCATTTCTCTTCACGCAATAATACTGACTTTTTTCCATTACTCATAGAACCAAACCCCCCGACACGACTCTCCCGTTCCCAGTTTGCCTCGCGAGCAAACCCCCCGGCAACCCACTCCAGGCCCAAGTGGCACCCGATGGTCTGAGGAATTATTCCGTGGTAAGCAGCCAAAGTTTCATTTCATTTTCACTTTCACTTTCGAGTCGAGTGAACTGACTCTTACTCCTTTTTTAGAACCCTCCCGAACCGAAGAGCCACCTATTCCTGGCCCGAGTCCATCGTCCCAACCACCTGAGGACGATACGACTCGTGAGCCAGAACCTGAGGTGGCTCCTACGCAATCCACGGAGGAACCTTATGGTAAGTCACCCCTTCTTTCTCTTCGATCCATATTCACCTTTCCTCATTTTTTCTTCGACCCTCTCCAGATCGTCCCGCCACTCCTCGCTCGATCATCATCATCGACGATACGCCCGTGGGATCACCCCATCCCCCTCCCCCTTCTTCTTCACCGACTCCACCATCTTCCCCTTCCACTCCAACCCCGGTTCCCTCCCCAGAGATCCCTTCCAGTGCCCCCGAGAACCCCAACGCCTCCTCCCCCCCGGTGCCAAGCTCGTCTCATTCTCACGATGACGCTCGCCAGGAATTCACCGACCTGCGACCGACCCTAATGATTCCTCGAGCCATCGTCCACGATTCGATCAACCGAATCTTGTTGGAGCATCGTCGCTTGCTCCACATGATTCCTTTCGTGGATGCAACTCATCGAAATGAGATGCACCGGGAATTCCGGGAGGAACTAAACTCCCTCCTTGGCAAGGCAATGGAGGCTTATCCAAAGGAGGACATCACCGGGATAGTCTCGAAATACTTAGAAAAATAAAAAAATTTAAAAAAAAAATCATTATTTCCTCTATTTATTATTTGTAATACTTTCTTTCATATAAATTTTTTGTATTGAATGATTGTTATTTTCCATTTCTATTACATTCTTTGCTCACGTTAAGTTATATTTTGTTCAATGGTTCAAATATCCTATTGCATGAGAAAACGTTTTATAAGTGCCCTACCAAAGGTTTGAGTGAGTATTTGTTTGTGTGACCCTCTTTTTCTCAAAATGCCCCAATAGTTGCCGTTATCCTCTCCTATATTTTCTTCTCCCATGGTTTAGAGCCATACCCATTCTTAACTGTAAAAAAGCGGGAGGTTCCCGTATGTGAGCAATTGAGTCCAGATTCGTGAAACATGGCCTTTCCTATGGTCACACGCTATTAGTCTTACTCATGTATTGAATTGTTTAAATTGGCTAGAACCTTCACAAGCGTAAGGATTGGCGTGTGACTTGTTGGGAGGCTGCACAGGCGTAAGGATTGGCGTGTGAATTGTTGGGAGCCTGCACAGGCATAAGGATTGGCGTGTGAATTGTTGGGAGCCTGCACAGGCATAAGGATTGGCGTGTGAATTGTTGGGAGCCTGCACAGGCGTAAGAATTTGTCAGCATTGTTGGCAACCCTCCCATGCGTAAGGATTGGCGTGTGAATCGTCGGAAGCCTGTACAGGCGTAAGGAATTTTAGCACTTTTGGGACCCTCCCCAAGCATAAGGATTAGCGTGTGAAATGTTGGGAGCCTGCACAGGCGTAAGAATTGGCGTGTGAATTCTTGGGATCCTGCACAGGCTAAAGAAAATTACAGCATTGTGGGGAAGCTTCACAAGCGTAAGAATTGGCGTGTGAATCGTCGAAAGCCTGTAAAGGCGTAAGGATTGGCGTGTAAACTTTCGGGAGCCTGCACAGGCATAAGGATTGGCGTGTGTAGCGATGGCCCCCCGCATAGGCGTAAGGAACTTTTAGCATTGTCAGAACCTGCACAAGCATGAGGATTCGCGTGTGAAGCATTGGCATCCTGGACAATAGCAACAAACCAGGACCGATGTACGATGGCATGCCACCGTACATAATCCACTTCACCCCTTTTTCATGTGAGACACCCCATCTCCCGCACTCGAATCCATCCAATCCTGGTGTATATTGTCCTCTGCCTTACCTCACCATTACTTACCCAACCCACTTGCAAATCTCCTCATTCTTTGAATCGGCATGAGATTGTATTACCATCCCTGATTTGATAGCCCGCTCTCTCGCCAATCTCATAATAGCCATTGCTTTTTTGCCGCATTGTTTTTGCTAACCTGCTTGAGCATTGTGCGGAAATACCCACTAGTGTCGTGCTTTCGTTGTCCTGTGCTGGATCAGTATAATGAACAAATGTACTACTGGCCCACACTACCTGAATGAGCCCATGACATGTGGATAGATCAATCCAAAAATGCTCATTTGGGAAAATCAATTTTCCCCCTGTACACCGCTTTGACGCATCTCTTTGAATTTGGCCGGTCCGCTTATCAGCTTGAAACCACCATCCCGAAGCATACAGCGATGCATCCTTATCAACATGAGGTGCGTTTTTGAATCCATTCATGGTGAAAGTGAGTGCGGAAGCGAACTCGAATGCACCCTGATTTGCCGGAATATCGCCTTCATAGTTGACTTGATCAAAAGACGGAACCCCCAATGAGTTGTAGCAATTTTGAATCTTCTGAAATAAATTATCCCCAACATATCGTAAGGATTGACCTAGAATGCGACCCACCGAGCTAAGATTGGCACCTCGGTCCCGCCATTCATCTTTTGCATTTTCAATTTTGCCAGCACTACCATACAGACCAAATTGTTCATTCTTCGTGGTGCATTTGCGCCACCCAATCGCGAACATAAATCCCTCCAGTAATGCTCCATTTGTTGCAATAGGGTCAGTGAACCTCTTTTCGCGAAATAAGAATTGTGATAATTCATCCCATTGATTGACCTCGACTTCACTCATTGTTGTGAATGGTCGGAATTCAACAAGGGCAATGAGTAATCCGGTTGAAGAGAAAATTGCCACACGGCCAAAGTGAATGCGTTTGATCTGATTGACATCCACAACCCTCCGAATTTCACTTGGGGTGATATTTGCTGATACTGGCATTGATATTTGTGCTGTTGGGCGAGAGGAGGAAAAAAACCTATTCATTCGGGTCGTTTTGCGCTCATTTGTCTTTTGGGATCTGCTACTATTCCCGAGTGGTTGCGGGATCACTATGTGTTGAAGCACACAAGATATCAGATACTGCCAAGGAGCTTTCTTCGGCACACATCCTTTGACTTCCCTGTTGGAGCCCACATGACATTGGCACAATCTGAACCGACTAAAGCCCATGTTCTTCAGTGGGGCCCAATGAGGGTGCCACATAAATGTGGAAGCATATATATATATCTATATATATACACTGAGATTAAGCGAGTAACTCACACTTTCCTTCCTCAGCCCGACGCTTTCTCGCGAGTTCCCTTTTACGCTCTTTTCCTTTTTTCGTGAATGGCATGCTTTCAGCAGAAAATGAAATGAAACCGAATGATTACTGATTTCTTAATATCACCTAAATTGGATTGCGATGGATGAATCTTTTTTAATTGCGGCTAAAAAGAAAGCTCACGCCTGACCTTGGCAAATTCACGATCTCAAATACCTGAACCTGAAAATTGCAGTGGATAGTGCATTATTCAATTTTACACATTGATGTTCCCATGCAATCACTTTCCAATCCAGCAATTTGGAATATTGCAAGCACACGCAAATGCAATATGCATCCTGCTGCGGATCCCTAGTTATCCCACTCCTCTTGAAAGACACAGGAACCTTTTGCCTATTATGGGCTGGCGTGAAGTGATACACGCGACCTCCCGCAATGCCCCCGCGTGTGCTACTCGCAGGCACAACGCCTGACTCAGCTTGCGTCTTGTCGGAGTCTTCGCAATGATGTACGGAGGCATGCCGCCGTACAATTACTATTGGTACTCAGACTGTGGCATCCGGGCAGTAGTAGGATAGGAAGTCATGATTATTAAATTCATAAATCACTTTGCAAAATTAAATTACAATCTATCTAGTACAAAGCTAATCTAAAACGGGTCAATCCTGGTTGTGAGTTTAGCTGACCTGGGTACCGTCAAGGTGACCTCATCACTTGAACCAAGCCCGCGATTCGCCACCCAGGCATCACCAAAGTCTAATACTAAGCATCGTGCAAAATCAAATCTAAGAGGTACAGTGGGGTTAAAAGACTCTGATGAGAAGAAACTTTTATTCAGTAAATTACATATATACTTATTAGTACGTAGCCACACTGGCTCCACTAGATTTTTACCCTCTGAAAGTTTTGCGGAAATGTCAATTAGTGCTAAAGCCCCTTTAACTGAGCTTGTTCTCCAGTCATCTGAGCATACCATCAAACCACGAACCCCCGCCGCACAGAATGCCGCTAATATACCATAGCAAATTCGATTGATTCCAAGATTCTTGTGACACGCCAAAAGATCTTTGATGGCCTCATTTTTTTTTGAGTTTGTGAGTTTGCCTTTGATGCCATTAACTTCGACCTTTGTATGTGCACGTACCATGTTGTATGCAATCATCAAATGGATAACTGTATCCATTAGATCCTCCAGGTTCTTGTGCGGCTTTGTGGATATCTCATTGTCAGCCCCGCCACCTTCAATGCTGAGTTGGGTTGCACGTTGCTTCGATTTACTCAAGCAGGAGGCAAGGTATTCAACTGCTCCCCGTTCGAGTCCAAGAGGATCGGTTGAATTTGATGTTGGTGCAACATATGGTTTGGGTGCAATCACATCGTATGAGACTAAACTAATGGATTCAAACATAACATTTGCCCAAAAATGTTTAACTGGATTGGCGGGGTAAAGAAGGCTCTGAACCATTTTGAAGAAGGAGTGTTCAGATTTTGGGAGATTATCTGGAGGTTTAGCTGATTCCTTCATCAATTTGAGATTCCAAATGTTGTGATCAAAAAACGCTTCTGTTTCGGTTGGCTTAAAAAAAATCTAACCCTGTATATTGCAATTTATATCACCAGTCAACAGCCAATAATCAAGTATCATGCACAAAGATAAAAAAAACTCACCTGCCATCTCAAGGTCCTGCAGCCAAGCCGACATTTTAAGATCTCGGTTACTGATCACCTTAATACCAACGGGCAGGAATGTATGAGCATCCTTTGTTGGTAAATTGTCCCATCTATTTTTGTAAATCCTATTGATATTATCAAGCCCCCTTTTCCATGATTGTTGAGTAATATTGGAATGATAATTCAAAACGCCTGCAAACTCTTCCATGCGGGATAAAAATATTCCTTGAAAATTCGCAGCGGATGACACTTCGGGCTCAGCGTCGGGAATTATATCAGTCATATCTTGTCCCATTGTATCATGTTTAATTGTTTCCCTTTCTTGAAAGGCTTGAATATTCCGAGGAGAGGCGGGAGGGGTTGCATCATGCATTGTTTCATTGGGTATCGGGGGACTTTCAGTATGTGGAGCTTCATCATGGATTGTTTCATTGAGTATTGGGGGGGGTTCAGTATGCGGAGGTTCATTATCAATATGGTCCCCTTCAACATTGATAATTCCATCACCTTGATCGCGAGAATCGTTTGCGGCTTCAAAGGTACGGCGTTTTTTGTTTGTTTTTTTGGTCGCATGTATATTTGGTCTTTTTCCTAATCCTTTGCCTGGAAATCCAATTACGACTCGAGATCCTTCAGGTAGAGATTCTCCCACCTCCACACCTGCCCATATATTGTAAGCAGCTATTTTTATCAATTTTGTTTTGAATTAGTAATGGACTTACGGTTCAAATCCATTTTGAGCAGGCTCATGGCTTCAGCAATCTTTTGACGCACATAATCAGGAATTTTACTATCATTTTGGATTTTTTCGAGCCTTGGGATTGTTTGAGCAATGTTGGAGACAAATTGTTCCTTGGATATAATTTCCACCTCCCCACTGAAAATTACATCATCTTGCCCATCATCTTCTGTCGGTGAACAAGGTTCAACAGTCTTTTCCTTCTCATAACTTTTAAAATTCGGTTTCTGAGAGCTTGGAGGCTGCCCTGAAATAAAGGCTATGACACAATATCAGGTTTTGAGAGATTTGAAATATTAAAGATGGATGCATACTCACATTCCGGAAGAACTGGTGGATCTTGATTATCTTCATGTGACTGGCTCTCTACTTCAATGCCTAATTCACGACTACTGGCGATATCAGAGATTTCACTTCCACTCTCTGGGGCTGAAGTTGGTCGTTCATTGAATTCTGTTGAATTTCCCGGGGTTCGGGCCATAGCGGAGGTAGTTTATTAAGCAAATAGATGGTGACGAGTTGATTGCTAACTTGTTTGAAAATTTTTTGATAAAAGATCCAAATTCGAGAAAAAAGGTGCAAATGCGATTTGTCGGGAAATTGAAGGAGGCGATGTTTTGCAAATTATTTCATATCATGCAAATGAAATCACTTCCCTGTGAGACATTGAATAAAGTTGACTAGTGAGAAACCTACTAAAGTCAACTTTTGAACTATTCAATGCTCATGAGGTAAGGACTAAGCAAAGTGTTCATTTGATTGATATGAAATAAAATGGTTTTGTCGGCGAAACAGGAGACACAATTCTTGTCTTAAATAGTCCACTTATTAGGTTTTAATTTGTGAGTCTCATGATTTAAACCCTAGCCACAACATGGTGAATATACTGACCAATATCCCCTTAGGTCCTGTTGGCAGAGAAGGCCACTCAGCATATTTCGGCAATTGCGTTCATCGTGTACGCCAACAAGCCACCGTACTGTACACTGTGGATGTAATACGGAAGCGTGAGGAGGGTAAGCGTTGTCGGAGGCATGTCGGGAGGGCACTACATGAGCGTAAGGATGGTAAGCAGTGTCGGGAGAATGTCGGGAGGGAGGGTAAGCGTTGTCGGAGGCATGTCGGGAGGGCACTACATGAGCGTAAGGATGGTAAGCAGTGTCGGGAGAATGTCGGGAGGGAGGGTAACTGTTGTCGGAGTCATGTCGGGAGGGCACTACATGAGCGTAAGGATGGTAAGCAGTGTCGGGAGAATGTCGGGAGGGAGGGTAACTGTTGTCGGAGGCATGTCGGGAGGGCACTACATGAGCGTAAGGATGGTAAGCTGTGTCGGAGGCATGTCGGGAGGGCACTACACAAGCGTAAGGGTCATCAGTGGTGTCGGAGGCATGTCGGGAGGGCACTACATGAGCGTAAGGATGGTAAGCGTTGTCGGAGGCATGTCGGGAGGGTACTACACAAGCGTGAGGATGGTAGGGGCGGGGGTGTGAAAGCGTAAGGAGTGGTGAGGACGGAGAGGGGCGGGCAGTGTCGGAGTCTCATCCGGATGGAGGGCGGTGCGGGTGCGTAAGCATGCTAAGCGTCGGGGAGGCGGAAGCCAATGAGGTGAAATTACACGAACGTTGTGCATAGTGTTGAAATGGGTTTGGGCTTTGAGTGACATTCTCATGTGACACATGTGACGATTGACGTTGTCTTGACGCTGACGTGACGTGACCCACTAAATCCAGTGACTATAAAGTGACACTAACGCGACTGAAGCAAGATTTTATACTGACCGCGGTGCGACGTGAAGTCAATCGCCAACGATTGACGTGAGATTCGCCCTGGTGTATCCACACCTTACATTTGGGGGCCCAGCCGTGATATTCTACCTGTGACATATTTTTTTTACTCTTTTTAAATCTTTTTTCTTACATTGAAAAATTTAAAAACATATAAAAAATACTTATAATTCAAAAAATCCATAAAAAATGATTTTTTCATATTATAAGTGAGGCTTATATTTTTATTTCTTTTTTGAAATAACCTTTTATACTTAATTCATGGGCTTTTTCATTAATTTTAGTGTCTGACAACGTGGTAAGACAAGAAAACATTGAAACAGCCTCAACAGTCACCAGCATTATTCCTGCCAGTACTATTAATTCATACCATAATAGTACTGTTATTGTGACTCAAAATAACCAACCTGAACCAATATCTTCTGAATTGATTAACTTGGACATAAGTAATACCCTTCAGAAAGCTAAGAATTTGGCCAATAGTATGTTTTTTAACGTAAAATTACTATTTTAAGCCATTTAACCATAATTATGCCTTCAAACAGGTCAGGAGCCAGCTATAACCCCTCAAGCAGCTCCCAAAAAGGTAATAGACGTGATTATGGCAGAGGCCAATCAGGTACAGAAGGAAAGTGGTCAGTTGATGACTTCCAAACAACTAAAATGGGTCATTCTGAAGCTGATAATACCATTTTACCTTCAAAAAGGGCTGACACTTCCACAACAAGCCTCTGTGGACATATACAATGCCAGCCACAGTGCATACAACAATGCACTTCAATTCAAGGAGTACCAGATCCTTGCAGACCTGTGGAAGAATTTCATGAATTCTTACCTAGCTGTGAGAAAATTCCTGGGCCATACCAACACTTCCAAATTTCTCAATGGATGGCATCCATTGATGGAGAAGAAAAACATGATGCTTTTGACACTAGAATGGAGGGAAAGAAACCCTCCACCACCAAAGCAAGTGCCAAAACCAGCCCCAGTGGCCAGCAGCAGCAATTCCAACGTGAAAAAGCAGCCACAAGTTCTAAATAAGGGGAAAGGGAAGGCACCAGCCCCAAAACCTTACAGCCAGGGCTACAGAATCCCAAAGATTCAGCAGGATGCCATGGAAAATGTATTTCAGATGGCCAGAACCATGATGGAATTACAGAAGAAGGAGGAAGCCAGATCAAGATTCCAGAAATGATTTCTGACATATTTGATTCCATCCCAGAGTTGTATGATGCTATAAATGACGTGAAAAAACATCTTTCTGATAAAAATGAAACCATTTGTAACAACATTAAAACAAACAACCTGAGTCTGTGCCAAATTAATGAAACACTTATGTGTTTTGAAAAGGTTTTAAGAACAATTAAGATTTCCAATAATGATAGTTCTTTTGGCAATAAAATAAATGGACAATCTTCCACTATTAAAGAATTAACAGATAAATATTCTAAATTCAATATTGATGATATAATTGAAACAAGAACCAAACAAGCCATAAATATTATCAAAACAGATAACACAAAAGTCCTTGATGACATTTCAAATTCATTTACTGAAGTAAAGACATATACCATTGCCTTGAAAAAGTGTTTTTATGCTTCACAAGAAGAAGTATCAAAATTATCAATGAAATTGAATCAAGTCACTGCTGATAATACAAGACAGACAGAGTTATGGCAAGAACTGACACATAAAGAAGACATGTATAAAATTGAAGTAATAAATTTAATACAAAGCTTCCAACATGAATACAGAAATTCCCAAAGGTGTAGCAACAGTAAAATGAATGATATTCAACAAATACTGAACACCTTACCAAGAATGTCTACACCTCTAAATCAAAATGAGGGCACAAGAACTTCAAATCCACAAGTATTGGATCCTGATAATTCACAGTTAAAAAATGAATTATCCACTCCTTTTCATAACTTGGAACCATCAATGGGCCAAGCACTCTTGAAGGAAGTTCCAAAACTTAAAGCATGGCCTCACTTCAGTGGTGAAGGAGAGTATGACCATATGGAATTCATTAGAGGTATTTACATGATCAAAGAGGATTTTGAATTACCAGACAGATTGGTAACAGCAAGATTTAACACCTTGTTTACCAAATCAGCTCACAGATGGTACATAAAAATAAGACAAGCACATGGACACCAGAGTTGGACTTGGTGGAAAACCCAGATCATTAACAAATGGGCAAATGATGCTTGGAGGCTTAAAGTTGAAACAGCCTTTGAATCTTCCAAATTTAATGCTGATAAAGACAAAGCTTTACCATGGTTTTGCCAACAAAAACACAGATTAACAGCATTATATCCAGACATGTCAGAATTTATGATCCATAGAAAGATTCTGAGACAATGTGGAGGTGACTTAGAGCATGCTGTCAAAAGCAGGACTACTGAACAATCTTCAGCAGAAGATATTATCAATATATTGGAAGAAGTAACCACCAGAACCAAAATTGGTTCTAATAGGGTGAATCTCAAAACAAGGTTTAATACACCTTGGAAAAAATCTGTTGTCAAAAACCCTGAAGAAAATTCTAATAATGTTAGGTATAAATCTGCAGATACAGTCAGAAAGTGCCATATTTGCCAAAGCACCACCCATTTAGCCAATACATGTCCAAAAAGGGGGAAAATCAATGAAATTGACATTGAAAAGGAACCAGATGTTGAAAAAGAAGACATAATTGAAGACAATTCAGATGATAAGTCATCCATATTTTATGAATCTTCAACAGATATAAAAAATATCAATTCCACTTTTGACATCATGGAATCTTATTCCCACTTGCCACAATTGAGCAATGGCCAACTTGACTTATCAAAAGTTCAAGATGCACAACTTATGAAAACAAAACAAAACAGGGGAAAAGGCTATATAGCTGGTAACTCCTGTATAACAGAAGTGGTGATTGACAACAAACCCACCAAACTTTTGATTGACCCAGGAGCCTTCTGCTCTTGTGTTGGAAAATCTTTTCTTAAGACTTGTGTATCAAACTTTGCAGAGCAATTGTTACCAATTGATGGTATAAAATTCAACAGTGCAAGTAATCCAATGAAAGCATTGGGAATCTTTGAGACCAATTTCATATTCCCACACATAAATGGGAACTTAAGAATCACAGTTGAATTTGTTGTTATGGAAAATTGCTCTAGTACCCATTTTATAATGGGAAATGAATATTTAATCATGTATGGGATAGATTTACATAATAACAAAGACAGATAGTTTACTATTGGAGACAATAAGCGCCAAAAATTTGCCTTTTTACCATTTAAAAGACAGATTACAGTACACAAAGTATCACCAGTCAGCTTAGAGTTAGAGAAATTGTGAGCCTTTGAGATATGACCACATACCCAATAAGGTCACAAAAAATACTCAGAATAATTATACCTTTAATATAATTATATTAAAATTACTTAGAATAATTACACATTAAGAATAATTACTTAAATATACAAAAAATACCATAAATTGGTACAAAAATTGGTTTAACTTAAAAACCAATGAATCAACATGTAAAATAAACTATACCATTGGATTGCCCATGGAAAAATACACATATACCATTTTTATGGTATATCTGTAAAGTCAATATTTAAGGAATTATAAGGTATAATACCTTATAAAAACCATAAAACCTTATTTATCTCCACAAATAATGAAACAACATGTAAAGTGAATTGTACCAGTGGATTCTTCATGAAAATCCACACATAAAACAATTAATAAGGTAATTTTCAATGTTAACACTTAAGGAATTATCCTGAATATATGCACTTTTTTGGTCAACGCATATATTCAAGGATCATAGCTAATATCTTCTAAACTATATATGATAGAATGATGAACCAAAAATAAAGTTACCACTTAATTACTGTAACAACACAGATATGAACTTTATTTTACAAATTATAAACAAGGTTAAAACCTATGATGAATTATTGATAAAAATCAACAGAGCTGTTGACCACTTTGTTGTGAAAGTGCTCCAAACTTAAAAAAAGGTCCACAGTTGGATTCTCCTAGTTCATTCGTGAAGAATGATGTAATTTTTATTATTAAATTCAGGGTATAACCCCCTGAAATCAAGGTTTGAATTTTAAAATATTGAATTTCGACAGAAAAGATGAGTTACAAGAAAAATCATCAAAATTAGAGTTTTGATGATGTAATGAAAAGCTCTTGGCAGCATAATAAGGTTATGCCAGGCTATCAGAATTCACTCTCTGAATTTCTGTAGCGTGTAAATCTTAAAAGTTATTGATGATCAAAGTTTGAGCTTAATTTGAGCAGTTATGATCACATACTGTAACCTTAATTTAAGTTTAACAGTCTTAAGAGTGATAAAATTGGTGAATACTATTAGTTTATGATTAAAACTAATAAAATCCACGAAATTTGGGGTTCTGCCAAGCCTCTGATGTCATCAAACTTAGAGTTACAGTGATAACTCTAAATAATGGTGTAATAATGATGTAATATGGTTTGATCATGATGTAATCACCCTCAAACCTTAAAATATTGATCAATTCCAGTGGATATGATCAGTACACGTCTACTAGAAGCCTGTTGGACTCTAGGAGGGAGGTATTGACTATAAATAGAGCTCTTTTTACTCTATTTACCCCTCAGACGCATCAAAAACATTAAATCAATTAAATAAAAGGTAATTTTCTTTATTCTTTATATATAAAACTCTTATATTATTAAAGACCAAAGACCATCTTAATATTAATCACTATTTTTACGTGATTAAATCAATTCTTTAATTGTTTTTGTCATAAATCTCTCTATAAACTCATTTCCACGTAAAATCAAGAAATTTAGTAATTTTCTTTATTTTTTATTGTAAATACAATTTGAAAAAGTTGTATTATATTCTTTTGGCGTAAAATATCTCAAAATTATTATTTTAAGTGTTAAAAGTAGGTTATTTCATCTTATTATAATAATTTCTCTCTTATTATTACTCTTAATAATTCTTAATTAATATAAATAGTATTTATATTAATATATAACTTTAATATTAGTAATATTATTGTTATTAATTGTTTTTTATTTATAAAAAACAGTTTTTTGTGCCTTTATTATTTGTTGGTAACAATAATAAAGAGCTTTATAATATATTAATTATTTTATATTAATATATTATTTATAATATTATAATTTCATATAATATTAATTTATATTATTATATTTATTTAATAATATAATATTTTTACACCATAATAATAATATTTCTTTATTATTATTATTATTTTAATCTTATTTATTTTAATTATAAGGACATTCAGAGTACAATAAGTAATAAATTAGTAATTTTTACTTATTGTTTCATAGTCAAACCTTACATTTGGGGGCCTGGCCGGGATATTTACTTAAAAGACCTTTAAAAAGATTCTATTTGGGTTTATCCAATAATAAATTATATTTATAATCATAAAATTATATAATAATTTTATATTTTATTGATTTTAAAAGCTATTGAGGCATTTGGAAAGCAATTGTACTGTCTTACACGTGGTTTTTCACATCCTTAGACTTGCAAGAACTTTCTTTGAGTGACTCTAGTGATTAAAAGAGATATTCTATAAATTAAAAATAATTTTTATTATAATTTAATTTTATAAGAATCATATTCATTTTTTATCTTATTATTCAAAAATAAAAAATATATAAAAAATATTAAAAAATATTAAAAAATATTAAAAACAAATAAAAAAGTCATTTTTATTCATTTTTATTCATTTCTTTATTTATTTCAATTTTTCAAAGATATAAAAGCAATTTCTACGTGGAAAATTGCCATATCTTGCCAAAAATAACACTTCTTATAAAAAGACTTATATTTATTTGTCTTTTTAGTGTTTGAAGATAACCCAACAGAAGACAACCAAGCTACTGTTGAGAGATTGGTGGAAGAAACTTGTCAAAGTTCTCCAACACCAGTTATCACCAAAAGAAAGAAAGCTAAGAAATTAAACTTTCCAGGGCCCACCATTCAAGACTCTGAAGATGAGTACCTCTTTTTAAATTGCCATAAAAGAATTTTATTCTAAAATACTTTTATTTTTTCTTATTCTTTAAATTATGACTACCAGAAGAGGTTCCCAATACTCCATCCAATCAGATGGAGCTGGACTCAGAGGTAGAATTGATCCCTCAAAAGGGAAAAGAAAGGGCAATATCCCCAGTGGAACAGAATCCACACAAGGAAGTGCCTTATCCCAAAGGCAAGTCCCAGAAATGCCCATGATATCTGAGCCTGAATTGGAACTAAGTATGAGTAACTCAAACAGGTACAAATCACATTCAGAGGGCTCAAATAGACATCTACATGAGCCAGTACAAGCAGTATTACACAGTATACAAGGACAAAGACTGGGAAATGATGCCTCAAATACACCAAGGAGTGATGAACTCCTGGCACATCCTGAAAAAGTTCCTCAAAGAGGAGGAGATAGTGAAATACTCCAATGGATGGAATCCACTGTCATCCAAACCTCAAATCAAAAAGATCAAGGATTATCATGCCAAAAAGAGGGAGGCAACCAAGGAAGAAGCCCCAGTAGCCTCTACCAGCAAGCCTCAATCCAACCCACTTCCCCAAGAAGGGAAGAAGAACAAGAAAAAACATTGGAGGAAACCATATTCCCCAAGTTACAGAATCCCAAGAATCCAAAAGGATACCATGGACAATGTTTTCAACATGGCCAGAACCTTGATGGAATTCAAGGACAAGGAAGAGCAAAGAATGAGACAACCTCATTTCCCAAAGAAATAACCTTGTCCAAAGATGTTGTAAATACTTTAACAGAAATTAAAAATAGTATATTACCTCTAAAAGAAATTAAACATAGTTTATTATCACTACAAGAAATAAATAACAATTTATCTTCTTTAACAAAAATTGTTGTGCAAAACAAAAAAGAAATTGACAACATTAAGTTTATTGTTGAAAATAATAAACCAAAGAATTTAATTGACAATACTCAAAAATTAATACAAGGACAACAAGAATTGTATAAATACATAAAAGATATCAAAGACAAGACTTTGACAATCAATTATGATGTGAGTATTGACAATCTTACAGAAAAATTAAATAAATTAAGTATTTCTGTAGAAAAATTTGAAGAAAAGACTTCATCACACCAAAAATTACTTTTGGACCATGTGGAAAAAAGTGATGAAGCAAGAATGCATCTGAAAGATGATATTCAAAGTGAAATAAGGCTTATTACAGAAAAAATGGATAAAATTAATGAGGCTAATTTAAATATGCCAAAGTTATCAACACCATTTTCTCATATAAGAAGCCCTGTTAAAACAAAAGAGGAATTGTCAAATCCTTTCATAACAGACTTGAGTCACCAAGACAATAACCAAGTCTTAATTAAAGAAGCACCTCAATTGAAGGAATGGCCAACATTCACAGGAGAAGGTGAATATGACCACATGTCATTTATTAAAACAATTGACATGTTACAAGAAGACTATGCCATACCAGATGAATTAATCACTGCAAGATTACATTCATTATTTGAGAAATCTGCAAAAAGATGGTATTATGGCATAAGACAGACAAATGGTAAAAATACCTGGTCTTGGTGGAAACAAGAAATAATCACCAAGTGGGCAAATGATGCCTGGAGGTATAACATAGAAAATGCATTTGAAAACTCTTTCTTTGACCCAGAGAAAGATAAACCTTTAACTTGGCTCTTAAAACAAGTTGAAAGGCTTAATGCACTGTACCCAGAAATGTCACAGAAGATGGTGCATATGAAAATACTTAAAAAATGTGGAGGGGAACTAGAACATGCCCTAAGAAGCAGGTGCATAGAACCATGCTCCACAGAAGAGTATATAAATGCACTAGAAGATATAGTGACAAGAACAAAAATTGGCAGGACTTGGAAAACATTGGACATTAAAAGCCCAAATAAACCATTTATCAAAAAAGATAAATCAAAAAAATCCTTTAAGCCCAATACATTCAACAATAATGAGCAAAGAAAATGCCATAAATGTGGAGGTATTGGACACTTAGCCAATAATTGCCTTAAAAAAGCAAAGATTAATGAAATTGTGGAAACAGAAAACCACAATGACAAAGAAGAGGAATCTGACTCTGAAAAAGAGACAGAAGAGTCAGAAAGCTCTGAAAGTGATGAAATCAATATAATTAATGCACAAATTAATAATATTGATATAATTTATGAAGTACTGGATGTTAACTCAAACTTGCCACAAGTTGGAACATCTGACACAAATCTGACAAACATACAAGATGCCAAAATGTATAGAACCAAACCTGCAAGAGGAATGGGATATACAGCTGGAAAATCAAGTATTAGTATTGTTATGATTGATAACCAAGAAGGAAAGGTTAACTTGGATACAGGAGCATATTGCACTTGTGTTGGCAAAAGTTATTTAAAAACCATTGTCCCAGACTGGCAAGAAAAACTTATGCCAATACAAGGTGTCAAATTTAGTAGTGCAAGTGAGAGCATGAAGCCCCTTGAAATAATTGATTTAACACTAATTTTTCCTCATCCCTCACAATGTGTCAGAATTAAAGTAGAGTTTGTAGTAATGGACAACTGTACTAGTAATCATTTCATACTTGGGAATGACTACTTATCAATCTATGGTATAGATATCTCCAACCAAAAGGATAGATATTTTACCATAGGAGATAACAAAAGACAAAAGTTTGGATTCTTAAATAACAAAAAACAAATCACAGTTATTAAGAATGAAGAAAAAATTCCAGAAAAGGAACTTTTTATATCTGAACAACTCATAGAGGCAGAATTCAATCAAGAATTAACAGAAAAAATGAAAGAAAAATTGATTGATCTCTTATTTAAGTATAAAAATGCCTTTGCAACTGACAAAGAGCCACTAGGTGCCATAATTGGACATGAAGTGGATATAATTCTTAATGTAGAAAAACCTTACCCACCTTTATTAAGAAGACCTGCTTATCCAGCCAGCCCAAGAGCTAGAGAAGCGTTAGAAGTGCACATTAAAGAATTAATGGACCTTGGAGTATTAAGAAAGGTTGGACATAATGAACAAGTAGAAGTTACTACACCTGTCATTATAACTTGGCATAATGGAAAATCAAGGATGGTAGGTGACTTCAGAGCCCTGAATACCTATACCATTCCAGACAGATATCCAATACCCAGAATCCATGAGACATTAACCCAATTGTCACAAGCTAAGTTCATCACAGCTATGGATGCTCTGAAGGGTTTTCATCAAAATGTCTTAACAGACAATGCCAAGAAACTACTAAGAATAATAGTCCATTGTGGAATTTTTGAATACTTAAGAATGCCATTTGGAATAAAAAATGCACCTTCCCATTATCAAAGAATGATGAATACAATATTCCCTGAAGAATTATCAGAAGGATGGTTGATTATCTATATTGATGATATCATAGTTTGCTCAGAAACTTTGGAAAATCACCTTACAAGACTAGAAAGGGTATTACAGAAAATGGTCCAAGTAAATATGAAAATTTCCTTGAAAAAATGTCATTTTGCATACAGTGAATTAAAGGCACTAGGACATGTAGTATCTGGCCTTAGTCTAGGCATAGACAAAAATAAAGTAGCAGCAGTACTACTTAAGCCAATGCCTCAAACCAAAAAAGAAATGCAATCATTTCTAGGATTTGCTGGTTACTATAGACAGCATATAAAGGACTTTGCAAAGATTGCTAAATCCTTGTATAAGCTATGTGACCAACAAACAGTCTATGAGATGACAGAAGAAAGAGTCAAGGCATATGAAGAATTGAAAAATTCCTTAACAAATGCCCCATTTCTTCTGATGCCAGATTGGAAACTACCCTTCAAACTGTACATTGATGCTTGTGGAGAAGGACTAGGTGCTGCACTTCACCAAACACAAATTATCAATGACAAACCAGTGGAAGGACCAATTTGTTTCATTTCAAGGCAGATAAAGCCAACAGAAGCAAGGTATGGAGCAAGCCAAATGGAATGCTTATGCCTAGTATGGGCTTTAGAAAAACTGCATTATTATTTGGATGGCACAGTATTTTATGTAATCACAGACTGTAATGCTGTGAAATCACTATTAAATATGAAGACTCCAAATAGACATATGCTGAGATGGCAAATTGCTATCCAAGAATATAGAGGAAATATGACTATTGTTCATAAATCTGGGAATATTCATAAAAATGCAGATGGTCTTAGTAGATGGGCTCTAGCAAATACCCCTGACAATCCAGCATGGGTACCACAAGAGGAGCACCATATAGAAGGAATATGTGTTACAGACATTGGCACAGAATTCTTTAACCAAGTTAAAGAAAGCTATAAGACAGACAAAAATTGCCATATCTTAAGCCAACTTCTAATGAAAGACTGCAAAGATCCATCACTTTCATCAAAACTAGATGAAATATGGAAAAAGGCATATGATGAAGGAAGATTTCACCTCCTTGATGGAATCCTTTACCATAGAACAAAACACACATGTGTTATGGCCTTAACAGATAGAACACTAATAAACACTATTTTACATGAGTGTCATGATAGTGTTGCATCTGGACATCTCTCAGAAGATAGGACACTAGAGAGGGTGAAAACCTGCTCTTGGTGGCCAAATTGGAAGAAAGATGTTTCAGAGTACTGCCAAACCTGTGACAGATGTCAAAAAGCCAACAGAGCCACAGGAAAGCAATTTGGGATGATGATCCAAATCCAAGAACCAAAATCCCCATGGGAAATAGTTCATATGGATTGGGTAACAGCCTTACCTCCAGGAGGAGACAGGAGTTATAATGCATGCCTAGTGTTAGTTGACAGGTACAGTAAAACTCCCATGTTCTTACCATGTCATAAAGATGACACAGCTATGGATACAGCCATAATGATATGGAATAAAGTCATTAGCCACACAGGCTTATTCCAAAATATTATAAGTGACAGAGACCCAAAGTTCACTTCAGCATTATGGACAAATCTCCATAACTTGTTTGGGACAAAATTATCATTCTCAACAGCTTATCATCCTCAAACTGATGGTCTAGCAGAAAGAATGATACAGACCCTAGAGGATATGATCAGAAGATTCTGTGCTTATGGGCTAGAATTCAAAGATTCTGATGGTTTTACCCATGATTGGTGTACACTAATACCAGCACTTGAACTGGCATATAAAACATCAATCCATTCTTCTACTGGCAAAACACCAGCAATGCTAGAGAAAGGTTGGAATCCAAGACTTCCTTATGACACCCTCAAAAAGGACTTAGTGGATATACATCCAACAGCAAGCAGTTTCAAGATAATGCTTGACAAAGCAAGAGACCATGCAAACAGATGCATGCAAGATTCTTTTAAATATGCAAAAGAAAGATGGGATAAAAGTCATAAACCACCTGATTTCAAAATAGGAGACTTGGTTTTAGTATCAACCCTTAATTTCAATAACATAAAAGGCCCAAAGAAATTGAAAGATTCCTTTGCAGGACCATTTATGATAAAAGCACTCCATGGACCCAATGCTGTACTCACAGGTGAACTAATGAACAAACACCCAACTTTCCCTGTAAGTCTGATAAAACCTTACAGTTCAAGTGACAAGGAGTTATTTCCACTAAGAAATAAACCCCCACTTGAGATTCCCCCCTTGGAGGAAGGAGAGGAAAAGAAAATAGTAAAAGTCCTTAAAGAAAGAAGGACAAGAAACAAAAAAGAAAGGGAATACCTTGTATGGTATAGAAATTCAACTCAGGAAGATGAATGGCTACTTGAGAAAGATATAACAAATGCTGACAAATTACTAAGAAGATTCAGACATGAAATAAAACCTGAAGAATAAAAAAGTTAAGCATTATTGAGCTTCAAGACTAACAAATTCTATTGAAGAGGTAGGACAGTGGATGATACCCTAATCACACATATCAGATTGTGGTACAATCTTTTTTGGTGGTAGGGAATGTGAGCCTTTGAGATATGACCACATACCCAATAAGGTCACAAAAAAGACTCAGAATAATTATACCTTTAATATAATTATATTAAAATTACTTAGAATAATTACACATTAAGAATAATTACTTAAATATACAAAAAATACCATAAATTGGTACAAAAATTGGTTTAACTTAAAAACCAATGAATCAACATGTAAAATAAATTATACCATTGGATTCCCCATGGAAAAATACACATATACCATTTTTATGGTATATCTGTAAAGTCAATATTTAAGGAATTATAAGGTATAATACCTTATAAAAACCATAAAACCTTATTTATCTCAAAAGATAATGAAGCAAAATGTAAAGTAAATTGTACCAGTGGATTCCCCATGAAAATCCACACATAAAACGATTAATAAGCTAATTTCCAATGTTAATACTTAAGGAATTATCCTGAATATATGCACTTTTTTGGTCAACGCATATATTCAAGGATCATAGCTAATATCTTCTAAAATATACATGATAGAATGATGAACCAAAAATAAAGTTACCACGTAATTACTGTAAGGACACAGATATGAACTTTATTTTACAAATTATAAACAAGGTTAAAACCTATGATGAATTATTGATAAAAATCAACAGAGCTGTTGACCACTTTGTTGTGAAAGTGCTCCAAACTTAAAAAAAGTACACAGTTGGATTCTCCTAGTTCATTCGTGAAGAATGATGTAATTTTTATTATTAAATTCAGGGTATAACCCCCTGAAATCAAGGTTTGAAGTTTAAAATATTGAATTTCGACAGAAAAGATGAGTTACAAGAAAAATCATCAAAATTAGAGTTTTGATGATGTAATGAAAAGCTCTTGGAAGCATAATAAGGTTATGCCAGGCTATCAGAATTCACTCTCTGAATTGCTGTAGCGTGTAAATCTTAAAAGTTATTGATGATCAAAGTTTGAGCTTAATTTGAGCAGTTATGATCACATACTGTAACCTTAATTTAAGTTTAACAGTCTTAAGAGTGATAAAATTGGTGAATACTATTAGTTTATGATTAAAACTAATAAAATCCACGAAATTTGGGGTTCTTCCAAGCCTCTGATGTCATCAAACTTAGAGTTACAGTGATAACTCTAAATAATGGTGTAATAATGATGTAATATGGTTTGATCATGATGTAATCACCCTCAAACCTTAAATCATTGATCAATTCCAGTGGATATGATCAGTACACGTCTACTAGAAGCCTGTTGGACTCTAGGAGGGAGGTATTTACTATAAATAGAGCTCTTTTTACTCTATTTACCCCTCAGACGCATCAAAAACATTAAATCAATTAAATAAAAGGTAATTTTCTTTATTCTTTATATATAAAACTCTTATACTATTAAAGACCAAAGACCATCTTAATATTAATCACTATTTTTACGTGATTAAATCAATTCTTTAATTGTTTTTGTCATAAATCTCTCTATAAACTCATTTCCACGTAAAATCAAGAAATTTAGTAATTTTCTTTATTTTTTATTGTAAATACAATTTGAAAAAGTTGTATTATATTCTTTTGGCGTAAAATATCTCAAAATTATTATTTTAAGTGTTAAAAGTAGGTTATTTCATCTTATTATAATAATTTCTCTCTTATTATTACTCTTAATAATTCTTAATTAATATAAATAGTATTTATATTAATATATAACTTTAATATTAGTAATATTATTGTTATTAATTGTTTTTTATTTATAAAAAACAGTTTTTTACGCCTTTATTATTTGTTGGTAACAATAATAAAGAGCTTTATAATATATTAATTATTTTATATTAATATATTATTTATAATATTATAATTTCATATAATATTAATTTATATTATTATATTTATTTAATAATATAATATTTTTACGCCATAATAATAATATTTCTTTATTATTATTATTATTTTAATCTTATTTATTTTAATTATAAGGACATTCAGAGTACAATAAGTAATAAATTAGTAATTTTTACTTATTGTTTCATAGTCAAACCTTACAGAAATTCAAGTCTGGACAGTCAAATGAGGCTAAAATAAGCCTTCATCTGACTGATAAACAGGAAAATGAACTTTCTTCCCTTTTTTATGACAACAGAGAACCATTTGCTTCAGATAAAGAACCTCTAGGAGCAATTATTGGTCATGAAGTTGACATAATTCTTAATATTGAGAGACCTTATCCACCACTCTTAAGAAGACCTGCATATCCAGCAAGTCCAAAATCAAGAGAAGCTCTAGAAATTCTTATCAAAGAACTTTTGGACCTTGGTGTAATAAGAAAAGTAGGCCACAATGAAGAATTAGAAATAACTACATGTCACAGGGGCTCTTCGAAGTGAAAAGGGCCTGGCACTCAGTAAACTGGGACTCCCTTATGGAGGGCTCAAAGATATGGTAAGAAGGAATTGAATACACTTAAGAGTGTAAGGAATGAATTACTATAATAAAAGATATGAGAAAAGCAGAAACAAAGAAATAAGAGTAAGAAATAGAAGAGCCAACCACAAACAAGTCCAAGTCCACTGTTTCAACCTGTCAGAATGGAAAGAGAAGGGTTAATAAGGATATGGCCACCCAACTCATACTGTACAGGAGAAGAAAGAAATGCAAAGACTAACTTAAAATTAAATAATTACAATACCCAAAATAAGGATAAGAATAATTATGAAATAATAAATAAACTAAATAAATTAACTGGGGAAAAGTCCCCAGGGGGGAGAAAGAGGGGCTGGTATATGTGAGAATCACCAGCCCTGATCCAGAGGAAGAATTTTCATGAGAATAAATGATGATTGAATTGAGTCTGGCCAATACAGGTCCTGTACAGCTGTACAGAACCTGTACAAGAGGTGTGGTGTATTTGAGTGATCATACAGTTTCATACTGGTGTATTGAAACATTATTGGGTGAATCCAACCTGTACAGGTATTGACAGGCTGTATTGATGTACCAAACTGTATGCATGTTTCAGAATGAAGATTGCTGAAACTGAATATTGATGCAACAGTGGATCTTCTGATTTTGAGGTGTTTGAGTGGGTATATGAATGAATACCCTTACCCCTGATGGATGGTTGTTACAGTATCCCCCTCTTGAAACTGGTGGGCTCCTGAATACCATAATACCCTGCCACTGTTGAGTGGCATCTCAATATCCCCACATTTTTTTAAAAAAATTCTTTTAAATTTTCTTTTCCTCTTGACCATTATCCTGAAAATCCTTCTTCAAATCTTCTCTGTCAAATTAAATTGATTCCCCCCTTCTTTCAAGTTTGAGTAAGTATTCCACTCCGAAATATGCTTTTCTTTTCTTCTTATTCAATCAACCTTGCCCTTGGGATATATCCCAGAATAAGGGCCACTGAGCTCTTGTGCTCAAAAAATGATGCCCAATGAGTATATGAAGTGTACTCATTGGGGAAGGCTTAATCCAATGAAATCTTGAAAAAATTTCCTCCAAGGGGTCTTGTCCCAATTGTCCATGGAAATGGCCTCAAACAGCCCTCAAAAGTGTTTTTTGGGCTGTGGCCTCTTCCCTGATGAATCTTGATATTTTTCATTTTTATGGCCTTTTGGGCCTTTTGCGTGCTTTTGGTGATTTTGGTCATTTTTTGATTTATGGCCATTATTGGCCATTTTGAGTCTTTGGGGCCCAGAATTGGCCCAATTCCCATTTTCACCATACATGGCCTGGACCCATTGATGGGGTCCAGGACCATCAAGATCCTGGCCTCCCCCAAAGTTGCAGGGGAGGCCCTGGGTGATGAGTTCAGCCCCAAAGGGGTATGAACCTTCACCTTAGAGGCTTTGAGGGGGGGAATAATTGAGTTATGGCCCCCATTTCCTTGAGGTCAAATTTTTTTCCTTGATATGGAGTGGATTGATTCTGACATCTTGAATCTTCTGCTTGCATATTCTTCAGTAATGACTTTCAAACTGACTGAACTCACTGAATCTTCTCCTTCTTCACCGCCACCGTTGGTTCTTTGTGGTTCTGGCGTCTTCTGATCATTTTGATCCCTCCCAAACCTATGATGGGTTCAGAGCAGTTGAAGTTCTTGATCCTGCCTGTACTGAATGTTTGGCCAAGGGTAAGGATTGCTTTCAACATTACAATCTTCGATCATCAAAATGCCACTTTTGCTTCGTTGGGAAGAAACCATGTCGTCGTACCGGGTCAACTTTGTCCCAGATCAGGAGGCACTTATGGAGCAGGAAAGATGGGCCTTATGGGCAGGAATTCACCATTCTTGAGGAACCTACTCCTGATGAAACCTCAGGATTTTCTCAATCTGAGTGATTTGCATATCTTTATTGAATTGGTACTTATCTTTTGATGTAGTTACTGGTTCCAGGCAGAGGGATGTGGCAAGATGGACTAGTGTTGGAGGGCCCATTCCAGTTGGTGGTAGGCCTATACATTACAGCTCAGAAGTCCCAATCTCAAGGACCAATACTGATGGAGTAGTGAAGGTAGTGAATAAAGTAGGAAGAATTGTTGATTCCCCAACAGATCCAGATGCTGAAGGAAGTGATGAGCTGGATGGTGAAGAAGTTGAAGTTGTTCCTCATTCAGTTGGCCATCCATCCAGCAATTCCTCTTCTCAACCTCTTGCCAACACTAGATTCCAAAGCCAAGTTATTCCCAGAACTCCAAGAACCTTCCAACCAATGCTTTCTTCCATTCCTACAACCCTTCCTCCTCCCTCACCAACTACTTCCCACACCACCAGGCCTGCCTTGAATCCAGAAGTAAGACCATCACCAGTTCAACAGTCCAGAAACTCACCCATAACCACCTCCCATCAACTCCAACCTGTGGCCAGCTCCAGCAGAAGAAGAGATGGATTGTCCCCTTTGCCGTTTCCTGCCGCTCAAGTTTTTCAAAGAAGAGAACGTTGGCCTATCCGGGTTACCAGAGAAGATCCCAATGCGGCTAGTGAAAGTCAAGACGCTGTGGCCAGATCATTCAGGAGGGTTGATAGAAATAGCAGAGAGGTGATTATGTATGCCAATGACAGGACTATTCCAGGTACTGCTTCTGAAGAGATGGCTGCAAAATTTTCCTGGTATGAAGATGAGTTGATAAATTATTTACGGAGAACTTTTTATGATTTGGGTAGAGATAACTAGTTTTCCTTTTCCTTGTTTGTGTTTGGTTTGACTTCTATCCCCACTCTTATAAATACTAAAAAATGAAAAAATAATGGAACCTCCCAATACATGATTTGGGAGGGGATGCTGCTGCTTTAAAGAAAGAAAAAATAAAAGAATAAGAGAAAACAAGAGTAAAGAAAGAAATAAAGAAAATCCTGATGGCTGGTCCTCCTTGTGGTGAGTCGCTTGATTCTGGCCAAGAAGTGTCTGAAAATTGAAAACCAAGCATTTGATGCTCACAGAGTGGCCAAGGTAATTTTTTACAAGAAGTAGAACCCTCAGGGATGCATACCAGGAGATGGAACTTACTTTGATAACTTCCACTCCCCACCAAGCACCATAAAGCTGAAATAATTTGCCATAAATGACTTCTGAAATGAATTTCTGTAAATGACTTGAAGTAATAAATGTCTTGAATTATGATGATTGGCATAAATGAAATGATAATTAAAAGAAAAGAAAAAGAGAAAGAAAGAAAACATTTGGCCATATCTTGATAAGGTCTAAATGGAGGTTATTGATGTTGTATGCTTCCTGAACCTGTCCAAAGAATTGACAAGTGCTCACAGAGTGGCCAAGGTGATTCTTACAACAACATATGGGTAGAATACCCCCTTATAGGTGCATGCCAGTAGAGGAACTTACTTTCATAACTTCTTCTCCCCACCAAGCACCATAATCAAACTCTTGAGGTATTTGGACCAGGCTTTTCTGGATAGAATGAATGGAAATCTTTGACAACGTCTGGTGAGCTGGTAAGGTTGGAAGCTGGTTCCCAAGTGGTTCTTTCTGGGTCTTCACTGAATCCTTTCCACTCTACAAGATACCATAATATACCTCTTTTGAGTTTTGAGTCCAGAACCTGAGCCACTTCCCATTCTTCTTGCTCCTCCACTAAAACTGGTGGTGGCGGCAATTGATGACGATTTGGGATAGTTGAATGCTTGACTGGTTCTAATAAGGACACATGGAATACAGGGTGAACTGTCTTCCATTGCTGAGGCAACTTGAGGTGATATGCATGGCTTCCAATCTTCTTCAGAACTTCAAAAGGTCCCAACCATCTTTCTGATAATTTCTTGGTGGGTCTTGTTGTCTTGATGTTCTTGGAAGCTAGCCATACTTTGTCCCCAGGTTGGAAATCAGGTGGAATTGCTCTATTTATATCTGCATACTTCTTGAATCTCCTTATTGCTGACTCTAATTCTTCTTTGACAACTTGCTGTACTGATTGGAGTTTTGTTGATAACTTTCCAGCAGGTGAGTCTTGAGAAATATGGATTGAGTCAAAGCTGGGATTTCTTCCATAAATGGTGAAAAAAGGTGATTGCTTTGTTGATGAGTGTTCTGCATTATTATAGGCAAATTCAGCCAGAGGGAGCCAGGTGTACCAGTCATATTGATGATAGCTGACATACATCCAAAGATACTGTTCTATAATCTGATTTACCCTCTCTGTCTGTCCATCTGTTTCAGGATGAAAAGCAGTTGAAAGAGCTCTTGATATCCTGAGCTGCTGACATAATTGAGTCCAAAATGATGAAACAAATAAAGACTCTCTATCACTGACAATACTGACTGGAAGGCCATGCTTGGAAAATACATGACTAATGAAGATTTGAGCTAAGTCCAGAGCAGTGATTGCTCCATAAGTTGGAATGAATATTGCCATTTTTGAGAACCTGTCCACAACTACTAGAATTGAGTCAAAGTTGTTTGACAAGGGCAATTGAGTGATAAAGTCCATTGATAAGGAATTCCAAGGACCAGATGGAATTTGAAGAGGCTTGAGTAGTCCAAACTTCTTGTGATGAATGTTCTTATTTCTTGAACATTGCTGACATGAGGACACATAGTCCTTGATGAATTGATTCATGCCAGCCCAATAAAAATCCCTCTTGATAAGCTTGAGGGTCTTCTCCTGGCCAGGATGGCCAGCCAAAGGTGAGTCATCACGCTTTTGAAGAATATTGAGTTGAAGTTCTTCATTGCTTGGGATTACCACTCTATCTTTGAATAATAACAACCTGGCTTGAGGTTCAATAGAATAATCTGGAACTGATTCACCTCTTGCTAGTTGCTTGAGTATTTCTTTATAGTCTTTGTCTTTCCATACTTCTTTTTGAATCTTGTCAACTAAATCTGAGAAAATTTCCACTTTGATTGAGAAGAATCTTGACTCTTGAATTCCATCTTGTTTAAGTACTTGATGAAAATTTTGAGGATTCTTACTGATGAAGTCCACCCCCCTCTCTGGGTACACGTTGTCCCGACGTGACAAGGCATCTGGTAAAGTGGCCAGCCTGCCTGGGCGGTAAGTGATAGTGAAATGAAATTCTGAGAGAAATTCAGCCCAACGGGCCAGACGAAGAGTAAGAACTTTGGAAGACATGAAATACTGCAAGGAAGAATGGTCTTTCAAGACCTCAAAAGGATTGGAAAGAGAAAGAAGAAATGCTCTCCAGTGCTTGAGAGCCCAAACTATGCCAAGGAGTTCCTTGTCATGAATTTCATAGTTCAGCTCAGCTGGGAGAAGTGTGCGACTATCAAATGCAATGGGATGCTTTCCTGAGTCATTCACCTGACTCAGTACGGCGCCCAATGCGTAATCAGAAGCATCAGTCTCTACAATAGTAGGTAGAGATGGATTGAAATGGGATAAGATAGGAGCAGAGGTGAAATCTTCTTTTAGTGCTTGAAACTGACTAAAAGCTTCCTCATTGAAGATAAAGGGAGAATCTTTTTTGAGAAGGGAAGTGAGAGAAGTGATTTTTTTGGAATAATTTTTAATGAAACAACGATAAAAATTGGCAAAGCCAAGAAAAGATTGAAGGGCCTTGATGTTTTTGGGCTGAGGCCAATTGAGGATTTGCTGAACATTTGAAGAATCCATCTTGAGGCCATCACTTGAAACAAAATAGCCCAAGTATTCCACACTTGCGGCATGGAATACACACTTGGAGGCTTTGGCAAACAAATTATTGTCCCTCAGTCTTTGGAGAACAGAGGTCACATGTTTGACATGTTCCTCCTCAGAACTGGAAAAGACCATAATATCATCTAAATAAACCACAACAAACACATCCAAGAAATCTGCAAAGATATCATTTACTAGATTCTGGAAAGAAGCAGGAGCATTGGTCAACCCAAATGGCATGACCAAATACTCATAACTACCATATTTGGTTCTAAAGGCAGTTAAGTGCTCATCCCCCTCTTTGATTCTCAGAAGGTCATATGCACCACGCAAATCTATCTTGGAGAAGATAGTGGAACCTTTGGATATAGTAAGGAGCTGGTTCATAGGAGGAACAGGGTATCTGTTCTTCCTAGTGACAGCATTGAGTTTGCGGTAGTCAACACACAAACAAAGACCTCCATCCTTTTTCTTGACAAAAAGGACAGGTGCCCCTGTTGAAGAGGAGCTTGGTCTTATGAAACCTTTCTCTACATTTTCTGAAATGTAGGCCTGCAGTGTTTCTGACTCTTGATTTGATAATTAGTAGATAACACCAATTGGAGGAAGAAGACCCTCCAATTCAATACGATGATCACAGGCGCGGTGTGGAGGAAGTTTCTCTGCTTTCACCTTGAAGAATACATCCAAATATTGGTGATAAGCAGGAGGGACTACCTTCAACACAGTTTCAATTTCTTCTGGCTCTTCCTCCTCATCCCACTGCTCCTCCAGGGAGGAAGGTCCATATCCCCTTGAAAGAGATGAAGTAAAGATATGGCAACATCTTCTCCAACATCCTTTATCTCTTAATGGAAGTAATGACTGAGAGGGAATTATGGAGGGATATGGACAGAAGAAGGAAGGGAAGGTGTCTTAAGTTCACCAACCAGAGCAACACTGTTGACAGCAGTGGCTAAGTCATTACTAGTAGAAGGAATAATACCACTAGAATCCTTATGACTACAATCATAGGTGATCAATCCATTTTTCCAATCAATAATGGGATTAAAATGGTAGAGGAAATCATAGCCCAATATAAGGTCTTCTCCCTTGGGTAAATCTATGATAAAGAAAGTCCCATTCAAAGCTTGGGAAGAAAGGCAAGTCAACTACCCACTTGGTATAATGGGTGATGAACAAGGCAGGGGATTCATTAGAATCCAAAATGAAAAGAGGAATCTTTTCAGGGAGCTCTGACAGAGTAAATGAGTACTTGAGAACAAACTTCTTTGCAATAAAAGAGTTTGTAGCACCAGAATCAATGAGAATACTATAAAAAATATCAGAGACAGAAGAAAAAATAATAAATTTTAAAGATTTCTTGACACTAGTATTCAGAGTGCACAATTGTGCTCTTGAAGGAAATGAGTGAGAACCATTGAACACATCATGATCCCCACTCAGGCTTTTCCCTGCTTGCTAGGGAAGCCTCTTGATGATGACCCAGGCTTGTTCTGAGGTCTCTTGAAGCATTTTTCAATTGCGTGCTTCCCACTACAATAAGTACACAACCCCTCTTTGATCCTCCTCTCCTTTTTGGAACCGATTAATTTATTGTCCTTATTGAGGAGAGCAGCATGGAGCTTGTCCTTTGAATATTGAAATTGCTTGCCCTTCTTGTTCTTCTTCTGGTGAGGTCTCTTTGAAGATGAGTTTTGAGGTGGCCTGGATTGATTTTATCCAATGACTGGAGGCTTCTTCTCTTGGTTTCCACCATTTTCTTTTTGCCTCTCATGATACCTTGTGTCTAACTCTAAAGTGACATCCATAAGTTCTTGAAGAGTATCAAAAGTTCCAGGGTGAGAAAGCAACTGATCCAATAATCTTGATGCCAATCCTCTTCTGTACACATGGATATAAGCTCTTTCACCCCAATCTCCAATTCTTGACATTAAGCTTCTGAAATCAGCAATATACAAGGAAACATGACCACTCTCCTTCATCCTCAAATTGTCCAACTCTTGTTCAGCTTTCCTGACTTCATTCGGGTCACCAAACAGAGTGAATAATTGAAATTCAAATAATGGCCAATTATTGAGGAGGTAGGAAGGGTCTTCATTGGAAATATTTGAGAGAAAGGGTTAAATCCACTTTCCAGCTCTACCAGTGAGAAAAGAAGTTGAGTAAAGAACTTTCTTCCTGTCAGAGAAGAAATTTGCTGGATCATTATGAAAGATTAATTGACAGGATTGGATAAATACTCTCAATTTATGAGCTTGAGTACCATCAAAAGAATCAGGTGCCTTCATGGATGGATTCTTGAAATCAGGGGCCTTGGAATTGTCCCTGGGGGCAACTGCTTGAGTGAGTTGCCCCATGAATTGAGTCATCTGCTCCATCATTTTAAGGAGACTTGGATCAGTTTGAGAGACAAGAGGTGGACTAGAAAGGGCTAAATTATAACTGTGAGGCACCTCTGGAGCATTTTCCAAGGTATCTGCCACTTCAGTTTCCCCAGAATCTTCCTCTTCCACAGACTCTTCCCCCTCTTCATCTTCAACTTCCCCTTGTCCTGCTCTTGCACCTTCAGACATGACAGGGTAGCCACTCAAAAGTCCAGAAAAGGATCTTGATCTTCTAGATTTCATTCCACCTCTTCTTGAGGGTGCTTCTCCTTCCATTGGTGGTCCTCTGTCCAAATTTGCACTCAGTTGATGAACTGATGGTGTGCGGTCAAGAGGAGCCCTTGCTGTAGGAGTGAGAACAGCTTGGATTCTTTGGGATCTAGTATTCTTGGCTGGGGGACTATGCTGAACTGGAATTTTGAATAAAAATGAAATAAAACTTGATGGTATGATAATAATAATCAGAACTGGGCCAAATCAATCACAATTAAAATCTTGATGAACCTTGAGGAATCAATTCAAGCCTTGAGGAATCAAATTCAGTCAACAGTCAAATCAATTCAAACAATCAAAAATCAATTCAAATCAAATATCAATAATCTTGAGTAAATCAATAAATCAGTGTCTTCAATATGAAATCAAGGTCTTGAGGGATCAATCAATCAATTGAAAATCTTCAGGAATCAATTCAATATCTTGATGAGTCAAAATCAGTCAATAATCAAAATTAATTCTTGAGGATCAATAAAATATCTTGAGGATTCAAAGTCAATCAATAATCAAAATCAGCTCTTGAGGATCAATCAATATCTTGAGAAGTCAAAATCAATCAATCCAATCCAATGAAAAATCCTGAATCGCTGGATCAATAAACCCAATGAATCCCAATGAATAATCCAATCAATTAAACCAATCAATAACTCCTAAAATAACCTGAATACAAACACAGAAAAAATTTGATTTGATAAAATGGAATGAAGTGAATGAAATGGTTAGCAATGATTAAGAAAGAAGAAAGAATCAATTTCATATGAATGAGATGAAATTGATGAGAGAGAAAATCATAATCATTAAAGATCATTAAGTCATAAAAGAGATCATAATTGATGAATGAGAGAAAATGAATATTAATGAATGAAAAGAAAGAATCAAATATGTGTTAATTAATTTAATGTCACAGGGGCTCTTCGAAGTGAAGAGGGCCTGGGACTCACTTATGGAGGGCTCAAAGATATTGTAAGAAGGAATTGAATACACTTAAGAGTGTAAGGAATGAATTACTCTAATAAGAGATATGAGAAAAGCAGCAACAAAGAAATAAGAGTAAGAAATAGAAGAGCCAACCACAAACAAGTCCAAGTCCACTATTTCAACCTGTCAGAATGGAAAGAGAAGGGTTAATAAGGATATGGCTACCCAACTCATACTGTACAGGCAAAGAAAGAAATGCAAAGACTAACTTAAAATTAAATAATTATAATACCCAAAATAAGGATAAGAATAATTATGAAATAATAAATAAACTAAATTAATTAACTGGGGAAAAGTCCCCAGGGGGAGAAAGAGGGGCTGGTATATGTGAGAATCACCAGCCCTGATCCAGAGGAAAAATTGTCATGAGAATAATTGATGATTGAATTTAGTAAAGCCAATAGAGGTCCTGTACAGCTGTACAGAACCTGTACAAGAGGTGTGGTGTATTTGAGTGATCATACAGTTTCATACTGGTGTATTGAAACAGTATTGGGTGAATCCAACCTGTACAGGTATTGACAGGCTGTATTGATGTACCAAGCTGTATGGATGTTTCAGAATGAAGATTGCTGAAACTGAATATTGATGCAACAGTGGATCTTCTGATTTTGAGGTGTTTGAGTGGTTATATGAATGAATACCCTTACCCCTGATGGATGGTTGTTACACTACACCAGTCATAGTGGCATGGCATAATGGAAAATCCAGAATGGTTGGGGACTTTAGAGCTCTGAACACTTACACTGTTCCAGACAGATACCCAATACCAAAAATCGAAATTGCCCTTACTCAAATATCTCAAGCAGTGTATATAACCACTATGGATGCCCTTAAAGGATTCCATCAAAATGTGGTGACACCAAGAGCAAGAAAATACTTGAGAATTATTGTTCATTGTGGAGTGTATGAATACTTGAGGATGCCCTTTGGTATCAAGAATGCACCTTCACACTTCCAGAGAATGATGAATGAAATCTTCCCTGAAGAACTTGCAGAGGGATGGTTAATCATTTATATTGATGACAATATTATCTGTTCCAAGACTTGGGAGGAGCACATGTACAGAGTTTCCAGAGTTTTGACAAAAATTCAATCAGTAAACATGAAAATCTCCTTGAATAAATGTCATTTTGGATTTAAAGAACTTAAAGCACTAGGACATGTTGTATCTGGTTGGTCCCTGGGAATTGACAAAAACAAAGTTGCAGCAGTATTGCTAAAACCCATGCCTCAGAATAAGAAGGAAATTCAGTCATTCTTAGGTTTTGCAGGATATTACAGGCAACACATTAAAGATTTTGCATCCATAGCAAGACCACTTTATAAATTGTGTGACAAAGACACAGTATTTGAAATGACTGATGACAGAGTCAAAGCTTTTGAGTCTCTAAGAGAAGCCTTGACCACTGCTCCACTCTTACTGATGCCAGACTTTAAATTACCTTTCAAGCTGTATATTGATGCATAAGGGGATGGACTAGGTGCTGCACTTCACCAAGTTCAGATCATAAATGATAAACCTGTAGAAGAACCCATATGTTTCATATCTAGACAAGCCAAACCAACTGAATCCAGATATGGAGCAAGTCAAATGGAATGTCTATGTCTTGTCTGGGCCTTGGAAAAATTAAACTACTTCTTAGAGGGATGTGTTTTTGAGGTGATAACAGATTGTACGGCTGTCAAATCACCTCTGAACATGAAGACACCCAACAGACATATGCTCAGATGGCAAATAGCCATACAAGAATACAGAGGCAATATGACTATTGTTCATAAGGATGGGAATATTCATAAGAATGCAGATGGACTGAGCAGATGGCCATTACCAAACAATATTGATAATCCTGCTTATGTGTCAGAAGAAGCTTCACCACAAATTCCAATAGAAGGAATAGGTTTTACAGACCTGAACACCACCTTCTTTGAAGAAGTCAGAAGTAGTTACACTCAAGATAAGAGCTGTAGCATCTTATGCCAATTACTTGGCAAAGACTGTAAAGACAGCTCTCTAATACATGCCTTGGATGAAGTATGGAAAAGTTCTTATGATGAAGGAAGATTTCACCTACTGGATGGTATAATTTACCACAGAACCAAGCACACATGTGTCATGACAGTTGTAGACAGGTCATTAATCAATCTTGTACTGAAAGAATGCCATGATAGTCCCTTTTGAGGACATCTGTCTGAAGACAGAACAAGAGAGAAAGTAAAGACATGCATATGGTGGCCAATGTGGCAGAAACATGTTGCAGAGTATTGCAAAACCTGTGACAGATGTCAAAAGGCAAATAAATCCACTGGAAAGAGACTTGGAGATATGATAAAAATCCAAGAACCAAGCAGACCTTGGGAAATTGTCCATATGGATTGGGTAACTGGCCTACCACCAGGAGGTGACAGAAGCTATAATGCTTTCCTAGTAATTGTGGACAGATTAAGTAAAACTCCAATCTTTTTACCATGTCACAAGGATGATACAGCCATGGATACAGCTCTTCTGATATGGAATAGAGTAGTGTCATGGACTGGGATATTTACAAATATCATTAGTGATAGGGATCCCAAATTCACTTCAGCACTATGGACAAATATTCACCAATTATTTGGCACTAAACTGTCTTTCTCTACAGCCTACCACCCACAAACTGATGGCCTTGCTGAAAGGATGATCCAAACCTTAGAGGGCATGGTGAGAAGATTTTGTGCGTATGGCCTTGAATTCAAAGATTTTGATGGATTTACCCATGATTGGTGTACTCTGTTGCCAGCACTTGAATTAGCATATAAAACATCAATCCATGCCAGTACCAATCAAACTCCTGCTATTCTAGAAAAAGGATGGAACCCCAAGTTACCCCAAGATTCCTTGATGAAAGATTCAATTGAAATACATCCCACAGCTGCTAGCTTCAAAGGGATGCTAGACAAAGCTAGAAAGAATGCAGTAAGGTGCATGGAGGAATCTTTTCCATATGCTAAAGACAAATGGGATAAATCACATGCAACTCCAGATTTCAAAGTGGGGGACCTAGTTCTTGTATCCACCACTAACTTCAATAACATCAAAGGATGTAAAAGGTTGAAAGACTCCTTTGCAGGACCTTTTGTGATTAAGGCCCTCCATGGAGAAAATGCTGTTGAAGTAGTGTTATCTGAAGCGCTTAGCAATAATCATCCTACATTTCCAGTGAGCTTGATAAAGCCATATAAATCTAGTGATTCTGAAAGATTTCCCTTGAGGAATAAGATTCCCCAAGTTATACCTCCTATTGAGACATCTGGTACTAAGAAAATTACCAAAGTTCTTAAAGAAAGCAAATTAAGAACCAAAAAAGTAAGGGAATACCTTGTTAGGTACAGTGCCCCAACTTGTGAATATGAATGGTTAGAAGAAAAAGATATACCAGAAGCTACCAAACTCCTCAGGAGATTCAGACACATTAGAAACACCAATATTACAAAGTAATATTCTTTTTTAGGGGGAGGGAATGTGAGCCTTAGAGGTAAGTTCATATACCCAAAAGACCACAAATACAAAATTAACATATAAATATAAATAAAATAAATTTATGTATATTATCAAAATGAAAATCAAAATATAAATATAAAATTATATTCAAAGTAAAAAGTTTAATTACAATTTAAAAATAAAATTACATTAAATTTTGGAATTATAAAATTACATTTATACTTGAAAAAATTAAGTAACAATGAAATTTTAACAAAATTGTGAAAAAATAAATAAATTTGGAAAAAAGTTAAATAAAAATTATTATAACATTTTATCCAATAGATAAACATATAAAAATTATTTCACCATTGGATTCCTCATAAAAAATCAGGTGGGGTCACCTCTGAGTGATATTCTTGTAACTCAACTCTACATAAGCTTAAATTAAGTTTTTAGTATTTTCAATACAAAAGTTGAAAATCCTCAAAAATTTAATTTAATTCGCACCACATGTGGTGTTAACCATCAATTTTTTTGTTAAAATTGAGGTTTTGTGTTTAGTTTAGAAGCTATGAGGAATTGAGGTATTTTCAATTGAATTCAATTGAAATGTCAAAATGTGCGCGTGTATTACATAAGTGAACTTTGATTTACATATGAGGTATCAATTATGACTGTATTGAACTGTACAATTCAATTGAATTACATATGTAAATTATAAGTAAAATACATGATGAGGAATTAGAGGAAAAATAAATCGGAAAGATTAAATTTGGGGGGAAAAGGAACTCCAGCTCTAAGGGGAAGCTAGACCCCCAAAATCCTTGCTGACAGGTGTGGGATGTCAAAATTCACACAAAAGTTCATCACTTTTGGCCTGGAATTGAGTTACAGGGTCTGTGGACTCAATTGATTATGAGGTTTTGATAACAACTGGGGTAGTTTTAGCTGTTGTCAAGAGGGTAAAACTATCCTTAAGATGAAACAATCATAGTAAAACAGTTTTAACTGGTTCCTACGCCTCTTACACACATTCTGACATGTTTTGAAGGCTCTAGGCCAGGTATTGCTATAGTAATGGCTGATTTAAGGGTCTAAAATGGCTAAAAACGGCTTAAACCAGCCCTTTTTGGTCTAAACCAGGGTTCAATGATGCCATAATTGGCTTTTCTGTTGTCAGAATGTTTTTCACGACTGACAAGAGTAAATTTTACTTTTGGAGTAAGAGAATTGATGACTATAAAAGAATGTCTTCTTTGCCCCACTTTTCTCTTCATGTTAGAATCTTTTCCTTTTATTAATTAGTTTAAACACTGTTAAGCCAATAAATAAAAGACTCCAACCACCATTTTTAAATCATTTTAATCCTTTTAACCACGTGAAAAAATCATTATAATCATTGTTTGTAACTCTTATAATCATTTTTACCCCTGAACCACCCCAAAAGTGAATTAAAGCATCTTTCATCACTGTAAACTTTGTCACTTTGTTTCCAAATTCACTCTGGTCACTTTTGGGCGTGTTTTCTCTTTAATATTCTTTTTAAAGACTCTGTTATTTAATTAATTGCTTGCAGTTCATTGCTCAATTAATTCCAATTGAAATTGCTTTTGAAGAAATTTCTTTTGTAGCCTTAACATATCTCTTGTAGAGTATTTTTTGCATAAATGTTTATTGTTGGTAAAACAATAAATCTTTATAATATTATTGTTTTATACTAATAAAGTTATAAACAATAAATTTGGCGTGTTTTCTCTTAAAAATAATATTTCTTACTATTTTTAATTGATTTTCTACCTTATACAAATTTTGAGGACAGGAAAAGTACTTGATTTTTAATCAAAGTTTCATATCCACACCTTACAAAATCCCTTTCAATAAAAATGACTGGAGGGGGAACAATATTGGTGTTTTTGAGAACTTTCCCTTTTTATTGATTCAATTCCCGAGTATATGAAGGTTAAGTTTCATTCTTAATCAAACAAAAAGCCCCACAAAAGGTCTATTTGTTGAGCTGAATACAACAATATGAAAAAGGGGCATTTTTTCCTTATTTTTTTATAAGTACAACCCATAAGAATGACATGAGGAAAGCCATGAAGGAGCTTTATGGCAAGGGGTGAGTGAGAAACAAGGAGGTAATGTGTCCCTCAGCATCCCTTTCAGAGGACCACACAAAATGTTCCTCTTTGAGGGTTTCAATAAAAGCATAAATGGGCCTTCTGACTTGAAGTTTCTCTTTCTTGATTCACTTGACTTTTCTGTAAATGTCTTGGAGGATTACAGGCCTGTCAGTCTCCCTCTGCTTGCATAACTGGGCCTGAATTTTCCTTGGCATGAGCAGTGGATCAGATATTTGAGCTATTTGTGATATGTCTTTCTCATTGAATTTTCTGAAAGCAGGATGTTCCATGATATTTTCAGTGGCATCATGGCTGTGTTCCGGATTTTTGACTTTAAGAGTCCAAGTGGTACTCTTGGCATATTTTTTGGAATAAATTCTAAATGGACAGTCAAGCTTTCTTTAAGTGATTGTTTTGGAGGTTTTTTTGTGAGGATTTGGGGTTGCAGACCTGTCACTGCCTATTTCAACTTGGTTGTGGGTCATATTGGACCTCAAGGTTGACAAAGCATACCCCTGTTCCCTGGACACATCATGCACATGCTGCCAAAGAAGCTCAAGGGTCTAAAATTAACATTCAGTGGGGGGTTGAAGTATTATTTAGTGAAAAGGGGGTATAAAGCTTAAAAAAGGGGGAATTTGATGATTTAGAATCAGGAAAGAACCTTTTGAAATATCAAAAAGAGGGGATAAAAGGTGTGAAAAGTGAAACAAAGTGGGTAAAAGTGAAACAAAGTGTTTGAAATGTGGGATTGATAGATGAGGGAAGGTAAGAAATTGGAATTTTAGAGGCTTGGAAGAAGATTGTTTTGGGGAAAAAAAAGATCAAGGAAAACTTTGGAAAATTTGGTTTGTAATGCTGTTTTTCAAAAAAGAAAACCTTTTTTGGGGGGATAATGTGGATTATTTGGGGGTTTGGTCTTTTTTTGGGGGGATGTGAAAGAAAGAGTGAAACAAATGGGTGAGGTGGTCTTTTTGTTTTTTTTTTGCAGTTTTTTTGGGGTTTTTTGGCAAGTTTTATTTCATTTTAATTCAAAATGGGCCCAGGGAACCCTTTACATGTTTTTACCAAATAACTTACATGGTTTTACCAAATCTGTAGATTTAATAATCAAGATAATTAAATAAATATTTGAGGAGAGAAATACTACTCTTGGCTTATTGATTTCAATATCTTAGCCCTCAGTCCAAAAACCATGGGTAAATAATTGTTTCCAAACAAATGGGGGAGATAAGTGAGGAAGATGAGAAATATGCCAAATATATCAAAGTATATTCAAGCCTCTAGATATATAAGCTCAAAGATGAGTATATTATTCTAGAGGGAAGAATAGCAAACTGTGGGGTTAATTATTAAAATAGAAGATGCTTCATTTTTTTATCAATTCCTTTCTATAAATTGAAGGTTTTCCTTCAAGGAAATATGCATATGAATCTTTTGAAATTCATGGGAATACATGAAACAGCTCAATTATTTCAAATAGAAAATAAAATTAAATCCTTATGAGATTTCTTCACAGATCTATTTGAAATAAGTTCCTTAACCTTTTTTCAATTATTTTCACTCAAAACATTAGTATATTAATTAATACTTTATATATGTTATATGGGAAAAAATACAGAAATAATATGAAATCCGTAATTTTCTATTTGAATTGAGTAAAATTCTGAATGGCCAAACCTGTGGCTAAAAATCTGCAAAAAGCACTTCAAGGTTAGAACTGGGGTTGAGACTCAGGTTGGAATTGGATTAGACCTGCTACCCCTGCCAGTGGGGATAGATTTTTTTCATTGTGAATGAGGGTTATTTGTTTAACTCTTGGAACCAACCTCAATACATCCTGTTTCCTTTAATAAAAGAAAAAAAGGATCTTTATAGGGGTGAGCTTAAATACAAACCTGAAGCTGAAAATTGAAATCTGATTCATAAATTTAAATTACTTTCTCCTTCATATCCAGGCCATGGTGATTAATGAGATTTGCACAATGAGTATACAAATTTTTCTTGTTTCAAGAGGCTGAAGTATGAGTTAACTGCTTCCAAGTGATTTCCATATCCTGCAGTAAGTGATTAATTGAGTGGGGTGAAATTCTATAAGCTAAAGCAATTTTCTTGTCTCATATTCTGTAATTTTTCCCTCTCATATTATGTAGCTTTTTAATCTGCATTTTTTTAAATCCTATACACTTGGAAATGTGAGGCATTGAGTACCTGAAAAGATGCTTTCTGTGGTATTTCTTTGTCACAATCATTTGGTTTGACCAAGCTATGCACAAGTGGATTTATGATATTATTCTTTTTGTGGGTTTTGGATGAGTTTTGTCCATATTAATTCTCAATTTTGTTTTAAAGCTTTTTTTTTGAATTATTGATCATTGTTTTACCAAACAATTCTTCATTTTTTGGTTCCATTTGTTGTGTGAGAACCTCAACTTAAGGTTGAAGTGTGCGCTCTTCAGCATTATCAATGAGTGAGTGAGCACTTTCTTTAAAAAACCTCATTGTTACATTCAAAAGTAATGTTTAGAGATTAAGAATAGAAAACCTCATTAGATGAATAAAAAAGCCATTTAAGAAGTCATTCACTTGGCAAGGTTTTTAGAACTTGGCATGTGAAAACTTGTTGACCTTCCCAGAATTCTCCTTCCTGTTAAAATGGATTTCCAGTGCACTGTGTCACTCAAAAACTTAAGGCAATTGCCAAGCACTTCATGATGGGTTGCCCAAACAAGCCTGAGAAACTATAATTCAATCAAATTTAATTTTTTAATTTCGTTGGAATTACATGGGTTTTTAAAACAAAGAGACAAGTCAAACAATATCCTTGAGTATAAAGCACGTTGTTTGCATAAGGTTTCTCTCAGCCAGTTGGAACTGATTATCTCATGACTTTTGCTCCAACTGGGCAAATGCACTCTTTGCATGTTTTGATAGCGTACTCCGTCACAAACGGGCATGATTTCCAGCAAGGTTTGCACTTGAACAAGGAGGAGGTCTGCTTCAATTTGAAGAAAGCGATCTACGTTTCAAAACAGGCGCCCCTTGCTTGGCACGACAGACTGACCTTTTGGCTTGGTTAAGGATCTTGGCAAAGGCAGACTTAATGCTTGGAACTAAAGTTTTCATGAGGAAAATGCCTTGTTTCTCTCTTAAATGCATTACGTTCGTTGTGTCGCTGATGGCTTTGTACAACGTGTGATCGCAGGTGTGTTGTAACCCCAATGGTACTGAATTTACACCTCGTCTGAGCGACTGAAGAAGTCAAGGCTTTCAGCTCACTGACGGTTAATTATCGAGGTACAATTGGGGCCTTGAGTTATCTCAGTACTGCTACACAACCAGACATCTCCCTCGCTGTCAGTACGTTTTCTCAATTTTTTGAAAGGTCTGGGATTCAGCACTGGAAAGTCTTCTTACATGTAGTTCGGTACTTGGAGGAAACTTTGAATCTTGGTGTCTGTTATTCAAAACTTGGAATAGGGGGGATTTGTGCCTACTTTGCTGCTGATTGGGGTAATTGTCGTCAAACAAGAAGGCCTATTACGGGATTCATTGTTTTATTAAATAGTTCTTACTCTTGATCATTGGTCTAGTGCTTCGTCTATTAATCCCAAACACTTCCGCTGGCATTATCTGAGTAGAAAAACAATTATTATTGGCGAAATACATTTAAGTTACATGCACAAAACATTTTCTTGCCACTTGCTCAAGTTGCGTCCGAAATAAGATAATTACCTGCAAGAAAATCTAAATTGAAGAAATAATCAGTAAGGATGATAATTTGGTGTTTTGTGGACGACCAAACACAGATTTGCAAACCCGGCAAGAATTATAGGCCCTAGAGAGCAAGGCTCGGGTCGCATTTGATTTTTGCAGATATCAAGAAAAAACTGTCCGGTCTCATCTACTCATATGGCTCAAGACCCTGCGAGCTTTGCCTTTTGTTCTTCACCAGACTGTCTCACCAGATCATCAGCAGTGAGATTTTGGGTTCCTTTCATTTGGTTTTCAACTGTGGTTGCAGTTGTTGAAATAACTTCAGATTTCATCATTAACGAAGCTGAAATCGTCGAGCCTTGTTCAGGTATAGCCGTATTGATGGATTCGGAAGTGTCGACAACTTGTTGCTCTTGCTGAGGTTCTGGTGTCAGGACCGCGATGCTTTCACTAGCCACCTGGCACAGAATTGAGAGGCTAGATGTATCATTGCTCATTCCGTGGTCGTCCCTTAATGGCACACTCGGTGAGGTCTCTCCTTCAAACAATTCCATGTTTCCCAAAGGACTTGGTCTGAAACTTGCCGTTTGGAGACTCTCATTCATCAATCCCGATTTGCCTTTTTTTTTTCCCTTACCAGTAGATGAACTGATTGAAGTGATGTTGGGCGAACTCAGCCTTTTTCGTTTCGCAGCATTTGTTGACTTATTGGCCTGTTCGGCTTGTTGCATGGCCTGCTTCCTGATCTCCATTCCATCCAGTTCATCCAATCTGCGCTGCTCAGCCATGTAAATTGGGTAAAGCTCTGACAGCGGCCTCCAAGGTAAATTTGAACTAGGCTGCTCGTCGTCTTTCTGAAAAGCTTGAACGTCCTTAGTGGAGCCAACTTGGTCAACCAGTAAAGACCCATCAATATCATGAGGCGGGAACCTGAATTGCGGACCAGCATTAAGCCGAGCAATGCCCCCACCATATACACTAACACAGGGATAATAACCTAACGTGCCATCATCATGCAAGTTGTCCCCGCTTCTTTGAGTCGCCCCCAATTCCGGACCAAATTCTTCAGAGGTTGTTTTTTGACTGGAGCTCGAATCCAGCCGCAGCGGTAAGAAATCTAAAAGATCTTCAAAGGCCACACCCTGACAGACGCCATTTTTGAAAAATATCAATTTTGAGCCTTTCAACACTGGTAATTGACGTAGGGGGGGTGCGGTAGGCGCAGCGAGTGTGGGGGTGGACTTGCTCTCGGAATGTTTTTGGCCAGGTAAGCTTTTCTTCTTCGATATGGGTGTCGATGCCGTATTGGAAGGCAGTTCCTGCTTCAGCTTTGATGGCACTGCCCATTGAGCAAGCTCTTCCATTTCCTTTGATATGGGGTATTCAGGCGACTCAAAATACAACTGGCGCCGGTACCTGATCGGAACCCGTTTTCGTTGGATTCGTGCTGGATCATTTTTGTCACCATCGTCTGCTTGGCGCATCTTTGGAAGAGCCAACAATACACCAATAACATCACCGGTTCCAAACTGTTCACTGTAGGGTTGAAGACGAGACAAGTGCACCTTTTCGCCTGTTTTATCTCGAATTCCGTATGAATAACCATCAATTCCAACCGGTCCATTTAACCCGGATTCTCTCCGTGCAACGCCCACCCTAACATGAGCTTCTTCAGGATCTGACCTCCCACCCGGATTAAGTTCTCCACCAGCCCGTATCATGATAATTTCAAAGTACCATACGCCTTCTCTAATGGGTAAATTGGCTCGGGCTGACCTGAAGCCCCGATCGGTGGTGACGGATAATCCATCTTTTGTAATATGAACATAACTACTGCGATCCTCCCATGACCACTTCGCCACGCATGGTGGTAAGGTTTCTATAGTGTAGTAAATTGGATAATCATTTACATCACCTTGTTGGTTGGGTGCCGGACCACATGCCAGATACCTGAACCCAGACCGATTCCAAGGATGAGAACGAGTGGCAAAGAAGTTTGGCGGGAAGTAAGAGGGTAGCGATTGAAAGGCCGGTGAAATGGCAGTTGTTGTTGAATCAACGTGTAGAGTCGGTGACGATGACTTTAAATCTGTGTCAGTTCCAGTTGAACCATCTATCTTTTGGCGAGCTTTCGACCGGTTTTCAGCTTGAACACTATTTTCACGCTAGATCAAAGACGTTAAATCAAGTTTTCAAATCACATCAGGCTCGGTCAACTTACGTCAGTTTCCTCACGCTCGGAAGCCGATTGTTCATCGCGTTCGTCGGGAACCAGCAAACCAATAGAACAGCCCAATTCAGCAGAACTTACATCTATTATCGATTGCGTTGGAAGTCCATTTTGAGACTCTCGATCTTCTGGAGAAAGCTCGAGGGCTTCCGGGATCGCAACCAGAGGTGTTTGAGTTTGGACATCATCATTGTCTTGGTCAGCTTCTTCCTCGACAGCGGATTCAATCTCGATATCGCCATGCAGAGGAGTCTTTTGGGAGTCTGGGGAGCTATTTTTCAAGATCTCAGCCTTGATGCTCATCGCAAAAGAAGCTGATGATCGATAATCTCCCAAGAAACACAAGACCGTGCTGTGAAAAAAAAATTCTTCTGAAGTGCGTCGGAATACCGGCCGTTTTTGGGCCATCCGACGACCGGCCCGACCTCAAGACCGGGGACTTTTCCATGGAATTTTCTCCCCGAAAATACCTGGCCAGCTCCTTTTCAAACCGGGAGGGGCAAGCGGGGTCTTCGACTTCCCCCCATTTTTTTAAATTCTGCTTTGTTGTCCTGCCTTCTCCTTTTTTTTTCTTCCTACCTCTTGGCGTGTTTTAAATTTTAAACACAAATTCATTATCATTTGGCTTACCACCTCAATGTCATCAGTAACACCCTCACAGAAGACAGTTCTTAGTGACGAGAATGCAACCCAAGCCTCTTTGGGTGAGAGCTGCAATACTTCAACCAACATTAAACAATCCTGG
Source organism: Austropuccinia psidii (assembly GCA_023105745.1). Taxonomy (NCBI): domain Eukaryota; kingdom Fungi; phylum Basidiomycota; class Pucciniomycetes; order Pucciniales; family Sphaerophragmiaceae; genus Austropuccinia; species Austropuccinia psidii. Next base: position 72,761,952 of record JALGQZ010000001.1, on the reverse strand, counting down.
GTATGGATCTACTTCAATCAAGGTGAAGAAGGATTTGTTGAATGTCAAGTACTGGACCAATTTGGAAAACCGTGCAAAAAGAAACTAAAACGTGATTGTACTGGGAGTACTAAGGCCATGAATGATCACTTGACTGGCTTTCACCAGCTACAAAATCCCAGCAAGCAATTGCTTCTTGGTGGTGGAACTCTGGAAAAACACATACATATCTCCCACCCAAAAAGGGGAAGTAAAAATTTTGCCTCATCATTTTCAGTACAAATCTGACTAACACATTAAATTCTTGATAGGCATTATCAACACAAACATTGAAAATTGCACTTGTATATTTTATATCTGAAACCAAACTGCCAATCTCAATAATCAAATCAAAATTGTTCCAAGCTTTGTTAGAGCTCTGCAATCCAAATATCACCCACATTATGGTATGATGCACAGTGCTAAAGGCACACCTCTCTAACATTTACTTTTATTGTCAAGAGCATCTTTGCGAAATTCTGACAACAAATCAATCTCCACTTTCCTTAACAACTGATACATGGACCAGCCCCAATGTGACAGCTTATATGGCTGTCACTGGGCACTTCATTGATTCAAATTTTAACCTAATCTTGGTACTCTTTTGCTTCAGTGAAATTGAAGTTGATTACTTGTTTTTATTAATATTTTTGATGATTACTCACTGACTTTTACCAACAGGTGACCATTCAGGAGCATCTCTGGCAAAACATTTTTTAAATATAATTCAGCACTACAATATTAGCAACAAAATAGTCTGCATCACAAGTGACAATGCTTCAGTAAACAACAGAATGTGTCATGAGATTCAAGCCATGTTTCCATCATTCTCAGCTTCAACTCAACCAATTGGGTGCATGGCACACATGATTCATCTGGCAGCAAGAGAAAGTCTCAACACAATTTCAAAAGGATTGAACTCACTACCAGAATATGAGGTAGGTGAATTGGGGCCAATGGCCATTTATAGCTTAGTCAACCCACCCGATGTACAAAAAATCAATTACAATTCAATCATTTCCCATATTGCTTGCCTTGCATCATATTTAAACCACAGTCCCCAATGCTGCAAGAAATTTTTTACCACTGTCAAACTTGTATATGACAAGAATGAGCCAAAAAACAAAACATCATTATTGTCAAATTTGTGTACCAGGTGGAATTTCACCTACAATATGCTGGTCCAAGCATTATAACTCAAAGAGGCTTATCATCAGTTTTGCAGTTCTCCAGAAATGCAATCATATTGCCTTAATAAACTCGAATGAGAGAAGGTAACAGTAATTATTGACTTCCTGAAGCCATTATATGAGGCAACTCAAATAATTTGTGGTTCAAATTATCCCACAATAAACCATGCTCTTCCACTTTATATCCTTCTCATCAAATTTATAGACCAGGTATGTCTTTTTTTAACTTTTTCCATTTTGGTTTATAACAATGCTTGACTCATCTTAGGCATTTCAACAATATGACCTGGCTCCCATTGAGCCAGCAGAAAATTCTATGTGTGAAAAACTTACCAAATACATGAACATACTAATAACCAAGACACCAGAAATAGTTGCTGCCATTCTTGATCCACAATTCAAACTCAAGTTTTTCTATACTCATTTTTGAATATTGGCTTGTTTTGGTACTTCAAAAAATTTAGGAAACACCTTCAAAGAAGAAGACCAGAAGTATTTCAAAGACTCAATCCAAAGTAACTTACTGGAACTCACCAATAATCAAGCTGTGGGTTTGTTTGATGAAATGTTTACATCATCATATTTAGAGGTTAGCATCTTGGATACCAAACTAGAGCAATTTTTGGCCAAACCAATGGAGCCAAAAGAAACAGACATCTTGGTCTTTTGAAAAACAAGAAGCTCTTTATTTCCAACTCTGGTCCTTATGGCATACAAATACCTTTCTATTGCTGCAACTAGTGCTCTGTTAGAAAGCATTTTTTCTTGTGGTAGGAAGATCTTAACTTTTCAATATGCATCTCTCTCATCTATGCATGTAGAACAACTATCTTGAATTAAAAATTGGGCACATATTTTTGGGCACTTGTACTCTCAAGATTAGTTGCTTTCCTTTGAGGCTTCATATTTTATTGTGTTTCTTTTATACATAAAACTCTTATTTCAGGTAGTTCTTGGGTTTGAATTACTTTTTTTAATACACTGAAAAATATAAATGGCTTGGTTCCCTGCTGTTGGGACATAGCCCTTCCAAGTTCTGAACCTACCATGGAGTGAGTTAAAAACATGGCATTTGAGGTTCCCCTTTCTGGCCTCTGATAGGACAGGGGAAAGGGGATTTTGGGTGGCAGCCTAAGGGTACATTATAGTGTGGAAGGAACACCTTTTTTCAAGGAGCATGTCTGGTGCATGCACTTGTGAGATGTTTGGGCATGCACATGCTGCATTTGTTCCTGAAAAAACTTGTAATTAAAGAATTGAAAAAATATATTTTTGAAATAAAGAAGTTATGATACAACCTGGATGACCAGTTTTTCTTTATGGAAGCACTTCAATTTCCCAATCATCATTGTCAACCTCAACCAGAGGGCTTTCCTCAGTACAATCACTTCTTGTTTGATCTAGCAAATCAAAGTCAAATAGTGAATCCATCAAGTAATCAAAAAAACTAATTTTTACCTTATTACTAAATTCAAAAAAAATTGCATCTTCAAGGTCTACAAGCTCATCAGACAACACAAAAGAGTCATAGAAGTTCATGAACTCATAATCCCTCAAATTTGGAACCTTCAATGGTTTTCCTTGATTCTTTGAAGAACCTATTGGATTATTATTTGATTTTTGAATAAGCGTTAGCTTTACCTGGCTCACCATGCACCAAGCATTTGGGATCATACAATTGCGGTTTTTTGTTTTTGCTGCATAAATCATTGAAAAAAGTCCCTCAAACCTTGCTGCATGTTGGACCTCCTCAAAAAGACCTATTGCAAGCCTCTTCAGTGCCAATGTGGCATCTGTTTATGGGAGCTTTAGCCAATATCCAATTGGACTAGCTTCATCTGTGATTTTTAATGGTTCCTCCTTGCTCTAGAAGCACAGAATCTGATGCATATGGTTACAGCCTTGGCTATTTTGAGTATCATCCTTGAAATATGTTTGATTGAATATTTTTTTGATACAGCCACACAACAATATGAAAGGCTTAAAAAAATCCGACAAAATAATTCTTTTTGAAAAAGGTGATGTGGTATACCATGACAGTTCAGCTGAATAAATTTTTTCATTTTTATGGTAATTATTTATATAAAAGAGGATATCAATAGTATGAAATCACCTTGGAGCAAAAGTAACAGTAAAATAAACATGGAATAACACAACTGATATATTCATTAAGGAAAAATGAACACAGAGTTGCTCTGCCAGTGTCACCCCACTGCACTATCCAATACATAATTGTGATGGACAGTACCCAAATCAAAGACATTTTTCAATTTTCTCTGTACATAATTTTTTTAATATGCTTAAATATAAGCAATTGGGTGATTAATATAATCAGAGTAACAATGAGGATTCCAATAATAAAGAGCAAAGTTGTAAACATCATAGGGGACATAGAAGGTTCAAGGTGTGGAACAAAACACTTTTGAGGTATCAATTCCAGGAAATTTCATGTATTTTTGCTGTGATGAACCATCCAAAGAGGGGATAAGCATCATTGAGTTTCTTTAGATAATTAAATTATTGATTTTTGAAGACTGAAATAGTTTATTCTTGAACTGGAAAGGCCATATTACATCAACATTTCTGTTGATGTAACCCCCAAATTTCTCATTGAAGCTGTAGAAGAGAGGAGTGGGACTGGATGTTGGAAGGGATATGGTATGTATTAGTTTTTTCATTTTGTTTTTTATCTATTAGTCTTGCATAGTGCTCCACTTTAAAGGAAATCATGCAAGGCTAGTAAGTTTGAAAAATATTTTTGGAGAAAAGGAATGGTACATGTGAATGTGGTCACTATTTTGGAAGTCTCAGGAAAGGCCAACTGGCACAGTTAGTAAGGAGGATCTCTGAAGCTGAGATCTGGAAAGGTCATGGGCTCAAGCCACACACTACATGGATATGCATGACAATGTAGTTTCCATTGTCACCCTGACATTACAGTGTTTACATGTAATTATAAAATGCACGTCACTGCAACTGTCACTACATGCTTTCCCAGTGGCAATACAGCTAACCTGCCATTGTTGTGTTGACACTTGTTTCAGGTTGTAAGCTGGGCCTGTGCTACATTTCCATTATGATGAGCTACCTGACAAGCTGTTACCCTTTTGATGATGACAGTTCACAATTAGTGAAGCCAACAGGTTACAATGATTTATTTTGCCTCTGTGTTTGTTTTGTTAAACTTTTGTATAAATAAAACAAATGTTTGTCTGTTAAGCATCTCACTTCACTCATTTCAAATTGTTATCATCAAAAATTGACTTCCCTGCTGATTTCCAAGGTGTTAAAGTAAGAAAGCACTCTTGTTCATAATCTAAAACAACATACTTACCTTATTTATTTTCAGGAGGCCTTGTATGTTCATATTAAAGTCCTTTGGGGTGTGGTAGAGCAGAATGCTATTCCAACAGCACCTGCAGAAGAGACATTGGCGCAGTTTTATCAAAATTTTTCAAGTGAGGGTGTCAGGTAACTCATTGTAATGGAACTGTAGCACAGGCCCAGCTTACAACCTGAAACAAGTTTCAACACAACAATGGCAGGTTAGCTGTATTGACGCTGGGAAAGCATGTAGTGACAGTTGCAGTGACGTGCATTTTATAATTACATGTAAGCACTGTATTGTCAGGGTGACAATGGAAACTAAATTGTCATGTATATGCATGTAGTGACAGTGGCAACATTCTAAATATTGGCAATTTTGGGAAAATGAAATTTCTGCAAGTTTCAGGAAGTTTGAAGAAGATTTGGGAAGATTTAAGAAGAATTAGGAATTTTCAGGAAGAATACAGGTAATATAGGCCAACAAGGAATACAGGTAATCAATCCTATGTGAATTTTCATAAACCCACAATTCAGCCCTCAAAGGCCCAAAAACTATAATCCAGTAAAATCAGCCCACAGATTAGTAATCAATTGAGTAATACATGGAGATAAGGGTTCCAGGGCCAGAAATCAGGGTTTGGCTGTACTTCACAGCCACATGTCACAAACACATCACATGAATAGGTGAGAGAAGAATGAATTGATCTGATTGGTCAGAAACACATCACATCATTATGAAAAGTCAAGTGAAGCAATCTGATTGGTCAGAAATCTAGACTTGTGTCATTTCACAACATGTTGCCCCTGCAAATCCAAAATTAAAGTTTGCACAGCTTTGCACAGCCACCAGAGGCTGGAAATTTCTAAGTCCCCTCTTTTTTGCACTCCTATGGAGGGCCCCACGGCTATAAATAGAGGCCCTCTCTCCCACTTTTTCCCTTTTCCCCATCTAGAAGTTGTAAATTGAATTTATTTTTTCTGATCCCTCTTTTAGGAGGTATACTAGAAATTTACTTGATAAATTAAGCCTAGTAACTGTGGTTTGCTGTTGAAATAGATCAAGAGAACCAATAGTGTGAAAAGACTTTAATTCATACTTTACTAGCAGGTAGACTAGTGCCTTATTTAATTAGGATCTTGAAGCTTGAAGCTCATGAGCAAGGCATCTCTGGAGTTTAGTATTTAAATCCTTGAAAGTAATTTTTAGAGAGTTTTAAAAGAAAAACATCAAACCAAAGTAATTTTGTAGGCTTTAAAATAAAACATAACCATTTTAATTAGTTTTGGGCTAGTTTTTGTTGTAAACTTCCTCAAAGAGAGTAATTTTTCTTCTTTCAAAAGAAAACCTGCACAACTGAAGTAATCTTACTACTTTTAAAATAAAAGTGGATTTGTATTTATTTGGTAATACCTAATAAATTATCATCAAGGAACAAAATCAGATTTAAATACTTTAGTGTTTAGTTAAGATTAATATTGAACCTATAGCCATCAGCTAGTATTATTATCAAAAAAACCCAGAAGAGATCATATAATCTGTTACTACATCACAACACAAAACATAACATTAAAATACCCATCTGATACTAAATTATTAACAATTATTAGATTAGTAGCCTAACCATCACATCACAAAGGGCTTGAAATATATTTTTATCCTTTTCAAGCTCATTATTTCAGAGCGTTGAATATTGCTGCTATACTAGCTATTAGCTTCTATATTTATTCAAGAATTATCAAGAAAAAAATATTTTGTGGTTTTGTATTATAAAATAGTGTTTACTGTTATTTATTATTATTTTTTATTATTATAGTATTTTATATATTGTTGTACAATCATTTGGTGGAATACACTCAGCCTGCTGAAAGTTTTAAAAAGAATTTATTTGTTAAGGTTTTAACTAACCATTGCTTTGAGTAGAGCAAAGTCTGATTAGAGATTGTTGAGTACAATATTTTCTGATCAAGCCACTATCAATAATAAAAATTGATTTGGTGAACTCAGTAAAGATAAATTAGCATATTAGGAAGGGCAGTCTAGATTATTCTAGCACACAAGCAGAGCAAGGGTTACAAGTCCCAAACAGCAATTCCAAACTGTTTTCTTGTAATTTACCCTTCCAGGTACTGCCTCATTATATCACACACACAGAGGAGTTCCCACAGTGATACTGCATTTTTGAATTACATTGAGTCAGTGTTCCTTTAATGGTTCAAAGTGTGGGTAGAAATCCATCTTTTGTGTGATTAAATATGTGGTGGTGAGTTCTTTCTAGATGTCTCCAATTGTTGTGTTGGAGCTTTATAATATTACAATCACATGAGCTACTGAGCAGAGTAGTTTCAACAAGACCTGGTTGGTGGTGAAACTATCTCTGTCTTAAATGAGCTTCTTTATATTTTTTCCAATACCTGGGTTTTCAACATTTGAGTTGTTTTTAAGAGCTTTATGCAAATGAAAACATTGCTTATGTTCCATTACTGAGAGAAAGACCATTGCCATTTAGTACCATCTAGTTTCACATGCAGTTTGAAGGATTTTCTGAGCTTCATTTTCTTTGCACCACAATTCCAAGTTTTCATGCTAAAGAAACTGAATTAGTGAAAAAATTCAAGGGAAGTTTATTTTCTCTGACAATTCCCTCAACTAAGGGATGTGTGAGAATATCTTTAGACATAAACTTAAAGGTATGCAAAAAACACCTCAGGCCAAGTACATGTGGAAATTCTTGCTCAAAAATAGTCTGAGTTATAGAATGATATTGAGTATTAATGGTTTTTTATTTTGAATGAAAATAAAATAACTTACTCAAAAGCAAACCATAGCTTATGGGGAGTCAGTTACAACTTCTGTAATTCTTTTGACTTGAAAATCTTCTGTTCTGTATGCCATTCTTGGTTCAAATCAAGAATATCTAGGAAAGGCTTTGTGTGACCCCCACACAGAATAAACAGGGAATAAATGCTGTTTACTGAGCTATCAGTCCAGCAATTAAGTGAAAGGGTAAGATTTTCTTGGTGGATAACATTTTGAATAATTTCTGATTCTTCCTTTGCATGGAGGACTTCAAGTTTTTTTGCACTCATGTGTCAATGAGTATGCCAATTGTATCTTGTATTCTTTGAAATTTTTATTTATTATATAAGAAATTTCAAGTAGTGTTGGATTCAATCATGGTTTTGAGAGGAATTTCATGAAGTTCTTCAGAATTCTCTTTGGATATTAGTGTGAAATAGGTTGGTATTGTTAAAGATTCAACTGTGTGCTTTTGTGGAACTTTAATATTGGTAAGTGACCTTTACAATTCCCCCTCTTTGAAATCATCCTTTGGAATGTTCTTTTTGATGTAAAGCAATTTTTATGGTGGGGTTTTGAATACAACTAATTTTAATATTACTGAAGAAAATGTTGGGTTTTGAATTGGTAAAAGTCATATTACAGAAGCCTCATTTGGCCATATGTCTGTTTGAAAGAGTTACACACATTTCAGTCATCATTAATCCTGTCCAGAAGATTTCATGTAGTTTAGTGGTTTTGGACCAGGTCATAACATTTTGCAAAAAGGACTTGATCAATATTTGAAATAAGTTTTGAATAAGATAAATTTCAGAAAGATCTCCCTTTGAGGCAGTATTGTGGAAAATATATTTTAGGAATCACTCATTCAATCTTGAAGCTCCAATTTTTAACTCACAAAATGTCATTTTTGTATGAAAAATTTTATATTCTAGAAAGTGCATGAACCAGGGGGGGATGCCATCCACCCTAAAAGTACTGCTTACCTCCAATATCTCTGAAAAGGGATTCCTATTTTTGTTCTAAAGCTCATGCAATTTGTGTTTTGCCAACTTCAACTCTCATCTTGCCTCACTTGAGTTTGGTGTTTTTATTGCTTTTTCTGTTTTTCATTACACAGTTTTTGAAGGTGCCACTAACAAAAATTCATGATAAAATTCGTTTTTTTTTTCAGCATTGGGCCATTGAGATAACTTGCCTATACCTGGATAAACACAAAAGTTAAATTGCTATCATGAGCTTGCCTGTGTTGCACAGAAAAGTTGTCATGAGACTCTTGTCTTAGTAAAGAATCAGATCATTGGGATGTCTCAATTAACACCATTTCCAAGTAGATGCATGAGACTGGCAGATTTCTTGCACTGTTTTCAAAATTACCTATCTTGGTCATTGACATATAAAATCACCATAAGCAAAGAAATCTCACCTTCAAGCAGGTGCAGCCTTTGAAAATCAGGTTGTATACCAGCCTTGAAATGGCTTGGAAACAAGTTGGTGTCAGGATGACTCTCTGAAATATTAATAAGAGGAATGAAACTATTATGGTGTTACACACTTTTTTTTTCACCAGGCTAAAGCTCATAGTACCCAAAAAAAGCAATAAATTACACCCACAGGTAAACTTAAATGAAATTTTTACACCAAACTGTCAACTTCACATCAAGAAGTTGCAGTTTATTTGTAATCTCATGGCACAGGAAACAACGGGAATTTTATGGGTTAAAATAAATCATTCATGTTTCAAAATCAAGCTACATATAGGAAAATAGTTACAACAAACTAGGTACCACCCTGTCAATGACACACCCCAGAAAGCTTTACACCCCTCTTATAACCGTTGGACCTATGAAGAAAGAAAATGACACCTTCATTAATTACGCAACCACCTTGCATTCAGGTGCAGGAGATTCATATGATGAAATACTAAACCTACTGGAATACCCGAAATTTATTCTGAGCACAGCAGCAGTCACCATGAAAAAAATCTATCCCCACTGACAGGGATAGCAGGTCCAACCCAGCTTTCATATTTCTTAATACTGGGTTCTAACTTGATATTTCTATTTGGTGATCTCCTAAGCCATATCTTCAAGCAGGGATGGCTAAGCCCTCCCTATTAAGTTTTTAGCCATACTGCATATCTTTGTATGCAATTGGCATAAGGATATGTAAAAAGATTAATGGGTTCTTACTTAATATGCATCTCACCTTTTGATGGCTAAACCAGTCCCAGTTGGGATGACAATAGATTATTTGGTTACTGAATTGCAAAACCTTATTTTCCATTGCACGGCAATTTTTATTTTGTGTATCTTTAACATGCAACACCTGCCTGTGAATGTAATGGATTTCATGACCAGGGTGGCAACAGCCAGTACAATCAAAATCATTTTGTAACAACTCAAGGGAAACACTAAATCAGGTCAAGAAAACACCTGATAAGCTGCAAGTAAGACTATTCCCCCACCCCAATTTAGTACGGTGGTTCCTCCTGATTCAAGCATTCCTTCAGGAATGTGAGATGTGCAATGGTGCAAGTGCCCAGTGCAGCACGTGCAGGTGATTTGAGATGGCCACTTTGAGAAAACACTTGCTCAACACTTGCTGATGAGGCCGTGATGCTCATGTAGCAAAAAGAAATCTTACCCAAATTGGGGAAGATTCCCATAATAATCTGATGCTGCAGAGGAATCATGTTAGTACAAGTCAGGACAATGCACAAATAAGAAAAAAAGCACCTTCCAATAATTAATAATATGTTTGCCTTTGGACATCAGATGGAGATTCTGTAAATAGGCAAGGACCTCATCTTTGTGACACTGGCCTGCGGCAACATTGGTTTCAATAGGTGGTTGGCCAAGGTGCCTCATAAGATCATAATGATCTGGTTCACTGAATTGGTTGGATTCACTCTGAGGTCCTTGAACTTCATACCCAACCAAGCTTTGTGACACCATCTGAGCACACTCTTTCATAAGAAAGGCAATTATCACATTGGACCTTTCCAGTGGCACACCCACTTTCTTGAAAATCCCTTCTCAATACCTTTGGTTGAGAAATGTGGCAATTAGGGTGTTGTTATTCTCAATTTTGATCTGGAGGTATTTCTAAAGCTTTGTTCATGCAGCATGAAAAGCTTGCCTCCACCTATGATGGCTGACCTGCTCATAGTGCATGAGCTGATTAATTATCACATGGTAATATGGGAGCACTAAGTGCTTTCTAGGGAGTTTTGCTTGGAAGATATTGCAACATCGTTCAAAGATGCTCAATATAGGCTCCATGAACTACATGGTTCTCCATACCTCCTTGGTGAGATAGTACTTCCTACCTTCATTGAAATTGGTGTACAATTGAATGCTGAGCCCTTTGGATCTGGTGTAAGAAGAAATTCCAGTGTGTCATAGGTATGTTGATTGGTAAGACCTTGGGATCACGAGTCTTATTGCGATGGTGAATAAATGCATCACATTGCTTCCCTGAGCCTTGGATGTGGGAGCACAAGTCTCTCAAAGCTTGGCCAATTGTGTTACCTAAGCATAAGGGCATATCAGATAGAAGATAATGTTTAGTATTTGGGCAATGGAATACGCACGTGTTTCAGGCCGACCCCCATGTTCATTGGGTATTCCAGATGTTTTTGGATTGACACCAACTGCTGAAATGATTGATAATGCTGATGATGTGTCTTGTGTCTCCAATGTGATCTGGTCCAAATGATGAGGCTGATTTCTTTGGGGAGCTCCCATTTTTGGATTTTGGATCCTTTTAATGGTTGCTGCATAATGGTGAGTGCAAGGTTGGTTATCTGGAGTAATTTGAAAAGTATCATGATCACTTACCTTGGATCTCCTTTGTAGTTGGAGCATCTTTGTAAGGTGTGGATATGAAACTTTGATTAAAAATCAAGTACTTTTCCTGTCCTCAAAATTTGTATAAGGTAAAATTCAGTTAAAAATAGTATGAAATATTATTTTTAAGAGAAAACACGCCAATTTTATTGTTTATAACTTTATTAGTATAAAACAATAATATAAAAATTTATTGTTTTACCAACAATAAAGATTTATCCAAAAAATACTCTACAAGATATATTTTAAGGCTACAAAAGAAATTTCTTCAAGAGCAATTTCAATTGGAATTAATTGAGCAAAGAACTGCAAGCAATTAATTAAAGAACAAAGTCTTTAAAAAGAATATTAAAGAGAAAACACGCCCAAAAGTGACCAGAGTGAATTTGGAAACAAAGTGACAAAGTTAACAGTGATGAAAGATGCTTTAATTCACTTTTGGGGTGGTTCAGGGGTAAAAATGATTATAAGAGTTACAAACAATGATTATAATGATTTTTTCACGTGGTTAAAAGGATTAAAATGATTTAAAAGTGGTGGTTGGAATCTTTGATTGATTGGTTTAACAGTTTTAAACTAATTAATAAAAGGAAAAGATTCTAACATGAAGAGAAAAGTGGGGCAAAGAAGACATTCTTTTATAGCCATCAATTCTCTTACTCCAAAAGTAAAATTTACTCTTGTCAGTCGTAAAAAACAGTCTGACAACAGAAAAGCCAATTATGGCATCATTGAACCCTGGTTTAGACCAAAAAAGGGCTGGTTTAAGCCATTTTTAGCCATTTTTAGCCATTTTAGACCCTTAAATCAGCCATTACTATAGCAATACCAGGCCTAGAGCCTTCAAAACACGTCAGAATGTGTGTCAGAGGCGTAGAAACCAGTTAAAACTGTTTTTACTATGATTGTTTTATCTTAAGGGTAGTTTTACCCTCTTGGCAACAGCTAAAACTACCCCAGTTGGTATCAAAACCTCATCATCAATTGAGTTCACAGACCCTGTAACTCAATTCCAGGCCAAAAGTGATGAACTTTTGCGTGAATTTTGACATCCCACGCCTGTCAGCAAGGAATTTGGGGGTCTAGCTCCCCCTTAGAGCTGGAGTTCCTTTTCCCCCCCAAATTTAATCTTTCCAATTTATTTTTCCTTTAATTCCTCATCATGTATTATACTTATAATTTACATATGTAATTCAATTCAATTGTACAGTACAATACAGTAATAATTGACACCTCATATGTAAATCAAAGTTCACTTATGTAATACACGCGCACATTTTGACATTTCAATTGAATTCAATTGAAAATACTTCAATTCCTCATAACTTCTAAACTAAACACAACACCTCAATTTTAACACAAAATTTGATGGTTAACACCACATGTGGTGTGAATTAAATTAAAGTTTTGAGGATTTTCAACTTTTGTATTGAAAATACTAAAAACTTAATTTAAGCTTATTTAGAGTTGAGTTACAAGAATTTCACTCAAGGGTGACCCCACCTGATTTTTTATGAGGAATCCAATGGTGAAATAATTTTCATGTGTTTATTTATTGGATAAAAAGTTATAATAATTTTTATTTAAATTTTTTCCAAATTTATTTATTTTTTCACAATTTTGTTAAAATTTCATTTTTACTTAATTTTTTCAAGTATAAATGTAATTTTATACTTACAAAATTTTATGTATTTTTATTTTTAGTATAATTTTATATTTATATTTTGATTTTTATTTTAATAATATAAATAAATTTATTTTATTTATATTAATATGTTATTTTTGTATTTGTGGTCTTTTGGGTATATGAAATTACCTCTAAGGCTCACATTCCCTCCCCCTAAAAAAGAATATTACTTTGTAATATTGGTGTTTCTAGTGTTTCTGAATCTCCTGAGGAGTTTGGTAGCTTCTGGTATATCTTTTTCTTCTAACCATTCATCTTCACAAGTTGGGTCACTGTACCTAACAAGGTATTCCCTTACTTTCTTGGTTCTTAATTTCCTTTCTTTAAGAACTTTGGTTATCTTCTTAGTACCAGATGTCTCAATAGGAGGTATAACTTGGGGAATCTTATTCCTCAAGGGAAATTTCTCAGCATCACTAGATTTGTATGGCTTTATCAAGCTTACTGGAAATGTAGGGTGCTTATTGCTAAGTTCTTCAGATAACTCTACTTCAACAGCATTTTCTCCATGGAGGGCCTTAATCACAAAAGGTCCTGCAGAGTAGTCTTTTAACTTTTTACATCCTTTGATGTTATTGAAGTTAGTGGTGGATACAAGAACTAGGTCCCCCACTTTGAAATCTGGAGTTGCATGAGATTTATCCCATTTGTCTTTAGCATATGCAAAAGAGTCCTCCATGCATCTCACTGCATGCTTTCTAGCTTTGTCTAGCATTCCTTTGAAGCTAGCAGCTGTGGGATGTATTTCAATTAAGTCTTTCCTCAAGGAATCTTGGGGTAACTTGGGGTTCCATCCTTTTTCTAGAATAGCAGGAGTCTGATTGGTACTGGAATGGATTGATGTTTTATATGCTAATTCCAGTGCTGGTAACAGAGTACACCAATCATGGGTAAATCCATCACAATCTTTGAATTCAAGGCCATATGCACAAAATCTTCTCACCATGTCCTCTAAGGTTTGGATCATTCTTTCAGCCAGACCATCAGTTTGTGGGTGGTAGGCTGTAGAGAAAGACAGTTTTGTGCCAAATAATTGGTGAAGATTTGTCCATAGAGCTGAAGTGAATTTGGGATCTCTATCACTGATGATATTTGTAAATATCCCAGTCCATGACACTACTCTATTCCATATCAGAAGAGCTGTATCCATGGCTGTATCATCTTTGTGACATGGTAAAAAGATTGGAGTTTTACTGAATCTGTCCACAATTACTAGGCAAGCATTATAGCTCCTGCCACCTCCTGGTGGTAGGCCAGTTACCCAATCCATATGGACAATTTCCCAAGGTCTGTTTGGTTCTTGGATTTTCATCATATTTCCAAGTCTTTTGCCAGTGGATTTATTTGCCTTTTGGCATCTGTCACAGGTTTTGCAATATTCTGCAACATCTTTTTGCCACATTGGCCACCATATGCAGGTCTTTACTTTCTCTCTTGTTCTGTCCTCAGAAAGATGTCCTGAAAAGGGACTATCATGGCATTCTTTCAGTACAAGATTGATTAATGACCTGTCTACAACTGTCATGACACATGTGTGCTTGGTTCTGTGGTAAATTATACCATCCAGTAGGTGAAATCTCCCTTCATTATAAGATTTTCTCCATACTTCATCCAAGGCATGTATTAGAGAGTTGTCTTTACAGTCTTTGTTAAGTAATTGGCATAAGATGCTACAATTCTTATCTTGAGTGTAACTATTTCTGACTTCTTCAAAGAAGGTGGTGTTCAAGTCTGTAACACTTATTCCTTCTATTGGAATTTGTGGTGAAGCTTCTTCTGGAACATAAGCAGGATTATCAATGTTCTTTGCTAATGGCCATCTGCTTAGTCCATCTGAATTCTTATGAATATTCCCATCCTTATGAACAATAGTCATATTGCCTCTGTATTCTTGTATGGCTATTTGCCATCTGAGCATGTGTCTGTTAGGTGTTTTCATGTTCAAAAGTGATTTCACAGCTGTACAATCTGTTATTACTTCAAAAACACATCCCTCTAAGAAATAGTTCAATTTCTCTAAGGCCCAGACAAGGCATAGACATTCCATTTGACTTGCTCCATATCTGGCTTCAGTTGGTTTGATTTGCCTGGATATGAAACATATTGGTCCTTCTACAGGTTTGTCATTTATGATCTGAACTTGGTGAAGTGCAGCACCTAGTCCATCCCCTGATGCATCAATATACAGTTTGAAAGGCAATTTAAAGTCTGGCATCAGTAAGAGTGGAGCAGTGGTCAATGCTTCTCTTAGAGACTCAAAAGCTTTGACTCTGTCAACAGTCATCTCAAATACTGTGTCTTTGTCACACAACTTATAAAGTGGTCTTGCTATGGATGCAAAGTCTTTAATGTGTTGCCTGTAATATCCTGCAAAACCTAAGAATGACTGAATTTCCTTTTTATTCTGAGGCATGGGTTTTAACAATACTGCTGCAACTTTGTTTTTATCAATTCCAAGCGACAAACCAGATACAACATGTCCTAGTGCCTTAAGTTCTTTAAATCCAAAATGACATTTCTTCAAGGAGATTTTCATGTTTACTGATTGGATTTTTGTCAAAACTCTTGATAATCTGTACATGTGCTCCTCCCAAGTCTTTGAACAGATAATAATGTCATCAATGTAAATGATTAACCATCCCTCTGAGAGTTCTTCAGGGAAGATTTCATTCATCATTCTTTGGAAGTGTGAAGGTGCATTTTTGATACCAAAGGGCATCCTTAAGTATTCATACACTCCACAATGAACAATGATTCTTAAGTATTTTCTTGCTCTTGGTGTTACTACATTTTGATGGAATCCTTTAAGGGCATCCATAGTGGTTATATACACTGCTTGAGATATTTGAGTAAGGGCAATTTGGATTTTTGGTATTGGGTATCTGTCTGGAACAGTGTAAGTGTTCAGAGCTCTAAAGTCCCCAACCATTCTGGATTTTCCATTATGCCACGCCACTATGACTGGTGTAGTTATTTCTACTTCCTCATTGTGGCCTACTTTTCTTATTACACCAAGGTCTAGAAGTTCTTTGATATGAATTTCTAGAGCTTCTCTTGATTTTGGACTTGCTGGATAAGCAGGTCTTCTTAAGAGTGGTGGATAAGGTCTCTCAATGTTAAGAATGATGTCAACTTCATGACCAATAATTGCTCCCAGGGGTTCTTTGTCTGTAGCAAATGCTCCTCTGTGGTCATACAAAAGGGAAGAAAGTTCATTTTCTTGCTTATCAGTCAGATGAAGGCTTATTTCAGCCTCATTTAACTGTTCAGACTTGAATTTCTCTAACTCTAAGTTGACTGGTGATACTTTGTTTACTGTAATTTGTCTTTTAAAGGGTAAAAAGGCAAATTTCTGGCGCTTATTGTCTCCAATTGTAAAGTATCTGTCTTTGTTATTATGTAAATCTATCCCATACATGATTAAATAGTCATTTCCCAATATAAAATGGGTACTAGAGCAATTTTCCATAACAACAAATTCAACTGTGATCCTTAAATTCCCATTTATGTGTGGGAATATGACATTGGTCTCAAAGATTCCTAATGCTTTCATTGGGTTACTTGCACTGTTGAATTTTATACCATCAATTGGTAACAATTGGTCTTCAAAATTTGGTACACAAGTCTTAAGAAAAGATTTTCCAACACAAGAGCAGAAGGCTCCTGGGTCAAGCAAAAGTTTGGTGGGTTTGTTGTCAATCACCACTTCTGTTATACAGGAGTTACCAGCTGTATAACCTTTTCCTCTGTTTGGTTTTGTCTTCATAAGTTGTGCATCTTGAACTTTTGATAAATCAAATTGACCATTGCTCAATTGTGGTAAGTGGGAATAAGATTCCATGATGTCAAAAGTGGCATTGATATTTTCTATATCTTTTGAAGATTCAGAGAATATGGATGACTTATCATCTGAATTGTCTTCAATTATGTCTTCTTTTTCAACATCTGGTTCTTTTTCAATGTCAATTTCATTGATTTTCCCCCTTTTTGGACATGTATTGGCTAAATGGGTGGTGCTTTGGCAAATATGGCATTTTCTGACTGTATCTGCAGATTTATATTTAATATTACTAGAATTTTCTTTGGGGTTTTTGTCCACAGAATCTTTCCAAGGTGTATTAAACCTTGTTTTAAGATTCACCCTACTAGAACCAATTTTGGTTCTGGTGGTTACTTCTTCCAGTATATTGATAATATCCTCTGCTGAAGATTGTTCAGTAGTCCTGCTTTTGACAGCATGCTCTAAGTCACCTCCACATTGTCTCAGAATTTTTCTATGGATCATAAATTCTGACATGTCAGGATATAATGCTGTTAATCTGTCCTTTTGTTGGCAAAACCATGGTAAAGCTTTGTCTTTATCAGCATTAAATTTGGCAGATTCAAAGGCTGTTTCAACTTTAAACCTCCAAGCATCATTTGCCCATTTGTTGATGATTTGGGTTTTCCACCAAGTCCAACTCTGGTGTCCATGTGCTTGTCTTATTTTGATGTACCATCTGTGAGCTGATCTGGTAAACAAGGTGTTAAACCTGGCTGTTACCAATCTGTCTGGTAATTCAAAATCCTCTTTGATCATGTCAATACCTCTAATGAATTCCATATGGTCATACTCTCCTTCACCACTGAAGTGAGGCCATTCTTTAAGTTTTGGAACTTCTTTCAAGAGTGCTTGGCCCATTGATGGTTCCAAGTTATGAAAAGAAGTGGATAATTCATTTTTTAATTGTGAATTATCAGGATCCAATACTTGTGGATTTGAAATTCTTGTGCCCTCATTTTGATTTAGAGGTGTAGACATTCTTGGTAGGGTGTTCAGTAATTGTTCAATGTCATTCATTTTACTGTTGCTACACCTTTGGGAATTTCTGTATTCATGTTGGAAGGCTTGTATTAAATTTATTACTTCAATTTTATACATGTCTTCTTTATGTGTAAGTTCTTGCCATAACTCTGTCTGTCTTGTATTATCAGCAGTGACTTGATTCAATTTCATTGATAATTTTGATACTTCTTCTTGTGAAGCATCAAAACACTTTTTCAAGGCAATGGTATATGTCTTTACTTCAGTAAATGAATTTGAAATGTCATCAAGGACTTTCTTGTTATCTGTTTTGATAATATTTATGGCTTGTTTAATTCTTGTTTCAATCATGTCATCAATATTGAGTTTAGAATATTTATCTGTTAATTCTTTAATAATGGCAGATTGTTCATTTATCTTAATGTTAGAAGAATTGTCATTATTAGAATGTTTAATTGTTCTTAAAACTTTTTCAAAACACATAAGTGTTTCATTAATTTGGCACAGACTCAGGTTGTTTGTTTTAATGTTGTTACAAATGGTGTCATTTTTATCAGAAAGATGTTTTTTCACGTTATTTATAGCATTATACAACTCTGGGATGGAATCAAATATGTCAGAAATCATTTCTGGAACCTTAATCTGGCTTCCTCCTTCTTCTGTAATTCCATCATGGTTCTGGCCATCTGAAATACATTTTCCATGGCATCCTGCTGAATCTTTGGGATTCTGTAGCCCTGGCTGTAAGGTTTTGGGGCTGGTGCCTTCCCTTTGCCCTTGTTTGGAGTTTGTGGCTGCTTTTTCACGTTGGAATTGCTGCTGCTGGCCACTGGGGCTGTTTTTGGCACTGGTTTGGGTGGTGGAGGGTTGTTTTTCCTCCATTCTAGTGTCAAAAGCATCATGTTTTTCTTCTCCATCAATGGATGCCATCCATTGAGCAATTTGCAAGTATTGGGATGGCCCAGGAATTTTCTCACTGTCAGGTAAGAATTCATGCAATTCTTCCACAGGTCTGCAAGGATCTGGTACTCTTTGAATTGAAGTGCATTGTTGTATGCACTGTGGCTGGCTTTGTATATGTCCACAGAGGCTTGTTGTGGCGGTGTCAGCTCTTTTTGAAGGTAAAATGGTATTATCAGCTTCAGAATGACCCATTTTAGTTGTTTGGAAGTCATCAACTGACCCTTTTCCTTCTGTACCTGGTTGGCCTCTGCCATAATCACGTCTATTACCTTTTTGGGAGCTGCTTGAGGGGTTGTAGCTGGCTCCTGACCTGGTTGAAGGCATAATTATGGTTAAAAAAGGCTTAAAATAGTATTTTTACGTCAAAAACTTACTATTGGCCAAATTTTTGGCTTTCTGAAGTGTATTACTTATATCCAAGTTAATTAATTCAGAAGATATTGGTTCAGGTTGATTATTTTGAGTCACAATAACAGTACTATTATGATCAGAATTAACAGTACTGGCAGGGATAATGCTGGTTACTGTTGAGGCTGTTTCAATGTTTTCTTGTCTTACCACGTTGTCAGACACTAAAATTAATGAAAAAGCCAATTAATTAAGTAAAAAAAAGGTTATTTCAAAAAAGAAATAAAAATATAAGCCTCACTTATAATATGAAAAAAATTATTTTTTTTAAGGATTTTTTTGGATTATAAGTATTTTTTATATGTTTTTAAATTTTTCAATATAAGAAAAAAAGATTTAAAAAGAGTAAAAAATATGTCACAGGTAAAATATCACGGCTGGGCCCCCAAATGTAAGGTGTGGATATGAAACTTTGATTAAAAATCAAGTACTTTTCCTGTCCTCAAAATTTGTATAAGGTAAAATTCAGTTAAAAATAGTATGAAATATTATTTTTAAGAGAAAACACGCCAATTTTATTGTTTATAACTTTATTAGTATAAAACAATAATATAAAAATTTATTGTTTTACCAACAATAAAGATTTATCCAAAAAATACTCTACAAGATATATTTTAAGGCTACAAAAGAAATTTCTTCAAGAGCAATTTCAATTGGAATTAATTGAGCAAAGAACTGCAAGCAATTAATTAAAGAACAAAGTCTTTAAAAAGAATATTAAAGAGAAAACACGCCCAAAAGTGACCAGAGTGAATTTGGAAACAAAGTGACAAAGTTAACAGTGATGAAAGATGCTTTAATTCACTTTTGGGGTGGTTCAGGGGTAAAAATGATTATAAGAGTTACAAACAATGATTATAATGATTTTTTCAAGTGGTTAAAAGGATTAAAATGATTTAAAAGTGGTGGTTGGAATCTTTGATTGATTGGTTTAACAGTTTTAAACTAATTAATAAAAGGAAAAGATTCTAACATGAAGAGAAAAGTGGGGCAAAGAAGACATTCTTTTATAGCCATCAATTCTCTTACTCCAAAAGTAAAATTTACTCTTGTCAGTCGTAAAAAACAGTCTGACAACAGAAAAGCCAATTATGGCATCATTGAACCCTGGTTTAGACCAAAAAAGGGCTGGTTTAAGCCATTTTTAGCCATTTTTAGCCATTTTAGACCCTTAAATCAGCCATTACTATAGCAATACCAGGCCTAGAGCCTTCAAAACACGTCAGAATGTGTGTCAGAGGCGTAGAAACCAGTTAAAACTGTTTTTACTATGATTGTTTTATCTTAAGGGTAGTTTTACCCTCTTGGCAACAGCTAAAACTACCCCAGTTGGTATCAAAACCTCATCATCAATTGAGTTCACAGACCCTGTAACTCAATTCCAGGCCAAAAGTGATGAACTTTTGCGTGAATTTTGACATCCCACGCCTGTCAGCAAGGAATTTGGGGGTCTAGCTCCCCCTTAGAGCTGGAGTTCCTTTTCCCCCCCAAATTTAATCTTTCCAATTTATTTTTCCTTTAATTCCTCATCATGTATTATACTTATAATTTACATATGTAATTCAATTCAATTGTACAGTACAATACAGTAATAATTGACACCTCATATGTAAATCAAAGTTCACTTATGTAATACACGCGCACATTTTGACATTTCAATTGAATTCAATTGAAAATACTTCAATTCCTCATAACTTCTAAACTAAACACAACAGCTCAATTTTAACACAAAATTTGATGGTTAACACCACATGTGGTGTGAATTAAATTAAAGTTTTGAGGATTTTCAACTTTTGTATTGAAAATACTAAAAACTTAATTTAAGCTTATTTAGAGTTGAGTTACAAGAATTTCACTCAAGGGTGACCCCACCTGATTTTTTATGAGGAATCCAATGGTGAAATAATTTTCATGTGTTTATTTATTGGATAAAAAGTTATAATAATTTTTATTTAAATTTTTTCCAAATTTATTTATTTTTTCACAATTTTGTTAAAATTTCATTTTTACTTAATTTTTTCAAGTATAAATGTAATTTTATACTTACAAAATTTTATGTATTTTTATTTTTAAATTGTAATTAATTTTTTATTTTTAGTATAATTTTATATTTATATTTTGATTTTTATTTTAATAATATAAATAAATTTATTTTATTTATATTAATATGTTATTTTTGTATTTGTGGTCTTTTGGGTATATGAAATTACCTCTAAGGCTCACAATCTTCATCTTCACTATCTTTGATAGGGGCCTGATGCACCACAAGGTAATCATCAAAAAATTTGTAATCTTCATCAGTTAGCTCCCCCATGAAGGATGAAAAATCCTTTGCCACTAAATTCAAGACGTGACAGGCACAGCAATTATAACAATATTCTTCTGGCCAAGTAATCCTAACAACTTGAAACTTCACTCCAGGGCATTTATTATTGCACTATTTTTGGCTGAATTATCACCAGTAATGCTATACAGTCAATGTATTAGGCCCCGCTTGGATAAGGACTCCCAAAAACTCCAAGCCAATGCTTGACCAGTGGAGGCCCCATTGAGTGTCTTGGAAATTATAACATGAAAATTAATTAGCTCAACGGGAATAAAAAACTGTTCATAGATGGAAAGAACTTACCTTGAATGCCAAAAGACTATTATGAGAAAGGAATCTAACAGGGTCAATCCATTGACCTACCATGGCAATATAAGATTGGCTTTGATCTTTTTTTGTCCAGAAATCAATGCCCACAGTAATGTAAGTATCATCAGGCAATCGTGCTATTTCTTTGATTAGATTTTGTTTGTGGTGGAAGTAAAGCTGAGTAGCAATGGTAGAAATTGTGCATTGTTTTGGCCAGATGAAATTGGGACATAATTGAGACAAGACACTTCTGAGCCTAGGTGTTTTAAATACGGAAAATGATAGTTGAATGGCCACAATGCCTTCAACGAGGGATTTCTGAAGGGTTTCTTGTTCTTCAGCAGCAAGTTTGGCACCAAGGTTTGGATCGATTGAACCTGGGGATTTGCCTTCCCATTCTGTGAACCGACCAACACATTTTTCTCAGTTTTTGTTAAGATTTGAGGTATTCCAACCAATTATACCAATGGTGACACTTCAAAAAATAAATGTTGAGGTTATATTAAAACAAGGTAACACTGATATAGTAGTCATTGAGCTTAGCTGAAATGATTACATTTATACATGTAACAAAACATTTGACGATCTTCAAGCCACTCGCCATTGGGGGACATTTTCTGTGAATCAATTGGAATTATCAGTCTTTCGTTATAGATGAATGGGGACACTTACCTCAAAGTAGTCATAAACGTTTGAATGGATGTGTCTTTGCTTGATAGTCTTTGAAGGGGAAGTAGCTAGCAAATTCCCATCAGAGAAGGAGCCACTAGCTGCCTTCATATAGCTGTCCTCATCAGAATCATACTGTTCTGATGTATGTGAATCATTACTGAGTGATATCATATCAACTAAAGACTCTGCTTGGACTAAAACATGAACAAGTCAGATCAAAATGACAGTAACGTAAGAAGGCTTGCAGATAAAACAATTTGTTGGACTCACCAGCCACATTATATATATCTTGGACCACATTCTTGACTTGGAAATGAAGGTCCATGGTGAGTGTCTGGGGTGCTACACAGAATAGGTGGATCAGTGGTGTGGGTTTGAAGCTTAGTTAATGAGTGATTCACCAAGAGAGGTATGTTTGCCAGTAATCTGGAAAGGTTGGAACGAGATTAGATTGGTGAGATAGACAGGTATGTGGCAAGTGTGTGGAAAATAAATGTAAGATAAAACGAAGTAAGACTTGTTGTGACAAATGGGAGACCATTATGTAGAAAAATTTGAAATAAGACTTGTTGCTACAAATGGGAGACAGTTATCTGGGTGGTGTGGCACATGATGGAAGGTGAGTTGTTTGGTGAAAAAGACTGAGTCAAAAGTGGGGTTAGAGGGTGGCGCCATAGGAGTAAAGCAGTTGGTACCGAGATCATGGGAATTGAGTGAGATTCTTAGGCAGTTTAAGTATAGATGAGCAAAAAAGCTCAGAACTTCATACTGATTAGTGAGATACCGGGTTAAAAGAATATTTGGTGAGTATTTACCGACCATACTCACTGCATTGCCACCACTGTCTCCAAGGCTGGAAGATTTTTTACATAAAACTCAATTGAAGTGTTTTATATGTAAGTGTTCTTTAAAGTAACTTCTTTTACTAAATTACATTAATACAAAAATAGAGAAACAAAATCCATGCTAAGGCTATTATCATTTAAATATTACATCTGATGTCACTATTCCTCATTTTCCTCTTTGTCTCATCTCCAATCACATGAATCCTCGCATACTATTTTCCTCAAAAAATTCCAAATTCAGTAAACTAAGTGAATTAATTAGTCAAAATTACTGAATATTTTCATCCTTATTAATTTTTTTCATTATTATTCTCTATTGAATATACATTTTCTTTATAATGGGAAATTTCTATATCTCCTTGTTTTTCCTGAATTCAATTCAATCTTCATTTTATGGAATTCAACAAAGCAAAAAGGCATATATTCTTATTTTCACCTTTCAAATTTTCCCCAAGTTTTTCATTAGCATCAAATCAAAGAAACCATTTCACAAATACAGTGTCTCATTGTGATTCTTGGCTCATAATATTCAAAAAATCACTTTTTAATACTCATATGAGAGGGAATGTTCCCATAACTTTTCCAAAAAGGAGATTTTGGACACATTTTGAGGTTTCCTGTATGATAAATTTACTCAAAGAATAATTAATTTTGAAAAATGAAATTAATCTATGATATAAGAGCTACTTTATTAATATATAGCTAAAAAATATTTTCATGAATTTTTCTTTGTTTTTCAAAGCTTCATTTGTTTAAGGAAGGAATTGATTTAATTTTTTTGAAGAGCCTAAATTCTTTTTGAATGGACATTTTATCAATATTTGGTCATTATATTTGGGGTATTTTTTACAAGAATGATGAAATTGTAACATGTCTTCTCATTTGAAAAATTCAAAACATATGATCTCTTCTATTTATATATTGCTCTATAGCTGTATTAATCAATATACTGTTTTTCTACAGAAGTCAATAAAATGGAATCTACTTCCTGAGATAAATTTTGAACTTGTGAACAAACTGGAAGAAATGGATTCATATTATAATTATTAGAAGTTTTAATTCACCTTAATCTGATTATTCTTTTAAATAAAAGAATTAATGATATTAGGATTTAATTTTTTATATGCTGATTTTTTCAAAGCAAGTTAATATATGTTATTGAAAATTCCCAAATCTCTTTGGAAAAGATATTCATGATTTCAATACCTACCTTTAAGGCTAGCAGATTCTTTACAAAAGTTGGATTCAGTGTAAACAGGTTGTGCTTTAATTTTCATAAAAAAAATCTTTATCCAATAGATATAAAAATATATTAAAATTAAAAATTAATTATGAGAAAATTTATTGAAAACTGTTTTGAAGAATTAGTTATTAAAATATCCTCAAAAACCTACTCTAAGAATCAATAGGAAAATTTAATATGAGCTCAGCAAGATAGCTTGATTATGAATATTTCTCTTGAGAATTTACTGAAATTATTGTCAATATTACTATTTTTGTCCATGACTCAAATTCAATTGTTTCTGATTCCAGTGGTGTTTGAAATAACCATATTCTGCCTTCTCATTATCTTCCAGAAGACATTTTTACAGAAAAAGCTCAATGTTTTGGAAAATTACACTTTTAGAAAAATTCAAAAGCTCAAAAATATTCTATATTCCTTGTTGATTTAAAATCCCACTTTCTTATTGAAATGAGACCCTTAAACATTTTTGCAAAATAAAGTCATTTGAATCAAGGTTTTAAGTTAGGAAACAGCTGCTTCTTTGTTATGTACATTTGAAGAAACTTGAATAAGCTCTTCATTGAGCACTCTCAAATTTATAAATTATTATCTGAGGTTTGCATTTGTCAACTTTCAACTATTCATAAGTGATAAACTGAGGAAAATTCAAATTGAATTGGAATTAACTATGTTAATTGGATAATACTTCCATTCTCAATTGAATGCTTGACAAATTGGAAGAAAAGATGAGATAATCTCATGCCTCATGTTTATTTATCTAATATAGAAGATCTCTTTAATAACTCCATCATGAAAATTTTAATCTGTTTTATTGTCTATGGAAGAAGCTCAAGGGATTAAATATTCATATGAAATAAACCATTCCATACCTATTTTTTATTCATTTTTATTTCATGATAGTTTTATAAGAAGCTGAATTACATAAAGCTGGTATTGGAAATTTGGGGAATAAAATATTTAGATTTCTCAAAAGGATATTATAACATTGTTTCAAATTAGAGCTGGTCTTTTTGTCTCAGGTTCAAATGATGAAACTAATGTCTTCCAGATAAAACAAAACTCTATCATTTATTGTTTCATTTGTTCTGATAATTTATTATATTTTATAGATTTACTTGAGAATTATTTTCTGAGATCAAAGAATTATTTCTGAAAAGATGTTTATTTTTTGTAAAGAATTCACCCCTTCCGACTATTCAAGAATTATGAATGTTGAATTTGGTTATTTAATGTATTTTCCTGTGAATAATCCATGTAAGTTCTGTGACTTTACTGAAAATATCAAGATAATGAAGAGAGGTTTCATACAAAAATAATAATATTGATAATGCAGAATACATCTTTGATCATTCCTGTGATGCTTTTTCCATATTCAAGACTTTCAAATTTCCAGAATATCTGATCTTCTTCAATTACAAGTGTCTCCAAAGGCTCTGTGTACTTTAGATTTGTAAATTTTCCAATTTGGAAGTAGTATTTTTTGGAATTTTCCTCCATTGAAATTTCTCCCAACTTCCCAAAATGAAGTATTTCTACATTTAAGCATTTACGCATGAAAGAGATCTGTGAGTTTCCTTTATTTCTGGTTGAAATTGAAATTTTTTTTCTGGGGAATATATTGAGTTGTAATTAGACAATTACATTGGAACATTACTTCTTGAAAATTCCAATGTTATTTGAGAAATGAAGTAAGAATAAAATATACCACTGGATCTGATGTGAGGAAAATTTATCATCAGAAAAGGATCCATTTGTTGAATATAATATCTTCGAAAGATCAGGAAGGCTCTCTTTGGGAATATTTGGTGAGCTCCATATTGAGGAAAGCTTTTCTAACAAGTCTTCTAGATTAGGACTTTCAAGAAATCCAATCAATAGTGTTTTGTAAAGTGATTCTGGAAAGAAATGATTCAGCTTATCGATATATCATGTGATGAAAATATTACAAAATATACTCACTGGGCTTTTGGATTTTCTTTATTAATGTCAGAAAGTGGCTCACATGCTCTGCAGACCAACAGGAATAAACTGATGGGGGGCCAAAATGTGGAATAATTTCAGCCATATGCTGTTCAAAATGTATTATTGGTTTGGGTTTAATATTGGAGTTCCAATTTGAAAATAGCTCTTTTCTATCATTTCTGAGATATTTATCAAGGCTTGCTATTTGACTACTATCTAAAGTGTAAGACATCTATGTATGTATTATTCCTATCAGCTTAGAGATAGCTGAAATCAACATTTGAATACGTAGTGTTTTTGTTTCAACCCACTCCCAATGAGGCAATAGTATAAGAGGTAAATTGATGGTGAAGAGAACTAGCTGGTCAGCTACCTTTGGAGTTCCTGATGATGCCATACCAGAGCTCTTTAGTTGTGAGCCTTTGAGGTATGACCACATACCCAATAAGGTCACAAAAAAGACTCAGAATAATTATACCTTTAATATAATTATATTAAAATTACTTAGAACAATTATACATTAAGAATAATTACTTAAATATGCAAAAAATACCATAAATTGGTACAAAAATTGGTTTAACTTAAAAACCAATGAATCAACATGTAAAATAAATTATACCATTGGATTCCCCATGGAAAAATACACATATACCATTTTTATGGCATATCTGTAAAGTCAATATTTAAGGAATTATAAGGTATAATACCTTATAAAAACCATAAAACCTTATTTATCTCAAGAACTAATGAAACAGCATGTAAAATAAATTGTACCAGTGGATTCCCCATGAAAATCCACACATAAAACCATTAATAAGCTAATTTCCAATGTTAATACTTAAGGAATTAACCTGAATATATGCACTTTTTTGCTCAATGCATATATTCAAGGCTCATAGCTAATATCTTCTAAACTATACATGATAGAATGATGAACCAAAAATAAAGTTACCACTTAATTACTGTAAGAACACAGATATGAACTTTATTTTACAAATTATAAACAAGGTTAAAACCTATGATGAAATATTGATAAAAATCAACAGAGCTGTTGACCACTTTGTTGTGAAAGTGCTCCAAACTTAAAAAAAAGTATACAGTTAGATTCTACTAGTTCATTCGTGAAGAATGATGTAATCTTTATTATTAAATTCAGGGTATAACCCCCTGAAATCAAGGTTTGAAGTTTAAAATATTGAATTTCGACAGAAAAGATGAGTTACAAGAAAAATCATCAAAATTAGAGTTTTGATGATGTAATGAAAGGCTCTTGGCAGCATAATAAGGTTATGCCAAGCTATCAGAATTCACTCTCTGAATTGCTGTAGCGTGTAAATCTTAAAAGTTATTGAGGATCAAAGTTTGAGCTTAATTTGAGCAGTTATGATCACACACTGTAACCTTAATTTAAGTTTAACAGTCTTAAGAGTGATAAAGTTGGTGAATACTATTAGTTTATGATTAAAAATAATAAAATCCACGAAATTTGGGGTTCTGCCAAGCCTCTGATGTCATCAAACTTAGAGTTATAGTGATAACTCTAAATAATGGTGTAATAATGATGTAATATGGTTTGATCATGATGTAATCACCCTCAAACCTTAAAGTATTGATCAATTCCAGTGGATATGATCAGTACACGTCTACTAGAAGCCTTTTGGACTCTAGGAGGGAGGTATTTACTATAAATAGAGCTCTTTTTACTCTATTTACCCCTCAGACGCATCAAAAACATTAAATCAATTAAATAAAAGGTAATTTCTTTATTCTTTATATATAAAACTCTTATATTATTAAATACCAAAGAACATCTCAATATTAATCACTATTTTTACGTGATTAAATCAATTCTTTAATTGTTTTTGTCATAAATCTCTCTATAAACTCATTTCCACGTAAAATCAAGAAATTTAGTAATTTTCTTTATTTTTTATTTGTAAATACAATTTGAAAAAGTTGTATTATATTCTTTTGGCGTAAAATATCTCAAAATTATTATTTTAAGTGTTAAAAGTAGGTTATTTCATCTTATTATAATAATTTCTCTCTTATTATTACTCTTAATAATTCTTAATTAATATAAATAGTATTTATATTAATATATAACTTTAATATTAGTAATATTATTGTTATTAATTGTTTTTTATTTATAAAAAACAGTTTTTTACGCCTTTATTATTTGTTGGTAACAATAATAAAGAGCTTTATAATATATTAATTATTTTATATTAATATATTATTTATAATATTATAATTTCATATAATATTAATTTATATTATTATATTTATTTAATAATATAATATTTTTACGCCATAATAATAATATTTCTTTATTATTATTATTATTATTTTAATCTTATTCATTTTAATTATAAGGACATTCAGAGTACAATAAGTAGTAAATTAGTAATTTTTACTTATTGTTTCATAGTCAAACCTTACATTAGTAGCCTAGTAAGTGAGTATGGAGCCATTATCTTTGTTGAGAAAAACTGTAGAAGCTGTAGCTCTTTAGGTAAAATTGATAATTATTCTTGAGTAAAGTATGAATAATTTTCAGAGGAACATCAAATATCAAAGCTTGCTCTTGAAGTTTCTTCCCTTTCTGGGTCATCTTGTTCTTTATGAGAAGATAGAGGATTTCCAAATGATCTTCTAATTTGCTTAGTTTGAGACATGGATTCAATTTCCCTTTCAGGAATGAAGACTGATGATAATCCTTTTCCTTTTCCTTTTATTTTTGTCATTTGAAGGGATTGGGGTGTGCTGGGCATAGAGCTTTATGAAGATAATCTTTCAGAGAGTTGGAATGGGACAGGAGATTTCTGTGCTATCCTTTCTTGGGAGATTTCAAATGATATTGACTGTTCAGCTTCCTCAAAACTTGAAGCCTCATCTTCTGTTACTTGGGCCTTTCCTTTACCTTTGGGATCTTTCTCTTGAATTTTTTCTGGGATTGCCATTGGGATACCTTATCCAAAGGTGTTGGTATTCCAAGGATGATGATTGGCAAAGATTAAGACAATGGTACCTTCTTTTCCTTTTTTATAGTGTTTTTTCATTTGGGAAGGCTCTTCCCTCATCATTTTCCTTTGTGTCTGGGAATAACTTTTCTTACTCAAGTCTTCTTTTATGAAAGGATTATTCTTTCTTTTAATTTCTCTTCCTGAAAGGGAAATCACCAGGGATGTGGTGCTGCAAGGCCTCAGAAGCCCTAGAAGAAATGTGTGCATGATATCAAATGGCATGGGCTGTATTCTATGGAAATCAGAATTTTTTTTAATATGTAATATCTTGCACCATGCTCTTTTAGAATATTCTTTTGTTGAGAAAGTTTTTCTCAACAGTTCCATTTGTCTTCCCATGAGAGTTTATCACAATTTCTAATGTCCTTTTGTTAAAGGTTGCAGTGAAAACAAAATATGTTTTCTGAATGAGATCAACCATAGGTTTATGTAAAATCAACCATAGGTTTATGTAAAATCAACCATAGGTTGATGTAGAATCAACCATAGGTTGATGTAAAATCAACCATAGGTTGATGTCAAATCAACCGTAGGTTTATGTAAAATCAACCATAGGTTTATGTAAAATCAACCATAGGTTTATGTAAAATCAACCATAGGTTGATGTAAAATCAACCATAGGTTGATGTAAAATCAATCATAGGTTGATGTAAAATCAACCATAGGTTGATGTAAAATCAACCATAGATTGATATAAAATCAACAAAGGTTTGATGTATTACCAATCAAACTTTTAATTAGTATATCAATTCCTCATCATGAGGGATCAATTTTTGATTTTGGGCTATCAATTACTTGCCATGGGTTATCCACTGAGAATAATGTGGAATGAATTCCTTGTCATGTGAAATCAATTACTAATCATGTGGAATAAATTACTCATCATGTGAAATAAATTCCTCATCATGTGGAATTTATTGGACATCATTTGGAATCAACTCCTCATGATGTGAAATCAATACCCCATCATGTGTAATCAATTCCTCATCATGTGAAATCAATTTCTAATCATTTGAAATCACCTCCGCATCATGTGGAATGAATTTCTCATCATGTGTAATCAATTCGCAATCATGTGCAATCAATACCTAATCATGTGGAATTGACTCCTCATCATGTGAAATTGATGCCTAATCAGGTGTAAATAATTCCTTATCATGTGGAACCAATTCCCCATCATATCAAATCAATTTCCAATCATGTGGAATTGACCGCTCATCATGTGAAATTGATGCCTCATCATGTTGAAACAATTCCTTATCATGTCTTCCTCATCATGTGTAATCAATTCCATATCATGTGAAATCGATTTCCCAACATGGGAAATAAATTCCCCATCATGTGAAATCAATTTCCCAACATGAGAAATAAATTCCCCATCATGTGGAATCAATTTTGCATTGTGGGGTATCAATTCTTTGACATTGGAAATCAACTGCTCACCATTTTTAATCCATTTTCTATCTATTGCAATCAAATTCTCATCATGGGTGATAGGTCCCACAACACGGAGAATCAGTGCTTCATTGTGTAGGATGGAAAAAAAATAACTGTAACGTGAATGAACTCAACCAATAGTTGATGTAAAACCATTTTAGACACTGTGTAAATAGCTTTAAACACTGTTCAAATAGCTTTGAACACTGTTCAAATAGCTTTGAACACTGTTCAAATAGCTTTGAACACTGTTCAAATAGCTTTGAACACTGTTCAAATAGCTTTGAACACTGTTCAAATAGCTTTGAACACTGTTCAAATAGCTTTGAACACTGTTCAAATAGCTTTGAACACTGTTCAAATAGCTTTGAACACTGTTCAAATAGCTTTCACTGAACACTGTTCAAATAGCTTTGAACACTGTTCAAATAGCTTTGAACACTGCTCAAATAGCTTTGAACACTGTTCAAATAGCTTTGAACACTGTTCAAATAGCTTTGAACACTGCTTCAAATAGCTTTGAACACTGCTCAAATAGCTTTGAACACTGTTCAAAATAGCTTTGAACACTGTTGAAATAGCTTTGAACACTGTTCAAATAGCTTTGAACACTGTTCAAATAGCTTTGAACACTGTTCAAATAGCTTTGAACACTGTCAAATAGCTTTGAACACTGTTCAAATAGCTTTGAACACTGTTCAAATAGCTTTGAACACTGTTCAAATAGCTTTGAACACTGTTCAAATAGCTTTGAACACTGTTCAAATAGCTTTGAACACTGTTCAAATAGCTTTGAACACTGTTCAAATAGCTTTGAACACTGTTCAAATAGCTTTGAACACTGTTCAAATAGCTTTGAACACTGTTCAAATAGCTTTGAACACTGTTCAAATAGCTTTGAACACTGTTCAAATAGCTTTGAACACTGTTCAAATAGCTTTGAACACTGTTCAAATAGCTTTGAACACTGTTCAAATAGCTTTGAACACTGTTCAAATAGCTTTGAACACTGTTCAAATAGCTTTGAACACTGTTCAAATAGCTTTGAACACTGTTCAAATAGCTTTGAACACTGTTCAAATAGCTTTGAACACTGTTCAAATAGCTTTGAAACACTGTTCAAATAGCTTTGAACACTGTTCAAATAGCTTTGAACACTGTTCAAATAGCTTTGAACACTGTTCAAAATAGCTTTGAACACTGTTCAAATAGCTTTGAACACTGTTCAAATAGCTTTGAACACTGTTCAAATAGCTTTGAACACTGTTCAAATAGCTTTGAACACTGTTCAAATAGCTTTGAACACTGTTCAAATAGCTTTGAACACTGTTCAAATAGCTTTGAACACTGTTCAAATAGCTTTGAACACTGTTCAAATAGCTTTGAACACTGTTCAAATAGCTTTGAACACTGTTCAAAATAGCTTTGAACACTGTTCAAATAGCTTTGAACACTGTTCAAATAGCTTTGAACACTGTTCAAATAGCTTTGAACACTGTTCAAATAGCTTTGAACACTGTTCAAATAGCTTTGAACACTGTTCAAATAGCTTTGAACACTGTTCAAATAGCTTTGAACACTGTTCAAATAGCTTTGAACACTGTTCAAATAGCTTTGAACACTGTTCAAATAGCTTTGAACACTGTTCAAATAGCTTTGAACACTGTTCAAATAGCTTTGAACACTGTTCAAATAGCTTTGAACACTGTTCAAATAGCTTTGAACACTGTTCAAATAGCTTTGAACACTGTTCAAATAGCTTTGAACACTGTTCAAATAGCTTTGAACACTGTTCAAATAGCTTTGAACACTGTTCAAATAGCTTTGAACACTGTTCAAATAGCTTTGAACACTGTTCAAATAGCTTTGAACACTGTTCAAATAGCTTTGAACACTGTTCAAATAGCTTTGAACACTGTTCAAATAGCTTTGAACACTGTTCAAATAGCTTTGAACACTGTTCAAATAGCTTTGAACACTGTTCAAATAGCTTTGAACACTGTTCAAATAGCTTTGAACACTGTTCAAATAGCTTTGAACACTGTTCAAATAGCTTTGAACACTGTTCAAATAGCTTTGAACACTGTTCAAATAGCTTTGAACACTGTTCAAATAGCTTTGAACACTGTTCAAATAGCTTTGAACACTGTTCAAATAGCTTTGAACACTGTTCAAATAGCTTTGAACACTGTTCAAATAGCTTTGAACACTGTTCAAATAGCTTTGAACACTGTTCAAATAGCTTTGAACACTGTTCAAATAGCTTTGAACACTGTTCAAATAGCTTTGAACACTGTTCAAATAGCTTTGAACACTGTTCAAATAGCTTTGAACACTGTTCAAATAGCTTTGAACACTGTTCAAATAGCTTTGAACACTGTTCAAATAGCTTTGAACACTGTTCAAATAGCTTTGAACACTGTTCAAATAGCTTTGAACACTGTTCAAATAGCTTTGAACACTGTTCAAATAGCTTTGAACACTGTTCAAATAGCTTTGAACACTGTTCAAATAGCTTTGAACACTGTTCAAATAGCTTTGAACACTGTTCAAATAGCTTTGAACACTGTTCAAATAGCTTTGAACACTGTTCAAATAGCTTTGAACACTGTTCAAATAGCTTTGAACACTGTTCAAATAGCTTTGAACACTGTTCAAATAGCTTTGAACACTGTTCAAATAGCTTTGAACACTGTTCAAATAGCTTTGAACACTGTTCAAATAGCTTTGAACACTGTTCAAATAGCTTTGAACACTGTTCAAATAGCTGTGAACACTGTTCAAATAGCTTTGAACACTGTTCAAATAGCTTTGAACACTGTTCAAATAGCTTTGAACACTGTTCAAATAGCTTTGAACACTGTTCAAATAGCTTTGAACACTGTTCAAATAGCTTTGAACACTGTTCAAATAGCTTTGAACACTGTTCAAATAGCTTTGAACACTGTTCAAATAGCTTTGAACACTGTTCAAATAGCTTTGAACACTGTTCAAATAGCTTTGAACACTGTTCAAATAGCTTTGAACACTGTTCAAATAGCTTTGAACACTGTTCAAATAGCTTTGAACACTGTTCAAATAGCTTTGAACACTGTTCAAATAGCTTTGAACACTGTTCAAATAGCTTTGAACACTGTTCAAATAGCTTTGAACACTGTTCAAATAGCTTTGAACACTGTTCAAATAGCTTTGAACACTGTTCAAATAGCTTTGAACACTGTTCAAATAGCTTTGAACACTGTTCAAATAGCTTTGAACACTGTTCAAATAGCTTTGAACACTGTTCAAATAGCTTTGAACACTGTTCAAATAGCTTTGAACACTGTTCAAATAGCTTTGAACACTGTTCAAATAGCTTTGAACACTGTTCAAATAGCTTTGAACACTGTTCAAATAGCTTTGAACACTGTTCAAATAGCTTTGAACACTGTTCAAATAGCTTTGAACACTGTTCAAATAGCTTTGAACACTGTTCAAATAGCTTTGAACACTGTTCAAATAGCTTTGAACACTGTTCAAATAGCTTTGAACACTGTTCAAATAGCTTTGAACACTGTTCAAATAGCTTTGAACACTGTTCAAATAGCTTTGAACACTGTTCAAATAGCTTTGAACACTGTTCAAATAGCTTTGAACACTGTTCAAATAGCTTTGAACACTGTTCAAATAGCTTTGAACACTGTTCAAATAGCTTTGAACACTGTTCAAATAGCTTTGAACACTGTTCAAATAGCTTTGAACACTGTTCAAAATAGCTTTGAACACTGTTCAAATAGCTTTGAACACTGTTCAAATAGCTTTGAACACTGTTCAAATAGCTTTGAACACTGTTCAAATAGCTTTGAACACTGTTCAAATAGCTTTGAACACTGTTCAAATAGCTTTGAACACTGTTCAAATAGCTTTGAACACTGTTCAAATAGCTTTGAACACTGTTCAAATAGCTTTGAACACTGTTCAAATAGCTTTGAACACTGTTCAAATAGCTTTGAACACTGTTCAAATAGCTTTGAACACTGTTCAAATAGCTTTGAACACTGTTCAAATAGCTTTGAACACTGTTCAAATAGCTTTGAACACTGTTCAAATAGCTTTGAACACTGTTTCAAAATAGCTTTGAACACTGTTCAAATAGCTTTGAACACTGTTCAAATAGCTTTGAACACTGTTCAAATAGCTTTGAACACTGTTCAAATAGCTTTGAACACTGTTCAAATAGCTTTGAACACTGTTCAAATAGCTTTGAACACTGTTCAAATAGCTTTGAACACTGTTCAAATAGCTTTGAACACTGTTCAAATAGCTTTGAACACTGTTCAAATAGCTTTGAACACTGTTCAAATAGCTTTGAACACTGTTCAAATAGCTTTGAACACTGTTCAAATAGCTTTGAACACTGTTCAAATAGCTTTGAACACTGTTCAAATAGCTTTGAACACTGTTCAAATAGCTTTGAACACTGTTCAAATAGCTTTGAACACTGTTCAAATAGCTTTGAACACTGTTCAAATAGCTTTGAACACTGTTCAAATAGCTTTGAACACTGTTCAAATAGCTTTGAACACTGTTCAAATAGCTTTGAACACTGTTCAAATAGCTTTGAACACTGTTCAAATAGCTTTGAACACTGTTCAAATAGCTTTGAACACTGTTCAAATAGCTTTGAACACTGTTCAAATAGCTTTGAACACTGTTCAAATAGCTTTGAACACTGTTCAAATAGCTTTGAACACTGTTCAAATAGCTTTGAACACTGTTCAAATAGCTTTGAACACTGTTCAAATAGCTTTGAACACTGTTCAAATAGCTTTGAACACTGTTCAAATAGCTTTGAACACTGTTCAAAATAGCTTTGAACACTGTTCAAATAGCTTTGAACACTGTTCAAATAGCTTTGAACACTGTTCAAATAGCTTTGAACACTGTTCAAATAGCTTTGAACACTGTTCAAATAGCTTTGAACACTGTTCAAATAGCTTTGAACACTGTTCAAATAGCTTTGAACACTGTTCAAATAGCTTTGAACACTGTTCAAATAGCTTTGAACACTGTTCAAATAGCTTTGAACACTGTTCAAATAGCTTTGAACACTGTTCAAATAGCTTTGAACACTGTTCAAATAGCTTTGAACACTGTTCAAATAGCTTTGAACACTGTTCAAATAGCTTTGAACACTGTTCAAATAGCTTTGAACACTGTTCAAATAGCTTTGAACACTGTTCAAATAGCTTTGAACACTGTTCAAATAGCTTTGAACACTGTTCAAATAGCTTTGAACACTGTTCAAATAGCTTTGAACACTGTTCAAATAGCTTTGAACACTGTTCAAATAGCTTTGAACACTGTTCAAATAGCTTTGAACACTGTTCAAATAGCTTTGAACACTGTTCAAATAGCTTTGAACACTGTTCAAATAGCTTTGAACACTGTTCAAATAGCTTTGAACACTGTTCAAATAGCTTTGAACACTGTTCAAATAGCTTTGAACACTGTTCAAATAGCTTTGAACACTGTTCAAATAGCTTTGAACACTGTTCAAATAGCTTTGAACACTGTTCAAATAGCTTTGAACACTGTTCAAATAGCTTTGAACACTGTTCAAATAGCTTTGAACACTGTTCAAATAGCTTTGATGTGAGCCTTTGAGATATGACCACATATCCAATAAGGTCACAAAAAAGATTAATAATAATTATACCTTTAATATAATTATATTAAAATTAATTAGAATAATTATACACTAAAAATAATTACTCAAATATACAAAAATACCATAAATTGGTACTAAAATTGGTTTAACTTAAAAACCAATGAATGAACATGTGAAATAAATTATACCATTGGATTCCCCATGGAAAAATACACATATACCACTTTTATGGCATATCTGTAAAGTCAATATTTAAGGAATTATAAGGTATAATACCTTATAAAAATCATAAAACCTTATTTATCTCAGAAACTAATGAAACAACATGTAAAATAAATTGTACCAGTCGATTCCCCACAAAAATCCACATATAAAACAATCAATAAGCTAATTCCCAAAATGAATACTTAAGGAATTATCCTGAATATATGCACTTTTTTGGTCAATGCATATATTCAGTGATCATAGCTAATATCTTCTAAACTATACATGCTAGAATGATGAACCAAAAATAAAGTTACCACGTAATTACTGTAAGAACACAGATATGAACTTTATTTTGCAAATTATAAACAAGGTTTAGACTTATGAGGAAATATTGATAAAAATCAACAGAGCTGTTGACCACTTTGTTGTGAAAGTAGTCCAAACTTAAAAAAAAGTATACAGTTGGATTCTACTAGTTTATTCGAGAAGAATGACGTAATTTTTATTGTTAAATTCAGGGTATAACCCCCTGAAATCAAGGTTTGAAGTTTAAAATATTGAATTTCGACAGAAAAGATGAGTTACAAGAAAAATCATCAAAATTAGAGTTTTGATGATGTAATGAAAGGCTCTTGGCAGCAGAATAAGGTTATGTCAGGCTATCAGAATTCACTCTCTGAATTGCTGTAGCGTGAAAACCTTAAAAGTTATTGAGGATCAAAGTTTGAGCTTAAATTGAGCTGTTATGATCACATACTGTAACCTTAAATTAAGTTTAACAGTCTTAAGAGTGATTAAATTGGTGAATACTATTATTTTATGATTAAAACTAATAAAATCCACGAAATTTGGGGTTCTGCCAAGCCTCTGATGTCATCAAACTTAGAGTTATAGTGATAACTCTAAATAATGGTGCAATAATGATGTAATATGGTTTGATCATGATGTAATCACCCTCAAACCTTAAAATATTGATCAATTCCAGTGGATATGATCAGTACACGTCTACTAGAAGCCTGTTGGACTCTAGGAGGGAGGTATTTACTATAAATAGAGCTCTTTTTACTCTATTTTCCCCTCAGACGCATCAAAAACATTAAATCAATTAAATCAAAGGTAAATTCTTTATTCTTTATATATAAAACTGTTATATTATTAAAGACCAAAGACCACCTTGCTACAATCATCTATTTTGACGTGATTAAATCATTTATTTAATTGTTTTTGTTAAAAATCTCTCTAAAAACTCATTTCCACGCAAAAATCCAGAATAATTTGTAATTTTCTTTATTTTTAGTGTACATACAATTTGAAAAGGTTGTATTTATATATTTTTTGGCGTAAAATACTTCAAAATTATTATACTAAGTGTTAAAAGTAGGTTATTTTATCTTATTATAATAATTTCTCTATTATTACTTTATTAATAATTCTTTAATTAATATAAATAGTATTTATATTAATTTATAACTTTAATATTAGTAATCTTATTGTTATTAATTGTTTTTTATTAATAAAAAACAATTTTTTACGCCTTTATTATTTGTTGGTAACAATAATAAAGAGCTTTATAATATATTAATTATTTTATATTAATATATTATTTATAATATTATAATTTCATATAATATTAATTATATTATTATATTTATTTAATAATATAATATTTTTACGCCATAATAATAATATTTCTTTATTATTATTATTATTTTAATCTTATTTATTTCAATTATAAGGACATTCAGAGTACAATAAGTAATAAATTAGTAATTTTTACTTATTGTTTCATAGTCAAACCTTACATTTGGGGGCCTGGCCGTGATATTTACTTAAAAGACCTTTAAAAAGATTCTATTTGGGTTTATCCAATAATAAATTATATTTATAATCATAAAATTATATAATAATTTTATATTTTATTGATTTTAAAAGCTATTGAGGCATTTGGAAAGCAATTGTACTGTCTTACACGTGGTTTTTCACATCCTTAGACTTGCAAGAACTTTCTTTGAGTGACTCTAGTGATTAAAAAAGATAATTTATAAATTAAAAATAATTTTTATTATAATTTAATTTTATAAGAATCATATTCATTTTTTATTTTATTCTTTAAAAATAAAAATATACATAAAAAATATTAAAAACCAATAAAAAAAGTTATTTTTATTCATTTTTATTCATTTCTTTATTTATTTCATTTTTTTTAAGATATAAAAGCAATTTCTACGTGGAAAATTGCCATATCTTGCCAAAAATAACACTTCTTATAAAAAGACTTATATTTATTTGTCTTTTTTAGTGTTTGAAGATAACCCAACAGAAGACAACCAAGCTACTGTTGAGAGATTGGTGGAAGAAACTTGTCAAAGTTCTCCAACACCAGTTATCACCAAAAGAAAGAAAGCTAAGAAATTAGACTTTCCAGGGCCCACCATTCAAGACTCTGAAGGTGAGCACCTCTTTTTAATTTGCCATAAAAGAATTTTATTCTAAAATACTTTTATTTTTCTTTAATTATGACTACCAGAAGAGGTTCCCAATACTCCATCCAATCAGATGGAGCTGGACTCAGAAGTAGAATTGATCCCTCAAAAGGGAAAAGAAAGGGCAATATCCCCAGTGGAACAGAATCCACACAAGGAAGTGCCTTATCCCAAAGGCAAGTCCCAGAAATGCCCATGATATCTGAGCCTGAATTGGAACTAAGTATGAGTAACTCAAACAGGTACAAATCACATTCAGAGGGCTCAAATAGACATCTACATGAGCCAGTACAAGCAGTATTACACAGTATACAAGGACAAAGACTGGGAAATGCTGCCTCAAATACACCAAGGAGTGATGAACTCCTGGCACATCCTGAAAAAGTTCCTCAAAGAGGAGGAGATAGTGAAATACTCCAATGGATGGAATCCACTGTCATCCAAACCTCAAATCAAAAAGATCAAGGATTATCATGCCAAAAAGAGGGAGGCAACCAAGGAAGAAGCCCCAGTAGCTTCTACCAGCAAGCCTCAAGCCAACCCACTTCCCCAAGAAGGGAAGAAGAACAAGAAAAAACATTGGAGGAAACCATATTCCCCAAGCTACAGAATCCCAAGAATCCAAAAGGATGCCATGGACAATGTTTTCAACATGGCCAGAACCTTGATGGAATTCAAGGACAAGGAAGAGCAAAGAATGAGACAACCTAATTTCCCAAAGAAATAACCTTGTCCAAAGATGTTGTAAATACTTTAACAGAAATTAAAAATAGTATATTACCTCTAAAAGAAATTAAAGACAGTTTATTATCACTACAAGAAATAAATAACAATTTATCTTCTTTAACAAAAATTGTTGTGCAAAACAAAAAAGAAATTGACAACATTAAGTTTATTGTTGAAAATAATAAACCAAAGAATTTAATTGACAATACTCAAAAATTAATACAAGGACAACAAGAATTGTATAAATACATAAAAGATATCAAAGACAAAACTTTGACAATCAATTATGATGTGAGTATTGACAATCTTACAGAAAAATTAAATAAATTAAGTATTTCTGTAGAAAAATTTGAAGAAAAGACTTCATCACACCAAAAATTACTTTTGGACCATGTGGAAAAAAGTGATGAAGCAAGAATGCATCTGAAAGATGATATTCAAAGTGAAATAAGGCTTATTACAGAAAAAATGGATAAAATTAATGAGGCCAATTTAAATATGCCAAAGTTATCAACACCATTTTCTCATATAAGA
Source organism: Austropuccinia psidii (assembly GCA_023105745.1). NCBI lineage: Eukaryota > Fungi > Basidiomycota > Pucciniomycetes > Pucciniales > Sphaerophragmiaceae > Austropuccinia > Austropuccinia psidii. Next base: position 72,721,484 of record JALGQZ010000001.1, on the reverse strand, counting down.
AGCCCTGTTAAAACAAAAGAGGAATTTTCAAATCCTTTCATAACAGACTTGAGTCACCAAGACAATAACCAAGTCTTAATGAAGGAAGCACCTCAATTGAAGGAATGGCCAACATTCACAGGAGAAGGTGAATATGACCACATGTCATTTATTAAAACAATTGACATGTTACAAGAAGACTATGCCATACCAGATGAATTAATCACTGCAAGATTACATTCATTATTTGAGAAATCTGCAAAAAGATGGTATTATGGCATAAGACAGACAAATGGTAAAAATACCTGGTCTTGGTGGAAACAGGAAATAATCACCAAGTGGGCAAATGATGCCTGGAGGTATAAGATAGAAAATGCATTTGAAAACTCTTTCTTTGACCCAGAGAAAGATAAACCCTTAACTTGGTTCCTAAAACAAGTTGAAAGACTTAATGCACTGTACCCAGAAATGTCACAGAAGATGGTGCATATGAAAATACTTAAAAAATGTGGAGGGGAACTAGAACATGCCCTAAGAAGCAGGTGTATAGAACCATGCTCCACAGAAGAGTATATAAATGCACTAGAAGATATAGTGACAAGAACAAAAATTGGCAGGACTTGGAAAAAATTGGACATTAAAAGCCCAAGTAAAACATTTATCAAAAAAGATAAATCAAAAGAATCCTTTAAGCCCAATACATCCAACAATAATGAGCAAAGAAAATGCCATAAATGTGGAGGTATTGGACACTTAGCCAATAATTGCCTTAAAAAAGCAAAGATTAATGAAATTGTGGAAACAGAAAACCACAATGACAAAGAAGAGGAATCAGACTCTGAAAAAGAGGCAGAAGAGTCAGAAAGCTCTGAAAGTGATGAAATCAATATAATTAATGCACAAATTAATAATATTGATATAATTTATGAAGTACTGGATGTCAACTCAAACTTGCCACAAGTTGGAACATCTGATACAAATCTGACAAACATACAAGATGCCAAAATGTATAGAACCAAACCTGCAAGAGGAATGGGATATAAAGCTGGAAAATCAAGTATTAGTATTGTTATGGTTGATAACCAAGAAGGAAAGGTTAACTTGGATACAGGAGCATACTGCACTTGTGTTGGCAAAAGTTATTTAAAAACCATTGTCCCAGACTGGCAAGAAAAACTTATGCCAATACAAGGTGTCAAATTTAGTAGTGCAAGTGAGAGCATGAAGCCCCTTGGAATAATTGATTTAACACTAATTTTTCCTCATCCCTCACAATGTGTCAGAATTAAAGTAGAGTTTGTAGTAATGGACAACTGTACTAGTAATCATTTCATACTTGGAAATGACTACTTATCAATCTATGGTATAGATATCTCCAACCAAAAGGATAGATATTTTACCATAGGAGATAATAAAAGACAAAAGTTTGGATTCTTAAATAACAAAAAACAAATCACAGTTATTAAGAATGAGGAAAAAATTCCAGAAAAAGAACTTTTTATATCTGAACAACTCAGAGAGGCAGAATTCAATCAAGAGTTAACAGAAAAAATGAAAGAAAAATTGATTGACCTCTTATTTAAGTATAAAAATGCCTTTGCAACTGACAAAGAGCCACTAGGTGCCATAATTGGACATGAAGTGGATATAATTCTTAATGTAGAAAAACCTTACCCACCTTTATTAAGAAGACCTGCTTATCCAGCCAGCCCAAGAGCTAGAGAAGCCTTAGAGGTGCACATTAAAGAATTAATGGACCTTGGAGTATTAAGAAAGGTTGGACATAATGAGCAAGTAGAAGTTACTACACCTGTCATTATAACTTGGCATAATGGAAAATCAAGGATGGTAGGAGACTTCAGAGCCCTGAATACCTATACCATTCCAGACAGATATCCAATACCCAGAATCCATGAGACATTGACCCAATTGTCACAAGCTAAGTTCATCACAGCTATGGATGCTCTTAAGGGTTTTCATCAAAATGTCTTAACAGACAATGCCAAGAAACTACTAAGAATAATAGTCCATTGTGGAATTTTTGAATACTTAAGAATGCCATTTGGGATAAAAAATGCACCTTCCCATTATCAAAGAATGATGAATACCATATTTCCTGAAGAATTATCAGAAGGATGGTTAATAATCTACATTGATGATATCATAGTTTGCTCAGAAACTTGGGAAAATCACCTGACAAGACTAGAAAGGGTACTACAGAAAATAGTCCAAGTAAATATGAAAATTTCATTGAAAAAATGTCATTTTGCATATAGTGAATTAAAAGCCCTAGGACATGTAGTATCTGGCCTTAGTCTAGGCATAGACAAAAATAAAGTAGCAGCAGTACTACTTAAACCAATGCCTCAAACCAAAAAAGAAATGCAATCATTTCTAGGATTTGCTGGTTACTATAGACAGCATATAAAGGACTTTGCAAAGATTGCTAAATCCTTGTATAAGCTATGTGACCAACAAACAGTCTATGAGATGACAGAAGAAAGAGTCAAGGCATATGAAGAATTGAAAAATTCCTTAACAAATGCCCCATTTCTTCTAATGCCAGATTGGAAACTGCCCTTCAAACTGTACATTGATGCTTGTGGAGAAGGACTAGGTGCTGCACTTCACCAAACACAAATTATCAATGATAAACCAGTGGAAGGACCAATTTGTTTCATTTCAAGGCAAATAAAGCCAACAGAAGCAAGGTATGGAGCAAGCCAAATGGAATGCTTATGATTAGTGTGGGCTTTGGAAAAACTGCATTATTATTTGGATGGCACAGTATTTGATGTAATCACAGACTGTAATGCTGTGAAATCACTATTAAATATGAAGACTCCAAATAGACATATGCTGAGATGGCAAATTGCTATCCAAGAATATAGAGGAAATATGACTATTGTTCATAAATCTGGAAATATTCATAAAAATGCATATGGTCTTAGCAGATGGGCTCTGGCAAATACCCCTGACAATCCAGCATGGGTACCACAAGAAGAGCACCATATAGAAGGAATATGTGTTACAGACATTGGCACAGAATTCTTTAGCCAAGTTAAAGAAAGCTATAAGACAGACAAAAATTGCCATATCTTAAGCCAACTTCTAATGAAAGACTGCAATGATCCATCACTTTCATCAAAACTAGATGAAATATGGAAAAAGGCATATGATGAAGGAAGATTTCACCTCCTTGATGGAATCCTTTACCATAGAACAAAACACACATGTGTTATGGCCTTAACAGATAGAACACTAATAAACACTATTTTACATGAGTGTCATGATAGTGTTGCATCTGGACATCTCTCAGAAGATAGGACACTAGAGAGGGTGAAAACCTGCTCTTGGTGGCCAAATTGGAAGAAAGATGTTGCAGAATACTGCCAAACCTGTGACAGATGTCAAAAAGCCAACAGAGCCACAGGAAAGAAATTTGGAATGATGATCCAAATCCAAGAACCAAAATCCCCATGGGAAATAGTTCATATGGATTGGGTAACAGCCTTACCTCCAGGAGGAGACAGGAGTTATAATGCATGCCTAGTATTAGTTGACAGGTACAGTAAAACTCCCATGTTCTTACCATGTCATAAAGATGACACAGCTATGGATACAGCCATAATGATATGGAATAAAGTCATTAGCCACACAGGCTTATTCCAAAATATTATAAGTGACAGAGACCCAAAGTTCACTTCAGCATTATGGACAAATCTCCATAAGTTGTTTTGGACAAAGTTATCATTCTCAACAGCTTATCATCCTCAAACTGATGGTCTAGCAGAAAGAATGATACAGACCCTAGAGGATATGATCAGAAGATTCTGTGCTTATGGGCTAGAATTCAAATATTCTGATGGTTTTACCCATGATTGGTGTACACTAATACCAGCACTTGAACTGGCATATAAGACATCAATCCATTCTTCTACCGGCAAAACACCAGCAATGCTAGAGAAAGGTTGGAATCCAAGACTTCCTTATGACACCCTCAAAAAGGACTTAGTGGATATACATCCAACAGCAAGCAGTTTCAAGATAATGCTTGACAAAGCAAGACACCATGCAAACAGATGCATGCAAGATTCTTTTAAATATGCAAAAGAAAGATGGGATAAAAGTCATAAACCACCTGACTTCAAAATAGGGGACTTGGTTTTAGTATCAACCCTTAATTTCAATAACATAAAAGGCCCAAAGAAATTGAAAGATTCCTTTGCAGGACCATTTATGATAAAAGCACTTCATGGACCCAATGCTGTGCAATTAGAACTCACAGGTGAACTAATGAACAAACACCCAACTTTCCCTGTAAGTCTGATAAAACCTTACAGTTCAAGTGACAAGGAATTATTTCCAGTAAGAAATAAACCCCCACTTGAAATTCCCCCCTTGGAGGAAGGAGAGGAAAAGAAAATAGTAAAAGTCCTTAAAGAAAGAAGGACAAGAAACAAAAAAGAAAGGGAATACCTTGTGAGGTATAGAAATTCAACTCAAGAAGATGAATGGCTACTTGAGAAAGATATAACAAATGCTGATAAATTACTAAGAAGGTTCAGACATGAAAGAAAACCTGAAAAATAAAAAGTTAAGCATTATTGAGCTTCAAGACTAACAAAGTCTATTGAAGAGGTAGGACAGTGGATGATACCCTAATCACACATATCAGATTGTGGTACAATCTTTTTTGGTGGTAGGGAATGTGAGCCTTTGAGATATGACCACATATCCAATAAGGTCACAAAAAAGATTAATAATAATTATACCTTTAATATAATTATATTAAAATTAATTAGAATAATTATACACTAAAAATAATTACTCAAATATACAAAAATACCATAAATTGGTACTAAAATTGGTTTAACTTAAAAACCAATGAATGAACATGTGAAATAAATTATACCATTGGATTCCCCATGGAAAAATACACATATACCACTTTTATGGCATATCTGTAAAGTCAATATTTAAGGAATTATAAGGTATAATACCTTATAAAAATCATAAAACCTTATTTATCTCAGAAACTAATGAAGCAACATGTGAAATAAATTGGACCAGTGGATTCCCCACAAAATTCCACATATAAAACAATTAATAAGCTAATTCCCAAAATGAACACTTAAGGAATTATCCTGAATATATGCACTTTTTTGGTCAATGCATATATTCAGTGATCATAGCTAATATCTTCTAAACTATACATGCTAGAATGATGAACCAAAAATAAAGTTACCACGTAATTACTGTAAGAACACAGATATGAACTTTATTTTGCAAATTATAAACAAGGTTTAGACTTATGAGGAAATATTGATAAAAATCAACAGAGCTGTTGACCACTTTGTTGTGAAAGTAGTCCAAACTTAAAAAAAAGTATACAGTTGGATTCTACTAGTTTATTCGAGAAGAATGACGTAATTTTTATTGTTAAATTCAGGGTATAACCCCCTGAAATCAAGGTTTGAAGTTTAAAATATTGAATTTCGACAGAAAAGATGAGTTACAAGAAAAATCATCAAAATTAGAGTTTTGATGATGTAATGAAAAGCTCTTGGCAGCATAATAAGGTTATGTCAGGCTATCAGAATTCACTCTCTGAATTGCTGTAGCGTGAAAACCTTAAAAGTTATTGAGGATCAAAGTTTGAGCTTAAATTGAGCTGTTATGATCACATACTGTAACCTTAAATTAAGTTTAACAGTCTTAAGAGTGATTAAATTGGTGAATACTATTAGTTTATGATTAAAACTAATAAAATCCACGAAATTTGGGGTTCTGCCAAGCCTCTGATGTCATCAAACTTAGAGTTATAGTGATAACTCTAAATAATGGTGCAATAATGATGTAATATGGTTTGATCATGATGTAATCACCCTCAAACCTTAAAATATTGATCAATTCCAGTGGATATGATCAGTACACGTCTACTAGAAGCCTGTTGGACTCTAGGAGGGAGGTATTTACTATAAATAGAGCTCTTTTTACTCTATTTTCCCCTCAGACGCATCAAAAACATTAAATCAATTAAATCAAAGGTAAATTCTTTATTCTTTATATATAAAACTGTTATATTATTAAAGACCAAAGACCACCTTGCTACAATCATCTATTTTGACGTGATTAAATCATTTATTTAATTGTTTTTGTTAAAAATCTCTCTAAAAACTCATTTCCACGTAAAAATCCAGAATAATTTGTAATTTTCTTTATTTTTATTGTAAATACAATTTGAAAAGGTTGTATTTATATATTTTTTGGCGTAAAATACTTCAAAATTATTATACTAAGTGTTAAAAGTAGGTTATTTTCTCTTATTATAATAATTTCTCTATTATTACTCTATTAATAATTCTTTAATTAATATAAATAGTATTTATATTAATTTATAACTTTAATATTAGTAATATTATTGTTATTAATTGTTTTTTATTAATAAAAAACAATTTTTTACGCCTTTATCATTTGTTGGTAACAATAATAAAGAGCTTTATAATATATTAATTATTTTATATTAATATATTATTTATAATATTATAATTTCATATAATATTAATTATATTATTATATTTATTTAATAATATAATATTTTTACGCCATAATAATAATATTTCTTTATTATTATTATTATTTTAATCTTATTTATTTCAATTATAAGGACATTCAGAGTACAATAAGTAATAAATTAGTAATTTTTACTTATTGTTTCATAGTCAAACCTTACATTTGAACACTGTTCAAATAGCTTTGAACACTGTTCAAATAGCTTTGAACACTGTTCAAATAGCTTTGAACACTGTTCAAATAGCTTTGAACACTGTTCAAATAGCTTTGAACACTGTTCAAATAGCTTTGAACACTGTTCAAATAGCTTTGAACACTGTTCAAATAGCTTTGAACACTGTTCAAATAGCTTTGAACACTGTTCAAATAGATTTGAACACTGTTCAAATAGATTTGAACACTGTTCAAATAGATTTGAACACTGTTCAAATAGATTTGAACACTGTTCAAATAGATTTGAACACTGTTCAAATAGATTTGAACACTGTTCAAATAGATTTGAACACTGTTCAAATAGATTTGAACACTGTTCAAATAGATTTGAACACTGTTCAAATAGATTTGAACACTGTTCAAATAGATTTGAACACTGTTCAAATAGATTTGAACACTGTTCAAATAGATTTGAACACTGTTCAAATAGATTTGAACACTGTTCAAATAGATTTGAACACTGTTCAAATAGATTTGAACACTGTTCAAATAGATTTGAACACTGTTCAAATAGATTTGAACACTGTTCAAATAGATTTGAACACTGTTCAAATAGATTTGAACACTGTTCAAATAGATTTGAACACTGTTCAAATAGATTTGAACACTGTTCAAATAGATTTGAACACTGTTCAAATAGATTTGAACACTGTTCAAATAGATTTGAACACTGTTCAAATAGATTTGAACACTGTTCAAATAGATTTGAACACTGTTCAAATAGATTTGAACACTGTTCAAATAGATTTGAACACTGTTCAAATAGATTTGAACACTGTTCAAATAGATTTGAACACTGTTCAAATAGATTTGAACACTGTTCAAATAGATTTGAACACTGTTCAAATAGATTTGAACACTGTTCAAATAGATTTGAACACTGTTCAAATAGATTTGAACACTGTTCAAATAGATTTGAACACTGTTCAAATAGATTTGAACACTGTTCAAATAGATTTGAACACTGTTCAAATAGATTTGAACACTGTTCAAATAGATTTGAACACTGTTCAAATAGATTTGAACACTGTTCAAATAGATTTGAACACTGTTCAAATAGATTTGAACACTGTTCAAATAGATTTGAACACTGTTCAAATAGATTTGAACACTGTTCAAATAGATTTGAACACTGTTCAAATAGATTTGAACACTGTTCAAATAGATTTGAACACTGTTCAAATAGATTTGAACACTGTTCAAATAGATTTGAACACTGTTCAAATAGATTTGAACACTGTTCAAATAGATTTGAACACTGTTCAAATAGATTTGAACACTGTTCAAATAGATTTGAACACTGTTCAAATAGATTTGAACACTGTTCAAATAGATTTGAACACTGTTCAAATAGATTTGAACACTGTTCAAATAGATTTGAACACTGTTCAAATAGATTTGAACACTGTTCAAATAGATTTGAACACTGTTCAAATAGATTTGAACACTGTTCAAATAGATTTGAACACTGTTCAAATAGATTTGAACACTGTTCAAATAGATTTGAACACTGTTCAAATAGATTTGAACACTGTTCAAATAGATTTGAACACTGTTCAAATAGATTTGAACACTGTTCAAATAGATTTGAACACTGTTCAAATAGATTTGAACACTGTTCAAATAGATTTGAACACTGTTCAAATAGATTTGAACACTGTTCAAATAGATTTGAACACTGTTCAAATAGATTTGAACACTGTTCAAATAGATTTGAACACTGTTCAAATAGATTTGAACACTGTTCAAATAGATTTGAACACTGTTCAAATAGATTTGAACACTGTTCAAATAGATTTGAACACTGTTCAAATAGATTTGAACACTGTTCAAATAGATTTGAACACTGTTCAAATAGATTTGAACACTGTTCAAATAGATTTGAACACTGTTCAAATAGATTTGAACACTGTTCAAATAGATTTGAACACTGTTCAAATAGATTTGAACACTGTTCAAATAGATTTGAACACTGTTCAAATAGATTTGAACACTGTTCAAATAGATTTGAACACTGTTCAAATAGATTTGAACACTGTTCAAATAGATTTGAACACTGTTCAAATAGATTTGAACACTGTTCAAATAGATTTGAACACTGTTCAAATAGATTTGAACACTGTTCAAATAGATTTGAACACTGTTCAAATAGATTTGAACACTGTTCAAATAGATTTGAACACTGTTCAAATAGATTTGAACACTGTTCAAATAGATTTGAACACTGTTCAAATAGATTTGAACACTGTTCAAATAGATTTGAACACTGTTCAAATAGATTTGAACACTGTTCAAATAGATTTGAACACTGTTCACATAGATTTGAACACTGTTCAAATAGATTTGAACACTGTTCAAATAGATTTGAACACTGTTCAAATAGATTTGAACACTGTTCAAATAGATTTGAACACTGTTCAAATAGATTTGAACACTGTTCAAATAGATTTGAACACTGTTCAAATAGCTTTGAACACTGTTCAAATAGATTTGAACACTGTTCAAATAGCTTTGAACACTGTTCAAATAGATTTGAACACTGTTCAAATAGCTTTGAACACTGTTCAAATAGCTTTTAACACTCTCTAAATATGTTTGAACATTGTACAAATAGGTTTGAGGACTGCTGAAATAGGTTTTAACAATGGTCAAATATGTTTGAACACTGTTCAAATACACCAGGGCAAATCTCGCGTCAATCGTCGGAAATTGACTTCACGTTGCACCATGGTCAGTATAAAATCTTGCTTCATGGCGTTAGTGTCACTTTATAGTTACTGGATTTAATGGGTCATGTCACATCAGCGTGAAGATAACGTCAATTGTCATATGTGTCACATGAGAATGTCACTCAAAGCCCAAACCCATTTCAACACTATTGCAATGTTTGGGTAACTTCACCTCATTGGCTTCCGCATCCCCACCTAATATGCCCCAACGCTTCGCATGCTTACACGCCCACACTGCCCTCCAGATGAGACTCCAACACTGTGAGTTTTAGAGGTAATTTCATATACCCAAAAGACCACAAATACAAAATTAACATATAAATATAAATAAAATAAATTTATTTATATTACTAAAATGAAAATCAAAATATAAATATAAAATTATATTCACAATTAAAAATTTAATTACAATTTAAAAATAAAATTACATTAAATTTTGAAATTATAAAATTACATTTATACTTGAAAAGATTAAGTAAAAATGAATTTTTAACAAAATTGTAAAAAATTAAATCAATTTGGAAAAAAGTTAAATAGAGATTATTATAACTATTTATCCAATACATAAACATATAAAAATTATTTCACCATTGGACTTCTTATCAAAAATCAGGTGGGGTCACCTCTGAGTGAAACTTTTGTAACTCAACTCTAAATAAGCTTAAATTAAGTTTTTAGTATTTTCTGTATGAAAATTGAAAATCCTCAAAACTTTAATTTAATTCACATCACATGTAGTGTTAATCACCAAAATTTGTGTTAAAATTGAGGTGTTGTGTATATTTTAGAAGTTATGAGGAATTAAAGTATTTTCAATTGAATTCAATTGAAATGTCAAAATGTGCACGTGTATTACATAAGTGAACTTTGATTTACATAGGAAGTATCAATTATTACTGTAATGAACTTTACAACTCAATTCAATTACATATGTAAAATATAAGTATAATACATGATGGGGAATTAAAGGAAAAATAAATTGGAAAGATTAAATTTGGGGGGGAAAAGGAACTCCAGCTCTAAGGGGGAGCTAGACCCCCAAAATCCTTGCTGACAGGCGTGTGGTGTCAAAATTCACGCAAACGTTCATCACTTTTGGCCTGGAATTGAGTTACAGGGTCTGTGGACTCAATTGATGATGAGGTTTTGATACCAACTGGGGTAGTTTTAGCTGTTGCCAAGAGGGTAAAACTGCCCTTAAGATAAAAAAATCATAGTAAAAACAGCTTTAGCTGGTTTCTATGTTTCTTACACACATTCTGACATGTTTTGAAGGCTCTAGAACAGGTATTGCTATAGTAATGGCGGATTTAAGGGTCTAAAATGGCTCAAAATGGCTTAAACCAGCCCTTTTTTGGTCTAAACCAGGGCTCAATGATGCCATAATTGCCTTTTCTGTTTTCAGACTTTTTTTCACGACTGACAAGAGTAAATTTTACTTTTGGAGTAAGAAAATTGATGGCTATAAAAGAATGTCTTCTTTGCCCCACTTTTCTCCTCATGTTAGAATCTCTTACTTTTAAAATTAGTTTAAAAATTGTTAAACCAATCAATAAAAGATTCAAACCACCTTTTCTTGAATCATTCTAAACCTTTAAACCATGTGAAAAAATCATTATAATTATTTTTTGTAACTCTTATAGTCATTTTTACCCCTGAACCACCCCAAAAGTGAATTAAAGCATCTTTCATCACTGTTAACTTTGTCACTTTGTTTCCAAATTCACTCTGGTCACTTTTGGGTGTTTTTTCTCTTCAATATTCTTTTTAAAGACTTTTTTCTTTAATTAATTGCTTGCAGTTCATTTGTAAGGTTTGACTATGAAACAATAAGTAAAAATTACTAATTTATTACTTATTGTACTCTGAATGTCCTTATAATTGAAATAAATAAGATTAAAATAATAATAATAATAAAGAAATATTATTATTATGGCGTAAAAATATTATATTATTAAATAAATATAATAATATAAATTAATATTATATGAAATTATAATATTATAAATAATATATTAATATAAAATAATTAATATATTATAAAGCTCTTTATTATTGTTACCAACAAATAATAAAGGCGTAAAAAACTGTTTTTTATAAATAAAAAACAATTAATAACAATAATATTACTAATATTAAAGTTATATATTAATATAAATAATATTTATATTAATTAAGAATTATTAAGAGTAATAATAAGAGAGAAATTATTATAATAAGATGAAATAACCTACTTTTAACACTTAAAATAATAATTTTGAGATATTTTACGCCAAAAGAATATAATACAGCTTTTTCAAATTGTATTTACAATAAAAAATATAGAAAATTACTAAATTTCTTGATTTTACGTGGAAATGAGTTTATAGAGAGATTTATAACAAAAACAATTAAAGAATTGATTTAATCACGTAAAAATAGTGATTAATATTAAGATGTTCTTTGGTCTTTAATAATACAAGAGTTTTATATATAAAGAATAAAGAAATTACCTTTTATTTAATTGATTTAATGTTTTTGATGCGTCTGAGGGGTAAATAGAGTAAAAAGAGCTCTATTTATAGTAAATACCTCCCTCCTAGAGTCCAAAAGGCTTCTAGTAGACGTGTACTGATCATATCCACTGGAATTGATCAATATTTTAAGGTTTGAGGGTGATTACATCATGATCAAACCATATTACATCATTATTACACCATTATTTAGAGTTATCACTATAACTCTAAGTTTGATGACATCAGAGGCTTGGCAGAACCCCAAATTTAGTGGATTTTATTATTTTTAATCATAAACTAATAGTATTCACCAATTTTATTACTCTTAAGACTGTTAAACTTAAATTAAGGTTACAGTGTGTGATCATAACTGCTCAAATTAAGCTCAAACTTTGATCCTCAATAACTTTTAATATTTACACGCTACAGCAATTCAGAGAGTGAATTCTGATGGCCTGACATAGCCTTATTATGCTGCCAAGAGCTTTTCATTCCATCATCAAAACTCTAATTTTGATGATTTTTCTTGTAACTCATCTTTTCTGTCAAAATTCAATATTTTAAACTTCAAACCTTGATTTCAGGGGGTTATACCCTGAACTTAATAATAAAAATTACATAATTCTTCACGAATGAACTAGTAGAATCCAACTGTATACTTTTTTTAAGTTTGGAGCACTTTCACAACAAAGTGGTCAACAGCTCTGTTGATTTTTATCAATATTTCATCATAGGTTTTAACCTTGTTTATAATTTGTAAAATAAAGTTCATATCTGTGTTCTTACAGTAATTACGTCGTAACTTTATTTTTGGTTCATCATTCTATCATGTATAGTTTAGAAGATATTAGCTATGATCCTTGAATATATGCGTTGACCAAAAAAGTGCATATATTCAGGATAATTCCTTAAGTATTAACATTGGAAATTAGCTTATTAATTGTTTTATGTGTGGAAGTTCATGGGGAATCCACTGGTACAATTTATTTCACATGTTGTTTCATTAGTTCTTGAGATAAATGAGTTTTTATGGTTTTTATAAGGTATTATACCCTATAATTCCTTAAATATAGACTTTACAGATATGCCATAAAAATGGTATATGTGTATTTTTCCATGGGGAATCTAATGGTATAATTTATTTTACATGTTGATTCATTGGGTTTTAAGTTAAACCAATTTTTGTACCAATTTATGGTATTTTTTGTATATTTAATTAATTATTTTTAATGTATAATTATTTTAAGCAATTTTAATATAATTATATTAAAAGTATAATTATTCTGAGTCTTTTTGTGACCTTATTGGGTATGTGGTCATATCTCAAAGGCTCACATCATTGCTCAATTCATTCCAATTGAAATTGCTCTTGAAGAAATTTCTTTTGTAGCCTTAAATATCTCTTGTAGAGTGTTTTTGGATAAACCTTTATTGTTGGTGAAACAATAAATCTTTATAATACTACTTTTTTATACTTATAAAGTTATAAACAATAAAATTGGCGTGTTTTCTCTTAAAAATAATTTTTTCGTACTATTTTTAATTGATTTTTTACCTTATACAAATTTGAGGACAGGAAAAGTACTTGATTTTCAATTAAAGTTTCATATCCACACCTTACATTTGGGGGCCCCATTGTGATATTTCACCTGTGACATATTTTTTACTCTTTTTTAAACTTTTTTTCTTATATTGAAGAATTTAAAAACATATAAAAAATACTCATAATTCAAAAAATCAATAAAAAAGATAATTTTTTTAATATTGTAAGTGAGCATTATATTTTAACTTCTTTTTTGAAGTATTTTTTTTACTTAATTAATTGGTTATTTTTCATTAATTTTAGTGTCTGACAACATGGTAAGACAAGAAAACATTGAAACAGCCTCAACAGTAATCAGCATTATTCCTACCAGTACTGTTAATTCCGATCATAATAGTACTATTATTGTGACTCAGAATATTCAACCAGAGCCAATTTCTTCTGAATTAGTCAGCTTGGAAATAAGTAATACTCTTCAGGAAGCCAAAGATCTGGCCAATAGTAAGTTTTCTGACGTAAAAGTACTATTTTAAGCCTTTTCAACCATAATTATGCCTTCAACCAGATCAGGAGCCAGCTTCAACCCCTCAAGCAGATCCCAGAAAGGTAATAGACGTGATTATGGCAGAGGCCAATCAGGTACAGAAGGAAAAGGGTCAGTTGATGACTTCCAAACAACTAAAATGGGTCATTCTTAAGCTGATAATACCATTTTACCTTCAAAAAGAGCTGACACCGCCACAACAAGCCTCAGTGGACATATACAAAGCCAGCCACAGTGCATACAGCAATGCACTTCAGTTCAAGGAGTACCAGATTCTTGCAGACCTGTGGAAGAATTGCATGAATTCTTACCTGACTGTGAGAAAATTCCTGGGCCATCCCAATACTTGCAAATTGCTCAATGGATGGCATCCATTGATGTAGAAGAAAAACATGATGCTTTTGACACTAGAATGGAGGAAAAACAACCCTCCACCACCCAAACCAGTGCCAAAAACAGCCCCAGTGGCCAGCAGCAGCAATTTCAACGTGAAAAAGCAGCCACAAACTCCAAACAAGGGCAAAGGGAAGGCACCAGCCCCAAAACCTTACAGCCAGGGCTACAGAATCCCAAAGATTCAACAGGATGCCATGGAAAATGTATTTCAGATGGCCAGAACCATGATGGAATTACAAAAGAGGAAGGAAGCCAGATTAAAATATCAAAAATGATTTCTGATACTTTTGATTGTATTGCAGAGTTGTATAAAGCTATTTCTGACGTAAAAAGTCATCTTTCTGATAAAAATACATCAATTTGTGACAATCTTAAAACAAATAGCTTGTGTCTGAGCCAAATAAATGATACACTTAAATTCTTTGAGACAGTTTTAAGAACAATCAAAACTTCCAATAATGATAATTCTTTTGGCATTAAGATAAATGAACAATCTGCCATCATCAAAGAATTAACAGACAAATATTCTAAATTCAATATTGATGACATGATTGAAACAAGAACCAAACAAGCCATAAATATTATCAAAACAGATAACAAGAAAGTCCTTGATGAAATTTCAAATTCATTTACTGAAATAAAGACATATACCATTGCCTTGAAAAAGTGTTTTGATGCTTCACAACAAGAAGTATCAAAATTATCAATGAAATTGAATCAAGTCACTGCTGATAATACAAGACAGACAGAGTTATGGCAAGAACTGACACATAAAGAAGACATGTATAAATGTGAAGTAATAAGTTTAATACAAGGCTTCCAACATGAATACAGAAATTCCCAAAGGTGTAGCAACAGTAAAATGAATGATATTGAACAAATACTGAACACCTTCCCAAGAATGTCTACACCTCTGAATCAAAATGGGGGCACAAGAATTTCAAATCCACAAGTATTGGATCCTGATAATTCACAGTTAAAAAATGAATTATCCACTCCTTTTCATAACTTGGAACCATCAATGGGCCAAGCACTCTTGAAAGAAGTTCCAAAACTTAAAGAATGGCCTCACTTCAGTGGTGAAGGAGAGTATGACCATATGGAATTCAATAGAGTTATTGACATGATCAAAGAGGATTTTGAATTACCAGACAGATTGGTAACAGCAAGATTTAACACCTTGTTTACCAAATCAGCTGACAGGTGCTACATCAAAATAAGACAAGCACATGGACACCAGAGATGGACTTGGTGGAAAACCCAAATCATTAACAAATGGCCAAATGATGCTTGGAGGTTTAAAGTTGAAACAGCCTTTGAATCTCCCAAATTTAATGCTGATAAAGACAAAGCTTTAACATGGTTTTTCCAACAAAAGGACAGATTAACAGAATTATATCCTGACATGTCAGAATTTATGATCCATAGGAAAATTCTGAGACAATGTGGAGTTGACTTAGAGCATGCTGTCAAAAGCAGGACTACTGAACAATCTTCAGCAGAGGATATTATCAATATACTAGAAGAAGTAACCACCAGAACCAAAATTGGTTCTAGTAGGGTGAATCTCAAAACATAATAAAAAAGCTCTTGATGATATTTCAAAATCATTTGCTGAAGTAAAGACAAATATAGTTGCCCTGAAAAAGCATTTTGATACCTCAAGATAGGAAATATCAAAATTAACAATAAAGTGAAATGAAGTTATATCTGATAATACTAAAAAAACAGAATTATGGAATGAACTAACATACAAAGAGGATGATCATAAAAAGAATTTCATAAACTCTATACAAAAATTGCAACATGAATTAAGAAATTCACAAAGGTATAACAACAGTAAAAAGAATGATATTGAACAACTGCTAAACACTTTACCAAGAATGTCTACACCTCTGAATCAAAATGCAGATGCAAGAATTCCCAATCCACAAGTATTGGATATTGAAAATTCTCAATTAAAAAATGAATTTTCTAATTCTTTTCATCACTTGGAACCAACAATGGGCCAAGCACTGTTGAAAGAAGTTCCAAAACTTAAGAAATGGCCTCACTTCAATGGTGAAGGAGAGTATGACCATATGGAATTCATCAGAGGTATTGACATGATCAAAGAAGACATTGAATTACCAGACAGATTGGTAACAGCCAGGTTTAACACCTTATTTACCAAATCAGCTCACAGATGGTATATCAAATTGAGACAAGCACATGGACACCAAATTTGGACTTGGTGGAAAACCCAAATTATCAACAAATGGGCCAATGATGCTTGGAGGTTTAAAGTGAAAACAGCCTTTGAATCTGCCAAATTTAATTCTGATAAAGACAAAGCTTTACAATGGTTTTGCCAACAAAAAGACAGATTAACAGCATTATATCCTGACATGTCAGAATTTATGATCAATAGGAAGATTCTGAGACAATGTGGAGGTGACTTAGAGCATGCTGTCAAAAGCAGGACTACTGAACAATCTTCAGCAGAGAATATTATCAATATATTAGAAGAAGTAACCACCAGAACAAAAATTGGTTCTAGTATGGTGAATCTCGAAACAAGGTTTAATACACCTTGGAAAGATTCTGTGGACAAAATACCTGAAGAAAATTCTAATAATGTCAGGTATAAATCTGCAGATACATTCAGAAAGTGCCATATTTGCCAAAGCACCACTCATTTAGCTAATACATGTCCAAAAAGGGGGAAAATCAATGAAATTAATATTAAAAAGGAACCTGATGTTGAAAAATATGACATGATTGAAGACAATTCAGATGATAAGTCATCAATATTTTCTGAATTCTAAAAAGATATAGAAAATATCAATGCCACTTTTGACATCATGGAATCTTATTCCCACTTGCCACAATTGAGCAATGATCAACTTTATTTATCAAAAGCTCAAGATGCACAACTTATGAAAACCAAATCCCAATAGAAGGAATAAGTGTTACAGACTTGAATACAGCTTCCTTTGAAGACGTCAGAAATAGTTACATTCAAGATAGGAATTGTAGCATCTTATGCCAATTAGTGAACAAAGACTGTAAAGACAACTCTCTAATACATGCCTGGATGAAGTATGGAAAGGATCTTATGATTAAGGAATATTTAACCTACTGGATGGTATAATTAATCACAGGACCAAGCACACATGTGTTGTGACAGTTGTGGACAGGTCATTAATCAATCTTGTACCAAAAGAATGCCATGAAAGCCCCTTCTCAGGACATCTGTCTGAAGACAGAACAAGAGAAAAATACATACCTGAAGCTACTAAACTTCTCAGAAGGTTCAGACACACTAGAAATAACAATATTACAAAGTAATATTCTTTTTTTAGGGGGAGGGAATGTGAGCCTTAGAGGTAATTTCATATACCCAAAAGACCACAAATACAAAATTAACATATAAATATAAATAGAATAAATTTATTTATATTATTAAAATGAAAATCAAAATATAAATATGAAATTATATTCACAATTAAAAATTTAATTACAATTTAAAAATAAAATTACATTAAATTTTGAAATCATCAAATTACATTTATACTTGAAAAAATTAAGTAAGAATGAATTTTTAACAAAATTGTAAAAAAATAAATAAATTTGGAAAAAAGTTAAATAAAAATTATTATCACTTTTTATCCAATAAATAAACATATAAAAATTATTTCACCATTGGATTCCTCATAAAAAATCAGGTGGGATCACCTCTGAGTGATAATTTTGTAACTCAACTCTAAATAAGCTTAAATTAAGTTTTGAGTATTTTCTGTATGAAAATTGAAAATCCTCAAAACTTTAAGTTAATTCACATCACATGTAGTGTTAATCACCAAAATTTGTGTTAAAATTGAGGTGTTGTGTATATTTTAGAAGTTATGAGTAATTAAAGTATTTTCAATTGAATTCAATTGAATGGTCGAAATGTGCGCATGTATTACATAAGTGAACTTTGATTTACATATGAGGGATCAATTATTAATGTATTGAACTGTACAACTCAATTGAATTACATAT
Organism: Austropuccinia psidii; assembly: GCA_023105745.1. NCBI lineage: Eukaryota > Fungi > Basidiomycota > Pucciniomycetes > Pucciniales > Sphaerophragmiaceae > Austropuccinia > Austropuccinia psidii. The sequence continues at coordinate 72,702,983 of JALGQZ010000001.1, read as the reverse complement.
GTAAAATATAAGTATAATACATGATGGGGAATTAAAGGAAAAATAAATTTGGGGGGGGGGGAAAGGAACTCCAGCTCCAAGGGGGAGCTAGACCCCCAAAATCCTTGCTGACAGGCATGTGGTGTCAAAATTCACGCAAAAGTTCATCACTTTTGGCCTGGAATTGAGCTACAGGGTCTGTGGACTCAATTGATGATGAGGTTTTGATACCACCTGGGGTAGCTTTAGCTGTTGCCAAGAGGGTAAAACTACCCTTAAGATAAAACAATCATAGTAAAAACAGCTTTAGCTGGTTTCTACGTTTCTTACACACATTATGACGTGTTTCGAAGGCTCTAGACCAGGTATTGCTATAGTAATGGCTGATTCAAAGGTCTGAAATTGGCTAAAAATGGCTTAAACCAGCCCTTTTTTGGTCTAAACCAGGGTTCAATGATTCCATAATTGGCTTTTATGTTTTCAGACTGTTTTTCACGACTGAAAAGAGTAAATTTTACTTTTGAAGTAAGAAAATTGATGGCTATAAAAGAATGTCTTCTTTGCCCCACTTTTCTCTTCATGTTAGAATCTTTTCCTTTTATAATTAGTTTAAACATTGTTAAACCAATCAATAAAAGATTCCAACAACCTTTTCTTAAATCATTCTAAAACTTTTAAACACGTGAAAGAATCATTATAATCATTGTTTGTAACTCTTATAGTCATTCTTACCCCTGAAGCACCCCAAAAGTGAATTAAAGCATCTTTCATCACTGTTAACTTTGTCACTTTGTTTCCGAATTCACTCTGGTCACTTTTGGGTGTGTTTTCTCTTTAATATTCTTTTTAAAGACTTTTTTCTTTAATCAATTGCTTGCAGTTCATTGCTCAATTAATTTCAATTGAAATTGCTCTTGCAGAAATTTCTTTTGTAGCCTTAAAATATCTCTTGTAGAGTATTTTTGGATAAATTTTTATTGTTGGTAAAACAATACATTTTCATAATGTTATTGTTTTATACTGATAAAGTTATAAAAAATAAAATTGGTGTGTTTTCTCTTAAAAATAATATTTTCTTACTATTTTTAATTGATTTTTTACCTTATACAAATTTGAGGACAGGAAAAGTACTTGATTTTTAATCAAAGTTTCATATCCACACCTTACAGACACTGCCTTCCCATCTCCGTCCTCACCACTCCTTATGCTTTCACACCCCTGCCCTGACCATCCTTATGCTTGCGGAGTGCCCTCCCAACATGCTCCCGACACCACTGATCCTTACGCTTGTGTAGTGCCCTCCCGACATGCTTCCAACACTGCGTACCATCCTTATGCTTCTGGAGTGCCCTCCCGACATGCTCCCAACACCACTTATGATCCTTACGCTCACGGAGTCCCCTTCCGACATGCTCCCAACACTGCTTACCATCCTTACGCTTGCGGAGTGCACTCCCGACATGCTCCCAACACTGCTTACCATCCTTACGCTTGTGGAGTGCCCTCCCGCCATGCTCCCGACACTGCTTACCATCCTTATGCTCGCGGAGTGCACTCCCAACATGCTCCTGACACTGCTTACCATCCTTATGCTTGCAGAGTGCCCTCCCGACATGCTCCCAACACCACCTATCCTTACGCTTGTGTAGTTCCCTCCTGACATGCACCTGACACTGCTTACCATCCTTACGCTCGCGGGGTGCCCTCCCAACATGCTCCCGACACCACTTATCCTTACGCTTCCATACTACATCCATAGTTTACAGTGGCTTGTTGGCATACGCAATGAACACAATCGCAGAAATATGCTGAGTGGCCTTCTCTGCCAACAGGACCTAAGGGGAAATTGGTCAGTATATTCACAATGTTGTGGTTAGGGTTTAAATCATGAGACTCACAAATTAAAACCTATCAAGTGGACTATTTAGGACAAGAATTGTGTCTCCTGTTTCCCTGACAAAACCATTTTATTTCATATAATACAAATGGAACACTTTGCTTAGTCCTTACCTCATGAGCGTTGAATAGTTCAAAAGTTGACTTTAGTAGGTTTCTCACTAGTCAACTTTATTCAATATCTCACAGGGAAGTGATTTCATTTGAATGAGATGAAATAATTTGCAACACATCACCTGCTGGAATTTCCCAATAAATCATCTTTTGCAAATGCAATACAATTTCAATAGAAGGTTCCAAGTCTGTTGATGCGCAGGTTTATTTTGGTCAGCTTGTGGTTCTAAAATGTATTTTTTCTAGAATATTCAATAACTGTTAAACTGCTTTAAATCGATATTTAACTTCTTTCAAACTTGCCAAAATTCTCCAATATTACCTCAAAAAGAATCAATTATTTTAAACTTATTTTACTTCCACCTTTTTTATTCAAAAATTTTCAAACAAGTTATCAATCAACTCGTCACCATATATTTGCTTAATAAACCACCTCCCCTATGGCCCAAACCCCAGGAAATTCAACTGAATTCAATGAACAACCAACTTCAGCCCCAGAGAGTGGAAGTGAAATCTCTGATATGGCCAGTAGTTGTGAATTAGGCATTGAAGTAGAGAGCCAGTCAATGAAGATAATCAAGATCCACCAGTGCTTCCAGAATGTGAGTATGCATCCATCTTGAATATTTCTAATCTCTCAAAACCTGATATTGTGTCATAGCCTTTATTTCAGGTCAGCCTCCAAGGTCTCAGAAACCAAATTTTGAAATTTATGAGAAAGAAAAGACTGTTGAACCTTGTGCACCGACAGAAGATGATGGGCAAGATGATTTAATTTTCAGTGGGGAGGTGGAAATTATATCCAAGGAACAATTTGTCTCCAACATTGCTCAAACAATCCCAAGGCTCGAAAAAATTCAAAATGATAGTAAAATTCCTGATTATGTGTGGCAAAGGATGGCTGAAGCCATGAGCCTCCTCAAAATGGATTTGAACCGTAAGTCCATTACTAATTCAAAACAAAATTGACAAAAATAGCTGCTTACAATATATGGGCAGGTGTGGAGGTGGGAGAATCTCTGCCTGGAGGATCTCAAGCCGTAATTGGATTTCCAGGCAAAGGATTAGGAAAAAGACCAAATATACATGCAACCAAAAAAACAAACAAAAAACGCCGTACCTTTGAAGACACAAAGGATTCTCGGGATCAAGGTCATGAAATGATCAATGTTGAAGTGGACCATATTGATAATGAAACTCTGCATACCAAACCCCCCCATACTCAATGAAACAGTCCATGATGAAGCTCCACATACTGAAAGCCCCCCAATACTCAATGAAACAATCCATGATGAAACCCCTTTGCCTCTCCTTGGAATATTCAGGCCTTTCAAGAAAGGGAGACAATTAAACATGATACAATGGGACGAGATGTGACTGATATAATTCCTGACCCTGAGCGCAAAGTGTCATTGTCTGCTAATTTTCAAGGAATATTTTTATCCCGCATGGAAGAGTTTGCAGGCACTTTAAATTATCATTCCAATATTACTCAAGAATAATGGAAAAGGGGGCTTGATAATATAAATAGTGTTTACAAAAATCAATGGGACAATTTCCCAACAAAGGATGCTCATACATTCCTGCCCGTTGGTATTAAGGTGATCAGTAACCAAGAGCTTAAAATGTTGGCCTGGCTGGAGGACCTTGAGATGGAAGGTGAGTTTTATCTTTGTGCATGATACATGAATATTGGCTGTTGACTGGTGATATAAATTGCAATATACAGGGTTAGATTTTTTTAAGCCAACAGAAACAGAAGCGTTTTTTGATCACAACATTTGGAATTTAAAATTGATGAGGGAATCAGCTAAACCTCCAGATAATCTCCAAAGTCTGAACACTCCTTCTTCAAAATGGTTCAGAGCCGTCTTTACCCCACCAATCCAGTTAAACATTTTTGGGAAAATGTTATGTTTGAATCCATTAGTTTAGTCTCATACAATGTGATTGCACCCAAACCATATGTTGCACCAACATCAAATTCAACTGATCCTCTTGGACTCGAATGGGAAGCAGTTGAATACCTTGCCTCCTGCTTGAGTGAATCAAAGCAACGTGAAACCCAACTCAGCATTGAAGGTGGCGGGGCTGCCAATGAGATATCCACAAAGCCGCACAAGAACCTGGAGGATCTAATGGATACAGTTATCCATTTGATGATTGCGTACAACATGGTACGTGCACATACAAAGGTCAAAGTCAATGGCATCAAAGGCAAACTCACGAACTCAAAAAAAATGAGGCCATCAAAGATCTTTTGACGTGTCACAAAAATCTCAGAATAAATCGAATTTGCTATGGTATATTAGCGGCATTCTGTGCGGAGGGGGTTTGTGGTTTGATGGTATGCTCAGATGACCGGAGAACAAGCTCAGTTAAAGGGTCTTTATCACTAATTGAAATTTCCAAAAAACATTCAGATGGTAAAAATCTAGTGGAGCCGGTGTGGCTATGTACTACTAAGTAAATATGTAATTTACTGAATAAAAGTTTCTTCTCAGCAGAGTCTTTTAACCCCACTGTACCTCTTAGGTTTGAATTTGCACAATGCTTAGTATTAGACTTTGATGATGCCTGGGTGGCGAAGCGCAGTCTTGGTTCAAGTGATGAGGTCACCTTGACTGTACCCAGGAAAGCTAAACTCACAACCAGGATTGACCCGTTTTAGATTAGCTTTGTACTAGATAGATTGTAATTTAATTTTTCAAAGTTATTTATGAATTTAATAATCATGACTTCCTATCCTACTACTGCCTGGATGCCTTAGTCTGAATACCAATAGTAATTGTACGGCGGCATGCCTCCGTACACCATTGAAAAGACTCCAACAAGACGCAAGCTGAGTCAGGCAGTTGTGCACGCGAGTAGCACAGGCGGGGGCCTTGGGGGAAGTTGTGTTTATCACTTCCCGCCAGCCCATAATAGGCCAAATGTTCCTGTTTCTTTCAAGAGGACTAGGATAACTAGGGATCCCCAGAAGGGTGCATATTGCATTTGCGCGTGCTTGCAATATTCCACATGGTTGGACTGGAAAGTGATTGCATGGGAACATCAATATGTCAAATTGAATAATGCACTATCCACTGCAATTTTCTGGTTCAGGTATTTGAGATCGCGAATTCGCGAAGGTCAGGTGTGATCTTTCTTTTTAGCCGCAATTAAAAACAAATCATCGACTGCAATCAAATTTAGGTGATATTAATAAATTAGTAATCATTTGGTTTCATTTCATTTTCCGCTGCAAGCATGCCATTCACAAAAAAAGGAAAAGAGCGTAAAAGGCAACTCGCGGGAAAGTGTTGGGCTGAGCAAGGAAATTGTGAGTTGCCCGCTTAATCTCAGTGTATATATATAGATATATATATATGCTTCCACATTGATGTGGCACCCTCATTGGGCCCCACGGAAGAACATTGGCTTTAGTTGGTTCAGATTGTGCCAATGTCATGTGGGCTCCAACAGGGAAGTCAAAGGATGTGTGCCGAATATAGTTCCTTGGCCATTGGGCACCATTCGGGACTCAAAAGGCCTTAGCTTCAAATGGCAGGAAGCAGTATCTGATATCTTGTCTGCTTCAACACATAGTGATTGCTCAACCACTTGGGAATAGTGGGAGATCCCAAAAGATAAATGAGCGCAAAATGACCCTAATGAATACGTTGTTTTCCTCCTCTTGACCAACAGCACAAATATCAATGTCAGTATCAGCAAAAATGACCCCAAGTGAAATTCGGAGGCTTGTGGATGTCAATCAGATCAATTGCATTCACTTTGGCCGTGTGGCAATTTTCTCTTCAACTGTCAGGGTGAGTCTATGTAGTAGCTTAAAAATAGTAAATACAAGCTAGCACTATGACTGTGACACACAAAAAATAAATAATAAATGAAATCTTCAGGTCCTACTGCTATGTGGTAACAGTGGTGATGAGTCTATTGAGGACCTGGGTTGCAATGCTCTAATATCTTTGACTGTAAAGAAACACTACAATAATTATATTTTAATTATATCAATATAATCCTAAGAGTACTACTGGTATAAGACAGTTTTACTACGTAAGGATGCTAATTCATGATAAGATGAGTCTCTTCCAGTGAGGAAAGACCTGCTTTTATCTCCTCTGAGGACTGTGAAAGACTGGTAGGCTCTTCACACGTCTACAGAGTGAAAATTTTCACTCTGGAGGCTGGGTTGTGGTTCTGTACCATCAATTCTGACGTCAGCATAGTCAGAATTGTGGTTTTTGGACCACAAATGATCATTCAGGATCAATACAAGGTGAAAAAACTCTTCACAGGCCACGTCAGCACCATTGTGACGTGTCCAGAGTGTCTGGATGACTAATATTAGTCATTCTGGGCGGGTTTAAGCTTTAAAAAACCATTATTTTAAGTATCAAGCCAGTACTGGTTGGTACAGGTTTGGTACAGACCAGTATTGGTCAAAATACTTCCAACCAAGATATCTTAGTCAGTTTTTGAGATATCAAGAATCCAAGAGCACAGAATTGAAGGGCTTAATGAGCTCTTCAATTTGATATGCTTCATGCTTACCCTTCTTTAAGATAGCAAAAGCTATAAGGACTTTAAGTTTTTGGATGTATTTTTGTACATCAGTATGAGGCTTCAAAACCTTCCAAGCCAGATATCTTCTCCAATTTAGAGGATATCTGTATTCCAATGATACAGTATTGTAAAGCTTGATTAGATCTACAGTTTGGTATACAACACTTTACAACTGTATGAATATATTCCAAAGATACAGGGGTTTCTTTATATGGTTAGTTTCAGAAATCCTGTATTTTGAGATGTAAACCTTTAAACCAAGATCCCTCTGTCAATTTTGAAGATAGAGGAGTCTAAGGTATCTCAAATTAAAGCTCTCACTCAGACCTTCAATTTGGCTGTACTTTTGTACAGTTTTGTACAAGCCCTCCTACACCTTTGAGGGGTTGTTGGTGGAAAAAAGGTGGTATAATGGTATCTTCTTATTTAGGAGTGCTACAGATGAATAGATGATACCATTGGATAGCTCTACCTTAGAGCTTCAAGAAAAAAACCATTCTGGTTGGGGTTTCATGAAATATGTATAAGTTAGATTAGAGGCTAGAATAAGAGTTTTTGCTTATTTGGTCTTATCTTTGATAGGGCATATCTTTGACCTTTCTTATTATATTTGAGGAGGTTTCCTCTTTATAATTTACTTGTATTGGCTATATTTGTCCAATACTCCTCATACCATTACTTATGGTATGTTGGATGTCATGCTGGTGCTCTGTTTTGAGTCACAGGCTGACATACCCTCCCTCCAAAAAAGGCTCATCATTGATGAGACTCTTTTGTCCTTATGGAGGCTCTTGATCCTTTCAAAAAAGAATCTTTATCTGAAACATCATCCAGATTTACCCATTGGTCTTTTTCTGGTGGTTTATTCCTTCTTTCTGTTAAATAATCCCTATTGGAATATCTTTTTATTTGATTGGGGTTGTCAGTTTCAAAGTAGAACTTTCTTTGTTTGTCTTTCCCAATTATCAAGTAACTCTCTAGGGAATTATGTATGCTTATGCCATAGATTTTATGGTACTCTGTACCCATTAAAAATCCATCAAACGTAGCATTTTCAAGTACCACAAATTCAATGTGTAGTCTGAGGTTTCCCATTTTGTGTGGTATTATAATTATTTTTTGGATTATTCCAAGTGACTTCACTTTGCCTGCAGCACTTTTAAAGCTTCTTGCTTTTGTTAAAAGCATCTCTGCATTCCACATTGGAAAGTGTCTGTCCAAGTATTCTTTGGCTACCACTGAGCAATTTGCTCCTGTGTCAAAAATCAAAGGATGCTTTTTATTTTCAATGTATACATCAAGCTTTGATTTTGCTCCATGAATAAAGGCCATACCAGTTTTGGGTACTTCCAAATACTCTTTAGCATCAATGGTTCTGCCACTTCTGTCTTCACCATTTTTGGGTTGAATGAGTTCTGGTTTCAAAGAGTTTCCTAGGACTGATTCTGTTTTCTCATCCTCATACTCTAATAAATATTGTTCAATAGGCTCTGATCCACTGTCTGAATCCTGTCTTAGCCCATTTCCCATGCTGTCAGAGTCAGATTTGTACTCCATGTGTTCTTCTACTGACTCTTCCTCTATTGAAAATATTTTCTTTTTTCCCTTGGGACAATTATTTGCATAGTGGTCAGGTGATCCACAGTTATGGCATGTGTTCCTTCTCCTTGGTGCTTCTTCACCATTAGTAGGTTTGAGGTCTTTTTCCATGAGTATCTTTGGTTTTTCTCTGCTATCATGTGACCTATAGGGTGAACTACTGCCAATTGATGTCTTTTTTCTGACATCTTGTATGACATTTGCTATGTCATCAATGCTGCTTATTTTGCTGCATCTGCACTTTACTGCATGTTCTAAGTCTCCTGGAAGTTTTGTCAGAATCTTATGATTTCTCATCTCTATTGTCATGTTTGGATCAATAGATTTGAGTCTTTTGGTTTGTTTAAGACACCATTCATAAGGGTCTTTTTCTGTAGAGTATCTGTCACTCTCAAAAGAGAGGGTTTTTTGCCAAATCCAAGTACCACTGCTGTACTTTTGTATTATTTGGTTTCTCCACCATGGCCAGCTTTGCCTACCATGTATCTCTTTCATTTCAGTGTACCATATATTTGCATGGCCTCTGAATGCAGTGTTGAGTCTTGTGGTGATCCAGTAGTCTGGTATCTTTGGTACATCAACAAAAAGTCCATTAATATAATCAATAAGCTCCATATGATCATATTCTACAATTCCTGAGAATTTGGGCCAGTTTACCACGTCAGGTAATTGCTTTAATGCTTGTTTCTCAGAGTAACTGAGGTTCTCACCATCTTGGTAAATAGACTCAGACCTTAACTTTGGATCCTGGGATTCAGGAGCTTGGTTTTCTGATTCTTCCTCTTTTACTTTGGTGATTGGTTTATCATCTTGAGTTGTTTGAGGGAAGAAATTATCTTCTTTTTCCTCCTTTTTATAGAGAAAATCCACTTCTTTTTCCAGGATTTCCTGTTGATATTGGATATTTCTTAAATCTCTTCTCACAGCTTGTTGTTCCTCTAGTATTGAGTTCAACTGTTTGTTTTTAGTTTCAAATTCTGCCCAGATTCTGGATAGATTTGTGTTCAAGTTTTCTATGACTGTTGCTTGGAAGGAATTTTCTTCCTTGAGTGTTTTCATTTCTGAAGTCACTTCTTGAACATGATCATATGTCCAATCCATGAATTTACCCATGTTGGACCATATGAAACTACTACCTCTGGAATCTGTGGTTTCAAATTTTTGAGGGGGTATTTTATCATCAATAGGCTTAAGCTGAGGATCAATTGATTCTGAGCTAACACTATTGGTAGTTACAGTGTTTTTTAGGATTTGTGTTCCTCTTGGGCTAATTTTATTCATTGTTTCATCAAAGGATCTGATTCTATCTTCTCCTTCCTGAAAGAATTCTTGTTTTCTACTAGGGCTCCATGTCCTCTGCTGGAAACCACCAGGGATGACTGGAGAGTCCTGGAAATATTGTCCTTTGGATTTCAAGTCCTGTAGCTGTTGGACTGATGTGGTAAAGATGGAATTTCTTCTTCCATGCCTTGGTGTTCCTGAATCAGATTGGGCTCTTCCATATGCCAAGAATTCTCTATGGCTTGGATTTCTGTTTGATTCCCTCTGATTCAAGTCTCTTCTGAGAGTATGAAATGGCTGTTGAGATTCCAACTTTTCATTTCTTCCAGAATCTTTTGGCAAGTAATAAGATTGACTCATATTTTTTGCCTCATTATTCCAATTTCCTTCCATGATACTCCCATGGTTAAGGTTTTGTTGTCCATACTCCATGTGGAAAATCCTTTTAGGAGTACATGAATATGAGTTATTTTCCCTGCATCTGTCCAATTTTTTTGTTGGACTGGGTTGGATTTGGTTTGGGGTGGGACTTTGAGCAGGAGTTTCCTGATAATAAGTCCTTTGTTGGTTATTTGATCCAGAAGGGGGTGGTCTTCTCCCTCTGTTTCTTCTTTGCCAGATTTCTGGCTGATTTCTTGGGTATCCAAGATCTCTGAGAAATGGAGTTGTCATGTTAAAAAATGACAAAAGACAAAAATTCTGTATTTTCCAAGGTTTCTTTACCTTTAAAAGGCCCTTCGACTGATTTCTGCTCTATACTCCTTGGCAATTTGCTTGGGAGTTAGTACTGCCTCCTTGTCTTTGAGGCTGGTACAGATGAATTTCACTGTGATTTTGTCTCAAATGGAATGTATTTTTTCCACTTTGAAAGAAAATGGAGAAGGTTTGTAATTCAATTTGAATAAACAAAATTTCCAATTCCTTACTGTTATTTCTTCTGAGTTTGGTTTGATATTTGAGTTTTAATTATTTATTATTATTATTATTTTATTTTTTATTTTTTGAAGAAATAACAGTTTTGTTTCACTTATTTTTATAAGTAAAGTAGCTAATATTAAAAGTTTATATTATTAAACTTGAATATTATTGATAAGTTATTTACTTATTTTTATTTATTTATTTATTTATTTTTTTATTTAAAAAAAAAAAAAAAAAAAATTGATGAATTTTTCCTTAACTTGAGTAGAAAGGATTCTTCTTCAATAATATTCAATTTGAATATTAAAGAATTGAAATAATAATAAAATTATTATTTAAATATTTATTGTTGGTTTACAATAAATATTATGATTTAAATTAATTTTACACAATTTGGTAAAAATTAATTATGCTTTCTATTTAAATATACTATTTTTATATAAAAATAAGTTTGGGAAGTTAATAATAATTACTTATTATTATTAAAATTGATAAATTTTTCCTCAACTTGAGTAGAAAGATTCTTCTTCAATAATATTCAATTTGAATATTAAAGAATTGAAATAATAATAAAATTATTATCTGAATATTTATTGTTGGTTTACAATAAATATTATGATTTAAATTAATTTTACACAATTTGGTAAAAATTAATTATACTTTCTATTTAAATATACTATTTGTATATAAAAATAAGTTTGAGAAGTTAATAATAATTACTTATTATTATTAAAATTGATGAATTTTTCCTCAACTTGAGTAGAAAGATTCTTCTTCAATAATATTCAATTTGAATATTAAAGAATTGAAATAATAATAAAATTATTATCTGAATATTTATTGTTGGTTTACAATAAATATTATGATTTAAATTAATTTTACACAATTTGGTAAAAATTAATTATACTTTCTATTTAAATATACTATTTGTATATAAAAATAAGTTTGAGAAGTTAATAATAATTACTTATTATTATCAATTTTCGTGGTAAATTGATAATAATGACTTATTATTATTAAGATTTTTCTTTTGATTATTTATCAAAAAAAGAAAATTTTAATCAATTTTTCCTCAACTTGAGTAAAAAAAGATCTTCTTCAATAATATTCAATTTGAATATTAAAGAATTGAAATAATAAAATTATTATTTCAATATTTATTGTTGATTTACAATAAATATTATGATTTAAATTAATTTTTACACAATTTGGTGAAAAATAATTTTTTTTTATTTAAATATACTGTTTGTATATAAAAATAAATTTGAAAAATTAATAATAATTATTTATTATTATTAATTTTCGTGAAAATTGCAATATAAAGCTTTGAAGAGTATAAATACTCAAAAATAAAATAAAATATATTATTTAATATATTTTGATAAAATACAATATATAAAAAATATATATTATATTTTTATAATATAAGAGATGAAAATTAGTTAAAAAATGAAAAAAACTCGAAATTGTACTTACTTTTATAGTAAAAAACCTTCAAAAATAGTGAAGATGATCCAAAAATCTCCAAAATAGGTCCAGAATAGGTTAAAACAACGGCCAGGCCCCCAAAATGTCAGGGTGAGTCTATGTAGTAGCTTAAAAATAGTAAATACAAGCTAGCACTATGACTGTGACACACAAAAAATAAATAATAAATGAAATCTTCAGGTCCTACTGCTATGTGGTAACAGTGGTGATGAGTCTATTGAGGACCTGGGTTGCAATGCTCTAATATCTTTGACTGTAAAGAAACACTACAATAATTATATTTTAATTATATCAATATAATCCTAAGAGTACTACTGGTATAAGACAGTTTTACTATGTAAGGATGCTAATTCATGATAAGATGAGTCTCTTCCAGTGAGGAAAGACCTGCTTTTATCTCCTCTGAGGACTGTGAAAGACTGGTAGGCTCTTCACACGTCTACAGAGTGAAAATTTTCACTCTGGAGGCTGGGTTGTGGTTCTGTACCATCAATTCTGACGTCAGCATAGTCAGAATTGTGGTTTTTGGACCACAAATGATCATTCAGGATCAATACAGGGTGAAAAAACTCTTCACAGGCCACGTCAGCACCATTGTGACGTGTCCAGAGTGTCTGGATGACTAATATTAGTCATTCTGGGCGGGTTTAAGCTTTAAACAACCATTATTTTAAGTATCAAGCCAGTACTGGTTGGTACAGGTTTGGTACAGACCAGTATTGGTCAAAATACTTCCAACCAAGATATCTTAGTCAGTTTTTGAGATATCAAGAATCCAAGAGCACAGAATTGAAGGGCTTAATGAGCTCTTGAATTTGATATGCTTCATGCTTACCCTTCTTTAAGATAGCAAAAGCTATAAGGACTTTAAGTTTTTGGATGTATTTTTGTACATCAGTATGAGGCTTCAAAACCTTTCAAGCCAGATATCTTCTCCAATTTAGAGGATATCTGTATTCCAATGATACAGTATTGTAAAGCTTGATTAGATCTACAGTTTGGTATACAACACTTTACAACTGTATGAATATATTCCAAAGATACAGGGGTTTCTTTATATGGTTAGTTTCAGAAATCCTGTATTTTGAGATGTAAACCTTTAAACCAAGATCCCTCTGTCAATTTTGAAGATAGAGGGGTCTAAGGTATCTCAAATTAAAGCTCTCACTCAGACCTTCAATTTGGCTGTACTTTTGTACAGTTTTGTACAAGCCCTCCTACACCTTTGAGGGGTTGTTGGTGGAAAAAAGGTGGTATAATGGTATCTCCTTATTTAGGAGTGCTACAGATGAATAGATGATACCATTGGATAGCTCTACCTTAGAGCTTCAAGAAAAAAACCATTCTGGTTGGGGTTTCATGAAATATGTATAAGTTAGATTAGAGGCTAGAATAAGAGTTTTTGCTTATTTGGTCTTATCTTTGATAGGGCATCTCTTTGTCCTTTCTTATTATATTTGAGGAGGTTTCCTCTTTATAATTTACTTGTATTGGCTATATTTGTCCAATACTCCTCATACCATTACTTATGGTATGTTGGATGTCATGCTGGTGCTCTGTTTTGAGTCACAGGCTGACATCAACAGGATTACTCATTGGCCTTGTCAAATTCCAACCATTAACAACAATGAGTGAAGTCAAGGTCAATCAATGGGATCAATTATCACAATTGTTATTTTGCAAAAAGAGATTCACCAACCCGATTGCAACAAATGGAGAATTACTGGAGGGATTTATGTTTACAATTGGGTGGCGCAAATGCAGCACAAAGAATGAACAATTTGGTCTGTATGGAAGTGGTGGCAAAATTGAAAACACAAAAGATGAATGGCGGAACCGAGGTGCCAATCTTAGCTTGGTGGGTTGCATTCTAAGTCAATCCTTACGATATGCTGGGGATAATTTATTTCAGAAGATTCAAAATTGCTACAGCTCATTGAAGGTTCCGTCTTTTGATCAAGTCAACTATGAAGGCAATATTCCCACAAATCAGGGTGCATGCAAGTTTGCTTCCGCTGTCAGCCTGTGACTCAAAGCCAGAGCACAAGCATGACAGCCAAAATACCATAAACCAATGGTATAGCCAAGATACCACCAAAACATGGATCTGAGCCGAATCAGCTCAAAAGATATAAAAAGAAAGAGGAAACTCACCTCTTTCTGAAAACATAAGTCCCATCACCATAGGACAAGAAATAACAAAGTTATTCCTGCTCAAAGTTATTGCTGAGCATAAACCTTAATTTTCACCTCTCATCTAAAATCTAGAAGGAGAGGCTTAACCCCATCATATGGGTACTCAGAATGAATCTCTAAGCCAGGGCTATCCAATGGTACCAGCCAAACTGAGCTAGCACCAATATTACTGGAGTTATGGTCAATTTCAGGCCAAATAAGGGTGAACAAAACATTCACCTCTCATCTAACCTCTACAGTTTTAGTGTGGGATACTTGAAGTGGGGTCTTTTTAGAAAGAGCACAATCAGGGCTATCTGATGGTGCCATCCACTTCTTCATATCTCAACTATAACAGAAGTTATGAGGCAAACAAGCTCAATACAGCTTTTGCCCAAACCACGCCTATGTACAAAAAACCTTGTACATGGGATAACTTTGTCATATTTAATGATAACCATACAAAATTGGGTATCATTGTTTAGAGCCCATACAGGGCTATCCAATGAACCAACGTTGAGCATGATATCTTAAAAACTGACAGAGGTATGGCCATTTGAAAGGTATAATCCCACAATATGACCAATACAGCTGTATTATGACAGGATACAGTTGTACTATGATTATGAGGTGTCAAACAGACAAAAAATCATGTTAATACTTCAATAACTCATAAGTAAGTTAATACTGGGGTCCCATACAGTTTATGTACAGCATTCTACGCATCATACATGTCAGAATCAGGCTGTGAGGTCCCCAGATGAAACCTTTCACCCTGTATTGGTGAAAACTGCCCAGATGTGGTTTCAAAACCACATCTGGGCCCAATAAAGGCTATACAGGCCGTTTGCAAGCCACAAGTCAGTCCTAGAGAGTGAAAAATCTTCACTTCCTCTATGTGGAAAGGTCTAGCACCCTTTCCAACCCATTTCAGGATAAAAGGAGGCTTTTTCACAGCCAGAATTATCTCCTCATCCTGCTCTTGAATACCCTACATAGTAAAGTGTCAAAAACAGCTTTACTCTTGGGTAATAACCAGGTATACTCTTGAACTAAAGTATTGTAGTCTTTAGTATTGTAACCCAACAGGTAAAGCTGCACCCAGGGCTTTCAACAGCGCTCACCACCAATATACTCCTTATAGTAAAGCCCTCTTATTATTTAATTAAACCATCTTTAACTCTTATAAAAGGCTTTTAAACCTTTATTTACTGTGTCACAGTCATGGATAAGAGTTGTGAATACCTTTTAATACTCTCATCATAAACTCACCCTGACATTTTGGGGGCCTCGCCATGTCTTAAAACCTTCTTAGGACCTTTACAAGTTTTTTCTCTTTTATCACTTATTGACACTTGTTTTATCTTTTTTAGGCGTCATTTTCTTCAAAAATATATATTTTTATATATTTTTCTTTATTTTTTAAAAAATACTCATATTTTAAAGAGTATCTGTCACGTGGCTCATAACCACAAGACCAGTATTTTTGGTGTGTTTTGTATAAAAAAACACTTCTAAGCCACTAATACAGTCTTAATTCATAATTGAATCAAGACAGCTCATACTGATAAACCAACAGTTGAGGCGTGTTTTGGCACATTGTTAACTCAATTTCCCTGTAATACACCACCTTTGACAGATTATACTTCCTAACTACAAGTATTCTGTAAGATATTGGCATACAAACAGTCTACCACATATCAGTAAGCTGTATTTTTGACGTGGAGTTGTTAATTTAATTACACTGTCATCATACAAGGGCATATTGTAATAATATACAAGCCCAGAGGCCATTCTTAGACGTGCAAAACCAGCCTTTTAAGAAGTCTTAACTGACATAAGCCCTCTTTTCCTGTTTGATTCAGTGGAAGAAAATTTCATATGACTTGAGACCCAGTCACAGGCAAACACACCAGTGACACCCTCAGAACCAGAGGGCAGCAAGGGCAAAGGAAAAAGACTTAGTGAAGGCCTCATTACAGCCAAAAAGTGGACACTAATAGCCACTCAGAGGAGTAGAAAAACACAAAACTCTGCTTCAAAACAAGATAAACCAACCTTAACCACTTTTACAGGAAAGATTACAATTATTAACCCAGTTGTAACCTCCAAAGGCAAACTGCCCAAATCAGCAGATAACAAATTTGTACAAGGCACAGTCAAAGGTAAATAACCTAAGAACATAAAGTTTTTGACTGCTTGCAAACACTGATATTTCCCCTGCATACCTCAGAGACCTTGGCTTCCAAAGGAACCAGCCAGAGGACAGAGAAGGCTTGTCCAGAACCAGAAGACCTGGAGGAGGACACCTTGGACACAGTGGTGGATGGCAAAACAATGAGGGAGATAATATCAACATTGCCATTCACACTCCAATTAAACAGGAACCTCAAACCAGAGGACTGGAAGGATATGGATCAAGTTCTTCAGCTCCACCAACTCCTCAAAGATTTATTTCAATGGGGCATGGACAACAAAAGGTTTAACCTAGCAAGTCACTGGGCAGAACTTGGAGCAAGTTTCCAGAAGATCTGTCTCAGAGAGATAGACTTCAAAGACCTGATGGTAATCACCAAAGGTTGGAATCCTACCATGCAGTTCAGACTCCTGGAGCCAAGGGCACAGAGGATAAGGGAGAATCAAGCCACTCTCCAAGCTATAGAAGAACAGTTAACCCAGACGGGGCCTACTCATATTCCTTCAGGCTCTCAAGGAGCAGGCCGAATCAGCTCTCCAGTGGCTTCACACCATTCAGAAGCCAGCAGATCAGTGGCCAAGAGCCACCATTCTTCACAATTCCAGGAAGTTTCCAGGAGAAGACAAGGAAACAAGGGCAAGAACAAAGCCTCCTTCAACCAGAGGAGGAAAGAGTCAGACCCCATGATCCAGAAGCTGTTAGATTTGGTAAAAGAAGTACACAAGAACCAGAAGTAGTTGTAAACCACTCTAGAACCAGTAGTCCTAGTAATAGAAACATTACCCCCACTCAGACTGAAAGTAACATTGTCACATCTGAGAGTAACATCAACAATATGCTGAGCAATTTGCAAAGCAGTTTGCAGAAATTAAAGATGGCCAAGAGAGTATGAGAGAAACTCAAGCCTCCTTGGAACAGATAGTTAAGAACCTTCAGGAAGGATATGCTCAGCTGAGCAAAGCCTCTGAAGAAGCCAACAAAAGACTGAATATAGTCTTTGAAGAACAACACCACAGCAAAAGGGACAGGGATTGTCTGGACCAAGACATAAACAAATTGTTTGATGTCTACCATAGCTTGAAGCCCCACCCACAAGGCCAAGTTATGGAAAATCCATATCAACCAGATGACATCAAACCAGATGCCATGTTGATGAATAAGGCAAGAACTCCATCACAATACCAGGATGGAGATGGCATGTCTTATTCAGAGAAGGAAGCCTTGAAACAGCTTCCTGAGGCCTCATGCTGGCCCAAATTGTCTGGATCAGGAGAATATGATCATATGGAACTCATAGATTATATTGATGGACTCTTCATTGATGTACCAAGCATACCAGACTACTGGATCACTGCTAGATTGAATACTGCACTTAAAGGTCATGCTAGTATATGGTACACAGAAATCAAAGAAATCCATGGCAGAAGAAATTGGCCATGGTGGAAGAGTCAAATCATCCAAAAGTACAGTAATGGAACTTGGATATGGCAAAAGACTATGTCATTTGAAAATGAAAAATACTCTGTGGACAAAGATCCATATGAGTGGTGTCTTAGACAGTCTAAAAGACTTAAAGCCATTGATCCTCAGATGAACATCCAAATGAGCAATCATAAGCTTCTGACACAATTACCAGGGGAACTAGATCATGCATTAAAATGCAGATGCAACCAAAATTGCACTCTAGATGATATTGCCAACACCTTACAAGACATAAGGAAAAGGACTTATATAGGGAAATTCACCCTATATAAGAGCAGTAGTTTCAAAGAGAAACAACCTTTCAGTGTAGAGCTTAAAGACAAACCCAAATAAAGAGTGTCAGAAGTGGCAAAGAAGAGGAATTCTTTTCACAATTGTGGTTTAACAGATCACTATGCCAACAACTGTCCAAAGGAAAAGTAAAAAGTCTACGCCATAAAGAAAATCCCTGAGGTAGAACCTCCAACAGAGGATTCTGATTCAGACTCCATGGGTGATGCCATCAGAGAACCATCTGATGATAATCAAGACCCAAGAGAGGAATTTGTAGTGGAATACCAAGAGGAAACCCCACTGGAAATCCAGGACATACAGTTGGAAGCAGGCATGCCACAGGACACTGCTAACAAGAACTTGTGCAAACACACACAAGATGCACAAACATTCCTGGTTACACCAACCAAAGGAATGGCATATATACATGGGACAGCCACAAAAATGACTGTTTGTATTGACAATTCTCAGCACGCCCTGATCATTGATAGTGGAGCACACTGCTGCATAGTGGCCAGAAAGTATTGGGATACCCACTACCCATACTGGGAAAAACAGCTCTTTCCCACCAAGGCAAAGAACTTTAAAAGTGCATCAGGGAAGATGACTTCCATTGGAACAATTAACAAAGAGATAATTATACCCCACAGGAAGGGTAATATCAGACTCAACCCAGAGTTTGTAGTGCTTGATGATGCCCACATCCAAGGGTTTTCACTGGGAACAGATTACCAGAGGATGTATGGAATAGACATTTAAAACAGTAAAAATAGGCACATCACCATTGGTACTAACAAGGAAAAGAAATTTTCACTTCATATATACCAGATATCTTCTCAGGATCCACTAGAAGAACTTCTGAAGGAGTTCAGAGAGGGACAGTTTAGCATTACCTTCACCAGTAAACAAAAACTAAGTTTACTGAAGATGCTGAGAAAGAACAGACCAGCATTTGCCATTGGTGAAGAGCCATTAGGCAAGATCAAAGGCCATGATATAGAAATATATCTGGATGTGGAAAGGCCTTATTCACCCATGCTGAGGAGGCCTTCTTATCCAGCAAGACTGGAAACCAGGAAAGAAATTGAGAAAGATATCAATGAACTCCTGGATATGGATGTCATCAGGAAGATTGGACATAATGAAATAGTGGAGCTCACCACCCTTGTCCTAATCACCTTGCATGATGGCAAGTCTAGACTGTGCGGAGATTTCAGATCTCTGAATAACTACACAAAAGCAGACAGGTACCCTATACCCAGGATACCTCATGCCTTGGATAAACTGGCTAAAGCCAAATACATAACCAAAATGGATTGTATGAAAGGTTTCCACCAGAATGGAGTTAAACCAAACTCCATGAAATTACTCAGAATAATATGCCATATGGGCATATATGAGTACACCAGAATGCCGTTTGGCATCAAGAATGCACCAGACCACTTCCAAAGGATGATGGACACAATATTTCAAGATGAAATATTGGAAGGCTGGATGGTAGTATATATTGATGATATCATTATATACTCAGAGACATGGGAGGACCATGTGCAATACATAGACAGAGAAATAAGTAAATGCACACCCATAAATCTCAAAATTTCACTTAAGAAATGCAATACTGGCTAACAAGAGTTACTGGCACTAGGACATAAAGTCTCAGGTCTTAGTCTGGGAATTTAGCAGAACAAAGTAGCAGCAGTACTGCAAAAGCCAGTACCAAAAACATCAAAGAGATGCAATCCTTTGTTGGGTTTGCTAGCTACTATAGAAACCACATCAAAAACTTTGCACACATAACTAGTAGCTTATACAAGTTATGTTCAAAAGATGTAGTTTTTGAAATAACCAAGGAAAGGAGGGATGCATATGAGAGAATCAAATATGAACTCACTAATGCACCTTTGCTCATCTTGCCTGACTTTGAACTACCATTCAAGCTATATATAGATGCAGCATGCAGTCAAGGCCTAGGAGCAGCCCTTCACCAAAGACAAATTGTGGATGGTGAACCAAGAGAAGGAGTGATTTTCTACATCTCAAGGCAGCTGAAAGATTTAGAAGCCAGGTATGGGGCCACCCAGACTGAGTGTCTATGTCTAGTCTGGGCTCTAGAAAAACTCCTTTATTATCTGGAGGGTGCAGTCTTTGAAGTCTACACAGACTGCACAGCCTTGAAGTCTTTACTAAACATGAAGACTACAAATAGACACATGCTGAGATGGCAAATAGCCATCCAGGAGTATAGAGGGAACATGACCATCATATACAAAGAAGGTAAAAGTCATACCAATGCAGATGGCCATAGCAGATGGCCAATGGATAATATCAAGAGCAATCCAGCTTATGACCCTGAAGTTGCAGCCAAAATCCCTATCCATTTCATGGAAATAGATAGGAGGAAGAACTTCAGATTTTCTGAATGGACACCAGAGAGTGGTACCCCTGACAGTGGAAACACTGATTCAGAGGAGACAGGAACTCCCATATTGGGAATAAGTTCCTCTGAACTGCACAATGAATTTTTTAGTGCAGTACTGAAGTCTTATGCCAAACACAAACAGTGTGGCATACTACTACAACTCCTTCAACAAAAATACAGGAGTCCAGAACTGGAAGCACAACTGGAAGAACCCTGGTTGAGGACCTATAAGGATAACAAGTTTTTCCTTATAGATGGCCTGCTCTACCACAGAGAAAAACACACAAGTGCACTCATAGTGGTAGACAGAGACCACATCTCATTAATCCTGCAGGAATGCCATGACTGCCCTTATATGGGACACATGAGTGGAGACAGGACCAAAGAGAGAGTAGGAAGCACAGCTTGGTGGCCCAAGTGGGAACAGGAGTTGAGTGAATACATCACCTCCTGTGAAAGATGCCAAAAGGCAAACAGGAAACATGGGAAAAAGTATGGGTTACTTCAGCACATAGAGGAACCCAAGAACTCATGGGGAACCATCAACATGGACTGGGTCACAGGACTTGTCCCAGGAGGCAAAGAAAACTACAATGCCTGCCTAATCATAGTTGATAGGTTCAGAAAAAGCATGAGGTGTCTACCATGCCACAAGGAGGACACAGCCATGGATACTGCCCTGTTATTTTGGAATCACATCCTATCTGCCTGTGGAGTCCCTAAAATCATCATTAGTGATAGGGACCCAAAATTCACATCTGAATTTTGGACCAACTTGTATGACATGCTTGGCACCAAGCTTGCTTTTTCCACAGCTTACCATCCCCAAACAGATGGCCTAGCCAAGAGGATGATCAAGACTATGGAAGACATACTTAGAAGGTTTTGTGCCTATGGCATGGAATACAAGGACCATGAAGGATACACCCATGACTGGGTTACCCTTCTACCAGCTGTCCAGCTGGCTTATAATACAAGTCAGCACTCTAAAACAGGAAAAACACCTGCAGTGGTAGAGAAAGGTTGGAATCCCCTGTTGCCTGTGGATCACTTAAAGAAGAATCTTCTAACCATCCACCCCACAGCCAAAGACTTCCATGATATGTGGAAGAGCGCTTGTGACACAGCTGCCAAATGCATAGCCAAGGCAAAAGAATATAATAAGCAGAGGTGGGACAAGACACACATGGAAGCTGACTTGAAGGAAGGGGGCCAGGTGCTAGTGTCTACACTGAACTTTAATAATCTTAAAGGACCCAAGAAGATGAGGGACTTATTTGTAGGGCCTTTCACTATCATTAGGTTGATAGGAAAGAATGCAGTGGAAGTCAAACTTACAGAGGAATTTTCCAGAAAGCACCCAGTCTTCCCAGTAAGTTTGGTCAAGCCATACTTCCAAACTGAGGAGGATAAATTCCCCTCCAGGAAGAAGAACCCCACACCACCTGACATAGTGGAAGTGGAGGACTCCCCTGGACCTGTGAGTAAGATCATCAGGGCCAGGAAGATCAGACTTAATGGAAAGGATCAAAGACAATACTTAGTCAAATTCAAGCACCAGACAGCTGATAGAGACAAATGGTTGGCTGAAGATGCCATACCAGATGGGAACCTTCATCTAAGGAGATTCAGGGCCTCTAGGAGGACTGAACAGTCTCATCAATGATGAGCCTTTTTTAGAGGGAGGGTATGTCAGCCTGTGACTCAAAACCAGAGCACAATCATGACAGCCAAAATACCATAAACCAATGGTATAGCCAAGATACCACCAAAACATGAAGCTGAGCCAGATCAGCTCCAAGGGTATCAAAAGAAAGCGGAAACTCACCTCTTTCTGAAAACATAAGTCCCATCACCATAGGACAAGAAATAACAAAGTTATTCCTGCTCAAAGTTATTGCTGAGCATAAACCTTAATTTTCACCTCTCATCTAAAATCTAGAAGGAGAGGCTTAACCCCATCAAATGGGTACTCACAATGAAGCTCTAAGCCAGGGCTATCCAATGGTACCAGCCGAACTGAGCTAGCACCAATATTACTGGAGTTATGGTCAATTTCAGGCCAAATAAGGGTGAACAAAAAATTCACCTCTCATCTCACTTCTACAGTTTTAGTGTGAGATACTTGAAGTTGGGTCTTTTTAGAAGGAGCACAATCAGGGCTATCTGATGGTGCCATTCACTTCTACATATCGCAACTATAACAGAAGTTATGAGGCAAACAAGCTCAATACAGCTTTTGCCCAAACCATGCCTATGTACAAAAAACCTTGTACATGGGATAACTTTGTCATATTTAATGATAACCATACAAAATTGGGTATCATTGTTTAGAGCCCATACAGGGCTATCAAATGAACCAACGTTGAGCATGATATCTTAAAAACTGACAGAGGTATGGCCATTTGAAAGGTATAATCCCACAATATGACCAATACAGCTGTATTATGACAGGATACAGTTGTACTATGATTATGAGGTGTCAAACAGACAAAGAAGCATGTTAGTACTTCAATACCTCACAAGTCAGTAAATACTGGGTTACCATACAGTTTATGTACAGCATTCTACGCATCATACACGTCAGAATCCGGCTGTGAGGTCCCCAGATGACAATTTTCACCCTGTATTGGTGAAAAATGCCAAGTTGTGGTTTCAAAACCACATCTGGGCCCAATTCAGGCTATACAGGCCGTTTGCAAGCCACAAGTCAGTCCTAGAGAGTGAAAAAATCTTCACTTCCTCTATGTGGAAAGGTCTAGCACCCTTTCCACCCCATTTCAGGATAAAAGGAGGCTTTTTCACAGCCAGAATTATCTCCTCATCCTGCTCTTGAATACCCTACATAGTAAAGTGTCAAAAACAGTTTTACTCTTGGGTAATAACCAGGTATACTCTTAAATTAAAGTATTGTAGTCTTTATTATTGTAACCCAACAGGTAAAGCTGCACCCAGGGCTTTCAACAGCACTCACCACCACTATATTCCCTATAGTAAAGCCCTCTTATTATTAAATTAAACCATCTTTAACTCTTATAAACGCCTTTTAAACCTTTATTTACTGTGTCACAGTCATAGATAAGAGTTGTGAATACCTTTTAATACTCTCATCATACACTCACCCTGACATCCGCACTCACTTTCACCATGAATGGATTCAAAAACTCACCTCATCTTGATAAGGATGCATCGCTGTATGCTTTGCAATGGTGGTTTCAAGCTGATAAGCGGACCGGCCAAATTCAAAGAGATGCGTCAAAGCGGTGTACAGGGGGAAGATTGAT
The DNA here is from genome assembly GCA_023105745.1 of Austropuccinia psidii. Taxonomy (NCBI): domain Eukaryota; kingdom Fungi; phylum Basidiomycota; class Pucciniomycetes; order Pucciniales; family Sphaerophragmiaceae; genus Austropuccinia; species Austropuccinia psidii. Next base: position 72,679,309 of record JALGQZ010000001.1, on the reverse strand, counting down.
TTTCCCAAATGAGCATTTTTGAATTGATCCATCCGCATGTCATGGGCTCATTCAGGTAGTGTGGGCCAGTAGTAAATTTGTTCATTATACTGATCCGGCACAGGACAACAAAAGCACAACACTAGTCCATATGTCCGCGCAATGCTCAAGGAGGTTGGCAAAAACAATGTTCCAAAAAAGCCACGGCTATTATGAGATTGGAAAGAGAGCAGGATATCAAATAAGGGATGGTCATACAATCTCATGCCAATTCAAAGAATGAGGAGATTTGCATGTGTGTTGGAATTGCAGCGTGATGGGTGAATAATGGTGTGGTAAGGGAAAGGACAATATACACCAGGATTGGAGGGTTGGAGTGAGGGAGATAGGGTGGCTCACATGAAAAAGGGTTGAAGTGGATTATGTACGGTGGCATACCATTGTACATATCTCCTGGTTTGTTGCTCTTGTCCAGGATGCCAATGCTTTACATGCAAATCTTTACGCTTGTGCAGGTTCCAACAATGCTAAAAGTTCCTTACACCTGTGTGGGCTGCTGACACTTCACACGCAGATAATTACCATTGTACGAGCTCCCGACAATTCAAAAAACTCGCTACCGCGGTGCAGGATGCCAACAATTCACACGCCAATCCTTATGCTTGTGAAGGTTCCCCACAATGCTAAAAGCTCCTTACGCCTGTACAGGCTTCCGACAATTCACACGCCAATCCTTATGCTTGGGAAGGTTGCCAACAAAGCTGACAATTTCTTACGCCTGTGAAGGCTCCCAACAATTCACACACCAATCCTTACACTTGTGAAGGTTGCCAGAAATGCTAACAATTTCTTACGCCTGTGCAGGCTCCCAACAATTCACACGCCAATCCTTACACTTGTGAAGGTTCCCGACAATGCTAAAAATTCCTTACACCTGTACAGGCTTCCAAAAATTCACACGCCAATCCTTACGTTTGTGAAGGTTGTCAAAAATGCTGACAATCTCTTACACCTGTGCAGGCTCCCGCCAATTCACACACCAATCCTGATGCTTGTGAAGGTTCCCAAAAATGCTAAAATTTCTTACGCCTGTGCAGGCTTCCAAAAATTCACATGGCAATCCTTATGCTTGCGAAGGTTCCCGACAATGCTAAAAATACCTTATGCCTGTGCAGGATTGCGACAATTCACATGCCAATCCTTACGCTTGTGAAGGTTGCCAACAATGCTGACAATTTCTTATGCCTGTGCAGGCTCCTGACAATTCACACACCAATCCTTACGCTTGTGAAGGTTCCCGACAATTTAAAAAATTCAATACATGACTAAGATTAATAGTGTGTGACCATAGGAAAGGCAATGTCTCACGAATCTGGAGTGGATTGCTCACATGCGGAAACCTTCCGCTTTTTTACAGTTAAGATTTGATATGGCTCTAAACCATGGAAGAAGAAAATATAGGAGATGGTAATGGTGACTATTGGCGCATTTTTGGCAAAAGAGGTTGACACAAACAAATACTCACTCAAACTTTTGGTGGGGAACTTACAAAAATAATTCTCATGCAATCAGGGATTTTCTCTAAGGAGGAAATAAATAATTTTTACGTGAACAAAGAATGTAATAGAAATTGAACATAACAATGATTGAATACAAATAATTTATTTAAAAGAAAGTATTACAAAAGAAAAAAAGTGGAAATAATGACATTTTTTTTTTGAAATTTTTATTTTTCTAGGAATTTGGAGACTATCCTGGTGATGTCTTCCTTTGGATAAGCCTCCAGTGCCTGGGCAAGGAGGGAGTTAAGTTCCTCCCGGAATTCCCAGTGCATCTCATTTTGATGAGTTGCATCCACAAAAGGAATCATGTGGATCAAGTGCCGATGCTCCAACAAGATTTGGTTGATTGATTCATGGAAGATGGCTCAAGGAATCACCAAAGTCAGTCGTAAATTGGTGAACTCCTGGCGAGCCCCATCGTGGGAATGAGAGGGGCTTTGCACCAGGGGGAGGAGGGGATCCAACAGGCGTATTGTCGATGATAATTATGGAGCGCAGAGTGGCGGGACAAGCTGGCAATGGTCAAAGAAAAGGTGAGGAAAAGCTGAGGGGAGTGAAGAAAGAGAAGTGGTGACTTACCAAAAGGTTTCTCCGTGGATTGTGTAGGAGCCACCTCAGGTTCTGGCTCACGAGTCATATTGTCCTCATGTAGTGGGAGGATGGACTCAGGCCAGGAATAGGTGGCCCTTTGGTTCGGGAGGGTTCTAAAAAAGGAGTAAGAGTCAGTTAGCTTGACCTGAAAGTGAAAGTGAAAATGAAATGAAACTTTGGCTGCTTACCGCAGAATAATTCCTCTGACCATCGGGTGCCACTTGGGCCTGGAGTGGGTTGCCGCAGGGTTTGCTCGCGAGGCAAACTAGGAAGGGGAGAGTCTTGTTGGGGGGTTTTGTTCTATGAGTAATGGAAAGAAGTAAGTATTATTGCGTGAAGAGAAATGAGATAAGGAGGAGAAAGATAACTTACTTTGGCGTTTGAATCCCATCGGTGACAACCGGCCCAAGCTGGAATGTCCTCTTGCCATAGCCATCCTTCATCAGCCGGATAATCACTTTGCTCAGGTCAAGGAGTGAAGTGACAATTGGATGGTGGTCTAGGAGGGGGGTGGACAACTCAATACTTGAGGGGAAAGGGCTAATTGTCCAGAATCGTTCCCGTCAGCCTGCTTGGGGCCGCAGTGTCCATTTGCGCTCCGATATGGTTTCATCATCGTTGACCACAAAGGAGTCCTTGCAAGGGCGTCTTGGGCAAGAACTCATCTGGCCACGTGGTCCGAAGGGGCGGACAACAAACAAACATTTCTTGTGTGCTTGTTGGCAAGCATCACAAGTGTTGGTTGTCATCGAGGAACGAATGCAGGAGATACCCCGCTTGGTTCAGAAAGTGCATGACATCAAAGAAAAAACAATTGAGGTTAGTAACTGAATAGAAAGTAAAAAATCAAGAAAGAAAATGAAGACATACAATGAATTAGATAAATTTAAAACGGAAACAAAATGAAGACGCTCTAGTCCAAAGTTTTTAAAAGTCTGGAAGAGAAGAAAATAAGTATTAAGATCAGAACATGATGTCGACAAAATTTTAAAATGGAGGTAACACACAAGGTGGATAGAAGTGGGGTTCTGAAAGTATCAGCAGGAAAAACAAACAGGCAAAAGGAAGGGGAGTGGAAAGGCAGGAAGACCAAGGGGAATACGCACAAGAAGGACAACAGCAGGTGAGAAAGAAAGTGAAGGGCTTGTCGTGTGAAGATGGTCTTTTATACCATGGTGAGGCTGAGACAATCTCAGCAGTTGCAGCACCCGCAAAAGTCTCAGCTTCAAGGCGTGTGGACAAAATTGAAGCTCAGTTGCAGCGAATGCTGCAACTGAGAAGGGAAATGCTGCCTTGAGGAAGAAAAACAATGGGGTTCTGGCTGAGTATTGCAATTGATTGAATTTTCAAGCTCAGTCAAATCCCCTTTGTTTTCTTAAATAGCCACCCAATCACCAAGGAGGGTGGTTGTGAGGCCCTGGTTGAATGTGCATGGTGGGTGCAATGCACAAGTGCCACATGCAGAAATGCACGTGGTGCATTTGGTCACAAGTGACCGCGGCAAGATTACCGCCCGTATGGCCTGGTGATAGTGTTTGAACAAAGGGGGGGGCTGTAAGACAAGTGAATACAGCATGAGCTTGCCTCGACCCATTGCTCAGGTTTGCTTTTGGGTCATAATTGAAATGCTCAGTGCCTGAACACTTTAATTGCACAGTAATTGAAATATTGATATAAAAGTATCAAATGCACCATGCTGAGCAATTGCTAGTTCACTTTTGTAAGCACATAATCTGAGAATTTGGGAGAGCATTGGATGACATTTCAGCCAGGTGCAGCATTTCACATGCTTTAGTGAAGTGCTCCAAACTGAGACTTCCAATGAACTATTACAAAAATGGTCCTGACAATGGCTTTACTCAGAACTACTACACAGTGCTTTTGACCATGACATGCTCACCTTGCGTGTGCAAATTGGGTGAAACACAATGCTGAGCATTTGGCACATGAGCTATGTATATGCAAACGATCAGAAGGTGGATATCCATTGGCTATATGCATGTAGGCTGAAGTAGTATTACACCTTCCTAATCTGTACAGCCAACACTGTAGTATGCAATACACCTTTTTAAATGTATGCTGTGGGGAATAGCAAAAGCTGTTCAACCATGTAACATGCAATCATGTCAAGCCATCAAGTCATATATCTCAACTGCATCCCTTTGATGCAGCTTGTTGGAGAGCTCTTCCTTACTACGGCACAGATGCAGGTGTAATCCAAGTTAATGAAAGTGGGTCATAATGGGATGACTTATTTTTTGGGTCATACAAAAACAGTGGATTCACTCTGGCGCCATTGTGGGGGCAATCTTTGACTGGCCACGCTTGTTCATTGCAAGTGCTCATTGGCGGGCAGCCACATGCTTTCATACACACCCCCGACGGGTCATACGCAGGCAACTTTCACACACCTGGAAGAAATTTCAGTGCCAGTCTTCCAACTGGCTATTTTCTTGGTTGGGTGGTCAGCTTGACTGCAGATGCTCACCCTATCGCGCGTGGAAACCTGAGGCCAATTGTCAGGCTGAGTCTATGATAAAAGTAATAAAGTGTATTTACAACTTTTAACTATGACTGTGACACGGTATATAAAAGTTAAAAAGGTTTTATAAGAGTTGAAGATGGTTTTAATTTAATAATAAAAGGGCTTTACTATAGTGGATATAGTGGTGGTGAGCGCTGTTGAAAGCCCTGGGTGCAGCTTTACCTGTTGGGTTACAATAATAAAGACTACAATTATTAAGATTATAATAATACCTGATTATTACCCAAGAGTAAAACTGTTTTTGACAGTTTACTACGTAGGGTATTCAAGAGCAGGATGAGGAAAGGTCTTTGGCTGTGAAAAGCCCTCCTTTTATCCTGAAATTGGGGTGAAAAGGTGATTAAACTTTTTCACGTAGAGGGAGTGAAGATTTTTCACTCCTCATGACAGGCTTGTGGTTTGCAAACAACCTGTATACCCTGTATTGGGCTCAGATGTGGTTTTGAAACCACATCTGGGTGGTTTTCACCAATACAGGGTGAAAATTTTCATCTGGGGACCTCACAGCCTGATTCTGACGTGTATGACGCGTAGAATGCTGTACAGAAACTGTATGGGACCCCAGTATTGACTGACATATGAGGTATTGAAGTAAAAACATGCTTCTTCGTCTGTTGACACCTCATATTCATGATTATGGGGTGTTATCCCATGGTAAGGCTGTATATGACAGCTGGTGGGATTTTGACCTTAAAATGGTCATAACTCTGTCAGTTTTTGAGATATCAAGCTCACAGTTGGTTCATTGAATAGCTCTATATGAGCTCTACACAATGGTACCCAACTTGACATGGTTATCATTAAATATGACAAAGTTATCCCATGTACAAGTATTTTTGTACATTGGCGTGGTTTGGGCAAAAAGCTGTATTAAGCTTGTTTGGCCAATAACTTCTGTTGTAGTTGAGTTATGGGGAAATGGATGACACCATCAGATAGCCCTGATTGTGCTCTTTCCAAAAAGACCCCACTTTAAGTATCTCACACTAAAACTGTAAAAGTTAGATGAGAGGTGAATGTTTTGTTCACCCTTATTTGGTCTGAATTTGACCATAACTCAAGTAATACTGGTGCTAGCTTAGTTTGGCTGGTACCATTGGATAGCCCTGGCTTAGAGCTTCATTTTGAATACCCATTTGATGGGGTTAAGCCTCTCCTTCTAGATTTTAGATGAGAGGTGAAAATTAAGGTTTATGCTCAGCAATGACTTTGAGCAGGAATAACTTTGTTATTTCTTGTCCTATGGTGATGGGACTTATATTTTCAGAAATAGGTGAGTTTCCTCTTTCTTTTGATACCTTTTGAGCTAATTGGGCTCAGTTCCATGTTTTGGTGGTATTTTGGCTATACCATTGGTTTATGGTATTTTGGCTGTCATGCTTGTGCTCTGGTTTTGAGTCACAGGTTGACATACCCTCCCTCTAAAAAAGGCTCATCATTGATGAGACTGTTCAGTCCTCCTAGAGCCTCTGAATCTCCTTAAATGAAGGTTCCCATCTGGTATGGCATCCTCTGCCAACCATTTGTCTTTATCAGCTGTCTGGTTTTTGAATCTGACTAGGTATTGTCTTTGATCCTTCCCATTAAGTCTGATTTTTCTGGCCCTGATGATTTTACTCACAGGTCCAGGAGAGTCTTCTACTTCCACTATTTCTGGTGGAGTGATGTTCTTCTTCCTGGAGGGGAATTTTTCCTCCTCTGTTTGGAAGTATGGCTTGACCAGGCTCACTGGAAATACTGGGTGTTTCCTAGAAAACTCCTCAGTGAGCTTGACCTCTACTGCATTCTTCCCTATCAACTTAATGATAGTGAAGGGCCCTACAAATGAGTCTCTCATTTTCTTAGGTCCTTTGAGATTGTTGAAGTTCAGTGTAGACACTAACACCTGGTCCCCTTCCTTAAAGTCAGGTTCCATATGTGATTTGTCCCACCTCTGCTTGTTATACTCTTTGGCCTCAGCTATGCATTTGGCTGCAGTATCACAGGCTTTCTTCCACATATCATGGAAGTCTTTGGCTGTGGGGTGGATGGTTAGAAGATTCTTCTTTAAGTGATCCACAGGCAACAGGGGATTCCAACCTTTCTCTACCACTGCAGGTGTTTTTCCTGTTTTAGAGTGCTGACTTGTATTATAAGCCAGCTGGACAGCTGGTAGAAGGGTAACCCAGTCATGGGTGTATCCTTCATGGTCCTTGTATTCCATGCCATAGGCACAAAACCTTCTAAGTATGTCTTCCATAGTCTTGATCATCCTCTTGGCTAGGCCATCTGTTTGGGGATGGTAAGCTGTGGAAAAAGCAAGCTTGGTGCCAAGCATGTCATACAAGTTGGTCCAAAATTCAGATGTGAATTTTGGGTCCCTATCACTAATGATGATTTTAGGGACTCCACAGGCAGATAGGATGTGATTCCAAAATAACAGGGCAGTATCCATGGCTGTGTCCTCCTTGTGGCATGGTAGACACCTCATGCTTTTTCTGAACCTATCAACTATGATTAGGCAGGCATTGTAGTTTTCTTTGCCTCCTGGGACAAGTCCTGTGACCCAGTCCATGTTAATGGTTTCCCATGGGTGCTTGGGTTCTTCTATATGTTGAAGTAACCCATATTTCTTCCCATGTTTTCTATTTGCCTTTTGGCATCTTTCACAAGTGTTGATGTATTCACTCAACTCTTGTTCCCACTTGGGCCACCAAGCTGTGCTTGCTACCCTCTCCTTGGTCCTGTCTTCACTCATGTGTCCCATATAGGGGCAGTCATGGCATTCCTGCAGGATTAGAGAGATGTGGTCTCTGTCTATCACTGTGAGTGCACTGGTGTGCTTTTCTCTGTGATAAATCAGGCCATCTATAAGGAAGAATTTATTGTCCTTATAGGCCCTCAACCAGGGTTCCTCCAGCTGGGTTTCCAGTTCTGGGCTCCTGTATTTTTGTTGAAGGAGTTGGAGTAATATGCTACACTGTTTGTGCTTAGCATAAGATTTCAGGACTGCATTGAAGAATTCATTGTGCAGTTCTGAGGAACTTATTCCCAGTATGGGAGTTTCTGTCCCTTCTGAATCAGTGTTTCCACTGTCAAGGGTACCACTCTCTGGTGCCCATTCAGAGAATCTGAAGTTCTTTTTCCTATTGATCTCCATAAAATGGATAGGAATTTTTGCAGCAACTTCAGGGTCATAAGCTGGATTGCTTTTGACATTGTCCAGTGGCCATCTGCTAAGGCCATCTGCATTGGTATGGCTTTTACCTTCCTTGTATATGATGGTCATGTTCCCTCTATACTCCTGGATGGCTATTTGCCATCTCAGCATATGTCTATTAGTAGTCTTCATGTTTAGTAAAGACTTCAGGGCTGTGCAGTCTGTGTAGACTTCAAAGACTGCACCCTCCAAATAGTAATGGAGTTTTTCTAGAGCCCAGACTAGACATAGACATTCTGTCTGGGTGGCCCCATACCTGGCTTCTGAATCTTTCAGCTGCCTGGAGATGTAACATATTACACCTTCTCTTGGTTCACCATCCACAATTTGTCTTTGGTGAAGGGCTGCTCCTAAGCCTTGGCTGCATGCTGCATCTATGTATAACTTGAATGGTAGTTCAAAGTCAGGCAAGATGAGCACAGGTGCATTTGTGAGTTCATATTTGATCCTCTCATATGCATCCCTCCTTTCCTTGGTTATTTCAAAAACTACATCCTTTGAGCATAACTTGTATAAGCTACTAGTTATGTGGGCAAAGTTTTTGATGTGGTTTCTATAGTAGCTAGCAAACCCAAGGAAAGATTGCATTTCTTTAATGCTCTTTGGTACTGGCTTTTGCAGTACTGCTGCTACTTTGTTCTGGTCAATTGCCAGACTAAGGCCTGAGACTTTGTGTCCTAGAGCTAGTAGCTCTTGTTGGCCAAAATTACACTTTTTAAGTGAAATTTTTAGATTGATGGGTGTACATTTACTTAGCACTCTGTCTATGTATTGTACATGATCTTCCCATGTCTCTGAGTATATAATGATATCATCAATATATACTACCATCCAGCCTTCCATTATTTCTTCCTGAAATATGGTGTCCATCATCCTTTGGAAGTGGGCTGGTGCATTTTTGATGCCAAATGGCATCCTGGTGTACTCATATATGCCCATATGGCATATTATTCTGAGCAACTTCATGGAGTTTGGTTTAACTCCATTTTGGTGGAAGCCTTTCATACAATCCATCTTGGTTATGTATTTGGCTTTAGCCAGTTTATCCAAGGCATGAGGTATCCTTGGTATAGGGTACCTGTCTGCTTTTGTGTAGTTATTCAGGGCTCTGAAGTCTCCACACAATCTAGACTTGCCATCATGCCAGGTGATTAGGACAGGGGTGGTAATTTCCACTATCTCATTATGTCCACTCTTCCTAATGACATCCATGTCCAGGAGTTCATTGATATGTTTCTCAATCTCTTTCCTGGTTTCCAGACTTGCTGGGTAAGGAGGTCTCCTTAACATGGGTGGATAAGGCCTTTCTACATCCAGATATAGTTCTATATCATGGCCTTTGATCTTGCCTAATGGTTCTTCACCAATGGCAAATGCTGGTCTATTCTTCCTCAGCATCTTCAGTAAACTTAGTTTCTGTTTACTGGTGAGGGTAGTGCTAAACTGTCCCTCTCTGAATTCTTTCAGAAGTTCTTCCAGTGGGTCCTGAGAAGATATCTGGTATATATCAAGAGAGAATTTCTTTTCCTTGTTAGTACCAATGGTAATATGCCTATTTTTACTATTGTAAATATCTATGCCATACATCCTCTGGTAATCTGTTCCCAGTAAAAACCCTTGGATGTGGGCATCTTCAAGCACTACAAACTCTGGGTTGAGTCTGATATTACCTTTTCTGTGGGGTATAATTATCTCTTTGATAATTGTCCCAATAGAGGTCATCTTTCCAGATGCACTCTTAAAGTTCTTTGCCCTGGTGGGCAAGAGTTCTTTTTCCCAGTTTGGGAAGTGGTTATCCAGATAGTTTCTGGCCACTATGGAGCAGTGTGCTCCACTGTCAATGATCAGTGGGTGCTGAGCATTGTCAATACATACAGTCATTTTTGTGGCTGTTCCATGTATATATGCCATTCCTTTGGTTGGTGTAACCAGGAATGTTTGTGCATCTTGTGTATGTTTACACAAGTTTTTGTTGGCATTGTCTTGTGGCATGCCTGCTTCCAACTGTATATCCTGGATTTCTAGTGGGGTTTCCTCTTGGTATTCCACTAGAAATTCCTCTCTTGGGTCTTGATCCTCATCAGATGGTTCTCTGATGGCATCACCCATAGAGTCTGATTCAGAATCCTCTGTTGGAGGTTCTTCCTCAGGGACTTTCTCTATGGCATAGACTTTTTTCTTTGCCTTTGGACAGTTGTTAGCATAGTGGTCTGTTGAACCACAATTGTGACAAGAATTCTTCTTCTTTGCCACTTCTGCCACTTTTTCTCTGGGTTTGTCTTTAAACTCCACCCTGAAAGGTTGTTTCTCTTTGAAACTACTGCTTCTATATGGGGTGAATTTCCCTATATTAGTCCTTTTCCTTATGTCTTGTAAGGTATTGGCTATATCATCTAGAGTGCAATTTTGGTTGCATCTGCACTTTACTGCATGCTCTAGTTCTCCTGGCAGTTGTGTCAGGAGTTTGTGATTCCTCATTTGGATGTTCATCTGAGGATCAATGGCTTTAAGTCTTTTAGACTGTCTAAGACACCACTCATATGGATCTTTGTCCACAGAGTATTTTTCATTTTCAAATGACATAGTCTTTTGCCATATCCAAGTTCCATTACTGTACTTTTGGAGTATTTGACTCTTCCACCATGGCCAATTTCTTCTGCCATGGATTTCTTTCATTTCAGTGTACCATATACTTGCATGACCTTTAAATGCAGTATTCAGTCTAGCAGTAATCCAGTAATCTGGTATGCTTGGTACATCAATGAAGAGTCCATCAATATAATCTATGAGTTCCATATGATCATATTCTCCTGATCCAGAGAATTTGGGCCAGCTTGAGGCCTCAGGAAGCTGTTTCAAGGCTTCCTTCTCTGAATAAGACATGCCATCTCCATCCTGGTATTGTGATGGAGATCTTGCCTTATTCAACAACATGGCATCTGGTTTGATGTCATCTGGTTGATAAGCTATGGTAGGCATCAAACAATTTGTTGATGTCTTGGTTCAGACACTCCCTGTCCCTGCTACTATGGTGTTGTTCTTCAGAGACTTGGTTCAGTCTCTTGTTGGTTTCTTCAGAGGCTTTGCTCAGTTGAGCATATCCTTCCTGAAGGTTTTTAACTATCTGCTCCAATGAGGCTTGAGTTTTTCTCATCCTCTCTTGGGCAGCTGCAAATTCTGTAGCCTGCTTTGCAGATTGCTCAGCATATTGGGACATTTGTAACCACAGTGTGTCACTGTTGATGTTACTCTCAGATGTGATAATGTTATTTTCAGTCTGAGTGGGGGTAATGTTTCTATTACTAGGACTACTGATTCTAGAGTGGTTTACAACTACTTCTGGTTCTTGTGTACTTCTTTTACCAAATCTAACAGCTTCTGGATCATGGGGTCTGACTCTTTCCTCCTCTGGTTGAAGGAGGCTTTGTTTTTGCCCTTGTTGCCTTGTCTTCTCCTGGAAACTTCCTGGAATTGTGAAGAATGGTGACTCTTGGCCACTGATCTGCTGGTTTATGAATGGTGTGAAGCCACTGGAGAGCTGATTTGGCATGCTCCTTGTGAACCTGAAGGAATCTGAGTAGGCCCTGTCTGGGTTAACTGTTCTTCTATAGCTTGGATAGTGGCTTGATTCTCCCTTATCCTCTGTGCCCTTGCCTCCAGGAGTCTGTGCTGCCTGGTAGGATTCCAACCCTTGGTGATTACCATAAGGTCTTTGAAGTCTATCTCTTTGAGACAGATCTTCTGGCAACTTGATCCCAGTTCTGCCCAGTGAGTTGCTAGGTTGAACCTCTTGTTGTCCATACTCCATTGAAACAAATCTTTGAGGAGTTGGTGGATTTGAAGAACTTTATCCATATCCTTCCAGTCCTCTGGTTTGAGGTTTCTGTTGAATTGGAGTGTGAATGGCAAAGTTGATATTATCTCCCTCATTGTTTTGCCATCCACCACTGTGTCCAATGTGTCTTCTTTCAGGTCTTCTGGTTCTAGACATTCCTGCTCTATCCTCTGGCTGGTTCCTTTGGAAGCCAAGGTCTCTGAGGTATGCAGGGGACATATCAGTGTTTGCAAGCAGTCAAAAACTTTGTGTTCTTAGGGTATTTACCTTTGACTGTGCCTTGTACAAATTTGTTATCTGCTGATTTGGGCAGTTTGCCTTTGGAGGTTACAACTGGGTTAATAATTGTAATCTTCCCTGCACAAGTGGTTAAGGTTGGTTTACCTTGTATTGAAGCAGAGTTTCGTGGTTTTCTACTCCTCTGAGTGGCTATTGGTGTCCACCTTTTGGCTGTGATGAGGCCTTCACTAAGCCTTTTTCCTTTGCCCTTGCTGCCCTCTGGTTCTGAGGGTGTCACTGGTATTTTGGCCTGTGACTGGGTCTCAAGTGGTATGAAGTTTTCTTCCACTGAATCAAAACAGGAAAAAGAGGGCTTATGTCAGTTAAGACTTCTTACAAGGCTGGTTTTGCACGTCTAAGAATGGCCTCTGGGCTTGTATGTTACTACAGTATGCCCTTGTATAGTGACAGTGTAATTGAATTAACAATTCCACGTCAGAAATACAGCTTATTGATTATTGGTATACTGTTTGTATACCAATATCTTACAGAATACTTGTTATTAGCAAGTATAATCTGTCAAAAATGGTGTATTACAGGGCAATTGAGTTAACAATGTGTCCAAACACGCCTCAACTGTTGGTTTATCAGTATGAGCTGTCTTAATTCAATTAAGAATTGAGACTGTATAAATGGCTTAAAAGTGTTTTTATATGCAAAACACGCCAAAAATACTGGTCTTGTGGTTATTAGCCACTAGACAAATACTCTTTAAAAATATGAGTATTATTAAATTTTTAAAGAAGAATATATATAAAATATATTTTTCAAAAGAAAATGACGCCTAAAAATAAAAAACAGGTGTCAATAAATGATAAAAAAGAGAAAAAACTTACTTGTAAGGTCCAAAATAAGTAAAAAACACGGCCAGGCCCCCAAAATGTCAGGCTGAGTCTATGATAAAAGTAATAAAGTGTATTTACAGCTTTTAACTATGACTGTGACACGTTATATAAAAGTTAAAAAGGTTTTATAAGAGTTGAAGATGGTTTCAATTTAATAATAAAAGGGCTTTACTATAGTGGATATAGTGGTGGTGAGCGCTGTTGAAAGCCCTGGGTGCAGCTTTACCTGTTGGGTTACAATAATAAAGACTACAATTATTAAGATTATAATAATACCTGATTATTACCCAAGAGTAAAACTGTTTTTGACAGTTTACTACGTAGGGTATTCAAGAGCAGGATGAGGAAAGGTCTTTGGCTGTGAAAAGCCCTCCTTTTATCCTGAAATTGGGGTGAAAAGGTGATTAAACTTTTTCACGTAGAGGGAGTGAAGATTTTTCACTCCTCATGACAGGCTTGTGGTTTGCAAACAACCTGTATACCCTGTATTGGGCTCAGATGTGGTTTTGAAACCACATCTGGGTGGTTTTCACCAATACAGGGTGAAAATTTTCATCTGGGGACCTCACAGCCTGATTCTGACGTGTATGACGCGTAGAATGCTGTACAGAAACTTTATGGGACCCCAGTATTGACTGACATATGAGGTATTGAAGTAAAAACATGCTTCTTCGTCTGTTGACACCTCATATTCATGATTATGGGGTGTTATCCCATGGTAAGGCTGTATATGACAGCTGGTGGGATTTTGACCTTAAAATGGTCATAACTCTGTCAGTTTTTGAGATATCAAGCTCACAGTTGGTTCATTGAATAGCTCTATATGAGCTCTACACAATGGTACCCAACTTGACATGGTTATCATTAAATATGACAAAGTTATCCCATGTACAAGTATTTTTGTACATTGGCGTGGTTTGGGCAAAAAGCTGTATTAAGCTTGTTTGGCCAATAACTTCTGTTGTAGTTGAGTTATGGGGAAATGGATGACACCATCAGATAGCCCTGATTGTGCTCTTTCCAAAAAGACCCCACTTTAAGTATCTCACACTAAAACTGTAAAAGTTAGATGAGAGGTGAATGTTTTGTTCACCCTTATTTGGTCTGAATTTGACCATAACTCAAGTAATACTGGTGCTAGCTTAGTTTGGCTGGTACCATTGGATAGCCCTGGCTTAGAGCTTCATTTTGAATACCCATTTGATGGGGTTAAGCCTCTCCTTCTAGATTTTAGATGAGAGGTGAAAATTAAGGTTTATGCTCAGCAATGACTTTGAGCAGGAATAACTTTGTTATTTCTTGTCCTATGGTGATGGGACTTATATTTTCAGAAAGAGGTGAGTTTCCTCTTTCTTTTGATACCTTTTGAGCTAATTGGGCTCAGCTCCATGTTTTGGTGGTATTTTGGCTATACCATTGGTTTATGGTATTTTGGCTGTCATGCTTGTGCTCTGGTTTTGAGTCACAGGTTGACACCAATCAGTATGGATTTGCTTCAGCCTCATCCACATTAGAATAATCCTGACCTATGATTGCTGAGGCTGGTTATGTGTGCGTGGGAAGCTTCAACCGTGGGTAATTTTCTGCACGTTCTCATGCACCCCGCGCAAGTTGTGGCGCCTGGCTTGCAGCAAAAAATTTCCTTGGGCGGGTGGCCTCTTTTGCCGGAGTTGTGTACACACGTGAGGCAAAGACCATGATGCCAATCCTGGTGGATTAGTACCCACCTCAAACGCAATAGGGCTGAATGTATATGTGGATCACGGCTCACGACTGGTGCCCCCTTTTATTGTCCCACACATTCCCCCCTGGAAGCCCAGTAGGCAACAGTCAGCAAAAAACTTCAGGCAAAACCAAGTTCATGTTTGGTGGCACACCACCAAAAATATCTCACCCTCCCACGCACAAACATCCCCACAGTGAGACTGCCCTTTGCAACTGCCAACATTACCCAGTAGGTCCCTGTGCGACAATTAAACTGGGGGAGATACGCTCATTGTTTGCTGTCACACCAGCAAACATGGCTGCATGCCTCTAATATGCCCCTCCACAATAAGTTGCTACAACTCACCCAATTTTGGATATTCTAATGTCAACCTTGCTACACCAAAGGTTTTGTAACTTTCTGCAGATCAAGCAGTCATATCGGTGCACCCACATTTTTGCCACCTTGCCTTGATATATGCCCCAAATCAGATATGGAAAATTATGAGCCCAAGAGGCCCACCTCCATGAAGACCATGCACGTAAACACAGGCCATCCCCCCTAGAGCACATTGCTTCCTCTCATATAAGCTCCCCACCTGCTCTTATTTGTCTTCATTACCTTTAGCTACCCCTTCCTGATCATATAATTTCCAACTGTCCCCAAATAATTCATAATAGCCATCATGTCAACCCCTTTACAACCACTTTGAATTGGGATGATTAATATTTGTATTCAAATAAATAGTGAAATAACCTTCAATCCTGATAATTCCCACTTAGCTTCTTAGATTATCCTATGGCACAATCAACACAACATATTTGTATATCTCCCCAATCACCAGCGTGCTATTGGCTCTCTCCCTGGAACCCTTTCGAAAATGTTGATACCATATCTTGGGGTACTCAAATATTATTTGTTGAGGGAGTATTTATGACTGATGCAAATGATCCCTCCTCATCTCAGAAACCCAATCTAGCATTGATGTTCTTCCCATGGTATCCAAACATTCTATTCATAATGGAAAGCTTTCAAACACAGGATTGCAAGCTTAAAATGCCCAAAGAATATGACTGTAATACTCATAGTCAATGTCAACTATTTAATCTGACATTTCCCACTTCAAACTCAATGCCAGCTTCATATCCTGCTGTTCCATCATTGATTTCCAAGCAAAAACTGATACAATTACCCAGTGGATCAGACCTCCCCATGATGACCCCGCCCCATTCCATTATTCAAACCCCCCTCCTCCCTCATCAAAAGACCAGACTAGCTTTTCTCTGGGATTGAGAAATCCCCAATGGCCAATCAGTCTGTAACCTTTGGGCCACCTCACCCCCAGGATCCACTTTTAATGCCAGGCACATCATTACAAACAAGGTTGTTAGCTCATTTGAATCCCTTTTGACCAATACCCCTCTTGGAGGACTGCTCGCGGATGATATGGGATTAGGTAAAACCATTCAGGCCATTTCTCTAATTGGTACCTCCAAGGAGCAGATGATTTCAAACCCCCATTGCTCTACGCCCACCATGATCATCTGCCCCCCTTGCTTAATTAACAACTGGCCATCAGAAATATCCAAGCATGCTCAGGCTGGAGCGCTGCATGCCAAAAGCTACCTTGGTCCCAATCGTCACTCATTATCCAAGGCCAACATCTCAAAATGTGATATCATCATCACTTCTTACAATACTATCACCCAAGAATTTAAGCAAACCAATACCTCTACATGATTCATTTTTCAAATAAATTGGCATCGTATAATTTTGAATGAAGCACAGTGAGTGTCTGAGCTTAAATGATTCAAATTACCTTTTATATCCAATAACCCTTCCCCCATCTTATAGCTATATTTTCTATCAATACACTTCCACTCACCGTGCCATTAATAGCCTCCTTTCTTCCCGTCGAATATGTTTAATGGGCACACCTATTCACAACACCATTTATGATCTTTTGGGCATAATATCATTCATCACTCAACCCCAGAGCTCTGATTAAGATGACTGGTCACCATTCATCCTGAGGAGTCTTTCCAAAGGTTGCAATGATATTTTGCATTTGGCATTGCGGAATTTAAGTTTGCACCACACCAAAACCACACATCTCGAATCCCTCCCCACTATTAGCCATCATTATGAGCTGCTCCCACTCAACAGGACCATGCAGCAAGAATATTCCACATTATACTATGAATTCCTATCATACAAAAGCAAAGGACCAGGAGAATTTTTCAGAAATATTAATAAGATGTGAATATGTTGTAACCATCACATCATGCTTAACACAATTGTGGAGGCAGATTTGGAAGACCAAAAGGGCAGGAGCACTCGGGATAACTCCCCAACAATCACACGAACTATTGTGAATGTGGAAACATGCATGATGAGTAGTAAAATTGCACACCTCCTACAAAGCTTAATGAAGAACAAATAAACAAAGTGTGGTCCAACCAAATAGGTGGTTTATACCCAATGGACCCAATTTCTTGATTTGTGAGTGAATTCTAATATGCATCCATTACCAATTGAATCCATCTGACTGTTTTTTATTGTAGAATTGGTATGGAACTTTCCCATCACTCTATCCTTTCAGCACAAACTGATGGAACAACTACAGCATGAGCGCAGGAGAAGGCAGTGGAGAGTTTCATCAATAATCCTGAATGTGAAGTACTGATTGCATCCATTTCCGCAGCTGGAACTGGCCTCAATATAACTTGTGCTTATATTGTCTATTTAATGGTGAGGGGACCCCCAAAATTCTACCCTGATTTTTGGCCCCTGAAATTCACATTTCCAGGAGCCCAATTGGAACCCAGCCATTGAGGCTCAGGCTGTTGATTGACTCCATTGTATTGGCCAACAACAACCTGTAAAGGTCATTCACTACATCACTCCTCATTCATTTGAGGTCAACATGCGGAAGGTATCTTTCAAGCTCATCTTTGACCCTTATTGTATTGCTATTCTAAAATCCTTCCTTATGGGAATGCCATAATCCAATCACCAATAGGTCCAAGAAAAGAAAAAATAATTAACTGCGTGAATATTACTCATATTATATAATTTGTGTTTGACCAAGTTGATAACACCTGCTCACCCTGGCACAGGTCCACAATTATGAACACCATGAGCTGGATCAAAGTCCTTCAATATTTTCTCAATTAAAATGAGCAATAGAGTCTTATTTCTAAGGGAGATGGTGATACATTCCAATTCATATTGTCTATATTCTGGCATATTTAGCAAGTTGTTGCATATTTAAGAAATAATAATCAGATTGTATTACACCTGCACAAATAATTCACAAAATGATAATTTGTGACAGTGCTATACATTTATATTACTAAGTTATTTCAGAGCATCACCATTCGGCCTAATAACTGGCATGTCAAGTACTTTGAGGGCGGTAGTCTGCATCTTACTACAGCTTTTGAGCCCATCTTGATCAAATAGCTGAAATGATAGGCCTTCTGGAATATCACCATCATCTGTCAATCGTAACTCTGGCAATCTATCAATAGTGTTTTACCCTTTTTTGAATCTGATTACAAAATTCTATGTCTCAATCCATTTTTAATACCAATTCATTGAATAACTGGGAGCGCCAGCATATTCCTACTTTGCGGTAAACTTGATGGCCATTTTCCAGTACCTCCTCAGTATCTGAGCATACTCGAGGGTCATTGAATTGTGATTCTAGAATGGGAAATGTAGCCATATCACACCATTCATGACAGCGCTCACAGGTTTTCACATAATCAACTAGATCATCATCAGTCTTTGCTCACGATGAAGAAGAGATACAGTAACTAACCCTTTGACGAATCTTTGCAAGCCTTTGATTCTCCTTCTCTTTGACCAAATACTCTGCATGATCTTTAATAGACTTCCATTCTCTTTTCAAATAAGTCAAATATCGCGCCATTAAAGCCGCCATGACCCCATAGTTATTATGATCCTTTTTCCAACAGTAATGATGATACTCGGTGCTGACAAGTGCAAGACAGAATGTATGGTAAAACACCATATACATCAGCTCATTGAACGGATGTTTCCATGAGCTCTCCCAGTCCCAAGTGAATTGCTTTAGTCCTAGCTTGTGGAGCTCATTTTCGAAGTAGCTTTGGAAACCCTGAGACCAAACCTGTGTTGATGGCTCATTGAAAACATCCTTGGGGACATATGTTAGATGACCAGCCACTTGAATTGCAATTTCATGCTCTTCTGTGCTGGGTGGTGCTGGTAGTGAGGAAAAATCCTTATCCCTAACTTTGAGTAGGAACAGGCAATGGGCATGTACTGCTGATCTCATTCAATGGACATTCTCTGGAAGTTCTGCTTTCAGCCATTTTCATTGCTCCTTCTGGCTTGCACTTTTTGCCACATTGTGAGCTTTACAAGCCTGGTTTGTTTGCTGTCTGACCTTGGATTGTTCAAGCATACTCTGGGCAAGGGGTATTTGAGGATGGGTGAGCTCACTATTTGGCTGAGTGCCATGCTCATGTGCTGTGAAATTGTCCCTCCTTGGTTCATCATTTGTTTCCATTTGAGTCGGAGACATGTTCTCATCCTCATCATCCACCATTTTTTCTCTTGATGAACTGGCATGAGCTGTTCTTGGCTTGGAGGCATATGGATGATGACGTCCAGTGACTTTCTCTTTATGGGCCAGAGGTTAATATGCATAAATTTCATCACCTGCCATGCACATCATCAGTTAATACATCAGAAAATTAATAAAGACTGGTCATGCTCACAATCTTCAATTGGCTCCTGAGATCGGACTGACTTGCCTTTAGGTGCTAAATCTAACCCATGAAACAAACATATCAAATTGTGAAAAAGGTTATACTTCAAAGTTAAAATGACTCACTTTGATGAAGCGTCAATCCTGGATTTCCCTCCAACAGACCACTCCAAGTTACATTTTCCAATGGTCTTTTTCGTCACCCGCCATCCACGCGCCTTTCATCGCCCACATGAAGCTGGGATCCTGATGGAATATGGAGGGTTGGCTGTTTACTTCATCCAAAGGGATCCTGGGATGTGACTGGATTCCGACCGGGATTAAGGAGGAACTCTCGTGGAAATTTTGATTGGGGATTAGCGTTTGATGAAATTTGAGGTGTGCCTTCTGGCCCCCTGAGACACATGCATTAGTGTATTAGTGGGATGAGGGGGAATTGGAGTGATGGAAAAATTTGGGATCGACCAAGTGCTTGAAGTTGGAGCCTTTGGGTTTCCCACATCAATGTTAAGACCTGATACATTCATTGAGGATGCAATAGGGGTTGTGAGAGGAATTTTGGGACTCAATGGTGACTGTGTTTGAACATATTCTATGCTAGATTCACTATCTGAGTCATAAACAGAACCTGAACTGCATTTATGTGACTTGGAAGATGACATAAGGTCTGAAAAAGTACAGTAATATTTTTAACTAGATAAAACACCTCAGTATTATGATAAAATAGAATGATATGAGATGAAATCTTTTCAAATTTAGAATAGAGATATTCTATTAATATTTCTAAAAAGAGTCTTATTTGAAGTCCAATAAGCCTCTTTTTAGGAGAATCCTCCCTGCCTCCTTTTGAGCTCCTCCACTTTTGTCGGAAACCACCCTGCACGGCCTACCACCACATAATGTAATATTCCCTTGATCTCAAAGGGGACCCATCATTCATAAGTAATCATATTTGGTAACATTTCCGCCTCCCCATTGTCACATTTTGTGAATTATCCAAACTTTCAATATATGAATTGAAATTCCACAGCATTGTACATCTTTAAAGGGGTATATTCATGAAGGATTTACCCACAAAAGAGACATCACCTTTTCAAGAAAGGTGAGACAATCCAGATCACATTCCAACCCATTAAACGCCTGCTGCACTCAAACCAAATACCAAGACTTTAGCTGCACTCCAACCCCTTATGTAATAGAGCTATATTGTTATGTCTGTAATAAGGCTTAAGCCATGTACTATGGTGTGCCAGTGTACATGGTTTGAATGTAAATCCCCTCAATGCAATGTTGACACATCCCTATTGGAACGCCCCTCAAGGGTCAAAACCACAGTATCACCATGTGTAAATAAAATAGAATATGTATGAGCATTGAGCAGCATGGCATTTTACCCAATTAAACTCCTAACCAATTCCGCCATCCAGATGAGACATGTTACACTTTATTAGCTGCAGCTCACACACCATTACAAATGGGATAAAATTCTCAGATGGCTCAAATCATCACCCCCTTCATAAATAATCACTCAATTTTTTTCCCAATTACTAACACTCTTAAACACTTTCACATCAGCCATAGATATTTATACACAAAACAATGGTACTCCCAATTCCTGCAACAATGACAAACCGCCGCTATTCCTCAATGCGTATATGCATGTGTCAACACTGCTCAACTCAAACACACTCTTCCCCTGAGGGTGATAGGCATGGAGTTTCCTTCACACCTTTCCAATATAAACAGCACATTAAAAAGCTCAAGTCAACCATTGCACCCAAATCTCTTCCAAACATCCCTACTTCTGCATCAGCATCTGAGTGCCCACAACTTCTATTGGATCAGCTATTCCCAGCTGATTATTCACAATTGACCCAAAGCACCTTCTCCACAGCACTGGGTCTCAATTCAACTGCACAGAAACCATACAGCATCAGTCAAACCCTTCCCCCACAAGACCTTGGAATGATAATATCTACCATTCTATCATTAAGGTATAATATACACCACAGGGATTCACACATTCTCAACCCCGCCCTACACCTGCTGATCAAGTCCAGCATCTCAAGCTCCAGTGGTCCCCCCACTCCTGCATTCCATATACCTCAAGATCTGAGTACCATAATTGAACATCTCCAATTGGAACCAGTGATTAAAAACTATATATGCTTTCCTCAATGTTTCTCTCTTAATGGCCTTACTGAATCAGTCACAACTGACCAACCCCACTGTCAACGCCATAATGACCCAAATGATCATGATCCCCCTTGCACACAATCATTAGGCAAATTAATCTATTCATTTGAACCCCACACCCAAAACACAACCAACATGAAGAAAAAATTTATATCAACAAAACATTTCATTTATCAACCATTCAAAAATTGGATTGCCAGATTTCTCCAGGGGGCTGGAATTATGGGAATTCTGCATCAACATCAACAATCCCAAACTCCTGAAGGTTCCCCAAAATGTGACGTTTGGGATGGATTGGTCTGGAGACGCTTCACTGGCACTAGAAATATCAACAACCCCCCATTCATGTCTATTCCTGGTGCATTGGCCTTCTCCATTTATGTGGACTGGCTTAATGCACATGGAAAGTCAACCCGGTTGGCCAGGATTGGACCTATCATGCTTATGTGTCTTAATCTCCCCCCAAGTGAAAGATTAAAGCCAGAGAATGTCTATGTTGCAGGAATCATCCCTGGTCTGAAGGAGCCAACTTCTCTTCAATTGAATTACCTATTAATGCCACTCATCAATGAGCTCAAAGAGGTATGGAAAGGTTACCATTTGTCACCCACCTCAAAAGGTCCTTCAGGATCCTTTATCCATGTTGCCATCCTCACAGCCATTGCAGATGTGGTCTCCATGTGGAAGCTTACTGGATTTATTTCCCATTCAGGCAACCACTTTTTCAATTTTTGCACCATTCACAAAGCTCAAATTGAAGAAATTGGTCCTCAATTTCACTACACACGCTCATACCAAAATCATAAACCAACCATTGCCAAATGGCTTCGGGCAACCCCACAACAAAGAAAAGCAATTTTCTGTGAGTATGGAGTGTGATATTCAATTTTGGAAGACCTTCCGTATTGGGATGCAACCAGAATGGTTAATCTTGACATAATTCATATTTTAATACTGGGAATTTTGAAGGATCATGCAACTTTCAAATTGTGCATTCCAAAGTCCAAATCAAAAAATTTATCTCAGCTCCCACAGGAAATCCAATGACACCAACAGTTCAGCCTCAGATTCCATGAGCTCCAACAGCTCTCTTGATAAAATCACATTGAGAGAGGCCCGCTCCCTGAGAAGAGATGCAGAAAAAATAATAAATGAGCCACTCCCCACTGCTTTCACCCAAAGCCCAATGCCCACCCCTCAAATGGAACATCCATCTAGTGGTTCTGCAGAGATTCCTTCATTTGATGCAGATTACATCCCCACTTCTGAAATCCCCTCTGAATTGGATATCACTGCACTAAGTGATCACCAGATCAAGGTTGAGGCTCTGGAGCATCTCCAACAAATCATATCTGAGACAACAATTCCCTTTTCATGGACAAGAGTACCTCGCAACATGGGTTTTGCCTCTCATGGTAGCTTAAAAGCTTCTGAATGGGGTCTCTTATATAAGGTCTATATTCCATTTTTAATTCTCAGTCAACAGATGTCATTAGATGCACACCAATCTTCCAACAGTAAAAGAAAAATGGGTCAGTCAGAAGAACTTTCAAATGAACTAACCAAGCATACATTCCATTTGATTAGTGCTATCAACATTGCCACAAGTGGGACTGTTTCAATAAATGATGCAACTGCATTTGCTGAAAATTGGAAAAACTTCCGCCTTTCCAATCAACACCTGTTCCTAAACCAGAAAAGTAAACCAAATCATCATTTTGCTGAGCTTATTCCTGAACTCTTCCAACGTTGGGGCCCAGAACAAGCCTCAGCCACATGGGGTTATGAGCGCTTGATTGGAGTATTTGCAAAGATGCCAACAAATAGCAAAATATGTATGTCAATTAATAAGATGAATATGTTCACATTGATTAAACACCTAAACTGAATAAGACTAACTTCTTGCAACTCTGAATAGATGATATAGATAAAAGCTTACTTCAACATATCTGTCAATGTTCCAACCTTTCCGTTCTCCTGAAATCTCCATGCATGCCATGTGAAATAAAACAGCTTTTCGAATCACAGCCACCTGCCCTGTTCAATCACCATAAATATAACAAACCATCCTGACATGACCAAGAAAATTATGATTGCCTGGTTGAGTACTTACAGAATTTTCATGCAACAAGGGAAGTAGTTGATTGGATCAGCTTAGACACTACCGTGAAATCCACAAGTCATCCCACTTCAAGTATTGTCTCACGTTGGTATTTTCTGGTTTCAAACATTAATACTGGAAACAATATATTTTAAACTGAATCCAAAAATTTCAGAAACAGTGTGATATGTTTTTTGAGGGGCAACTCAAGACAATTTGGTATTATTAGTAGCATTTTTAAAGTCTCTGAGCCATCTAGCATACTGAACAATAACTTTCTGATCTTAAAAACTTTGAAGATTGATGTGAACTTCTTACCAGATTTGCCGCATCTCAATATTTATAAAGTTGTTGGTTTTGATGATGCACACTTTGTCAGCCTGTGACTCAAAACCAGAGCACAAGCATGACAGCCAAAATACCATAAATCAATGGTATAGCCAAAATACCACCAAAACATGGAGCTGAGCCAAATTAGCTCAAAAAGTATCAAAAGAAAGAGGAAACTCACCTCTTTCTGAAAATATAAGTCCCATCACCATAGGACAAGAAACAACAAAGTTATTCCTGCTCAAAGTTATTGCTGAGCATAAACCTTAATTTTCACCTCTCATCTAAAATCTAGAAGGAGAGGCTTAACCCCATCAAATGGGTATTCAAAATGAAGCTCTAAGCCAGGGCTATCCAATGGTACCAGCCAAACTAAGCTAGCACCAGTATTACTTGAGTTATGGTCAAATTCAGACCAAATAAGGGTGAACAAAACATTCACCTCTCATCTAACTTTTACAGTTTTAGTGTGAGATACTTAAAGTGGGGTCTTTTTGGAAAGAGCACAATCAGGGCTATCTGATGGTGCCATCCATTTCCTCATAACTTAACTACAACAGAAGTTATTGGCCAAACAAGCCCAATACAGCTTTTTGCCCAAACCACGCCAATGTACAAAAATACTTGTACATGGGATAACTTTGTCATATTTAATGATAACCATGTCAAGTTGGGTACCATTGTGTAGAGCTCATATAGAGCTATTCAATGAACCAACTTTGAGCTTGATATCTCAAAATCTGACAGAGGTATGACCATTTTAAGGTCAAAATCCCACCTGCTGTCATATACAGCCTTACCATGGGATAACACCCCATAATCATGAGTATGAGGTGTCAAATAGACAAAGAAGCATGTTTTTACTTCAATACCTCATATGTCAGTCAATACTGGGGTCCCATACAGCTTCTGTACAGCATTCTACGCGTCATACACGTCAGAATCAGGCTGTGAGGTCCCCAGATGAAAATTTTCACCCTGTATTGGTAAAAACTGCCCAGATGTGGTTTCAAAACCACATCTGAGCCCAATACAGGGTATACAGGCTGTTTGCAAACCACAAGCCTGTCATAGAGAGTGAAAAATCTTCACTTCCTCTACGTGGAAAGGTCTAGCAGCCTTTCCACCCCAATTTCAGGATAAAAGGAGGGCTTTTCACAGCCAAAATCATCTCCTCATCCTGCTCTTGAATAACCTACGTAGTAAACTGTCAAAAACAGTTTTACTCTTGGTTAAATAATCAGGTATAGTCTTAATTTAAAGTATTGTAGTCTTTATTATTGTAATCCAACAGGTAAAGCTGCACCCAGGGCTTTCAACAGCGCTCACCACCACTATATCCCTATAGTAAAGCCCTTTAAATCTTAAATTAAATCATTTATTATAAATCTTATCATCTTTTAAAACCATTTTTACCGTGTCACAGTCATAGTTAAAGCTTGTAAATACTCATATACACCTTTATCATAGACTCAGCCTGACACACTTGATTATATCTGAAGAAGAAATAGAAGGTAACTGTGTATTGTATGATAACAAAGTTCTGTCATGTGGACTTCTTGTAATGATAAAGCCATTATTTCATGATATTTAGTCTACAAAAATTCAAATCTCTCAGATTCATTAGCAATTTTTCTAGTGAAATAACTGCCTCAAAATTTAGTGACAGAGACATGCCATTGTGACAAGAAAAGCCCATTATTTCACATTTCCACAAAGAACTTACGATTTTGACATTGGGTACAGTGTGAATAAGCCAAGTTCAATGATCAAATGATCCACACACTCATCTTTCACAGCATCCAAAATTTTTAACTGCGCCATCATCATGTTGGAAGGGGAATTGTCCCTTGCCCACCGCACACACAACCGCACCCGCACCCACCAACAGTGGTTTCATGTGTCACCCACAAATGGTCAATGCCACCTGACATTAGGCCCTCACATGTATTGCCTTTGTGTGCATGTGTCACCCATGCACCCACTGCATTGTGCAGCGGGCTCTAACCATGTCACCCCCTCCTGCTGAGCTATCTGATTCATGGCTACACAAAATTAGGACAACACATCATTTGGCCATGGTGTGCCCGTCACACACACACACCCGCACCCACGGTATTGTGCGGCGGGCTCTACCAGTGTCATCTGCAAAACAAAAATCCCGCTCAGGCGGAGTCCTTTCATGGATGACCGGTGAAGTCAAACCCCGCCTACATCAAGACTTTCTGAAGGACCTCTTTGATGTGTGTTTGTGCAAACAGGCAGGGCTTGTGTAGTTTTTACCAACCATTGGATGGTTGCAGGATGATCAGGTGGTGAGGAATCTGAGTTGAAGGCACAGGGGAACCAATATTGGTGGATGTCACAGGATTTGGTGTAAGACAAGAGTGTGATGTGTGCTTGATTTTCGCTTGATTTTTGCTTGACGTGAGCTCAACTTTTATCCTGCTTGACGTGAAGTCAATTGCCAATGATTGACACAAGATTTGCCCTGGTGATATATCAAGGCAAGGTGGCAAGAATGTGGGGGAACTGATATGACTGCTGCATCTGCATCATATTAAGCAAGGATTGGTGGACCAAGGTTGACATTAGCATATCCAAAATTGGGTGCGTGGTAGAAACTTATTTTGCAAAGGTATATTCAAGGCATGCAGCCATGTTCGCTGGTGTGACAGAAAACAATAAGCATATCTTCCCCAGGTTAATTGTTGTACAGTGATCTACTGGGAAATGGTGGGAGTGGATAGGAAAATTTCACTGTGGGGATCGTTTTGTGTGGGAATGTGAGGTATGTTTGATGATGTTCCACCAAACATGAGTTTGGTTTTTCCCAAAAATTCTTGTGCACTGATGCCTACTGGAGTTCCAGCGGGGAATGTGTGGCTTGATAAAAGGGGGTACTGGCCGTGAGCCATGATCCACTTACACATTCACCCCCATTGCATTTGAGGCTGTTACTAATCCACCCAGATTGGCATCAGGGTATTTCCCTCACGCGTGTGAGAAACTCCAGAGGAATAGGCCGCCTGCCCAACGTATTTTTTGGCTGCAAGCCAGGCACCAATACATCCGCGGGGCTTGTGAGAATGTCCAGCATATGACCCATGGTGGCAGATCCCCAAGCATAAATAACAAGCTTCAGGGATCATAGGTGGGGGTTATGCTAGTGCTGATGAGGCTTAAGCAAATCCACACTGATTGGCCTCAGGTTTCTGCGCGCAAGTGGGTGAGAGTCTGCAGTTAAGAAAGCCACGTGCACAAGCAAATAGCTGGTTGGAAGACAGGCACATAAAATGCTGTGTGAAAATTCCCTGCATATGACCTGTGGGGGGTGCATATGAAAGTGTGTCAGCCTGTGACTCAAAACCAGAGCACAAGCATCACAGCCAATGTCAGGATGAGTCTATGATAAAGGTGTATATAAGTCTTTACAGGCTTTAACTATGACTGTGACACGGTAAAAATAGCTTTAAAAGATAATAAAGTTGATAATAAATGATTAAATTAAGATATTCAGGGCTTTACTATAGAGATATAGTGTGGTGAGTGCTGTTGAAAGACCTGGATGCAGCTTTACCTGTTGGGTTACAATAATAAAGACTACAATACTTTTAATTTAAGAGTATACCTGATTATTAACCAAGAGTAAAGCTGTTTTTGACAGTTTACTACGTAGGTTATTCAAGATCAGGATGAGGAAAGCTATTCTGGCAGTGAAAAGCCTCCTTTTTATCCTGAAATGGGGTGGAAAGGGTGCTAGACCTTTCCACGTAGAGGAAATGAAGATTTTTTCACTTTCTAGTACTGGCTTGTGGTTTGCAAACAGCCTGTATAGCCTTTATTGGGCTCAGATGTGGCTTTGAAACCACATCTGGGCGGTTTTCACCAATACAGGGTGAAAATTTTCATCTGGGGACCTCACAGCCTGATTCTGACATGTATGACGCGTAGAATGCTGTACAGAAGCTGTATGGGACCCCAGTATTGACTGACATATGAGGTATTGAAGTAAAAACATTCTTCTTCGTCTATTTGACACCTCATATTCATGGTTATGGGATATTATCCAAAGGTAAGGCTGTATATGACAGCAGGTGGGATTTTGACCTTAAAACAGCCATATCTTTGTCAATTCTTGAGATATCAACCTCAAAATTGGTTCAGTGTGTAGCCCTGTATGTGCTCTACACAATGGTACCTCATTTGATATGGGTATCATTAAATATGGCAAAGGTATCCCATGTACAAGATGTTTGTACATTTGCGTGTTTTGGGAAAAAAGCTGTATTGAGCTTGTTTGCCCCATAACCTTTGTTCTAGTTGAGCTATGGGGAAATAGCTGACACTATCAGATAGCCCTGATTGTGCGCTTTCCAAAAATACCCCACTTCAGGTATCCCACACTAAAACTGTAGAATTTAGATGAGAGGTGAATGTTTTGTTCACCCTTATTTGGCCTGAAATTGACCATAACTCCAGTAATATTGGTGCTAGCTCAGTTTGGCTAGTACCATTGGATAGCCCTGGCTTAGAGCTTCATTTTGAATACCCATTTGATGGGGTTAAGCCTCTCCTTCTAGATTTTAGATGAGAGGTGAAAATTAAGGTTTATGCTCAGCAATAACTTTGAGCAGGAATAACTTTGTTATTTCTTGTCCTATGGTGATGGGACTTATATTTTCAGAAAGAGGTGAGTTTCCTCTTTCCTTTGATACCTTTTGAGCTTATTTGGCTCAGCTCCATGTTTTGGTGGTATCTTGGCTATACCATTGGTTTATGGTATTTTGGCTGTCATGCCTGTGCTCTGGTTTTGGGTCACAGGATGACATACCCTCCCTCTAAAAAAGGCTCATCATTGATGAGACTGTTCAGTCCTCCTAGAGGCTCTGAATCTCCTTAAATGAAGGATCCCATCTGGTATGGCATCCTCTGCCCACCATTTGTCTCTATCTGCTGTCTGGTTCTTAAATCTGACTAGGTATTGTCTTTGATCCTTCCCATTGAGTCTGATCTTCCTGGCCCTGATGATCTTACTCACAGGTCCAGGGGAGTCTTCCACTTCCACTATCTCTTGTGGTGTGGGGATCTTTCTCCTTGAGGGGAATTTGTCCTCCCCTGTCTGGAAGTATGGTTTGACCAAGTTCACTGGAAAAAACCGGATGTTTCCTTGAAAACTCCTCAGTGAGTTTGACTTCCACTGCATTTTTTCCTATCAACTTAATGATAGTAAAAGGTCCTACAAATGAGTCTCTCATCTTTTTAGGTCCTTTGAAATTGTTGAAGTTCAGTGTAGACACTAGCACCTGGTCCCCTTCCTTGAAGGCAGGTTCCATATGTGATTTGTCCCACCTCTGCTTATTGTATTCTTTTGCCCCAGCTATGCATTTGGCAGCTGTGTCACAGGCCCTCTTCCACATATCATGGAAGTCTTTGGCTGTGGGGTGGATAGTCAGGAGATTTTTCTTCGAGTGATCCACAGGCAACGGGGGGTTCCACCCTTTCTCCACCGGTGAAGGTGTTTTACGTGTGGTGGAGTGCTGGCTTGTATTATAAGCCAGTTGGACTGCTGGTAAGAGGGTAACCCAATCATGGGTGTATCCCTCATGGTCCTTGTATTCCATGCCATAGGCACAGAATCTTCTGAGGATGTCCTCCATTGTTTGGATCATCCTATCAGCTAGGCCATCTGTTTGTGGATGGTAAGCTGTGGAAAAAGCAAGTTTGGTACCAAGCATGTCATATAAGTTAGTCCAAAATTCAGATGAGAATTTTGGGTCCCTATCACTAATGATGATCTTAGGGACTCCACAGGTAGATATGATGTTATTCCAAAACAACAGAGCAGTATCCATGGCTGTGTCTTCTTTATGGCATGGTAGACACCTCATGTTCTTGCTAAACCTATCAACTATGATCAAACATGCATTATAGTTTTCTTTGCCCCCTGGGACAAGTCCTGGTACCCAGTCCATGTTGATGGTTTCCCATGGGTGTTTGGGTTCTTCTATGTGTTGAAGCAACCCATACTTCTTCCCATGTTTCTTATTTGCCTTTTGGCATCTTTCACAAGTGTTGATGTATTCACTCAACTCTTGTTCCCACTTGGGCCACCAAGCTGTGCTTGCTACCCTTTCTTTGGTCCTGTCCTCACTCATGTGTCCCATATAGGGGCAGTCATGGCATTCTTGTAGGATCAATGAGATGTGGTCTCTGTCTACCACTGTGAGTGCACTTGTGTGCTTTTCTCTGTAGTAGAGCAGGCCATCTATAAGAAAACACTTATTGTCCTTATAGGCCCTCAACCAGGGTTCTTCCAGCTGGGTTTCCAGTTCTGGGCTCCTGTACTTTTGTTGACGGAGTTGGAGTAGTATGCTACACTGTTTGTGTTTGGCATAAGACTTCTGTACTGCACTGAAGAATTCATTATGCAGTTCTGAGGTACTTATTCCCAGTATGTGAGTTTCTGTCCCTTCTGAGTCAGTGTTTCCTCTGTCAAGGGTACCACTTTCTGGTGCCCATTCAGATAATATGAAGTTTTTCCTCCTATCTATTTCCATGAAATGGATAGGGATTTTTGCTGCAACTTCTGGGTCATAAGCTGGATTGCTTTTGACATTGTCCAGTGGCCATCTGCTGAGGCCATCTGCATTGGTATGGGTTTTAACTTCCTTGTATATGATGGTCATGTTCCCTCTATACTCCTGAATGGCTATTTGCCATCTCAGCATATGTCTATTTGTAGTCTTCATTTTTAGTAAAGACTTCAAGGCTGTGCAGTCTGTGTAGACTTTAAAGACTGCACCCTCCAAATAATAATGGAGTTTTTCTAGAGCCCAGACTAGACATAGACATTCAGTCTGGGTGGCCCCATACCTGGATTCTGAATCTTTCAGTTGCCTAGAGATGTAACATATTACACCATCTCTTGGTTCACCATCCACAATTTGTCTTTGGTGAAGGGCTGCTCCAAGCCTTGGCTGCATGCTGCATCTATATATAACTTGAATGGTAGTTCAAAGTCAGGTAAGATGAGCACTGGTGCATTGGTGAGTTCATATTTGATTCTCTCATATGCATCCCTCCTTTCCTTGGTTATTTCAAAAACTACATCTTTTGAACATAACTTGTATAAACTACTAGTTATGTGTGCAAAACTTTTGATATGCTTTCTATAGTAGCTAGCAAATGCAAGGAAAGATTGCATCTCTTTGATGTTCTTTGGTACTGGTTTTTGCAGTACTGCTGCTACTTTGTTCTAGTCAATTGCCAGACTAAGACCTGAGACTTTATTTCCTAGAGCTAGTAGCTCTTGTTGGCCAAAATTACACTTTTTGAGTGCAATTTTCAGATTAATGGGTATACATTTACTTAGAACTCTGTCTACATATTGTACATGGTCTTCCCATGTCTCTGAGTATATAATGATATCATCAATATATACTACCATCCAGCCTTCCATTATTTCTTCTTGAAATATGGTGTCCATCATCCTTTGGAAGTGGGCTGGTGCATTCTTGATGCCAAATGGCATCCTGGTGAACTCATATATACCCATATGGCATATTATCCTTAGTAACTTCATGGAGTTTGGTTTAACTCCATTTCGGTGGAAACCTTTCATACAATGCATTTTGGTTATATATCTGGCCTTGGCCAGTTTATCTAAGGCATGCGGTATCCTTGGTATAGGGTACCTGTCTGCTTTTGTGTAGTTATTCAGGGCTCTGAAATCTTCACACAATCTAGACTTGCCATCATGCCAGGTGATCAGGACAGGGGTGGTAATTTCCACTATTTCATTATGTCCAATTTTCCGGATGACATTCATATCCAGGAGTTCATTGATATGTTTCTCAATTTCTTTCCTGGTTTCCAGGCTTTCTGGATAAGGAGGTCTCCTCAGCATGGGTGGATAAGGCCTTTCCACATCCAGATATAGTTCTATATCATGGCCTTTGATCTTGCCTAATGGTTCTTCACCAATGGCAAATGCTGGTCTGTTCTTTCTCAGAATCTTCAGTAAACTTGATTTTTGTTTACTGGTGAGGGTAGTGCTAAACTGTCCCTCTCTGAATTCCTTCAGAAGTTCTTCTAGTGGATCTTGAGAAGATATCTGGTATATGTCAAGTAAAAATTTCTTCTCCTTGTTAGTACCAATGGTGATATGCCTATTTTTACTGTTGTAAATGTCTATGCCATACATCCTCTGGTAATCTGTTCCCAGTAAAAACCATTGGATGTGGGCATCATCAAGCACTACAAACTCTGGGTTGAGTCTGATATTACCCTTCCTGTGGGGTATAATTATCTCTTTGTTAATTGTTCCAATGGAAGTCATCTTCCCTGATGCACTTTTAAAGTTCTTTGCCTTGGTGGGAAAGAGCTGTTTTTCCCAGTTTGGGTAGTGGGTATCCCAATAGTTTCTGGCCACTATGCAGCAGTGTGCTCTACTATCAATGATCAGTGGATGCTGAGCATTGTCAATACAAACAGTGATTTTGTGGCTGTCCCATGTATATATGCCATTCCTTTGGTTGGTGCAACCAGGAATGTTTGTGCATCTTGTGTGTGTTTGCACAAGTTCGTGTTAGCAGTGTCCTGTGGAATGCATGCTTCCAACTGTATGTCCTGGATTTCCAGTGGGGTTTCTTCTTGGTATTCCACTAGAAATTCCTCTCTTGGGTCTTGATGATCATCAGATGGTTCTCTGATGGCATCACCCATAGCGTCTGAATCAGAATCCTCTGTTGGAGGTTCTTCCTCAGGGACTTTCTCTATGGCATAGACTTTTTTCTTTGCCTTATGACAGTTGTTGGCATAGTGGTCTGTTGAACCACAATTGTGAAAAGAACTCCTCTTCTTTGCCACTTCTGCCAATTTTTTTTGGGTTTGTCTTTAAACTCTACCCTGAAAGGTTGTTTCTCTTTGAAACCACTGCTCTTATATGGGGTGAATTTCCCTATATTTGTCCTTTTCCTTATGTCTTGTAAGATGTTGGCAATGTCATCTAGAGCGCAATTTTGGTTGCATCTGCATTTTACTGCATGTTCTAATTCTCCTGGCAGTTGTGTCAGAAGTTTGTGATTCCTCATTTGGATGTTCATCTGAGGATCAATGGGTTTAAGTCTTTTAGACTGTCTAAGACACCACTAATATGGATATTTGTCCACAGAGTATTTGTCATTCTCAAATGAAATGGTTTTTTGCCATATCCAAGTTCCATTACTGTACTTTTGGATGATTTGACTCTTCCACCATGACCAGTTTCTTCTGCCATGGATTTCTTTCATTTCTGTGTACCATATACTTGCATGACCTTTAAATGAAGTATTCAATGTAGCAGTAATCCAGTAGTCTGGTATGCTTGGTACATCAATGAAGAGTCCATCAATATAATCTATGAGTTCCATATGATCATATTCTCCTGATCCAGAGAATTTGGGCCAGTTTGAGGCCTCAGGAAGCTGTTTCAAGGCTTCCTTCTCTGAATAAGACATGCCATCTACATCCTGGTATTGTGATGGAGATCTTGCCTTATTCAACAACATGGCATCTGGTTTGATGTCATCTGGTTGATATGGATTCTCCATAGCTTGGCCTTGTGGTTGGGGCTTCAAGCTATGATAGGCATTAAACAATTTGTTAATGTCTTGATCCAGACACTCCCTGTCCCTTGTGCTGTGGTGTTGTTCTTCAAAGACTATATTCAGTCTTTTGCTGGATTCTTCAGAGGCTTTGCTCAGTTGAGCATATCCTTCTTGAAGATTCTTAACTATTTGTTCCAAGGAGGCTTCAGTTCGTCTCATCCTCTCTTGGCTAGCTTTAATTTCTGCAAACTGCTTTGCAGATTTTTAAGCATATTGAGACATTTGTAACCACAGTGTATCACTGTTGATGTTACTCTCAGATGTGACAGTGTTATTTTCAGTCTGAGTGGGGGTAATGTTTCTATTAATAGGACTACTGATTCTAGAGTGGTTTACAACTATTTCTGGTTCTTGTGTACTTCTTTTACCAAATCTAACAGTTTCTGGATCATGGGGTCTGACTCTTTCCTCCTCTGGTTGAAGGAGGCTTTGTTCTTGCCCTTGTTTCCTTGTCTTCTCCTGGAACCTCCTGGAATTGTGAAGAATGGTAACTCTTGGCCACTGATCTGCTGGTTTCTGAATGGTGTGAAGCCACTGGAGAGCTGATTTGGCCTGCTCCTTGTGAACATGAAGGAATCTGAGTAGGCCCTGTCTGGGTAAATTGTTCTTCTATTGCTTGGATAGTGGCTTGATTCTCCCTTATCCTCTGTTCCCTTGCCTCCAGGAGTCTGTGCTGCCTGGTAGGATTCCAACCTTTGGTGATTACCATAAGGTCTTTGAAGTCTATCTCTTTCAGACAGATCTTCTGGCAACTTGATCCAAGTTCCGCCCAGTGAGTTGCTAGGTTGAACCTCTTGTTGTCCATGCTCCATTGAAATAAGTCTTTGAGGAGTTGGTGGATCTGAATAACTTGATCCATATCCTTCCAGTCCTCTGGTTTGAGGTCTCTGTTGAGTTGGAGTGTGAATGGCAAGGTTAATATTATCTCCCTCATTGTTTTGCCATCCACCACTGTGTCCAAGGTGTCCTCTTCCTGGTCTTCTGGTTCTGGACAATTCTTCTCTGTCCTCTGGCTGGTTCCTTTGGAAGCCAAGATCTCTGAGGTATGCAGGGGACATATCAGTGTTTGCAAGCAGTCAAAAACTCTATGTTCTTAGGTTATTTACCTTTGACTGTGCCTTGTACAAATTTGTTATCTGCTGATTTGGGCAGTTTGCCTTTGGAGGTTACAACTGGGTTAATAATTGTAATCTTTCCTGTACAAGTGGTTAAGGTTGGTTTACCTTGTTTTGAAGCAGAGTTTTGTGTTTTTCTACTCCTCTGAGTGGCTATGGGTGTCCACCTTTTGGCTGTAATGAGACATTCACTGTGCCTCTTTCCTTTTCCCTTGCTGCCCTCTGGTTCTGAGGGTGTCACTGGTGTGTTGGCCTGTGACTGGGTCTCAAGTGGGATGTAATTTTCTTCCACTGAATCAAGGCAGGAAAAAGAGGGCTTATGTCAGTTAAGACTTCTCAAGAATGCTGGTTTTGCACGTCTGGGATTGGCCTCTGGGCTTGTATGTTACTAAAACATGCCCTGTATAATGACAGTGTAATTGAATCAACAATTCCACATCAGAATTACAGCTTTTGGTACCCTGTCACACTGTTTGTGTGCCAGTATCCCACAGATACACTTGTGGTTTTCAAGTGTAATCTGAATAAGTGGCTCTGTATAAGTGTAATTGAGTTAACAATACACTTAACCACGCCTCAACTGATTGTTTTTCAGTCAGAGGTGTCCTTATTCAATCAAGAATACAGGACTTATTGATGGCTTAAGTGTTTTGTATGTAAACAGGCCAAAAATAAAGGTTCCAGTGGGAATTAACCACGTGGGAAATACTCTTATAATATGAGTAATAAAGTAAAATATATATAGAAAATATATATTTTTAAAAGAAAATATGCCTAAAAAATGTAAAAAAATTGTCAGAAAATAGAAAATAAGAGAAAAAACTTACTTATAAGGTCCAAAAAAGCTTAAAACGCGGCCAGGCCCCCAAAATGTCAGGATGAGTCTATGATAAAGGTGTATATAAGTATTTACAGGCTTTAACTATGACTGCAACACGGTAAAAATAGCTTTAAAAGATAATAAAGTTGACAATAAATGATTAAATTAAGATATTAAGGGCTTTACTATAGAGATATAGTGGTGGTGAGCGCTGTTGAAAGCCCTGGGTGCAGCTTTACCTGTTGGGTTACAATAATAAAGACTACAATACTTTTAATTTAAGAGTATACCTGATTATTAACCAATAGTAAAGCTGTTTTTGACAGTTTACTACGTAGGTTATTCAAGAGCAGGATGAGGAAAGCTATTCTGGCTATGAAAAGCCTCCTTTTTATCCTGAAATGGGGTGGAAAGGGTGCTATACCTTTCCACGTAGAGGAAGTGAAGATTTTTTCACTTTCTAGTACTGGCTTGTGGTTTTCAAACAGCCTTTATAACCTGTATTGGGCTCAGATGTGGTTTTGAAACCACATCTGGGCGGTTTTCACCAATACAGGGTGAAAATTTTCATCTGGGGACCTCACAGCCTGATTCTGAGATGTATGACACGTAAGATGCTGTACAGAAACTGTATGGGACCCCAGTATTGACTGACATATGAGGTATTGAAGTAAAAAAATGCTTCTTCGTCTATTTGACACCTCATATTCATGGTTATGGGATATTATCCCATGGTAAGGCTGTATATGACAGCAGGTGGTATTTTGACCTTAAAACAGCCATACCTTTGTCAATTCTTGAGATATCAACCTCAAAATTGGTTCAGTGTGTAGCCCTGTATGTGCTCTACACAATGGTACCTCATTTGATATGGGTATCATTAAATATGGCAAGGTTATCCCATGTACAAGATGTTTGTACATTTGTGTGTTTTGGGCAAAAAGCTGTATTGAGCTTGTTTGCCCCATAGCTTTTGTTCTAGTTGAGCTATGGGGAAATGCATGACACCATCAGATAGCCCTGATTTTGCTCTTTCCAAAAATACCCCACTTCAGGTATCCCACACTAAAACTGTAGAAGTTAGATGAGAGGTGAATGTTTTGTTCACCCTTATTTGGCCTGAAATTGACCATAACTCCAGTAATATTGGTGCTAGCTCAGTTTGGCTAGTACCATTGGATACCCCTGGCTTAGAGCTCCATTTGGAATACCCATTTGATGGGGTTAAGCCTCTCCTTCTAGATTTTAGATGAGAGGTGAAAATTAAGGTTTATGCTCAGCAATAACTTTGAGCAGGAATAACTTTGTTATTTCTTGTCCTATGGTGATGGGACTTATATTTTCAGAAAGAGGTGAGTTTCCTCTTCCTTTTGATATCTTTTGAGCTTATTTGGCTCAGCTCCATATTTTGGTGGTATCTTGGCTATACCATTGGTTTATGGTATTTTGGCTATCATGCTTGTGCTCTGGTTTTGAGTCACAGGATGACATATAGATGCAGCATGCAGTCAAGGCCTAGGAGCAGCCCTTCACCAAAGACAAATTGTGGATGGTTAACCAAGAGAAGGAGTAATTTGCTATATCTCAAGGCAACTGAAAGATTCAGAATCCAGGTATGGGGCCACCCAGACTGAATGTCTATGTCTAGTCTGGGCTCTAGAAAAACTCCATTATTATTTGGAGGGTGCAGTCTCTGAAGTCTACACAGACTGCACAGCCTTGAAGTCTTTACTAAACATGAAGACTACAAATAGACATATGCTGAGATGGCAAATAGCCATCCAGGAGTATAGAGGGAACATGACCATCATATACAAAGAAGGTAAAAGCCATACCAATGCAGATGGCCTCAACAGATGGCCACTGGACAATTTCAAAAGCAATCCAGCGTATGACCCAGAAGTTGCAGCAAAAATCCCTATCCATTTCATGGAAATGGATAGGAGGAAGAACTTCAGAATATCTGAATGGGCACCAGAAAGTGGTACCCTTGACAGTGGAGACACTGACTCAGAAGGGACAGAAACTCTCATACTGGGAATAAGCTCCTTAGAACTGCACAATGAATCCTTCAGTGCACTACAGAAGTCTTATGCCAAACACAAACAGTGTAGCATACTACTCCAACTCCTTCAGCAAAAGTACAGGAGTCCAGAACTGGAAACCCAGCTGGAAGAACCCTGGTTGAGGGCCTATAGGGACAATAAGTTTTTTCTTATAGATGGCCTGCTCTACCACAGAGAAAAGCACACAAGTGCACTCACAGTGGTAGACAGAGACCACATCTCATTGATCCTACAAGAATGCCATGACTGCCCCTATATGGTACACATGAGTGAGGACAGGACCAAAGAGAGGGTAGCAAGCACAGCTTGGTGGCCCAAGTGGGAACAAGAGTTGAGTGAATATATCAACACTTGTGAAAGATGCCAAAAGGCAAATAGGAAACATGGGAAGAAGTATGGGTTGCTTCAACACATAGAAGAACCCAAACACCCATGGGAAACCATCAACATGGACTGGGTAACAGGACTTGTCCCAGGGGGCAAAGAAAACTATAATGCCTGTTTTATCATAGTTGATAGGTTCAGCAAGAACATGAGGTGTTGTCACAGGGGCTCTTGGACAGAAATACAAGAGTGGCCTGGCACTCAGCAATCAGGGAACTCACTTGGAAGACTCCAAAAGAATAAAGAATCAAATAATAAGAATGAATTCCTCTAAAAGATATGCAGGTACAAGATGAGATGCAAAAGAGGAGAGGGAAGCCAAATGGCCAAAGAGCCAACCAAGTAAGTCCTTAATCACTGTTTCAACCTGCCAAAAATGGAAAATGGGATTAGTAAGGATATGACCACCAAATATCCATTGACAGGCAAAGAAAGAGAAAGAGAAAAGTGCTAAATGACTGACTTAATAATATTAGTATTTGCTTAAGTAAAATGAAAAGAGAATAAAGATAAAATAAAATCAAAATATATTAATTAACTGGGGAAAACCCCCCAGGGTGGAA
The DNA here is from genome assembly GCA_023105745.1 of Austropuccinia psidii. Classification (NCBI taxonomy): domain Eukaryota; kingdom Fungi; phylum Basidiomycota; class Pucciniomycetes; order Pucciniales; family Sphaerophragmiaceae; genus Austropuccinia; species Austropuccinia psidii. The sequence goes on along the minus strand of JALGQZ010000001.1, from coordinate 72,640,785 downwards.
AGGGTAGCCGGTATATGTGAAAAGTTGGGAGCTTGAGTTCTTCATGCTGAAAACTGATCTGTATTGATCCTGGAGGCTGTATTGATTGTTTTGGGAATTGATACAGCTGGCTAATATTGAAATTGAGTTGGGTTGAATGAACTTCCCATGCTTGAAAATGAAATACAGTTCTTGATGGATCCAGACTGTATTGAAATGAATATGGTTGCCAAGATGGATTGAGTGGAGCTTTGACACTTGACAACTTCTTTTTGGCACTGCCCCTTGAATACACTTTGAGAATGAATTGACAGTATTCCCTTGGAAGGAATACTTGGAGTGGGAATAACCAATGACTGCTTGATGGCGTCATTGGTCTTTGACGCTGAAACACTTGCTCTTGAGCCTTGATGATTCCTCTGAATGATTGGGTGCCTTGATGACGTGATGAGATGTTGGAATGTTGAAATTACCATTTGATATTGCCACCATTGAATTGCTGTTGAAAAATGATGCACAATGATATATAACATCATTTATGGCATATTGGTTCATTGGCAAGAAGATTACGTCCAAAGGTCTTGAGATGGAAAGGCAGAGAGGAAAAGGATGGATGCGATGGCTTCAGAGCTTGGAAAGGTGTTTCTGGGCCCTTTGGGGTTTTTGGCCACTTTTGGGTTCTGAGCCAAAAACTGGCCCAAAAGGCGGGAAAGTGTCTTTTGGACACTTTGCGTCAAAGTGCGCAAAAATGCGCAAAATGCGCAAAAGTGCGCAAAAATGCGCAAATGCGCAAAGTGCACAAATGCCCAAAAGTGCGCAAATGCCCAAAAATGCGCAAATGCGCATTATTAGCCTAAATGGCCAAGAACAGCCATTTGGGCCATTTCCCTTGGTTTTGAGGGAAATGACCAGAAATACCCATTTGGGCATAAATTGCTGCTATGGGTTCTGGATTGAGGTGAAGGGCCATGAAGGCCCCAAATCACAAATGGCCATAAATGGTCCATAAGATGATGACGTGGCCATATTGGCCACTGGTGATGGATATGGCCAATTGGCCATAAAAGAACTGTGGCTTGATATGCCATATGGGGATCCAAGGAGGTGAATTGCCATGGTTGTGACAGTACCCCCCACCTTGGAATGGTGAGCTCCTGAGCACCAATACAAGGTGAAGCCTGTTGAGGCTATTGGAAAGATTTTGAGAGGGTGATTCAAGAGGACTGCTTAAGATAAAGAATTTGAAAACTGATATTAAGAATTTGACATTTGACGCAGGACTTGCTTGATCTTCTTTTGACATTGGCTTCATGATTTGAATTTAATTTTGAAATGAATGAAAATTTTTGACGTGATAATTGACCTGATAAGAGAAAATTTAAAATGAAAATAAAATAAAAATAAAGAATGAAAATGAAAATAAGAAAAGAAAAGGAAAAATAAAAATAAAAATGAATTGAATCTTGAGGAGGTTCCAATCTTCATCATGGAGGTTGATAACTGATTTTGAAATTGGCCAAGGACCTGGAAGGAGAAATTTAATGCCAGGTGCTCACAAAGTGGCCAAGGTGATGTTTTGACAAGATTGTAGACCCCTCAGTGAAGTGCACACCAGGAGAGGAACTTACTTTTAGTAGTTACCACTCCCGCCAGTGCCATAAAAATAAAAAACAAAAATGTTGAAGGAATGAATTTGAATTTGGAATCTTGGAAATGAATTGAAAAGTGAACGGCCCATTGTCCCAAGTGAAAATGGCCATAAGATTGGAAATGAAGTTGAAAGTCATGCCAAAGATCTGTGTCCAAAATTGCAAAGTGCTCACAGAGTGGCCAAGGTGATGCTTATAACAAAAAAGAGTAGAATACCCATAAAGGTGCATACCAGGAGTGGGACTTACTTTTGGTAATTCCTCTCCCCACCAAGCACCATAATGAATCAAGCTTTTGAAGAATTTGGCCCAGGGTTGTCAGGATATAATGAATGAAAATCTTTGACAAGTTCAGGACAATTCTTGAGGTTTTTGGTTTGTTCCCAAGTGGATCTTTCTGGGTCTTGACTGAAACCTTTCCATTCCACCAGATACCATAATTTTCCTCTCTTGAGCTTTGAGTCCAGTATTTGAGAGACTTCCCATTCTTCCTCTTCTTCAATGATTATTGGAGGAGGAGGCTCTTGATGCCTATTTAGGATTGTTGACGTCTTGACTGGTTCCAAAAGGTAAATATTGAAAACTGGGTGGATGGATTTCCATTGAGATGGAAGCTTGAGGTGGTAGGCATGAGTGCTGACTTTCTTCAATATTGGAAAAGGACCCAGCCATCTTTCAGACAGCCTTTTGGTGGGTCTGGTTGATTTGATGTTCTTGGAAGAAAGCCATACCATGTCACCAGGATTGAAAACAGGTGGACTTGCTCTACTTTTATCTGCATACCTCTTAAACCTGTTTATGGCAACTTCAAGTTCTCTCTTGACATCTGGCTGTACTGATTGGATTTTTGTTGATAACTTTCCAGCCGGAGTATCTTGAGTGATGTGAACTGAGTCAAAATGAGGATCTCTTCCATAAACAGTGAAAAACGGTGATTGTTTTGTTGAAGAGTGGTCAGAGTTATTGTAGGCAAATTCAGCCAGAGGGAGCCAGGTGTTCCAATAATATTGATGATAACTGACATACATCCGAAGGTACTGTTCTAGTATCTGATTTACCCTCTCTGTCTGTCCATCAGTTTCTGGATGATAAGAAGTTGACAAGTATCTTGAAATCTTGAGCTGCTGACAAAGATTGGTCCAAAAGGAAGAAAGAAAAAGAGAACCTCGATCACTAACAATGCTTGAAGGAAGGCCATGCTTTGAGAAAATATTCTTGATGAATAAATGGGCCAAATCTAATGAAGTGATTGAAGCTATTGTTGGAATAAAAACCGCCATTTTTGAGAATCTTTCCACTATGACTAAAATTGAATCAAAGGAATTGGACAGTGGCAATTGAGTGATGAAATCCATTGAAAGACAAATCCAAGGACCACTTGGAATTGGAAGAGGCTTGAGGAGTCCAAACTTCTTGTGATGAATATTTTTGTTTCTTGAGCACTGTTGACAGGATGAGACATAATCCTTGATAAATTGAGTCATGCCGGACCAGTGGAAATCCCGCTTGACAAGCTTGAGAGTCTTCTCTTGGCCAGGGTGTCCAGCTAGAGGAGAGTCATGCCGCTTTTGAAGTATATTGAGTTGAATTGTGGGGTCATTTGGGACCACCACCCGATCTTTGAAAAGGAGAAGTTTGGAAGAGGAATCAATAGAATAATCTTGGACAGATTTACCTTTACCCAAATCTTCAAGGACACTTCTATATTGAGAATCTTGCCACACTGCCTTCTGAATTGAATCAATCAAATTTGAAAATGAGTCCACCTTGACTGCAAAAAACTTTGAGGCTTGAATTTCATCTTGCTTGATTATCTTCTGATAATTAATTGGATTCTTGCTGATGAAATCCTCCCCCCTCTCTGGGTAAACGTCGTCCCAATGTGACAAGGAATCTGGAAGGGTGGCCAAGTGGCCAGGGCGGTAAGTGATTGAGAAATGGAATTCAGATAAAAATTCAGCCCAGCGGGCTTGACGGCGAATGAGAATCTTGGAAGACATAAAATATTGAAGAGATGAATGATCGGTGAGAACTTCAAAAGGGGAAGAAATTGAAAGAAGAAAAGCTCTCCAGCGCTTGAGAGCCCAGACTATGCCAAGGAGTTCCTTGTCATGAATCTCATAATTGAGCTCAGCTGGGAGAAGCTTGCGGCTATCAAATGCAATGGGATGTTTTCCTGAGTCAGAGACCTGACTCAGTACAGCACCCAAGGCATAATCTGATGCATCGGTCTCTACAATGGTGGGTAGAGAAGGATTGAAATTAGAGAGGATTGGAGCAGTGGTGAATGCCTCTTTGAGTTGATGAAACTGTCTAAGAGCTTCCTCATTGAGGGGAAAACGGGAATCTTTATTGAGGAAACTTGTGAGTGAACTAATTTTCTTTGAATAATTCTTGATGAAACGGCGGTAAAAATTGGCAAAGCCAAGGAATGATTGAAGAGCCTTGAGGTTTCTTGGAGGTGGCCAATTGAGAATTTGCTGGACTTTTGCTTGGTCCATCTTGAGGCCTTCAGAAGAAACAACATAACCTAAATACTCTACACTAGAAACATGGAATAGGCATTTGGATGCCTTAGCAAAGAGGTTATTGGCTCTGAGTCTGGAAAGAACAGTGGACACATGAGTGACATGTTCCTCCTCAGATTTGGAAAAGACCATAATGTCATCCAAACAAACCACAACATAAACATCAAGAAGATCATAGAAAATATCATTGAAAAGGTTTTGAAAAGAAGCAGGAGCATTGGTAAGCCCAAATGGCATAACCAAGTACTCATAACTACCATATTTGGTTCTAAAACAAGTCAAATGTTCATCACCTTCCTTGATTCTGAGCAGGTTATATGCACCACGCAAATCAATCTTGGAGAAGATATAAGAACCATTGAAAACAGTGAGAAGCTGATTCATAGGAGGAACAGGATACTTGTTCTTCCTAGTAACAGCATTGAGTTTGCGGTAATCAACACACAAACGGAGGCCACCATCTTTATTTTTGACAAAAAGAACAGGTGCTCCTGTAGAAGAGGAGCTTGGCCGGATGAAACCTTTCTCTACATTCTCTGAAATGTAGGCCCTGAGTGTATCTGACTCTTGGTTTGATAAAGAGTAGATCACCTCAACTGGAGGTAGAGACCCCTCCAGCTCGATATGATGATCACAGGCGCGGTGAGGAGGAAGTTTTTCTGCTTTCACCTTGTAGAATACATCCAAGTACTGGTGATGAACAGAAGGAACAACCTTCATCACGGTTTCTATTTCTTCTGGCTCTTCCTCTTCATCCCACAACTCCTCCAGGGAGTCATGATAAGATGAAGGAGGAAGGTCCATATTCCCAAAGAAGAGATGAAGTGAAGATAAAGAATTATCTTCTCCAACATCTTGAATCTCTTTGAAGACTTCATCTCTAGATGATAGTAATGACTGATGGGAATTGAGGGAAGGAATATGGACAGAAGACGGAAATGATGGTGTTCTAGAATCACCAACCAGAGCTGCACATGATTTGGCAGAAGAAGAATCATTACTAAAAGAAATTGAAGGATCATTATATTCCTTATGATCAAAATTAAAGGTGATCAATCCTTGCCTCCAATCAATAAAAGGATTAAAATGATTAAGAAAGTCAAATCCCAATATGAGGTCTTCTCCCTTGGGAGTATCAATGACTAAGAAGTCCCATTCAAAGCTTGGGAAGGAGGGGAGCTCAACCATATATTTAGTATGGTGATTCACAAATGAATAAGGAGACTCAGAGGATTCAAGAATAATAAGGGGAATCTTCTCCGGGAGTTCTGACATGGTCAAAGAATACTTGTGAACAAACTGCTTTGCAATAAATAAGTTGGTAGCACTAGAATCAATGAGAATACTGTAAAACATATCAGAGAGAGAATAAAAAATAAAAGATTTAAGAGAATTTTTGACACCAGTATTCAGAATGCACAATTGTGCTCTGGATGGAAAACAGTGAAGACCATTGAACACAACATGATCTTCACTCAGGCTTTTCCCTGGCTGGGAAATTTTCCTGACGGTTGGGTAAGCTTTTTTTGACGCCTTTTGAAACAGGACTCAAGACTATTCTTCCCACCACAATAGGTACAAAGACCCTCCTTGATTCTTTGTTCTTTTTCAGAGTTCATGAGCTTGAAATCTTTATTCAACAAAGAAGAATGGGGCTTGTCCCTCTTCTGAAAATTTTTCTTCTTCTTTTGACTTGAGCTTGAAGAATTTTGAGGATGAGAAGAAATTGACTTTGAGGCTTCGGGCTTCTTCTCTTGATGATGACTCTTTTCATTTTGCCTCTCATGGTACCTGGTATCAAGTTCCAGGGTAACATCCATTAAGTCTTGAAGAGAGTCAATTCTTGAAGGATGGGAGGCCAATTGATCCAAAATCCTGGATTGCAATCCCTTCCTGAAATGATGGATGAGAGCTCTTTCACCCCAATCCCCAATTCTTGAGACTAAACTTCTGAAATCAGCAATGTATAAAGATACATGCCCACCTTCTTTCATTCTTAAAGAATCCAACTCAGCTTCTGATTTTCTGACTTCATTCGGGTCACCAAATAGAGTGAAAAGTTGAGATTCAAATAAAGGCCAAGAATTGAGAAGGTAATTTGAGTCTTGATTGATGAGATCGCAAAGATGAGGCTCAATCCATTTTGCAGCCCTGCCAATGAGAAATGAAGTGGCATAAAGGACCTTCTTTCTGTCTTGAGCAAAGTTTGCGGGATCATTATGAAATATCAATTGACAAGACTGAATGAAACTTCTAACTTTGAAGGGCTGAGTCCCATCAAAGCATTCCGGTGCCTTCATAGATGGAGTCTTGAAGGCTGGTGGTCTTGATGCTTCAGAGGATGAAGCTGCTTGAATATTGGCCATAATTTGAGTCATTTGCTGCATGATGGCCAATAGAGATGGTTCAGACTGATGAGAGACAGGCTGATTAGACTGGGCTAGAGTTGGTCCTCCAGTACCTTGGGATGCCTCCACCGGAGCAGGGACACCTTCAGTACCATCATACTCTTCCTCTTCCACAGAATTCTCCTCCTCCTCTTCACCATCTTCACCTGGACCTTTGAAAATAGTCCTTGAAGTTCCTGGAAATCGGCCAACTACTCCTGAAAATGAACTTGATCTTCTGGGCCCTCTTCCTTCCTTCCTGGATGGTGCTGCTCCTTCCATGCGGGGTCCTCTATCTAATTGGGCCCTCAGTTGAGGAACCGCTGCGGTGCCATCTAGAGGAGCTCTTGGAGTTGGAGTGAGAACAGCTTGAGCTCTGGCCTGAGATCTTGTCTGTCTTGCCGGAGGTGAGTGTTGAACAGGCATGATGTCAGGGATAAAATGAAATAAATGAATTTAAACCAAAATTTGCTTGAAGTGAACAGAGTCAACAATCAAATCTTGAGGAAAAATTAATGAATAAAATGAAAATCTTCAAGTACGTCAATAAATCAAAATCAAATGAAGTCTTGAAGTCAAAATCAAATCAATTTCTTGAAGTAAATCAATGAATCAAATCAAAATGAAGTCTTCAAGTCAATAAATCAATTAATAAAATCAATCAATCAAACGAAATCTTGAAGAAAAATCAATTTATGTCAAAATTCTTGATGTGAAAAATCTGCAAAATCAATGAAATATTCAGGTCAATCAATTTTCTTGAGGTCAATATCAAATATGTCAAATCAATCAATCAATCAAAATCAAGTGAATTATTCTTCAAAAACCAAAATTCTTGAAGAATGAATCAATTATGAATCTTGATGTGAATAACGTGTCTGAATCTCTTGATGAAAAATTTGAAAATCAAAGAAAATCAAGATGACACCTGAATTATGAATGAAATGAAAATTTGATGATTTGAAAAAGATTTCAAAAAAGAATAACAAAAATAAAAAATGGGTCAGCTTTCAATTTTCAAAATGAAGAATGAATGAAAGAAAATTGAGAGGTGATGATGAATCATTAAGTTCATAAGCGTGAAAGAATCATAATTTTGATGAAATGAGTGAATGAAATTATGAAGAAAGGATGAAAAGAATGAAAAGAAATTATGAGTTAATTAATATAATGTCACAGGGGCTCTTGGACAGAAATACAAGAGTGGCCTGGCACTCAGCAATCAGGGAACTCACTTGGAAGACTCCATAAGAATAAATAATAAAGTAATAAGAATGAATTCCTCTAAAAGATATGCAGGTACAAGATGAGATGCAAAAGAGGAGAGGGAAGCCAAATGGCCAAAGATCCAACCAAGTAAGTCCTTAATCACTGTTTCAACCTGCCAAAAATGAATAATGGAATTAGTAAGGATATGACCACCAAATATCCATTGACAGGCAAAGAAAGAGAAAGAGAAAAGTGCTAAATGACTGACTTAATAATATCAGTATTTGCTTAACTAAAATGAAAAGAGAATAAAGATAAAATAAAATCAAAATATATTAATTAACTGGGGAAAACCCCCCAGGGGGGAAAGGGTAGCCAGTATATGTGAAAAGTTGGGAGCTTGAGCTCTTCAGGCTGAGAACTGATCTGTATTGATCCTGGAGGCTGTATTGATTGTTTTGGGAATTGATAAATCTGGCTAATATTGAAATTGAGCTGGGTTGAATGAACTTCCCATGCTTGAAAATGAAATACAGTTCTTGATGGATCCAGACTGTATTGAAATGAATATGGTTGCCAAGATGGATTGAGTGGAGCTTTGACACTTGACAACTTCTTTTTGGCACTGCCTCTTGAATACACTTTGAGAATGAATTGACCGTATTCCCTTGGAAGGAATACTTGGAGTGGGAATAACCAATGACTGTTTGATGGCGCCATTGGTCTTTGACGCTGAAACACTTGCTCTTGAGCCTTGATGATTCCTCTGAATGATTGGGTGCCTTGGTGACGTGATGAGATGTTGGAATGTAGAAATGACCATTTGATATTGCCACAATTGAATTGCTGTTGAAAAATGATGCACAATGATATATAACATCATTTATGGCATATTGGTTCATTGGCAAGAAGATTACGTCCAAAGTTCTTGAGATGGAAAGGCAGAGGGGAAAAGGATGGATGTGATGGCTTCAGAGGTTGGAAAGGTGTTTATGGGCCCTTTGGGGTTTTTGGCCACTTTTGGGTTCTGAGCCAAAAACTGGCCCAAAAGGCGGGAAAGTGTCTTTTGGACACTTTGCGTCAAAGTGCACAAAAATGCGCAAAATGCGCAAAATGCGCAAAGTGCGCAAATGCCCAAAAATGCGCAAAATGCGCGAAAGTGCGCAAATGCGCAAAAATGCGCATTATGAGCCCCAATGGCCAAAAACAGCCATTTGGGCCATTTCCCTTGGCTTTGAGGGAAATGACCAGAAATACCCATTTGGGCATAAATTGCTGCTATGGGTTCTGGATTGAGGTGAAGGGCCATGAAGGCCCCAAATCACGAATGGCCATAAATGGTCCATAAGATGATGACATGGCCATATTGGCCACTGGTGATGGATATGGCCAATTGGCCATAAAAGAACTGTGGCTTGATATGCCATATGGGGATCCAAGGCGGTGAATTGCCATGGTTGTGACAGGTGTCTACCATGCCATAAAGAAGACACAGCCATGGATACTGCTCTGTTGCTTTGGAATAACATCATATCTACCTGTGGAATCCCTAAGATCATCATTTGTGAGCCTTGAGGTATATTTTACATACCCAAATAGGCCACAATTATCTTAAAAAGAAATTTTGAATTATGCAAAACTCATAAGTCATGCATATATCCAAAATTCATCATTTTCAATTTAAGAAAAGATGAATAACTTTTTATTGAGTAAGTAAATCCATGGATTTAAGACCAGATTTGGATTCTACACAAAAATTCACCTAGGGTAGACCCATAGAGTGAATAAGCTCAATTTAAGTATTTGAGGTGTTAAAATGGAAAATACTTCAATACCACATCATCAATACCACATAAAAGATCCGTGAAAATTTTTGTTTTTCTTAATTTCACGCCAAAATAATGGGAAAGTGAGAAATACCATGTTACATATACACTAAGAATAGTGTTATGCATGTTTTGAGCACTTAATATCATGGTATTCTTACATGGACTTTTGGTACACCCATAGTGGATATCTCACTTTAAGCTTAAATTAATATTTTGACGTAAAAATCAGGCAAGGGGGACAAAAGACATCAAAGAGAGCCAGGGTACCCAACTTCTGAGGCCTCAGAGGCGTGGATAGCTCCAGAGCATGGATCCATGGCTCATCTTGGCCCAATTGGTAAACTAAAACTCTTTGGGAACTTGGTTACCAAGTTACACCTACTGTAATCACAAGAAAATAGCAAATAACCTGCTATTTTGACGTGCCAAGGAGGTAATAAGCTACTTAGACTCCTGTAACCACGTCAATTCTTGATGACTTTCCATGACTAGACCCTAAAAGAGTAATTAAAACCCTTTTGGGACTCATATTCATTGATTTACCTCATAGCAACCAGCAAAATACTGCTATTTGCAATTCTACGTAGAAATGAGGTAAAAACTTCAAAAATTCATGAAAATACAATTCTTAATGAATCTTTCTGAAACTTTCAGGACCAATGAAGAACTGTATTATCTATAGTAAAACCAAAAAGAATTACAGTTTTATTAGTAAAATTAAAAGTGTTACTTACAGTCCATTTTTGACCATTCTACATGAAACACTGAATCTTCAAAAATTCACAGTAATTAAAACCTGTGATGAAATTGGCAATAACATTGATAAATTTGAGAAATCAAAAATTATTTTAGAATAAAAGAAGATTTACTGTTGTTACTCCTTTTATTCTTAACCATATTGGGGTTGGTAGTCACATAAAAGCATCAATTAAGTAATTATGATAATCTTACGTGACAACAGATGATGTAATCATTAATCCAAAAAGGGTTATTGTTTTCTCACTCACTGGTTTTTCAGTTTTCTCCATGGCACGCCTCTGTGAGCTGTTGTTGACTTAAAAGAAGCCTCTTCTTGCTGTTTTTCCATATCATCATCTTATCAATTTATTAAATCATTATTACCAACAAGTAAGTATTAGTTAAAACTATTCTTAAGTGTTTTAAATCTTTCCAAATCATCCAGAAAGACGTGAAATCCTAGAATCCAACTATATATTGTTGTAATACTGTTATAAATCCTTTTGATCCCTTAAATCCACAATTCCACGTCAAATTTCTCTACTTTTATCTATCAATAAGTTCTTTGGAGTATTAGTGAGTCATTTATCTTTAATTCTTAAATTTTTTCTCTAGTAATAGTTTTCTTCAAGAATTATCTTTATAATTATTCTTGTAAAAGATAATTATATATTAAAATAATTTCATTATTTTAATAAAAGAAGTTTTTATTATTAAATTCTTCTTGTAATTGATTCTTGTAGACAATTAATGCTCACAATTATAATCACTAGTAGTGTATAACACGTGCAAGAAATAATTTTATAATTATTTAATTGTGGTTATAATAATTTTTTATTATTATATTTCATAAGAACAGACATAGTACTGTTGATCAATAGTAATATTATCATCAGTTTCATAGTCACATCTTACATTTGGGGGCCTGGCCGTGATTTTATCCATAGACTTGGCTTTAATAATATTCTAGACTTCATTTTTGGGTTCTAAAAAACCACCATACCTACCACATCTTACATTTGGGGGCCTGGCCGTGTTTTTTGAACCTTGTACCCTTAATTAATATATTTTTAAGCTCTAAAATATATTAATTTAATAATTTTTTTCTTTCATTTTAAAGTTAAAACAATTCTTATTTTTGAAATTGTTTTGGAAATCTTTTTCATTGAGGAATTTGGTTTAATTTTATACTGTTTTTACACGTGGCTTTTTCACATCCAAAAACTTACAAAATTATTCTTTGAGTTACTCTGAATTAATTTTCATTCAAAATCTTAAATTTTAATTTTTTTTCTTTAAAAAGAATAATTTTTTTAATATTAAAAAATAATAAAATTTATAAAAAATCTTTTAAAAATATCTTAAAACACAAAAAGAATTTCTTTTATCATATTTTTTTCTCTTTAAGTGTCTTTAATCAAATACTGTGCATCTGGTAACAGACTCAGTAAAAGATACATCAATAGTCCTGAATCTTCAGAAGCAGAATCTGAAGACAGTATTGAGGTGCAAATTGCTAAAAGAGGCACTTTATTTAATTCTGAAAAGAATAAATTACCACCAAAAGGTGTGTTTTCATCTTTATTTTTACTCTTTATCCTTAAATTGACGTAAAAATGGTGCATACCAGAAATGGAAGCAACTATTCAATCCAACCAGATGGATGTGGACAAGGAAGAGGCAAGACCAAATCCAGAAGTGCCAAATCTTCCACAAGAAAGACACATCTGGAGGATGCCAGAGTTGCCCCCCATTCCCCAAGGTCTGTACCAACAGATTTTGACGTCAATTCTGAGCCTGAACTAATTTATGAGAATATTTCCAGGGCTGAACCATTTTCAAGTGGCAGCAATAGAAATATATCAGAGCCAGTACAAAAATTGGTTCAGAGCAGCCAAAGAAGAGGAGTGGGAAATCTGCCCAAGCCTTTGGCAGGGAGCCATGAACTCCTACTTACACATCAAGAGATTTCTGGGTCAGGAGAAGACCATAGAACTCTTAGGAGGATGGAGCCCCCTGTCTTGCAAAGACAAGGTCAAAAAGATAAAGAATTGGTTGAAGAACCAGAGTCTTTTATCCATAGACCAGAAGAAAGAGTTGGAAATGACTTCAACTTTGGAGACAGAGGCACCAGTGGCATCTACCAGTTCCAAACCAGCTCCAGAAGCATCCAAGGACAACCCCAAAGGACCTCAAAAGAAACAGAGAGGTCCCAAGAACCATCAAGGCAAGGGCAAAGGCAAAGCCAATTGGCACAGACCTTACCCACAAGGGTACAGGATCCCCAAATTGGAGCCTTCAGCCGTGGACAGTGTCTTCAATATGGCCAGAACTCTTATGGAATTCACAGCCAAGGAGCAGGAAAGGATGAACAGGACTTTTCCACGCAAATAAATGATGTACATAGAAGTATTAATGTATAAATTGGCAAACTTGAGTCAAAGTTAAAGCAAATTACATCAGACATAAATAATTCAAAGACAAATGACAAGAAACATTTTGAATGGCATCAATTGACAACTGTCACCCTTGAGTCAATTGGCAATGCTTGTGAAAGAGTTGAGAACCAATGTCAAACTCAGAATAATGACACAGAAGATCTTTCCATTCTTAAAGTAAATGATAGACTTAAAACTCTTGAAGACCATGTCTTACAAATAGTTAAGAACACCAATCAATTTGCTATACATTTAGCAAAAAGTGACAGTGAAAGGCAAAAGTTGAAGAATGAGATAATTGCAAGTGTGGAACAAATTCATAAGAATCATGAACCACATATGCCAAGACATTCTACACTTTTAACTGAAGAAAAACTCTCTGTTAAAGAAAGTCTTACACCATTCTTAGGAGAAAATGCCTACTCTGCAAGAAATATTCCCAAAATAGAAGAATGGCCAACATTCTCTGGTGAAGGAGAATACAACCATATTGAATTCATCAGGACTCTTGATATGTTGCAAGAAGACTTTAATATACCTTATGAAATCATAGTAGGAAGATTACACTGTTTGTTTACCAAAACTGCAAAGAAATGGTATTACAAAGTGAGGATTGATCATGGTAAACATGACTGGTCTTGGTGGAAATCTGAAGTGATTACCAAATGGGCTAATAATTCTTGGAGATTTAAAATGGAAAATGCTTTTGAAAGTGCCATTTTTAACTCAGAAAAAGACAAACCACTTACTTGGTTCTTCAAACAAAAAGACAGACTATCTGCTTTACACCCAGATATGTCTGACACTATGATTAATATGAAAATATTAAGAAAGTGTGGAGGAGAACTGGAACATTCTATCAAAAGCAGATGTGTAGAACCTTGTTCAACAGAGGACCACATTAATGCTATGGAAGATATCATTACCAGAACAAGAACTGGTAAGACTTGGATTAAAAACCCAATAGAGTCCAAAATAGTCTCAAAGATTCCTAGAGAGGAAAGAAGACCAGAAAGACCTGTCTTGAAGTGTCATAAATGTGGAAGTACTTCACATTTAGCCAACACTTGTGCTAAGAAGACAAAAATCAATGAAGTTCAAGTCATTGAAGAAATGCAGTGTACTGAAGAGAAAGAGGAGTCTAATCAAGATTCTGCAGTCTCTGAAGATACACCAGTGGAGGACTATCCCATTGAAAACATTTCAGCTTTCTTTGAGGTCACAGAAGTCCATACCCACTTGCCACAGTACAGTGAAGATTGCTGCAACCTGACCAATATCCAAGATGCCAGAATGTGTAAAACAAAACCTGCTAGAGGAAAGGGTTATACTGCTGGGGCATCCTGTATCACATCAGTTCTGATGAGTGATATTGAAGCCAAAGTAAATTTGGATACAGGGGCATTTTGCACTTGTGTAGGCAAAAATTATCTCCAAATTATACTTCCTGAATGGAAAAACCATCTATTACCAATAGAAGGTGTACAATTCAGTAGTGCCAGTAACAATATGTACCCCCTGGGCATATTGGACACTAATATTGTATTCCCACATCCAGCAGGAAGTGTAAGAATGAAAACTGAGATTGTAGTAATGGATAATTGCACATCTCAGCACATCATTCTTGGAAATGATTACTTAAATATTTATGGTATTGATATAAATAACCATAAGGACAGATATTTCACAATTGGAGATAACAAGAGAAAAAAATTTGCTTTCTCCAATATGCCAAAGCAGATATCTGTAGTATCTTCTGTCAAGGATACTTACAAAGATGAATTTGTGACTAATCAACTTGTTGAAGCACAAATTAATCAATCATTGTCACCAAAGATGAGGAATGAGCTTATTAATGTGTTATACACATATAAAAATGCATTTGCCTCTGATAATGAACCATTAGGCGCTATAAGAGGACATGAAGTTGATATTACTCTTAATATTGACAGACCATATCCTCCAGTACTTAGAAGACCAGCTTATCCAGCCAGTCCCAGAGCTAGAGAAGCCTTGGAAAAACATATCCAAGAGTTGATCCAACTTGGTGTGCTAAGGAACGTAGGCCATAATGAGGAAGTTGAAGTGACAACACCTGTTATTATTGCATGGCATAATGATAAGTCAAGAATGGTTGGAGACTTCAGAGCATTGAATACCTACAAAGTTCCAGATAGGTATCCAATACCTAGAATTCAAGAAACCTTGACTCAATTGTCTAAAGCCAAGTATATAACATCAATGGATGCATTGAAAGGCTTCCATCAAAATGTTTTGACGCCCAAAGCTAAGAAATTACTTAGAATTATCACTCACTGTGGTATTTTTGAGTATCTTAGAATGCCATTTGCCATTAAAAATGCTCCATCCAATTATCAAAGGATGATGAACACCATCTTTCCTACAGAATTGTCTGAAGGATGGCTTATCGTTTATATTGATGATATTATCATATGTTCTGATTCAGGGTCTTTGCAGCTTGAAAGACTTGCAAGAGTACTTTATAAAGTTGCAGAAGTGAACATGAAAATTTCACTTAAGAAATGCAATTTTGGTTTTGAAGAACTCAAAGCATTAGGACATATTGTTTCTGGTTTAAGCTTAGGTATTGACAAAAACAAAGTAGCAGCAGTGTTACTTAAACCAATACCCCAGAATAAAAAAGAAATGATGTCTTTTCTTGGGTTTGCCAGCTACTATAGGCAACACCTGAAAGACTTTGCAATGATAGCCAAGTCACTTTATAGAATCTGTGATCAACAGACTGTATTTGAGATGACACAAGAGAGAGTTAAAGCTTATGAGAAGATAAGGAAAGCCCTTACAGAAGCACCTTTACTCCTCATGCCTGACTGGAATATTCCTTTCAAGCTGTACATTGATGCATGTGGAGATGTATTAGGGGCAGCCCTACATCAAGTCCAAATTATTGATGACAAACCTACAGAAGGACCAGTTTGTTATATCTCAAGACAAATCAAACGAACAGAAGCCAGATATAGTGCAAGCCAAATGGAGTGCTTATGTTTGGTATGGGCACTTGAGAAACTACACTATTATCTTGATGGCAGTGTTTTTGAAGTGATAACTGACTTTAATGCCGTAAAATCACTTGTTAACATGAAAACTCCCAACAGACATATGTTGAGATGGCAAATAGCCATTCAAGAATATAGAGGAAACATGACTATAGTTCATAAAGCAGGAAACATTCACAAGAATGCTGATGGACTTAGTAGATGGGCTTTAGCCAACACTCCTGATAACCCAGCTTATGTACCTTTGGAAGCTGAACCACAGATTCCAATTGAAGGAATTAACATAACTGATATTGGGACTGAATTCTTTGAAGAAGTCAGAGAATCTTATAAACAAGACAAGAATTGCCATATCTTTACTTCTTTATTAGATAAAGACTGCAAAGATACATCTTTAGTTAATGCACTTGATGAATTTTGGAAAAATTCCTATTCTGAAGGAAGATTTCACTTGTTTGATGGGATTATTTACCATAGAACAAAACATCCTTGTGTGATGACACTGTGTAGTAGATTACTTATCAATACCATTCTTCATGAATGTCATGATAGTACCTACTCTGGACACCTGTCAGAAGACAGAACACTTGAAAAAGTGAAGAACTGTGCATGGTGGCCATCTTGGAGGAAAGAAACCATTGAATATTGCCATACCTGTGATAGATGCCAGAAAGCAAACAGGAGCACAGGCAAGAAATTTGGATTAATGATCCATATTCAAGAACCAAAATCCCCTTGGGAAGTTGTTCACATGGATTGGGTCACAGCACTTACTCCAAGTGGTGACAAAAGTTATAATGCTTGTTTAGTCATTGTAGACAGATATAGCAAAACTCCCATATTCTTACCATGTCATAAAGATGACACTGCTATGGATACAGCTCTTCTTTTATGGAGTAGAGTTATTTCTCATACAGGGTTATTTAAGAATATCATAAGTGACAGAGATCCCAAGTTCACATCTGCACTTTGGACCAATCTTCATAGATTGTTTGGGACTAAGTTATCATTCTCTACAGCATATCACCCTCAAACAGATGGGCTAGCAGAGAGGATGATTCAAACTTTAGAAGACATGATCAGCCGATTTTGTGCTTATGGATTAGAGTTCAAAGACTCAGATGGCTTTACCCATGACTGGTGCACTCTGATACCTGCACTAGAATTGGCATACAAAACATCAGTCCATTCTTCCACAGGACAAACCCCTGCTATGTTAGAAAAAGGATGGAATCCAAGACTCCCAGCAGACACACTGAGGAAAGAATTGATTGACATTCATCCTACAGCTTCCAGCTTCAAGATAATGCTTGATAACGTAAAACACCACGCAAAACAAAGTATGGATGATGCTTTTGATTATGCAAAAAAGAAGTGGGACAAGAGTCATAAAGTACCAGACTTCAAAGTAGGGGACTTAGTTTTAGTTTCAACCTTGAATTTTAATAATATCAAAGGCCCAAAGAAACTTAAAGATTGGTATGTAGGACCTTTTGTTATTGTTGCTTTACATGGAACCAATGCAGTTCAAGTGGAATTGAGTGGTGAATTGGAAAATAAACACCCCACATTTCCAGTCAGCTTGATAAAGCCTTATCAACCAGCTGATAAAGAATTGTTTCCTTTAAGAAACCCAACTCCTTTGACTGTACCACCTGTGGAACAGAATGAAGACAAAAAGATAAAGAAAGTCATTAAAGAAAGGAGACTTAGGGGTAAAAATCAAAGAGAATATCTTGTCAGATATAGGAATCCACTATATGAAGATGAATGGATGGCAGAATCAGAAATACCTGACTCAGATAAACTCTTAAGAAGATTTAGACATGAAAGAAGGCCACAAGCCTGAATATGTCTATAGATATGCTTTAAATTACTTGATCTGAGTAATGTGAAGATGTTGGACAGTGGACATTAACCCCCCTTGGGGCCTTATTCTTTTATCAATAATAAAATTGTAGTACAATTTTATTTTTTGGTGGGAGGGAATGTGAGCCTTGAGGTATATTTTACATACCCAAATAGGCCACAATTATCTTAAAAAGAAATTTTGAATTATGCAAAACTCATAAGTCATGCATATATCCAAAATTCATCATTTTCAATTTAAGAAAAGATGAATAACTTTTTATTGAGTAAGTAAATCCATGGATTTAAGACCAGATTTGGATTCTACACAAAAATTCACCTAGGGTAGACCCATAGAGTGAATAAGCTCAATTTAAGTATTTGAGGTGTTAAAATGGAAAATACTTCAATACCACATCATCAATACCACATAAAAGATCCGTGAAAATTTTTGTTTTTCTTAATTTCACGCCAAAATAATGGGAAAGTGAGAAATACCATGTTACATATACACTAAGAATAGTGTTATGCATGTTTTGAGCACTTAATATCATGGTATTCTTACATGGACTTTTGGTACACCCATAGTGGATATCTCACTTTAAGCTTAAATTAATATTTTGACGTAAAAATCAGGCAAGGGGGACAAAAGACATCAAAGAGAGCCAGGGTACCCAACTTCTGAGGCCTCAGAGGCGTGGATAGCTCCAGAGCATGGATCCATGGCTCATCTTGGCCCAATTGGTAAACTAAAACTCTTTGGGAACTTGGTTACCAAGTTACACCTACTGTAATCACAAGAAAATAGCAAATAACCTGCTATTTTGACGTGCCAAGGAGGTAATGAGCTACTTAGACTCCTGTAACCACGTCAATTCTTGATGACTTTCCATGAGTAGACCCTAAAAGAGTAATTAAAATCCTTTTGGGACTCATGTTCATTGATTTACCTCATAGCAACCAGCAAAATACTGCTATTTGCAATTCTACGTAGAAATGAGGTAAAAACTTCAAAAATTCATTAAAGATACAATTCTTAATGAATCTTTCTGAAGCTTTCAGGACCAATGAAGAGCTGTATTATCTATGGTACAACCAAAAAGAATTACAGTTTTATTAGTAAAATTAAAAGTTTTACTTACAGTCCATTTTTGACCATTCTACGTGAAACACTGAATCTTCAAAAATTCACAGTAATTAAAACCTGTGATGAAATTGGCAATAACATTGATAACTTTGAGAAATCAATGATTATTTTAGAATAAAAGAAGATTTACTGTTGTTACTCCTTTTATTCTTAACCATATTGGGGTTGGTAGTCATGTAAAAGCATCAATTAAGTAATTATGATAATCTTACGTGACAACAGATGATGTAATCATTAATCCAAAAAGGGTTATTGTTTTCTCACTCACTGGTTTTTCAGTTTTCTCCATGGCACGCCTCTGTGAGCTGTTGTTGACTTAAAAGAAGCCTCTTCTTGCTGTTTTTCCATATCATCATCTTATCAATTTATTAAATCATTATTACCAACAAGTAAGTATTAGTTAAAACTATTCTTAAGTGTTTTAAATCTTTCCAAATCATCCAGAAAGACGTGAAATCCTACAATCCAACTATATATTGTTGTAATACTGTTATAAATCCTTTTGATCCCTTAAATCCACAATTCCACGTCAAATTTCTCTACTTTTATCTATCAATAAGTTCTTTGGAGTATTAGTGAGTCATTTATCTTTAATTCTTAAAGTTTTTCTCTAGTAATAGTTTTCTTCAAGAATTATCTTTATAATTATTCTTGTAAAAGATAATTATATATTAAAATAATTTCATTATTTTAATAAAAGAAGTTTTTATTATTAAATTCTTCTTGTAATTGATTCTTGTAGACAATTACTGCTCACAGTTATAATCACTAGTAGTGTATAACACGTGAAAGAAACAATTTTATAATTATTTAATTGTGGTTATAATAATTTTTATTATTATATTTCATAAGAACAGACATAGTACTGTTGATCAATAGTAATATTATCATCAGTTTCATAGTCACATCTTACATCATTAGTATAGGGACCCAAAATTCACATCTGAATTTTGGACTAACTTATATGACATGCTTCGTACCAAACTTGCTTTTTCCACAGCTTACCATCCACAGACAGATGGCCTAGCTGAAAGGATGATCCAAATAATGGAGGACATCCTCAGACGATTCTGTGCCTATGGCATGGAATACAAGGACCATGAGGGGTACAGCCGTGATTGGGTTACCCTCTTACCAGCAGTCCAACTGGCTTATAATACAAGCCAGCACTCCACCACAGGTAAAACACCTGCACTGGTGGAGAAAGGGTGGAACCCCCTGTTGCCTGTGGATCACTTGAAGAGAAATCTCCTGACTATCCACCCCACAGCCAAAGACTTCCATGATATGTGGAAGAGGGCCTGTGACACAGCTGCCAAATGCATAGCTGAGGCAAAAGAATACAATAAGCAGAGGTGGGACAAATCACATATGCAACCTGACTTCAAGGAAGGGGACCAGGTGTTAGTGTCTACACTGAACTTCAACAATCTCAAAGGACCTAAAAAGATGAGAGACTCATTTGTAGGACCTTTCACTATCATTAAGTTGATAGGAAAAAATGCAGTGGAAGTCAAACTCACTGAGGAGTTTTCTAGGAAATATCCAGTCTTTCCAGTGAGTTTGGTCAAACCATACTTCCAGACAGAGGAGGATAAATTCCCCTCCAGGAGAAAGAAACCAACACCACAAGAGATAGTGGAAGTGGAAGCCTCCCCTGGACCTGTGAATAAGATCATCAGGGCCTGGAAGATCAGACTCAATGGGAAGGATCAAAGACAATACGTAGTCAGATTCAAGAACCAGACAGGAGATAAAGACAAATGGTTGGCAGAGGATGCCATACCAGATGGGAACCTTCATTTAAGGAGATTCAGAGCCTCTAAGAGGACTGAACAGTCTCATCAATGATGAGCCTTTTTTAGAAGGAGGGTATGTCAGCCTGTGACTCAAAACCAGAGCACAAGCATGACAGCCAAAATACCATAAACCAATGGTATAACCAAGATACCACCAAAACATGGAGCTGAGCCAAATCAGCTCAAAAGGTATCAAAAGAAAGAGGAAACTCCCCTCTTTCTGAAAATATAAGTCCCATCACCATAGGACAAGAAATAACAAAGTTATTCCTGCTCAAAGTTATTGCTTGGCATAAACCTTAATTTTCACCTCTCATCTAAAATCTAGAAGGAGAGGCTTAACCCAATCAAATGGGTATTCAAAATGAAGCTCTAAGCCAGGGCTATCCAATGGTACCAGCCAAACTGAGCTAGCATCAATATTACTGGAGTTATGGTCAATTTCAGCCAAATAAGGGTGAACAAAACATTCACCTCTCATCTAACTTCTACAGTTTTAGTGTGGGATACCTGAAGTGGGGTATTTTTGGAAAGAGCACAATCAGGGATATCTGATGGTGTCATCCATTTCCCCATAGCTCAACTAGAACAAAAGCTATGGGGAAAACAAGCTCAATACAGCTTTTTGCCCAAAACACACAAATGTACAAAAATCTTGTACATGGGATAACTTTGCCATATTTAATGATACCTATATCAAATGAGGTACCATCGTGTAGAGCACATACAGGGCTACACACTGAACCATCTTTAAGGTTGATATCTCAAGAATCAACAAAGTTATGGCTGTTTTAAGGTCAAAATCCCACCTGCTGTCATATACAGCCTTACCATGGGATAATATCCCATAACCATGAATATGAGGTGTCAAATAGACAAAGAGGCATGTTTTTACTTCAATACCTCATATTTCAGTCAATACTGGGGTCCCATACAGTTTCTGTACAGCATTCTATGTGTCATACACGTCAGAACCAGGCTGTGAGGTCCCCAGATGAAATTTTTCACCCTGTATTGGTGAAAACCGCCCAGATGTGATTTCAAAACACATCTGAGCCCAATACAGGTTATAAAGGCTGTTTGAAAACCACAAGCCAGTACTAGAAAGTGAAAAAATCTTCACTTCCTCTATGTGGAAAGGTCTAGCACCCTTTCCACCCCATTTCAGGATAAAAAGGAGGCTTTTCACAGCCAGAATAGCTTTCCTCATCCTGCTCTTGAATTCCTACGTAGTACAACTGTCCAAAACAGCTAAACTCTTGGAAAATAATCAGGTATACTTTAAATTTAAGTATTGTAGCTTTTATTAATGTAACCCAACAGGTCAAAGTTGCACCCAGGGCTTTCAACAGTGCTCACCACCACTATATCTCTATAGTAAAGCCCTTAAATCTTAAATTCATCATCTATTATCAAATTTATCATCTTTTAAAATTATTTTCACCGTGTCACAGTCATAGTTAGAGCTTGTAAATACTTATATACACCTTTATCATAGACTCACCCTGACAAAGTGTAAGGTTTGTCTATGAAACTCTTGATAATAGTAGCAAAATCAAGAGTACTATGACTGTCCTCAGTAGAAATATATAATATAACAAAATATTATAACCACAAATTAAATATAACTATTAAAAACAATTATATAAAAAAATAAATTTAATTATTATTATAAAGATATAATAATACAAATAATAATAATTATAATAAATTATAATTATTCTATTATTTTTATAGTCACTGACAGTTATAACAATAAGAAGTGTAAAGCTCTTAATGAGACAATGACACGTAGAAAATATGAATATCAACCACTTATAAATAATATAAATATTATTTATAAAAGAATTAAACACACACTGTGCAGAAATAATTCTTATAGAATCAAAATTCTATATAAAGAAACTATTACTAGATAAAAAAATATAGAACTTTAGAGAAAACTTACTTATAATATTTATTCAATACAACAAGTCAAACAACAACAGTTATTATATTAAATAGTAATTATAAGTTGAAAACACGCCAAAAATAAATATTTTCAAAGATAAAACAACTTTTTATCATAAAAATTAAGATTAAAGAGTTTTTAAGACGAATTTGTGGATTTTTAGAAGATATTTAAGATGATAATATTATATAATAAAATATATTACTGGTGATTACAACAATAATCTGAATTCTATGATTTCAATTCTTTAATTTTAATTAATAAAGAATAAAATAACTCAAGAATTACTTTAATAATAAGATTTTATATAGAATAAAACTTTACCTGTTTAAATTTCTAATATGATTGGATTAATAATGATTGATAGACAAAAACAGTGAGGAAAAGACTCTTTTTATGTCCTCAGATCAGATCTCATGATTAATAATTAATATAGAGGGCTTGCTCAGGTCAAAACTGAAAAACCATGCTTAAAAATACAGTTATTAACTCAAGTTGGCTTATTTTTAATTGCAATTTCAAGTTTTCAGTGTTATTCGTAACTCCAGGTAACTTTAATCCTCATTTAAACTAATTATTTTAAGGTTTTAATAGAAATAAACTTATTTATATTAAAGCTTATCACATGAAAAACTTAAAAATGGAGTTTCAAGAAGAAATCTCTTAAACTCAATTTTTAATTAATTTTTAAAGAAATTATAGCTTTTCTCGAGCTTTAGTTAAAAGAGTAAATTTCCAGGCTAAATACCCAAGAAATTTATTTATAAAAGATAGTTAAAATTTAATTTACATATAGATAATATTAAATTGTAAGCTGTGTGAAATTTTCAAGCAAATCCATTAAGAATTGGATTGCTATTGAATTTCTGAAGTTATTGCTATTTTTCCATGTAAAATAGCAATACACACCAAGCATCAACTTTTGATAAGGTTTTAATGCTTGTAACCTTAAAAGTTTAAGCTTATTTAAGCTTTTTAAGCTTAATTCAGTTTTAAAAGTTCTTAAAACCTTAAATTCAAGCCTGCATATTGGGATTTAACCTTTGGCAGTTTGAAATTCATGTCTAAATTGGGATAAAACCAGTTTAAACTTTAATGTTGGATCAAAGTCTAATATTAATGTTTAAATAAGGTTAAAAATCCTCCAATACGTCTGGAAAACCTTAATTGAATCCTTGCAGATCCAAAAAGTGTGGTACCCCAGCTCTATTTGGTCTTTTTCCTTTGTCCCACCTTTCTGTGTGGATTTTGCCCTTTTATTTATTTAAAGCCATACTATGGCCTTAAACCCTTTTAAATTGAGCTCACAAAGGATTTAAATTCTGTATGGCAAATCCTTAGCCAATTCAGTAAATATAAACCACACCTCAATTTTAACTAAAATTTTGATAAGTTTGCATAAACCTTATGCAACTTTAAATTTAAGCTTATTTAAGCTTAAATTTAACAATTTTTAAAAAATGTTCAAAAAGTTACATTAGTACTGTAAGATTGTTAAATCTTCCAATAACATAAGAAATAAGTGTTTTTGGGTATAACACCTTATGGATGTACCCTAGGTTATTTTCGGTAAAGAATCCAAAAATGACATAATATTTCTAACTTTGTTTATCCAAAAAAAAGTTATACTTATTTTTTGTTATTTTTTATTTTAAATTGAATCAAAAAGTCTGTTGAAGACAAATTTAACTGTGTATAAAGTTATTTGTGGCCTTATGGGTATGTTATAAATACCTAACTGGCTCATAGGATCCCTCATCATCCTAGTCCTCTATGAAAGAACCAGTGCCTTTTGTCCTATTATGAGCTGGCGGGAAGTGATGAAACACAATTCCCGTGATGCCCCTGCGTGTGCTAATTGCGGGCAAAACTTCCCAACTCAGTTTGTGTCTTGTTGGAGTATTTTCAATGGTGTACGGAGGCATGCCTCTGTACAAAGGCAGTTATTATTGGTATTCATACTGTGGCATCTGGGAAGTAGTAGGATAGGTATTAACTATTAATAAATTCATAAATGACTTTGCAAAATTGAATTACAATCTATATGGTACAAAGCTAATCTAAAATGGGTCAATCCTGGTTATAAGCTTAGTTGACCTGGGTATGGTCAATGTGACCTCATCAGTTGAACCAAGACCCCGCTTCTCCACCCAGGCATCACCAAAATCTAATACAAAGCATTGTGCAAATTCTAATCTAAGCAGTACAGTGGGGTTAAAAGTCTCTGATGAGAAGAAACTCTTATTCAGTCAATTACATATATACTTATTAGTATTGTTGTATTCCATACCTTTTTACCAGTTTCAAGAAATTTTTTGGAAATTAAAGGTTGGAAAGTCAAGATTCCAATGACTAATTCAGGAAATCACCACTCAAAGGACATGATTAAAATCACAAAAAAAACCAGGAATAACATCAACAGTAGGGAGGAATGGAAGATTTTAGCATTCACATTTGATATATTCAATATACTTCTATAATTAAATGAATAATAGAGGAGTACAATCTTATGGAGTTACACAATAAAACTTACATATAAGGCTTACATGATCAACAATAGGCTTAATACATACATAAAAACTCAAAATTACATGGACAAAGTAACATTGTAGTATTATATCCACCCTAAAGCCATCAAGAAGATTATATTACCAAGAATTACAGTAACCAAAATACAGTTCATGTGACACAAGGATCATATGACAATATCAAATCCAATTCAATACATAAAAATCCACTAAAAGCTTAAAGATTACACAGCAATACAGGAGCCCAAATAAGACTTATGCAGTCCACATGCATAAGATCTGGACATTACACAGCCACAGGATTATTAAAATTCAACTTAATTGAAGTTCAACTAGCTGAATGCAAGGAAAATACACTAAACTGTAAAGTTCACAGAAATTACAGTAATCAAGAATTAAAACTCAAGAGGATATCCCCACATTACACAGCATAATCACCTGGAACTAAATGAATCTTACAAACAAATTATAAATGGGCTTATTCACATAACACCACCTTCATCCTTTACTCAACAGCATTAATCCCTCAAGGCTGTGAAATCTGACTAAAGCAGTGTAAAGGAGGAGTCATCTGATACTGTTATCAAAAATCCCCACCAAACAAAAACATCTCAATCTTAATTTTGACCAAACAAATGGTGAAAATATCTGAGTCATATGATACCATTCCCAATTTTACACACTAGCATTAATCTCTCAAGGCTGTGCAAGATTACTAATTCAGTGTAACAGATAGGTCATCTGACTTTTGTTACCAAAATCTACACAAGCAAAATTATCTCAAGGGCAAGAATAAAACTTTACATGGAGAGCCCATGGGTACTTCTCACAACATAAAAGGAGGCCTCTCTCTCTCATTTTCTCCTCTTCTCCCCATGAAATCCAATTAGTTATATACCAAGAAGGAGAATAACTATTCATCCCTTACTATTAGGTTAATCTAGAAATTATTATTATTAGTATTACATTACATTAAAAAGTGATTTATATATAGCTGTAGCTAACAGTAGGTCTGCCTATATTATAAATTCATCTATTAGTGAAATACTCATACTCAACAAAATATTTATATTATACTATTCTCACTAGAAGAAAATCCATATCACTATTATTATTATCACAAAATATATAGTAAACATATTATCAAAATTATTTATCAATTACACTTATTTAAAATATCAAACAATACTATTATATTATCACTATTACTAAATTTTCTCATATTGAGCTATTATCCATTAAACAAAATACCTTCAACAAAGAAAACAACTTAAAATCACCACTCAGTACTATTATATCTATTATTTTATCTACTCAATTATTTTCTTACCATCTTGAAATCACCTACAAATTTATTTATTTAAAATTATTATTATTTTATCATTAGTCTGATTGTTGAATAGGTCTGATAGAGACTGCTGAAAAGTCTTCTCTAGTTGTAAAGCCACAATCTTAAATATTGATTTGTGAGGTCTGTAGGGAGATTGTTTAGTATATTCAGAGGGGCAGCTAAAACACCATTACCACCCTTGGTTACAGCAGTATTTCAGAAATTGAAAACTGTTTACCTGTGATTTCCCCCTCAAGGACTGCCTTATCCAATCCCACATAAAAGGAGTTCCACATCTGGTGTCCCAACAGTGGCAATTTAAACTTCAACATTCAATCATCAGTAAATCATCAAGAAAAGAAGAAACCCAAATCAACATAAATCACAAAAAAAAATCATTATCATTATCAAGAATTAACCATCAACACTCTCATACAATCTGGAATCTGGAAACAAATCCCATTCCAAATCATCATCACCATCACAATCCTCAAATCAATCATACCATTTTTATTATCCAGTAAAAGAAGGAACACCAGAAAATCAAACACCTCAGGATATTGATTCACTCATTGCAACACCAAGAACAGAACAGAAGGAAAAGGAAGAATTAAGGAGATTTTTCCTCAAGTTAATTCAAGAAGCAAAAAAAACAAGCAAAGTACAAAAGAATTCAAAGGATCAGTTTACCAAGTAAAAATGAATGAAAAATCAACATCTGACTTACCACCATTACCTGAAGATACTGTAGAAGGACAGTATGCAGAAGAAAGTGAAGAGGAAGATCAAACAGTACAAATACAAAGTCTTATGAAGCAAATGCAAGATCTATTGTTAACGCAAAGTAAAAAGAAAGGAAAAAGAAGGGAACAAACAGCTTACACACCTGGAGCTAGTCCAAGTGAATCCACATTACCAAGGCATGTTAGACCTGAAGATTCACCAATATCACATACACCTGGACCAAGAGCAACCTCTACTCCAGCAACAGAGCCAAGAACTCAAAATATTCCCAGGAGAGTGTTTGTCACTACACCAAATAACCCAAGTCCATTACAGCAGAAAGTTCCAAGACAAGAAAGACCTGTAGTTAAAATTAAAGCATAAGATTACAATCTAAATCTTGATGGAGAAGAAGTAGAGAAATTTATCAAGAAAGTGGAAAGAATAGCTCATATTGAAGGGGCAACAGATGAATACCTAGCAATGCAAATGGCATTTTGGACAACAAACCAAAGGGTGAGTGATGCAATTGAAGCTATGCCAGGTTATGAAGAAGGAAATTGGACACAGCTCAAGAAAGATCTCATAACAAAATGGGGAAGGGTTGAACCTGAAAGAAGATACAGAAAGGACTCACTGATGAAGCTTTTTTCTGAAACTCAAGAAAATGGAGGAGTTGGTAGTCTATCACAATATAAACGTTTTATGGGAGAATATGAAACTATTGTTACTTACTTATTAAGATACAGGTATATTCCTCAACATAACATGCTCCATGAAGACTTATTTGATTGTCTTTCAGCTGATATTAAAGGGGCCATAAGCAAGGAAATGATTAAATATGATGTCATGGTTAGAGCTGAAGATGGAGGATACCTTATACCCCCCATGAAGATCCTCAAGAAGTACATTGAACAAGAAGTGGAAGCCAGAATATTAGTAACCAAAAGATTCCCATCATCAAGAGATACAGGAAAGCATTTTACTGAGAATAAAAATAAAGTTCATTTCAAGGAAGAGGCTTTCCCAGGGATGAATGAAGCTTTTAATAAAATGAAGGAAATTACTGATTCCCTCAAAGAACAAAAACTGGAAACTAGAAAGCAGTCACAAGGGGAAAATTAAGATTTCAAGAAATTTATGACTCAACTAGAATAATTGAAAAGTCTATCCAAGCCTCCAATGGGTGGGTTTACCAATAATCAACTCAATAATAAACAGTTCAAACCAAGAAATTATTTACCCCCATTTTCACAAAGGCATGTTCCCTATGCACCAGCACAAAACATACCAAAACCTTATGTCAAATGTTACTACTGTCTGGAGGAAGGACATTCCGTTAATAGATGTAACTACCTATTTGAAGATCAAAATAAAAAATGGGTCAGCAGAAAAGGAGGTGGATTCTTGTTTCCCAATTGGCAAAGAGTACCAACTGATGGGAAAACATCTCCAAAGAAATTAGTTGAAGAATTTGCAAAAGCACAAGAAGAACTTACCAAGAAAAAGAAATAAAATGAAGCTAAAGAATAAATACACCAACCAAAAGAAGTAAACATAATACAAGAAAAGAAAAATGACATTTCAACAGCTATAGCCAAAACTGAAGATTGGGGAAGCTGGCAGCCACCAACTATATCATCAGCAAATGATCCCTTTCTCAATAATTATGGATTAATAAACACCAAACAAAGATCCTCTAGACATGAGCAGCCAAGTCAAGAACCAACAAAATCATCACCAAAAACAATGGAAACACCACTAAAAAAGAAGCCAAACATACCTGGAGCCTATATTGAAGATGAACATGGTACAGTGGAAAAAACAATTATTCCCACTAAATTCAAGAAACTTCAAGAGTCCAAAGAGGAAGAAGGAATTATCCCAGAAGTTAAAGAAAATCAGGATTCTGGAAAGAAGCAAGAATTAACTCAAAATACTGTTAAAAACAAGAATATAAAGCAAGAAAACAGAGAACTTCAAGAGGTTATGAGTCAAATTATCAAAAAGGTTTTGGATCAGAAAACAAATCTCACCTTAGAACAAGTTCTTATCATGTCACCCAAAGTTATCAACAAGCTTAAAAATTTGACAGCAGAAGAAAGAAACTCAATCAACTCACTTGACACAAAAGAAATTCAAACCAAACTCATAAACCACCATTTAGGAGATTATGAACAGCCCAAACTACATTATGCCTGTCCATTAAGATTTATGCAAGTGTACCTGGGTGAAGAAGGACATGAAATAATGGCATTAGCAGATACAGGATCAGAATTGAACATAATACCAGAACATTCAGAAATAAAAGAAGGACTTACCACAAGATGTCTCAACATGAATTTAAGAGGAATTGGTGGTCACTGTACTTCAATAATGGGATTAGCAGAATTTACCCCAATCACTCTAGTCACCAGGGAAGAAAGAAATATACATCTTTTTGTAGCAAGAGGAGCAGTTCACACAGTATTGGGAAGGCCCTTCCTTGCAGACAATAACATCAGATTAGACTTTTCTCAACAAAAAGGGGAAATATTCAGTTATATAGAGCCAGATGGAAGAAGGCTTTGCTTACCAATTTTCTCACCACAGAAAGTAGGATGGAGAGAAAACCCACCAGCAGGAATGGAAACATGTGCAGTTTCTAAACTGAAAGATTGGAAAGAATTACCAGTAGAGAAAGAACCAAGCTCCAACAATCAGGCAATTTGAGAAAAACATCCTAACCAAGTATTTAAGAAAG
The DNA here is from genome assembly GCA_023105745.1 of Austropuccinia psidii. Classification (NCBI taxonomy): domain Eukaryota; kingdom Fungi; phylum Basidiomycota; class Pucciniomycetes; order Pucciniales; family Sphaerophragmiaceae; genus Austropuccinia; species Austropuccinia psidii. The sequence goes on along the minus strand of JALGQZ010000001.1, from coordinate 72,610,921 downwards.
AAGAAATGATTAAATCTGAAGGAAAAAGGGATATAAAAATGGAATTAGCCCAATTAATACAGAAAATATCAAGCCAAATCCGAAAGAAATAAATCTTACAGGAATTACAACCTCAAAAAGAGAAAATGGAAATACTGGTAACCAAATAACTCAAGCTATCAACTATTATAATTTCAATAATCCTGAAGAAATAAAAAGAAAACCACTCACCAAGCTCCTCTTACCTATCAAAGCATTAAAGTCCCTTTCAAAAGGGATATTCAAAAATAAATGGAAATCAAGTGTAAAACCAGTTATGTTAATAATTAATGTCACAGTGGGAGAAAGGAATTTGCACTCTAATTCTAATAAATCAGCATTAAATTCATTAAAAGAAATTTCTCTCAAACACAAAATTACCATGAATGAAGACATAAAACCTCAATAAAATCATATAATTCAGGAAGGAAGTATTAAATCAACCTCAAAACCTAAAAAATATGAAGAATTAAACAAAACGTTGGAATATATCATGAAAAATCAATCAAAAAATTGAAATGATTATGGTCAAGCAACCTTAAAGAAAGCATCCAGAAAACCCAACATCAAAAATAATGGGGATAAAGATAAATCACTCTTACCACAAGAAGTAACCAGTCCACCAATTTTATTTTCAAAGTTACTCAAACCAGAAGCATCAATCAAAAAGGACAATGATGAAATTCAGAAACTTCAACTTTTCCCCTCAAATATGGTAAACATTGACCCAAGGCTTATTATGGAAAACAAAGATATTATCAAACAAAACCTAAATAAGTCAAAAATTGAAATAAGAAAATCAGAACAAGAATTGGCAAAAGAACTCACTCAATAGCCAAAAGAAGAATCAGATACTTATCTTCCCAAAGAAAATAACCTATTTCATATCCATACATCCATTAAGGATCCAACATTCCCAGAATATTCTCAACACTTTAAAGCTTTCAACCCAAACAGAAAAGTGAAAGAAAAAATTCAATATGGAAATAAAGCTATCAAACAAGAGATGACTGTAGAAAAACAAAGTGAAATTACAAAAAATGAAGATTTAATTAACTCAAGACCTAAAGATCCTACCAACATCAGTATCCAAGTAAAAGAACATAAACATGAAACAACTCACATTTATGGACACTCACCACATCATAAAGAATATCTTGAAAGAGAAAATAAGAATGGAAAGAGGAACTTGGTCAAAGGGATTATTCAAATATCTTTTAAGAGGAGAAGAAGGGCAAAACCATATGATAGGATTGCCCCAAATCAAAAATTATCCTCCAATTCACCATTGCATTTGGCACATGGATATTAGGTTTCAATTCAAAATGAAAAAATTCTGCAACATAAAAAAGAAGAAAGTAATTATTTCAGCACACAAATAGATCAAAATACAGAGGAAATAGGCATTCATAAAGAAATCACTTACTCAATAAACACAAAGGAATCTATGGAAAACAAATCAGAGCCAAATAAAATATATAGGTCAAACTCTATAAATCATTCAATCAATTCCAAAGAAGAAGACTCACCTACCCCACACTACCACTCTGATAAATATAATCCAAATTTGAATTTGGAAGCAAATTACTTTTCTTTGGACAAAGCCAAGGAAAGCCTAATAAACAAAAATGAAGAAATCAGTAACAGACAGAAGAAACAGGGTCAAGAAGCTTTATTAAAACAAATAAATATTGAAGAACTTGAAGCAGATGGAATTTTACTTACAGAAGACCAATTTCCTTGGGAAGGCTATACCAATTGGCAGCCTTTGAGGAATGAAAATTGCAACTTGGAACTTTACAAAATTACTGAAAAAGATCATCATTGCTCAACCCAACATGTAAAATGGCTAGAAGAAATAAAGAAAGCACCAAATGAAAAGACTGAAATTCAAAAGGAAAAGCTCACCAAGGAAGAAAGGGAATATTTTTGGATTACTCAGAATAAAAAGCTATGGCCAAGCTTGCAAGCCCATTTGGCAAGGCAATATCAAAATTCAATACAAAATGAGGACTGGAAAGAGAACAAAAATGAAAATGGAAGCACCAATCATGAGTATTTAAGGGATGAAAAAGAATTGCAGGGCCAATATCTCAAAAAGGAAAGAAGAAATGAACTTACAGCTAAAAATGCCAAATTCAAGAATGGTCTTGATAGCAAATTTTTACATCCTCAATGAATTTTTTTTTATATAATAATAAAGTTTCCCCCTTATCTCATAAATTTTAGTTCTCAGATATTAATAAAAAAAAAAAAAAAAAAAAAAAATTAAAAGATATATATATATATATATATATGTATAATAATACTTATTTTTTAATTTTTTTTGGTTTTACTTAGATATTGTGGGAACTCCTCTTGTGTGGGATTAAAATGAGGCAGTACCTGGAGGGGGAAATCACAGGTAACTAGTTTTGAATTGCTAATAACTCCTGTAACCAAGGGTGGCAAGGGTGTATTGCCTGCCCCTCCTAAAATACTGAACAAAATCTTCCTTGGAGCTCACAAACCAAAATAAAATTGGTAAGTGGCTTTACAACTGCAGAAGACAAGATTCAGCAGTCTCAGATCAGACCTATTCAATAAATAATATGAAAAATAAATTTCAGTAATTTGGTTAATTTTTAGATTTAATTAAATACTTGTCTGTTTTAATTTTAATCTTTTGGTTAAATTGAGGTGAGTGGTTTCTTCTTGGTGATAAAGGTTTGGTAAGATGAGTTATTTAAGGTGTTCAGAAAAATTTGGTGAGTGTTGATAAAGGTAATTTTGTTAAGGTATAGTTATAATAGAGTAAATAATTTTTTTAAAGGTTTGTTATTCTTTTTTAAGAGTGTTAATAATGAGATAAAATAGTATTTGTTAAATTTAAGAGGTAAGATTCTTTGATATTGGATTTTTAAAGGGGTAAGTTGATTTTAAATCTTGATAAATTGTTTAATTTGACTGGATAAAATATTTTAATAGAATAGTAACCCTAATCTTGGGTACTGGGTAATTTTTATTTTTATTTTAATAATAATAAGATTCCACTGAGCTTAGCTACTGGGTAATCTTCAATACTATACTTCCACTGAGCTTAGCTACTGGGCAAGTAATTTTACTATAATATACTGGACTAACTCCTAGGTGAGGGATGACTTATTCCTGTGCTTGTAATGTGCAGAGGATATATTGTGCATCGGATATAATTTTCATGGCGGGGGATTTTGAAATTTGGGGGAGAGAGCCCCTCTATTTATACCTTTTGGGAGCCCAGGGGGCCCTCCATGGGAGCTGTCTCTTTCCACTTTAATTCCTCTTGATTTCATCATGTGACTCTGTTTTTGGTGAGGACCTTTCTTGCATTGGTCAGGTGATTTAAGGTTTGGTGATAATTTTCTCTCTGCACAGCCTCCATTTATCACATGATTGCCTTTTGGTGAACTAATTATGATGTGATATTCTTGAATTTTCCTTGCATACATGAGGTGATTCAATTTTGGCTGGGGATTTTTTGTTGTGCACAGCCTCTTTCCTGTCACATGATATTCTGTTGGTGGATGCAGTATCACATGATGATCTTGTAATTCCTTTGCATATGTCCTATTTTAGGTTGGGTAGAAATGGCTGTGTAATTTATGCAGGTGTCATGTTTGTTTTTCTTCTTTTTGAACTTTAAAATGAAGTCAGGTGATAACTTCTTGCATTGGTGAACTTACTGTTTTTTATGAGATGATGTGATTTTTGATTTTGACACATGCTGTGCATAGTCATGTGGTTGAGATTTAATTGGAATTGTGTACTGCATGCAGCCTGTTGTAACTATCTTTGGTTTGCATGAGGTGATGAGTGGTGTAAATAATTATGTTTTAAGGTTTTAAGTGGGGTTACTGTGGATATAAGATAAGGTACTCCTGGGGCTGTGTTGTAAATGAATTGCAGGAACTCCATGGAGTTGAGCTTTGCATCATGTGACTTTGAATGCAAGTTGGCTGTATAACTAATGCATGTGTCATTTTCTTGCTGCATGAGTCCTGTGGCTGTAAGGGGGTGTAAAGCTGGGTGGGGTGTGTAATTTAAAGGGTGGTACCTCATTTGTTGTAACTAGTTTGCTATATGTAAATTGATTTTTACATATGCATAGTGAAATTGAATAAGTTATTTAAACACATACACTTCCCTTTGGTGCCTGTGCCATGGTTTTATGAGTTAAATCCAGCTTCTTGCTGTAAAATTGACCTTTTGATGTAAAATTTGAGTGTAAGTCTGCCTGTAGGCTGGATTTCCTGCTGTTATAGGGTACTATGAGCTTGAGCCTGGTGAAAAAAAATGGTATGGAATACCACATCCCCCTCTCCATTTAATGCTGTCCCCAGCATTCCAGGTGAGAGCTCTTTATTCCTCATCTGATTCTGTGGTCTCCTCGAATACCTCTTCCTCATTTATTGATTCATCTTCTTCACTTTGTTCTTCTTCTGGGTCTTCCTTTGTATTTATCAACTTTCCTCTTGGGTAGAACCTCTTGAATTGAGATGCTGCAAATCTTCTTGCTAATTCTGTTCCATAAAGTTCCTCAAGTTCATATGGTCCATTGTTTATTTGTTTGACTACTCTGTAGGGTCCATTCCATTTGTTTTTGAAAAGTAGTCCCCAATTAGTTTCTATTGCTTTGTTGTAAACCAGGACCAAATCTCCTGGCTTAAGTGGTGATCTTAGTTGGTGTGCCATTCTTCTATCCCAATATTTCATTGAGTCTTCCCTTTATTTTTTGAGTTTTTCTGCTGCTTTTCTTCTCATCTCTTCTTTTCCTTCCAACTGTTTGGCTCTGGCTTCCAGTAATTCCTCCATTGTGGATATTTTGTTCCATTCTACTGCTAAAAATGTTTTTCCTGCTCCTTTGTCATAATCCAATTTCTTGAGGGTTATTTCTTCTCCAACTATTCTTCTGAGCTTATGGAAAGTTTCTTCACATTTTTGATCCCAATCCCAGTCAACATCTTCTCTGGTGAGCCTTCTGAGTGGTGATGCAACTTGTGAGAAGTTTTCAATAAACATTCTTACATAGGCACAAAGACCAAGAAATCCTCTTATTTCCTTTTTGTTGAGAGGTGTTGGCCAATTTTGAATCTTGTTGATCTTTTGTTTTGAGATTGTTCTTCCTTTGAATGATACAACATGCCCTACTATGTCCAAAGCTGGAACACAGCATGCAAACTTGGATCCTGAGATAGTAAGTGCTGCTTCTTCAATCCTGAATAAAATTCTTTCTAAGGTTATGGCATATTCCCATATAAATCTTCTGATTGAGGGGTTTTCTGGTAGTGTTTCCTGGTTATAAAGTGATCTTGGTCCTTTTATTCCTCCATCATCAATAAAAATTCCTACACTTTCTGGTATTTCTTCTTGGAGTATCCAGGTCATTTGGGCTTGGTATACTGCTACTGAGTTTGTGGCTCCTTGGGTTAGTCTTGTGAGTTGCATCCTTCCAAGGGGTGTTTCAAAAGTTGTGAGGGGTCTTGTAGTGACATCTAATTCTCTTTCATCATATCCTCCCATGATGTCTCCTAGTCCATAGCATGCTCTTCCTGCAAATGCATCTACAAATTCTTCAATGTGAGGTGGTAAGCCAGCATCCTTGATGGTGACTTTGTTGAGTTCTTGAAGGTCATGGACAATTCTGAGTTTCCCATTTTATTTGGCCACACAAAATATTGGGCTTGTATAGCTTGAGGTGGATTGCTCATAGAGTCCAGTCTTGATTCTTTCTCTGATTAATTCAGTAAACTGAGGTAAAATTGATTTGGGAATGGGAATTGGTTTCTTCTGCCAAGGTTCATGAGGTATTACTGGTATCTTGTAAGGTTTTCAATATGAGTGTTTGAGTAATCCTCTTTCTTCTTCACAGAAAGCTATTGCTTTTTCCCTTAAGGTAATAACATTTTTGAGTAAATTGATTTCTTCATTTGATAACCATCCTGGTGGGCCAAAATTGACTGCTTGGAGTCTTTCATGGGTGACCTTGAAGGTTTCTTGAAATATGGGTGGGTTTGGTGATAAGGGTGTTTCATAAGGATCTCTTGACAAAGGTGGTCTTTCCAAAGGTGGGTTAAGGTCTTGAGGCATTGGCTCATTGACTGGTCTCACCTTCTTCAGGACTGATTTATATTTGGCTGCTAAGATTTGGTGATCCATCTTCAATTAGTGATTTTTAATTATTTCCAAGAATTCCCTAGTGTCCTGAAATATTGAGGTCTTCACAATTCTTCTTTTCTTCTTTCTTCCATAAAAAATGTAGCTTAAGGTCATACAGGACCTACAACTAGGTGTGTAACCCCTGTATATTAGGTATACAAGTCCTGCAGTTTAAGTCATGCAAGGACCTCCTGGCCTAATCCAAGGGCTTATCTTAATTCTTGAGCTCCTTTGGGCTTGATTTTGGATTCCACTTGACTCTTGTTTTATTCTTCAATCTTCATGATTCCCACTTGATGAAAGATTCTTCTGGTTGTTTTATTTCTTGATAAGGAATTTTCTTGTCTTAATTGATGGCTTGAGGCTACACTTTGTTCATTTTGGCCAATTTGATAATGATAAACACCTGCGAAACCCCTTGTTCCTGTTACACAAAGGGAGCAGTTTATTGTCATGCTGGGGACAAAGATGGTCCTTCAGCACTTCTCCTGACTAGGACAATCCCCTCCAGCTTCTTGGCTGTTATTATTTTTTATAAGTTTCCCTGCCCAAGTCTACAGGGGAAGCAGTTTAGTGTCATGCTCAGGACCTCCTGAGTCTTCAAGCTTTCTTAAAATCCCAAGGGCAATTTGAGTTCAGTGTTGTACATTATCTTGTTATTCCATCATGTTGTATGGGTCCTGATTCCATAATTAGTCCATGGAGTCATCCTTCAGTCCATAAATCCTGACCAATGATTCTTGAACTCTATATGAGTTTCAATCAAGAATCAAAGAAGTGTCCAAGGTCTTGTGCTGTCCAAAGGTCAATCCATAAGGAACTCCTGCTTTTCTTCATAAATAATATTCTTCATTTTCAGTATTCTGAATAATTGTATGTGATATATTGATATTTATTCAAAATAATTGACTTGCTTTGGTTCTTCTGTATTCCTAAAGTATTCTTTTTTTAATAATAATATTTGTTTGGATGAGGGCCCCCCTCTCCATTTAAAAATCTTGAGTTGGTTTTCAAATTTTGAAGAGGATATATCCTCATTCCCCCAAAACTTCCACTATAAGGGATAGTGTAAGAAATAAGTTTACCCACCCCTTATTTTTTATAGTTTTTTTTTTTTTTTTTTTTTTTTTGATGAGGATAAATAATGATACAGTAAATATACATAATTTTATTTTAATGATTATTCAATAAATTTTTTATTTTTTTTATGTTTTTATTCTTTTGCTGTAAGTATAAAATACCCATTAACCGAGGTATCTGAGTAGAAATCATAATTCAAAAGAAATGATCCTGAATCACAATCAAAATCATGGAACTGTTTAGTTGAAGGTGGTAATTTGTGCCAATCAGTAAAAATTGGTGCTCTTGAGAGTATTTATGATTAATATTACATAGTTGAATGATCATAATTTGGGTCCTTTATTCATATAATGACCCTTATGATGCCACAACTCTTCCTTTTGGAATCATCATTGTGACTCAGACTTTATTTCAAGTCCATCCCCTTTATGGTTCAGATTTTCTGTTACCCATAAATTCATTTGAGTTGTTAAAAATATAAACAGTGAAAAAAATCAAATTTTATACAAGAAAAAAAACTCTTGTTTTCTCTTTGGCGGGCTTTTTAAATTCCATTTGGAATAAATAGCACATTGAGGTGTTATTAATATGTAAATTCCCCAAATTATGTCATCAATTTATGAGTTTTTAATATAAATAACTCCTTCAGAGTTCAATTAATGCCTTCATGGCACAAATACTTCTTCTTTTCAAACAAGTTCCAATCACTCTCTTGTAATTGAAGAAATATTTAAAATATATTGATCATCATTTTTTTTTAAAAAAAAATAATACTTGATGTAGAGTTTTTTATTTATTTATTTATTTTTAACTATTGTTATTATTGAGTTGAAAAATTAAGCCAACTTAATGGTTTTTGTTGTAATAGTAGGAGAAGTATAATAGAATATTCTTGAGCTCATGAATGGGATATGCCCCTAATTCTTAGTGAAAATAAATAAATGAGTTTGAAATAAATCAAAAATAAAAAAATATGTTCAGAAGATTCAAGTCAGTAAATATTTCTAATTCTTGTTTATAATGACATAAAATTAGAAATTAAAAAAGAATAAGAAATGAAACCTTAGGTAGTTTATAGTCTTGCCTAGGACTATATCTTGTGTTTGCCTTGGTCCTTGTTGATAATTTTAGTGATTTATTTTTGATATTTGTAGGGGCAGTTTATGGGCTTGCCAAGGACATTTGGTTTGTTGTTTTGCATTTTGAGTCCTTGTTTAGAATTATTTTTTTTTCTTGATATTTAAATGTATTTCTTGATGTTTGAAGGGGCAGTTTATGGTCTTGCCAAGGACCATATGTTGTCTTTGCTTTGGTCCTTGTTGATAATTTTAGTGATTTATTTTTGATATTTGAAGGGGCAGTTTATGGTCTTGCCAAGGACCATATTTTGTCTTTGCTTTGGTCCTTGTTGATAATTTTAGTGATTTATTTTTGATATTTGAAGGGGCAGTTTATGGTCTTGCCAAGGACCATTGGTTTATTTTTGATTATTGTTAATAATTTGAGTGGGCAGTTTATGGTCTTGCCACGGACCATTGGTTTCTTTTTGATTATTTTCTTGATTTCATGTTGATACTTTTGCTTTTGATTTATCTTCAAAGCCAAGTTGTAAATTGAATTAAACAGTTTATAGTCTTATTTAGGACTATTTTCACTTTAAAAGCATATTTAAGCCTATAAAATAAGAGAAATATTTTATTAATGTTGAATACCTGTAGAAGCCAAATAAAATATGTTAGTATAGCTATTATTCAAAATAAGAAAGCATAAAAGATAAAATAGCAGTTTAAAGCCTTGCTTAGGGCTTTGCATTGTCCTTTATAGCCCTGTAGCAATCAAAATGTCCAATAAAGCCAGTTATGAAAAAAAAAAATAAAAACATGAGTAAAATAAAAGAATCCATCAGTTTAAAGCCTTGATGAGGGCTCATATCCTTTATAAGTCCTACTTAAAAAAAATAAAAATAAAATTAGCATAAAAAATGCAAGATAGAAAACTTAAAACCAGAAGTTTAAAGCCATGCTGAGGGCTCTTATTTTGTCCTTCATAGCCCTGTAGCACATAAAAGTAAATAAGTCAGCTTCATTTAATATTAATGAGAAAATGAACAAATTCCAGCAGTTTAATGTCTTGCTGAGGACATCTTTTTTTTATCATCACTATAAAATAATTTAAAATAGCTGTCAGTAAATTCATAGTAAAAGGAAAAAAAACAAGATGAGTTATTATATTAAAAAAATGTAGCAAAAGAGAAATAAGCAGTTTTAAGTCATGCTGAGGACTCCCTTTATTTTTAGCCCTGTAGCATAAAAAATCCAATATAAAGTAAGCAAACAAATAAAATAAGCCGTTTATAGCCATACTGAGGGCTTTTTTGTTTAATTAAATTATTGTAAAGCCCTGTAAAAAAAATAGAAAATCATTTTAAGTAAAATAAATAGCCAGAAGATGAAAAATGAAAGCAGAAACCAGAAGTTTAATGTCTTGCTGAGGACATCTTTTTTTTTATAGCCCTTGAGCAATTAAGAGTAGAAAATGTCAGCTCAATATAAATATAAAAAATAAAAGGAAACTATCAGTTTAAAGCCTTGATGAGGGCTTCTTTATTTAATTTATGAAATACATTAATCAAAAGAAAAAAACATCAGTAATATTCAGCTTTAATAATAATAAAAATAGAAAATAAACAGTTTTAAGTCTTGTTCAGGACTTATTTGCTATAAATTTATGTTGGGAAGCCATTGAGGTTGGCTTCATTGTGCTGCTGTAATCAGCTTCCAGTTAGTGATTTTTCTTTAGTCTCTTGAGCCTTAGATAGTGGTTGGAGTATTTGGGTGGTTAAAGCACTTAAATACCCCCTATGGCACTTAAAATGTGGTCGGGTACTCTTGGTTTGGGCTTTGAGGTGGCCAGAACACTCTTTACTACCTGCGATCAGTTCAAGTGGGTGATGTTTAATTATAAGGGACTTTGGCTTCCCCTGTAAGGCTTCACCCCCCATCGGGTGGTTGTTTTTGGGCTGTTACGGGTGTTATTACACCTTCAACGTGCTGAGAAATACAGTTGTGGTTTGTTTTTGTTTTGACTAAGTTTTTGAAGTCATTCATGTTAGTTGTTCTTTTAAACAGTAGGTGCTATAAGCCCTGTAAATCTGCTCGGAAGCCTCTCGGGTGGGTTGCAGAGTCATTTGGATGGGTTTTGATACCCTGTATCCTGTCTAGAACAGTGTTGGGTAGCTGTAGTCTATTGAGGAAGTGCTATTGCACCTTTTGCAAACCACACAACCACTTGGGGTGGGCTGATGTTTGATCAAGGAGCATGTAAACATCCTTACTTGGTTGAGAATTGAGTCGGTTTGGGTATGGGGTTCTCTCATACCCTTTCTGGGTGGTGAAATTGGTGTTGCAATCAGTCATTCTAGCCTATTTCAACCTCCTGAGGCTGATGATTGCTTCGAAGACTGTTGTAATGCGTCTTCATGGGGTCTTGGCTTATTCCTGAACTCCAAGTGGTCTTTAGATGTGATCATAATCACATCGACCATCAGTGTTTGGTGCTTGGACTCTCCTCCAATCTAAATCCACCTCCCAAATCAGACCTGTCATACCATTTACAACGTGACAAGTGCAATGCCAATATTGACTAGTGTTTCCTGGTGTAGGATCCCTCTCCAAGAAAACTCCTCCATTTAAATCGAACCTGTTATTGACAGTTCTGGCGAGTTCATGAGTGAGAAAAAAAGCCCTGTATTCTGAGCTTCTGCTTTCTTTGTTTCACCAAACAAAGGCACTGCAGCCTGCAGGTCTTCTGTCTATTTACCTATAGGTGCAGCGATGCACTGCTTCCATTTTGTTTTTTTTGGCTGAACCGATGTCTCTGAGTTTCATTTTTGGTTGATGCAAGATTACACCAAAATTTGATTGAAATTGCTGTATGTTACTTTTATTTTCTGGTGGCTTTAATGTGGTGTTCATTCTTTGAAGTTCCAAAGAACGTTATTTTGATGGTGATTGTTTACACTTATGTGTGATAGCATTTAATCCCCAATGGTGGTTTAGCTGTATAGAAATACAGGTCAGGCTGTGCTCCCTAGGCTTCGTTCTGCTATGAAGTGGGTCCATTTCAAGGCCACGCTACTTAGAAGAATATTTGCTGTTCCTACTATACAGTCCGCTATTGATCACATTGTATTTGTGTGTGAGTAGTTAGTTTTGTTAATGTTTGGATGAAAGTAATTGGTATCTCCTCCGAAACCTTTATTGGAGGGGGGTTAGAATGTTTTAAGCATGTCTCTCTTCTTTTTCCGCAGTGAGTGGGTGTTAGTGTGGGCTTGTTACTTAGCAAGTTGTGTTTTGAGTTCAAGCAAAATTAAGCTTGTTGAGCCTTCTGATCCATTGATCCTGTATTATAAATAGCCCATCTGGTTCAGATTCAATAATCAACTGGCACTACCTTCTCCAAACACTTTCATCGGAGGTGGTGATAGGGCTGGTTGAGATGGCTAGCTTTTTGTGTGTCAAAAAATTGTATTGAAGGATCTATCCGAGCTCATTGCTGAATGCAATTTATTACTTGGCAATGAGGATTTTGAATGCATATAGGTGCATAATCCCTCCTACACTACTGGTAGTTCTGTTATGTAAATCCAGTGATTTTTTCGGCGCGGTTAAGGAGTATCTGTGGCTAGCTCTTGTACTAGTAATAGCAGCTATGTTTTCTGAAAGTGGTAGTAGGATTGATCATGACTTCCAACTCCACTTAGAAGTTTTAATCTTGCATGGATGCGTGACCTGGGTGCTACTTCTGGGCTGTGCACTGATATCTCCAGAGTGGAGTTAGAGTGTTGATAGGTTGTACCTGTTGAGTCAGAAACCACAAGTCAGCCTCAATAGAATTTTACTATAAATACCCCTTCCTCTTGGTTTTCTTCTCTTTCCCCCACTTTTTTCTAAAAATAAATAAATAAATAAAAATAAATAATAAAACCAAGTTAAGTTCAAGTTAAAATATGAGTTAAGCTGGGTTCTACAATATAAATTAAAGTTAAATAAATTGAAATTAATTTAATTTAACTTCAATAAAATGGATAGTCTATCACTTCCTTTTTTTTTTTTTGGAGAAAATAAGAAATAAAATAAAATTGATAAGAGAATAAGAATAGATTTAGAATGAATAAAATAGATCCCTCATATAATGTGAGTTTTTTTTTATTTTTTTATTTTTTTTTTAAAATTAATCAGCTACTGATATGAACTGAATTAAAACTGATTGTGTTTTTCTTTTCTTTTTTTTAGTATTTTAAATTGAATTCTAATCTTTTTTTTTCTTTTTTGATTTTTAGCAAAAAAAAATAAAATAAATAAATATAAATATGAGAAAAAAAAACATGTGATATTAGGTAAGCAATGTTCTATTTATTCTTTCAAAGCTCATATTAATTGAAGCTGATTTTTAATTTTTTAATATTTTATTTTGTGTTGCTTCTTTTTTTTTTTTTTTTTGATAAGTAAAAGGATTGAATTGTAAAGAGGAAAGAGAAGAAATGGTAAATGAAAAATTGAAGAAATAAACAATAATATAAATGAAAATAGTATGAATTATTAAGCAAAGAGGTGAGGACTTAGCAGGTGGTATTTCTTCTAATTAATTCCTTTGACTAAGTAGCTTCTTCACTAATTCATTTTTCATAAATCTTCCTCCCCTCCATTGTTCTCTTTTAAGAGCTTTGAAAAGGTATTCTTGACAGAAGTATTCCCATTCTTCTGTGTTGATTTTAGTTACACCACCTTTGAGGATGAATATTTCTGGTATCAGTGTTTCCTCCCAGTGGCAATCCCATGTGGTATTCTTTATAGTATATCCTCCTGAAATCTTGCTTATTTTTCCATTTGTAATCTTAAGATCCTGGAGGTTGAACCATTCTTGGCTTTCCCAGGTCCTCCAAAACAGTGACTTCCTGAAGTGTTCATTCATGTGGAATATTTCATTCCAGTATGGGTTTCCAAGGTTGCCATCAATTCCATCGCATGTCAGTAATTCCAAGAATTCATATTTTGTAAGGTTGAATCCAGGTAATTCTTTCCATGGATGAGGAATGACAATTTCTGATGGTGGTTTTTCTTTTTGAAAGATATCCTCAAACTCAATATATGGAAGGATTATTGTGGAGATATCTGGACAGGGTTCTGGCTTGGTTTGTAAGAACCATTCAGGATATTCACTTTCTTCTTGGGCATTATTGTAATTGGTCCAGACTTCTTTTTCTTCTTTCCAGCTGATATCTGTGTTCAATGACCAGGGATTTTGTTCAAGTAATGGCCATGACTCCATTTTGTAGGTTTTGGTGGGTTTGAAGTGTTAAGGTAAGACGAATTGAGAATACTATCAAATTTATTTATCAAAAATAGTTTGAGGGTAGGTTGAATGAATTTTGGATGGTAATTTTGGGTAAGAATTTGGATTTTCCTCTTTGATAAGGCAGGAGGTCACTGCCTTGTGATTTCTGATTTGGGTGAGTGAAATTGGTTATTTTTGTTGATAAGAATTGATTTTCCTCTTTGATAAGGCAGGAGGTCACTGCCTAGTGATTTTATGGTTAGTTATTGTGTTTTTTATTGGTGAGTGGAATTATTGATTTGATTTGATGAGAATTGATATTCCTCTTTGATAAGGCAGGAGGTCACTGCCTGGTGATTAATTGAGTTTAAATCTGACTTTTTTGTTTGATTTTTGAATTTTAGAGCTGTTATGTGTCTTCAAGATGGGCCTTGATGGTTTGAAATTGAATTGGTCCATTAATTCTTGAGTAATTTGATCATTGGTTTTGTCAGAAACCTCCAAAAATTTCAGCAATTCCTTGATTTCTTCAATTTCTTGCTTTCTTGTTATTGATGAAGTATCCTTAAAGTGCCAAAGGTTCTCTTTATTGAAATATTCATCTTCTGGTGCCCAATGAAGTTCTTCATTGATAATTTGGTCTTCTTTTATTAATTCTTCCCCATAGGATTTAAAAATTGGTGAATTGGCCATGGTGGAGGTGATTGATATATTTTTGTAAGTTTTTTTTTTGTATTTTACTTTTTTATTTTTTAAGAAATAATTTGTTGATGAATGTCTTCTTTGTTAAGACAGGAAGTCACTGCCCGATAGAGAAAAAATGAAATAAAAAACTAATGATACATCTTATGGGTGATACTGATACATTTTAGAGAAAATAAATCTTGATTTCGTTGGTTTATTTAAAGTTGAGCTCCCCCAAGGGGGAAAGGTAAGTGTCTGTTGAGTAATCTGGCCAAAATAAGGTCTTTGAGGGCTTCCACAAAGTTATTTCTTTCCTCAATCTCTGGTTCTGATGGAAATTCTGACCACCATAAGTCTTCCTCAATGAATATATATCCATCTCCAACCCATTTCAGTTTTCCAGTTTGATATGTTGATCCATTCAATCCAAGGTACCACTGGGCCCAAATTTGATTGAAGTAAAGTCCTCTTCTTGGTAGTGTGGCCATTTAAAATATTTCATCCCAAAATTTGTTTTCAAGGTTACCTTTAATTCCCTCTTCAGTTAATAATTCTAGGAATTGAACATTGTTCAAGTTTGCTCCTGGAAGGTGACATAAGTATTTATCTTCACAGGAACTTTCTTGAGCTTCATCTCCATAAATATCTTCAAAAGTGCTATATGGCAGGTAAATGTAATTGTATTCATTTTCTAAGATGGATTCTGTTTCATCCTCTTCATTGGGAGGTTTCTGGATAAATTCAGGGTTTTCCAGTTGCCATTCATAAGGTTCTTCTTGGTTGTTTAATGGTCTATCCAAGAAGTTGATATGGTATGTGTCTTTTAAATTTTTATCTCTTTCTTCCATAATTGTGAGGTCTTTTTCAATGTCATTTATAATTTCTTCATCTGAGAGCTCATGATGCTCACTAAATCTGACTTTCTTCCTTTTGGGTTTAGGTTTGAAAGGGTTTCCATGTATTTTCTCATTTCCATCTACTAAAATCTGGAAAGTTTCTTCCTTACTGTTAATTGGCTTGTAAATTATATTGGGTAATTCATCTTCAGAGGTTGAGTCTTCAAGTTGTCTTTTGAGGTTGTTTGGCCATTGGGTATTTTGTAAATCTTGACCAAATTCATCACTTTTTTGAGATATGGATAAATGTTGGGTCTTCTGGGTCAAATTGATTATGGTATTGTCTCTTTTTGCATTTTGAAACTTCTTTCCTGGGTCATTTCTGACCAATGTTGCCATATTGAATAAATCCATTCCTCTAGGTGGACCAGTTTGCCATCCAAGTGCTTGGGGTTTGCATATTGGCATGCATAATCTTCTTCCATCAGGTTCTTGATAGCTTAGTATTTCACCTTGTTTATGGGAGAATTCTAGTCTGATATTGTTGTCTGCCAAGAAAGGTCTTCCAAGTACTGTATGGACAGATCCTTTTGCAATAAAAAAGTGTATTTGAGTTTCTTCACCTGAAGCCATGATGATTGGAGTAAATTCTGAAAGTGCGACCAATGAAGTAGTATGACCTCCAATTCCCCTCAGGTTCATGTTAAGATTTCTTGTTGTGAGTGAGGCTTTGATTGCTATTTCTTCTGGTATGATGTTGAGTTCTGCCCCAGTGTCTACTAATTCTCTGATAGGATATTCCTCCTTTCCAATAAAGATTTCCAAAAATCCCAAAGGACAGGAATAATGAATCTTGGGCTTTGGTATTTCTTTGAATCCAAATGTTAATAGTCTTTCTTGAAGATCCATTGAGTTGAGTGATTTAATTTTTTCCTTGTCTCTTTCTGATAATTCCTGTAATTTATGGACAAAATTAGGTGACATCCTCAAAATTTCTTCAATGGTGAGGTTGATCTTTTGTTGCATAATTTTCTTGATGATTTTGTCAATTTCCAATTTGGTTTAAACTGGTTTTTTTTGAGGTTTTCTGAACTTCTTTTCTTCTTTGGGAATTTCTTCATCTTCATCCTTATTGGCAGTATTTTCAATTTCCTCCTCAGGTTGGTCTGGTTTGGTAATATTGGAATTTTGGAATTTGGTAGGAATTATTACTCTTTCTTCCTCTTTTTCTTCTTCAATGTAAGTTCCTGGAATAGCTGCTTTCTTCTTTATCTCTTGACTTTGGGATTGTCTTTCCATTCTTTTCTTGGTCTGCCTTAGTCCAATGTGTGATTCAAAAGGGTCATTGGCTGAGGAAATGGTAGGTGGTTTCCAATTTGACCAATCTTCAACATGTGCAATTGAGGTTGTTTTATCATCTGATTTCTTTTCATTGGGCTTAACCTCTTCTTCTGGTTTTGGTTTCACAGTATGTTTCTCCATAAATTTCTTGTTGAGTTCTGATAGGATATTCCTCCTTTCCAATAAAGATTTCCAAAAATCCCAAAGGACAGGAATAATGAATCTTGGGCTTTGGTATTTCTTTGAATCCAAATGATAATAATCTTTCTTGAAGATCCATTGAGTTGAGTGACTTAATCTTTTCTTTGTCTTTTTCTGATAATTCCTGTAATTTATGGACAAAATTTGGTGACATCCTCAAAATTTCTTCAATGGTGAGGTTGATCTTTTGTTGCATAATTTTCTTAATAATTTTGTCAATTTCTAATTTAGTTTGAACTTTTTTCTTTTCAGGTTTTCTGAGCTTCTTTTCTTCTTTGAGAATTTCTTCATCTTCATCCTTATTGGCAATATTTTCAATTTCCTCCTCAGGTTGGTCTGGTTTTGGAATATTTGAATTTTGGAATTTGGTGGGAATTATTACTCTTTCTTCCTCTTTTTCTTCTTCAATGTAAGTTCCTGGAATAGCTGTTTTCTTCTTTGGCTCTTGATTTTGAGATTTTATTTCCATTCTTTGTTTTGTCTGTCTTAATCCAATGTGTGATTCAAAAGGGTCATTGGCTGAGGAAATGGTAGGTGGTTTCCAATTTGACCAATCTTCAACATGTGCAATTGAGGTTGTTTTATCATCTGATTTCTTTTCATTGGGCTTAACCTCTTCTTCTGGTTTTGGTTTCACAGTATGTTTCTCCATAAATTTCTTGTTGAGTTCTGCTTGTTCTTTTGCAAAAGCCCTAACTATGTTTTTGGCACTTTCATTTCCTTCCATAGGTACTCTCTGATAATTGGGGAAGAGGTAAGATGCTCCTTGGGTTCTGACAATTCTTCTGTCCAGATCTTCAGCAAGGTGAGTGCATCTAGTTGCTGTATGACCTTCTTCCTTGCAGTAAGCACACTTTAATGGTGGTCTTGGGGCCATTTGAGCTGGTATGTAAGATTGATAACTGGATGAAAATGGTGGTAAAGGATTCCTTGGCCTATATGGCTGATTATTTTGAGGTAATCTTTGCTCTTGATTGTTGTTCCAATTCCTTCTTGGTGGATTCACTGCTTCTGAAAGGCTTTTAAGTTGATTTATAACTTCTTTAACTGATTCTTTTCCCTCATTTCTTGGCTGAGGTTCTGGTTGTGGAGGATTTTTGATCTTTTGGGTGAGTTCTTTTACTTGTTTTAAAACTTCATCCCAGCTTTCATCCTCAAATCTTGTTTTCTTTTCTGGAGGTTTTGGTTTAGAAAATTCTTTTTGTTGAATAAGTACCTTGGCCTCCAAGTCTTGTTCAATGTATAATTTCAAAATATCCAATCTTGGTATGATGTAACCTCCATCCAAGGCTTGAACCATAGCTCTGTCTTTAATCATTTATTTGTAAATTGATTCTTGAACACTAGTGGAAAGGCTGGCCAATATTTCCTGATTATGATTGATATCACCTTGGATATATTGGTATATTTTGAGGTAAGTGATGATTGCTTCATATTCCCCAATGAATTTTCTGTATTGTGTCATGTTTCTTATTCCTCCTTCTTGTTGAGTTTTTGTGAATAATTCTGTGATTGATGATAATCTGTATCTTCTTTCAGGTGAGACTGTTCCCCATCTTCTTTTCATATCCACTTTTAATTGATCCCAATCAGCTGTTTCATATCCTGGCATTCCTTCAATATGATAACTGATTTCTTCATCTTTTGTCCAAAATGCTATTTGTCTTGCAATGTCTCTTCCACTTGCTCCTTCAATTTCTGCAATATTTTCAACTTTCTTGATGAATCTTTCGACATCCTTTCCATCAAACCACAAGTTGTAGTCCTTGGCTCTGATTTTCACTATTGGAGTAGTGTTTCTTGGAATTTCTTGATGTAATAGAGTTGGGATTTGAGCATAAATGTTTACTCTTCTTGGTAAGGTACTTTGTCTTTGTTCTGTATAAGGTGTTGATGTGGCCATGGGTCTAGGATAAGGTGAAGGTGATCCATGCTGCCTGAATGATCTTGGAAGGGTGGTCTGTTCTTCAAGTGGACTATTTTGTGGAGTATAACTTGATGATTTATTTTTGCCTTCCTTTTTGATTAGTGCTAGTAATTCCGCTTGCATTTCTAGCATCTTCTGCTGAAGTCTCTCTGTTGAAGACATTTCTTCCTGTCCTTCAATAGTTTCTTCATTCAAGTTTTCTTCCTGGATTTCTTCAATACTACCAGGTAATTTTGATGATGAAGGTTTTTCCATTTTTGATTGGTTAATTTCCTCTTTTGAGATTGATTTATTTCTTTCAAGGAGATCAAGGAAAAATTTCTCCACAACCCTCAAGTCCCTTTTATTGGTCCTTGGTGTTGCAATAGGAAAATGAGAATATTTTTCTGATTCCTCTCCTAATTCTGTTTCTTGCTTGGGTGGATAATAGTAATGGTCAGAGTGAGTTGATGATTGAGATTCCTGAGATGATGGTTTTGGCTGATTTTGATTATTTGACTCCAGTTTTTTGTTATAAAAAAAGTATTCTTGGAGTGGTTAAGAATTTTTTTATTTAAATTTAATTGATTTTTTTATTGAAGTTGAGGTTGTATGCCACTGTTGGGACACCAGATGTGGGAACTCCTCTTGTGTGGGATTAAATTGAGGCAGTACCTGGAGGGGGAAATCACAGGTAACTAGTTTTGAATTGCTAATAACTCCTGTAACCAAGGGTGGCAAGGGTGTATTGCCTGCCCCTCCTAAAATACTGAACAAAAACTTCCTTGGAGCTCACAAACCAAAATAAAATTAGTAAGTGGCTTTACAACTGCAGAAGACAAGATTCAGCAGTCTCAGATCAGACCTATTCAATAAATAATATGAAAAATAAATTTCAGTAATTTGGTTAATTTTTAGATTTAATGAAATACTTGTCTGTTTTAATTTTAATCTTTTGGTTAAATTGAGGTGAGTGGTTTCTTCTTGGTGATAAAGGTTTGGTAAGATGAGTTATTTAAGGTGTTCAGAAAAATTTGGTGAGTGTTGATAAAGGTAATTTTTGTTAAGGTGTAGTTATAATAGAGTAAATAATTTTTTTAAAGGTTTGTTATTCTTTTTTAAGAGTGTTAATAATGGGATAAAATAGTATTTGTTAAATTTAAGATGTAAGATTCTTTGATATTGGATTTTCAAAGGGGTAAGTTGATTTTAAATCTTGATAAATTGTTTAATTTGACTGGATAAAATATTTTAATAGAATAGTAACCCTAATCTTGGGTACTGGGTAATTTTTATTTTTATTTTAATAATAATAAGATTCCACTGAGCTTAGCTACTGGGTAATCTTCAATACTATACTTCCACTGAGCTTAGCTACTGGGCAAGTAATTTTACTATAATATACTGGACTAACTCCTAGGTGAGGGATGACTTATTCCTGTGCTTGTAATGTGCAGAGGATATATTGTGCATCGGATATAATTTTCATGGCGGGGGATTTTGAAATTTGGGGGAGAGAGCCCCTCTATTTATACCTTTTGGGAGCCCAGGGGGTCCTCCATGGGAGCTGTCTCTTTCCACTTTAATTCCTCTTGATTTCATCATGTGACTCTGTTTTTGGTGAGGACCTTTCTTGCATGGGTCAGGTGATTTAAGGTTTGGTGATAATTTTCTCTCTGCACAGCCTCCATTTATCACATGATTGCCTTTTGGTGAACTAATTATGATGTGATATTCTTGAATTTTCCTTGCATACATGAGGTGATTCAATTTTGGCTGGGGATTTTTTGTTGTGCACAGCCTCTTTCCTGTCACATGATATTCTGTTGGTGGATGCAGTATCACATGATGATCTTGTAATTCCTTTGCATATGTCCTATTTTAGGTTGGGTAGAAATGGCTGTGTAATTTATGCAGGTGTAATGTTTGTTTTTCTTCTTTTTGAACTTTAAAATGAAGTCAGGTGATAACTTCTTGCATTGGTGAACTTACTGTTTTTTATGAGATGATGTGATTTTTGATTTTGACACATGCTGTGCATAGTCATGTGGTTGAGATTTAATTGGAATTGTGTACTGCATGCAGCCTGTTGTAACTATCTTTGGTTTGCATGAGGTGATGAGTGGTGTAAATAATTATGTTTTAAGGTTTTAAGTGGGGTTACTGTGGATATAAGATAAGGTACTCCTGGGGCTGTGTTGTAAATGAATTGCAGGAACTCCATGGAGTTGAGCTTTGCATCATGTGACTTTGAATGCAAGTTGGCTGTATAACTAATGCATGTGTCATTTTCTTGCTGCATGAGTCCTGTGGCTGTAAGGGGGTGTAAAGCTGGGTGGGGTGTGTAATTTAAAGGGTGGTACCTCATTTGTTGTAACTAGTTTGCTATATGTAAATTGATTTTTACATATGCATAGTGAAATTGAATAAGTTATTTAAACACATACACTTCCCTTTGGTGCCTGTGCCATGGTTTTATGAGTTAAATCCAGCTTCTTGCTGTAAAATTGACCTTTTGGTGTAAAATTTGAGTGTAAGTCTGCCTGTAGGCTGGATTTCCTGCTGTTATAGGGAGAGCTTGAGCCTGGTGAAAAAAAATGGTATGGAATACCACAATATTGCTTTTTATTTTATTATGGATTCAATTAATTATCTATTATATCTTATTTTATATTATTCTTTTTTTTGATTTTTTCATTTTGACTTTTTATTTTTTATCTTTATTTCTTTTTTTTTTATCTTTATTTCTTGTTTTTTTATTTTATTTTTTCTTGTTTTTATTTTTTATTTTATTTTTTTATTGTTTTTTATTTTTTATTGTTTTCTATTTTTTATTTTTATTTTTTATTTGATGTTTTTATTTTTTGCTTTTATTTTTACTTTTATTTTTTGTTTTTATTTTTATTTTTATTTTTATTTTTTTATTTTCTCTAATCTCACAGCTAACAGGGTCTCAGCACAAAAAAAAAAAAAACAATAAAATAAATAAATAAATAAAGGAAACAATGGAAGAGAATCAAGAAAGAAAAAAAAAAAAAGAAAAAAAAATCGATCGCAATGGAAAGAGAAGGGTACAGCACTGTACACCACACAAACAAAAAAAAAATTATTGCTTTTTTTCCATTATTTTGTTTTTATTTTTTTTTAAAAAAAAGCAAAAATAAATAACAAGAAAAAAAATTAGAAAAAAAAAAAAAAATAAACAATTGATCGCGATGAAGACCGAAGAGTACAGTACAATGTAGAAGCTACAAAAACACAAAAAAAAGAGAAAGAAAAAAAAATCAATATGAAAGAAAAAATAGTAGAAATTACATTGAGCAGGCAGAAGAAAGAAAACACCCGCGGCTAGAAAACAAAACCAAATACTTCAAATTTGAAGTATTCACACCCAGCTACTTCAAAAAAAATCACTTAACATTCAAAATTAATTATATTTTTTATATTTTTTATTCATTATATAATTGATAAAATTATTTATATTATGAATTATCATTTTTTAATTCATTGATAACTCACAAACTGAAAAAAAAATAAAATAAAATAAAAATAAAATAAATAATAATAATAATGTTATAATTAAACTTGAAAGTCATGTATTTCTTTTATTTTCCTGAATTATTTTACCTTATTTTATATCGTTACTTGAAAGATTTGTTATTATTTTTTTATTATCATTTTTTATACTTTAAATTATTGTATTATCATTTTCTTTAAAAAAAAAAAACACATTATGACTATTATTATAAAAGTGGTAATTAGGGAAAAAAAAATTTAAATGGAGAGGGGGTTCTCAACCAGTAAATAATCAGGAATGGAAATGAAGTTTAAAATTGTCATGAAGAGGATGACAGGGGTATTAATATTACTAAAGGCTACAGAAGGAGGATATTAGGCCTTGACACTAGTCCATAAAATAAAGAGAAAGAAGGAGGGAAAAAAAATAAAAAAAAACAACAACAACAAATCCAATTAAGCAAATATTTCAAAACACAATTCAAAACTCAGGATGAGGTCCTAGATAAGACCTTGAACTGTCTGAATAATTACTTTATCTTTTATCAATACCATTCAACAAAATCAACTCAAGAAAAGGTCCTAGATAAGATCTTAAGCTGTCTGCATCATTATTTCATCATTCATCGAGACACTTCAACAAAATTCAGCTCAAGAAAAGGTCCTTGAAAAGATCTCAAACTGTCTAAATCATCTTTTTTTATCAAACAAACGTCAAGAATTGAAGCTGTGGTCCTGAATAAGACCCTAAAATATATCAAATCTCTTTCTTTTATTAATCATTTATCTCATTTTATGGCAAAACTGGTGGAAATATTTAATCAAGAAAGGTTATTAGTCGCTGGAAGGATTTTTATTAAATGGAGAGGGAAATCACCATCAATCAGTATTAATTATATTGAAGATTAACACACATATAAAAAAACAATAAACAACAGGGTACAAATCAAATATGAAGAAATGGAGATTCAAAATCAATATAACAAGCCATCAATGGAATTATCAACTGAATTTATTGAAATAAAAATTTAAAGAAAGAAAATTCTCACTTATGAACCCAGGATATTGTACTTGAAACTGGAATGCTGGGGACAGCATTAAATGGAGAGGGGGATGTGGTATTCCATACCTTTTTACCAGTTTCAAGAAATTTTTTGGGAATTAAAGGTTGGAAAATCAAGCTTCCAATGACCAATTCAGGAAATCACCACTCAAAGGACATGATTAAAATCACAAAAAAAAACCAGGAATGACATAAACAGTAGGGAGGAATGGAAGATTTTAGCATTCACAATTGAAATATTCAATATACTTCTATAATTAAATGGATAATAGAGGAGTCCAATCTTATGGAGTTACACAATAAGACTTACATATAAGGCTTACATAATCAACAATAGGCTTAATACATACATAAAAACTCAAAATTACATGGACAAAGTAACATTGTAGTATTATATCCACCCTAAAGCCATCAAGAAGATTATATTGCCAAGAATTACAGTAACCAAAATACAGTTCATGTGACACAAGGATCATATGACAATATAAAATCCAATTCAATACATGAAAATCCACTAAAAGCTTAAAGATTACACAGCAATACAGGAGCCCAAATAAGACTTATGCAGTCCACATGCATAAGATCTGGACATTACACAGCCACAGGATTATTAAAATTCAACTTAATTGAAATTCAACTAGCTGCATGCAAGGAAAATACACTAAACTGTAAAGTACACAGAAATTACAGTAATCAAGAATTAAAACTCAAGAGGATATCCCCACATTACACAGCATAATCACCTGGAACTAAATAAATCTTACAAACAAATTATAAATGGGCTTATTCACATAACACCACCTTCATCCTTTACTCACCAGCATTAATTCCTCAAGGCTGTGAAAGCTGACTAAAGCAGTGTAAAGGAGGAGTCATCTGATACTGTTATCAAAAATCCCCACCAAACAAAAACATCTCAATCTTAATTTTGACCAAACAAACGGTGAAAATATCTCAGTAATATGATACCATTCCCAATTTTACACACTAGCATTAATCTCTAAAGGCTGTGCAAGATTACTAATTCAGTGTAACAGATAGGTCATCTGACTTTTGCTACCAAAATCTACACCAGCAAAATTATCTCAAGGGCAAGAATAAAACTTTACATGGAGAGCCCATGGGTACTTCTCACAACATAAAAGGAGGCCTCTCTCTCTCATTTTCTCCTCTTCTCCCCATGAAATCCAATTAGTTATATACCAAGAAGGAGAATAACTATTCATCCCTTACTAGTAGGTTAATCTAGAAATTATTATTATTATTATTACATTACATTAAAAAGTGATTTATATATAGCTGTAGCTAACAGTAGGTCTTCCTATATTATAAATTCATCTATTAGTGAAATACTCATACTCAACAAAATATTTATATTATACTCTTCTCACTAGAAGAAAATCCATATCACTATTATTATTATCACAAAATATATATTTAACATATTATCAAAATTATTTATCAATTACACTTATTTAAAATATCAAACAATATTATTATATTATCACTATTACTAAATTTTCTCATATTGAGCTATTATCCATTAAACAAAATACCTTCAACAAAGAAAACAACTTAAAATCATCACTCAGTACTATTATATCTATTATTTTATCTACTCAGTTATTATCTTACCATCTTGAAATCACCTACAAATTTATTTATTTAAAATTATTATTATTTTATCATTAGTCTGATTATTTAATGAGTCTGATAGAGACTGCTGAAAACTCTTCTGTAGTTGTAACGCCACAATCTTAAATATTGATTTGTGAGCTCTGTAGGGAGATTGTTTAGTATATTCACAGGGGCAGCTAAAACACCATTAGCACCCTTGGTTACAGGAGTATTTCAGAAATTCAAAACTGTTTACCTGTGATTTCCCCCTGAAGGACTTCCTTATCCAATCCCACATAGAAGGAGTTCCATAGTATGTAGCCACACTGGCTCTACTAGATTTTTACACTCTGAAAGTCTTTTATAAATGTCAATGAGTGATAAAGCCCCTTTCACTGAGCTTGTTCTCCAGTCATCTGAGAATACCATCAACCCATGAACCCCACCGCATAGAAAGCTACTAATATACCATAGCAAATTCAATTTATTCTGAGATTCTTGTTACACATCAAAAGGGCTTTGATGGCCTCATTTATTTCGAGCTTGTGAGTTTGCCTTCAATGCCATTGACTTCAACATTTGTATGTGAACGTAATATGTTCTATGCAATCATCAAATGTATAAATGTATCAATTAGATCCTCCAGGCTCTTGTGCGTCTTTGTCAATATCTCATTTTCAGCCCTGCCACCTTCAATGCTAAGTTGTGTTGCACATTGCTTCGATTTACTCAAGCAGGAAGCAAGGTATTCAACTTCTCCCTGTTCAAGTCCAAGAGGATTGGTCAAATTTGATTTTGGTGCGAAATATGGTTTGGGTGCAATCACATTGTATGACACTAAACTAATGGATTCAAACATAACATTTTCTCAAAAATGTTTAATTGGATTGGGGGGTAAAGAAGGCTCTCAGCCATTTTGAAGAAGGAGTGTTCAGATTTTTGGAGATTATCTGGAGGTTTAGTTGATTCCTTCATCAATTAGAGATTCCAAATGTCTTTATTAAACAACACTTCTGTTTCTGTTGGCTTAAAAAAATCTAACCCTGTATATTGCAATTTATATCATGAGTAAACAGGAAATAGAAATGCATCATGCAAAAAGATAAAACTAACCTTCAATCTCAAGCTCCTCAAGCCAGGCCAACATTTTCAGCTCTTGTTTACTGATCACCTTAATACCAATGGGCAGGAATGTATCAGCATCATTTGTTGGGAAATTGTCCCATTGATTTTTCTACATACTATTGATATTACTCAGCCCTCTTTTCTATGATTCTTGAGTAATATTTGAATGATAAGTCAAAATGTCTCCAAACCCTTATATTAGGGATAAAAATATTCCTTGAACAATAGGGGAGGATGATACTTTGGGCTCAGGGTCAGGCATCATATCAGTCCTATCTTGTCCCATTGTATCATGTTTAATTGTCTCCCTTTCTTGAAAATCTTGAATATTTTGAGGAGAGGAAGGAGGGGTTTCATCATGGATTGTTTCATTGAGTATGGGGGGCCTTCAGTATGCGGAGGTTCATTATCAATTTGGTCCACTTCAACATTGATCATGTCATCACCTTGATCCCAGGAATCTTTTGCGGCTTCAAAGGTATGGCGTTTTGTGTTTGTTTTTTTGGTGGCATTTATATTTGGTCTGTTTCCTAATCCTTTGCCTGGAACTCCAATTACCACTTGCGATCCTTCAGGTAGAGATTCACCCACCTCCACACCTGCCCATATATTGTAAGCAGCCAATTTGATGTTTTTGTATTGAATTAGTAATGGACTTATGGTTCAAATTCCTTTTGAGGAGGCTCATTGCTTCAGCAATCCTTTGACGCACATAATCAGGAATTTTACTATCATTGTGAATTTTTTTGAGCCTTGAGATTGTTTGAGCAATGTTTGAGACAAATTGTTCCTTGGATATAATTTCAACCTCCCCACTGAAAATTATGTCATCTTGCCCAGCATCTTCTGTCAGTGCACAAGGTTGAACAGTCTTTTCCTTCTCATAGCTTTTAAAATTTGGCTTCTGAGAGCTAGGAGGCTGAGCTTAAATAAATTCTATGACAGAAGTATCAGGTTTGGAGAGACTAAAAATATTCAAGATAAATACATTCTCACATTCTTGAAGAACTGGTGGATCTGGATTACTTTCATGTGCCAGGCTCTCTACTTCAATGCCTAATTCATGACTACTGACCATATCAGAGATTTCACTTCCACTCTCTGGAGCTGAAGTTGGTTGTTCATGGAATTCAGTTGAATTTGCCAGGGTTTGGGGAATAGCGGGGGTAGTTTATTAAGTAAATAGATGGTGACAAGTTGATTGATAACCTGATTGAAAATTGTAGAATAAAAAGATCAAAATTGAAGGAAAAAGGCGGGAGTTCTGAAAGCGGTGGAAGTCAAATAAGTTTGAGATCACTGATTATTTGTTAGTTAATATCAATATTGGAGAGTTTTGGAAAGTTTGAAAGAGGTTAAATATCAATTTAAATCAGCTCAATAGTTAATGAATTTTCTAGAAAAAAGACGATTCAGAACCACAAGCTGACCAAAAGAAACCTGCCCATCAACATCCTTGGAACATTCCATCCATATCTATTGAGCTTGTCATGGATTTGCAAAAGATGATTTGTCAAGAAATTCAAGCAGGTGATGTGTTGCAAATTACTTAATATCATTCAAATGAAATCACTTCCCTGTGACATATTGAATGAAGTTGACTAGTGAGAAACCTACTAAAGTCAACTTTTGAACTATTCAATGCTCATGAGGTAAGGACTAAGCAAAGTGTTCCATTTGTATGATATGAAATAAAATGGTTTTTTTGGGGAAACAGGAGACACAATTCTTGTCTTAAATAGTCCACTTATTAGGTTTTAATTTGTCAGTCTCATGATTTAAACCCTAACCACAACATTGTGAATATACTGACCAATTTCCCCTTAGGTCCTGTTGGCGGAGAATGCCACTCAGCATATCTCCCTGATTGCTTTCATCATGTATGCCAACAAGCCACTGTACCCTATGGATCTATTACCTGAGCGTAAGGATGGTAAGCAGCGGAGAGAGGATTAGGTGTAAGGGGGGTTGAGGGTGGTGTCAGAGGCATATCTTGAGGGTGCCGCAGGAGCGTAAGAATTGTAAGTGGTGGAGAAGATAAGGCGGGGGTGCAGAAGCATAAGGGGTGGTGAGGGTGGAGATGGGAGGTGGCATTGTAGTCTAATCTTGAGGGGGCTGCAAGAGCATAAGGATCATAAGTGGCCTTGAGGATTAGGCCAGTGTGAGGGGGTGTTGAAGGCATGTCGGGAAGGAACTCCACGACAATAAGGATGTTAAGCGGCATCAGAGCCATGTTGGGAGGGCACTGCAAGCATAAGGATGGTAAGTAGCATCAGAGGCATTTGGGGCGGGCACTATACAAGCGTGAGGATGGTAAGAAGTGTTGGAGGCATGTGGGGAAGGCACTCCACAAGCGTAAGGATGGTAAGGAGCATTGCAGGCATGTGGGGAAGGCACTCCACAAGCCTAGGGATGGTAAGGAGCGTTGCAGGCATGTTGGGAGGGCGGTGCAAGCGGTGTCAGAGGCATGTTGGGAAGGCACTCCACCAGCGTAAGGATGGTAAGCAGCGGATAGGATTAGGCAGGTGCGAGGAGGCATAAGGGGGGGTGAGGGTGGTGTCAGAAGCATAACTTGAGGGCCCCACAGCAGCGTAAGGATTGTAATCCAAGGGTGCATAAGCGTAAGGAGTGGTGAGGGCGGAGATGGGGGGCCATTGCAGGAGTCTCATCTGGAGGGGGGTGTGGGCGCATAAGCATGCTAAGCTTCGGAGAGGATTAGGCAGGGATGTGGAAGCCAATTCAAGCGTGATAGTAGGAATGGTAAATGGGTGAGATGACCAGGCGGTGGGGAAGAAGTCTTCTCATGCACAAATATGAGCATACCAAATTTCTGGGTAGAATCATGACATGTAATTACCCAAACATTGCAAATAGTGTGGAAATGGGTTTGGGCTTTGAGTGACATTTTCATGTGACACATGTGACAATTGACGTTGTCTTGACGCAGATGTGAGATGACCCACTAAATCAAGTGACTATAAAGTGACACTAATGTTACTGAAGGAAGATTTTATACTGACCACAGTGCAATGTGAAGTCAATCTCCGACGATTGACGCAAGATTTTCCCTGGTATATAATCAGGCAAGCATTGAAGTTTTATTTGACTCCTGGGACAACTCCTGTAACCCAGTCCATGTTGATGTTTCCCATGGATGTTTGCATTCTTCTATGTGTTGAAGTAGAACATACCTCTTCCCATCTTTCCTATTTGCCTTCTGGCATCTTTCACAAGTGTTGATATATTCACTAAGCTCTTGTTCCCATTTGGGCCACAAAGCTGTGCTTTCTACTCTTTCCTTGGTCCTGCCATCACTCATGTGTCCCATATAGGGGAAGTCATGGTATTCCTGCAGAATCAGGGATATATGGTCTCTGTCCACTACTTTGAGTACACTTGTGTGTTTCTCTCTATGGTAGAGCTGGCCATATATGAGGAAAAACTTGCTGTCCTTATACTCCCTCAACCAGGGTTCCTTTAACTGGGATTCCAGTTCTGGGCTCCTGTACTTCTGTTGGCCTAGTTGCAACAGTATGTCACACTGTTTTCGTTTGTCATATGTATCCATTACTTTACTAGAAAATTCATTATGCAGTTTTGAGCAACTTATTCCCAATATGGGAGTTTCTGTCCCTTCTGAATCAGTGTCTCCACTGTCTGGGGTACCACTTTCTGGTGCCCATTCAGAAAATCTGAAGTTTTTCCTCCTGTCTAATTTCATGAAATGGATAGGGATTTTGGTGTCTACTTCAGGGTCATAAGCTTGATTTCTATTGACATTTTGCAGTGGCCACCTACTGAAGCCATCTGCATTGGTATGGCTTTTACCTTCCTTGTATATGATGGTCAAATTGCCCCTATACCCTTTAATTGCTATTTGCCACCTCAACATGTGTCTGTTGGTAGTCTTCACTTGCAGTAAAACTTCACATCTGTTAAGTCTGTGTAAAATTCAAAGACTGCACCCTCCATATAATGGTGGAGTTTCTACAGGGCGCAGACTAAGCATAGACATTTAGTCTGGGTGGCCCCATTCCTGGCTTATGAATATTTCAGTTTACTAGAGATTTAGCATGTTACTCCTGCTTTTGGTTCACCATCCCCAATTGGTCTCTGGTGAAGGGCTGCCCCTACCCCTTGGCTACATGCTGCATCTGTGTATAATTTGAATGGTGGTTCAAAGTCAGGTAAGATGAGCACAGGCGCATTTGTGAGTTCATGTTTGGCCTATGATATGTATACCTCCTTTCCTTGGTGATTTCAAAAACTATGTCTTTTGAAAATAACTTGTACGGACTACAAGTTATGTGGAAACAATTTCTGATGTGGTTTCTGTAGTAGCTAGAATATCCAAGGAAAGATTGCATCTCTTTGATTTCCTTTGTTACTTCCTTTCACAGTACGTCTGCTACGTTATTCTGGTCTATGGCCAGACTTCGACCTGTAGAAAAGGAATTTTGGCTGCTACTTCAGGGTCATAAGCTGGATTGCTTTTGAAATTGTCTAGTGGCCACTTACTGAGGCCATATACATTAATATTTCTTTTTCCTTCTTTGTATATGATGGTCATAATTCCCCGATACTCTTGAATGGCTATTTACCACCTTGAAATGTGTCTTTTGGTAGTCTTCAAGTTCAGTAAAGACTTCAAGGATGTGCAGTCTATGTAGACTTCAAAGGCTTCACCCTCTAAATAATAGTGGAATTTTTCCGGGGCCAGACTAAGCATATGAATTCAGTCTGTGTGTCCCCATAGCTGGCTTGTGAATCTTTCAGTTTCCTAGAGATGTAACCTATACCCCTTCCCTTTGTTCACCATCCACCATTTCTCTTTGGTGTAGGGCTGCTCCTAATTGTTGAATGTAGGCTGCATCTATGTACAACTTGATTGGTGATTCAAAGTTAGGAAGTATTGTGGTATACCTATAGAAATTTGGCTTAATGGATCAATATAATAAAAAGAAGAGAAATAAATATCATAATCAAAAGAACCTGAGTGTGTAACCTTAAATACTCATATTCTATAAAAAAACACAAAACAAAACTTGATAACTCAGTATTATACTGATTTAATGAATATTTGAACTCAAGAAAATAAAAACCTTGTTATTTAGCTTTTGGATTCTAATTTGTGTAAATCTTTAATAAAATAATAATAATAACATAAATTATGAGCGCTGTATTATTGTAGTATTACATGGGAATTAATCTCTCTTATTTGTGGAAATTGTGCAGTTGTGGTTGATTTTATTTCAAAATATTTTATGGAAGCCTTATTTAGTTGCTTTTGTTCAGATGATTATTGAGATGAGCTCTATTTGAATTAAAAAATTATTATTATTCTGAGTTAGTGAAGTTATATTTATTTTTTTTTGATGTCATTCTATTTTTTGATATAGATTAGTAGTAGTGTGGATTATTTTAAGTATTCTATTGAGCTGATGATAGTGGAAGGGAATTTCTTGAAATTTTAATGGTGTAAATTATTGAGTTGATAGTAGTCTTGATTATTATTAAAATATATAATAAAGGATGTATAGTGTGAAGGGCAACAAGAGTGATGAGTGGAGTGAATGTATAAAACCTTATCTTGGTGGTAGTAAATTAGCTATGGGTTTATAGAATGCTTAGTAATCCAAGGGAAATTAAAAAGGAGCTAGTATTCATATGCATATGTATGAAACAGTTTGAGAAAACCCTAAACCCTAACCCTATTCCCCCTCAAGAATATAAATAGTCGAGCTTTTTTCCTCTCCAGAGTTTTTCCCATCTGGAAATTGTAACTTCTACTTATTTTTTGCAAATCCCCTATCAAAGAGGATAAATTAGAAATTTGTTTGATAAATTCAGCTTAGTAATTGAGGTTCGTTGTTGACATAGATCAAGAGAAGCAATAGTGTGAAAAGATTTTAATTCATCCCTCACTAGCAGGCAGACTAGTAATCATAATAATTAGGATCTTAATACTTGAAGATGAAGAGTAAGGCATCTCTTGAGCTTAGTGATTGAACCTTAAAAGTAATTTTAGATAGTTTTAAAGTAAAACCATCACTTTAAATTAATTTTCTCAGATTTTAAAATAAAACATGAATTTTTCAAAGGAATTTTACTACTTTTAAGCTAAAGTAGAAACCCTTAAACAAATTCAATTTCATCAAGATACATAAACAACTTAGATGAAACCCATCAAAAACCTCAACTAAATTATTTAACATAATCAACAACATTTTCACATCCCTATTCACATTAATAACCTATCCATTCACAAGTTATAAGTAACAATTCTCATATTATACTGGAAATATATTTCTTTCAGTAATGAGCTATAACCAAATGAAGAGCTTTACATTAAATTAATACTACTCCTATTTTACAATCAATATTCAAAACCCACAGCTTACTATCATATAGATCAAACAGGTTGTTGAAATAATAAGCTATAAATTTTTTTATAAACTTACAAAATGTCAGGCTGAGTCTATGATAAAAGTATTAAAATTTATTTACAACTTTTAAATATGACTGTGACACAGTAAAAAAGGATTTAAAAAGAGTTATAAGAGTTAAAGATGTTTTAATTTAAGAATAAAATGGCTTTACTATATGAAATATAGTAGTCCTGAGCGCTGTTGAAAGCCCTGGGTGCAGCTTTGCCTGTTGAGTTACAATAATAAATTCTACAATAATCAATATTATAATTATACCTGTTCATTACCCAAGAGTAACACTTTTCTTGACAGTTTACTATGTAGGGTATTCAAGAGCAGGATGAGCAAAGCATCTATGGCTGTGAAAAGCCTCCTTTTTATCCTGAAATGGGAGGGAAGGGCTGTTAGACCTTTCCACGTAGAGGAAGTGAAGCTTTTTTCAATCTCTGAGACAGGCTTGTGGTTTTCAAGGACCTGTATATCCTGTATTGGGCTTAGATGTGGTCTTGAAACCACATCTGGGCAGTTTCAACCAATACAGGGTGAAAATTTTCATCTGGAAACACATGGCCTTCTTCTGACATGTATGACGCGTAGAATGCTGTACAGAAACTGATGGGACCCCAGTATTGACTGACTTATGAGGTATTGAAGTATAAACATTCTTCTTTGTCAGTTTGACGCCTCATAATCATGGTTATGGGATATTATCCCAGGGTAAAGCTGTATTAGTGGGAATGTGAGATTTTGACCTTAAAACAGCCATAGCTTTGTCAGTTCTTGAGATATCAGCCTCAAAACTGAACCAGTTTGTAGCCCTGTATCTTTTCTACACAATGGTATCTTATTTGATATGGTTATCATTAAATATGGCAAGGTTATGCCATGTACAAAATCTTTCTACCCATGCTTGGTGTAGGCAAAAAGCTGTATTGGCCTTGTTTTCCCGATAACTTTTGCTATAGTTGAGATATGAGGAAATGGATGACACCATGAGATAGCCCTGATTGTGCTATTTCTAAAAAGACCCCACTTTATGTATCTCACACTAAAAATGTAGAAGTTAGATGAGAGGTGAATGTTTTGTTCACCCTTATTTGGCCTGAATTTGACCATAATTTCTGTAATACTGGTTCTAGCTCAGTTTGGCTGGTACCATTGGATAGCCCTGAATTAGAGGTTTCTTTTGAATACCCATTTGATGGGGTTAAGCCTCTTATTCTGTATTTCAGATGGGAGGTGAAAATTAAGTTTTATGCTGAGCAATAACTTTGAGCATGAATGACATTGTTATTCTTTGTCCTATGATGATGGGACTTGTATATTTGCAAAGGGGTGAGTTTCCTCTTTCCTTTGATACCTTTTGAGCTAATTTTGCTCAGCTCCATGTTTTGGTGGTAGCTTGGCTATACCATTGGTTTATGGTATTTTGGCTGTCATGCTTGTGCTCTGGTTTTGAGTCACAGGCTGACATACCCTCCCTCTAAAAAGGCTCATCATTGATGAGACTGTTCAGTCCTCCTACAGGCTCTGAATCTCCTTAAATTAAGGTTCCCATCTGGTATGGCATATTCTGCAAACCATTTGTCTTTATCAGCTGTTTGGTTCATGAATCTGACTAAGTATTGTCTTTGACTCTTCCCATTAAGTCTGATCTTCCTGGCCCTGATTATTTTACACAAAGGTGCAGGGGAATCCTTGACTTCCACTATCTCTGGTGGTGTGGGGTTCTTCCTCCTGGAGGTGAATTTTCCCTCCTCTGTTTGGAAGTATGGCTTGACCAAACTCACTGGAAAGACTGTGTGCTTTCTGGAAAATTCCTCTGTAAGTTTGACTTGCACTGCATTCTTCCCTATCATTTTAATGAGAATGAAGGGCCCTACAAATGAGTCTCTCATTTTCTTAGGTCCTTTAAGATTATTAAAGTTCAGTGTAGACACTAGCACCTGGTCTCCTTCCTTAAAGTAAGGTTCTATGTGTGTCCTGTCCCACCTCTGCTTATTATATTCTTTTGCCTCAGCTATGCATTTGGAAGCTATGTCACAAGCCCTCTTCCATATATCATGGAAGTATTTGGATGTGGGGTGGATGGTTAGAAGATTCTTCTTCAAGTGATCCACAGGCAATAGGGGATTCCACCCTTTCTCTACCAGTGCAGGTGTTTTTCCTGTGGTAGAATGCTGACTTGTATTATAAGCCAGTTGGACAGCTGGTAGAAGGGTAACCCAGTCAAGGGTATATCCCTCATGGTCCTTATACTCCATGCCATAGCCACAGAACCTCCTGAGGATGTCCTGCATTGTTTGGATCATCCTCTCTGCCAGGCCATCTGTTTGTGGATGGTAAGCTGTGGAAAATGCAAGCTTGGTGCCTAGCATGTCATATAAGTTGGTCCAAGATTCAGATGTGAAATTTGGGTCCCTATCACTGATGATTATCTTTGGGACTCCACAGGTGGATATGATGTTATTCCAGAATAACAATGCAGTATCCATGGCTGTGTCCTGTTTATGGCATGGTAGACACCTCATGCTCTTTCTGAACCTATCAACTATGATTAGGCAGGCATTGTGGCTTCTTTTGCCCCCTGGGACAAGTCCTGTGACCCAGTCCATATTTATGGTTTCCCATGGGTGTTTGGGTTCCTCTATATGTTGAAGTAACCCATCATGGCTGCAACTTCAGGGTCATAAGCTGGATTGCTCTTGACATTATCCAGTGGCCATCTGCTGTGGCCATCTGCATTGGTATAGCTTTTACCTTCTTTGTATATGATGGTCATGTTCCCTCTGTACTCCTGGATGGCTATTTGCCATCTAAGCATGTGTCTATTTGTAGTATACATGTTTAGTAAAGACTTCAAGGCTGTGCAGTCTGTGTAGGTTTCAAAGACTGCACCCTCCAGATAATAATGGAGTTTTTCCAG
Source organism: Austropuccinia psidii (assembly GCA_023105745.1). Lineage (NCBI taxonomy): Eukaryota > Fungi > Basidiomycota > Pucciniomycetes > Pucciniales > Sphaerophragmiaceae > Austropuccinia > Austropuccinia psidii. The sequence goes on along the minus strand of JALGQZ010000001.1, from coordinate 72,575,670 downwards.
AGCCCAGACTAAGCATAGACATAGATTGCATCTCTTTGATGCTCTTTGATACTGGCTTTTGCAGTACTGCTGCTACTTTATCCTGGTCAATTGAAAGACTAAGACGTGAGACTTTATGTCCTAGAGCTAGTAGCTCTTGTTGGCTAAAATTACACTTTTTCAGTGAAATTATTAGATTGATGGGTGGAGATTTACTTAGCACTCTTTCTATGTTGTGTACATGGTCTTCCCATGTCTCTGAGTATATAGTGATATCATCAATATATACCACCATCCAGACTTCCAATATTTCTTCTGAAAATGTTGTGTCCATTATCCTTTGGAAGTGGGCTTGTGCATTTTTGATGCCAAAGGCATCCTGGTATACTCATATATGCCCATATGGCATATTATTCTTAGCAATTTCATGGAGTGTGGTTTAACTCCATTTTGGTGGAAGCCTTTCATACAATCCATGTTGGTTATGTATTTGGCTTTACACAGTTTATCCAACGCATGAAGTTTCCTGGGTATAGGGTACCTGTCTGCTTTTGTGTAATTATTCAGAGCTCTGAAGTCTCCACACAGTCTATAATTGCCATCATGGCAGGTGATTAGGACAGGAGTGGTGATTTCCACTATTTCATTATGTCCAATCTTCCTGATAACATCAATTTCCAGGAGTTCATTGATGTGTTTTTCAATTTCTTTCCTGGTTTCCAGGCTTGCTGGATAAGGAGGTCTCCTAAGCATGGGTGGATAAGGTCTTTCAAAATCCCGATATAATTCTATATGATGGCCTTTGATCTTGCCTAATGGTTCCTTCCCAATGGAAAATGCTGGTCTGTTCTTCCTCAGCATCTTCAGTAAACTTAGTTTTTTTTACTGGTGAGGGTAGTGCTAAACTGTCCCTCCCTGAATTCATTCAGAAGTTCTTCCAGTGGATCTTGAGAAGATATCTGATATATATCAAGTGAAAATTTCTTTTCCTTGTTGCTACGAATGGTAATGTGCCTTTTTTTACTGTTGTAAATATCTATGCCATATATCCTCTGGTAGTCTGTTCCCAGTAAGAACCCTTGGATTTGGGCATCGTCAAGCACTACAAACCCTGGGTTGAGTCTGATATTACCTTTCCTATGGGGTATAATTATCTCTTTTATAATTGTCCCGATGGAATTCATCTTCCCTGATGCACTTTTAAAGTTCTTTGCCTTGGGGGGAAAGAGCTGTTCTTCCCAATTTGGGAAGTGGTTGTCCAGTTATTTTCTGGCCACTATGGAGCAGTGTGCTCCACTGTCAATGCTAAGTGGATGCTGAGAATTGTCAATACAGACAGTCACTTTTGTGGCTGTTCCATGTATATATGCTATCCCTTTGGTTGGTGTAACCAGGAATGTTTGTGCATCTTGTGTAGGTTTGCACAAGCTTTTGTTGGCAGTGTCCTGTGGCATGCCTGCTTCCAGCTGTATGTCCTGAATTTCTAGTTGATTTTCCTCTTTATATTCCACTAGAAATTCCTCACTGGGGTCTTGCTCATCATCAGATGGTTCTCTGATGTGGTCACCCATGGAGTCCAATTCAGAATCTTCTGTTGGGCATTCCTCCTCTGGGACTTTCTCAATGGCATAGACTCTTTTGTTTGCCTTTGGACAGCTGTTGGAATAGTGTTCTGTTGAACCACAATTGTGACAAGTATTATTCTTCTTTGCCACTTCTGCCACTCTTTATCTGGGTATGTCTTTAAGCTCCACCCTGAGAGGTTGTTTCTCTTTGAAACTACTGCTCCTATATAGGCTGAGTTTCCCTATAATAGTTCTTTTCCTTATATCTTGTAAGGTATTAGCAATGTCAGCTAGAGTGCAATTTTGATTGCATCCACATTTTACTGCATTCTCTAGTTCTCCTGGCAGTTGTGTCAGGAGTTTGTGATTCCTCATTTGGATTTTCATCTGAGGATCAATGTTTCTAAGTCTTTTAGACTGTTTGAGACACCACTCATATGGATCTTTTTCCACAGAGTATTTTTCATTTTCAAATGGCATGGTCTTTTGCCATATCCAAGTACCATTACTTTACTTTTGGATGATTTGATTCTTCCACCATGGCCAGTTCCTTCTGCCATGGATTTTTTCATTTCTGTGTACCATATATTAGCATGACCTTTAAGTGCTTTATTTAGTCTAGCAGTAATCCAGTAGTCTGGTATGCTAGGTACATCAATGAAGATTCTATCATTATAATCTATAAGCTCCATATGATCATATTCTCCTGATCCAGAGAATTGAGGCCAGCTTGAGGCCTCAGGAAGCTGTTTCAAGGCTTCTTTCTCTTAATAAGCCATTCCATCTCCATCCTGGTATTGTAATGGAGATTTTGCCTTATTCTTCAACATGGCATCTGGTTTGATGTCATCTGGTTGATATGGATTCTCCATAACTTGGCCTTGTGGTTGGGGCTTCAAGTTATGGTAGACATTGAACAATTTTTTTATGTCTTGGTCCAGACAATCCCTGTCCCTTTTTCTGTGGTTTTGTTCTTCAAAGACTAGATTCAGTCTTTTGTTGGTTTCTCCAGAGGCTTTGCCCAATTGAGCATGTCCTTGCTGAAGAGTTTTAACAATTTTATCCATGGAGGCTGTTAATTTTTTCATCCTCTCATGGCTTGCTTCAAGTTCTGCAAACTGCTTTTCAGTGTGCTCAGGATATTGGGACATTTGTAACCACAGTGCATCACTGTTTAAGTTATTATCAGGTGTGATAACATTATGTTCAATCTGAGTGGGGGTAATATTTCGATTAATGGGACTACTGATTCTAGAGTGGTTTGCAACTACTTTTGGTTCGTGTGTACTTCTTTTTCCCTGTCCAACAGCTTCTTGATCATGGGGTCTGACTCTTTCCTCCTCTGGTTGAAGGAGGTTTTGTTCTTGCCCTTGTTGCCTTGTCTTCTCCTGGAAACTTCCTGTAATTGTGAAGAATGGTGACTCTTCGCCACTGATCTGCTGGTTTCTGAATGGTGTGAAGCCACTGGACAGCTGCTTTGGCTGGCTCCTTGTGAGCCTGAAGCAATCTGAGTAGGCCCTGTCTGGGTTAACTGTTCTTCTATAGCTTGGATAGTGGCTTGATTCTTGTCAGCCTGTGACTCAAAACAGAGCACCAGCATGACATCCAACATACCATAAGTAATGGTATGAGGAGTATTGGACAAATATAGCCAATACAAGTAAATTATAAAGAGGAAACCTCCTCAAATATAATAAGAAAGGACAAAGATATGCCCTATCAAAGATAAGACCAAATAAGCAAAAACTCTTATTCTAGCCTCTAATCTAACTTATACATATTTCATGAAACCCCAACCAGAATGGTTTTTTTCTTGAAGCTCTAAGGTAGAGCTATCCAATGGTATCATCTATTCATCTGTAGCACTCCTAAATCAGGAGATACCATTATACCACCTTTTTTCCACCAACAACCCCTCAAAGGTGTAGGAGGGCTTGTACAAAACTGTACAAAAGTACAGCCAAATTGAAGGTTAGAGCTCATTAAGCCCTTCAATTCTGTGCTCTTGGATTCTTGATATCTCAAAAACTGACTAAGATATCTTGGTTGGAAGTATTTTGACCAATACTGGTCTGTATCAAGCCTGTACCAACCAGTACTGGCTTGATACTTAAAATAATGGTTGTTTAAAGCTTAAACCCGCCCAGAATGACTAATATTAGTCATCCAGACACTCTGGACACATCACAATGGTGCTGACGTGGCCTGTGAAGAGTTTTTTCACCCTGTATTGATCCAGAATGATCATTTGTGGTCCAAAAACCACAATTCTGACTATGCTGACGTCAGAATTGATGGTACAGAACCACAACCCAGCCTCCAGAATGAAAATTTTCACTCTGTAGACGTGTGAAGAGCCTACCAGTCTTTCACAGTCCTCAGAGGAGATAAAAGCAGGTCTTTCCTCACTGGAAAAGACTCATCTTATCATGAATTAGCATCCTTACGTAGTAAAACTGTCTTATACCAGTAGTACTCTTAGGATTATATTGATATAATTAAAATATAATTATTGTAGTGTTTCTTTACAGTCAAAGATATTAGAGAATTGCAACCCAGGTCCTCAATAGACTCATCACCACTGTTACCACATAGCAGTAGGACCTGAAGATTTCATTTATTATTTATTTTTTGTGTGTCACAGTCATAGTGCTAGCTTGTATTTACTATTTTTAAGCTACTACATAGACTCACCCTGACATTTTGGGGGCCTGGCCGTTGTTTTAACCTATTATGGACCTATTTTGGCGATTTTTGGATCATCTTCACTATTTTTGAAGGTTTTTTACTATAAAAGTAAGTACAATTTCGAGTTTTTTTTCATTTTTTAACTAATTTTCATCTCTTATATTATAAAAATATAATATATATTTTTTATATATTGTATTTTATCAAAATATATTAAATAATATATTTTATTTTATTTTTGAGTATTTATACTCTTCAAAGCTTTATATTGCAATTTTCACGAAAATTAATAATAATAAATAATTATTATTAATTTTTCAAATTTATTTTTATATACAAACAGTATATTTAAATAAAAAAAATTATTTTTTACCAAATTGTGTAAAAATTAATTTAAATAATAATATTTATTGTAAATCAACAATAAATATTGAAATAATAATTTTATTATTTCAATTCTTTAATATTCAAATTGAATATTATTGAAGAAGATCTTTTTTTACTCAAGTTGAGGAAAAATTGATTAAAATTTTCTTTTTTTGATAAATAATCAAAAAAAAATCTTAATAATAATAAGTCATTATTATCAATTTACCACGAAAATTGATAATAATAAGTAACTATTATTAACTTCTCAAACTTATTTTTATTTACAAATAGTATATTTAAATAGAAAGTATAATTAATTTTTACCAAATTGTGTAAAATTAATTTAAATCATAATATTTATTGTAAACCAACAATAAATATTTAGATAATAATTTTATTATTATTTCAGTTCTTTAATATTCAAATTGAATATTATTGAAGAAGAATCTTTCTACTCAAGTTGAGGAAAAATTCATCAATTTTAATAATAATAAGTAATTATTATTAACTTCCCAAACTTATTTTTATATACAAATAGTATATTTAAATAGAAAGCATAATTAATTTTTACCAAATTGTGTAAAATTAATTTAAATCATAATATTTATTGTAAACCAACAATAAATATTTAAATAATAATTTTATTATTATTTCAATTCTTTAATATTCAAATTGAATATTATTGAAGAAGAATCCTTTCTACTCAAGTTAAGGAAAAATTCATCAATTTTTTTTAAAATAAAAAAAATAAATAAATAAATAAATAAAAATAAGTAAATAACTTATCAATAATATTCAAGTTTAATAATATAAACTTTTAATATTAACTACTTTACTTATAAAAATAAGTGAAACAAAACTGTTATTTCTTCAAAAAATAAAAAATAAAATAATAATAATAATAAATAATTAAAACTCAAATATCAAACCAAACTCAGAAGAAATAACAGTAAGGAATTGGAAATTTTGTTTATTCAAATTGAATTACAAACCTTCTCCATTTTCTTTCAAAGTGGAAAAAAATTCCATTTGAGACAAAATCACAGTGAAATTCATCTGTACCAGCCTAAAAGACAAGGAGGCAGTACTAACTCCCAAGCAAATTGCCAAGGAGTATAAAGCAGAAATCAGTCCAAGGGCCTTTTAAAGGTAAAGAAACCTTGGAAAATACAGAATTTTTGTCTTTTGTCATTTTTTAACATGACAACTCCATTTCTCAGAGATCTTGGATACCCAAGAAATCAGCCAGAAATCTGGCAAAGAAGAAACAGAGGGAGAAGGCCACCCCCTTCTGGATCAAATAACCAACAAAGGACTTATTATCAGGAAACTCCTGCTCAAAGTCCCACCCCAAACCAAATCCAGCCCAGTCCAACAAAAAAATTGGACAGATGCAGGGAAAATAACTCATATTCATGTACTCCTAAAAGGATTTTCCACATGGAGTATGGACAACAAAACCTTAACCATGGGAGTATCATGGAAGGAAATTGGAATAATGAGGCAAAAAATATGAGTCAATCTTATTACTTGCCAAAAGATTCTGGAAGAAATGAAAAGTTGGAATCTCAACAGCCATTTCATACTCTCAGAAGAGACTTGAATAAGAGGGAATCAAACAGAAATCCAAGCCATAGAGAATTCTTGGCATATGGAAGAGCCCAATCTGGTTCAGGAACACCAAGGCATGGAAGAAGAAATTCCATCTTTACCACATCAGTCCAACAGCTACAGGACTTGAAATCCAAAGGACAATATTTCCAGGACTCTCCAGTCATCCCTGGTGGTTTCCAGCAGAGGACATGGAGCCCTAGTAGAAAACAAGAATTCTTTCAGGAAGGAGAAGATAGAATCAGATCCTTTGATGAAACAATGAATAAAATTAGCCCAAGAGGAACACAAATCCTAAAAAACACTGTACCTACCAATAGTGTTAGCTCAGAATCAATTGATCCTCAGCTTAAGCCTATTGATGATAAAATACCTCCTCAAAAATTTGAAACCACAGATTCCAGAGGTAGTAGTTTCATATGGTCCAACATGGGTAAATTCATGGATTGGACATATGATCATGTTCAAGAAGTGACTTCAGAAATGAAAACACTCAAGGAAGAAAATTCCTTTCAAGCAACAGTCATAGAAAACTTGAACACAAATCTATCCAGAATCTGGGCAGAATTTGAAACTAAAAACAAACAGTTGAACTCAATACTAGAGGAACAACAATCTGTGAGAAGAGATTTAAGAAATATCCAATATCAACAGGAAATCCTGGAAAAAGAAGTGGATTTTCTCTATAAAAAGGAGGAAAAAGAAGATAATTTCTTCCCTCAAACAACTCAAGATGATAAACCAATCAACAAAGTAAAAGAGGAAGAATCAGAAAACCAAGCTCCTGAATCCCAGGATCCAAAGTTAAGGTCTGAGTCAATTTACCAAGATGGAATTGGAGAATATGATCATATGGAGCTTATTGATTATATTAATGGACTTTTTGTTGATGTACCAAAGATACCAGACTACTGGATCACCACAAGACTCGACACTGCATTCACAGGCCATGCAAATATATGGTACACTGAAATGAAAGAGATACATGGTAGGAAAAGCTGGCCATGGTGGAGAAACCAAATAATACAAAATTACAGCAATGGTACTTGGATTTGGCAAAAAACCATCTCTTTTGAGAGTGACAGATACTCTACAGAAAAAGACCCTTATGAATGGTGTCTTAAACAAACAAAAAGACTCAAATCTATTGATCCAAACATGACAATAGAGATGAGAAATCATAAGATTCTGACAAAACTTCCAGGAGACTTAGAACATGCAGTAAAGTGCAGATGCAGCAAAATAAGCAGCATTGATGACATAGCAAATGTCATACAAGATGTCAGAAAAAAGACATCAATTGGCAGTAGTTCACCCTATAGGTCACATGATAGCAGAGAAAAACCAAAGATACTCATGGAAAAAGACCTCAAACCTACTAATGGTGAAGAAGCACCAAGGAGAAGGAACACATGCCATAACTGTGGATCACCTGACCACTATGCAAATAATTGTCCCAAGGGAAAAAAGAAAATATTTGCAATAGAGGAAGAGTCAGTAGAAGAACACATGGAGTACAAATCTGACTCTGACAGCATGGGAAATGGGCTAAGACAGGATTCAAACAGTTGATCAGAGCCTATTGAACAATATTTATTAGAGTATGAGGATGAGAAAACAGAATCAGTCCTAGGAAACTCTTTGAAACCAGAACTCATTCAACCCAAAAATGGTGAAGACAGAAGTGGAAGAACCATTGATGCTAAAGAGTATTTGGAAGTACCCAGAACTGGTATGGCCTTTATTCATGGAGCAAAATCAAAGCTTGATGTATACATTGAAAATAAAAATCATGCTTTGATTTTTGACACAGGAGCAAATTGCTCAGTGGTAGCCAAAGAATACTTGGACAGACACTTTCCAATGTGGAATGCAGAGATGCTTTTAACAAAAGCAAGAAGCTTTAAAAGTGCTGCAGGCAAAGTGAAGTCGCTTGGAATAATCCAAAAAATAATTATAATACCACACAAAATGGGAAACCTCAGACTACACATTGAATTTGTGGTACTTGAAAATGCTACGTTTGATGGATTTTTAATGGGTACAGAGTACCATAAAATCTATGGCATAAGCATACATAATTCCCTAGAGAGTTACTTGATAATTGGGAAAGACAAACAAAGAAAGTTCTACTTTGAAACTGACAACCCCAATCAAATAAAAAGATATTCCAATAGGGATTATTTAACAGAAAGAAGGAATAAACCACCAGAAAAAGACCAATCGGTAAATCTGGATGATGTTTCAGATAAAGATTCTTTTTTGAAAGGATCAAGAGCCTCCATAAGGACAAAAGAGTCTCATCAATGATGAGCCTTTTTTGGAGGGAGGGTATGTCAGCCTGTGACTCAAAACAGAGCACCAGCATGACATCCAACATACCATAAGTAATGGTATGAGGAGTATTGGACAAATATAGCCAATACAAGTAAATTATAAAGAGGAAACCTCCTCAAATATAATAAGAAAGGACAAAGATATGCCCTATCAAAGATAAGACCAAATAAGCAAAAACTCTTATTCTAGCCTCTAATCTAACTTATACATATTTCATGAAACCCCAACCAGAATGGTTCTTTTCTTGAAGCTCTAAGGTAGAGCTATCCAATGGTATCATCTATTCATCTGTAGCACTCCTAAATCAGGAGATACCATTATACCACCTTTTTTCCACCAACAACCCCTCAAAGGTGTAGGAGGGCTTGTACAAAACTGTACAAAAGTAAAGCCAAATTGAAGGTCTGAGTGAGAGCTTTAATTTGAGATACCTTAGACCCCTCTATCTTCAAAATTGACAGAGGGATCTTGGTTTAAAGGTTTACATCTCAAAATACAGGATTTCTGAAACTAACCATATAAAGAAACCCCTGTATCTTTGGAATATATTCATACAGTTGTAAAGTGTTGTATACCAAACTGTAGATCTAATCAAGCCCTACAATACTGTATCATTGGAATACAGATATCTTCTAAATTGGAGAAGATATCTGGCTTGGAAGGTTTTGAAGCCTCATACTGATGTACAAAAATACATCCAAAAACTTAAAGTCCTTATAGCTTTTGCTATCTTAGAGAAGGGTAAGCATGAAGCATATCAAATTGAAGAGCTCATTAAGCCCTTCAATTCTGTGCTCTTGGATTCTTGATATCTCAAAAACTGACTAAGATATCTTGGTTGGAAGTATTTTGACCAATACTGGTCTGTATCAAACCTGTACCAACCAGTACTGGCTTGATACTTAAAATAATGGTTGTTTAAAGCTTAAACCCGCCCAGAATGACTAATATTAGTCATCCAGACACTCTGGACACGTCACAATGGTGCTGACGTGGCCTGTGAAGAGTTTTTTCACCCTGTATTGATCCAGAATGATCATTTGTGGTCCAAAAACCACAATTCTGACTATGCTGACGTCAGAATTGATGGTACAGAACCACAACCCAGCCTCCAGAGTGAAAATTTTCACTCTGTAGACGTGTGAAGAGCCTACCAGTCTTTCACAGTCCTCAGAGGAGATAAAAGCAGGTCTTTCCTCACTGGAAAAGACTCATCTTATCATGAATTAGCATCCTTACGTAGTAAAACTGTCTTATACCAGTAGTACTCTTAGGATTATATTGATATAATTAAAATATAATTATTGTAGTGTTTCTTTACAGTCAAAGATATTAGAGCATTGCAACCCAGGTCCTCAATAGACTCATCACCACTGTTACCACATAGCAGTAGGACCTGAAGATTTCATTTATTATTTATTTTTTGTGTGTCACAGTCATAGTGCTAGCTTGTATTTACTATTTTTAAGCTACTACATAGACTCACCCTGACAATTCTCCCTTATCCTCTGTGCCCTTGCCTCCAGGAGTCTGAGCTTCCTGGTAAGATTCCAACCTTTGGTGATGGCCATAAGGTCTTTGAAGTGTATCTCTTTGAGACAGATCTTCTGGCTACTTGCTCCAAGTTCTGCCCAGTGAGATGACAGGTTGAACCTCTTGTTTTCCATGCTCCATTGAAAGAAATATTTGAGGAGTTGGTGGGGCTGAATAAATTGATCCGTATCCTTCCAGTCCTCTGGTTTGAGGTTCCTGTTAAATTGGAGTGTGAATGGCAGGGTTGATATTATCTCCCTCATTTTCCTGCCATCCACCACTGTGTCCAATGTGTCCTCTTCCAGGTCTTCTGGTTCTGGACAAGCCTTCTCTGTCCTCTGGCTGGTTCCTTTGGAAGCCAAGGTCTCTGAGGTATACAGGTGACATATCAGTGTTTGCAAGCAGTCAAAAACTTTATGTTATTAGGGTATTTACCTTTGACTGTGCCTTGTACAAATTTGTTGTCTGCTGATTTGGGCAATTTACCTTTAGAGGTTACAACTGGGTTAATTATAGTAATCTTCCCTGTACAAGTTGTTAAGGTTGGTTTATCTTGTATAGATGCAGAGTTTTGTGGTTTTCTACTTCTCTGGGTGGCTATTGGTGTCCACTTCGTTGCTGTAATCAGGCCTTCACTGTGCCTCTTTCCTTGGCCCTTGCTTCCCACTGATTCTGAGGGTGTCGCTGGTGTGTTGGCCTGTTACTGGGTCTCAAGTGGGATATAATTCTCTTCCACTGAATCAAAGTAGGAAAAAAGAGGGCTTATGTAAGTTAAGACTTATTAAAATGCTGTTTGCATTTCTAAGAATGGCCTATGGGCTTTTATATTACTCCAATATCCATTGAATAATGACAGTGTAATTGAATTAACAATTCCATGTCAGAATTACAGCTTTTGTTAACCTGTTACACTATTTGTGTACCAGTATCCCACAGATTCACTTGTGGTTTTGAAGTGTGATCTGTATAAGTGTAATTGAGTCAAAAATACACTTAACCACACCTCAACTGGAGGTTTTCCAGTCAGAGGTGTCCTTATTGATGGCTTATGTGTTTTTATATGTAAAACACTCCAAAAAGGAAGGTCTTGTGGGTATTAACCACGTGACAGATACTCTAAAAATATGAGTAAAAGGTGGTACATAGACCAATTAAATGAATATATATATATATAATATATATATTTTTAAAGAAAAATACGGCAAAAATATAGAAGCAATTGTCAGACAATGATAAATAGTTGAAAAAAACTTACTTATAAGGTCCAAAAATTCAAAAATGCACGGCCAGGCCCCCAAAATGTCAGGCTGAGTCTATGATGAAACTATTGAAATGTATTTACAGCCTTTAACTATTACTGTGACACAGTAAAAAAGGATTTAAAAGGAGTTATAAGAGTTAAAGATGTTTGAATTTAAGAATAAATGGGCTTTACCATATGAAATATAGTGGTTGTGAGCGCTTTTGAAAGCCCTGGGTGCAGCTTTACCTGTTGAGTTACAATAATAAATTCTACAATAATTAATATTATAATTATACCTGTTCATTACCCAAGAGTAAAACTGTTTTTGACAGTTTACTACGTAGGGTATTCAAGAGCAGGATGAGGAAAGCATTTCTGGCTGTGAAAAGCCTCCTTTTTATCCTGAAATGGGGTGGAAGGGCTGTTAGACCTTTCCACGTAGAGGAAGTGAAGATTTTTCACTCTCTGAGACAGGCTTGTGGTTTGAAAGTACCTGTATATCCTGTATTGGGCTTAGATGTGGTTTTGAAACCACATCTGGGCAGTTTTCACCAATACAGGCTGAAAGTTTTCATCTGGGGACCACATAGCCCTCTTCTGACATGTATGATGCGTAGAATGTTGTACAGAAACTTCATGGGACCCCAGTATTGACTGAATTAGGAGGTATTGAAGTATAAACATTCTTCTTTGTCAGTTTGACACCTCATAATTATGGTTATGGGATATTATCCCAGGGTAAAGCTGTATTAGTCAGAATGTGAGATTTTGACCTTGAAACAGCTAAACCTGTGTCAGTTGTTGAGATATCAACCTCAAAACTGAACCGGTGTGTAGGCCTGTATGTGTTCTACACAATAGTACCTTATTTGATATGGTTATCATTAAATATGGCAAAGTTATGCAATGTACAAGATTTTTATACACATGCACGGTTTAGGCAAAAAGCTGTATTGGGCTTGTTTCCCCCATACCTTCTGCTATAGTTGAGATATGAGGAAATGGATGACACCATCAGATAGCCCTGATTGTGCTATTTCCAAAAAGACCCCACTTTATGTATCTCACACTAAAACTGTTGAAGTTAGATGAGAGGTGAATGTTTTTTAACCCTTATTTGGCCTGAATTTGACCATAACTTCTATAATCCTGGTGCTAGCTCAGTTTGGCTGGTGCCATTGGATAACCCTGACTTAGAGCTTCATTTTGCATACCCATTTGATGGGGTTAAGCCTCTTATTCTGTATTGCAGATAAGAGATGAAAATTAAGGTTTATGCTCAGCAATAACTTTGAGCATGAATAACTTTGTTATTCTTTGTTCTATGATGATGGGACTTGTATATTTCAAAAGGGTTGAGTTTCCTCTTTCTTTTGATACCTTTTGAGCTAATTTTGCTCAGTTCCATGTTTTGGTGGTATCTCGGCTATACCATTGGTTTATGGTATTTTGGCTGTCATGCTTGTGCTCTGGTTTTGAGTCACAGGCTGAAATACCCTCCCTCTAAAAAGGCTCATAATTGATGAGACTTTTCAGGCCTCCTACAGGCTCTGAATCGCCTTAAATGAAGGTTCCCATTTGGTATGGCATATTCTGCAAACCATTTGTCTTTATCAGCTGTTTGGTTCATGAATCTGACTAAGTATTGCCTTTGATCCTTCCCATTAAGTCTGATCTTCCTGGCCCTCATGATTTTACTCACAGGTCCAGGGGAATCCTCCACTTCCACTATCTCTGGTGGTGTGGGGTTCTTCCTCCTGGAGGCAAATTTTCCCTCCTCTGTTTGGAAGTATGGCTTGACCAAACTCACTGGAAAAACTGGGTGCTTTCTGGAAAATTCCTCTGTAAGTTTGACTTCCACTTCATTCTTCCCTATCAATTCAATGATAATGAAGGGCCCTACAAATGAGTCTCTCATTTTCTTAGGTTCTTTAAGATTATTAAAGCTCATTGTAGACACTAGCACCTGGTCCCCTTCCTTAAAGTCAGGTTCCATGTGTGTTGTCAGCCTGTGATTTAAAACCAGAGCACAAGCATGACAGCCAAAATACCATAAACCAATGGTATAGCCAAGATACCACCAAAACATGGAACTGAGCCAAATCAGCTCAAAAGGTATCAAACAAAAGAGGAAACTCACCTCTTTCTGAAAATATAAGGCCCATCACCATAGGACAAAGAATAACAAAGCTATTCCTGCTCAAAGTTATTGCTGAGCATAAACCTTAATTTTCACCTTGCATCTACAATCCAGAAGGATAGTCTTAACCCCATCAAATGGGTATTCAAAATGAAGCTCTTAGCCAGGTCTATCCAATGGTACCAGCCAAACTGAGCTAGAACCAATATTACTGGAGTTATGGTCAAATTCAGGCCAATTAAGGGTGAACAAAACATTCACCTCTCATCTAACTTCTACAGTTTTAGTGTGAGATACTTGAAGTGGTGTCTTTTTGGAAAGAGCACAATCAGGGCTATCTGAAGGTGTCATTCAATGCCCATAGCTCAACTAGAACAAAAGGTATGGGGCAAATAAGCTCAATACAGCTTTTTGCCTATACCACGCAAATGTACAAAAATCTTGTACATGGGATAGCTTTGCCATATTTAATGATACTGTGGTATTCCATAAAATCTTTTTATTCACCAGGCCCAAGCTCATAGCACCTGGAAACAGCAGTAAATCCAGCCTACAATCAGACTTACACTCAAATTTTACAGCAAGAAGCCGGATATAACTCATAAAACCATTGCACAGGCATCAAAGTGCAGTGTATGTGTTTAAATAAATTATTCAATTTCATTATGCATATGTAAAAATCAAGTTACATATAGTAAACTAGTTACAACAAATAAGGTACCACCCTTTAAATTACACAACCCACCCAGCTTTACACCCCCTTACAGCCACAGGACCCATGCAGAAAGAAAATGACACATGCATTAGTTATACAGCCAACTTGCATTTAAAGTCACATGATGAAAGCCCAGCCCCATGGAATTCCTGAAGCTCATTTACAACACAGCCACAGGAGTACCTTATCTTATATCCAAGGTAACCCCACTTGAAACCTTAAAACAGAATCAAGATTATTTACACAACTCATCACCTCATGAAAACCAAAGCTAGTTACAACAAGCTGCATGCAGTACACAATTTTTTCATTAAATCTCAACCACATAACTATGCACAGCATGTGTCAAAACTCAAAAATCACATCATCTCATAAAAAACAGTAAATTAATCAGTGCAAGAATTATCACCTGACCTCATTTTAAAGTTCAAAAAGAAGAAAAACAACCATGAAACCTGCATAAATTACACAGCCACTTCTACCAATCCTAAAATATGACATATGCAAAGGAATTACAAGGTCAACATGTGATATTACATCCACCAACAGAATATCATGTGACAGAAAAAAGGCTGTGCACAACAAAAATCCTTAGCCAAAATGAAATAACCTCATGCATGCAAGGAAAATCCAAGAATATCACATCATAATTAGTTCACCAAAAGACCATCATGTGATGAATGAAGGCTGTGCAGAGAAAATATTACCACCAAACCTTAAATCACCTGCCTCCTGCAATAAAGGTCCTCACCAAAAAATAGAGTCACATGATGAAATCAAGAGTAATTAAAGTGTAAAAAGACAGCTCCCATGGAGGGCCCCCTGGGCTCCCAAAAGGTATAAATAGAGAGGCTCTCTCCCCCCAAATTTCAAAATCCCCTGCATGAAAATTATATCCCATGCACATTATATCCACTGCAAAATAGGAGCATAGGGATAATTCATCCCTCACCTGGGAGGTAGTCCAGAAAACTATAGTGAATTTTACTTGCCCAGTAGCTAAGCTCAGTGGAAGTATAGTGTTGACAATTACCCAGTAGCTAAGCTCAGTGGAATCCTATTATTAAAAAAAAAATAAAAAAATTATTATTAAATTATCCAGAAACCAAGATTAGGGTTGCTACTCTATTAAAATATTTTATCCAGTAAAATTAACACCATTTATCAAGAATTAAAAATAACTTACCCCTTTAAAAATCCAATATCAAAGAATCTTACCTTTTAAATATAACAGATAAAATTTTATCTTATTATTAACAACTCTTAAAGAAAAATAACACACCTTTAAAAAATTATTTTACTCTATTATAACTTTAGTTTAAGAAAATTACCTTTATCAAAACTCGTCAAATTTTCCAGAAAACTTTAAATAACCCATCTTACCAAAGATTTATCACCAAGAAGAAACCACTCACCCCAATTTCACTCAAAAAATAAATTATAAAGACAAGTATTTCATTAAAATCTCAAATTTAACCAAAATCACTAACGTTATTTTTCATATTATATATTGAATAGGTCTGATCTGAGACTGCTGAATTTTGTCTTCTACAGTTTTAAAGCCACTTACTAATTTTATTTTGGTTTGTGAGCTCCAAGGAAGATTTTGTTCAGTATTTTAGGAGGGGCAGGCAATACACCCTTGCCACCCTTGGTTACAGGAGTTATTAGCAATTCAAAACTAGTTACCTGTGATTTCCCCCTCCAGGTACTGCCTCATTTTAATCCCACACAAGAGGAGTTCCCACAATACCCATATCAAATGAGGTACCATTGTGTAGAGAACATACAGGGCTACACACTAAACCAATTTTGAGGTTGATATCTGAAGAATTGACAAAGTTATGGCTGTTTTAAGGTCAGATTCCCATCTGCTGTCATATACAGCCTTGCCATGGGATAATATCCCATAACCATGAATATGAGGTGTCAAATAGACAAATAAGCTTGTTTTTACTTCAATACCTCATATGTCAGTCAATACTGGGGTCCCATACAGTTTCTGTACAGCATTCTACGCATCATACACATCAGAATCAGGCTGTGAGGTCCCCAGATGAAAATTTTCACCCTGTATTGGTGAAAACTGCCCAGATGTGGTTTCAAAACCACATCTGAGCCCAATACAGGCTATACAGGCTGTTTTCAAACCACAAGCCAGTACTAGAGGGTGAAAAATCTTCACTTCCTCTACGTGGAAAGGTCTAGCACCCTTTCCACCCCATTTCTGGAAAAAAAGGAGGGTTTTCACAGCCAGAATTGTTTCCTCATCTTGCTTTTGAATATCCTATGTAGTAAACTGTCAAAAACAGTTTTACTCTTGGGTAATAATCAGGGTATAATGATAATTTTGATTATTGTAGCTCTTATCATATTAATCCAACTGCTAAGACTGCACCCAGGGTTCTCAATAGCGCTGACAACCACTATTTGTCAATAGTAGAACCCTATTATTATATTATAAACCATTATATTAAGTTAAGACTCTTATTTTAAAATTATTTCCACGTGTCACAGTCATAGTTCTAGTTGTAAATAGCCTAATTACTGCTTCAACATAGACTCCAGCTGACATTATGGGGGGCTGGCCATGTTTTAAACCTTTTTCAGACCCTTATAAGTGAGTTTTTTCTCTTATTTCTCACTTTCTGACAATTTTTTTATTCTTTTTAGGCGTAATATTTCTTAATAATATATATATTATATATATATTTTTCTTTTTTGGTATATATACCACTTTATACTCATATTTTAAGAGTAACTGTCATGTGGCTAATAACCACAAGACCAATATTTTTGGCGTGTTTTACATATAAAAACACTTAAGCCATTAATACAGTCTCATTTTTCAATTAAAATAAGACACCTCATCCTGATAAACCAAAAGTTGAGGAGTGGTTGGACATATTGTTAACTCAATTGCCCTGTTACACATCACTTTTTGACAGTTGACACTTGCTAATGACAAGTTATTCTGTGAGATATTGGTATACAAACAGTATACCAAATATCAGTAAGCTGTATTTCTGACGTGGAATTCTTAATTCAATCACACTGTCATTATACAAGGGCACATTGTAATAATATACAAGCCCAGAGGCCATTCTTAGATGTCCAAAACCAGCATTTTTTGAGAAGTCTCAACTGACATAAGCCCTCTTTTTCCTGTTTTGATTCAGTGGAAGATAACTTCATACCACTTGAAAGCCAGTCACAGGCCAACACACCAATGACACCCTCAGAACCAAAGGGCAGCAAAGGCAAAGGGAAGAGGCACAGTGAAGGCCTGATAACAGAAAAGAAGTGGACACCCATTGCCACACAGAAGAGTAGAAAACCACAAAATTCTGGATCAATACAAGGTAAACCAACCTTGATAACTTGTACAGGGAAAATTACTATAATTAACCCAGCTGTAACCTCTAAAGGTAAATTGCCCAAATCAGCAGACAACGCATTTGTACATGGCAAAGTCAAAGGTAAATACCCTAAGAACATAAATTTTTTGACTGCTTGCAAACACTAACATGTCACCTGTACACCTCAGAGATATTGGCTTACAAAGGAACCAACCAGAGGACAGAGAAGGTTTGTCCAGAACCAGAAGACCTGAAAGAGGACACCTTGGACACAGTAGTGGATGGCAAAACAATGAGGGAGATAATATCAACCCTGCCATTCACACTTCAATTCAATGGAGACTTCAAACCAGAGGACTGGAAATAGATGGATCAAGTTCTTCAGCTCCACCAACTCCTCAAGGACTTATTCCAATGGAGCATGGACAATAAGAGGTTCAACCTGGCATCTCACTGGGCAGAACTTGGATCAAGTTGCCAGAACATCTGTCTCAGAGAGATAGGCTTCAAAGACCTGATGATAATCACCAAAGGTTGCAATCCTACCATGCAGTTCAGACTCCTGGAGGCAAGGGCACAGAGGATAAGGGAGAATCAAGCCACTATCCAAGCTATAGAAGAACAGTTAACCCAGACAGGGCCTACTCAGATTCCTTCAGGCTCACAGGGAGCAGGCCAAATCAGCTCTCCAGTGGCTTCACACCATTCAGAAACCAGCAGATCAGTGGCCAAGAGTCACTATTCTTCAAAATTCCAGGAAGTTTCCTGGAGAAGGCAAGGAAACAAGGGAAAGAACAAAACCTCCTTCAACCAGAGGAGGAAAAAGTCATACCCTATGATTCAGAAGCTGTTGGATTTGGTAAAAGAAGTGCACAAGAACCAGAAGTAGTTGTAAACCACTCTAGAATCAGTAGTCCTAGTAATAGAAACATTACCCCCACTCAGACTGAACATAACATTGTCACATCTGAGAGTAACATCATCAGTGATACACTGTGGGTACAAATGTCCCAATATGCTGAGCAATCTGCAAAGAAGTTTGCAAAACTTGAAGCCAGCCATGAGAGGATGAAAAAATTACAAGCCTTCATGGAAAAAATAGTTAAAAATCTTGAAGAAGGACATGCTCAATTGAGCAAAGCCTCTGAAGAAACTAACAAAAGACTGAATCTAGTCTTTGAAGAACAACACCACAGAAAAAGGGACAGGGATTGTCTGGACCAAGACATAAACAAATTGTTTAATGTCTACCATAACTTGAAGCCCCAACCACAAGGCCAAGTTATGGAGAATCCATATCAACCAGATGACATCAAACCAGATGCCATGTTGATGAATAAGGCAAGATCTCCATCACAATACCAGGATGGAGATGTAATGGCTTATTAAGAGAAAGAAGTCTTGAAACAGATTCCTTAGGCCTCAAGCTGGCCAAACTTCTCTGGATCAGGAGAATATGATCATATGGAGCTTATAGATTATATTGATAGACTCTTCATTGATGTACCTAGCATACCAGACTACTGGATTACTGCTAGACTGAATACTGCATTTAAAGGTCATGCAAGTATATGGTACACAGAAATGAAAGAAATCCATGGCAGAAGAAACTGGCCATGGTGGAAGAGTCAAATAATCCAAAAGTACAGTAATGGAACTTGGATATGGCAAAAGACCATGTCATTTGAAATTGACAAATACTCTGTGGACAAATATTCATATGAGTGCTGTCTTAGACAGTCTAAAAGACTTGAAGCCATTGATCCTCAGATTAACATCCAAATGAAGAGTCACAAGCTTGTGACACAATTTCCAGGAGAACTGGAGTATGCAGTAAAATGTAGATGCAACCAAAATTGCACTCTAGATGACATTGCCAACACCTTACAAGACATAAGGAAAAGGACCAATATAGGGAAATTCACCCCATATAAGAGCAATGGTTTCAAAGAGAAACAACCTGTCAGGGTAGAGCTTAAAGACAAACCCAAACACAGAATGGCAGAAGTGGCAAAGAAGAGAAATTCTTGTCACAATTGTGGTTCAACAGACCACTATGCCAACAACTGCCCAAAGGCAAAGACAAAAGTCTATGCCATTGAGAAAGTCCCAGAGGAAGAATCCCCAACAGAGGATTCTGAATCAGACTCTATGGGTGATGCCATCAGAGAACAATATGATGATGAACAGGACCCAAGAGAAGAATTTCTAGTGGAATACAAAGTGGAAACCCCACTGGGAGTTCAAGACATACAGTTGGAAGCAGGCATGCCACAAGATACTGCCAACAAAAACTTGTGCAAACATACACAAGGTGCCCAAAAATTCCTGGTTACACCAACTAAAGGAATGGCATATATACATGGAACAGGCACAAGGATGACTCTCTGTATTGACAATGCTCAGCACCCACTGATCAATGATAGTGGAGCACACTTCTCCATAGTGGCCAGAAATTATCTGGATAACCATTTCCCAAATTGGGAAAAACAGCTGTTTCCCACTAAGGCAAAGAACATTAAAAGTGCATCAGGGAAGATGACTTCCATTGGGACAATTATCAAATAGATAATTATACCCCACAGGAAGGGTAATATCAGACTCAACCCAGAGTTTGTAGTGCTTGATGATGCCCACATCCAAGGGTTTTTACTGGGAACAGATTACCAGAGGATGTATGGCATAGACATTTACAACAGTAAACATAGGCACATCACCATTGGTACTAACAAGGAAAAGAAATTTTCACTTGATATATATCAGATATCTTCTCAAGATCCACTAGAAGAACTTCTGAAGGAATTCAGAGAGGGACAGTTTAGCACTACCCTCACCAGTAAACAAAAATCAAGTTTACTGAAGATTCTGAGAAAGAACAGACCAGCATTTGCCATTGGTGAAGAACCATCAGGCAAGATCAAAGGCCATGATATGGAACTATATCTGGATATGGAAAGGCCTTATCCACCCATGCTTAGCAGACCTCCTTATCCAGCAAGCCTGGAAACTAGGAGAGAAATTGAGAAACATATCAATGAACTCCTGGACATGGATGTCATCAGGAAGATTTGACATGAAGAAATAGTAGAAATCACCACCCCTGTCCTAATCACCTGGCATGATGGCAAGTCTAGACTGTGTGGAGACTTCAGAGCTCTGAATAACCACACAAAAGCAGACAGGTACCCTATCCCCAGGATACCTCATGCCTTGGATAAACTGTCTAAAGCCAAATACATAACCAAAATGGATTGTATGAAAGGCTTCCACCAAAATGGAGTTAAACCAAACTCCATGAAATTACTCAGAATAATATGCCATATGGGTATATATGAGTATACCAGGATGCCATTTGGCATCAAAAATGCACCAGCCCACTTCCAAAGGATGATGGACACAATATTTCAAGAAGAAATACTGGAAGGCTGGATGGTGGTATATATTGATGATATCATTATATACTCAGAGACAAGGGGAGACCATGTGCAATACATAGACAGAGTGCTAAGTAAATTCACACCCATAAATCTGAAAATTTCACTTAAAAAGTGCAATTTTGGCCAACAAGAAATACTGGTCTAGGACATAAAGTCTCAGGTCTTAGTCTGGCAATTGACCAGAATAAAGTAGCAGCAGTACTGCAAAAGCCAGTACCAAAGAGCATCAAAGAGATGCAATGTTTCCTTGGGTTTGCTAGCTGCTATAGAAACCACATCAAGAATTTTTCCCGCATAACTAGTAGTTTATAAAAGTTGTGTTCAGAAGATATAGTTTTTGAAATCACCAATGGAAGGAGGAATGCATATGAGAGGATCAAATATGAACTCACAAATGCACCTGTGCTCATCTTACGTGACTTTGAACTACCATTCAAGTTATACATAGATGAAGCATGTAGTCAAGGTCTATGAGCAACCCTTCACCAAAGACAAATTGTGGATGGTGAACCAAGAGAAGGAGTAATTTGCTACATCTCAAGGAAACTGAAAGATTCAGAAGCCAATTATGGGGCCACCCAGACTGAGTGTCTATGTCTAGTCTGGGCTCTAGAAGAACTCCATTATTATCTGGAGGGTGCAGCCTTTGAAGTCTACACAGACTGCACAGCCTTGAAGTCTTTACTAAACATGAAGAATACAAATAGACACATGCTGAGATGGCAAATAGCCATCCAGGAGTATAGAGGGAACATGACCATCATATACAAAGAAGGTAAAAGTCATACCAATGTAGATGGCCTTAGCAGAGGGCCACTGGATAATGTCAAGAGCAATCCAGCTTATGACCCTGAATTGCAGCCAAAATCCCTATCCATTTCATTGAAATAGATAGGAGGAAGAACTTCAGATTTTCTGAATGGACACCAGAAAGTGGTACCCTTGACAGTGGAAACACTGATTCAGAGGGGACAGAAACTCCCATATTGGGAATAAGTTCCTCTGAACTGCACAATGACATTTTTAGTGCAGTACTGAAGTCTTATGCCAAACACAAACAGTGTGGCCTACTACTACAGCTCCCTCAACAAAAGGTTTGGAGTCCAGAGCTGGAATCCCAGCTGGAAGAACCCCGGTTGAGGGCCTATAAGGATAACAAGTTCTTCCTTATAGATGGCCTGATCTACCACAGAGAGAAACACACAAGTGCACTCACAGTGGTAGACAGAGACCACATCTCCTTGGTCCTGCAGGAATGCCATGAATGCCCCTATATGGGACACATTAGTGAAGACAGGACGAAGGAGAGGGTAGCAAGCACAGCTTTGTGGCCTAAGTGGGAACAAGAGTTGAGTGAATATATTAACACTTGTGAAAGATGCCAAAAGGCAAATAGGAAACATGGAAAGAAGTATGGGTTACTTCAACATATAGAAGAACCTAAACACCCGTGGGAAACCATCAACATGGACTGGGTTATAGGACTTGTCCCAGGAGGCAAAGAAAACTACAATGCCTGCTTGATCATAGTTGATAGGTTTAGCAAGAAAATGAGGTTTATACCATGCCACAAGGAGGATACAGCCATGGATACTGCTCTGTTATTTTGGAATAATATCATATCCACGTGTGGAGTCCCAAAGATCATCATTAGTGATAGAGACCCAAAATTCCCATCTGAATTTTGGACCAACTTGTATGACATTCTTGGCACCAAGCTTGTTTTTTTCCACAGCTTACCATCCAAAAACAGATGCCCTGGCAGAGAGGATGATCCAAACAATGCAGGACATCCTTAGGAGGTTCTGTGCCTATGGCATGGAGTATAAGGTCCATGAGGGATATACCCATGACTGGGTTACCCTTCTACCAGCTGCCCAACTGGCTTATAATACAAGTCAGCACTCTACCACAGGAAAAACACCTGCACTGGTAGAGAAAGGGTGGAATAACCTATTGCCTGTGAATCACTTGAAGAAGAATCTTCTAACCATCCACCCCACAGCCAAAGACTTCCATGATATGTGGAGGGGGGCTTGTGACACAGCTGCTAAATGCATAGCTGAAGAAAAAGATTATAATAAGCAGAGGTGGGACAAGACACACATGGAACCTTACTTCAAGGAAGGAGACCACGTGTTAGTATCTACACTGAGCTTTGACAATCTTAAAGGACCCAAGAAGATGAGAGACTCATTTGTAGGACCCTTCACTATCATAAACTTGACAGGCAAGAATGCAGTGGAGGTCAATTTCACAGAGGAGTTTCCAAGGAAACACCCAGTCTTTCCAGTGAGCTTGGTCAAAACATTTTCCAAAACTGAAGAGGGTAAGTTCCCCTCCAGGAAGAAGATCCTGACACCACCAGAGATAGTGGAATTGGAGGATTCCCCAGGACCTGTGAGCAAAATCATCAGGGCCAGAAAGATCAGACTTAATGGGAAGGATCAAAGACAGTACTTAGTCAGATTCAAGAACCAGACAGGTGATAAGGACAAATGGTTGGTAGAAGATTCCATACCAGATGGGAACCTTCATTTAAGGAGATTCAGAGACTCTAGGAGGACTTAACAGTCTCATCAATGATGAGCCTTTTTAGAGGGAGGGTATGTCAACCTGTGACTCAAACCCAGAGCACAAGCATGACAGCCAAGATACCACCAAACCATGTAACTGAGCCAAATCAGCTCAAATGGTATCAAAAGAAAGAGGAAACTCCCCTCTTTCTGAAAATATAAGGCCCATGACCATAGGACAAATGATAACAAAGCTATACCTGCTCAAAGTTATTGCTGAGCATAAACCTTAATTTTCATCTCCCATCTAAAATCCAGAAAGAGAGGCTTAACCCCATCAAATGGGTATTCAAAATGAAGCTCTAAGTCAGGGCTATTCAATGGTACCAGCCAAACTGAGCTAGCACCAATATTTTAAGGTTTGTCTATGAAACTCTTGATAATAGTAGCAAAATCAAGAGTACTATGACTATCCCCAGTAGAAATATATAATATAACAAAATATTATAACCACAAATTTAAATATAATTACTAAAAATAATTATATAAAAAAATAAATTCAATTATTATTATAAAAATATAATAATAAAAAAAAAATAATAATAAATTATAATTATTCTATTATTGTTACAGTTACTGACAGCTATAGCAATAAGAAGTGTAAAGCTCTTAATGAGACGATGACACATAGAAAATATGAATATTAACCACTTATAAATAATATAAATATTATTTATAAGAGAATTAAACACACACTGTGCAGAAATAATTCTTATAGAATCAAAATTCTATATAAAGAAACTATTACTAGATAAAAAAATATAGAACTTTAGAGAAAACTTACTTATGATATTCATTTAATACAACCAGTCAAACAACAACAGTTATTATATTAAATAATAATCATAAGTTAAAAACACGCCAAAAATCAATACTTTTAAAGATAAAACAACTTTTTATAATAAGAACTATGATTAAAGAGTTTTTAAGAGGATTTTGTGGATTTTAAAAGATATTTAAGATGATTAATTTTATATAATAAAATATATTCTAGGTGATTACAACAATAATCTAAATTCTATGATTTCAATTCTTTATATTTAATTGATAAAGAATAAAATAACTTAAGAATTACTTTGATAATAAGATCTTATATTTAATAAAACTTTACCTGTTTAAATTTCTAATATGATTGCATTGATGATGAATGATGGACAAAAACAGTGATAAAAAGACTCTTTTTATGTCTTCAGCGCAGCTCTCATGATTAATAATGGATATAGAGGGCGTGCTCAGGTCAAAACTGAAAACCATGCTTAAAAATAAAGTTCTTAACTTAAGGCAACTCAATTTTAATTCCAATTTAAAGTTAACAGGGTTATTCGTAACTCCATGTAACTTTAATCCTCATTTAAGCTAATTATTTTAAGCTTTTAATATAAATAAACTTATTTATATTAAAGTTCATCACATGAAAAACTTAAAAATAGAGTTTCAAGCAGAAATCTCTTAAACTCATTTTTTAATTGATTTTTAAAGAAATTATAATTTTCTTTGAGCTTGAATTAAAAGAGTAAATCTGCAGGCTAATTACCCAGGAAATTTATTTATAAAAGATACTTAAAATTTCATTTATATGTAGATAATATTAAATTGTAAGCTGTGTGAAAATTTCAAGCAAATCCATTCAGAATTGGATTTTGAATGAATTTTTGAAGTTATTGCTATTTTTCCACATAAAATAGCAATACACACCAAACCTTAAGTTTTGATAAGGTTTTAATGCTTGTAACCTTAAAGTTTTAAGCTTAATTAAGCTTTGGAAGTTCTTAAAACCTTGAATTCAAGCCTGAATATTGGGATTTACACTCTGGCAGCTTGAAATTCCTGTCTAATTTGGGATAAAACCAATTTAAACTTTAATGTTGGATCAAAGTCTAATCTTAATGTTTAAATAAGGTTGAAAATCCTCCAATACAGGTGGACAACCTTAATTTAATCCTTGCAGATGCAAAAAGTTGGGTACCCCAGCTCTATTTGGTCTTTTTCCTTTGTCCCACCTTTCTGTGTGGATTTTGCCCTTTTATTTATTTAAAGCCATACTATGGCCTTAAACCCTTTTAAATTGAGCTCACGCAGGATTTACATTCTGTATGGCAAATCCTTAGCCAATTCAGTAAATATACACCACACCTCAATTCTAACGAAAATTTTGATAAGGTTGCATAAACCTTATGCAACTTTAAATTTAGCTTATTTAAGCTTAAATTTAACAATTTTGAAAAAATGTTAAAAGAGTTACATTAGTACAGTGAGATTCTTAAATCTTCTAATAACATAAGAAATAAGTGTTTTTGGGTATAACACCTTATGGATGTACCCTAGGTTATTTTTGGTGTAGAATCCAAAAATGACATAATATTTAAAACTTTGTTTATCCAAAAAAAGTTATACTTATTTTTTGTTATTTTTTATTTTAAATTCAATTAAAAAGTCTGTTTAAGACAAATTTAACTGTGTATAAAGTTATTTGTGGCCTTATGGGTATGCTATACATACCTCACAGGCTCACAAATATTACTGCAGTTATGGTCAAATTCACGCCAGATAAAGGTGAACAAAACATTCACCTTCCATCTAACTTCTACAGTTTTAGTGTGAGATACTTGAAGTGGGGTCTTTTTGGAAAGAGCACAATCAGGGCTATCTGATGGTGTCATCCATTTCCCCATTGCTCAACTAGAACAAACGTTATGGGGCAAATAAGCTCATTACAGCTTTTTCCGTATACCACACAAATGTACAAAAATCTTGTACATGGGATAACTTTGCCATATTTAATGATACCCATATCAAATGAGGTACCATTGTGTAGAGCACATACAGGGCTACACACAGAACCAATTTTGAGGTGGATATCACAAGAATTGACAAAGGTATGGCTGTTTTAAGGTCAGATTCCCACCTGCTGTCATACACAGCCTTGCCATGGGATAATATCCCATAACCATGAATATGAGGTGTCAAATAGACAAAGAAGCTTGTTTTCACTTCAATACCTCATATGTCAGTCAATAAAGGGGTCCCATACAGTTTCTGTACAGCATTCTACGTGTCATACACGTCAGAATCAGGCTGTGATTTACCCAGATGAAATTTTTCACCTTGTATTGGTGAAAACTGCCCAGATGTGGTTTCAAAACCACATCTGAGCCCAATACAGGC
Organism: Austropuccinia psidii; assembly: GCA_023105745.1. NCBI lineage: Eukaryota > Fungi > Basidiomycota > Pucciniomycetes > Pucciniales > Sphaerophragmiaceae > Austropuccinia > Austropuccinia psidii. The sequence continues at coordinate 72,548,953 of JALGQZ010000001.1, read as the reverse complement.
TATAAAGGCTGTTTGCAAACCACAAGCCAGTACTAGAGGGTGAAAAACCTTCACTTCCTCTACGTGGAAAGGTATAGCACCCTTTCCACCCCATTTCAGGATAAAAAGGAGGGTTTTCACAGCCAGAATTGTTTCCTCATCCTGCTCTTGAATATTCTACGTAGTAAACTGTCAAAAACAGTTTTACTCTTGGGTAATAATCAGGGTATAATTATAATTTTAATTATTGTAGCTCTTATTATAGTAATCCAACTGGTAAGACTACACCCAGGGTTCTGAATAGCGCACACAACCACTATTATTCAATAGTAGGGCCCTGTTATTATATTATAAACCATTATATTAAATTAAAACTCTTATTTTAAAATTATTTCCACGTGTCACAGTCATAGTTGTAGTTGTAAATAGCCTAATTACTGCTTAAAAATACACTCCAGCTGACATGTGTCTTGTCCCACCTCTGCTTATTATATTCTTTTGCCTCAGCTATGCATTTGGAAGCTATGTCACAAGCCCTCTTCCATATATCATGGAAGTATTTGGATGTGGGGTGGATGGTTAGAAGATTCTTCTTCAAGTGATCCACAGGCAACAGGGGATTACACCCTTTCTCTACCACTGCAGGTGTTTTTCCTGTGGTAGAGTGCTAACTTGTATTATAAGCCAGTTGGACAGCTGGTAGAAGGGTAACTCAGTCATGGGTGTATCCCTCATGGTCCTTGTATTCCATGCCATAGGCCCAGAACCTTCTAAGGATGTCCTCCATTTTCTGGATCATCCTCTCAGCTAGGCCATCTGTTTGTGGATGGTAAGCTGTGGAAAAAGCAAGCTTGGTGCGAAGCATGTCATATGTAATTGTTAGAGCAGAAGATGGAGGATATCTTATACCACCTATCAGGGTATTGAAAATGTATATTGAGTAAGAATTGGAAGCTAGAATATGATTAACCAAAAGACTTTCTTCCCCACATCAGAATGAAAAAGGTGACTATGCAGTGAAAGAAAGAAAAGTACAGTTCAAATAAGAGTCATTTCCAGGAATGCAAGAAGCACTGAAGAAGATGAAAGAGCTTACAAAATCACTCAAAGAACAGCAGGAACCATTTGAAAAATAAATATCAAAGGAAAGGGATGATATTAAACAGTTCATGGATCAACTTAGTGAGCCAACAAGTCTGGCTACACCTCAGAAATGAAACCCAATTCACTTTGAGACATCAAATCAGGAATTAAATGCAAAATCTAATCAAATTCCAGCTTCATCAAGTCATTTCCCTTATATTCCAGCACAAAAAGGACCTAGACCACAGTATAAGTGTACCTATTGTCTAAAGGATGGACATAGTGTTAGCAGGTGTAATGATTTAACAGAAGATATTGAAAAACGTATTGTATGTAAAACAGGAAGTTCTTTCTATTTTACTAATTTTCAAAGAGTCCCCATTGAAGGAGAAAAGATACCAACGGATCTAGTAAGACAGTTTGCAGCTGAACAGGAGGTTCTCACAACAAAGTTTCTTAAAGAGAAAGATCAAAAAGTATCAAAAGCTGAAGAAAAAAAGAAAGAAGAAAAGTCAACAGCTGTAGTCTCAATGGAAGATTGGGGTGAATGGAAACCACCGTGCATTTCTATTGAAATAAAGCCATCAAATATTCATTTTGGATTAAGACAGACTAAATGTAAGATTTGTCTATGAAACTGATGATAATATTACTTTTAATCAACAGTACTACGACTGTTCTTATGAAATATAATAACAAAATGTTCTTATAACCACAATTAAATCATTAAAGAATTATTTCTTTCACGTGTTAAACACTACTAGTGATTTTAACAGTGAGCAAGTAATTGTCTACAAGAATCAATTACAAGAAGATTTTGATAATAGATTTTTTTTTTATACAAATAATAAAATTATTTTAATATATAATTATCTTTTGCAAGAATAATTATAATGGTAATTCGTGAAGAAAACTAATTTTAGAGAAAAACTTGAACAATTAAAAATAAATCACTCACTAATATTCCAAAGAACTTATTGAAAGATAAGATAGAGAGATTTGACGTAGAATTGTGGATTTTAAGGATCAAAATGAATTTATAACAGTATTACAGCAATATATAGTTGGATTCTATGATTTAACGTCTTTCTGATTGATTCTGAAATATTTAAAACACTTAAGAATAGCTATAACTAATACTTACTTGTTGAGAATAATGATTTGAATGATAATAAGATGATGATGTGGAAAAAACAGGAAGAGGAGGCCTCTTTTAAGTCAAAAACAGCTCACAGAGGCGTGCCATCGAGCAAACTGAAAAACCAGTGAGTGAGAAAACAATAAACCCTTTTGGATTATTGATTGCATCATCTGTTGTCACATAACATTATCATAATTACTTAATTGATGCTTTTACGTGACTACCAACCTCAATATGGTTAAGAATAAAAGGAGTAACATCTGTAAATATTCTTTTATTCCAAAATAATCATTTATTTCTCAAAGTTATCAATGTTATTGGAAATTTCATCACATCTTGTAGTTACTGTAAATTTTTGAAGATTCAGTGTTTCACGTAGAATAGTCAAAAATGGACTATAAGTAAAAATTTTAATTTTACTAGTAAAACTCTAATAATTTTTGGTAGTACCATAGATTTTACATTTCTCCATTGGTCCTGAAGGTTTCAGAAAGATTAATCAAGAATTGTATTTTTAATGAATTTTTGAAGTTTTTACCTCATTTCTACATAGAATTGCAAATATCAGTGTTTAACTGGTTGCTATGAGGTAAATCAATGGATAAAAGTCGAAAAAGGGTTTTAATTACCCTTTTGCAGTTTATCCATGGAAAATAATTAAGAATCGACATGGTTACAGGAGTCTAAGTAGCTCTTCACCTCCTTGGCATGTCAAAATAGCAGGTTATTTGCTATTTTCTTAGGATTTAAAGTAGTTGTAACATGGTAACCAAGTTCCCAAAAGGCTTTAGTTTACCAATTGGGCCAACATCAGCCATGGATCCAAGCTTTGGAGCTGTCCACGCCTCTGAGGCCTCAGAAGTTAGGTACCCTGGCTCTCTTTGATGTCTTTTGTCCCCCTTGCCTATTTTTCACATCAAAATAGAAAATTAAGCTTCAAGTGAGATATCCACTATGGGTCTACCAAAAGTCCATGTAAGGATACCATGATATTAAGTTCTCAAGACATGCATAACACTATTCTCAGTGTATATGTAACACGGGCTTTCTCACATTCCCATTATTTTGGCATGAAATTAAGAAGAACAAAAATTTTCATGGATCTTTTATGTGGTATGGAAGTATTTTCCATTTTACCACCCAAAAGAGTTAATTTGAGCTTATTCACTCTATGGAGCCACCCTACGTGAATTTTTGTGTAGAATACAAATCTGGCCTTAAATCCATGGATTTACTTACTCAATAAAAAGCTATTCATCTTTTCTGAAATAAAAAATGATGAATTTTGGATATATGCATGACTTCTGAGTTATGCATAATTCAGAATTTCTTTTGAAGATCATTGTGGCCTATTTGGGTATGTAAAATATACCTCAAGGGTCACACTAAGCAAAGAATGGAAAGGGAAGAAATAAATAAATCACAATCTCAAAATACTCCTGAAAAGTTACCAGTACAATATTAGAGGTAATAAAAAGGAAATTTAGTTTTCCAGGTGGATATATTGAAGAAGAAGATACACAGGAAAATGAAACAGTTATTATGCCTTCAAGATACAAGGAGGCTAAGGAGCCAAATATCATTAAATAACCAGAACCTAAACCAGTTCAACAGCCAATTCTTGAAGTGATTAAAGAAAAAACACCTGTTAAGAAGAAAGAATCAGAAGAATTGTTTTCAAAGCTAACTAACAAAGATTCAACACCTAGAAAATCAGTAAGAAAGGAGGAGATGGAGATTTGATAATTTAGAAGGTTATAAAGAAAGTTTTAGATCAAAAGATTCATCTCACCTTAGAAGAAATATTGAAAATTTCACCCAGTTTTACAGACCAACTCAAGCTCTTATCTGAAAACAAAAAGATTTATTTAATGTCAATGAAGTCAATTAACAACCAAGAACAATTATTAACTCCAGAAGAAGTGATCATTGATTAAAAAATGCACTATGCTTGTCCCCTAGGTATGATGGATGTAGAAATTGGTCAAGAAGGCTAGAAAGTGAAAGCATTGGTTGATACTGGTGCTGAGCTGAATATTGTGCCAGAGATTGAGTCTATTATAGCAAAATTAACCATGAGAGCCTTGAATATGCGTCTAAAAGGTATTGGAGGTCATAGTACAGCAGTTTTTGGACTTGCTGAAAATACTCTGTTAGTTCTACCATCTGGTGAGGAGAGGAAGATTCACTTTTTTGTTGCCAGAGGTGCAGTTCATACTGTAATTGGTAGGCAATTTTTAGCTCATAATGGAATTAGACTTGAGCACTCTCAAGATCAAGGATAAATATTGAGTTATAGAGAATCAGATGGTAAAAGACTTTGTATTCCAATTTGCTCACCTGAAGCAAAAGGATGGCATTCAGTAACACCAAAAGGGATGGAATTATGTAACATGGTGAAAGCTTCATACTTGAAAGATGCAGGTGAGGATGATTCAAAAATTAAACCAAGAGATATCAAACGTTGTCACTTCAAATGGCAGAAAATATGTTAAGTTCTATATCCAAGAAGAATTGGATAATCAGAATCAGAGTAATATTCCAAGTCAAGGTCAGAATCTATTAATTAAGTCAGACCCACCAAGTAAACTAAAAACCCTTTTCAACAAATTGAAGTTTTCAAAACCAATCATGGTCAACCAAGAACAAAAAAATCTAGAACCTAAAGTGGTAAAAAGGATAAAGAATATAATAAAGTCAATAGAATGTTAGTAAATGCAGTTGATAAAATGAAAAGGGATAAAAAAGAGGCTATTAGCTTTGATTTGCAATGTAAAGGTGCTACACCAACTATATTAGAAGATAATGATATACCTTTGAATGTGTATGAAGTTCAACCTGTTTCAACAAAATTAAAACCAGCCCTTTCTCAATCAAATTAATGGAAGGAACACAAATCCTATGAAGGAAAACAAATCATATCACCTGAACCCAAACCAAAATCAAACATAAGCTATATTAAAATGGAAGAAACGTTCATTGGAAGTGATCAAGGTGATTCTTATGAAAAAGAAAATGAATTTTATGATAGCTTTAAATGAATATCCAGTTATGGATTTAATGTATACAAACTTAGGCATAAATGTTATACCAATGAAAATGGCTTTACACATTGGAATAAGTTTTAATAAAAGGAAATCAAAAGGAAAGTTAGAAAATAAACTCACTAAAAGGTATATGAACAGAGTTCAAATAGTACTACCTACAGATGAAAGAATCTACATGTTATTCATGATTGAGGGGAATAAAAATCATTTAATCTTAGGAAAAGAATTTTGTGATTATTTTTCCTTGGTTAAGAAATTGAAAAAGCTATTTGAAGAGGAACAAAAGGATGGAGATTATTAGTTCAATGTAAATAGCTCCAAGCTAATGGAAACAAATTATGAAGAATTATTAATAAAAGATGAAAGCAAAGATAATTTAATTAAGGACTTAGCTGAAAATATGGGAGAATCCTGGACCAATATAGAGAATTTACCTGAAGAGAATGGTAGAGATAATCAGAATCAGCTCACAGAAGAAGAAATGGTAATTGGTCAGTTTAAGCAACAATCCACTATTTATAAACCCACTTACCTTGACTTACCTCATCATCAGACAAAATTAAAAAAAAGGATCAGCACAATAAAAGCAATAAAAAAATAGATCACCCCATATTTTTTTTAGTTCCCACATATGATTCATGAAATTAACTTTAATTTGAGTTCTTATTGCAACTCATAAAAAAACAATTAGCTAATTCAATAAATTAAAAAAAGGGGGTCATCAGGCAATAGAAATCAGGAAATGAACAAGATAAGAAAATTAACTCACCCCCAAAAATCTAAAAGTTGGCGGTGCTGTGGGGATTCAGGACTATGGTTTAGGTGGCATTGAGGTTACTGATGCCAGGTTTAAATTTTATCATCTAGATAAATAATGAAAATATAAAATATTAATTTGAATATTTACAAAAAACAATAAGAAAAAGAAAAGAAAAGAAAAATTGCTAGCATACATCAGTGGCATTGAAGATTGCTGATTGACATTGAGAAGGAGATAGCAGAGGACTACAATTAAAATTAAATTCATAAATAATGAAAAACTGTACATTACCTGTAAAAGCAAGCCACAGCTGGCGGCAAAAGAGCTGGGGATTAAGTGCTGCAGTATACCCATGGGCTATCAGCCACCACCTCTCCAACTCCTTCTATCTAAAATGTCACCAATCGCAAAACAAAGTAAATAAATAAATAGATGAAAGTATATATAATATAAAATCATAAATTAATGGAAGAAATAGAACATACAAATATGGAAAATCAGAATTCGCTACAGTAATGCAGCCATTCTCAACGGTTCTTTTTTTTAGCTCTAGACCTGTATCATGATAAACTAGAATGTAAAAAAAAAATGAAGTCTGTTTTTTTTATCAAAAATAACATAATATAATAATAATAATAAAAAGCAATCATTTAAATAATTTAAATAAATAAAAAGTAGAAATATTCATAATAACAGAAATGTAGCATGCAAAGCAGAAATGCAGAAATGATACAGTAGCATAGCAATTCTCAATGAAATTCTTTTTTTATTTTATCTCTTCTTTTACAATGTAATTATTGAAAGAAATCATTATAAATTAGTTTTTTTTTATATATCAAATTTTTCAATAATAGAAATAAAAAGAATAATGATGAACAAAAAGAACTTACCAAAATAATAATAATAGTAATAATAAAATGAAGATAGTATATAAAAAAAACCGCGCGAACTTGGTATGCAAAGATTATACTGTGATGCAGTTATTTGCCATAAAAATTCATTTTGTCTCAGTTCTGGCTTTGAAATTTGATGACTAAAAAAACAACATTAAATTAGGTTTTCTTTTACATTGAATATTTAAATAATTTTTTGTAAAAAAAAAAAGAGATACAAATAGAAAGTAATAATAATAGAAAAAACACACCGCACTACCTAAGAAGAGCAGAATTATGCTACAGTCACACAGCAATTCCTAGTGAATTTCTTTTTTTATTTCATTTGATTTTATTTTTTTGCCTTTGCAATGGGATCACTGTAAAAAAGCAAAACGTTATCAATTAGTTTTTTTCATATTAAATAATCAATTATTATCATTTTTTTTTCAAAAAAAAATAAAAAATAAAAAATAAAAAAAATTAATAATAACAAAATCAGCACACAATGCTGAAAAGAGACAACTTCTTCAGTAGCGCAGCAATTCTGAGCCACTTGCTTTTATTTGATGGTATCAATATAAATTAATATATATAAAGTTGTAAAGTTATGCAACTAAAAAAAAACAATAAAACATAATAATAATAATAATCAAAATAGTAATAATAATAAAAACATGACAAAAAACATATGACTAAGGGATTTATTCATCCCTTTTCTTTTATAGCTATCTTTATTTCACATATATTTCATGAGTATTATTGTTATTTCTACTATTATTTCATTTGTTATATATTATGTCATCTTTTGAATTGATTCATTTTATTTATTTTCCTGTATATTATGTTGCTGCTGATCTTATTATAAATGTGAAGCTAATTGGCTAAGAAATAGTTAGATAATATAAATATATATTCAAGTGTTGTTTGCAGAGTTAATGAGTATTTATTCTGAAAATGAGTCAATACATAATAAAAAATATATATGAAAAGAAGCAAGTGAAAATAATACATATGTCAAGATAAAATCACATTTTATTATTTTGGTTCTCTTTTATATTATAAACTTTAAGTATAAATTTCATTTTTGTTTATTTATTCAATAAGTCTTTTTCTTTGTATATAATAAAATAAAGAAAATATTATTGATAAAAAAAAGTGGATGAAGTGTTGAGGTATTATCTTAAAAAGGTCCTGAGTATGACCTTAAACTGCCTAATAAACATAATTCATACTAATTTCAGTCTCAGGACTAAATCAAACGTCCTGAGTATGACCTTAAATTTCCTTGTCAATATATTTTATCTTTATTATAGTCTCAGGACTAAATCCAAAGTCCTGGATAAGACCTTAAACTGTGCCAATATTTTCTATTTCTTCTTTTAATAATTTTCATGCTTATTACGTTTTTTTATGGCAAGTCTTGGGAAATAATTGTATCAGTGAAGGGTTAAATTTAGTGAAAAAAATAAAATGGAGAGGGAAATTTTCCCTCAAGAAGTAATAATGATATTATTGGAAAGAATAGGTGGTGGTACTTATTTCTTCTCATCACTCCTTATTATGTTAAATTTTTTGGGGAAAGTGGCCCTTCAATAAATTTTATTCTTGGGTCTTTGTTTGTGTAGTTAGTTGAGAAAATTTCATATGGGTATTCTTATTATCCAAATATTTTGAATAAAGAGTAAAAAGAAAAAAAACAATAATTATGTAGAAAGTGTTTTTTTAAATGGGGAGGGAATGAATCCCTCATCACTAAATAAAATATAAAAAATAATAATAATAATCATTAATAAATAAAAATAAAACATTCAAAATTTATACCTTAAAGAAGACAAAGTGAAGATTCAAAATCAATATAAAGAGCCTACAATGAAATGTTTCATGGGAATGCTCTTAAATATTACAGGTGTTTTTATGTGTTATGATCTTGGCTGCAGGCAGGTGTGGATGAAGGAAGGAAAGTAATAAAGAAAGGGATTTTTCCCTCAAGTGTCATTGGAAATGCTGGGGACAGCATTAAATGGAGAGGCCAATTTGGTATACCTATACCAGCTTAGCTTAACATACCAATATAAAAAAAGAAGATAAATACATATCATAATCAAAAGAACCTGAGTGTGTAACCTTAAATACTCATATTCTATAAGAAAACACAAAACAAACAAGATAATTTAGTATTCTACTGATTTAATGAATATTTGAATTCAAGAAAAGAAAAACACTGTTATTTAATCTTTGGATTCTAATTTGTGTAAATTTTTAATAAAAAAATAATAATAATATAAATTATGAGAGCTGTATTATTGTAGTGTTACATGGGAATTAATTTCTCTTATTTGTGGAAATTGTGCAGTTCTGGTTGATTTTCATTAAAAATATTTTGTGGAAGCCTTATTTAGTTGCTTTTGCTAAGAAGATTATTGAGATGAGCTCTATTTGAATTAAAAAATTATTATTATTCTGAGTTAGTGAAGTTATATTTTTTTATTTTGATGTAATTCTATTTTTTGATATAGAATAGTAGTAGTGTGGAATATTTTAAGTATTCCATTGAACTGATGATAGTGGAAGGGAATTGCTTGAAATTTTAATGGTGTAAATTATTGAGTTGATAGTAATCTTGATTATTATTAAAGAATATAGTAAAAGATGTATAGTGTGAAGGGCAACAAGAGTAATGAGTGGAGTGAATGTATAAAACCTTATCTTGGTGGTAGTAAATTAGCTATGGGTTTATAGAATGCTTAGTAATCCAAGGGAAATTAAAAAGAAGCTAGTATTCATATGCATATGTATGAAACAGTTTGAGAAAGCCATAAACCCTAACCCTATTCCCCCTCAAGAATATAAATAGTTGAGCTTTTTTCCTCTCCAGACTTTTTCCCCTCTTGAAATTGTAACTTCTACTTATTTTTTCCAAATCCCTCATCTAAGAGGATGAATTAGTGATTTGTTTGATAAATTCAGCTTAGTAATTGAGGTTCGTTATTGACATAGATCAAGAGAAGCAATAGTGTGAAAAGATTTTAATTCATCCCTCACTAGCAGGAAGACTAGTAATCATAATAATTAGGATCACAATACTTGAAGCTCAAGAGTAAGGCATCTCTAGAAATTAGTCAATAAACCTTATAAGTAATTTTAGATAGTTTGAAAATAAAACCATCACTTTAAAGTAATTTTCTCATATTTTAAAATAAAACCTGAATTTTTCAAAGGAATTTTACTACTTTTAAGCTAAAGTAGAACCCCTTAATCAAATTCAATTTCATCAACATACATAAACAACTAAAATAAAACCCATCAAAAACCTCAACTAAATGCTTTAACATAATCAATAACATTTTCACATCCCTATTCACATTAATCACCTATCCATTCATAAGTTTTAAGTAAAAATTCTCATATTATACTGGAAATATATTTCTTTCAGTAATAAACTATCACCAAATGAATAGCTTTACATTAAATCAATACTACTCCTATTCTACAATCAATATCAAAACCAACAGCTTACCATTATATACTTCAAAGAGTTTGTCAAAATAATAAGCTATAAACTTTTTTTTTTTTATAACCTTACAAAACATTTCACATATTGTACTATCTTACTTGAATTTTTTAGGTTATAAATATAGCTCAACACCCAGTCAATTTAACTTATTTTACATTAATATATTTAAAGTTATTTTTCCCTTAATAATCATATACTTTTATAAGTGATATCAAATTGTATTTATTTCTTTCTCGTATTGTAACTGACTGTACTATCTCACTTAAAAAAAACATAAAATTTATATATATAAGAGTTTTGTTTGTATTGTTTACTAGTAAGAAGTGTGTTCTTGTTTCTTTTTTTATTTCATTTATTATCTTTTGTAAAATCATTTTTGGTGTAATCCAGCCAGATTTTCTGGCTGTTTTAAAAAGCATTTATTTGTTAAGGTTTTAACTAACCATTCTTTTAAGTAGAGCAAAGTCTTATTAGAGATTTTTGAGTACAATATTCTGTGATCAAGCCACTATCAATAAAATAAATGTATTTAGTGAACTCAGTAAAGATAACTTAGCATATTAGGAAGGGCAGTCTAGATTATTCTAGCACATGAGCAGAGCAAAGGTTACAAGTTTCAAACAGAAATTCAAAACTGTTTTCTTGTAATTTCCCCTTCCATGTACTGCCTCATTTTATCCCACACGCAGAGGTGTTCCCACAGTATCAGGACAGGTGCATCAGTGAGTTCATTTTTGATCCTCACATATTCATTTCTCCTTTCCTTGGTAACTTCAAAAACTATATCTTTTGAGAATAACTTGTACAGACTACTAATTATGTGGGCAAAATTTCTGATGTTGTTTCTGTAGTAGCTAGCATATCCAAGAAAAGATTGAGTCTCTCTTATGTCCTTTGGTACTGGTTTAACAGTACTGCTGCTAATTTATTCTGGTCGATGGCCAGAGTAAGACCTGAGACTTTATGTCCTGGAGCTAGTAACTCTTGTTGGCCAAAATTGCACCTTTTAAGTTAAAGTTTGAAATTAATGGGTGTGAATTTACTTAGCACTCGGTCTATGTACTGTACATGTTCCTCCCATGTCTCTGAGTATATAATGATTTCATCAATAAATACTATCATCCAGCATTCCAATATTTCCTCTTGAAATATTGTGTCCATCGTCCTTTGGAAGTGGGCTGGTGCATTCTTAATGCCAAATGGAATTTTGGTGTACTCATATATACCCATATAGTATATGATTCTGAGTAGTTTATTGGAGTTTGGTTTAATTCCATTCTGGTGGAAGCCTTTCATAAAATCCAGCTTGGTTATGTATTTGGCTTTTTCCAGTTTCTCTAGGGCATGAGGTATCCTTGGTATAGGGTACATATCAGCTTTTGTGTAGCTATTCAGAGCTCTGAAATCCCCACACAACCTAGATTTTGAATCATTCCAGGTGATAAGGACAGGAGTGGTGATTTCCACTATTCCATTATGTCCCATATTCCTGCTAACCTCCATTTCTATGAGTTCATTGTTATGTTCCTCAATTTTCTTCCTAGTTTCCAGATTTGCTGGGTATGGAGGTCTTCTCAGAATGGGTGGATAGGGTCTTTCCACATCCAGATATAATTCTATATCATGGCCTCTGATTTTGCCTAATGGCTGTTCACCAACGGCAAATGCTGGTCTATCTTGCCTCATCATCTTCAGCAAGCTAGGTTTCTATTTACTTGTGAGGGTAGTGCTAAATTGGCCCTCCCTGAATTCATTCAGTAATTCTGCTAGAGGGTTGTGGGTTGATACTTTGCATGTTTCAACTGAACGTTTCTTCTCCTTGTTTGTACCAATGGTAATGTGTCTGTTGTTACTATTGTAAATGTCAATGCCATACATACTCTGGTAATTTGTTTTCAGTAGAAACCCTTGGATGTGAGCATATTCAAGCACAACAAACTCTGGGTTGAGTCTGATATTACCTTTCCTATGAGGTATAATTATCTGTTTGATAATTTTCCCAATGGAAGGGGTCTTCACTAATGCACTTTTGAAGTTCTTTGCCTTGGTTGGCAAGAGTTTTTTTCCCAATTTGGGAAGTGGTCATTCAGATGATTTCTGCCCACTATTGAGCAGTGTAATGCACTTTCAATCCTCAATGGGTGTTGAGAATTGTCTATGCAAAAAGTCATCTTTGTGGCTGTCCCATGTATGTATGACATTCCTTTAGTTGGTATAATTAGGAATGTTTGTGCATCTTGTGTTTGTTTGCACAAGTTTTTTTTACAGTGTCCTGTGGCATGCCTGCTTCTGACTGTATGTCCTGAATTTCTAGTGGTGTTCCCTCTTGGTAATCCACTAGAAATTACTCTCTTGGTTCTTGTTGTTCATCAGATTTTTCTCTAATGGCATCACCCATAGAGTCTGATTCAGAATCCTCTGTTGGGGATTCCTCCTCTGGGACTTTCTCAATGGAATAGACTTTCTTCTTTTCCTTTGGGCAGTTATTGGACCAATGGTCTGTTGAACCCCAATTGTGACAAGAATTCTTCTTCTTAGTGACTTCTGCCAATCTTTCTCTTGGTCTGTCTTTAAAATCTACCCTGAAAGGTTGTTTCTCTTTGAAACCACTTCTTTTATATGGGGAATATTTCCCTATATTTTTTTCCCTTATGTGTTGTAAGGTATTGGAAATGTTATATAGAGTGAAATTATGCTTTCATCTGAATTTCACTGCATGCTCTAGTTCTCCTGCCATTTTTGCAAGAAGTTTGTGATTCCTAATCTGAATATTCATTTGAGGATCAATGGCTTTAAGTCTTTTAGACTGTCTGAGGCACCACTCATATGGGTCTTTGTTCACAGAGTACTTGTAATTTTCAAATGAGATGGTCTTCTGCCATATTCAAGTACCATTGATTTACTTTTGAATGATTTGAATCTTCCACCATGGGCAGTTCCTTCAGCTAAGGATTTCTTTCATTTCTGTGTACCAAATACTAGCATGTCTTTTGAATGCTCTATTAAGTATAGCAGTAATCCAGTAGTCTGGTATGCTTGGTACATCAATGAAGAGCCCATCAATATAAACAATGAGTACCATAAGCTCATATTCTCCTGTTCCAGAGAATTTGGGCCTGCTTGAGGCCTCTGGAAGCTGTTCTAAGGCTCCCTCTCAGAATATGACATATTGTCTCAATACTTGTATTGCGATTGAGATCTTGCCTTATTCTCCAAAAAGGCACTTGGTTTGATGTCTTCTTGGTGATATGGATTATCCATAACATGGCCTTTTGGTTGGGGCTTCATGTTATTGTATACATTAAACAGTTTGGTTATGTCTTTATTGGGACAATCCCTGCCACTTTTGCTGTGGTGTTGTTCTTAAAAGACTTTATTCAGCCTTTTCTTGGTCTCTCCAGAGGCATTTCTCAATTGAACATATCCTTTCTGAAGAGGTTTGACAATGTTGTCCATGGAGGCTGTTAATGTTTTCCTCCTCTCATGGCTTTCTTTGAGTTCTAAAAACTTCTTTTGAGTTTTCTCAGAAAATTGGGACATTTGTAACCACAGTGCATCACTGTTTAAGTTACTCTCAGGTGTATAAGAATTATGTTCAATCTGAGTGGGGGTAATATTTCTATTAATGGGGCTACTGATTCTAGAAGTCTGTAAAACTATTTCTGGTTCTTGTTTACTTCTTCCACCAAATCCAACAGCTTCTGGATCATTGGGTCCCACTCTCTCTTTCTTTGGTTGAAGGTGGTCTTTTTTTTTCCCTTGTATCCTTGTCTGCTCCTGGAAACTTCCTGGGATTGTGAAGAATGGTGGCTCTTGGCCACTGATATGTTGGTTCCTGAATGGTATGAAGCAACTGGAGAGCTGGTTTGGTCTACTCCTTGTGAGCCTGAAGGAATCTGAATATGCCCTGTCTGGGTAAGTTATTCTTATGTAGCTTGAATATTGGCTTGATTCTCCCTTGTGCTCCTTGCTCTCCCCTCCAGGAGTCTGAACTTCCTGGTGGGATTCCAACCTTTGGTGATTACCATAAGGTCTCTAAAGTCTATCTCTTTGAGACAGACCTTCTGGAAACTTTCTCCAAGTTCTTCCCAGTGGGATGCCAGGTTAAACTTCTTGTTGTCCATGCTCCATTGACAAAAGGTATTTAAGGAGTTGTTGGCATTGAAGAACTTGATCCATATGGTTTGAGGTTTCTGTTGAATTGGAATGTGAATGGAAGAGTGAGTATGATTTCCCTCAATGTCTTTCCATCCACCACTGTGTCCAAGGTGTTGTGTTCCAGGTCTTCTGGTTCTGGAAAAGCCTTCTCTATCCTGTGGCTGGTGTCTTCGGAAAGCAAGGTCCCTGAGGTGTACAGGTGAGATATCAGTATTTTCAAGCAGTCAAAAACCTTCTGTTCTTAGGGTATTTACCTTTGACTGTGCCTTGTAAAAATTTGCTCTCTTCTGCTTTGGGAAGTTACCTTTAGACGTTACAGCTGGGTTAATGACTGTAATATTCCTTGTAAAAGCTGTTAAGTTTGGTTTACCTTGTATTGATTCAGAGTTTTGTGGTTTTCTATTTCTCTGAGTGGCAATGGGTGTTCACACTTTAGCTGTTATAAGGCCTTCACTGTGCCTCTTTCCTTTGCCCTTGCTTCCCTCTGGTTCTGAGGGTGTCACTGATATTTTGGTCTGTGACTGGGTCTCTAGTGGGATGTAGTTTTCTTCCACTGAATCAGACAGGAAAAGAGGGCTTATAGTCAATTAATACTTCTTAAAATTCTGTTTGTATGTCTAAGAATGGCTTTTTTGCAAAATATTTCGATATTATGCCCTTGTATTATGACAGCGTAATTTAATTAACAATTACATGTCAGAAATACAGCTTACAGATATCTTGCACACTGTTTGTATACCAGTATCTCACAGATTAACTTGTAATTAGCAAGTATAATCTGAAAAAGTGGTTATGTAAGAGAGTAATTGAAATTAATAATGTACCTAACCACGGCTCAACTGTTGGTTTTACATTGAGAGGTGTCCTTATTTGATTGAAAAAAAGGACTATATTAATGGCTTAAAGTGTTTAAATATGTAAAACAAACCAGAAATAAGGGTTTGGTGGTGATTAAATTATAATCAGCCACACAACAAGGAAATAAGAATAGGGAAGCTTAGTGGTATATAGATATATTGTCAGGATGATACTATGAAAGAGTGGTAATGTAGGCTATTTACAACTCAAACTATGTTTGTGACATGGTAAAAATGCTTTAAGAAGGTTTTGAGATGATTAAGAATAAATTTTAAAGGGCTTTACTATAGTGCTTATAGTGGTGGTGAGCGCTGTTGAAAGCCCTGGGTGCAGCTTTATCTGTTGGGTTACAATAATAAAAGACTACAATAATTAAAACTTATAACTATACCTGATTATTAACCAAGAGTAAAACTGTTTTTGACAGTTTACTATGTAGGTTAATCAAGAGCAGGATGAGGAAAGGCTTTTGACTGTGAAAAGCCCTCCTTTTATCCTGAAATTGAGGTGGAAAGGCTGCTAGACCTTTCCACGTAGAGGAAGTGAAGATTTTTCACTCTCTAGGACAGGCTTGTGGTTTGCAAACAGCCTGTATACCCTGTATTGGGCTCAGATGTGGTTTTGAAACCACATCTGGGCAGTTTTCACCAATACAGGGTGAAAATTTTCATCTGGGGACCTCACAGCCTGATTATGATGTGTATGACGCATAGAATGCTGTACAGAAACTGTATGGGACCCCAGTATTGACTGACATATGAGGTATTGAAGTAAAAACATGCTTCTTTGTCTATTTGACACCTCATATTCATGGTTATGGGATATTATCCCATGGTAAGGCTGTATATGACAGCAGGTGGGATTTTGACCTTAAAGTGGTCATAACTCTGTCAGTTTTTGAGATATAAAGCTCAAAATTGGTTCATGGAATAGCTCTGTATGAGCTCTACACAATGGTACCCAACTTGACATGGTTATCATTAAATATGACAAAGTTATCCCATGTACAAGGATTTTTGTACATTGGCGTGGTCTGGGAAAAAGCTGTATTATGCTAGTTTGGCCAATACCTTCTGTTGTAGCTGAGCTATGAGGAAATGGATGGCACCATGAGATAGCCCTGATTGTGCTCTTTCCAAAAAGACCCCACTTTAAGTATCTCACACTAAAACTGTAAAAGTTAGATGAGAGGTGAATGTTTTGTTCACCCTTATTTGGTCTGAATTTGACCACAACTCAAGTAATACTGGTGCTAGCTCAGTTTGGCTAGCACCATTAAATAGCCCTGGCTTAGAGCTTCATTATGAATACCCATTTGATAGGGTTAAGCCTCTCCTTCTAGATTTTAGATGAGAGGTGAAAATTAAGGTTTGCTCAGCAATAACTTTGAGCAGGAATAACTTTGTTATTTCTTGTCCTATGGTAATGGGACTTATATTTTCAGAAAGAAGTGAGTTTCCTCTTTCTTTTGATACCTTTTGAGCTAATTTGGCTCAGCTCTATGTTTTGGTGGTATCTTGGCTATACCATTGGTTTATGGTATTTTGGCTGTCATGCTTGTGCTCTGGTTTTGAGTCACAGGCCGACATACCCTCCCTCTAAAAAAGGCTCATCATTGATGAGACTTTTCAGTCCTCCTAGAGGCCCTGAATCTCCTTAGATGAAGGTTCCCATCTGGTATGGCATCCTCTGCCAACCATTTGTCTTTGTCAGCTGTCTGGTTCTTGAATCTGACTAGATATTGTCTCTGATCCTTCCCATTAAGTCTGATTTTTCTGGCCTGGATGATGTTACTCACAGGTCCAGGAGAGTCTTCTACTTCCACTATTTCTGGTGGAGTGATGCTTTTCTTCCTGGAGGGGGATTTATCCTCCTCTGTTTGGAAGTATGGTTTGACCAGGCTCACTGGAAAGACTGGGTGTTTCCTAGAAAACTCCTCAGTGAGCTTGGACTCTACTGCATTCTTCCTTATCAACTTAATGATAGTGAAGGGCCCTACAAATGAGTCTCTCATTTTCTTGCGTCCTTTGAGATTGTTAAAGTTCAGTGTAGACACTAACACCTGGTCCCCTTCCTTGAAGTCAGGTTCCATATGTGATTTGTCCCACCTTTGTTTGTTATACTCATGGCCTCAGCTATGCATTTGGCAGCAGTATCACAGGCTTTCTTCCACATATCATGGAAGTCTTTGGCTGTGGGGTGGATAGTCAGAAGATTTTTCTTCAAGTGATCCACAGGTAACAGGGGATTCCACCCTTTCTCTACCAGTGCAGGTGTTTTTCCTGTGGTAGAGTGCTGGCTTGTATTATAAGCCAGTTGGACTGCTGGTAAGAGGGTGACCCAATCATGGGTGTATCCCTCATGGTCCTTGTATTCCATGCCATAGGCACAGAACCTCCTGAGGATGTCCTCCATTGTTTGGATCATCCTCTCAGCTAGGCCATCTGTTTGTGGATGGTAAGCTGTGGAAAAAAGCAAGCTTGGTGCCAAGCATGTCATATAAATTGGTCCAAAATTCAGATGTGAATTTTGGGTCCCTGTCACTGATTATGATCTTAGGGGGCATGGTAGACATCTCATGCTCTTGCTGAACCTATCAACTATGATTAAGCAGGCATTGTAGTTTTCTTTGCCTCCTGGGACAAGTCCTGTGACCCAGTCCATGTTGATGGTTTTCCATGGGTGTTTGGGTTCTTCTATGTGTTGAAGCAACCCATATTTCTTCCCATGTTTTCTATTTGCCTTTTGGCATCTTTCACAAGTGTTTATGTATTCACTCAACTCTTGTTCCCACTTGGGCCACCAAGCTGTGCTTGCTACCCTCTCTTTAGTCCTGTCCTCACTCATGTGTCCCATACAGGGGCAGTCATGGCATTCCTGCAGGATTAAAGAGATGTGGTCTCTGTCTATCACTGTGAGTGCACTGGTGTGCTTTTCTCTGTGATAAATCAGGCCATCTATAAGGAAGAATTTATTGTCCTTATAGGCCCTCAACCATGGTTCCCCCAGCTGGGTTTCCAGCTCTGGGCTCCTGTATTTTTGTTGAAGGAGTTGGAGTAGTATGCTACACTGTTTGTGTTTAGCATAAGATTTCAGGACTGCATTGAAAAATTCATTGTGCAGTTCTGAGGAACTTATTCCCAGTATGGGGGTTTCTGTCCCTTCTGAATCAGTGTTTCCACTGTCAAGGGTACCACTCCTTGGTGCCCATTCAGATAATCTGAAGTTCGTCTTCCTATTTATTTCCATAAAATGGATAGGAATTTTTGCAGAAACTTCAGGGTCATAAGCTGGATTGCTTTTGACATTGTCCAGTGGCCATCTGCTAAGGCCATCTGCATTGGTATGGCTTTTAGATTCCTTGTATATGATGGTCATGTTCCCTCTATACTCCTGGATGGCTATTTGCCATCTCAGCATGTGTCTATTAGTAGTCTTCATGTTTAGTAAAGACTTCAAGGCTGTGAAGTCTGTGTAGACTTCAAAGACTGCACCCTCCAAATAATAATGGAGTTTTTCTAGATCCCAGACTAGACATAGACATTCTGTCTGGGTGGCCCCATACCTGGCTTCTGAATTTTTCAGCTGCCTGGAGATGTAACATATTACACCTTCTCTTGGCTCACCATCCACAATTTGTCGTTGGTGAAGGGCTGCTCCCAAGCCTTGACTGCATGCTGCATCTATATATAACTTGAATGGTAGTTCAAAGTCAGGCAAGATGAGCACAGGTGCATTTGTGAGTTCATATTTGATCCTCTCATATGCATCCCTCCTTTCCTTGGTTATTTCAAAAACTACATCCTTTGAGCATAACTTGTATAAGCTACTAGTTATGTGGGCAAAGTTTTTGATGTAGTTTATATAGTAGCTAGCAAATCCAAGGGAAGATTGCATCTCTTTGATGTTCTTTGGTACTGGCTTTTGCAGTACTTCTGCTACTTTGTCCTGGTCAATTGCCAGGCTAAGGCCTGAGACTTTGTGTCCTAGAGCTATTAGCTCTTGTTGGAAAAAATTACACTTTTTAAGTGAAATTTTCAGATTGATGGGTGTACATTTACTTAGCACTCTGTCTATGTATTGTACATGGTCTTCCCATGTCTCTGAGTATATAATGATATCATCAATATATACTACCATCCAGCCTTCCATTATTTCTTCTTGAAATATGGTGTCCATCATCCTTTGGAAGTGGGCTGGTGCATTCTTGATGCCAAATGGCATCCTGGTGTACTCATATATGCCCATATGGCATATTACTCTGAGCAACTTCAAGGAGTTTGGTTTAACTCCATTTTGGTGGAAGCCTTTCATACAATCCATCTTGGTTATGTATTTGGCTTTGGCCAGCTTATCCAAGGCATGAGGTATCCTTGGTATAGGGTACCTGTCTGCTTTTGTGTAGTTATTCAGGGCTCTGAAGTCTCCACACAATCTAGACTTGCCATCATGCCAGGTGATCAGGACAGGAGTGGTGATTTCCACTATTTCATTATGTCCAATCTTCCTGATGACATCCATGTCCAGGAGTTCATTGATGTGTTTTTCAATTTCTTTCCTGGTTCCCAGACTTGCTGGATAAGGAGGTCTCCTCAGCATGGGTGGATAAGGTCTTTCCACATCCAGATATAGTTCTATATCATGGCCTTTAATCTTGCCTAGTGGTTCTTCACCAATGGCAAATGCTGGTCGGTTCTTCCTCAGCATCTTCAGTAAACTTAGTTTTTGTTTACTGGTGAGGGTAGTGCTAAACTGTCCCTCCTTGAATTCCTTCAAGAGTTCTTCTAGTGGATCCTGTGAAGATATGTGGTATATATCAAGTTAACATTTCTTTTCCTTGTTGGTACCTGTCAGGATGAAACTATGAAAGAGTGGTAATGTAGGCTATTTACAACTCAAACTATGTTTGTGACACGGTAAAGATGCTTTAAGAAGGCTTTGAGATGATTAAAAATAAATTTGAAGGGCTTTACTATAGTGGTTATAGTGGTGGTGAGCGCTGTTGAAAGCCCTGGATGCAGCTTTATCTGTTGGGTTACAATAATAAAAGACTACAATAATTAAAACTTATAATTATTCCTGATTATTAACCAAGAGTAAAGCTTTTTTTGACAGTTTACTACGTAGGTTCTTCAAGAGCAGGATGAGGAAGTGATTTTGGCTGTGAAAAGCCCTCCTTTCATCCTGAAATTGAGGTGGAAAGGCTGCTAGACCTTTCCACGTAGAGGAAGTGAAGATTTTTCACTCTCTAGGACAGACTTGTGGTTTGCAAACAGCCTGTATACCCTGTATTGGGCTCAGATGTGGTTTTGAAACCACATCTGGGCGGTTTTCACCAATACAGGGTGAAAATTTTCATCTGGGGACCTCACAGCCTGATTCTGACGTGTATGACGCGTAGAATGCCGTACAGAAACTGTATGGGACCCCAGTATTGACTGACATATGGGGTATTGAAGTAAAAACATGCTTCTTCATCTATTTGACACCTCATATTCATGGTTATGGGATATTATCCCATGGTAAGGCTGTATATGACAGCAGGTGGGATTTTAACCTTAAAATGGTTATAACTCTGTCAGTTCTTGAGATATCAAGCTCAAAATTGGTTCATTGATCAGCTCTGTATGTGCCCTACACAATGGTACCCAACTTGACATGGTTATCATTCAATATGACAAAGTTATCTCATGTACAAGTATTTTTGTACATTGGCGTGGTCTGGGCAAAAGCTGTATTAAGCTTGTTTGGCCAATAACTTCTGTTTTAGTTGATCTATGAGAAAATGGATGGCACCATCAGATAGCCCTGATTGTGCTCTTTCCAAAAAGACCCCACTTTAGGTATCTCACACTAAAACTGTAAAAGTTAGATGAGAGGTGAATGTTTTGTTCACCCTTATTCGGTCTGAATTTGACCATAACTCAAGTAATACTGGTGCTAGCTCAGTTTGGCTAGCACCATTAGATAGCCCTGGCTTAGAGCTTCATTTTGAATACCCATTTGATGGGGTTAAGCCTCTCCTTCTAGATTTTAGATGAGAGGTGAAAATTAAGGTTTATGCTCAGCAATAACTTTGAGCAGGAATAATTTTGTTATTTCTTGTCCTATGGTGATGGGACTTATATTTTCAGAAAGAGGTGAGTTTCCTCTTTCTTTTGATACCTTTTGAGCTAATTTGGCTCAGCTCCATGTTTTGGTGGTATCTTGGCTATACCATTGGTTTATGGTATTTTGGCTGTCATGCTTGTGCTCTGGTTTTGAGTCACAGGCCGACATACCCTTGCTCTAAAAAAGGCTCATCATAGATGAGACTGTTCAGTCCTCCTAGAGGCTCTGAATCTCCTTAAATGAAGGTTTCCATCTGGTATGGCATCCTCTGCCAACCATTTGTCTTTATCAGCTGTCTGGTTCTTGAATCTGACTAGATATTGTCTCTGATCCTTCCCATTAAGTCTGATTTTTCTGGCCCTGATGATTTTACTCACAGGTCCAGGAGAGTCCTCTGCTTCCACTATTTCTGGTGGAGTGATGTCTTTCTTCCTGGAGGGGAATTTGTCCTCCTCAGTATGGAAGTATGGTTTGACCAGGCTCACTGGAAAGACTGGGTGTTTCCTAGAAAACTCCTCAGTGAGCTTGACCTCTACTGCATTCTTCCCTATCAACTTAATGATAGTGAAGGGCCCTACAAATGAGTCTCTCATTTTCTTGGGTCCTTTGAGATTGTTAAAGTTCAGTGTAGACACTAACACCTGGTCCTCTTCCTTGAAGTCAGGTTCCATATGTGATTTACCCCACCTTTGGTTGTTATACTCTTTGGCCTCAGCTATGCATTTGGCAGCAGTATCACAGGCTTTCTTCCACATATCATGGAAGTCTTTGGCTGTGGGGTGGATGGTCAGAAGATTTTTCTTCAAGTGATCCACAGGTAACAGGGGATTCCACCCTTTTTCTACCAGTGCAGGTGTTTTTCCTGTGGTATAGTGCTGGCTTGTATTATAAGCCAGCTGGACTGCTGGTAAGAGGGTGACCCAATCATGGGTGTATCCCTCATGGTCCTTGTATTCCATTCCATAGGCACAGAACCTCCTGAGGATGTCCTCCATGGTTTGGATCATCCTCTCAGCTAGGCCATCTGTTTGTGGATGGTAAGCTGTCAAAAAAGCAAGCTTGGTGCCAAGCATGTCATATAAATTGGTCCAAAATTCAGATGTGAATTTTGGGTCCCTGTCACTAATTATAATCTTAGGGACTCCACAGGTGGATATGATGTTATTCCAAAATAACAGAGCAGTGTCCATGGCTGTGTCCTCTTTATGGCATGGTAGACATCTCATGCTCTTGCTGAACCTATCAACTATGATTAAGCAGGCATTGTAGTTTTCTTTGCCTCCTGGGAAAGGTCCTGTGACCCAGTCCATGTTGATGATTTCCCATGGGTGTTTGGGTTCTTCTATGTGTTGAAGAAACCCATATTTCTTCCCATGTTTTCTATTTGCCTTTTGGCATCTTTCACAAGTGTTGATGTATTCAATCAACTCTTGTTCCCACTTGGGCCACCAAGCTGTGCTTGCTACCCTCTCTTTAGTCCTGTCCTCACTCATGTGTCCCATACAGGGGCAGTCATGGCATTCCTGCAGGATTAAAGAGATGTGGTCTCTGTCTACCACTGTGAGTGCACTTGTGTGTTTCTCTCTGTGGTAGAGCAGGCCATCTATAAGGAAGAACTTGTTATCCTTATAGGCCCTCAACCATGGTTCCCCCAGCTGGGTTTCCAGCTCTGGGCTCCTGTATTTTTGTTGAAGGAGTTGGAGTAGTATGCTACACTGTTTGTGTTTAGCATAAGATTTCAGTACTGCATTGAAAAATTCATTGTGCAGTTCTGAGGAACTTATTCCCAGTATGGGGGTTTCTGTCCCTTCTGAATCAGTGTTTCCACTGTCAAGGGTACCACTCCTTGGTGACCATTCAGAGAATCTGAAGTTCTTCTTCCTATTTATTTCCATAAAATGGATAGGAATTTTTGCAGAAACTTCAGGGTCATAAGCTGGATTGCTTTTGACATTGTCCAGTGGCCATCTGCTAAGGCCATCTGCATTGGTATGGCTTTTACCTTCCTTGTATATGATGGTCATGTTCCCTCTATACTCCTGGATGGCTATTTGCCATCTCAGCATTTGTCTATTAGTAGTCTTCATGCTTAGTAAAGACTTCAAGGCTGTGCAGTCTGTGTAGACTTCAAAGACTGCACCCTCCAAATAATAATGGAGTTTTTCTAGATCCCAGACTAGACATAGACATTCTGTCTGGGTGGCCCCATACCTGGCTTCTGAATCTTTCAGCTGCCTGGAGATGTAACATATTACACCTTCTCTTGGTTCACCATCCACAATTTGTCTTTGGTGAAGGGCTGCTCCCAAGCCTTGACTGCATGCTGCATCTATATATAACTTGAATGGTAGTTCAAAGTCAGGCAAGATGAGCACAGGTGCATTTGTGAGTTCATATTTGATCCTCTCATATGCATCCCTCCTTTCCTTGGTTATTTCAAAAACTACATCCTTTGAGCATAACTTGTATAAGCTACTAGATATGTGGGCAAAGCTTTTGATGTGGTTTCTATAGTATCTAGCAAATCCAAGGAAAGATTGCATCTGTTTGATGTTCTTTGGTACTGGCTTTTGCAGTACTGCTGCTACTTTGTTCTGGTCAATTGCCAGACTAAGGCCTGAGACTTTGTGTCCTAGAGCTAGTAGCTCTTGTTGGCCAAAATTACACTTTTTAAGTGAAATTTTCAGATTTATGGGTGTACATTTACTTAGCACTCTGTCTATGTATTGTACATGGTCTTCCCATGTCTCTGAGTATATAATGATATCATCAATATATACTACCATCTAGCCTTCCATTATTTCTTCTTGAAATATGGTGTCCATCATCCTTTGGAAGTGGGCTGGTGCATTCTTGATGCCAAATGACATCCTGGTGTACTCATATATGCCCATATGGCAAATTATTCTGAGCAGCTTCATAGAGTTTGGTTTAACTCCATTTTGGTGGAAGCCTTTCATACAATCCATCTTGGTTATGTATTTGTCTTTTGCCAGCTTATCCAAGGCATGAGGTATCCATGGTATAGGGTACCTGTCTGCTTTTGTGTAATTATTCAGGGCTCTGAAGTCTCCACACAATCCAGACTTGCCATCATTCCAGGTGATCAGGACAGGAGTGGTGACTTCCACTATTTCATTATGTCCAATCTTCCTGATGACATCCATGTCCAGGAGTTCATTGATGTGTTTTTCAATTTCTTTCCTGGTTCCCAGACTTGTTGGATAAGGAGGTCTCCTCAGCATGGGTGGATAAGGTCCTTCCACATCTAGATATAGTTCTATATCATGGCCTTTAATCTTGCCTAGTGGTTCTTCACCAATGGAAAATGCTGGTCTGTTCTTCCTCAGCATCTTCAGTAAATTTAGTTTTTGTTTACTGGTGAGGGTAGTGCTTAACTGTCCCTCCTTGAATTCCTTCAAGAGTTGTTCTAGTGGATCTTTTGAAGATATGTGGTATATATCAAGTGAAAATTTCTTTTCCTTGTTATTACCAATGGTAATGTGCCTGTTTTTACCGTTGTAAATATCTATGCCATACATCCTCTGGTAATCTGTTCCCAGTAAAAACCCTTGGATGTGGGCATCTTCAAGCACTACAAACTCTGGGTTGAGTCTGATATTACCCTTCCTGTGGGGTATAATTATCTCTTTGATAATTGTCCCAATGGAAGTCATCTTCCCTGATGCACTTCTGAAGTTCTTTGCCTTAGTGGGCAAGAGCTGTTTTTCCCAGTTTGGGAAGTGGTTATCCAGATAATTTCTGGCCACTATGGAGCAATGTGCTCCACTGTCAATGATCAGTGGTTGCTGAGAATTGTCAATACATACAGTCATTTTTGTGGCTGTTCCATGTATATATGCCATTCCTTTGGTTGGTGTAACCAGGAATGTTTGTGCATCTTGTGTGTGTTTGCACAAGTTCTTGTTGGCAGTGTCCTGTGGCATGCCTGCTTCCAACTGTTTATCCTGGATTTCCAATGGGGTTCCCTCTTGGTATTCCACTAGAAATTCCTCTCTTGGGTCTTGATCATCATCAGATGGTTCTCTGATGGCATCTCCCATATAGTCTGATTCAGAATCCTCCATTGGAGGTTCTTCTTCAGGGACTTTTTCTATAGCATAGACTTTTTTCTTTGCTTTTGGACAGTTGTTGGCATAGTGGTCTGTTGAACCACAATTGTGACAAGAATTCCTCTTCTTTGCCACTTCTGCCACTCTTTCTCTGGGTTTGTCTTTAAACTCCACCCTGAAAGGTTGTTTCTCCTTGAAACTACTGCTTCTATATGGGGTGAATTTCCCTATATTAGTCCTTTTCCTTATGTCTTGTAAGGTATTGGCTATGTCATCTAGAGTGCAATTTTGGTTGCATCTGCATTTCACTGCATGGTCTAATTCTCCTGGCAGTTGTGTCAGAAGTTTGTGATTCCTCATCTGGATGTTCATCTGAGGGTCAATGGCTTTAAGTCTTTTAGACTGTCTGAGACAACACTCATATGGATCTTTGTCCACAGAGTATTTGTCATTTTCAAATGACATGGTCTTTTGCCATATCCAAGTTCCATTACTGTACTTTTGGATTATTTGACTCTTCCACCATGGCCAGTTTCTTCTGCCATGGATTTCTTTCATTTCTGTGTACCATATACTTGCATGACCTTTAAATGCAGTATTCAGTCTAGCAGTAATCCAGTAATCTGGTATGCTGGGTACATCAATGAAGAGTCCATCAATATAATCTATGAGTTCCATATGATCATATTCTCCTGTTCCAGAGAATTTGGGCCAGTTTGAGGCCTCAGGAAGCTGTTTCAAGGCTTCCTTCTCTGAATAAGACATGCCATCTCCATCCTGGTATTGTGATGGAGATCTTCCCTTATTTAACATCATGGCATCTGGTTTGATGTCATCTGGTTGATATGGATTCTCCATAGCTTGTCCTTGTGGTTGGGGCTTTAAGCTATGATAGGCATTAAACAATTTGTTAATGTCTTGATCCAGACACTCCCTGTCCCTTGTGCTGTGGTGTTGTTCTTCAAAGACTTGGTTCAGTCTTTTGTTGGATTCTTCAGAGGCTTTGCTCATTTGAGCATATCCTTCTTGAAGATTCTTAACTATTTGTTCCAAGGAGGCTTGTGTTTGTCTCATCCTCT
The DNA here is from genome assembly GCA_023105745.1 of Austropuccinia psidii. Classification (NCBI taxonomy): domain Eukaryota; kingdom Fungi; phylum Basidiomycota; class Pucciniomycetes; order Pucciniales; family Sphaerophragmiaceae; genus Austropuccinia; species Austropuccinia psidii. Next base: position 72,522,275 of record JALGQZ010000001.1, on the reverse strand, counting down.
CTTGGCTAGCTTTAATTTCTGCAAATTTCTTTGCAGATTGCTCAGCATATTGGGACACTTGTAACCACAGTGTATCACTGTTGATGTTACTCTCAGATGTGACAATGTTATTTTCAGTCTGAGTGGGGGTAATGTTTCTATTACTAGGACTACTGATTCTAGAGTGGTTTACAACTACTTCTGGCTATTGTGTACTTCCTTTACCAAATCCAACAGCTTTCGGATCATGGGGTCTGACTCTTTCATCCTCTGGTTGAAGGAGGTTTTGTTCTTGCCCTTGTTCCCTTGTCTTCTCCTGGAAAATTCCTGGAATTGTGAAGAATGGTGACTCTTGGCCACTGATCTGCTGGTTTCTGAATGGTGTGAAGCCACTGGAGAGCTGATTTGGCCTTCTCCTTGTGAACCTGAAGGAATCTGAGTAGGCCCTGTCTGGGTTAACTGTTCTTCTATAGCTTGGATATTGGCTTGATTCTCTCTTATCCTCTGTGCCCTTGCCTCCAGGAGTCTGTGCTGCCTGGTAGGATTCCAACCCTTGGTGATTACCATAAGGTCTTTGAAATCTATCTCTTTGAGACAGATCTTCTGGAAACTTGATCCCAGTTCTGCCCAGTGAGTTGCTAGGTTGAACCTCTTGTTGTCCATGCTCCATTGAAATAAATCTTTGAGGAGTTGGTGGATCTGAAGAACTTGATCCATATCCTTCCAGTCCTCTGGTTTGAGGTTTCTGTTGAATTGGAGTGTGAATGGCAAGGTTGATATTATCTCCCTCATTGTTTTGCCATCCACCACTGTGTCCAGGGTGTCCTCTTTCAGGTATTCTGGTTCTGGACAATCCTCCTCTATCCTCTGGCTGGTTCCTTTGGAAGCCAAGGTCTCTGAGGTATACAGGGGACATATCATTGTTTGCAAGCAGTCAAAAACTTTATGTTCTTAGGGTATTTACCTTTGACTGTGCCTTGTACAAATTTATTGTCTGCTGACTTGGGCAGCTTGCCTTTGGAAGTTACAACTGGGTTAATAATTGTAATCTTTCCTGTACAAGTGGTTAAGGTTGGTTTACCTTGTATGGATGCAGAGTTTCGTGGTTTTCTACTTCTCTGAGTGGCTATTGGTGTCCACTTCTTGGCTGTGATGAGACCTTCACTGTGCCTCTTTCCTTTGCCCTTGCTGCCCTCTGGTTCTGAGGGTGTCACTGGTGTGTTGGCCTGTGACTGGGTCTCAAGTGGGATGTAATTTTCTTGCACTGAAATCAAGGCAGAAAAAAGAGGGCTTATGTCAGTTAAGACTTCTTAAAAGTGCTGGTTTTGCACGTCTAAGATTGGCCTCTGGGCTTGTATGTTACTACAATGTGCCCTGTATAATGACAGTGTAATTGAATCAACAATTCCATGTCAGAATTACAGCTTTTGGTACCCTGTCACACTGTGTGTGTGCGAGTATCCCACAGATACACTTGTGGTTTTCAAGTGTATTCTGTACAAGTGGCTTTGTCTAAGTGTTATTGAGTTAACAATACACCTAACCACGCTTCAACTGATGGTTTTTCAGTCAGAGGTGTCCTTATTCAGTTAAGAATACAGGACTTGTTGATGGCTTATGTGTTTTTATATGCAAAACACGCCAAAAATAGTTACTTTCAGTGGGTATTAACCATGTGAATAATACACTTATAATATGAGTATATATATAAAAAGATAAAAATATATAAAATATATATTTTAATAGAAAAATTACGCCTAAAAAAGGATAGAACACTGGTTAATAAGTCATAAAGAGAGAAAAGACTTACTTATAAGGTCCAAAAAAATATTTAAAACATGGCCAGGCCCCCAAAATGTCAGGATGAAACTATGAAAGAGTGGTAATGTAGGCTATTTACAACTCAAACTATGTTTGTGACATGGTAAAAATGCTTTAAGAAGGTTTTGAGATGATTAAGAATGAATTTTGAAGGGCATTACTATAGTGGTTATAGTGGTGGTGAGCGCTGTTGAAAGCCCTGGGTGCAGCTTTATCTGTTGGGTTACAATAATTAAAACTTATAATTATACCTGATTATTAACCAAGAGTAAAACTGTTTTTGACAGTTTACTATGTAGGTTATTCAAGAGCAGGATGAGGAAAGGCTTTTGACTGTGAAAAGCCCCCCTTTTATCCTGAAATTGAGGTGGAAAGGCTGCTAGACCTTTCCACGTAGAGGAAGTGAAGATTTTTCACTCTCTATGACAGGCTTGTGGTTTGCAAACAACCTGTATACCCTGTATTGGGCTCAGATGTGGTTTTGAAACCAAATCTGGGCGGTTTTCACCAATACAGGGTTAAAACTTTCATCTGGGGACCTCACAGCCTGATTCTGACGTGTATGACGCGTAGAATGCTGTACAGAAGATGAATGGGACCCCAGTATTGACTGAAATATGAGGTATTGAAGTAAAAACATGCTTCTTTGTCTATTTGACACCTCATATTCATGGTTATGGGATATTATCCCATGGTAAGGCTGTATATGACAGCAGGTGGGATTTTGACCTTAAAATGGTAATAACTCTGTCAGTTTTTGAGATATCAAGCTCAAAACTGGTTCATTGAATAGCTCTGTATGAGCTCTACACAATGGTACCCAACTTGACATGGTTATCATTAAGTATGACAAAGTTATCCCATGTACAAGTATTTTTGTACATTGGCGTGGTCTGGGCAAAAGGTGTATGATGCTTGTTTGGCCAATAACTTCTGTTGTAGTTAAGCTATGAGGAAATGGATGGCGCCATCAGATAGCCCTGATTGTTCTCTTTCCAAAAACACCCCACTTTAAGTATCTCACACTAAAACTGTAAAAGTTAGATGAGAGGTGACTGTTTTGTTCACCCTTGTTTGGTCTGAATTTGACCATAACTCAAGTAATACTGGTGCTAGCTCAGTTTGGCTAGCACCATTAGATAGCCCTGGCTTAGAGCTTTATTTTGAATACCCATTTGATGGGGTTAAGCCTCTCCTTCTAGATTGTAGATGAGAGGTGAAAATTAAGGTTTATGCTCAGCAATAACTTTGAGCAGGAATAACTTTGTTATTTCTTGTCCTATGGTGATGGGACTTATATTTTCAGAAATAGGTGAGTTTCCTCTTTCTTTTGATACCTTTTGAGCTAATTTGGCTCAGCTCCATGTTTTGGTGGTATCTTGGCTATACCATTGGTTTATGGTATTTTGGCTGTCATGCTTGTGCTCTGGTTTTGAGTCACAGGCTGACATATATACCACTTTAAAAATAATATAAGATACACCAGGGCAAATCTCGCGACAATCATTGGTGATTGACTTCATGTCAAGCAAACATCAAGCAGGATGAAAGTCAAGCTCACTTCAAGTTAAAATCAAGCAAACATTGAGCACACGTCACACTCTGGTCTTACACCAAATCTTGTGACATCCACCAATATTTGTTCCCCTGTTCCTTCAGCTGAGATTCCTCACCACCGGTTCCTCCCTCAACCATCCACAGCTTGGTAAAGATTACACAAGACCCGCCTGTTTCCACACTCAAACATCAAAGAGGCCCTTCAGCCAGTCTTGATGTAGAGGTGGGGGGTTTGACTTCACCAGGTCATCCATGAAAGGACTCCACCTCCACAGGATTGTAATTTTGCGGATGAAACTGGTAGGGTCCGCTGCACAATACCAATGGTGTGGTGCAGTTTCATTGGCATGTGTGTGTGCCCATGCGGGGGCGGTTGTGTAAGCATGTGCATGTGCCCATGCGGGGAAGGTGTTTAAGCATGTGTGTGTGCAGGGGTGGTTGCACAAGGGCCTATTCCTCTTCCAAAGTGATGATGGCGCAGTTGGACGTTTTGGATGCTGTGATAGGTGAGTGTGTGGGACATTTTATTATTGAAATTGGCTTATTCACACTGTACCCCATGTCAAAATAGTAATTTATTGGTGGAAATGTGAAATAATGGGCTTTGCTTGTCACAATGGCATGTCTCTGTCACCAAATTTTGAGGCAGTTATTTCACTAGCAAAATTGCTAATGAATCTGAGAGATTTGAATTTTTGTTGACAAAATATCATGAAATAATGGTTTTATCATTACAAGAAGTCCACATGACATAACTTTGTTATCATACAATCCACAGTCACCTTCTATTTCTTCTTCAGATATAATCAAGCTCCCATCATCAAAACCAAGAGCTTTATAAATATTGAGATGCGGAAAATCTGGTAAGAAATTCACATCAATCTTCAAAGTTTTTAATATTAGAAAGTTATTGTTCATCATGCAATAATCCTCAGAGACTTTAAAAATGCTATTACTAATACTTAGACCTTGTGAGTTGTCCCTCAGAAAACATATCACACTGTTGCTGACATTTTTGGATTCAGTTGAAAATATGTTGTTCCCAATATCAATGTTTCAAACTGGAAAACACCGAGGTGATACAATCCTTGAAGTGGGATGACTTGTGGATTTTATGGTAGTGTCTAAGCTGATCCATTCAACTATTTCCCTTGTGGAATTAAAATTCTGTAAGTACTCAACCAGGCCATCATAATTTTGTTGGTCATGGGGGGATGATTTGTTATGTTTTTGGTTATTGAACGGGGCAGGTGGCTGTGATTTGAAAAGTTGTTTTATTTTACATGGGACGGATGGGGATTTCAGGAGAACAGAAAGGTTGGAAAATCAACAGATATGTTGAAGTAAGGTTTTATATATATCATCTATTCAGAGTTGCAAGAAGTTAGTCTTATTCAGTTCATGTGTTTAATCAATGTGAAGATATAGATCTTATTAATTGACATACATATTTTGTTACTTGTTGGCATCTTTGTAAATACTCCAATCAAGCACTCATAAGCCCATGTGGCTGAGGCTTGTGCTGGGCCGCAATATTGGAAGAGTTTAGGAATATGATCAGCAAAATGATGATTTGGTTTACTTTTCTGTTTTGGGAACAGGTGTTGATTGGAAAGGTGGAATTTTTTCCAATGTTCATCAAATGCAGTTGCATAATCCATTGAAACAGTCAAGCTTGTGGCAATGTTGATAGCACTAATCAAATGGAATGTATTGTTGGTTAGTTCATTTGCAATTTCTTCTGATTGACCCATGTTTCTTTGTGTGTTGACGTATTGGTGTTCATCTAATGACATCTGTTGACTGAGCTTTAAAAATGGAATATAGACCTTGTATAAGAGAGCCCATTCAGTGGCTTTTAAACTACCATGAGAGGCATAACCCATTTTGTGGGGTACCCTTGTCCATGATGAGGTAATTATGGTATCAGATATGATTTGTCGGAGATGCTCCAGAGCTTCACCCTTGATCTGGTGATCACTCAGTGCAGTGATATCCAATTCAGAGGGGATTTAATCCGCATCCAATGAAGGAATCTCTGAAGAACCACTAGATGGATGTTGCATGTGAGGGGTGGGCATTGGGAGGTAGTTTTTTTGGGTGGAAGTAGTGGGGAGTGACTAATTTATTATTTTTGCTGCGTCTCTTCTCAGGGAGCGGGCCACTCTCAATGTGATTTTATCAAGAGAGCTGTTGGAGGTCATGGAATCTGAGTCTTAAATGTTGGTGTCATTGGATTTTCTGCGGGACCTGAAGTAAATTTTTGATTTGGACTCTGGAATGCACAATTTGAAAGCTGCATGATCCTTCAAAATTCCAAGTATTAAATTATTCATTATGTCAAGATTAACCACTATGGTTGCATCCCAAAACGGAAGGTCTTCCAAATTTTAATATTGCACTCCATGCTCAGAGAAAACTGTTAATCTTTGTTTTGGGGTTGCCCAAAGCTATTTGGCAATGGTTGATTTATTATTTTGGTATGAGCGCGTGTCATGAAATTGAGGACCAATTTCTTCAATTTGAGCTTTGTGAATAGTGCAAAAATTACAAAAGTGGTTTCCTGAATGAGAATTAAATCCAGTAAGCTTGCGCATGGCAACCACCTCTGCAATGGCCATGAGGATGGCAACACGGATAAAGGATCCTGAAGGACCTGTTGAGGTGGGTGAAAAATGGTAACCTTTCCATAGCTCTTTGAGCTCCTTGATGTGTGGCATGAATAGGTAATTCAATTGAATGGCAGTTTGCTCCTTTGGACCAGGGATGATTCCTGCAACATAGACATTCTCTGGCTTCAATATTTCACTTTGGGGGAGATTAAGACAAATGAGCATGATAGGTCCAATGCTGGCCAACCAGGTTGACTTTCCATGTGCATTAAACCAGTCCATAAAAATGGAGAAGGCCAATGCACCAGGAATGGACATTAATGGGGGTTCATGAATATTTATAGTGCCAGTGAAGCATCTCCAGACCAATCCATCCCAGATGTAACATTTGGGGGAACCTTTGGGAGTTTGGGATTGTTGATGTTGATGCAGAATTTCCATAATTCCAGCCCGCTGGAGAAATCTGGAAAGCCAATTTTGGAATGGTTGATAAATGAAATGTTTTGTTGGTATAAATTTTTGCTTCATTATGGTTGTGTTGTGGGTGCGGGGTTCAAATGAATAGATGAATTTGCCTAATGCTTGTGTGCAAGGGGGATCATGATCATTTGGGTCATTATGGCGTTGACAGTGGGGTTGGTCAGTTGTGACTGATTCAGTAAGGCCATTAAGAGAGAAACATTGAGGACAACATATATAGTTTTGAATCACTGGTTCCAATCAGAGATGTTCAAATATGGTACTCAGATCTTGAGGTATATGGAACGCAGGAGTGGGGGGACCACTGGAGCTTGATATGCTGGACTTGATCAGCAGGTTTAGGGTGGGGTTGAGAATGCGTGAAGCCCTGCGGGGTATATTATACCTTAATGATAGAATGGCAGATATTATCATTGCAAGGTCTTGTGGGGGAAGGGTTTGAATGCTTCTGTATGGTTTCCGTGCAGTTGAATTGAGACCCGGTGCTGTGGAGAAGGTGCTTTGGGTCAATGGTGAATAATCAGCTGGGAATATTTTATCCAATAGAAGTTGTGGGCACTCAGATCATGATGCAGAAGTAGGGATGTTTGGAAGAGATTTAGGTGCAATGGTTGATTTGAGCTTTTTAATGTGCTGTTTATATTGGAAAGGTGTGAAGGCAGCTCCATGCCTATCACCCTCAGGGGAAGAGTGTGTTTGAGTTGAGCAGTGTTGACACATGCATATACCCATTGAGGAATAGCGGCGGGTTTTCATTGTTGCAGGAGTCCTGATTAAGGTTGGTTTGTGTATAAATATCTATGGTTGATGTGAAAGTGTTTGGGAGTGTTATTAATTGGACAAAAAATTGAGTGATTATTTATGAAGGGGGAGATAATTTGAGCTGAGGATTTTATCCCATTTGTAATGGTGGCTGAGCTGCAGGGGATAAAGTGTAACATGTTTTATCTGGATGGCGGAATTGGTTAGGGGTTTAATTGGGTAAAATGCCATGCTGCTTAATGCTCATACATATTCTCTTTTATTTACACATGGTGATACTGCTGTTTTTACCCTTGATGGGTGCTCTATTATGGATGTGTCAACATTGAATTGAGGGGATTAACATTCAAACCATTTACGCTTGAACACCATTGTACATGGTTTAAACCATATTACAGACATAACAATATAACTCTATTACATAAGCATTTGGAGTGGAGCTAAAGTCCTGTTATTTGGTTTGAGTGCAGTGGGCTTTTAATCAGTTGGAATGGGATTTGGATTGTCTTGGCTTTCTTGGAAAGGTGATGTCTCTTTTGTGGGTAAATCCTTCATTATTATACCCTTATACAGGTATAGAATGCTGTGTAATTTTGATGCATATATTGGCAGCTTGGATAGTTCACAAAATGTGACAATGGGGAGGGGGAAATGTTTATTGGATCTGATTACTTATGGTTGATGGGTCCCCTTTGAGATCAAGGAAATATTACATTATATGCTGGTAGGCCGGGAAGGGTGGTTTTGGACAAAAGCAGAGGAGCTCAAGAGGAGGCAGGGAGAATTCTCCTAAGAAGTGTCCTATTAGACTTCCACGAGACACTTGGTTCCAACTATTAATAGAATTTCTCTATTAGAAATTTGAAAAAATTTCATCTCATATCACTCTATTTTATCATAATACTGAGCTGTTTTATCAAGTTAAAAGGATTACTGTACTTTTTCAGCCCTTATGTCATCTTCCAAGCCATGTAAATCCCGTTCAGGTTCTGTTCATGACTCAGATAGTGAATCCAGCATAGAATATGTTCAAAAAAAGTCACCATTGAGTACCAACATTTCTCTCACAACCCCTATTGCATCCTCAATGAATGTATCAGGTCTTAACATTGATGTGGGAAATCCTAAATCTCAAACTTCAAGCACTTTGTCAATCTCAAATATTTCCGTCACTCCAATTCCCCTGTATCCCACTAATACACAAATGCATGTTTCTGAGGGGCCAGGAAGCACACCTGAAATCTCATCAAAGGCTAATACCCAATTGAAATTTCCATGTGAGTTCCTCCTTAATCCTGGTCGGAATCCAGTCGCATCCCAGGATCCCTTTGGATGAAGTAAACAGCAAACCCTCAATATTCCACCAGGATCTCAGGTTCATGTGGGCGATGAAAAGCAGGTTGATGGTGGGCGATGAAAAAGACAATTGGAAAATGTTACTCTGAGTGGTCTGTTGGAGGGAAATCAAGGATTGATGCTTCATCAAAGTAAGTTGTTTTGATGTTGGATTATAAACTTTTTCACAATTTGATATGTTTGTTTCATGGGTTAGATATGGCACCTAAATGCAAGTCAGTCCAACTTCAGGAGCAAATTGAAGATCGTGAGTATGACCAGTCTTTATCAATTTTTTGATGTGTTAACTGATGATTTGCATGGCAGGTGATGAACTTTATGCATCTTCACCTCTGGTCCATAAAGAGAAAGTCACTGGATGTCATCATCCATATGCCTCTACTGCAAGAACAGCTCATGCCAGTTCATCAAGAGAAAAAATTGTGGATGATGAGGATGAGAACATGTCTCTGACTCAAAGTGAAAAAAATTATGAACCAAGGAGGGAAAATTTCACAGCGCATGAGCAAGGCACTCAGTCATATAGTGAGTTCACCCATCCTCAAATTCTCCTTACCTGGAGTATGCTTGATCAATACAAGATGAGACAGCAAATGAACAAGGCTCACAGATCTCACAATGTGGCAAAACGTGCAAGGCAGAAGGAGAAACAAAAATGGCTGAAAGCAGAACTTCCAGAAAATGTCCATGGTATGAGATAAGCTGTACATGCCCATTGTCTGTTCCTACTCAAAGTAAGGTATAAGGATTTTTCCTCACTACCAGCACCACCCAGAACAGAAGAGCATGAAATTGAAATTCAAGTGGCTGGTCATCTTGGATATGTCCCCAAGGATGTTTTCAATGAGCCATCAACACAGGTTCAGTCTCAGGATTTCTAAAGCTACTGTGAAAATGAGCTCCACAAGCTGGGACTAAAGCAATTCACGTGGGACTGGGAGAGCTCATGGCAACATCTGTTCAATGAGTTGATTTCTATGGTGTTTTATCGTACATTCCGTCTTGCACTTGTCAGCGCTGAGTATCATCACTACTGTTGGAACAAGGATCATAATAACTATGGGGTCGTGGAGGCTTTAATGGAGCAATATTTCACTTATTTGAAAAGAGAATGGAGGTCTATTCAAAAGGATGTGGATTATTTGGTGAAAAAGAAGGACAATAAAAAGCTCACAAAGATTTTTCAAAGGGTTAGTTACTGTATCTCTTCTTCATTTTGAAGTAAATCTGATTATAATCTAATTCATGATGTGCAGACCTGTGAGCGCCATCGTGAATGGTGTGATACAGCTAAATTTCCAATTCTAGCATCAAAATTCAATGACCCTCCAGTTTCCTTAGATACTGAGGAGGTAGTGGAAAATGGCTGTCAAGTTTACTGCAAAGAGGGGTTGAGCTGGCGCTCAGGCCTATTTAAGGAGTTGGTATGAAAGATTGATTGTGACATAGAGTTTTGTAATCCGATTAAAAAAAAGGGTAAAAAAACTATTGATAGACTTCCAGAAATACAATCAACCAATGATGGTTATATTCCTGAAGGGCTATCTTTTCAGTTATTTTATCAAGATTGGCTCAAAGGTTGTAGTAAGATGTAGACTATCTCCTTCAAAATACTTGAAATGCCAGTTATTAGCGCAAATGGCGATGCTCTGCAATAAGTTAGGGAAAAAAATGTATAGCACAGTTACAAATTAACATTTTGTGAATTATTTGTGCAGGTGTAATACAATCTGATTATTATTTCTTAAAGATGCAACAACTCGCTAAATATGTTAGAATATAAACCATATGAATTGGAATGTATCAGCGTCTCCCTTAGAAATAATACTCTATTGCTCATTTTCATTCAGGAAATATTGAATAAGGCCTATCCAGCTCATGGTGTTCATGATTGTGGACCTGTGACAGGGTGAAAAGGAATTATCAACTTTGTCAAACACAAATTAGATAATATCAGGAAGGCTCACGCATTTAATGAGTTTTTCTTTTCTTGGACCTATTGGTGATTTGAATATGGGATTCCCATAAATAAAGATTTCAGAATAGTAATTCAATCAGGGACAACAATGAGCTTGAAAGGTACCATCTGCATGTTTACCTCAACTGAATGAGGAGTGATATAGTGAATGACCTTCACAGGTTGTTGTTGGCCAATACGATGGAGGCAATCAACAGCCTGAGCCTCAATGGCTGGGTTCCAATTGGGCTCCTGGAAATGTGGGTGTTAGTGTCCAAAAATCACAGTAGAATTTTGGGGGTTCCCTCACCATTAAATAGACCCTATTAGCGCAAGCTATATTGATGCTAGTTCCAGCTGCGGCAATGGATGCAATGAGTACTCCACATTCAGGATTATTGAAGAAATTCTCCGGGCCTCCTCCTGCTCTTGTGCTGTAATTGTTCCACCAATTTGTGCTGAAAGGATAGGGTGATGGGAAAGTGCAATACCAATTATACCATAAAAAAAGGTCATATGGATTCAATTGATAATGGTTGCATATTAGAATTAACTCACAAATCGAGGAAATGGGTCCATTGCATATAAACCACCTATTTGGTTGGACCACATTTAGATTGTTTGTTCTTCAGTAAGCCTTTTAGGAGGTGTGCAATTTTACTACTCATCATGCATGTTTCCACATCCACAAGAGTTCGTGTGATTGTTGAGGAGTTATCCTGAGTGCTCCTGCCCTTGTGGTCTTCCAAATCTGCCTCCGCAATTGTGTCAAGCATGATGTGATGGTTACAACATATTCACAGCTTATTAATATCTCTGAAAAATTCTCCTGGTCCTTTGCGTTTGGATGATAGGAATTCTTTTTATAATGTGTAATATTATTGCTGCATTGTTGGGTTGAGTGGAAGCAGTTCATAATGATGGCCAATAGTGGGGAGGGATTTGAGATGTGTGGTTTTGGTGCGGCGTAAACTTAAATGCCGCAATGCCAAATGCAAAATATCATTGCTACCTTTGGAAAGACTACTAAGGATGAATGTTGACCAGCTATCTTGATCTGAGCTCTGGGGTTGGGTGATGATTGATATTATGCCCAAAAGGTCATGGATGGTGTTATGAATTGGTGTGCCCATTAAACATATTTGACACAATGATAGGAGGCTATTAATGGCACAGTGAGTGGCAGTGTATTGAGAGCAAATATAGCTGTAAAATGGGGGAGGGGTATTTGATATAAAAGGTAATTTGAATCATTTAAAGATCATACACTCACTGTGCTTCATCCAAAATTATATGATGCCAATTGATTTTAAAAATGAATGATGTAGAGGTATGGGTTTGTTTGAATTCTTGGGTGATAATATTGTAAGAATTGTTGATGATATCACATTTTAAGATTTTTTCCTTGGATAATGAGTGACAAGTGGGACCATGGTAGATTTTGGCTTGGAGCCCTCCAGCCCGAGCATGCTTGGATATTTTAGATTGCCAGTTGGTAATTAAGCAAGGTGGGTGTGGAGTGTTGGGGGTTTGTAATTAGCCGCTCCTTGGAGGTACAAATCAGAGCAATGGCCTGAACGGTTTACCTAATCCCATATTATCTACAAGCAGTCCTCCAAGAGGGTTATGGGTTGAAAGGGATTTGAATGAGATGATGCCCTTGTTAGTAATTATGTGCCTGGCATTAAAAGTGGATCGAGGGGTGATGTGGCCCAGAGGTTAGGGGTTGATTGTCCATTGGGGATTTCTTGATCCCAAAAAAAAGCTAGTCTGGTATTTTGATGAGGGAGGAGGGGGGTTTGAATAATGGAATGGGGGGGGTCATGATGGGGAGGTCTGATTCACTGGGTAATTGTATCAGTTTTTGCTTGGAAGTCAATGAAAAGAGAGCAGGATATGAGGGGAGCATGGAACTTCAAGCAAGAAATATGTGGGAGTAAAAAGTTGACATTGACTTTGAGTATTACAGTCATATTCTTTAGGCATTTCAAGCTTAAACTCTTGTTTTCAAAAACTTTCAATTATGAATAGAATGTTTGGATACCATGTGAATAACATCAATTCTAGATTGTTTTTCTGAGATGAGCAAGGATCTTTTGGATCAGTCATAAAAGCTCCCTCAACAAATAATGTTTGAGTAGGATTGGATTGGCAATTTTCAATCCATGCCCAACCAGGACCACAGTACATGAAAGTTTGTGACGCCCCAAGGAATGGTATCAACATCTTGGAAAGGGTGCCAGGGAGAGAGCCAATAGTATTGTGGTGATTGGGGAGATATACAAATATGTTATGTTGATTGTGCAATAGGATAATCCAAGAAGCTATGTGGAAATTATCAGCATTTAAGGTTATATCACCATTTATTTGAATACAAATATTAATCATCCCAATGCAAAGTGGCTGTGAAGGGGTTGTCATGATGGCTATTATGAATTATTTGCGGCCAGTTGGAAATTATATTATCAGGAAGGGGTGGCTAAAGGGAATGAAGACCAATAAGTGCAGGTGCCGAACTTATATGAGAGGCAGCAATGGGCTCAAAGGGGGATGGCCTGTGGTTATGTGCATGGTCATTAGGAAGATGGGCCTCTTGGCCTCATAATTTTCATATCCAATTTGGGGCATATATCAAGGCAAGGGGACAAGAATGTGGGTGCACCAATATGACTTCAGGATCTGCAGAATATTACACAAGGATTGGTCGACCAAGGTTGACATCAGCATATCCAAAATTGGGTGCATGGTAGAAACTTATTGTGCAGTGGCATATTAGAGGCATGCAGCCATGTTCTCTGGTGTGACAGCGAACCTTAAACATATCTTCCCCAGGTTGATTGTCTTACAGTGACCTACTGGGAAACGGTGGGAATGGATAGGAAAATTTCACTGTGGGGATCTTTTGGTGTGGGCAGGTGAGGTATGTTTGGTAGCATGCCACCAAACATGAGTTTGCTTTTTCCGGAAAATTCTTTTAGACTGATGCCTACTGGAATTCCAGCGGAGAATGTGTGGCTTGATCAAAGGGGGCACCAGCTGTAAGCCGTGATCCACTTACACATTCACCCCTCTTGCGTTTGAGGCTGTTACTAATCCACCCATATTGGCATCAGGGTATTTCCCTCATGCATGTGAGAAATTCTTGAGGAATAGGCCACCTTCCCAAGGTATTTATTGGCTGAAAACCAGGCGCCAAAACCTCTGCGGGGGGTGTGAGATTGTGTGGCATATGACCCGCGGTGGCGGATCCCCACGCATAAATAACCAGCCTCAGGGATCATAGCCGGGGGTTATGCTAATGCGTATGAGGCTTAAGCAAATCAATGCTGATTGGCCTCAGGTTTTTGTGCACAAGCGGGTGAGCCTCTGCAGTTAAGGGGGACACCCGCACAAGCAGATAGCTGGTCAGAAGACATGCACGTAAAAGGTCAGCCAGGCGTGTGAAAGTTCCCTTCATATGAAAGTGTGTGGGGGCCCAACAATGAGCGGGCGTGAAAAACAAGCGGGGCCAGTCATTGTTTTCCCCAACCTTGGCACCGGAGTGAATCCACCATTTGCGTATGACCCAAATCATTAGTCATCCAATTATGCACCCCTTACATTGACTTGGATTACACCAGCATCTGTGCGATAGTTAGGCGGACCTCTCCAAAAAGGTGCATCAAAGGGATGCATTTGAGAAATTTGACTCAATGGCTTGGCCTGATTGCATGTTACATTCTTGTACAGATTCTTCTCTGCCCCAACATTGTAGTACGTAATAATATGTATTACAGTGTTGGCTGTACAGATTAGGATGGTGTAATACTACTTCAGCCTGCATGCATATAGCCAATTGGTATCCACCTTCCGATCATTTGCATATACGTAGCTCATGTGCCCAATGCTCAGCAGTGTGATTCACCCAATTCGCACACACAAGCTGACCATATCATGGTCAAAGGCTCCATGTGGAAGTTTTTGGTAGAGCCACGGTCGGAACACTTTTTGAATGAGTTCATTAGAAGGCTCAGTTCGGAGCACTTCACCAAAGCATGTGATATTCTGCGCCTGGCTCAAATGTCATACGATGCTGTTCCAAATGCTCAGATTGCGTTCTTGCAAAAATGACCTATCAATTGCTCAGCATGGTGCACTTGATATTGTTATATCAATAGCTCAATAACTGTGCAATTCAAATGTTCATCCACTGAGCATTTCAATTATGACCCCAAAGCAAGCCTGATCAGTGGGTTGACCCAAGCTCACGCTGTATTCACTTGTCATACAGCAGCCCGACCCTTTGTTCAAACACTATCACCCGGCCATAAGGCCGGTATGCTTGCCACGGTCACCTGTGACCAAACAGGCCACTTGTTTTTCTGAATGGGGCATTTGTGGATGGCACCCACCATTCACATTCAACAATGCCCTCACAAGAGCCCTCCCGGGCGATGAGGTGGCTATTTAACACAACAAAAGAGATTTGACTGAGTCTGAAAACTTAATAAATTGCAATGCTCAGCCAGAACCCCTTTGTTCTTCTGCCTCACACAGGAATTTCCCTTCTCAGTTGCAAACAATGCTGTGACTGAGATTCAACTTTCCCGACACTTTTTGAGACTGAGACTTTGGCGGGTGCTGCGACTGCTGCGATTGGCTTGGCTTCACCATGGTATAAAAGACAATCTTCACCCAACACCCCCTCTACTTTTTTTCTCAACCGCTTTACTTTTTCCCAGTTCAACTGCTCTTCTCATTCCTTTGCATCTTCAACTTTGTCTTCCTGCCTTTCCACTCTTTTCTATCGCACTCCACTAACGTCACTCCCCTTCCTTTTTGCTGTCTGTTTTTCCTGCTTATACATCCAGAACCCCCCTTCTATCCACGTTGTGTGTCTCCTCCATTTGAAACTTTCTTCAATATTATGTTCCAATATTAATCCTAAATATTATTCATGACTTTCTTTCAGACTTTTGCAAAGTTCCGTCTAGAGTGTCTTTATTTTGATTATGTTTTAAATTCATAATACATCGTATGTCTTCCTCTTTTCTGGAACTATTCCTTTCTATTCCGTTACTAACCTAAATTGTTTTGTTTTTAGATTTCATGCACTTTATGCACTAAGCGGGGTATCCCCTGCATCCGCTCCTCAACAACAAGTGATGCTTGTGATGCTTTCTTGTTTTCCAACCCTGCCAAACACGGGGCCAGAGGAGTTCCCAACCAAGATGCCCTTGCAAGGACTCCTGTGTGCTTGACAATGATGAAAGCATTCCTGAGCGGGAATGGACGCTGGGACCCAAAAAGGCAGAAGGGAACAATTCTGGAAAATTGGCCCAGTCCCCTCAAGTATTGATTTGTCCACCCCCCCTCCTAGGCCACCATCCAATGGTCACTTCACTCCTTGACTGGAGAGAAGTGATTATCTGGCCAACAAAGGATGGTGATGGCAAGAGGACATTTTAGCTTGGGCCAATTTTTACCACGTTTTGTCACCCATGGGATTCAAACGCCAAAGTAAGTTTTATTTCTCCTCCTTAACTCATTTCACTTCACGCAATTATACTGACCTTTCTCCATTAAGCATAGAACCAAACCAACCAAATCTCCTGTTCCTAGTTTGCCTTGTGAGCAAACTCTGTGCCAAACGTCCCCAGGCCCGAGTGGCACTCAATGGTCAGAGGACTTATTCTGTGATAAGCATCCAGAGTTTTGTTTAATTGCCACTTTCAAAACAAGTCAACTGACTGTTCCTCCTTTTGTAGAACCCTCACGAATGGATGAGCCACCTATTCCTGGCCCGAGTCCATCCTCCGAACCATATGAGGAGGTTCCGACTTGTGATCCTGAACCTGAGGTGGCTCCAACACAATCCATGGAGGAACCTTTTTGTAAGTCCAAACTTTCCTTTTTTTACTCTTCCCAGCTTTTCCTCACCTTTCCTTTGACCATCTCCCGCTCATCCCACTCCACCCCACTCTGTCATCACCATCCACAATATGCCCGTCAGATCCAACCTTCCCTTTCTCCTCCCCCTTGTGTTTCCCCTCTATCCACTCCTACCCCAGTGCCAAGCTCCCCTCATTCCCACAATGATGCTTGCCAGTAATTTACCAAATTACGACCAACCTTGATGATTCCTCAAGCCATTGTCCCCGAATCCATCAACCAAATATTGTTGGAGCATTGACAATTGCTCCACATGATTACCTTTGTGGATGTGACTCATCAAAATGAGATGCAGCGGGAATTCCGGGAGGAAGTAAACTCCCTCCTTGGCCAAGCACTGGAGGCTTATCCAAAGGAGGACATCACCGGGATAGTCTCCAAATACTTAATAAAATAAAATTCAAAAAAATAATTTATCTTTTGTAATACTTTCTTTTCAATAAATTATTTTTATTCAATTATTGTTATGTTCCATTCGTATTACATTCTTTGTTGACATGAAATTTTATCTTCCTCAATGGTACAAATATCCTATTGCATGAGGATAATTTTTGTAAGTGCCCCACTAAATGTTTGAGTTAGTATTTGTTTGTGAAAACCTCTTTTTCCAAAAATGTGCCAATAGTCACCATTACCCCTTCTATATTTTCTTCTTCCATGGATTACAACCACCTCAGATCTTAACTATAAAAATGTGGGGGTTCCCCCCATGTGCGCAATCCACACCATATTCATGAGTCAGTGCCTTTCCTATGGTCACACTGTGAGCCTTAGAGGTAATTTCATATACCCAAAAGACCACAAATACAAAAATAACATATTAATATAAATAAAATAAATTTATTTATATTATTAAGATAAAAATCAAAATATAAATATAAAATTATATTAAAAATAAAAAATTAATTACAATTTAAAAATAAAAATACATTAAATTTTGTAAGTATAAAATTACATTTATACTTGAAAAAATTAAGTAAAAATGAAATTTTAACAAAATTGTGAAAAAATAAATAAATTTGGAAAAAAGTTAAATAAAAATTATTATAACTTTTCATCCAATAAATAAACATATAAAAATTATTTCACCATTGGATTCCTCATAAAAAATCAGGTGGGGTCACCTCTGAGTGAAATTCTTGTAACTCAACTCTAAATAAGCTTAAATTAAGTTTTTAGTATTTTCAATACAAAAGTTGAAAATCCTCAAAACCTTAATTTAATTCACACCACATGTGGTGTTAACCATCAAATTTTGTGTTAAAACTGAGGTGTTGTGTTTAGTTTAGAAGTTATGAGGAATTGAAGTATTTTCAATTGAATTCAATTGAAATGGCAAAATGTGCGCGTGTATTACATAAGTGAACTTTGATTTACATATGAGGTGTCAATTATTACTGTATTGTACTGTACAATTGAATTGAATTACATATGTAAAGTATAAGTATAATACATGATGAGGAATTAAAGGAAAAATAAATTGGAAAGATTAAATTTGAGGGGGAAAAGGAACTCCAGCTCTAAGGGGGAGCTAGACCCCCAAAATCCTTGCTGAAAGGCGTGGGATGTCAAAATTCACGCAAAAGTTCATCACTTTTGGCATGGAATTGAGTTACAGGGTCTGTGGACTCAATTGATGATGAGGTTTTGATACCAACTGGGGTAGTTTTAGCTGTTGCCAAGAGGGTAAAACTACCCTTAAGATAAAACAATCATAATAAAAACAGTTTTAACTGGTTTCTACGCCTCTGACACACATTCTGACGTGTTTTGAAGGCTCTAGGCCTGGTATTTCTATAGTAATGGCTGATTTAAGGGTCTAAAATGGCTAAAAATGGCTAAAAATGGCTTAAACCAGCCCTTTTTGGCCTAAACCAGGGTTCAATGATGCCATAATTGGCTTTTCTGTTGTCAGACTGTTTTTCACGACTGACAAGAGTAAATTTTACTTTTGGAGTAAGAGAATTGATGGCTATAAAAGAATGTCTTCTTTGCCCCACTTTTCTCTTCATGTTAGAATCTTTTCCTTTTATTAATTAGTTTAAAACTGTTAAATCAATCAATCAAAGATTCCAACCACCACTTTTTAATCATTTTAATCCTTTTAGCCACGTGAAAAAATCATTATAATCATTGTTTGTAACTCTTATAATCGTTTTTACCCCTGAACCACCCCAAAAGTGAATTAAAGGATCTTTCATCACTGTAAACTTTGTCACTTTGTTTCCAAATTCACTCTGGTCACTTTTGGGCGTGTTTTCTCTTTAATATTCTTTTTAAAGACTTTGTTCTTTAATTAATTGCTTGCAGTTCTTTTCTCAATTAATTCCAATTGAAATTGCTCTTGAAGAAATTTCTTTTGTAGCCTTAAAATATCTCTTGTAGAGTATTTTTTGGATAAATCTTTATTGTTGGTAAAACAATAAATTTTTATATTATTGTTTTATACTAATAAAGTTATAAACAATAAAATTTGGTGTGTTTTCTCTTAAAAATAATATTTCATACTATTTCTAACTGAATTTTACCTTATACAAATTTTGAGGACAGGAAAAGTACTTGATTTTTAATCAAAGTTTCATATCCACACCTCACACACACGCTATTACTCTTAGTTGTGTAAAGAATTTTTAGAATTGTTGGGAGGCTTCCCAGGTGTAAGGAATGGTCTGAATTGTGACGAACCTGTACAAGAATCAGGATTTTGTGTATGAATTTTTGGGAACCTGTACAGGCGTAAGGATTTGCATGTGAATTTTCCGAAGCCTGCCCTGGAGTAAGCAATTTTTTGAATTGTCAGGAACCTTTACAAGCGTAAGGATTTGGGTGTGAAGCCTTCGGTGCCTGCACCCCCATAAGCAAGTGTCAGAGCTCTTGCAAGGCTGCCCTGGTGTAGGCAATTATTTAAATTTTCAGAAGCCTGTACACACATAAGGATTTTGCGTGTGAAGCGTCGGGAGCCTGGACAGGCATGGGGAATTTTTTGCATTGTGGGAAGGCTGCCCCGGCATAAGGATTTGCAGCGCAAGTTTTGCATGTAACACGTCGGGATCCTGGACAGGTGTAAGGATTTGCATGTGATGCATTGGGATCCTGGACAAGCATAAGGTGGCAAGCACCTTACGTGAGCCATTTCACCTCTTTTTCATGTGATCCACCATATAACCCCAATTCCAACCCATCAAAACCAGGTGTATGCGGTACTGCGCATTACCACACCCCAATTCTCCAATGGGCCTCTAGCTCCCAGACGCATCCACACTCCCTCATTCTTATAAATGGGATGAGCTTGTATTACCATCCCTTATGTGATAGCCCACTCCCTCGCCAATCTCATAATACCCGTGGCTTTTCTGCCACATTGTTTTTGCTAACCTTCTTGAGCATTATGCAGACATACCCACCAGTGTTGTGCTTTCATTGTCCTGGGATGGATCACTATAGTGAAAGAATGTACTACTGGCCCAGACTACCTGAATGAGCCCATGAAGTTCAGATAGATTAATCCAAAAATTCTCGTTTGGGAAAATCAATTTTCCCCCTGTACACTGCTTTGTTGCATCTCTTTGAATTTGGCCAGTCCGCTTATCAGCTTGAAACCACCATCCCGAAGCATGCAATGATGTGTCCTTATCAAGAGGAGGTGATGTTTTGAATCTGTTCATGGGAAAGTGAGTGCGGAAGCAAACTCAAATGCCACTGCATTTGCAGAAATATTGGCTTCATAGTTAACATGATCAAAGGACAGAACCCCCAATGACTTGTAGCAAGTATGAATCTTTTGAAATAACTTATCCCCAACACATCATAAGGATTGACCTAGAATGCAGCCAACCAAGCTAAGATTTGCCCCTCAGTTCTGCCATTCATCTTTTGCATTTTCAATGTTCCCAAGACTTTCATAAAGACCAAATTTCTCATTCTTTGTTCTGAATTTGCGCCACCCAATTGCAAACATAAATCCCCTGAGTAATGCCCAATTTGTTGCAATCGCGTCAGTGAATTTTCTTTCACAAAATAAGAATTGTCATAATTCATTCCATTGATTGACCTCTAATTCACTCATTGTTTTAAATGGTCTGAATTTTGCAAGGGCAATGAGTAATCCGGTTGAAGAGAAAATTGCCATGTGGCCAAAGTGAATGCGTTTCATCTGATTGACATCCACCACCCTCTGAATTTCACTTGGAGTCATATTTGCTGATACTGGCATTGATATTTGCGCTGTCATTCTAGTGGAGAAAAAAACCTTATTCTTTTGGGTGTTTTGGCCTCAATTGTCTTTTGGGAGGTTCCACTATTCCCAAGTGGGTGAGGGATCACTTTGTGTTGAAGCAGACAAGATATCAGATACTGCTTCCTGCCATTTGAACCTAAGGCCTTTTGAGTCCAGAATGGTACCCAAAGCCCAATGAACTTTATTTGTCACACATCTTTGACTTCCCTGTTTGTAAGGTGTGGATATGAAGCTTTGATTAAAAATAAAGTACTTTTCCTGTCCTCAAAATTTGTATAAGGTAAAATTCAGTTAAAACTAGTATGAAATATTATTTTTAAGAGAAAACATGCCAATTTTATTGTTTATAACTTTATTAGTATAAAACAATAATATTATAAAAATTTATTGTTTCACCAACAATAAAAATTTATCCAAAAAATACTCTACAAGAGATATTTTAAGGCTACAAAAGAAATTTCTTCAAGAGCAATTTCAATTGGAATTAATTGAGCAAAGAACTGCAAGCAATTAATTAAAGAACAAAGTCTTCAAAGAGAATATTAAAGAGAAAACATGCCCAAAAGTGACCAGAGTGAATTTGGAAACAAAGTGACAAAGTTTACAGTGATGAAAGATGCTTTAATTAACTTTTGGGGTGGTTCAGGGGTAACAATGATTATAAGAGTTACAAACAATGATTATAATGATTTTTTCACGTGGTTAGAAGGATTAAAATGATTTAAAAACGGTGGTTGGAATCTTTGATTGATTGGTTTAACAGTGTTTAAACTAATTAATAAAAGGAAAAGATTCTAACATGAAGAGAAAAGTGGGGCAAAGAAGACATTCTTTTATAGCAATAAATTCTCTTACTCCAAAAGTAAAATTTACTCTTGTCAGTCGTGAAAACAGTCTGACAACAGAAAAGCCAATTATGGCATCATTGAACCCTGGTTTAGACCAAAAGGGCTGGTTTAAGCCATTTTTAGCCATTTTAGACCCTTAAATCAGCCATTACTATAGCAATACCAGGCCTAGAGCCTTCAAAACACGTCAGAATGTGTTTCAGAGACGTAGAAACCAGTCAAAACTGTTTTTACTATGATAGTTTTATCTTAAGGGTAGTTTTACCCTCTTGGCAACAGCTAAACCTACCCCAGTTGGTATTAAAACCTCATCATCAATTGAGTCCACAGACCCTGTAACTCAATTCCATGCCAAAAGTGATAAACGTTTGCGTGAATTTTGACATTCCACGCCTGTCAGAAAGGATTTTGGGGGTCTAGCTCCCCCTTAGAGCTGGAGTTCCTTTTCCCCCCCAAATTTAATCTTTCCAGTTTATTTTTCCTTTAATTCCTCATCATGTATTATACTTATAATTTACATATGTAATTCAATTCAATTGTACAGTACAATACAGTAATAATTGACACCTCATATGTAAATCAAAGTTCACTTATGTAATACACGCGCACATTTTGACATTTCAATTTAATTCAATTGAAAATACTTCAATTCCTCATAACTTCTAAACTAAACACAACACCTCAATTTTAACACAAAAATTGATTGTTAACACCACATGTGGTGTGAATTAAATTAAGGTTTTGAGGATTTTCAACTTTTGTATTGAAAATACTAAAAACTTAATTTAAGCTTATTTAGAGTTGAGTTACAAGAATTTCACTCAGAGGTGACCCCACCAGATTTTTTATGAGATATCCAATGGTGAAATAATTTTTATGTGTTTATTTATTGAATAAAAAGTTATAATAATTTTTATTTAACTTTTTTCCAAATTTATTTATTTTTTCACAATTTTGTTAAAATTTCATTTTTACTTAATTTTTTCAAGTATAAATGTAATTTTATACTTACAAAATTTAATGTATTTTTATTCTTAAATTGTAATTAATTTTTTTATTTTTAATATAATTTTATATTTATATTTTGATTTCTATTTTAATAATATAAATAAATTTATTTTATTTATATCAATATGTTTTTTTTGTATTTGTAGTCTTTTGGGTATATGATATTACCTCTAAGGCTCACATTTCCTCCCCCTGAAAGGAATATTACTTTGTAATATTGGTGTTTCTAGTGTGTATGAATCTTCTGAGGAGTTTGGTAGCTTCTGGTATATATTTTTCTTCTAACCATTCATCTTCACAAGTTGGGTCACTGTACCTAACAAGGTATTCCCTTACTTTCTTGGTTCTTAATTTCCTTTCTTTAAGAGCTTTGGTAATTTTCTTAGTACCAGATGTCTCAATAGGAGGTATAGCTTGGGGAATCTTATTCCTCAAGGGAAATCTCTCAGCATCACTAGATTTATATGGCTTTATCAAGCTTACTGGAAATGTAGGATGCTTATTGCTAAGTTCTTCAGATAACTCTACTTCAACAGCATTTTCTCCATGGAGGGCGTTAATCATAAAAGGTCCTGCAAAGGAGTCTTTCAACTTTTTACATCCTTTGATTCTATTGAAGTTAGTTGTTGATACAAGAACCAGGTCCGCCACTTTGAAATCTAGAGTTGCATGTGATTTATCCCATTTGTCTTTAGCATATGTAAAAGACTCCTCCACGCATCTTACTGCATGCTTTCTAGCTTTGTCTAGCATTCCTTTGAAGCTAGCAGCTGTGGGATGTATTTCAATTAAGTCTTTCCTCAAGGAATCTTGGGGTAACTTGGGGTTCCATCCTTTTTCTAGAATAGCAGGAGTCTGATTGGTACTGGCATGGATTGATGTTTTATATGCTAATTCCAGTGCTGGCAACAGAGTACACCAATCATGGGTAAATCCATCACAATCTTTGAATTCAAGGCCATATGCACAAAATCTTCTCACCATGTCCTCTAAGGTTTGGATCATCCTTTCAGCCAGGCCATCAGTTTGTGGGTGGTAGGCTGTAGAGAAAGACATTTTAGTGCCAAATAATTGGTGAAGATTTGTCCATAGTTCTGAAGTGAATTTGGGATCTCTATCACTGATGATATTTGTAAATATCCCAGTCCATGACACTACTCTATTCCATATCAGAAGAGCTGTATCCATTGCTGTATCATCTTTGTGACATGGTAAAAAGATTGGTGTTTTACTGAATCTGTCCACAATTACTAGGCAAGCATTATAGCTCCTGTCACCTCCTGGTGGTAGGCCAGTTACCCAATCCATATGGACAATTTCCCAAGGTCTGTTTGGTTCTTGGATTTTTATCATATTTCCAAGTCTTTTGCCGGTGGGTTTCTTTGCCTTTTGGCATCTGTCACAGGTTTTGCAATACTCTGCAACATCTTTCTGCCACATTGGCCACCATATGCAGGTCTTTATGTTTTCTCTTGTTCTGTCTTCAGACAGATGTCCTGAAAAGGGACTATCATGGCATTCTTTCAGTACAAGATTGATTAATGACCTGTCTACAACTGTCATGACACATGTGTGCTTGGTTCTGTAGTAAATTATACCATCCAGTAGGTGAAATCTTCCTTCATCATAAGATTTCCTCCATACTTTATCCAAGGCATGTATTAGAGAGTTGTCTTTACAGTCTTTGTTAAGTAACTGGCATAAGATGCTACAATTCTTATCTTGAGTGTAACTACTTCTGACTTCTTCAAAGAAGGTGGTGTTCAAGTCTGTAACACTTATTCCTTCTATTGGAATTTGTGGTGAAGCTTCTTCTGGCACATAAGCAGGATTATCAATATTATTTGTTAATGGCCATCTGCTTAGTCCATCTCCATTCTTATGAATATTCCCATCCTTATGAACAATAGTCATATTGCCTCTGTATTCTTGTATGGCTATTTGCCATCTGAGCATGTGTCTGTTGGGTGTTTTCATGTTCAAAAGTGATTTGACAGCTGTACAATCTGTTATCACTTCAAAAACACATCCCTCTAAAAAGTAGTTCAATCTTTCCAATGCCCAGAAAAGGCATAGACATTCCATCTGACTTGCTCCATATCTGGCTTCAGTTGGTTTGATTTGCCTGGATATGAAACATATGGGTCCTTCTACAGGCTTATCATTTATGATCTGAACTTGGTGAAGTGCAGCACCCAGTCCATCCCCTGATGCATCAATATACAGTTTGAAAGGCAATTTAAAGTCTGGCATCAGTAAGAGTGGAGCAGTGGTCAATGCTTCTCTTAGAGACTCAAAAGCTTTGACTCTGTCAACAGTCATCTCAAACACTGTGTCTTTGTCACACAACTTATAAAGTGGTCTTGCTATGGATGCAAAATCTTTAATGTGTTGCCTGTAATATCCTGCAAAACCTAAGAATGAATGAATTTTCTTCTTATTCTGAGGCATGGGTTTTAACAATACTGCTGCAACTTTGTTTTTGTCAATTCCAAGGGACAAACCAGATACAACATGTCCTAGTGCTTTAAGTTCTTTAAATGCAAAATGACATTTCTTCAAGGAGATTTTCATGTTTACTGATTGGATTTTTGTCAAAACTCTTGATAATCTGTACATGTGCTCCTCCAAAGTCTTTGAACAGATAATAATGTCATCAATGTAAATGATTAACCTTCCCTCTGAGAGTTCTTCAGGGAAGATTTCATTCATCATTCTTTGGAAGTGTGAAGGTGCATTTTTGATACCAAAGGGCATCACTAAGTATTCATACACTCCACAATGAAAAATAATTCTCAAGTATTTTCTTGCTCTTGGTGTTACCACATTTTGATGGAATCCTTTAAGGGCATCCATAGTGGTTATATACACTGCTTGAGATATTTGAGTAAGGGCAATTTGGATTTTTGGTATTGGGTATCTCTCTGGGACAGTGTAAGTGCTTAGAGCTCTAAAGTCCCCAACCATTCTGGATTTTCCATTATGCCATGCCACTATGACTGGTGTAGTTATTTCTACTTCCTCATTGTGGCCTACTTCTCTTATTACACCAAGGTCCAGAAGTTCTTTGATATGAATTTCTAGAGCTTCTCTTGATTTTGGACTTGCTGGATAAGCAGGTCTTCTTAAGAGTGGTGGATAAGGTCTCTCAATGTTAAGAATGATGTCAGCTTCATGACCAATAATTGCTCCCAGAGGTTCTTTGTCTGTAGCAAATGCTCCTCTGTGGTCATACAAAAGGGAAGAAAGTTAATTTTCTTGTTTATCAGTCAGATGAAGGCTTATATCAGCCTCATTTAACTTTTCAGACTTGAATTTCTCTAACTCTAAGCTGACTGGTGATACTTTGTTTACTGTAATTTGTCTTTTAAATGGTAAAAAGGCAAATTTCTGGCGCTTATTGTCCCCAATTGTAAAGTATCTGTCTTTTTTATTATGTAAATCTATCCCATACATGACTAAATAGTCATTTCCCAATATAAAATGGGTACTAGAGCAATTTTCCATAACAACAAATTCAACTGTGATCCTTAAATTCCCATTTATGTGTGGGAATATGACATTGGTCTCAAAGATTCCTAATGCTTTCATTGGGTTACTTGCTCTGTTGAATTTTATACCATCAATTGGTAACAATTGGTCTTCAAAATTTGGTACACAAGTGTTAAGAAAAGATTTTCCAACACAAGAGCAGAAGGCTCCTGGGTCAAGCAAAAGTTTGGTGGGCTTGTTGTCAATCACCACTTCTGTTATACAGGAATTACCAGCTGTATAACCTTTTCCTCTGTTTGGTTTTGTCTTCATAAGTTGTGCATCTTGAACTTTTGATAAATCAAGTTGACCATTTCTCAATTGTGGTAAGTGGGAATAAGATTCCATGATGTCAAAAGTGGCATTGATATTTTCTATATCTTTTGAAGATTCAGAAAATATGGATGACTTATCATCTGAATTGTCTTCAATTATGCTTTCTTCTTCAACATCTGGTTCCTTTTCAATGTCAATTTCATTTATTATACCCCTTTTTGGACATGTATTGGCTAAATGGGTGGTGCTTTGGCAAATATGGCACTTTCTGACTGTATCTGCGGATTTATCCTTAATATTACTAGAATTTTCTTTGGGGTTTTTGTGCACAGAATCTTTCCAGGGTGTATTAAACCTTGTTTTGAGATTCACCCTACTAGAGCCAATTTTGGTTCTGGTGGTTACTTCTTCTAGTATATTGATAATATCCTCTGCTGAAGATTGTTCAGTAGTCCTGCTTTTGACAGCATGCTCTAAGTCACCTCCACATTGTCTCAGAATTTTCCTATGGATCATAAATTCTGACATGTCAGGATATAATGCTGTTAGTCTGTCCTTTTGTTGGAAAAACCATGGTAAAGCTTTGTCATTATCCGCATTAAATTTGGCAGATTGAAAGGCTGTTTCAACTTTTAACCTCCAAGCATCATTTGCCCATTTGTTGATGATTTGGGTTTTCCAGCAAGTCCAACTCTGGTGTCCATGTTCTTGTCTTATTTTGATGTACCATCTGTGAGCTGATCTGGTAAAAAAGGTGTTTGTAAGGTTTGACTATGAAAAAATAAGTAAAATTACTAATTTATTACTTATTGTACTCTGAATGTCCTTATAATTGAAATAAATAAGATTAAAATAATAATAATAATAAAGAAATATTATTATTATGGCGTAAAAATATTATATTATTAAATAAATATAATAATATAAATTAATATTATATGAAATTATAATATTATAAATAATATATTAATATAAAATAATTAATATATTATAAAGCTCTTTATTATTGTTACCAACAAATATAAAAGGCGTAAAAAACTGTTTTTTATAAATAAAAAACAATTAATAACAATAATATTACTAATATTAAAGTTATATATTAATATAAATACTATTTATATTAATTAAGAATTATTAAGAGTAATAATAAGAGAGAAATTATTATAATAAGATGAAATAACCTACTTTTAACACTTAAAATAATAATTTTGAGATATTTTATGCCAAAAGAATATAATACACCTTTTTCAAATTGTATTTACAATAAAAAATAAAGAAAATTACTAAATTTCTTGATTTTACGTGGAAATGAGTTTATAGAGAGATTTATGACAAAAACAATTAAAGAATTGATTTAATCACGTAAAAATAGTGACTAATATTAAGATGGTCTTTGGTCTTTAATAATATAATAGTTTTATATATAAAGAATAAAGAAATTACCTTTTATTTAATTGATTTAATGTTTTTGATGCGTCTGAGGGGTAAATAGAGTAAAAAGAGCTCTATTTATAGTAAATACCTCCCTCCTAGAGTCCAGCAGGCTTCTAGTAGACGTGTACTGATCATATCCACTGGAATTGATCAATATTTTAAGGTTTGGAGATGATTACATCATTATCAAACCATATTACATCATTATTACACCATTATTTAGAGTTATCACTATAACTCTAAAGTTGATGACATCAGAGGCTTGGCAGAACCCCAAATTTCGTGGATTTGATTAGTTTTAATCATAAACTAATATTATTCACCAATTTTATCACTCTTAAGACTGTTAAACTTAAATTAAGGTTACAGTGTGTGATCATAACTGCTCAAATTAAGCTCAAACTTTGATCCTCAATAACTTTTAAGATTTACACGCTACAGCAATTCAGAGAGTGAATTCTGATAGCCTGACATAACCTTATTATGCTGCCAAGAGCGTTTCATTACATCATCAAAACTCTAATTTGGATGATTTTTCTTGTAACTCATCTTTTCTGTTGAAATTCAATATTTTAAACTTCAAACCTTGATTTCAGGGGGTTATACCCTGAATTTAATAATAAAAATTACATCATTCTTCACGAATGAACTAGTAGAATCCAACTGTATATTTCTTTTTAAGTTTGGAACACTTTCACAACAAAGTGGTCAACAGCTCTGTTGATTTTTATCAATATTTCATCATAGGTTTTAACCTTGTTTATAATTTGTAAAATAAAGTTCATATATGTGTTCTTACAGTAATTACGTGGTGACTTTATTTTTGGTTCATCATTCTATCATGTATAGTTTAGAAGATATTAGGTATGATCCTTGAATATATGCATTGACCAAAAAAGTGCATATATTCAGGTTAATTCATTAAGTATTAACATTGGAAATTAGCTTATTAATTGTTTTATGTGTGGATTTTCATGGGAAATCCACTGGTACAATTTATTTCACATGTTGTTTCATTAGTTCTTGAGATAAATAAGGTTTTATGGTTTTTATAAGGTATTATACCTTATAATTCCTTAAATATTGACTTTACAGATATGCCATAAAAATGGTATATGTGTATTTTTCCTTGGGGAATCCAATGGTATAATTTATTTTACATGTTGATTCATTGGTTTTTAAGTTAAACCAATTTTTGTACTAATTTATGGTATTTTTTGCATATTTAAGTAATTATTCTTAATGTATAATTATTCTAAGTAATTTTAATATAATTATATTAAAGGTATAATTATTCTGAGTCTTTTTTGTGACCTTATTGGATATGTGGTCATATCTCAAAGGCTCACAGTGTTAAACCTGGCTGTTACCAATCTGTCTGGTAATTCAAAATCCTCTTTGATCATGTCAATACCTCTAATGAATTCCATATGGTCATACTCTCCTTCACCACTGAAGTGAGGCCATTCTTTAAGTTTTGGAACTTCTTTCAAGAGTGCTTGGCCCATTGATGGTTCCAAGTTATGAAAAGAAGTAGATAATTCATTTTTTAATTGTGAATTATCAGGATCCAATACTTGTGGATTTGAAATTCTTGTGCCCTCATTTTGATTTAGAGGTGTAGACATTCTTGGTAAGGTGTTCAGTATTTGTTCAATGTCATTCATTTTACTGTTGCTACACCTTTGGGAATTTCTGTATTCATGTTGGAAGTTTTGTATTAAATTTATTACTTCAATTTTATACATGTCTTCCTTATTTGTCAGTTCTTGCCATAACTCTGTCTGTCTTGTATTATCAGCAGTGACTTGATTCAATTTCATTGATAATTTTGATACTTCTTCTTGTGAAGCATCAAAACACTTTTTCAAGGCAATAGTATATGTCTTTACTTCAGTAAATGAATTTGAAATGTCATCAAGGACTTTCTTGTTATCTGTTTTGATAATATTTATGGCTTGTTTAATTCTTGTTTCAATTATGTAATCAATATTGAATTCAGAATATTTATCTGTTAATTCTTTAATAATGGAAGATTGTTCATTTATTTTATTGTTAGAAGAATTATCATTATTGGAATTTTTAATTGTCCTTAAAACTTTTTCAAAGCACATAAGTGTTTCATTAATTTGGCACAGACTCAGGCTGTTTGCTTTAATGTTGTTACAAATGGCTTCATTTTTATCAGAAAGATGTTTTTTCACGTCATTTATAGCATTATACAACTCTGGGATGGAATCAAATATGTCAGAAATCATTTCTGGAATCTTAATCTGGCTTCCTCCTTCTTCTGTAATTCCATCATGGTTCTGGCCATCTGAAATACATTTTCCATGGCATCCTGCTGAATCTTTGGGATTCTGTAGCCCTGGCTGTAAGGTTTTGGGGCTGGTGCCTTCCCTTTGCCCTTGTTTGGAGTTTGTGGATGCTTTTTCACGTTGGAATTGCTGCTGCTGGCCACTGGGGCTGTTTTTGGCACTGGTTTGGGTGGTGGAGGGTTGTTTTTCCTCCATTCTAGTGTCAAAAGCATCATGTTTTTCTTCTCCATCAATGGATGCCATCCATTGAGCAATTTGCAAGTGTTGGGATGGCCCAGGAATTTCCTTACTGTCAGGTAAGAATTCATGCAATTCTTCCACAGGTCTGCAAGGATCTGATACTCTTTGAATTGAAGTGAATTGTTGTATGCACGGTGGCTGGCTTTGTATATGTCCACAGAGGCTTGTTGTGGCGGTGTCAGCTCTTTTAGAAGGTAAAATAGTATTATCAGCTTCAGAATGACCCAATTTAGTTGTTTGGAAGTCATCAACTGACCCTTTTCCTTCTGTACCTGATTGGCCTCTGCCATAATCACGTCTATTACCTTTTTGGGAGCTGCATGAGGGGTTATAGCTGGCTCCTGATCTGGTTGAAGGTATAATTATGGTTAAAAAGGCTTAAAATAGTAATTTTACGTCAAAAAACTTACTATTGGCCAAACCTTTGGCTTTCTGAAGAGTATTACTTATGTCCAAGTTAATTAATTCAGAAGATATTGGTTCAGGTTGGTTATTTTGAGTCACAATAACAGTACTATTATTATCAGAATTAACAGTACTGGCAGGGATACAGCTGTTTACTGTTGAGGCTGTTTCAATGTTTTCTTCTCTTACCACATTTCCAGACACTAAAACTAATGAAAAAGCCAATTAATTAAGTAAAAAAAGGATATTTCAAAAAAGAAATAAAAATAGAAGCCTCACTTATAATATGAAAGAAATTATTTTTTATGGATTTTTTTTGGATTATAAGTATTTTTTATATGTTTTTAAATTTTTCAATATAAGAAAAAAGATTCAAAAAGAGTAAAGAAATATTTCACAGGTAAAATATCACGGCTGGGCCCCCAATTGTAAGGTGTGGATATGAAACTTTGATTAAAAATCAAGTACTTTTCCTGTCCTCAAAATTTGTATAAGGTAAAATTCAGTTAAAAATGATATGAAATATTACTTTTAAGAGAAAACACACCAATTTTATTGTTTATAACTTTATTAGTATAAAAAAATAATATTATAAAAATTCATTGTTTTACCAACAATAAAAATTTATCCAAAAAAATACTCTACAAGAGATATTTTAAGGCTACAAAAGAAATTTCTTCAAGAGCAATTTCCATTGGAATTAATTGAGCAAAGAGCTGCAAGCAATTAATTAAAGAACAAAGTTTTTAAAGAGAATATTAAAGAGAAAACATGCCCAAAAGTGACCAGAGTGAATTTGGAAACAAAGTGACAAAGTTTACAGTGATGAAAGATGCTTTAATTCACTTTTGGGGTGGTTCAGGGGTAAAAATGATTATAAGAGTTACAAACAATGATTATAATGATTTCTTCATGTGGTTAAAAGGATTAAAATGATTTGAAAATGGTGGTTGGAATCTTTGATTGATTGGTTTAACAGTGTTTAAACTAATTAATAAAAGGAAAAGACTCTAACATGAAGAGAAAAGTGGGACAAAGAAGACATTCTTTTATAGCAATCAATTCTCTTACTCCAAAAGTAAAATTTACTCTTGTCAGTCGTGAAAAACAGTCTGACAACAGAAAAGCCAATTATGGCATCATTGAACCTTGGTTTAAACCAAAAAGGGCTGGTTTAAGCCATTTTTAGCCATTTTTAGTCATTTTAGACCCTTAAATCAGCCATTACTGTAGCAATACCAGACCTAGAGCCTTCAAAACACGTCATAATGTGTGTCAGAGAAGTAGAAACCAGTTAAAACTGTTTTTACTATGATGGTTTTATCTTAAGGGTAGTTTTACCCTCTTGGCAACAGCTAAAACTACCCCAGTTGGTATTAAAACCTCATCATCAATTGAGTCCACAGACCCTGTGACTCAATTCCAGGCCAAAAGTGATAAACGTTTGCGTGAATTTTGACATTCCACAGCTGTCAGCAAGGATTTTGGGGGTCTAGCTCCCCCTTAGAGCTGGAGTTCCTTTTCCCCCCCAAATTTAATCTTTCCAATTTATTTTTCCTTTAATTCCTCATCATGTATTATACTTATAATTTACATATGTAATTCAATTCAATTGTACAGTACAATACAGTAATAATTGACACCTCATATGTAAATCAAAGTTCACTTATGTAATACACGCGCACATTTTGACATTTCAATTGAATTCAATTGAAAATAATTCAATTCCTCATAACTTCTAAACTAAACACAACACCTCAATTTTAACACAAAAATTGATGGTTAACACCACATGTGGTGTGAATTAAATTAAGGTTTTGAGGATTTTCAACTTTTGTATTGAAAATACTAAAATCTTAATTCAATCTTATTTAGAGTTGAGTTACAAGAATTTCACTCAGAGGTGACGCCACCTGATTTTTTATGAGGAATCCAATGGTGAAATAATTTTTATGTGTTTATTTATTGAATAAAAATTATAATAATTTTTATTTAACTTTTTTCCAAATTTATTTATTTTTTTACAATTTTGTTAAAATTTCATTTTTACTTAATTTTTTCAAGTATAAATGTTGTAAGGTTTGTCTATGAAACTCTTGATAATAGTAGCAAAATCAAGAGTACTGTGACTGTCCTGAATAGAAATATATAATATAAAAAAATATTATAACCACAAATTTAAATATAATTATTAAAAATAATTATATATAAAAAAATGAATTTAATTATTATTATAATAATATAATAATAAAAAAAATAATAATAATCATAATAAATTATAATTATTCTATTATTGTTATAGTCACTGACAGTTATAACAATAAGAAGTGTAAAGCTCTTAATGAGACAATTACACATGGAAAATATGAATATTAACCACTTATAAATAATATAAATATTATTTATAAAAAGAATTAAACACACACTGTGCAGAAATAATTCTTTTAGAATAAAAATTCTATACAAAAAAACTAATATTTAGATAAAAAAAAAGATAGAACTTTAAAGAAAACTTACTTATAAGATTTATTTAATACAACAAGTCTAATACAACATTTATTATACTAAATAAAGGTTATAAGTTAAAAAACACATCAAAAATCAATAAATTTAAAGATAAAACAACTTTTTATAATATAAATTATGATTAAAGAGTTTTTGAGAGGAATTTGTGGATTTTAAAAGATATTTAAAATGATAATTTTATATAATAAAATATATTATTGGTGATTACAACAATAATCTAAATTATATGAATTCAATTCTTTAATTTTAATAAATAAAGAATAAAAATTAATTAAGAATTACTTTTAATAATAAGATTTTATATTTAATAAAACTTTACCTGTTTAAATTTCTAATATGATTGGATTAATAATGAATGATGGACAAAAACAGTGATGAAAAGACTCTTTTTATGTCTTCAGAGCAGCTCTCATGATTCATAATGGATGTAGAGGGCGTGCTCAGGTCAAAACTGAAAAACCATGCTTAAAAATAAAGTTCTTAACTTAAGGCAACTTATTTTTACTTCCAATTTAAAGTTACCAGTGTTATTCTTAACTCCAAGTAACTTTAATCCTCATTTAGTTTAACTATTTTAAGTTTTAATATAAAATAAGGTTATTTATATTAAAGTTCATCACATGAACAACTTAAAATTAGAGTTTCAAGCAAAAATCTCTTAAACTCAATTTTTAATTAATTTTTAAAGAAATAATAATTTTCTTTGAGTTTAATTAAAAGAGTAAATTTCCAGGCTAATTACCCAGAAAATTTATTTATAAAAGATACTTAAAATTCAGTTTATATATTGATAATATTAAATTCTAAGTTGTGTGAAATTTTCAAGCAAATCCATTAAGAATTGGATTTTTAATGAATTTTTGAAGTTATTGCTATTTTTCCACGTAAAATAGCAAAACACACCAAACTGTAAGTTTTGATAAGGTTTTAATGCTTGAAACTTTAAAGTTTTAAGCTTAAATAAGCTCTGACAGTTCTTAAAACCTTGATTTCAAGCCTGCATATTGGGATTTACCTTTTGGCAGCTTGAAATTCCTGTCCAATTTGGGATAAAACCAGTTTAAACCTTAAGGTTGGATCAAGGTCTAATCTTAAAGTTTAAATAAGGTTGAAAATCCTCCAATACAGGTGGACAACCTTAATTGAATCATTGCAGATCCAAAAAGTTGGGTACCCCAGCTCTATTTGGTCTTTTTCCTTTGTCCCACCTTTCTGCGTGGATTTTGCCCTTTTATTTATTTAAAGCCATACTATGGCCTTAAACCCTTTTAAATTGAGCTCACACAGGATTTACATTCTGTATGGCAAATCCTTAGCCAATTCAGTAAATATACACCACACCTCAATTTTAACTAAAATTTTGGTAAGTTTGCATAAACCTTATGCAACTTTAAATTTAAGCTTAATTAAGCTTAAACTTAACAATTTAAAAAAAATGTTAAAAAAGTTACATTGGTACTGTGAGATTCTTAAATCTTCCAATAACATAAAAAATAAGTGGTTTTGGGTATAACACCCTATGGGTGTACCCTAGGTTATTTTTGGTGTAGAATCCAAAAACAACATAATATTTATAACTTTGGTTATCCAAAAAAAAGTTATACTTATTTTTTATTATTTTTTATTTTAAATTCAACTAAAAAGTCTGTTTAAGACAGAATTAACTGTTTATAAAATCATTTGTGGCCTTATGGGTATGTCATACATACCTCATAGGCTCACAAATGTAATTTTATACTTACAAAATTTAATGTATTTTTATTCTTAAATTGTAATTGATTTTTTTATTTTTAATATAATTTTATATTTATATTTTGATTTTTATTTTATTTATATTAATATGTTATTTTTGTATTTGTGGTCTTTTGGGTATATGAAATTACCTCTAAGGCTCACAATAATCAAACTAGTGAAGGCATGTAAAGAAGGAAATCTTGAGATGAGAAAATAAGGTGAAAAAGAGCAAGTGGATGAGAGGAAGAGACCTTTTAGATTTTTTTTGAGAAAATTAAAACATGGAATTGAAACCAAACATGAGCAAGATTGGTGATCTCAACAAAGGGGTGGAAAATAATTTCATTTGTAAGGGGCAAAGGTTTGCACTGACCCTCATTTTTCTCGCATAAGTCCTTTTTTATGTACTGTTGTAAGATTTTCATTTCCATTGTATGACATATGAGGCTCATGCATTACCAATATTCTTGTCCTTTCATGTGTGTTTGAGCCGTTGAGGCAGTGTGTTAATTGACAATAATCAATATTGTTTTCTTTATTATCCAAATTTTGTTATTTTGGAGTTACTAAAGAAGGGTAAATTATACTGTAATCCACGTGACGTGTGAAAAATGAAACAGCAGGGTGCATCATGTTGCATACGTCAACCAAATTCCGGCTGTGTGGGGTTGTTCTCTCCGATTGGCACCTTCACCGGTGGTTCAATACCGGTCAAAAAGAATATACGAAAAATTCTGGCAATCTGGCAAGGTCGGAGGTAGGTATGGCCAGATATGCCGGGGATTCCCATGGGCAGCAGGCTTACTATGTAAAGAGTTAGGATAGTCTAGAAGCTAGATCCTTATCCAGATTTTTGACTACTTATCCCAATCTCTATGGTTCTTCGTTATCTGACTATTGCTCTTTTGAGCCCTTCAACATCAACTCTGCCACTTAGCACAACCTAAGCCTCTCAGAGAGTTTGGTAACGTTCTCTCCCTCTGTAGAAGATCATTCCTCAGTCCCTTGCTTTATGACAAATAGACTTAACTTACAGCTATCAAATACTTTTTAACTAAGACAGAAGGAGGAATTGCCAACAACGACTAAAAACACCTGATAGATTTCAAGGAGAAAGAAACAATAAGACTATGAGGAGGACGTTAGGTTGATCGACTCTATTTGTACTTTACACCAAAGACGTGGTTATAGAACAAAACTAGTAGTTACGAATTCGATACTAGGTTTTCGTGTCCTTTCAATAAGTGCTCGTCTCATATAATAATTATTTTACGGGTATTCTTATATTACTATTCATATAAGTCATTCTGAGAGTTGTTCTGAGACTTCTTCTTGTTGTCGTTTAACAAAAAATACCCAAAGCGGTGAAAAAAAACCCAAAGTAGTATTATCATTGTGCAAAGTCAAATCCTTCTTTAATTTATGAACTGCATCAAAAAAAAATATGAAAATTTTATTAATGATAGTGTAAAGAAATACTTTGCTTTTGATGTTCATGTGACGGATGATTTAAAATAATAAAATTAAATAAGTATTTGTCGAATTAGGTACCTCAACAATTTAAATTCCAACATTTGTCAAATTAGACCAAATTCAATTTTTTTAAAGTTAAAATCAATCGTATTTGAGACCTACGAATAGGTACTAAGACTACGTCTTTTGACCCCTTCAAAGTTTTTGAAACGTTTTTTGTAGAACAAAGATGGACTCAATGCGACTCATGTCTAACCCCATTGACTCTTATCTTCTGTATTTCTTACAGCTTGTAGGTGGTTTTGTCACTTCTGTATTCCTCTGAAAGTCTTCAATTTATTAAGTATTAATGACTTTTAGTTCGGGTGTATTTTTCATGGCTATCTCTGTCTGAAAGTGCGTAAGGCATTAGGTATCAATATCTTTTGGTCCAGTTATGTTTCTGGTCCGGTTCAACAAAAGAAAGCAAACATGGTGCATGGAATGTGACATGCCACAGGACACACCAACAGCTCTGGCTACTCCACGGGGGGCACCCTTAGATGGCGCCTTGGGCCAATGGTATGAGCCTGAAGCTCAAGTCAGTCTTTACTGAATATTTTCACTTTCAGTATGCCTTTAGTAATAAGTAAACCACGCTGCGAAAACTTCTGCTGAGGGTGTCAAATTAATATACTCCCATTGGAGCTGCGGCAGGATCCAAGAAATGTCTGAGCAAGTCCTGTTAAGAAAAGTCAGTATGAGTGTTTATTGACTACGTGAATTTTTTAGAACTTAGTACTTTATACAAAGCTATAGCCTCACAGTTTCGATGAAGCAGTTCCGAGAAAGTCGCTCAACTGCACACCTTGTTGGCATCTAAGGAAAAAAGGCTGCTAACAAAAGCTTAGCAGACAAAGTAGGAAGATCAATGGACACGTAAATGTTATCTGAGAACATCAGATGACCTATCACGGACCCATGTAATCAACGTGATGAATGTGGCTATGATTATCTTATATAACCCGGTAGTTCTTTAGTGAAAGTTGTGGATTATTTAGATTTTCTCATACTTTATTAAATCCTCTATTTATCTCTAGTCCTTTTCTTTTTATATACTTCTCATTCTTACCTACGTTGTCAAGTGTTATTAACTATTAGGTGTTACTGCCAGTATTGCACTACGGTCATTGTTGTCATCCTATTTACTATTAATAGTTATATTGTATTCTATCCTTTAGTTTATACGTTGAACTATAACAGATTTACAGTCTCGAAAGATAAACGCATAAACAATCAACTAGCTAAAGGATAGAACAAGCTACCATGGCATCGGAAGGCGATAATGAAAATAGACATCGACCTCTCCCTACCCTCTCGGAAAACAACTATCCCGAATGGAGAAGGAGGGTTGTTATGCTTCTTAGACACAAAAAGCTTTATCATCACTGTGTCGATGCTACTCTTCCTGTCATAGAAGATGACTCTAGACCATCTGCAGCTGAAAACA
This sequence comes from Austropuccinia psidii, assembly GCA_023105745.1. Taxonomy (NCBI): domain Eukaryota; kingdom Fungi; phylum Basidiomycota; class Pucciniomycetes; order Pucciniales; family Sphaerophragmiaceae; genus Austropuccinia; species Austropuccinia psidii. The sequence continues at coordinate 72,484,301 of JALGQZ010000001.1, read as the reverse complement.
AAGTCATTGACGCCAATGCAGAGACTTGCAACCTGATAGCAGGAACCCTAGACTCTGCCACCTTCACTGAGATATTTGATGATGATGAAACCATGGAGAATGCCAATCTCTTATGGAACAAGCTCACCAAACGCTTTGCCTCTTCCACCTTCAATAACCAAGCTCGAATCTGGATGAGATTCTGTAGGATTACCTATAATGGAAATCTACGAAACTTTATATCTGAAATAAGACAATGTCTGAATGAGGTGATCAGCGTGAAAGTAGAGGTAGGAACGCCCACTTTGGCCTTCACTATCCTAACAAAGTTGCCAGATGAATATCACAATGTCGTGGAAAAGGTTACGACAAACACTGAAACCTTGGGCAACCCAAATGCAATACTGAACCTGCTCCATGACGTCGCTCTTAAAGAGGAAGCACTTCATAACCAGAACAACAACCAAACGTTAGCACTGAATAGAGAAGTCTTTCGATCAAAAATCATTCATTACTGCAAAGACGGAAGGCACAACCCCCTAGCCAGCCACCCTGCGGAACGTTGCTGGCAATTACATCCAGAACTTCGGCCGGAAAAATACAACAAGGAAGCAAAAGTCAATCTGACAATCGCTCGGGCTCTGATAACAAAAGCGCGGAACCATGAAATAACAAACAACGAACTCACAGTGGTACTCGACACAGGAGCGTCCAATCACATGTTCAATGACAAACGTTTCTTTGTCAACCTAAGAAATGTTGCCAACATGCCCATCTCAACTGGATGCGATAAATCCTCACTATCTGCCACAGCAACAGGAACGGTAAAGTTGTCAGACAAGAATGGGGCAATATGGACACTTAAAGGCTGTCTGTACGTACCAGAATTAACAACAAATCTCGTAGCACTATCGCAACTCGCTGAAGAAATAAAAATAAAGAAGCGGGGAATGAAGTCAGAAGTCTACCTAAACAAAGAAGAAAGGCCAGCATTTCTGTGCAATATTGCAAGTGGGATCTTAGAAATCAAGGTTGCAATGCCGAAGGAAGAAAGATGTTTAAATACGGTGAAACTAAATTGGCATGATAGGCTGGGGCACATGCACGATCAGGGGATCAAGAAACTAGTGCCAACATTCAGGCAAGAAGACATCTGCGACATTTGCGTCATGTGCAAGTTTCCACAACTACCTTTTCAACACTCGTTTCAAGAAACCACATCACTCTTGGAAAATATTCACATAGACCTGTGTGGTCCAGTTCAGACACCATCACTATCAGGAGCAAAGTATTTTATGATCTTAGTAGATCAATTCTCAGGGTACATTAGCGTGAAATTCCTCAAACAAAAAAACGAGGCTTTTACTCACTTTCGTAATTTCAAGATATACGCAGAAAAGAGATTGAGCTGCAAAATATTGAACATTACTTCTGATGGTGGAGGCGAGTTCAGCAACAAAAGTTTCGCAAGTTTCACCAAAGAACACGGAATAAACCATGTAATTAGTCCACCGTACACACCTCAACACAATGGCATTGCAGAACGAGGTAATCGATCAGTCATTGAAAAAACCAGATGTTTACTTCTACAATCAAAATTACCCACACAATACTGGGCAGAGGCAGCAGCAACTGCGACAACGTTATGCAACCTGACAAGAAAGGGCAGCAAGACGCCATATGAACTATGGCACAAAATGAGTCCACCAATTGACAAATTGAGACCATTCGGATGCAAAGCATGGGTTAGAATTCCATACTCAGCAAGAATGGGGAAGTTTGACGCTGTAGCATGGGAGGGGATAATGCTGGGGTATGCAAATCAAGCCTCGGCTTATCGCATCCTAAGATTAATAGACAAATCGGTAGTGATAAGCAGGCACGTCAAATTTGATGAATCTAGTTTTCCTTCCCTTGCTGTAAATACACCAAGTGTCCCGATGGAGTTTCCTTATTTCATCTTTGCAAATGAGAATAAAGAAATATCCTTGGAGGCTGACACTACTGATCTGACTCCTAACAGTACTCCAGAAGGAGATGTCTTCCATGACGCTTTGGAGGAACTACCTGTAAGAAGAATCAAGGTGATAGGGCCACGACATCCTACACTGATCACCAGCGATATCAGCACAAACAACATTCTACCATTCAGTCGACGAGCTCACACCACCACAAAAGAGGAGCTTGAAGGGGTGCCCAGAAACTACAATGAAGCAATTCGAGGGAAAGACACAGAAAAGTGGCAGGCCGCAATAATGAAAGAACTAGACAACATGAAAAGATTAAATGTCTGGGAAGTAGTAGACAGAAAGCCATCGGACCACCCAATAACAACTACCTGGGTGTTCAAAATCAAGCGCGATCACAATAACAACATAACTGAGCACAAAGCAAGACTATGCGCTCAGGGATTCCACCAAATAGAAGGCCTAGATTATTTGAAAACGTTCTCACCAACGGGAAAAATAAGTTCATTACGACTACTCATATCTCATGCCGCAAGAAACAACTACTCGTTCCACCAAATGGACGTGAAAAGTGCATTCCTTAATGCACCTCTGGAAGAAGATATCACGTTGGCTATACCAGATGGAATAGATGAAGACAGAGGAAGAAAGGTGCTGCAACTACATAAAGCAATCTATGGACTAAAACAAGCACCGCTAGCATGGTACAACCACCTGGCTAATTGGCTCAAGAAGGCACGTTTTAAGTGCTCAATAGCAGATCCATGTGTGTTCTACAGGATCGAATCAAAACCTGTGTGGATATACGTGCATGTTGACGACCTGGCAATCTTTGGACCAGACTTAACCTTATTCAAGCAAGAGATTCAAAATGCCTTTGATACGAAAGATCTAGGAAAGGCTGAGTTGCTCCTGGGCGTCAAAGTAAATCACTTACCCAAGGGTTTCTCGCTGTCTCAGGAACACTACATTGACAAATTGGCGGAAGAATATGAAATAAAGAGTTTCACTCCATCAAATACACCACTCAAACCAAACATTCAGCTCAGTAATGCCACCGAAGATGAATTAAGGGCATTTAAAGAACTGAAAATCAATTACCGAAGTGCAATTGGGGCACTGAACTACATCAGCCTGAACACTAGACCTGACATCACCTTTGCAGTGAGTCATCTTTCTCAGTTCCTGGAAAATCCAGGAATAACTCACTGGACAGCGTGTCTGCAAGTACTTCGATACTTGTATCACACAAAGGCCTTAACACTACACTACACAAATTCTGGAAGCGAGGGGGTAATAGGATATGCCGATGCAGACTGGGGGAATTCGGTAATGGACAGAAGATCAATCTCTGGCTATACGATCACTTTAAATGGCAATCTTATCTCATGGCGAACAAAGAAGCAACCTACAGTTTCACACTCAACAACTGAAGCTGAATACAAATCTCTATCTGACATGACGAAGGAGGTAGAATGGCTGATGGGATTAATGAAGGAAATAGGAATCAACAACACTTGGACTCCTCAACTTCTTAATGACAACAAAGGTGCAATCGATCTGGCACACTCAAACACAAATCACAACGGTTTCAAAACAAAACACATGGATATTAAATACCACTACATTCGAGACCTTTTAAAAAACTCCATCATAAAGTTAAACTACATCTCTACTCATCTCATGGCTGCTGACTTTCTTACCAAGGCGGTTGGCAAAACTATTTTATTACGCTCGAGAAGCTACCTCAATCTTCAATAATTTTTTTTTTTTTTTTGTTTTATTTTTTCTGCTCTCATCCGGTGTTGTTCGCAAGGGGGGCTGTTGGCATCTAAGGAAAAAAGGCTGCTAACAAAAGCTTAGCAGACAAAGTAGGAAGATCAATGGACACGTAAATGTTATCTGAGAACATCAGATGACCTATCACGGACCCATGTAATCAACGTGATGAATGTGGCTATGATTATCTTATATAACCCGGTAGTTCTTTAGTGAAAGTTGTGGATTATTTAGATTTTCTCATACTTTATTAAATCCTCTATTTATCTCTAGTCCTTTTCTTTTTATATACTTCTCATTCTTACCTACGTTGTCAAGTGTTATTAACTATTAGGTGTTACTGCCAGTATTGCACTACGGTCATTGTTGTCATCCTATTTACTATTAATAGTTATATTGTATTCTATCCTTTAGTTTATACGTTGAACTATAACACACCTATCCAGTTTTGTTTTGTGCCCATGATTTTTTACGCTGGGACGCTATGAAAGAAGCAAAGTGGAGATTATATGACTTTTCAATGTCTACGTACAGCTGGTATGTTTTCATTACATGACTTTGCAATAACTCGTCTTGAATGTATCCCAAATCCGAAGCACAATTTTATCGCTCGTCCCGACACTTTCGAATAGTGCTTGTAGCTAGTGCTTCATCATATGTCAAAATATTTGTTGTCTTTTATGGCTCTTGTTCATCAAGGCTTGATTGAGGCGAGCTGAAGTCTATAAAAAGCTCCCCTTTACCTTTCAGATGTCTATATCAATTCACACCTAGTCACAATTCTAACTCAAAGTAGTTTTCTTAGCTTAAAGAAATCCAAAAAGGCTTGATCTCATATTAGACCTTTTTAGCTAGTCAAAAGCTACACCGTGATACCAAAACTCACACTTCGTCTTGACGTCTTTTTCAAAGTTTTGTAAAGGTAGATAAAAGTCCTTCAATTTTATTAGAATGTTTTTCTTGATCATTAAGGTTGACCAATTATTTTTTTCCTATCCTAACTTTTCGTAACGACTTCTTATCGGTAGATGAACAAGCTCCTGTTTACTATCTACGAAATCTTTTTCTTATTCATGATTCGTAACTGTAGTGGGTTACAGCAAGGGAACACTCTAGCAGATCTCAAGAGCGCGGGTTACAGCATACACTCCGAACATGAAGTTACTCGAGGCTTTCATGGATATCTGTTCAACACTGGGGACGCTTCAATTCAACAAAAAGCTGGTGCTATTAAAGTCAGAAATCAGAGGGCTCATGGCTTCTTCGTTGCCATAACAACTGTTCCCACCGATTCAGCGTCTGCGTCAGAGATTGAACCGTGGTTACTTGGCATGGCCCAAATCAACGGTCATGAACCCGGTTTTGTTCCCCCAAAGACGGATTACGCCACAGTCAGCAGCTTCCATGAGAACGCAAAACATTGGCTTTATGTTCTCCAACCGAATTCCAACGAACGTGAACCCCTACCGCGTGAGACGAATTGATAGCCTTATAGCTTCGCCTAGTAGTCATGATTCTCCTCTCAAGTCTTGGAGTGTTTGAGGGTGTCCCAAGCTTTGTGCTATTTGGTCATTAGTTTGTTTGCCTCTCAGGGATTTTTATTAGCTAGAATATGTTTTGTTTTCGTTTTTTTTTGACTTTTACTAAAGATCCACTTTATTTATGGATAAAAAAATCTTTTGTTTATCAAGATTCTTACATTTAAAGGTATATAGTTTGAATTTTTATAGGGTAGAAATTTGTGAATTTGAATTTGTCACGACAACATAATGTCTGTTAGAAATTTTACTATTCTCAATTAGTCGGAGCTCATATTAAAATTAGATATATTTTTTCAAATCGAAGGAAATGTTACTTATCTTGATCTTTGACATTTAGAATTTTGGAGCAAAGAAGACGGTATAAAGAATCATTTGACCAAAAAAGTGTTGCCCATCAGCAACAATGAGCAGGGTCTCATTAAGAATCTTACTCAAAAAAAGCATCTTTAAGAACAATGTAAGAACACAAGTTGAGTATGAAGAACTAAAAGTGTTAAAGTTTCAGAAGCTAAGGTTGATATTTCATTAATATGCAGTAAACAATCAGAAAAGAGTGAGTAAGAAAAGTACCTAAGGTGGAAAGCAAGTTTGAGCTACAAGTGTAATGGAGAGCAACGACAACAGGCAAATGTAAGAGCAACTAATATTTAGACAATTATTTAAGAATGAATGTGATGAAAGAAACAGAAAAGACAAATAAGGAAGGAAGTAATAATAAAGAGTAAAAAGATGATAAGTGAATAATAAACCAATGATGTCCCATCCTTCGTCGTTCAAGGAGATGCTTTATATCTTAAGGAGCATCGTAATTCCTAGGTCAAGAGTAGCTTGAGTAAGCCGTGGTATTACTGGCAACAAGGAGACTAGTACACTTTTGAGATAGGAGTGCTCACATGATCTAAGACGCTTTGAGGCTATTAGATCAGATTCTTTCACATCCCCCCTCACTCCTATTCTCAAAATGCCCAGTGCTTCGAGAGACTTGAGTAGGCTTACCTTGTTGACGGACTTGGTGAGGAAATCTGCCAGCATTTCGGTCGTTGGTGCGTAACAAAGCTTGATGATTGACGACCGGATCACTTCTTTGACGAAATGTAGTTGAATGTCTACATGCTTCATTCGCCGCCCATTGAAGTTGCAGTCACCGTTGGCGGTGTTAATGCAACTTTGATTATCTTCCCAGACATTGATAGGCGCCTCTAACTTCAGAATTCTTGCCTCTTTAGCCCACTGTTTCAGCCAAAGGAGTTCAGAGGTGAGGTCGCACAGAGCCTTGTACTCGGCTTCTGCGGTCGAAATAGATACCGAGGGTTGCTTTCTGGTCTTCCATAGTACTAGGCACCCATGGAACGTTGCTAGATAGCCCGTTATGGACCGTCTGGTGGACCGACAATTCCCCCAGTCTGCATCACTCCAGGCAGTGATGCCTTGGCTTCCTCCCCTCGGATACTCAAGGCAGACGTCCAGAGATCCTCTTAAATACCGTAGAACGTGCAAGAAAGCCTGCCAATGCTTGAGCCCAGGATTCTCTAAGTACTGAGATAGACAACTGACTGCAAACGACAGGTCAGGGCGAGTTGCAGTGCTTATATAATTAATACTACCTATTGCACTACGGTAGTTAACCTTGAGTTTTCTGAGGGCGATCATTTCTTCCTCCGACGCAGTACCCAACTGTTCGTTCGGTACCAGAGGGGTGGAGACTGTTCTACATTCACCCATACCGTACTGTTCAAGTAGCGATTCAGCAAAATGTTGCTGGTCCAGGCTTATCGAATCAGGGCCATGAGTAACCTTTACCCCGAGCATGAGATCAGCCGCGCCTAGATCCTTAATTTCAAACTTGAGAGCGATTTCCTTCTTGAATTCCTCAACCTCTTCACCGATGACAGCAATGTCATCAACGTGAATGTACAGCCATATGGGTCTGGGTTCCGATCGGTAAAACACACATGCAGAGAAATTGATGCTGATTAGATATTCCTTCAAGTGTTGGTACCAGACAAGCGGTGCCTGTTTCAGTCCGTAGATTGCCTTTTTCAATCGAAGGCAGTACTTTGTTTGGTCCAAAGACAAACCTTGAGGAACATGAAGATATACCTCCTCATTTAGTGGTGCATTCAAGAATGCGCTCTTGATGTCAATTTGGTGGAACTTAGGCTTTTAGCTGAAGCAAATGCAATCAGCATTCGCAATGAATTGAGGCGCCCGGTTGGGGCATAAGTCTTCTCAAAATTAATCCCTTGCGTTTGAGTGAAGCCCTGAGCACAAAGCCGAGCTTTGTACTCTGTCACTTTATTAGTGTGATCTCTTTTCATTCTAAATACCCACGTTGTCCCGACAAGCTTGTAGTGGTCTTGTCGTTCTGTTACCTCCCAAACTTTCAGGTTGCTCATTGACAGGAGCTCCTTATTGATGGCAACCATCCAGTAGTCTTTTTCAGGTGATAGTAGTGCACCTTTAAAAGAACGGGGTGTGACGTCTGTCAGCCTGTGACTCAAAACCAGAGCACAAGCATGACAGCCAATACACCATAAATCAATGGTATAGCCAAGATACCATCAAAACATGGAACTGAGCCAAATTAGCTCAAAAGGTATCAAAAGAAAGAGGAAACTCACCTCTTTCTGAAAATACAAGTCCCATCACCATAGGACAAGAAATAACAAAGTTATTCCTGCTCAAAGTCATTGCTGAGCATAAACCTTAATTTTCACCTCTCATCTAAAATATAGAAGGAGAGGCTTAACCCCATCAAATGGGTATTCAAAATGAAGCTCTAAGCCAGGGCTATCCAATGGTACCAGCCAAACTGAGCTAGCACCAGTATTACTTGAGTTATGGTCAAATTCAGACCAAATAAGGGTGAACAAAACATTCACCTCTCATCTAACTTTTACAGTTTTAGTGTGAGATACTTAAAGTGGGGTCTTTTTGGAAAGAGCACAATCAGAGCTATCTGATGGTGCCATCCATTTCCCCATAACTCAACTACAACAGAAGTTATTGGCCAAACAAGCTTAATACAGCTTTTTGCCCATACCACGCCAATGTACAAAAATACTTGTACATGGGATAACTTTGTCATATTTAATGATAACCATGTCAAGTTGGGTACCATTGTGTAGAGCTCATATATAGCTATTCAATGAACCAACTCTGAGCTTGATATCTCAAAAACTGACAGAGTTATGACCATTTTAAGGTCAAAATCCCACCAGCTGTCATATACAGCCTTACCATGGGATAACACCCCATAACCATGAATGTGAGGTGTCAAATAGACGAAGAAGCATGTTTTTACTTCAATACCTCATATGTCAGTCAATACTGGGGTCCCATACAGCTTCTGTACAGCATTCTACGCGTCATACACGTCAGAATCAGGCTGTGAGGTCCCCAGATGAAAATTTTCACCCTGTATTGGTGAAAACTGCCCAGATTTGGTTTCAAAACCACATCTGAGCCCAATACAGGGTATACAGGTTGTTTGCAAACCACAAGCCTGTCATAGAGAGTGAAAAATCTTCACTTCCTCTACGTGGAAAGGTCTAGCAGCCTTTCCACCCCAATTTCAGGATAAAAGGAGGGCTTTTCACAGCCAAAGACCTTTCCTCATCCTGCTCTTGAATACCCTACGTAGTAAACTGTCAAAAACAGTTTTACTCTTGGGTAATAATCAGGTATTATTATAATCTTAATAATTGTAGTCTTTATTATTGTAACCCAACAGGTAAAGCTGCACCCAGGGCTTTCAACAGCGCTCACCACCACTATATCCACTATAGTAAAGCCCTTTTATTATTAAATTAAAACCATCTTCAACTCTTATAAAACCTTTTTAACCTTTATATACCGTGTCACAGTCATAGTTAAAAGTTGTAAATACACTTTATTACTCTTATCATAGACTCAGCCTGACATTTTGGGGGCCTGGCCGTGTTTTTTACTTATTTTGGACCTTACAAGTAAGTTTTTTCTCTTTTTTATCATTTATTGACACCTGTTTTTTATTTTTAGGCGTCATTTTCTTTTGAAAAATATATTTTATATATATTCTTCTTTTAAAATTTAATAATACTCATATTTTTAAAGAGTATTTGTCTAGTGGCTAATAACCACAAGACCAGTATTTTTGGCGTGTTTTGCATATAAAAACACTTTTAAGCCATTTATACAGTCTCAATTCTTAATTGAATTAAGACAGCTCATACTGATAAACCAACAGTTGAGGCGTGTTTGGGCACATTGTTAACTCAATTGCCCTGTAATACACCATTTTTGACAGATTATACTTGCTAATAACAAGTATTCTGTAAGATATTGGTATACAAACAGTATACCAATAATCAATAAGCTGTATTTCTGACGTGGAATTGTTAATTCAATTACACTGTCACTATACAAGGGCATACTGTAGTAACATACAAGCCCAGAGGCCATTCTTAGACGTGCAAAACCAGCCTTGTAAGAAGTCTTAACTGACATAAGCCCTCTTTTTTCCTGCTTTGATTCAGTGGAAGAAAACTTCATACCACTTGAGACCCAGTCACAGGCCAACATACCAGTGACACCCTCAGAACCAGAGGGCAGCAAGGGCAAAGGAAAAAGGCTTAGTGAAGGCCTCATCACAGCCAAAAAGTGGACACCAATAGCCACTCAGAGGAGTAGAAAACCACGAAACTCTGCTTCAATACAAGGTAAACCAACCTTAACCACTTGTGCAGGGAAGATTACAATTATTAACCCAGTTGTAACCTCCAAAGGCAAACTGCCCAAATCAGCAGATAGCAAATTTGTACAAGGCACAGTCAAAGGTAAATACCCTAAGAACATAAAGTTTTTGACTGCTTGCAAACACTGATATGTCCCCTGCATACCTCAGAGACCTTGGCTTCCAAAGGAACCAGCCAGAGGATAGAGCAGGAATGTCTAGAACCAGAAGACCTGAAAGAAGACACATTGGACACAGTGGTGGATGGCAAAACAATGAGGGAGATAATATCAACCTTGCCATTCACACTCCAATTCAACAGAAACCTCAAACCAGAGGACTGGAAAGATATGGATCAAGTTCTTCAAATCCACCAACTCCTCAAAGATTTGTTTCAATGGAGTATGGACAACAAGAGGTTCAACCTAGCAACTCACTGGGCAGAACTGGGATCAAGTTGCCAGAAGATCTGTCTCAAAGAGATAGACTTCAAAGACCTTATGGTAATCACCAAGGGTTGGAATCCTACCAGGCAGCACAGACTCCTGGAGGCAAGGGCACAGAGGATAAGGGAGAATCAAGCCACTATCCAAGCTATAGAAGAACAGTTAACCCAGACAGGGCCTACTCAGATTCCTTCAGGTTCACAAGGAGCATGCCAAATCAGCTCTCCAGTGGCTTCACACCATTCAGAAACCAGCAGATCAGTGGCCAAGAGTCACCATTCTTCACAATTCCAGGAAGTTTCCAGGAGAAGACAAGGCAACAAGGGCAAAAACAAAGCCTCCTTCAACCAGAGGAGGAAGGAGTCAGACCCCATGATCCAGAAGCTGTTAGATTTGGTAAAAGAAGTACACAAGAACCAGAAGTAGTTGTAAACCACTCTAGAATCAGTAGTCCTAGTAATAGAAACATTACCCCCACTCAGACTGAAAATAACATTATCACATCTGAGAGTAACATCAACAGTGACACACTGTGGTTACAAATGTCCCAATATGCTGAGCAATCTGCAAAGCAGGCTACAGAATTTGCAGCTGCCCAAGAAAGGATGAGAAAAACTCAAGCCTCATTGGAGCAGATAATTAAAAACCTTCAGGAAGGATATGCTCAACTGAGCAAAGCCTCTGAAGAAACCAACAAGAGACTGAATCAAGTCTCTGAAGAACAACACCATAGTAGCAGGGACAGGGAGTGTCTGAACCAAGACATCAACAAATTGTTTGATGCCTAACATAGCTTAAAGCCCCAACCACAAGGCCAAGCTATGGAGAATCCATATCAACCAGATGACATCAAACCAGATGCCATGTTGTTGAATAAGGCAAGATCTCCATCACAATACCAGGATGGAGATGGCATGTCTTATTCAGAGAAGGAAGCCTTGAAACAGCTTCCTGAACCCTCAAACTGGCCCAAATTCTCTGGATCAGGAGAATATGATCATATGGAACTCATAGATTATATTGATGGACTCTTCATTGATGTACCAAGCATACCAGATTACTGGATTACTGCTAGACTGAATACTGCATTTAAAGGTCATGCAAGTATATGGTACACTGAAATGAAAGAAATCCATGGCAGAAGAAATTGGCCATGGTGGAAGAGTCAAATAATCCAAAAGTACAGTAATGGAACTTGGATATGGCAAAAGACCATGTCATTTGAGAATGACAAATACTCTGTGGACAAAGATCCATATGAGTGGTGTCTTAGACAGTCTAAAAGACTTAAAGCCATTGATCCTCAGATGAACATCCAAATTAGGAATCACAAACTCCTGACACAACTGCCAGGAGAACTAGAGCATGCAGTAAAGTGCAGATGCAACCAAAATTGCACTCTAGATGATATAGCCAATACCTTACAAGACATAAGGAAAAGGACTAATATAGGGAAATTCACCCCATATAGAAGCAGTAGTTTCAAAGAGAAACAATCTTTCAGGGTGGAGTTTAAAGACAAACCCAGAGAAAAAGTGGCAGAAGTGGCAAAGAAGAAGAATTCTTGTCACAATTGTGGTTCAACAGGCCACTATGCTAACAACTGTCCAAAGGCAAAGAAAAAAGTCTATGCCATAGAGAAAGTCCCTGAGGAAGAACCTCCAACAGAGGAATCTGAATCAGACTCTATGGGTGATGCCATCAGAGAACCATCTGATGAGGATCAAGACCCAAGAGAGGAATTTCTAGTGGAATACCAAGAGGAAACCCCACTAGAAATCCAGGATATACAGTTGGAAGCAGGCATGCCACAAGACACTACCAACAAAAACTTGTGTAAACATACACAAAATGCACAAACATTCCTGGTTACACCAACCAAAGGAATGGCATATATACATGGAACAGCCACAAAAATGACTGTATGTATTGACAATGCTCAGCACCCACTGATCATTGACAGTGGAGCACACTGCTCCATAGTGGCCAGAAATTATCTGGATAAACACTTCCCAAACTGGGAAAAAGAACTCTTACCCACCAGGGCAAAGAACTTTAAGAGTGCATCTGGAAAGATGACCTCTATTGGGACAATTATCAAAGAGATAATTATACCCCACAGAAAAGGTAATATCAGACTCAACCCAGAGTTTGTAGTGCTTGAAGATGCCCACATCCAAGGGTTTTTACTGGGGACAGATTACCAGAGGATGTATGGCATAGATATTTACAATAGTAAAAATAGGCATATTACCATTGGTACTAACAAGGAAAAGAAATTTTCTCTTGATATATACCAGATATCTTCTCAGGACCCACTGGAAGAACTTCTGAAAGAATTCAGAGAGGGACAGTTTAGCACTACCCTCACCAGTAAACAAAAGTTAAGTTTACTGAAGATGCTGAGGAAGAATAGACCAGCATTTGCCATTGGTGAAGAACCATTAGGCAAGATCAAAGGCCATGATATAGAACTATATCTGGATGTGGAAAGGCCTTATCCACCCATGTTAAGGAGACCTCCTTACCCAGCAAGTCTGGAGACCAGGAAAGAGATTGAGAAACATATCAATGAACTCCTGGACATGGATGTCATTAGGAAGATTGGACATAATGAAATAGTGGAAATTACCACCCCTGTCCTAATCACCTGGCATGATGGCAAGTCTAGATTGTGTGGAGACTTCAGAGCCCTGAATAACTACACAAAAGCAGACAGGTACCCTATACCAAGGATACCTCATGCCTTGGATAAACTGGCTAAAGCCAAATACATAACCAAGATGGATTGTATGAAAGGTTTCCACCAAAATGGAGTTAAACCAAACTCCATGAAGTTGCTCAGAATAATATGCCATATGGGCATATATGAGTACACCAGGATGCCATTTGGCATCAAAAATGCACCAGCCCACTTCCAAAGGATGATGGACACCATATTTCAGGAAGAAATAATGGAAGGCTGGATGGTAGTATATATTGATGATATCATTATATACTCAGAGACATGGGAAGATCATGTACAATACATAGACAGAGTGCTAAGTAAATGTACACCCATCAATCTAAAAATTTCACTTAAAAAGTGTAATTTTGGCCAACAGGAGCTACTAGCTCTAGGACACAAAGTCTCAGGCCTTAGTCTGGCAATTGACCAGAACAAAGTAGCAGCAGTACTGCAAAAGCCAGTACCAAAGAACATTAAAGAAATGCAATCTTTCCTTGGGTTTGCTAGCTACTATAGAAACCACATCAAAAACTTTGCCCACATAACTAGTAGCTTATACAAGTTATGCTCAAAGGATGTAGTTTTTGAAATAACCAAGGAAAGGAGGGATGCATATGAGAGGATCAAATATGAACTCACAAATGCACCTGTGCTCATCTTGCCTGACTTTGAACTACCATTCAAGTTATACATAGATGCAGCATGCAGCCAAGGCTTAGGAGCAGCCCTTCACCAAAGACAAATTGTGGATGGTGAACCAAGAGAAGGTGTAATATGTTACATCTCCAGGCAGCTGAAAGATTCAGAAGCCAGGTATGGGGCCACCCAGACAGAATGTCTATGTCTAGTCTGGGCTCTAGAAAAACTCCATTACTATTTGGAGGGTGCAGTCTTTGAAGTCTACACAGACTGCACAGCCTTGAAGTCTTTACTAAACATGAAGACTACTAATAGACATATGCTGAGATGGCAAATAGCCATCCAGGAGTATAGAGGGAACATGACCATCATATACAAGGAAGGCAAAAGCCATACCAATGCAGATGGCCTTAGCAGATGGCCACTGGACAATGTCAAAAGCAATCCAGCTTATGACCCTGAAGTTGCTGCCAAAATTCCTATCCATTTTATGGAGATCAATAGGAAAAAGAACTTCAGATTCTCTGAATGGGCACCAGAGAGTGGTACCCTTGACAGTGGAAACACTGATTCAGAAGGGACAGAAACTCCCATACTGGGAATAAGTTCCTCAGAACTGCACAATGAATTTTTCAATGCAGTCCTGAAATCTTATGCTAAGCACAAACAGTGTAGCATATTACTCCAACTCCTTCAACAAAAATACAGGAGCCCAGAACTGGAAACCCAGCTGGAGGAACCCTGGTTGAGGGCCTATAAGGACAATAAATTCTTCCTTATAGATGGCCTGATTTATCACAGAGAAAAGCACACCAGTGCACTCACAGTGATAGACAGAGACCACATCTCTCTAATCCTGCAGGAATGCCATGACTGCCCCTATATGGGACACATGAGTGAAGACAGGACCAAAGAGAGGGTAGCAAGCACAGCTTGGTGGCCCAAGTGGGAACAAGAGTTGAGTGAATACACCAACACTTGTGAAAGATGCCAAAAGGCAAATAGAAAACATGGGAAGAAATATGGGTTACTTCAACACATAGAAGAACCCAAGCACCCATGGGAAACCATTAACATGGACTGGGTCACAGGACTTGTCCCAGGAGGCAAAGAAAACTACAATGCCTGCTTAATCATAGTTGATAGGTTCAGCAAAAGCATGAGATGTCTACCATGCCATAAAGACGACACAGCCATGGACACTGCTCTGTTATTTTGGAATAACATCATATCCACCTGTGGAGTCCCCAAGATCATAATTAGTGACAGGGACCCAAAATTCACATCTGAATTTTGGACCAACTTATATGACATGCTTGGCACCAAACTTGCTTTTTCCACAGCTTACCATCCCCAAACAGATGGCCTGGCTGAGAGAATGATCCAAACAATGGAGGACATTCTCAGGAGGTTCTGTGCCTATGGCATGGAATACAAGGACCATGAGGGATACACCCATGATTGGGTTACCCTCTTACCAGCAGTCCAGCTGGCTTATAACACAAGCCAGCACTCTACCACAGGAAAATCACCTGCACTGGTAGAGAAAGGGTGGAATCCCCTGTTACCTGTGGATCACTTGAAGAGAAATCTTCTGACCATCCACCCCACAGCCAAAGACTTCCATGATATGTGGAAGAAAGCCTGTGATACTGCAGCCAAATGCATATCTGAGGCCAAAGAGTATAACAAGCAGAGGTGGGACAAATCACATATGGAACCTGACTTCAAGGAAGGGGACCAGGTGTTAGTGTCTACACTGAACTTCAACAATCTCAAAGGACCTAAGAAAATGAGAGACTCATTTGTAGGGCCCTTCACTATCATTAAGTTGATAGGGAAAAATGCAGTAGAGGTCAAGCTCACTGAGCAGTTTTCTAGGAAACACCCAGTCTTTCCAGTGAGCCTGGTCAAGCCATACTTCCAAACAGAGGAGGAAAAATTCCCCTCCAGGAAGAAGAACATCACTCCACCAGAAATAGTGGAAGTAGAAGACTCTCCTGGACCTGTGAGTAAAATCATCAGGGCCAGAAAAATCAGACTTAATGGAAAGGATCAAAGACAATACCTAGTCAGATTCAAACACCAGACAGCTGATAAAGACAAATGGTTGGCAGAGGATGCCATACAAGATGGGAACCTTCATTTAAGGAGATTCAGAGCCTCTAGGAGGACTGAACAGTCTCATCAATGATGAGCCTTTTTTAGAGGGAGGGTATGTCAGCCTGTGACTCAAAACCAGAGCACAAGCATGACAGCCAATACACCATAAATCAATGGTATAGCCAAGATACCACCAAAACATGGAACTGAGCCAAATTAGCTCAAAAGGTATCAAAAGAAAGAGGAAACTCACCTCTTTCTGAAAATACAAGTCCCATCACCATAGGACAAGAAATAACAAAGTTATTCCTGCTCAAATTCATTGCTGAGCATAAACCTTAATTTTCACCTCTCATCTAAAATCTAGAAGGAGAGGCTTAACCCCATCAAATGGTTATTCAAAATGAAGCTCTAAGCCAGGGCTATCCAATGGTACCAGCCAAACTGAGCTAACACCAGTATTACTTGAGTTATGGTCAAATTCAGACCAAATAAGGGTGAACAAAACATTCACCTCTCATCTAACTTTTACAGTTTTAGTGTGAGATACTTAAAGTGGGGTCTTTTTGGAAAGAGCACAATCAGAGCTATCTGATGGTGCCATCCATTTCCCCATAACTCAACTACAACAGAAGTTATTGGCCAAACAAGCTTAATACAGCTTTTTGCCCATACCACGCCAATGTACAAAAATACTTGTACATGGGATAACTTTGTCATATTTAATGATAACCATGTCAAGTTGGGTACCATTGTGTAGAGCTCATATAGAGCTATTCAATGAACCAACTTTGAGCTTGATATCTCAAAAACTGACAGAGTTATGACCATTTTAAGGTCAAAATCCCACCAGCTGTCATATACAGCCTTACCATGGGATAACACCCCATAACCATGAATGTGAGGTGTCAAATAGACGAAGAAGCATGTTTTTAATTCAATACCTCATATGTCAGTCAATACTGGGGTCCCATACAGCTTCTGTACAGCATTCTACGCGTCATACACGTCAGAATCAGGCTGTGAGGTCCCCAGATGAAAATTTTCACCCTGTATTGGTGAAAACTGCCCAGATGTGGTTTCAAAACCACATCTGAGCCCAATACAGGGTATACAGGCTGTTTGCAAACCACAAGCCTGTCCTAGAGAGTGAAAAATCTTCACTTCCTCTACGTGGAAAGGTCTAGCAGCCTTTCCACCCCAATTTCAGGATAAAAGGAGGGCTTTTCACAGCCAAAGACCTTTCCTCATCCTGCTCTTGAATACCCTACGTAGTAAACTGTCAAAAACAGTTTTACTCTTGGGTAATAATCAGGTATTATTATAATCTTAATAATTGTAGTCTTTATTATTGTAACCCAACAGGTAAAGCTGCACCCAGGGCTTTCAACAGCGCTCACCACCACTATATCCACTATAGTAAAGCCCTTTTATTATTAAATTAAAACCATCTTCAACTCTTATAAAACCTTTTTAACCTTTATATACCGTGTCACAGTCATAGTTAAAAGTTGTAAATACACTTTATTACTCTTATCATAGACTCAGCCTGACAACGTCCGCGGAGGAGAGCAGGGCATCTGCTCTCCTTGGGTACGGTAGTATGTTTAGATCGTTGATGTCTGATGACACCAAGGTAGGGTGTCGTGGTCCTATGACCTTAATGCAAGGGACAGTTGCTGGAGCAGTTACTGATCCAAGAGACTGAGATACTTCCTCATCAGCATGGACTTCATCTACCATGTCTGACGAGGAACGTTCATCTAAACAGTCAACCCGGACTTCATCTACCAGCGTTGAACAGCTTCTGTTTCCTTGTTGTTCAACAAGATGGGCTTCATCTACCATCGTTGTGAAAACATCTAGATTCAGTGAACTGCTCTCAACAAACCCTTTTAGTTTTGGAAACTCACTCTCATCAAAAGTTGCATGTTTGGTGACAATGATTTTGGCATCTGAGATTCGCAGAATGCGATAGGAAGTATTTTCGTTCTCATACCCCAATAGAATTCCTTCCGTACCTGCTGGTCCCAATTTCCAAGAGCGATGATTTCTTGCAGTAGAAATAAATGCGAGACATCCAAACGTCCTAAGACGTTTAACTCGAGGTGGTTGATTGGTCCAGAGCGAGTAAGGAGATCGATTCAACCTGGAAGGGGTTGGGACCAGGTTTGAGAGTAGAGTAGCAGTATTTACGGCTTCGGCCCAGTAAGGATTAGGCAAGTTTGATGAATTAAGTAGGCATCTCACTTTTTCTAGGATTGTCCTATTTGCTCTCTCAGCATATCCATTATGCTGGGGTGTTTCGGGAGGAGAGAAAATGTGCATGAATCCATACTTCTCAGCAAGTTCCCTGAAGTTCTTGTTGATGAATTCGCCCCCTCTGTCTGACAAGACTCTTTTAATTTTTCGATCTTGTTGATTTTCCATGAAGGTCTTGACAATACAAAACTGATCGAATGCTTCGGACTTCTTCTTTAGAAACTTGACTATCTTGAAGGATGTCGCTTGGTCTACAATGGTGAGAATGTACTGACAACCAGATATTGAAGCAGGAACTACTGGTCCTATCAAATCCAGGTGAATGCAGTCTAGAGGTTGAGCTGCACTGTCGAACTGATGATTGAACGGTAGTTTGTGAGACTTGTTGATTTCGCAAACTGAACAGGTGGTGGTTTCATAGGGAAGGCCCATGCGCTTAAGCACTAGTGTGCCTGGGTGCCCTAGCCTCCTATGCCACAGAGCTTGATCCTTTGTAGTAATGAGGGTAGTCGGCAACATGTAATCGATGTGCATTAGCTTGTTGAGTATTTTCCCTTTTAGAATCGTCTTGCCATTGCTTTCAAGGGTAAATTTATCTTCTACTCGATGAACAGTGATTTTCTTTTCAAACAGGGCGAGTAAGCTTATGAGATTACAGCTAAGTTTAGGAACGTACAGACAGTCCATCAATACTACAGGCTGATTGTTGCAAAATAATTCGACGCTACCAGTGCCAAGGGCCAAGAGTGAGCTGCTTGAGTCCCCTGTGGTGACAGTAAACGGTGAAAGGCTATTTAGAGAGGTAAAGAAGGATTTTGAGTTGAACATGTGATGCGTAGCACCACAGTCTAAGATAACTTGATGGGTGCTGGTTTTTTCGTCTTTCAACGAGGTTACAAGTGCAGTAGCTGTTGAGAAATGAGCGGCTGCTTGAAACTTTCTTCGCTTGTTGTCCCTTTGATTTGGTCTTAATTGTGGGTTTTCTGCCCAACATTGTTCTTTCTTGTGAGTCGTGCTCTTTGGGTTATGCTTGCCGTTGGTACAAAAATGTATTAACTTGAAAGAATTGTCTACGGTTGATATTATTGCTGAAGGTAGATTAGTTGGAGGAGGATCTTGTGATTTAATTAAGTGAACATAGTCTTGTAATCGAGTGAGTATGAGCTCTGGGTTTTCGATAAGCTCTTCATTCAAGGTGAGAGTTTCAACAAGCTGGTGAAGTTTTGAGTCTCCAGCCAGTTTTCCAAGCAGAGAGTACGAAAGCAACTCTTTGGGAATCTTGATGCTTACAGTTTCAAGTTCCATTAAGAGCTTTCTGCAGGAGTCTATGTAAACTTGGAGATCACCGTTGTAAAAGTATCTTTGAAACTCCATCCAAATTCTTCCCCTGTTGATTGCCCTTTTAGAGGCATACTGCTTATTTATTTTGGCCCAGAGCAAGTTTGCTTTTTCGGTCGTCTCTGAGTTGATGACTTCTAGAAAAACACGCTCGCTGATTCGAGTAGTTATGATGTTTATGGCATCGTAACTAGCTTTGAGCCATTTGTTTGTAGCAGGGATAGTTGCATCTCCAGGAAGTGACTTTTCACAAACATCTAAAAGATCTTTGGCACAAAGATGAATCTTCATTCGAATATTCCATTGGCTAAAGTTGGTGCCATCTAAGATTGGAATGTTTGTTAGATCTTTTGTGTCGGTGATTTTGTCAGTCATAGTGATCTTGCAGTCCACCTCGTAAAGAGAAATTCAAAGAGCTTCGAGACTGTAAATCTGTTAAAGTTTCAGAAGCTAAGGTTGATATTTCATTAATATGCAGTAAACAATCAGAAAAGAGTGAGTAAGAAAAGTACCTAAGGTGGAAAGCAAGTTTGAGCTACAAGTGTAATGGAGAGCAACGACAACAGGCAAATGTAAGAGCAACTAATATTTAGACAATTATTTAAGAATGAATGTGATGAAAGAAACAGAAAAGACAAATAAGGAAGGAAGTAATAATAAAGAGTAAAAAGATGATAAGTGAATAATAAACCAATGATGTCCCATCCTTCGTCGTTCAAGGAGATGCTTTATATCTTAAGGAGCATCGTAATTTCTAGGGTCAAGAGTAGCTTGAGTAAGCCGTGGTATTACTGGCAACAAGGAGACTAGTACACTTTTGAGATAGGAGTGCTCACATGATCTAAGACGCTTTGAGGCTATTAGATCAGATTCTTTCACAAAAAGATGTTTATTTCAAATCATCTAGGTTACTCTGAGAATAAGTTGACTGCTTCTTGCAAGAGGTCATTCAAGAATTCTTTCACATATTCCAGGTTTTTTTATTTGGTGAATTCATTCGCATTCTCTTATGAATCTATTATAAATATTCAAATCATCTTGTTGCTTTAATATCCCAAGCCCTAAAGACGAGAAAAAAACCTAATTAAACTTAATTTACTTCAAATTCAGGGGTGCTGAGTGTGATCCAATTCCGATCATAACTACTGTCCTCATCTATCAATTAAATCGCAAATTATCGACTCGACTTGACATTTTTCAATCATTTCTATTTTCATTCTATTTTGTTGGTACTTTTGATTGTATCTATTCAACATTTTTAACTTCTATAATGAATCTTCCAATGATAAGTATTATCTTTTCACTTGAAGTTTATTTCTTCGATTTTTTCTTCATTATCTTCTTTCAGTACACACCAGCGCTGGCTCCCCGGTTACTCCAATCGTTCCGTACTGACCGCCTGAGGGACCTTTTCGGTTGTGACCGAATCGATCCACGCTGGGTTTCCACCTTCCCAAGTATGTACAGTGCCCCGAAGCATATATTCGGACACTGTCTGCACCTATACAAAGCGCATGGACCGTGCGCGATCACGTAACGCTTTTTTTTTAGGTTTTTCTTTTTGTTTTTAATTTTTTTTGTGTCACGTAACACAATTTATTAAGATTTTTTTTTTCTAACATTTTCTCACATCTTCAGCTCCTCACCTTGGGATTGAACTATCGTTTTGATTTTTTCTATCGTATTCTTATATTGGGGGTTGTTGGTATGTTCTTTTTTTTTGGGAATTCCTTTTGTGTTTTCTAACTAACCTTTCATCCATAGGCATGCCCGAATACCTTGGGTTGGAGCAGCGAAGCCAGATAGTTGTCATGTGGAATGCCGGCTTGTCAATACGCCACATATCAGAGCAAGTGGCAATACCGAAATTGACGGTTTACGATACGATCCGACGATTTCGGGAACGTGGGACCTGTGCAACCCAACCGAAGTCCGGTCAACCCAAAATTCTCAACAACAAAGACTGTCAAGGCTTGGACCGGTTCATCAGTGAAAACAGACGAGCGAACCTACGTGAAATCAAAGAAGCAATTGGCAAGGAAGTCAGTCCATGCACAATCAGCAAGGCAATACATGATCTGGGTAAAAGATCATGTATTGCCCCAAAAAAACCATACTTGCGCGTGTTGGATTTCAAAAGGCGATTGGCCTTTGCCAACCAGTTCGGGCATTAGACGATCCAGCAGTGGGCCCGAATAATTTGGACGGACGAATCGTTGTTTGGACTTGGAAAGAAAAGTGATTGAGTATGGGTTTGGCGCACAACGCAAGAGAAGCACATCCTTGAGAATCTTCAAGTCAATCATTGATCAGGCCGACCATCAATAATGGTTTGGGGGGCTTTCATTGGCAGAACCAAAGGCCCATTGGTATTTTTAGATGGCAATCAAACGGCTGAATCGTTTGTTCAACAAGTTTACAAACCCCACCTCCGGCCATTTTACGACTACATGGTGGACGCCCCATACATTCGTAACCGTGAACGGATCACAATGATGGAAGATGGGCCGCCGATTCACACAACGCAAATCTCAAATGAATGGCGAGCAAGAAATCAAATCGATAAGCTTCCCTGGCCGGCCCATTCGCCCGATCTGAAGCCCATCGAGAATGTGTGGAAAACTATTAAGACACGAGTGAGCAAGCACCACCAGCCTCACACAATGGACGAATTACAAGCTGCCATTCAAATGGCATGGAACGAGCTATCACCACATTTTTTTGATAAGCTCCTCCTTGGGATGCATGATTGCATGCAGGCAGTTATCAGTGCCAATGGGCGACCCACAAGATGGTAGGCCATCTACCACCGCCCTTTTCTGGCCAATTGCCACTTAAATTTTTTTTATTGCATTTATGAAATACTATTTGTTATTGCATTTGTAACCTTTTTTTTGCCTTTGATCTCTATGTACAAAAAAAAACAATGTAATGAAAAGTGTAAATATGAAAAGCATAAATGTTTCAAAATGATTTTTTGGGTGCAACATAAGTGGTCGTAAACCTGCTAAATTGTTTTACGCACGTGCATGTGCAATCTCAAAAAAGAAGGTCCATGCGATTTTTTTTTTTTTTGGAAAAAACGTGTCTGAATATATGCTTTGGGGCACTATACCCTACCCAGATACCAAATTAATCACCATGTACCCTTTTGGTACCAACCCCCTCTCCACCACTCCCCCAATCTCATTGTAATTCCTCCTTGACTCACCTTCCTCACCTCTTATAATTTTCCTTCTTTATCATAACTCACCTTTGCTGCTTCTTCATTGTACCTCACCTTCACTGTGTCTTTTACAAGTAGTTCTTTGTTGTTTCTTTTGCGGTTTTTTCTTCTCTCCAACTTTTCTCACCTTCTTATGGCTTCTAACCCGTCAAAAATCACCTCTATTTGTTTTGCGAATGCCTTACAGGCATCATCATAGTTCAAGATTGGGCCAGATCCAACAATCACCACAATAACTAAAAGCCGAGAGGCTTAACCTGGTGAACAACTACCAGATATGACATCTGACAACTCCCTTCCCAGATCTGACCACTTAGAAACAATGATTAATCGCAAAAAACCAACACACCTTGACACGTCAACACGTTAATGAAAGAGATATAAGGACAAGCGCTTGGTGAACCAATGGATACCCTTACCATTCTTGAAGACCACTTTGAAGCTTCCTGTGAGCCTTGAGGTATATTTTACATACCCAAATAGGCCACAATTATCTTAAAAAGAAATTTTGAATTATGCATAACTCATAAGTCATGCATATATCCAAAATTCATCATTTTCAATTTCAGAAAAGATGAATAACTTTTTATTGAGTAAGTAAATCCATGGATTTAAGGCCAGATTTGGATTCTACACAAAAATTCACCTAGGGTAGCTCCATAGAGTGAATAAGCTCAATTTAAGTATTTAAGGTGGTAAAATGGAAAATACTTCAATACCACATCATTAATACCACATAAAAGATCTGTGAAAATTTTTGTTTTTCTTGATTTTTAGCCAAAATAATGGGAAAGTGAGAAATCCCATGTTACATATACACTAAAAATAGTGTTATGCATGTTTTGAGCACTTAATATTATGGTATTCTTACATAGACTTTTGGTACACCCATAGTGGATATCTCACTTTAAGCTTAAATTACTATTTTGACGTAAAAATTAAGCAAGGGGGACAAAAGACATCAAAGAGAGCCAGGGTACCCAACTTCTGAGGCCTCAGAGGCGTGGATAGCTCCAGAGCATGGATCCATGGCTCATCTTGGCCCAATTGGTAAACTAAAACTCTTTGGGAACTTGGTTACCAAGTTACACCTACTGTAATCATAAGAAAAATAGCAAATAACCTGCTATTTTGACGTGCCAAGGAGGTAATAAGCTACTTAGGCTCCTGTAACCACGTCAATTCTTGATGAATTTCCATGACTAGACCCTAAAAGAGTAATTAAACCCTTTTGGGATCCATATTCATTGATTTACCTCATAGCAACCAGCAAAATACTGCTATTTGCAATTCTACGTAGAAATGAGGTAAAAACTTCAAAAATTCATGAAAAATACAATTCTTAATGGATCTTCCTGAAACTTTCAGGACCAATGAGGAACTGTATTGTCTATGGTACAACCAAAAAGAATTATGGTTTTACTAGTAAAATTAAAAGTTTTACTTACAGTCCATTTTTGACCATTCTACGTGAAACACTGAATCTTCAAAAATTCACAGTAATTACAACCTGTGATGAAATTGGCAATAACATTGATAACTTTGAGAAATCAATGATTATTTTGGAATAAAAGAATATTTACAGATGTTACTCCTTTTATTCTTAACCATATTGGGGTTGGTAGTCACGTAAAAGCATCAATTAAGTAATTATGATAATCTTACGTGACAACAGATGATGCAATCATTAATCCAAAAGGGTTTATTTTTTTCTCACTCACTGGTTTTTCAGTTTGCTCCATGGCACGCCTCTGTGAGCTGTTGTTGACTTAAAAGAAGCCTATTCTTGCTGTTTTTTCCGTATCATCATCTTATCAATTTATTAAATCATTATTACCAACAAGTAAGTATTAGTTAAAGCTATTCTTAAGTGTTTTAAATCTTTCAAAATCATCCAGAAAGACGTGAAATCATAGAATCCAACTATATATTGTTGTAATACTGTTATAAATCCTTTTGATCCCTTAAATCCACAATTCCACGTCAAATTTCTCTACTCTTATCTATCAATAAGTTCTTTGGAGTATTAGTGAGTCATTTATTCTTAATTCTTAAAGTTTTTCTCTAGTAATAGTTTTCTTCAAGAATTATCTTTATAATTATTCTTGCAAAAGATAATTATATATTAAAATAATTTTATTATTTTAATAAAGAAGTTTTTATTATTAAATTCTTCTGGTAATTGATTCTAGTAGACAATTACTTGCTCACTGTTAAAATCACTAGTAGTGTTTAACACGTGAAAGAAATAATTTTTTTAATTATTTAATTGTGGTTATAATGATACTCTATTATTATATTTCATAAGAACAGACATAGTACTGTTGATTAATAGTAATATTATCATCAGTTTCATAGTCACATCTTACATTTGGGGCCCTGGCCGTGTTTTTTGAACCTTGTACCCTTAATTAATATATTTTTAAGCTCTAAAATATATTAATTTAATAATTTTTTCTTTCATTTTAAAGTTAAAATAATTCTTATTTTTGAAATTGTTTTGGAAATCTTTTCATTGAGGAATTTGGTTTAATTTTATACTGTTTTTACACATGGCTTTTTCACATCCAAAAACTTATAAAATTATTCTTTGAGTTACTCTGAATTAATTTTCATTAAAAATCTTAAATTTTAATTTTTTTCTTTAAAAAGAATAATTTTTTTAATATTAAAAAATAATAAAATTCATAAAAAATCTTTTAAAAATATCTTAAAACACAAAAATAATTTCTTTTATCATATTTTTTAAGTGTCTTTAATCAAATACTGTGCAGCTGGTAACAGACTCAGTAAAAGATACATCAATAGTCCAGAATCTTCAGAAGCAGAATCTGAAGACAGTATTGAGGTGCAGATTGCTAAAAGAGGCACCTTATTCAACTCAGAAAAAGCTAAATTACCACCAAAAGGTGTGTATTTTATCTTATATTTTTCACCTTTTATCTTTAAATTGACGTGAAAATGGTGCATACCAGAAATGGAAGCAACTATTCAGTCCAACCAGATGGATGTGGACAAGGAAGAGGCAAGACCAAATCCAGAAGTGCCAAGTCTTCCACAAGAAAGACACATTTGGAGGATGCCAGAGTTGCCGCCCATTCCCCAAGGTCTGTACCAACAGATTTTGACGTGAATTCAGAGCCTGAACTGATTTATGGTAATATTTCCAGGGCTGAACCACTTTCAGGTGGCAGCAATAGAAATATATCAATGCCAGTACAAAAACTGGTTCAGAGCAGCCAAGGAAGAGGAGTGGGAAATCTGCCCAAGCCTTTGGCAGGGGGCCATGAACTCCTACTTACACATCAAGAGCTTTCTGGGTCAGGAGAAGACCATAGAACTCTTAGGAGGATGGAGCCCCCTGTCTTGCAAAGACAAGGTCAAAAAGATAAAGAATTGGTTGAAGAACCAAAGTCTTTTATCCATAGACCAGAAGAAAGAGTTGGAAATGACTCCAGCTTTGGAGACAGAGGCACCAGTGGCATCTACCAGCTCCAAACCAGCTCCAGAAGCGCCCAAGGACAAGCTCAAAGGACCTCAAAAGAAACAGAGAGGTCCCAAGAACCATCAAGGCAAGGGCAAAGGCAAAGCCAATTGGCACAGACCTTACCCACAAGGGTACAGGATCCCCAAATTGGAGCCTTCAGCCGTGGACAGTGTCTTCAATATGGCCAGAACTCTTATGGAATTCACAGCCAAGGAGCAGGAAAGGATGAACAGGACTTTTCCACGCAAATAAATGATGTAAATAGAAGTATTAGTGTAGAAGTTGGCAAACTTGAGTCAAAGTTGAAGCACAAATTAATCAATTATTGTCACCAAAGATGAGGAATGAGCTTATTAATGTGTTATACACATATAAAAATGCATTTGCCTCTGATAATGAACCATTAGGCGCTATAAGAGGACATGAAGTTGATATTACTCTTAATATTGACAGACCATATCCTCCAGTACTTAGAAGACCAGCTTATCCAGCCAGTCCCAGAGCTAGAGAGGCCTTGGAAAAACATATCAAAGAGTTGATCCAACTTGGTGTGCTAAGGAAAGTAGGCCATAATGAGGAAGTTGAAGTGACAACACCTGTTATTATTGCATGGCATAATGATAAGTCAAGAATGGTTGGAGATTTTAGAGCCTTGAATACCTACACAGTTCCAGATAGGTATCCAATCCCTAGAACTCAAGAAACCTTGACTCAATTGTCTAAAGCCAAGTATATAACATCAATGGATGCATTGAAAGGCTTTCATCAAAATTTTTTGACACCTAAAGCTAAGAAATTACTTAGAATTATCACTCACTGTGGCATTTTTGAGTATCTTAGAATGCCATTTGGCATTAAAAATGCTCCATCTCATTATCAAAGAATGATGAATACCATCTTCCCCACAGAATTGTCTGAAGGATGGCTTATCATTTATATTGATGATATTATTATATGTTCTGACTCATGGTCTTTGCACCTTGAAAGACTTGCAAAAGTACTTCATAAAGTTGCAGAAGTGAACATGAAAATTTCAGTTAAGAAATGCAATTTTGGTTTTGAAGAACTCAAAGCATTAGGACATGTTGTTTCTGGTTTGAGCTTGGGTATTGACAAGAATAAAGTAGCAGCAGTGTTACTTAGGCCAATACCCCAGAGTAAAAAAGAAATGATGTCTTTTCTTGGATTTGCTAGTTACTATAGGCAGCACTTGAAAGATTTTGCAATTCTAGCCAAGTCACTCTATAGAATCTGTGATCAACAGACTGTATTTGAGATGACACAGGAAAGAATTAAAGCTTATGAGAAGATAAAGAAAGCCCTTACAGAAGCACCTTTACTCCTCATGCCTGACTGGAATATTCCTTTTAAATTGTACATTGATGCATGTGGAGATGGACTAGGGGCAGCCCTACATCAAGTCCAGATTATTGATGACAAACCTACAGAAGGACCAGTTTGTTATATCTCAAGACAAATCAAACCAACAGAAGCCAGATATGGTGCAAGCCAAATGGAGTGCTTATGTTTGGTATGGGCACTTGAGAAACTACACTATTATCTTGATGGCAGTGTTTTTGAAGTGATAACTGACTGTAATGCCGTAAAATCACTTCTTAACATGAAAACTCCCAACAGACATATGTTGAGATGGTAAAGAGCCATTCAAGAATATAGAGGAAACATGACTATAGTTCATAAAGCAGGAAAAATTAACAAAAATGCTGATGGACTTAGTAGATGGGCTTTAGCCAACACTCCTGATAACCCAGCTTATGTACCTTTGGAAGCTGAACCACAGATTCCAATTGAAGGAATTAACATAACTGATATTGGGACTGAATTCTTTGAAGAGGTCAGAGAGTCTTATAAACAAGACAAGAATTGCCATATCTTGACTTCTTTATTAGATAAAGACTGCAAAGATACATCTTTAGTTAATGCACTTGATGAAGTTTGGAAAAATTCCTATTCTGAAGGAAAATTTCACTTGTTTGATGGGATTATTTACCATAGAACAAAACATTCTTGTGTGATGACACTGTGTAGTAGATTGCTTATCAATACCATTCTTCATGAATGTCATGATAGCATTTACTCTGGACACCTATCAGAAGACAGAACACTTGAAAAGGTGAAGAACTGTGCATGGTGGCCATCTTGGAGAAAAGAAACCATTGAATATTGCCATACCTGTGATAGATGCCAAAAAGCAAACAGGAGTACAGGCAAGAAATTTGGATTGATGATCCATATTCAAGAACCAAGATCCCCTTGGGAAGTTGTTCACATGGATTGGGTCACAGCACTTCCTCCAAGTGGTGACAAAAGATATAATGCTTGTTTAGTCATTGTAGACAGATATAGCAAAACTCCCATATTCTTACCATGTCATAAAGATGACACTGCTATGGATACAGCTCTTCTTTTATGGAGTAGAGTTATTTCTCATACAGGGTTACTTAAGAATATCATAAGTGACAGAGACCCCAAATTTACATCTGCACTTTGGACCAATCTTCATAGATTGTTTGGGACTAAGTTATCATTCTCTACAGCATATCACCCTCAAACAGATGGGCTAGCAGAGAGGATGATTCAAACTTTAGAAGACATGATCAGAAGATTTTGTGCTTATGGATTAGAATTCAAAGACTCAGATGGCTTTACCCATGACTGGTGCACTCTGATACCTGCATTAGAATTGGCATACAAGACATCAGTCCATTCTTCCACAGGACAAACTCCTTCTATGTTATAGAAAGGATGGAATCCAAGACTCCCAGCAGACACACTGAGGAAAGACTTGATTGACATTCATCCTACAGCTTCCAGCTTCAAATTAATGCTTGATAAAGTAAAACACCATGCAAAACAGAGTATGGATGATGCTTTTGATTATGCAAAACAGAAGTGGGGCAAGAGTCATAAAGTACCAGACTTCAAAGTAGGGGACTTAGTTTTAGTTTAAACCTTGAATTTTAATAATATCAAAGGCCCAAAGAAACTTAAAGATTCTTATGTAGGACCTTTTGTTATTGTTGCTTTGCATGGAACCAATGCAGTTCAAGTGGAATTGAGTGGTGAATTGGAAAATAAACACCCCACATTTCCAGTCAGCTTGATAAAACCTTATCAACCAGCTGATAAAGAATTGTTTCCTTTAAGAAACCCAACTCCTTTAACTGTACCACCTGTGGAACAGAATGAAGACAAAAAGATAAAGAAAGTCATTAAAGAAAGGAGACTTAGGGGTAAAAATCAAAGAGAATATCTTGTCAGATATAGAAATCCAGTACATGAAGATGAATTGATGGCAGAATCAGAAATACCTGACTCAGATAAACTCTTAAGAAGATTTAGACATGAAAGAAGGCCACAAGCCTGAATATGTCTATAAATGTGCTTTAAATTACTTGATCTGAGTAATGTGAAGAGGTTGGACAGTGGACATTACCCCCCTTTGGGGCCTTATTCTTTTATCACTAATAAAATTGTAGTACAATTTTATTTTTTGGTGGGAGGGAATGTGAGCCTTGAGGTATATTTTACATACCCAAATAGGCCACAATTATCCTAAAAAGAAATTTTGAATTATGCATAACTCATAAGTCATGCATATATCCAAAATTCATCATTTTCAATTTCAGAAAAGATGAATAACTTTTTATTGAGTAAGTAAATCCATGGATTTAAGGCCAGATTTGGATTCTACACAAAAATTCACCTAGGGTAGCTCCATAGAGTGAATAAGCTCAATTTAAGTATTTAAGGTGGTAAAATGGAAAATACTTCAATACCACATCATTAATACCACATAAAAGATCTGTGAAAATTTTTGTTTTTCTTGATTTTTAGCCAAAATAATGGGAAAGTGAGAAATCCCATGTTACATATACACTAAGAATAGTGTTATGCATGTTTTGAGCACTTAATATTATGGTATTCTTACATAGACTTTTGGTACACCCATAGTGGATATCTCACTTTAAGCTTAAATTACTATTTTGACGTAAAAATTAAGCAAGGGGGACAAAAGACATCAAAGAGAGCCAGGGTACCCAACTTCTGAGGCCTCAGAGGCGTGGATAGCTCCAGAGCATGGATCCATGGCTCATCTTGGCCCAATTGGTAAACTAAAACTCTTTGGGAACTTGGTTACCAAGTTACACCTACTGTAATCATAAGAAAAATAGCAAATAACCTGCTATTTTGACGTGCCAAGGAGGTAATAAGCTACTTAGGCTCCTGTAACCATGTCAATTCTTGATGACTTTCCATGACTAGACCCTAAAAGAGTAATTAAACCCTTTTGGGATCCATATTCATTGATTTACCTCATAGCAACCAGCAAAATACTGCTATTTGCAATTCTACGTAGAAATGAGGTAAAAACTTCAAAAATTCATTAAAAATACAATTCTTAATGGATCTTCCTGAAACTTTCAGGACCAATGAAGAACTGTATTATCTATGGTAAAACCACAAAGAATTATGGTTTTACTAGTAAAATTAAAAGTTTTACTTACAGTCCATTTTTGACCATTCTACGTGAAACACTGAATCTTCAAAAATTCACAGTAATTACAACCTGTGATGAAATTGGCAATAACATTGATAACTTTGAGAAATCAATGATTATTTTGGAATAAAAGAAGATTTACAGATGTTACTCCTTTTATTCTTAACCATATTGGGGTTGGTAGTCATGTAAAAGCATCAATTAAGTAATTATGATAATCTTACATGACAACAGATGATGCTATCATTAATCCAAAAGGGTTTATTGTTTTCTCACTCACTGGTTTTTCAGTTTGCTCCATGGCACGCCTCTGTGAGCTGTTGTTGACTTAAAAGAAGCCTATTCTTGCTGTTTTTTCCGTATCATCATCTTATCAATTTATTAAATCATTATTACCAACAAGTAAGTATTAGTTAAAGCTATTCTTAAGTGTTTTAAATCTTTCAAAATCATCCAGAAAGACGTGAAATCATAGAATCCAACTATATATTGTTGTAATACTGTTATAAATCCTTTTGATCCCTTAAATCCACAATTCCACATCAAATTTCTCTACTCTTATCTATCAATAAGTTCTTTGGAGTATTAGTGAGTCATTTATTCTTAATTCTTAAGGTTTTTCTCTAGTAATAGTTTTCTTCAAGAATTATCTTTATAATTATTCTTGCAAAAGATAATTATATATTAAAATAATTTTATTATTTTAATAAAGAAGTTTTTATTATTAAATTCTTCTGGTAATTGATTCTAGTAGACAATTACTTGCTCACTGTTAAAATCACTAGTAGTGTTTAACACGTGAAAGAAATAATTTTTTTAATTATTTAATTGTGGTTATAATAATACTCTATTATTATATTTCATAAGAACAGACATAGTACTGTTGATTAATAGTAATATTATCATCAGTTTCATAGTCACATCTTACACTTCCTATGTTGACTTTGGCTCCATACTTGCATTAGATGCAACATTTCATCACAGTCTGACCAATCAGAGCACCAAATACCAATCCAACTCAATGTAACTGATGCCTCTAGGCAATGATTCAAGTGAAAATGAAGATGACAATGACAAATACAATGTCAGTCAAGATCATCTTAACTTTCATTTTTATGAAACAACACCTTTAGCTGCCAAAGCAGCCTGAAAACGCAGGCATGTTTGATTGGGCGTTTATGACTATTATGAAGTAAGTACTTTTATTGGAATTGCCTTTGTCAGTTTTTCCTGATTGTCTCACTCAAACCTCTCAGGATATAATCCCAGGAGGAAATTTGGATGAGGAGAAACAAATGCTCTGGTTTCAGTACAAGTGTTGACATTGCACATAAGCAATCAATTTTTGCCCTCACTTTTAGCAGATGATCTAGTTTGGAATTGTGATTGAAGCCATATTATAGGTATTCTTGGAAGAAACACCTCCAACCTGAACAAACATCAAACAAATTGTGTTGGTCGCTTTTCTGAATGGGAAACCAAATGCCCTGGCTCCATTGATCCAACCTTAGGAGGACAAATGGCTGCAGAGGAGTCGGGGATGTTATTAAAGGACCTAGTGAAAGCCCTGGTTGCCATTCAGGTGTCCTTTTTGCTGTTTGAGTCTGATCACTTACAATCCATCATGCAACGTATTTGTCCAACTTTTCCATGGCCTAAACGACATCAAATAGCATCCATGGCCACTCATTTATATTTTGAACACAAACAAAAGCTTATCAAACACGTTCAAAGCTTACCATCTGACACAACAATAAGTTCTGCCCTAGATTACTGGACGACTAAAGATCAAAGTCAATCATACATGGCTACTGTCATTCAGTGGATCAACCCATTGACTTATACTTTCCACAAGAAACTACTCTGATTTGATGTGAGTAATTTCTTACCTTGTTTTCCCACATGCTGAATTGCCCATATTAATACTTAGCTGCACAACAGACGATGGGCGGTTCACACAGTGGTTCCAATTTGGCATGGACATTTTGGGAATCATTAGGCAAACATGGCATGTTAAAATGATTATTCAGCATTACTGGCAATAATGCCACCAACAATATCTCCATGGTTTCCGCCATCAAGCAAAAATACCATGGGATCAATATTACCTGGCCCCAAGGGGAGCACTTTCATCAATGTGCATGCCATGTCCTCAATCTGGTTTCAAATAAATTTTTGGCTCACATGGGCCAATTGATCAATGAAGATTATGCATTCTTTGATGATTACTTGGTAGTCCATCTCACGCCGATTGCCAACAGCAAAGATGAAGAATCACCAACCTCCAAGGAGATAAGAGGTTGGTGATACAATTCCCATGTACGGTTGGTCATACATGGCTACTGACAGCTGACCATTGGGGTAATCATCTTTAGGAATACTGAACTGCATTCAGAAAAAGTCAGACTACAGCCAAAATAAGAGGTGTGCACATGCAGTTAATCAAAGCATCCTGGAAACCCAGGATAGATCAGGTGACCTGCAACATGTCAATGACGCCAAATCCTCTTTTCATGAAAGTAATGGAAATACTGGGTTGAACACAAAATTAAGAACAGGTAAGTCCATTTGCTTGTCATATGTGACTTACCCTTGTCTAATCCATTGAGGTTTTATTTTGAATTACCCTAAAGGCAACAAGACCATTGTGCATTCTCTTTGCAATGTGTGCTCACACATTCGTGGATCTGCCAAGCAGCGTGAGGCATTTATTAATGCCTGCAACCATACTAGAAACCCCAAACTCCTTCCAATTAACATTCTGATGACTCGATGGAACTATTTCTTACTTCAAATAAAACAGGCTGAGGCCTTAAAATTGAGTATACAACTCTATACTGCAACTCCTGAAGGGGCCAAATATGAATTATCAGAAACCGTGTGGAGCATGATGGAGTTTATGCTTCCAATTCTGGAACTCATTGAACATTCATGCAATGTGTTTCAATCAAGGTCCCCCACAAATCACTTAGTTTTACTATACTACCACGTTTTACCATCAAGTGATTAGACCATTATGAGTGTGTCAGTCCTCAGACATGGCGTAATGCTTGTGAGGCAGCAAGAGCAAAATTACAAAAGTACTACAACATGGAAATAAACAACAACACAACATTCACAGCAACATTATTGAATCCAAAATATTGCAAGGAGATATTTCACATTTTGGGTGTGCCAGCAGAACGATCAAGAATGATCATTGAATTTCTTTGCCGCAAGTGCACAGGAATGCAAGCCAAAAATAACAAATCTGTTTGTGCACCCAATTCTCCTGACTACCAGAGTGACCCAGATAAACTGGATATTATTCACCACCTCAATCAAGTGCCAATGGAATCATCTCAAGTCTTCTCTGGCTCAGATGAAGATGAGGTGCTCAATTACTTGCAGAACTTACACCCTGTGGCCAAGGGTGAGCACATTTTAGATCACTGGAAGGTATGTCTCTCATGCAATTGTTTCAATCATTCTCTCTTGCTAATGTGTCTATTTGCAGCGGCAGATTATCACAGGTAATTTCCCAACATTAGGAAAAACTGCCTTTCAATACTTAAGCATTGCAGCTTCTTCTGCCTGTGTCGAACTTGTATTTTCTCACAGTGGGAAATTGAAGTCTCCCGTGCGAGCCTCATTGGGCACTCGAACTATTGCCCACTTAACATGTTTGAAAGAGTGGTTGAATGATGAAAAGATGTTGTGATTGTGCTATTTTTTAAAATTTTCTAGTTACTCATTACTTGGGGGCCAGTTTTTCCGTATGCCCTGGTAAATTTGTTTATAAAAAATGCATTGCCCATATAAAACTCAAGTAGTATTGCTACTTTCCAAAAGTTTTGACCAAAACTAGAAGTACATGTTAGTCGGTCTGGACTTATTCAGTTTGGGCCGGCTAACAGCAAGAGTTAGTATGTATTGGCTCAAATGGGTCCCTCAAGGGGTATCCCAATTACTGGAAAAGTACCCAGGAGCCAGCCTTGGTACACACTGTGCATTGAATCCTGAGCCTCAAAAATCTTCAACTGTTTCAAAATTTATTCTTTCTTAAAATGTGAGTTCTTTCAATCAAAAAAAAATAGTTAATTTTCAGTAAAATAAACCCAAAAAAAAACATTCAAATTCAGAATTAAAAGTAAAAATTAAAATTTGTTAGAAATTTTAACTTATTCATGATTTTTTTTTTAAAGAAAAATAAATTTTTGATTTTTTTTTTTTTTTTAAAAAAAATTAAATTCTTGATAAAAATTCAATTTAATTTAATATCTGATTAAAATTTTGTAATTTAAATTTAATTAAATTTTAATTAAGTTTTTAAGATTTTTTTAATATGAGAATATGAAAAAAAAATTCAGGTATTTTGTAAATAGAATTGAATTTTTTTTTCAATCAAGAATTATTTTTTTAATTTAAAATTTATTTTTCCTTTAAATAAAACTCACCAGATCAATTTATTTTTCAAAAAATAATCTGAATGAACAATATATTAGAATTTTGAATATAATTGTTCCACGTTACATTGTTACACCACTGGAATGGCCCTAGTAAGCCACACCCTGACCTGGGAATTTACAACAAACCCTTTGATTTTTTGGGGATAACCATTGAGAGGCTACTACCTTACACCCCACCCTAATATTGTAACCTTCAGTTTATTATATTACAAAAATTGATATGTGATATACTACTGTAAGCTGTTAATCCCTGGCATACTTGTTAACTGTTAACTTTCACAGCATGGGAATAGTCTTGTTGTGATGAGAGAATACTTACAGAATACTTAGAGAATTTGACAGAATTGAGAAGGGGATCTTGGCTTGTCTTAAATTGAAAGAGGGAGGCTTATTGAGAAGAATGGTAACTGGGATCTTGGACTGCTTTTGCTGCTGCTGCTGATAGTTTAACTAGTCATTCCAGACTAATCTTGAAGCTCAAAAGACACCTCAACACCAAGAGGAGGGAAAGATACTGAGATTTTAACACTTGGTGGTATCCAGTCAGAGAGGCAGCTTTCAACCTGTAGAGATGTAGGGCACCAAAAGATCCACCCTACACCATTTCACCACTTCAAAGGCCCTGGTCAGTTACATAATGACCTGGGACTTCACAAGACATTTAGATTCAATAAGAAAATTATAAAATTGTTTTCAGATGAAAAGAATACTTTAAATTAATAAATACCAATTATATCTGAATGAAATCAATTCAAATAATTTGTTTTGAAAGAAAAGACATGTCAAGATTTATAATTGAATAAATGAATTGGAATAATCCATTTTTGACATGATTATCTTGAAGTATTTATACTTGAATATTATTATCAAATGATAAATGTATTCCTTAATGGTGATCAACATGGGAAAAGTGGCTGAAGCTGAAAGCAGTCTTTGCATTTGAAAATTAGCTTGGATCCAACATAGAATGAGCTTAAATCCTTCTTCTGAACTAGGTTGTAACCAAAATTAAAACATTTTGTGATATTGCAGGATATTTAAAGCCACTGGAATTTCACATAATCTCCAAGATTCTCATCTTTCAATTTCATATAATACATAAATATTATATTATATGACATATCTCAATAATTTGTAGTAGTGAAATACAATTTCAATTGTATTATTGTATGCATGCAGCTATTATAAACTATATCTATTTTACCTTATATATAAATTCTTATTTTAAAACCAGCTTATTGTTTTTTGAGATTCTTAATGATAAAAATCCAGCTTTTGAAAGGAAGGAAGACTTTATTTAAATAGATTTTTTGCTCATTATCAATTCATAATTATATGACCTCTTATTTTTTCCTTAAAAGGTGGCTTGAAAAACCTCTTCTTTTGAAATAAGTCTTCATCTTGAGAAGGAGAAAAATTTTACTTTATTTTTTTTGTTTTATCTAGTCAGTTTACTTTAAGCCAGATTACTAAGATCTCTTCATTAAAATGATTCAAAAAGAAAAAATTATACAATATATATATATATATATTCTTTATTATTTCTTTTTTCAATTATTGTATTGATATGATCATTATTATTCCAATTTCTCTCCCACTTTCTGATTCCTCTTATAATTAATGAGACTTATCAATTGTTTGGAACTGATGAACATGAAGGAAAATTGTGACCCTGAGGGCAGGTAATGCAGGTTCAACAGAATTCTAAGCATGATTATCATCCTCCTAGACTAAACATGGTTCCAAAATGGGTCAAACACCAATATTCTTTGGTATTTTTTAAGCCAAAATTTAATATGGTTGAAATAATTTAAACAAAAACAAATTGATTCCCTTTTCTTGAAAAATATTCAGCTGAAAAATCAATACAGATAATTTATACAAAAACATAAAATCCAAATATTGTATGGGTTTATGGAACTCTGGATAATATTACTATCAATAAAAATTAATATGCCTGTTCTTATGAAATATAAAAAACAAATTTATTATAATAACAAATAATTAATTATTTTATTAATTATTCTTTTATTTGTTATGCACTTCTAGTGATTATAACAGCCATTATGAAAAAAGTAGAACTTTCTGGCAGGTAGGTTAGGTTGAAACCAGATCCAACCCATATTGCACTTCCATTAAAACTTTCCTTCAACTGTAACATCTTTTTTAATTTAATACAGGTCCCAGCTTTGTTTATTTGGAACTTTCATGAACTGAATTGGAATTCACCTCAGTTTTGAAATAAATAAACCTACATCTGAATTATCAAAAAGAAATATGTTTGACTGCATCTTTCACACAAACATCAGTTTTCATTTGAAATAATAAATCAAAGGCTTATTTTGATAACTAAAATTTTGTAAAAAAAAAGAATTTCACTTTTAGATTCAATCATATCCAAGTTATTAAAGAAAAATAAAAATAAAGTTGAATGATGTATGAACTCATTTTTTCAAAAATATTTAAATTAAAGCTTTAAGTTCATGCAAGAAATTATTTCTGAAATTTTGTGAAAACAAAATGAAAAAGAATATTTTAAAAGAATATTTTTTACTAGATTTTTCTCTTCCTTTCATGAAATCAATCCCAAAATTTATTAATAATTATTTAATGGATTTCAATATATAATTTTATTACTTGTAATAATTTTAAATCGAGATACTCCAAAGACTTTCCTAATAACTTGAGACTTTGAATATTATGCAATTGTTCCTCTTCAAAAGATATACCTATTTCATTGAGATCAAAATAGAAAATATTAATTACTTTCATGATTACAGTGATTTTTGGAAAGACATATAATTCAAGTTTGTTTTTTGAGATTTTCAGTTTTTTTAAATATTTGTGAAACCTCCTTCACCAGAGAAAATGTTGCATCAATCATTGGTGATTGACTCAATTTCAAGCAAGATAAAAGTAAAGCTCATGTAGAGCAACAATAAAGAAAGCATTGAGCACACATTACACTCTGGTCTTAAACCAAATCCTGTGACATCCACCAATATTGGTTCCCCTGCACCTTCAACTGAGATTCCTCTCCACCTGATCCTCCTACTGCCATTGGAAGGTTGGTAAAAATAACATAAGACCCGCCTGTTTCCACACACAAAAATAAAAGAGTTCCTTCAGCCAGTCTTGATGTAGAGGAGGGGTGTGTGACTTCCCCAGGTCAGCTAAAAATCACCTCCGCATGAAGGGTATTGACAATGTGCATGTGACATGGGTGGAGCCCAGTGCACAATGCCAGGGTGCGGGTGTGTAGGTTTGACATGCCCACAAAGGCCAAAGAATGAATGGGCCTAATTTTGTGTTGCTATGAATCAGCTTGGAATGAGGGGGTGACATGGGTGGGGCCCATGGC
Organism: Austropuccinia psidii; assembly: GCA_023105745.1. Classification (NCBI taxonomy): domain Eukaryota; kingdom Fungi; phylum Basidiomycota; class Pucciniomycetes; order Pucciniales; family Sphaerophragmiaceae; genus Austropuccinia; species Austropuccinia psidii. The sequence continues at coordinate 72,445,761 of JALGQZ010000001.1, read as the reverse complement.
AGAGTGTGGCAGGTGCAGGTTCATAAGTGTCACACACGCACACGCAGTGAAAAGCATGTGAAGGCCTAATGTAAAGTGGCATTGACAATCTGAAGGTGACACATGAGGAGCCCACCACATCAGGTGCGGGTGTGGGTGTGTAAGTGCCACACAAAAAGGCACAAGAATGTGAGGGCCTCATGTCAAGCAGCATCAAACATTTGTGGGTGACACATGTGGAGATGGCTGGGTGGGTGCCCAAGTGGGACATGCACACAAAGAGACAAGCATGTGAGGGCCTAATGTCAAGAGGCATTGAACATTTGCAGGTGAAATATGTGGAGCCAGTTGCACAATTCAGTGGGTGTGTAAGTATGACACATGCACCCAAAGGAAAGAGCATGTGGGGGCTAATTCTTTGAAACCTACATTCACACAGAACTCACTAGGGGAATGTGACCAGCCCCATGCAACTTTCAAACATCCAAACTCTCATGGACAGAATGTAATGCTGAGGCCCACTTGGTTCATGCGCCTATTCCCCTTCCAACATGATGATAGCAGAGGTGTGTCATTTTAGACCCTGTGATGTGAGTGTGTGGGTAATTTGATCATGGAAGTTGGCTTATTCACAGACTTTACCAAATTCCAAAAGAGTAATTTATTTGTGGCCATGTGAGATAATGGGATTTACTTGGCACAATGGCATGTTACTGTCACCAAATTTTGAGGCATTTATTTCTCTAGAGAAATTCATAATGAATATGAGATAAGTGCATTATTGTATCACTATATTTTCAGCAAAAATGATATACTACATATAATGAAAGAAGGATTTTATCATTACAAAAAGTCAACATGACATCACTTTGTTATCATACATCCCCCCGGTTACCTTCTATTTCTTCTTCAGAAATAATAAACTTTCCATAATCAAAAAAACAGCTTTATAAATTTTGAGATTATGCCAATCTAGTAAGAAAGTCAAATCAATCTTGAAAGCTTTTAGGATCAGAAAGCTATTGTTAAACATGCAATATGGATCAGAGACTTTAAAAATGCTATTAATAATACCAAATAGTTGTGTTTTGCCCTTGAGAAAACATGTCACACTGTTGCTGAGGTTTTTGGTTGCAGTTGAATATATGTTGTTTTTTGCATCAATGTTTGAAACTCAAAAATGCCAAGGTGAAACAATTCTTCAAGTGGGATGACTTGTGGATTGTCTGGTGTGGTATTTCATACCAGTTCTTCCAAGGTTCAAATCCACAATTTTATAGCTAAAAAGTTAATCAATAATGATAATGATAAGAATAATATATATATAAGAATGAAATAAAGGTAAAATTGAAATATGAAAATCAAAAGATGCAAAAAAAAGGAAGAGAATCTTATGAGAATAATAAGAATAAGTATTCCACTTGAATCTACATCAAATTTTACCTAAAGTCACATATTGCCTGAACCCCATAAAATGAATAATTCTCTAGATATCATGAAACAAAGAAGAGGAATGATACTATACACTGTATACTAGGTAAAAAAATATGCTTAAAAATAATGCAGATTCTTTAAATATTCAAAATGAATGGAAATTTCTAAAATTAAATAAGTGATACCATTACTCTTACAATATCATGTGTTACATGTCTTGACATTAAAAAAAACTCTTACATATAAGTTAACATAGTGTTACATTACTCAATCCCCACTTGAACTCCCATAGCCAAACATTACAGGTATTATTTACAAATTAAATTTTACATAAAAAATATTCAGCTCAATACAGCTGAAGGCTTTGCAGAAGAAAAATAAGTTTAGTAGAGATAAGAATACAGTTTTAAAAAATTGTGCAATCAATCAAACATGTGGTGCAATATCTGTATCAAATGACACCATTCCAAATTTAGCCACTAGCAAAAATTTCTCAAGGCTGTTGTAACAACCACTAGTCAGGGGTGAGGGTATTCAATCTTAAACCCACCCAAACACCTCAAACCAGGAATCCACTTTCTGTATCAGAAATATTCCTTGCTGAAACATGCAGACAGTCTGGTTCATTCATACAGCCTGTCAACTTCTGTACAGGTTGAAATTACCCAATAAAGTTTGGATACACCATCCTGAAACTGTATGATCACTCAATACCACCACACCTCTTGTACAGATACTGTACAGTTGTACAGGACCTGTATCAGCCAGATTCAATTCAATCATAAATTTCTCTCATGAAAACTCTCTGTCTGGCTCTGGGATGGCAATTCTCACATATACCAGCCCCTCTTTCTCCCCCTGGGGACTTTTCCCCAGTTAATACATTGAGTGGATTTCTTTTTTTATGAATATTATTACTCTTATCTTTGGGTATTATATTTGTCAATTTTAACTTAGTCTTTGCATTTCCTCTTTGCCTGTACAGTATGAGTTGTGGTGGCCATATCCTTATTAACCCTTCTCTTTCCTTCTGACAGGTTGAAACAGTGGACTTGGACTTGTTTGTGGTTGGCTCTTTCATTTTCTTACTCTTATCATTTTTTTCTGCTTTTTTATATTTCTTTCATTGGTAATCTAATCTTATTACACTCTTGAGTTTATTCCCATTTTACCATATCCTGAGCCCTTCATAAGTAAGTGCCACTTGACTGCGTGCTAGGCCCTCTTCACTTAGAACAGCCCCTGTTAAATTAAATTAATTAACTCATAATTTCTTATTTCTTTTCATTAATTTATATTTGTTTCTTTTTTCCTTCAATTATGACTCTTTCATGATTTTATGATTTTTCATGATTATGATTTCTCTCTCATCAATTTTCATCCCATTCATTTTATTCAAAGAAAAATTGATTCTTCTCATTTCTTGAGCATTTCTGACCATCTCAATTTTATATAAGATCCAAATTTTCTTCTGCTTGCTTATTCAGGTCTTATTAGGATGTTTATTGATTGGTTTATTGATTGGGATTCATTTTGGTTATTGATTCAGAGATTCAGGATTTTTTTTGGATCAGATTGATTGACTGGATTTGAATTCCTCAAGATAACTGATTGATCCTCAGGAATTGATTTTGATTATTGATTTATTTGACTCATCAAGATATTGAAGTTTTTTGTGAAGATATTGATTGACTGATTGATTCCTCAAGATCTTGATTTTATATTGAAGAAATTTATTGATTATTGATTATGGAATTACTCAAGATTTCATTGATATTTGACTTGATTTGATTTTTGACATTGACTGAATTTATTTATTGATTGATTGAATTTTATTTCACCTCAAAACTTTTGATTGATTCCTCAAGATTCATCAAGAATTTTAATTTTATTGATTTGGGAAAGCTTTGATTCCTTATTGTCAAGTATCATCACATTTCATTTCTTACTTCTGCAACAATTCCAGTTCAGCATAGCCCATCAGCCAAGAATACTAGATCTCAAATAAATACAATAAATGACATATTTGCATATTTAATGGATATTTCTTTTGTAGTTTATATAGATGATATTATGGTCTTTTCTAGCTCTGAGGAGGAACATGTCAAACATGCAGCCTCTGTTCTCCAAATACTGAGGGAAAATAATCTGTTTGCTAAATCCTCAAAGTGTGTATTCCATGCCTCAAGTGTGAAATACTTGGGCTATTTTGTTTCAAGTGATGGCCCCAACATGGATTCTTCAAAGGTTCAGCAAATTCTCAATTGGCCTCAGCCCAAGAACATCAAAGCTCTTCAATTCTTTCTTGTATTTGCCAATTTCTATCATTGCTTCATTAAAAATTAATCTAAAAGTATCACTGCTCTCACTCTCCTTCTAAAAAATATTCTACTTTTATCTTCAATGAGGAAGCTCTTAGTCATTTGCAAGTTCTCAAAGAAGCTTTCACCACTGCTCCTATCCTTTCCCATTTTAATTCATCTCTACCAGCTACTTTAGAGACTGATGCTTGTGATTATGCCTTGGGTGCTTTACTGAGTCAGGTGAATGACTCAGGAAAACATCCCATCGCATTTGATAGTTACATGCTCCTCCCAGCTGATCTGAGCTATGGATTCATGACAAGTAACCATTTGGCATAGTTTGGGCTCTCAAGCTCTGGAGGGCTTTTCTTCTTTTTCTTTCCAATCCTTTTGAGGTCTTAAAAGACCACTCTTATCTTCAGTATTTCATGTCTTCAAAAGTTCTTAATTGTTGTCAGGCCTTTTGAACTGAATTTATTTCTGAGTTTCATTCCACTATGACTTACTGCCCAGGCGGGCTGGTCACTTTACCAGATGCCTTGTCATGTTGGGAAGATGTGGGAACTCCTCTTGTGGGATAAATGAGGCAGTACCTGGAAGGAGAAATTAAAAGAAAACAGTTTTTAATTGCTGTTTAACCTTGTAACCCTTGCTCTCCTTGTGTGCTAGAATACTCTAGACTGCCCTTCCTAATAATGCTAAATTATCTTGACATGAGTTCCACAATCAATTTATTTATTTGATGGTGGCTGGGTCAGAAAAGTCTATTCAACAGACTCTGATCAGACTTTGATTGATTTTAAAACAACAGCTATTTAAAGACAAATTGATAACACCAATATAATAATTTGATAAGTAATAAGAGATATTTTTAGTTGGTTTCTTTTGTAAAGGTTTTTTATGATGATTTGGGATAACACAGATTTTAATTTTGGATAACTATGGGGAAGCTGTTGGAAAAAAGGGATAAGTATTGATAGCTTGATAATAAAGATAAAGGTAACTGAATTTGGTATTGGTGTTTTTTATATACTCATTCTAATAGTAAAACAAATAATCTTGATATGACTTCTGAAGTTGATATTTTTTAATTTAGAAACAAATTTGGTTCACTTTTTAATAATACTTGATTATAAATCACTAAGACTGTACTAATAATAAAAGATATTTTTTTTATGGAGGGGCATTTTCCCCAAACTAAATATGATTATGATAACACTATTTTTCTAATAATAAGGGGCCTTTTCCCCTTATTATATATTACTATGATAAAAGCTTTTTTTTAATAAAGGGGCCTTTTACCCAATATTAAATATAGATATTTTCTAGATTAACCTACTAGTGAGGGATGAACTCTGGAAAAAATAAATTCAAATCACATTTCCAGAAAAATCATGAGGCTTTAAAAAAGAAAATTTGAAGTATTTATACTCTCCAGGGTTAGGGTTGGTGAGAAAAGAGTCCATCTTGAATTAGGGCTAACTTGTGGTTTCATATTGATTAAATCTTCTAGAATGTTCCTGGGTAATAATATTTTTTTCCTTTTTTTTTATTAATCCAAACTGGCAAAATAGTATGGAATACCATATCCCTCTCTCCATTTAATGCTGTCCCCAGCATTTCCACCGAGGATTGATGGAAAAAATACTTTAAGCTTATCTTGTTTGCTGTTTGAAGTAAACACCGGGGCGAATCTTGTGTCAATCGTCGGCGATTGACTTCACGTCAAGCAAACGTCAAGCAGGATAAAAGTCGAGCTCACGTCAAGCGAAAATCAAGCGAACGTCGAGCACACGTCACACTCTGGTCTTACACCAAATCCTGTGACATCCAATAATATTGGTTCCCCTGTGCCTTCAACTCAGATTCCTCACCGCCTGATCATCCCACAACCGTCCGATGATTGGTAAAAATTACACCAGACCCGCCTGTTTGCACACACACACATCAAAGATGTCCTTCAGCCAGTCTTGATGTAGGCGGGGGGTTTGACTTCACCAGGTCATCCATGAAGTGTGCGTGTGCATGCGTGGGGGCGGGTGCGTTTGCGTGTGCATTGGCGTGTGCGGGTGGGTTTGCGTGTGCATTGGCGTGTGCGGGTGGGTTTGCGTGTGCATTGGCGTGTGCGGGTGGGTGTGCGTGTGCGGCTGCGTGGGCGTGTGCATTGGCGCGTGCCGGTGGGTGTGCGTGTGCATTGGCGCGTGCGGGTGCACATGCGGGTGTGGGTACGCAAAAGCCGATTCTGCTTCCAACATGATGATGGCGCAGTTAGAAATTTTGGATGCTGTGAAAGGTGAGTGTGTGGGTCATTTGATCATTGGACTTGGCTTATTCACACTGTACCCAATGTCAAAATAGTAACTTCTTTGTGGCAATGTGAAATAATGGGCTTTGCTTGTCACAATGGCATGTCTCTGTCACTAAATTTTGAGGCAATTATTTCACTAGCAAAATTGCTAATGAATCTGAGAGATTTGCATTTTAGTAGACTAAATATCATGAAATAACGGCTTTATCATTACAAGCAGTCCACATGACAGAGCTTTGTTATCATACAATCCACATTTACCTTCTATTTCTTCTTCAGATATAATCAAGTGTCCATCATCAAAACCAACAGCTTTATAAATATTCAGATGCGGCCAATCTGGTAGGAAATTCACATCAATCTTCAAAGGTTTTAAAATCAGAAAGTTATTGTTCAGTATGCTAGATGGCTCAGAGACTTTGAAAATGCTATCAATAATACCAAATTGTCGTGAGTTGCCCCTCAGAAAACATATCACACTGTTGCTGATATTTTTGGATTCAGTTGAAAATATATTGTTCCCAATATTAATGTTTGAAACTGGAAAATACCAAGGTGAGACAATCCTTGAAGTGGGAGGACTTGTGGATTGCACGGTAGTGTCTAAGCTGATCCAATCAACTATTTCCCTTGTTGCATGAAAAGTCTGTAAGTACTCAACCAGGCAATCATAATTTTGTTGGTCATGGCGGGATGGCTTGTTATATTTATGGTGATTGAACACGGCAGGTGGCTGTGATTGGAAAAGCTGTTTTATTTCACATGGCACAGATGGGGATTTCAGGAGAACGGAAAGGTTGGAACATCGACAGATATGTTGAAGTAAGGTTTTATCTATATCATCTATTCAGAGTTGCAAAAAGTTAGTCTTATTCAGTTCAGGTGTTTAATCAATGTGAATATATTGATCTTATTAATTGACTTACATATCTTGTTATTTGTTGGCATCTTTGCAAATACTCCAATCAAGCGCTCATAACCCCATGTGGCTGAGGCTTGTGCTGGGCCCCAACGTTGGAAGAGTTCGGGAATATGATCAGCAAAATGATGATTTGGTTTACTTTTCTGTTTTGGGAACAGGTGTTGATTGGAAAGGCGGAATTTTTTCCAATGTTCAGCAAATGCAGTCACATCATCTATTGAAACAGTCCAGCTTGTGGCAATGTTGATAGCACTAATCAAATGGAATGTATTCTTGGCTAGTTCATTTGCAAGTTCTTCTGACTGACCCATTTTTCTTTGAGTGTTGGCAGATTGGTGTGCATCTAATGACATCTGTTGACTGAGCATTAGAAATGGAATATAGACCTTATATAAGAGAGCCCATTCAGCGGCTTTTAAGCTACCATGAGAGGGGGAACCCATTTTGCGGGGAACTCTTGTCCATGATGAGGGAATTATGGTCTCAGATATGATTTGTCGGAGATGCTCAAGAGCCTCACCCTTGATCTGGTGATCACTCAGTGCAGTGATATCCAATTCAGAGGGTATTTCAGAAGTGGGGATGTAATCGGCATCAAATGAAGGAATCTCCGCAGAACCACTAGATGGATGTTCTGTGTTAGGGGTGGGCATTGGGAAGTAGTTTTTTCGGGTGGAAGTAGTGGGGAGTGGCTCATTTATTATTTTTGCTGCGTCTCTTCTCAGGGAGCGGGCCTCTCTCAATGTGATTCTATCAAGAGAGCTGTTGGAGGTCATGGAATCTGAGTCTGAACTGTTGGTGTCATTGGATTTCCTGCGGGACCTGAAGTAAATTTTTGATTTCGCCTCTGGAATGCACAATTTGAAAGTTGCATGATCCTTCAAAATTCCAAGTATTAAATTATGCATTATGTCAAGATTAACCATTCTGGTTGCATCCCAATACGGAAGGTCTTCCAAAATTGAATATCGCACTCCATACTCAGAGAAAATTGCTTGTCTTTTTTGTGGGGTTGCCCGAAGCCATTTGGCAATGGTTGATTTATGACTTTGGTATGAGCGCGTGTAGTGAAATTACAAAAGTGGTTTCCTGAATGGGAAATAAATCCAGTAAGCTTGCGCATGGCAACCACATCCGCAATGGCTGTGAGGATGGCAACACGGATAAAGGATCCTGATGGACCTGTTGAGGTGGGTGCAAAATGGTAACCTTGCCATAGCTCTTTGAGCTCGTTGATGAGTGGCATTAATAGATAATTCAATTGAAGCGCAGTTGGCTCCTTCGGACCAGGGATGATTCCTGCAACATAGACATTCTCGGGCTTCAATCTTTCACTTGGGGGGAGATTAAGACAAATAAGCATGATAGGTCCAATGCTAGCCAACCGGGTTGACTTTCCATGTGCATTAAACCAGTCCACATATATGGAGAAGGCCAATGCACCAGGAATGGACATGAATGGGGGGTCATGGATATTTCTAGTGCCAGTGAAGCGTCTCCAGACCAATCCATCCCAGACGTCACGTTTTGGGGAATCTTCGGGAGTTTGGGATTGTTGATGTTGATGCAGAATGTCCATAATTCCAGCCCGCTGGAGGAATCTGGCAAGCCAATTTTTGAATGGTTGATAAATGAAATGTTTTGCTGGTATAAATTTTTGCTTCATGTTGGTTGTGTTTTGGGTTTGGGGTTCAGATGAATAGATGAATTTGCCTAATGATTGTGTGCAAGGGGGATCATGATCATTTGGGTCATTATGGCGTTGACAGTGGGGTTGGTCAGTTGTGACTGATTCAGTAAGGCCATTAAGAGAGAAACATTGAGGACAACATATATAGTTTTGAATCACTGGCTCCAATTGGAGATGTTCAAATATGGTACTCAGATCTTGAGGTATATGGAATGCAGGAGCGGGGGGACCAGCTGAGCTTGAGATACTGGACTTGATCAGCAGGTTCAGGGCGGGGTTGAGTATGCGTGAAGCCCTGCGGGGTAAATTATACCTTAATGATAGAATGGCAGATATTATCATTCCGAGGTCTTGTGGGGGAAGGGTTTGACTGCCACTATATGGTTTCTGTGCAGTTGAATTGAGACCCGCAGGAGTTGAGAAAGTGCTTTGGGTCAAACGTGAATAATCAGCTGGGAAGATTTGATCCAATAGAATTTGTGGGCACCCAGATCCTGATGCAGAAGTAGGGATGTCTGGAAGGGATTTGGGTGCAATGGTTGATTTGAGCTTTTTAATGTGCTGTTTATATTGGAAAGGTGTGAAGGCAACTCCTTGCCTATCACCCTCAGGGGAAGAATGTGTTTGAGTTGAGCAGTGTTGACACATGCATATACGCATTGAGGAATATGGCCGGGTTGTCATTGTTGCAGGAATTGGGAGTACGGTTGGTTTGTGTATAAATATCTATGGTTGATGTGAAAGTGTTTAGGAGTGTTATTAATTGGAAATAAAATTCAGTGATTATTTATGAAGCGGGAGATGATTTGAGCCAGCTGAGGATTTTATCCCATTTGTAATGGAGCATGAGCTGCAGTGGATAAAGTTTAACATGTCTCATCTGGATGGCGGAATTGGTTAGGCGTTTAATTGGGTAAAATGCCATGCTGCTCAATGCTCATACATATTCTAGTTTACTTACACATTGTGATAGTGCGGGTTTGACCATTGAGGGGGTTCCATTAGTGAAGTGTTACCATTGAATTGAGGGGATTAACATTTAATCCATGTACGCTGGCACGCCATCGTACATGGTTTAAACCTTATTACAGACATAACTATATAACTCTATTACATAAGGGGTTGGAGTGCAGCTAAAGTCTTGGTATTTGGTTTGAGTACGGCGGGCTTTGAATCAGTTGGAATGTGATTTGGATTGTCTTGCCTTTCGTGAAAAGGTGATGTCTCTTTTGTGGGTAAATCCTTCATGAATATACCCCTTTACAGATGTACAATGTTGGGGAATTTCAATGCATATATTGGCAGTTTGGATAATTCACAAAATGTGACAATGGGGAGGCGGAAATGTTACCAAATATGATTACCTATGGATGATGGGTCCCCTTTCAGATCAAGGAAATATCACATTATATGCTGGTAGGCCGTGCAGGGTGGTTTCCGACAAAAGCGGAGGAGCTCAAGAGGAGGCAGGGAGGATTCTCCTCAAAAGAGTCTTATCCGACTTCCACACAACACTTAGTTCCAACTATTCATAGAATTTCTCTATTCTAAATTTGAAAAGATTTCATCTCATATCACTCTATTTTATCATAATACTGAGGTGTTTTATCTAGTTAAAAATATTACTGTACTTTTTCGGCCCTTATGTCATCTTTCAAGTCACATAAATCCCGTTCAGGTTCTGTTCATGACTCAAATAGTGAATCTAGCATAGAATATGTTCAAACACAGTCACCATTGAGTCCCAACATTCCTCTCACAACCCCTATCGCATCCTCAATGAATGTATCAGGTCTTAACATTGATGTGGGCAATCCAAAGGCTCCATTTTCAAGCACTTGGTCGATCCCAAATATTTCTGTCACTCCAATTCCCCCGAATCCCACTAATACACAAATTCATGTGTCTCAGGGGCCAGAAGGCACACCTCAAATCTCCTCACACGCTAATCCCCAATCAAAATTTCCACGTGAGTTCCTCCTTAATCCCGGTCGGAGTCCAGTCGCATCCCAGGATCCCTTTGGCCAAAGTAAACAGCCAACCCTCAATATTCCATCAGTATCGCAGGTTCATGTGGGTGATGAAAGGCGCGTGGATGGGGGGCGACGAAAAAGACCTTTGGAAAATGTAACTTGGAGCAGTCTGTCGGAGGGAAATCCAGTATTGACGCTTCATCAAAGTAAGTCATTTGAATTTTGGAGTAGAAACTTATTCATGATTTGATATGTTTGTTTCATGGGTTAGATATGGCACCTAAAGGCAAGTCAGTCCGATCTCAGGAGCCAATTGAAGATCGTGAGGATGACCAGTCTTCATTAATGTTTTAATGTGTTAACTGATGATTTGCATAGCAGGGGATGAACTTTATGCGTCTTCACCTCTGGTCCATAAAGAGAAAGTCAGTGGACGTCATCATCCATATGCCTCCAAACCAAGAACGGGTCATGCCAGTACATCAAGAGAAACAATGGTGGATGATGAGGATGAGAACATGTCTCTGACTCAAAGTGAAAGAAATGATGAACCAAGGAGGGACAATTTCACAGCGCATGAGCAAGGCACTCAATCAAATAGTGAGTTCACCCATCCTCAGCTGGGCCTCGCCCAGAGTATGCTTGAACAATCCGAGGTCAGACAGCAAAGGAACCAGGCCCGCAAAGCTCACAATGTGGCGAAACGTGCAAGCCAGAAGGAGCAACAAAAATGGCTGAAGGCAGAACTTCCAGAGAATGTCCATGGAATGAGATCAGCAGTACACGCACATTGCCTGTTCCTACTCAAAGTTAGGGATAAGGATTTTTCCTCACTACCAACACCACCCAGCACAGAAGAGCGTGAAATTGCAATTCAAGTGGCTGGTCATCTCGGTTATGTCCCCGAGGATGTGTTCAATGAGCCATCAACACAGGTTCAGTCTCAGGGTTTCCAAAGCTACTGCGAAAATGAGCTCCACAAGCTAGGACTAAAGCGATTCACTTGGGACTGGGAGAGCTCATGGCAACATCCGTTCAACGAGCTGATGTCTATGGTGTTTTACCGTACATTCCGTCTCGCACTTGTCAGCACTGAGTATCATCACTACTGTTGGAACAAGGATCATAACAACTATGGGGTCGTGGCGGCTTTAATGGAGCGATATTTCACTTATTTGAAAAGAGAATGGAAGTCTATTCAAAAGGATGCCGAGTATTTGGTAAAAAAGAAAGAGAATCAAAAGCTCGCAAAGATTCGTCAAAGAGTTAGTTACTGTATCTCTTCTTCATTGTGGACCAAGTCTGATGATGATCTACTTGATTATGTGCAGACCTGTGAGCGCCGTCGTGAATGGTGTGATACGGCTAAATTTCCCATCCTAGCATCACAATTCAATGACCCTCGAGTATGCTCAGATACTGAGGAGGTACTGGAAAATGGCCGTCAAGTTTACCGCAAAGTGGGATTACGCTGGCGCTCCCAGTTATTTAATGATTTGGTATTGAAAATGGATAGAGACATAGAGTTTTGTAATCGGATTAAAAAAAAGGGTAAAAAAACTATTGATAGATTGCCAGAATTACGATCGACAGATGATGGTGATATTCCGGAAGGCCTATCATTTCAGGTATTTGATCAAGATTGGCTCAAAGGCTGTAGTAAGATGCAGACTAGCGCCCTCAAGATACTTGACATGCCAGTTATTAGGCCTAATGGTGATGCTCTGCAATAACTTAGTAATTGGTCACGGTATAGCACTGTGACAAATTAAAATTTTGTGAATTATTTGTGCAGGTGTAATAAAATCTGATTATTATCTCTTAAGGATGCAACAACTTGCTAAATATGTTAGAATATAGACAATAGGAATTGAAATGTATCACCGTCTCCCTTGCAATAATACTCTATTGCTCATTTTCATTGAGGAAATATTGAAGAAGTTCGATCCAGCTCATGGTGTTCATAATTGTGGACCTGTGCCAGAGTCAACAGGAGTTATCAACTTTGTCAATCACAAATTATATAATATCAGTAAGGCTCACACAGTTAATGATTTTTTCTTTTCTTGGACCTATTGGTAATTGGAATATGGCATTCCCATAAGGAATGATTTCAGAATAGTAATACAATCAAGTGAAAGATGAGCTTGAAAGGTACCTTCCGCATGTTGACCTCAACTGAATGAGGAGTGATATAGTGGATGACCTGTACAGGTCGTTGTTGGCCAATACGATGTAGACGATCAACAGCCTGAGCCTCAATGGCTGGGTTCCAATTGGGCTCCTGGAAATGTGGATGTCAGGGTCCGAAAATCAGGGGAGAATTTTGGGGGGCCCCTCACCATTAAATAGACTACATTAGCACAAGTTATATTGAGGCCAGTTCCAGCCGCGGCAATGGATGCAATGAGTACTTCACATTCAGGATTATTGAAGAAATTCTCAAGCGCCTTGTCCTGCGCTCGTGGTGTAATTGTTCCATCAATTCGTGCTGAAAGGATAGAGTGATGGGCAAGAGCAATACCAATTCTACAATATAAAAAAGTCAGATGGAGTCAATTGGTAATGGATGCATATTAGAATTAACGCACAAATCTAGAAATTGGGTCCATTGGGTATAAACCACCGATTTTGTTGGACCACACCTTGTTTGTTTGTTCTTCATTAAGCTTTGTAGGAGGTGTGCAATTTTACTACTCATCATGCATGTTTCCACATCCACAATAGTTCGTGTGATTCTTGGGGAGTTATCCTGAGTGCTCCTGCCCTCGGGGTCTTCCAGCTCCGCCTCCGCAATTGTGTTAAGCATGATGTGATGGTTACAACATATTCGCAGCTTATTAATATTTCTGAAAAACTCTCCTGGTCCTTTGCTTTTGGATGATAGGAATTCTTCATATAATGTGGAATATTCTTGCTGCATGGTCGGGTTGAGTGGGAGCAGCTCATAATGATGGCTAATAGTGGGGAGAGATTCGAGATGTGTGGTTTTGGTGCGGCGCAAACTTAAATGCCGCAATGCCAAATGCAAAATATCATTGCAACCTTTTGAAAGACTACTCAGGATGAATGGTGACCAGTTATCTTGATCGGCGCTCTGGGGTTGAGTGATGAAGGATATTATGCCCAAAAGGTCATAAATGGTGTTGTGAATAGGTGTGCCCGTTAAACATATTCGACGGGATGAAAGGAGGCTATTAATGGCACGGTGAGTGGCAGTGTATTGAGAGCGAATATAGCTATAAGAGGGGGCAAGGGTTATTGGATATAAAAGGTAATTTGAATCATTTAAGCTCAGCCACTCACTGTGCTTCATCCAAGATTATACGATGCCAATTGATTTGAAAAATGAATGATGTAGAGGGATTGGTTTGCTTAAATTCTTGGGTGATAGTATTGTAAGAAGTGATGATGATATCATATTTTAAGATGTCGGCTTGGGATAATGAGTGACGAGTGGGACCATGGTAGATTTTGGCATGCAGTGCTCCAGCCTGAGCATGCTTGGATATTTCTGATTGCCAGTTGGTAATTAAGCGAGGGGGGCAGATGATCATGGTGGGCGTGGAGCGATGGGGGTTTGCAATCATCCGCTCCTTGGAGGTACCAATTAGAGCAATGGCCTGAATGGTTTTACCTAATCCCATATCGTCCGCAAGCAGTCCTCCAAGAGGGGTATTGGTCGAAAGGGATTCAAATGAGCTAACGACCTTGTTTGTAATGATGTGCCTGGCATTAAAAGTGGATCCTGGGGGTGAGGTTGCCCAAAGGTTACGGGCTGATTGGCCATTGGGGATTTCTCGATCCCAGAGAAAAGCTAGTCCGGTCTTTTGATGAGGGAGGAGGGGGGTTTGAATAATGGCATGGGGCGGGGTCATCATGGGGAGGTCTGATCCACTGGGTAATTGTATCAGTTTTTGCTTGGAAATCAATGATGAAACAGCAGGATATGAAGCAGGCGTCGAGTTTGAAGCGGGAAATGTCGGAGTAAAGAGTTGACATTGACAATGAGTAGTACAGTCATATTCTTTGGGCATTTTAAGCTTGAAATCTTGTGTTCAAAAGCTTTCCATTATGAATAGAACGTTTGGATACCATGTGAAGAACATCAATGCTAGATTGGGTTTCTGAGATGAGGAGGGATCATTGGCATCAGTCATAAATACTCCCTCAACGAATAATATTTGAGTAGGATTGGATTGGCAATTTTCAATCCATGCCCCACCAGGACCACAGTGCATGAACGTTTTGGGTGCCCCAAGGAATGGTATCAACGTTTGGGAAAGGGTTCCCGGGAGAGAGCCAATAGCATGCTGGTGATTGGGGAGATATACGAATATGTTGTGTTGATTGTGCCATAGGATAATCCAAAAAGCTAAGTGGGAATTCTCAGGATTTAAGGCTATATCACTATTTATTTGAATACGAATATTAATCATCCCAATGCAAAGTGGTTGTGAAGGGGTTGACATGATGGCTATTTTGAACTATTTGGGGACAGTTGGAAATTATATGATCGGGAGGGGGTAGCTAAACGGAATGAAGACAAACAAGCGCAGGTGGGGAACTTATATGAGAGGCAGCAATGGGGTCAAGGGGGGATGGCCTGTGGTTACGTGCATGGTCTTGATGGGGGTGGGCCTCTTGGGCTCATAATTTTCATATCCGATTTGGGGCATATATCAAGGCAAGGTGGCCAAAATGTGGGTGCACCATTTGACTGCTGGATCTGCAGCGAGTTACGAAACCTTTGGTGGAACAAGGCTGACATTAGCACATCCGAAATTGGGTGGGTTGTAGCAGCTTATTGTGGAGGGCATATTAGAGGCATGCAGTCATGTTCGCTGGTGTGACAGCGAACAATGAGCGTATCCTCCCCAGGTTAATTGTTCACAGGGACCTACTGGGCAATGTTGGCAGTTTCAAAGGGCAATCTCACTGTGGGGATGTTTGTGTGTGGGCGGGTGAGATATGTTCGGTGGCATGCCACCGAACATGACTTTGGTTTGGCCTGAAGTTTTTTGCTGACTGATGCATACTGGGCTTTCAGGGGGGAATGTCTGGGATGATCAAAGGGGGCGCCAGCCGTGAGCCGTGATCCACATATACATTCACCCCTATGGCGTTTGAGGCGAGTACTAATCCACCGAGATTGGCATTGGCCTCTTTGCCTCACGCGTGTACAGAACTCCGGAGAAAGAGGCCACACGCCCGAGGAATTTTTTGGCTGCAAGCCAGGTGCCACAACTTGCGCGGGGCGTGTGAGAACGTGAAGAAAATGACCCGCGGTGGGAGATACCCACGCGAACATGACCAGCCTCAGCAATCATAGGCTGGGATTGTTATTCTAATGTGGATGAGGCTGAAGCAAATCCACACTGATTGGCCTCAGGTTTCCACGCGCAAGCGGGGTGAGCGTCTGCAGTCAAGCTGACAACCCGACCAAGAAAATAGGCAGCTGGAAGACTGGCAGTAAAATGTCTTCCAGGCGTGTGAAAGTTGCCTGTGTATGACCCATCGGGGGTGCGTATGAAAGCGTGTGGCTGCCCAACAATGAACAAGCGGGCCAGTCATTGTTTGCCCCAACAATGGCACCGGAGTGAATCAACTCTTTGTGTTAGACCCAAATATTAAGTCATCCCATTAAGACCCACTTACATTAATTTGGATTACATGCGCATCTGTGCCGTAGTTAGGCAGAGCTGTCCAACAAGGTGCTTCAAAGGGATGCAGGTGAGAGATATGACTCGATGGCTTGACGTTATTGCATGTTACATTGTTGAACAGCTTTTTGCTCTGCCCCGCAGTACATTTACAAAGGTGTACTGCGTACTACAGTGTCGACTGTACTGTACAGATCAGGAAGGTGTAATACTACTTGAGCCTGCATCCATCTAGCAAATGTGCATGCACCTTCCGATCGTTTGCATTTACGTAGCTCATGTGCCACATGCTCAGCATTGCGTTTCACCCGATTTGCACACGCAAGCTGAGCATGTCATGGTCAAAAGCACCGTGAGAAAGTGCTCAGTAAAGCCATGGAATGAAATTTTTTGCAATAGTTCATTGGAAGGCTCAGTTTGGAGCACTTCACCAAAGCGTGTGAAATGCTGCACCTGGCTGAAATGTCATCCGATGCTGTGCCAAATGCTCAGAGTGCGCGCATACAAAAACGACTGAGCAATGGCTCAGCATGGTGCATTTGATATTGTTATATCTATAGTTCAATCACTGTGCAATTCCAATGTTCAGCCACTGAGCATTTCAATTATGACCCGAAAGCAAACCTGAGCAATGGGTCGAGGCAAGCTCACGCTGTATTCACTTGTCTTGCAGCCCCCCCCTTTGTTCACATACTATTACCAGGCCATATGGCCGGTAATCTCGCCGCGGTCACTTGTGACCAAATGCACCGGGTGCTTTTCTGCATGGGTCACTTGTGGATTGCACCCACAATGCACATTCAACATGGGCCTCACGACCACCCTCCTGGGTGATCGGGTGGCTATTTAAGGAAACAAAGGGGATTTGACTCAGCTTGACAATTCAATAAATTGCAATACTCAGCGGTGCATTTGATATTGTTATATCAATTGTTCAATTACTGTGCAATTAAAATGTTCAGCCACTGAGCATTTCAATTATGACCCGAAAGCAAACCTGAGCAATGGGTCGAGGCAAGCTCACGCTGTATTCACTTGTCTTACAGCCCCCCCCTTTGTTCAAAGACTATCACCAGGCCATAAGGCCGGTGATCTTGCCGCGGTCACTTGTGCATTGCACCCACAATGCACAATCAATAAGGGCCTCACGACCACCCTCCTGGGTGATCGGGTGGCAATTTAAGGAAACAAAGGGGATTTGACTCAGCATGACAATTCAATAAATTGCAATACTCAGCTTGACAATTCAATAAATTGCAATACTCAGCTTGACAATTCAATAAATTGAAATACTCAGCCAGACCCCCATTGTTCTTCTGCCTCACGCGAGCATTTCACTTCTCAGTTGCAGCATTCGCTGAGACTCAGCTTCAATTTTGCCCACACGCCTTGAAGCTGAGACTTTTGCGGGTGCTGCAACTGCTGAGATCGTCTCAGCTTCACCTTGGTATAAAAGACCATCTTCACACGACACGCACTTCACTTTCTTTCTCACCCGCTCCACTTTGCTCAACCTCACCCGCGTTTGTCCTTCTTGTGCGTATTCCCCCTCGTCTTCCTGCCTTTCCAGTCTTTTCTTTCGCACTCGACTAACCCCACTCCCCTTCCTGCTCGCTTTTTGTTTTTCCTGCTAATACTTTCAGAACCCCACTTCTATCTACTTTGTACGTTTTCTCCAATTAAACTTTCGTCAACATTATGTACCGATATTAATATTTTTCTTTCTTCACGACTTCCTTCCAGACTTTTAAAAACTTCCGACTAGAGCGTTTTTATATTGATTCCGTTTTAAATTTATATAAATCATCGTATGTCTTCCTTTTCTTTCTTGATTGCTTACTTTCTATTCAGTTACTAACCTGTTTTGTTTTGTTTTTAGATGTCGTGCACGTTATGCACCAAGCGGGGTATCCCCTGCATTCGCTCCTCGACGACGAACGACGCTTGTGATGCTTGCCGACAAGCACACAAGAAATGTTCGTTCGTTGTCCGCCCCTTCCGACCACGAGGCCAGACGAGTTCTCGCCCAAGACGCCCTCGCGAGGACTCCTTTGTGGTCGACGATGATGAAACCATTTCCGAGCGTGAATGGACGCCGGGCCCCCAAACAGGCCAACGGGAACGATTCCGGACGATTAGCCCTGTCCCCTCCAGTATCGATTTGTCCACTCCCCCTCCTAGGCCACCATCCGATGGTCACTTCACTCCTCGACCGGAGCGAAGTGATTATCCGGCCGATGAAGGATGGCGATGGCGAGAGGACATTCGAGCTTGGGCTGATCGTCACCATGTCTTGTCACCGATGGGATTCAAACGCCAAAGTAAGTTTTATTTCTCCTCTTTATCTCATTTCTCTTCACGCAATAATACTGACTTTTTTCCATTACTCATAGAACCAAACCCCCCGAATCCCCCCCGACACGACTCTCCCGTTCCCAGTTTGCCTCGCGAGCAAACCCCCCGGCAACCCACTCCAGGCCCGAGTGGCACCCGATGGTCTGAGGAATTATTCCGTGGTAAGCAGCCAAAGTTTCATTTCATTTTCACTTTCACTTTCGAGTCGAGTGAACTGACTCTTACTCCTTTTTTAGAACCCTCCCGAACCAAAGAGCCACCTATTCCTGGCCCGAGTCCATCGTCCCAACCACCTGAGGACGATACGACTCGTGAGCCAGAACGTGAGGTGGCTCCTACCCAATCCACGGAGGAACCTTATGGTAAGTCACCCCTTCTTTCTCTTCGATCCATATTCACCTTTCCTCATTTTTTCTTCGACCGTCTCCAGATCGTCCCGCCACTCCTCGCTCGATCATCATCATTGACGATACGCCCGTGGGATCACCCCATCCCCCTCCCCCTCCCCCTCCCCCTTCTTCTTCACCGACTCCACCATCTTCCCCTTCCACTCCAACCCCGGTTCCCTCCCCAGAGATCCCTTCCAGTGCCCCCGAGAACCCCAACGCCTCCTCCCCCCCGGTGCCAAGCTCGTCTCATTCTCACGATGACGCTCGCCAGGAATTCACCGACCTGCGACCAACCCTAATGATTCCTCGAGCCATCGTCCACGATTCGATCAACCGAATCTTGTTGGAGCATCGTCGCTTGCTCCACATGATTCCTTTCGTGGATGCAACTCATCGAAATGAGATGCACCGGGAATTCCGGGAGGAACTAAACTCCCTCCTTGGCAAGGCAATGGAGGCTTATCCAAAGGAGGACATCACCGGGATAGTCTCGAAATACTTAGAAAAATAAAAAAATTTAAAAAAAAAATCATTATTTCCTCTATTTATTATTTGTAATACTTTCTTTCATATAAATTTTTTGTATTGAATGATTGTTATTTTCCATTTCTATTACATTCTTTGCTCACGTTAAGTTATATTTTGTTCAATGGTTCAAATATCCTATTGCATGAGAAAACGTTTTATAAGTGCCCTACCAAAGGTTTGAGTGAGTATTTGTTTGTGTGACCCTCTTTTTCTCAAAATGCCCCAATAGTTGCCGTTATCCTCTCCTATATTTTCTTCTCCCATGGTTTAGAGCCATACCCATTCTTAACTGTAAAAAAGCGGGAGGTTCCCGTATGTGAGCAATCGAGTCCAGATTCGTGAAACATGGCCTTTCCTATGGTCACACGCTATTAGTCTTACTCATGTATTGAATTGTTTAAATTGGCTAGAACCTTCACAAGCGTAAGGATTGGCGTGTGACTTGTCGGGAGGCTGCACAGGCGTAAGGATTGGCGTGTGAATTGTTGGGAGCCTGCACAGGCATAAGGATTGGCGTGTGAATTGTTGGGAGCCTGCACAGGCATAAGGATTGGCGTGTGAATTGTTGGGAGCCTGCACAGGCGTAAGAATTTGTCAGCATTGTTGGCAACCCTCCCATGCGTAAGGATTGGCGTGTGAATCGTCGGAAGCCTGTACAGGCGTAAGGAATTTTAGCACTTTTGGGACCCTCCCCAAGCATAAGGATTAGCGTGTGAAATGTTGGGAGCCTGCACAGGCGTAAGAATTGGCGTGTGAATTCTTGGGATCCTGCACAGGCTAAAGAAAATTTCAGCATTGTGGGGAAGCTTCACAAGCGTAAGAATTGGCGTGTGAATCGTCAAAAGCCTGTAAAGGCGTAAGGATTGGCGTGTAAACTTTCGGGAGCCTGCACAGGCATAAGGATTGGCGTGTGTAGCGATGGCCCCCCGCATAGGCGTAAGGAACTTTTAGCATTGTCAGAACCTGCACAAGCATGAGGATTCGCGTGTGAAGCATTGGCATCCTGGACAATAGCAACAAACCAGGACCGATGTACGATGGCATGCCACCGTACATAATCCACTTCACCCCTTTTTCATGTGAGACACCCCATCTCCCGCACTCCAATCCATCCAATCCTGGTGTATATTGTCCTCTGCCTTACCTCACCATTACTTACCCAACCCACTTGCAAATCTCCTCATTCTTTGAATCGGCATGAGATTGTATTACCATCCCTGATTTGATAGCCCGCTCTCTCGCCAATCTCATAATAGCCATTGCTTTTTTGCCGCATTGTTTTTGCTAACCTGCTTGAGCATTGTGCGGACATACCCACTAGTGTCGTGCTTTCGTTGTCCTGTGCTGGATCAGTATAATGAACAAATGTACTACTGGCCCACACTACCTGAATGAGCCCATGACATGTGGATAGATCAATCCAAAAATGCTCATTTGGGAAAATCAATTTTCCCCCTGTACACCGCTTTGACGCATCTCTTTGAATTTGGCCGGTCCGCTTATCAGCTTGAAACCACCATCCCGAAGCATACAGCGATGCATCCTTATCAACATGAGGTGCGTTTTTGAATCCATTCATGGTGAAAGTGAGTGCGGAAGCGAACTCGAATGCACCCTGATTTGCCGGAATATCGCCTTCATAGTTGACTTGATCAAAAGACGGAACCCCCAATGAGTTGTAGCAATTTTGAATCTTCTGAAATAAATTATCCCCAACATATCGTAAGGATTGACCTAGAATGCGACCCACCGAGCTAAGATTGGCACCTCGGTCCCGCCATTCATCTTTTGCATTTTCAATTTTGCCAGCACTACCATACAGACCAAATTGTTCATTCTTCGTGGTGCATTTGCGCCACCCAATCGCGAACATAAATCCCTCCAGTAATGCTCCATTTGTTGCAATAGGGTCAGTGAACCTCTTTTCGCGAAATAAGAATTGTGATAATTCATCCCATTGATTGACCTCGACTTCACTCATTGTTGTGAATGGTCGGAATTCAACAAGGGCAATGAGTAATCCGGTTGAAGAGAAAATTGCCACACGGCCAAAGTGAATGCGTTTGATCTGATTGACATCCACAACCCTCCGAATTTCACTTGGGGTGATATTTGCTGATACTGGCATTGATATTTGTGCTGTTGGGCGAGAGGAGGAAAAAAACCTATTCATTCGGGTCGTTTTGCGCTCATTTGTCTTTTGGGATCTGCTACTATTCCCGAGTGGTTGCGGGATCACTATGTGTTGAAGCACACAAGATATCAGATACTGCCAAGGAGCTTTCTTCGGCACACATCCTTTGACTTCCCTGTTGGAGCCCACATGACATTGGCACAATCTGAACCGACTAAAGCCCATGTTCTTCAGTGGGGCCCAATGAGGGTGCCACATAAATGTGGAAGCATATATATATATCTATATATATACACTGAGATTAAGCGAGTAACTCACACTTTCCTTCCTCAGCCCGACGCTTTCTCGCGAGTTCCCTTTTACGCTCTTTTCCTTTTTTCGTGAATGGCATGCTTTCAGCAGAAAATGAAATGAAACCGAATGATTACTGATTTCTTAATATCACCTAAATTGGATTGCGATGGATGAATCTTTTTTAATTGCGGCTAAAAAGAAAGCTCACGCCTGACCTTGGCAAATTCACAATCTCAAATACCTGAACCTGAAAATTGCAGTGGATAGTGCATTATTCAATTTTACACATTGATGTTCCCATGCAATCACTTTCCAATCCAGCAATTTGGAATATTGCAAGCACACGCAAATGCAATATGCATCCTGCTGCGGATCCCTAGTTATCCCACTCCTCTTGAAAGACACAGGAACCTTTTGCCTATTATGGGCTGGCGTGAAGTGATACACGCGACCTCCCGCAATGCCCCCGCGTGTGCTACTCGCGGGCACAACGCCTGACTCAGCTTGCGTCTTGTCGGAGTCTTCGCAATGATGTACGGAGGCATGCCGCCGTACAATTACTATTGGTACTCAGACTGTGGCATCCGGGCAGTAGTAGGATAGGAAGTCATGATTATTAAATTCATAAATCACTTTGCAAAATTAAATTACAATCTATCTAGTACAAAGCTAATCTAAAACGGGTCAATCCTGGTTGTGAGTTTAGCTGACCTGGGTACCGTCAAGGTGACCTCATCACTTGAACCAAGCCCGCGATTCGCCACCCAGGCATCACCAAAGTCTAATACTAAGCATCGTGCAAAATCAAATCTAAGAGGTACAGTGGGGTTAAAAGACTCTGATGAGAAGAAACTTTTATTCAGTAAATTACATATATACTTATTAGTACGTAGCCACACTGGCTCCACTAGATTTTTACCCTCTGAAAGTTTTGCGGAAATGTCAATTAGTGCTAAAGCCCCTTTAACTGAGCTTGTTCTCCAGTCATCTGAGCATACCATCAAACCACGAACCCCCGCCGCACAGAATGCCGCTAATATACCATAGCAAATTCGATTGATTCCAAGATTCTTGTGACACGCCAAAAGATCTTTGATGGCCTCATTTTTTTTTGAGTTTGTGAGTTTGCCTTTGATGCCATTAACTTCGACCTTTGTATGTGCACGTACCATGTTGTATGCAATCATCAAATGGATAACTGTATCCATTAGATCCTCCAGGTTCTTGTGCGGCTTTGTGGATATCTCATTGTCAGCCCCGCCACCTTCAATGCTGAGTTGGGTTGCACGTTGCTTCGATTTACTCAAGCAGGAGGCAAGGTATTCAACTGCTCCCCGTTCGAGTCCAAGAGGATCGGTTGAATTTGATGTTGGTGCAACATATGGTTTGGGTGCAATCACATCGTATGAGACTAAACTAATGGATTCAAACATAACATTTGCCCAAAAATGTTTAACTGGATTGGCGGGGTAAAGAAGGCTCTGAACCATTTTGAAGAAGGAGTGTTCAGATTTTGGGAGATTATCTGGAGGTTTAGCTGATTCCTTCATCAATTTGAGATTCCAAATGTTGTGATCAAAAAACGCTTCTGTTTCGGTTGGCTTAAAAAAATCTAACCCTGTATATTGCAATTTATATCACCAGTCAACAGCCAATAATCAAGTATCATGCACAAAGATAAAAAAAAACTCACCTGCCATCTCAAGGTCCTGCAGCCAAGCCGACATTTTAAGATCTCGGTTACTGATCACCTTAATACCAACGGGCAGGAATGTATGAGCATCCTTTGTTGGTAAATTGTCCCATCTATCTTTGTAAATCCTATTGATATTATCAAGCCCCCTTTTCCATGATTGTTGAGTAATATTGGAATGATAATTCAAAACGCCTGCAAACTCTTCCATGCGGGATAAAAATATTCCTTGAAAATTCGCAGCGGATGACACTTCGGGCTCAGCGTCGGGAATTATATCAGTCATATCTCGTCCCATTGTATCATGTTTAATTGTTTCCCTTTCTTGAAAGGCTTGAATATTCCGAGGAGAGGCGGGAGGGGTGGCATCATGCATTGTTTCATTGGGTATCGGGGGACTTTCAGTATGTGGAGCTTCATCATGGATTGTTTCATTGAGTATTGGGGGGGGTTCAGTATGCGGAGGTTCATTATCAATATGGTCCCCTTCAACATTGATAATTCCATCACCTTGATCGCGAGAATCGTTTGCGGCTTCAAAGGTACGGCGTTTTTTGTTTGTTTTTTTGGTCGCATGTATATTTGGTCTTTTTCCTAATCCTTTGCCTGGAAATCCAATTACGACTCGAGATCCTTCAGGTAGAGATTCTCCCACCTCCACACCTGCCCATATATTGTAAGCAGCTATTTTTATCAATTTTGTTTTGAATTAGTAATGGACTTACGGTTCAAATCCATTTTGAGCAGGCTCATGGCTTCAGCAATCTTTTGACGCACATAATCAGGAATTTTACTATCATTTTGGATTTTTTCGAGCCTTGGGATTGTTTGAGCAATGTTGGAGACAAATTGTTCCTTGGATATAATTTCCACCTCCCCACTGAAAATTACATCATCTTGCCCATCATCTTCTGTCGGTGAACAAGGTTCAACAGTCTTTTCCTTCTCATAACTTTTAAAATTCGGTTTCTGAGAGCTTGGAGGCTGCCCTGAAATAAAGGCTATGACACAATATCAGGTTTTGAGAGATTTGAAATATTAAAGATGGATGCATACTCACATTCCGGAAGAACTGGTGGATCTTGATTATCTTCATGTGACTGGCTCTCTACTTCAATGCCTAATTCACGACTACTGGCGATATCAGAGATTTCACTTCCACTCTCTGGGGCTGAAGTTGGTCGTTCATTGAATTCTGTTGAATTTCCCGGGGTTCGGGCCATAGCGGAGGTAGTTTATTAAGCAAATAGATGGTGACGAGTTGATTGCTAACTTGTTTGAAAATTTTTTGATAAAAGATCCAAATTTGAGAAAAAAGGTGCAAATGCGATTTGTCGGGAAATTGAAGGAGGCGATGTTTTGCAAATTATTTCATATCATGCAAATGAAATCACTTCCCTGTGAGACATTGAATAAAGTTGACTAGTGAGAAACCTACTAAAGTCAACTTTTGAACTATTCAATGCTCATGAGGTAAGGACTAAGCAAAGTGTTCATTTGATTGATATGAAATAAAATGGTTTTGTCGGCGAAACAGGAGACACAATTCTTGTCTTAAATAGTCCACTTATTAGGTTTTAATTTGTGAGTCTCATGATTTAAACCCTAGCCACAACATGGTGAATATACTGACCAATATCCCCTTAGGTCCTGTTGGCAGAGAAGGCCACTCAGCATATTTCGGCAATTGCGTTCATCGTGTACGCCAACAAGCCACCGTACTGTACACTGTGGATGTAATACGGAAGCGTGAGGAGGGTAAGCGTTGTCGGAGGCATGTCGGGAGGGCACTACATGAGCGTAAGGATGGTAAGCAGTGTCGGGAGAATGTCGGGAGGGAGGGTAAGCGTTGTCGGAGGCATGTCGGGAGGGCACTACATGAGCGTAAGGATGGTAAGCAGTGTCGGGAGAATGTCGGGAGGGAGGGTAACTGCTGTCGGAGTCATGTCGGGAGGGCACTACATGAGCGTAAGGATGGTAAGCAGTGTCGGGAGAATGTCGGGAGGGAGGGTAACTGTTGTCGGAGGCATGTCGGGAGGGCACTACATGAGCGTAAGGATGGTAAGCTGTGTCGGAGGCATGTCGGGAGGGCACTACACAAGCGTAAGGGTCATCAGTGGTGTCGGAGGCATGTCGGGAGGGCACTACATGAGCGTAAGGATGGTAAGCGTTGTCGGAGGCATGTCGGGAGGGTACTACACAAGCGTGAGGATGGTAGGGGCGGGGGTGTGAAAGCGTAAGGAGTGGTGAGGACGGAGAGGGGCGGGCAGTGTCGGAGTCTCATCCGGATGGAGGGCGGTGCGGGTGCGTAAGCATGCTAAGCGTCGGGGAGGCGGAAGCCAATGAGGTGAAATTACACGAACGTTGCGCATAGTGTTGAAATGGGTTTGGGCTTTGAGTGACATTCTCATGTGACACATGTGACGATTGACGTTGTCTTGACGCTGACGTGACGTGACCCACTAAATCCAGTGACTATAAAGTGACACTAACGCGACTGAAGCAAGATTTTATACTGACCGCGGTGCGACGTGAAGTCAATCGCCGACGATTGACGCGAGATTCGCCCTGGTGAAATAATATTTGTTTTATTGAGTATCTTTTATTTATTTATTTATTTATTTATGTTTGTTTTTTTATCTTGAGGTACAAGTTTCCTAAAAAGAAAAAGAAACTCCATTCCACATTAGAGTTTGTTATGATTCCTGATTGCAATTCTTTATACTGGTTTTCTTTGTTTCTTCTTGCTGTATGTTTTGAGCTCAAAGACCCTCCTCTTCCTTTTGGTAAGATCATTTTTCCTTGATTTTCTTCTCTGTTTTGCTGCTTTTTTTTTGTTTTTTTATTCATTGGTACCATCTTGACTAATCTCAATCACCAAATTGATTTCTTGAGGGGATTAATGAAGTTGAAAAATCTTGATGATGCAGTTTAAGGTCATACTTGGGACCATTTCTTGAGCTTTTGGTAAGATTTTTTGATAATTAAAAAATAATAATAATTACTTTTTTTTATGGATAATGAGACAGTTTAAGGTCATACTCAGGACCATATCTTGGTTATTGATTTTTTTCATGTGATTCCTGATAAAAAATAATATATAATTTGGAAAGTTTAAGGTCTTGTCTAGGACCTTATTTTGAGTTTTTGATTTTTTTTTATTGTATTATTTTATTCTTGAAGTGTTGAGAGCTAGAAGGTTTCAACCCCTCTCCATTTAATACAAAAACATATTTGAATATAAAATATTAAAATATTTTCTTTATTAAATGGTCCAGCAAGAGGTTTTTTTTTTTTACTAAAAATAATGAAATTCAAATTGTAAATTTATATATTTAATTAATTTAATTATTTTGTTATGTATATTTGAAAATTTTGAATTATATATTTTATAAGAGTAAAAAAAAAATCATAAAACGTAAACTTTCACTGCGAGTGCTGTGCAGCACTTCAAACACTTCAATTTTGAAGGTCACACATTTGGTACACTTAACTTGAATTTTAATTTTAATTTAATTTAATTTATCATTTATCATTTTTTATTTTTAACTTTATACTATTTAAACTAATTATCTCAATCCCAAAAGCTAATCCAGTATCGCGATTAAAAACTACCCCACGTTCAGGATATATTTAAAATTCATTTATTTTTATCAATTAAAGATTCTTGTTTGTTGATATTCATCATTTCGTTATATAGATTTTTTTTAAACATTAATTCAATTTAATTTATTTATTTTTAACCTTTCCTCTGATTGTGGCTGCTTATTTGTTCAGTAGAATTGTTGTTTTCATTTTTATTTGTGGTCTTCTTCTTTCCTTCCCAAAATTCAACTTAAAATTTTTATTTATATATTTATTTGACAAAATTCCTCATGACTGTATTTATATAAATATGTCAATTTAACTTATTTTTATTGTTGGTTTGGTTGGTGATATACATGATTGATTCTTCTTGTGAGTAATTTTATTCTTTCCTTTTAACTAATATTTATTATTATTTGCTAATTTATTCATTTCTTTTAACCGTTTTAGAATGTTTGAGTTGTTTTTGTTCAATATTTCTTTTAAATTTTATTGAGTCATTGTCTTGATCCAATGGGTTGGTAGTAGTATTATTGCAATTCAGAAGGTAAGTCTGTTTCATATTTGTTCTAATGAACTTTTTTCTTCTCTTCTTAATTAATGCTAACTATAAACTTATTTCCTTTCATCCAAAATTTATATAACATCCAACTGATTCTTTTCTGCCTTCGCAAAAAAAAAACGTTCCACCTGTCCAGTTGTTGGAACCCTAATTCTTTAGCTGTAATTTCATTTTCATTTTCCTGTTACTATTACTGGTTAGGATTCTTTCATTTTTTTTAATTAAGACTGCCTGATGTTCACTCTTCTCGCGCTCCTTCCAATAAATTTTACTTCATTGTTCTATTTCCATCCTCATTAGTTCATTTAGTATGTCTTTTTTGATTGAAATTAATCCTACCCATTACAGTTCTCAATCCGTAATGGTTATAGTTTGAAGCATTTGTTATAATTTTACAATCCCTTTTTAGCTTATCTACCATTTCTGGATAATCTACTCCATTAGCAGCTGCTTCCCCCACTTCTCCCATCTTTTTGGCTAGTACCCGCTCCTACTTCTCCATATATATCTCCTTCTGGATCTCCATTTTCCGCTTTTGCAACTGCTCTTACGATATCCCCTCAATCCACAAATTTGGTTGGGTCTGTTACCACTGAAGAGGACCTAACATATGATTTTGGCTTAGTTTTTTCCAATTTTGATTCTTCTGTTGCCAACTTAGGATTCTTGATGGAATTGAAATTTTTCCACGGTCGTCCTCCACACTCCCACAAACACACGCTTGAAAGTATTTGTGCCGGTGTAATCCATCTTGTGCATTTATATAGACAACTTGAAGAGTAAGTCTTTCTTTCTTCTTCTTTTTTCTTTTTTTAATAACCAGGATTGCTTTAGTATTAGCTGAGCCCCATGGAAATGTCAATAATGGGTATTACCCAAATTGAATTAGTGGTGTCTGTCAACTGGATCATAAATGAAACCTTCCGATTGCATGTTTCTTTTTTTTATTTTTTGATTCTTGTGTCTGAATTTTATACTACTACTGGTCTATCTTTAGAAGTAGAGCTTAAACCAATTTGTTGTATGATTATTCTCTCTTCCAAAAAATAGCCAAAAATATGGCTGATAGTATTTTACTGTGTGGGCTTGGTGGCTGATTTGAGTTATTTTACTCTACAAAAAAATCAAGTGTGTTGCTCTTTTTTATTATGTGCTTTCTGGTTATGTAGGCCTTTTTTGATTGGAATGGATAATAACAACCATGCACACGTTTGGTTGTTATAAAAAAATTGATTTGTCCCTTCCTTAAGAAATCTAACAATGGATAAGAAATGTAAGATATATATATCATATATGTCAAGCTAAGAATGTTTCTTTTGGTGTAAGAAATTAGTAAGAGTCCCTATTACAAAGATAACATGATTTATTCATTCTTTTATTATTTTATTTTATTTTGTTTGAAATGATAATTTGTAAAAAATGATTCATAGTAAGATATTTAATTAAAAATCATGGATTTGATTTGGCCACTTTGTGAAGTATATAATTTTTCTAATAATGGATTCAATAATATTTGTAAATGTGTATTGTTATTTTAAAAGTATTTATATTTTTCATAAGTATAAAAAAGAAAATAGAATGGGTTAATATTTAATTTTGAAAGTATTGGTGCTTTAATTAGCAACACATTTTCATTTTTAATAGTTATTTCATTGCTAGAAGATTATTTATTTTGATACTTGATGAATGTGCCTTTTTATGAGTTAAAGGTGATTTCTTTGAGGATAATGACATTATTTGATCTTGAAGGGGTTTAATGATTACTTTTTGTAATGTAGGGGAGTGATCCAAAGAATTTTTTATTTCTAATTATTTTAATTGACTCTATTCCAATGAATTTGATAGGTTCTCGATTTTGATAGATTGATGTGAGGAAATTTCTCCTTCAATTTCAGTTTCATGCTTCAATATTACTTCTTCATTTGTAATTAAACTTCTATTATTCCCCAAAGAATTAATTTGTGTAGTATAATTTCAATACTTTTCTTCAAGGCTTCCTTCTAATAATTTTTGATTAGAAGGGATAATATATTGAGATTTTGAGGGGTCAAGACTTTCTGGTTTATTGGAATATAATGTTGATGATTCCTTTTGAGGTTGGTTTTCTTGAGTTATTTGACATTGTCTTATAGAAGTTGATTTCTTTAATGATTTCTTAAGCTTCCTTTCTTTTGCTATTTCTTCTTTGGCACAATCTGATATTTTAATGATTAAAGATGCAAGCAATTCCTCCTCTTCTATTTCTTATTCATTTTGTTCAAGTTCCTTTAATATTCCCTTGACAGATTTTAGTTTTCTCTTGGGTACAAGGTACAACATTTGAGTAGCAAGCTTACATAGTTTTTCCATGGTTCTTTCCTTATTTTTTTCTTTTGAATATACTGATTGATCTTGTGAATATTGATAAAGATCAGCTTCATTTGATCCTTTCTTCCTTCTGATTCTTCTTCCTGGATAATTTCTGTGTATGCTTTGAGATATTGCTTGGGTACTGCATGCAAGATTTTAGAAAATATTATTAATGCTTCTTTCAGCTTGTCTTCATCTATATCTTCAGCCATTTTCTCTTCTTCTTCATAATAGTAATCTTGATTATAATTTTCTTCATAAAATGGAGGTTGATATTCATTGTAGAGATGGATTTTGGAGGGAATATATGTCTCCATTTTTTCTCTTCTTTGAGTATAAAAATATTCAATTGGTTCAAAAAACTGTTTTTTTTTTGAATTATCAATCTGAAAAAATCTGGATAATATCCGTTTTGACTGCCACTGTTGGGACACCAGATGTGGGAACTCCTCTTGTGGCATAAATGAGGCAGTACCTGGAAGGGGAAATTACAAGAAAAAAGTTTTTAATTGCTGTTCAAGCTTGTAACCCTTGCTCTGCTTGTGTGCTAAAATACTCTAGATTTCCCTTCCTAATAATTCTAAATTATCTTGACTTGAGTTCCACAATCAATTTAATTATTTGATAGTGGCTGGGTTAGAAAAGTCTATTCAACATACTCTGATCAGACTTTGATTGATTTTAAAACAAAATTTATTTAAAGACAAATTAATAACAATAATATAATAATTTGATAAGTAATAAGAGATATTTTTAGTTGGTTTCTTTTGTAAAGGTTTTTTATGCTGATTTGGGATAACACAGATTTTAATTTGGATAACTATGGTGAAGCTGTTGGAAAAAAGGGATAAGTATTGATAGCT
This sequence comes from Austropuccinia psidii, assembly GCA_023105745.1. Taxonomy (NCBI): domain Eukaryota; kingdom Fungi; phylum Basidiomycota; class Pucciniomycetes; order Pucciniales; family Sphaerophragmiaceae; genus Austropuccinia; species Austropuccinia psidii. Next base: position 72,414,737 of record JALGQZ010000001.1, on the reverse strand, counting down.
TGATAATAAAGGTAAAGGTAACTGAATTTGGTATGAGTGTTTTTTTATAGACTGATTCTAATATTAAAACTAATAATCTTGATATGATTGCTGAAGTTGATATTTTTTAATTGAGAAACTAATTTGGTTCACTGTTTAATAATAATTGATTATAAATCACTAAGACTGTACTAATAATAAAAGATATTTTTTTATGGAGGGGAATTTTCTCCAAACTGAATATGATTATGCTAACACTATTTTTCTAATAATAAGGGGCCTTTTCCCCTTATTGTATATTAGTATGATAAAAGCTATTATTTTTTCTTAATAAAGGGGCCTTTTCCCCAATATTGAATATAGATATTTTCTAGATTAACCTATGAGTGAGGCATGAACTATGGAAAAAATAACTTCAAACTACATTTCCAGAATAAGCATGAGGTTTGAAAAATGAAAATTTGAAGTATTTATACTCTCCAGCATTAGGGTTAGTGAGAAAAGAGTACATCTTGAATTAAGGCTAACTTGTGGTTTCATATTGATTAAATATTCTATAATGTTCCTGGGTAAGAATTTTTTTCTTTTTTTTTATTAATCCAAATTAGCAAAATAGTATGGAATACCACAACAACGTGTACCCAGAGAGGGGGGTGGATTTTATCAGCAAGAATCCCCAAATTTCCACCAAGTAATCAAGCAAGATGGAATTCAAGAGTCAAGATTCTTCTCAATCAAGGTTGTAATATTCTCAAATTTAGTTGATCAGATTCAAAAAGAAGTATGGCATGAGAAATACTACAAGAAAATACTCAAGCCACTAGCAAGAGATGAATCAGTTTTCAATTAATTTCTTGAACCTCAAGCCAAGTTATTGTTATTCAAAAATAGAGTGGATATCCCAAAAATGAATAAATCCAACTCAATATTCTTCAAAAGCGTCATGACTCACCATTGGCTGGCCATCCTGGCCAGGAGAAGACCCTCAAGCCCATCAAGAGAGATTTTTATTAGGCTGGAATGAATCAATTCATTAAGGACTTTTTGTCCTCATGTCAGCAATTTTCAAGAAACAAGAGCATTCATCATAAGAAGCTTGGATTATTCAAGTCTCTTCAAATTCCATCTGGTCCTTGGAGTTCATCATCAATGGACTTTATCACTCAATTGCCTTTGTCAAAAAACTTTGATACAATTTTAGTAGTTGTGAACAGATTCTCACAAATGGCAATCTTCATTCCATCTTGTGGAACAATCACTGCCCTTTACTTAACCAAAATCTTCATTAGCCATTTCCTTTCCAAACATGGTCTTCCAGCCAGTATTTTTAGTGACAGTGAATCTTTATTTGTTTCATCATTTTGGACCAATTTATGTCAGCAGCTAAATATATCAAGAGATCTTTTAATTTCTTTTCATCCTGAAACAGATGGAAAGACAGAGAGGGTAAATCAGATTCTAGAACAGTATATTTGGATGTATGCCAGTTACCATCAATATTACTGGCACACCTGGATCCCTCTGGCTAAATTTGCCTACAATAATGTAGACCACTCATCAACAATAAATCACCTTTTTTCACCATTTATGGAAGAAATGCCAGCTTTATCTCAATCCATATTTATCAAAGCTAACCTGCTGTAAATTTATCAACAAAACTCCAATCAGTACAGCAAGTAGTCAAAGAAGAATCAGAGTCAGTAAAAAGAAAATTCAAGTAGTATGCAGATAGAAATAGGACAATTCCACCTGTTTTCCAACCTGGGGACAAAGTATGGCTATCTTCCAAGAATATCAATACTACAAGACCCACCAAGAATCTTTCAGAAAGATGGTTGGGACCCTTTGAAGTCTTGAAGAAGATTGGAAGCCATGCATTCCACCTCAAGTTGGCTTTGCAATGGAAGACAGTTCACCCTGTATTCCATGTGTCATTACTAGAACCAGTCAAGAAGTCAATTATCCCAAATTGAAATCAATTTCCACCACCACCAATTTTAGTGGAGGCACAAGAAGAATGAGAAGTGGCTCAGGTTATGGACTCAAAACTCAAAAGAGGCGAATTATGGTATCTTGTAGAGTGGAAAGGATACAGTGAAGACCCACAAAGAAAAACTAGGGAACCAGCCACCAACCTTACCAACTCACCAGAAATTTTCAGGGATCTCCATTCATTGTATCCTAACAAGCCTAGCGCAAATACCTCATGAGTTTTATTTCATAGTGCTTGGTGGGGATTTGTTTTATGAAAGTAACTTCCTCTCCTGGCATGCACCTTTAAGGGGGCATCCTACCCATATGTTGTTTTAAGCATCACCTTGGCCAGTTTATGAGCACTTGTCAATTATTTGGACAGATTCAGAAGGCCTTGAAACATCCATACCCTCAAATTTGGACCTTTAATTAAGATATGGCCAGATTTCTTCTTTTCTTTTTTATTCTTCCTTTTATAACTTATTCCAATTATAATTATTTAAGACATTCATTGATTAAAAGTAAAATATGGAAAGGTTATCTGTTTATGGTGCTTGGTGGTTAGTGAGAGTTATTAAAGTGAGTTCCCCTCCTGGTATGCATCTCTGAGGGTTCTGCTTCTTGTAAAAATCACCTAGGACACTCTATGAGCATGAAATTCTTGGCAAAAATCAAGCAACTCACCACAAGAAAGACAAACCTCAGGAATTTCTTGATCTATTTTTCTTTACTCTCATTTTCTTTGAATTTATTTTCTTTCTTCAATTTTATAATTTTTTCTTCCTCTTATTCATTTATAAAGCAGCAGCATCCCCACCCATATCATGTATTGGGAGGTTCCATTATTTTTTATTTTTTATTTTGAGTAGTTATAAGATTGGGGATAAAAGCCAATTAAAGCACAAACAGGAAAAAGGAAACTAGTTATCTCTACCAAAGTCATCAAAGGCTCTCTGGAAGTCATTAATCAATCCATCCTCATACCAGGAAAATTTTGAAGCCATCTCCTCAGAAGCAGTACCAGGAATAGTTTTATCATTAGCATACTCAATCACCTCCCTACTATTTCTATCAACTATTCTAAATTACCTGGCCAAAGCATGTTGAACTTCAATTGCCATCTTCGAATCCTCTCTGATAACAGGGATAGGCAAAAGTTGTGTTTGTTGAAACACTCGGGTGGCAGGACATGGCAAATGCAATTGGTATTCTCTTCTTCTACTGGAACTGGCCACAGGTTGGAGTTGCTGGGAGATGACCATGGGGGAATTTCTGGGCTGAGGAAGGGGTGATGGTCTCATTGTTGGAACCAAGGCAGGTCTAGCAGTGGAAGGACTTGGGGAATGAGGAGGAATGGTGGAAAGAACTGGTTAGAAATTTATAGGGGTACTGGGTAATAGTTGACTTTGCAATCTCTTGGCATAGGTTTTTGAAGGTGAAGTAGTGGAATGTTGTCCATTAGAGTTAAGCACCACTTCAGCTTCTTTCCCATCCAGTTAATCACTACCTTCAGCATCAGGATCAGATGCGGAATCAGCAATTTTTCTTATTCTTTTCACCACTCCTTCAGTGTCAGCCTGTGACTCAAAACCAGAGCACAAGCATGACAGCCAAATACCATAAATCAATGGTAAAGCCAAGATACTACCAAAACATGTTACTGAGACAAATTAGCTCAAAACATATCAAAGAAAGAGGAAACTCACCTCTTTCCAAATCTACAAGTCCCATCATCATAGGACAAAGAATAACAAAGTTATTCCTGCTCAAAGTTGTTGCTGAGCATAAACCTTAATTTTCACCCCTCATCTGAAATACAGAGTAAGAGACTTAACCCAATAAAATGGGCATTCAAAATGAAGCTCTAAGTCAGGGCTATCAAATGGTAACAGCCAAACTGAGCTAGCACCAGTATTACAGCAGTTATGGCCAAATTTAGGCCACATAAGGGTGAATAAAATATTCACCTCTCATCTAACTTCTACAGTTTTAGTGTGAGATCCCTAAAGTGGGGTCTTTTTGGAAATAGCACAATCAGGGCTGTCTGATGGTGCCATTCATTTCCCCATATCTCAACTAGAACAAAAGTTATAAGGAAAACAGGCCCAATACAGCTTTTGGCCTAAAAAACGCATATATACCAAATTCTTGTACATGACATAACTTTGCCATATTTAATGATAGCCATACCAAAGGAGGTTCCATTGTGTAGAAAACATAAAGGAACACACACTAAAGCTATTTTGATATTGATATCCCAAAAAACAACAAAGTTATGTCTGTTTTAAGGTCAAAATGCCACAGTTTGGCCAATACAGCCTTACCATGGGATAATATCCCATAACTGTGGTGATGAGGTGTCCAATAGACAAAGAAGCTTGTTTTTACTTCAATACCTCATAGTTCATTCAATATTGGGGTCCCATACAGGTTCTGTACAGCCTTCTATGCTTCATACATGTCAGGATCAGGATATGTGGTCCCCAGAGGAAACATTTCACCATGTATTGGTGGAACTGCCTAGATGTGGTTTAAAAGCCACATCTGAGCTGAATACAGGCTATACAGGCCTTTTTTAAACCACAAGCCTGTCCTAGAGAGTGAAAAATCTTTACTTCCTCTACGTGAAAAGGTCTAGCAGCCTTTTCACTCCATTTCAGGATAAAAGGAGGCCTTTTCACTGCCAGAAAACAAATCCCAATCCTGCCCTCAAATTCCTATGTAGTACAACTGTCAAAAGAAGTTATACTTTTGGAAAATAAACCGGTCATACTATAAATCTTAGTATTGTAGTCTTTGATATTGTAAACCAACAGGTAAAAGCTGCACCCAGGGCTTTCAATAGTGCTCACCACCACCTATTCTCATTAGTGAAGCCCTTTATATATTTGGTTAAACCTTTTTAAAATAATTTTATCCTTGTCACATTCATAGTTAAAGTTGTAAATAGCCTTATTACATCTTTATCATAGACTAAGCCTGACATTCAGTATTGATCCTTGAGATGGGGACTTCTGAACTAGAATACATTGGTCTACCACCAACTGCGATGGGCCCTCCAACATTGGTCCACCTAGCCACCTCTCTTTTCTTAGAACCAGTCACTAATACCAAATATCAGTATTGAAATTAATCAAGACAATGACCACACTCACAGTAAGAATATCCTGAAGAACCATCAGGAGTAGGGGCCTCAGAAACCTGAAACTCTCTCCCAAAAGGCCCATCTTTCTTGCTTGACCAGTATCTTTTGATGTTGGAAGCTAATATTCCAGGACAACGCCATTGCTTCTTCCTCACAAAACAAAAATGGCACTTTGAAGATTTTGGATTGAAATGTTGGAAGAACTACTTCCCCTCCATAAAACATTGGGTACAAGCATGATGAAGGACTTCAACTGCCTTGTATCCATCATAAGTTTGAGAAGGATCAAAGTGGCCAGAAGAATCCATTGAATGAGGTGAACTCAATTCACTGAGGCTACCAGAACCACAAAGAAAAGACAGTGGTGGCACAGAAGGGGAAGATTCAGTTAGTTCAGTCAGCTTGGATTTCATGACTAAATATTTCAAAGAATTGGATTATGCACATCAAGGGTGTGGGGCCATAACTCCATTATGGCCCCTCAAGGTCCTCAATGTGGGGCTCCAAGGCCCTCTTGTTCCCCAATAATTAATCCAGGACCTCCCCTTGAACTCTGGGGGATTTCATCTTCTTGATGGTTCTGGACCCCTCTCAATGGGTTCAGGCCATGTAGGTGGAAGTTGGCCCAAGCAAACTTTTTGGCCCCTTGGACCCCCTGAAGCCCCAGCAAATTTGGGCCCAGGGGACTCCAATAGCCCCCACGGACCATAGGGACACCAAATGGCCACCAGGCCCCAAAAGGGCCAAAAATTGGGCCTAGACCCAAAATTTCCAAAAATGGCCATGGACATGGCGAGGGGCAAAAGCACCAAAAAAACCCGAAATGGCCCCAAAGGCCATTCTGAGGACATATCTTTAAGGACAATGGGGACAAGAACTCTCCTTGGAATTATGGAAAGAAAAAGGATGATGATTATGAAGGCAAGAAGGGTCCCAGGGATCATTTGGCTAATTCTTAATGAGGTATGATCATACACTTATTATTCATCAAATTTTAAGAATAAGAGCTTGCTAGCCTTTCTGTTGGGATACAACCCAAGGTTCAATAATGGAAGGAAAAATGGCTGATTGAATTCATAGAAAGCATAAGTTGAAAACTTGGACAGGACTTACTCAAGAACAAAAAAGAAGGGTAAGAAGAAAAGTTAATCAAGGAAAATGAAGAGAGGTGAGAATTTTCAGGATAATGGCCAACAGGAAAAGAAGTTTAAAATGGAAAAATTTAAAAAAATGTGGGGATATTCAGATTCACTCAACAGTGGAAGGGTATTGTGGTGTTCATGAGACCACCAGTTTCAAGAGGGGGATACCCTGTGACAGCTATGCATAATAAGAATAAATTTTAGTTACAATACCAGTATAATTCAAAATGTATGTTGCAATCAACCAAACATATGGTGCAATATCCTTGACAAATGACACAATTACAAATTTTATCACTAGCAACAATGTCTCAAGGCTGTTCAGTGGCAATAATAAGGTACAGAATGATGCAATAAACCAAAAATATGGTTCAATATCTTGATCAAATGACACCATTTTCAATTTACCCACCACAAAAAATGTCTCAAGGTGGAACTTTTTGTAAGTCCCTTGTTTTTGGAAGGCTCTATGGAGGTTCCAAAAAGTATAAATAAAGGGCCTCTCTCCCTTTTTCTCCCTCATACTTCTGATTCAGACAATAATCTTGAGGATTAATCCATCCCTTTTCTTGTAGGATAGTTTAGTATTATATTGAAAATATCAGTAGCAAAGCTCATTATCTTATATTATTATTTCTTATTAATTAATGGGGGATATTTATAAGATTAATGAAGGAGTTCAATATGATTTAATAGTATTACCATTAAAGTAGTAGTGGTGAAGTAGTATTGGAAGATATTATCATTGGTGATATTATCAAATTTATCAATAACCACTATTTATAGAAAGGATATATCATCTTACCCTTATACTGCATGTAATAACCATTATAGATATACTGGATTATATTTATATTCATGCTAATAATACCATATTACTACTATATTATTTATATCTTACTCTAAAATTAACCAGAATCACCATTATAAAATTATATTACCCTTAAATTATTATAGCTATATTGATAGTATCATTAAATAACCTTGAAAAGTATTAATTAGCCATCAAGATTATTATTAATATTGATATTTATCTTGAAAAATATTCTTTAAATGTCTCAAGTATTGAAAGAAGGAATCCTAGAAGAATTCATTAAGCAAAATGATAACCAATAACAAGTTACACAAGCCTCAACTATCAAAAGGATATTAAGTATTACCATTATTATCATAATTATCTTTGATTGACAGACAGATAGAGATTTCTGAAGAAACCTCTCTAATTGAAAATCCACAAAACTAAATAATTGATTTTTGATCTCACCAAAAAGGGTATCTTTTTCAGTACATTTAGAAGGGCAGCTAATACACCTTAGCGCCCATGGTTATTGGCAAATTCTGAAATTTCAAAACAGACTGACCAATAATTTCCCCCAGAATGTACTTCCTATTATTTAACCCACAACAAAAGGAGTTCCTACAACTGGGTCTAGAGCCAATAGAGTATGAGGGACAGGAGAGTTGCAGCAAACCTGTACAAGGGACAAAGGAATAAAACAAGATGGGGGACAAGGATGAAAAAAGAGACATGGACTTCTTAAGATTAATAACCCCATTGGTTTTGGAAATTGGGTACAAAGAAACTATTGGGGTACCAATCTTGTAAGGAATAAAATTCTAAGATCATTAGGGAGTAGGTTACAATACCTAAAGACCCTTCTACAGGTAAATTGGTAACATAAAGTGATTAACTCTTGTATTCCCCCATTCCTGTTGACTTGTACAGAATTGCTTGGCCAAAAATTGTCTTGATCACATTTTGAGATTTAGAAAAAGGCAAATTCTTAGTGAGTAAGCTGGCTAACATAAATTGAGCTGAGGTGTATTCTAAAATGATATTTTTGTCCTCAATGAGTGAGTGGAGAAAGTGAAGCCTGAAATATATGTGTTTAGTGCCATGGTGATAGATATGATTTCTGGGAAGGGAAATTGAAGTTTGATTGTCAGAGAAAATAATTGAGGTGATTCTTTTATTGGTAATTTCAAAAATAAGTCAGCAAATCCATTCACTGTCTTTACAGCAGCTGCTTAGGACATGATACTTGGCTTTGGTAGATGAAAGTGAAACTACATGTCTTTTTGGACACTTCCCACCAAGATTCCCATAGTAGTAAATTGTGAATCCTGAGAAGGATCTATGTTCTTTAGCTGCTCCCCAATCTGTGTCATTGAAACAAATGATCAATTCAGGTGAATTAGTCAGCCCTTCAAAACTGAGTCTAATTTAAAGACCTGTGGTGAAGCTTAAGGATTGTAGAGCAGGGATAAATGCCTTATAATGTATATTTTTAGGTGATTCATGAAATTGTGACAAATAATAAAAGGAGAAAGCAAGCTTGGGTTTTGGTGCACTGAACCAGGTATTTTAAGAGACCAATGACTCCTCAATAATTGAAAAGAGGGTGTACAGGTTTGAGCAGTTTTGGGTCTTGAAGTTCTTGATAGTTTGACAGAAGGGGGAAAGTGTTACCTGTAATTTTTTCAACTTGAAACCTGGAGAGGATATTTGAGATCATTTTGTCTTCTAAGAGGCTGGTGTAATGTTCTTTTTGAATGATTCAAATACTTAGGTCTTCTTTGCTAATGTGAGGATCCTCCATTTCAAAATAATGTTGTATTCTTTTTTTGAAGTCAGCAGCCCAGCTGCCTCCAAAAAGGAGATCATTTACATGTACATAGAGATAAAATGGTTTAATCCTATCTCTTCAGAAGAAGAAACATGGATCAATTTAAGATGTAATTAAATAGAGTTTGATCAAAGTGCTTTTTATCTCTGAATTCCAGAATCTAGGTATCTGTTTGAGCCCATAGAGATTTATGCTAAATTGGAGTGTTTTGAAGTTGTTGGAAGTGGGAAGGCCTTTGGGGTAGAAGATGTAGAGTTCTTCTTTAATTTTTCCATTTAGAAAAGCACATTGGACTTCCACTTGATGGACTTTGAATTTGTTGAGTGAGCAAAGAGTTAGGAGAAGTCAAAGAGAGGCAATTCTGCCAGTGGGTGCCAATATTTCATCGTAATCAATACCTTCCTTTCGATTAAAGCCTCTAAGGCACAATATGGCTTTGAATTTTGTAAGGTTTCCATTTTTGTTGGTTTTCTTTTTGAACACCAAGGTGGTAGTCAGTGGCTTTAAGTGCAAAGGATGGTTGGAGGGGGTTCAAACTTGGTGAGTAGTCATATTGTTGAGTTCAGATTTGATAGCATTGATCCAAAAATCATTTTTGGGTTGTGAATGGCTTTTGGGTAGGCTTTCAGATTGGGATTGAGGGAACTGACAGAGTTGATAGATTGAATTTCTCCCCTTGAGTCATTAAGAATATTTCAGGAATTAATATAGCCAATAATTTTGTTCTGATTTGGATTGGAAGGATTGGGAACCCAATCATATGCTTTATCTGTGGGTATCTCAGTTGAAGGAATGGAGGAGGAAGTGTTGGGGATATTTTCTGTTTCAACGGAATACAGAGTCAGTGAATCTCTTCTAGATTCAGAAGGTAAATTTGACAGAAGCAAGAAGGATTGGTCAGAAGGTGAGTCAGGAATATCATGGAAGAGTAAGTCAAGAGATCCTTCTTTTGGGGGTGAGATTTTTTTATAAGGGAATATATTATCATAAAGCTTTACATGGTGAGAAATAATGACATTGCCTTTCTCCATGTCCAGGATTCAAAAACTGCAGTGTCCCTCTCCATACCCTAATAATGTCCCCTACACCCCCCTGTCTGAGAATTTTTCATTAATTCAATTATTATAGTAGATACCTTGATATCCAAAAGGGTGAAGATGTTTGAGAGATGGTTCTCTATGGTGCCATATTTTGAAGTATTTTCAAAGGCAATGGAAATATTTGGAGTTAGGTTTTGTAAGTAAATAGCAGTATTAAAAAATTCAGCCCAATATGAGAGAGGAAGACCAGAATCTTTGTGAACCTTAGCGGTATTTTCATATACCCAAAACACCACAAATAACAAAATAAGATTGAAATATAAATAAAATGAATTTATTAACATTATCAAAATAAGAACTAAAATATAAATACCAATTTATATACAAAAATAAAAATTTAATTATAATTTAAAATAAAAATTACATCAAATTTTAAAAATTGTGAAATTGCATTTTTACTTGAAAAAATTAAGTAAAAACAAATTTGTAATAAAATTAAAATATTTTTTGTAAAAATTTACATAAAATATATTATAACTTTTTATCCAATAAATAAACTTAAGAAAATTATTTCACCATTGGATTCCTCATAAAAAATAAAGTGGGGTTACCTCTGGGTAAAATTTCTGTAACTCAACTCTAAATAAGCTTGAATTAAGTTTTTAGTATTTTCTGTACAAAAAGTTGAAAATCTTCAAAAGTTGGACTTGATTCACACTATATGTGGTGTTAACCATCAATTTTTGTGTTAAAATTGAGGTGTTGTGTGTAATTTAGAAGTTATGAGGAATTGAAGTATTTTCAATTGAAATGTCAAAATGTGCACATGTATTATATAAGTGAACTGTAATTTACATATGAGGTATAAATTATTACAGTTGTGTGCTGTAACACTCAATTGAATTGTATGTGTAAATTAAAAGTGTATTACATGATGAGGAATTCAAGAAAAAATAAATTGGAAAGATTAATTCTGGGTGGGAAAAGGTAGTCTAGCTCCAAGGGGGAGACAGACCGCTGAAATCCTTGCTGACAAGCATGGGATGTCAAAAGCCACACAACAGTTCATCACTTTTGGCCTTGAATTGAGTCACAGGGTCTGTGAGTCAATTGATGATGAGGTTTTGATACCAACCAGGGAAATTTAACTGTTGCCAAGAGGGTAAAACTACCCTTAAGTTAAGACAATCTTAGTAAAAACAGTTTCAACTGGTTTCTACGACTCTTACACACATTCTGATGTGTTTTGAAGGCTCTAGACCAGGTATTACTACAGTAATGGCTGATTTAAGGGTCTAAAATGGCTAAAACCAGCCCTTTTTTGGTCTAAACCAGAATTCAATGATGCCAAAATTGGCTTTTACGTTGTCAGAGTGTTTTCTACAACATACAAGAGTAAATTTTACTTTTGGAGTAAGAAAATTGAAGGCTATAAAATAATGTCTTCTTTGCCCCACTTTTCTCTTCATGTTAGAATCTTTTCATTTTATAACCAGTTTAAAACTGTTAAACCAATCAATGTAAGATTTCAACCACCCTTCTTATATCATTTTGAAACTTCTAACCACATAGAAAAAATCATTATAATCATTGTTTGTAACTCTCATAATCATTTTTACCCCTTGAACAACCCAAAAAGTGAATTAAAGCATCTTTCATCACTGTTAACTTTGTCACTTTGTTTTCAAATTCACTCTGGTCACTTTTGGGTGTGTTTTCTCTTTGAATATCTTTTTGAAGACTTTGGTCTTGAATTAATTGCTTGTAGTTCTTTGCTCAATTAATTCCAATTGAAATTGCTCTCAAAGAAATTTCTTTTGCAGCCTTAAATATCTCTTGTAGAGTATTTTCGCATAAATTTTTACTGTTGGTAAAACAATAAGCTTTTAGAATATTATTGGTTTATACTTATAAAGTCAAAAACAATAGAATTGGTGTGTTTTCTCTTAAAAATACTATTTCATACTAATTTTAATCATTTCTTACCTTATAAAGATTTTGAGGACAGGAAAAGTACTTGATTTTTAATCAAAGCTTCATATCCACACTTTACATTTGGGGGCCTGTCCCAGGGGCTCTTATTGGAGCAAGAGGGCCTTGCACTCAGGAATCAAGAACTTTCTTGGAGGGCCTCAAAAGATACAAGCAATAATAAAGATTTAATTTCTTTAAAGAAGAAGAAGGGGAAAAGACAAGTATGCCAAAGATAAAAGAAAAGATAAGAAGCCAAAGGCCAAAGATAATAAAAGAAGCCAAAGGCCAAGAAGACAACCAAGTGAATCCTCAATTAACTGTTTCAACCTGCCAGAAAAGGGAATGGAATTAGTAAAGGATATGACCACCAATATCCACTGAAAGGCAAGGAAGGAAAGAGAGAAGGTGCTGAATGACTGACTTAAGATTATCAGTATTAACTTTAATAAAGTGAAATAAAATAAAGATAATAATAAATCCAATATATGAATTAACTGGGGAAAAAGTCCCAGGTGCTGAATGGTGGCCAGTATATGTGAAAAGCTGAAAGACTGATCCTGGAAGGTGAGTCACTGGCTGTATTGTCTGAATTGGGATGATAACGATCTGGCCATCTTGAAATTTGAACTGTGTGACTGAATTCCCACAGTGGAATATGAATTGGCCCAATTGGGCCAAGTACATACAGGTTGATTGATTGATGCCTGTATGGACCAATTGAGTTGTCCAAGGAGTATTGAAATACTTGATGCCTTGAAAACTGATTGAAATGATTTTTAACCTCTGAGAATTTCCCTTAGAATAATCCTCAATGAAATTTTCAACCCAAATCCTGCAGGGCTAGGTGGTTGGGATCCTTGAATGGTCTTCTGATTGCCAGACTAATGAGTTAAGAAATCCTCCTTCGAAATTGGCGTTGGATTTTGGGACCTTGATTTGGAAAGATGGAATTGGGTCCTGAAATTCTCACCATTGAATTTCTGAGCACAAATGGTGCATAATGGTATATAATACCATATATGCACCACTCCTGCAACCTTGAGTACGGGGTGCATGGAGGAATGGAAGAATTTGCCTTAAGGTGAGGGGAAAGCCTGAGCTGAGCTGATCTGGTGGCCTCTGTTGGTTACCAGAGGCCATGGGCTGAAAAATGATTCATGGTGGTTCTTGGCCAAAAATGGGTCCTGAGGTCTTGATGGTGATTTTGGGGCCAAGATTGGCTCAGTTGGGCGCAATTGTGGTTTGGAACCCACCTGGACTGCCCCCTTTGTCCCCTTTTGGCCTCATTGGATTAGGCCAAAAGGGCCCTAAATGGCCCATGGACTGCGGACCATAGGAGCCATAGGGGGCCTAAATGGCCCAAAAAGGCCATTTAGGCCCTAGACCCCCTAATGAAAAGGGGTTACCCAGGAACAGTGATGAGGGCTAGGGGGCCCAGAACCCCCTAGAAGACAGAGAAACCCCCCCAGGACCAAAAGGAGATAGAGGCCTGGGGGTTGAGGGTAAGGAAGTTGGCCAGGGAGGCCAATGATGGCAGGATATGGCCTGGGGCCATAGGAGGCCAGGAAATAGTAATATGGCCAAAATGCCATAGAGCACCAGAAGGGACCAAATTGACCATAAAGATATGGTGTGGCCAATCGGCCCCAACTTGGTCCCAGGTTAGAATTGCCACAACACCAATGGAGGAGGGTCATTCTTTGTGGTTGTGACAGTACCCCCTACCTTGAATGGTGAGCTCCTGAGCACCAAGATAAGGTAGAAGCCTGTTTAGGCTGTTGAGACGTATTGGATGTAGGGATTCCAGAGGTTTTTGAATCTTGAAAAGAAAATTTGAACTGATAAAGTGTTGGCCTATGAATTGAGGTTTACTTGGTCTTCTGTTGACATTTGGCTTGAAAATGTTGCAGACATGATTTTTGTGTAAAGATTTTGGCATTAAGATTTATGAGAAAAAAAATTTAAGAAGATATAAAAAATAAAAAAATTAAAAGAAACAAATATAAAGAAAGAAAAGGAAAACAAAAAGAAAAATGAATTTTGAGGGGGATTCCAATCCTCATCACGGATTTTGACAATTGATTATGAAAGTGGCCAAGGACCTGGATAACAGAATTTGATGCCAGGTGCTCACATAGTGGCCAAGGTGTTTTTTTGCAAGATTGTAGACCCCTCAGGGAAGTGCACACCAGGAGAGGAACTTACTTTTGGCAGTTACCAATCCCGCCAGTGCCATAAATAAGAAACGTTTTGATAAAATAATGTGTTGAAGGGATAATATCTTGGGAAGGAAAATAAGAAAGGAATGGTCCATTTGCCCAAGTGTAAATTGCCATAAATTGGAAATGATGTTTAAATCCAGGCCAAAAGATCTGTGTCCAAATTGCAAAGTGCTCACAGAGTGGCCAAGGTGATGCTTACAACAGAAAAGAGTAGAATATCACTAAAGGTGCATACCAGGACTGAGACTTACTTTTGGTAATTCCTCTCCCCACCAAGAACCATAAAAATTCAAGCTTTTGAAGACTTGGGTCCTGGCTTGTCAGGATACAAAGAATGAAAATCTTTGACAAGTTCAGGACAATTCTTGAGGCTTTCAGCTGGTTCCCATGTTGATCTTTCTGAGTCTTGATTGAAACCTTTCCACTCCACCAGATACCATAACTTTCTTCTCTTGAGCGTTGAATCCAGTATTTGAGAGACTTCTCATTCCTCTTCTTCTTCAATGATGATTGGAGGAGGAGGCTCTTGGTGCTGATTTGGGATTTTTGATGTCTTGAATGGTTCCAAGAGTGAAATATGGAAGACTGGGTGGATGGATTTCCATTGAGATGGAAGCATGAGTACTGATTTTCTTCAAGATTGGAAAAGGACCCAACCATCTTTCAGACAGTTTTTTGGTGGGTATGGTTGATTTGATGTTCTTGGAAGAAAGCCATACCATGTCACCAGGATTGAAAACAGGTGGACTTGCTCTACTTTTATGTACATACCTCTTAAACTGGTTTATGGAAACTTCAAGTTCTCTCTTGACATCTTGCTGTACTGATTGGATTTTTGTTGATAGCTTTCCAGCAGGAGTATCTTGAGTGATGTGAACTGAGTCAAAATGAGGATCTCTTCCATAAACAATGAAAAACGGGGATTGCTTGGTTGAAGAGTGATCAGAATTATTGTAGGCAAATTCAGCCAGAGGGAGCCAGGTGTTCCAATAATCTTGATTATAACTGACATACATCCAAAGATACTGTTCTAGTATCTGATTTACCCTCTCTGTCTGTCCATCAGTTTCTGGGTGGTAAGCAATTGACAAATCTCTTAAAATCTTTAGCTGCTGACAAAGATTGGTCCAAAAGGAAGAAAGAAAAAGGGGACCTCTATCACTGACAATGCTTGAAGGAAGGTCATGATTTGAAAAGATATTCTTGATGAATAATTGGGCCAAATATAGTGAAGTGATTGAAGACATTGTTGGAATGAACACCGCCATTTTTGAGAATCTGTCCACTATGACAAGGATTGAGTCAAATGAATTGGACAGTGGCAGTTGAGTGATGAAATACATTGAAAGACAAATCCAAGTACCATTTGGAATTGGAAGAGGTTTGAGGAGTCCAAACTTCTTATGATGTATATTCTTGTTTCTTTAACACTGTTGACAGGATGAGACATAATCCTTGATGAATTGAGTCATGCTGGACCAGTGGAAATCTGCCTTGACAAGTTTGAGAGTCTTCTCTTGCCCAGGGTGTCCAGCTAGAGGAGAATCATGATGCTTTTGAAGGATGCTGAGTTGAATTGTGGGGTCATTTGGGACCACCACCTGATCTTTGAAGGGAAGAAGTTGGGAAGAGGAATCAAGAGAATAATACTGAATGGATTTACCTTTGCCCAATTCTTTAACGATACTTCTGTACTGAGAATCTTTCCATAGTGCCTTATTAAACGAATCAATCAAAATTGAAAAAGATTCCACCTTGACTGCAAAATATCTTGAAGGTTAGACTTCATCCTGCTTGATGAGCTGTTGGAAGTTCATTGGATTCTTGCTGATGAAATCCTCCCCCCTCTCCAGATAGATGTTGTCCCAACGTGATAAAGAATCCGGAGGAGTAGCTAGACAGCCAGGCCGGTAAGTGATTGAGAAATGGAATTCAGAAAGGAACTCAGCCCAGCGGGCTTGACGGTGAGTAAGGACTTTTGAAGACATAAAGTACTGAAGAGAGGAATGATCGGTGAGAACTTCAAAAGGAGAGGACAGAGAAAGAAGAAAAGCCCTCCAGTGCTTGAGAGCCCAGACTATTCCAAGGAGTTCCTTGTAATGAATCTCATAGTTAAGCTCTGCTGGGATAAGCTTGCGTCTGTCAAATGCAATGGGATGTTTTCCTGAGTCAGAGACCTGGCTCAGTACAGCACCCAAGGCATAATTGGATGCATCAGTCTCTACAATGGTGGGTAGAGAAGGATTGGAGCAGTGGTGAAGGCCTCTTTGAGTTGGTGAAACTGACTGAGAGCTTCCTCATTGAGGGGGAAACAGGAATCTTTCTTGAGGAAACTGGTGAGTGAACTGATCTTCTTTGAATAATTCTTGATGAAACGGCAGTAGAAGTTGGCAAAGCCAAGGAAAAATTGAAGAGCCTTGAGGTTTCTTCGAGGTGGCCAATTGAGAATCTGCTGGACTTTTGCTTGGTCCATCTTGAGGCCTTCAGAAGAAACAATGGAACCAAGGTATTCTACACTAGAGACATGAAAGAGGCATTTTGAAGCCTTAGCAAACAGGTTATTGGCTCTGAGTCTGGATAGAACAGTGGAAAGATGAGTGACATGTTCTTCCTCAGATTTGGAAAAGACCATCATGTCATCCAAATAAGCCACAGCATAAACATCAAGAAAACCTTGGAAAATATCATTGACAAGATTCCGAAAAGAGGAAGGAGCATTGGTGAGCCCAAATGGCATAACCAAGTACTCAAAACTGCCATATTTAGTTCTGAAACATGTCAAATGCTCATCACCCTCCTTGATTCTGAGCAGGTTATATTCACCACGCAAATCAATTTTGGAGAAGATAGAAGAACCATTAAATTCATTGAGAATCTGATTCATAGGAGGAACAAGATACTTGTTCTTGCTAGTAACAGCATTGAGTTTGTTGTAATCAACACACAAACAGAGGCCACCATCTTTATTTTTGACAAGGAGGACAGGTGCTCCTGTTGAAGAGGAGGTTGGCCGGATGAAACCTTTCTCTACATTCTCTGAAATGTAGGCCCTGAGTTTATTGGACTCTTTTTTGGATAAAGAGTAGATCACCCCAACTGGAGGTAGAGACCCCTCCAGCTCAATATGATGATCACAGGTGCAGTGGGGAGGAAGTTTCTCTGCTTTTACCTTGGAGAATACATCCAAATATTGGTGATAAGCAGAAGGAACAACCTTCATCACAGTTTATATTTATTCTGGCTCTTCCTCCAAGTCATGATAAGATGAAAGAGGAAGGTCCATATTACCACAAAAGAGATGAAGTGAAGATACACAATTATCTTCTCCAACATCTTGAATCTCTTTGAAGACTTCATCTCCAGATAATGGTAATGACTGAGGGAATTTATGGAAGGAATATGGACAGAAGATGGGACTGATGGTGTTCTAGAATCACCAACCAGAGCTGCACATGATTTGGCAAAAGAAAGTCATTACGGAAAGATTTAGAAGGATCAGAATAGTTCTTATGATCAGCATTAAAGGTGATCAGCCCTTGCCTCCAATCAATAGAAGGATTAAAATGATTTAGAAAGTCAAATCCCAATATGAGGTCTTCTCCCTTGGGAGTGTCAATGACTAAGAAGTCCCATTAAAAGCTTGGGAAAGAAGGGAGCTCAACCATATATTTAGTATGTCCAGTCACAAATAACGAAGGGACTCAGAGGAGTCCAAAATGATAAGAGGAATCTTCTCTGGAAGTTCTGATGTAGTCAATGAATGCTTGTGAACACACTGCTTTGCAATAAGTGAGTGTGTAGAACCAGAACCAATGAGAATACTGTAAAAAACATCAGAAAGAGAAGAAAAACAAAGAATTTAAGAGAATTCTTGACACCAGTATTCAGAATGCACAATTGTGCTCTGGATGGAAAGCAGTGAAGACCAATGAACACAACATTATCTTCACTCAGGCTTTTCCCTGGCTGGGAAAACTGCCTGACGGCTGGGAAAGCTTGTTTTGAGGCCTTTTGACACAGGACTCAACACTATGCTTGCCACCACAATAAGTACACAAGCCCTCCTTGATTCTTCTTTCTTTTTCAGAACCTTTCAACTTGAAGTCCTTATTCAACAAGGAGGAATGGGGCTTGTCCCCCTTTTGAGAATGAGAATTCTTCTTATGACTTGGGCTTGAAGAATTTTGATGATGAGAAGAGTTGGACTTTGAGGCTTCAGGCTTCTTCTATTGATGATTATTCTTCTCCTTTTGCCCCCCATGGTACCTGGTATCAAGTTCCAGGCTGACGTCCATTAAGTCTTGAAGAGAATCAATATTTGAAGGATGAGATGCCAATTGTGCAGTATCCTGGAGGCCATGCCTTCCTGAAATGATGAATAGGAGCCCTTTCACCCCAATCTCCAATTCTTGAAACCAAACTCCTGAAATCGGCAATGTATAAGGCAACATTCCCACCTTCTTTCATTCTAAGGCAATCCAACTCTGCTTTAGCTTTCCTAGCTTCATTTCGGTCCCCAAATAGAGTGAAGAGTTGGGATTCAAACAATGGCCAAGAATTGAGAAGATAACTTGAGTCTTGATTATTGAGATTGGAAAGATAAGGCTCAATCCATTTTGCAGCACTGCCAATTAAAAATGAAGTGCCACAAAGAACTTTCTTTCTGTCTTGAGAGAAATTTTCCGGGTCATTATGAAAAATAAGTTGACAATACTGAATGAAACTTCTGACTTTGAAGGGTTGAGTCCCATCAAAACATTCTGGTGCCTTCATAGATAGAGCCTTGAAGGCTGGTGGTCTGGAGACTTCAGAAGATGCAGCTGCTTGAAGATTGGCCATAATTATGTCATTTGCTGCATGATGGCCAATAAGGATGATTCAGTCCGGTGAGAGACAGGCTGATCAGACTGGGCTAGAGTTGGTCCCCCTACGATCCCCGGTTGTGGAAAACTGAAGCCGAAAAGAAGTGAGGATTGTGGTACAGCAGAAGATTCCAGGTTCGAGTTCTGCGGCGGTCGTAATGTGTTGCTGTGAGAATATTACGGGGTCTTTATGCTCACGTGGATGGAATCCTGAGGACGTCAATTGTATTATGAAAGCATGAAAAGGGTTTGGATCTTGAGAAATGGAACATGATACCACCAATTGCAAAGAATCCTCTTCCCCTTGCTCCACAATTACAACAATTAAAGATTTGTGAGGCTCAGAGGCTCATGATCAACTTAGAAATGCTCTCATTGAGAACTTGTGGGTACAAAAGGGTTTTTTAGATGACATATAGATTCATTTTTATTGTATTTAAATACAAAAATGCAAAAGATTACTTGTAATTTGTTTTAAAAAAAACCAATCTACTTGAATTCAATAAGAATTTAATTTCAACCTATGTTGTTGTGCAATCTGACTATTTAAACAAGAACTAAGACTTGAAATAAGTCGTTTCTAATCAGACCCTTCCTCTTCCACAGAATTCTCCTCCTCCTCTTCACCATCCTCACCTGGACCTCTAAAAGTAGTCCTTGACATGCCTGGCAAACTGCCAACTACTCCTGAAAAAGAATTTGATCTTCTTGGCACTCTTCCTTCCTTCCTGGATGGTGCTTCTCCTTCCAAAATGGGTCCTCTGTCCAATTTGGCCCTCAGTTGAGAAACTGCTGAGGTACCATCAAGAGGAGCCCTTGGAGTTGGAGTGAGAACAGCTTGCGTTCAGGCCTGAGATCTTGTCTGTCTTGCAGGAGGTTAGTGTTGGAGTGGCATGATTGAATAAAAATAAAATTCAAATGAAAAGAATCAAAATTTGAATAAACAACTTGAGGCAAAACCAAAATAGTCTTCAAGATCAAATCAAATCAAATCTTGAGGCAAAATCAAGAAATTAATGAATCAAATGAGATCTTCAGGTAAATCAATCAATTAAATATCAAATGAAAACTTGAATTCAATGAATCAAAATCAAATGTAAAGTCAATTGAAAATCAAAATCTTGCAGGAAATCAATCAATCAAAATGAATTCTTGGGGCAAATCAGTTTATGTCAAAATTCTTGATGTGAATGATCAGAAAAATCAATAAAATCTTCAAGTCAATCAATTATCTTGAATTAAATGTCAATAAATTTCAAATCAAAGTGTAAAAATCAAAATAAAATGAAATCTTCTTGAAAAATCAAAATTCTTGAAGAAAAGATCAAGGATGAATCTTGACGTGAAGACATGTCTGAATGATAATAAAGATCAATTTGAATTTTCAATAATGAGGCCTGAATACAAAGGATTTAATGAATTGAATGAAAATGCAGATGAGATAAGATTTTCAAAAATGTCAGCTGGAGTCTATGTTGAAGCAGTAATTAGGCTATTTACAACTAGAACTATGACTGTGACACATGGAAATGATTTTAAAATAAGAGATTTCAATTTAATAATATGATTTATAATATAATATAAGGGTTCTACTATTGAGGAAATAGTGGTGGTGAGCGCTATTGAGAACCCTGGGTGCAGTCTTACCAGTTGGATTACTATAATAAGAACTACAATAATTAAGATTATACATATACCCTGATTATTACCCAAGAGTAAAACTGTTTTTAACAGTTTACTACGTAGGATATTCAAGAGCAGGATGAGGAAACAATTCTGGCTGTGAAAAGCCTCCTTTTTATTGTGAAATGGGGGGAAAGGGTGCTAGACCTTTCCACATAGAGGAAGTGGAGGTTTTTTCACTCTCTAGTGCTGGCTTGTGGTTTTCAAACAGCCTGTATAACCTGTATTAGGCTCAGATGGGGTTTTGAAACCACATCT
The DNA here is from genome assembly GCA_023105745.1 of Austropuccinia psidii. Classification (NCBI taxonomy): domain Eukaryota; kingdom Fungi; phylum Basidiomycota; class Pucciniomycetes; order Pucciniales; family Sphaerophragmiaceae; genus Austropuccinia; species Austropuccinia psidii. The sequence continues at coordinate 72,393,831 of JALGQZ010000001.1, read as the reverse complement.
GGGCAGTTTTCACCAATACAGGGTGAAAATTTTCATCTGGGGACCTCACAGCCTGATTCTGACATGTATGATGCATAGAATGCTGTACAGAAGCTGTATGGGACCCCAGTATTGACTGACATATGAGGTATAGAAGTAAAAACAAGTTTCTTTGTCTATTTGACACCTCATATTCTTGATTATGGGATATTATCCCATGGTAAGGCTGTATATGACAGCAAGTGGGAATCTGACTTTAAAACAGCCATACCTTTGTCAATTCTTGAGATATCAACCTCAAAATTGGTTCAGTGTGTATCCCTGTATGTACTCTACACAATGGTACCTCATTTTATATGGGTATCATTAAATATGGCAAAGTTATCCCATATACAAGATCTTTGTACATTTGCATGGTATAGGCAAAAAGCTGTATTGAGCTTATTTGCCCCATACCTTTCGTTCTAGTTGAGCTATGGGAAAATGGATGATGCCATCAGATAGTCCTGATTGTGCTCTTTCCAAAAAGACTCCACTTCAAGTATCTCAAACTAAAACTGTAGAAGTTAGATGATAGGTGAGTGTTTTTTTCTCCCTTATTTGGCCTGAAAGTGACCATAACTCCAGTAATATTGGTGCTAGCTCAGTTTGGCTGGTACCATTGGATAGCCCTGGCTTAGAGCTTCATTTTGAGTACCCATTTAATGGGGTTAAGCTTCTCCTTCTAGATTTTAGATAAGAGGTGAAAATTAAGGTTTATGCTCAGCAATAACTTTGAGCAGGAATAACTTTGTTATTTCTTTTCCTATGGTGAGGGGACTTATGTTTTCAGAAAGAGTTGAGTTTCCTCTTTCTTTTGATACCTTCTGAGCTGATTTGGCTCTGCTCCATGTTTTGGTGGTATCTTGGCTATACCATTGGTTTATGGTATTTTGGCTGTCATGCTTGTGCTCTGGTTTTGAGTCATAGGCTGACATACCCTACCTCTAAAAAAGGCTCATCATTTATGAGACTTTTCAGTCCTCCTAGAGGCCCTGAATCACCTTAGATGAAGGTTCCCATCTGGTATGGCATCTTCTGCCAACCATTTGCCTTTATCAGCTGTATGGTGCCTGTATCTGAATAAGTATTGTCTTTGATCCTTTCCATTAAGTCTGATCTTCCTGGCCCTGATGATCTTACTCACAGGGCCTGGGGAGTCCTCCACTTCCACTATATCAGGTGGTGTGGGGTTCTTCTTCCTGGAGGGGAATTTATCCTCCTCTGTTTGGAAGTATGGTTTGGCCAAACTTAGTGGGAAGACTGGGTGCTTCCTGGAAAATTCCTCAGTAAGTTTGACTTCCACTGCATTCTTTCCTATCAACCTAATGATAGTGAAAGGCCCTACAAATGAGACCCTCATCTTCTTGGGTCCTTTAAGATTCTTAAAGTTCAGTGTGGACACTAGCACCTGGTCCCCTTCCTTAAAGTCAGGTTCCATGTGTGTCTTGTCCCACCTTTGTTTATTATATTCTTTTGCCTCAGCTATGCATTTGGCAGCTGCGTCACAAGCTCTCTTCCACATATCATGGAAGTCTTTGGCTGTGGGGTGGATGGTCAGAAGATTCTTCTTTAAGTGATCCACAGGCAACAGGGGATTCCACCCTTTCTCTACCACTGCAGGTGTTTTTCCTGTGGTAGAGTGCTGACTTGTATTATAAGCCAGTTTGACAGCTGGTAGAAGGGTAACCCAGTCATGGGTGTATCCTTCATGGTCCTTGTATTCCATGCCATAGGCACAGAACCTTCTAAGGATGTCTTCCATAGTCTGGATCATCCTCTCATCTAGGCCATCTTTTTGGGGATGGTAAGCTGTGGAAAAAGCAAGCTTGGTGCCAAGCATGTCATACAAGTTGGTCCAAAATTCAGATGTGAATTTTGGGTCTCTATCACTCATGATAATTTTAGGGAATCCACAGGTAGATATGATGTTATTCCAAAATAACAGGGCAGTATCCACGGCTGTGTCCTCTTTGTGGCATGGTAGAAACCTCGTGCTGTTGCTGAACCTATCAACTATGATCAAGCAGGAATTGTAGTTTTCTTTGCCTCCTGGAACAAGTCCTGTAACCCAGTCCATGTTGATGGTTTCCCATGGGTATTTGGGTTCTTCTATATGTTGAAGTAACCCATACTTCTTCCCATGTTTCCTATTTTCCTTTTGGCATCTTCCACAAGTTTTGATGTAGTCTCCCAACTCTTGTTCCCACTTTGGCCACAAAGCTGTGCTTGCTACCCTCTCCTTGGTCCTGTCTTCACTCATGTGTCCCATATAGGAGCAGTCATGGCATTCTAGCAGGATCAGAGAGATGTGGTCTCTGTCTACCACTTTGAGTGCACTTATGTGTTTCTCTCTGTGGTAGAGCAGGCCATCTATAAGGAAGAACTTGTTATCCTTTGAGGCCCTCAACCAGGGTTTTCCAGCTGGGATTCCAGTTCTGGACTCCTGTACTTTTGTTGAAGGAGCTGTAGTAGTATGCCACACTGTTTGTGTTTGGCATAAGACTTCAGTACTGCACTAAAAAATTCATTGTGCAGTTCAGAGGAGTTGATTCCCAATATGGGAGTTTCTGTCCCCTCTGAATCAGTGTTTCCACTGTCAGGGGTACCACTTTCTGGTTCCCATTCAGAAAATCTGAAGTTCTTCCTCCTATCTATTTTCATGAAATGGATAGGGATTTTGGCTGCAACTTCAGGGTCATGAGCTGGATTGCTCTTGACATTATCCAGTGGCCATCTGCTAAGGCCATCTGCATTGGTATGACTTTTACCTTCTTTGTATATGATAGTCATGTTCCCTTTATACTCCTGGATGGCTATTTGCCATCTCAGCATGTGTCTATTTGTAGTCATCATGTTCAGTAAAGACTTAAAGGCTGTGCAGTCTGTGTAGACTTCAAAGACTGCACCCTCCAGATAATAATGGAGTTTTTGTAGAGCCCAGACTAGACATAGACACTCAGTCTGGGTGGCCCCATACCTGGCTTCTGAATCTTTCAGCTGCCTTGAGATGTAGAAAATTACTCCTTCTCTTGGTTCACCATCCACAATTTGTCTTTGGTGAAGGGCTGCTCCTAGGCCTTGACTGCATGCTGCATCTATATATAACTTGAATGGTAGTTGAAAGTCAGGTAAGATGAGCACAGGTGCATTTGTGAGTTAATATTTAATTATCTCATATGCATCCCTCCTTTCCTTGGTTATTTCAAAAGCTACATCTTTTGAGTATAACTTGTAGAAACTATTAGCTATGTGTGCAAAGTTTTTGATGTGTTTTCTATAGTAGCTAGCAAACCCAAGCAAAGATTGCATCTCTTTGATGCTCTTTGGTACTGGTTTTTGCAGTACTGATGCTACTTTATTCCTGTCAACTGCCAGACTAAGACCTGAGACTTTATTTCCGAGAGCCAGTAACTCTTGTTGGCCAAAATTGCACTTTTTAAGTGAAATTTTCAGATTTATGGGTGTGCATTTACTTAGTACTCTGTCTATGTATTGCACATGGCCTTCCCATGTCTCTGAGTATATAATGATATCATCAATATATACCACCATCCAGCCTTCCAGTATTTCTTCTTGAAATATTTTGTCCATCATCCTTTGGAAATGGGCTGGTGCATTTTTGATTCCAAATGGCATCCTGGTATACTCATATATGCCCATATGGCATATTATTCTGAGTAATTTCATGAAGTTTGGTTTAACTCCATTTTGGTGGAAGCCTTTCATACAATCCATTTTGGTGATGTATTTGGATTTTGCCAGTTTATCCAAGGCATGAGGTATCCTGGGTATAGGGTACCTGTCTGCTTTTGTGTAGTTATTCAGAGCTCTGAAATCTCCACACAGTCTAGACTTGCCATCATGCCAGGTTATTAGCACAGGGGTGGTGATTTCCACTATTTCATCATGTCCAATCTTCCTGATGACATCCATGTCCAGGAGTTCATTGATATGTTTCTCAATTTCTTTCCTGTTTTCCAGGCTTGCTGGATAAGGAGGTCTCCTAAGCATGAGTGGGTAGGGCCTTTCCACATCCAGATATAGTTCTATATCATGGCCTTTGATCTTGCCTAATGGTTCTGCACCAATGGCAAATGCTGGTCTGTTCTTTCTCAGCATCTTCAGTAAACTTAGTTTTTGTTTATTGGTGAGGGTAGTGCTAAACTGTCCCTCTCTGAATTCCTTCAGAAGTTCTTCTAGTGGATCTTGAGAAGATATCTGGTATATATAAAGTGAAAATTTCTTTTCCTTGTTAGTACCAATGGTGATGTGCCTATATTTACTGTTGTAAATGTCTATGCCATACATCCTCTGGTAATCTGTTACCAGTAAAAACCCTTGGATGTGGGCATCATCAAGCACTACAAACTCTGGGTTGAGTCTGATATTACCCTTCCTGTGGGGTATAATTATCTCTTTGATAATTGTCCCAATGGAAGTCATCTTCCCTGATGCACTTTTAAAGTTCTTTGCCTTAGTGGGCAAGAGCTGTTTTTCCCAGTTTGGGAAGTGGGTATCCAGATAGTTTCTGGCCACTATGGAGCAGTGTGCTCCACTATCAATGATCAGTGGATGCTGAGCATTGTCAATGCCAACAGTCATTTTTGTGTCTGTCCCATGTATATATGCCATTCCTTTGGTTGGTGTAACCAGGAATGTTTGTGCATCTTGTGTGTGTTTGCACAAGTTTTTGTTAGCAGTGTCCTGTGGTATGCCTGCTTCCAACTGTATGTCCTGAATTTCTAGTTGGGTTTCCTCTTGGTATTCCACTAGAAATTCCTCTCTTGGGTATTGATCATCATCAGATGGTTCTCTGATGGCATCACCCATGGATTCTGATTCAGAATCCTCTGTTTCAGATTCTTCCTCTGGGACTTTCTCAATGGCATAGACCTTTTTTCTTTGCCTTTGGACAGTTGTTCGCATAGTGGTCTGTTGAACCACAATTGTGACAAGAATTCCTCTTCTTTGCCACTTCTGCCACTCTTTCTTTGGGTTTTTCTTTAAACTCTACCCTGAAAGGTTGTTTCTCTTTGATACTACTGCTCTTATATGGGGTGAATTTTCTTATAATAGTCCTTCTCCTTATGTCTTGTAAGGTGTTGGCAATGTCATCTAGAGTGCAATTTTGGTTGCATCTGCATTTTACTGCATGCTCTAGTTCTCCTGGCAGTTGTGTCAGAAGTTTGTGATTCCTCATTTGGATGTTCATCTGAGGATCAATGGCTTTAAGTCTTTTAGACTGTCTAAGACACCACTCATATGGATCTCTGTCCACAGAGTATTTGTCATTTTCAAATGAAATGGTCTTCTGCCATATCCAAGTTCTATTACTGTACTTTTGGATGATTTGACTCTTCCACCATGGCCAGTTTCTTCTGCCATGGATTTCTTTCATTTCTGTGTACCATATACTAGGATGAACTTTAAATGCAGTATTCAATCTAGCAGTGATCCAGTATTCTGGAATTCTTGGTACATCAATATGATCTATGAGTTCCATATGATCATTTTCTCCTAATCCAGAGAATTTGGGCCAGCTTGAGGCCTCAGGAGGCTTTTTCAAGGATTCCTTCTCTGAATAAAACATTCCATCTCCATCCTGGTATTGTGATGGAGATGTTGCCTTATTCATCAACATGGCATCTGGTTCGATGTCATCTGGTTGATATGGATTCTCCATAACTTGGCCTTGTGGTTGGGGCTTCAAGTTATGGTAGACATTAAACAATCTGTTTATGTCTTGGTCGGGACAATCCCTGTCCCTTTTGCTGTGGTTTTGTTCTTAGAAGACTAGATTCAGTATTTTGCTGGTTTCTTCAGAGGCTTTGCTCAGCTGAGCATATCCTTCTTGAAGATTCTTAACTATCTGTTCCAAGGAGGCTTGTGTTTTTCTCATCCTCTCTTGGCCAGCTTCAATTTCTCCAAACTGCTTTGCAGATTGCTCAGCATATTGGGACATTTGTAACCACAGTGTATCACTGCTGATGTTACTCTCAGATGTGACAATGTTATGTTCAGTCTGAGTGGGGGTAATGTTTCTATTACTAGGACTACTTATTCTAGAGTGGTTTACAACTACTTCTGGTTCTGGTGAACTTCTTTTACCAAATCCAACAGCTTCTGAATCATAGGGTCTGACTCTTTCCTCCTCTGGTTGAAGGAGGTTTTGTTCTTGCCCTTGTTTCCTTGTCTACTCCTGGAAACTTCCTGGAATTGTGAAGAATGATGACTCTTGGCCACTGATCTGCTGGTTTTTGAATGGTGTAAAGCCACTGGAGAGCTGATTTGGCCTGCTCCTTGTGAGCCTGAAGGAATCTGAGTAGGCCCTGTCTGGGTTAACTGTCCTTCTATAGCTTGGATAGTGGCTTGATTCTCCCTTATCCTCTGTGCCCTTGCCTCCAGGAGCCTGAACTGCCTGGTAGGATTCCAACCTTTTGTGATTACCATAAGGTCTTTGAAGTCTATCTCTCTGAGACAGATCTTCTGGAAACTTGCTCCAAGTTCTGCCCAGTGACTTTCCAGGTTGAACCTCCTGTTGTCCATGCTCCATTGGAATATGTCCTTGAGGAGTTGGTGGAGCTGAAGAACTTGATCCATGTCTTTCCAGTCCTCTGGTTTGAGGTCTCCATTGAATTGGAGTGTAAATAGCAGGGTTGATATTATCTCCCTTATTGTTTTGCCATCCACTACTGTTTCCAAGGTGTTCTCTTTCAGGTCTTCTGGTTCTGGACAAACCTTCTCTGTCCTCTGGTTGGTTCCTTTGGAAGCCAAGATCTCTGAGGTGTACAGGTGACATGTTAGTTTTTGCAAGCAGTCAAAAACTTTATTTTCTTAGGGTATTTACCTTTGACTGTACCTTGTACAAATATGTTGTCTGCTAATTTGGGCAATTTACCTTTAGAGGTTACAATTGGGTTAATTATAGTAGTTTCCCTGTAGAAGTTATCAAGGTTGGTTTACCTTGTATTGATGCAGAATTTTGTGGTTTTCTACTCTTCTGTGTGGCAATGGGTGTCCACTTCTCCGCTGTTATCAGGCCTTCACTGTGCCTCTTTCCTTTGCCTTTGTTGCCCTCTGGTTCTGAGGGTGTCACTGGTGTGTTGGCCTGTGACTGGCTTTCAAGTGGTATGAGGTTATTGTCCACTGAATAAAAACAGGAAAAGGAGGGCTTATGTCAGTTAAGACTTCTCAAAAAATGCTGGTTTTGCACATCTAAGAATGGCCTCTAGGCTTGTATATTGTTACAATGTGGCATTGTATAATGACAGTGTAATTGAATTAACAATTCCACGTCAGAAATACAGCTTACTGATATTTGGTATACTGTTTTTATACCAATATCTCACAGAATAACTTGTAATTAGCAAGTGTAAACTGTCAAAAAGTGGTGTGTAACAGGGCAATTGAGTTAACAAAATGTCCAACCACGCCTCAACTGTTGGTTTATCAGTATGAGGTGTCTTATTTTAATTAAAAAATGAGACTGTATTATTGGCTTAAGTGTTTTTATCTGTAAAACACGCCAAAAATAAGGGTCTTGTGGTTATTAGCCACGTGACAGGTATTTTTAAAATATGAGTATAAAAGTGGTATATGTACCAAAAAAAATAAATAAATATATATATTATATATATTCTTAATAAATATTACACTTAAAAAGAATAAAACAATTTTCAGAAAGTGAGAAATAAGACAACCCCCCTTATAAGGGTCCAAAAAAGGTTTAAAACACGGCCAGGCCCCCAAAATGTCAGCTGGAGTCTATGTTGAAGCAGTAATTAGGCTATTTACAACTAGAACTATGACTGTGACACGTGGAAATGATTTTAAAATAAGAGATTTTAATTTAATAATATGATTTATTGAATAATATAAGGGCTCTACTATTGAGGAAATAGTGGTGGTGAGCGCTATTGAGAACCCTGGGTGCAGTCTTACCAGTTGGATTACTATAATAAGAACTACAATAATTAGGATTATAATTATACCCTGATTATTACCCAAGAGTAAAACTGTTTTTGACAGTTTTGTACGTAGGATATTCAAGGGCAGGATGAGGAAACAATTCTGGCTGTGAAAAGCCTCCTTTTTATCCTGAAATGAGGTGGAAAGGGTGCTAGAACTTTCCACGTAGAGGAAGTGAAGATTTTTTCACTCTCTAGTACTGGCTTGTGGTTTGCAAACAGCCTGTATAACCTGTATTGGGCTCAGATGTGGTTTTGAAACCACATCTGGGACCTCACAGCCTGATTCTGATGTGTATGACGCATAGAATGCTGTACAGAAGCTGTATGGGACGCCAGTAATGACTGACATATGAGGTATTGAAGTAAAAACAAGCTTGTTTGTCTATTTGTCACCCCATATTCTGACTTTAAAACAGCCATAACTTTGTAAATTCCTGAGATATCAACCTCAAAGTTGGTTCAGTGTGTAGCCCTGTATGAGATATATACAATGGTACCTCATTTGATATGGGTATCATTAAATATGGCAAAGTTATCCCATGTACAAGATCTTTGTACATTTGCGTGGTATAGGCAAAAAGCTGTATTGAGCTTATTTGCCCCATACCTTTTGTTCTAGTTGAGCTATGGGGAAATGGATGACACCATCAGATAGCCCTTATTGTTCTCTTTCCAAAAAGACCCCACTTCAAGTATCTCACACTAAAACTGTAGAAGTTAGATGAGAGGTGAATGTTTTGTTCACCCTTATTTGGCCTGAAATTGACTATAACTCCAGTAATATTGGTGCTAGCTCAGTTTGGCTGGTGCCATTGGATAGCCCTGGCTTAGAGCTTCATTTTGAGTACCTATTTTATGGGGTTAAGCTTCTCCTTCTAGATCTTAGATGCAAGGTGAAAATTAAGGTTTATTCTCAGCAATAACTTCGAGCACGAATAACTTTGTTATTTCTTGTCCTATGGTGATGGGACTTATGTTTTCAGAAATAGGTGAGTTTTCTCTTTCTTTTGATAACTTCTGGGCTGATTTGGCTCAGCTCCATGTTTTGGTGGTATCTTGGCTATACCATTGGTTTATGGTATTTTGGCTGTCATGCTTGTGCTCTGGTTTTGAGTCACAGGCTGACAAAAAAAGAGAAACAAAAGATAAAATTGGGGTCACCTTTTAATTTTTAGAATGAATAAATGAATGAGAGAAAATTGGGAGGTGACAATGAATCATAAGATCATAAAATGTTAAATAGACATAATTTTTATGAAGTGAAATGAATGAATTAAAATATAAGAATGAAAGAAAAGAAGAGAAATTATGAGTTAATTAATATAAGGTCACAGGGGCTCTTATGGAAGCAAGAGGGACTTGCACTCAGGAATCAAGAACTCACTTGGAGGGCTCCAAAAGATATAAGGAATAATAAAGATTTAATTTCTTTAAAGAAGAAGAAGGGGGAAAGACAAGTATGCAAAAGATAAGAGAAAAGATACGAAGCCAACCCAGTGAATACTCAATTCACTATTTCAACCTTCCAGAAAAGGCAATGGAATTAGTAAAGGATATGACCACCAATATCCACTGACAGGCAAGGAAGAAAAGAGAAAAGGTGCTGAATGACTGACTTAAGACTATCAGTATTAACGTTAATAAAGTAAAATAAAATAATGATAATAATAAATCCAATATATTAATTAACTGGGGAAAAAGTCCCCAGCTGCTGAAAGGTGGCCAGGATATGTGAAAAGTTGAAAGACTGATCCTGGAAGGTGAGTCACCGGCTGTATTTTCCGAATTGGGTCAATATAGATCTGGCCATCTTGAAATTTGAACTGTGTGACTGAATTCCCACAGTGGAATATGAATTGGCCCAATTGGGCCAAATACATACAGGTTGATTTATTGATGCCTGTATGGACCAATTGAGTTGTCCAAGACGTATTCAAATACTTGATGCCTTGACAACTGATTTAAATTATTTTTAACCTCTTAGAATGCCCGTTAGAATAATCCTGAATGAAATTGCCAACCCAACTCCTGCAGGGCTAGGTGGTTGGGATCCTTGAATGGTCTTCTGATTGCCGCCATGGATTGCCAGACTGATGAGTTAAGAAATCCTCCTTCGAAATGGGGATTGTATTTTTGGAGCTTGATTTGGAAAGATGGAATTAGGTCCTGAAAACGTCACCATTGAATTTCTGTGCAAAAATGGTGCATAATGGTATATAATACCATATATGCAACACTCCTGCAACCTTGAGTATGGGGTGCATGGATGAATGGAAGAATTCACCTTAAGGTGAGGGGAAAGCCTGAGCTGAGAAGATCTCGTGGCCTCTGGTTGTTACCAGAGGCGATGGGCTGAAAAATGGTCCATGGTGGTTCTTGGCCAAAAATGGGTCCTGAGGTCTTTATGGTCATTTTGGGGTTTGATGGAATTTGGGGCCAAGATTGGCTCAGGTGGGCCCAATGGTGGTTTGGGACCCACATGGCATTGGGGGCTAAGGGACTTACACCTTTTGACTTGATTGGATTGGGCCAAAAGGGGCCTAAATGGCCCATGGACTGCAGACTGTGGACCATAATTACGGCCCATGGACTGTAGGAGCCATAGGGGGCCTAAATGGCCCAAAAAGGCCATTTAGGCCCTAGACCCCCTCATGAAAAGGGGTGACCCAGGAACAGTGACGAGGGCTAGGGGCCCAGAGCCCCCTAGAAGACAGAGAAACCCCCCAGGCCCACAAACAAAGATAGAGGCCTGGGGGTTAAGGGTAAGGAAATTGGCCAGGGAGGCCAATGATGGCAGGATATGGCCGGAGGCCATAAATGATGGTTGGGGCCACAAGAGGCCAGGAAATAGTGATATGGCCAAAATTCCATTGAGAACCAGAAGGGGCCAAATTGGCCATAAAGATATGGTGTGGCCAATTGGCCCCAACTTGGTCCCAGGTTGGAATTGCCACAACACCAATGGAGGAGGGTCATTCTTCGTGGTTGCGACAGGGCCCAGCCATGGTATTTTACCTGTGAAATATTTCTTTTATCTCTTTAAATCTTTTTTTCTTATATTGAAAAATTTAAAAAGATATAAAAAATACTTATAATTTAAAAAAATCCATAAAAAATAATGTTTTTTCATATTATAACTTAGGATTTATTTTTTCATATCTCCTTTTTTTTTTCTTACTTAATCAATTGGCTGTTTCCTTAATTTTAGTGTCTGACAACGTGGTAAGAAAAGAAAAATTGAAACAGCCTTAACAGTAACAAAAATTATTCCTGCAAGTACTGTGAGTTCTGACCATAATAGTAAAATTATTATAACTCAGAATAATCAACCTGAACCAATTTCCTGTGAATTAATTATCTTGGATATAAGTAATACCCTTCAGAAAGCAAAGAATTTGGCAAATAGTAAGTTTTTTGACGTAAAATTACTATTTTAAGAGTTTCAATCATAAAATATGCCTTCAACCAGATCAGGAGACAGCTATAACCCCTCAAGAAGCTCCCAAAAAGGTCATAGAAATGATTATGGCAGAAGCCAATCAGCTACAGAAGGACAAGGGTCAGTTGATGACCTCCAAATTGATAAATTATGTCATTCTGAAGCTGATAATACTATTTTACCTTCAAAAAGAGCTGAAACTGCCACAAGAAGCCTCAGTGGACACCTACAAAGCCAGCCACAAGGCTTAGAACAATGAATTGCAGCACAAAGAGTACTATATCCTTGCAGATCTGTAGAAAAACTGCATGAATTCTTACCTGACTGTGAGAAAATTCCTGGGCCATCCCAACACTTTCAAGTTACTCAATGGATGGCATCCATTGATGGAAAAGAAGAATATGATGCTTTTAACAGTAAGATGGAGGAAAAACAACCCTCCACCACCCAAGCAAGTGGGAAAAGCAGCCCCAATAGCCAGCAGAAGCAATTCCAACCTGAAAAAGCAGCCAAAAGCTCAAAAACAAGGGCAAAGGTAACGCACCAGCCACAAACCCTTACAACCAGGGCTACAGGATCACAAATATTCAGCAGAATGCCATGGAAAATGTACTTCAGATTGCCAGAACCATGATGGAATTACAGAAAAAGGAGGAAGCCAGATTAAAATACCAGAAATGATTTCTGACATTTTTGATTCTATCCCAGATTTGTATCAAGCTACAAATGACGTAAAAACTCATGTTTCTGATAAAGATTCATCCATTTGTAACAATCATAAAACAAACAGATTAAGTCTGAGCAAAATAAATGGACCACTTATGTGTTTTGAAAATGTCTTAAGAGCAATTAAAAATTCCAATAATGACAATTTATTTGGAAATAAATCAAAGGAACAATCTGCTATCATTAAAGAATTGACAGAAAAATATTCTAAATTGAATATTGATGACATAATTGAAACAAGAATAAAACAAGCCATAACTACAATAAAATAAGAGAATAAAACTGCTCTTGAGAATATTTCAAAATCATTTACTGAAGTAAAGACATATACAATTGCCTTGAAAAAGTGTTTTGACACCTCCCAAGAGGAAATATCAAAATTAACAATGAAGGTGAACAAAATCACTTCTGATAATATTAGACAAACAGAACTATGGCAATAATTAACACAAACAGAAGATAATAATAAAACTAATGTAATAAATTTAATACAAAGTTTGCAACATGAATTCAGAAATTCCCAAAGGTGTAACAATAGTAAAATGAATGATATTGAACAATTACTTCACACCTTACCAAGAATGTTTACACCTTTGAATCAGAATGAGGGTACAAGAATTCCAAATCCACAAGTATTTCAGGTTGAAAACTCACAGTTAAAAAATGAATTTTCCACTTCTTTTCATAACTTGGGACCATCAATGGGCCAAGCACTGCTGAAAGAAGTACCAAAGCTTGAAGAATGGCCTAACTTCAGTGGTGAAGGAGAATTTGACCATATGGAATTCATCCAAGATATTGACATGAATAAAGAAGATTTTGAATTACCAGACATATTGGTAACAGAAAGATTTAACACCTTGTTTACCAGATCAGCTCACAGATGGTATATCAAATTAAGACAAGCACATAGACACCAATGTTGGACTTCGTTGAAAATCCAAATTATCAACAAATGGGCCAATGATGCTTGGAGGTTTCAAGTGGAAACAGCCTTTGCATCTTCCAAATTGAATTGTGATAAAGACGAAGCTTTACAATGGTTTTTCCAACAAATAGACAGATTAACAGGATTGTATCCAGATGTGTCAGAATTTATGATCCACAGAAAGATTCTGAGACAATGTGGAGGTGACTTAGAGCATGCTTTCAAAAGCAGGACTACCGAACAATCTTCAGCAGAAGATATTATTAATATATTAGAAGAAGTAACCACCAGAAACAGAATTGGTCCTAGTAGGGTGGATCTCAAAACAAGCTTTAATCCACCTTATAAAGATTCTGTGGACAAAAATTCAAAAGAAAATTCTAATAATGTTAAGTATAAATCTGCAGATATAATCAGAAAGTGCCATATTTGCCAAATCACCACCCACTTAGCCAATACATGTCCAAAGAGGGGGAAAATAAATGAAATTGACATTGAAAAAGAACCTGATGTTGAAATAGAGGATAATATAATTGATGAAAATTCGGATGATAAGTCATCAATACTTTCTGAATCTTCAAAAGATATAGAAAATAGCAATGCCCCTTTTGACATCATGGAATCTTATTCCCACTTGCCACAATTAACAAATGGTCAACTTGATATGTCTAAACTGCAACATGCACAACTTCTGAAAACTAAACCAATCAGGGGAAAAGGTATACATCTGGTAACTCTTGTATAACAAAAGTGGTAATTGACAAAAAACCCACCAAACGTTTACTTGACCCAGGATCCTTCTGCTCTTGTGTTGGAAAATATTTTCTTAAGACTTGTGTACATAATTTTGAACACCAATTGTTACCAATTGATGGCATAAAATTCAATAGTGCAAGTAATCCAATGAAAGCATTTGGAATATTTGAGACCACTGTCATATTTCCACATATCAATGGAGATTTAAGAATCACTGTTGAATTTTTCATTATGGAAAATTTCTCTGGTAACCATTTTATATTAGGAAATGAATATTTAGTCATGTATGGAATAGAATTACATAACAACCAAAACAGATACTTTACTATTGGAGAAAATAAGTGTCAAAAATGTTTCTTTTTACAGTTTAAAAGACAAATTACAGTTAGTAAAGTAGCACCAGCCAGTTTAGAGTTGGAAAAATTCAAATCTGAACAGTTAAATGAAGCTAAAATAAGCCTTCATCTGACTGATAATCAGGAAACTGAACTTTCTTCCCTTTTATATGACCACAGAGAAGCATTTGCATCAGCCAAAGAACCTATGGGGGAAATTATGGTTCATGAAGCTGACTTCATCCTTAATATTGAGACACCTCATCCACCACTCTTAAGAAGACCTGAATATCCAGAAAGTCCCAAATAAAGAGAAGCTCTGGAATTTCATATTAAAGAACTTCTAGACCCTAATTCAATAAAAAAGGGTGGCCATAATGAGGAAGTAGAAAGAACAACACTACTCATAGTGGCATGGAATAATGGAAAATTTAGGATGGTTGGGGATTTATAGCTCTGAACACTTACACTGTTCGAGAAAGGTACCCAATACCAAAAATACAAATTCCCCTTACCCAGATATCTCAAGCAGTGTATTTAGCCACTATGTATGCCCTTAAGGGATCTCATAAGAATGTAGTGACACCAAGGGCAAGAGAATGATTTTGAATTATTTTTCATTGTGAAGTATATATCAATAATTGAGAATGCCTTTTGGTATCAATAATGCACCTTCCCACTTACTCAGAATGATAAATGAAATCTTCCCTGAACAGCTTTCAGAAGGATGGTTTCTCATTTACAATGATGATATTATTGTCTGTTCCAAAACTTGGGAAGAACATATGTACAGATTATCCAGATTTTTGACAAAAATACAATTTGTCAACATGAAAGTTTCTTTAAAGAAATGACATTTTTGATTTAACGACCTTAAAGCACTTGGACATTTAGTATATGGTTTATCCCTTGGAATTGACAAAAACAAGGTTGAAGCAGTATTGCTGAAACCCATGCCTCAGAACAAGGAAGAAATTAAGTCATTTTTGGGGTTTAAAGGATATTACAGGGAACATATTAAAGATTTTGCATCCATAGCAAGACCTTTTTATAAATTATGTGACAAATACACAGTATTTGCAATGACAGTTCACAGAGTCAAAGCCTTTGAATCTTTGAGACAAGCCTTGACCACTGCTCCACTCTTACTGATGCCAGACTTTAAGCTGCCTTTTCAAATTTTTATTGATGCATCAGGGGATGGGCTTGGTTCTGCACTTCACCAAGTTCAGATTATCAATGATAAACCTGTGGAAGGACCCATATGCTTCATATACAGGAAAATCAAACCAACTGAAGCCAGATATGGAGCCAGTCAAATGGAGTGCTTATGCCTTGTCTGGGTCTTGGAAAAGCTAAATTAATTGCTCAAAGGTTGTGCTTTTGAAGTAATAACAGATTGTACCACTGTTAAGTCACTTTTGAACATGAAGACTCTTAACAGGCATATTCTCAGACAGCAAATAGCCATGCAAGAGTATAGGGGCAATATGATCATTGTTCATAAATATGAGAATATTCATTGAAATGCAGATGGACTGAGCAGATGGCCATTACCAAATAATATTTATAATCCTGCTTATGTTAGAGAGGAAGCTTCCCCACAAATCCCCATAGAAGGAATCCGTGTTCCAGATCTGAAAATCACCTTCTTTGAGGAGGTAAGAAACAGTTATTCTCAGGATAAAAATTGTAGCATTTTATGCCAATTACTTACTAGGGACTGTAAAGACAATTCTTTGATACATTCCTTAGATGAGATATTGAGAAAATCATATGATGAAGGAAGATTCCACTTATTGGATGGTATAATTCACCACAGAACTAAGAATACATGTGTCATGACAGTTGTGGACAGGTCCTTAATCAATCTTGTACTTAAGGAATGCCATGAAAGCATTTTCTCAGGACATCTGTCTGAGGACAAAACAAGAGAAAAAATAAAAACCTCCATATGTCTCCCAATGTTGCAGAAAGATGTTGCAGAGGATTGCAAAACCTATGACAGATATCAAAACGCAAATAAATACACTGGCAAAAGACTTGGAAATATGATCAAGATACCAGAACCCAGGAGCCCTTGGGAAATTTTCCATATGGATTGGGTAACTGGCCTTCCACCAGGGTGTGACAGAGGTTATAATGCTTTCCTAGTTATTGTTGAAAGATCTAGTAAGACTCCAATCTCTCTACCATGTCACAAGGATGATACAGCCATGGATAGGCATCTTCTGATATGGAATAGAGTAATATCATGGACTGGCATATTCACAAACATCATTAGTGACAGAGATCCTAAGTTCAAGTCAGCATTATGGACAAATCTTCACCAAATATTTGGAACAAAGTTATCCTTCTCTACAGCCTACCACCCACAAACTGATGGTCTGGCTGAAAGGATGATCCAAACGTTGGAAGATATGGTAAGAAGAGTTTGTGCATATGGCCTTGAATTTAAAGATTGTGATGGATTTACCCCTGATTGGTGTACTTCTTTACCAGCACTAGAATTTGCATATAAGACATATATTCATGTCAGTACCAATGAAACTCCTGCCATTCTAGAAAAAGGATGGAATCCCCAATTAACTCAAGATTCCTTGAGGAAAGAATTGGTTGAAATACATCCTACAGCTGCTAGCTTCAAAGGAATGCCAAACAAAGCTAGAAAGCATGCAGTGAGGTGCATGGAAGACTCTTTTGCATATGCCAAGGACAAATGGGCCAAGTCACATACCAATCCAGATTTTAAAGGGGGGACTTAGTACTTGTATCCACCACTAACTTCAATAACATCAAAGGATATAAAAAGCTCAAAGATTCCTTTTCAGGACCTTTTTTTATCAAGGCCCTCCATGGAGAAAATGCTGTTGAAGTAGAACTATCTGAAGAACTGAGCAATAAGCATTCTACATTTCCAGTGAGCTTGATAAAGCCATATAAGTCTAGTCATGCTGAAAAATGTCCTTTGAGGAATAAAGTTCCCCAAGTTATACCTCCTATTGAATCATCTGGAATTAAGAAGATTACCAAAGTTCTCAAAGAAAGAAAGTTGAGAACCAATAAAGTAAGGGAATACCTTGTTAGGTACAGTGACCCAACTTGTGAAGATGAATGGTTCGCAGCAAAGGACATACATGAAGCTACTAAAATTCTCAGAATTTTCAGACACACTAGAAATAACAATATTACAAAGTAATATTCTTTTTTTAGGGGAAGGGAATGTGAGCCTTAGAGGTATTTTCATATACCCAAAAGACCACAAATAACAAAAGAAGATATAAATGAAACTAAAATAAATTTATTTAGATTATCAAAATAAAAATTAAAATATAAATACAAATTTATATAGAAAAATTAAAATTTAATTATAATTTAAATTAAAAATTACAATAAATTTCAAAAATTGTGAATTTGCAATTTTACTTGAAAAAATTAAGTAAAAATGAATTTTTAAGAAAATTAATGAAATGAAAATATTTTTTGTAAAAATTAACATAAAATATATTATAGCTTTTTATCTAATAAATAAACTTAAGAAAATTATTTCACCATTGGATTCCTCATAAAAAAAGAAAGTGGGGTCACCTCTGGGTAAAATTTCTGTAACTCAACTCTAAATAAGCTTGAATTGATTTTTTTTAATTTTACGTACAAAAGGTTGAAAATCTTCCAAAATTTAATTTAATTCCCTCCACATGTGGTTATAATCATCAATTTTTGTGTTAAAATTGAGGTGTTGTGTGTAGTTTAGAAGTTAGGAGGAATTGAAGTATTTTGAATTGAAATTTCAAAATGTGCACATGTATTACATAATTGAACTGTAATTCACATATGAGGTATCAATTATTAGGGTTGTGTACTGTAAAGCTCAATTGAACTGCATGTGTAAATTACAAGTGTATTACATGATGAGGAATTAAAGAAAAAAGAAATTGGAAAGATTAATTCTGGGGGGGGGAAAGGGTACTCTAGCTCCAAGGGGGAGCCAGACCGCCAAAATCCTTGCTGACAGGCATGGGATGCCAAAATCCACACAAAATTTCATCACCTTTGGCCTGGAATTGAGTCACAGGGTCTGTGACTCAATTGATGAAGAGGTTTTGATACCAACCAGGGAGGTTTTAACTGCTTTCAAGAGGGTAAGCCTACGCTTAAGTTAAAACAATCTAAACAAAAACATTTTTAACTGGTTTCTACAGCTCTTACACACATTCTTATGTGTTTTGAAGGCTCTAGACTAGGTATTACTATAATGATGGCTGATTTCAGGGTCTAAAATGGCCAAAACCAGCCCTTTTTTCGTCTAAACCAGGGTTCAATGATGTCATAATTGGCTTTTATGTTGTCAGAGTGTTTTCCACGACTGACAAGAGTAAATATTACTTTCAGAGTAAAAAAATTGATGGCTATAAAAGAATGTCTACTTTGCCCAACTTTTCTCTTCATGTTAGAATCTTTTCCTTTTATAATCAGTTTAAAAACTGTTAAACAAATCAATAAAAGATTCCAACCACCCTTTTTATATCATCTTATACCTCATAACCACGTAAAAAAAATTATTATAATCATTTTTACCCCTTGAACCACCCCAAAAGTGAATTAAAGCATCTTTTATCACTTTTTTTTCCAAATTCACTCTGGTCACTTTTGGGTGTGTTTTCTCTTTCAATATCTTCTTAAAGACTTTGTTCTTTAATTAACTGCTTGCATTTCTTTGCTCAATTAATTCCAATTGAAATTTCTCTTGAAGAAATTTCTTTTGTAGCCTTCAATATCTCTTGTAGAGTATTTTTGGATACATTTTTATTGTTGGTAAAACAACAAATCTTTATAATATTATTGTTTTATACTTATAAAGTCAAAAACAATAAAATTGGTGTTTTTTCTCTTAAAAATACTATTTCATACTAATTTTAATCATTTCTTACCTTATACAAATTTTGAGGACAGGAAAAGTACTTGATTTTCAATGAAAATTTCATATACACACCTTACAATCTTTGAGAAGCCATCTGGCTTTGTTGAAGGTGGTTTGGTTTGATCTCTCGGCAACTGGATTATGTTGAGAAGTGTATGGGGAAGTGACTAGATGAGTGATTTGCTCTTTTTGAAAGAACATAAGCAATACGTGGTTTTCAAACTCAGATCCATTGTAAGGTGTGGATATGAAAATTTGATAAAATATCAAGTAATTTTCCTGTCCTCAAAATTTGAATAAGGTCAAATTATTTAAAAAGATTAAGATATAGTATTTTTAGAAAGAAAACACACCAATTTTCATTTTTCTTCAGCTTTTGAATTATAGAACAATAATATAATAAAAATTTATTGTATTACCAAAAATAAAGATTTATTTAAAAATACTCTACAAGAGATATTTAAGGCTACAAAAGAAATTTCTTCAAGAGAAATTTCAATTGGAATTAATTGAGCAAAGAACTGCAAGAAATTAATTAAAGAAAAAATTATTTAAAAAGATATTTAAAGAGAAAACACCCCAAAAGTGACCAGAGCGAACTGGGAAACAAAGTGACAAAGTTAACAGTGATGAAAGATGCTTGAATTCACTTTTGGGGTGGTTCAGGGGTAAAAATGATTATAAGAGTTAAAAACAATGATTATAATGATTTTTAATGTGGTTAAAAGGTTCAAAATGTTTTTCAAAAAAAGGGTGGTTGGAATTTTTTATTGATTGGTTTAACAGTGTGTAAGATGTGATTATGAAAATGATGATAATGTCACTATTAATCAACTGTACTATGTCTGTTCTTATGAAATATCATAATAAAATATTATTATAACCACAATAAAATAATTAAAGGATTATTTCTTTCACGTTTTAAACACTACTTGTGATTTTAACAGTGAGCAGTAATTGTCTACAAGAATCAATTACAAGAAGATTTTAATAATAAAACTTCTGTTATTAAAATAATAGAATTATTTTAATATATAATTATCTTTGGCAAGAATAATTATAAATATAATTCTTGAAGAAAACTAATTTTTAGAGAAAAACTTTAAGAATTAAAGATATATCACTCACTAATATTCCAAAGAGCTTATTGAAAGATAAGATAGAGAGACTTGATGTAGAATTGTGGATTGAATGGATCAAAATGTATTTATAACAGTATTACAACAATATATAGTTGGATTCTATGATTTCACGTCTTTGTGATTGATTTTGAAAGATTTAAAACACTTAAGAATAGCTGTAACTAATACTTACTTGTTGGTAATAATGATTTAAATGATAATAAGATGATGATGTGGAAAAAACAGAAAGAGGAGGCTTCTTTTAAGTCAACAACAGCTCACAGAGGCGTGCCATGGAGCAAACTGAAAAACCAGTGAGTGAGAAAACAATGAACACTTTTGGATTATTGATTGCATCATCTGTTGTCACGTAAGATTATCATAATTACTTAATTGATGCTTTTACGTGACTACCAACCCCAATATGGTTAAGAATAGAAGGAGTAAAATCTGTAAATATTCTTTTATTCCAAAATAATCATTGATTTCTCAAAGTTATCAATTTTATTGCCGATTTCATCACAGGATGTAATTACTGTGAATTTTTGAAGATTCAGTGTTTCACGTAGAATAGTCAAAAATGGACTGTAAGTAAAACTTTTAGTTTTACTAGTAAAAATGTAATTCTTTTTGGTTGTACCATAGATAATACAGTTCTCCATTAGTCCTGAAAGCTTCAGAAAGATTCATTAAGAATTGTATTTTTAATGAATTTTTGAAGTTTTTACCTCATTTCTATGTAGAATTGCAAATATCAGTGTTTCACTGGTTGCTATGAGATAAATCAATGGATACAAGTCCAAAAAGGGTTTTAATTACTCTTTTGGGGTTTATCCATGGAAATTCATTAAGAATTGACATGGTTACAGGAGTCTAAGTAGCTCTTTACCTTGTTGGCACGTCAAAATAGCAGGTTATTTGCTATTTTCTTAAGATTTACAGTAGTTGTAACATGGTAACCAAGTTCCCAAAAGGTTTTAGTTTACCAATCAGGCCAGGATCAGCCATGGATCCAAGCTTTGGAGCTGTCCACGCCTCTGAGGCCTCAGAAGTTGGGTACCCTGGCTCTGTTTGATGTCTTTTGTCCCCCCTTGCTTATTTTTTTACGTCAAAATAGAAATTTAAGCTTAAAGTGAGATATCCACTATGGGTGTACCGCAAGTCCATGTAAGAATACCATGATATTAAGTGCTCAAAACATGCATAACACTATTCTTAGTGTATATGTAACATGGGATTTCTCACATTCCCATTATTTTGGCGTGAAATTAAGAAAAACAAAAACTTTCACGGATCTTTTATGTGGTATTGATGATGTGGTATTGAGGTAGTTTCCATTTTACCACCTCAAAGAGTTAATTTGAGCTTATTCACTCTATGGAGCTACGCTAGGTGAATTTTAGTGTTGAATCCAAATCTGGCCTTAAATCCATGGATTTACTTACTCAATAAAAAGTTATTCATCTTTTCTGAAATCAAAAATGATGAATTTTGGATATATGCATGACTTATGAGTTATGCATAATCCAAAATTTCTTTTTAAGATAATTGTGGCCTATTTGGGTATGTAAAATATACCTCAAGGCTCACACAGAGTTTAAACTTATTACAAAAGGAAAAAATTCAAACACAAAGAGAAAAGTATGGCAAAGAAGACATTCTTTTATAGCCATCATCTTTCTTACTCCCATAGTAAGATTTACTTTTGTCAGTCGTGAAAACCATTCTGAGAACAGAAAAGTCAATTATGGCATCATTGAACCCTGGTTTAGACCAAAAAAGGGTTGTTTCAAGCCATTTTTTGCTATTTTTAGCCATTTTAGACCCTTAAATCACCCATTACTATAGCAATACCTGCTCTAGAGCCTTCAAAACACGTCAGAATGTGTATAAGAGGCGTAAAAACCGGTTAAAACTGTTTTTATTAACATTGCTTTAACGTAAGCGTAGTTTTACCCTCTTGGCAGCAGTTAAAACTACCCTGGTTGGTATCAAAATCTCATCATCAATTGAGTCACAGACCCTGTGACTCATTTCCAGGCCAGAAGTAATGAGCTTTTGCATGGATTTTGACATCCCACGCCAGCCAGCAAGGATTTTGGGGGTCTAGCTCCCCCTTAGAGCTAGAGTGTCTTTCCCCCCCAGAATTAATCTTTCCAATTTATTTTTTCTTTGATTCCTCATTATGTAATACAATTATAATTACACATGTAATTCAATTGAGTTTTTAATAACACATCTGTAATAATTGATACCTCATATCTAAGTTAAAGTTCACTTATGTAATACATGTGCTGTCAGGCTGAGTCTATGTTGAAGCAGTAATTAGGCTATTTACAACTAGAACTTTTACTGTGACACATAGGAATTAATTTAAGATAAGAGTGTTTTGAGTAAAATAAAGATTTATAATATAATTAAAGGGTTCTACTGTTAAGGAATAGTGGTGGTGAGCGCTATTGAGAACCCTGGGTGCAGTCTTACCAGTTGGATTACTATAATAAGAGCTACAATAATTAAAATTATAATTATACCTGATTATTACTCAAGAGTAAAACTGTTTTGGACAGTTTACTACACAGGGTATTCAAGAGCAGGATGAGGAAACAATTCTGGCTGTGAAAAGCCTGCTTTTTATCCTGAAATGGGGTGGAAATGGAGCTAGACTTTTCCACGTAGAGGAAGTGAAGATTTTTACTCTCTGGGACAGGCTTGTGGTTTGCAAAGACCTTTATTAGTCTGTATTGGGCTCACATGTGGTTTTGAAACCACATCTGGGCAGCTTTCACCAATACAGGGTGAACGTTTTCATCTGGGGACCTCACAGAGTGATTCTGACATGTATGACGCATAGAATGCTGTACAGAAACAGTATGGGATCCCATTATTGACTTAAATATGAGGTATTGAATTAAAAACAAGCTTCTTTGTCTATTTGACACCTCATATTCACGATTATGGTACATTATTCCATGGTAAGGCTGTACATGACAGCAGGTGGGAATCTGACCTTAAAACGGCCATAACTTTGTCAATTCTTGAGATATCAACCTCAAAATTGGTTCAGTGTATAGCCTTGTCTGTGCGCTAAACAATGGTACCTCATTTGATATGGGTATCATTAAATATGGCAAAGTTATCCCATGTACAAGATTTTTGTACATTTGTGTGGTTTAGGCAAAAAGCTGTATTGAGCTTATTTTCCCCATAACCTTTTTTCTAGTTGAGCTATGGGGAAATGAATGAAACCATCAGATAGCCCTGATTGTTCTCCTTCCAAAAAGGCCACACTCTTGGTATCTCACGCTAAAACTGCAAAAGTTACATGAGAGGTGAATGTTTCGTTCACCCTTATTTGGCCTGAATTTGGCCATTACTGAAGTAATACAGGTGCTAGCACAGTTTGGCTAGTACCATTGGATAGCCCTGGCATAGAGCTTCATTTTTAATACCCATTTGATGTGATTAAGCCTCTCCTTCTGGACTTTAGATGAGATGTGAAAATTAAGGTTTATGCTCAGCAATAACTTTGAGCAGGAATAACTTTGTTATTCTTTGTCTGATGGTGATGCGACTTATATTTTCACAAAGGGGTGAGTTTCCTCTTTCCTTTGATACCTTTTGAGCTGACTTCGCTCAGCTCCATGTTTTGGTGGTATCTTGGCTATACCATTGATTTATGGTATTTTGGCTGTCATGCTTGTGCTCTGGTTTTGAGTCACAGGTTGACATACCCTCCCTCTAAAATGGCTCATGATTGATGAGACTGTTCAACCCCTCCTAGAGGCTCTGAGCCTCCTTAAATGAAGGTTCCCATCTGGTATGGCATCTTCTGCCAACCATTTGTCTTTATCAGTTGTTTGGTTCTTGAATCTGACTAAATATTGTCTTTTATCCTTCCCATTAAGTCTGATCTTCCTGGCCCTGATGATCTTACTCAAAGGTGCCGGGGAGTCCTCTCCTTCCACTATTTCTGGTTGTGTGAGGTTCTTCTTCCTGGAGGGGAATTTACCCTCTTCAGTATGAAAGTATGGCTTGACCAAACTCACTGGAAAGACTGGGTGTTTCCTGGAAAACTCCTCTGTGAGCTTGACTTCCACTGCATTCTTGCCTATCAACTTAATGATAGTGAAGGGCCCTACAAATGAGTCTCTCATCTTCTTGGGTCCTTTAAGATTGTTGAAGTTCAGTGTAGAAACTAACACCTGGTCCCCTTCCTTAAAGTCAGGTTCCATGTGTGTCTTGTCCCACCTCTGCTTATTATAATCTTTTGCCTCAGCTATGCATTTAGCAGCTGTGTCACAAACTGTCTTCGACATATCATGGAAGTCTTTGGCTGTGGGGTGGATGGTCAGAAGATTCTTCTTTAAGTGATCCACAGGCAACAAGGGATTCCACCCTTTCCCTACCAGTGCAGGTGTTTTTCCTGTGGTAGAGTGCTGACTTGTATTATAAGCCAGTTTGACAGCTGGCAGAAGGGTAACCCAGTCATGGGTATATCCCTCATGGTCCTTATATTCCATGCC
This sequence comes from Austropuccinia psidii, assembly GCA_023105745.1. Lineage (NCBI taxonomy): Eukaryota > Fungi > Basidiomycota > Pucciniomycetes > Pucciniales > Sphaerophragmiaceae > Austropuccinia > Austropuccinia psidii. The sequence goes on along the minus strand of JALGQZ010000001.1, from coordinate 72,369,088 downwards.
ATAGGCACAGAACCTCCTAAGGATGTCCTCAATTGTTTGGATCATCCTCTCTGCTAGGCCATCTGATTTTGGATGGTAAGCTGTGGAAAAAGCAAGCTTGATGCCAAGCATGTCATACAAGTTGGTCCAAGATTCAGATGTGAATTTTTGGTCCCTATCACTAATGATGATCTTAGGGACTCCAAAGGTAGATATGATGTTATTCCGAAATAACAGAGCAGTATACATGGCTGTGTCCTCCTTGTGGCATGGTAGACACCCCATGCTCTCGCTGAACCTATCAACTATGATTAAGCAGGCATTGTAGTTTTCTTTGCCTCCTGGGAAAAGGCCTGTAACCCAGTCCATGTTGATGGTTTCCCATGGGTATTTGGGTTCTTCTATATGTTGAAGTAACCCATACTTCTTCCCATGTTTCCTATTTTCCTTTTGGCATCTTCCACAAGTTTTGATGTAGTCTCCCAACTCTTGTTCCCACTTAGGACACCAAGCCGTGCTTGCTACCGTCTCCTTGGTCCTGTCTTCACTCATGTGTCCCATATAGGGGCAGTAATGGCATTCTTGCAGGATCAGAGAGATGTGGTCTCTGTCTACCACTGTGAGTGCACTTGTGTGTTTTTCTCTGTGGTAGAGCAGCCCATCTATAAGGAAGAACTTGTTATCCTTATAGGCCCTCAACAAGGGTTCTTCCAGCTGGGATTCAAGTTCAGGACTCCTGTACCTTTGTTGAAGGAGTTGTAGTAATATGCCACACTGTTTGTGTTTGGCATAAGACTTTAGTACTGCACTAAAAAATTCATTGTGCAATTCAGAGGAGCTTTTTCCCAATATGGGAGTTTCTGTTTCCTCTGAATCAGTGTTTCCACTGTCAAGGGTACCCCTTTATGGTTTCCATTCAGAAAATCTCAAGTTCTTCCTCCTATCTATCTCCATATAATGAATAGGGATGTTGGCTTCAACTTCAGGGTCATAAGCTGGATTGCTCTTGACATCATCCCGTGGCCATCTTCTAAGGCCATCTGCATTGGTATGACTTTTATCTTCCTTGCATATGGTGGTCATGTTCCCTCTATACTCCTGGATGGCTATTTGACATCTCAGCATGTGTCTATTTGTAGTCTTCATGTTCAGTAAAGACTTCAAGCCTGTGCAATCTGTGTAGACTTCAAAAACTGCACCCTCCAGATAATAATGGACTTTCTTCAGAGCCCAGACTAAGCATAGACATTCAGTCTGGGTGGCCTCATACCTGGCCTCTGAATCTTTCAGTTGCCTAGAGATGTAACATATCACTCCCTCTCTTGGTTCACTATTCACAATTTGTCTTTGGTGAAGGGCTGCTCTTAGGCCTTGACTACATGCTGCATCTATGTATAACTTGAATGGTAGTTCAAAGTCAGGTAAGATGAGCACAGGTGCATTTGTGAGTTCATATGTGATCCTCTCATATTGATCCCTCCTTTCCTTGGTGATTTCAAAAACTACATCTTTTGAACATAACTTGTATAAACTACTAGTTATGTGGGCAAAATTCTTGATGTGGTTTCTATAGTAGCTAGCAAACCCAAGGAAAGATTTCATCTCTTTTATGATCTTTGGTACTGGCTTTTGCAGTACTGCTGCTACTTTATTCTGGTCAATTGCCAGACTAAGACCTGATACTTTATGTCCTAGAGCCAGTAGCTCTTGTTGGCCAAAATTACACTTTTTCAGCGAAATTTTCAGATTGATGGGTGTACATTTGCTTAGCATTTTGTTTATGTAATGTACATGGTCTTCCCATGTCTCTGAGTATATAATGATATCATCAATATATACCACCATCCAGCCTTCCAATATTTCTTCTTGAAATATTGTGTCCATCATCCTTTGAAAGTGGGCTGGTGCATTTTTGATGCCAAATGGCATCCTGGTATACTCATATATGCCCATATGGCATATTATTCTGAGTAATTTCATGGAGTTTGGTTTAACGCCATTTTGGTGGAAGCCTTTCATACAATCCATTTTGGTTATGTATTTGGCTTTTGCCAGTTTATCCAAGGTATGAGGTATCCTGCGTATAGGGTATATGTCTGCTTTTGTGTAGTTAGTCAGAGCTCTGAAGTCTCCACACAGTCTACACTTGCCATCATGCCAGGTGATTAGGACACGAGTGGTGATTTCAACTATTTCATTATGTCCAATCGTCCTGATGACATCCATGTCCAAGTGTTCATGGATATTTTTCTCAATTTCTTTCCTGATTTCTAGGCTTGCTGGATAAGGAGGTCTCCTAAGCATGGGTGGATAAGGTCTTTCCACATCCAGATATAGTTCTATATCATGGCCTTTGATCTTGCCTAATGGTTCTTCAACAATGGCAAATGCTGGTCTGTTCTTTCTCAGAATCTTCAGTAAACTTAGTTTTTGTTTACTGGTGAGGCTAGTGCTAAACTGTCCCTCTCTTAAGTCATTCAGAAGTTCTTCTAGTAGATCTTGAGAAGATATATGGTATATATCAAGTGAAAATTTCTTTTCCTTGTTGGTACCAATGGTAATGTACCTATTTTTACTGTTATAAATATCTATTCCATACATCCTCTGGTAGTCTGTTCCCTGTAAGAACCCTTGGATGTGGGCATCATTAAGCACTAAAAACTCTGGGTTGAGTCTGATACTACCCTTCCTGTGGGGTATAACTATCTCTTTGATAATTGTACCAATAGAAGCCATCTTCCCTGAGGTAGTTTTAAAGTTCTTTGCCTTGGTGGGCAAGAGCTGTTTATCCCAATTTGGGAAGTGGTTATCTAGATAATTTCTGGCCACTATGGAGCAGTGTGCCCCACTATCAATGATCAATGGGTGTTGAGCATTGTCAATACAGACAGTCATTTTAGTGGCTGTTCCATGTATATATTCCCTTCCTTTGGTTGGTGTAACAAGGGATGTTTGTGCATCTTGTGTGTGTTTGCACAGATATTTATTGGCAGTATCCTCTGGCATGCCTGCTTCCAACTGTATGTCCTGAATTTCTAGTGGTGTTTCCTCTTGGTATTCTACTAGCAATTCTTCCTTTGGGTCTTGGTCATCATCAGATGGGTCTCTGATGGCATCACCTAGAGAGTCTGATTAAGAATGCTCTGTTGGGGATTCCTCCTCTGGGACTTTCTCAATGGCATAGAATTTTTTCTTTGCCTTTGGGAAGTTGTTGGCATAGTAGTCTGTTGAACCACAATTATGACAAGAATATTTCTTCTTTGTCACTTCTACCACTCACCAGGGCGAATCTCGTGTCAATCGTCGGTGATTGACTTCACGTCAAGCAGGATAAAAGTCGAGCTCACGTCAAGGGAAAATCAAGCGAACGTTGAGCACATGTCACACTCTTGTCTTACACCAAATCCTGTGACATCCACCAATATTGGTTCCCCTGTGCCTTCAAATCAGATTCCTCACCACCTGATCATCCCGCAACCGTCCAATGGTTGGTAAAAATTACACAAGACCCGCCTGTTTGCACAAACACACATCAAAGAGGTCCTTCAGCCAGTCTTGATGTAGGCGGGGGGTTTGACTTCACCAGGTCATCCATAAAAGGAGTCCTCCTGAGCGGGATTGTCGTTTTGCAGGTGCAACTGGTAGAGCCCGCCGCACAATACCGCGTGTGCGGGTGCGGGTGCGCTTGCGTGTGCATTGGCATGTGTGGTTGCGGGTGCGCTTGCGTGTGCATTGGCGTGTGTGGGTGTGGGTGCGCTTGCGTGTGCATTGGCGTGTGTGCGTGCGGGTGCGCAAGGGCCGCTTCCCCTTCCAACATGATGATGGCGCAGTTAGAAATTTTGGATGCTGTGAAAGGTGAGTGTGTGGGTCATTTGATCATTGAACTTGGCTTTTTCCCACTGTACCCAATGTCAAAATAGTAAGTTCTTTGTGGCAATGTGAAATAATGGGCTTTGCTTTTCACAATGGCATGTCTCTGTCACTAAATTTTGAGGCAGTTATTTCACTAGCCAAATTGCTAATGAATCTGAGAGATTTGCATTTCTGTAGACTAAATTTCATGAAATAACGGCTTTATCATTACAAGCAGTCCACATGACAGAACTTTGTTATCATACAATCCACAATTACCTTCTATTTCTTCTTCAGATATAATCAAGTGTCCATCATCAAAACCAACAGCTTTATAAATATTCAGATGCGGCCAATCTGGTAAGAAATTCACATCAATCTTCAAAGTTTTTAAGATCAGAAAGTTATTCTTCAGTATGCTAGATGGCTCAGAGACTTTAAAAATGCTATTAATAATACCAAATCGTCGTGAGTTGCCCCTCAGAAAACATATCACGCTGTTGCTGACATTTTTGGATTCAGTTGAAAATATATTGTTCCCAATATTAATGTTTGAAACTGGAAAATACCAAGGTGAGACAATCCTTGAAGTGGGAGGACTTGTGGGTTGCACGGTAGTGTCTAAGCTGATCCAATCAACTATTTCCCTTGTTGCATGAAAATTCTGTAAGTACTCAACCAGGCAATCATAATTTTCTTGGTCATGGCGGGATGGTTTGTTATATTTATGGTCATTGAACAGGGCAGGTGGCTGTGATTCGAAAAGCTGTTTTATTTCACATGGCACAGATGGGGATTTCAGGAGAACGGAAAGGTTGGAACATCAACAGATATGTTGAAGTAAGGTTTTATCTGTATGATCTATTCAGAGTTGCAAGAAGTTAATCTTATTCAGTTCAGGTGTTTAATCAATGTGAATATATTGATCTTATTAATTGACGTACATATTTTGTTATTTGTTGGCATTTTTGCAAATACTCCAATCAAGCGCTCATAACCCCATGTGGCTGAGGCTTGTGCTGGGCCCCAACGTTGGAAGAGCTCGGGAATATGATCAGCAAAATGATGATTTGGTTTACTTTTCTGTTTTGGGAACAGGAGTTGATTGGAAAGGCAGAATTTTTTCCAATGCTCAGCAAGTGCAGTCGCATCTCCTATTGAAACAGTCCAACTTGTGGCAATGTTGATAGCACTAATCAAATGGAATGTATTCTTGGTTAGTTCATTTGCAAGTTCTTCTTACTGACCCATTTTTCTTTGAATGTTTGCGGATTGGTGTACATCTAATGACATCTGTTGACTGAGCATTAAAAATGGAATATAGACCTTATATAAGAGAGCCCATTCATAGGCTATTAACTACCATGAGAGGGGGAACCCATGTTGCGAGGTACTCTTGTCCATGATGAGGGAATTATCATCTCAGATATGATTTGACGGAGATGCTCCAGAGCCTCACCCTTGATCTGGTGATCACTCAGTGCAGTAATATCCAATTCAGAGGGGATTTCAGAAGTGGGGATGTAATCGGCATCAAATGAAGGAATCTCTGCAGAACCACTAGATGGATGTTCCGTGTGAGGGGTGCGCATTGGGAAGTAGTTTTTTCGGGTGGAAGTAGTGGGGAGTGGCTCATTTATGATTTTTTGCTGCGTCTCTTCTCAGGGAGCGGGCCTATCTCAATGTGATTTTTTCAAGAGAGCTGTTGGAGGTCATGGAATCTGAGTCTGAACTGTTGGTGTCATTGTATTTCCTGCAGGACCTGAGGTAAATTTTTGATTTGGACTCTGGAATGCACAATTTGAAAGTTGCATGATCCTTCAAAATTCCAAGTATTAAATTATGCATTATGTCAAGATTAACCATTCTGGTTGCATCCCAATACGGAAGGTCTTCTGAAATTGAATATCGCACTCCATACTCAGAGAAAATTGCTTGTCTTTGTTGTGGGGTTGCCCGAAGCCATTTGGCAATGGTTGATTTATGATTTTGATATGAGCATGTGTAGTGAAATTGAGGACCAATTTCTTCAATTTGAGCTTTGTGAATGATGCAAAAATTACAAAAGTGGTTGCCTGAATGGGAAATAGATCCAGTAAGCTTGCGCATGGCAACCACATCCGCAATGGCTGTGAGAATGGCAACACGGATAAAGGATCCTGAAGGACCTGTGGAGGTGGGTGAAAAATGGTAACCTTGCCATAGTTCTTTGAGCTCCTTGATGAGTGGCATTAATAAATAATACAATTGAAGGGAATTTGGCTCCTTTGGACCAGGGATGATTCCTGCAACATAGACATTCTCTGGCTTCAATCTTTCACTTGGGGGAAATTAAGACAAATAAGCATGATAGGTCCAATGCTGGCCAACCGGGTTGACTTTCCATGTGTATTAAACCAGTCCACATAAATGGAGAAGGCCAATGCAACAGGAATGGACATGAATGTGGGGTCATTGATATTTCTAGTGCCAGTGAAGCATCTCCAGACCAATCCATCCCAGACGTCAAATTTTGGGGAACCTCTGGGAGTTAGGGATTGTTGATGTTGATGCAGAATTTCCATAATTCCAGCCTTCTGGAGAAATCTGGCAAGCCAATTTTTGAATGGTTGATAAATGAAATGTTTTGTTGGTATAAATTTTTGCTTCATGTTGGTTGTGTTTTGGGTGCAGGGTTCAAATGAATAGATGAATTTTCCTGATGATTGTGTGCAAGGGGGATAATGATCATTTGGGTCATTATAGCGTTGACAGTGGGGTTGGTCAGTTGTGACTGTTTCAGTAAGGCCATTAATAGAGAAACATTGAGGATAACATATATAGCTTTGAGTCACTGGTTCCAATTGGAGATGTTCAAATATGGTACTCAGATCTTGAGGTATATGGAATGCAGGAGTGGGGGGACCACTGGAGCTTGATATGCTGGACTTGATCAGCAGGTTTAGGGTGGGGTTGAGAATGCGTGAAGCCCTGCGGGGTATATTATACCTTAATGATAGAATGGCAGATATTATCATTACAAGGTCTTGTGGGGGAAGGGTTTGACTGCTTCTGTATGGTTTCCGTGCAGTTGAATTGAGACCCGGTGCTGTGGAGAAGGTGCTTTGGGTCAATGGTGAATAATCAGCTGGGAATATTTTATCCAATAGAAGTTGTGGGCACTCAGATCATGATGCAGAAGTAGGGATGTTTGGAAGAGATTTGGGTGCAATGGTTGATTTGAGCTTTTTAATGTGCTGTTTATATTGGAAAGGTGTGAAGGCAACTCCAGGCCTATTACCCTCAGGGGAAGAGTGTGTTTGAGTTGAGCAGTGTTGACACATGCATATACGCATTGAGGAATAGCGGCGGGTTGTCATTGTTGCAGGAATTGGGAGTACGGTTGGTTTGTGTATAAATATCTATGGCTGATGTGAAAGTGTTTAGGAGTGTTATTAATTGGAAAAAAAATTGAGTGATTATTTATGAAGGGGGAGTGATTTGAGCCATCTGAGAATTTTATCCCATTTGTAATGGTGCGTGAGCTGCAGTTGATGGAGTGTAACATGTCTCATCTGGATGGCGGAATTGGTTAGGAGTTTAATTGGGTAAAATGCCATGCTGCTCAATGCTCATACATATTCTATTTTATTCACACATGGCGATACTGTGGTTTTGACCCTTGAGGGGTATTCCAATAGGGATGTGTCAACATTGATTTGAGGGGATTGACATTCAAACCATGTACGCTGGCACGCCATCGTACATGGCTTAAACCTTATTACAGACATAACGATATAACTCTATTACATAAGCGGTTGGAGTGCAGCTAAAGTCTTGGTATTTGGTTTGAGTGCAGCAGGCTTTTAATCGGTTAGAATGCGATTTGGATTGTCTCGCCTTTCTTGAAAAGGTGATGTCTCTTTTGTGGGTAAATCCTTCATGAATATACCCCTTTACAGATGTACAATGCTGTGGAATTTCAATGCATATATTGGCAGTTTGGATAATTCACAAAATGTGACAATGGGGAGGCAGAAATGTTACCAAATATGATTACTTATGGATGATGGGTCCCCTTTTAGATCAAGGAAATATTACATTATATGGTGGTAGGCCGTGCTGGGTGGTTTCCGATAAAAGCGGAGGAGCTCAAGAGGAGGCAGGGAGGATTCTCCTAAAAAGAGGCTTATTGGACTTTCACGCAACACTTAGTTCCAACTATTCATAGAATTTCTCTATTCTAAATTTGAAAAGATCTCATCTCATATCACTCTATTTTATCATAATACTGAGGTGTTTCATCTAGTTAAAAATATTACTTTACTTTTTTGGCCCTTATGTCATCTTCCAAGTCACATAAATCCCGTTCAGGTTCTGTTCATGAGTCAGATAGTGAATTTAGCATAGAATATGTTCAAACACAGTCACCATTGAGTCCCAACATTCCTCTCACAACCCCTATTGCATCCTCAATTAATGTATCAGGTCTTAACATTGATGTGAGAAATCCGAAGACTCCAACTTTAAGCACTTGGTTGATCCCAAATATTTGTGTCACTCCAATTCCCCCGCATCCGACTAATACACAAATGCATGTGTCTCAGGGGCCAGAAGGCACACCTCAAATCTCATCAAACGCTAATCCCCAATCAAAATTTCCACGTGAGTTCCTCCTTAATCCCAGTCAGAATCCAGTCGCATCCCAGGATCCCTTTGGCCAAAGTAAACAGCCAAATATCAATATTCCATCAGGATCTCAGGTTCATGTGGGCGATGAAAGGTGTGTGGATGGGGGGTGACAAAAAGGACCATTGGAGAAGGTAACTTGGAGTGGTCTGTCGGAGGGAAATCCAGGATTGACGCTTCATCAAAGTAAGTCCTTTAATTTTGGAGTATAACCTTTTTCACAAGTTGATATTTTTGTTTCATGGGTTAGATATGGCACCTAAAGGCAAGTCAGTCCGATCTCAGGAGCCAATTGAAGATTGTGAGTGACCAGTCTTCATTAATTTTTTGATGTGTTAACTAACGATGTGCATGGCAGGTGATGAACTTTATGCATCTTCACCTCTGGTCCATAAAGAGAAAGTCACTGGACGTCATCATCCATATGCGTCCAAACCAAGAACATCTCATGCCAGTTCATCAAGAGAAAAAATGGTGGATGATGAGGATGAGAACATGTCTCCAAATCAAATGGAAACAAATGAGGAACCAAGGAGTGACAATTTCACGGCGCATGAGCATGGCACTCAGTCAAATAATGAGTTCACCCATCCTCAAATGCCCCTTGCCCAGAGTATGCTTGAGCAATCGGAGGGCAGACAGCAAAGGAACCAGGCTTGTAAAGCTCACAATGTGGCAAAACGTGCAAGCCAGAAGGAGCAACAAAAATGGCTGAAAGCAGAACTTCCAGAGAATGTCCATGGAATGAGATCAGAAGTACATGCACATTGCCTGTTCCTACTCAAAGTTAGGGATAAGGATTTTTCCTCACTACCAGCACCACCAAGCACAGAAGAGCGTGAAATTGCAATTCAAGTGGCTGGTCATCTCAGATATGTCCCCAAGGATGTTTTCAATGAGCCATCATCACAGGTTCAGTCTCAGGGTTTCCAAAGCTACTGCCAAAATGAGCTCCACAAGTTAGGACTAAAGCGATTCACTTGGGACTGGGAGAGCTCATGGCAACATCCGTTCAATGAGCTGATGTCTATGGTTTTTTACCGTACATTCTGTCTTGCACTGGTCAGCACCGAGTATCATCATTACTGTTGGAACAAGGATCATAATAACTATGGGGTCATGGCGGCTTTGATGGAGCGATATTTCACTTATTTGAAAAGAGAATGGAAGTCTATTCAAAAGGATGCCGAGTATTTGGTTAAAAAGAAGGAGAATCAAAAGCTCGCGAAGATTTGTCAAAGGGTTAGTTAATGTATCTCTTCTTCATTGTGAGCAAAGACTGATGATGATCTACTTCATTATGTGCAGACCTGTGAGCGCCGTCGTGAATGGTGTGATACGGCTAAATTTCCCATCCTAGCATCACAATTCAATGACCCTCAAGTATGTTCAGATACTGAGGAGGTACTGGAAAATGGCCGTCAAGTTTACTGGAAAGTGGGATTACCCTGGCGCTCCCAGTTATTTAATGAATTGGTATTAAAAATGGATTGAGACATAGAGTTTTGTAATTGCATTAAAAAAAGGGTAAAAAAACTATTGATAGATTGCCAGAATTACGATCGACAGATGATGGTGATATTCCGGAAGGCTTATCATTTCAGGTATTTGATCAAGATTGGCTCAAAGGCTGTAGTAAGATGCAGACTAGCGCCCTCAAGATACTTGACATGCCAGTTATTAGGCCGAATGGTGATGCTCTGCAATAACTTAGTAATATAAATGTATGGCACCGTTACAAATTAACATTTTGTGAATTATTTGTGCAGGTGTAATACAATCTGAGTATGATTTCTTAAATGTGCAACAACTTGCTAAATATGTCAGAATATAGACAATATGAATTGGAATGTATCACCGTCTCCCTTAGAAATAAGACTCTATTGCTCATTTTCATTGAGGAAATATTGAAGGAGTTCAATCCAGCTCATGGTGTTTATAATTGTGGACCTATGTCAGGGTGAACAAGAGTTATCAAATTGGTCAAACAAAAATTATATAATATCAGTAAGGCTCACACAGTTAATGATTTTTTCTTTTCTTGGACCTATTGGTGTTTGGAAAATGGCATTTCCATAAGGCAGGATTTTAGAATAGCAATACAATTAGGGTCAAAGATGATCTTGAAAGGTACCTTCCGCATGTTGACCTCAACTGAATGAGGAGTGATATAGTGGATGACCTTTACAGGTTGTTGTTGGCCAATACGATGGAGTCGATCAACAGCCTGAGCCTCAATGGCTGGGTTCCAATTGGGCTCCTGGAAATGTGGATGTCAGGGGCCTCAAATCAGGGAAGAATTTTGGGGGTCCCCTCACCATTAAATAGACCGTATTAGCACAAGTTATATTGAGGCCAGTTCCAGCTGCGGCAATGGATGCAATCAGGACTTCACATTCAGGATTATTGAAGAAATTCTCCAGTGCCTTCTCCTGTGCTCGTGCTGAAAGGATAGAGTGATGGGCAAGTGCAATACCAATTCTACAATATGAAAAACTCAGATGGATTCAATTGGTAATGGATGCATATTAGAATTAACGCACAAATCTAGAAATTGGGTCCATTGGGTATAAACCACTGATTTGGTTGGACCACACCTTGTTTGTTTGTTCTTCATTAAGCTTTGTAGCAGGTGTGCAATTTTACTACTCATCATGCATGTTTCCACATCCACAATAGTTCGTGTGATTCTTGGGGAGTTATCCTGAGTGCTCCTGCCCTTGTGGTCTTCCAAGTCTGCCTCTGCAATTGTGTTAAGCATGATGTGATGGTTACAACATATTCGCAGCTTATTAATATTTCTGAAAAATTCTCCTGGTCCTTTCCTTTTGGATGATAGGAATTCTTCATATAATATGGAATATTCTTGCTGCATGGTCGGGTTGAGTGGGAGCAACTCATAATGATGGCTAATAGTGGGGAGGGATTCGAGATGTGTGGTTTTGGTGTGGCGCAAACTTAAATGCCGCAATGCCAAATGCAAGATATCATTGCAACCTTTGGAAAGACTACTCAGGATGAATGGTGACCAGTTATCTTGATTGGCGCTCTGGGGTTGAGTGATGAATGATATTATGCCCAAAAGGTCATAAATGGTGTTGTGAATAGGTGTGCCCGTTAAACATATTCGACGGGATGAAAGGAGGCTATTAATGGCACGGTGAGTGGCAGTGTATTGAGAGCGAATATAGCTATAAGATGGGGCAAGGGTTATTGGATATAAAAGGTAATTTGAATCATTTAAGATCAGACACTCACTGTGCTTCATCCAAAATTATATGATGCCAATTGATTTGAAAGATGAATGATGTAGAGGTATTGGTTTGCTTAAATTCTTGGGTGATAGTATTGTAAGAAGTGATGATGATATCATATTTTAAGATGTTGTCTTTGGATAATGAGTGACGAGTGGGACCATGGTATATTTTGGAATGCAGCGCTCCAGCCTGAGCATGCTTGGATATTTCTGATTGCCAGTTGGTAATTAAGCGAGGGGGGCAGATGATCATGGTGGGCGTGGAGCAATGGGGGTTTGCAATCATCCGCTCCTTGGAGGTACCAATTAGAGCAATGGCCTGAATGGTTTTACCTAATCCCATATCATCTGCGAGCAGTCCCCCAAGAGGGGTATTGGTTGAAAGGGATTCAAATGAGCTAACAACCCTGTTTGTAATGATGTTCCTGGCATTGAAAGTGGATCCTGGGGGTGAGGTGGCCCAAAGGTTACGGGCTGATTGGCCATTGGGGTTTCTCGATCCCAGAGGGAAAGCTAGTCCGGTCTTTTGATAAGGGAGGAGGGGGGTTTGAATAATGGCATGGGGCGGGGTCATCATGGGGAGGTCTGATCCACTGGGTAATTGTATCAGTTTCTGCTTGGAAACCAATGATGAAACAGCAGGATATGAAACTGGCATCGAGCTTGAAGCCGGAAATGTCGGAGTGAAGAGTTGACATTGACTATGAGTATCACAGTCATATTCTTTGGGCATTTTAAGCTTGAAATCTTGTGTTCGAAAGCTTTCCATTATGAATAAAATGTTTGGATACCATGTGAAGAACATCAATGCTAGATTGGGTTTCTGAGATGAGGAGGGATCATTTGCATCAGTCATAAATACTCCCTCAACAAATAATATTTGAGAAGGATTGGATTGGCAATTTTCAATCCATGCCCCACCAGGACCACAGTGCATGAACGTTTTTGGTGCCCCAAGGAATGGTATCAACGTTTTGGAAAGGGTTCCAGGTAGAGAGCCAATAGCATGCTGGTGATTGGGGAGATAAACAAATATGTTGTGTTGATTGTGCCATATGATAATCCAAGAAGCTAAGTGGGAATTCTCAGGATTTCAGGCTATATCACTATTTATTTGAATACGAATATTAATCATCCCAATGCAAAGTGGTTGTGAAGGGGTTGACATGATGGCTATTTTAAATTATTTGGGACAGTTGGAAATTATATGATCGGGAGGGGTTAGCTAAACGGAATGAAGACAAATAGGTGCAGATGGGGAACTTATATGAGAGGCAGCAATGGGGTCAAGGGGGGATGGCCTGTGGTTACGTGCATGGTCTTGATGGGGATGGGCCTCTTGGGCTCATAATTTTCATATCCGATTTGGGGCATATATCAAGGCAAGGTGGCCAAAATGTGGGTGCACCGATATGACTGCTGGATCTGCAGCAAGGTACAAAACCTTTGGTGGAACAAGGTTGACATTAGCATATCCAAAATTGGGTGGGTTGTAGCAACTTATTGTGGAGGGCATATCAGAGGCATGCAGTCATGTTCGCTGGTGTGACAGCGAACATGGATGCATATATATCTTCCTCAGGTTAATTTTTGCACAGGGACCTACTGGTCAATGTTGGCTGTTTCAAAGGGCAATCTCACTGTAGGGATGTTTGTGTGTGGGCGGGTGAGATATGTTCGGTGGCGTGCCACCGAACATGACTTTGGTTTTGCGTGAAGTTTTTTGATAACTGATTCCAACTAGGCTTCAGGGGGGGAAGTGTGGCATGATCAAACGGGGCACCGACCGTGAGGCATGATCCACATCTACATTCACCCCTATTGCGTTTGAGGAGGCTACTAATCCCCCGAGATTGGGATCATGTTCTTTGCCTCATGCGTGTACAAAACTCCGGAGAAAGAGGCCACCCACCCAAGGGAATGTCTGGCTGCAAGCCAGGTGCCACAATTTGTGTGGGGCGTGTGAGAACGTGAAGAAAGCTACCCGCAGTGGGAGATACTCACGCAAACATAACCAGCCTCAGCAATCATAGGCTGGGATTATTCTAATGTGGATGAGGCTGAAGCAAACCCACACTGATTGGCATCAGGTTTCCACGCGCGAGGAGGTGAGTGTCTGCAGTAAAGCTGACCACCCGACCAAGAAACTAGCCGGTCGGAACAATGGCAGTAAAATGTCTTCCAGGCTTGTGAAAGCTGCCTGTGTATGACCCGTTGGGGGGTGCGTATGAAAGCGTGTGTCTGCCCAACAATGAACAAGCAGGGCCAGTCATTGTTGGCCCTGACAATGGCACCGGAGTGAATCCACTGTTTGTGTATTACCCAAATAATAAGTCATCCCATTATGACCCACTTTCATTAACTCGGATTACACCCGCGTCTATGCCATTGTTAGGCAGAGCTCTCCAAAAAGGTGCACCAAAGGGATGCAGTTGAGATATATGACTCAATGGCTTGACGTGATTTTCATGTTACATTGCTGAACAGCTTTTGCTCTGCCCGCAGCATACATTTACAAAGGTGTACTGCGTACTACAGTGTTGGCTAAACAGTTTAGGAAGTTGTAATACTACTTGAGCCTGCATGCATATAGCGAATGTGCATGCACCTTCCGATCGTTTGCATATACGTAGCTCATGTGCCACATGCTCAGCATTGCATTTCACCCGATTTGCACACGCAAGCTGAGCATGTCATGGTCAAAAGCACCATGTGAAAGTGCTCAGTAAAGCCATGGAATGAACTTTTTTTGCAATAGTTCATTGGAAGGCTCAGTTTGGAGCACTTCACCAAAGCGTGTGAAATGCTGCACCTGGCTGAAATGTCACCCGATGCTGTGCCAAATGCTCAGATTGTGGGAATACAAAAACGACTGAGCAATGGCTCAGCATGGTGCATTTCATATTGCTATATCACTTGTTCAATTACTGTGCAATTAAAATGTTCAGCCACTGAGCATTTCAATTATGACCCAAAAGCAAACCTGAGCAATGGGTCGAGGCAAGCTCACGCTGTATTCACTTGCCTTACTGCCCACCCCCTTTGTTCAAAAACTATCACCAGGCCATACGGCCGGTGATCTTGCCGCGGTCACTTGTGACCCAATGCACCGGGTGCATTTCTGCATGGGTAACTTGTGCATTGCACCCACAATGCACATTAAACAAGGGCCTCACGACCACCCTCTTGGGTGATCGGATGGCTATTTAAGGAAACAAAGGGGATTTGACTCAGCTTGACAATTCAATAAATTGCAATACTCAGCCAGACCCCCATTGTTCTTCTGCCTCACGCGAGCATTTCCCTTCTCAGTTGCAGCATTTGCTGTGACTGAGCTTCAATTTTGCCCACACGCCTTGAAGCTGAGACTTTTGCAGGTGCTGCAACTGCTGAGATCGTCTCAGCTTCACCATGGTATAAAAGACCATCTTCACACAACACGCACTTCACTTTCTCTCTCACCCGCTCCACTTCGTTCAACCTCACCCATGTTTGTCCTTCTTGTGCGTATTCCCCTTTGTCTTCCTGCCTTTCTATTTTTGTCTTTTGCACTCCACTAAACCCACTTCCCTTCCTTTTGCCTGTTTGTTTATTCTTCTGATCCGTTCAGAACCTCACTTCTATCCACCTCGTGCGTTACCTCTTTTTTAAACTTTTGTTGACATTACATACCAATATTAATACTTATTTTTCTTCACAACTCTTTTCCAGACTTTTAAAAACTTCCGACTAGAGCGTTCTTATTTTGTTTTGGTTTTAAATTCATAATTCATCATATGTCTTCATTTTTTCTCTTGATTGTTTACTTTGTATGCAGTTACTAACCTCAATTGTTTTGTTTTTAGATGTCGTGTAGTTTATGCACCAAGCGGGGTATCCCCTGCATTCGTTCCTCAACGACAAATGACGCTTGTGATGCTTGCCGACAAGCACACAAGAAATGTTCATTTGTTGTCCGCCCCTTCCGACCACGAGGCCAGAGGAGTTCCCGCCCAAGATGCCCTCGCGAGGACTCCTTTGTGCTCGACGATGATGAAACCATTTCCGAGCGTGAATGGACGCCGTGCCCCCAAACAGGCCAACGGGAACGATTCTGGACAATCAGCCCTGTCCCCTCCAGTATTGATTTGTCCACTCCCCCTCCTAGGCCACCATCCGATGGTCACTTCACTCCTCGACCGGAGGGAAGTGATTATCCGGCCGATGAAGGATGGTGATGGCGAGAGGACATTCGAGCTTGGGCTGATTGTCACCGATGGGATTCAAACGCCAAAGTAAGTTTTATTTCTCCTCCTTATCTCATTTCTCTTCACGCAATAATACTGACTTTTTTCCATTACTCATAGAACAAAACCCCCCGAATCCCCCCCGACATGACTCTCCCGTTCCTAGTTTGCCTCGCGAGCAAACCCCCCGGCAACCCACTCCAGGCCCGAGTGGCACCCGATGGTCTGAGGAATTATTCCGCGGTAAGCAGCCAAAGTTTCATTTCATTTTCACTTTCACTTTCGAGTCGAGTGAACTGACTCTTACTCCTTTTTTAGAACCCTCCCGAACCAAAGAGCCACCTATTCCTGGCCCAAGTCCATCGTCCCAACCACCTGAGGACGATACGACTTGTGAGCCAGAACCTGAGGTGGCTCCTACGCAATCCACGGAGGAACCTTATGGTAAGTCACCCCTTCTTTCTCTTCGATCCATATCCACTTTTCCTCATTTTTTCTTTGACCACCTCCAGATCGTCCCGCCACTCCTCGCTGGATCATCATCATCGACAATATGCCCGTCGGATCCCCCCATCCCCCTTCCCCTCCCCCTTCTTCTTCACCAACTCCACCATCTTCCCCTCCTCTCCTACCCCGGTTCCTTCCCAGGATCTCCCTCCCATCGCCCCCGAGAACCCAACAACCTCCTCCCCCCCGGTGCCAAGCTCCTCTCATTCCCACGATGACGCTCGCCAGGAATTCACCGACCTGCGACCGACCCTAATGATTCGTCGAGCCATCGTCCACGAATCGATCAACTGAATCTTGTTGGAGCATCGCCGCTTTCTCCACATGATTCCTTTTGTGGATGCAACTCATCGAAATGAGATGCACCGGGAATTCCGGGAGGAACTAAACTCCCTCCTTGCCCAGGCACTGGAGGCTTATCCAAAGGAGGACATCACCGGGATAGTCTCCAAATTCTTAGAAAAATAAAAATTTAAAAAAAATGTCATGATTTCCTCTTTTTATTATTTGTCATATTTTCTTTTAAATAAATTATTTGTCTTCAATTATTGTTATGTTCAATTTCTATTACATTCTTTTCTCTTGTGAACTTATATTTTCCTCAATGGTTCACATATCCTTTTGCGTGAGAAAAATTTTTATAAGTTCCCCACCAAGAGTTTGAGTGAGTATTTGTTTTTGTGAACCTCTTTTTCTCAAAATGCACCAATAGTTGCCGTTATCCTCTCCTATATTTTCTTCTTCCATGGTTTAGAGCCATATCCATTCTTAACTGTAAAAAAGCGGGAGCTTCCCGCATGTGAGCAATCCACTCCAGATTTGTGAAACATGGCCTTTCCTATAGTCACACGCTATTAATCTTACTCATGCATTGAATTATTTAAATTGTCTGGAACCTTCACAAGCGTAAGGATTGGCGTGTGACTTGTCGGGAGCCTGCACAGGCATAAGGATTGGCGTGTGAATTATCAGGAGCCTGCACTGGCGTAAGAATTTGTCAGCATTGTTGGCAACCTTCCCAAGCATCAGGATTGGCGTGTGAATTGTTGCAATCCTGTACAGGCGTAAGGAATTTTTAGCATTTTTGGGACCCTTCACAAGCATAAGGATTGGCGTGTGATTTTTTGGGAGCCTGCACAGGCGTAAGAATTAGCGTGTGAATTCTCGGGATCCTGCACAGGCCAAGAAATTTTCAGCATTGTGGGGAACCTTCACAAGCGTAAGGATTGGCATGTGAATTGCCGGAAGCCTGTACAGGCGTAAGGAATTTTTAGCATTTTTCGGAACCTTCACAAGCGTCAGGATTGGCGTGTAAATTTTTGGGAGCCTGCACAGGCGTAAGGATTGGCGTGTGTAGCGTCGGCACCCCGCATAGGCGTAAGGAACTTTTTGGATTTGCGGAACCTGCACAAGCATAAGGATTCGCGTGTGAAGCATTGGCATCCTGGACAATAGCAACAAACCAGGACAGATGTACGGTGGCATGCTACTATACATAATCCACTTCACCCCTTTTTCATGTGAGACACCCCATCTCCCGCTGTGGTATTCCATACCATTAGTACCAGTTTCAAGCTTACCAATAAAACAAAAGAAAAAAATGATAATAAAACAAACTACGCAAAACATTTTTACACATTACAACTACAGATTTCAAACAGAAATATACAATACGCAGCCTCAAGATCTTATCAAAACAGTATAGTATCAAAGGATATATCCACCTTATCGCATCATCAATAACAAATTACGTCATTAAAGGTAGTTAATCTAAATAAAGGTATATGAAAATAGACCAAAGCATCAGAAGCTGTATTTTCCCCACCTTGATTCAATTTAAAGAAGAAATACCTCAAGGCTATGCATAAAATTTCAATATATTTTCCAAGAACAAATGCTTCCTTAGTAATAATAACACGCATCAAACTTGATAGAAATGATACAATACTAAAATAAAACCACCAGCATAATTCTCTCATAACATACGTAAAAAATAGAAACAAAAATACTTTCCCCACCTTCAAGAAAACATCACCAGCCATATTATCTCAATGACCTCCCATGACTCTGGAAAAAAGAAAATCTCACCAGCCAAATTATCTCAAATACATCACATGATTTTGATAAGAAACATAAAGCACCAGCATAATTCTCTCATATATATCATATGACTAGAAGAAAGTTCAATTGTCAGGAGCTGTATTTTCTCCACTTTCTTGGCAAAAAAGAAAATCTTACCAGCAAAATTATCTCAAATACATCACATGATTTTGATAAGAAAAAGCACCACCAGCATAATTCTCTCATAACATACGTAAAAAATAGAAACAAAAAATACTTTCCCCACCTTCAAGAAAACATTACCAGCCATATTATCTCAAAGACATCACATGATTTTGATAAGAAACAGAAACACCAGCATAATTTTCTCATATATATCATATGACTAGAAGACAGTTCAATTGTCAGGAGCTGTATTTTCTCCACTTTCTTGGAAAAAAGAAAATCCCACCAGCCAAATTATCTCAAACACATCACATGATTTTGATAAGGAAAAGAACCACCAGCATAATTCTCTCATAACATACGTAAAAAATAGAAACAAAAAATACTTTCCCCACCTTCAAGAAAACATTACCAGCCATATTATCTCAATGACCTCACATGACTCTGATAAAAAGAAAATCCCACCAGCCAAATTATCTCAAACACATCACATGATTTTGATAAGGAAAAGAACCACCAGCATAATTCTCTCATAACATACGTAAAAAATAGAAACAAAAAATACTTTCCCCACCTTCAAGAAAACATTACCAGCCATATTATCTCAATGACCTCACATGACTCTGATAAAAAGAAAATCCCACCAGCCAAATTATCTCAAACACATCACATGATTTTGATAAGGAAAAGAACCACCAGCATAATTCTCTCATAACATACGTAAAAAATAGAAACAAAAAATACTTTCCCCACCTTCAAGAAAACATCACCAGCCAAATTATCTCAATGACCTCACATGACCCTGATAAAAAGAAAATCTCACCAGCCAAATTATCTCAAACACATCACATGATTTTGATAAGAAAAAGCACCACCAGCATAATTCTCTCAGCAAACACGCTGCTACACCAAAATTACACGTCTCACTAGCTAAAACCTCTCAACTATGATTTTTTCTAAGTACCCTATTTTGAGAAGCTCTATGGAGGCCCAAAAGCTATAAATAGAGGTCCTCTCTCCCTCATTTTTCCCATCATCATGGAACAAGTTCCCACTATCCAGGATCATAACAATCCCTGAACTAGCAGGATATCTAGAATAGTAGTAGTGTTTTAGTAGTGAAAAGCTCAGTAGCCTTGCTCAGTAGCTTAGTATTAGTGAAGAATAGTAGTATAACCGTAGTAAAAGCTCAGTAGCCTTGCTCAGTAGCTTAGTATTAGTGAAGAATAGTAGTATTAACGTAGTAAAAAGCTCAGTAGCCTTGCTCAGTGGCTTAGTATTATTAAAAAAAAAAGTAGTAGTGATATAAAACCCAGTATTAAAAAAAATCCTAAAAGAATCAAATCCAGTAGTCTTATTATTAGTACTCATATCAAAAAAAATCATTATAATCAACCTAAAACCATAAAAAATATATATATTCTTATTATTCTTAAAAAAAAAAAAAAAAAAAAAAAAAAAAAAATATTCTTATTAGTTTCATTAAAATAACAGAAACCCAAAACATATATATATATATATATTATCATCACTTTTATTAAAATAAAGTAAAAAAAATCTAGTGTTTATTTTATCAGAAATTTTTAGATCAGAATTTTTACTGTAGTGTTATTGATAGGTCTGATTTAGAGACTGCTGAAAAGTCTTCTCTATCTGTTAAAGCCACAAATCTTATTTTATTTTGTGATTCTCTGTAGGCTGACTATTCAGTATTATTTAGAGGGGCAGCTAATACACCTTAGCACCCATGGTTATTGGACAATTCTGAAATTCAAAACAGACTTACCAATAATTTCCCCCTCAAGGTACTGCCTTATTTCATCCCACACCAAAAGGAGTTCTCACATCTGGTGTCCCAACAGTGGCCAACAACAACTTCAACCATCAATAATCCGTCAATTATCAAAAAAAAAAAAAAAAAAAATTCAAATTTAGTCCATATAAAAAAAAAGCCTTTTATCAATAAAAATTTCAAGCACCTATCAAGTCAATCTGGAATCAGAAAAACCACAAAGTTCTAAATCATTGTCACCATCAAGTGCTTCAACAAAATCATTTCATTATTATTATCCAAAAAGAGGAGAAACACCACCTGGAGAAGAATCACCTATAGATTATAGTATACCAGTTGGTACACCAAGAACTAAGAAGAAAGATCAAAAGATAGTTACAGAATATTTTCAGAAATTACTCAAGGAACTATTTGAAATTAAAAAGAAAAGTGAAAAAGAGAAAATCAACAAAGAATATATCAATATGGATTCAGCATCATCATCAAAGATACCACACAATCCAGATGAATCCAAAGAAGAAATAATAAATGAAGAGACTATGCAAGGACAAGAAGATATTTCTGATGTAGAAAGACTTCATCAAAGAATGTTGGAAATGCAACAAGAATTAATTGAACTCCTTAAAAAAGAAGGGAAAAGGAAAGAGTCAAGTTTTACCGCAGAAAACAGCCCAATGGAAGAAACTACGAGCATGCCAAGAATCTTTAGACAAGAAGGGTCACCATCACCATTTTCAAGGCCTATGGCCTCATCAACTCCATTCACTTCACAAAGACCAAATACTCTACCAAAGCGGGTTAATATTCATGCACAGGCTTCAAGCCCATTGCAACAAGAAATCCCACAAAACAATAAACCCATTGTCAAGATCAGACCAAAGGATTATAATTTATGGTTTGATGGAAAGGAAGTGGAAAGATTTATTAAAAGAGTAGAAAATATAGCAGAAATTGAAGGAGCAAGTGGAAGGGATATAGCAAGACAGATATCCTTTTGGACTAAAGATCAAGAAATTAGCTACCATATTGAAGGAATGCCTGGATATGAAACTGGCGATTGGGAGAAATTAAAATTGGATATGAAGAGGAGATGGGGAACAGTGTCACCTGAAAGAAGATACAAGCTGTCCTCAATTACTCAATTATTTACAAAGATTCAACAAGAAGGAGGAATTAGAAATATGACCCAATATAAAAAGTTCATTGGTGAATATGAATCCATTATTAATTATCTCAGAAGGTACCAATATATACAAGGAGATATCAATCACAATCAAGAAATTTTGGCCAGTCTTTCCTCAAGTGTTCAAGAGTCTATTTACAAAGAAATGATTAAAGATAAGGCCATGGTGCAAGCCTTGGATGGTGGTTATATTATTCCAAGATTGGAAATCTTAAAGTTATATATTGAACAAGATTTAGAAGCCAAAGTCTTAATTCAACAGAAGGAATTTTCACAACCAAAGTCACAAGAGAAGAAAGCTAGGTTTGAAGAGGAAAGCTGGGAAGAAGTCTTAAAGCAAATGAAAGATCTTACCCAAAAAATTCAAAATCCTCAGCCGCAAGGGCATCAATCAAAGGATACTGGGAAGGAATCAGTTAAGCAAGTATTGAATCAGCTCAAACACCTTTCAGAAGTAGTTGAATATCCAAATAAAATACAAGCAGGCAATAATCAAGATCAGAAAGTTACACAAAACTCACAGCCACTCAGGCCAAGATATCCTTTACTACCCATATCTTCTGGTTATCAACCATATGTTCCAGCACAAATGGCTCCAAGACAGTTACTGAAGTGTTATTACTGCTTAGAAGAAGGACATTCCGCAATAAGATGTAATCACCTCACAGAAGACTTGGAGAAAAGAATTGTCTTGAAGCGTGGAGGAACATATCTTTTTCCAAATTTTCAAAGAGTACCCACAGAAGGCCCTAAATCTGCAAAAGAATTAGTTAGACATTTTGCCAAAGAGCAGGAGGATTTTACAAAGAAAATGATGGAACAATCAAATCCACCCCAAAAGAAGCAAGAAACAACAGTAATTGAGGAAAGTAAAGGTGAGAAGGCAGCAGCTATAGCTCAAATAGAAGAATGGGGAAACTGGAAACCTCCTCAAATATCACCAGCAAATGAAAATATTCAAATAAATGTTGGGCTTAGACAGACAAGGCAAAGAGCTTCAAGACAGGAAACTCAAAGTCAAACCCAGCAAGAGGATAAAAATGAAACACACAAACCCTTTAAAAAGAAGATACCAGGTGCCTACCACGAGGAAGATGAGGCAGAAGAAGAAATAAGAGTTCTAATTCCAACAAACTACAAGAAAACACAAGAAGGAAAGGAAGTAAATAATGATATTGAAATCATTTCCAAGGAAAAGAATAAAGAGGTACTTAGACAGGATTCACAAAAGATGGAAATAAAAAACAAGGTAAAATCTACACCCAATAACCCAAAGATAATAATTGAACATGTGATGAAGAGAATACTTGAACAAAAGATAAATCTTACTCTTGAAGAAATATTATCAATGTCACCAACCTTTATTGATAAACTACAAAATTTAACTACCCAGGAAAAAGAAGTAATAAAATCAGTCAATACGTCAAATATTCAAGAAAGACTACTTTCAGTAAAGCTACGGGACTATGATACCCCAAGATTACATTATGCATGCCCACTTGGATTTATGGAAGTATTTATTGGAAGAGAAGAATATCCTACAATGGCATTGGTGGATACTGGATCAGAAATTAATATAATACCAGAGGAAATTGCAATTCAAGCCTCACTTACAAGTAGAAAGCTCAATATTAATCTCAGAGGAATTGGTGGACATACCACATCCTTGGTTGGACTCTCAGAATTTACACCAATTACTATGATAACAGGAGAAGAAAAAGAAATTCATTTATTCATAGCAAAAGGAGCTGTACACACCATACTTGGAAGACCATTTTTAGCAGATAATAATGTTAAATTGGAATTTCCACACAAGCAAGGGGAAATATTTAGTTATCCAGAGCAAGATGGACGTCGATTATGTTTACCAATATGTAACCCTCAAGCTATGGGCTGGCAAATTTCTCCACCAAGAGGTATGGAGCTTTGTGCATCTTCAGAGATCGGAAAATGGTCAATACATGGAGCAGAATCATCCAAAAGAAAAGAAACCGAGGAAACAGAAAGTCAATCTTCAACAATAGTGAAGACAATATTTCTTGGAGCAAACAAAATACCCTTCTCAGCTATTTTTGATGCAAAAAATGACTTGAATGTTATAACTCAGGAAATGGCCCTAAAAGCAGAATTAAAAATCAGCCCTTACACATCAAAATCAACAGATAACTTTTTGAAGCCAATTGGTCAAATTAAAAATCTTGAAGTCACTTTTGAAGGTGAAGAGAAAACCTACCTGGACTTCTTAGTATTTAAAAATTTCAACCAGATAATAGATGGAGAAAAGTCAAGCATATTATCTTCATCTAAAGAAAGTATTCCACCTCAAACTGAAACAAAATCTAAAGGGAAGGATCCAGAAGAGGATGAATTGAAGGTAGAAGATAGTGAAGCAATAGAAAAAATAAAAATGGAACTGAAGAAGATGAGAAGAAATTTGGACATGGCCATAGAAGACCCAGAGAAATGGCTAGCACTTGAGTTAAGTGGTATGAATGAAGAAGATAAAGTAGAAAGCCCACAGAAGAAATTTAAAATGGATCTGAAGCCACCTGAAGCAAATTCCTCAGGCATTGCAGAAGATTATTCAAATTTATTTCAGGAGAAAGCTTGGTACATTAGTGATACTGAAAAAATAAAAGACAACAAAATCAATCCATTGGCAAAAAGAAAATTTGAAGAATTGGAAAAGGAAAGTGCCATAATTACTGAAGACAAAATGGATCAAGTTTGGGATAGAAATATTCAAAAGAGGATTGATAAAAAAATGGAAACAGCAGAATCAGAAGATGACTTGAAGTTATACCAACAAAATAATGAAGATTTGGAAGATAAATATAAGCAAGGAAGAATATTTGAAGATCTAGAAGAAGGAGAGTTATCAGAAAATACACAAAGGCTAGCTGGACTTAGCATTCTAGAAGAATTTAATCATGCCTATGATCAAATATTCTGCTTTTCAAGCGCAGCTGATCTATTTAATCAAAATAAAGGAATTACATCTGAATTACCAAATGACTCCCAGAATCAAAATGGCATACAGGAAGACATACCAGAATATGAAGGACTGGAAGATTACATAATACTTCCAATAATAACATTTAAGGAACTGTATGATTATGAGCTAGATTCACCAATAATTCAAACCAAATATATTTCAGAACTACCTGGATCAAATCTTACAAATGTTGATTTTCTGGAATTACTAACCACTATTGGAATCAAAGGAAATTTAAGAAATCCTTACTGGAAGAAGCCTTATGGATATTATCAAATGACAATAGAAGGACTGTATCACAAAATGTTATGGGCTCAAGAAGATTTGAATCTAGATGGTTTGGAAATCTTGGGAGGAACTCTTTGCTGGTGTGATTTTGGGTACATGTTTATTCATGAAGTCAAAGGTTTTGTTTCTGAATGGAAAGGAAATACACAAAGAAAACAACGCAACAAGATCTTTGGAGAAATATTGAAGGACATATGTCTTTCAGTAATTCACAACAGAAGGTTGAATATTTCTCAATAACAACTGAAGTAATCCAATTTCAATCTCCAATTAAAAAAAAAAAAAAAACCACCATAAAAAATAGCAAAAATAATAAAAAAAAATAACCTAAAAAAAAAAAAAAAAAAAAAGAGAATTTTTTTCATATCTGTATCAGTATCAGGGCAGTGACCTCCTGCCTTATCAAAGAGGAATTTCAAATAATTAAAAAACATAAAAAAAAATCTTTTTTCAACATTCTTATAATTCAGGGCAGTGACCTCCTGCCTTATCAAAGAGGAATTTCAAATCATTCAAACTAACTTATAAAAAAAAATCTTTTTTAAACACTCTTATCACTCAGTGGCAGTGACCTCCTGCCTTATCAAAGAGGAATTTCAATTTTTTCAATTTTTTTTTTGAAGTATATTATCACTCAAGGCTATAAATCAGTATTCAATAAAGGACTTCAAACTCAACATTTTTCAAGATATTTTTTTTCAATGTACAAGTATTATGATTTTATTTTTTTAAAAAAACAGGGGTGGTTATCTGTTCTTATGCCACCTCATATATATTAAAAATGGCACAAGTTTGGGGAAGTGTGGGCCCATATGCCTTTATTAATGTTATTTCTCTTTTTGAAAAAAAAACAATGAAAAGATAGTGTGAAGAAACAGCAAAAGAAGATATAGATAGCTCAAAATATCAAAATTATGACCGTTGGTCATAATTTGGTTCTTTGAGATAGGAAGATATAAAATATGGAAAGGAAAACAAGAAGAAAAAAAACCAACCAAACCAGCTAGGCCATTCAGATACAGAAAAAGAAGATAGAAGAAGTTCAAAATTTCAAAATTATGACCGCCGGTCATAATTTTCCCTAAAAGCAAGAAAACTATATCAAGAAAGGAAGAAAAACCAACCAAACAAGCTAGGCCATTCAGATACAGAAAAAGAAGATAGAAGAAGTTCAAAATGTCAAAATTATGACCGCCGGTCATAATTTGGCCCAAAATCAAGAAAATTATATCAAGACATGGGGGAAAAATCAACCAAACAAGCTAGGCTATTCAGATACAGAAAAGGAAGATCAAAGAATTTAAAATGTCAAATTATGACCGCCGGTCATAAAATGACCACCTCAATACAGGAAATAATTCAACTCACCAAAAGACTACTCTGATTTATACTGGATGACGTTCTTATAGCCCCAAATTAATGAGTTGAGCACCCTCAATCACAACAAGTTTCCAAAGATCAATCTTGTTTGACAGAATCAAGGAACACAACAATACCAAATTGCATCACTAAGCTTGCTCAAGGCTCAGAATATGCTACCCAGCATGGTTACCCTATTCCAGAAACTGACAGGTCCGGCAGCAGAATTACTGCCAGAGGGGGGAATTGAACCCATTTCAAAGTTGATGAAAGTGGAAAGCAACCCGGAATCACTAACCACTACACCATTTGAAAATATAACAACACTCCTCAAATTGAAACCTCCTTCAACATCACTAATCAATTTGATCACTCTTAAAAAAAAAAAAAAAAAAAAAAAAAATTTTTTTAACATAAAAAAAAAAAAATTTTTTTTCAACATAAAAAAAAAAAAAAATTTTTTTTTAACATAAAAAAAAAAAAAAAAAAATTTCAAGATAAAAAGAAAATGAAAAAAAAAATAAAAAAATTTTAACATAAAATAAAAAAAAAAATAAATATAAAATTTTTTTTCAACAGAAAATAAATTAAAAAAAAATCATTTTTCAACATAAAAAAAAATTATAATAACAAAAAAATAAATAAAATAAACTGTTGTGATTAAAATTAAGGATAAAAGATCAGATCAAATAAAGAAGGCTAAAAATTAGTCCTTGTATGACTTTAAACTACAGGGTAGCAACCTGAAGGCTAAAATTAGTCCTTGTATGACTTTAAACTACAGGGTAGCAACCTGAAGGCTAAAATTAGTCCTTGTATGACTTTAAACTACAGGGTAGCAACCTGAAGGCTAAAATTAGTCCTTGTATGACTTTAAACTACAGGGTAGTAACCTGAAGGCTAAAATTAGTCCTTGTATGACTTTAAACTACAGGGTAGCAACCTGAAGGCTAAAATTTAGTCTTTGTATGACTCAAACTACAGGGGTAGCGCACCAGAGGGCTGAAGATGCAATTAAAATCAAGGAATCAAGAAAATAAAAAGAAAAGTGAAGATATCAAGAGTAAAACCAAAGTGAATAATAGGACAATGAAGAACATTAAATGAAATAAAATATCAACAAGAGAAGAACCATTGGAAGCAAGAACCATACAAATTGTAGCAAAAGAGGAAAAAAGATTAGCAGCAGCAGAGAAATTAAGAGATTCAAGACACAAATCAGTTCATCATTTGGACAAAAAGATGGCACATAGACTGAGAAATCCACTTGAACCAGGGGACTTGGTATTAGTTTATAATAAACCACTTGAGTCACAGTGGGGATTACTCTTCAAGAACCGTTGGAATGGACCTTATAGAGTCATAAATCAAGTTAATAATGGACCTTATGAGCTTGAAGAATTGGATGGCACCAAACTTACAAGAAAATTTGCAGCAAGTCACATCAAGAGGTTTTATCCAAGAGGAAAGGAAGCTCAATTAAGTTCAGAGTCAGAAAATGAAAGCAGTGAAGAAATTGAAGATGAAGAGTTAATATTGGAGGGAGAAGAAATTGAACAAAATGAATATGATTGATAATGGCAAGCTTTTCAACTGGAATGCTGGGGACAGCATTAAATGGAGAGGGGGATGTGGTATTCCATACCATTAGTACCAGTTTCAAGCTTACCAATAAAACAAAAGAAAAAAATGATAATAAAACAAACTACGCAAAACATTTTTACACATTACAACTACAGATTTCAAACAGAAATATACAATACGCAGCCTCAAGATCTTATCAAAACAGTATAGTATCAAAGGATATATCCACCTTATCGCATCATCAATAACAAATTACGTCATTAAAGGTAGTTAATCTAAATAAAGGTATATGAAAATAGACCAAAGCATCAGAAGCTGTATTTTCCCCACCTTGATTCAATTTAAAGAAGAAATACCTCAAGGCTATGTATAAAATTTCAATATATTTTCCAAGAACAAATGCTTCCTTAGTAATAATAACACGCATCAAACTTGATAGAAATGATACAATACTAAAATAAAACCACCAGCATAATTCTCTCATAACATACGTAAAAAATAGAAACAAAAATACTTTCCCCACCTTCAAGAAAACATCACCAGCCATATTATCTCAATGACCTCCCATGACTCTGGAAAAAAGAAAATCTCACCAGCCAAATTATCTCAAATACATCACATGATTTTGATAAGAAACATAAAGCACCAGCATAATTCTCTCATATATATCATATGACTAGAAGAAAGTTCAATTGTCAGGAGCTGTATTTTCTCCACTTTCTTGGCAAAAAAGAAAATCTTACCAGCAAAATTATCTCAAATACATCACATGATTTTGATAAGAAAAAGCACCACCAGCATAATTCTCTCATAACATACGTAAAAAATAGAAACAAAAAATACTTTCCCCACCTTCAAGAAAACATTACCAGCCATATTATCTCAAAGACATCACATGATTTTGATAAGAAACAGAAACACCAGCATAATTTTCTCATATATATCATATGACTAGAAGACAGTTCAATTGTCAGGAGCTGTATTTTCTCCACTTTCTTGGCAAAAAGAAAATCCCACCAGCCAAATTATCTCAAACACATCACATGATTTTGATAAGGAAAAGAACCACCAGCATAATTCTCTCATAACATACGTAAAAAATAGAAACAAAAAATACTTTCCCCACCTTCAAGAAAACATTACCAGCCATATTATCTCAATGACCTCACATGACTCTGATAAAAAGAAAATCCCACCAGCCAAATTATCTCAAACACATCACATGATTTTGATAAGGAAAAGAACCACCAGCATAATTCTCTCATAACATACGTAAAAAATAGAAACAAAAAATACTTTCCCCACCTTCAAGAAAACATTACCAGCCATATTATCTCAATGACCTCACATGACTCTGATAAAAAGAAAATCCCACCAGCCAAATTATCTCAAACACATCACATGATTTTGATAAGGAAAAGAACCACCAGCATAATTCTCTCATAACATACGTAAAAAATAGAAACAAAAAATACTTTCCCCACCTTCAAGAAAACATCACCAGCCAAATTATCTCAATGACCTCACATGACCCTGATAAAAAGAAAATCTCACCAGCCAAATTATCTCAAACACATCACATGATTTTGATAAGAAAAAGCACCACCAGCATAATTCTCTCAGCAAACACGCTGCTACACCAAAATTACACGTCTCACTAGCTCAAACCTCTCAACTATGATTTTTTCTAAGTACCCTATTTTGAGAAGCTCTATGGAGGCCCAAAAGCTATAAATAGAGGTCCTCTCTCCCTCATTTTTCCCATCATCATGGAACAAGTTCCCACTATCCAGGATCATAACCATCCCTGAACTAGCAGGATATCTAGAATAGTAGTAGTGTTTTAGTAGTGAAAAGCTCAGTAGCCTTGCTCAGTAGCTTAGTATTAGTGAAGAATAGTAGTATAACCGTAGTAAAAGCTCAGTAGCCTTGCTCAGTAGCTTAGTATTAGTGAAGAATAGTAGTATTAACGTAGTAAAAAGCTCAGTAGCCTTGCTCAGTGGCTTAGTATTATTAAAAAAAAAAGTAGTAGTGATATAAAACCCAGTATTAAAAAAAATCCTAAAAGAATCAAATCCAGTAGTCTTATTATTAGTACTCATATCAAAAAAAATCATTATAATCAACCTAAAACCATAAAAAATATATATATTCTTATTATTCTTAAAAAAAAAAAAAAAAAACAAAAAAAAAAAATATTCTTATTAGTTTCATTAAAATAACAGAAACCCAAAACATATATATATATATATATTATCATCACTTTTATTAAAATAAAGTAAAAAAAATCTAGTGTTTATTTTATCAGAAATTTTTAGATCAGAATTTTTACTGTAGTGTTATTGATAGGTCTGATTTAGAGACTGCTGAAAAGTCTTCTCTATCTGTTAAAGCCACAAATCTTATTTTATTTTGTGATTCTCTGTAGGCTGACTATTCAGTATTATTTAGAGGGGCAGCTAATACACCTTAGCACCCATGGTTATTGGACAATTCTGAAATTCAAAACAGACTTACCAATAATTTCCCCCTCAAGGTACTGCCTTATTTCATCCCACACCAAAAGGAGTTCCCACACCGCACTCGAATCCATCCAATCCTGGTGTATATTGTCCTCTGCCTTACCCCACCATTACTTACCCAACCCACATGCAAATCTCCTCATTCTTTGAATTGGCATGAGATTGTATTACCATCCCTGATTTGATAGCCCGCTCTCTCGCCAATCTCATAATAGCCATGGTTTTTTTGCCGCATTGTTTTTGCTAAGCTGCTTGAGCATTGTGTGGACATACCCACTAGTGTCGTGCTTTTGTTGTCCTGTGCTGGACCAGTATAATGAACAAATGTACTACTGGCCCACACTACCTGAATGAGCCCATGACATGCGGATAGATCAATCCAAAAATGCGCATTTGGGAAAATCAATTTTCCCCCTGTACACCGCTTTGACGCATCTCTTTGAATTTGGCCGGTCCGCTTATCAGCTTGAAACCACCATCCCGAAGCATACAGCGATGCATCCTTATCAACATGAGGTGCGTTTTTGAATCCATTCATGGTGAAAGTGAGTGCGGAAGCGAACTCGAATGCAGCCTGATTTGCCGGAATATTGCCTTCATAGTTGACTTGATCAAAAGACGGAACCCCCAATGAATTGTAGAAATTTTGAATCTTCTCAAATAAGTTATCCCCAACATATTGTAAGGATTGACCTAGAATGCAACCCACCGAGCTAAGATTGGCACCTCGGTTCCGCCATTCATCTTTTGCGTTTTCAATTTTCCCGACACTTCCATACAGACCAAATTGTTCATTCTTCGTGCTGCATTTGCGCCACCCAATCGCAAACATAAATCCCTCCAGTAATGCTCCATTGGTTGCAATCGGGTCGGTGAATCTCTTTTCGCGAAATAAGAATTGTGATAATTCATCCCATTGATTGACCTCGACTTCACTCATTGTTGTGAATGGTCGGAATTCAACAAAGGCAATGAGTAATCCGGTTGAAGAGAAAATTGCCACACGGCCAAAGTGAATGCGTTTGATCTGATTGACATCCACAACCCTCCGAATTTCACTTGGGGTGATATTTGCTGATACTGGCATTGATATTTGTGCTGTTGGGCAAGAGGAGGAAAACAACCTATTCATTTGGCTCGTTTTGCGCTCATTTGTCTTTTGGGATCTGCTACTATTCCCAAGTGGTTGAGGGATCACTATGTGTTGAAGCACACAAGATATCAGATACTGCCAAGGAGCTTTCTTTGGGACACATCCTTGAACTTCCCTGTTGGAGCCCACATGACATTGGCACAATCTGAACTGACTAAAGCCAATGTTCTTCCGTGGGGCCCAATGAGGGTGCCACATAAATGTGGAAGCATATATACACTGAGATTAAGCGAGCAACTCACACTTTCCTTCCTCAGCCTGCGCTTTCTGGCGAGTTCCCTTTTACGCTCTTTTCCTTTTTTCGTGAATGTCATGCTTTCAGCAGAAAATGAAATGAAACCGAATTATTACTGATTTATTAATATCACCTAAATTGAATTGCGGTTGATGAATCTTTTTTGATTGCGGCTAAAGAGAAAGATCACACCTGACCTTGGCAAAATTCGCGATCTCAAATACCTGAACCTGAAAATTGCAGTGGATAGTGCATTATTCAATTTGACATATTGATGTTCCCATGCAATCACTTTCCAATAGAACCATTTGGAATGCGGATCCCTAGCTATCCTAGTCCTCTTGAAAGACACAGGAACATTTGCCCTATTATGGGCTGGCAGGAAGTGATAAACGCGACTTCCCGCAATGCCCCCGCGTGTGCTACACGCGGGCACAACACCTGACTCAGCTTGCGTCTTGTCGGAGTCTTTGCAATGATGTATGGAGGCATGCCGCCGTACAATTACTATTGGTACTCAGACTGTGGCATCCGGGCAGTAGTAGGATAGGAAGTCATGATTATTAAATTCATAAATAACTTTGCAAAATTAAATTACAATCTATCTAGTACAAAGCTAATCTAAAACGGGTCAATCCTGCTTGTGAGTTTTGCTGACCTGGGTACCGTCAAGGTGACCTCATCACTTGAACCAAGACCGCGTTTTGCCACCCAGGCATCACCAAAGTCTAATACTAAGCATCGTGCAAATTCAAATCTAAGAGGTACAGTGGGGTTAAAAGACTCTGATGAGAAGAAGCTTTTATTCAGTAATTTACATATATACTTATTAGTACGTAGCCACACTGGCTCCACTAGATTTTTACCCTCTGAAAGTTTTGCGGAAATGTCAATTAGTGATAAAGCCCCTTTAACTGAGCTTGTTCTCCAGTCATCTGAGCATACCATCAAACCACGAACCCCTGCCGCACAGAATGCCGCTAATATACCATAGCAAATTTGATTTATTCCGAGATTCTTGTGACACACCAAAAGATCTTTGATGGCCTCATTTTTTTTTGAGTTCGTGAGTTTGCCTTTGATGCCATTAACTTCGACCTTTGTATGTGCACGTACCATGTTGTACGCAATCATCAAATGGATAACTGTATCCATTAGATCCTCCAGGTTCTTGTGGGGCTTTGTGGATATCTCATTGTCAGCCCCGCCACCTTCAATGCTGAGTTGGGTTGCACGTTGCTTCGATTTACTCAAGCAGGAGGCAAGGTATTCAACTGCTCCCCGTTTGAGTCCAAGAGGATCGGTCGAATTTGATGTTGGTGCAACATATGGTTTGGGTGCAACCACATCGTATGAGACTAAACTAATGGATTCAAACATAACATTTGCCCAAAAATGTTTAACTGGATTGGAGGGGTAAAGAAGGCTCTGAACCATTTTGAAGAAGGAGTGTTCAGATTTTGGGAGATTCTCTGGAGGTTTAGCTGATTCCTTCATCAATTTGAGATTCCAAATGTTGTGATCAAAAAACGCTTCTGTTTTGGTTGGCTTAAAAAAATCTAACCCTGTATATTGCAATTTATATCACCAGTCAACAGCCAATAAACATGTATCATGCACAAAGATAAAACTCACCTGCCATCTCAAGGTCCTCCAGCCAGGCCGACATTTTAAGCTCTCAGTTACTGATCACCTTAATACCAACAGGCAGGAATGTATGAGCATCTTTTGTTGGTAAATTGTCCCATCGATTTTTGTAAATACTACTGATATTATCAAGCCCCCTTTTCCATGATTGTTGAGTAATATTGGAATGATAATTCAAAATGCCTGCAAACTCTTCCATGCGGGATAAAAATATCCCTTGAAAATTAGCAGAGGATGACACTTTGCGTTCAGGGTCAGGAACTATATCAGTCATATCTCGTCCCATTGTATCATGTTTAATTGTTTCCCTTTCTTGAAAGGCTTGAATATTCCGAGGAGAGGCGGGAGGGGTTGCATCATGCATTGTTTCATTGGGTATAGGAGGGCTTTCAGTATGTGGAGCTTCATCATGGATTGTTTCATTGAGTATTGGGGAGTGTTCAGTATGCGGAGGTTGATTATCAATATGGTCCCCTTCAACATTGATAATTTCATGACCTTGATCGCGAGAATCGTTTGCGGCTTCAAAGGTACAGCGTTTTTTGTTTGTTTTTTTGGTCGCATGTATATTTGGTCTTTTTCCTAATCCTTTGCCTGGAAATCCAATGACGACTCGAGATCCTTCAGGTAGAGATTCTCCCACCTCCACACCTGCCCATATACTGTAAGCAGCTATTGATATCAATTTTGTTTTGAATTAGTAATGGACTTACGGTTCAAATCCATTTTGAGCAGGCTCATGGCTTCAGAAATCTTTTGACGCACATAATCAGGAATTTTACTATCATTTTGGATTTTTTCGAGCCTTGGGATTGTTTGAGCAATTTTGGAGACAAATTGTTCCTTGGATATAATTTCCACCTCCCCACTGAAAATTAAATCATCTTTCCCATCATCTTCTGTCGGTGCACAAGGTTCAACAGTCTTTTCCTTCTCATAAGTTTTAAAATTCGGTTTCTGAGAGCTTGGAGGCTGACCTGAAATAAAGGCTATGACACAATATCAGGTTTTGGGAGATTAGAGATATTCAAGATGGATGCATACTCACATTCTGGAAGAACTGGTGGATCTTGATTATCTTCAGATGACTGGCTCTCTACTTCAATGCCTAATTCACAACTACTGGCGATATCAGAGATTTCACTTCCACTCTCTGGGGCTGAAGTTGGTCGTTCATTGAATTCAGTTGAATTTCCCGGGGTTTGGGCCATAGCGGAGGTAGTTTATTAAGCAAATAGATGGTGACGAGGTGATTGATAGCTTGTTTGAAAATTTTTGGATAAAAGATCCAAATTCAAGAAAAAAAGTGCAAGTAAAATAATGGCATTTGCCAAATGCGATTTGTTGGGAAATTGAAGGAGGCGATGTTTTGCAAATTATTTCATATCATGCAAATGAAATCACTTCCCTGTGAGACATTGAATAAAGTTGACTAGTGAGAAACCTACTAAAGTCAACTTTTGAACTATTCAACGCTCATGAGGTAAGGACTAAGCAAAGCATTCCATTTGAATGATATGAAATAAAATGGTTTTGTCAGCGAAACAGGAGACACAATTCTCTTGTATTAAATAGTCCACTTATCAAGTTTTAATTTGTGAGTCTCATGATTTAAACCCTAACCACAACATTGTGAATTTACTGACCAATTTCCCCTTAGGTCCTGTTGGCAGAGAAGGCCACTCAGCATATTTCGGTGATTGCCTTCATTGTGTATGCCAACAAGCCACCGTACACTATGAATGTAGTACGGAAGCGTAAGGATAAGTCGTGTCGGGAGCATGTTGAGAGGCACTCCGCGAGCGTAAGGATAGGTGGTTTTGGGAGCATGTCGGGAGGGCACCACACAAGCGTAAGGATAAGTGGTGTCGGGAGCATGTCGGGAGGGCACCACAAAAGCGTAAGGATAAGTGGTGTCGGAGCATGTCGGGAGTACACTCCGCAAACGTAAGGATGGTAAGCAGTGTCGGGAGGGCACTACACAAGCGTAAGGATAAGCAGCGTCAGGAGCATGTCGTGAGGGCACTACACAAGCGTAAGGATAAGCAGTGTTGGGAGGGCACTTGAGCAAGCGTAAGGATAAGTGATGTCGGGAGTGCACTCTGCGAGCGTAATGATCGTAAGCAGTGTCGGGAGCATATCGGGAGGGCACTTGAGCAAGCGTAAGGATAAGTGATGTCGGGAGCATGTCGGGAGTGCACCACATGAGCATAAAGATGGTATGGGCTGGGGTGTGAAAGCGTAAGGAGTGGTGAGGACGGAGATGGGGGGGCAGTGTTGGAGTCTCATCTGGAGGGCGGTGAGGGCTTGTAAACATGCGAAGCATCGGGGCAGATTAGGTGGGGATGTGGAAGCCAATGAGGTGAAATTACCCAAACATTGTGAATAGTGTTGAAATGGGTTTGGGCTTTGAGTGACATTTGCATGTGACACATGTGACAATTGACGTTGTCTTGACGCTGACGTGACGTGACCCACTAAATCCAGTGACTATAAAGTGACACTAACGCGACTGAAGCAAGATTTTATACTGACAGCGGTGTGACGTGAAGTCAATCGCCGACGATTGACGCGAGATTCGCCCTGGTGACTCTTTCTTTGGGTTTGTCTTGAAACTCTAGCCTAAAAGGTTGTTTCTCTTTGAAACCACTGCTCTTATATGGGGTGAATTTCCCTATATTAGTCCTTTTCCTTATGTCTTGTAAGGTGTTGGCAACATCATCTAGAGTGCAATTTTGGTTCACCAGGGCGAATCTTGTGTCAATCGTTGGTGATTGACTTCACGTCAAGCAAATGTCAAGCAGGATAAAAGTCAAGCGAACGTCAAGCACACATCCCACTCTTGTCTTACACCGAATCCTGTGACATCTACCAATATTGGTTCCCCTGTGCCTTCAACTCAGATTCCTCACCACCTGATCATCCCGCAACCGTCCGATGGTTGGTAAAAATTACACAAGACCCGCCTGTTTGCACTAACACACATCAAAGAGGTCCTTCAGCCATTCTTGATGTAGGCAGGGGGTTTTACTTCACCAGGTCATCCATGAAAGGACTCTGCCTGAGGGGGATTGTTGTTTTGCAGATGACACTGGTAGAGCCCACCGCACAATACCGCTGGTGCTGGTGTGTGTGTGACAGGAACACCATGGCCAAATGATGTGTTGTCCTAATTTTGTGTAGCCATGAATCAGCTAACTCAGAAGGAGGGGGTGACATGGTTAGAGCCCCCTGCACAATGCAGTGGGTGCATGGGTGACACATGCACACAAAGGAAATACATGTGAGGGCCTAATGTCAGGTGGCATTGACCATTTGTGGGTGACACATGAAGCCACTCTTGGCGGGTGTGGGTGTGGGTGCGCTTGCGTGTGCATTGGCGGTTGCACTTGCGTGAGCATTGGTGGGTGCGGGTGCGCTTGCGCGTGCATTGGCGGGTGCGGGTGCGCTTGCATGTGCATTGGCGGGTGCGGGTGCGCTTGCATGTGCATTGGCGGGTGCAGGTGCAGGTGCGCAAGGGCCGATTCCCCTTCCAAAATGATAATGGCGCAGTTAGAAATTCTGGATGCTGTGAAAAGTGAGTGTGTGGGTCATTTGATCATTGAAGTTGGCTTATTCACACTGTACCCAATGTCAAAATAGTAAGTTCTTTGTGGCAATGTGAAATAATGGGCTTTTCATTTCTCTGTTACTAAATTTTGAGGCAGTTATTTCACTAGCAAAATTGCTAATGAATCTGAGAGATTTGCATTTTTTTAGACTAAATATCCTGAAATAACGGTTTTATCATTACAAGCAGTCCACATGACAGAACATTGCTATAATACAATCCACAGTTACCTTCTATTTCTTCTTCAGATATAATCAAGTGTCCATCATCAAAACCAACAGCTTTATAAATATTCAGATGCGGCCAATCTGGCAAGAAATTCACATCAATCTTCAAAGCTCTCAAGATCAGAAAGTTATTGTTCAGTATGCTAGATGGCTCAGAGACTTTGAAAATGCTATTAATAATACCAAATCATCATATGTTGCCCCTCAGAAAAGATATCACACTGTTGCTGACATTTTCGGATTCAGTTGAAAATATATTGTCCCCAATATTAATGTTTCAAACTGGAAAATACCAAGGTGAGACAATCCTTGAAGTTGGAGGACTTGTGGATTTCACGGTAGTGTCTAAGCTGATCCAATCAACTATTTCCCTTGTTGCATTAAAATTCTGTAAGTACTCAACCAGGCAATCATAGTTTTCTTGGACATGGAGGGATGGTTTGTTATATGTATGGTGATTAAACAGGGCAGGTAGCTGTGATTCAAAAAGCTGTTTTATCTCACATGGCACAGATGGGGATTTCAGGAAAACGGAAAGGTTGGAACATCGACAGATATGTTGAAGTAAGGTTTTATCTATATCATCTATTCAGAGTTGCAAGAAGTTAGTCTTATTCAGTTCAGGTGTTTAATCAATGTTAGAATATTGATCTCATTAATTGACGTACATATTTTGTTATTTGTTGGCATTTTTGCAAATACTCCAATCAAGCGCTCATAACCCCATGTGACTGAGGCTTGTGCTGGGCCCCAACGTTGGAACAGTTTGGGAATATGATCAGCAAAATGATGATTTGGTTTACTTTTCTGTTTTGGGAACAGGTGTTGATTGGAAAGGCGGAATTTTTTCCAATGTTCAGCAAATGCAGTTTCATCATCTATTGAAACAATCCAACTTGTGGCAATGTTGATAGCACTAATCAAATGGAATGTATTTTTAGTTAGTTCATTTGCAGGTTCTTCTGACTGACCCATTTTTCTTTGAATGTTGGCGGATTGGTGTACATCTAATGACATCTGTTGACTGAGCATTAAAAATGGAATATAGAGCTTATATAAGATAGCCCATTCAGCGGCTTTTAAGCTACCATGAGAGGGGGAACCCATGTTGCGAGGTACTCTTGTCCATGATGAGGGAATTATCATCTCAGATATGATTTGTTGGAGATGCTCCAGAGCCTCACCCTTGATCTGGTGATCACTCAGTGCAGTGCTATCCAATTCAGAGGGGACTTCAGAAGTGGGGATGTAATCTGCATCAAATGAAGGAATCTCCGCAGAACCATTAGATGGATGTTCCGTGTGAGGGGTAGGCATTGGGAAGTAGTTTTTCGGGTGGAAGTAGTGGGGAGTGGCTCATTTATTATTTTTTCTGCGTCTCTTCTCAGGGAGCGGGCCTCTTTTGATGTGATTTTATCAAGAGAGCTGTTGGAGGTCATGGAACCAGAGTCTGAACTGTTGGTGTCATTGGATTTCATGTGGGACCTGAGGTAAATTTCTGATTTGGACTGTGGAATGCACAATTTGAAAGTTGCATGGTCCTTCAAAATTCCCAGTATTAAATTATGCATTATGTCAAGATTAACCATTCTGGTTGCATCCCAATACGTAAGGTCTTCTAAAATTAAATATCACACTCCATACTCAGAGAAAATTACTTGTCTTTGTTGTGGGGTTGCCCGAAGCCATCTAGAAATGGTTGATTTATGATTTTGATATGAGCGTGTGTAGTGAAATTGAGGACCAATTTCTTCAATTTGAACTTTGTGAATGGTGCAAAAATTACAAAAGTGATTTCCCAAATGGGAAATAAGTCCAGTAAGCTTGCACATGGCAACCACATCCGCAATGGCTGTGAGAATGGAAACACGGATAAAGGATCCTGAAGAACCTGTTGAGGTGAGTGAAAAATGGTAACCTTGCCATAGCTCTTTGAGTTCCTTGATGAGTGGCATTAATAGGTGAGTTGTAAGGTTTGACTATGAAACAATAAGTAAAAATTACTAATTTATTACTTATTGTACTCTGAATGTCCTTATAATTAAAATAAATAAGATTAAAATAATAATAATAATAATAAAGAAATATTATTATTATGGCGTAAAAATATTATATTATTAAATAAATATAATAATATAAATTAATATTATATGAAATTATAATATTATAAATAATATATTAATATAAAATAATTAATATATTATAAAGCTCTTTATTATTGTTACCAACAAATAATGAAGGCGTAAAAAACTGTTTTTTATAAATAAAAAACAATTAATAACAATAATATTACTAATATTAAAGTTATATATTAATATAAATACTATTTATATTAATTAAGAATTATTAAGAGTAATAATAAGAGAGAAATTATTATAATAAGATGAAATAACCTACTTTTAACACTTAAAATAATAATTTTGAGATATTTTATGCCAAACGAGTATAATAAAACTTTTTCAAATTGTATTTACAAATAAAAAATAAAGAAAATTACTAAATTTCTTGATTTTACGTGGAAATGAGTTTATAGAGAGATTTATGACAAAAACAATTAAAGAATTGATTTAATCACGTAAAAATAGTGATTAATATTAAGATGGTCTTTGGTCTTTAACAATATAAGAGCTTTATATATAAAGAATAAAGAAATTACCTTTTATTTAATTGATTTAATGTTTTTGATGCGTCTGAGGGGTAAATAGAGTAAAAAGAGCTCTATTTATAGTAAATACCTCCCTCCTAGAGTCCAGCAGGCTTATAGTAGATGTGTACTGATCATATCCACTGGCATTGATCAATATCTTAAGGTTTGGAGATGATTACATCATTATCAAACCATATTACATCATTATTACACCATTATTTAGAGTTATCACTATACCTCTAAAGTTGATGACATCAGAGGCTTGGCAGAACCCCAAATTTCGTGTATTTTATTAGTTTTAATCATAAACTAATAGTATTCACCAATTTTATCACTCTTAAGACTGTTAAGCTTAAATTAAGGTTACAGTGTGTGATCATAACTGCTCAAATTAAGCTCAAACTTTGATCCTCAATAACTTTTAAGATTTACACGCTACAGCAATTCAGAGAGTGAATGCTGATAGCCTGACATAACCTTAATATGCTGCCAAGAGCCTTTCATTACATCATCAAAACTCTAATTTTGATGATTTTTCTTGTAACTCATCTTTTCTGTTGAAATTCAATATTTTAAACTTCAAACCTTGATTTCAGGGGGTTATATCCTGAATTTAATATTAAAAATTACATCATTCTTCTCGAATGAACTAGTAAAATCCAACTGTATACTTTTTTTTAAGTTTGGAGCACTTTCACAACAAAGTGGTCAACAGCTCTGTTGATTTTTATCAATATTTCATCATAGGTTTTAACCTTGTTTATAATTTGTAAAATAAAGTTCATATCTGTGTTCTTACAGTAATTACGTGGTAGCTTTATTTTTGGTTCATCATTCTATCATGTATAGTTCAGAAGATATTAGCTATGATCCTTAAATATATGCGTTGACCAAAAAAGTGCATATATTCAGGATAATTCCTTAAGTATTAACATTGGAAATTAGCTTATTAATTTTTTTATGTGTGTATTTTCATGGGGAATCCACTGGTACAATCCATTTCACATGTTGTTTCATTAGTTCTTGAGATAAATGAGCTTTTATGGTTTTTATAAGGTATTATACCCTATAATTCCTTAAATATAGACTTTACAGATATGCCATAAAAATGGTATATGTGTATTTTTCCATGGGGAATCCAATGGTATAATTTATTTTACATGTTGAATCATTGGTTTTTAAGTTAAACCAATTTTTGTACCAATTTATGGTATTTTTTGTATATTTAATTAATTATTTTTAATGTATAATTATTTTAAGCAATTTTAATATAATTATATTAAAAGTATAATTATTCTGAGTCTTTTTGTGACCTTATTGGGTATGTGGTCATATCTCAAAGGCTCACATTCCCTACCACCAAAAAAGATTGTACCACAATCTGATATGTGTGATTAGGGTATCATCCACTGTCCTACCTCTTCATTAGACTTTGTTAGTCTTGAAGCTCAATAATGCTTAACTTTTCTATTTTTCAGGCTTTCTTTCATGTCTGAATCTTCTTAGTAGCTTATCAGCATTTGTTATATCTTTCTCAAGTAGCCATTCATCTTCTTGAGTTGAATTTCTATACCTTACAAGGTATTCCCTTTCTTTTTTGTTTCTTGTCCTTCTTTCTTTAAGGACTTTTACTATTTTCTTTTCTTCTCCTTCTTCCAAGGGGGGAATCTCAAGTGGGGGTTTATTTATTAGTGGAAATAACTCCTTGTCACTTGAACTGTAAGGTTTTATTAGACTTACAGGGAAAGTTGGGTGTTTGTTCATTAGTTCACCTGTGAGTTCTAATTGCACAGCATTGGGTCCATGGAGTGCTTTTATCATAAATGGTCCTGCAAAGGAATCTTTCAATTTCTTTGGGCCTTTTATGTTATTGAAATTAAGGGTTGATACTAAAAACAAGTCTCCTATTTTGAAATCAGGTGGTTTATGACTTTTATCCCATCTTTCTTTTGCATATTTGAAAGAATCTTGCATGCATCTGTTTGCATGGTGTCTTGCTTTGTCAAGCATTATCTTGAAACTGCTTGCTGTTGGATGTATATCCACTAAGTCCTTTTTGAGGGTATCATAAGGAAGTTTTGGATTCCAACCTTTCTCTAGCATTGCTGGTGTTTTGCCAGTAGAAGAATGGATTGATGTCTTATATGCCAGTTCAAGTGCTGGTATTAGTGTACACCAATCATGGGTAAAACCATCAGAATCTTTGAATTCTAGCCCATAAGCACAGAATCTTCTGATCATATCCTCTAGGGTCTGTATCATTCTTTCTGCTAGACCATCAGTTTGAGGATGATAAGCTCTTGAGAATGATAACTTTGTCCCAAACAAGTTATGGAGATTTGTCCATAATGCTGAAGTGAACTTTGGGTCTCTGTCACTTATAATATTTTGGAATAAGCCTGTGTGGCTAATGACTTTATTCCATATCATTATGGCTGTATCCATAGCTGTGTCATCTTTATGACATGGTAAGAACATGGGAGTTTTACTGTACCTGTCAACTAACACTAGGCATGCATTATAACTCCTGTCTCCTCCTGGAGGTAAGGCTGTTACCCAATCCATATGAACTATTTCCCATGGGGATTTTGGTTCTTGGATTTGGATCATCATTCCAAATTTCTTTCCTGTGGCTCTGTTGGCTTTTTGACATCTGTCATAGGTTTGGCAGTACTCTGCAACATCTTTCTTCCAATTTGGCCACCAAGAGCAGGTTTTCACCCTCTCTAGTGTCCTATCTTCTGAGAGATGTCCAGATGCAACATTATCATGACACTCATGTAAAATAGTTTTTATTAGTGTTCTATCTGTCAAGGCCATAACACATGTGTGTTTTGTTCTATGGTAAAGGATTCCATCAAGGAGGTGGAATCTTCCTTCATCATATGCCTTTTTCCATATTTCATCTAGTTTTGATGAAAGTGAGGGATCTTTGCAGTCTTTCATTAGAAGTTGGCTTAAGATATGACAATTTTTGTCTGTCTTATAGCTTTCTTTAACTTGGTTAAAGAATTCTGTGCGTATGTCTGTGACACATATTCCTTCTATATGGTGCTCTTCTTGTGGTACCCATGCTGGATTGTCAGGGGTATTTGCTAGAGCCCATCTGCTAAGACCATCTGCATTTTTATGGACATTTCCAGATTTATGTACAATAGTCATATTTCCTCTATATTCTTGGATAGAAATTTGCCATCTCAGCATATGTCTATTTGGAGTCTTCATATTTAATAGTGATTTCACAGCATTACAGTCTGTGATTACATCAAATACTGTGCCATCCAAATAATAATGCAGTTTTTCTAAAGCCCACACTAGGCATAAGCATTCCATTTGGATTGCTCCATACCTTGCTTCTGTTCGCTTTATCTGCCTTGAAATGAAACAAATTGGTCCTTCCACTGGTTTATCATTGATAATTTGTGTTTGGTGAAGTGCAGCACCTAGTCCTTCTCCACAAGCATCAATGTACAGTTTGAAGGGTAGTTTCCAATCTGGCATCAGAAGAAATGGGGCATTTGTTAAGGAATTTTTCAATTCTTCATATGCCTTGACTCTTTCTTCTGTCATCTCATAGACTGTTTGTTGGTCACATAGCTTATACAAGGATTTAGCAATCTTTGCAAAGTCTTTTATATGCTGTCTATAATAACCAGCAAATCCTAGAAATGATTGCATTTCTTTTTTGGTTTGAGGCATTGGTTTAAGTAGTACTGCTGCTACTTTATTTTTGTCTATGCCTAGACTAAGGCCAGATACTACATGTCCTAGTGCTTTTAATTCACTATATGCAAAATGACATTTTTTCAAGGAAATTTTCATATTCACTTGGACTATCTTCTGTAGTACCCTTTCTAGTCTTGTAAGGTGATTTTCCCAAGTTTCTGAGCAAACTATGATATCATCAATATAGATAATCAACCATCCTTCTGATAATT
Organism: Austropuccinia psidii; assembly: GCA_023105745.1. Classification (NCBI taxonomy): domain Eukaryota; kingdom Fungi; phylum Basidiomycota; class Pucciniomycetes; order Pucciniales; family Sphaerophragmiaceae; genus Austropuccinia; species Austropuccinia psidii. The sequence goes on along the minus strand of JALGQZ010000001.1, from coordinate 72,325,194 downwards.
CTTCAGGGAATATGGTATTCATCATTCTTTGATAATGGGAAGGTGGATTTTTTATTCCAAATGGCATTCTTAAGTATTCAAAAATTCCACAATGGACTATTATTCTTAGTAGTTTCTTGGCATTGTCTGTTAAGACACGTTGATGAAAACCCTTCAGAGCATCCATAGCTGTGATGAACTTAGCTTGTGACAATTGGGTTAATGTCTCATGGATTCTGGGGATTGGATATCTGTCTGGAATGGTATAGGTATTCAGGGCTCTGAAGTCTCCTATCATCCTTGATTTTCCATTATGCCAAGTTATAATGACAGGTGTAGTAACTTCTACTTGTTCATTATGTACAACCTTTCTTAATACTCCAAGGTCCATTAATTCTTTAATGTGCACCTCTAAGGCGTCTCTAGCTCTTGGACTGGCTGGATAAGCAGGTCTTCTTAATAAGGGTGGGTAAGGTTTTTCTACATTAAGAATTATATCTCCTTCATGTCCAATTATGGCACCTAGTGGCTCTTTGTCAGTTGCAAAGGCATTTTTATACTTAAATAAGAGGTCAATCAATTTTTCTTTCATTCTTTCTCTTAATTCTTGATTGAATTCTGCCTCTTTAAGTTGTTCAGATATAAAAAGTTCCTTTTCTGCAATTTGTTCTTCCTTCTTAATAACTGTGATTTGTTTTTTGTTATTTAAGAAGCCAAACTTTTGTCTTTTGTTATCTCCTATGGTAAAATATCTGTCTTTTTGGTTGGAGATATCTATACCATAGATTGATAAGTAGTCATTCCCAAGTATGAAATGATTACTAGTACAGTTGTCCATTACTACAAACTCTACTTTAATTCTGACACATTGTGAGGGATGAGGAAAAATTAGTGTTAAATCAATTATTCCAAGGGGCTTCATGCTCTCGCTTGCACTACTAAATTTGACACCTTGTATTGGCAGAAGTTTTTCTTGCCAGTCTGGGACAATGGTTTTTAAATAACGTTTGCCCACACAAGTGCAATATGCTCCTGTATCCAAGTTAACCTTTCCTTCTTGGTTATCAACCATAACAATACTAATACTTGATTTTCCAGCTGTATATCCCATTCCTCTTGCAGGTTTGGTTCTATACATTTTGGCATCTTGTATGTTTGTCAGATTTGTGTCAGATGTTCCAACTTGTGGCAAGTTTGAATTAACATCCAGTACTTCATAAATTATATCAATATTATTAATTTGTGCATTAATTATATTGATTTCATCACTTTCAGAGCTTTCTGACTCTTCTGTCTCTTTTTCAGAGTCAGATTCCTCTTCTTTGTCATTGTGGTTTTCTGTTTCCACAATTTCATTAATCTTTGCTTTTTTAAGGCAATTATTGGCTAAGTGTCCAATACCTCCACATTTATGTCATTTTCTTTGCTCATTATTGTTGGATGTATTGGGCTTAAAGGATTCTTTTGACTTATCTTTTTTGATAAATGGTTTATTTGGGCTTTTAATGTCCAATTTTTTCCAAGTCCTGCCAATTTTTGTTGTTGTCACTATATCTTCTAGTGCATTTATATACTCTTCTGTGGAGCATGGTTCTATACACCTGCTTCTTAGGGCATGTTCTAGTTCCCCTCCACATTTTTTGAGTATTTTCATATGCACCATCTTCTGTGACATTTCTTGGTACAGTGCATTAAGCCTTTCAACTTGTTTTAAGAACCAAGTTGAAGGTTTATCTTTCTCTGGTTCAAAGAAAGAGTTTTCAAATGCATTTTCTATCTTATACCTCCAGGCATCATTTTCCCACTTTGTGATTATTTCTTGTTTCCACCAAGACCAGGTATTTTTACCATTTGTTTGTCTTATGCCATAATACCATCTTTTTGCAGATTTCTCAAACAATGAATGTAATCTTGCAGTGATTAATTCATCTGGTATGGCATAGTCTTCTTGTAACATGTCAATTGTTTTAATAAATGACATGTGGTCATATTCACCTTCTCCTGTGAATGTTGGCCATTCTTTTAATTGAGGTGCTTCTTTCATTAACACTTGGTTATTATCTTGGTGACTCAAGTCTGTTATGAAAGGATTTGACAATTCCTCTTTTGTTTTAACAGGGCTTCTTATATGAGAAAATGGTGTTGATAACTTTGGCATATTTAAATTAGCCTCATTAATTTTATCCATTTTTTCTGTAATAAGCCTTATTTCACTTTGAATATCATCTTTCAGATGCATTCTTGCTTCATCACTTTTTTCCACATGGTGCAAAAGTAATTTTTGGTGTGATGAAGTCTTTTCTTCAAATTTTTCTACAGAAATACTTAATTTATTTAATTTCTCTGTAAGATTGTCAATACTCACATGATAATTGATTGTCAAAGTCTTGTCTTTGATATCTTTTATGTATTTATACAATTCTTGTTGTCCTTGTATTAATTTTTGAGTATTGTCAATTAAGTTCTTTGGTTTATTATTTTCAACAATAAACTTAATGTTGTCAATTTCTTTCTTGTTTTGCACAACAATTTTTGTCAAAGAAGATAAATTACTATTTATTTCTTGTAGTGATAATAAACTATCTTTAATTTCTTTCAGAGGTAATATACTATTTTTAATTTCTGTTAAAGTATTTACAACATCTTTGGACAAGGTTATTTCTTTGGGAAATGAGGTTGTCTCATTCTTTGCTCTTCCTTGTCCTTGAATTCCATCAAGGTTCTGGCCATGTTGAAAACATTGTCCATGGCATCCTTTTGGATTCTTGGGATTCTGTAGCTTGGGGAATATGGTTTCCTCCAATGCTTTTCCTTGTTCTTCTTCCCTTCTTGGGGAAGTGGGTTGGCTTGAGGCTTGCTGGTAGAAGCTACTGGGGCTTCTTCCTTGGTTGCCTCCCTCTTTTTTGCATGATAATCCTTGATTTTTTTGATTTGAGGTTTGGATGACAGTGGATTCCATCCATTGGAGTATTTCACTATCTCCTCCTCTTTGAGGAACTTTTTCAGGATGTGCCAGGAGTTCATCACTCCTTGGTGTATTTGAGGCAGCATTTCCCAGTCTTTGTCCTTGTATACTGTGTAATACTGCTTGTACTGGCTCATGTAGATGTCTATTTGAGCCCTCTGAATGTGATTTGTACCTATTTGAGTTACTCATACTTAGTTCCAATTCGAGCTCAGATATCATGGGCATTTCTGGGACTTGCCTTTGGGATAAGGCACTTCCTTGTGTGGATTCTGTTCCACTGGGGATATTGCCCTTTCTTTTCCCTTTTGAGGGATCAGTTCTACCTCTGAGTCCAGCTCCATCTGATTGGATGGAGTATTGGGAACCTCTTCTGGTAGTCATAATTTTAAAGAATAAGAAAAAATAAAAGTATTTTAGAATAAAAATTTTTTTATGGCAATTTAAAAAGAGGTGCTCACCTTCAGAGTCTTGAATGGTGGGCCCTGGAAAGTCTAGTTTCTTAGCTTTCTTTCTTTTGGTGATAACTGGTGTTGGAGAACTTTGAAAAGTTTCTTCCACCAACCTTTCAACAGTAGCTTGGTTGTCTTCTGTTGGGTTATCTTCAAACACTAAAAAAGAAAAATAAATATAAGTCTTTTTATAAGAAGTGTTATTTTTGGCAAGATATGGCAATTTTCCACGTAGAAATTGCTTTTTTATCTTGAAAAAATTGAAATAAATAAAGAAATGGATAAAAATGAATAAAAATAACTTTTTTATTGGTTTTTAATATTTTTTTAATATTTTATATATATATTTTTTTTTATTTTTAAAGAATAAAATAAAAAATGAATATGATTCTTATAAAATTAAATTATAATAAAAATTATTTTTAATTTATAAAATATCTCTTTTAATCACTAGAGTCACTCAAAGAAAGTTCTTGCAAGTCTAAGGATGTGAAAAACCATGTGTAAGACAGTACAATTGCTTTCCAAATGCCTCAATAGCTTTTAAAATCAATAAAATATAAAATTATTATATAATTTTATGATTATAAATATAATTTATTATTGGATAAACCCAAATAGGATCTTTTTAAAGGTCTTTTAAGTAAATATCACGGCCAGGCCCCCAAATGTAAGGTTTGACTATGAAACAATAAGTAAAAATTACTAATTTATTACTTATTGTACTCTGAATGTCCTTATAATTAAAATAAATAAGATTAAAATAATAATAATAATAAAGAAATATTATTATTATGGTGTAAAAATATTATATCATTAAATAAATATAATAATATAAATTAATATTATATGAAGTTATAATATTATAAATAATATATTAATATAAAATAATTATATATTATAAAGCTCTTTATTATTGTTACCAACAAAGAATAAAGGCGTAAAAAACTGTTTTTTCTAAATAAAAAACAATTAATAACAATAATATTACTAATATTAAAGTTATATATTAATATAAATACTATTTATATTAATTAAGAATTATTAAGAGTAATAATAAGAGAGAAATTATTATAATAAGATGAAATAACCTACTTTTAACACTTAAAATAATAATTTTGAGATATTTTACGCCAAAAGAGTATAATACAACTTTTTCAAATTGTATTTACAAATAAAAAATAAAGAAAATTACTAAATTTCTTGATTTTACGTGGAAATGAGTTTATAGAGAGATTTATGACAAAAACAATTAAAGAATTGATTTAATCACATAAAAATAGTGATTAATATTAAGATGGTCTTTGGTCTTTAACAATATAAGAGTTTTATATATAAAGAATAAAGAAATTACCTTTTATTTAATTGATTTAATGTTTTTGATGCGTCTGAGGGGTAAATAGAGTAAAAAGAGCTGTATTTATAGTAAATACCTCCCTCCTAGAGTCCAGCAGGCTTCTAGTAGACGTGTACTGATCATATCCACTGGCATTGATCAATATCTTAAGGTTTGGAGATGATTACATCATTATCAAACCATATTACATCATTATTACACCATTATTTAGAGTTATCACTATAGCTCTAAAGTTGATGACATCAGAGGCTTGGCAGAACCCCAAATTTCGTGGATTTTATTAGTTTTAATCATAAACTAATAGTATTCACCAATTTTATCACTCTTAAGACTGTTAAACTTAAATTAAGGTTACAGTGTGTGATCATAACTGCTCAAATTAAGCTTAAACTTTGATCCTCAATACCTTTTAAGATTTACACGCTACAGAAATTCAGAGAGTGAATTCTGATAGCCTGACATAACCGTATTATGCTGCCAAGAGCTTTTCATTACATCATCAAAACTCTAATTTTGATGATTTTTCTTGTAACTCATCTTTTTTGTCAAAATTCAATATTTTAAACTTCAAACCTTGATTTCAGGGGGTTATACCCTGAATTTAATAATAATAATTACATCATTCTTCACGAATGAACTAGTAGAATTCAACTGTATATTTATTTTTAAGTTTGGAGCACTTTCACAACAAAGTGGTCAACAGCTCTGTTGATTTTTATCAATATTTCATCATAGGTTTTAACCTTGTTTATAATTTGTAGAATAAAGTTCATATCTGTGTTCTTAAAGTAATTACGTGGTAACTTTATCTTTGGTTCATCATTCTATCATGTATAGTTTAGAAGATATTAGCTATGATCCTTGAATATATGCGTTGACCAAAAAAGTGCATATATTCAGGATAATTCCTTAAGTATTAACATTGGAAATTAGCTTATTAATTGTTTTATGTGTGGATTTTCATGGGGAATTGACTGTACAATTTATTTCACATGTTGCTTCATTAGTTCTTGAGATAAATGAGCTTTTATGGTTTTTATAAGGTATTATACCCTATAATCCCTTAAATATAGACTTTACAGATATGCCATAAAAATGGTATATGTGTTTTTTTCCATGGGGAATCCAATGGTATAATTTATTTCACATGTTGATTCATTGGTTTTTAAGTTAACCCAATTTTTGTACCAATTTATGGTATTTTTTGTATATTTAATTAATTATTTTTAATGTATAATTATTTTAAGCAATTTTAATATAATCATATTAAAAGTATAATTATTCTGAGTCTTTTTGTGACCTTATTGGGTATGTGGTCATATCTCAAAGGCTCACATGAGTCAATTGAAGGGAAGTTGGCTCCTTTGGACCAGGGATGATTCCTGCAACATAGACATTCTCTGGCTTCAATCTTTCACTTGGGGGAAATTAAGACAAATAAGCATGATAGGTCCAATGCTGGCCAACCGGGTTGACTTTCCATGTGCATTAAACCAGTCCACATAAATGGAGAAGGCCAATGCACCAGGAATGGACATGAATGTGGGGTCATTGATATTTCTAGTGCCAGTGAAGCATCTCCAGACCAATCCATCCCAGACGTCACATTTTGGGGAACCTCTGGGAGTTTGGGATTGTTGATGTTGATGCAGAATTTCCATAATTCCAGCCTTCTGGAGAAATCTGGCAAGCCAATCTTTGAATGGTTGATAAATGAAATGTTTTGTTGGTATAAATTTTTGCTTCATGTTGGTTGTGTTTTGGGTGCGGGGTTCAAATGAAAAGATGAATTTTCCTGATGATTGTGTGCAAGGGGGATAATGATCATTTGGGTCATTATAGCGTTGACAGTGGGGTTGGTCAGTTGTGACTGTTTCAGTAAGGCCATTAATAGAGAAACATTGAGGACAACATATATAGTTTTGAGTCACTGGTTCCAATTGGAGATGTTCAAATATGGTACTCAGATCTTGAGGTATATGAAATGCAGGAGTGGGGGGACCACTGGAGCTTGATATGCTGGACTTGATCAGCAGATTTAGGGTGGGGTTGAGAATGCGTGAAGCCCTGCGGGGTATATTATACCTTAATGATAGAATGGCATATATTATCATTCCAAGGTCTTGTGGGGGAAGGGTTTGAATGCTTCTGTATGGTTTGCGTGCAGTTGAATTGAGACCCGGTGCTGTGGAGAAGGTGCTTTGGGTGAATGGTGAATAATCAGCTGGGAATATTTTATCCAATAGAAGTTGTGGGCACTCAGATCATGATGCAGAAGTAGGGATGTTTGGAAGAGATTTAGGTGCAATGGTTGATTTGAGCTTTTTAATGTGCTGTTTATATTGGAAAGGTGTGAAGGCAGCTCCGTTCCTATCACCCTCAGGGGAAGAGTGTGTTTGAGTTGAGCAGTGTTGACACATGCATATACGCATTTAGGAATAACCGCGGGTTGTCATTGTTGCAGGATTGGGGAGTATGGTTGGTTTGTGTATAAATATCTATGGCTGATGTGAAAATAATTAGGAGTGTTATTAATTGGAAAAAAAATTGAGTGATTATTTATGAAGGGGGAGATGATTTGAGCCATCTGAGAGTTTTATCCCATTTGTAATGGTGCATGAGCTGCAGCTGATAAATTGTAACATGTCTCATCTGGATGGCGCAATTGGTTAGGAGTTTAACTGGGTAAAATGATATGCTGCTTCATGCTCATACATATTCTATTTCATTTACACATGGTGATACTGCGGTTTTGACCATTGAGGGGCGTTCCTATAGGGATGTGTCAACATTGAATTGAGGGGATTGAAATTCAAACCATGTATGCTGGCACGCCATCATACATGGCTTAAACCTTATTACAGACATTACGATATAACCCTATTACATAAGGGGTTGGAGTGCAGCTAAAGTCTTGGTATTTGGTTTGAGTGCAGCAGGCTTTTAATTGGTTGGAATGTTATCTGGATTGTCTCGCCTTTCTTGAACAGGTGATGTCTCTTTTGTGGGTAAATCCTTCATGAATATACCCCTTTACAGATGTACAATGCTGTGGAATTTCACTGAATACATTGGCAGTTTGGATAATTCACAAAATGTGACAATGGGGAGGCGGAAATGTTACCGAATATGATTACTTATGGATTATGGGTCCCCTTTGAGATAAAGGGAATATTACATTATATGGTGGTAGGCCGTGCAGGGTGGTTTCTGAAAAAAGCAGAGGAGCTCAAGAGGAGGTAGGGAGGATTCTCCTAAAAAGAGGCTTATTAGAATTCTAATAAGAATCTTTTTAGAAATATTCATAGAATATCTCTATTCTAAATTTGAAAAGATTTCATCTCATATCACTCTATTTTATCATAATACTGAGGTGTTTCATCTAGTTAAAAATATTACTTTACTTTTTTGGCCCTTATGTCATCTTCCAAGTCACATAAATCCCGTTCAGGTTCTGTTCATGACTCAGATAGTGAATTTAGCATAGAATATGTTCAAACACAGTCACCATTGAGTCCCAACATTCCTCGCACAACCCCTATTGCATCCTCAATTAATGTATCAGGTCTTAACATTGATGTGAGAAATCCAAAGACTCCAACTTTAAGCACTTGGTTGATCCCAAATATTTGTGTCACTCCAATTCCCCCGCATCCGACTAATACACAAATGCATGTGTCTCAGGGGCCAGAAGGCACACCTCAAATCTCATCAAACGCTAATCCCCAATCAAAATTTCCACATGAGTTCCTCCTTAATCCCGGTCAGAATCCAGTCGCATCCCAGGATCCCTTTGGCCAAAGTAAACAGCCAAATCTCAATATTCAATCAGGATCTCAGGTTCATGTGGGCGATGAAAGGTGTGTGGATGGGGGGTGACAAAAAGGACCATTGGAGAAGGTAACTTGGAGTGGTCTGTCAGAGGGAAATCCAGGATTTACGCTTCATCAAAGTAAGTCCTTTAATTTTGGAGTATAACCTTTTTCACAAATTGATATTTTTGTTTCATGGGTTAGATATGGCACCTAAAGCCAAGTCAGTCTGATCTCAGGAGCCAATTGAAGATTGTGAGTATGACCAGTCTTCATTAATTTTTTGATGTGTTAACTGATGATGTGCATGGCAGGTGATGAACTTTATGCATCTTCACCTTTGGTCCATAAAGAGAAAGTCATTTGACGTCATAATCCATATGCCTCCAAACCAAGAACAGCTCATGCCAGTTCATCAAGAAAAAAAATGGTGGATGATGAGGATGAGAACATGTCTCCGACCAAATGGAAACAAATGATGAACCAAGGAGGGACAATTTCACCATGCATGAGCATGGCACTCATTCAAATAGTGAGTTCACCCATCCTCAAATGCCCCTTTCTCAGAGTAGGCTTGAACAATCCAAGGTCAGACAGCAAAGGAACCAGGCTCGTAAAGCTCACAATGTGGCAAAACGTGCAAGCCAGAAGGAGCAACAAAAATGGCTGAAAGCAGAACTTCCAGAGAATGTCCATGGAATGAGATCAGCAGTACATGCCCATTGCCTTTTCCTACTCAAATTTAGGGATAGGGATTTTTCCTCACTACCAGCACCACCAAGAACAGAAGAGCGTTAAATTGAAATTCAAGTGCCTGGTCATCTCGGTTATGTACCCAAGGATGTTTTCAATGAGCCATAAACAGCTTCAGTCTCAGGGTTTCTAAAGCTACTGCAAAAATGAGCTCCACAAGCTAGGACTAAAGCGATTCACTTGGGATTGGGAGAGCTCATGGCAACATCAATTCAATGAGCTGATGTCTATGGTGTTTTACCGTAAATTCCGTCTCGCACTGGTCAGCACCAAGTATCATTATTACTGTTGGAACAAGGATCATAATAACTATGGGGTTGTGCCGGCTTTAATGGAGAGATATTTCACTTATTTGAAAAGAGAATGGAAGTCTATTCACAAGGATGTGGAGTATTTGGCTAAACAGAAGGAGAATCAAAATCTTGCAAAGATTTGTCAAAGGGTTAGTTAATGTATCTCTTCTTCATTGTGAGCAAAGACTGATGATGATCTAGTTGATTATGTGCAGACCTGTGAGATCCGTCATGAATGGTTTGATATGGCTAAATTTGCCATTCTAGCATCACAATTCAATGACCCTTGAGTATGCTCAGATACTTTGGAGGTACTGGAAAATGGCCATCAAGTTTACCACAAAGTGGGATTACGATGGCGCTCCCAGTTATTTAATGAATTGGTATTAAAAATGGATTGAGACATAGAGTTTTGTAATCGCATTAAAAAAAGGGTAAAAAAACGATTGATAGATTGCCAGAATTACAATTGACAGATGATGGTCATATTCCGGAAGGCTCATCATTTCAGGTATTTGATCAAGATTGGCTCAAAAGCTGTAGTAAGATGAAGACTAGTGCCCTCAAAATACTTGACATGCCAGTTATTGGGCCAAATGGTGATTCTCTGCAATAACTTAGTAATATAAATGCATAGCACCGTTACAAATTAACATTTTGTGAATTCTTTGTGCAGGTGTAATACAATCTGATTATTATTTCCTAAAGATGCAATAACTTGCTAAATATGTCAGAATATAGACAATATGAGTTGGACCGTATCACCGTCTCCCTTAGAAATAATACTCTATTGCTCATTTTCATTGAGAAAATATTGAAGGAGCTCAATCCAGCTCATGATGTTGATAATTGTGGACCTGTGCCAGGGTGCGCAGGTGTGATCAACTTGGTCAAATGCAAATTATAAAATATCAGTAAGGCTCAAGCAGTTAATGATTTTTTCTTTTCTTGGACCGATTGGTGTTTGGAAAATAGCATTTCCATAAGGAAGGATTTTAGAATAGCAATACAATCAGGGTCAAAGATGAGCTTGAAAGGTACCTTCCGCATGTTGACCTCAACTGAATGAGGAGTGATATAGTGGATGAGCTTTACAGGTTGTTGTTGGCCAAGATGATGGAGTCAATCAACAGCCTGAGCCTCAATGGCTGGGTTCCAATTGGGCTCCTGCAAATGTGGATGTCAGGGGCCGCAAATCAGGGTAGAATTTTGGGGGTCCCCTCACCATTAAATAGACAGTATTAGCACAAGTTATATTGAGGCCAGTTCCAGCTGCGGAAATGGATGCAATCAGTACTTCACATTCAGGATTATTGAAGAAATTCTCCAGTGCCTTCTCCTGTGCTCGTGCTGTAATTTTTCCATCAATTTGTGCTGAAGGGATAGAGTGATGGGCAAGTGAAATACCAATTCTACAATATAAAAAAGTCAGATGGATTCAATTGGTAATGGATGCATATTAGAATCAACACACAAATCCAGATATTGGGTCCATTGGGTATAAACCACCGATTTGGTTGGACCACACCTTGTTTATTTGTTCTTCATTAATCTTTGTAGGAGGTGTGCAATTTTACTACTCATCATGCATGTTTCCACATCTACAATAGTTTGTGTGATTGTTGGGGAGTTATCCTGAGTGCTCCTGCCCTTGGGGTCTTCCAAATCCGCCTCTGCAATTGTGTTAAGCATTGTGAGCCTTTGAGATATGACCACATACCCAATAAGGTCACAAAAAAGACTCAGAATAATTATACCTTTAATATAATTATATTAAAATTACTTAGAATAATTATACATTAAGAATAATTACTTAAATATACAAAAAATACCATAAATTGGTACAAAAATTGGTTTAACTTAAAAACCAATGAATCAACATGTAAAAGAAATTATACCATTGGATTCCCCATGAAAAAATACACATATACCATCTTTATGGAATATCTGTAAAGTCAATATTTAAGGAATTATAAGGCATAATACCTTATAAAAACCATAAAACCTTATTTATCTCAAGAACTAATGAAACAAGATGTGAAATAAATTGTACCAGTGGATTCCCCATGAAAATCCACACATAAAACAATTAATAAGCTAATTTCCAATGTTAATACTTAAGGAATTAACCTGAATATATGCACTTTTTTGGTCAACGCATATATTCAAGGATCATAGCTAATATCTTCTAAACTATACATGATAGAATGATGAACCCAAAATAAAGTTACCACGTAACTACTGTAAGAACACAGATATGAACTTTATTTTACAAATTATAAACAAGGTTAAAACCTATGATGAAATATTGATAAAAATCAACAGAGCTGTTGACCACTTTGTTGTGAAAGTGCTCCAAACTTAAAAAAAGGTATACAGTTGGATTCTACTAGTTCATTCGGGAAGAATTATGTAATTTTTATTAGTAAATTCACGGTATAACCCCCTGAAATCAAGGTTTGAAGTTTAAAATATTGAATTTCAACAGAAAAGATGAGTTACAATAAAAATCATCAAAATTAGAGTTTTGATGATGTAATGAAAAGCTCTTGGCAGCATAATACGGTTATGCCAGGCTATCAGAATTCACTCTCTGAATTGCTGTAGCGTGTAAATATTAAAAGTTATTGAGGATCAAAGTTTGAGCTTAATTTGAGCAGTTATGATCACACACTGTAACCTTAATTTAAGTTTAACAGTCTTAAGAGTGATAAAATTGGTGAATACTATTAGTTTATGATTCAAACTAATAAAATCCACTAAATTTGGGGTTCTGCCAAGCCTCTGATGTCATCAACTTTAGAGTTATAGTGATAACTCTAAATAATGGTGTAATAATGATGTAATATGGTTTGATAATGATGTAATCATCTCCAAACCTTAAAATATTGATCAATTCCAGTGGATATGATCAGTACACGTCTACTAGAAGCCTGCTGGACTCTAGGAGGGAGGTATTTACTATAAATAGAGCTCTTTTTACTCTATTTACCCCTCAGACGCATCAAAAACTTTAAATCAATTAAATAAAAGGTAATTTCTTTATTCTTTATATATAAAACTCTTATATTGTTAAAGACCAAAGACCATCTTAATATTAATCACTATTTTTTGTGTGATTATATCAATTCTTTAATTGTTTTTGTCATAAATCTCTCTATAAACTCATTTCCACGTAAAATCAAGAAATTTAGTAAATTTTCTTTATTTTTATTGTAACTACAATTTGAAAAAGTTGTATTATTTTCTTTTGGCGTAAAATATCTCAAAATCATTATTTTAAGTGCTAAAAGTAGGTTATTTCATCTTATTATAATAATTTCCCTCTTATTATTACTCTTAATAATTCTTAATTAATATAAATAGTATTTATATTAATATATAACTTTAATATTGGTAATATTATTGTTATTGATTGTTTTTTATTTATAAAAAACAGTTCTTTACGCCTTTATTATTTGTTGGTAACAATAATAAAGAGCTTTATGATATATTAATTATTTTATATTAATATATTATTTACAATATTATAATTTCATATAATATTAATTATATTGATATATTTATTTAAGAATATGATATTTTTACACCATCATAATAATATTTCTTTATTATTATTATTATTTTAATCTTATTTATTTCAATTATAAGGACATTCAGAGTACAATAAGTAATAAATTAGTAATTTTTACTTATTGTTTCATAGTCAAACCTTACAAGCATGATGTTATGGTTACAACATATTTGCAGCTTGTTAATATTTCTGAAAAATTCTCCTGGTCCTTTGCTTTTGGATGATAGGAATTCTTCATATAATGTGGAATATTCTTGCTGCATGGTTGGGTTGAGTGGTAGCAGCTCATAATGATGGCTAATAGTGGGGAGGGATTCGAGATGTGTGACTTTGGTGTGGTGCAAACTTAAATGCCGCAATGCCAAATGCAAAATATCATTGCCACCTTTGGAAAGACTACTCAGGATGAATGGTGACCAGTTATCTTGATCTGAGCTCTGGGGTTGAGTGATGAATGATATTATGCCCAAAAGGTCATAAATGGTGTTGTGAATAGGTGTGCCCGTTAAACATATTCAACAGGATGAAAGAAGGCTATTTATGGCATAGTGAGTGACAGTGCTTTGAGAGCAAATATAGCTGTAAGATGGGGCAAGGGTTATTGGATATAAAAGGTAATTTGAATCATTTAAGCACAGCCACTCACTGTGCTTCATCCAAAATTATACAATGCCAATTGATTTGAAAAATAAATGATGTAGAGGTATTGGTTTGGTTAAATTCTTGGGTGATAGTATTGTAAGAAGTGATGATGATATCATATTTTAAGATGTCTGCCTTGGATAATGAGTGACGAGTGGGACCATGGTAGATTTTGGCATGCAGCGCTCCAGCCTGAGCATGCTCGGATATTTTTGATTACCAGTTGGTAATTAAGCGAGGGGGGCAAATGATCATGGTGGGCGTGGAGCGATGGGGGTTTGCAATCATCCGCTCCTTGGAGGTACCAATTAGAGAAATGGCCTGAATGGTTTTACCTAATCCCATATCATCTGCAAGCAGTCCTCCAAGAGGGGTATTGGTCAAAAGGGATTCAAATGAGCTAACGACCTTGTTTGTAATGATGTGCCTGACATTAAAAGTGGATCCTGGGGGTGAGGTGGCCCAAAGGTGACGGGCTGATTGGCCATTGGGGATTTCTTGATCCCAGAGAAAAGCTAGTCCAGTCTTTTGATGACGCAGGAGGGGGGTTTGAATAATGGCATGGGAAGGGGTCATCATGGGGAGGTCTCATCCACTGGGTAATTGTATCAGCTTTTGCTTGGAAATCAATGATGAAACAGCAGGATATGAAGCTGGCGTCGAGTTAGAAGCGGGAAATGTGGGAGTAAATAGTTGACATTGACTATGAGTATTACAGTCATATTATTTGGGCATTTTAAGCTTGAAATATTGTGTTCAAAAGCTTTCCATTATGAATAGAATGTTTGGATACCATGTGAAGAACATCAATGCTAGGTTGGGTTTCTGAGATGAGGAGGGATCATTTGCATCAGTCCTAAATACTCCCTCAACAAATAATATTTGAGTAGGATTGGATTGGCAATTTTCAATCCATACCCCACCAGGACCACAGTGCATGAAGGTTTTTGGTGCCCCAAGGAATGGTATCAACATTTTGGAAAGGGTTCCAGGGAGAGAGCCAATAGCACACTCGTGATTGGGGAGATATACAAATATGTTGTATTGATTGTGCCATAGGATAATCAAAGAAGCTAAGTTCGAATTCTCAGGATTTAAGTTTATATACCCATTTATTTGAATACAAATATTAATCATCCCAATGCAAAGTGGTTGTGAAGGGGTTGACATGATGGCTATTTTACATTATTTGGGGACAGTTGGAAATTATATGACTGGGAAGGGTTAGCTAAAGGGAATGAAGACGAATAAGCGCAGGTGGGGAACTTATATGAGAGGCAGAAATGGGCTCAAGGGGGGATGGCCTGTGGTTACGTGCATGGTCTTTAGGAAGATGGGCCTCTTGGGCTCATAATTTTCATATCCGATTTGGGGCATATATCAAGGCAAGGTGGCAAAAATTTGCGTGCACCAATATTACTGCTGGATCTGCAGCAAGTTACGAAACCTTTGGTGGAACAAGGTTGACATTAGCATATCCAAAATTGGGTGGGTTGTAGCAACTTATTGTGGAGGGGCATATTAGAGGCATGCAGCCATGTTCGCTGGTGTGACAGCAAACAGTGAGCGTATCTTCCCCAGGTTAATTGTTGCACAGGGACCTACTGGGAAATATTGGCAGTTTCAAAGGGAAATCTCACTGTGGGGATGTTTGTGTGTGGGCAGGTGAGATATGTTTGGTGGCACGCCACCAAACATGAGCTTGGTTTTGCCTGAAGTTTTTTGCTGACTGATGCCTACTTGGCTTCCAGGGAGGAATGTGGGGCATGATCAAAGGTAGCGCGGGCCGTGAACTGTGATCCACATATACATTCACCCCTATTATGTTTGAGGTGGGTACTCATCCATTGAGATTGGCATCAGGGTCTTTGCCTCACGCATGTACAAAACTCCGGCAAAAAAGGCCACCCACCTGAGGGATTTTTTGGCTGCAAGCCAGGGGCCACAACAAGCGTGGGGCGTGTGAGAACGTGCAGAAAATGACGCGTGGTGGGAGATCTCCACTCAAACATAACCAGCCTCAGCAATCAAAGGCTGGGGTTATTCTAATGCGGATGAGGCTGAAGCAAATCCACACTGATTGGCCTCAGGTTTCCACGTGCAAGCGGGTGAGCGTCTGCAGTCAAGCTGACCAGCCAACCAAGAAAATAGCTGGTCGCAAGAATGGGAGTAAAATGTCTTCCAGGCTTGTGAAAGTTGCCTGCTAATGAAAGCGTGTGGCTGCCCAACAATGAGCACGCACTATGAACAAGCGGGGCCAGTCATTGTTTGCCCCAACAATGGCACCGGATGGAATCCACTACTTGTGTATGACCCAAATAAACAGTCATCCCACTATGACCCACTTACATTAACTTGTAATACATGCGCATCTGTGCCGTAGTTAGGCAGAGCTGTACAACAAGGTGCATCAAAGGGATTCAGTTGAGATATATGAATTGATGGCTTGACGTGATTGCATGTTACTGTCACAGGGGCTCTTCTAAATAAAGAGGGCCTGGCACTCAGTGAACAGACTTACTTATGGAGGGCTCAGGAGAAATACTCAAATGATAAGAGTAATGGAGTAAGAGGATAAATTCCTAGTCATAAAATAAAAAGCATAAAAAGATATGAGAGAAAAACAAAAGCAATAATAAAGAGCCAACCACAAATAATCCTGTACCACTGTTTCAACCTGTTCAGAAAAGATAAAAGGATTAATAAAGGATATGGCCACCAGGACTCTACTGAACAGGTGAGGGAAGGCAAAGACTAACTTAATAAATAATAAAATAATATTTCTTAATTGGAACTAAAATAATATTCAATAATAAATCCAATATTTTAATTAACTAGGGGAAAAACCCCCAGGTGGGTGAAAGGGGGCTGGTATATGTGAAAAAGTGCCAGCGTGGTGTTTGAGTGTTGAGAAACCATGACTGTATGATTGAGGAACCTGTATCTGAGATGTGAAACTGTATTGGTGTATCCAATACAGTTATTTGAATCAATACAGGTATTTGCACCTGTATTGAGGACAGGCCTGTATTTGGTGAATCCTGTATTTGGGTTTTTCCTGTATTGAGCTGTATTGAGAATTGGAACTGTATTTGGTGAATTTTCCATGAAACCCCTTGCTGATTAGGTGTTGAAAGATTTTCCATTAGGAATGAGTGGTAATGCCCTGCCTGTCTCCATGGCTGTGACATTATCCCCCTCTTGAAAGTGGTGAGCTCTGAGCACCATAAAAGTAATGCTTCTTGGCAAGATCAACTGATTTGTTCTTCCCCCCCAATTCCCAATTTTCATCTCTCAAAGTTCCTCTTCATAAACATAATTTCAACCCCTTTCAGCTTCATAACTTGTAGGTCCTTCTTCTTTGTCTTGATTCTGATTCTCCTTCACTTCATAACTGTCTTCACTTCATCAATTTTTCTTCTATTTCTTTGATCTTCTTCTCATTGCAGAGTTCTTCACTCATTTTGTCTTGAGTCCTCATGGCTCATGATAAAAAGTGATTTCAGGTCCATGTCCTAAGAACCCATTGCCGTTCCATTAATTTTGTCTTCATTTGGAGATTGGGCCAACTTGGCCTCCTTTTTTTTTCTTGCTTGGACCATTTCAGAAGTCCTTGAATTATTCCCCAAAATTGTTGTTTTATGGGTTTTTTGGTCAAAATGGCCAAAATGCGCAAAATGCGCAAAAGTGTGCAAATGCAAGATAATGAAGTTTTTGATGATTTTGATTGAAATTGGTGTTTTTGCCTTTTTCACATGACTTGAAGTTGAAATAGCTATAATGCGCAAATTGCGCAAAAATTTGCAAAATGCACAAATATACCCATATCATTAAAATGGCATATTTGGTGAATAATTGAATAAAAATGGGTTTTTGAAGGTTTTGAAGAGAAATGACGCCAAATGCGCAAAATGCGCAAATATGGCAATATGATCAAAATGGCATATTTTGCTGAATAATTTCATAAAACATTGATTTTGATGTTTTGAAGAAGAATGAAGCCAAAATGTGCAAAATGCGCAAAAGTGCCCAAATGCATGAAAATGGCGAATTTGGCCTATGAAACAGTGTTTTCTTGATTTTTCCCTCCTATTTTCTTTGATTCAACTCATTCTTGCAGTTACAAATTGCCATAATTGTCTTGCTGACTTGCAATTGTCCATAATTCTCTTGGTATTGACTTGAAATTTTGACTTGAAGATGAGTTCAAGGCTGACTTCCCTTTGTGATTCCACTCACTCTGATTCCCCACCTTCTGTACTTTATGGTCCTGGTGTTTTTGATAACTTGTGGGAGCTTTCTGAAGAGAGTATAGCCCCTACAGAGATTTGGGACATCAAGAAAACCTATAATGGTTTTAAATCTGTCAGAGTTATTGAACCACCCTGCACCAATTGCAAGAGGAAAGGGATTCCTTGTGTGGAATCTGCTACTGCTAGGTCCACCAGGTGTCAATTTTGCAATCTTGGAAAAAGAAATTGTTCTCAAGCCCACTATAGCTTTCCTGAAAATCCCAGAAGATTATGGAGCAGCATCAAGAAGGGTGGAAGATTGGGATTGAAAGCTCCTGTTGATGAACCTCCCACCTCTGATGCCAACTCTGGTCACTCCAATTGTGAGTTGATTTGCCATAAACTTGATGGGTTACTGACTTCTATGTTTTCTTTTCTTCTTCTTCAGTGACTGTATCTAGAATGAGAGGTGTCCAACAATGGGATAATACCAGAAGTTCCTGGGCACCCATTGGATGATCAATTCACCCCCAAGGAAATTCCATTGGAGTGGCCCCAGAGGTTCCCATTTTGGTCACCAGAAAAGATGGAAAACTTGGAAGATTGAAGAGAATTTTGGCGGTTCAAGATGAAATTGATACTGATGCTGAAGGCAGTGATGAGATTGATTGAGAAGAGCTTGAAATGACTACCCCAATCCAGAAAAGAAGAATCCAATCCACTTCACAATCCCCAGTCCAAGCCAGTACCACCAATAATGAAGTGATCAGGTCCCCCCAACCACCTCAACTTCCAATTTGATCCCCAACCAGGCCCTCCACACTTGCCTCCACCTCTACCAATGTGCAACCACCAGTGGTCAGCACTTCTAGAGACCCAATATCTCCAGAACCTGAATTGATCTTTGAAAAACCTCGCCACTGGAATATTACTGGCAACTTCACTGATCAGAAAAGGGTGAACAAGAAGGTGGTCACCTCTCTATTTGCTGAAGTTGATGCTTTGACTGAGGTGTTTGTTGATAAGGCTATGAAGAGTGCTATTCCAGGGGAGCCCATTGCTGCTTTGGCCAGGGAGGCAGTTGCTTATGAAGATGCCATTGTTGTTAAGTTTAGAGAAGCCTTGAAGAAATTTTGATGAGGATTATCTGTAGCTGGTCTTTACCATTACTAGTGTTTGCTCTTGATTATTAAATAAATTGACTCCCCAAACAAGATATGGGAGTTATGATTGCTGCTTTTGAAACAAGAAATGAAAAATAAATCATACAAGTAAAATAAAATGAAATAAAAAATAAAAATGAAAAACAATTGAGAGAAAAAGAGAGTAAAGAAAGAAATAAAAAATGCCTGAGGGTTGTCCTTCTTGTGGTGAGTTGCTTGATTTTGGCCAAAATGTTCTGAAAGATAAAATCAAGCATTTGATGCTCACAGCATGGCCAAGGTAATGTTTTACAAGAAGTAGACCCCTCAGGGATGCATACCAGGAGATAGAACTTACTTTCATAACTTCCACTCCCCACCAAGCACCATAAATGAAAAAGAATTATGCCATAACATGAATTTTGGTAATGAATTTCTTGAAAGAGAATTTATGGCATGGTTAAAGAAGAAAAGAATATAAGAGAAAAGATTGGGCCATATCTTGATGAAAGGCCAAAATCTTGAGGGTATGATGTTGCAAGGCCTCCTGAACCTGTCCAAAGAATTGACAAGTGCTAACAAAGTGGCCAAGGTGATGCTTCCAACAAATTTGGGTAGAATACCCCCTTAAAGGTGCATGCCAGGAAAGGAACTTACTTTCATAAACTCCAATCCCCACCAAGCACCATGAATGAAACTCTTGAGTCATTTGGGCCAGGATTGTCTGGATACAAAGTGTGAAAATCCTTGACAAGGTCTGGGGAGTTGGTAAGGTTGGAAGC
Source organism: Austropuccinia psidii (assembly GCA_023105745.1). Classification (NCBI taxonomy): domain Eukaryota; kingdom Fungi; phylum Basidiomycota; class Pucciniomycetes; order Pucciniales; family Sphaerophragmiaceae; genus Austropuccinia; species Austropuccinia psidii. The sequence continues at coordinate 72,305,211 of JALGQZ010000001.1, read as the reverse complement.
TGGTTCCCAAGTTGTTCTTTCTGGGTCTTCATTGAATCCTTTCCACTCCACTAAATACCAGAATGAACCTCTCTTGAGTTTTCAGTCCAGAACCTGAGCCACTTCCCATTCTTCATGCTCTTTCATTATTACTGGAGGTGGTGGCAATTGATGTCTATTTGGGATAGTTGATTGCTTCACTGGTTCTAACAAGGACACATGGAAGACAGGGTGAACTGACTTCCATTGTTGAGGCAACTTGAGGTGATATGCATTGCTGCCAATCTTCTTGAGAACTTCAAAGGGTCCCAGCCATCTTTCTGAAAGTTTCTTGGTGGATCTTGTTGTCTTGATGTTCTTGGAAGCTAGCCATACTTTGTCCCCAGGTTGGAAATCAGGTGGAATTGCTCTATTTCTATCTGCATACTTCTTAAAATGCTTTATTGCTGACTCTAATTCTTCTTTGACAACTTGCTGTACTGATTGGAGTTTTGATGATAACTTTCCAGCGGGTGTATCTTGAGAAATGTGAATTGAATCAAAGCTGGGATTTCTTCCATAAATAGTGAAAAATGGAGACTGTTTTGTTGATGAATGTTCTGCATTATTATAGGCAAATTCAGCCAGAGGGATCCAGGTGTGCCACTCATCTTGATGGTAGCTGACATACATCTAAAGATACTGTTCTAGAATCTGATTTACCCTCTCTTTCTGTCCATCTGTTTCAGGGTGAAAGGAAGTTAAAAGATATCTTGATATCTTGAGCTGCTGACACAATTGAGTCCAAAATGATGAAACAAATAATGAACCTCTATCACTAACAATACTGATTGGAAGACCATGTTTGGAAAAGACATGACTAATAAAGACTTGCGCTAAGTCAAAAGCTGTGATTTTTGAATAAGTTGGAATAAATATTGCCATTTTTGAAAATCTGTCTACAACTACTAAAATTGAATCAAAGTTGCTTGACAAGGGAAATTGAGTGATAAGGTCCATTCATAAATAATTCCAAGGACCAGATGGAATTTGAAGAGGCTTGAGTAGCCCAAACTTCTTATGGTGGATGTTCTTGTTTCTTGAACATTGCTGACATGAGGACACATAGTCCTTGATGATTTGATTCATTCCAGCCCAATAAAAATCCCTCTTGATGAGCTTGAGGGTCTTCTCCTGGCCAGGATGACCAGCCAACAGTGAGTCATGACACTTCTGAAGAATGTCCAATTGAATTTCATGATTTCTTGGAATTACTACTCTATCTTTTAACAATAATAATTTTGCTTGAGGTTCAAGAGAATAGTCTGCAACTGATTCTCCTCTTGCTAATTTCTAGAGGATTTCCTTATAATCTTTGTCTTGCCATACTTGTCTTTGGATTTGATCAACTACATCTGAGAACATATCAACTTTTATTGAGAAGAATCTTGACTCTTGAATTTCATTTTGCTTGAGAACTTCATGAAAATTTTGAGGATTCTTGCCAATGAAATCCACCCCCCTCTCTGGGTACACTTGTCCCAACATGACAAGGCATCTGGTAAAGTGGCCAGCCTGCCTGGGCCGTAAGTGATGATAAAATGGAACTCAGATCGAAATTCTGCCCAACGGGCTTGACGAAGAGTAAGGACTTTAGAGGACATGAAATACTGAAGAGAAAAATGGTCTGTCAAGACCTCAAAGGAATCAGAAAGAGAAAGGAGAAAAGCTCTCCAGCGCTTGAGAGCCCAAACTATGCCAAGGAGTTCCTTGTCATGAGTTTCATAGTTGAATTCAGTTGGTAAGAGCTTGCGACTATCAAATGCAATGGGAGGCTTTCATGAGTCATTCACCTGACTCAGTACAGCACCCAAGGCATAATCAGAAGCATCAGTCTCTACAATAGTTGGTAGAGAAGGATTAAAATGAGAGAGAATATGAGCAGTGGTGAAAGCTTCTTTGAGTATTTGAAACTGACTAAGAGCTTCCTTATTGAAGATGAAGGGAGAATCTTTTTTAAGGAGGGAAGTGAGAGCAGAGATTTTTTTGGAATAATTCTTAATGAAACAATGATAAAAGTTGGAAAAGCCAAGAAAAGATTGGAGGGCCTTGATGTTCTTGGGCTGAAGCCAATTGAGGATTTGTTGAACCTTTGAAGAATCCATCTTGAGGCCATCACCTGAAACAACATAGTCCAAGTATTCCACACTTGAGGCATGGAATACACACTTTGAGGCTTTAGCAAACAAATTATTGTCTCTCAGTCTTTGGAGAACAGAGGCCACATGTTTAACAAGTTCATCCAAAGAGCTAGAGAAGACCATAATATCATCTAGATACACTACAACAAAAATATCCAAATAATCTGCAAAGATATCATTCACAAGATTTTGGAATGAAGCTGGAGCATTGGTTAAGCCAAATGACATAAACAAATATTCATAACTGCCATATTTGGTTCTAAAGGCAGTTAAGTGCTCATCCCCCTCTTTGTTTCTCAAGAGGTTATAAGCACCATGCAAATATATCTTGGAGAAGATAGTAGCACCGTTAAAGACGGTAAGAAGCTGATTCATTGGAGGAACGGGATACCTGTTCTTCCTAGTTACAGCATTAAGTTTGCGGTAGTCAGCACACAAACGAAGGCCACCATCCTTTTTCTTAGCAAAAAGGACAGGTGCTCCTGTTGAAGAGGAGCTTGGCCTGATGAAGCCTTTCTCTACATTCTCTGAAATGTATGCCCGCAGTGTTTCTGACTCATTATTTGATAAAGAGTAGATAACACTGACTGGAGGTAGAAGACCCTCCTGTTCAATATGAGGATCACAGGCATGGTGTGGAGGAAGTTTCTCTCCTTTCACTTTGGAGAATACATCCAAATATTTGTGATAAACAGGAGGGACTACCTTCAGCACAGTTTCAATCTCTTCTGGCTCTTCCTCCTCATCCCACTGCTCCTCCAGGGAGGCATGAAAAGATAAAGGAGGAAGGTCCATATCCCCTTTCAAGAGATGAAGTGAAGATATAGCAACATCTTTTCCAAAATCTTTTATCTCTTTGAAGACTTCATCTCTTAATGAAAGTAATGACTGAGAGGGAAAAATGGCGGGGTTATGGACAGAAGGAGGAAGGGAAGGTGTCTTAAGCTCACCAACCAGAGCAACACTGTTGAAAGCAGTGGAAAAGTCATTACTAGTAGAAGAAATAATACCACTAAAATCCTTATGACTAGAATCATAGGTGATCAATCCATTTTTCCAATCAATAATGGGATTAAAATGGCAAAGAAAATCATAGCCCAATGTTAGGTCTTCTCCCTTGGGTGAATCTTTGATAAAGAAATCCCATTCAAATCTTGGGAAGGAAGGTAAATCAACAACCCACTTGGTATAATGGATGATGAACAAGGAAGTGGATTCACTGGAATCCAGAATGAAAAGAGGAATCTTTTCAGGGAGCTCTGACATGGTCAATGAGTACTTGAGAACAAAATTCTTTGCAATAAAAGAGTTTGTAGCACCAGAATCAATGAGAATACTATGAAAAGTATCAGAGATTGAAGAGAAAATAAGAAATTTTAAAGATGTTTTGACACTAGCATTCAAAGTGCACAATTGTGCTATTGAAGGAAATAAGTGAGAACCATTGAACACATAATGATTCCCACTCAGGCTTTTCCCTGCTTGCTAGGGAAGCCTTTTGATGACCCTTGCCTATTCTCAGGCCTCTTGAAGCATTTTTCAAATGGGTGTTTACCACCACAATAATTGCACAAGCCTTCTTTAATCCTCCTCTCCTTTTCAGAACCAATTAATTTGTTGTCCTTATTGAGGAGAGCAGCATGAGGCTGGTCTTTGGACACTTGAAAATTCTTCCCCTTCTTATTCTTCTTGTGATAAGGCTTCTTTGATGATGAACTTTGAGGGGGATTGGAGGAGTTGGATCCACTGATTGGAGGCTTCTTCTCTTGATGACTACCCTTTTCCTTCTGCCTCTCATGGTACCTGGTATTTAATTCCAAGTTGATGTCCATGAGTTCTTGAAGACTATCAAAAGTTCCAGGGCGAGAAGCCAATTAGTCCAACAATATTGATGCCAAGCCTCTCCTATACACATGAATATAGGCCTTTTCCCCCCAGTCTCCAATTCTTGACATTAAATTTCTGAAATCCGCTATGTACAAGGAAACTTGACCACTTTCCCTCATCCTCAAAATGTCCAACTCTTGTTCAGCTTTTCTGACTTCATTGGGATCACCAAACAGAGTGAATAACTGGGTTTCAAATAACTGCCAGTTATTGAGGAGGTAAGATGGGTCTTCATTGGAGATATTTGAGAGATAGGGTTCAATCCATTTGCCAGCTCTACCAGTAAGAAAAGAGGTTGAGTAAAGCACCTTCTTCCTGTCAGAGAAGAAGTTTGCTGGGTCATTATAAAAGATTAACTGACAGGATTTGATAAATCCTCTCAATTTATAAGCTTTAGTACCATCAAAAGAATCAGGTGCCGTCATTGATGGAGTCTTGAATGCAGGGACTTTTGAAGTGTCCCTTGGGGCAACTGCTTGAGTGAGTTGACCCATTAATTGAGTCATCTGCTCCATCATTTTGAGAAAAGTTGGTTCTGCTTGAGAGACAAGAGGTTGATTAGAAAGGGCTAGATTTCGAGCTTCAGAAGCTTCAGGGGCACCTGCCAAGGCAGCTGCTACTTCAGTCTCTTCAGACTCCTCCTCTTCCACAGACTCCTCCCCCTCTTCATCTTCAGCCTCCCCTAATCTGCTTCTAGGCCCTTGAGGAATGCTTAGATAGTCACCCAACAAGCCAGAGAATGATCTTGAACTTCTTTACTTCACACCTCCTCTTCTGGAGGGTGCTGCTCCTTCCATTGGTGGTCCTCTGTCCAAGTTTGCACTCAGTTGATGAACTGTTGGTGTGCGGTCAAGAGGAGCCCTTGCTATAGGAGTGAGAACAGCTTTATGTCTCTGGGATCTTGTATTCTTGGCTGGTGGGCTATGCTTAACTGGCATCATGAAAGAAGAATGGATAAAAACTTGATGATACTCTGAATAAAATAAGGCTTGAAAAAATCAAACTAAATGAGAATCTTGATGATCTTGAAGAATCAATAAATAGTCTTGAAGTGAAAATACTCTGAGAAATCTTGAAGAATGAAAATGACACATTCAAGTTCTTATGAATAATCAATTTCAATCAATAAGTCAAATCAAGTCAATCAAAATCAAATCAATTGTGTCTTGAGGAATTCAATCAATATCTTCAAAATTCAATTCAATTTTCTTGAGGAATCAAATTCAAATCAATAAATTAAATCAGATCTTGAGGATAAATCAGCTATCTTGAGGAATCAAATCAAGTCAATCAAAGTCAATTCAAAATCTTGAGGTGAAATAAATGTCTCGAGGAATCAAGTAATCAATCAATAAGCTTGAGAAATTTCAAAATCAAAATCACTTAATACCCCAAATCAATAAAATCCCTGAATGATGAATCAATTAACCCAAATAGTTCCACTCAAATAACCTGATAAAAACCTGAATTCAGACAAAAAGAGAAATGAGAATGATAAAGAATAAAGTTAAATGGTCAGCAGAATATTTGAAATGAGAAATACAATCAATTTTTATTTGAATGAAATGAATGAGATGAAAATTGATGAGAGATAATGAAATCATAAAGATCATGAAAATCATAAAATCATGAAAAGATCATAATTGAAGAATGAGATAAATGAATAAAATGAAAGAAAGAAAGAGAAGCAATTATGAGTTAATTAAAATAATGTCACAGGGGCTCTTCTAAATGAAGAGGGCCTGGAACTCAGTGAACAGACTTACTTATGGAGGGCTCAGAAGAATTACTCAAATGATAACAGTAATGGAGTAAGAGGATAAATTCCTAGTCATAAAATAAAAAGCATAAAAAGATATGAGAGAAAAAAAAAAGCAATAATAAACAGCCAACCACAAATAATCCTGTACCACTGTTTCAACCTGTTCAGAAAAGAGAAAAGGATTAATAAAGGATATGGCCACCAGGACTCTACTGAACAGGTGAGGGAAGGCAAAGACTAACTTAATAAATAATAAAATAATATTTCTTAATTGGAACTAAAATAATATTCAATAATAAATCCAATATTTTAATTAACTGGGGGAAAAGCCCCCAGGTGGGTGAAAGGGGGCTGGAATATGTGAAAAAGTGCCAGCCTGGTGTTTGAGTGTTGAGAAACCATGACTGTATGATTGAGGAACCTGTATCTGAGATGTGAAACTGTATTTGTGTATTCAATACAGTTATTTGAATCAATACAGGTATTTGCGCCTGTATTGAGGACAGGCCTGTATTTGGGTTTTTCCTGTATTGAGCTGGATTGAGGATTGGAACTGTATTTGGTGAATCTTCCATGAAACCCCTTGCTGATTAGGTGTTGGAAGATTTTCCATTAGTAATGAGTGGTAATCCCCTGCCTGTCTCCATGGCTGTGACAGTTACATTGTTGAACAGCTTTTGCTCTGCCCTGCAGCATAGATTTACAAAGGTGTACTGCGTACAACAGTGTTGGCTGTACAGATTAGGAAGGTGTAATACTACTTCAGCCTACATGTGTATAGCCAATGGGTATCCACCTTCAGATCGTTTTCATATACGTAGCTCATGTGCGACATGCTCAGCATTGTGTTTCACCTGATTTGCACACGCAAGCTGAGCATGTCATGGTCAAAAGCACCGTGTGGAAGTGCTCAGTAAAGCCATGGTACGGACCATTTTTGCAATAGTTCATTGGAAGGCGTAGTTTGGAGCACTTCACCAAAGCTTGTGAAATGCTGCACCTGGTGGAAATGTCATCCGATGCTGTGCCAAATGCTCAGATTTTTTGCATACAAAAACAACGGAGCAATGGCTCAGCATGGTGCATTTGATATTGTTATATCAATAGTTCAATTACTGTGCAATTAAAATGTTCAGCCACTGAGCATTTCAATTATGAACCAAAGCAAACCTGAGCAATGGCTCAGGGCAAGCTCACACTGTATTCACTTGTCTTACAACCCCCCCTTTGTTCAAACACTATTACCAGGCCATATGGCCAGTAATCTTGCCGCGGTCACTTGTGACAAATGCGCCACGTTCTTTTCTGCATGGGGCATTTGGGAATTGCACCCACCATGCACATTCAATGATGGCCTCACGACCACCTCCTGGGTGATTGGGTGGCTATTTAAGGAAACAAAGGGGATTTGACTGAGCTTTAAAATTCAATCAATAGCAATACTCAGGCAGAACCACATTGTTCTTCTGCCTCACGCCAGCATTTCCCTTCTCAGTTGCAGCATTCACTGTGACTGAGCTTCAATTTTGCCCACATGCCTTGAAGCTGAGACTTTTGCAGGTGCTGCAACTGCTGAGATCGTCCCAGCTTCACCATGGTATAAAAGACCATCTTCACACAACAAGCCCTTCACTTTCTTTCTCTCCTGCTCCACTTTGTTCAAGCTCACCCGCTGTTGTCCTTCTTGTGCGTATTCCCCTTGGTCTTCCTGCCTTTCCATACTTTTCTTTTGCACTCCCCTGAACCCACTCCTCTTCCTTTTGCCTGTTTGTTTTTCCTGCTGATCCTCTCAGACCCCCACTTCTATCCACCTCGTGCGTTATCTCTATTTTAAACTTTTGTCGTCCTCATGTTCCGCACTTAATCCTTTTTTTTCTCATCTTCCAGACTTTTAAACACTTTGGACTAGAGTATTTTTGTTTTGTTTCTGTTTTAAATTTATCTAATTCATCATAGGTCTTCATTTTCTTTCTTGATTTTTTACTTTCTATTCAGTTACTATCCTCAATTGTTTTGTTTTTAGATGTCGTGAACTTTATGCACCAAGCGGGGTATCCCCTGCATTTGTTCCTCAACAATGACCGACGCTTGTGAGGCTTGCCGACAAGCACAAAAGAAATGTTCGTTTGTTGTCCGCCCCTTCTGACCACAAGGCCAGAGGAGTCCTCGCCCAAGACGCCCTTGCAAGGACTCCTTTGTGGTCGACGATGATGAAACCATATCCGAGCACGAATGGACACCGGGAACGATTCCGGACGATTAGCCCTGTCCCCTCAAGCATCAAATTGTTCACCCCCCCTCCTAGGCCACCACTCGATGGTCACTTCACTCCTCAACCTGAGCAAAGTGATTATCCGGCTGATGAAGGATGGCGATGGCGAGAGGACATTCGAAATTCGGCCGTTTGTCACCATTTCTTGTCACCAATGGGATTCAAATGCCAAAGTAAGTTTTCTTTCTCCTCCTTATCTCATTTATCTTCAGGAAATCTCATAGAAAAAAACCCCCTGAATCCCCCCCAACAAGACTCTCCCGTTCCTAGTTTGCCTCGCAAGCAAACCCCGCAGCAACCCACTCCAGGCCCGAGTGGCACCCAATGGTCAGAGGAATTATTCAACTGTAAGAAGCCAAAGTTTCATTTCATTTTCACTTTCACTTTTGAGTCAAGCTAACTGACTCTTACTCCTTTTTAGAACCCTCCCAAACCGAAGAGCCACCTATTCCTGGCCCGAGTCCATCCTCCCAACCACCTGACAATACGACTCATGAGCCAGAACCTGAGGTGGCTCCTACGCAATCCACGGAGGAACCTTTTGGTAAGGCCTAATTTCACTTTTTTGACTCTACTCAACTTTTCCTCACCCCTCCTTCGACCATCTCCAGCTCGTCCCGTCACTCCCCGCTCCATAATTATCATTGATGATATGCCCGTTGGATCCCCCCCTCCACTCCAACCCCGGTTCCTTCCCCAGCGCCTCCTCCCCCCGGTGCAAAGGCCCTCTCATTCCCACAATGACGCTTGCCAGGAATTCACTGACTTACGACTGACTTTGATGATTCCTCGAGCCATCATCCACAAATTGATCAACCAAATCTTGTTGGAGCATTGCCGCTTGCTCCACACAATTCCTTTCGTGGGTGCAACTCATCGAAATGAGATGCACCGGGAATTCCGGGAGGAACTAAACTTTCTCCTTGCCCAGGCAATGGAGGCTTATCCAAAGGATGACATCACCGGGATAGTCTTGAAATACTTAGAAAAATAAAAAAATTTAAAAAAAAATCTCATTATTTCCTATTTTTATTATTTGTAATACTTTCTTTCAAATAAAGTATTTGTATCCAATGATTTTTATTTTCCATTTCTATTACATTATTTGCTAACATAAAATTATATTGTCTTCAATGGTTCAAATATCCTATTGCGTGAGAAAATTTTTTATAAGTGCCCCACCAAAAGTTTGAGTGACTATTTGTTTGTGTGACCCTCTTTTGCAAAAAATGGGCCAATAGCTGCCGTTACCGTCTCCTATATTTTCTTCTTCCATGGTTTAGAGCCATATCAATATTTAACTGTAAAAAAGCAGGAGGTTCCTGCATGTGAGCAAGCCACTCCAGATTTGTGAGACATTACCTTTCCTATGGTCACATGCTATTCATCTTAGTCATGTATTGAATTGATTCAATTGTCGGGAACCTTCACAAGAATAAGGATGGGCGTGTTAGTTGTCAGGAGCCTGCACAGGCGTAAGGATTGGCATGTTAGTTGTTGGGATCCTGCACAGGCGTAAGGATTGGTGTGTGCATTGTCGGGAGCCTGCACAGGCGTAAGAAATTCTCATCATTGTTGGCAACCTTCATAAGCGTAAGGATTGCGTGTGAATAGTCAGAAGCCTGTGCAGGCGTAAGGAATTTTTAGCGTTTTTGGGAGCCTTCACAAGTGTAAGGATTGGCGTGTGAATTGTCGGGAGCCTGCACAGGCGTAAGGATGGGCCTGTGAATTGTTGCAAGCCTGCACAGGAATAAGAATTGGAGTGTGAATTTTTGGGATCCTGCACAGGTGTAAGAAATTTTTAGCATTGTGGGGAACCTTCACAAGCATAAGGATTGGCATGGGAATCGTCAGAAGCCTGTACAGGCATAAGGAATTTTTAGCATGTTTGGGGACCTTCACAAGCGTAATGATTGGCATGTGAATTGTCAGCAGCCTGCACAGGCGTAAGTATTGGCAGGTGAGCTGTCGGGAACCTGCACAGGCATAAGGATTGGCGTGTGAAGCGTCGGCAGCCCGCATAGGCATAAGGAACTTTTAGCATTGTCGGAACCTACACAAGCATAAGGTCTCGCGTGTGAAGCATTGGCATCCTGGACAAGAGCAACAAACCAGGACATATGTACAATGGCATGCCACCATACATAATCCACTTCACCCCTTTTTCATGTGAGACACCCTGTCACAACCATGGCAATTCACTTCCTTGGATCCCCATATGGCATATCAAGCCACAGTCCTTTTATGGCCAATTGGCCATATCCATCACCAGTGGCCAATATGGCCACGTCATCATCTTATGGACCATTTATGGCCATTTGTGTTTGGGGCCTTCATGGCCCTTCACCTCAATCCAGCACCCATAGCGGCAATTTATGCCCAAATGGGTATTTCTGGTCATTTCCCTCAAAACCAGGGGAAATGGCCCAAATGGCTGTTTTTGGCCATTTGGGCTCATAATGCGCATTTGCGCACTTTTGCGCATTTTGCGCATTTTTGCCCATTTGCGCACTTTTTGCGCATTTGCGCACTTTTGCGCATTTGCGCACTTTTTGCGCACTTTGCGCATTTGCGCATATTTGCGCACTTTTGCGCATTTTGCGCATTTTTGCGCACTTTGCGCATTTGCGCACTTTGACGCAAAGTGTCCAAAAGACACTTTCCCGCCTTTTGGGCCAGTTTTTGGCTCAGAACCCAAAAGTGGCCAAAAACCCCAAAAGGCCCAGAAACACCTTTCCAAGCTCTGAAGCCATCACATCCATCCTTTTCCCCTCTGCCTTTCCACCTCAAGACCTTTGGACGTAATCTTCTTGCCAATCAACCAATATGCCATAAATGATGTTATATATCATTGTGCATCATTTTTCAACAGCAATTCAATGGTGGCAATATCCAATGCTCATTTCGACATTCCAACATCTCATCACGTCATCAAGGCACCCAATCATTCAGAGGAATCATCAAGGCTCAAGAGCAAGTGTTTCAGCGTCAAAGACCAATGACGCCATCAAGCAGTAATTGGTTATTCTCATTCCAAGTATTCCTTCCAAGGGAATACTTTCAATTCATTCTCAAGTGTATTCAAGAGGCAGTGCCAAAAAGAAGTTGTCAAGTGTCAAAGCTCCACTCAATCCATCTTGGCAACCATATTCATTTCAATACAGTCTGGATCCATCAAGAACTGTATTTCATTTTCAATCATGGGAAATTCATTCAACCCAATTCAATTTCAATATTAGCCAGCTGTATCAATTCCCAAAACAATCAATACAGCCTCAAGGATCAATACAGATCAGTTTTCAGCCTGAAGAACTCAAGCTCCCAACTTTTCACATATACCGGCTACCCTTTCCACCCTGGGGGGTTTTCCCCAGTTAATTAATATATTTTGATTTTATTTTATCTCTATTTTCTTTTCACTTAGTTAAGCAAATACTGATATTATTAAGTCAGTCATTTAGCACCTTTCTCTTTTCTCTTTCTTCGCCTGTCAAGGGATATTTGGTGGTCATATCCTTACTAATTCCATTATTCATTTTTGGCAGGTTGAAACAGTGATTAAGGACTTACTTGGTTGGCTCTTTGGCCATTTGGCTTCCCTTTCCTCTTTTGCATCTCATCTTGTACCTGCATATCTTTTAGAGGAATTCATTCTTATTATTTTTATTCTTTATCCTTTTGGAGTCTTCCAAGTGAGTTCCCTGATTGCTGAGTGCCAGGCCACTCTTGTATTTCTGTCCAAGAGCCCCTGTGACATTATATTTATTAACTCATAATTTCTTTTTCATTCTGTTCATTCTTTCTTTATAATTTCATTCACTCATTTCATCGAAATTATGATTCTTTTATGCTTATGAACTTAATGATTCATCGTCACCTCTCAATTTTCTTTCACTCATTCTTCATTTTGAAAATTGAAAGCTGACCCATTTTCTTATTTTGTTATTCTTTTAAAATCTTTTTCAAATCATAAATTTCTATTTCATTCATAATTCAGGCGTCATCTTGATTTTCTTTGATTTTCAAATTTCTCATCAAGATATTCAGACACGTTATTCACATCAAGATTCATAATTGATTTTTTCTTCAAGGATTTTGATTTTTAAAGAATAATTCACTTGATTTTGATTGATTGATTGATTTGACATATTTGATATTGACCTCAAGAAAATTGATTGACCTGAAGATCTCATTGATTTTGCTGATTTTTTCACATCAAGAATTTTGACATAAATTGACTTTTCTTCAAGATTTCATTTGATTGATTGATTTTTGCAAGATTTTTGATTTTGATTGATTTGATTGATTGATTTATTGACTTGAAGATCTCATTTGACTTTGATTCATTGATTTACTTCAAGACATTGATTTGATTTGACTTCAAGACTTCATTTGATTTTGATTTATTGACGTACTTGAAGATTTGCACTTTTATTCATTGATTTTCCTCAAGATTTGATTGTTGACTCTTTTCACTTCAAGCAAATTTTGATTTTTAATTCATTTATTTCATTTTATTCCTGATATCATGCCTGTTCAACACTCACCTCCGGCAAGACAGACAAGATCTCAGGCCAGAGCTCAAGCTGTTCTCACTCCAACTCCAAGAGCTCCTCTAGATGGCACCCCAGCAGTTCCTCAACTGAGGGCCCAATTAGATAGAGGACCCCGCATGGAAGGAGCAGCACCATCCAGGAAGGAAGGAAGAGGGCCAAGAAGATCATGTTCATTCTCAGGAGTAGTTGGCGGATTTCCAGGAACTTCAAGGACTATTTTCAAAGGTCCAGGTGAAGATGGTGAAGAGGAGGAGGAGAATTCTGTGGAAGAGGAAGAGTCTGATGGTACTGAAGGTGTCCCTGCTCCGGTGGAGGCATCCCAAGGTACTGGAGGACCAACTCTAGCCCAGTCTAATCAGCCTGTCTCTCATCAGTCTGAACCATCCCTATTGGCCATCATGCAGCAAATGACTCAGATTATGGCCAATCTTCAAGCAGCTTCATCTTCTGAAGCATCAAGACCACCAGCCTTCAAGACTCCATCTATGAAGGCACCGGAGTTCTTTGATGGGACTCAGCCCTTCAAAGTTAGAAGCTTTATTCAGTCTTGTCAATTGATTTTTCATAATGATCCGGCAAACTTCGCTCAAGACAGAAAGAAGGTCCTTTATGCCACTTCATTTCTCATTGGCAGGGCTGCAAAATGGATTGAGCCTTATCTTTCCAATCTCACCAATCAAGATTCAAATTACCTTCTCAATTCTTGGCTTTTATTTGAATCTCAACTCTTCACTTTATTTGGTGACCCGAATGAAGTCAGAAAAGCAGAAGCTGAGTTGGATTCTCTAAGAATGAAAGAAGGTGGGCATGTATCCTTATACATTGCTGATTTCAGAAGCTTAGTCTCAAGAATCGGGGATTGGGGTGAAAGAGCTCTCATCCATCATTTCAGGAAGGAATTGCCATCCAGGATTTTGGATCAATTGGCCTCCCATCCTTCAAGAATTGACTCTCTTCAAGACTTAATGGACGTTACCCTGGAACTTGATACCAGGTACCATGAGAGGCAAAATGAAAAGAGTCATCATCAAGAGAAGAAGCCAGAAGCCTCAAAGTCAAGTTCTTCTCATCCTCAAAATTCTTCAAGTTCAAGTCATAAGAAGAAGAAGAATTTTCAGAAGAGGGACAAGCCCCATTCTTCTTTGTTGAATAAAGATTTCAAGCTCATGAACTCTGAAAAAGAAAGAAGAATCAAGGAGGGTCTTTGTACCTATTGTGGTGGGAAGCATAGTCTTGAGTCCTGTTTCAAAAGGCCTCAAAGCAAGCTTACCCAACCGTCAGGCAAATTTCCCAGCCAGGGAAAAGCCTGAGTGAAGATCATGTTGTGTTCAATGGTCTTCACAGTCTTCCATCCAGAGCACAATTGTGCATTCTGAATACTGGTGTCAAAAATTCTCTTAAATTTTTTGTTTTTTCTTCTCTCTCTGATATGTTCTACAGTATTCTCATTGATTCTGGTGCTACCAACTCATTTATTGCAAAGCAGTTTGTTCACAAGTATTCTTTGACCATTTCAGAACTCCCGGAGAAGATTCCCCTTATTATTCTTGACTCCTCTGAGTCTCCTTCTTTATTTGTGACTCACCATACTAAATATATGGTTGAGCTCCCTTCCTTCCCAAGCTTTGAATGGGACTTTTTAGTCATTGATACTCCCAAGGGAGAAGACCTCATATTGGGCTTTGACTTTCTTAATCATTTTAATCCATTTATTGATTGGAGGCAAGGATTGATCACCTTTAATTCTGATCATAAGGACTATAATGATCCTTCAATTTCTTTCAGTAATGACTTTTCTTCTGCCAAATCATGTGCAGCTCTGGTTGGTGATTCTAGAACACCATCATTTCCGTCTTCTGTCCATATTCCTTCCCTTAATTCCCATCAGTCATTACTATCATCTAGAGATGAAGTCTTCAAAGAGATTCAAGATGTCGGAGAAGATAATTCTGTATCTTCACTTCATCTCTTCTTTGGGAATATGGACCTTCCTCCTTCATCTTATCATGACTCCCTGGAGGAGTTATGGGATGAAGAGGAAGAGCCAGAAGAAATAGAAACCGTGATGAAGGTTGTTCCTTCTGTTTATCACCAATACTTGGATGTTTTTTCCAAGGTGAAAGCAGAGAAACTTCCTCCTCACCGCGCCTGTGATCATCATATCGAGCTGGAGGGGTCTCTACCTCCAGTTGGGGTGATCTACTCTTTATCAAACCAAGAGTCAGATACACTCAGGGCCTACATTTCAGAGAATGTAGAGAAAGGTTTCATCCGGCCAAGCTCCTCTTCTACAGGAGCACCTGTTCTTTTTGTCAAAAAGCAAGATGGTGGCCTCCGTTTGTGTGTTGATTACTGCAAGCTCAATGCTGTTACTAGGAAGAACAAGTATCCTGTTCCTCCTATGAATCAGCTTCTCACTGTTTTCAATGGTTCTTCTATCTTCTCCAAGATTGATTTGCGTGGTGCATATAACCTGCTCAGAATCAAGGAAGGTGATGAACACTTGACTTGTTTTAGAACCAAATATGGTAGTTATGAGTACTTGGTTATGCCATTTGGGCTTACCAATGCTCCTGCTTCTTTTCAAAATCTCGTCAATGATATTTTTTATGATCTTCTTGATGTTTGTGTTGTTTATTTGGATGACATTATGGTCTTTTCCAAATCTGAGGAAGAACATGTCACTCATGTGTCCACTGTTCTTTCCAGACTCAGAGCCAATAACCTCTTTGCTAAGGCGTCCAAATGCCTATTCCATGTTTCTAGTGTGGAATATTTAGGTTATGTAGTTTCTTCTGAAGGCCTCAAGATGGACCAAGCAAAAGTCCAGCAAATTCTCAATTGGCCACCTCCAAGAAACCTCAAGGCTCTTCAATCATTCCTTGGCTTTGCCAATTTTTACCGCCGTTTCATCAAGAATTATTCAAAGAAAATTAGTTCACTCACAAGTTTCCTCAAGAAAGATTCCCGTTTTCCCCTCAATGAGGAAGCTCTTAGACAGTTTCATCAACTCAAAGAGGCATTCACCACTGCTCCAATCCTTTCTCACTTCAATCCTTCTCTACCCACCATTGTAGAGACCGATGCATCAGATTATGCCTTGGGTTCTGTACTGAGTCAGGTTTCTGACTCAGGAAAACATCCCATTGCATTTGATAGCCGCAAGCTTCTCCCAGCTGAGCTCAATTATGAGATTCATGACAAGGAACTCCTTGGCATAGTCTGGGCTCTCAAGCGCTGGAGAGCTTTTCTTCTTTCTATTTCTTCCCCTTTTGAAGTTCTCACCGATCATTCATCTCTTCAATATTTTATGTCTTCCAAGATTCTCACTCGCCGTCAAGCCCGCTGGGCTGAATTTTTATCTGAATTCCATTTCTCAATCACTTACCGCCCTGGCCGCTTGGCCACCCTTCCAGATGCCTTGTCACGTCGGGACGACGTTTACCCAGAGAGGGGGGAGGATTTCATCAGCAAGAATCCAATGAACTATCAGAAGATAATCAAGCAAGATGAAATTCAAGCTTCAAAGTTTTTTGCAGTCAAGGTGGATTCATTTTCAAACTTGATTGATTCAATTCAGAAGGCAGTGTGGCAAGATTCTCAATATAGAAGTGTCCTTGAAGATTTGGGTAAAGGTAAATCTGTCCAAGATTATTCTCTTGATTCCTCTTCCAAACTTCTCCTTTTCAAAGATCGAGTGGTGGTCCCAAATGACCCCACAATTCAACTCAATATACTTCAAAAGCGGCATGACTCTCCTCTAGCTGGACACCCTGGCCAAGAGAAGACTCTCAAACTTGTCAAGCAGGATTTCCACTGGTCCGGCATGACTCAATTTATCAAGGATTATGTATCATCCTGTCAACAGTGTTCAAGAAACAAAAATATTCATCACAAGAAGTTTGGACTCCTCAAGCCTCTTCCAATTCCAAGTGGTCCTTGGATTTGTCTTTCAATGGATTTCATCACTCAATTGCCACTGTCCAATTCCTTTGATTCAATTTTAGTCATAGTGGACAGATTCTCAAAAATGGCGGTTTTTATTCCAACAATAGCTTCAATGACTTCATTAGATTTGGCCCATTTATTCATCAAGAATATTTTCTCAAAGCATGGCCTTCCTTCAAGCATTGTTAGTGATCGAGGTTCTCTTTTTGTTTCTTCTTTTTGGACCAACCTTTGTCAGCAGCTCAAGATTTCAAGAGACTTGTCAACTGCTTATCATCCAGAAACTGATGGACAGACAGAGAGGGTAAATCAGATACTAGAACAGTACCTTCGGATGTATGTCAGTTATCATCAAGATGATTGGAACACCTGGCTCCCTCTGGCTGAATTTGCCTACAATAACTCTGACCACTCTTCAACAAAACAATCACCGTTTTTCACTGTTTATGGAAGAGATCCTCATTTTGACTCAGTTCACATCACTCAAGACACTCCGGCTGGAAAGTTATCAACAAAAATCCAATCAGTACAGCAAGATGTCAAGAGAGAACTTGAAGTTGCCATAAACAGGTTTAAGAGGTATGCAGATAAAAGTAGAGCAATTCCACCTGTTTTCAATCCCGGTGACATGGTATGGCTTTCTTCCAAGAACATCAAATCAACCAGACCCACCAAAAAGCTGTCTGAAAGATGGCTGCGTCCTTTTCCAATCTTGAAGAAAATCAGCACTCATGCCTACCACCTCAAGCTTCCATCTCAATGGAAATCCATCCACCCAGTTTTCCACATTTCCCTTTTGGAACCAGTCAAGACGTCAACAATCCCAAATAGGCATCAAGAGCCTCCTCCTCCAATCACCATTGAAGAAGAAGAGGAATGGGAAGTCTCTCAAATACTGGACTCAAAGCTCAAGAGAGGAAAATTATGGTATCTGGTGGAATGGAAAGGTTTCAGTCAAGACCCAGAAAGATCCACTTGGGAACCAACCGAAAACCTCAAGAATTGTCCTGAACTTGTCAAAGATTTTCATTCATTATATCCTGACAAGCCTGGGCCCAACTCTTCAAAAGCTTGATTCATTATGGTGCTTGGTGGGGAGAGGAATTACCAAAAGTAAGTCCCACTCCTGGTATGCACCTTTAGGGGTATTCTACTCTGTTTTGTTGTAAGCATCACCTTGGCCACTCTGTGAGCACTTTGCAATTTTGGACACAGATCTCTGGCATGGCTTTCAACTTCATTTCCAATCTTATGGCCATTCTCACTTGGGACAATGGGCCATTCACTTTTCAATTCATTTCCAAGACTTCAAAATTCAAATTCATTCCTTCAACATTTTTGTTTTATTTTTATGGCACTGGCGGGAGTGGTAACTACCAAAAGTAAGTTCCTCTCCTGGTGTGCACTTCCCTGAGGGGTCTACAATCTTGTCAAAACATCAACTTGGCCACTTTGTGAGCACCTGGCATCAATTTTATCTTTCCAGGTCCTTGGCCAATTTCAAAATCAGTTATCAACCTCCGTGATGAAGATTGGAACCTCCTCAAGATTCAATTCATTTTTCTTTTTTCTTTTTCCTTTTCTTTTCTTATTTTCAGTTTCATTCTTTATTTCTATTTTACTTTTATTTTAAATTTCCTTTTATCACGTCAATTATCACGTCAAAAATTTTCATTCATTTCAAAATTAAATTCAAATCATGAAGCCAATGTCAAAAGAAGATCAAGCAAGTCCTGCGTCAAATGTCAAATTCTTAATATCAGTTTTCAAATTTTTTACATTAATTAGTCCTCTTGAATCACTCTCTCAAAATCTTTCCAATAGCCTCAACAGGCTTCATCTTGTATTGGTGCTCAGGAGCTCACCAGTTCAGGGTGGGGGGTACTGTCACAACCATGGCAATTCACTTCCTTGGATCCCCATATGGCATATCAAGCCACAGTCCTTTTATGGCCAATTGGCCATATCCATCACCAGTGGCCAATATGGCCACGTCATCATCTTATGGACCATTTATGGCCATTTGTGTTTGGGGCCTTCATGGCCCTTCACCTCAATCCAGCACCCATAGCGGCAATTTATGCCCAAATGGGTATTTCTGGTCATTTCCCTCAAAACCAGGGGAAATGGCCCAAATGGCTGTTTTTGGCCATTTGGGCTCATAATGCGCATTTGCGCACTTTTGCGCATTTTGCGCATTTTTGCGCATTTGCGCACTTTTTGCGCATTTTGCGCACTTTTGCGCATTTGCGCATATTTGCGCACTTTTGCGCATTTTGCGCATTTTTGCGCACTTTGCGCATTTGCGCACTTTTGCGCACTTTGACGCAAAGTGTCCAAAAGACACTTTCCCGCCTTTTGGGCCAGTTTTTGGCTCAGAACCCAAAAGTGGCCAAAAACCCCAAAAGGCCCAGAAACACCTTTCCAAGCTCTGAAGCCATCACATCCATCCTTTTCCCCTCTGCCTTTCCACCTCAAGACCTTTGGACGTAATCTTCTTGCCAATCAACCAATATGCCATAAATGATGTTATATATCATTGTGCATCATTTTTCAACAGCAATTCAATGGTGGCAATATCCAATGCTCATTTCGACATTCCAACATCTCATCACGTCATCAAGGCACCCAATCATTCAGAGGAATCATCAAGGCTCAAGAGCAAGTGTTTCAGCGTCAAAGACCAATGACGCCATCAAGCAGTAATTGGTTATTCTCATTCCAAGTATTCCTTCCAAGGGAATACTTTCAATTCATTCTCAAGTGTATTCAAGAGGCAGTGCCAAAAAGAAGTTGTCAAGTGTCAAAGCTCCACTCAATCCATCTTGGCAACCATATTCATTTCAATACAGTCTGGATCCATCAAGAACTGTATTTCATTTTCAATCATGGGAAATTCATTCAACCCAATTCAATTTCAATATTAGCCAGCTGTATCAATTCCCAAAACAATCAATACAGCCTCAAGGATCAATACAGATCAGTTTTCAGCCTGAAGAACTCAAGCTCCCAACTTTTCACATATACCGGCTACCCTTTCCACCCTGGGGGGTTTTCCCCAGTTAATTAATATATTTTGATTTTATTTTATCTCTATTTTCTTTTCACTTAGTTAAGCAAATACTGATATTATTAAGTCAGTCATTTAGCACCTTTCTCTTTTCTCTTTCTTCGCCTGTCAAGGGATATTTGGTGGTCATATCCTTACTAATTCCATTATTCATTTTTGGCAGGTTGAAACAGTGATTAAGGACTTACTTGGTTGGCTCTTTGGCCATTTGGCTTCCCTTTCCTCTTTTGCATCTCATCTTGTACCTGCATATCTTTTAGAGGAATTCATTCTTATTATTTTTATTCTTTATCCTTTTGGAGTCTTCCAAGTGAGTTCCCTGATTGCTGAGTGCCAGGCCACTCTTGTATTTCTGTCCAAGAGCCCCTGTGACACACCCCATCTCCTGCACTCGAAACCATCAAATCCTGGTGTATATTGTCCTCTGCCTTACCCCACCATTATTTACCCAACACACATGCAAATCTCCTCATTCTTTGAATTGGCATGAGATTGTATTACCATTCCTGATTTGATAGCCCACTCTCTCACCAATCCCGCAATAGCCATGGCTTTTTTGCCACATTGTTTTTGCTAACCTGCTTGAGCATTGTGCGGACATACCCACTAGTGTCGTGCTTTTGTTGTCCTGTGCTGGATCAGTATAATGAACAAATGTACTACTGGCCCACAATACTTGGATGAGCCCATGACAATTGGATAGATCAATCCAAAAATAGTCATTTGGGGAAATCAATTTCCCCCCTGTACACCGCTTTGACGCATCTCTTTGAATTTGGCCGGTCCACTTATCAGCTTGAAACCACCATGCCAAAGCATACAGCGATGCATCCTTATCAAGATGAGGTGAGTTTTTGAATCCATTCATGGTAAAAGTGAGTGCGGAAGCAAACTCGCATGCACCCTGATTTGCGGGAATATTTCCTTCATAGTTGACTTGATCAAAAGACGGAACCCCAAATGAGTTGTAGCAATCTTGAATATTCTCAGATAAATTATCCCCAACATATTGTAAGGATTGACCTAGAATGCAACCCACTGAGCTAAGATTGGCACCTCGGTTCCGCCATTCATCTTTTGTGTTTTCAATTTTCCCGACACTTCCATACAGACCAAATTGTTCATTCTTCGTGCTGCATTTGCGCCACCCGATTGCAAACATAAATCCCTCAAGTAATGATCCATTTGTTGCAATTGGGTTGGTGAATCTCTTTTTGTGAAATAAGAATTGTGATAATTCATCCCATTGATTGACCTTGACTTCACTCATTGTTGTGAATGGTCGAAATTCAACAAGGGCAATTAGTAATCCGGTTGAAGAGAAAATTGCCACATAGCCAAAGTGAATGCGTTTGATCTGATTGACATCCACAACCCTCCGAATTTCACTTGGGGTGATATTTGCTGATACTGGCATTGATATTTGTGCTGTTGGGCGAGAGGAGGAAAACAACCAATTCATTTGGGTTGTTTTGCGCTCATTTGTCTTTGGGGATCTCCCACTATTCCCAAGTGGTTGAGGGATCACTATGTGTTAAAGCAGACAAGATATCAGATACTGCTTCCTGCCATTTGAAGCTAAGCTGTTTTGAGTCCAGAATGGTGCCCAATGCCCAAGGAGCTTTCTTTGGCACACATCCTTTACCTTCCCTGTTGGAGCCCACATGACATTGGCACAATCTGAACCGACTAAAGCCAATGTTCTTCTGTGGGGCCCAATGAGGGTGCCACATAAATGTGGAAGCATATATATATATCTATATATATACACTGAGATCAAGCAAGCAACTCACACTTTCCTTCCTCAGCCCAACGCTTTCTTGCGAGTTCCCTTTTTTGTGAATGGCATGCTTGCAGCAGAAAATGAAATGAAACCAAATGATTACTGATTTATTAATATCACCTAAATTGAATTGCGGTTGATGAATATTTTTTAATTGCAGCTAAAAAGAATGATCACACCTGACCTTCGCAAATTTGCGATCTCAAATACCTGAACCTGAAAATTGCAGTGGACAGTGCATTATTCAATTTGACATATTGATCTTCCCATGAAATCACTTTCCAATCCAACCATTTGGAATATCGCAAGCACACGCAAATGCAATATGCATCCTGCTGCGGATCCCTAGTTATCCTAGTCCTCTTGAAAGACACAGGAACATTTGGCCTATTATGGGCTGGCGGGAAGTTTTAAACGCGAACTCCCGCAATGCCCCTGCGTGTGCTACCCACGCGCACAGCTGCCTGACTCAGCTTGCGTCTTGTCCGAGTCTTTTCAATTGTGAGCCTTTGAGATATTACCACATACCCAATAAGGTCACAAAAAGACTCAGAATAATTATACTTTTAATATAATTATATTAAAATTGCTTAAAATAATTATACATTAAAAATAATTAATTAAATATACAAAAAATACCATAAATTGGTACAAAAATTGGTTTAACTTAAAAACCAATGAATCAACATGTAAAATAAATTATACCATTGGATTCCCCATGGAAAAATACACATATACCATTTTTATGGCATATCTGTAAAGTCTATATTTAAGGAATTATAGGGTATAATACCTTATAGAAACCATAAAAACTCATTTATCTCAAGAGCTAATGAAACAACATGTAAAATAAATTGTACCAGTGGATTCCCCATGAAAATCCACACATAAAACAATTAATAAGCTAATTTCCAATGTTAATACTTAAGGAATTATCCTGAATATATGCACTTTTTTGGTCAACGCATATATTCAAGGATCATAGCTAATATCTTCTAAACTATACATGATAGAATGATGAACCAAAAATAAAGTTACCACTTAATTACTTTAAGAACACAGATATGAACTTTATTCTACAAATTATAAACAAGGTTAAAACCTATGATGAAATATTGATAAAAATCAACAGAGCTGTTGAGCACTTTGTTGTGAAAGTGCTCCAAACTTAAAAATAAATATACAGTTGAACTCTACTAGTTCATTCGTGAGGAATGATGTAATTTTTAATATTAAATTCAGGGTATAACCCCCTGAAATCAAGGTTTGAAGTTTAAAATATTGAATTTCGACAGAAAAGATGAGTTACAAGAAAAATCATCAAAATTAGAGTTTTGATGATGTAATGAAAAGCTCTTGGCAACATAATAAGGTTATGTCCGGCTATCAGAATTCACTCTCTGAATTTCTGTAGCGTGTAAATATTAAAAGTTATTGAGGATCAAAGTTTGAGCTTAATTTGAGCAGTTATGATCACACACTGTAACCTTAATTTAAGTTTAACAGTCTTAAGAGTGATATAATTGGTAAATACTATTAGTTTATGATTAAAACTAATAAAATCCACGAAATTTGGGGTTCTGCCAAGCCTCTGATGTCATCAACTTTAGAGTTATAGTGATAACTCTAAATAATGGTGTAATAATGATGTAATATGGTTTGATAATGATGTAATCATCTCCAAACCTTAAAATATTGATCAATTCCAGTGGATATGATCAGTACACGTCTACTAGAAGCCTGCTGGACTCTAGGAGGGAGGTATTTACTATAAATAGAGCTCTTTTTACTCTATTTACCCCTCAGACGCATCAAAAACATTAAATCAATTAAATAAAAGGTAATTTCTTTATTCTTTATAAATAAAACTCTTATATTATTAAAGACCAAAGACCATCTTAATATTAATCACTATTTTTACGTGATTAAATCAATTCTTTAATTGTTTTTGTCATAAATCTCTCTATAAACTCATTTCCACGTAAAATCAAGAAATTTAGTAATTTTCTTTATTTTTTATTTGTAAATACAATTTGAAAAAGTTGTATTATATTCTTTTGGCATAAAATATCTCAAAATTATTATTTTAAGTGTTAAAAGTAGGTTATTTCATCTTATTATAATAATTTCTCTCTTATTATTACTCTTAATAATTCTTAATTAATATAAATAGTATTTATATTAATATATAACTTTAGTATTAGTAATATTATTGTTATTAATTGTTTTTTATTTATAAAAAACAGTTTTTTACGCCTTTATTATTTGTTGGTAACAATAATAAAGAGCTTTATAATATATTAATTATTTTATATTAATATATTATTTATAATATTATAATTTCATATAATATTAATTTATATTATTATATTTATTTAATAATATAATATTTTTACGCCATAATAATAATATTTCTTTATTATTATTATTATTTTAATTATAAGGACATTCAGAGTACAATAAGTAATAAATTAGTAATTTTTACTTATTGTTTCATAGTCAAACCTTACATTTGGGGGCCTGGCCGTGATATTTACTTAAAAGACCTTTAAAAAGATTCTAATTGGGTTTATCCAATAATAAATTATATTTATAATCATAAAATTATATAATAATTTTATATTTTATTGATTTTAAAAGCTATTGAGGCATTTGGAAACCAATTGTACTGTCTTACACGTGGTTTTTCACATCCTTAGACTTGCAAGAACTTTCTTTGAGTGACTCTAGTGATTAAAAAAGATAATCTATAAATTAAAAATAATTT
This sequence comes from Austropuccinia psidii, assembly GCA_023105745.1. Classification (NCBI taxonomy): domain Eukaryota; kingdom Fungi; phylum Basidiomycota; class Pucciniomycetes; order Pucciniales; family Sphaerophragmiaceae; genus Austropuccinia; species Austropuccinia psidii. Next base: position 72,281,007 of record JALGQZ010000001.1, on the reverse strand, counting down.
TTATTATAATTTAATTTTATAAAGAATGATATTAATTTTTATTTTATTCCTTAAAAATAAAAAATATAAAAAATATTAAAAAATACTAAAAACCAATAAAAAAGTTATTTTTATTCATTTTTATTCTTTTCTTTATTCATTTCAAGTTTTTAAAGATATAAAAGCAATTTCTATGTGGAAAATTGCCATATCTTGCCAAAAATAACACTTCTTATAAAAAGACTTATATTTATTTGTCTTTTTTAGTGTTTGAAGATAACCCAACAGAAGACAACCAAGCTACTGTTGAGAGGTTGGTGGAAGAAACTTGTCAAAGTTCTCCAACACCAGTTATCACCAAAAGAAAGAAAGCTAAGAAATTAGACTTTCCAGGACCCACCATTCAAGACTCTGAAGGTGAGCACCTCTTTTTAAATTGCCATAAAAAGAATTTTATTCTAAAATACTTTTATTTTTTCTTATTCTTTAAATTATGACTACCAGAAGGGGTTCCCAATACTCCATCCAATCAGATGGAGCTGGACTCAGGGGTAGAATTGATCCCTCAAAAGGGAAAAGAAAGGGCAATATCCCCAGTGGAACAGAATGCACACAAGGAAGTGCCTTATCCCAAAGGCAAGTCCCAGAAATGCCCATGATATCTGAACCTGAATTGGAGCTAAGTATGAGTAACTCAAATAGGTACAAATCACATTCAGAGGGCTCAAATAGACATCTACATGAGCCAGTACAAGCAGTATTGCACAGTGTACAAGGACAAAGATTGGGAAATGTTGCCTCAAATACACCAAGGAGTGATGAACTCCTGGCACATCCTGAAAAAGTTCCTCAAAGAGGAGGAGATAGTGAAATACTCCAATGGATGGAATCCACTGTCATGCAAACCTCAAATCAAAAAAATCAAGGATTATCATGCCAAAAAGAGGGAGGCAACCAAGGAAGAAGCCCCAGTAGCTTTTACCAGCAAGCCTCAAGCCAACCCACTTCCCCAAGAAGGGAAGAAGAACAAGAAAAAGCATTGGAAGAAACCATATTCCCCAAGCTACAGAATCCCAAGAATCCAAAAGGATGCCATGGACAATGTTTTCAACATGGCCAGAACCTTGATGGAATTCAAGGACAAGGAAGAGCAAAGAATGAGACAACCTCATTTCCCAAAGAAATAACCTTGTCCAAAGATGTTGTAAATACTTTAACAGAAATTAAAAATAGTATATTACCTATAAAAGAAATTAAAGATAGTTTATTATCACTACAAGAAATAAATAACAATTTATCTTCTTTAACAAAAATTGTTGTGCAAAACAAAAAAGAAATTGACAACATTAAGTTTATTGTTGAGAATAATAAACCAAAGAACTTAATTGACAATACTCAAAAATTAATACAAGGACAACAAGAATTGTATAAATACATAAAAGATATCAAAGACAAAACTTTGACAATCATTTATGATGTGAGTATTGACAATCTTACAGAAAAATTAAATAAGTTGAGTATTTCTGTAGAAAAATTTGAAGAAAAGACTTCATCACACCAAAAATTACTTTTGGACCATGTGGAAAAAAGTGATGAAGCAAGAATGCATCTGAAAGATGATATTCAAAGTAAAATAAGGCTTATTACTGAAAAAATAGATAAAATTAATGAGGCTAATTTAAATATGCCAAAGTTATCAACACCATTTTCTCATATAAGAAGCCCTGTTAAAACAAAAGAGGAATTGTCAAATCCTTTCATAACAGACTTGAGTCACCAAGATAATAACCAAATGTTAATGAAAGATGCACCTCAATTAAAAGAATGGCCAACATTCACAGGAGAAGGTGAATATGACCACATGTAATTTATTAAAACAATTGACATGCTACAAGAAGACTATGCCATACCAGATAAATTAATCACTGCAAGATTATATTCATTGTTTCAGAAATCTGCAAAAAGATGGTATTATGGCATAAGACAAACAAATGGTAAAAATACCTGGTCTTGGTGGAAACAAGAAATAATCACCAAGTGGGCAAATTATGCCTGGAGGTATAAGATAGAAAATGCATTTGAAAACTCTTTCTTTGACCCAGAGAAAGATAAACCTTTAACTTGGTTCTTAAAACAAGTTGAAAGGCTTAATGCACTGTACCCAGAAATGTCACAGAAAATGTTGCATATGAAAATACTTATAAAATGTGGAGGGGAACTAGAACATGCCCTAAGAAGCAGGTGTATAGAACCATGCTCCACAGAAGAGTATATAAATGCACTAGAAGATATAGTGACAAGAACAAAAATTGGCAGGACTTGGAAAAAATTGGACATTAAAAGCCCAAATAAACCATTTATCAAGAAAGATAAGTCAAAGTAATCCTTTAAGTTCAATACATCCAACAATAATGAGCAAAGAAAATGCCATAAATGTGGAGGTATTGGACACTTAGCCAATAATTGCCTTAAAAAAGCAAAGATTAATGAAATTGTGGAAACAGAAAACCACAATGACAAAGAAGAGGAATCTGACTCTGAAAAAGAGACAGAAGAGTCAGAAAGCTCTGAAAGTGATGAAATCAATATAATTAATGCACAAATTAATAATATTGATATAATTTATGAAGTACTGGATGTTAATTCAAACTTGCCACAAGTTGGAACATCTGACACAAATCTGACAAACATACAAGATGCCAAAATGTATAGAACGAAACATGCAAGAGGAATGGGATATACAGCTGGAAAATCAAGTATTAGTATTGTTATGGTTGATAACCAAGAAGGAAAGGTTAACTTAGATACAGGAGCATATTGCACTTGTGTTGGCAAAAGTTATTTAAAAACCATTGTCCCAGACTGGCAAGAAAAACTTATGCCAATACAAGGTGTCAAATTTAATAGTGCAAGCGAGAGGATGAAGCCCCTTGGAATAATTGATTTAACACTAATTTTTCCTCATCCCTCACAATGTGTCAGAGTTAAAGTAGAGTTTGTAGTAATGGACAACTTTACTAGTAATCATTTCATACTTGGGAATGACTACTTATCAATCTATGGTATAGATATCTCCAACCAAAAGAATAGATATTTTACCATAGGAGATAACAAAAGACAAAAGTTTGGATTATTAAATAACAAAAAACAAGTCACGGCTATTAAGAATGAAGAAAAAATTCCAGAAAAGGAACTTTTTATATCTGAACAACTCAAAGAGGCAGAATTCAATCAAGAATTAACAGAAAAAATGAAAGAAAAATTGATTGACCTCTTATTTAAGTATAAAAATGCCTTCGCAACTGACAAAGAGCCACTAGGTTCCATAATTGGACATGAAGTGGATATAATTCTTAATGTAGAAAAACCTTACCCACCTTTATTAAGAAGACCTGCTTATCCAGCCAGTCCAAGAGCTAGAGAAGCCTTAGAGGTGCACATTAAAGAATTAATGGACCTTGGAGTATTAAGAAAGGTTGGACATAATGAACAAGTAGAAGTTACTACACCTGTCATTATAACTTGGCATAATGGAAAATCAAGGATGGTAGGAGACTTCAGAGCCCTGAATACCTATACCATTCCAGACAGATATCCAATACCCAGAATCCATGAAACATTGACCCAATTGTCACAAGCTAAGTTCATCACAGCTATGGATGCTCTGAAGGGTTTTCATCAAAATGTCTTAACAGACAATGCCAAGAAACTACTAAGAATAATAGTCCATTGTGGAATTTTTGAATACTTAAGAATGCCATTTGGAATAAAAAATGCACCTTCCCATTATCAAAGAATGATGAATACCATATTCCCTGAAGAATTATCAGAAGGATGGTTGATTATCTATATTGATGATATCATAGTTTGCTCAGAAACTTGGGAAAATCACCTTACAAGACTAGAAAGGGTACTACAAAAAATAGTCCAAGTGAATATGAAAATTTCCTTGAAAAAATGTCATTTTTCATATAGTGAATTAAAGGCACTAGGAAATGTAGTATCTGGCCTTAGTCTAGGCATAGACAAAAATAAAGTAGCAGCAGTACTACTTAAACCAATGCCTCAAACCAAAAAAGAAATGCAATCATTTCTAGGATTTGCTGGTTACTATAGACAGCATATAAAGGACTTTGAAAAGATTGCTAAATCCTTGTATAAGCTATGTGACCAACAAACAGTCTATGAGATGACAGAAGAAAGAGTCAAGGCATATGAAGAATTGAAAAATTCCTTAACAAATGCCCCATTTCTTCTGATGCCAGATTGGAAACTACCCTTCAAACTGTACATTGATGCTTGTGGAGAAAGACTAGGTGCTGCACTTCACCAAACACAAATTATCAATGATAAACCAGTGGAAGGACCAATTTGTTTCATTTCAAGGCAGATAAACCCAACAGAAGCAAGGTATGGAGCAAGCCAAATGGAATTCTTATGCCTAGTGTGGGCTTGAGAAAAATTGCATTATTATTTGGATGGCACAGTATTTGATGTAATCACAGACTGTAATGCTGTGAAATCACTATTAAATATGAAGACTCCAAATAGACATATGCTGAGATGGCAAATTGCTATCCAAGAATATAGAGGAAATATGACTATTGTACATAAATCTGGAAATATTCATAAAAATGCAGATGGTCTTAGCAGATGGGCTTTAGCAAATACCCCTGACAATCCAGCATGGGTACCACAAGAAGAGCACCATATAGAAGGAATATGTGTCACAGACATAGGCACAGAATTCTTTAACCAAGTTAAAGAAAGCTATAAGACAGACAAAAATTGTCATATCTTAAGCCAACTTCTAATGAAAGACTGCAAAGATCCATCACTTTCATCAAAACTAGATGAAATATGGAAAAAGGCATATGATGAAGGAAGATTCCACCTCCTTGATGGAATCCTTTACCATAGAACAAAACACACATGTGTTATGGCCTTGACAGATAGAACACTAATAAACACTATTTTACATGAGTGTCATGATAATGTTGCATCTGGACATCTCTCAGAAGATAGGACACTAGAGAGGGTGAAAACCTGCTCTTGGTGGCCAAATTGGAAGAAAGATGTTGCAGAGTACTGCCAAACCTGTGACAGATGTCAAAAAGCCAACAGAGCCACAGGAAAGAAATTTGGAATGATGATCCAAATCCAAGAACCAAAATCCCCATGGGAAATAGTTCATATGGATTGGGTAACAGCACTACCTCCAGGAGGAGACAGGAGCTATAATGCATGTCTAGTGTTAGTTGACAGGTACAGTAAAACTCCCATGTTCTTACCATGTCATAAAGATGACACAGCTATAGATACAGCCATAATGATATGGAATAAAGTCATTAGCCATACAGGCTTATTCCAAAATATTATAAGTGACAGAGACCCAAAGTTCACTTCAGCATTATGGACAAATCTCCGTAACTTATTTGGGACAAAGCTATCATTCTCAACAGCTTACCATCCCCAAACTGATGGTTTAGCAGAAAGAATGATACAGACCTTAGAGGACATGATCAGAAGATTCTGTGCTTATGGGCTAGAATTCAAAGATTCTGATGGTTTTACCCATGATTGGTGTACACTAAAACCAGCACTTGAACTGGCATATAAGACATCAATCCATTCTTCTACTGGCAAAACACCAGCAATGCTAGAGAAAGGTTGGAATCCAAAACTTCCTTATGATACCCTCAAAAAGGACTTAGTGGATATACATCCAACAGCAAGCAGTTTCAAGATAATGCTTGACAAAGCAAGACACCATGCAAACAGATGCATGCAAGATTCTTTTAAATATGCAAAAGAAAGATGGGATAAAAGTCATAAACCACCTGATTTCAAAATAGGAGACTTGGTTTTAGTATCAACCCTTAATTTCAATAACATAAAAGGCCCAAAGAAATTGAAAGATTCCTTTGCAGGACCATTTATGATAAAAGCACTTCATGGACCCAATGCTGTGCAATTAGAACTCACAGGTGAACTAATAAACAAACACCCAGCTTTCCCTGTAAGTCTAATAAAACCTTACAGTTCAAGTGACAAGGAGTTATTTCCACTAAGAAATAAACCCCCACTTGAGATTCCCCCCTTGGAAAAAGGAGAAGAAAAGAAAATAGTAAAAGTCCTTAAAGAAAGAAGGACAAGAAACAAAAAAGAAAGGGAATACCTTGTAAGGTATAGAAATTCAACTCAAGAAGATGAATGGCTACTTGAGAAAGATATAACAAATGCTGATAAACTACTAAGAAGATTCAGACATGAAAGAAAGCCTGAAAAATAGAAAATTTAAGCATTATTGAGCTTCAAGACTAACAAAGTCTAATGAAGAGGTAGGACAGTGGATGATACCCTAATCACACATATCAGATTGTGGTACAATCTTTTTTGGTGGTAGGGAATGTGAGCCTTTGAGATATGACCACACACCCAATAAGGTCACAAACAGACTCAGAATAATTATACTTTTAATATAATTATATTAAAATTGCTTAAAATAATTATACATTAAAAATAATTAATTAAATATACAAAAAATACCATAAATTGGTACAAAAATTGGTTTAACTTAAAAACCAATGAATCAACAGGTAAAATAAATTATACCATTGGATTCCTCATGGAAAAATACACATATACCATTTTTATGACATATCTGTAAAGTCTATATTTAAGGAATTATAGGGTATAATACCTTATAAAAACCATAAAAACTCATTTATCTCAAGAACTAATGAAGCAACATGTGTAATAAATTGTACCAGTGGATTCCCCATGAAAATACACACATAAAAAAATTAATAAGCTAATTTCCAATGTTAATACTTAAGGAATTATCCTGAATATATGCACTTTTTTGGTCAACGCATATATTCAAGGATCATAGCTAATATCTTCTAAACTATACATGATAGAATGATGAACCAAAAATAAAGTTACCACGTAATTACTGTAAGAACACAGATATGAACTTTATTTTACAAATTATAAACAAGGTTAAAACCTATGATGAAATATTGATAAAAATCAACAGAGCTGTTGACCACTTTGTTGTGAAAGTGCTCCAAACTTAAAAAAAAGTATACAGTTGGATTCTACTAGCTCATTCGAGAAGAATGATGTAACCTTTAATATTAAATTCAGGATATAACCCCCTGAAATCAAGGTTTGAAGTTTAAAATATTGAATTTCGACAGAAAAGATGAGTTACAAGAAAAATCATCAAAATTAGAGTTTTGATGATGTAATGAAAAGCTCTTGGCAGCATAATAAGGTTATGTCAGGCTATCAGAATTCACTCTCTGAATTTCTGTAGCGTGTAAATCTTAAAAGTTATTGAGGATCAAAGTTTGAGCTTAATTTGAGCAGTTATGATCACACACTGTAACCTTAATTTAAGTTTAACAGTCTTAAGAGTGATAGAATTGGTGAATACTATTAGTTTATGATTAAAACTAATAAAATCCACGAAATTTGGGGTTCTGCCAAGCCTCTGATGTCATCAAACTTACAGTTATAGTGATAACTCTAAATAATGGTGTAATAATGATGTAATATGGTTTGATCATGATCTAATCACCCTCAAAACTTAAAATATTGATCAATTCCAGTGGATATGATCAGTACACGTCTACTAGAAGCCTTTTGGACTCTAGGAGGGAGGTATTTACTATAAATAGAGCTCTTTTTACTCTATTTACCCCTCAGACGCATCAAAAACATTAAATCAATTAAATAAAAGGTAATTTCTTTATTCTTTATATATAAAACTCTTATATTATTAAAGACCAAAGACCATCTTAATATTAATCACTATTTTTACGTGATTAAATCAATTCTTTAATTGTTTTTGTCATCAATCTCTCTATAAACTCTTTTCCACGTAAAATCAAGAAATTTAGTAATTTTCTTTATTTTTTATTTGTAAATACAATTTGAAAAAGTTGTATTATATTCTTTTGGCGTAAAATATCTCAAAATTATTATTTTAAGTGTTAAAAGTAGGTTATTTCATCTTACTATAATAATTTCTCTCTTATTATTACTCTTAATAATTCTTAATTAATATAAATAGTATTTATATTAATATATAACTTTAATATTAGTGATATTATTGTTATTAATTGTTTTTTATTTATAAAAAACAGTTTTTTACGCCTTTATTATTTGTTGGTAGCAATAATAAAGAGCTTTATAATATATTAATTATTTTATATTAATATATTATTTATAATATTATAATTTCATATAATATTAATTTATATTATTATATTTATTTAATAATATAATATTTTTACGCCATAATAATAATATTTCTTTATTATTATTATTATTTTAATCTTATTTATTTTAATTATAAGGACATTCAGAGTACAATAAGTAATAAATTAGTAATTTTTACTTATTGTTTCATAGTCAAACCTTACATCAATGATGTACAGAGGCATGCTGCCGTAAAATTACTATTGGTATTCAGACTGTGGCATCCAGGAGTAGTAGGATATGAAGTCATGGTTGTTAAATTCATAAATAACTTTGCAAAATTCAATTACAATCTATCTAGTACAAAGCTAATCTAAAATGGGTCAATCCTGGTTGTGAGTTTAGCTGACCTGGGTACAGTCAAGGTGACCTCATCACTTGAACCAAGACCGTGCTTTGCCACCCAGGCATCACCAAAGCCTAATACTAAGCATTGTGCAAATTGAAATCTAAGAGGTACGGTGGGCTTAAAAGACTCTGATGAGAAGAAACTTTTATTCAGTAAATTACATATATACTTATTAGTACGTAGCCACACTGGCTCCACTAGATTTTTACCCTCTGAAAGTTTTTCGGAAATGTCAAGTAGTGATAAAGCCCCTTTAACTGAGCTTGTTCTCCAGTCATCTGAGCATACCATCAAACCACAAATCCCTGCCGCACAGAATGCCGCTAATATACAATAGCAAATTCGATTTATTCCGAGATCCTTGTGACACGTCAGAAGATCTTTGATGGCCTCATTTTTCTTTGAATTCGTGAGTTTGCCGTTGATTCCATTAACTCTGACCTTTGTATGTGCACGTACCATGTTGTACACAATCATCAAATGGATAACTGTATCCATTAGATCCTCCAGGTTCTTGTGCAGCTTTGTGGATATCTCATTGTCAGCCCCGCCACCTTCAATGCTGAGTTGGGTTGCAAATTGCTTCGATTTACTCAAGCAGGAGGCAAGGTAATCAACTGCTCCCCATTTGAGTCCAAGAGGATTGGTCGAATTCGATGTTGGTGCAACATATAGTTTGGGTGCAATGACATCGTATGAGACTAAACTAATGGATTACAACATAAAATTTGCCCAAAAATGTTTAACTGGATTTGCGGGGTAAAGAAGGCTCTGAACAATTTGAAGAAGGAGCGTTTAGATTTTGGGAAATTCTCTGGAGGTTTAGCTGATTCCTTCATCAATTTTAGATTCCAAATGTTATGATCAAAAAACGCTTCTGTTTCTGTTGGCTTACAAAAATCTAACCCTGTATATTGCAATTTATATCACCAGTCAACAGCCAATAATCAATTATCATGCACAAAGATAAAACTCACCTGCCATCTCAAGGTCCTCCAGCCAAGCTGACATTTTAAGCTCTTGGTTACTGATCACCTTAATACCAACGGGCAGGAATGTATGAGCATCCTTTGTTGCTAAATTATCCCATCAATTTTTGTAAATAATATTGATATTATCAAGCCCGCTTTTCCATGATTGTTGAGTAATATTGGAATTATAATTCAAAATTCCTGCAAACTCTTCCATGCGGGATAAAAATATTCCTTGAAAATTAGCAGACAATGACACTTCAGGCTCAGGGTCAGGAATTATATCAGTCATATCTTGTCGCATTGTATCATTTTCAATTGTCTCCCTTTCTTGAAAGGCTTCAATATTCTGAGGAGAGGCAGGAGGGGTTTCATCATGGATGGTTTCATTGGGTATCAGGGGGCTTTCAGTATGTGGAGCTTCATCATGGATTGTTTCATTGAGTATGGGGGGGTTCAGTATGCGGAGGTTCATTATCAATATGGTCCACTACAACATTGATCATTTCATCACTTTTATCCCAAGAATCCTTTGCGGTTTCAAAGTTACGGCGTTTTTTGTTTGTTTTTTTGGTCACATGTATATTTGGTCTTTTTCCTAATCCTTTGCCTGGAAATCCAATTACGACTCAATATCCTTCAGGTAGAGATTCTCCCACCTCCACACCTGCCCATTTATTGTAAGCAGCTATTTTTATCAATTTTGTTTTGAATTAGTAATGGACTTATGGTTCAAATCCATTTTGAGCAGGCTCATGGCTTCAGCAATCTTTTGACACACATAATCAGGAATTTTACTATCATTTTGAATTTTTTCGAGCCTTGGGATTGTTTGAGATATGTTGGAGACAAATTGTTCCTTGGATATAATTTCCACCTCCCCACTGAAAATTACATCATCTTCTGTCGGTGCACAAGGTTCAACAGTCTTTTCCTTCTCATAACTTTTAAAATTTGGTTTCTGAGAGCTTGGAGGCTGATCTGAAATAAAGGCTATGGAACAATATCAGGTTTTGAGAGATTAGAAATATTCAAGATGGATCCATACTCAAATTATGTAAGAACTGGTGGATCTTGATCATCTTCATGTGACTGGCTCTCTACTTCAATTCCTAATTCACGACTACTGGCCATATCAGAGATCTCTCTTCCACTCTCTGGGGCTGAAGTTGGTTGTTCATCGAATTAAGTTGAATTTCCCGGGGTTTGAGCCATAGCGGAGGTAGTTTATTAAGCAAATAGATGGTGATGAGTTGATTGATAACCCGATTGAAGATTGTAGAATAAAAAGATGCAAATTGAAGAAAAAAGGTGGAAGTAAAATAAGTTTAAAATAATTGATTCTTTTTGAGGTAATATTGGAGAATTTTGGTGAGTTTGAAAGAAGCTAAATATCAATTTAAAGCAGTTTAAGAGCTATTGAATATTCTAGAAAAAATATATTTTAGAACCACAAGCTGACCAAAATAAACCTGCACATCAACAGACTTGGTACCTTCTATTGAAATTGTATTGCATTTGGAAAAGATGATTTGTCGGGAAATTCAAGCAGGTGATGTGTTGCAAATTATTTCATATCATTCAAATGAAATCATTTCCCTGTGAGACATTGAATAAACTTGAATAGTGAGAAACCTAGTAAAGTCAACTTTTGAACTATTCAACGCTCATGAGGTAAGGACTAAGCAAAGTGTTCCATTTGAATGATATGAAATAAAATGGTTTTGTCGGCCAAACAGGAGACACAATTCTTGTCTTAAATAGTCCACTTATTAGGTTTTGATTTGTGAGTCTCATGATCTAAACTCTAACACAACATTGTGAATATACTGACCAATATCCCCTTATGTCCTGTTGGCAGAGAAGGCCACTCAGCATATGTCGGCAATTTCTTTCATCATGTATGCCAACAAGCCACCGTACACTATGGATGTAGTACGGAAGCGTAAGGATAAGTGGTGTCGGGAGCATTTTGGGAGGGCACTCCGCGAGCGTAAGGATGGGCAGCAGTGCCGGGAGGGCACTACACAAGCGTAAGAATAAGTGGTGTTGGGAGTATGTGGGGAGGGCACTCCGCAAGCGTAAGGATGGTAAGCAGTGTCAGGAGCATGTCGGGAGTGACTCTGCGAGCGTAAGGATGGTAAGAAGTGTTGGGGGCATGCTGGGAGGGCACTCCGCGAGGGTAAGGATGGTAAGCAGTGTCAGGAGGGCACTACACAAGCGTAAGCATAAGTGGAGCTGGGAGCATATCGGGAGGGCACTCTGCCAGCGTAAGGATGGTAAGCAATGTCAGGAGTGCACTCTTCAAGCATAAGGATGGTAAGCAGTGTCGGGAGCATGTTGGGAGGGCACTCTGCAAGCATAAGGATGGTAAGCAGTGTTGGGAGGGGACTACACAAGCGTAAGGATGGCTAGCAGTGTTGGAGGCATGTTGGGAGGGCACCACATGAGTGTAAGGATGGCAAGCAGTGTCGGGAGGGAACTACACAAGCGTAAGGATGGCTAGCAGTGTCAGAGGCATGTCGGGAGGGCACCACGTGAGCATAGAGATGGTAAGGGTGGGGGTGTGAAAGTGTAAGGAGTGGTGAGGATGGAGATGGGGGGGCAGTGTCGGAGTCTCATCTGGAGGTCGGGGCGGGCACGTAAGCATGCAAAGCATTGGGGCGGATTAGGTGGGGATGTGGAAGCGAATGAGGTGAAATTACCCAAACATTGCAAATAGTGTTGAAATGGGTTTGGGCTTTGAGTGACATTCTCATGTGACACATGTGACAATTGACGTTGTCTTGATGCTGACGTGACGTGACCCACTAAATCCAGTGACTATAAAGTGACACTAACGCGACTGAAGCAAGATTTTATACTGACCGCCGTGCAACGTGAAGTCAATCACCAACAATTGAGGCGAGATTTGCCCTGGTGGTTACATATACATTTTACTGCATGCTCTGGTTCTCCTGGCAGTTGTGTCAGGAGTTTGTGATTTCTCATTTGAATGTTCATCTGAGGATCAATTGCTTTAACTCTCTTGGACTGTCTAAGACACCACTCATATGGATCTTTGTCCACAGAGTATTTGTCATTTTCAAAAGACATGGTCTTCTGCCATATCCAAGTTCCATTGCTGTACTTTTGTATGATTTGACTCTTCAACCATAGCCAGTTTCTTCTAACATGGATTTATTTCATTTCTGTGTACCATATACTAGCATGTCCTTAAAATGCTGCATTTAGTCTAGCAGTAATCCAGTAATCTGGTATGCTTGGTACATCAATGAAGAGTCCATGAATGTAATCTATGAGTTCCATATGATCATATTCTCCTGATCCAGAGAACTTTGGCCAGCTTGAGGCCTCAGGAAGCTGTTTCAAGGCTTCCTTCTCTGAATAAGACATGCCATCTCTAACCTGGTATTGTGATGGAGATCTTGCCTTATTCATCAACATGGCACCTGGTTTGATGTCATGTGGTTGATATGGAATTTCCATAACTTGGCCTTGTGGTTGGGGCTTCAAGTTATGGTAGACATTAAACAATTTTTTTATGTCTTGGTCCAAACAATCCCTGTCCCTTTTACTGTGGTGTTGTTCTTCAAAGACTAGATTCAGTCTTTTGTTAGTTTCTTCAGAGGCTTTGGTCAATTGAGCATGTCAATCTTGAAGATTTTTAACCATTTTCTCCATGGAGGCTTGTAATTTTTCCATCCTCTCATGGCTGGCTTCAAGTTCTGCAAACTGCTTTGCAGATTGCTCAGCATATTGGGACATTTGTTGTAAGGTGTGGGTATGAAACTTTGATTAAAAATCAAGTACTTTTCCTGTCCTCAAAATTTGTATAAGGTAAAATTCAGTTAAAAATAGTATGAAATATTATTTTTAAGAGAAAACACGCCAATTTTATTGTTTATAACTTTATTAGTATAAAACAATAATATAAAAATTTATTGTTTTACCAACAATAAAGATTTATCCAAAAAATACTCTACAAGAGATATTTTAAGGCTACAAAAGAAATTTCTTCAAGAGCAATTTCAATTGGAATTAATTGAGCAAAGAACTGCAAGCAATTAATTAAAGAACAAAGTCTTTAAAAAGAATATTAAAGAGAAAACACGCCCAAAAGTGACCAGAGTGAATTTGGAAACAAAGTGACAAAGTTAACAGTGATGAAAGATGCTTTAATTCACTTTTGGGGTGGTTCAGGGGTAAAAATGATTATAAGAGTTACAAACAATGATTATAATGATTTTTTCACGTGGTTAAAAGGATTAAAATGATTTAAAAGTGGTGGTTGGAATCTTTGATTGATTGGTTTAACAGTTTTAAACTAATTAATAAAAGGAAAAGATTCTAACATGAAGAGAAAAGTGGGGCAAAGAAGACATTCTTTTATAGCTATCAATTCTCTTACTCCAAAAGTAAAATTTACTCTTGTCAGTCGTGAAAAACAGTCTGACAACAGAAAAGCCAATTATGGCATCATTGAACCCTGGTTTAGACCAAAAAGGGCTGGTTTAAGCCATTTTTAGCCATTTTTAGCCATTTTAGACCCTTAAATCAGCCATTACTATAGCAATACCAGGCCTAGAGCCTTCAAAACACGTCAGAATGTGTGTCAGAGGCGTAGAAACCAGTTAAAACTGTTTTTATTATGATTGTTTTATCTTAAGGGTAGTTTTACCTTCTTGGCAACAGCTAAAACTACCCCAGTTGGTATCAAAACCTCATCATCAATTGAGTCCACAGACCCTGTAACTCAATTCCAGGCCAAAAGTGATGAACTTTTGCGTGAATTTTGACATCTCACGCCTGTCAGCAAGGATTTTGGGGGTCTAGCTCCCCCTTAGAGCTGGAGTTCCTTTTCCCCCCCAAATTTAATCTTTCCAATTTATTTTTCCTTTAATTCCTCATCATGTATTATACTTATAATTTACACATGTAATTCAATTCAATTGTACAGTACAATACAGTAATAATTGACACCTCATATGTAAATCAAAGTTCACTTATGTAATACACGCGCACATTTTGACATTTCAATTGAATTCAATTGAAAATACTTTAATTCCTCATAACTTCTAAACTAAACACAACACCTCAATTTTAACACAAAAATTGATGGTTAACACCACATGTGGTGTGAATTAAATTAAGGTTTTGAAGATTTTCAACTTTTGTATTGAAAATACTAAAAACTTAATTTAAGCTTATTTAGAGTTGAGTTACAAAAATTTCACTCAGAGGTGACCCCACCTGATTTTTTATGAGGAATCCAATGGTGAAATAAAATTTATATGTTTATTTATTGGATAAAAAGTTATAATAAATTTTATTTAACTTTTTTCCAAATTTATTTATTTTTTCACAATTTTGTTAAAATTTCATTTTTACTTAAATTTTTCAAGTATAAATGTAATTTTATATTTACAAAATTTAAAGTAATTTTATTTTTAAATTATAATTAATTTTTTATTTTTAATATAATTTTATATTTATATTTTTTATTTTTATTTTAATAATATAAATAAATTTATTTTATTTATATTAATATGTTATTTTTTATATTTGTGGTCTTTTGGGTATATGAAATTACCTCTAAGGCTCACATTTGTAACCACAGTGTATCACTGTTGATGTTACTCTCAGATGTGACAATATTATTTTCAGTCTGAGTGGGGGTAATGTTTCTATTACTAGGACTACTGATTTTAGAGTGGTTTACAACTACTTCTGGTTCTTGTGCACTTCTTTTACCAAATACAACAGCTTCAGAATCATAGGGTATGACTCTTTCCTCCTCTGGTTGCAGGAGGTTTTGTTCTTGCCCTTGTTTCTTTGTCTTCTCCTGGAAGCTTCCTGGAATTGTGAAGCATGGTGACTTTTGGCCACAGATCTGCTGGTTTCTGAATGGTGTGAAGCCACTGGAGACCTGATTTGGCCTGCTACTTGTGAGCCTGAAGGAATCTGAGTAGGCCCTGTCTGGGTTAACTGTTCTTCTATAGCTTGGAGAGTGGCTTGATTCTCCCTTATACTCTGTGCCCTTGCCTTGAGGAGTCCGAACTGCCTGGTAGGATTACAACCTTTGGTTCTTACCATAAGGTCTTTGAAGTCTATCCCTTTGAGACAGATCTTCTGGAAACTTGCTCCAAGCTCTGCCCAGTGAGCTGCCAGGTTGAAACTCTTGTTGCCCATGCTCCATTCGAATAAGTCCTTGAGAAGTTGGTGGATCTGAAGAACATGATCCATGTCTTTCCAGTCCTCTGGTTTGAGGTCTCCATTGAATTGTAGTGTGAATGGAAAGGTTGATATTATCTCCCTCATTGTTTTGCCATCTACTACTGTGTCCAAGGTGTCCTCTTTCAGGTATTCTGGTTCTGGACAAACCTTCTCTGTCCTCTGGTTGGTTCCTTTGGAAGCCAAGATTTCTGAGGTGTACAGGTGACATGTTATTGTTTGCAAGAAGTAAAAAACTTTATGTTCTTAGGGTATTTACCTCTGACTGTGCCCTGTACAAATCTTTTGTCTGCTGATTTGGGCAATTTACCTTTAGAGGTTACAACTGGGTTAATTATAGTAATCTTCCCTGCACAAGATATCAAGGTTGGTTTACCTTTTATTGAAGCAGAATATCATGTTTTTCTACTCTTCTGTGTGGCAATGGGTGTCCACTTTTTGGCTGTTATCAGGCCTTCACTGTGCCTCTTCCCTTTGCCTTTGCTTCCCTCTGGTTCTGAGGGTGTCACTGGTGTGTTGGCCTGTGGCTGGCTTTCGAGTGGTATGAAGTTATCTTCCACGGAATCAAAACAGGAAAAATAGGGCTTAATATCAGTTAAGACTTCTTAAAATGCTGTTTGCATGTCTAAGAATGGCCTCTGGGCTTGTATATTACTAAAATATGCCCTTGTACAATGACAGTGTAATGTAATCAACAATTCCACGTCAGAAATACAGCTTACTGATATTTTGTATACTGTTTTTATGCCAATATCTCACAGACTACTTGTAATTAGCGGGTATAATCTGTCAACAGTGGTGTATAACAGGGCAATTGAGTTAACAATATGCCCAACCACGCCTCAACTGTTGGTTTATCAGTATAAGGTGTCTTAAATTAATCAAAAAATAAGACTGTATTAATGGCTCAAGTGCTCTTATATGTAAAACACGCCAAAAATAAGGGTCTTGTGGTTACCAGCCACATTACAGATACTCTTAAAATATGTGTATAAAGTGGTATATATACCACAAAATGGAAAATATATATATAATATATATTTTGTAAAAAAAATTCCGCCTAAAAAGAGTAAAACAACTGTCAGAATGAGGAAATTTAGAGAAAAAAAACTCACTTGATAAGGCCCAAATAAGTTTAAAACACGGCCAGGCCCTCAAAATATTAGGCTGAGTCTATGTTGAAGCAGTAATTAGGCTATTTACAACTAGAACCTTCACTGTGACACGTAGAAAATGATTTAAGATAAGAGTGTTTTGAGTGAAATAAAGATTTATAATATAATTAAAGGGTTCTACTATTAAAGAATAGTGGTGGTGAGTGCTATTGAGAACCCTGGGTGCAGTCTTACCAGTTGGATTACTATGATAAGAGCTACAATAATTAAGATTACAATTATACCTGATTATTACCCAAGAGTAAAACTGTTTTGGACAGTTTACTACGTAGGGTATTCAAGAGAAGGATGAGGAAACAATTCTGGCTGTGAAAAGCCTCCTTTTTATCCTGAAGTGGGGTGGAAAGGGTGCTAGACCTTTCCAGGTAGAGTAGGTGCAGATTTTTCACTCTCTGGGACAGGCTTGTGGTTTGCAAAGACCTTTATCAGCCCGTATTGGGATCAGACGCGGTTTTGAAACCACATCTGGGCAGTTTTCACCAATACAGGGTGAACATTTTCATCTGGGGACCTCACAGCCTGATTCTGACGTGTATGACGCGTAGAATGCTGTACAGAAACTGAATGGGACCCCATTATTGACTGACATATGAGGTATTGAAGTAAAAACAAGCTTCTTCATGTATTTGACACCTCATATTCATGATTATGGGACATTATCCCATGGTAAGGCTGTACATGACAGCAGGTGGGAATCTGACCTGAAAACAGCCATAACTTTGTCAATTCTTGAGATATCAACCTCAAAATTGGTTTGGTGTGTAGCCCTGTCTGTGCTATACACAATGGTACCTCATTTGATATGGGTATCATTAAATATGGCAAAGTTATCCCATGTACACGATTTTTGTACATTTGCGTGGTTTAGGCAAAAAACTGTATTGAGCTTATTTGCCCCATAGCCTTTGTTCTAGTTGAGCTATGGGGAAATGGATGACACCATCAGATAGCCCTGATTTTGCTCCTTACAAAAAGGCCCCACTTTAGGTATCTCACGCTAAAACTGCAAAAGTTATATGAGAGGTGAGTGTTTTGTCCACCCTTATTTGGCCTGAATTTGGCCATAACTCGAGTAATACTTGTGCTAGCTCAGTTTGGCTAGTACCATTGGATAGCCCTGGCTTAGAGCTTCATTTTGAATAGCCATTTGATGGGTTTAAGCCTCTCCTTCGGGACTTTAGATCAGAGGTGAAAATTAAGGTATATGCTCAGCAATAACTTTGTTATTCTTTGTCCTATGGTTACGGGACTTATATTTTCAGAAAAAGGTTAGTTTCCTCTTTTGTTTGATACCTTCTGAGCTGACTTGGCTCAGCTCCATGTTTTGGTGGTATCTTGGCTATACCATTGACTTACGGTATTTTGGCTGTCATGCTTGTGCTCTGGTTTTGAGTCACAGGCTGACATGTGCACATTTTGCCATTTCAATTGAAAATACTTCAATTCCTCATAAGTTCTAAGCTAAACACAACACCTCAATTTTAACACACAAATTGATGATTAACACCACATGTGGTGTGAATTAAATTAAGGTTTTGAGGATTTTCATACTTTTGTACAAAAAATACTAAAAACTTAATTTAAGCTTATGCACAGTTGAGTTACAGAAATTTCATCCAGAAGTGACCTCACATCCTTTTTTATGAGGAACCCAATGGTGTTATAATTTCTTTATGTTTATTTATTGCACAAAAAGTTATAATATATCCTAAATAAATTTTTACCAAAAATATTTTAATTTCATAATTTTTATTAAAAATTCATTTTTACTTAATTTTTACAATAAAAATGTATTTTCATAATTTTCAATTTTATTGTAATTTTATTTTTAAATTTTAATTAAATTCTGATTTCTTAAATATAAATTTGTATTTATATTTCAATTTTTATTCTTAAAACATAAATAAATTTATTTTATTTATATTTGTATCTTAATTTATCATTTGTGGTCTTATGGGTATATGAACATACCTCTAAGGCTCACATCCATTGTCCAAGACAATATTTGAAACCATTGATTTTGGAGTTTTTTGAATCTTGAGGATCAGATTTTATATTTTTTCTTTTGCATCAGATTTGAATTTTGGGAAAATACCCAGAAATATCAAGAGAAAGAGTCAACCACTCAAAGGAAGTATTTAGTGCCTGATTCCAAAGGGGTAGTGACAGGACCACATAGATCAATATGAAGTGTCTCTCCTTTGGAGGAAGCATTGGGAAAGTGACCAGAGAAAGGCACTTCGGTCATCTTGCAAAGATCACAGGTCAAGCAGGCAATTGGTGCAATATTGAGGTGGGGATACATCTTTGAGAGATATTCACTGGATGGATGTCCGCTGGATTATTGGAGTGTCATTAGTCAATTTGAGGAAGATTGAAAAGAGCTTGTCCAGTGCTTTTGAGCTTGTTTGATTATCAAGGTGCCACAGGAGTAATTTCTGTCTAGAAGAGTTTGATTCAAATGATTAACAATTTGGAATTTATTATTATTACTGGGTTGAAGGGTATAATGATTTTTCAGAGAAAACACGTGCTGAGGAGGTAGTTGGATAACTCAGGATAGTAAACTGTGTCCTTGATTTTGGGGTGTGAATAAGGTAATTCTTTTTTGGCAGTGCTTATCCCTTTTTCATTATTTGGGACCATCTTACAGAATGACAATTCTTGGAGATTCCTTAAAATCAATGAAGTCGGAGAGTCTTTTAAAAATTGAGTCATTCACTTCAGAATCCAGGATTATTACTGACTCACTGAGATTTGTGTATTAAATGTTGAGGGCTACAGTAGGTTTAGAATTTTTGGGTTTGAGGTAGGAGAAGTCTTCTTCTTTGTGTTTAGTTAAGGGATTGTGCCATTCAGGAGAACAGAAAGGAGATTTTTCAATTGGTTCTGTCAAGGTAGGTTGTAGTTAAAACAATAACTGAAATTGCTTTTTTTGGTTTTTTTGATGAAGCAACTTCAAGGGCTTGATAGTGGGATTGCCTTGGATGGAAACAAGACCTTAGGGGTTATTTTTAGTTTTGTTATTTTCTCTTGGAGTATAGAGGAAAACTTCTTCCCAGATATTTTTCAAAGAGGGAGGATTTTTGTAAGCCTTTGACATATGATCACATATCAAAAAAATCACAAGAAAAACTTTATAATAATTATACTCATAATAATTATCTTAAAACTAGTGAAAATGCCAAAAATAGGTTTAAACTCTGAATCAACTCAGAACCTAATTAGTAAACCTGTGAAATGGATTAAACCATTAGCTTCTTCATTTGGAAAATCACAGATATCATTTTCATGGCATATCTGTAAAGTCAACAATTGCTGAATAATACGTAATAATACCCTAAAAAAGACATAAAACCTTATTTAACTGAGAACCCAATGAAACAACATTGAAATAAATTTCTTAATTGGATTCCCCATGAAAAACCACACATAAAACCACCCCATGACAATTCTCCAAAGTCAATACTTAAGGAATTAAGCTGAATATATGCACTTTTTTGGTCAATGCATACATTCATGGTTTTTAACTAATATCTCTTGAAATATACATGATAGAGAGTTGAACCAAAAATAAAGTCACCACATAATGAATGTAAGAGCACATAAATGAACTTCATTTGACAAGATATAAACAAGGTTATAACTTGTAAGGGTTTATTGGACAAATTACTAGAGCTGTTGACCACTTTGTTGTAAAAGTGGTCCAAACTTAGAGAAAAGTAGATATTCAGATTCTAATAGGTCATACGTGAAGAATGATGTAATTTCTATCATAATATTTGAGGTAAAACCCCTTGAAATCAAGGTTTGAAATTTAAAATATTGAATTTCAACATAAAAGATGAGATACAAGAAAAATCATACAAAATAGAGTTTTGATGATGTAATAGAATTCTCTAGGCAGTTTAATAAAGACATGCCAAGCTTTTAGAAGTCATTCTCAGAATTGCTTTAGCGTCTATAACTTAAAAATTATGATTGATCAAATTTGAGCTTAAAATTGATCATTTATGATCACTCACTGTAATCTTATTTTAGGTGTAAAGCTATAAAAATGATAGAATTGGTGAATACTATTAGATTATGATTAATAATAATAAAATACACAAATTTTAGGCTTCTTACAAGCCTATCATGACATAAAAACTTATATTTATAGTAATAACTCTAAATAATGGCATAACAATGAGATAAGATGGTTTGATCATGAAGTAATCATCACTAAAACCTAAAAAACTGATCATTTTGAGGGTTGCACTCAGTAAACGTCTACTCAAAGCCTACTGGACTCTAGAAGGGAGGAATTTACTGTAAATAGAGCTCTTTTTACTCCATTTCCCCCTCAGACACATAAAAACAATAAAACAATTAAATAAAAAGGTAAAATCTTTATTATAATCCTCATTTTTGATTTGATTACTTCAACTGTTCATTTTTTTGTTATAATTCTCTTAAAAATCTTATTTCCACATAGAATCAAGAAAATTTGTAATCTCTTTAATTTTTATTTGTAAATAAAATATAAATAAGTTGTATTTACATTATCTGGAATAAACCCTCCCAAAATCATTATATTAAGTGTTAAAAGTAGGTTATTTTCTCTTATTATAATAATTTCTCTCTATTATTACTGTTAATAATTCTTCAATTAATATCAAAAATATTTATATCAATATGTAACTTTAATATTATTGATATTATAGCTATTAATTTTTTTTATCAATAAGAAACAATTTTTTATGCCTTTATTATTTGTTGGTAAAAATAATAAAGTGCTTTTAAATATATCAATTATTAAATATTGATATATTTACTTGTCATATTATTCTTTCATAATATAAAGTATATTATTATATTTTTTTCATAATACAATCATTTTTTACGCCATAATTATAATAAACCTGTATCATTAAAATTATTTTTATCTTATTTATTTCATTTATAAGGACATTAAGAGTACAATAAGTAAAATATTATTAATTTTTACTTATTGTTTCATATTCAAACCTTACAATTTTTATCACCATTATAGTTTTGCAAGAAGATTTTTCCAATCAGCTGCATATTAGTGGGAAGATTTATGATTACCCACATAGAAATCATGGAATCTATAAGGGTGGAAGTCTTAGTCTTGTTGTCACCAATAAGGCTGCACAGGGTTTGGGTAATGGTCTTGATGTCCTTAATTTTATTGTCTATTTTTCCAGATGATAGGTCAAAGGGGAATATTAATTTCAGATATTTAGTTTTATTTTGGACTGACTTGAGGGAAAAACATTTATCAATAACTTCCCAATAACTGCTGGGATTGTCATTGATTTCTAGGATAAATTGCTTGGCAATTTTCATGTTTCAGTTGAGGCACTGGATAGCTAGGGCCTTTTCTTTTCTATGTGGATCTAGTTTGTTAAGAGTAGTTAACTCCTCATCAGTTTCAGTCCTGGTGATAAGATGATGACACCCAAAAAGAGTGAAAAGATTTTTCATTTGAGGATTCAATTGTAAGTAATTGGAGCTGAATATTTTGATATCTTCAGCAACCTCAAAATTACAGTTGTTCATGTTGAAGGGAAAGTCCGTCTCACTACCTGTAAGAAGGGAACTAAGATGGGCAACAAAGACATGATTCTTGAGCCAATAGAGTATCAGGGACAGGAGAGTCACATCAAACCTGGACAAGGGAGAAAGGAACAAAACAAGATGTTAATTTTGATAATGGAAGGAGACAAGTTTACAAGGTAAAAACCTAAGATGGGAAACAAAGATATGTGTCTCAAGCCAATGGAGTAACAGGGACAGGAGAGTTGCAGCAAACCTGGACAAGGGAGAAAGGAATAAAACAAGATGGGGGACAAGGAAGAAACAAAAGACATGGACTATTTAAGATGAAAAAACCTATTTGTTTTGGAAATCCGGTACAAAAAAACTATTGGGGTACCAATCTGGTAAGGATTAACATGCTCAGCTAATTAGAGAGTAGGTGTCACAACCACAAGTTTGACCCTCCTCCTTGATGGTTGCGGCAAATCAACCAGGAGCCAAGCTGGGGCCAATTGGCCATGTCATATCTTTTATGGCCAATTGGCCCCCTTGGGTGCTCTATGGCATCCACACCATAACACCTTCCCAGGGCCATATCCTGCCGTCATTGGCCTTCGTGGCCAATTCCCACTTCACCAACCCCCAGGCCTTCATCTTTGATTTTGGGCCTGGGGGTCATTTTGTCTTCTAGGGCCTCCAGGCCCCCTAGCCATCATTTTTAAAGGGGGCCACCCCTTTCATTAATGGGGTTTTGGCCTAAATGGTCTTTTTGGGACATTTAGGCCCCCCATGGCTCCTACGGCTCGTGGGCCGTGATTCACGGTCCACGGTCCGCGGTCCGTAGGCTATTAGGCCCCTTTGGCCTAATCCAATGCGGCCAAAAGGGGCCAAAGGGGCCAGCCACCTAGGCCCCAAGGCCAGGTGGGTCCACCTGAGCCATTTCTGGCCACCACCTCCTTGGACCCAAAAATGACCAAATCCCTCATGGACACCCTTTTGGCCATAAACCCCGTAGGACCCAATTTTGGCCATGGACCAATAGTTCAGCCATGGCCTCTGGCAACCACCAGAGGCCACCAGATCAGCTCAGCCCGTATTTCCCCTCAACTCCAGGGGATTTCCTCTTTTCCTTCATACCATCCATACTCAAGGTTGCAGGCATGGTGCATATATGGTATTATATACCATTATGCACCATTTTTTCTCAGCAATCCAATGGTGACGTTTAAAGGATCCAACTCCACCTTCCCAACGCCCATTTGAAGGAGGATTAATCAGCTCATCAGTCTGACAAGTTATGGCGGCAATCAGAAGACTCTTCAAGGATCCCAACCACCTGTATCTGCAGGAGTTGGGTTGGCACAATTCATTCTGGATTATTCAAGGGGCAATTCTCAAGAGGTATTACATCAGTTCAATCAGTTGTCAAGGCATCAAGTATTCAATACTCCTTTGGACAACCCACTTCATCCATACAGGCCTCATTCAATCAACCTGTATGGTCTTGGCCCAATTGCGTCATTTCATATTCCACTGTGTGAATTCCATCACACAGTTAAAAATTCAAGATGGCCAGAACTGTATTTCCCGATACGGACAATACAGCCATTGATCCACCTTCCAGGATCAATCTTTCAGTTTTCACATATAGCGGCTACCTTTCATCACCTGGGGACTTTTCCCCCAGTTAATTAATATATTGGATTTATTTTTGTCTCTATTTTCTTTTACATTATTAAAGTTAATACTGATAATCTTAAGTCAGTCATTAGCACGCTTTCTCTTTTCTTTCTTTGCGTGTCAGTGGATATTGGTGGTCATATCATTTACTAATTCCATTGTTCTTTCTGGCAGGTTGAAACAGTGAATTGAGGATTCACCTGGTTGGCTTTCTTTTATCTTTGGCCTCTGGCTTCCTTCTTATTATTCTTTGTTATCTTTGGCATATTTGTACTTTCTCTTATTCCTGCTTAAGAAATATATTCCGTAGTATTTCTTATCATCTTTTGGAGCCCTCCAAGTGAGTTCTTGATTCCTGAGTGCCAGGCCCTCTTGCTTCCATAAGAGCCCCTGTGACATTATATGAATTAACTCATAATTCCTTTTCATTCTATTCATTCATTCTTCATCATTTTATTCATTCAATCTTCATCAATTTCATTCATTCATTCATCAAAATTATGACTCTTTAACGCTTATGAAAATTAATGATTCTTTGTCACCTCTCAATTTTCTCTCATTCATTTCTTCATTCTGAAAATTAAAAGCTGACCCAAATTTTATTTTCTGTTTACCTTTTCAATCTAATCTCAATCATCAATCCCAATTTTATCCTTCATTTCAGGAGTCTTATTATTTTGATTTTTCCGATTATTTATCAAATTATTCAGACACGTTCTCCATATCAGGATTCAATTTGATTTCCTCTTCAAGAATTTTGATACAGGAAGAATTCACTTGATAATTTATTTGATTGACTGATTTGACATATTTGATATTGACTTCAAGATATTTGATTGACCTGAAGATTTTTCCATTGATTTGCTGAATTTCACATCAAGACTTTGACATAAATTAATTTTTGACTCAAGAATTCATTTGACTGATTGATTCTCACTGCAAGATTTGATTTCATTGATTTGATTGATTGATTTTATTGACTTCAAGATTTTCATTGATTTCGATTTTTTGACTTCAAGACCCATCTGATTTGATTGATTGACGTACTTGAAGACCTTAATTGATTCATTGATTTTTTCCCCTCAAGATTTGATTTGATTTGATCCTCAAGACTATTTTGGTTTTGCCTCAAGTTTTGTTCTAGTTTTGATTCTTTTTATTTAAATTTTACTCTTATTCAATCATGCCACTCCAACACTCACCTCCTGCAAGACATACCAGATCCCAGGCTCGAACTCAAGCTGTTCCTACTCCTACTCCAAGAGTTCCTCTTGATGGCACCCCAGCAGTGCCTCAACTGAGGGCCCAATTAGACAGAGGACCCCGCATGGAAGGAGCAGCACCATCCAGGAAGGAAGGAAGAGTGCCAAGAAGATAAAATTATTTTTCAGGAGTAGTTGGTGGTTTTCCAGGCATGTCAAGGACTAGTTTCAAAGGTGCAGGTGAAGACGGTGAAGAGGAGGAGGAGAATTCTGTGGAAGAGGAAGAGTCTGAAGGTACTGAAGGTGTTCCTGCTCCGGTGGGGGCATCCCAAGGTACTGGAAGACCAACTCTAGCCCAGTCTGATCAGCCTGTCTCTCACCAATCTGAACTATCTTTATTGGCCATCATGCAGCAAATGACTCAGATCATGGCCAATCTTCAAGCAGCTTCTTCTTCTGATTAATCAAGACCACCAGCCTTCAAGACTCCATCTATGAAGGCACCAGAATGCTTTGATGGGACTCAACCCTTGAAAGTCAGAAGCTTTATTCAGTCATGCCAGCTTATCTTTCATAATGATCCGGCAAACTTGTCTCAAGACAGGAAGAAGGTTCTTTATGCCACTTCATTTCTTATTTGCAGGGCTGCAAAATGGATCAAGCCTTATCTTTCTAATCTCACCAATCAAGACTCAAATTATCTTCTCAATTCTTGGCCATTGTTTGAATCCCAACTCTTCACTTTATTTCGGGACCCGAATGAAGTTAGAAAAGCTGAAGCAGAGTTGGATGGCCTCAGAATGAAAGAAGGTGGCCATGTTTCATTATACATAGCCGATTTCAGGAGTTTGGTTTCAAGAATCGGGGGTTGGGGAGAAAGAGCTCTCATCCATCATTTCAGGAAGGGATTGCCATCCAGGATTCTGGATCAATTGGCCTCCCACCCTTCAAATATTGATTCTCTTCAAGACTTAATGGACGTCACCCTGGAACTTGACACCAGGTACCATGAGAGGCAAAAGGAGAAGAAGCCTTAAGCCTCAAAGTCATGTTCTTCTCATCATCAAAATTCTTCAAGCTCAAGTCACAAGAAGAAGAATTTTCATGCTCAAAAGCGGGACAAGCCCAATCTTCCTTGTTGAATAAGGACTTCAAGTTGAAAGGTTCTGAAAAAGAAAGAAGAATCAAAGAGGGTCTTTTCACCTATTGTGGTGGGAAGCATAGTCTTGAGTCTTGCTTCAAGAGACCTCAAAACAAGCTTGCCCAACCGTCAGGCAAATTTCCCAGCCGGGGAAAAGCCTGAGTGGAGACCATGTTGTGTTCAATGGTCTTCACAGTTTTCCTTCCAGAGCACAATTGTGCATTCTGAATACTGGTGTCAAAAATTCTCTTAAATTTTTTGTTTTTTCTTCTCTTTCTGATGTTTTTTACAGTATTCTCATTGATTCTGGTGCTACACACTCATTTATTGCAAAGCAGTTTGTTCACAAGCACTCATTGACTACGTCAGAACTTCCAGAGAAGATTCCCCTTATCATTCTTGACTCCTCTGAGTCTCCTTCCTTATTTGTGACTCACCATACTAGATATATGGTTGAGCTCCCTTCCTTCCCAAGCTTTGAATGGGACTTTTTAGTCATTGATACTCCCAAGGGAGAAGACCTCATATTGGGCTTTAACTTTCTTAATCATTTTAATCCTTCTATTGATTGGAGGCAAGGGCTGATCACCTTTAATACTGATCATTTGGACTATTCTGATCCTTCTAATTCTTTCCGTAATGACTTTTCTTCTGCCAAATCATGTGCAGCTCTGGTTGGTGATTCTAGAACACCATCATTCCCATCTTCTGTCCATATTCCTTCCCTTCAATCCCCAAAGTCATTACTATCTCCTAGAGCTGAAGTCTTCAAAGAGATTCAAGATGTTGGAGAAGATAATTCTGTATCTTCACTTCACCTCTTATTTGGGAATATGGACCTTCCTCCTTCATCTTATCATGACTCCCTGGAGGAGTTGTGGGATGAAGAGGAAGAGCCAGAAGAAGTAGAAACCGTGATGAAGGTTGTTCCTTCTGTTGATCACCAATACCTGGATGTATTCTCCAAGGTGAAAGCAGAGAAACTTCCTCCTCACCGCGCCTGTGATCATCATATTGAGCTGGAGGGGTCTCTACCTCCAGTTGGGGTGATCTACTCTTTATCCAAGCAAGAGTCAGATACACTCAGGGCCTACATTTCAGAGAATGTAGAGAAAGGTTTCATCCGGCCAAGCTCCTCTTCAACAGGAGCACCTGTTCTTTTTGTCAAGAAGAAAGATGGTGGCCTCCGTTTGTGTGTTGATTACCGCAAACTCAACGCTGTTACTAGGAAGAACAAGTATCCTTTTCCTCCTATGAATCAGCTTCTCAATGTCTTTAATGGTTCTTTTATCTTCTCCAAGATTGATTTGCGTGGTGCATATAACCTGCTCAGAATCAAGGAGGGTGATGAACATTTGACTTGCTTTAGAATTAAATATGGCAGTTATGAGTACTTGGTTATGCCATTTGGGCTCACCAATGCTCCTGTTTCTTTTCAAAATCTTGTCAATGATATCTTTAAATATCTTCTCAATGTTTATGTTTTAGTTTATTTGGATGAAATTATGGTCTTTTCCAAATATGAGGAAGAACATGTCACTCATGTGTCCACTGTTCTTTCCAGACTCAGAGCCAATAACCTTTTTGCTAAGGCGTCCAAATGCCTGTTTCATGTTTCAAGCGTGGAATATCTTGGTTATGTAGTTTCTTCTGAAGGCCTGAAGATGGACCAAGCAAAAGTCCAGCAGATTCTCAGTTGGCCGCCCCCAAGAAATCTCAAGGCTCTCCAATCCTTCCTTGGCTTTGCCAACTTCTACCGCCGTTTCATCAAGAATTACTCAAAGAAAATCAGTTCACTCACCAGTTTCCTCGA
The DNA here is from genome assembly GCA_023105745.1 of Austropuccinia psidii. Taxonomy (NCBI): domain Eukaryota; kingdom Fungi; phylum Basidiomycota; class Pucciniomycetes; order Pucciniales; family Sphaerophragmiaceae; genus Austropuccinia; species Austropuccinia psidii. The sequence continues at coordinate 72,252,648 of JALGQZ010000001.1, read as the reverse complement.
GAAAGATTCCTGTTTTCCCCTCAATGAGGAAGCTCTCAGTCAGTTTCACCAACTCAAAGAGGCTTTCACCACCACTCCAATCCTTCTCTACCCACCATTGTAGAGACCGATGCATCAGATTATGCATTGGGTGCTGTACTGAGTCAGGTCTCTGACTCAGGAAAACATCCCATTGCATTTGACAGCTGCAAGCCTATCCCAGCAGAGCTCAATTACGAAATTCATGACAAGGAACTCCTTGGTATCGTCTGGGCTCTCAAGCTCTGGAGGGCTTTTCTTCTTTCACTGTCTTCCCCTTTTGAGGTTCTCACCAATCACTCTTCCCTTCAATACTGCATGACCTCCAAAGTAATCACTTGCCGTCAAGCCCGTTGGGCTGAATTCCTTTCTGAATTTCATTTCTCAATCACTTACCGCCCTGGCCGCCTAGCTACTCTTCCGGATGGCTTATCATGTCGGGACAACGTTTATCCGGAGAGGGGGGAGTATTTCATCAGCAAGAATCCAATGAATTTTCAGCAAATTATTAAGCAAGATGAAGTTCAACCCACAAATTTTTTTGCAGTCAATGTGGAATATTTTTCAAATTTGATCGATTCAATCCAGAAGAAATTATGGCAAGATCCCCAGTACAGAAGTATCCTTGAAGATTTGGGTAAAGGTAAATCTGTCCAAGATTATTCTCTTGATTCCTCTTCCAACTTCTTCTCTTCAAAGATTGGGTGGTAGTCCCAAATGACTCCACAATTCAGCTTAGTATTCTTCAAAAGCGTCATGATTATCCTTTAGCTGGCCACCCTGGCCAAGTGTAAGGTGTGGATATGAAACTTTGATTAAAATCAAGTACTTTTCCTGTCATCAAAATTTGTATAAGGTAAAATTCAATTAAAAATAGTAAGAAATATTATTTTTAAGAGAAAACACGCCTAATTTATTGTTTTACCAACAATAAAAATTTATCCCAAAAAATACTCTACAAGAGATATTTTAAGGCTACAAAAGAAATTTCTTCAAGAGCAATTTCAATTGGAATTAATTGAGCAAAGAACTGCAAGAAATTAATTAAAGAACAAAGTCTTTAAAAAGAATATTAAAGAGAAAACACGCCCAAAAGTGACCAGAGTGAATTTGGAAACAAAGTGACAACGTTAACAGTGATGAAAGATGCTTTAATTCACTTTTGGGGTGGTTCAGGGGTAAAAATGATTATAATGATTTTTTCACGTGGTTAAATGGATTAAAATGATTTAAAAATGGTGGTTGGAATCTTTTATTGATTGGTTTAACAGTGTTTAAACTAATTAATAAAAGGAAAAGATTCTAACATGAAGAGAAAAGTGGGGCAAAGAAGACATTCTTTTATAGCCATCAATTCTCTTACTCCAAAAGTAAATTTTACTCTTGTCAGTCGTGAAAAACAGTCTGACAACAGAAAAGCCAATTATGGCATCATTGAACCCTGGTTTAGACCAAAAAGGGCTGGTTTAAGCCATTTTTAGCCATTTTAGACCCTTAAATCAGCCATTACTATAGCAATACCAGGCCTAGAGCCTTCAAAACACGTCAGAATGTGTTTCAGAGGCGTAAAAACCAGTTGAAACTGTTTTTATTATGGTTGTTTTATCTTAAGGGTAGCTTTACCCTCTTGGCAACAGCTAAAACTACCCCAGTTGGTATCAAAACCTCATCATCAATTGAGTCCACAGACCCTGTGACTCAATTCCAGGCCAAAAGTGATGAACATTTGCGTGAATTTTGACATCCCACGCCTGTCAGCAAGGATTTTGGGGGTCTAGCTCCCCCTTAGAGCTGGAGTTCCTTTTCCCCCCCAAATTTAATCTTTCCAATTTATTTTTCCTTTAATTCCTCATCATGTATTATACTTATAATTTACATATGTAATTCAATTCAATTGTACAGTACAATACAGTAATAATTGACACCTCATATGTAAATCAAAGTTCACTTATGTAATACACGCGCACATTTTGACATTTCAATTGAATTCAATTGAAAATACTTCAATTCCTCATAACTTCTAAACTAAACACAACACCTCAATTTTTACACAAAATTTGATTGTTGACACCACATGTGGTGTGAATTAAATTAAGATTTTGAGGATTTTCAATTTTTGTATTGAAAATACTAAAAACTTAATTTAAGCTTATTTAGAGTTGAGTTACAAGAATTTCACTCAGAGGTGACCCCACCTGATTTTTTATGAGGAATCCAATGGTGAAATAATTTTTATGTATTTATTTATTGGATAAAAAGTTATAATAATTTTTATTTAACTTTTTTCCAAATTTATTTATTTTTTCACAGTTTTGTTAAAATTTCATTTTTGCCTAATTTTTTCAAGTATAAATGTAATTTTATACTTATAAAATTTAATGTATTTTTATTTTTAAAATGTAATTAATTTTTTATTTTTAATATAATTTTTTATTTATATTTTGATTTTTATTTTAATAATATAGATAAATTTCTTTTATTTATATTAATATGTTATTTTTTATATTTGTGGTCTTTTGCGTATATGAAATTACCTCTAAGGCTCACATTCCCTCCCCCTAAAAAGGAATATTACTTTGTAATATTGGTGTTTCTAGTGTTTCTGAATCTTCTGAGGAGTTTGGTAGCTTCTGGTATATCTTTTTCTTCTAACCATTCATCTTCACAAGTTGGGTCACTGTACCTAACAAGGTATTCCCTTACTTTCTTTGTTCTTAATTTCCTTTCTTTAAGAGTTTGGTAATTTTCTTAGCACCAGATGTCTCAATAGGAGGTATAACTTGGGGAATCTTATTTATCAAGAGAAATTTCTCAGCATCACTAGATTTATATGGCTTTATCAAGCTCACTGGAAATGTAGGGTGCTTATTGCTAAGTTCTTCTGATAACTCTACTTCAACAGCATTTTCTCCATGGAGGGCCTTAATCACAAAAGGTCCTGCAAAGGAGTCTTTTAACTTTTTACATCCTTTGATGTTATTGAAGTTAGTGGTGGATACAAGTACTAGGTCCCCTACTTTGAAATCTGGAGTTGCATGTGATTTATCCCATTTATCTTTAGCATATGCAAAATAGTCCTCCATGCATCTTACTGCATGCTTTCTAGCTTTGTCTAGCATTCCTTTGAAGCTAGCAGCAGTGGGATGTATTTCAATTAAGTCTTTCCTCAAGGAATCTTGGGGTAACTTGGGGTTCCATCCTTTTTCTAGAATAGCAGGAGTCTGATTGGTACTGGCATGGATTGATGTTTTATATGCTAATTCCAGTGCTGGCAACAGAGTACACCAATCATGGGTAAATCCATCACAATCTTTGAATTCAAGGCCATATTCACAAAATCTTCTCACCATGTCCTCTAAGGTTTGGATCATCCTTTCAGCCAGGCCATCAGTTTGTGGGTGGTAGGCTGTAGAGAAAGACAGTTTAGTGCGAAATAATTGGTGAAGATTTGTCCATAGTGCTGAAGTGATTTTGGGATCTCTATCACTGATGATATTTGTAAATATCCCAGTCCATGACACTACTCTATTCCATATCAGAAGAGCTGTATCCATGGCTGTATCATCTTTGTGACATGGTAAAAAGATTGGAGCTTTACTGGATCTGTCCACAATTACTAGGCAAGCATTATAGCTCCTGTCACCTCCTGGTGGTAGGCCAGTTACCCAATCCATATGGACAATTTCCCAAGGTCTGTTTGGTTATTGGATTTTTATCATATTTCCAAGTCTTTTGCCAGTGGATTTATTTGCCTTTTGACATCTGTCACAGGTTTTGCAATACTCTGCAACATCTTTCTGCCACATTGGCCACCATATGCAGGTCTTTACTTTCTCTCTTGTTCTGTCTTCAGACAGATGTCCTGAAAAGGGACTATCATGGCATTCTTTCAGTACAAGATTGATTAATGACCTGTCTACAACTGTCATGACACATGTGTGCTTGGTTCTGTGGTAAATTATACCATCCAGTAGGTGAAATCTTCCTTCATCATGAGATTTTCTCCATACTTCATCCAAGGCATGTATTAGAGAGTTGTCTTTACAGTCTTTGTTAAGTAATTGGCATAAGATGCTACAATTCTTATCTTGAGTGTAGCTGCTTCTGACTTCTTCAAAGAAGGTGGTGTTCAAGTCTGTAACACTTATTCCTTCTATTGGAATTTGTGATGAAGCTTCTTCTGGCACATAAGCAGGATTATCAATATTATTTGGTAATGGCCATCTGCTTAGTCCATCTGCATTCTTATGAATATTCCCATCCTTATGAAGAATAGTCATATTGCCTCTGTATTCTTGTATGGCTATTTGCCATCTGAGCATGTGTCTGTTGGGTGTTTTCATGTTCAAAAGTGATTTGACAGCTGTACAATCTGTTATCACTTCAAAAACACATCCCTCTAAGAAGTAGTTCAATTTCTCCAAGGCCCAGACAAGGCATAGACATTCCATCTGACTTGCTCCATATCTGGCTTCAGTTGGTTTGATTTGCCTGGATATGAAACATATGGGTCCTTCTACAGGTTAATCATGTATGATCTGAACTTGGTGAAGTGCAGCACCTAGTCCATCCCCTGATGCATCAATATACAGTTTGAAAGGCAGTTTAAAGTCTGGCATCCGTAAGAGTGGAGCAGTGGTCAATGCTTCTCTTAGAGACTCAAAAGCTTTGACTCTGTCAACAGTCATCTCAAACACTGTGTCTTTGTCACACAACTTATAAAGTGGTCTTGCTATGGATGCAAAATCTTTAATGTGTTGCCTGTAATATCCTGCAAAACCTAGGAATGACTGAATTTCCTTCTTATTCTGAGGCATGGGTTTTATCAATACTGCTGCAACTTTGTTTTTGTCAATTCCAAGGGACAAACCAGATACAACATGTCCTAGTGCTTTAAGTTCTTTAAATCCAAAATGACATTTCTTCAAGGAGATTTTCATGTTTACTGATTGGACTTTTGTCAAAACTCTTGATAATCTGTACATGTGCTCCTCCCAAGTATTTGAACAGATAATAATTTCATCAATGTAAATGATTAACCATCCCTCTGAGAGTTCTTCAGGGAAGATTTCATTCATCATTCTTTGGAAGTGTGAAGGTGCATTTTTGATACCAAAGGGCATCCTTAACTATTCATACACTCCACAATGAACAATAATTCTCAAGTATTTTCTTGCTCTTGGTGTTACCACATTTTGATGGAATCCTTTAAGGGAATCCATAGTGGTTATATACACTGCTTGAGATATTTGAGTAAGGGCAATTTGGAGTTTTTGTATTGGGTATCTGTCTGGGGGAGTGTAAGTGTTCAGAGCTCTAAAGTCCCCAACCATTCTGGATTTTCCATTATGCCATGCCACTATAACTGGTGTAGTTATTTCTAATTCCTCATTGTGGCCTACTTTTCTTGTTACACCAAGGTTCAGAAGTTCTTTGATATGAATTTCTAGAGCTTCTCTTGATTTTGGACTTGCTGGATAAGCAGGTCTTCTTAAGAGTGGTGGATAAGGTCTCTCAATGTTAAGAATGATGTCAACTTCATGACCAGCAATTGCTCCCAGGGGTTCTTTGTCTGTAGCAAATGCTCCTCTGTGGTCATACAAAAGGGAATAAAGTTCATTTTCTTGTTTATCAGTCAGATGAAGGCTTATTTCAGCCTCATTTAACTGTTCAGACTTGAATTTCTCTAACTCTAAGTTGACTGGTGATACTTTGTTTACTGTAATTTGTCTTTTAAATGGTAAAAAGGCAAATTTCTGGCGCTTATTGTCCCCAATTGAAAAGTATCTGTCTTTGTTATTATGTAAATCTATTCCATACATGATTAAATAGTCATTTCCCAATATAAAATGGGTACTAGAGCAATTTTCCATAACAACAAATTCAACTGTGATCCTTAAATTCCCATTTATGTGTGGGAATATGACATTGGTCTCAAAGATTCCTAATGCTTTCATGGGGTTACTTGCACTGTTGAATTTTATACCATCAATTGGTAACAATTGGTCTTCAAAATTTGGTACACAAGTCTTAAGAAAATATTTTCCAACACAAGAGCAGAAGGCTCCTGGGTCAAGTAAAAGTTTGGTGGGCTTGTTGCCAATCACCACTTCTGTTATACAGGAATTACCAGCTGTATAACCTTTTCCTCTGTTTGGTTTTGTCTTCATAAGTTGTGCATCTTGAGCTTTTGATAAATCAACATGACCATTGCTCAATTGTGGTAAGTGGGAATAAGATTCCATGATGTCAAAAATGGCATTGATATTTTCTATATCTTTTGAAGATTCAGAAAATATGGATTACTTATCATCTGAATTGTCTTCAATTATGTCTTCTTTTTCAACATCTGGGCCCTTTTCAATGTCAATTTCATTGATTTTCCCCCTTTTTGGACATGTATTGGCTAAATGGGTGGTGCTTTGGGAAATATGGCATTTTCTGACTGTATCTGCAGATTTATATTTAATATTACTAGAATTTTCTTTGGGGTTTTTGTCCACAGAATCTTTCCAAGGTGTATTAAACCTTGTTTTGAGATTCACCCTACTAGAACCAATTTTGGTTCTGGTGGTTACTTGTTCTAGTATATTGATAATATACTCTGCTGAAGATTGTTCAGTAGTCCTGCTTTTGACAGCATGCTCTAAGTCACCCCCACATTGTCTCAGAATTTTTCTATGGATCATAAATTCTGACATGTCAGGATATAATGCTGTTAATCTGTCCTTTTGTTTGCAAAACCATGGTAAAGCTTTGTCTTTATCAGCATTAAATTTGGCAGATTCAAAGGCTGTTTCAACTTTAAACCTCCAAGCATCATTTATCCATTTGTTGATGATTTGGGTTTTCCACCAAGTCCAACTCTAGTGTTCATGTGCTTGTCTTATTTTGATGTACCATCTGTGAGCTGATCTGGTAAACAAGGTGTTAAACCTGGCTGTTACCAATCTGTCTGGTAATTCAAAATCCTCTTTGATCATGTCAATACCTCTAATGAATTCCATATGGTCATACTCTCCTTCACAACTGAAGTGAGGCCATTCTTTAAGCTTTGGAACTTCTTTCAAGAGTGTTTGGCCCATTGATGGTTCCAAGTTATGAAAAGAAGTGGATAATTCATTTTTTAATTGTGAATTATCAGGATCCAATACTTGTGGATTTGGAATTCTTGTGCCCTCATTTTGATTTAGACGTGTAGACATTCTTGGTAAGGTGTTCAGTATTTGTTCAATGTCATTCATTTTACTGTTGCTACACCTTTGGGAATTTCTGTATTCATGTTGGAAGCTTTGTATTAAAAGTATTACTTCAATTTTATACATGTCTTCTTTATGTGTAAGTTCTTGCCATAACTCTGTCTGTCTTGTATTATCAGCAGTGACTTGATTCAATTTCATTGATAATTTTGATACTTCTTCTTGTGAAGCATCAAAACACTTTTTCAAGGCAATGGTATATGTCTTTACTTCAGTAAATGAATTTGAAATGTCATCAAGGACTTTCTTGTTATCTGTTTTGATAATATCTATGGCTTGTTTAATTCTTGTTTCAATTATGTCATCAATATTGAATTTAGAATATTTATCTGTAAATTCTTTAATAATGGAAGATTGGTCATTTATTTTATTATTAGAAGAATTATCATTATTGGAATTTTTAATTGTTCTTAAAACTTTTTCAAAACACATAAGTGTTTCATTAATTTGGCACAGACTCAGGTTGTTTGTTTTAATGTTGTTACGAATGGTTTCATTTTTATCAGAAAGATGTTTTTTTACGTCATTTATAGCATTATACCACTCTGGGATGGAATCAAATATGTCAGAAATCATTTCTGGAACCTTAATCTGGCTTCCTCCTTCTTCTGTAATTCCATCATGGTTCTGGCCATCTGAAATACATTTTCCATGGCATTCTGCTGAATCTTTGGGATTCTGTAGCCCTGGCTGTAAGGTTTTGGGGCTGGTGCCTTCCCTTTGCCCTTGTTTGGAGCTTGTGGCTGCTTTTTCACGTTGGAATTGCTGCTGCTGCTGGCCACTGGGGCTGTTTTTGGCACTGGTTTGGGTGGTGGAGGGTTGTTTTTCCTCCATTCTAGTGTCAAAAGCATCATGTTTTTCTTCTCCATCAATGGATGCCATCCATTGAGCAATTTGCAAGTGTTGGGATGGCCCAAGAATTTTCTTACTGTCAGGTAAGAATTCATGCAATTCTTCCACAGGTCTGCAAGGATCTGGTACTCCTTGAATTGAAGTGCATTGTTATATGCACTGTGGCTGGCTTTGTGTATGTCCACAGAGGCTTGTTGTGGCGGTGTCAGCTCTTTTTGAAGGTAAAATGGTATTATCAGCTTCAGAATGACCCATTTTAGTTGTTTGGAAGTCATCAACTGACCCTTTTCGTTCTGTACCTGATTGTCCTCTGCCATAATCACGTCTATTACCTTTTTGGGAGCTGCTAGAGGGGTTGTAGCTGGCTCCTGACCTGGTTGAAGGCATAATTATGGTTAAAAAGGCTTAAAATAGTATTTTTATGTCAAAAACTTACTATTGGCCAAATTTTTAGCTTTCTGAAGGGTATTACTTATGTCCAAGTTAATCAATTCAGAAGATATTGGTTCAGGTTGGTTATTTTGAGTCACAATAACAGTACTATTATGATCAGAATTAACAGTACTGGCAGGGATAATGCTGGTTACTGTTGAGGCTGTTTCAATGTTTTCTTGTCTTACCACGTTTTCAGACACTAAAATTAATGAAAAAGCCAATTAATTAAGTAAAAAAAAGGTTATTTCAAAAAAAGAAATAAAATATAAGCCTCACTTATAATATGAAAAAAATTATTTTTTATGGATTTTTTGAATTATAAGTATTTTTTATATGTTTTTAAATTTTTCAATATAAGAAAAAAGATTTAAAAAGAGTAAAAAAAATATGTCACAGGTAAAACATCACGGCTGGGCCCCCAAATGTAAGGTGTGGACATGAAACTTTGATTAAAATCAAGTACTTTTCCTGTCCTCAAAATTTGTATAAGGTAAAATTGAATTAAAAATAGTAAGAAATATTATTTTTAAGAGAAAACACGCCTAATTTATTGTTTATAACTTTATTAGTATAAAACAATAATATTATAAAAATTTATTGTTTTACCAACAATAAAAATTTATCCCAAAAAATACTCTACAAGAGATATTTTAAGGCTACAAAAGAAATTTCTTCAAGAGCAATTTCAATTGGAATTAATTGAGCAAAGAACTGCAAGCAATTGATTAAAGAACAAAGTCTTTAAAAAGAATATTAAAGAGAAAACACGCCCAAAAGTCACCAGAGTGAATTTGGAAACAAAGTGACAAAGCTAACAGTGATGAAAGATGCTTTAATTCACTTTTGGGGTGGTTCAGGGGTAAAAATGATTATAAGAGTTACAAACAATGATTATAATTATTTTTTCAAGTGGTTAAATGGATTAAAATGATTTTAAATGGTGGTTGGAATATTTGATTGATTGGTTTAACAGTGTTTAAACTAATTAATAAAAGGAAAAGATTCTAACATGAAGAGAAAAGTGGGGCAAAGAAGACATTCTTTTATAGCCATCAATTCCCTTACTCCAAAAGTAAATTTTACTCTTGTCAGTCGTGAAAAACAGTCTGACAACAGAAAAGCCAATTATGGCATCATTGAACCCTGGTTTAGACCAAAAAGGGCTGGTTTAAGCCATTTTTAGCCATTTTTAGCCATTTTAGACCCTTAAATCAGCCATTACTATAGCAATACCAGGCCTAGAGCCTTCAAAGAACGTCAGAATGTGTGTCAGAGGCGTAAAAACCAGTTAAAACTGTTTTTACTATGGTTGTTTTATCTTAAGGGTAGCTTTACCCTCTTGGCAACAGCTAAAACTACCCCAGTTGGTATCAAAACCTCATCATCAATTGAGTCCACAGACCCTGTAACTCAATTCCAGGCCAAAAGTGATGAACTTTTGCGTGAATTTTGACATCTTACGCCTGTCAGCAAGGATTTTGGGGGTCTAGCTCCCCCTTAGAGCTGGAGTTCCTTTTCCCCCCCAAATTTAATCTTTCCAATTTATTTTTCCTTTAATTCCTCATCATGTATTATACTTATAATTTACATATGTAATTCAATTCAATTGTAAAGTACAATACAGTAATAATTGACACCTCATATGTAAATCAAAGCTCACTTATGTAATACACGCGCACATTTTGACATTTCAATTGAATTCAATTGAAAATACTTCAATTGCTCATAACTTCTAAACTAAACACAACACCTCAATTTTTAGACAAAATTTGATGGTTGACACCACATGTGGTGTGAATTAAATTAAGATTTTGAGGATTTTCAATTTTTGTATTGAAAATACTAAAAACTTAATTTAAGCTTATTTAGAGTTGAGTTACAAGAATTTCACTCAGAGGTGACCCCACCTGATTTTTAATGAGGAATCCAATGGTGAAATAATTTTTATGTATTTATTTATTGGATAAAAGGTTATAATAATTTTTATTTAACTTTTTTCCAAATTTATTTATTTTTTCACAGTTTTGTTAAAATTTCATTTTTACCTAATTTTTTCAAGTATAAATGTAATTTTATACTTATAAAATTTAATGTATTTTTATTTTTAAAATGTAATTAATTTTTTATTTTTAATATAATTTCTTATTTATATTTTGATTTTTATTTTAATAATATAAATAAATTTCTTTTATTTATATTAATATGTTATTTTTTATATTTGTGGTCTTTTGGGTATATGAAATTACCTCTAAGGCTCACACCAAGAGAAGACTCTCAAACTTGTCAAGCGGGATTTTCACTGGTCCGGCATGACTCAATTTATCAAGGATTATGTTTCATCCTGTCAACAGTGCTCAAGAAACAAGAATATTCACCACAAGAAGTTTGGATTCCTCAAACCTCTTCCAATTCCAAATGGTCCTTGGATTTGTCTTTCAATGGACTTCATCACTCAAATGCTGCTGTCCAATTCCCTTGATTCAATCCTGGTCATAGTGGACAGATTCTCAAAGATGGCGGTTTTTATTCCAACAATGTTTTCAATCACTTTTCTGGATTTGGTCCATTTATTCATTCAGAATATCTTTTCAAAGCATGGCCTTCCGTTGAGCATTTTCAATGATAGAGGTTCCCTTTTTGTTTCTTCTTTTTGGACCAATATTTGTCAGCAGCTCAAGATTTCAACAGACTTGTCAACTGCTTATCATCCAGAAACTGATGGACAGACAGAGAGGGTAAATCAGATACTACAACAGTATCTTTGGATGTATGGCAGTTATCATCAATATGATTGGAACACCTGGCTCCCTCTGGCTGAATTTGCCTACAATAACTCTGACCACTCCTCAACAAAACAATCACCGTTTTTCACTGTTTATGGAAGAGATCCACAATTTGACTCAGTTCACATCACTCACGATACTCCTGCTGGAAAGTTATCAACAAAAATCCAATCAGTACAGCAAGATGTCAAGAGAGAACTTGAAGTTGCCATAAACAGGTTTAAGAGGTATGCAGATAAAATTAGAGCAAGTCCACCTGTTTTCAATCCTGGTGACATGGTATGGCTTTCTTCCAAGAATATCAAATCAACCAGACCCACCAAAAAACTATCCAAAAGATGGTTGTGTCCTTTCCCAATCTTGAAGAAAGTCAGTTCTCATGCTTACCACCTCAAGCTTCCATCTCAATGGAAATCCGTCCACCCAGTGTTCCATATCTCCCTTCTGGAACCAGTCAAGACATCAACGATCCCAAATCAGCATCAAGAGCCTCCTCCTCCAGTTACCATTGAAGAAGAAGAGGAATGGGAAGTTTCTCAAGTACTGGACTCAAAGCTCAGGAGGGGAAAGCTATGGTATCTGGTGGGATGGAAAGGTTTCAGTCAAGACCCAGAAAGATCCACTTGGGAACCAGCCGAAAACCTGAAGAATTGTCCTGATCTTGTCAAAGATTTCCATTCTTTGTATCCTGACAAGCCAGGACCCAATTCTTCAAAAGCTTGATCTTTTATGGTGCTTGGTGGGGAGAGGAATTACCAAAAGTAAGTCCCACTCCTGGTATGCACCTTTAGGGGTATTCTACTCCTCTTTGTTGTAAGCATCACCTTGGCCACTCTGTGAGCACTTTGCAATTTGGACACAGATCCGTTGGCCTGGCTTTCAACATCAATTCCAAAATCATGGCCATTTTTCACTTGGGGCAATGGACCATTCATTTTCATTTTTCTTTCCAAGTTTTCCAATTCAAGACACTCCTTAATCAAAATTATATTCTTATTTATGGCACTGGCGGGATTGGCAACTTCTAAAAGTAAGTTCCTCTCCTGGTGTGCACTTCCCTGAGGGATCTACAATCTTTTCAAAACATCACCTTGGCCACTCTGTGAGCACCTGGAATCAAATTATTTTATTCCAGGTGCTTGGCCACTTTCAAATAAACCGTCAAAATCCATGATGAAGATTTGGCTCCCCCTTCAAAATTTCTTCTTTTTTATTTTCCTTTTCTGTTTCTTTATCTTTACTTTTCTTTAAAATTTCTTTTATTGTAATCTTTATGCCAAAATTCTATCGCAAATTAAATCCTTCAACATTTTCAAGCCAAATGTCAAGAGAAGACTACGTCAACCTCAATTCATATGCCAAGATTATTATCAGTACAAAATTTTCTTTTCAAAATCAGAATACCTCTGGAACCCCTCTGTCCAATCCGTCTCATCAGCCTCAACAGATTTCTACCTTATCGTGGTGCTCAGGAGCTCACCATTCAAGGTAGGGGGGTACTGTCACAACCACGAGTTTGACCCTCCTCCTTGATGGTTGCGGCATATCAACCTGGAGCCAAGTTGGGGCCAATTCGCCACGTCATATCTTTTATGGCCAATTGGCCCCCTTGGGTGCTCTATGGCATCCACGCCATAACACCTTCCCAGGGCCATTTTATGGCCTCAGGCCATATCCTGCCGTCATTGGCCTTCGTGGCCAATTCCCACTTCACCAACCCCCAGCCCTTCATCTTTGATTTTGGGCCTGGGGGGTCATTTTATCTTCTAGGGGCCTCCAGGCCCCCTAGCCATCATTTTTGGATTCAGGGCCACCCCTTTCATTAATTGGGCTTCGCCTAAATGGCCTTTTTGGGCCATTTAGGCCCCCTATGGCCCGTGGGCCGTGATTCACGGCCCATGGTCCATGGTCCGTAGGCTATTTAGGCCCCTTTTGGCCTAATCCAATGAGGCCAAAAGGGTCCAAAGGGGCCAGCCACCTAGGCCCCAAGGCCAGGTGGGTCACAAACCACAATTGGGCCCACCTGAGCCATTTCTGGCCACCACCTCCTTGGACCCAAGAATGACCAAAACCCTCATGGACACCCTTTTGGCCATAAATCCTGTAGGACCCAATTTTGGCCATGGACCACCATGGACCAATAGTTCAGCCATGTGGCCTCTGGCAACCACCAGAGGCCACCAGATCAGCTCAGCCCGTATTTCCCCTCAACTCCAGGGGATTTCCTCTTTTCCTTCATACCATCCATACTCAAGGTTGCAGGCATGGTGCATATATGGTATTATATACCATTATGCACCATTTTTGCTCAGCAATCCAATGGTGTGTAATCAGAAGACTCTTCAAGGATCCCAACCACCTGTATCTGCAGGAGTTGGGTTGGCACAATTCATTCTGGATTATTCAAGGGGCAATTCTCAAGAGGTATTACATCAGTTCAATCAGTTGTCAAGGCATCAAGTTATCAATACTCCTTTGGACAACCCACTTCATCCGTACAGGCCTCATTCAATCAACCTGTATGGTCTTGGCCCAATTGGGTCATTTCATATTCCATTGTGATTATTCCATCACACAGCTCAAAATTCAAGATGGCCAGAACTTTATTTCCCGATCCGGACAATACAGCCATTGATCCACCTTCCAGGATCAATCTTTCAGTTTTCACATAAACCGGCTACCTTTCATCACCTGGGGACTTTTCCCCCAGTTGATTAATATATTGGATTTATTTTTGTCTCTATTTTCTTTTACATTATTAAAGTTAATACTGATAATCTTAAGTCAGTCATTAGCACCCTTTCTCTTTTCTTCCTTCGCCTGTCAGTGGATATTGGTGGTCATATCCTTTACTAATTCCATTGTTCTTTCTGGCAGGTTGAAACAGTGAATTGAGGATTCACCTGGTTGGCTTCTTGGCTTTTGGCTTTCTTTTATCTTTGGCCTCTGGCTTCCTTCTTATTATTCTTTGTTATCTTTGGCATATTTCTCCTTTCTCTTATTCCTGCTTAAGAAATATATTCCGTAGTATTTCTTGTCATCCTTTGGAGCCCTCCAAGTGAGCTCTTGATTGCTGAGTGCCAGGCCCTCTTTCTTCCATAAGAGCCCCTGTGACAGTAGGTTACAATACCTAAAGAGTCTTATAGAGCTAAATTGATAACATAAAGCTATTAAATCCTTTATACCTTTTTATTCTTGAAACTATTTAACCATTAGAAAGATTTTTCTCTTGTGATAGGGGCATTTTAACTGATCAAGGCGCATCTCTTTCATCTATGCATGCAGAACAACTCTCAAAATTAGGCACTTATACTCTCAAGATTTGATGCTTCCCTTTAAGGCTGCATTTTGTACTTTGTTTCTTTTATTATTATTTATTCTTTCAGTTAATTTTGTTAAAGTGACCTCCCAAAGAAATAGATAGGACAGGAGTTATCTGTGGATAAACAATTATTCTCTGAAGTTACAGAGTAGCTCCTCCTCCTCCCACTGGTGTTGTTTAGACTCAGTAAACTCCATGCTTGAATTTGTCAAAGAACCTCATCCAATGCATCTCAGATCAGGATCTACTTGGCACTCCTATCCCAAAAAGGTACTCAAACTATGGCTTTCAGCGCAACCAGGTAATTATCTGATCATTCATCAGACTCTCAGATGATTTGTTTACTGAAGGACACTGTCATTAAATTTATGTTCACTCCTGAAGATTTAAGTTTCCTTCTTCACCAACAAAAGAAGGAAACACACTTGAGTTTACGCTAATTATCTTTGTTATAATTGTTGTATCACTCACTCCTATAAAAATTGCTATAACTTTCTTCCTTTTGTATATCTCTCATTTCCAATTGTCATAGCCCCTGTTTTCTGCTTCCTTTGTTCCTCTCCTTTGTATTTGTGGTGCACACTAGCCTTCCACCTTAGGTAATTTTCCTCTTACTTTTACTTTTGTTATTCTTCATATTGATAGAATATGACACCTGAGCTTCTAAAGTTTTAACAGACTTACAGTCTCAACAGCTCTTAAACTCACAAAGGTGGACAACAAAATTCAATAAAACTGACAAAATCACAGAATCAAAAGACTTACCAAATCTTCCCATATTGCATGGAACTGACTTTAGTCAATGAAATATTCAAATGCAGATTCACTTCATGCTAAAGACTTTTTGGATGTCTGTGAAAAGTCACTCCCCGGAGATGCAACTATTCCCACTACCAACAAATGGACAAATCTGGTTATGATGCATTAAAATCATAACTTCCAGAATCAGTGAACTTGTTTTTCTTGAGGTCATCAACTCTGAAACTACCAAGAAATAAAATCAACTTTTGTCCAAGATAAATGAACAATATTCATCAAAAAGAGCAATAAAAAGGGGAAGAATTTGGATGGACTGGCAAAGGTTTTTCTAAAATGGTAATCTGCAGAATTATATTGATTCTTGTACAAAACTATCAATAGACCTTGCAAACGTGAGCATAAAAACCCTCAATGAGTTACTTTTGTACTCTTTGCTTGCAAAATTAGCAGGAGACCCCAATTTTCATCAACTGGTTGAATCTGTTACCCTCAACAAAGAGCTTATTGAATGACCAAACCTTATACTCACTCGTCTGCAAGACTACATCATTTTAATAAAATCAAAAGACTTGAGTTCCTACAACTCACCTTCTGCACTAGTATCAACCACAAATGAATCCTTTGAGATAATCCATTATTGTACCAAAAGCAAGCATAATCCTAAAAGCACAACACACAAAAAAGAAGCGGTCTGGGCAGAAAGTCCAAAGTTAAGACCCAACCAAAAGGACAAAAAACAAAATAAATTGCAATCAACTTCTTACCTTTAAACTGCAAAATCACTTATTACCTCTTCAAGCAATACTGAATCAGGAGCTAGTCAAGTGATCATGGACTGTAGTTCTATGCACCACATGTTCAACCCAAAAACCTTCTTCATTTTTCTCAAAAACACTTCTCCCTTCTCCTTCACTACCAGCAATTAAGCAAGCTCCTTGAAAGCATATGGCACCAGTACCATCAATTGTTTTGCAAGAACCAACCTCTACTGTTAAACAACTGTCTCTTTGTACCAAATTGAGTTGTAATCTGGTCAGTTTTCTCACCCTGTGTGAAAATAGGGTCTTCATCAACCAAGTAAAAGGAAGATTCACCCTTGAAAGAAAGAATCAAATATTTCTTGAAGGAAACATAGTCAATAAATTAATGAAAATTGACTTTACTTTCCCAACCTCTCTCATGACCACCAAGGATAGAAGTTTATAGCACACAAGGTTAGGACATCCCAGATGGAAAGTGCTCAAGATGATGGTTTTACCCTCTGAAGAATAAATATTCTCTGTATGTGGAATCAACAAGCATTAAAACATAAGTTTGATGTTGCTATCCAACCACTTGACTGTATCCATCTGGATATGGTGGGACCAATTGTCCCTGCTTTGATTTCCGCCTTTCAGTACATTCTGACCATTGTCGATCAAGCAACCTCATTCAACATAATCAAATTCTTGAAAAGGAAGTCTGAAGCCTTCAGCCAATTCTCTGATGCAAATATCTTCATGAAGAACCAGTATGATTGAAAAATCAAAAGGATCATTTCAGACAGAGGCAGAAAATTCTTAAACAAGCACTTAAAGGACCTTGCTGAGGAATGTGGGAACACTCACATTCTTTCCCCTGCTGAAAGGGCTAACAGAACAATTCTAGAAAAGACAAGATGTCTACAAGGGTCAGCATACTTACCTGATAAATACTGGGCTGGAGCTGTCAGTACAGAAACTCTGCTCTCAAATCTTATTCCAACTCCTTCAATAATGAACAAATTTCCTTACTCACTCTGGACTAATAAGCCTCCCAAGTAAAAGGCCTAAGAAAATTCAGGTTTCTTGAATTCATTTCTAATCCCAGGAACCATCACGCCTGGAAGATGGGGCCGGCAGCAGCTGAGGGGATCTTGTTGTGGTATGAAAGTGAAAATACTGCTTACTGTATTTTGAGGATTGCAGATGCTAAGTTAATCACCACCAAGAATGCAACCTTTGACAAGAGCTAGTTTCCTAGCCTCACAAAGGTTGTTTAAAGTTTCACAATGATGGTAGATGAAGCCAATCTTTATTAAAAAGAGGAAGGTGAAAACCATTCAGAAACAGTAGATAAAATCCTAATTAATAGCTGATGCCAACCTTCTCCATCAATCATGGTAGATGAACTCCATGTGGCTGGTGAAGGCCTTTTGTATTCAGAAGCAGTGACTGCTCCGACAGCTTTGGAATGCATTAGAGTAATAGGACCTCATAATCCTACCTTAGTGTTGTCAGACATAAACAATCTGAACATACTTCCTTACCCAAGGAGGGAAACTTTGTTTTTTTCCTTGGTGATTTAAACCCCTTGAGCTTATAAGGGAGCACTGAATGCACCTGACAAAGTCCTCTGGCTGGAAGCCATCAGTAAAGAGGTACAGTCATTGGACAACCTGAACGCATGGGAGGTAGTGGAAAAACAAGACAACTTGAGGTTAGTTGGGACCACCTGGGTCTTCAGGCTAAAGAAAAATCACTCCAACAAGGTAATTGAGTACAAAGAAAGGCTTTGTGCTCAGGGATTTACATAAACACAAGTAATTGACTTTGAAAAACCATATGCCCCATGTAAGATGTGTCTATGAGACTGCTGATAATATTACTATTAATCAACAGTACTATGACTGTTCCTATGAAATAAAATAATAAAAATTATTATAACCACAATTAAATAATTAAATAATAAATTATTTATTTTACTTGTTTCAAACTACTAGTGATTACAATAGTATACATTAATTTTCTACAAGAATCAATTACACAAATTATTTAAATGATAAACTTATTTTAATATATAAAATTATCTTTTCAAAGAATAATTATAATTATAATTCTTGAAGAAAACAAATACTAGAGAAAAAGTTTCAGAATTAATAACAATTCACTCCCTAATAACCAGTGGGCCTTAGAAAGAGTATGTTAGGGGGATTTGGCAGATGATTGGGGATTTAACAAATCAAAATTTATTCATAACAAGATTAAAACAATATATATTTAATTTTATAATATTTAACGTCCTTCTGATTGATACTGAAAGATTTAAAACACTTAAAGAAAGTTTCAACTAATGCTTACTTGTTGGTAATAATGGTTTAAGTCAACAACAGCTCACAGAGGCATGCTATGGAGCCAACTGAAAAAAAAGTAAGTGAGAAAACAATAATCCTCTTTTTATCAATAATTTCATCATCTGTTTTCATGTAAGATTATCAAAATTACTTAATTGATGCTTTTATGTGACTACCAAGCCATATATGGTTAAGAGTAAACGGAATAAAAACTGTAAGTCTTCTTTTATTTCCAAATAGAAATTAATTTCTCAAAGTTATCAATGCTATTGAAAATCTCAGCACAGGTTGTATTTTCTTTAAATTTTTGAAGATTCAGTGTTTCAAGTGGAATGATCAAAAATGGACTGTAAGTAAAATGTTTAATTTTACTGATGAAATTGTAATTCTTTTTCTACAGTTTTAGTGTGAGATACTTGAAGAGGGGTCTTTTTGCAAATAGCACAATAGGGGCTATCTGATGGTGCCTTTCATTTCCCCATATCTCATCAAGAACAAACGTTATGGAGCAAACAAGTTCCATACAGATATTGTGAGCCTGTGAGGTATTTATAACATACCCATAAGGCCACAAATAACTTTATACACAGTTAAAATTGTCTTTAACAGCCTTTTTAATTGTAATTAAAATAAAAATAACAAAAAATAAGTATAACTTTCTTTTGGATAAGCAAAGTTATAAATATTATGTCATTTTTGGATTCTACACCAAAAATAACCTAGGGTACATCCATAAGGTGTTATACCCAAAAACACTTATTTCTTATGTTATTAGAAAATTTAAGAATCTCACAGTACTAATGTCACTTTTTTAAAAAAAAAAAAAATATTTAAATTTAAGCTTAAATAAGCTTAAATTTAAAGTTGCATAAGGTTTATGCAAACTTAGCAAAATTTTAGTTAAAATTGAGGTGTGGTGTATATTTACTGAATTGGCTAAGGATTTGCCATACAGACTGTAAATCCTGTTGCGCTCAATTTAAAAGGGTTTAAGGCCATAGTATTGCTTTAAATAGATAAAAGGGAAAAATCCACACAGAAAGGTGGGACAAAGGAAAAAGACCAAATAGAGCTGGGGTACCCAACTTTTTGGATCTTCAAGGATTAAATTAATGTTGTCCACCTGTATTGGATGATTTTCAACCTTATTTAAACTTTAAGATTAGACTTTGATCCAACATTAAAGTTTAAACTGGTTTTATCCCAGTTTAGACAGGAATTTCAAGCTGCCAAAGGGTAAATCCCAATATGCAGGATTGAATTCAAGGTTTTAAGAACTGTACACCAGGGGGATTTCATTTGGACCTGCATGCAGGTCCCTTAAAATGATTTTGGCTAAAGTCTTCAAATTAACTCACAGTTAACTCATAGGATATCTACATGTGTATCTCAAAGTTAACTCATCCTTAACTTCACTCATATCTTCACATGTATCTTCAAATGAATCCATTCCTCACTTTGTTCATATCTCTGTAGAGTTCTTACATATTATCAATAGGGTGATGAGGGTGTGTTTTTCCTACAGCTCTGGAGTAATACTGTCAGGTATTTTCAATTTAGCTTCAAGCTGAGGAAATTGGATCTTTATATTAACTAATACATTGTCTTAAGCCTTGATTTCATTTTATCTCAGCTGGTATCTCCATGTCAACTCAATACTGATCAAAGCTATCTCATTCCACTATATGAATGGTTTTACATCTATGTGTGGTATTAAAGAGCTTATAATATCCTATCAATAATTTGAATCTACATAATAATATCAAAGGGAATTTAGTAGATTTACTTTTATGCAAAAAAAGCATCTGACTATATAAAAGTGTCTATTATTCTTATAGTATTAATTAGTCATAAGATTGAGTAAATATCTAGCTATTATCAGAAGTCTTTTTTCTAGATTGAGACCATATCAAAAGATCACAAATATTCCCCTTTTTTTAATTTTTGTAACTTGAATTTTTGGAAATTAGGTTTTATAATCAAAAAAGATGAACCCTTCCAAAATATTCTATACAAAGTAATTATGTCTAAATATTTTTTTTAAATAAGTAATAGCCAATTTTTTATCTCACAAACCAAGCTAAATCTCATTCAATAGTTCCTTTTAGTATGATTTAATTCTCAATATTATTTCTTTTTTTGAGCTCAGGAGAACCTCTGTAACCTTCAAGTGTCCACTTCCTTGTTACTGCTTGGAAATCCTTATTATATATAGTATATATCCTTCAATAGTCAATTAAATGGGCTTAAATAAGTTCAATGAGTTTTTCAAGCTATTATGAGCCAATACATTGATGGTTCACAATAAATCAACTTCACTTCTACTGTAAAAGATCCTTTGCTAGATTTTTACTAATTGAAGGAAATGTGGAAATGAAATTTCATGCTTGTGGTGAAGAATTTTTACCAATAAAGTTCATAATACAGAAATGAAATGTAAGCTTTGGATTGATACATATATAAATTAATCTAAGACAAGGTCCTTTGAAGATGATCTTTTCTTAATTAGAATTGTATTTTGATATATAATTTTCATATATATCTTTTTATTTAAGTTCTTTTAATTTGAGTTTCCAATTATTCCATTTGGAATAATTTTATCTATTTCGAATATCAAAACAGTTATTTAAAGCATTGAGGAATATATTATTGTTTGATTTAATCAAATTTGAAATATAATTTGTTTCTTAAATGAAGTAATGAATAAAATTAAATTGAGATATTCCTTTGTTTAATGTTTTATCCCTTCAATTTCTATAATATTTCTTTTTTTTAATTCTTTGGAATGGTTTTTTGAATATGATCTTTTTCAATTGAATTGAACTGTGGAAATAAAAAAAACTATATAAAACTATTGAACTTTACTGTTTATTTGTTTATTTATTCTAATAATATTTTGTTCTTGTATTTTTTTAGGAAAACTATATATAAATATGCAATAACTAGGAGATAAATACTAATAATTGGAATCTTTTATTCAAATGTTATGCATTCATCATTTCATTTAATTTAATTGAGACATATGCAAATTATGCAAAAAACATTTGTATTACCTTACAGGAGTCCTTCCTCATATCTTCATTTTAACTTATCAGTAGCTTCAGAACTATCTCCATGTGAATCCCAAAATTATCTTAGAGGAAAAAAGTTACAAATACCTCAGTATGAATCCCCAAATCAGCTTAGTATCAACTGAGCTTTGATGAGATAGACTATATGTAACAAGAGTAATAAATTCAACTTTGAAATTATGAATAAGAATGTTGGGTACCTTTCTTTTCAATCAAATTTTTTGTTTCCCTAAGTTACTTTGTTTTACCTATTGTTATGCAAGTTTCATTAGAAAACTCAATACATGCTGGTACTCTTTCTGGTTCAATAAGATGAGAGTATTTAAACTTCTGATGACAATTGGAAATACTATAATTTTTTGGAAATACATAGAGTTCTACAATGATACTACTAGTATGAAAAAAGCTGTTGTGTTACTTCATCCTTTTTTGAAAAGGATCAAATACATTTGGGAATGATAGCAATACAAATATTGAAAACAAGAGTCAAATAATATGATGTATAGTTGGATAAGAAAAGAGAATACTCAGCTTTAAAGCCAACAAGATAAATAGAAGAAAGAAGTATCCCAATTGATTTCACATAGGGATTTACATAGCATAAAACATTATCACAAACATATAGGACAAAAATATACCAAGACATAATAGAAATAAAAACAGTGAAGTTAATGAAAGAATACCCAGTAAGATCACTCTGAGAATAACTATGAGATTTATACCAAAGTGGAATATATGTATTACAGAAAAGGTTGTTTGATAGTTCAACCCTTACCCTCAGCTTTCAATTTTGACTCAAATAGACCAAATGTTTGTGAATAAATTATATTTTTAATTATGGAAATTAAAATTCATTCACTTGAAAAAAAGATAAGGATCATGGAAATCACATATTCCAATCACTATTCATTATTGATTTAACCAGTAACCAGATACTTAAAAAATGAAAAATCATTAAAAACTAAAGAAAGATTCTTCACATTTGAATAACATGGTGAATCAAAAAAGTGAAACCATATAATTATAGTTTTTTCTCCTGATTAGGAACTGATGTGAAACCTCAAAGGTTTGGTTGGAATAAGGAGAGAAGGTCATACTTTCTCACAAAGACAAAGTGCTGAACTACTAAAATGGATCAGTAGCTGAATCTTTCAAAGAGATTTTATTTTGAAGGTCTCAATGGGGTCTAAAAAGATATTAATAGAGGTCCCTTGTCCCTCATTCCCCACAATAATTACAACTCAGAATTTCATATTAAATAGAAATCCATCCCTTCTATACTAAAGCATTCTAGGATCATACAAAAACACATCAATAGCCAGGCTCGTTATTCTCAAAGCCATTATTTATTATCACTTGATTAAACTATATTCAAAATATCACCAAAAAAATTCAATGTCAATAAATAACCTGATTATTGAAATACCATTGCTTTTGAAGATACTATTCTTATGAATCTTATTAAAGGCCTTATATGCTAAAATTCTTGATGAATAATAAAAAGTTCCTTTTGAAATTTGAATTATTATTAGTATCAATAATAATTTGGAAAACTTAATCTTTATATCATTTCTTTGTAAAATGAAAAATGATTTTTTTGTAAAAAAAATCAATCCAAAATTAAAAAACAAGGCTTGGTAGTTTTGTTGCATTATATTATTTAATACCATTACATTATCAATTTGGATCAATTTTTTCTTATCCTTTTTTTTGGAAAAAACTTATAAAAAATTTGTAATCAAACTTAATTAGTTTAATAATTAAATGAAAATCAAAAATTCAAATATGTTAATTTCAATTTTATATTAAAAGAATATATTTCTTAATATATTCTTATTTATAAATGAAAGATAAGCTAATATACAGTTTATAATAAATGTTGATTGAGAAGATTTGGAAATTTGAATTATTATTCATTTAATAACATAAACAGTATGAAAGTTTCAATGATTTGAATTCAATATGAACAATTAGATGCCGGTTGATCATCCTGCAGTGTTGATTTGGAATCATTTTGATGAGAAATACAAATCCGTTGTGAATCAGAGGATTGAGAGTGGGGTTGAGTAAAGAAAGCGCTAATTGCAAAAAGTAAATCCAATCAAAGAATAACGCTGGGTGAAGTAAGTTCAAGTATGCCATTTGAGTTCGCTGCCAATTGATTGCAGCTGAGAATTAGCTGATCACCATCATGTTCTGCCACCGGAATCATCTCTTGAGACTTGATAGTTTTCCATGTGCGCATGTTGATGGTCTGAAACGCTTCAAAACAAATTTATGATGCCATGGACCAATAAGATTGAAATTTCTAATTCACATGAATGCTTTTGAGTGAGAATTTGCCTATGCTATCACTTCAATCGTTGTGTCAAACAAATCCACAGTAACATTTGCTACTGTAAACGCAAGCCCCATAGCAGTCCACAAAGAAACAACTTCTCCATCAGCCGTCTTAGCCACAGGAGCAATTCCAGGAGTTGAATCCGCAGTAGCACAGCTTGAAAAGCAGTTTCAGTTGTCGGCGGTGCGACTTCAGTAGCTTGAGCACTAGTCGATGAATTAGTAAAGTTGGAAATTATCCAATCAAAAAGTTCCAGCTGATTATTCAAGAACGTGACATTAGCTAGGTTTACATGTCAAACGAAACATATGAGAACTCTTTACAATTGTGGGTCGTGTTACAGATATGTTGATGGTAGACAAATCTACATCAACAATCTAAAGGTTTGCTGAGAAATATTAGTCACAATTTGCTTGCAAATCTGTTTATTACAAGCTCACTTTGCTTATTCCTTCGTATGCCAACATAAACTCGGGATAATTAGCTTGCACTTGAGTGAATTTAAATTTTACCAAATCGTTTTTGTCATCAGAAGAACCCTCGAGGATTTCGGACGAGACCAAATTCTTGAAAGCAGGGTGTGTAGTGTTGCATCTTTGTATTAAGCCATCAGAGATATACATTGAAGACAACGTGATTTCAACGGACTTGTCAAAATCCCGCAAAGTTAAACAAAAAAAAATCCTTTCAAGACTGAATCAACCAGCTTTTGATCTTCCCCAGTCTCTTTGTCAGTCTTGAAAATCGAAAGAATAAGCTTTCCCACAGTGAATTGAAGCTGAAAGTTATTACGTCTAAAATTGAGAGACTATAGCAAAGAAATAGAAATCATATTTCAAAAACAATATCACGTTTCATCTTTGACAAATTCCGCACCTGCTCCTCCTGTAAAAGCTCGGGAACCTCAAAATATTCATCTTCTTGGGCAGCGTTTGTTGTTTGTTGAAAACTTTCATTTCCTTGCGCGTCCTCACTCAAATCAAACGAGGAGCTAGAATCATCTAGAAAGAATGATGACATTCCAAAGCCTGCTTTTTTGCTCTGGGTTGATTTAAGAGGGCCGTTGTTTGGGTCTGCTGGAAAGTTTTCGAGTTTATTCAAAGATTCATAACCAGCGCTACCTTGACTAGATGTAAACCGGGGGAGAGCAACCTCAATCATAGACATTAAAATTCGATACTTGTTATCCAAAAGGTTGACGCGCAATTGAGGCAAATCCCCTTGGACCTTGAAGCGAGTGAGGCTGGGTGTATTGTCAACGATACAATCGAATACGTTAAAACTCAGGGATATTCGTTCAATAAGATGGATTTCTGCATATCCTTTTGGTTCATCCAGTGCAGACAGACACTGCTCCAAGGACTTTGCCAACAGAAGCTAACATTTTTGAATCAGCAGACCCATCCACACCATTTAAGCATTTTATTTACTAAAAATTTGTTCGCACCTTCAATTCTACATGGAACTTGTCGTACATCATAGATTCTAGCTGCATAAAATCTACATCTGAATAACGTCTATTTTGCTTGAACATAATGCTTTTGAGGTGCTCTGGCGGTACTAAGTTGCTACAAACGGAAATATGTCCAGCGTCAAGAATTATATGCTGGCAATCGTGAAGCGTAACATCTTGAGGAATAATGACTATTGGACTAAAAAGTTTGATAATCAAATGCCATTTCAAAAGTATTGTCGAGATGCAAAGAAAATGCGACCAAGATCCAAATAAAAAAGGGCGATCAGTGGGCTATTACTCTCTTCAAATTATTAAATGAGTGGTATTCTTACACATTAATGTCCACCTTAATATCTAATGTTTTGTGCGTTTGAAGAGAAAACACGAAACCTGCTCGCATGTCTTGGCGGATACCTTCAAGAGTCTCAACCGCCACATTAATCAACGCCCCGACCGATTCAAGCTGACTGGCAGGCGGTTGAAAGAAATTGACAACATCCTCGACGACAGTCAGATAAGACAAGTTCAACAGAGTAATATTTAAATCTAATATTTTTTTGGTGATTGATATTATTCATACCAAAATCGTACTCACTTTCTTTTACACAACTGCAAAAACGTTGCAATCACGTACCTTCCATACATTCTTTTATTTGGAAATCATATTAAACTCATCATCATGAGCTTTTCCAATCTTTTTCAAACCATTTCACTCGTTCTCCTTGTCTTTGCAGCATCAACAAGCTCACTTTCGATAGCCCTACAAAATGAAAAAGCCAATGCAAGCGATTTATACTTGGGCCAAAGTTGCGTTGGAAGCTGCGGAACTCAATCTCCGGGAGTAACCGGTCTTGATACATCTGGGTCACTTGTGAAACCTGGAGGAGGTTCAGTTTCGACATCGGATTCCGGCCTCGGCGTTGAAACCGGTGCAAGTTCTGATGTTGGCTCGAGAAACGGCACTGGAATTCACGCTACTTTGGATGTTGGAGCAGACAGAGGTATGTATTCCGCGGCTGGTTCCACTGTCAATTTTGCAATGTTGGCTGATAATCACGTCGTTACACATTCTGGCGTTGATCTTGAACTAGCTGCAGATGGCCAGGCCGTTGCTACTGGCATCGGTGCTGGCGTCACCGCTGATGTTCGCGCCGGTGTTACTGCTGATGGCGGTGCTCAAGCCGGAGCTGGCAGTCACCTCGCAAATGAAACTGAAGCTAAAATCCAACTTACAACTGGGTTGCAAGATGGTACCAACACTAGTCAGGCTGGCGCAGTTGCTGGTGTTGCTATCAATGGCAATGCTCAAGCCGGAGCTGGCGGTCACCTCACAAATGGAGCTGAAGCTAACATTCAACTCACAACTGAATTACAACATGGTACCAACACTAGTCAGGCTGGCGTAGTTGCTGGTGTTGCCGTAAATGGCAATGCTCAAGTCGAAGCTTCCAATCCCCTCGCAAATGGAACCGGAGCTGCCACTTACCGCGCAACTTCATTAGATGCTGGCGTGCAAACTAGTGAATCTGGAATAACCACTGATGTTCGCACTGGTGTTCCCATACACCAAGGGCAGTCCATCTGTCAGTCAAATAAATTGGAAGAGGGTAAGTGAAATAGAAATAAGGCTATAATGCCTAGAAAAAAAACAGATTGATGGAGACTGACGGAACTGTTAGCACCAAGCTTCCTATCGAACCTTTGACAACATCTATTGGCAACCGAAACTTATCTAATGCGCCCCTTTTTAGCTTCAATTTCCTAAATAAAAATGTTGACACTATTACTAATGCAAGGTCTTCGGCAGGCTGAACGTAAGTTGGGTGAGCATTCAGATAGGAGACTAACTTCAATTCAATATCACCACCCCATATCCCGACATTAAGCTGGTTAGGATTGAAATTTTCTACGCATGCTGATAAAATTTGATTAAGAACCTAATTCCAAGGATAGCATGGATTGGTGAATTTTACGTTAATTATAAATACCATTCTCAAAAAAGCTATGGGTACTTACCAATGATACAACGCTTTCCAGCACCATGTCGAACAAATGCTATGAAACCTAGTTGACGATCGGTTGAGCCCTTGTGCAAAACAGCTCCGGAATGCGGAAAACAAGACAATTTCTCAAAAACAAGAATTAAATTTTCGGTTGAAGTTGAGAAGTGAAGTTGAGTGCGGATGACGGAAAGCTCAAATCACCCATGACGTCGGCTGACACTGTCATATTGAAAGCTATGAGCCTCTTGATGCTGGTGCATTTCGGATCTCGCAAGGGATCAATGATAAAGCCTTTTTTCTGAATCGCCCTATTCAGTCTAGTCAAAGTTATAAATTTGGCCTGTCAATGCAGAAATATTTCTAAAGTGTAAGTAAAAGTAGACCAAAATTAAGTACTAACCAAATCTAGAGCAATTGTGCGAAGTTGGGCGACTTGAAATAGGCTAATATAAGGTTTGCAATCATCTCTTTGCTGAAAAAAACAATCCCATGTCTGCTCATAAGCTTGCTGATGAAATTCATGATTAGTTGCAGCAATGGCAAATAACCACAGTTGAAAAGATAGGCCCTTTCCAATTAACTTTCCAAAAGACTGCAATGTGAGCTTTAGGCAAAATTGGTTTGATCGAAGCGGAAGAGGAACAGGAAGATGTTGATGTGTCATTAATTGATAAATGCGTTTGATCTAGATTTGAAGATGATAAGTCGGCATTTGATGTTAAGTCATTATTTAAAAGATGATCTTCTTGATCTAAATTTGATGACAGATTAGTTTGATTAGAGTTAGAATCAATTCGTATGTACCATGCAATTAGATGCACGTGAGATTGAACAAATGGTGGAGAAGGACGCAAAAAAGCAGGTTGATCAGAGCATGAGGGTAGAGAGGTTGAAATGTTGATTATTGAATTTGAATCGTTAAAGGTTTTGGAAATTGTAATCACATCACGTGGACTAAATAAAATAAAAATAATAATATAGCATAAAGTCAATAAAAAATAAAAAAGCCCTTGAGATTATTAAGAGTTTGCTCAACTTTGATGGCCAACCTAATTTGAAATCAGTTTTAGTGATTTTTGTATTTGAATTTAAGATTTCGATCGTAGAGGACTTCTCTACTAAATTATCCCATAGATTTTTTATTTCACTTGTTTCTAGGATTACTTTGAAATCTTCTAAATTGATCTGATTTAAATCTACCAAGATTTCAGATTTGGCCCTTAAAATCGTTAAACCATTAACTTTTTGATTATCGATCTGGATGTTTGAATGATCAATAGAAGAAATTCCATTTATGATTTGATTCTGATTTGAAGATGAATTGGATTTAGATTGATTTAAGATTGATTTCCAATTTTTGGAGTTTGAAGAATGTAAAAGTGATTTGAAATTACTGCTGGCGATTTCTAAAGTTGATTGATATTTTTGGTTAGCTCTAAAAACAAGAATGCATTTTGAATTAGAAGCCTAATTGATAGAATTCAACTGATTGAAATCAAAAATGATCTTAACTTAACTCTTGAAAGTTTGCATTCAAGCTCATAGAATATTGAAGCAAGTGTTGTTGTTGGATAGCTTGATGTTGATGTCTTCTTGCAGAATTAGCCATGTCAAAATGTTGAAGATATGATTGTGTTTGGATAAGAAATTGGATAATTGAGTGATGAATTGTTGAGTTTGAGAGGGTGATTGAGGAGGGATGAGATAAGATGGATTTGAGGTTAAATTAGAATGAGCTGTATGATTATAAGTTGATTGAGGGTTGAGAGGATTTGATGATAAAGGATTGGATTGATTATTGAGACTTGATTGACTGGTGATGACTTGTTGATTTAAGTGATGATTATTAATATTCAAAGATAAGGAGTGGTTGATTGAAGAGGGTGAAGGGTGCAACAAATGGATCAAAATATTTGATGAAGAAGGTTGAGGTGATTGATGTTGATTGCGATGATTAAATTAATTTAGATTTTGAGGTTGAGCGGAAGTTGAATTCAAGTTTTTTAGATTGATTGAGTTAAGATAATAGTTTTTTTTAAAGTTTTAATAGCAAATTTTCTGAAGATATAATAGATAGAAAAAATGAATTTTAAGATTTGTTTGATACATAGGAAATAGAATAAGTTAATTTATTTAGAAGTAGAAGCAAGTCGGTTGATAATGGAAGCATGATTATCAACAGTAAATTTTTTAATCTTTCCTTCATTTAAATTTTTAAAAATATTATAAGCTTTTTGTGAGATTTGCAAGGACATAGATAATCGAGTAAAGGAATTACTGCTACCACCTTCAGGATATAAAGTGAAATGTCTTGTATTTTTAGCTTTCCAAACCATTTGTACTATGCCTTGTTCTTTACCAGTTAAATTAATATTTGTAGAGTAGTCAGGAAAAACAAAAAACTCATTAAAAAAATCAAAATGAGAAAAAATCAAACTACCGTCTAATTTGGAAATAGGTATAGATAAAAAATAAGCATAATCAGAACAATCAGTTTTATCAACATGAGGAAAATTGGAAAAATTATCAAAAGTAAAAGTTAATTGATTGGCGAATGAAGTGGAATTGAAATCAGCAAAATCTAATGCATCAAAACTAGGAATTTTAAATTCTTGCATTTTATTACAATTATTTTGAAAAAGTGTTGAGGAAAACTTTTGAAACAAATTTTTGAGTATAGTCTGAATTTTAGAAAGTTGCAATGTTAATGTATTATAAGTTTCCAAGTTTTTAGAAATAGTAGTGGAATTAATATATTTTCCAATAGTGAAATCTCCAAGCCTAGGAGGTCTCCATCCAATAGCATACATAAGGCCTGAAATTTTGTTTCCTGATTCTTGGAGTTTGTTTAAAAAAAATTTATATTGAAACAAAAAGGTAGATAAAAAATTGATTTCATTCTTTTCAAATTGATTGAGCTTTGTGAAAGGTATAAATTGTACTATTGCAAAAGTTTTGAAAGGAGAATCTGAAAGATGATTATCATTCAAAATTGTAAAACCAAAATCTAAAGAAAAATAGTTTTCTTGAATATATTTTCTATAAAGAGGAGTTTTAGTTAAAAAGATAGGTCTTAGCATTTTTCTACTGTTATCATTGAGAGGAATGGGATTGAAGTAATCATCATGTAAAATTTTGCATTTTCTAAGGTAAGGGATTTGTAAATCAATGCCTAATTTTTGTGTTTCTTTTCGGTGGGAGTGTTGATGATATCTTTGAGAGTCAGAAACAATAGCCTTTCTATTTTGCATTCTAGAGGATTTTTGTTTTAACTTTCTAGGCATGATAGTAGAAAGTAAAAAGTAAGAAGTTGAAAAAAACTAAAAAGAATAATTAAAAGAAATGATTTTTTTTTAAAAAAAACTGAATAACGTTAGCCCCATTTTACAATGAGTTTAGCCACTCTTCGACGTACTCCCATACATTCAGTTTTTTTTAAAAAAAAATCATTTAATTTTATTATTTCATAAAAGAGTAAAAGATGAAATCATTAGATAGTTAGAAAAAATTAATTAAGAGTAGAGAATTAAAAAGAGCTATGATTCCGGTTAGTATGAGATTTGATAGATGAGTTTGAGAATTAAAATAGAAAGTTCATTTCCAAAAGAATTAAAAAACATCAAAGTAATTGAGCTAATTTCAAATGAAATCAAAAAGAAACTTAGGTGAGAAAGTATGAATTATTGAATTTGAAATAATTAGTTTGACAGATTAATTTAATTAAGTAAAATTCAATTAATTAATTTACTTGATTTGAAATTGAATTAATTAATTTAATGAATTTGAAATGGAATTGAATCAATTAATTTAATTAATTAGTTAAAATTCAAATTGAATTAATTAATTAATTAATTGAAATGAATCATTTAATTAAATTAATTAGTTAAAATTCAAATTGAATTAATTCATTAATTAATTGATATGAATCATTTAATTAAATTAATTAATTTCAATGAATCAATTTATTAATTTATTTCATTAATTACTTTCAATGAAGCAATTTGATTAATTAATTAATCTCTATGAAACAATGAATTAATTAAATTGAAATGGAATTGAATTAAATAATTTAATTAATTAGTTAAATTTCAAATTGAATTATTTAATTAATTAATTTTATTGAATAAATTAATTGATGAATTATTTTCAATTAATTAATTTTAATGAATGAATTAATTAACTTAATAAATTAATTAATTTCAATGAGTCAATGAAATTAATTAATTCATTGATTTCAATGAATCAATCAATTAATTTAATTGATTAGTTAATTTCATTGAATCAATTAATTAATTTCAAAGAATCAATTAAATAATTAAATTTATTCATTGAGAATCAAATTTATTTAATTGTTAATGAAATGTAACTATTGAAAATGAAATGTAATTAATTGAAAACAAATGATTTGGGTATGTGAAAAGGAAATTTTATAAATTGATGTAGTTGATAAGTGAAATTGAAATTCAATCACAATGGATTCATTTGAATTATTGAAAGTGAAGTAATTAAATTTATTAATTGAAAAAATACATGAGTTGATTATGTGTAAGGCAAAATTGATAAATTTGAGTTTATATGAACTGAAAGTAATCATGTTAATGGTTTAATTAAAGTTTTTTAAACGAAATTGAAAATTATTTAGACATAATAAATTAATGGTGTAATTAAAATAAAACAATACTAAACTGTTTGAAAATGAGAAAAGACTAATTATTTATTGAAAATAAATGTTAGACAAAACCAAATTACATAGGTATTGGGGTGGAAAAAAATGGTTAAGGAATTGATTTTATAAAAAATAAAGTGTCTGAATTACCTAATCCATCAAAAACAAAGATTCATTTGGAATGAAAAAAAGGAAGATATAATAAAAACAAAATAAGATATAAGCAATAAAATAAAACAAATAAAAATAAATGGGTGGAAAAAATTGGGTCAGAGTTGAGTTGGGGTTGGCAAATGTGGATTAAGAAATTTAAAAGAGGGTCAATATTTAATAGCAAGCAATATTAGATGGGAGTATAATTTTTCTTACAAAGTAAATAAATGTAAGGATGAAATAACTTAACTTATTGGCAATAATGCGAGTCAAGTCAGCATGGTATGGTCATAAGAAAAGACGAGGTTTTTTGATTGCTTTTGAAAATGAAAAGGGCATGTGAAAATAAAGGTATTCTAAAATTAAAAGCATGGACAATATAAAACAAAAAAAGATTTAACTGGTTCTTGTAATAGGAAATTAATTACAATGGTTCGATTATCATGTGTAAGTAAATTAGAAACAGGAGGTAAAGCATCAGATTTGTGAGGGTGGAAGGAGTGATGTCACAGTGGCTTGTGCTTCCCATTGGTTTAAAAAATCACTTGTAAGATATTGAGCCAATTGATGTCGTGAAGGTGGGTGAACAAGTTGGACATCAGTGAATGGTTTCATGCCCTTAGAAAAAAAAGATTTAAGATGAAAAGATAGATTTTTCCAAACTGGATCTTCGGGTGGAGGTGGCTTAACATGTTGGTGAATAAGATGAAAGGAGCATAGTATGAGCATGGCATTGGAAATTGAAAAATTCCGATGATCCTTTTGTGCAGTGAATAATCCCTTGACACCTAATATCAAATAGTAAACAAAAGGAAGGAAATTATGACGGCTACGGTATTCAACCAACTTCTTCTTGGCAGTTTCAACTTGGAGATCATTGTCAGTATTAGAGGTTACCACTTGAGGAGCTGAGTGAATTATTACGGAAGAGATTTGGTTATTAGAACGGAGGGCCTTTCTTCTTTTGACACGTTTAGATTGTTCAGTGTGGTTAGGGGAAACATCGTCAAGGGAGGCTTGTGCTTTGAATATCACATACGAAATCATGACATCTAAAATGAGGTCTTGAAAAATCTTTAACTGTTGATCGGAGTCGGAGGAAATATTGTATGATTCTTGAGCATTGTTTGAGCCACCTGGACTTTGATGTGCCATGGAAATCAGTTCCATCGGTGAAATTGCGGGTCTTTTGAGGCCTTCGAAGTATGAAATCATGTCCAGATAAATGTTGACCTCATCAATTTGTGCTTGAGGGGGTACAGGAGGTTTTGGTATGCAAAATTCATCCATGGTTGCTGAGACTGAAGCTGCTATGACTTTTGCCCAAGCAGTGATGGTGAATGATCTGGGCTGCGACATATAGATTAGATGACGCACAAAATGAGTTTCAGGGTGCTTTTCATTACGAATGCTGGGGTCAGGTGAAAATGGTAGTGAAATCTGAATTTCAGGCGCAGTGACTTGGTCAAAAATCGGCATCTTAAAGATTGAGGATGTAACATAAAATTCTTCTTTAGTGGCATTGAGAAATGGGGCACCTGGACAAATTTATTATAAGCATTAGTTCATGGGAGTAGTATAATTTTAAACTGACTATTATCGCAGAGTTCATCAATCCATTTGCTATATGAGGAAGAGCACTGTTTAAAATTGAAATTCCCCTTTGCAGGCTGTTCGGAGCCCAAATTTTGGTGGCGCCAGGAAACGAGTGAGTCAATTGCTTCAAATGTGGTTTGGTATTTGGCCTGGGTGGGGCGTCCATGGGTGAATGTTTTGAAAATCTCATAAAATTTTGATCGAAATTCATCAGTGAAAATAGAGAATTGATCATTGGGGGAGTCAAGAGGCTGTGGTTCTGCAGGCATGAGTGACGAAGGAGGATTTTGGTGAGGTTCATGCAAAACGGGTGGAGATGGGCCCACATGACAGAGATGATTAGATGGGTCCCTAATTCCAGGAGTTGGAGCATGAGATGGTGTAGATGGATTTGATTGAGAGGTTGGATGATTGTTTTCTGGATTTTCAAGATGAGGAGCAGATAGTGTATGGGAGCTTTTTACATGGTTAATTTGGATTGGTGACGATACAACATGGGGTGTCATGGCATTAATTGGAGTGGGTGTATTTGAAGGCATTTGGGAAGGAACATTTGGACTACTATTATTTTCTGCTATTGAAACATGTAATTCTTCTTGAATAATTTCATTTGTTGGAGTCAGTGGATGAACCTGAGCTGGAGAATCGGGGATGTTATTGGCTGGTACTTCCAAAGAGTGGTCATTGTTGAAATGAGGAGATCTGCTGGGGGTGACATTTGGTGGATGTTTGGGAATTTGTTCCTCAGTAATAACTGGGGGGGTGGTGGGAGTCTCAAGTGGGATGGCTGAGGGAACAGGGGGTTCGACAATGGTAGATGGTAAAGAATAGGGGGGGTCATTTGATTGGGCGTTCAATAACAATTGGGGGTTGATCGTTTCAGGGGGGGTAGAATTGGTACGAAGGTTTGATGTAGTAGAAGACATATTCATGGAAACTACGTCTTGAGTATTATTAAAGCTAACAGTTTGCTGCATAAACCTACGAATATTTGGTGGTGGTTTGTTTTGAATTTTCCGTTTTTTCTTGTGATTTCCACAGGAACAACCTCCTCCAAAGAGGATGATTGGGATGAGCGTATGGAAGGAACTTCTCTCTCAATAACTTCAACATTGCCATCTATGAGACCAATTGCTTGCGATGAAGACAATTCTACAAGAAGGGAGATGAAATTAATACAGAATTGAGGACAGACATGAAGAATAATAATTACCATGTTCTTTTTGAGAAATCAATGTAAGGCCCTTTTTCAAATAATCCTTAATCTCAATTGAGACAGGATTCTTTTCAGCTTCGGAAAGGGCATTATTGAGAATTTTCTTGATACGGTGGTGATTGAGAGAAAATTCTTCACGGGAGAGGCGAGTTATCTCAGAAGAAAGAATTGGTGAGATAGAGTGTACTTGAGCTGGTGGGTTATTCATGTCGAATTCTATGAATGAGGGGGGTGGAAGGGTTCGTGGAGTATTTGGGGGTGGGTTACATAAACTCATGTTTGGTGTGTTTATGATATCTAAGAAATTTTTGCAAAAATATATTATTAATAAAGGTTGAGGATGAGATTACGTGGGGAAGAAAAAATTTACCAAGTTGAAAGGGGCTTCTATTTATGTTGTTTGGTGGGGGGCAGGGCAAGATGTGAGGATGACTAATGGGAGCTGGTGGGACTATATTGGGAGAATTGAGGTAGTGAAAAAGATCGTAACATTCCTGGGGTTCAGCACTTTGGTTTGGAGTGGACAATGAATTGATGGATGAATGAGATGGTGCCTCATTTTGAGAAGATAAAGATGAATTCAAATCTGTGTTATTTGAAAAAAACCTATGAAACATTTCATCAAATGAGACATCGGAATCAGGTGGTTGGGGTGGATTCATAGTATTGGGTATTATATTGGGAGGAGAGGGATTTAAATGGCCAACAGAAGTTAAAAACAGAGGAACTTAGGGAAAACACAGGAAAAACAGCTCTATTTATATTGCAGGTCCCAATGAAATGAAGTGGGGGTGTAGCCCATCAAAATAGAGCAGAAATGAGTTTGGTGGTTTCAAAGGAAAGAAAGCTGCAGATCCTCTAGACATAAAACACAATTACGCATTTAGCAAAGAATTGTGTGTCAGGATATGTGTATCTTTAGAATACTCCTTCAAATACATGGTTGATTAGGTTAGATGGTACTGTCACACCTGTAGGTGGGTGAGAGATTTAGCCCACCAGTAATAATTTATTCAAAATGTAAATCAATTATGACTGCAATAAATTTGTGTCCACAGAATGTCATCAGAGTGAGATTATGAGTTCTAGTCATAATCCGTACCACTAGGCTCCTTGAAATTCAATCAGACCCATTGAGATACAGCAAGAACTGTATCTGAATGGAGTCCAGCCACAATGCATGTTTGGCTGTAATCATACAAAGGTGGTCAAATTATGACCGCCGGTCATAATTTGTACCATTTGCAAACCAATTACAGCTGTAATTTGTTTGTCTGTTTGCAATTTTGTCAGACCCACTCAGATACAGAAAAAACTGTATCTGAATGAGGTCCACTGAAAATACAGCTTGGGCTGTAAGTGTACACAGATGGTCAAATTATGACCGCCGGTCATAATTTGTACCACTTGCAAACCAATTACGGCTGTAATTGGTTTGTCTCTTTGAAATTTTGTCAGACCCACTCAGATACAGAAAAAACTGTATCTGAATGAGGGCCGTTGACAATACAGCTTGGGCTGTAAGTGTACACAGGTGGTCAAATTATGACCGCCGGTCATAATTTGTACCATTTGCAAACCAATTACAGCTGTAATTGGTTTGTCTCTTTGCAATTTTGTCAGACCCACTCAGATACAGAAAAAACTGTATCTGAATGAGGGCCATTGACAATACAGCTTGGGCTGTAAGTGTACACAGGTGGTCAAATTATGACCGCCGGTCATAATTTGTACCATATGCAAACCAATTACGGCCGTAATTGGTTTGTCTCTTTGCAATTTTGTCAGACCCACTCAGATACAGAAAAAAATGTATCTGAATGAGGTCCAGCCACAATGAATCTTTGGCTGTAATCATACAAAGGTGGTCAAATTATGACCGCCGGTCATAATTTGTACCATATGCAAACCAATTACGGCCGTAATTGGTTTGTCTCTTTGCAATTTTGTCAGACCCACTCAGATACAGAAAAAACTGTATCTGAATGAGGTCCAGCCACAATGAATCTTTGGCTGTAATCATACAAAGGTGGTCAAATTATGACCGCCGGTCATAATTTGTACCATATGCAAACCAATTACGGCCGTAATTGGTTTGTCTCTTTGCAATTTTGTCAGACCCACTCAGATACAGAAAAAATTGTATCTGAATGAAGGCCATTGACAATACAGCTTGGGCTGTAAGTGTACAAAGGTGGTCAAATTATGACCGCCGGTCATAA
This sequence comes from Austropuccinia psidii, assembly GCA_023105745.1. Classification (NCBI taxonomy): domain Eukaryota; kingdom Fungi; phylum Basidiomycota; class Pucciniomycetes; order Pucciniales; family Sphaerophragmiaceae; genus Austropuccinia; species Austropuccinia psidii. The sequence continues at coordinate 72,215,405 of JALGQZ010000001.1, read as the reverse complement.
TTTGTACCATTTGCAAACCAATTACAGCTGTAATTGGTTTGTCTGTTTGCAATTTTGTCAGACCCACTCAGATACAGAAAAAACTGTATCTGAATGAGGTCCACTGAAAATACAGCTTGGGCTGTAAGTGTACACAGGTGGTCAAATTATGACCGCCGGTCATAATTTGTACCACTTGCAAACCAATTACGGCCGTAATTGGTTTGTCTCTTTGAAATTTTGTCAGACCCACTCAGATACAGAAAAAACTGTATCTGAATGAGGGCCGTTGACAATACAGCTTGGGCTGTAAGTGTACACAGGTGGTCAAATTATGACCGCCGGTCATAATTTGTACCATTTGCAAACCAATTACAGCTGTAATTGGTTTGTCTCTTTGCAATTTTGTCAGACCCACTCAGATACAGAAAAAACTGTATCTGAATGAGGGCCATTGACAATACAGCTTGGGCTGTAAGTGTACACAGGTGGTCAAATTATGACCGCCGGTCATAATTTGTACCATATGCAAACCAATTACGGCCGTAATTGGTTTGTCTCTTTGCAATTTTGTCAGACCCACTCAGATACAGAAAAAAATGTATCTGAATGAGGTCCAGCCACAATGAATCTTTGGCTGTAATCATACAAAGGTGGTCAAATTATGACCGCCGGTCATAATTTGTACCATATGCAAACCAATTACGGCCGTAATTGGTTTGTCTCTTTGCAATTTTGTCAGACCCACTCAGATACAGAAAAAACTGTATCTGAATGAGGTCCAGCCACAATGAATCTTTGGCTGTAATCATACAAAGGTGGTCAAATTATGACCGCCGGTCATAATTTGTACCATATGCAAACCAATTACGGCCGTAAATAGTTTGTCTCTTTGCAATTTTGTCAGACCCACTCAGATACAGAAAAAATTGTATCTGAATGAAGGCCATTGACAATACAGCTTGGGCTGTAAGTGTACAAAGGTGGTCAAATTATGACCGCCGGTCATAATTTGTACCATTTGCAAACCAATTACAGCTGTAATTGGTTTGTCTGTTTGCAATTTTGTCAGACCCACTCAGATACAGAAAAAACTGTATCTGAATGAGGTCCACTGAAAATACAGCTTGGGCTGTAAGTGTACACAGGTGGTCAAATTATGACCGCCGGTCATAATTTGTACCACTTGCAAACCAATTACGGCCGTAATTGGTTTGTCTCTTTGCAATTTTGTCAGACCCACTCAGATACAGAAAAAACTGTATCTGAATGAGGGCCATTGACAATACAGCTTGGGCTGTAAGTGTACACAGGTGGTCAAATTATGACCGCCGGTCATAATTTGTACCACTTGCAAACCAATTACGGCCGTAATTGGTTTTTCTCTTTGAAATTTTGTCAGACCCACTCAGATACAGAAAAAACTGTATCTGAATGAGGTCCAGCCACAATGAATCTTTGGCTGTAATCATACAAAGGTGGTCAAATTATGACCGGCGGTCATAATTTGTACCATATGCAAACCAATTACGGCCGTAATTGGTTTGTCTCTTTGCAATTTTGTCAGACCCACTCAGATACAGAAAAAACTGTATCTGAATGAGGGCCATTGACAATACAGCTTGGGCTGTAAGTGTACACAGGTGGTCAAATTATGACCGCCGGTCATAATTTGTACCACTTGCAAACCAATTACGGCCGTAATTGGTTTTTCTCTTTGAAATTTTGTCAGACCCACTCAGATACAGAAAAAACTGTATCTGAATGAGGGCCATTGACAATACAGCTTGGGCTGTAAGTGTACACAGGTGGTCAAATTATGACCGCCGGTCATAATTTGTACCATTTGCAAACCAGTTACAGCTGTAATTGGTTTGTCTCTTTGCAATTTTGTCAGACCCACTCAGATACAGAAAAAACTGTATCTGAATGAGGGCCATTGACAATACAGCTTGGGCTGTAAGTGTACACAGGTGGTCAAATTATGACCGCCGGTCATAATTTGTACCATATGCAAACCAATTACGGCCGTAATTGGTTTGTCTCTTTGCAATTTTGTCAGACCCACTCAGATACAGAAAAAACTGTATCTGAATGAGGTCCAGCCACAATGAATCTTTGGCTGTAATCATACAAAGGTGGTCAAATTATGACCGCCGGTCATAATTTGTACCATATGCAAACCAATTACGGCCGTAATTGGTTTGTCTCTTTGCAATTTTGTCAGACCCACTCAGATACAGAAAAAACTGTATCTGAATGAGGTCCAGCCACAATGAATCTTTGGCTGTAATCATACAAAGGTGGTCAAATTATGACCGCCGGTCATAATTTGTACCATTTGCAAACCGATTACAGCTGTAATTTGTTTGTCTGTTTGCAATTTTGTCAGACCCACTCAGATACAGAAAAAACTGTATCTGAATGAGGGCCATTGACAATACAGCTTGGGCTGTAAGTGTACACAGGTGGTCAAATTATGACCGCCGGTCATAATTTGTACCACTTGCAAACCAATTACGGCCGTAATTGGTTTTTCTCTTTGAAATTTTGTCAGACCCACTCAGATACAGAAAAAACTGTATCTGAATGAGGTCCACTGACAATACAGCTTGGGCTGTAATTAGACCCACTAAGATACAGAAAAAACTGTATCTGAATGAGGTCCAGCCACAATGAATCTTTGGCTGTAATCATACAAAGGTGGTCAAATTATGACCGCCGGTCATAATTTGTACCATATGCAAACCAATTACGGCCGTAATTGGTTTGTCTCTTTGCAATTTTGTCAGACCCACTCAGATACAGAAAAAACTGTATCTGAATGGAGTCCAGCCACAATGCATGTTTGGCTGTAATCATACAAAGGTGGTCAAATTATGACCGCCGGTCATAATTTGTACCATTTGCAAACCAATTACAGCTGTAATTGGTTTGTCTGTTTGCAATTTTGTCAGACCCACTCAGATACAGAAAAGACTGTATCTGAATGAGGTCCACTGAAAATACAGCTTGGGCTGTAAGTGTACACAGGTGGTCAAATTATGACCGCCGGTCATAATTTGTACCACTTGCAAACCAATTACGGCTGTAATTGGTTTGTCTCTTTGAAATTTTGTCAGACCCACTCAGATACAGAAAAAACTGTATCTGAATGAGGGCCATTGACAATACAGCTTGGGCTGTAAGTGTACACAGGTGGTCAAATTATGACCGCCGGTCATAATTTGTACCATTTGCAAACCAATTACAGCTGTAATTGGTTTGTCTCTTTGCAATTTTGTCAGACCCACTCAGATACAGAAAAAACTGTATCTGAATGAGGGCCATTGACAATACAGCTTGGGCTGTAAGTGTACACAGGTGGTCAAATTATGACCGCCGGTCATAATTTGTACCATATGCAAACCAATTACGGCCGTAATTGGTTTGTCTCTTTCCAATTTTGTCAGACCCACTCAGATACAGAAAAAACTGTATCTGAATGAGGTCCAGCCACAATGAATCTTTGGCTGTAATCATACAAAGGTGGTCAAATTATGACCGCCGGTCATAATTTGTACCATATGCAAACCAATTACGGCCGTAATTGGTTTGTCTCTTTGCAATTTTGTCAGACCCACTCAGATACAGAAAAAACTGTATCTGAATGAGGTCCAGCCACAATGAATCTTTGGCTGTAATCATACAAAGGTGGTCAAATTATGACCGCCGGTCATAATTTGTACCATATGCAAACCAATTACGGCCGTAATTGGTTTGTCTCTTTGCAATTTTGTCAGACCCACTCAGATACAGAAAAAACTGTATCTGAATGAGGGCCATTGAAAATACAGCTTGGGCTGTAAGTGTACACAGGTGGTCAAATTATGACCGCCGGTCATAATTTGTACCATATGCAAACCAATTACGGCCGTAATTGGTTTGTCTCTTTGCAATTTTGTCAGACCCACTCAGATACAGAAAAAACTGTATCTGAATGAGGTCCAGCCACAATGAATCTTTGGCTGTAATCATACAAAGGTGGTCAAATTATGACCGCCGGTCATAATTTGTACCATATGCAAACCAATTACGGCCGTAATTGGTTTGTCTCTTTGCAATTTTGTCAGACCCACTCAGATACAGAAAAAACTGTATCTGAATGAGGGCCATTGACAATACAGCTTGGGCTGTAAGTGTACACAGGTGGTCAAATTATGACCGCCGGTCATAATTTGTACCACTTGCAAACCAATTACGGCCGTAATTGGTTTTTCTCTTTGAAATTTTGTCAGACCCACTCAGATACAGAAAAAACTGTATCTGAATGAGGTCCAGCCACAATGAATCTTTGGCTGTAATCATACAAAGGTGGTCAAATTATGACCGCCGGTCATAATTTGTACCATATGCAAACCAATTACGGCCATAATTGGTTTGTCTCTTTGCAATTTTGTCAGACCCACTCAGATACAGAAAAAACTGTATCTGAATGAGGGACATTGACAATACAGCTTGGGCTGTAAGTGTACACAGGTGGTCAAATTATGACCGCCGGTCATAATTTGTACCACTTGCAAACCAATTACGGCCGTAATTGGTTTGTCTCTTGGGAATTTTGTCAGACCCACTCAGATACAGAAAAAACTGTATCTGAATGAGGTCTATAGGGGTGTAATTGGCTTTTATGTTTGCAAAATCAAAGATGCTCAAATATAAATAAAGCTATGCTTGTGTCCACTTGAAAGCTCTTTTGAGTTCACTTTGCCCCCCACAACATTCCTCATAACCGCCCTACCCCATATCAATTTCTGGGCCCTTTTTGCTCATTCCCCACAAATTTTCATGGTGCAAAAAATGGGTCGCCCCAAAAAAATTTGTACTTGTCATGCGCTTGGCTGTTGCAATCAATATTATGAAGATTTGAACAATATTGTTCAGCATGGAAAACCTATGTCTGACCCAGCTTGGAAGACACATCAATTGGAACTAGCAAAACTCAGGAGACCCCAGCCTTTGGTTGATCAGATGTTTTTAGCCCAAAATAGCAAAAATGTAAGGACTCTTTCCCTCACCCATTTCAATTATTCATCATTACTTACATCTAATTTTCCACAATCCTTCGGTGCAGCCAACACAGAAAACCCCTGGATGCTCTCAAATTGAACAGATATGTCATCAGAATAATGAAAGAAATTTACTTTTTGATACCAAAAAATATGAAAACAAGACCTTCAAATTCATTGACTCTCATGCTCTTAAAGTTTTGGTTCAAGCTTCCAGCCTATACCTCAAAAATGGAATGTCCAGAGATAGTATCAAACAATTTCTTCTATCAGAAAGGGAAAAGATAACCAGCCTTGGAGACAAATTCAATTTTGATGGATTATCCATTTCTAAAGAAATTCCACTTTCAATTGAAACTATTTTTGTTCAGCTGGGCATATCCATGGACTTTGAAAAAAAGATTTGCTGTCCAGAATGCTTCAGCTTGTATGATCTGACTGAAACCGGGCACATCAACAAACAGTGTACATCCAAATTTATTCAACCTTTTCCTTCCTCCATTGTCAAATTAGGATCTCTTGCAAGAAAAGAATGTGGTTCTCTTTTATTTAAAACTGATGACAAGAATGATACTTCACTTCAAAAACCAATCTGTACCTTTACATACCAATCCTTGAAAAAATGGTTGGCCTCCCATATGTGGATTCCTGGCTTTGAAAAGCTATTAAATGCTCACCATACCCATAATTCTCAAGCAGACCCTAAAGTTATTTCTGATATTTGGCATAGCAAAATTTGGCACACATTCAAATCTTCCCCACGTAGTAAACAAGCTTTCACCAATAGAACAGGTAATTTGATATTTAGCTTATACGTAGATTGGTTCAATCCATTCAGTAACAAAGGGGCTGCAAAATCCATCTCAATTGGGTCAATTATTCTCACTTGTTTGAATCTGCCTCCAAGTGAACGTCACAAAGAGGAGAACATGTTTTTATATGCAATAATTCCTGGTCCCAAAGAGCCATCTCTTGATCAAATGAATTCAATCTTGGAGCCTCTTGTTATTGAGCTTCAAATGCTATGGAATGGTATTTGGTTTTCCAATACCCACGACTTTCCACAGGGTAGACTTATTAGAGTGGCTTTATTACCTTTAATAGCAGATCTTCCTGCTCTACGTAAAGTGGCTGGATTTGCCTCTCATTCAGCCAATCGATTTTGCTCCTTTTGTAATATTACAAGGGTGGACATCAATGAAATAGATTTTTTAAAATTTGAAACAAGGACACATGAAAATCATATTTTGAAGGCAAATGAATGGCTCCAACTTCAAACCAAAAAGGAACAAGATGAATTTGTAAAATCCCACGGTGTCCGGTGGAGTATTCTAAATAAACTAGATTACTGGAGACCCATTGAATTTTGTGGCATAGATATTATGCATTGTTTGATTTTAGGGGATATCAAAGACTATTGCATATCATTCCTCAAGGTGGGGTTGGCTGGTCACGAGTTAGAGGTTCAAAGGAAAAAGCAAAGTTTTTTGGCACACTCAAATACATCCAAATATCCTTTTTGTTTATTGGGGCGTCCAAGAAAAAGGAAAAATGAAGATGACAATGATTCTGACCAAATAAGTAGACCCAAGAAACAAAACCTTACAAGAGCTAACCTTGCCCGCATTCGACCTCGTACATCCCAAAGGCACAAAGGCTCTAGTGAAGCCTCCAGGACCAAAAGTGATCAAACTGCAAAAAGCAACAGAACTTCAAACTCCAGGTATTCCCTTAGATCCCAGACAACCACATCTACAGTACTCAACTTATTACCATTTACACATGGTAGTGATTCATTGGTTCCCTCTGATTTATCTTCTGATGATAATCAGTATTTAAATCCAATGGGGGATGAAACTCCAAGATTAAACAAAGATGAATTAGAGGTACTTCAAAAAGTCATCAATCAAACATGAGTCCCGTCATGGCTTTCTCGTCTACCCAGAAAATTTGGTTTCAAAAACTTTCAGACACTCAAAGCAGCGGAGTGGCAAATCTTGATGACATTGTATTTACCTTTGGCACTTGTACCACTATGGAGTTCACAAATACCTCACAGGGAGGAAAGGGTCAAATGCCCAGGGAACTATCTCCATAAGGATCTTCTACTCAAATCGCTAATTTCATTAGTTACATTAACAAACATGTTACTCAGAAAAAGCATTCATGAAGAAGACCTAGATAAGATTGAAAGTACTACAAAGATCTATCGTCAAACACTTCGTTTGGGTTGGTCCATGATAAACTCCAAACCTAATCTACACCTAACACAACATTTACCAAAGGTTATAAAAGAGCTAGGGCCACCAAGAAGCTTAGCTGTGTGGGCATATGAAAGAATGAACCGTACATTTGGGGACATACCACGGAATAATAAGCCATGTTGAGTTTGAATTATATATTTTTATGTCAAAAAATCACCCTCACAATACTTACCCACATCTAACCAATTGTAGCTGAGATCTCCCAAACAATACTGAAAAGATGGATATCTAAAGTACAATATCAATGGATTTCAAATTTGCCTAATCTTCAACAAAGAGTTGGTAGGAACAATCCCCTCATTTCTCTGCATCAATCAAAAAATATCAGTCCCAGTCATACAATTCAATTGCATGATGATATTTTTCAACAGTGGAAACTACTAGTTTCAAGAGATTTAAGGGATGTTGCAAACCTCTTTGAATGCAAAAAGTCAATAATTTTTGAAAAAAAAAGGTATTGTAATGTAAAATCACATGTTGAAGACAGTATCATAGAGTATAGCATCAATAATGCGAAATCTTTGGGCCATATTGATAATATTGTCACATTAGTTGGAGGTGATCCTGACATATGGTGGCTAATAATCAAACCTTTCAAGAAGCTTGAAAATAATGAAATAGAAAAAGACCCTTTCCATCCTTTTCCAGATCTCAATTGTTCTATTCTATTGGACCAGACAGAGGATGCCATAATCATCAACTCCCAATCAGTTTTGGGTCATGCTGCAAGCCTCAAGAATCCTCCTGGAAGCTTTGGAATTGATCAGGCTACACTCTGCTTGGTATCTCTACATTCATCAGTAAGTGATTCAGTGGACTGCCACTCATTATCTCATATATTTTAACAGTTTCTTACCATTTCCTTTCAAACCTTGCCAGCAATGGATAGGTGATTGAAGCACGGCACCCCTTTCAGCCTTAGGCTTCTTTATCAATGCTCACTAAAGATTCCTTGGGAGGAAAAACAATACTTTTTCCTTTGTTGATATTGTTATATGCTATTAAATGAAGTTTTTTTTAAGAAAAATTCAATCCAATCCCTTTTAAAAGAGATTTAAATTGTCAATCTACCATATTTACGCCTCCCAAACATCTTTCATGACATAATTTGGCTTTTTGGTGCTGGATAGAACAGGTTTGAACAAATGTGTATATAAACTATCTCTTCTCCACCAAAATGTCTGTATTTCCACTTCACCAAACTGCTTTAAGCTTTCCTGAGCTTTCTCATCCACCACGTTCATTCTCATATGTTGAATTCTTACTCCAACTCTGTTTAACATACTCAAATTTCAATTAATATAATTACCTCATTTTCCTCAATTTAACTCCACTTGTTTAAATTGATATTACAATGTCTTCCCATGCGCTGGGTGGTTCCCCCTCCGCATTCCACAGAGAAAATTCTGGATCCTCATCACAAAACCCACCAACAGAGGGTGACTCAATAAGTCACTCAGATGAAGAAAACCACGAAAGCATCCATACTGACTCTACTGGACAGAAATCTATCTTTCTGCAAGATTTGGAAAGACTTGGAATAGAGGATGCTGTTTCACAGAATGCCAGTCAGGAGGGACAAGACGAAATAACATCCGGTGGTGAGTATCTTTCCCAAAGCTGATTGAAAATTACTAACTGATTTGGTTTTCAGTTGTTGGAGTTGAATTCAGGATTCAACAAGAAGAGGACCAACAGAGGGCTAGAAATAATAAGAAAATATTGCAACAGAGAAATAACCGCATTACAAGATTGGTAACAAAGAACAATCTTCCAAGTCAGGCATCCACTGAATCAGTCCACCTGCGAGAATTTATCTACTTCTTAATGGGTATGCCACCTTCTGTAGATCACTTCCCACCCAATCCTACCAATGATGAAGAGGAATTTCACATTCATTGGGTCAAAAACCGAGCTAAACACATCAAGACCCATTTGGAAACCTTTGAATATGGACTGAGAGATCATCCAATTAGTGAGCGCCAAATTCTGGTCAAACAAGAAATCACCTCTATATCTCAACGATTGCAGCCACCTGAATTTAAACCAAGTCGTGATGTTCTCAATAGCAAGATCAAGGTCTCCATAGTTGAAAAGCGTGCTTGTGAAAAGGAATGCCAGCTAGTAGGCCTCAAGAGAATTACCTTCCAATGGGGGACCGCATTCAATAACTCCACTTGGAATGCAGCCATAGCCGACATTATCTCCAAACATTTTTTCAATTGGAGCCAGACTCAACCCAGCTTAAATATCAACAATCCTGATCAACTAAACCTATTAATTGAACGTTGGGTCAATGGAAGGGGTAAAGAAATGAAAAAGCTTTCAAAACTTGGCCAGGCTGCAGAGGAGGTTAAATTTCAAAAAGCTAAGAAATCCAAAAACACTAGAGGGAGGCAGAATGTACGTGCTTATTCTTTTGTTAGACATACACCAAACTCTAATATTACTTTTATATTTAGGTGACAGCTGCCCGTTTCAAAATAGCACGTCAATTATTCCCTCAAAACAACAATTTCTCTGCAATATATACTGATATAAAAGCAACTTCCGATGTAGAGGATAATTCTGACTTTGGAAAAGCACCCAAAAGACTTGTTGGAGTTTGGCGTAGTGAAGCTTTGACCTTGTGTACAAGGCAATTGGATCTAGCAATGACCCTTGGTGCCAAAACCCAGCTTGAAAAGAATAGAGTTCAACGTATGCTTCATAGGGATGGAGAGAAATTAGACTATAATTCTGATTTAACTAATGTCCCACATTGCTTACCTTTAGATTGTTATTCCACAATATACTTAAACACAATTTCAGAAGTTGAAAGAAACCACTTACTGGTAAAAGAACCAATTGGACTCCAAAATATTTTATTAGAGATTGAGGCCAAGACAAAAAGGGGACGTCACATCATACAGAGGCCAGGAAGATCTTCTCTCAGTGGAATTGAAGCTGGTTCAAGTAGTCATAATCGTATGAATCCTGAATAATGTTTATCTCCTAGTCCTTTTTTTTATCCAAGCTTAGAGTTTTGTAATAGATGTATTTGGAAATATAATTAGAGATAACTTATGTTAACAATTCACAAATTGAGTGAATTAATAACCAAGTCAAAAGATGCCTTTCAAAATCATGACTAGCAGTCATAAAATTAATATTTTTGTAGTGTATTTGAGAGCTGAAGTGTCCTATATGTTTTCCAAGCTTAGAGTTTAGTAATAAATGTACTTCAAAAGAAAACATAATTTAAAATATTTTAAAAAGTCACCCATTGTAAGAATTTATAGTTTAGCCACAATGTGGGCTTTCACAATTATGACCATCAGTCATAAATTTGTTATTTATTTAATGTTTTCAAAGCTGAACTGTGCTATAGCTTCTCAAAATTATTTAATATATAAGCCTCTTATTTATGCCTGCTTTGGTTTTCATTTGTCCCCAAGCTATTATATATTGAGAAATGCTCAAACAAAACTATAGACATTTAATAAAAGTCATCATGATATATGCCATCCCAAATTCCTACATTCCATAATAGTCCAATCTGTCTTGAACACTGTAAAGAACCCCCACCTTCTATTTTTTTCAATTTCATTTCAAAAATAAATTCATAAACTTATTTATAATAATTAAACCTCAGTCAATTCCAGATAATCACTGCTTCAAAATGGATCCATTACTTGAAATAGAGCCAAAGCAAGTTGAAAAATCAGAATTCATCTCCAAAATCTCCAAATTTCTTCCTTCTCTCAAGCTTGCAACCTGCGATTCTCACTTTCCTGAATATGCAAGAAAAAAAATACAAGAGGTCTCCAAAATACTTGAAGATGATCTGTATCGTATGTTTTTCCAGCTTTTGCCCATATGGAGCCATTTTTAATTGGAATTCAAATCATAATTTAGGTGTACAGCTAGGTGGATCATTACCCCCTGAAGCCAAGGTTGTTATTTCAGCATCCTCCCAAACATCAATAAAGAGGTATTTCATATCTTCTTCTAGTATGAGTAATAAAAAGGCCAAAATTTATCAAAGTATAAAGGAAAAGAATCAAGAAGTATATCTCAATATTTTCTTTAGGCTTTAATCAAAGATTAAACTGTATTCCCTGAATCTTTTCTTTCTTAGAAATTGGAATGCAATTATGATACTGAGAAATCACACCCACAAAATCAGTCAGATTCTCAAAATCTAGAACCAGGACTATTTCAACCTCAAAATGATTTTGAAAAAGCCCTATCCACGTCAAACTCCAGCCTTGAAGTCAATAACATTTCTCAAAATGATCAATCAAATATACAAAGTTTTCCAGCTTCAACCATGACAAAAAAAGAAAAATCCAAAATTGAGGAGCCCTTGATACAACCTACATCTACCAAACACTCAAAAGAAAAACCTAACTCCAATTTCATACTTGTAGATAACAACCCATCAACTTCAAAAGTAATCCAAACCAGTAATGAAGAGCCTTCAAAATCCCACAAGAAGAAAAAGCTTCCTCAATCCGGATTATTCAATCCCATTCACTCAGATCACTTTGAAGAGAAAATCAGCCATTATCAGCCACTTTCTGTATCCTCATGGAAGAAATGCCAGGTTAATGTTGAAAATCTAGTAAGAGAACGATTCCAGGAAATTCCCCAAAGGCCATTTTCTACCAAACTACCAAAAGGAATACACTTTCAAAGTATTGGATCTCTTAGCATTAGCAAATGGCTAGTGGATTTGGATAAATCTGGTAAATACAAAAGACATTCATTCATGTTTCATCCAGAACATTGATATTTACTTGCTTTTTTCAGGATTAGATATATTTTCACCAAAGAAATATGATCCTTTCAATGATCCTGACGCCTGGAATGTCCCTATCTTTACTTTGGATTCTACAATCTCAATGCAAAACATTCCCAAATCACATCAACCACTCTTTCAATTGGCACAATCCCTCTTTGTCCCTAATCTTCAAAAGAAACAGTTCTGGGCCAATCTAATACTGGAGTCAATATCAGTTTCTGCACAAGATCTCATACAACCTGAAAAGTTTGAAATCACGAAATCAACAGAAGATGATCCCTTGTTAGTTCAAAGACTCAGCCTGGAATTTTTAGTGTCCTGCCTCAGCACAAGACCATCCCATTCATCTCAAATTGAAAATACCCTTGATGAAAAGGAGGAAAACCAGCCAATTCATTATGGAATGAATAGCTTAATATCTTTCAATGATTCCATTTTACATCTTATGATCTCATATGTCCTGATACTAGCACATTCAAAAGTTCTTCCAGTCAATATTCCTGATGGATTTGTGCTCACTCATAAAAGGTCCAAAGAACACCTTAAGACCTTATCAGAGCTACAATCAAAAATAGGCTTAGTTAAGCCCTGCTATCATATTTTAGCTTCATTTCTTGCTTCTGGGGTAAGAGGCTTAATGGTTTGCTCAAGAGATTGGAGAAAAAGCTCTGCTAAAGGAGCATTGCAGATGATTGAAATTACTGATAGTGTTATTGCTGAGGAAAGGCCTTATGAGCCTATTTGGAAGAGAACAAATGCATATATTTTGGATATTTTTAACAAGGCATTTTTCTCAAAAACCCATGAATTTGTTCCCACTGCTCCAAAAAAATTGGAAGTGGCCAAATGTTTAGTATTAGACTTCAGTGAGGCATGGCTTGAAAAAAATACCATAGATGGACAGCCTGTACTAGATCTCCCTGATAAAGCCAATATAAACACCTTGTTAACTTGATCAGTGTTTTCTGTAATTTAATTTTATTCTTTCAAAACAGGGTTATTTCTATTCAAATAATCTTTGAGTGTGCTAAGATTACTTTGCTTCACCCAATACCTCATTGCTTACTTTCCCAAATAAGCTCCTTTTACACAATATAGCTTCTTCCAGGCCCATTCAAACTTTAAGAAATAAATACAGGGCTCCAGAATCCTCTCATTTATGATAAATAGGAGCCTTTCTCTTGATTCTTCCACCTATACCCCGAAATCTGACTTTAATTAACCTGTTTTACTATGCCTAAAGCTTCACATTACTTTTTTGAGACCTCTATACCCCAATCAAACAGGACTATCAACAAGATATTACATCCCATCATCCCACTACCTACCAGTGCAATATCAAGATCCATACATCAATTATGCTGGTTGATCATGGAAATCAACTATTTCCAATCTCCATCTGCTATAAATAGTTGGAAATCTCTTCCATCAGAAGAAAGTCTCAAAATTGTTGAGAACTTACCCTTTTCTTGCACTGATAATCCAATTACAAATCCCCATAATCACAGCTCAGGAGAGGATAGACTGTCTATAAACCCAAGAATATTAATTTCACCAATGTACAAAACTATGTTTCTAGAGGATCTCTTCAAATCAGGCTTCCCAATGTCAACCTTTGCTTGGAATCAATGTTGGGAATCAAAATGGAATCAAATATTTGCAAAATTTGTTCTCAAGCACTGGAACTATCTACACCAACAAGGAGAATTGAAAATATTCTTGATAAATCCAAAGGATAATACACATAATAATAAGTCTTTAATACTAATGCGCTGGTTCAGAGGGAAGCAAGAGGATCTTAAGAATGATAAATTGGTTCCTGAAGCACTTTCAAAAAAAGCCAGTCAGAAGCAGAAATCAAGGTGGCGTAAAAAAGTATGTTTTCATTTTATTTGTGATTGATTCTTGCACCAATTGATGTTATTTAATATTCAGTTATCATCAAATCGCTCAGAGACATTGCTATCATTGAACATTAATCAAGATGAAGCTTCCATATTTGATGAGCCACGATGCTGCTCTGATACTGAAGATGAAAATGGATCATTAATAAAATTAAAGTCCCCTTGGAGGTCAGCTTTATTCTCAAAGTTAGCAAGTCAATTAGATTCTCTATTAATTCAAAAGCAAATACAAAAAAGTAAATTCAATAGAATTCCAAATGTCTTGGAAAGTAGAAGAGTACAAAGTGGTATTTTTGAGAAAGATGCCAAAGTTCCAATTGGACTTCCAGAAAATCTTTATTCAGATGATTATATTTCCAAGCTTACTAATGATGAGAAGCTAATGTTACAATCAAAGCCATGTATAGATATTCATAATTTACTTCAACTATCTGAAACCTAAAAAAATAATTCATGATTTTTCTATTGTTTCCACAATCAATTTTTCCAATTCATGATCCACAGTACCTAAATGTCCAATGCTCAACCTGAAATGAAATAAAAAAAATTTAGCTACTAAAAAAGATAAATATTGGTTGAGTATAAAATATCTTACATCTGAAGCTGCTGTTTCTTCCTTCTAACTTGCTGAATATTCACCTCAATACTACCAACAGTTATATAATGAAATACATGAACTTCTTTCTTTTGCCCTAGCCGATAAAGCCTATCAACTGCTTGATCATCAGTTGAAGGGTTCCAACCTGGTTCCTAATTTAAGTAATTGGAATAATATTAGATTAAGCTTCAAGTGCATCTAAATACTGTCTTACCATTATGTAGACATTTTGAGCACATCTCAGATCAATACCAACACCACCTGTGCCTTTTGTTGTAAGAAGAACTTGAGATTTTGGATTTTTTCTGAATTCTTCAAGGATTTGGATCCTTTGATCATTTTTGAGCATTCCATGCATCATCAAATTGGATATTCCACTTTCATCCAGTGCAATTTCAATGCTTTTTACAATATTTAATCAATAAAATCATTCAAATGACAGGTAGTAGAAGGATTTGAGCTCACATATCAAGAAACCTTTTGTATTCTGAAAAAACAACTGCTTTGGGATATCTTAAGCCTGGCTCCTTCTGAAAAAACTCCTTGAGATGGCTAACAAGATGCACCACTTTGGATCCTTCTTTCCAGGTATATCTCCTTCCCCCTTCTTCCTTTTCTATTAGTGCTGGATGGTTGCAAAGCTGCCTCAAATCTGATAATCTGGAGAAAAATTCTGATGAATCCCATTGAACTGCTTTGGACCTCTGTTTTCCATACAATGCACTAAACTCTTCATGCTTTTTGAAATAAACTGTTTTCCATGGCTCATAGATTTCAATTCCAACTCCATGTTGCACTTTCTTGGGAAGATCCAGTAGGTTGGCTTTCAATCTTCTCAAGGTGAGTGTTTGCATTATAAGCTGTAATGATTGGATTGCCATTTGATTCCCAGATGATATTTGTTTGATTATGCAATTTTCCCATAAAGGCTTGAGATTCCATGGTTCTACTTGTAAAAACCTCAACAGACTATGTAGATCCCAAAGATTGTTTTGTAATGGTGTTCCTGTAAGGCATAACTTTCTTTCAGATTTTAAATTCAATATTGTGAATGCTCTATGAGTAGATTGTTCCTTTATGTAGCTAATTGATGTAAAAATTTCAGTACTTTTTTATTTAAGAATCACAAAGAGAAGCTTACTGTGCTTCATCCAACACTATTCTGAACCAATTCACCAAAAGTGGATTTATTCTCATCCCATGAACATCATCAACATTATAACCAGCAATAACATCATATGTGGTGATGATAATTGCATTCTGCTTCAAATTTTGGAATGAAATGAAATTACGATTGGAACCATGGAATATTGAATATGGTAAACTACCAGCATGAAAATGTAGTCTTATTTCATTCTCCCAGTTATGCAAAGTAGAAAGTGGTACAATGATCAAAGTAGCTGGGACATGGTCCTTAGATATTTCTGAGTACTTTAATGCTTCATTTTGTGTTTTTTTAATCAAGCATAAAGTTGTCAACGATTTGCCAAGTCCCATATCATCAGCCAATATTCCACCCCTACTTTTGCACCCAATATCTTGTGGTATCAGCCCATTTTCAACCGCATTAGAAAACACTTTTTTAATCCACAAATTATCTGGATGTTTCCATAGATTTTCACAAATTTTTTCCATATTATTTTCAATATTTAAAAGAAAGGAAATACCCTGGATTTGGTGCAATGAAAGATTGGTTTGACAATTAGGTATTGAAGTAACAGAACTAGTTAAACTTGTATTGTTGGAAGCTTGATAAAGATCACAATCTTGAGGAATATCAATAAATAAAGGTGAGCTATAGTTTCCAATATGTCTCAGAGCCATGTTTGCATTCTTGAAAGCCTCTCTTGTTTGGAAAATATTCCCTTTATCCACAAAAACGCATCCATGTAATAGAATATTTTTATCTTTATTCTTGAAATTTATGAAAGAATTTATAAAAAGCACTTTATTATTGTTTTTATATTTTTTATATGTTTCAGGATTCAAGCCTTCAGCCACTCCTCCAAAAATATCAAGCAGTGGACCCAGATGGAAACTCTGGAAAGAATTAAGGCTCCCAATATGACTTAAGTCAGATTCTAATAGTATATGAATAGAATTAAATACTCTTCTGAATATTACTGAGCTCAGAGAGGTTGGAAAGGATTGTTCAATATTGATTTTTTTTTCAATTTGAATAATAAAAAACCCAAGACAAAATATTGAAATCATACTGTAAGTTTTTAGAATGAAAATTTAATATATCAGTGTGATATGAATTTATAGGACAAATGGAAACTAAATGATAGGATTGCATGGGTTATATAGTGCAAAGACCCTGGGGAGTTTGTAAGTGATTTCTGATTAGCTAAAGATTTAGCCCCTGACTTGTTCTTGATAGTGTAAAAAATGAATTATATTTTGAAACTTAGTTTATTAATGGACATAAATATATTCCAAATCTGCAGATCAATTAAATTTCTCATTACTGTTGTCCCAAATTCTTGGATTTTGATATTAAAAGAAATTATCTATGAGGAGACAAGTTCCTTCCCAAATGTGGAATTCCCTCCAAGATATATCCATAACTGGACAAAATTTCTCACTTGTGGCCCATGCAACACCTTTCCAACTCTTTTTTAATTCATCAAATTATTCCTATACTTTGTTTATTTTTCCCTTGCAGAAATTCTCAAGAATCTAATTTCAAAGGTATTCATTAAATCATGTTGAAGGCCATTGGCTCACTATTTGAAGAGCTTCAAGTTTATTATTTATCCATATTTTATTTTCAAAGATTATTCTAATAAATTAATATTAATTTGTATGGAAACATCTTTTCCAATAATTTTCACCAATTTCTATGATGATAATCATCACTCAAGGAGAGGTATTTTACTTATTATAAAATTATTAGATCTTATTTTTCCAAAATATTCATAATTTTAAGGAGGAATACCCATTTGTAATTTAAATTTGGACAGGATTCCCTCAAAATAATTACCATTATAATTTTCAAATTCATCATTACTTATTATTATCATTGTGTGAAATCAATTCAAGCTTAATTTTTGATTCATCTGAAAACAAGAATTCTGGTAAATAGAATTTCTTAATTCTTAAGTTATCCTCATTCTTTAAGCCAACATGAAAGATAAATTGAACTCAAATAAATTCAAGAATCAAGGCAGTGGAATGACAATAAGATCAAAGAAGCAATTAATGCTACAAGTATCAAAGAATTCCTTTTCAAGGCTCCCCATATAACTGGATGAACTTTCAAAATCCACAAGCATTCATGAAGTGACTTGTAAGGAGCTCAATTGATGAGAGGATTTGAAGATTATTCTACTAACTATAAGCATCATGAGGGAATTTCAATGTTCTCACAATCCAAAAATTGAATAATATTCATTACCTATGTTTGTTTCCAGTGTATATATTGGGTTGAGAAAATAGTAATAAAAATTAAAGGGGGAGTAAAAATCTCAGAATACAATGAATGTGAGTTAAACTAGGGATACTTCCAGAGATACACTCAGACATAAGCTGAAGATACTGTAAAGGACCTGTATGCAAGTCCCCAGTCTTTTTCTGTGGTGTGTAAAAGCTTAAATAAGCTTAAACCTTTAAGGTTTCAAGGATTAAAACCTTATCAAAACTTAAGGTTTGGTTCGTATTGCTATTTTACGTGGAAACATAGCAATAACTTCAAAAATTCATTAGGGCTCCAATTTTTAATGAATTTGCTTGAAAATTTCACACAGCTTACAATTGAATATTATCTATATATAAGTTAATGTTTAAGTATCTTTTATAAATAAATTGCCTGGGTATTTAGCCTGGAAAGTTACTCTTTTAATTAAAGCCCCAAAAAAATTATAATTTCTTTGTAAATTAATTAAAAATTGAGTTTAAGAGATTTCTGCTTGAAACTCTATTTCAAATTGTTCATGTGATGAACATTAATATAAATAAGTTTATTTATATTAAAAACTTAAAATAATTAGTTTAAATGAGGATTAAAGTTACATGGAGTTAAGATTAACACTGATAACTTTAAATTGGAATTAAAAATAAGTTATGTTAAGTTAAGAACTTTGTTTTAAGAATGGTTTTTCAGTTTTGACCTGAGCACGCCCTCTATATTCATTATGAACAATCAGAGCTGCTCTTAAGACATAAAAAGAGTCTTTTCATCACTGTTTTTGTCCATCATTCATTATTAATCCAATAATATTAGAAATCTAAACAGGTAAAGTTTTATTAAATATGAAATCTTATTATTAAAGTAATTCTTAAGTTACTTTATTCTTTATGAATTAAAATTAAAGAATTGAAATCATAGAATTTAGATTATTGTTGTAATCACCAATAATATATTTTCTTAAATAAAATTATCATCTTAAATATCTTTTAAAAATCCACAAATTCCTCTCAAAAACTCTTTAATCTTAGCTTTTATTTTAAAAAGCTGTTTTAGCTTTAAAATTATTGATTCTTGGTGTGTTTTTAACTTATAATTATTATTTAATATAATACCTGTTGTTGTTTGACTTGTTGTATTAAATAAATATTATAAGTAAGTTTTCTCTAAAGTTCTATATCTTTTTTATGTAGTATTAGTTTTTTATATAGATTTTTATTATATGAGAATTAATTCTGCACAGTGTGTGTTTCAATTCTTTTATAAATAATATTTATATTATTTATAAGTGGTTTATATTCTTATTTTCCACGTGTAATTGTTTCATTAAGAGCTTTGCACTTCTTATTGTTATAACTGTCAGTGACTATAACAATAATAGAATAATTATAATTTATTATAATTATTTTTTTTTATTATATTTTTATAATAATAATTAAATTCTTCTTTGTATATAATTATTTTTAATAATTATATTTAAATTTGTGGTTGTAATACTTCATTATATTATATATTTCTACTGAGGACATTCATAGTACTCCTGATTTTGCTACTATTATCAAGAGTTTCATAGACAAACCTTACAGATATTGAAGAATCATACACCTGAATAACAAAACTTGTACATGGAATAACTTTGCCATATTTAATGTTACCCATACCAAATGAGGTACCATTGTGTAGATTCCATCCAGGGATACACAATGTACCAACGTTGAGGTCAATATCCAAAAAACAAAAACGTTTATAGCAGTTTTAAGGTTGAAATCCCACAATTGGGTCAATACACTTTTTCTGTTGGATAATATGCCATAACCATGATTATGAGGTGTCAAAAAGACAAATAAGCATGTTTATACTTCAATAACTTATAGTTCATTCAATACTGGGGTCCCATACAGGTTCTTTACAGCATTCAACATGTCATACATGTCATAAGAAGGCTTTGTAGTCCCCAGATGAAAATCGTCAACAAGCCAGTATTCTGAAGTGAAAACCTCTTCCCGTTCTCTATGTGGATAGTCTAGAGGGCCATTCCACCCCATGTTAGGATAAAAGGAGGCCCTTTCTCCACCAGAAAAGGTTTCCTCATCCTGCCCTTGAATTCCTATGTATTACAACTTTACAAAACAGTTATACTCTCTTAAATAACCAGGTATAATTATAAATTTAATTATTATAGTCTTTTATCATAATGACACAATTGATAAAGCTGCACCCAGGGCTTTCAACAGCGCCCACCACCACTAAACATTCTTTTAACAAAGCCCTTATACTTTAATTAAAACCCTTTCTTATCATTATTATCCATTCCACAGTAATTTTTAGGTTTTAAATACTATTATCATCCCCTCTTCATAGACTCAGCCTGACATTTTGGTTCCTGGCACTTTTTTTTTAAATGTTTGGACCTTTTTTCATGCAACAGTGAGTTTTTCTCTTATCTTCTTACTTTCTGACATTATTTTTTCTCTTTTTAGGTTCAAAATTATTAAAAAATAATATAAAACATATCTTATTATTATATTTTTGAGTGTTATATCATTATATACCACTGTGTTTTTATTGCTTTTTCACATGGTTGATTACAATTTAATCACCTTAATACTTATTTCTGGTGTGTTTCGCATATTCAAACACTTCAAAAGCCATCAATACTGTTCTTTTTAATTGAAAGAACATCTCTATTACTGTAAATAACATTATTAGAGGCGTGGTTGGGTATATTGATAGTTTCAATTTCCCATTACATAACCATTTCTGATATTACACTTGTTAATTACAAGCTAATCTGTGAGATACTGGTATATAAACAGTATATCAGAAAACCACAAAGCTGTATTTTTGAGGTGAAATTGATAATTTCAATTACACCTTCACAATACAAGGGTATAATATAGAAATATATTGCCCAGAGGCAATTCTCAGACGTGCAAACAGCATTTTAAGAAGTCTTAACTGACATAAGCCCTCTTTTGTCTTTGATTCAGTGGAAGAAAGCTTCATACAACTTCAAACCCAATCACAAGGCAGTACACCTGTGATACCTGCAGAACCAGAAAGCAGCAAAAGAAAAGGAAAGAGGCACAGTGAAAGCCTCATTACAGAAGAGAAGTGAACACCAATTGCCACCAAGAGCAGTAGAAAACCACAAAACTCTGCATCAATACAAGTTAAACCAACCTTAACCACTTGTACAGGGAAGATTACAATAATTCACCCAATTGTAACCTCTAAAGGCAAATTTCCAAAAGCAGTAGACAATAAATTTGTACAAGGCACAGTCAAAGGTAAATACCCTAAGAAAATTAAGTTTTTGACTTCTTGCAAACACTGAGATGTCACCTGTACTTCTCAGGAACCTTGGGATCCCAAGGAACCAGCCAGAGTACAGAGAAGGCTTGTAAGGTTTGACTATGAAACAATAAGTAAAAATTACTAATATTTTACTTATTGTACTCTGAATGTCCTTATAAATAGAATAAATAAGATAGAATTAATTATAATAATGAAGAGTTATTATAATTATGGCATAAAAAGCATTATATTATTAAATAAATATAATAATATAATTTATATTATGAAAAGATAATATAATAAGTAAATATATCAATATTTGATAATTAATATATTTAAAAGCTCTTTATTATTGTTACAAACAAATAATAAGGGCGTAACAGATTGTTTTTTATTTATAAAAAACAATCAATAACTAAAATATTACTAATATTAAAGTTATATATTAATATAAATACTATTTATATTAATGGAAGAATTCTTAATAGTAATAATGGAGAGAAATATTATAATAAGAGAAAATAACCTACTTTTGACACTTAATATGATAATTTTGAAAGAATTTACACCAGATAATGTAAATACAACTTATTTAAATTGTATTTACAAATGAAAAATAAAAGAAATTACAAATTTTATTTATTTTTACATGGAAATAAGATTTTTAAAAGATTTATAACACAACAAGATTACAATTGAAGTAATCACGTCTAAAATGATGATCATAATAAAGATAGCTTTTGGTATTTGATAATATAAGAGATTTATATATAAAGAATAAAAGATTTTACCTTTTGATTTCATTGTTTAATTGTTTTGTTGCGTCTGAGAAGAAAATAGAGTAAAAAGAGCTCTATTTATAGTAAATAACTCCCTTCTATCACCAGGGCGAATCTTGTGTCAATCGTCGGCGATTAACTTCACGTCGCACCGCGGTCAGTATAAAATCTTGCTTCAGTCTCGTTAGTGTCACTTTATAGTCACTGGATTTAGTGGGTCACGTCACGTCGGCGTCAAGACAACGTCAATCGTCACATGTGTCACATGAGAATGTCACTCAAAGCCCAAACCCGTTTCAACACTATTCGCAACGTTTGGGTAATTTCACCTAATAGCTTCCGCCTCCCCAACGCTTAGCATGCTTACGCGCCCGCACCACCCTCCAGATGAGACTCTGACACTGCCTGCCCCCCATCTCCGTCCTCACCACTCCTTACGCTTTCACACCCCCACCCTTACCATCCTTACGCTCGCGCAGTGCCCTCCCGACACTGCTTACGATCCTTACGCTCACGGAGTGCCCTCCCGCCATGCTCCCGACACTGCTCACCATCCTTACGCTCATGAAGTGCCCTCCCGACATGCTCCCGACACTGCTTACGATCCTTACGCTCACGGAGTGCCCTCCCGACATACTCCCGACACTGCTTACGATCCTTATGCTCGCGGAGTGCCCTCCCGACATACTCCCGACACTGCTTACGATCCTTATGCTCGCGGAGTGCCCTCCCAACATACTCCCGACACTGCTTACGATCCTTATGCTCGCGGAGTGCCCTCCCGACATACTCCCGACACTGCTTACGATCCTTATGCTCGCGGAGTGCCCTCCCGACATGCTCCCAACACTGCTTACGATCCTTATGCTCGCGGAGTGCCCTCCTGACATGCTCCCGACACTGCTCACCATCCTTATGCTCGCGGAGTGCCCTCCCGACACTGCTTACAATCCTTATGCTCGCGGAGTGCCCTCCCGACATGCTCCCGACACTGCTTACGATCCTTACGCTCGCGCAGTGCCCTCCCGCCATGCTCCCGACACTGCTTACGATCCTTACGCTCGCCTAGTAGGTACCCTCCCGACATGCCCCGACGCCGCTTACCATCCTTACGCTTCCGTACTACATCCATAGTGTGTACGGTGGCTTGTTGGCGTACACAATGGACGCCATTGCCGAAATATGCTGAGTGGCCTTCTCTGCCAACAGGACCTCAGGGGAAATTGGTCAGTATATTCACAATGTTGTGGTTAGGGTTTAAATCATGAGACTCGAAAATTAAAACCTAATAAGTGGACTATTTAAGACAAGAATTGTGTCTCCTTTTTTGCCGACAAAACGATTTTATTTCATATCATTCAAATGGAACACTTTGCTTAGTCCTTACCTCATGAGCGTTGAATAGTTCAAAAGTTGACTTTAGTAGGTTTCTCACTAGTCAACTTTATTCAATGTCTCACAGGGAAGTGATTTCATTTGCATGATATGAAATAATTTGCAAAACATCGCCTCCTTCAATTTCCCGCCAAATCGCATTTTGCAAATGCGATTATTTTACTTCCACCTATTTTCTTCAATTTGGATCTTTTTATTCAAAATTTTCAACCAAGTTATCAATCAACTCGTCACCATATATTTGCTTACTAAACTACCTCCGCGATGGCCCAAACCCCGGGAAATTCAACGGAATTTAATGAACGACCAACTTCAGCCCCAGAGAGTGGAAGTGAAATCTCTGATATGGCCAGTAGTCGTGAATTAGGCATTGAAGCAGAGAGCCAGTCACATGAAGATAATCAAGATCGACCAGCTTTTCCAGAATGTGAGTATACATCCATCTTGAGTATTTCTAATCTCTCAAAACCTGATATTGTGTCATAGCCTTTATTTCAGGTCAACTGCCAAGCTCTCAGAAACCAAATTTTAAAAGTTATAAGAAGGAAAAGACTGTTGAACCTTGTGCACAAACAGAAGATGATGGGCAAGATGATGTAATTTTCAGTGGGGAGGTGGAAATTATATCCAAGGAACAATTTGTCTCCAACATTGCTCAAACAATCCCAAGGCTCGAAAAAATTCAAAATGATAGTAAAATTCCTGATTATGTGTGTCAAAAGATTGCTGAAGTCATGAGCCTCCTCAAAATGGATTTGAACCGTAAGTCCATTACTAATTCAAAACAAAATTGATAAAAATAGCTTCTTACAATATATGGGCAGGTGTGGAGGTGGGAGAATCTCTACCTGAAGGATCTCGAGTCGCAATTGGATTTCCAGGCAAAGGATTAGGAAAAAGACCAAATATACATGCGACCAAAAAAACCAACAAAAAACGCCGTACCTTTGAAGCTGCAAAGGATTCCCGGGATCAAGGTGATGAAATGATCAATGTTGAAGTGGACCATATTGATAATGAACCTCCGCATACTGAACCCCCCCCATACTCAATGAAACAATCCATGATGAAGCTCCACATACTGAAAGCCCCCCAATACCCAATGAAACAATGCATGATGCAACCCCTCCCGCCCCTCCTCAGAATATTCAAGCCCCTCAAGAAAGGGAAACAATTAAACATGATACAATGGGACGAGATATGACTGATATAATTCCCAACGCTGAGCCCAAAGTGTCATCCGCTGCGAATTTTCAAGGAATATTTTTATCCCCCATGGAAGAGTTTGCAGGCATTTTGAATTATCATTCCAATATTTCTCAACAATCATGGAAAAGGGGGCTTGATAATATCAATAGGATTTACAAAAATAGATGGGACAATTTACCAACCAAGGATGCTCATACATTCCTGCCCGTTGGTATTAAGGTGATCAGTAACCGAGATCTTAAAATGTCGGCTTGGCTGCAGGACCTTGAGATGGCAGGTGAGTTCTTTTTATCTTTGTGCATGATACTTGATTATTGGCTGTTGACTGGTGATATAAATTGCAATATACAGGGTTAGATTTTTTTAAGCCAACCGAAACAGAAGCGTTTTTTGATTACAACATTTGGAATCTCAAATTGATGAAGGAATCAGCTAAACCTCCAGATAATCTCCCCAAATCTGAACACTTGTAAGGTGTGGATATGAAACTTTGATTAAAAATCAAGTACTTTTCCTGTCCTCAAAATTTGTATAAGGTAAAAATCAATTAAAAATAGTATGAAATATTATTTTTAAGAGAAAACACACCAATTTTATTGTTTATAACCGTATTAGTATAAAACAATAATATTATAAAAATTTATTGTTTTACCAACAATAAAAATTTATCCAAAAAATACTCTACAAGAGATATTTTAAGGCTACAAAAGAAATTTCTTCAAGAGCAATTTCAATTGGAATTAATTGAGCAAAGAACTGCAAGCAATTAATTAAAGAACAAAGTCTTTAAAAAGGATATTAAAGAGAAAACACGCCCAAAAGTGACCAGAGTGAATTTGGAAACAAAGTAACAAAGTTTACAGTGATGAAAGATGCTTTAATTCACTTTTGGGGTGGTTCAGGGGTAAAAATGATTATAAGAGTTACAAACAATGATTATAATGATTTTTTCACGTGGTTAAAGGATTAAAATGATTTAAAAATGGTGGTTTGAATCTTTGATTGATTGGTTTAACAGTGTTTAAACTAATTAATAAAAGGAAAAGATTCTAACATGAAGAGAAAAGTGGGGCAAAGAAGACATTCTTTTATAGCCATCAATTCTCTTACTCCAAAAGTAAATTTTACTCTTGTCAGTCGTGAAAAACAGTCTGACAACAGAAAAGCCAATTATGGCATCATTGAACCCTGGTTTAGACCAAAAAGGGCTGGTTTAAGCCATTTTTAGCCATTTTAGACCCTTAAATCAGCCATTACTATAACAATACCAGGCCTAGAGCCTTCAAAACACGTCAGAATGTGTGTAAGAGGCGTAGAAACCAGTTAAAACTGTTTTTACTATGGTTGTTTTATCTTAAGGGTAGTTTTACCTTCTTGGCAACAGCTAAAACTACCCCAGTTGGTATCAAAACCTCATCATCAATTGAGTCCACAGACCCTGTGACTCAATTCCAGGCCAAAAGTGATGAACTTTTGCGTGAATTTTGACATCCCACGCCTGTCAGCAAGGATTTTGGGGGTCTAGCTCCCCCTTAGAGCTGGAGTTCCTTTTCCCCCCCCAAATTTAATCTTTCCAATTTATTTTTCCTTTAATTCCTCATCATGTATTATACTTATAATTTACATATGTAATTCAATTCAATTGTACAGTACAATACAGTAATAATTGACACCTCATATGTAAATCAAAGTTCACTTATGTAATACATGCGCACATTTTGACATTTCAATTGAATTCAATTGAAAATACTTCAATTCCTCATAACTTCTGAACTAAACACAACACCTCAATTTTAACATAAAAATTGATGGTTAACACCACATGTGGTGTGAATTAAATTAAGGTTTTGAGGATTTTCAACTTTTGTATTGAAAATACTAAAAACTTAATTTAAGCTTATTTAGAGTTGAGTTACAAGAATTTCACTCAGAGGTGACCCCACCTGATTTTTTATGAGGAATCCAATGGTGAAATAAATTTTATATGTTTATTTATTGGATAAAAAGTTATAATAAATTTTATTTAACTTTTTTCCAAATTTATTTATTTTTTCACAATTTTGTTAAAATTTCATTTTTACTTAATTTTTTCAAGTATAAATGTAATTTTATATTTACAAAATTTAATGTATTTTTTATTTTTAAATTATAATTAATTTTTTATTTTTAATATAATTTTATATTTATATTTTGATTATTATTTTAATAATATAAATAAATTTATTTTATTTATATTAATATGTTATTTTTTATATTTGTGGTCTTTTGGGTATATGAAATTACCTCTAAGGCTCACAGAATAGGTTTTTTTCCTCCTCTCGCCCAACAGCACAAATATCAATGCCAGTATCAGCAAATATCACCCCAAGTGAAATTCGGAGGGTGGTGGATGTCAATCAGATCAAACACATTCACTTTGGCCGTGTGGCAATTTTCTCTTCAATCGGATTACTCATTGCCCTTGTTGAATTCCGACCATTCACAACAATGAGTGAAGTCGAGGTCAATCAATGGGATGAATTATCACAATTCTTATTTCGCAAAAAGAGGTTCACTGACCCTATTGCAACAAATGGAGCATTACTGGAGGGATTTATGTTCGCGATTGGGTGGCGCAAATGCACCACGAAGAATGAACAATTTGGTCTGTATGGTAGTGCTGGAAAAATTGAAAATGCAAAAGATGAATGGCGGGACCAAGGGGCCAATCTTAGCTCGGTGGGTCGCATTCTAGGTCAATCCTTACAATATGTTGGGGATAATTTATTTCAGAAGATTCAAAATTGCTACAACTCATTGGGGGTTCCGTCTTTTGATCAAGTCAAGTATGAAGGCAATAATCCCGCAAATCAGGGTGCATGTGAGTTTGCTTCGGCACTCACTTTCACCATGAATGGATTCAAAAACGCACCTCATGTTGATAAGGATGCATTGCTGTATGCTTCGGGATGGTGGTTTCAAGCTGATAAGGAGACCGGCCAAATTCAAAGAGATGCATCAAAGCGGTGTACAGGGGGGAAATTGATTTTCCCAAATGAGCATTTTTGGATTGATCTATCCGATTGTCATGGGCTCATTCAGGTAGTGTGGGCCAGAAGTACATTTCTTCATTATACTGATCCAGCACAGGACAACGAAAGCACGAAACTAGTGGGTATGTCCGCACAATGCTCAAGGAGGTTGGCAAAAACAATGTTCCGAAAAAGCCACCACTATTATGAGATTGGCGAGGGAGCGGCCTATCAAATCAGGGATGGTAATACAATCTCAGCCCAATTCAAAGAGTGAGGCAGTCGGAATAGTAGCGTGATTGGTAGATAATGGTGGGGTAAGGCAGAGGACAATATACACCAGGATTGGATGGTTTCGAGTGCGGGAGATGGGGTGTCTCACATGAAAAAGGGGTGAAGTGGATTATGTACGGAGGCATGCCATCGTACATATGCCAGGTTTGTTGCTCTTGTCCAGGATCCCAACGCTTCACACGCGAATCCTTATGCTTGTGCAGGTTCCGACAATGCTAAAAGTTCCTTACGCCTATGCGGGGTGCCAACGCTTCACACGCCAATCCTTACGCCTGTGCAGGTTCCCGACAACTCACACGCCAATCCTTACACCTGTGCAGGTTCCCGAAAGCTCACACGCCAATCCTTACACCTGTGCAGGCTCCCGACAGCTCACACGCCAATCCTTAGGCTTGTGAAGGTTGCCAACAATGCTGACAATTTGTTACGCCTGTGCAGGCTCCCGAAAATTCACACGCCAATCCTTACGCCTGTGCCGCCTCCCGACAGCTCACACGCGAATCCTTAGGCTTGTGAAGGATGCCAACAATGCTGACAATTTCTTATGCCTTTGCAGGCTCCCGAAAATTCACACACCAATCCTTTCACCTGTGCAGGCTCCCGACAGCTCACACGCCAATCCTTACGCCTTTTCAGGCTCCCGACAGCTCACATGCCAATTGTTACGCTTGTGAAGGTTCCCGACAATTTAAACAATTCAATACATGACTAAGATTAATAGCGTGTGACCATGGGAACGGCAATTTCTCATGAATCTGGAGTGGATTGCTCACATGCCGGAACCTCCCGCTTTTTTACAGTTAAGCTTTGATATGGCTCTAAACAATGGAGGAAGAAAATATAGGAGGCAGGAATGGTGACTTTTGGTGCATTTTTGGCAAAAGATTTTCTCACATACAAATACTAACTCAAACTTTTGGTGGGGCACTTATGAAAATTATTCTCACCCAATAGTAAATATGAAGCATTGAGGAATTATAATAAATTCACGTGAACAAAGAACGTAAGAGAAATTGAAAATATCTTTCATTGAATACAAATAATTTATCTAAAGGAGTGTATTACAAAAGGTAAAAAGAGGAAAGAATACGATTTTTTTTGTGGATTTTATTTTTCTAAGAATTTGGAGACTATCCCGGTGATGTCCTCCATTGGATAAGCCTCTATTGCCTCGCCAAGGAGGGAGTTTAGTTCCTCCCGGAATTCCCAGTGCATCTCATTTCGATGAGTTGCATCCACGAAAGGAATCATGTGGAGCAACCGGCGATGCTCCAACAAGATTCGGTTGATCGAATCGTGGACGATGGCTCCAGGAATCATTAGTATCGGGCGCAGGTCGGTGAATTCCTGGCGAGCGTCATCGTAGGAATGAGATGAGCTTGGCACCGGGGGGGAGGAGGCGGTTGGGTTCTCGGCGTCAATGGGAGGGATATCCGGGGAAGGAACCGGGGTAGGAGTGGTGGGAGGGGGAACAGGAGGGGAAGGTGGGGGAGTGGGTGAAGAAGAAGGTGGAAGGGGAGGGGGAGGGGGGGATCCGACTGGCGTATCGTCAATGATGATAATGGAGCGGGGAGTTGCGGGACGAGCTGGAGATGGTCGAAGGAGGGGTGAGGAAAAGTTGAGTTGAGTTAAAAAAGGGAAATAGGGACTTACCAAAAGGTTCCTCCGTTGATTGCGTAGGAGCCACCTCAGGTTGAGGCTCATGAGTCGCAATGTCCTCAGGTGGTTTGGAGGATGGACTCGGGCCAGGAATAGGTGGCTCATCGTGCTGGGAGGCTTCTACAAAATGAGGAAGAGTCAGTTAACTTGATGCGAAAGTGAAAATGAGAAAAGAGAAAGTTGGCTGCTTACCGCGGAATAAGTCTTCAGACCATCGGGTGCCACTCAGGCCTGGAGTGGGTTGCCGCGGGGTTTGCTCGCGAGGCAAAGTAGGAACGGGAGAGTCTTGTCGGGGGGGATTCGGGGGGTTTGGTTCTATGAGTAATGGAAAAAAGTGAGTATTATTGCGTGAAGATAAATGAGATAAGGAGGAGAAAGAAAACTTACTTTGGCGTTTGAATCCCATCGGTGACAAGACATGGTGACGATCAGCCCAAGCTCAAATGTCCTCTTTCCATCGCCATCCTTCATCGGCCGGATAATCACTTCGCTCAGGTCAAGGAGTGAAGTGACCATCGGATGGTGGCCTAGGAGGGGGGGTGGACAAATCGATGCTTGAGGGGACTGGGCTAATCGTCCTGAATTGTTCCCGCTGGCCTGTTTGGGGTCCCGGGGTCCACTCACGCTCGGAAATCGTTTCATCATCATCGGCCACAAAGGAGTCCTGGCAAGGGCGTCTTGGGCGGGAACTCCTCTGGCCGTGGGGTCGGAAGGGGCAGACGACGAACGAACATTTCTTGTGTGCTTGTCGGCAAGCATCACAAGCGTCGGTCGTCGTCGAGGAACGAATGCAGGGGATACCCCGCTTGGTGCATAACGTGCACGACATCTAAAAACAAAACAAAACAGGTTAGTAACTGAATAGAAAGTAAGCAATCAAGAAAGAAAAGGAAGACATACGATGATTTATGATTTTAAAACGGAATTCAAATTAAAAAAGCGCTAGCAGGAGGTTTTTAAAAGTCTAGAAGAGAGTCGTGAAGAAAGGGAATTATTAATATTGGATCATAATGTTGACGAAAGTTTAATTGGAGAAAACGTACAAAGTAGATAGAAGTGGGGTTCTGAAAGTATTAGCAGGAAAAACAAAAAGCGAGCAGGAAGGGGAGTGGGGTTAGTCGAGTGCGAAAGAAAAGACTGGAAAGGCAGGAAGACGAGGGGGAATACGCACAAGAAGGACAAACGCGGGTGAGGTTGAACGAAGTGGAGCGGGTGAGAGAGAAAGTGAAGTGCGTGTCGTGTGAAGATGGTCTTTTATACCATGGTGAAGCTGAGACGATCTCAGCAGTTTCAGCACCCGCAAAAGTCTCAGCTTCAAGGCGTGTGGGCAAAATTGAAGCTGAGTCTCAGCAAATGCTGCAACTGGGAAGTGAAATGCTCGCGTGAGGCAGAAGAACAATGGGGGTCTGGCTGAGTATTGCAATTTATTGAATTGTCAAGCTGAGTCAAATCCCCTTTGTTTGCTTAAATAGCCACCCAATCACCCAGGAGGGTGATTGTGAGGCCCTTGTTGAATGTGCATTGTGGGTGCAATGCACAAGTGACCCATGCAGAAAAGCACCCGGTGCATTTGGTCACAAGTGACCGCGGCAAGATCACCGGCCTTATGGCCTGGTGATAGTATTTGAACAAAGGGGGGGCTGTAAGACAAGTGAATACAGCATGAGCTTGCCTCGACCCATTGCTCAGGTTTGCTTTCGGGTCATAATTGAAATGCTCAGTGGCTGAACATTTTAATTGCACAGTAATTGAACAATTGATATTACAATATCAAATGCACCGCTGAGTATTGCAATTTATTGAATTGTTCAAGCTGAGTCAAATCCCTTTTGTTTCCTTAAATAGCCACCCGATCACCCTGGAGGGTGGTCATGAGGCCCTTTTTGAATGTGCATTGTGGGTGCAATGCACAAGTGACCCATGCAGAAAAGCACCCGGTGCATTTGGTCACAAGTGACCGTGGCGAGATTACCGGCCATATGGACTGGTAATAGTATGTGAACAAAGGGGGGGGCTGTAAGACAAGTGAATACAGCGTGAGCTTGCCTCGACCCATTGCTCAGGTTTGCTTTCGGGTCATAATTGAAATGCTCAGTGGCTGAATATTGGAATTGCACAGTGATTGAACTATAGATATAACAATATCAAATGCACCATGCTGAGCCATTGCTCAGTCGTTTTTGTATGCGCGCACTCTGAGCATTTGGCACAGCATCGGATGACATTTCAGCCAGGTGCAGCATTTCACACGCTTTGGTGAAGTGCTCCAAACTGAGCCTTCCAGTGATCTATTGCAGAATTAGTTCATTCCATGGCTTTACTGAGCACTTTCACATGGTGCTTTTGACCATGACATGCTCAGCTTGCGTGTGCAAATCAGGTGAAACGCAATGCTGAGCATGTGGCACATGAGCTACGTAAATGCAAACGATCAGAAGGTGCATGCACATTTGCTATATGCATGCAGGCTCAAGTAGTATTACACCTTCCTGATTGGTACAGTACAGTTGACACTGTAGTACGCAGTACACCTTTGTAAAAGTATGCTGCAGGGCAGAGCAAAAGCTGTTCAACAATGTAACGTGCAATCACATCAAGCCATCGAGTCATATATCTCAACTGCATCCCTTTGATGCACCTTGCTGGACAGCTCTGCCTAACTACGGCACAGATGCGCATGTAATGCAAGTTAATGTAAGTGGGTCATAATGGGATGACTTATTATTTGGGTCATACACAAAGAGTTGATTCACTCCGGTGCCATTGTTGGGGCAAACAATGACTGGCCCGCTTGTTCATTGTCGGGCAGCCACACGCTTTCATACGCACCCCCGATGGGTCAAACCCAGGCAGCTTTCACACGCCTGGAAGACATTTTACTGCCAGTCTTCCAGCTGCCTATTTTCTTGGTCGGGTTGTCAGCTTGACTGCAGACGCTCACCCGCTTGCGCGTGGAAACCTGAGGCCAATCAGTGTGGATTTGCTTCAGCCTCATCCACATTAGGATAACAATCCCAGCCTATTATTGCTGAGGCTGGTCATGTTTGCGTGGGTATCTCCCACCGCGGGTCATTTTCTTCACGTTCTCACACGCCCCACGCAAGTTGTGGCACGTGGCTTGCAGCCAAAAAATCACTTGGGCGTGTGGCCTCTTCCCTCCGGAGTTCTGTACGCGCGTGAGGCAAAGACCCGGATGCCAATCTCGGTGGATTAGTACTCGCCTCAAACGCCATAGGGGTGAATGTATATGTGGATCACGGCTCACGGCTGGCGCCCCCTTTGATCATCCCACACATTCCCCCCTGAAAGCCCAGTATGCATCAGTCAGCAAAAAACTTCAGGCAAAACCAAAGTCATGTTTGGTGGCATGCCACCGAACATATCTCACCCGCCCACACACAAACATCCCCACAGTGAGATTGCCCTTTGAAACTGCCAACATTGCCCAGTAGCTGCCTGTGAACAATTAACCTGGGGAGGATACGCTCATTGTTTGCTGTCACACCAGCGAACATGACTGCATGCCTCTAATATGCCCTCCACAATAAGTTGCTACAACCCACCCAATTTCGGATGTGCTAATGTCAACCTTGTTCCACCAAAGGTTTCGTAACTCGCTGCAGATCCAGCAGTCATAATGGTGCACCCACAATTTGGCCACCTTGCCTTGATATATGCCCCAAATCGGATATGAAAAATATGAGCCCAAGAGGCCCACCTCCATCAAGACCATGCACTTAACCACAGGCCATCCCCCCTTGACCCCATTGCTGCCTCTCATATAAGCTCCCCACCTGCGCTTATCAGTCTTCATTCCGTTTAGCTAACCCTTCCCAATCATATAATTTCCGACTATCCCCAAATAATTTAAAATAGCTATCATGTCAACCCCTTCACAGCCACTTTGCATTGGGATGATTAATATTCGTATTCAAATAAATAGTGATATAACCTTAAATCCTGAGAATTCCCACTTAGGTTCTTGGATTATCCTATGGCACAATCAACACAACATATTCGTATATCTCCCAAATCACCAGCATGCTATTGGCTCTCTCCCGGGAAACCTTTCCCAAACGTTGATACCATTCCTTGGGGCACCAAAACCGTTCATGCACTGTGGTCCTGGTGGGGCATGGATTGAAAATTGCCAATCCAATCCTACTCAAATATTATTTGTTGAGGGAGTATTTATGACTGATGCCAATGATCCCTCCTCATCTCAGAAACCCAATCTAGCCTTGATGTTCTTCACATGGTATCCAAACATTCTATTCATAATGGAAAGCTTTCGAACACAAGATTTCAAGCTTAAAATGCCCAAAGAATATGACTGCACTACTCATTGTCAATGTCAACTCTTTACTCCGACCTTTCCCGCTTCAAACTCGACACCTGCTTCATATCCTTCTGTTTCAACATTGATTTCCAAGCAAAAACTGATACAATTACCCAGTGGATCAGACGTCCCCATGATGACCCCGCCCCATTCCATTATTCAAACCCCCCTCCTCCCTCATCAAAAGACCGGACTAGCTTTTCTCTGGGATCGAGAAATCCCCAATGGCCAATCAGCCCGTAACCTTTGGGCAACCTCACCCCCAGGATCCACTTTTAATGCCAGGCACATCATTACAAACAAGGTCTTTAGCTCATTTGAATCCCTTTCGACCAATACCCCTCTTGGAGGACTGCTTGCAGATGATATGGGATTAGGTAAAACCATTCAGGCCATTGCTCTAATTGGTACCTCCAAGGAGCGGATGATTGCAAACCCCCATCACTCCACGCCCACCATGATCATCTGCCCCCCTTGCTTAATTACCAACTGGCAATCAGAAATATCCAAGCATGCTCAGGCTGGAGCACTGCATGCCAAAATCTACCATGGTCCCACTCGTCACTCATTATCCCAGGCCGACATTTTAAAATATGATATCATCATCACTTCTTACAATACTATCACCCAAGAATTCAAGCAAACCAATCCCTCTACATCATTCATTTTTCAAATCAATTGGCATCGTATAATCTTGGATGAAGCACAGTGAGTGGCTGAGCTTAATTGATTCAAATTACCTTTTATATCCAATAACCCTTGCCCCCTCTTATAGCTATATTCGCTCTCAACACTCTGCCACTCACCGTGCCATTAATAGCCTCCTTTCATCCCGTCAAATATGTTTAACGGGAACACCTATTCACAACACCATTTATGACCTTTTGGGCATAATATCATTCATCACTCAACCCCAGAGCGCCGATCAAGATAACTGGTCACCATTCATCCTGAGTAGTCTTTCAAAAGGTTGCAATGATATTTTGCATTTGGAATTGCGGCATTTAAGTTTGCGCCGCACCAAAACCACACATCTCGAATCCCTCCCCACTATTAGCCATCATTATGAGCTGCTCCCACTCAACCCAACCATGCAGCAAGAATATTCCTATCATCCAAAAGCAAAGGACCAGGAGAGTTTTTCAGAAATATTAATAAGCTGCGAATATGTTGTAACCATCACATCATGCTTAACAAAATTGCGGAGGCGGAGTTGGAAGACCCCGAGGGCAGGAGCACTCAGGATAACTCCCCAAGAATCACACGAACTATTGTGGATGTGGAAACATGCATGATGAGTAGTAAAATTGCACACCTCCTACAAAGCTTAATGAAGAACAAACAAACAAGCTGTGGTCCAACGAAATCGGTGGTTTATACCCAATGGACCCAATTTTTAGATTTGTGCGTTAATTCTAATATGCATCCATTACCAATTGACTCCATCTGACTTTTTTATATTGTAGAATTGGTATTGCTCTTGCCCATCACTCTATCCTTTCAGCACGAATTTATGGAACAATTACACCACAAGCGCAGGACAAGGTGCTTGAGAATTTCTTCAATAATCCTGAATGTGAAGTACTCATTGCATCCATTGCCGCGGCTGGAACTGGCCTCAATATAACTTGTGCTAATATAGTCTATTTAATGGTGAGGGGCCCCCCAAAATTCTCCCCTGATTTTTGGACCCTGACATCCACATTTCCAGGAGCCCAATTGGAACCCAGCCATTGAGGCTCAGGCTGTTGATCGTCTACATCGTATTGGCGAACAACGACCTGTACAGGTCATCCACTATATCACTCCTCATTCAGTTGAGGTCAACATGCGGAAGGTACCTTTCAAGCTCATCTTTCACTTGATTGTATTACTATTCTGAAATCCTTCCTTATGGGAATGCCATATTCCAATCACCAATAGGTCCAAGAAAAGAAAAAATCATTAACTGCGTGAGCCTTACTGATATTATATAATTTGTGATTGAAAAAGTTGATAACTCCTGTTGACTCTGGCACAGGTCCACAATTATGAACACCATGAGCTGGATCAAACTTCTTCAATATTTCCTCAATGAAAATGAGCAATAGAGTATTATTGCTAAGGGAGACGGTGATACATTTCAATTCATATTGTCTATATTCTAACATATTTAGAAAGTTGTTGCATCCTTAAGAGATAATAATCAGATTTTATTACACCTGCACAAATAATTCACAAAATTTTGATTTGTCACAGTGCTATACCGTGACAAATTACTAAGTTATTGCAGAGCATCACCATTCGGCCTAATAACTGGCATGTCAAGTATCTTGAGGGCGCTAGTCTGCATCTTACTACAGCCTTTGAGCCAATCTTGATCAAATACCTGAAATGATAGGCCTTCCGAAATATCACCATCATCTGTCGATCGTAATTCTGGGAATCTATCAATAGTTTTTTTACCCTTTTTTTTAATCCGATTACAAAACTCTATGTCTCTATCCATTTTCAATACCAAATCATTAAATAACTGGGAGCGCCAGCGTAATCCCACTTTGCAGTAAACTTGACGGCCATTTTCCAGTACCTCCTCAGTATCTGAGCATACTTGAGGGTCATTGAATTGTGATGCTAGGATGGGAAATTTAGCCGTATCACACCATTCACGACGGTGCTCACAGGTCTGCACATAATCAAGTAGATCATCATCAGACTTGGTCCACAATGAAGAAGAGATACAGTAACTAACTCTTTGACGAATCTTTGCGAGCTTTTGATTCTCTTTCTTTTTTACCAAATACTCGGCATCCTTTTGAATAGACTTCCATTCTCTTTTCAAATAAGTGAAATATCGCTCCATTAAAGCCGCCACGACCCCATAGTTGTTATGATCCTTGTTCCAACAGTAGTGATGATACTCAGTGCTGACAAGTGCAAGACGGAATGTACGGTAAAACACCATAGACATCAGCTCGTTGAACGGATGTTGCCATGAGCTCTCCCAGTCCCAAGTGAATCGCTTTAGTCCTAGCTTGTGGAGCTCATTTTCGCAGTAGCTTTGGAAACCCTGAGACTGAACCTGTGTTGATGGCTCATTGAAACCATCCTCGGGGACATAACCAAGATGACCAGCCACTTGAATTGCAATTTCACGCTCTTCTGTGCTGGGTGGTGCTGGTAGTGAGGAAAAATCCTTATCCCTAACTTTGAGTAGGAATAGGCAATGTGCGTGTACTGCTGATCTCATTCCATGGACATTCTCTGGAAGTTCTTCCTTCAGCCATTTTTGTTGCTCCTTCTGGCTTGCACGTTTCGCCACATTGTGAGCTTTGCGGGCCTGGTTCCTTTGCTGTCTGACCTCGGATTGCTCAAGCATACTCTGGGCAAGGCCCAGCCGAGGATGGGTGAACTCACTATTTGATTGAGTGCCTTGCTCATGCGCTGTGAAATTGTCCCTCCTTGGTTCATCATTTCTTTCACTTTGAGTCAGAGACATGTTCTGATCCTCATCATCCACCATTCTTTCTCTTGATGTACTGGCATGACCCGTTCTTGGTTTGGAGGCATATGGATGATGACATCCAGTGACTTTCTCTTTATGGACCAGAGGTGAAGACGCATAAAGTTCATCCCCTGCCATGCAAATCATCAGTTAACACATCAAAACATTAATGAAGACTGGTCATCCTCACGATCTTCAATTGGCTCCTGAGATCGGACTGACTTGCCTTTAGGTGCCATATCTAACCCATGAAACAAACATATCAAATTGTGAATAAGTTTCTACTCCAAAATTCAAATGACTTACTTTGATGAAGCGTCAATACTGGATTTCCCTCCGACAGACCGCTCCAAGATACATTTTCCAAAGGTCTTTTTCGTCGCCCCCCATCCACGCGCCTTTCATCACCCACATGAACCTGAGATCCTGATGGAATATTGAGGGTTGGCTGTTGACTTTGGCCAAAGGGATCCTGGGATGCGACTGGATTCCGACCGGGATTAAGGAGGAACTCACGTGGAAATTTTGATTGGGGATTAGCGTGTGAGGAGATTTGAGGTGTGCCTTCCGGCCCCTGAGACACATGAATTTGTGTATTAGTGGGATTCGGGGGAATTGGAGTGACGGAAATATTTGGGATCGACCAAGGGTTGAAGTTGGAGCCTTTGGATTTCCCACATCATGTTAATACCTGATACATTCATTGAGGATGCGATAGGGGTTGTGAGAGGAATGTTGGGACTCAATGGTGACTGTGTTTGAACATATTCTATGCTAGATTCACTATTTGAGTCATGAACAGAACCTGAACGGGATTTATGTGACTTGAAAGATGACATAAGGGCCAAAAAAGTACAGTCATATTTTTAACTAGATAAAACACCTCAGTATTATGATAAAATAGATTGATATGAGATGAAATCTTTTCAAATTTAGAATAGAGAAATTCTATGAATAGTTGGAACTAAGTGTTGTGTAGAAGTCGGATAAGACTCTTTTGAGGAGAATCCTCCCTGCCTCCTCTTGAGCTCCTCCGCTTTTGTCGGAAACCACCCTGCACGGCCTACCAGCATATAATGTGATATTTCCTTGATCTGAAAGGGGACCCATCATCCATAAGTAAACATCTTTGGTAACATTTCTGCCTCCCCATTGTCACATTTTGTGAATTATCCAAACTGCCAATATATGCATTGAAATTCCACAACATTGTACATCTGTAAAGGGGTATATTCATGAAGGATTTACCCACAAAAGAGACATCACCTTTTCACGAAAGGCAAGACAATCCAAATCACATTCCAACTGATTCAAAGCCCGCCGCACTCAAACCAAATACCAAGACTTTAGCTGCACTCCACCCCCTTATGTAATAGAGTTATATAGTTATGTCTGTAATAAGGTTTAAACCATGTACGATGGCGTGCCAGCGTACATGGATTAAATGTTAATCCCCTCAATTCAATGGTAACACTTCACTAATGGAACCCCCTCAATGGTCAAACCCGCACTATCATAATGTGTAAATAAACTAGAATATGTATGAGCATTGAGCAGCATGGCATTTTACCCAATTAAACGCCTAACCAATTCCACCATCCAGATGAGACATGTTAAACTTTGTCCACTGCAGCTCATGCTCCATTACAAATGGGATAAATTCCTCAGCTGGCTCAAATAATCTACCCCTTCATAAATAATCACTGAATTTTATTTCCAATTAATAACACTCCTAAACACTTTCACATCAACCATAGATATTTATACACAAACCAACCGTACTCCCAATTCCTGCAACAATGACAACCCGGCCCTATTCCTCAATGCGTATATGCATGTGTCAACACTGCTCAACTCAAACACACTCTTCCCCTGAGGGTGATAGGCAAGGAGTTTCCTTCACACCTTTCCAATATAAACAGCACATTAAAAAGCTCAAATCAACCATTGCACCCAAATCTCTTCCAAACATCCCTACTTCTGCATCAGGATCTGGGTGCCCACAAATTCTATTGGATCAAATCTTCTCAGATGATTATTCACGTTTGACCCAAAGCACTTTCCCAACTCCAACGGGTCTCAATTCAACTGCACAGAAACCATATAGTGGCAGTCAAACCCTTCCCCCACAAGACCTAGGAATGATAATATCTGCCATTCTATAATTAAGGTATAATTTACCCCGCAGGGCTTCACGCATACTCAACCCCGCCCTGAACCTGCTGATCAAGTCCAGTATCTCAAGCTCAGCTGGTCCCCCCGCTCCTGCATTCCATATACCTCAAGATCTGAGTACCATATTTGAACATCTCCAATTGGAGCCAGTGATTCAAAACTATATATGTTGTCCTCAATGTTTCTCTCTTAATGGCCTTACTGAATCAGTCACAACTGACCAACCCCACTGTCAACGCCATAATGACCCAAATGATCATGATCCCCCTTGCACACAATCATTAGGCAAATTCATCTATTCATCTGAACCCCACACCCAAAACACAACCAACATGAAGCAAAAATTTATACCAACAAAACATTTCATTTATCAACCATTCAAAAATTGGCTTGCCAGATTTCTCCAGCGGGCTGGAATTATGGACATTCTGCATCAACATCAACAATCCCAAACTCCCGAAGATTCCCCAAAACGTGACGTCTGGGATGGATTGGTCTGGAGACGCTTCACTGGCACTAGAAATATCCATGACCCCCCATTCATGTCCATTCCTGGTGCATTGGCCTTCTCCATATATGTGGACTGGTTTAATGCACATGGAAAGTCAACCCGGTTGGCTAGCATTGGACCTATCATGCTTATTTGTCTTAATCTGCCCCCAAGTGAAAGATTGAAGCCCGAGAATGTCTATGTTGCAGGAATCATCCCTGGTCCGAAGGAGCCAACTGCGCTTCAATTGAATTATCTATTAATGCCACTCATCAACGAGCTCAAAGAGCTATGGCAAGGTTACCATTTTGCACCCACCTCAACAGGTCCATCAGGATCCTTTATCCGTGTTGCCATCCTCACAGCCATTGCGGATGTGGTTGCCATGCGCAAGCTTACTGGATTTATTTCCCATTAAGGAAACCACTTTTGTAATTTTTGCACCATTCACAAAGCTCAAATTGAAGAAATTGGTCCTCAATTTCACTCCACGCGCTCATACCAAAGTCATAAATCAACCATTGCCAAATGGCTTCGGGCAACCCCACAACAAAGACAAGCAATTTTCTCTGAGTATGGAGTGCGATATTCAATTTTGGAAGACCTTCCGTATTGGGATGCAACCAGAATGGTTAATCTTGACATAATGCATAATTTAATACTTGGAATTTTGAAGGATCATGCAACTTTCAAATTGTGCATTCCAGAGGCAAAATCAAAAATTTACTTCAGGTCCCGCAGGAAATCCAATGACACCAACAGTTCAGACTCAGATTCCAAGACCTCCAACAGCTCTCTTGATAAAATCACATTGAGAGAGGCCCGCTCCCTGAGAAGAGACGCAGCAAAAATAATAAATGAGCCACTCCCCACTACTTCCACCCGAAAAAACTACTTCCCAATGCCCACCCCTAACACAGAACATCGATCTAGTGGTTCTGCGGAGATTCCTTCATTTGATGGCGATTACATCCC
This sequence comes from Austropuccinia psidii, assembly GCA_023105745.1. Classification (NCBI taxonomy): domain Eukaryota; kingdom Fungi; phylum Basidiomycota; class Pucciniomycetes; order Pucciniales; family Sphaerophragmiaceae; genus Austropuccinia; species Austropuccinia psidii. The sequence continues at coordinate 72,174,310 of JALGQZ010000001.1, read as the reverse complement.
CACTTCTGAAATACCCTCTGAATTGGATATCACTGCACTGAGTGATCACCAGATCAAGGGTGAGGCTCTTGAGCATCTCGACAAATCATATCTGAGACCATAATTCCCTCATCATGGACAAGAGTTCCCCCTCTCATGGTAGCTTAAAAGCCGCTGAATGGGCTCTCTTATATAAGGTCTATATTCCATTTCTAATGCTCAGTCAACAGATGTCATTAGATGCACACCAATCTGCCAACACTCAAAGAAAAATGGGTCAGTCAGAAGAACTTGCAAATGAACTAGCCAAGAATACATTCCATTTGATTAGTGCTATCAACATTGCCACAAGCTGGACTGTTTCAATAGATGATGCGACTGCATTTGCTGAACATTGGAAAAAATTCCGCCTTTCCAATCAACACCTGTTCCCAAAACAGAAAAGTAAACCAAATCATCATTTTGCTGATCATATTCCCGAACTCTTCCAACGTTGGGGCCCAGCACAAGCCTCAGCCACATGGGGTTATGAGCGCTTGATTGGAGTATTTGCAAAGATGCCAACAAATAACAAGATATGTATGTCAATTAATAAGATCAATATATTCACATTGATTAAACACCTGAACTGAATAAGACTAACTTTTTGCAACTCTGAATAGATGATATAGATAAAACCTTACTTCAACATATCTGTCGATGTTCCAACCTTTCCGTTCTCCTGAAATCCCCATCTGTGCCATGTGAAATAAAACAGCTTTTCGAATCACAGCCACCTGCCGTGTTCAATCACCATAAATATAACAAGCCATCCCGCCATGACCAACAAAATTATGATTGCCTAGTTGAGTACTTACAGACTTTTCATGCAACAAGGGAAATAGTTGATTGGATCAGCTTAGACACTACCGTGCAATCCACAAGTCCTCCCACTTCAAGGATTGTCTCACCTCGGTATTTTCCAGTTTCAAACATTAATATTGGGAACAATATATTTTCAACTGAATCCAAAAATATCAGCAACAGTGTGATATGTTTTCTGAGGGGCAACTCACGACAATTTGGTATTATTGATAGCATTTTCAAAGTCTCTGAGCCATCTAGCATACTGAACAATAACTTTCTGATTTTAAAAACTTTGAAGATTGATGTGAATTTCCTACCAGATTGGCCGTATCTCAATATTTATAAAGCTGTTGGTTTTGATGATGGACACTTGATTATATCAGAAGAAGAAATAGAAGGTAACTGTGGATTGTATGATAACAAAGCTCTGTCATGTGGACTGCTTGTAATGATAAAGCTGTTATTTCATGATATTTAGTCTACAAAAATGCAAATCTCTCAGATTCATTAGCAATTTTGCTAGTGAAATAATTGCCTCAAAATTTAGTGACAGAGACATGCCATTGTGACAAGCAAAGGCCATTATTTCACATTGCCACAAAGAAGTTACTATTTTGACATTGGGTACAGTGTGAATAAGCCAAGTCCAATGATCAAATGACCCACACACTCACCTTTCACAGCATCCAAAATTTCTAACTGCGCCATCATCATGTTGGAAGCAGAATCGGCTTTTGCGTACCCACACCCGCATGTGCACCCGCACGCGCCAATGCACACGCAAAGCCACCCGCACGCGCCAATGCACACGCAAACCCACCCGCACACGCCAATGCACACGCACACCCACCCGCACACGCCAATGCACACGCACACGCAAACGCACCTGCCCCCGCGCATGAACACGCACACTTCATGGATGACCTGGTGAAGTCAAACCCCCCGCCTACATCAAGACTGGCTGAAGGACATCTTTGATGTGTGTGTGTGCAAACAGGCGGGTCTGGTGTAATTTTTATCAATCATCGGATGGTTGTGGGATGATCAGGTGGTGAGGAATCTGAGTTGAAGGCACAGGGGAACCAATATTATTGGATGTCACAGGATTTGGTGTAAGACCAGAGTGTGACGTGTGCTCGACGTTCGCTTGATTTTCGCTTGACGTGAGCTCGACTTTTATCCTGCTTGACGTTTGCTTGACGTGAAGTCAATCGCCGACGATTGACACGAGATTCGCCCCGGTGTATAGTTCAGTAGTCTTCTAATAGACATGTACTGTTTGTATCCACTGGAAATGATGATCAAACCATCTTATCCCATTATTCCACCTTTATTTACAGTTATCACTATAACTCTAAGTTTGATGACATCATAGGCTTGGAAGAAGCCTAAACTTTGTGGATTTTATTAGCATTAATCATAATCTAATAGTATTAACCTGTTTCAACACATATATTATAGTTAAACTTAAAATAAGATTACAGTGAGTGATCATAAACAATCAATTTTCAGCTTAAATTTTGATCATTAATCACTTTTAAGTTATACATGCTACAGCTATTCTGAGAGTGAATTCTGATAGCTTGGCATTTCCCTATTGAGCTTTGAATAGAATTGGACTACATCATCAAAACTCTATTTTTGATGATTTTTCTTGCAACTCATCTTTTCTGTCAAAATTTAATATTTTGAACTTCAAACCTTGATTTCAAGGGGTTATACCTTGAATATTATGATAAGAATTGCATAATTATTCATGTATAAACTTGTACAATCTGACTATCAATTTTTTCAAGTTTGGACCACTTTCACAACAAAGTGGTCAACAGCTCCCATCATTTTGTTCAATATACCTTTGCAACCTGTAACCTTGTTTATAGCTTGGAAAATAATGTTCATTTCTGTGTTCTTACAGTAATTAAGCGGTGACTTTTTTTTTGGTTGAACTCTTTATCTTTTATATTTCAAGAGATATTAGCTGAAAGCCATGAATGTATGCATTGACCAAAAAAGTGCATATATTCAGCTTAATTCCTTAAGTATTGACTTTAGAGAATTTTCATCTAATTTTTTTATGTGTAAATCTTTATGGGGAATCCAATGGTACAATCTATTTGACATGTTGCTTCAATGGCCTCTGAGTTAAATAAGATTTTATGTCTTTTTTAAGGTATGATTACATATTCTTCAGTAATTATTGATTTTCAGATATTTCATAAAAATGACATATGTGTATTTTACCATGAGGAATCTAATGGTGTTATTTATTTCAAATTTTTATTCATTATATTCTGAGTTACTTCAGATGTTTTACCTATTTATGGTATTTTCACTAGTTTGAAGATAATTATTATAAGTATAATCATTATAGAGTTTTTCTTGTGACCTTTTTGGATATGTGGTGATATCTCAAATGCTCACAAGGATTTTTCAGAACCAGAAGACCTGAAAGAGGAAAGCTTGGACATAGTGTTGCATGGAAAGACACTGAGGGAGGTGATACCAACTCTGCCATTCACCTTCCAATTTAACAGAAACCTCAAAACAGAGCATTGGAAGGATATGGATCAAGTTCTTCAGCTCCACCAACTCTTCAAAGATCTTTTCCAATGTATCATCAACAACAAGAGGTTCAACCTAGCATCACACTGGGCAGAACTTGGAGAAAGTTGCCAGAAGATATATCCCCAAGAGATATCCCTCAAAGACCTTATGGTAATCAACAAAGGAGGGAATCCCACCAGGAAGTTCAGACTCCTGGAGGAGAGGGAAACCAGGATAAAAGAGAATCAAGCCACTCTTCAAGCTATAGAAGAACAGCTGAACCAGACAGGGCCTACTCTGATTCCTTTGGGCTCACAAGGAGTAGATCAACCCAATTCTCCAATGGCTTCACACTATTCAGGTACTAGAAGATCAGTGGCCAAAAGTCACCATTATTCACAATCCCAGGTAGTTTCCAGGAGAAGACAAGGATACCTGGGAAAAAACAAAACATCTTTCAGCCAAAGACAGAAAGAGTCAGACGCAATGCTCCAGAAGCTATTGGAATTGGTGAAAGAAGTACACAAAAGCCAGAAATAGTTGTAAATACTTCTAGAATCAGTAGCGCCAATAATAGAAATATTACCCCCAATCAGAATGAACACAGTATTGTTACGCCAGATAGTAACTTAAAAAGTGATGGACTGTGGTTACAAATGTCCCAGTTTGCATAGCAAACTCAAAATTAGTTTGCAGAACTCCAATAAAGCCATGAGAGCATGAAAAAATTAACAGCCTTGATGGGAAAAAATGTTAAAACTGTTCAAGCAGGCCATGCTCAATTGAGAAAATCTTATGAAGAAACCAATAAAAAACTGAATGAAGTATTTGAAGTACAGAACCACTGAAAAAGGGACAGGGATTGTCTGTATCAGGACATAACCAAACTGTTCAATGTCTACCAAAATATGAAGCCCCAACCACAAGACCATGTTTTGGATAATCCATACCACCAAGAAGACATCAAAGCATATGCCCTATTGGTGAATAAGGCAATGTCTCCATCTCAGTACCAAGATGGAGATAATATGTCTTATTCTGAGAAGGAAGCCTTTAAAAATTTTCTAGAGGCCTCAATCTTGCCCAGATTCTGTGGAATAGGACAAAATGATTACATGGAGCTCATTGATTATATTGATAGACTCTTCATAGATGTACCAAGAATCCAATATTACTGGGTTACTGCTAGATGAAATACAGCATTTAAAGGTCATGCTAGTATTTTGTACACAGAGATGAAATAACTCCATGGTAGAGGAAGCTGGCCATGGTGGAAGGGTCAAATAATCCAAAAGCACTGCAATGGTACTGGGATATGGCAAAAGACCATGTCATTTTAAAATGACAAGTACTCTGTGGACCGATATCCATATTAGTGGTGTCTTAGAAAGTTTAAAAGACTTAAAGCCATTGATCCTAAAATCAATATTCAGATGAGGAATCACAAACTACTGACACAAATGCCAGGAGAACTAGATCATGCAGTAAAATGCGGATGCAACCAAAGTTGCACTCTATATGACATTGCAAACCCCTTACAAGATTTAAGGAAAAGAACAAAAATAGGAAAATATTCCCAATTTAAAAGCACTAGTTTCAAAGAGAAACAAACTCTCAGGGTGGACTTCAAATAAAATACCAAAGAAAAAATGTCAGAAGTGACCAAGAAGAAAAATACTTGTCACAATTGTGGTTAAACAGACCACTATGCCAATAACTGTCCAAAGGAAAAGAAGAAGTTCTATTCCATAGAGCAAGACCCAAGGAGGAATCTCCAACAGAGGGTTCTGAATCAGATTCTATGGGTGATTCCATCAGAGAATAATCTGATCATGACAAAGACCCAAGAGAAGAATTTCTAGTGGAGTACCACGAGGAAACACAACTAGAAATTGAGGACATACAGTTAGAGGCAGGAATGGCACAAGATACTTCAAATAAAAACTTGTGTAAATACACACAAGATGCACAAAAATTCCTAGTTACACCAACCAAAAGAATATCATATATACATGGGACAGCCACAAGGATGACTGTTTGTATTGAAAATTATCAACATCCATTGATCATTGACAGTGGTGCACACTTCTCAATAGTGGCCAAAGACTATCTGGATAACCACTTCCCAAATTGGGAAAAGCAGCTCTTGCCAACCAATGAAAAAAAATTAAAAGTGCATCAGGGAAGATGACATCCATTGGGACAATTATAAAAGAGCTAATTATACCCCATAGGAAAGGTAATATAAGATTCAACCCAGAGTTTGTTGTGCTTGAAGATGCCCATATACAAGGTTTCTTACTGGGAACATATTACCAGAGGATGTATGGAATTGATATATACAACAGTAAGAACAGGCACATTACCATAGGTACAAACAAGGAAAAGAAATTTTCACTTGACATATACCAGATGTCCACCCATGACCCTCTAAAAAAATACTGAATGAATTCAGAGAGGGCCTATTCAGTACTGGCCTCACCAGTAAACAAAAGCTTAGTTTACTGAAAATTCTGATGAAAAATAGAGCAGCATTTGCAATTGGTGAAGAACATTTGGGGAAAATCAGGGGCCATGATATAGAATTTAATCTATATGTGGAAAGGCCTTATCCACCCATGCTGTGAAGACCTTCACATCCAGAAAGCATGGAAACTGGGAATGAAATTTAGAAAAAAATCAATGAACTTCTAGACATGGATTTCATCAGGAATATGGACATAATGAAATAGTTTAAATCACCACTCCTTTTCTTATCACCTGGCATGATGGAGAATCTAGGTGTTTTGGGGATTTCAGAGCCCTAAATAACTACACAAAAGCTGATAGGTATCCTATACCAAGGACACCTCATGCCCTAGATAAACTAGCAAAAGCCAAATACATAACCAAGATGGATTGTATGAAAGTTTTCCACAAGAATGAAGTGAGACCAAAATCCATGAAGTTACTTAGAATTATATGCCATATTAGTATATATGAGTACACCAGTATGCCATTTGGCATCAAAAATGCACCAGCCCACTTCTAAAGTTAGATTGAAAAAATATCCCAAGAAGAAAAATTAAAAGGCTGGGTGGTAGTATATATTGATGACATCATTATATACTCAGAAACATGGGAATACCATGTGAATTACATAGACAGAGTAATTAGTGAATGCACAGCCATTAATCTGAAAATTTCACTTAAGAAGTGCAATTTTGGAGAACATGAATTACTGGCACTAGGATATAACTTCTCAGGCCTTAGTCTGGCCATAGACCAAAATAAAGTAGCAGAAGTACTGCGAAATCCAGTACCAAAAAACATCAAACACATTCACCTTTTCCTTTGTTTTTGCTAGCTACTACAGATACCAACTCAAAGCCTTTGCTCACATAAATAGTAGTCTATACAGGTGATTTTCAAAAGATGTAGTTTTTGAAACTACCAAGGAAAGGAGAGGTTAATATGGGAGGATCAAAAATAAACCAACTAATACACCTGTCCTGATACTCCCTGGCTTTGAATAACCATTCGACTTGTACATAGATGCAGCTTGTGGTGAAGGATTAGGAGCAGCCCTACACCAAAGACAAATTTTGGATGGTGAACCAAGGGAAGGGGAAATATGCTACATCTCCAGGAAACTGAAAGATTCAGAAGCTAGGTATTGAGCAACCCAGACTGATTATTATTACTAGTCTGAGCCCTAGAGAAACACATTATTTTTTGGAGGGTGCACTCTTGGAAGTCTATACAGACCGCACAGCACTGAAGTCTTTAATTGATAAGAAGACTACTAATAGACACATGTTGAGCTGGAAAATAGCCATCCAAGAGTATAGAGGTAAGATGACCATCATATACAAAGAAGGCAAAAGACACACAAATGCGGATGGCCACTGTATAATGTCAAAAGCAACCCAGCTTATGACCCTGAAGTAGTGGCCAAGATCCCTATGCATTTCATGGAAATAGACAGGAGGAAAAGCTTCACATTTTCTGAATGGACACCAGAAAGTGGTACCCCATACCATGAAGACACTGAAATAGAAGGAACAGAAACTCCCATATTGGGGATAAGCTCCTCGGAACTACCCAATGAGCTCTTCAGTGCAGTAATGAAGACTTATGGCAAACACAAACAGTGTGGCATATTGTTTAAACTCCTTCAACAGAAATAAAGGAGCCCAGAACTCAAATCCCAGCTAGAGGAGCCCTGGTTGAGGGACTATAAGGATAACAAGTTTTTCCTTATAAATGGACTACTCTATCACAGAGAGAAGCACACAAGTCCCATCACAGTGGTGGAAAGGGACCACATATCCGTCATCCTGTGGGAATGTCATGACTGCCCCTATATGGGACACATGAGTGAAGACAGGACCAAGGAAAGAATAGCAAGCACAGCTTGGTGGCCCACATGGGAGCAAGAGTTGAGTGAATATATCAACACTTGTGAAAGATGCCAAAAGTCAAACAGAAAAAATGGGGAAAATTATGGGCTACTTCAACAAATAAAAAAACCCAAACACCCATTGGAAACCATTAATATGGGCTGGGTCACTGGACTTGTTCCAGGAGGCAAAGCAATTTTCAATTACTTCCTGGCCATAGTTTATAGGTATAGAAAAGGTGTGGGGTGTTTTCCATGTCATAAGGAGGACACAGCAATTCAGCCTTGTTCTTTTGGAATAACATCATAGCCACATGTGGAGACCCAAAAATCATCATTAGTGATAGGGACCCAAAATTCACATCAGAATTTTTGACTAAGCTCTATGACATGCTGGGTGAAAAACTTTCATTTTCTACAGGTTACCGTCCACAGACAAATGGTTTAGCTGAAAGGATGATCCAAAAAAGGAGGACATCATTAGAAGTTTCTATGCATATGGAATAAAATATAAGGAACATGAAGGATATACCCATGACTGGGTTATACTTCTCCCAGAAGTCCAGCTGGCTTACAACACAAGCCAGCACTCTACTGCAGGGAAATCACCCTCATTGGTAGAGAAAGGGCAGGACCCCTTATTTCCTGTGGATTACCTAAGAAAAAATCTTTGAACTATCCATATCACAGCCAAGGACTTCCATGATGTGTGGACAAGAGCTTTTGACCCAGCTTCTAAGTGCATAGCTGAGGCTTAATAATACAACAAGTAGAGGTATGACAAGACACATATGGAAGCAGACTCCAATGAAGGGACCAGGTGTTAGTGTCTACACTCAACTTCAATAATCTCAAGGGACCAAATGAAATGAGACATTCATTTGTTGGCCCTTCACTATTGTTAAATTGAAAGGGAAGAATTCAGTGGAGGTTAGACTCACAAAGGAATTCTCCAGGAAGCACCCAGTATTTCCAGTGAGTCTGGTCAAGCCATACTTCCAGAAATGAGAGGACAAGTTCCCCTCCATAAAGAAGACTACCACCCCACCAGACATAGTTGAAGTGGAAGACTCCCCTGGACGTATGAAGAAGATGATCAAAACCAGGAAGATTAGACTGAATGGTAAAGACCAAAGACAGTATTTATCCAGACCTCAAAACCAGACAGCAGACAAAGACAAATGGTTGGAAGAGGATGCCATACCAGATGGGAATATTCATCTAAGGAGATTCAGGGCATACAGGACAACTGAACAGTCTCATCAATCATGAGCCTTTTTTGGAGAGAGGGGATGTCAGCCTGTGACTCAAAACCAGAGCACAAGCATGACAGCCAAATACCATAAACCAATGGTAAAGCTAAGATACCACCAAAACATGAAGCTAAGCCAAACCAGCCAAAAAGGTATCAAACAAAAGAGGGAACTCACCTCTTTCCAAATATACCAGTCACATCATCAAAGGAAAAAGAATAACAAAGTTATTCCTGCTAAAAGTTGTTGCTGAGCATAAACCTTAATGTTCACCTGCCATCTGAAATCCAGAGGAAGAGACTTAACCCCAGAAAATGCATATTCAAATTGAAGTTCTAAGTCAGGCCTATCCAATGGTACTATATGGCCAAAATAAGGTCAAATCAGGGTGTATAAAATATTCACCTCCCATCTAACTTGTACAGTTTTTGTGTGAGATACTTAAAGTGGGGTCTTTTTGGAAAACCACAGTCAGGGCTATCTTATGTTTCCTTTTATTTCTCCATATCTCATCTAGAACAAAATATTTTGACCAAAAAGAGTGTCAGGGTGAGTCTATGATAAACGTGTATATAAGTATTTACAAGCTTTAACTATGACTGTGACACGGTAAAAATAGTTTTAAAAGATGATAAAGTTGATAATAAGTGATTTAATTCAAGATATTAAGGGCTTTACTATAGGGATATAGTGGTGGTGAGCACTGTTGAAAGCCCTGGGTGCAACTTTTACCTGTTGGATTACAATAATAAAAGCTACAATACTTAAATTTAAAGTATACCTGATTATTTTCCAAGAGTATAAATGTTTTGGACAGTTGTACTACATAGGAATTCAAGAGCAGGATGGGGAGACAATTCTGGCTGTGAAAAGCCTCCTTTTTATCCTGAAATGGGGTGGAAAGGGTGCTAGACCTTTCCACGTAGAGGAAGTGAAGATTTTTCACTTTCTGGTACTGGCTTGTGGTTTGCAAACAGCCTAAATAGCCTGTATTGGGCTCAGATGTGGTTTTGAAACCACATCTGGGCGGTTTTCACCAATACAGGGTGAAAATTTTCATCTGGGACCTCACAGCCTGATTCTGACGTGTATGATGCGTAGAATGCTGTACAGAAACTGTATGGGACCCCAGTATTGACTGAAATATGAGGTATTGAAGTAAAAACATGCTTCTTTGTCTATTTGACACCTCATATTCATGCTTATGGGATATTATCCCATGGTAAGGCTGTATAGGACAGCAGGTGGGATTTTAACCTTAAAACTGCCATAACTTTGTCAATTCTTGAGATATCAACCTCAAAGTTGGTTCAGTGTGTAGCCCTGTATGTGCTCTACACAATGTTACCTCATTTAATATGGGTATAATTAAATATGGCAAAGTTATCCCATGTACAAGATTTTTGTACATTGGCGTGTTTTAGGCAAAAATCTGTATTGAGCTTGTTTGCCCCATAACTGCTGCAGTAGTTGAGATATAAGGAAGTGGATGACACCATCAGATAGCCCTGATTTTTCTCTTTCCAAAAAGACCCCACTTCAGGTATCCCACACTAAAACTGTAGAAGTTAGATGAGAGGTGAATGTTTTGTTCACCCTTATTTGGCCTGAAATTGACCATGACTCCAGTAATATTGTTGCTAGCTCAGTTTGGCTGGTACCATTGAATAGCCCTGGCTTAGAGATTCATTTTTAATACCCATTTGATGGGGTTAAGCCTCTCCTTCTAGATTTTAGATGAGAGGTGAAAATTAAGGTTTATGCTGAGCAATAACTTTGAGCAGGAATAACTTTGTTATTTCTTGTCCTATGGTGGTGGGTCTTATATTTTCAGGAAGAGGTGAGTTTCCTCTTTCTTTTGATACCTTTTGAGCTGATTTGGCTCAGCTCCATGTTTTGGTGGTATCTTGGCTATACCATGGGTTTATGGTATTTTGGCTGTCATGTTTGTGCTCTGGTTTTGAGTCACAGGCTGACATACCCTCCCTCTAAAAAAGGCTCATCATTGATGAGACTGTTCAGTCCTCTTAGAGGCTCTGAATCTCCTTAAATGAAGGCTCCCATCTGGTATGGCATCCTCTGCCAGCCATTTGTCTTTATCTGCTGTCTGGTTCTTGAATCTGACTAAGTATTGTCTTTGATCTTTCCCATTGAGGCTGATCTTCCTGGCCATGATGATCTTACTCACAGGTCCAGGGGAGTCCTCCACTTCCACTATCCCTTGTGGTGTGAGGTTCTTTCTCCTGGAGGGGAATTTATCCTCCTCTGTCTGGAAGTATGGTTTGACCAAACTCACTGGAAAGACTGGATGTTTCCTTGAAAATTCCTCAGTGAGTTTGACTTCCACTGCAGTTTTTCCTATCAACTTAATGATATTAAAAGGTCCTACAAATAAGTCCCTCATCTTTTTAGGTCCTTTGAGATTGTTGAAGTTCAGTGTAGACACTAACACCTGGTCCCCTTCCTTGAAGTCAGGTTCCATATGTGATTTGTCCCACCTCTGATTGTTGTATTCTTTTGCCTCAGCTATGCATTTGGCAGCTGTGTCACAGGCCCTCTTCCACATATCATGGAAGTCCTTGGCTGTGGGGTGGATGGTCAGAAGATTCTTCTTCAAGTGATCCACAGGAAAAAGGGGTTCCACCCTTTGTCCACCAGTGCAGGTGTTTTACCTGTGGTGGAGTGCTGGCTTGTATTATAAGCCAGTTGGACTGCTGGTAAGAGGATAACCCAATCATGGTGTGGGAAATCCTCTTGTGTGGGATTAAAATGAGGCAGTACCTGGAGGGGGAAATCACAGGTAACTAGTTTTGAATTGCTAATAACTCCTGTAACCAAGGGTGGCAAGGGTGTATTGCCTTCCCCTCCTAAAATACTGAACAAAATCTTCCTTGGAGCTCACAAACCAAAATAAAATTAGTAAGTGGCTTTACAACTGCAGAAGACAAAATTCAGAAGTCTCAGATCAGACCTATTCAATAAATAATATGAAAAATAATTTCAGTAATTTTGGTTAATTTTTAGATTTTTAATAAAATACTTGTCTGTTTAATTTTAATATTTTGGTTAAATTGAGGTGAGTTTTTTTTTCTTGGTGATAAATCCTTGGTAGGATGGGTTATTTAAGGCTTTCTGCAAAATTTGATTGGTGTTGATAAAGGTAATTTTGTTAAGGTATAGTTATAATAGAGTAAAATAATTTTTTAAAGGTTTGTTATTTTTTTAAGAGTGTTTAATAATGAGATAAAATAGTATTTGTTAAATTTAAGAGGTAAGATTCTTTGATATTGGATTTTTCAAAGGGGTAAGTTATTTTTTTAATTCTTGATAAATTGTTTAATTTTAATGGATAAGATATTTTAATAGAATAGTAACCCTAATCTTGGGCACTGGGTAATTTTTATTTTTATTTTAATAATAATAAGATTCCACTGAGCTTAGCTACTGGGTAATCTTCAACACTATACTTCCACTGAGCTTAGCTACTGGGCAAGTAAATTCACTATAATTTTCTGGACTACCTCCCAGGTGAGGGATGAATTATTCCTATGCTCCTACTTTGCAGTGGATATAATGTGCATGGGATATAATTTGCATAGGATATAATTTTTCATGGGGGGGATTTTGAAATTTGGGGGAGAGAGCCCCTCTATTTATACCTTTTGGGAGCCCAGAGGGCCCTCCATGGGAGCTGTCTTTTTCCACTTTAATTCCTCTTGATTTGATCATGTGACTCCATTTTTTTGGTGAGGACCTTTCTTGCATGGGTCAGGTGATTTAAGGTTTGGTGATAATTTTCTTCTGCACAGCCTCCATTTATCACATGATTGTCTTTTGGTGAACTAATTATGATGTGATATTGTTGAATTTTCCTTGCATATATGAGGTGATTGATTTTTTGGCTGAGGAGTTTTCTTGTGCACAGCCTTTTTTCTGTCACATGATATTCTGTTGGTGGATTCAGTATCACATGATTACCTTGTAATTCCTTTGCATATGTCCTATTTTAGTTTTGGTAGAAGTGGCTGTGTAATTTATGCAGGTGTCATGGTTGTTTTTCTTCTTTTTGAACTTTAAAAAGAGGTCAGGTGATAATTTCTTGCACTGATGAATTTACTGTGATGTATGAGATGATGTGATTTTTGAGTTTGACACATGCTGTGCATAGTCATATGGTTGATATTTAATTAGAATTGTGTACTGCATGCAGCCTGTTGTAACTAGCTTTGGTTTGCATGAGGTGATGAGTGGTGTAAATAATTATGATTCTGTCTTAAGGTTTTAAGTGGGGTTACTGAGGATATAAGATAAGGTACTCCTGTGGCTGTGTTATAAATGACTTGCAGGAATTCCATGGAGTTGAGCTTTGCATCATGTGATTTTGAATGCAAGTTGGCTGTGTAGCTAATGCATGTGTAATTTTCTTGCTGCATGAGTCCTGTGGCTGTAAGGGGGTGTAAAGCTGGGTGGGGTGTGTAATTTAAAGGGTGGTACCTTATTTGTTGTAACTAGTGTACTATATGTAACTTGATTTTTACATATGCATAATGAAATTGAATAATTTATTTAAACACATACACTGCCCTTTGGTGCCTGTGCCATGGTTTTATGAGTTAAATCCAGCTTCTTGCTGTAAAATTGACCTTTTGGTGTAAAATTTGAGTGTAAGTCTGCCTGTAGGCTGGATTTACTGCTGTTATGGGTTACTATGAGCTTGAGCCTGGTGAAAAAAATGGTATGGAATACCACAATGGGTGTATCCCCCATGGTCCTTGGATTCCATGCCATAGGCACAGAATATTCTGAGGATGTCCTCCATTGTTTGGATCATCCTTTCAGCTAGGCCATCTGTTTGTGGATGGTAAGCTGTGGAAAAAGCAAGTTTGGTACCAAGCATGTCATATAGGTTGGTCCAAAATTCAGATGTGGATTTTGGGTCCCTATCACTAATGATGATCTTAGGGACTCCACAGGTAGATATGATGTTATTCCAAAACAACAGAGCAGTATCCATGGCTGTGTCTTCTTTATGGCATGGTAGACACCTCATGCTCTTTCTGAACCTATCAACTATGATCAAACAGGCATTATAGTTTTCTTTGCCTCCTGGGACAAGTCCTGTAACCCAGTCCATGTTGATGGTTTCCCATGGGTGCTTGGGTTGTTCTATGTGTTGAAGTAACCCATACTTCTTCCCATGTTTCCTATTTGCCTTTTGGCATCCTTCACAAGTGTTGATGTATTCACTCAACTCTTGTTCCAACTTGGGCCACCAAGCTGTGCTTGCTACCCTCTCTTTGGTCCTGTCCTCACTCATGTGTCCCATATAGGGGCAGTCATGGCATTCTTGTAGGATCAATGAGATGTGGTGTCTGTCTACCATTGTGAGTGCACTTGTGTGTTTTTCTCTGTGGTAGAGCAGGCCATCTATAAGAAAAACTTATTGTCCTTATAGGCCCTCAGCCAGGGTTCTTCCAGCTGGGTTTCCAGTTCTGGACTCCTGTACTTTTGTTGAAGGAGTTGGAGTAGTATGCTACACTGTTTGTGTTTGGCATAAGACTTCTGTACTGCACTGAAGAATTCATTGTGCAGTTCTGAGGAGCTTATTCCCAGTATGGGAGTTTCTGTCCCTTCTGAGTCAGTGTTTCCACTGTCAAGGGTACCACTTTCTGGTGCCCATTCAGATAATCTGAAGTTTTTCTTCCTATCTATTTCCATGAAATGGACAGGGATTTTTGCTGCAACTTCTGGGTCATAAGCTGGATTGCTTTTGACATTGTCCAGTGGCCATCTGCTGAGGCCATCTGCATTAGTATGGCTTTTACCTTCCTTGCATATGATGGTCATGTTCCCTCTATACTCCTGGATGGCTATTTGCCATCTCAGCATGTGTCTATTTGTAGTCATCATGTTCATTAAAGACTTAAAGGCTGTGCAGTCTGTGTAGACTTCAAAGACTGCACCCTCCAGATAATAATGGAGTTTTTCTAGAGCCCAGACTAGACATAGACACTCAGTCTGGGTGGCCCCATACCTGGCTTCTGAATCTTTCAGCTGCCTTGAGATGTAAAAAATTACACCTTCTCTTGGTTCACCATCCACAATTTGTCTTTGGTGAAGGGCTGCTCCTAGGCCTTGACTGCATGCTGCATCTATATATAACTTAAATGGTAGTTGAAAGTCAGGTAAGATGAGCACAGGTGCATTTGTGAGTTAATATTTAATTCTCTCATATGCATCCCTCCTTTCCTTGGTTATTTCAAAAACTACATCTTTTGAATATAACTTGTATAAACTACTAGTTATGTGTGCAAAGTTTTTTATATGGTTTCTATAGTAGCTAGCAAACCCAAGGAAAGATTGCATCTCTTTGATGTTCTTTGGTACTGGTTTTTGCAGTACTGCTGCTACTTTGTTCTGGTAAATTGCCAGACTAAGGCCTGAGACTTTATGTCCTAGAGCTAGTAGCTCTTGTTGGCCAAAATTACACTTCTTGAGTGAAATTTTTGGATTGATGGGTATACGTTTACTTAGAACTCTGTCTATGTATTGTACATGGTCTTCCCATGTCTCTGAGTATATAATGATATCATCAATATATACTACCATCCAGCCTTCCATTATTTCTTCTTGAAATATGGTGTCCATCATCCTTTGGAAGTGGGCTGGTGCATTCTTGATTCCAAATGGCATCCTGGTGTACTCATATATACCCATATTGCATATTATTCTGAGTAATTTCATGGAGTTTGGTTTAACTCCATTTTGGTGGAACCCTTTCATACAATCCATTTCGGTGATGTATTTGGCTTTTGCCATTTTATCCAAGGCATGAGGTATCCTGGGTGTAGGGTACCTGTCTGCTTTTGTGTAGTTATTCAGAGCTCTGAAATCTCCACACAGTCTAGACTTGCCATCATGACAGGTGATTAGGACAGGGGTGGTGATTTCCACTATTTCATTATGTCCAATCTTCCTGATGACATCCATATCCAGGAGTTCATTGATATGTTTCTCAATTTCTTTCCTGGTTTCCAGGCTTTCTGGATAAGGAGTTCTCCTCAGCGTGGGTGGATAAGGCCTTTCCACATCCAGATATAGTTCTGTATCATGGCCTTTGATCTTGCCTAATGGCTCTTCACCAATGGCAAATGCTGGTCTGTTCTTTCTAAGCATCTTCAGTAAGCTTAGTTTTTGTTTACTGGTGAGGGTAGTGCTAAACTGTCCCTCTCTGAATTCCTTCAGAAGTTCTTCTAGTGGGTCTTGAGAAGATATCTGGTATATGTCAAGTGAAAATCTCTTTTCCTTGTTAGTACCAATGGTGATGTGCCTATTTTTACTGTTGTAAATGTCTATGCCATACATCCTCTGGTAATCTGTTCCCAGTAAAAACCCTTGGATGTGGGCATCATTAACCACTACAAACTCTGGATTGAGTCTGATATTACCCTTCCTGTGGGGTATAATTATCTCTTTGATAATTGTCCCAATGGAAGTCATCTTCCCTGATGCACTTTCCAAGTTCTTTGCCTTAGTGGGCAAGAGCTGTTTTTCCCAGTTTGGGAAGTGGGTATCCAGATAGTTTCTGGCCACTATGGAGCAGTGTGCTCCACTATCAATGATCAGTGGATGCTGAGCATTTTCAATACAAACAGTCATTTTTGTGGCTGTCCCATGTATATATGCCATTCCTTTGGTTGGTGTAACCAGGAATTTTTGTGCATCTTGTGTGTGTTTGCACAAGTTCTTGTTAGCAGTGTCCTGTGGCATGCCTGCTTCCAACTGTATGTCCTGGATTTCCAGTGGGGTTTCCTCTTGGTATTCCACTAAAAATTCCTCTCTTGGGTCTTGGTCATCATCAGATGGTTCTCTGATGGCGTCACCCATGGAGTCTGATTCAGAATCTTCTGTTGGAGGTTCTTCCTCAGGGACTTTCTCTATGGCATAGACTTTTTTCTTTGCCTTCAGACAGTTGTTGGCATAGTGGTCTGTTGAACCACAATTGTGGCAATAATTCTTCTTCTTAGCCACTTCTGCCACTCTTTCTCTGGGTTTGTCTTTAAACTCTACCCTGAGTGGTTGTTTCTCTTTGGAACTGCTGCTTCTATATGGGGTGAATTTCCCTATATTAGTCCTCTTCCTTATGTCTTGTAAGGTGTTGGCTATGTCATCTAAAGTGCAATTTTGGTTGCATCTGCATTTTACTGCATTCTCCAGTTCTCCTGGCAGTTGTGTCAGAAGTTTGTGATTCCTCATTTGAATGTTCATCTGAGGATCAATGGCTTTAAGTCTTTTATAATGTCTAAGACACCACTCATATGGATCTTTGTCCACAGAGTACTTGTCATTTTCAAATGACATGGTCTTTTGCCATATTCAAGTTCCATTACTGTACTTTTGGATGATTTGACTCTTCCACCATGGCCAGTTTCTCCTGCCATGGATTTATTTCATTTCTGTGTACCATACACTAGCATGACCTTTAAATGCAGTATTCAATCTAGCAGTGATCCAGTAATCTGGTATGCTTGGTACATAAATGAAGAGTCCATCAATATAATCTATGAGTTCCATATGATCATATTCTCCTGATCCAGAGAATTTGGGCCAGTTGGAGGCCTCAGGAAGCTGTTTCAAGGCTTCCTTCTCTGAATAATACATGCCATCTCCATCTTGGTATTGTGATGGGGATCTTGCCTTATTCATCAACATGGCATCTGGTTTGATGTCATCTGGTTGATATGGATTATCCATAACCTGGCCTTGTGGTCGGGGCTTCAAGCTATGGTAGGCATTAAACAATTTTTTAATGTCTTGGTCCAGACACTCCCTGTCCCTTGTGCTGTGGTGTTGTTCTTCAAAGACTATATTCAGTCTTTTGTTGGTTTCTTCAGAGGCCTTGCTCAGTTGAGCATATCCTTCTTGAGGATTTTTAACTATCTGTTCCAAGGAGGCTTGAGTTTGTCTCATCCTCTTTTGGCTAGCTTTAATTTCTGCAAACTGCTTTGCAGATTTTTCAGCATATTGGGACATTTGTAACCACAGTGTATCACTGTTGATATTACTCTCAGATGTGACAATCTTATTTTCAGTCTGAGTGGGGGTAATGTTTCTATTACTAGGACTACTGATTCTAGAGTGGTTTACAACTATTTCTGGTTCTTGTGTACTTCTTTTACCAAATCTAACAGCTTCTGGATCATGGGGTCTGACTCTTTCCTCCTCTGGTTGAAGGAGGCTTTGTTCTTGCCCTTGTTTCCTTGTCTTCTCCTGGAAACTTCCTGGAATTGTGAAGAATGGTGACTCTTGGTCACTGATCTGCTGGTTTCTGAATGGTGTCAAGCCACTGGAGAGATTATTTGGCCTGCTCCTTGTGAACCTGAAGGAATCTGAGTAGGCCCTGTCTGGGTTAATTGTTCTTCTATTGCTTGGATAGTGGCTTGATTCTCCCTTATCCTCTGTGCCCTTGCCTCCAGGATTCTGTGCTGCCTGGTAGGATTCCAACCTTTGATGATTACCATCAGGTCTTTGAAGTCTATCTCTTTGAGACAGATCTTCTGGCAACTTAATCCAAGTTCTGCCCAGTGAGTCGCGAGGTTGAACCTCTTGTTGTCCATGCTCCATTGAAATAGGTTATTGAGGAGTTGGTGGATCTGAAGAACTTGATCCATATCCTTCCAGTCCTCTGGTTTGAGGTTGCTGTTGAATTGTAGTGTGAATGGCAAGGTTTATATTATCTCCCTCATTGTTTTGCCATCCACCACTGTGTCCAAGGTGTCCTCTTCCTGGTCTTCTGGTTCTGGACAATACTTCTCTGTCCTCTGGCTGGTTTGTTTGGAAGCCAAGATCTCTGAGGTATGCAGGGGATATATCAGTGCTTGCAAGCAGTCAAAAACTTTATGTTCTTAGGGTATTTACCTTTGACTGTGCCTTGTACAAATTTATTGTCTACTGACTTGGGCAGTTTGCCTTTGGAAGTTACAACTGGGTTAATAATTGTAATCTTTCCTGTACAAGTGGTTAAGGTTGGTTTACCTTGTATTGAAGCAGAGTTTTGTGGTTTTCTACTCCTCTGAGTGGCTATTGGTGTCCAATTCTTGGCTGTAATTTGGCCTTCACTAAGCCTCTTCCCTTTGCTCTTGCTGCCCTCTGGTTCTGAGGGTGTCACTGGTATGTTGGCCTGTGACTGGGTCTCAAGTGGTATAAAGTTTTCTTCCACTGAATCAAACAGGAAAAAGAGGGCTTATGTCAGTTAAGACTTCTTAAAAGGCTGGTTTTGCACGTCTAAGAATGGCCTCTGGGCTTGTATGTTACTACAGATGCCCTTGTATGATGACAAGGTAATTGAATTAACAATATCACGTCAAAAATACAGCTAACTGATATGTGGTATACTGTTTGTATGCCAATATCTCACAGAATACTTGTAATTAGCAAGTATAATCTGTCAAAAGATGGTGTATTACAGGGTAATTGAGTTAACAATGTGCCCAAACACGCCTCAACTGTTGGTTTATCAGTATGAGCTGTCTTAATTCACTCAAGAATTAAGGCTGTATTAGTGGCTTAAAGTGTTTTTATATACAAAACACGCCAAAAATACTAGTCTTGTGGTTATTAGCCACGTGACAGCTACTCTATAAGATATGAGTATTTAAAAAAGAAAAAAAAATATATTTAAAGAGAAAATGATGCCTAAAAATGGTAAAACAGGTGTCAATAAATGCTAAAAAGAGAAAAACTTACTTATAAGGTCCAAAAATAAGGAAAAAACACGCCCAGGCCCCCAAATTGTCAGGGTGAGTCTATGATAAAGGTGTATATAAGTATTTACAAGCTTTAACTATGACTGTGACACAGTAAAAATAGTTTTAAAAGATAATAAAGTTGATAATAAATGATTTAATTTAAGATATTAAGGGCTTTACTATAGGGATATAGTGGTGGTGAGCGCTGTTGAAAGCCCTGGGTGCAACTTTTACCTGTTGGATTACAATAATAAAAGCTACAATACTTAAATTTAAAGTATACCTGATTATTTTCCAAGAATATAACTGTTTTGGACAGTTGTACTACGTAGGAATTCAAGAGCAGGATGGGGAGACAATTCTGGCTGTGAAAAGGCTCCTTTTTATCTCGAAATGGGGTGGAAAGGGTGTTAGAACTTTCCACATCGAGGAAGTGAAGATTTTTTCACTTTCTGGTACTGGCTTGTGGTTTGCAAACAGTCTATATAGCCTGTATTGGGCTCAGATGTGGTTTTGAAACCACATCTGGGCGGTTTTCACAAATACAGGGTGAAAGTTTTCATCTGGGGACCTCACAGCCTGATTCTGACGTGTATTACACATAGAATGCTGTACATAAACTGTATGGGACCCCAGTATTGACTGACATATGAGGTATTGAAGTAAAAACATGCTTCTTTGTCTATTTGACACCTCATATTCATGATTATGGGATATTATCCCATGGTAAGGCTGTATATGACAGCAGGTGGGATTTTAACCTTAAAACAGCCATAACTTTGTCAATTCTTGAGATATCAACCTCAAAGTTGGTTCAGTGTGTAGCCCTGTGTGAGCCTTAGAGGTAATTTCATATGCCCAAAAGACCACAAATATAAAAAATAACATATTAATATAAATAAAATAAATTTATTTATATTATTAAAATAAAAATAATCAAAATGTAAATATAAAATTATATTAAAAATAAAAAGTTAATTACAATTTAAAAATCAAAATACATTAAATTTTGTAAGTATAAAATTACATTTATACTTGAAAAAATTAAGTAAAAATGAAATTTTAACAAAATTGTGAAAACATAAATAAATTTGGAAAAAAGTTAAATAAAAATTATTATAACTTTTTATTCAAGAAATAAACACATAAAAATTATTTCACCATTGGATTCCTCATAAAAAATCAGGTGGGGTCACCTCTGAGTGAAATTCTTGTAACTCAACTCTAAATAAGCTTAAATTAAGTTTTTTAGTATTTTCAATACAAAAGTTGAAAATCCTCAAAACCTTAATTTAATTCACACCACATGTGGTGTTAACCATCAATTTTTGTGTTAAAATTGAGGTGTTGTGTTTAGTTTAGAAGTTATGAGGAATTGAAGTATTTTCAATTGAATTCAATTGAAATGTCAAAATGTGCGCGTGTATTACATAAGTGAACTTTGATTTACATATGAGGTGTCAATTATTACTGTATTGTACTGTACAAGGAAAAATAAATTGGAAAGATTAAATTTGGGGGGGAAAAGGAACTCCAGCTCTAAGGGGGAGCTAGACCCCCAAAATCCTTGCTTACAGGCGTGGGATGTCAAAATTCACGCAAAAGTTCATCACTTTTGGCCTGGAATTGAGTTACAGGGTCTGTGGACGCAATTGATGATGAGGTTTTGATACCAACTGAGGTAGTTTTAGCTGTTGCCAAGAGGGTAAAACTACCCTGAAGATAAAACAACCATAGTAAAAACGGTTTTAACTGGTTTCTACGCCTCTTACACACATTCTGACGTGTTTTTAAGGCTCTAGGCCTGGTATTGCTATAGTAATGGCTGATTTAAGGGTCAAAAATGGCTAAAAATGGCTTAAACCAGCGCTTTTTGGTCTAAACCAGGGCTCAATGATGCCATAATTGGCTTTTCTGTTGTCAGACTGTTTTTCGAGACTGACAAGAGTAAATTTTTCTTTTGGAGTAAGAGAATTGATGGCTATAAAAGAATGTCTTCTTTGCCCCACTTTTCTCTTCATGTTAGAATCTTTTCCTTTTATAATTAGTTTAAACATTGTTAAACCAATCAATAAAAGATTCCAACCACCTTTCTTATATCATTTTAAACCTTTTAACCACGTGAAAAAATCATTATAATCATTGTTTGTAACTTTTATAATCATTTTTACCCCTGAACCACCCCAAAAGTGAATTAAAGCATCTTTCATCACTGTTAACTTTGTCACTTTGTTTCCAAATTCACTCTGGTCACTTTTGGGCGTGTTTTCTCTTTAATATTCTTTTTAAAGACTTTTTTCTTTAATTAATTGCTTGCAGTTCTTTGCTCAATTAATTCCAATTGAAATTGCTCTTGAAGAAATTTCTTTTGTAGCCTTAAAATATCTCTTGTAGAGTATTTTTTGGATAAATTTTTATTGTTGGTAAAACAATAAATTTTTATAATATTATTGTTTTGTACTAATAAAGTTATAAACAATAAAATTGGCGTGTTTTCTCTTAAAAATAATATTTCATACTATTTTTAATTGATTTTTACCTTATACAAATTTTGAGGACAGGAAAAGTACTTGATTTTTAATCAAAGTTTCATATCCACACCTTACATTTGGGGGCCCAGCCGTGATATTTTACCTGTGACATTTTTTTTTACTCCTTTTAAATATTTTTTATATTGAAAAATTTAAAAACATATAAAAAATACTTCTAATTCAAAAAATCCATAAAAAATGACCTTTTTTCATATTATAAGTGAGGCTTATATTTTTATTTCTTTTTTGAAACAACCCTTTTTTTAATTAATTAATTGGCTTTTTCATTAATCTTAGTGTCTGACAACGTGGTAAGACAAGAAAACATTGAAACAGCCTCAACAGTAACCAGCATTATCCCTGCCAGTACTGTTAATTCTGATCATAATAGTACTTTTATTGTGACTCAAAATAACCAACCTGAACGAATATCTTCTGAATTAATTAACTTGGACATAAGTAATACTCTTCAGAAAGCTAAGAATTTGGCCAATAGTAAGTTTTTTGACATAAGAATACTATTTTAAGCCTTTTTAAACCATAATTATGCCTTCAACCAGGTCTGGAGCCAGCTAAAACCCTCAAGCAGCTCCCAAAAAGGTAATAGACAAAATTATGGCAGAGGCCAACCAGGTACAGAAGGAAAAGGGTCAGTTGATGACTTCCAAACAACTAAATTGGGTCATTCTGAAGCTGATAATACTATTTTACCTTCAAAAAGAGCTGACACCGCCACAACAAGCCTCTGTGGACATATACAAAGCCAGCCACAGTGCATACAACAATGCACTTCAATTCAAGGAGTACCAGATCCTTGCAGACCTGTGGAAGAATTGCATGAATTCTTACCTGACAGTAAGAA
Source organism: Austropuccinia psidii (assembly GCA_023105745.1). Lineage (NCBI taxonomy): Eukaryota > Fungi > Basidiomycota > Pucciniomycetes > Pucciniales > Sphaerophragmiaceae > Austropuccinia > Austropuccinia psidii. Next base: position 72,151,166 of record JALGQZ010000001.1, on the reverse strand, counting down.
AATTCCTGGGCCATCCCAACACTTGCAAATTGCTCAATGGATGGCATCCATTGATGGAGAAGAAAAACATGATGCTGTTGACACTAGAATGGAGGAAAAACAACCCTCCACCACCCAAACAAGTGCCAAAAACAGCCCCAGTGGCCAGAACCAGCAATTCCAACGTGAAAAAACAGCCACAAGTTCCAAAAAAGGGAAAAGGGAAGGCACCAGCCCCAAAACCTTACAGCCAGGGCTACAGAATCCCAAAGATTCAGCAGAATGCCCTGGAAAATGTATTTCAGATGTCCAGAACCATGATGGAATTACAGAAGAAGGAAGAAGCCAGATTAAGATTCCAGAAATGATTTCTGATATATTTGATTCCATCCCAGAGTTGTATGATGCTATAAATGACGTGAAAAAACATCTTTCTGATAAAAATGAAACCATTTGTAACAAAATTAAAACAAACAACCTGAGTCTGTGCCAAATTAATGAAACACTTATGTGTTTTGAAAAAGCTTTAAGAAAAATGAAAAATTCCAATAATGATAATTCTTCTAACAATAAAATAAATGAACAATCTGCCATTATTAAAGAATTAACAGATAAATATTCTAAATTCAATATTGATGACATAATTGAAACAAGAATTAAACAAGCCATAAATATTATCAAAACAGATAAAAAGAAAGTCCTTGATGACCTTTCAAATTCATTTACTGAAGTAAAGACATATACCATTGCCTTGAAAAAGTGTTTTGATGCTTCACAAGAAGAAGTATCAAAATTATCAATGAAATTGAATCAAGTCACTGCTGATAATACAAGACAGACAGAGTTATGGCAAGAACTGACACATAAGGAAGACATGTATAAAATTGAAGTAATAAATTTAATACAAAGCTTCCAACATGAATACAGAAATTCCCAAAGGTGTAGCAACAGTAAAATGAATGACATTGAACAAATACTGAACACCTTACCAAGAATGTCTACACCTCTAAATCAAAATGAGGGCACAAGAATTTCAAATCCACAAGTATTGGATCCTGATAATTCACAATTAAAAAATGAATTATCCACTTCTTTTCATAACTTGGAACCATCAATGGGCCAAGCACTCTTGAAAGAAGTTCCAAAACTTAAAGAATGGCCTCACTTCAGTGGTGAAGGAGAGTATGACCATATGGAATTCATTAGAGGTATTGACATGATCAAAGAGGATTTTGAATTACCAGACAGATTGGTAACAGCCAGGTTTAACACCTTGTTTACCAGATCAGCTCACAGATGGTACATCAAAATAAGACAAGCACATGGACACCAGAGTTGGACTTGGTGGAAAACCCAAATCATCAACAAATGGATAAATGATGCTTGGAGGTTCAAAGTTGAAACAGCCTTTGAATCTGCCAAATTTAATGCTGATAAAGACAAAGCTTTACCATGGTTTTGCAAACAAAAGGACAGATTAACAGCATTATATCCTGACATGTCAGAATTTATGATCCATAGAAAAATTCTGAGACAATGTGGGGGTGACTTAGAGCATGCTGTCAAAAGCAGGACTACTGAACAATCTTCAGCAGAGTATATTATCAATATACTAGAACAAGTAACCACCAGAACCAAAATTGGTTCTAGTAGGGTGAATCTCAAAACAAGGTTTAATACACCTTGGAAAGATTCTGTGGACAAAAACCCCAAAGAAAATTCTAGTAATATTAAATATAAATCTGCAGATACAGTCAGAAAATGCCATATTTGCCAAAGCACCACCCATTTAGCCAATACATGTCCAAAAAGGGGGAAAGTCAATGAAATTGACATTGAAAAGGGCCCAGATGTTGAAAAAGAAGACATAATTGAAGACAATTCAGATGATAAGTAATCCATATTTTCTGAATCTTCAAAAGATATAGAAAATATCAATGCCACTTTTGACATCATGGAATCTTATTCCCACTTACCACAATTGAGCAATGGTCATGATGATTTATCAAAAGCTCAAGATGCACAACTTATGAAGACAAAACCAAACAGAGGAAAAGGTTATACAGCTGGTAATTCCTGTATAACAGAAGTGGTGATTGGCAACAAGCCCACCAAACTTTTACTTGACCCAGGAGCCTTCTGCTCTTGTGTTGGAAAATATTTTCTTAAGACTTGTGTACCAAATTTTGAAGACCAATTGTTACCAATTGATGGTATAAAATTCAACAGTGCAAGTAACCCAATGAAAGCATTAGGAATCTTTGAGACCAATGTCATATTCCCACACATAAATGGGAATTTAAGGATCACAGTTGAATTTGTTGTTATGGAAAATTGCTCTAGTACCCATTTTATATTGGGAAATGACTATTTAATCATGTATGGAATAGATTTACATAATAACAAAGACAGATACTTTACAATTGGGGACAATAAGCGCCAGAAATTTGCCTTTTTACCATTTAAAAGACAAATTACAGTAAACAAAGTATCACCAGTCAACTTAGAGTTAGAGAAATTCAAGTCTGAACAGTTAAATGAGGCTGAAATAAGCCTTCATCTGACTGATAAACAAGAAAATGAACTTTCTTCCCTTTTGTATGACCACAGAGGAGCATTTGCTACAGACAAAGAACCCCTGGGAGCAATTGCTGGTCATGAAGTTGACATCATTCTTAACATTGAGAGACCTTATCCACCACTCTTAAGAAGACCTGCTTATCCAGCAAGTCCAAAATCAAGAGAAGCTCTAGAAATTCATATCAAAGAACTTCTTTACCTTGGTGTAATAAGAAAAGTAGGCCACAATGAGGAAGTAGAAATAACTACACCAGTTATAGTGGCATGGCATAATGGAAAATCCAGAATGGTTGGGGACTTTAGAGCTCTGAACACTTACACTCCCCCAGACAGATAACCAATACCAAAACTCCAAATTGCCCTTACTCAAATATCTCAAGCAGTGTATATAACCACTATGGATGCCCTTAAAGGATTCCATCAAAATGTGGTAACACCAAGAGCAAGAAAATACTTGAGAATTATTGTTCATTGTGGAGTGTATGAATAGTTAAGGATGCCCTTTGGTATCAAAAATGCACCTTCACACTTCCAAAGAATGATGAATGAAATCTTCCCTGAAGAACTCTCAGAGGGATGGTTAATCATTTACATTGATGAAATTATTAGCTGTTCAAATACTTGGGAGGAGCACATGTACAGATTATCAAGAGTTTTGACAAAAGTCCAATCAGTAAACATGAAAATCTCCTTGAAGAAATGTCATTTTGGATTTAAAGAACTTAAAGCACTAGGACATGTTGTATCTGGTTTGTCCCTTGGAATTGACAAAAACAAAGTTGCAGCAGTATTGATAAAACCCATGCCTCAGAATAAGAAGGAAATTCAGTCATTCTTAGGTTTTGCAGGATATTACAGGCAACACATTAAAGATTTTGCATCCATAGCAAGACCACTTTATAAGTTGTGTGACAAAGACACAGTGTTTGAGATGACTGTTGACAGAGTCAAAGCTTTTGAGTCTCTAAGAGAAGCATTGAGCACTGCTCCACTCTTACGGATGCCAGACTTTAAACTGCCTTTCAAACCGTATATTGATGCATCAGGGGATGGACTAGGTGCTGCACTTCACCAAGTTCAGATCATACATGATTAACCTGTAGAAGGACCCATATGTTTCATATCCAGGCAAATCAAACCAACTGAAGCCAGATATGGAGCAAGTCAGATGGAATGTCTATGCCTTGTCTGGGCCTTGTAAAAATTGAACTACTTTTTAGAGGGATGTGTTTTTGAAGTGATAACACATTGTACAGCTGTCAAATCACTTTTGAACATGAAAACACCCAACAGACACATGCTCAGATGGCAAATAGCCATACAAGAATACAGAGGCAATATGACTATTGTTCATAAGGATGGGAATATTCATAAGAATGCAGATGGACTAAGCAGATGGCCATTACCAAATAATATTGATAATCCTGCTTATGTGCCAGAAGAAGCTTCACCACAAATTCCAATAGAAGGAATAAGTGTTACAGACTTGAACACCACCTTCTTTGAAGAATTCAGAAGTAGTTACACCCAAGATAAGAATTGTAGCATCTTATGCCAATTACTTAACAAAGGCTGTAAAGACAACTCTCTAATACATGCCTTGGATGAAGTATGGAGAAAATCTTATGATGAAGGAATATTTCACCTACTGGATGGTATAATTTACCACAGAACCAAGCACACATGTGTCATGACAGTTGTAGACAGGTCATTAATCAATCTTGTACTGAAAGAATGCCATGATAGTCCCTTTTCAGGACATCTATCTGAAGACAGAACAAGAGAAAAAGTAAAGACCTGCATATGGTGGCCAATGTGGCAGAAAGATGTTGCAGAGTATTGCAAAAGCTGTGACAGATGCCAAAAGGCAAATAAATCCACAGGAAAAAGACTTGGAAATATGATAAAATTCCAAGAACCAAACAGACCTTGGGAAATTGTCCATATGGATTGGGTAACTGGCCTACCACCAGGAGGTGTCAGGAGCTATAATGCTTGCCTAGTAATTGTGGACAGATTCAGTAAAACTCCAATCTTTTTACCATGTCACAAAGATGATACAGCCATGGATACAGCTCTTCTGATATGGAATAGAGTAGTGTCATGGACTGGGATATTTACAAATATCATCAGTGATAGAGATCTCAAATTCACTTCAGCACTATGGACAAATCTTCACCAATTATTTGGCACTAAACTGTCTTTCTCTACAGCCTACCACCCACAAACTGATGGCCTGGCTGAAAGAATGATCCAAACCTTAGAGGACATGGTGAGAAGATTTTGTGCATATGGCCTTGAATTCAAAGATTGTGATGGATTTACCCATGATTGGTGTACTCTGTTGCCAGCACTGGAATTAGCATATAAGACATCAATCCATGCCAGTACCAATCAGACTCCTGCTATTCTAGAAAAAGGATGGAACCCCAAGTTACCCCAAGATTCCTTGAGGAAAGACTTAATTGAAATACATCCCACAGCTGCTAGCTTCAAAGGAATGCTAGACAAAGCTAGAAAGCATGCAGTAAGATGCATGGAGGATTCTTTTGCATATGCTAAAGACAAATGGGATAAATCACATGCATCTCCAGATTTCAAAGTGGGGGACCTAGTTCTTGTATCCACCACTAACTTCAATAACATCAAAGGATGTAAAAAGTTGAAAGACTCCTTTGCAAGACCTTTTTTGATCAAGGCCCTCCATGGAGAAAATGCTGCTGAAGTAGAGTTATCTGAAGAACTTAGCAACAAGCACCCCACATTTCCAGTAAGCTTGATAAAGCCATATAAATCTAGTGATGTTGAGAAATTTCCCTTGAGGAATAAGATTCCCCAAGTTATACCTCCTATTGAGACATCTGGTACTAAGAAAATTACCAAAGCTCTTAAAGAAAGGAAATTAAGAACCAAGAAGGTAAGGTAATACCTTATTAGGTACAGAGACCCAACTTGTGAAGATGAATGGTTAGAAGAAAAAGATATACCAGAAGCTACCAAACTCCTCAGGAGATTCAGACACACTAGAAACACCAATATTACAAAGTAATATTCTTTTTTAGGGAGAGGGAATGTGAGCCATAGAGGTAATTTCATATACCCAAAAGACCACAAATATAAAAAATAACATATTAATATAAATAAAATAAATTTATTTATATTATTAAAATAAAAATCAAAATATAAATATAAAATTATATTAACAATAAAAAATTAATTACAATTTAAAAATAAAAATACATTAAATTCTGTAAGTATAAAATTACATTTATACTTGAAAAAACTGAGTAAAAATAAAATTTTAACAAAATTGTGAAAAATAAATAAATTTGGAACAAATTTGAATAAAAATTATTATAACTTTTTATCCAATAAATAAACACATAAAAATTATTTCACCATTGGATTCCTCATAAAAAATCAGGTGGGGTCACCTCTGAGTGAAATTCTTGTAACTCAACTCTAAATAAGCTTAAATTAAGTTTTTAGTATTTTCAATACAAAAGTTGAAAATCTTCAAAGCCTTAAGTTAATTCACACCACATGTGGTGTTAACCATCAAATTTTGTGTTAAAATTGATGTGTTATGTTTAGTTTAGAAGTTATGAGGAACTGAAGTATTTTCAATTGAATTCAATTGAAATGTCAAAATGTGCGCGTGTATTACATAAGTGAGCTTTGATTTACATATTAGGTGACAATTATTACTGTATTGTACTTTACAATTGAATTGAATTACATATGTAAATTATAAGTATAATACATGATGAGGAATTAAAGGAAAATAAATTGGAAAGATTAAAATTGGGGGGGAAGAGGAACTCCAGCTCTAAGGGGGAGCTAGACCATCCAAATCCTTGCTGACAGGCGTGGGATGTCAAAATTCACGCAAAATTCATCACTTTTGACCTGGAATTGAGTTACAGGGTCTGTGGACTCAATTGATGATGAGGTTTTGATACCAACTGGGGTAGTTTTAGCTGTTTCCAAGAGGGTAAAACTACCCTTGAGATAAAACTATGATATTAAAAACAGTTTTAATTGGTTTCCACGCCTCTGAAACACATTCTGACGTGTTTTGAAGGCTCTAGGCCTGGTATTGCTATAGTAATGGCTGATTTAAGGGTCTAAAATGGCTAAAAATGGCTTAAACCAGCCCTTTTTGGTCTAAACCAGGGTTCAATGATGCCATAATTGGCTTTTCTGTTGTCAGACTGTTTTTCACGACTGACAAGAGTAAATTTTACTTTTGGAGTAAGAGAATTGATGGCTATAAAAGAATCTCTTCTTTGCCCCACTTTTCTCTTCATGTAAGAATCTTTTCCTTTTATAATTAGTTTAAACATTGTTAAACCAATCAATAAAAGATTCCAACCACCTTTCTTATATAATTTTAAACCTTTTAACCACGTGAGAAAATCATTATAATCATTTTTTGTAACTCTTATAATCATTTTTACCCCTGAACCACCCCAAAAGTGAATTAAAGCATTTCTCATCACTGTTAACTTTGTCACTTTGTTTCCAAATTCACTCTGGTCACTTTTGGGCGTGTTTTTCTTTAATATTATTTTTAAAGACTTTGTGCTTTAATTAATTGCTTGCAGTTCTTTGCTCAATTAATTCCAATTGAAATTGCTCTTGAAGAAATTTCTTTTGTAGCCTTAAAATATCTGTTGTAGAGTATTTTTTTGTATAAATTTCTATTGTTGGTAAAACAATAAATTTTTATAATATTATTGTTTTATACTAATAAAGTTATAAACAATAAAATTGGCATGTTTTCTCTTAAAAGTAATATTTGATACTATTTTTAATTGATTTTTACGTTTTACAAATTTTGAGGACAGGAAAAGTACTTGATTTTTAATCAAAGTTTCATATCCACACCTTACAATTGAAGACAATACAGATGATAAGTCATCCATATTTTCTGAATCTTCAAAAGATATAGTAAATATCAATGGCACTTTTGACATCATGGAATCTTATTCCCACATGCCACAATTGAGCAATGGTCAACTTGATTTATCAAAACTTAACAATGCACAATTTATGAAAACCAAACCAAGAAGAGGGAAGGGTTATACGGCTGGTAACTCCTGTAAAACACAAGTGGTGATTGACAACAAGCCCACCAAACTTTGCCTTGACCCAGGAGCCTTCTGCTCTTGTGTTGGAAAATCTTTTCTTAAAACTTGTGTACCAAATTTTAAAAGACCAATTTTTACCAATTGATGGTATAAAATTCAATAGTGCAAGCAATCCAATGAAAGCATTAGGAATTTTTGAGACCAGTTTCATATTCCCACACATTAATGGGAATTTAAGAATCACAGTTGAATTTTTTGTTATGGAAAATTGCTCTAGTACCCATTTTATATTGGGAAATGACTATTTAATGATGTATGGAATAGATTTACATAACAACAAAGACAGATAATTTACTATTGGAAACAATAAGCATCATAAATTTGCCCTTTTACCATTTAAAAGACAAATTACAGTAAATAAAGTATCACCAGTCAACTTACAATTGGAAAAATTCAAATCTGAACAGTTAAGTGAGGCTGAAATAAGCCTTCATCTGACTGATAAACAAGAAAATGAATTTTCTTCCCTTTTGTATGACCACAGAGGAGCATTTTCTTTAGACAAAGAACCTCTAGGAGCAATTATTTGTCATGAAGTTGATATAATTCTTAATATTGAATGACCCTATCCACCACTCTTGAGAAGACCTGCATACCCAGCAAGTCCAAAATCAAGAGAAGCTCTAGAAATTCATATGAAAGAACTTCTGGACCTTGGTGTAATAAGAAAAGTAGGCCATAATGAGGAAGTAGAAATAACTACACCAGTTATAGTGGCGTGGCATAATGGAAAATCCAGAATGGTTGGGGACTTTAGAGCTCTGAACACTTACACTGTCCCAGACAGATACCCAATACCAAAAATCCAAATTGCCCTTACCCAAATATCTCAAGCACTGTATTTAACCACTATGGATGCCCTTAAAGGATTCCATCAAAAGGTGGTGACACCAAGAGCAAGAAAATACTTGAGAATTATTGTTCATTGTGGAGTGTATGAATACTTAAGGATGCCCTTTGGTATCATAAATGCACCTTCACACTTCCAAAGAAGGATGAATGAAATCTTCCCTGAAGAACTTTCAGAGGGATGGTTAATCATTTACATTGATGACATTAATTTCTGTTCCAAGACTTGGGCAGAGCACATGTACAGCTGGCCAGAGGTTTGACAAAAATTCAATCAGTAAACATGAAAATCTCCTTGAATAAATGCCATTTTTGATTTAAAGAACTTAAAGCACTAGGACATGTTGTATCTGGTTTGTCCCTTGGAATTGACAAAAGCAAAGTTGCAGCAGTATTGCTGAAACCCATGCCTCAGAACAAAAAGTAAATTCAGTCATTCTTAGGTTTTGCAGGATATTAAAGGCAACACATTAAAGATTTTGCATCCTCAGCAAGACCACTTTATAAATTGTGTGACAAAGACACAGTATTTGAAATGACTGTTGACAGAGTCAAAGCTTTTGAGTCTCTAAGAGAAGCTTTTACTACTGCTCCACTCTTACTGATGCCAGACTTTAAACTGCCTTTTAAATTGTATATTGATGCATCAAGGGATGGGCTGGGTTCTGCACTTCACCAAGTTCAGATCAAAAATGACAAACCTGTAGAAGGACCTATATGTTTCATATCCAGGAAGATCAAACCAACTGAATCCAGATATGGAGAAAGTCAAATAGAATGTCTATGTCTTGTCTGGGCCTTGGAAAAATTAAACTACTTCTTGGAGGGATGTGTTTTTGAGGTGATAACAGATTGTACACCTGTCAAATCACTTTTAAACATGAAAGCACCCAACAGACATACGCTCAGATGGCAAATAGCCATACATGAATACAGAGGCAATATGACTATTGTTCATAAGGATGGGAGTATTCATAAGAATGCAGATGGCAATTACCAAATAATATTGATAATCCTGCTTATGTGCCAGAAGAAGCTTCACCACAAATCCCAATACAAGGAATAAGTGTTACAGACTTGAACACCACCTTCTTTGAAGAAGTAAGACATAGTTACACTCAAGATAAGAACTGTAGCATCTTATGCCAATTACTTAACAAGGACTCTAAAGACAACTCTCTCATACATGCCTTGGATGAAGTATGGAAGAAACCTTATTACAAAGGAAGATTTCACCTACTGGATGGTATAATTTACCACAGAACCAAGCACACATGTGTCATGACAGTTGTGGACAGGTCATTAATCAATCTTGTACTGAAAGAATGCCATGACAGCCCCTTCTCGGCACATCCGTCTGAAGACAGAACTAGAGAAAAAGTGAAAGCCTGTATATGGTGGCAAATGTGGCAGAGAGATGTTGCAGAGTATTGCAAAACCTGTGACAGATATCAAAAGACCAATAAATCCACTGGCAAGAGACTTGGAAATATGATAAAAATCCAAGAACCAAACAGACCTTGGGAAATTGTCTATATGGATTGGGTAACTGGCCTACCACTAGGAGGTGACAGAAGTTAAAATGCTTGCCTAGTGATTGTGGACAGATTCAGTAAAACTCAAATATTTTGACCATGCCACAAGGATGATATAACCATGGATACAGCTCCTCTGATATGGAATAGAGTAGTGTAATGGACTGGGATATTTACAAATATCATTAGTAATAGGGATCCCAAATCGACTTCAGAACTATGGACAAATCTTCACCAATTATTTGGCACTAAACTCTCTTTCTCTTTAGCCTACCACCCACAAACTGATGGTCTGGCTGAAAGGATGATCCAAATCTTAGAGGACATGGTAAGAAGATTTTGTGCATATGGCCTTGAATTCAAATACTGTGATGGATTTACCCATGATTGGTGTACTCTGTTGCCAGCACTGGAATCAGCATATAAAACATCAATTCATGCCAGTACCAATTAAACTCCTGCTATTCCAGAAAAAGGATGGAACCCCAAATTACCCCAATATTCCTTGAGGAAAGATTTGATTGAAATACATCCCACAGCTGCAAGCTTCAAAGGAATGCTAGAGAAAGCTAGAAAGCATGCAGTAAGGTGCATGGAGGACTCTTTTGCATATGCTAAGGACAAATGGGATAAATCACATGCAACTCCAGATTTCAAAGTAGGGGACTTAGCTCTTGTATCCACCACTAACTTCAAAAACATCAAATGATGTAAAAAAGTCAAAGACTCCTTTGCAGGACCTTTTTTAATGAAGGCCCTCCATGGAGAAAATGCTGTTGAAGTAGAGTTATCTGAAGAACTTAGCAATAAGCATCCTACATTTCCAGTGAGCTTGATAAAGCCATATAAGTCTAGTGATGCTGAAAAATTTCCCTTGAGGAATAAAATTCCCCAAGCTATACCTCCTTTTGAGCCATCTGGCAGTAAGAAAATTACCAAAGTTCTCAAAGAAAGAAAGTTGAGAACCAACAAAGTAAGGGAATACCTTGTTAGGTACAGTGACCCAACTTTTGAATATGAATGGTTTCTGGAAAAAGCCATAACTGAAGCTACTAAACTTCTCAGAAGGTTGAGAACACTAGAAATAACAATATTACAAAGTAATATTCTTGTTTTAGGGGGAGGGAATGTGAGCCTTAGAGGGATTTTTATACACCCAAAAGACCACAAATGATAAATTAAAATACAAATATAAATAAAATAAATTTATTTATATTTTAAAAACAAAAATTAAAACATAAATGCAAATTTATATTTAAAATTCAAAATTTAATTATAATTTAAAAATAAAATTACAATAAAATTCAAAATTATGCAAATTCATTTTTATTTGTAAAAATTAAGTAAAAATGAATTTTTACTAAAATTTATGAAATCAAAATATTTTTGGTAAAAATTTATATAAAATATATTATAACTTTTTATCCAATAAGTAAACATATAGAAACTTTTTCACCATTTGATTTATCATAAAAAATTAGGTGGGGTCAGCTCTGAGTGAAATGTTTGTAAATCAACTCTAAATAAGCTCAAATTAAGTTTTTTGTATTTTCAATACAAAAAAGGAAAATCCTCTAGACTTTAATTTACTTCACACCACATGTGGTGTTAACCATCAATTTTTGTGTTAAAATTGAGGTGTTGTGTTTAGCTTAGAAGTTATGAGGAATTGAAGTATTTTCAATTGAATTCAATCTAAATGTCAAAATGTGCACATCTATTACATAAGTGAATTTTGATTTACATATGAGGTATCAATTATTACTGTATTGTACTGTACAATTCAATTGAATTACATATGTGAATTATAAGTATAATACATGATGAGGAAATAAAAGAAAAAATAAATTGGAAAGATTAAAATTGGGGGGAAAGGAACTCTAGCTCTAAGGGGGAGCCAGACCCCCAAAATCCTTGCTTACTGGCTTGGGATGTCAAAATCCATGCAAATGATCATTACTTTTGGCCTTGAATTGAGTCACAGGGTCTGTGACTCAATTGGCGATGAGGTTTTGATACCAACCAGGGTGGTTTTAACTGCTGCCAAGAGGGTAAAACTACCCTTAAGCTAAACAAATGTTAGTAAAAACAGTTTTAACTGATTTTTATGCCTCTTACACACATTTTGAGGTGTTTTTAAGGCTCTAGACCAGGTATTGCTATAGTAATGGCTGATTTAAGGGTCTAAAATGGCTAAAAATGGCTTAAACCAGCCCTTTTTTGGTCTAAACCAGGGTTTAATGATGCCATAATTGGCTTTTCTGTTTTCAGAGTGTTTTTCACGACTGAAAAGAGTGAATTTTACTTTTGGACTAAGAAAATTGATGGCTATAAAAGAATGTCTTCTTTACCCCACTTTTCTCTTCATGTTAGAATCTTTTCCTTTTATAATTAGCTTAAACACTGTTAAACCAATTAATAAAAGATCCCAACCACCTTTTTTAAATCATTTTAAATGTTTTAACCACGTGAAAAAATTATTATAATCATTTTTACCCCTGAACCACCCCAAAAGTGAATTAAAGCATCTTTCATCACTGTTAACTTTGTCACTTTGTTTCCAAATTCACTCTGGTTACTTTTGGCATTTTTTTTTCTTTAATATTTGTTTTAAAGACTTTGTTCTTTAATTAATTGCTTGCATTTCATTGCTCAATTAATTCCAATTGAAATTTCTCTTGAGGAAATTTCTTTTGTAGCCTTAAATATCTCTTGTAGAGTATTTTTGGATAAATTTTTATTGTTGGTAAAACAATAAATCTTTATAATATTATTTTTTATACTAATAAAGTTATAAAAAATAAGATTGGAGTGTTTTCTCTTAAAAATAATGTTTCTTAACATTTTTAATTGATCTTTACCTTATACAAATTTTGTGCACAGGAAAAGTACTTGATTTTTAATCAAAGTTTCATATCCAAACCTTAAAAAAGCCAATATGGCTGTATATTCATATCAATGCAATCCCTGTCAATGGAAATGAAATTTCCAAATTTAAGAAAAAATTCTCTCTCAAAGTTGAAATCAAGGACTTAGGCCCAGCTGACCTATTTCTGGAGGTAAAGGTAACACAAGAAACAGATTGAATCTGCCTTTATCAATAGCACTTTTTCAAATAGTTTCTGATTCAGTATAACATGAGTGAATGTAAATCAACCTCCACACCTCTATTGCCCAAGGAATAGTTGTCAGTTGCAACAGAAGACAAACTTAATAAGCTGAAAGTCCTCAACTTCAGCTATTGTAGTTCTATAGGTATCATCAACTATCTTAGCACAGAAACATGCCCTGACTTGTCTTTTGCAGTCAGAACTCTCTCTCAATACTTAGAAAATCCCAGGGTCACACACTGGCATGCCTTTTTCATGTTCTTCACTACTTAAAAGGATCACCAATAGTTGGCCTGAGGTATCAAAGACAAGGAGCCCAAGGCATCAGCACATGGAGTGATGCGGACTGGGGGGACTGTCACTCCACTAGACATTCTGTGACAGGGTATATGGCTCCTTTTCAAAATGGCCTGGTCCTTTGGAAAACCATAAAAAAGCCTTTGGTTTCAATCTCCACAGCAGAGGCAGAATACAAAGCTCCATGTGATCTCACCTGAGAACTTCTGTGGCTGAAACAGTGGTGCACTGAGTCACAACAACTGCAACTAGCTCAGCCAATCACCATCTGGGAGGACAACCAAAGCTGTATTAACATTGCAAACAGTAACTGCCATTTCAATAATCAAAGGATAAAACATGTGGATATCCAGCTTCACTTCGTAAAATAATTAATCCAGTCATTGATAATCAAATTGCACTATGCCCCAAAAGTGGAAATTCTAGCTGATTTACTTACTAAGTCAGTCAACTGTGTAAGTATTGATAATTATATTGAGGCACTCAGTGTTTTGAGAATAGCAGTTAGGGGGATGTCAAAGAACCTGATCCAAAGTGTCTCGAATCAGGCTCTCCTGAGCACTCCTAGCCCAAAAAGGTACTAAACCCATGGCCTTCAATGCAACAGGTTAAGTATCTGATCATTCATCAGACTCCTAGATCATGCATTTACTGAAGGACACCATGCTTGTATTTACATTCCCTCCTGAAGATATAAGCCTCCTTCTTCACCAATGAAAGAAGGCAACACACTTGAGCTTACACTCATTCTCTTTGTTATCATTTTTGTATCACTCACTCCTACCAAGCTTTTCATAACTTTCTTCCTTTCTTATTTCTTTCATTTCCAATTGTGATAGCCCCTGTTGTCTGCTTTCTTTGTTTCTCTCCTTTGTATTTGTGGTGCACACTTGCTTTCCACCTTAGGTAATTGTTCTCTTACTTTTACTTTTGTAATGCTGCTTATTAATGAAATATCACACTTTAGCTTCCAAAATCTCAACATCATTGTATATCTCCCACTTGAGCAGCCAAAAAAGCAAGGACTTAATCCTGGATTTTATCGGAAAAATTAAGTGATGTTTGTGGAAATGAGGAGCATTAAAACACAAGACACAGGGGCAGATGAATTCCTGTTTCTAATTAACAAACATTACCAATGGAGAAAATTTAGATTATTGTAAGATTATGTTTAGTTTGGGGCAAAAGTAATACTTACAGATTATGATGTTTTTTTAACTTAGTGTTATTTTAGTTGATTCTCAATACTTTTACTATATATATAGAGCATGTCTTCAATCTTAAATAGAGGAGTAAAAGACATTTAATTCTTTTCACTATTAGATTATTTAAATAACCTATTCTTTTACTATTATTACTTGTTTAATTAAAACCCTAGCTCTGGAGGAGCCAACGTAGTTAACTTCACTACTCTATATCACTTAAATTCTTTAACTAATTTGTTTATTTTTATTATCAATAAGATATAACATTACAGCGTATTATTAAGCTTTTAATCTTTACTTTGTGTTAATTAAAATTTAAAAGATTAGGTAACTGTTAATTAGAAATTATCATTTATGTTGTTTATGTTTACTTATGATGTTTGATTTTTTATCACAGTATTACTAACTGCTGACTTTAATTATTACTCATAGAAATCATAAGATACATTAAAAAACTTCTCATTTCAGATTTAAGTGTTGAGGATAAAAGGCACTCATTGTTGAAATTGAAGAGGATGAGCTGATTTAACCAAAGCACTTTGTAAGGAGTTTTTGAGTTCTTAGTCAAGGATTGTGTCATAAGATCACTGTGATCTTATCATGACAATTCCCACATCGATGTATATTTAACGGCAATGTCTCTCACATCATGGTGTTGAGAGTATTAATACTTTTTATCAGTCCATCTTTATTGTTCTCAATTGTTAATTCCTCTAACTTGCTATTGAACTAAGTTAAACTGTTACATATTCCAACCCATTGCTGGAGCTAAGGTAGATGCAGTATTCAAAGTCTTAAGAACAGTTAATTCGAGTAAACTAACATCATGTAAAAAACCAGCTTATCCCAAAGCTGTAGCATTGTTTCTCCTTTGAAGTTAGGGGGAGAATCTTAGACAACTGTTGAGTTATTTAACACCTTCTGTATTAACTAATAAAAATGTACATATATAAGTCATGAACTTACAAGTCTAACTGTCAGTATCACATAGAGCAAAGGCAGCATAGTTATTACATCTTAATTGAATTACATTCAAGTAGTTGACAGCTAGGTTAATCATTATTCTATTTTGTACTAAAACATCATGTATCTAAACTAATATTTAACTCTTTAGTTGTTGCTACTGGTTATTATTTTATTGCAATAGAAAGATTGTTAACAAACTCTTGCACTCATCTGTGTTCGAGTGTCAGGTTGGAAAAGAGCCAATTGTAGTTTCTTATTTTTATTGTTCTCCTCTATATTGAGTATTTCTATTTGAACCATTAATTGCAAGTCTATCCACTACCATCCGTTTAAGAGGAGTGATGAGCTCATTTTGTATGATCATTAATCACACTTGAAATAGTTTATTGATTTTTTTGTCAGCAGTAGGATTCATAGTCTTAATATATAACCTCTCCAATAGAATTACAAGCTATACTAGGTCTTACCAGGTGATAGTTGGTTCTGTTTTTATTAATCTTAACATAATACTTACCGTTGTGTAGTGTGTTTATTAATACTAGGATATTGTCACTAGACTAATAATTATTACCACAGCTATTTCTATTTATCTACTAAAATTAGCTTACTATGTTGAGCCTACAATTGTTTTCCTGTTAAGCTACTATTACTGCTACTGATTTTATTGGGTACCAAAGGCAATAAAAAATCTAAATAAAATTAAATACTCGAAACTGCCCTCAATACGTCAGTTCACCATTATGGGGAGATAGCCCTTCCAAGTACCAAACCTACAGGGGAGTCAGTTGAAAAACTTGCATTGAGATTTCCCTTTCCTGCCTCTGATAGGGCTGGGGAAAAGGGACTTTGGGAAGCAGACTGATTAACAACTAAATTTATAAAAAACTGCGATGGTGGTTATGGAAAACGACTTTTAAGTGTGGCTTCTTTTCTAGAATTTGGTAAGTGGTAAGTCCCAATTAAAAAGAACTTTTTGAATCCAACAAGATAGAAGAATTCTCCTTCATAGATTTCTCATACGAGACTCCCAATTTCGGCTCGAAGAGGGTACACTGAAAGCTAGTTCTTCTCCCCAAGAGATGAAGATAAGAGCATTTGCAGCCATTTTGGTAAGCCTGTTCATTCCCAGGCTTTTACAGATATTTTTTTATATTACCCACATTTGTTGTCTGTACTGTTTCTACAACAATCAAATTCATTAACTTACTGTGTTCCAAACATAAATTTATGTTGGTCTACAGAATTCTTCAATTCTGTCGGCAATACCTGTATCACATCCTCTTGAGCTATTTCTCACTTTCCACTTCTCAATTTCTTTTATGATATATCTTTGTTGTACAATCCACATTTTATTTTTTTAAAAAACAAAAATTCAAATAAAAAGAAAATGTCAGAAAGATCTCAGTCAACAATACCTCTTCCAACCCAAGAAAATAACCCAAAATTGAAGAAACAATATCCAAACTGGCTTCCAACTGAAGAAGAACAGCTTGCAATATCTTGACTGCATGTGAGTCAAGATCCTGAGAGCTCAAATAATCAGACTGGCAATCAATTTTACTCAAAGGTCTGTGAGCGCTTTAATACAATGAGCAAATTACAATATTGTGATGCCGACCAAATACGTATTAAGTATTGTATTTCCAATATTTTTTACTTTTATCTTTTGATTTTCTAATTTTTTTGTTTTGTAGCTGGCTTTCAATGAACATTGCTACACTCAAGTTCTCTGCAATTTATCATTGCATTTGTATGAGCCCACCAAGTGGCTCCTCACCCATAGATTGGATGAAGATGACACAGGAGTTATATCAAGCAAATAACAAGGGGCAGGCATTCAAACTAGAGAAAGCTTGGGAGGTAGTATGTGATTCACCCTGTTGAGTATACAATAATGAAACAACAACAACAATGATGACAACGATAAAATGAATTCTTATTATTTTTATTTTTATTTTATTAATTTCATATTCTTAAATTACAACAAGCTACTGCCTCTTTAAATACTAAAGAGTACAGCATTGGGACAGAATAAATATACAATAAGGCAAGTAATAAATGTAGTATTCTTTTTTTCAATACAAAAGTACAAATAATAAAAGTAGAAATAAGTTGTAAAAGGAAAAAAGAAAAGCACCTTTTCAACAGTGGAATACTCCAGCACACCCAAATGGGCGCAGGAGGGTGTCAATTCAAGAAAGGATCCAGGATCCTTGCTATCTGTATAGCAGAGCTGATCACAATCTACTCCTTCAAGAGATTTTAGTTCCTCTGATCCAGATACACAGACCCCATTTGATTATTGACCAATTGGTACTAAAAAAAGTAAACGAATGCGAATAGAACAAGAATCTAAAGAGAAACGATTGAAGCCGGATGAAAAAGCACTTGAAATTGCTGAAAAAAAACTTGAAGTGATGCAACCCAGGAGCTACTAGAGATTCAGCGACTTAAAAGTGCAAAAGAGGAAATGGGGATACTCAAACAAAAAGAGGATGAATTAGCTGATGAAGAGAGCAAAGAGATATTGATATTGATGAAACAAGCCATTTGTAAAAGATATGAGAACTCCACTTAAATTAGTCTGGTACACTTGCTTCCAATACATCAATTAGAGAATTACTAACATTTATTTAGGGTTTATTCCATGTCTCATCCAGTTGTGAAATTTTAGATCTCTTGTTAGCTGTTTGTGGATACCATTATTTTGGAGGTGTGAGTTCTTTTGAATGTAGTTTTCTATGGTATGAAACAAGTTGGGATCATGGTGTGTTGGAGTTATTTTTGCTGAAGTTTTGCAGTTTCGCTCAATAAGTAGAAGCTCATAAGTCTTTCTGTGCTTGAAAATTATATTGTGCAAAATTATACAACAATACATGATATTTTTAATTTTTTTGAATGACCATATCCAACATGGCTGGCTCAGAATTTTCCATCTTGCTTTTAATACACCAAATGCCCTTTCAATACCCTTTCTTGCATTCTCTTGCCTGTGTTAGAATAAATTTCTGGCTTCATCTTGAGCATGGGGCAAGCTCTTGATTAAAAAAGCCCACTTGGGATAGATACCATCAACAAGATAGTATCCATGTTTGTAATTAATGCCATTTACATTGAAATCAATAATGGTTTCCATTCCTTTGTGAAATTCTTCAAATATGTTGCTTTGATTGAGGACATTAATCTCATTCAAAGCTCCTGGAGTCCAAAAAAATGCATGCCAGATTTGGAGACTCTTAGAGGCAATTTCTTCTAAAATTATTGATTTTGTTTTTTACTTCCCCTCAAACTGCCCTTCCCAAGCCCAATGCATGCAAGAAAGGCTTTCTAAACATCCAGAAAAGCTTTGTTGCTCATATTCTTAAATTATTACCCTCATTTAAGAAGGGTTAGGACCTTGTAAGTACTCCTTTCCATAGATGGTGATTACATCTTCTGCAAAAAGTTTCAAGCACAACAAGGATGTTAATTAACCAAGACACAAGTATTCATCTGTGGTATCTGCTGATACTCCATAGGGTAATTGATGGAGTACTGATGAGATCTTATGGTAAGCTGAGAGACTGTCTTTCTTGAAACAATCCTGTAAATAAAAATATACATCTATAAGCTCATTTTACTTTAGAAGAAGGTTAGCTGAACTACCTTTTTGGGATTCCAATAGCTATTGTGCTCTTGCACTCTCTCCATGATCTCCAAAAAAAGAGTCTTGGGCATACAATATCTACGCCAAAATTTGTGCTCTGGATAGGTGCACCCTTCCTTGAAATAGTCATCAAATAAATGTTGTGCACCATCTTCTCTGTTGCAATTTATAAAAACCCAAGAAGGATGTGATGTAATTGTCTGAGTCATAAGATATGATAAGTCTTCATCTTCATCATCAAAAATGAGCCTTTGGTTCATGAGTAGTTGTGGAAGGAAACTCATCTTTTCTTACAGAAATGTGAATGTGGAATAATCTCTGTAGCTCACATTTAAGTAATTTCTATGTGAAACTTAGAGAGCAGTTGTGGTTGCATGAAGATCTGTATTTCTGTTTTAATCACTGTCATTTACAGAAAAAGATACTGAAACATCTGAAAATGCTCTAGCTTATATTGTAATCCTTTGTACTCTCCAACTGTTGCAAAATAGAACTTAAATAAGATTCTGTGAGTGCTGCCATTTTTGCTCATAGACTCTTGCCTGCCTGTTGTCTCCAACAGCCTTAGGTGTGTTTAGTCGTCACTGCTCTCTCCTCCCTTGTCTTACATGAGACGGTATCAATAGCTCGTCATCACGTGTTTGATGGTCACTGTTCTCTCCTGTTAAGATCGTCGTTAGAAATTAGAATAGTCACTCGAACATGAAGGGGTGTTAAGATCGTCGTTAGAAATTAGAATAGTAGTGTAATTTGTAAATAAAAAACCATGGTGTTAAGATCACCCTGTACTTCAAGGGACCGCAACTCCATGGCTATTGTTTTTATCTAGAATCTATTTCATGTAGGCCTGTGAGGATTAAACCGAGTTTTTACGATCATTATTAAGATGTCTGATGGCTATATAAATAGACCATACTTGTGTACTTTTTGTTTCCTCATCTTTTTCGTGATTAGTTCTTTTCTCAAATATAAAACTCTTATCCTCACAGGTTAGTTATTTCTCACTTTGTGTATGATTATCTTTTTTGTGATTAGTTCTTTTCTCAAATATAAAACTCTTATCCTCACAGGTTATGGGCCCAGTTGACGCCTGAGGAACTGAAAAGAATATATTCTTTTGGACAAACGCGAAAAAGATCACTCTCAAAAGCTAAAAATCTAAGCAATCTTATTTATCCTCATCTCAGAATAAAATGGACAAACCTTTTATTCATCTCAAACCAAGCTTGGTTCGAAACTTAAATCATCAAAGCTTGTCTCAAAATTTAGAAAAAATCTCTAACATTGAAAAATTAAATACATTAAATTTCTCAAAGTGGCAGAATGAAATAATTCTGGCCTTTCGAATTCGAAGCCTGGATTGCTTTCTAGACTCTAATTGGATAACATCCTTCCCAGTAGAGGCTGGTGAGGAAGAAGCCGACATCTTTAGGGAAGGGTGTAACCAAGTATATTACTGGATCATCTATCAAATGAATCAAGAAAATCAGGACAAATTCTATAACCAAGAACAAGAGAAATGTAATCCAGCGGAATTGTGGAAAAAGGTACGCGAGCATTACGCCTCCTCGTCTGCGGAAAACTGTGCCAATGTTATAGTCAAGATCTTCAACTTGAAGATGGAGGAAGGAAATGTCTTAGAGACTGTTGGGGAGTTCCGACATCTTCTCAATTTGCTCCGCATGATAGGACCTGAATTATTCAAGGAAGATATTCTTTTAAATATCATGGCTTTTTACTCACTCAAACTACTCCCGTCATCATTACAACCCATGGCAAATAATATCTATCAAGCCACGAAGCTATCTGGAAAGATGCCCACTCTTGAGGAAGTATTCTCAGAAGTAGAATTGACTCTCTCAAGAAGGGTTGAGGGTCCGGACAATGCACAAGCCTTGAAGGTACATGGTCGAAAACCGAGGTGTTTTGGAGGAAAACATAACCCGCTGGCTCCTCATGCTGAGTCAGAGTGTTTTCAGCTACATCCAGAAAAAAGGGATTCTTATCACAATCGAATGAAACACAGAGATGACAAAAAGGATTCGCAAGGTAACTCACCGCAGGTGTTTGCTGCTTTCTCGAAAGGTCTGGAAGAAGGTCACACTGTGTTGGATAGTGGGGCATCCTTTTCTCTGTTTAAAACGTCAAAAAGATTTGTTACGTATCATCCTACAAATATTCCGCTTTACTTGGCAGATGGTTCCTGTGTTTATGCTGTAGGTATGGGTACAGCAGCCATCATGTCAGAAACAGGAAGAGTTCTTCATCTGGAAAACTCTCTGGTTGTACCCTCAATCTCTTCCTCGCTTATTGCTCTTACACCATTTCTAAAAAAAGCGTGTTGACTTGTAGGAAGAGAAACTGGTGCTGATTTAATAGACAGAGAAGGCAATCTTGTTTTAAAAGGGGAATTCGTTAATAATACTGTGACTGTAACACTTGCAAGACCAGATATCGGCAAAGTTGTTTTTCAAGATCCACTTACTATTCATAGGTCTCTAGGGCATCCAAGCAACAAGTATGCATCCAGACTTTTTCCCTCGGTCGACTTCAGCGGGCTTCAGTGTGAAACTTGTGTTCAGGCAAAAATGCACCGACTTCCATTCAAAGGCACCTTTCCTCACCCCTCATCCGTATTGGAAGTCGTACACATGGATTTGTGTGGTCCAATTACACCAAAATCTATGGGTGGGAATACGTATATCTTTCAAATCATGGATGGGTATAGTCGTTTTCGTTTTGTCTACTGTTTGGCGAGTAAAGCTCAGTGTTTTGAGGTTTTTAAAAAGTTTAGAAGTTTTTCTGAAAAGCAGAGTGGCTTTCAGGTCAAAGGTATTGTGTCGGACAACGGAGGAGAGTTCGTGAGCAAGATGTTTCAGAAATATCTTTCGGAAAATGGAATTCAGCAACTGTTGACTGCCCCTTATACTCCACAGCAAAATCCTTTTGCTGAAAGGGCAAACAGAACATTGCTTGAAAGGATCAGGTGTCTTCTCCATGACTCACAGCTGGATCACAGTTGGTGGGGAGAGGCAGCAGCAACGGCAGCATTTTTGTTAAATCGAACACCAGTCTCCTCGCAAAACTTTGAAACTCCATATGAGAGATTTTATGCCAGAAAACCAGATCTTCGAGTTTTCCACCCTTTTGGGAGTAAAATCTTCATAAATAAGGAAAAGAAGAAGCTTGTCTCCAAGCTGGACTCTCATTCTGAGAAAGGGATTTTTGTGGGGTACACAGAAGGACATAAAAATTTTAAAGTGTATAATCTCGAAACGGGTAAGTTTCAGATTACTCATGATTGTGTTTTTCTGGATACCCCAGCTGGTCCCCTGCAGCGGCTTGAGCTCTCTTCTTTGAATTATACTCCTCTCCATTCCCATTCTAGTCTGCCAACTCTTGGTAGTAGCTCTTTTTCTTCTTCTTCTTTATTCCCAGTGGATCATTATTCCTCTGCATGTGAACTTCCTGACGTATCTTTGGAACAAACTATCACATCGGAGGTTGAAAACAGCATGCCAGAAGACAGGATCTGTGATAACGAAATTGTTGCAGCTCCTTTGGAAGAGACTGTTGTTTCTGGCTCTATGCCAACACAGCCTTCGAATATTTCTCAAACTTCTTCCTGTCCTAGTGATGAGATAGAGGAGCTGACAAACTCGTTTGAAAAGGCACTGCCCAAAGGGTGGACAATGGAACTAGTTCCTGATGTGGCTCCACAAAACATCTCAAGTAGTATTGATATGGCGAATATTATAGATCACAAGAGACGAAAGCCCCGAAATGTCATTAATGTAGTGGCTGTCGGCTCGGATGTGCCAAAAACATATTGGCAGGCTATCCGACATGAAAAAGGAAGTGAATGGAGGGAAGCAATAAACGATGAAATTAAAAGCATCGAAAAGCACGGGGTATGGAAAGTGGTAGAGAAGTCAGAAGCTCATAATCTACTAGGCACTACCTGGGTATTTCGGGAGAAAGAGGACTCCAAGGGAAATATCACCAGGTATAAGGCACGGTTGTGTGTGCAAGGGTTTGCTCAGATTGAAGGTCTGGATTATAATGAAACCTTTGCACCAACTGGGAGGATAACTACTCTAAGGTTTCTCCTGGGGTATTGTGCCTCACATGATCTTGAAATTCATCAAATGGATGTCAAAACCGCTTTCCTCTATGGGACTCCTGAAGAGAAGGTCTTTATTAGATACCCTGATGGTTATCCTCATTGTGTGAAACAGGGAACTTGCCTAAAGCTGGTGAAATCGCTGTATGGCCTAAAACAAAGTCCTTGATGCTGGTACAAGCATCTTTCCAAGATCTTTGAACAGTTAGGTTTCAGTCCAAGTAAAGCTGACGCATGTCTCTTTGTTAAAAATGAAGGATTGCAATGCTATGTCTTCCTTCATGTGGACGACATGATCATTGGAGGAGACTCGACGCCGGTGTCAAAGTTCAAAAATGATATTAGGTCATTCTTTGAGATGGACGACTTAGGAGAAGTGTCGTATGTTCTTGGTATCAAGGTAACTAGGGATAGAATACTTAGAACCGTTGCTTTATCGCAGGAGTTGTACATAAACAAGATCCTTGGAGAGTATGGGATGCAGGACTGCAAGTCAGTTGTGACACCCATGATCCAAAATGAACGGCTGACTCCTACCACCGCCAAGCAAGAGATCAACGGGTTTGATTATCGAAAGGCGGTGGGGCTGCTTAATTACTTGTCAACCTGTACTCGACCAGACGTAGCATTTGTAACCTCAGCCTTGTCTCAATTCCTAGAAAAGCCTTCAGCAGAGCACGTGGCTGCGTTTAAAAGGGTTTTGCGTTACTTGAAGGGTACCAAAGAAGATGTTTTGATGCTCGGAGGAAAAGCCTTGGAAGGATCTATAACAGGTTTCTGTGATTCGGATTGGGGAAGCAATTTTGACGGCAGATCTTTCTCTGGATATGGACTTATGTGCGGAGGTTTGATTGCGTGGAAGACCAAGAAGCAACCAACAGTGGCACTATCAACAACTGAAGCTGAGCTCAAATCGATGATGGAACTCATTCAAGATGCAATATGGGTAAAAGGTTTAATGAAGGATTTCAAACTTCAACCAAATATCAAAGTACGCTGTGATAATCAAGGGGCAATAGCTTTGTGCCGCAACCCTCTTTATCATCATCGGACGAGGCACATTAACATCCAAATCAATTGGTTACGAGACGTGATTGAACATGAAGGAGTGGATCTTTTGTATATCTCAACAAATGATATGTGGGCAGACATATTAACAAAAGGGCTTGGGAGGATCAAGAACATCGAATGCAAGAAATCCATGAAGCTAATCACACACTCGAACATGAAGGGGTGTTAAGATCGTCGTTAGAAATTAGAATAGTCACTCGAACATGAAGGGGTGTTAAGATCGTCGTTAGAAATTAGAATAGTAGTGTAATTTGTAAATAAAAAACCATGGTGTTAAGATCACCCTGTACTTCAAGGGCCCGCAACTCCATGGCTATTGTTTTTATCTAGAATCTATTTCATGTAGGCCTGTGAGGATTAAACCGAGTTTTTACGATCATGATTAAGATGTCTGATGGCTATATAAATAGACCATACTTGTGTACTTTTTGTTTCCTCATCTTTTTCGTGATTAGTTCTTTTCTCAAATATAAAACTCTTATCCTCACAGGTTAGTTATTTCTCACTTTGTTTCTGTTCTTTGTGTATGATTATCTTTTTCGTGATTAGTTCTTTTCTCAAATATAAAACTCTTATCCTCACATCTCCTCCCTTGTCTTAAATTTTAAGGCAGTAATAATTTATCATGAGGTTAATTTTTATTGTATTAAGGCGTGATGTAATAATTCTGTGAAAAAAAAACGATTCCTTTCATTTATTTTTGGCTGAGATTTCCTAGAGTGAATCTGTTCTGGCTGAAAAAACGCTGCGTTCCAATTTGATATCTTGCTCATGGTTTTCAGAAGAGAAAAACTGCAACTAACACCAAAAAAGCTCAAGATTAACCTCCGTTATTGATTCCGATATAAAAACAATTTTTTGAAAGCTTAAAATTGATGAGGGTTGAGACAGTTGTACACAATGTGAAGCTTCAGTAGAAAGTTTTTTCTCAATTCTCCTTTTTGAATAATTAGATTACCAATGAAATTTGGACGGAATTTGAGTGTATGTTTATCTGCACCGTCTTCGCTCTCTCCTCATGATGTTTAGTGACCCAGATGCGGCCTGGCAGGTTTTTGTGGACAGAGGCCATACTCAAAAGGCGTATAGCCAGCTGCGTAACACTCCGTACAACCTAGGTAGATGGCACCAATCAATATATTTGACCTCTAATGAATCTTTTTAGCAGAAAAACTTTGACTACTCACGGGGTCTTTGGTTGTTGCGATCTGTCACCTTCTTCCATTGGCACGCGGCGTGATGCATCCAAGGCTTACCATCTTGAGTTCGTCCTTTCCAGACATCTGAATGACATTATCGCTGAGATAAACATGAAAGAAGTATATAGTGTAAAGTGCTTGACTGACCAAGTATCCCGCAGTTATTGTATGCTTGAAAGATATAGGGTTTGATATTACTATATGAGGGTGGGCCGCCTTTCGCTGTGCTGACGCAGTCTTCGAATTCTATAAAAGTGTTAAGTCAGCTGAATGTCTCCTTCTAGTGTATCTTGAATTAAAATATGAGAGTATATTACCAGGGACGGTACATGTGCTTTGTACACACATCATGGGCTGATTGCCATAAGCAGTACAAGCTATTAAGATAGTTGGTTGGGGGAGATAGGTAAGACAAAGGATTTATGGCGATTAATGGTCGAGCACATCGCCTATTACTCACAGACCATTTTCTTTCCTCTAAAATCTGGAAGCACTTGAGTTCCAAATGCGTTGCCACATTGCACGTCTTTTACGAGCTTTTGAGCAAAGCAAGGGTAAAGGCATAGGGTGAGGGTGAAAATATTGTAAAAGAAGGTTTTTTTGAGCATTTTTTGTGATTTTTAGCTTAGATAAAAACTTTACTTTTTCGAGCTCTGCTTCGTGTGGTGCTGCATGAAAATGGGAAAGGAGTTCAACAGGGTATTTATGGAGCACTTCAACCAGGTAAGTGGCTTAAAATATCGAAGCCTCAAGGGAGTGCTAGACATATAGCAGAAGAAAGTCACATTGCATGGCGCCACATGCTCCACTTGGTGCGTCAATTTGTGGAAAGATGCTGTAGGGAAACTGAGATAAATAATTCTTCTTAAAAAAGATGGAGTAAGGGTCCATGCCCACGGATATGAAACATTCCAAGCGGGGAGCGCGTGCTATAATTTTGCAGCGCGCCTACAGTTTTTGGAAAGCGCCCAGCGCCCGCCGCCCACCTGTTAGCCAAGGCCCTCTTAAATAGGGCTGTTGTATTGTAAGATAATACAATCAATAATTTAAGAAAAACGAAACCTAACGAGATGATACTCGATAAGAATATTCATGACGCAATTATTTAACTCCAAAAGAAATGTATTCGAGACAAACGATCGAACCCTTGGGCAGTCTTACGTTGGTTTCACTTTTGATTGATTTTTCTAATTTTACTTAAATCAATGAATTCGCAAATTCCTCAGCGTAGGTTAACGAAGAGTTCTTATTCAGAGGGACATACACCTATTGATCAAAAAAGATTTAATAATATAAAAGTAGAAATAAAATAACAAGGGCATTCCAAAGCATAAAAACGGCCTATGCGTCATTTACACACTATGCATTCAGTCCAAGAAGCCTTAATTCCTCTTCTAATGAAAATTGTTTTTGGTGGAAATTAATTTATTTTTGAATTATACCAAAAAATATTTATTAAAATGACATAATATTCAGCATTTTGGTACGAAGAAAAGCCCTTGAACCAGATTTCAAAGAAAGATTTTTTTGATATTAACTCAATTGATTTTATTTTGTACAAATAAAAAATTCTAAAAAAGGGAAAAAAATTATGCGATTAGGCTTCTAAACTATGAGATATAATAGTTAGACTGACCTTTGAATATTAAGGGGCTTCATTCCTTTACTAATTTTGATTTTTTTTTTGTTCGAAATCAGTTGATCTGATTTTAGAAATCAGTCATGAAAATTGAAGACTGATTTGATGTCTTATTTCCAGTGTTGGAACTGGCTGGAACAAGTAGAAGGAATATGCTTTTTCTCGCCCTTTTGGGTTAAGAAATTGATTTTTTTTCGAATGAACTGAAAATGAAAGCGAAAAAAATCCTAAGGAAGATATTTTGAATCAAGTGTGCCTGCATAGCGTACTTCTGTGGCGCAAAGTTGGGCACCAATTGGTCAAAAATGGTCAGGACTGTTCAAACTGGAGTGAGCAAGTGATGAGCTACGGCCTCTCTTTGCTTTTCGATAAATGTAAAACGGGTTGAAGAAGCAAAAGAGAGGTCGCGCGGGAAAGGTTTATAGACTATTTACATGAGTTACTTTGCCGCAGTTCTAGCTGCGTAATTGTATCATTGTCCTGTTTCAATACCCCCTCCCAAGAATACAAATTGAGCCGCTTAATTAGATAAGCTCAAATTCTGACAAGCTTTCATTAGTTTAGTACTCCCCAAAGGCTTTGTCAGAACGTCGGCGTGTTGGTTTGTTGTTGGAATCCATTCGATGTTGATGTTGTATTGTCGAACAAAATCATTGACGAAGTAGAAAGCACGGTCTAAATACTTCCTCTTCTTCTTTGATAGGTTGTCTTCAGTAATCATAATGGCCGCATGGTTGTCGCATCTTATTGACATAGTAAATGTTGGATCAATCTGCACAGCAATAAGTCGGATTACCGCTAGGAGCTGAGCCGCTTAAAAGTGCCACATATTCTGCCGCACAAGTTGACATCGCGACTACTGTTTGCCGTCGTGAATTCCAAGCAATAGGATTGCCAAAAGCCTTCACAACAAATCCCAAAGTACTTCGGGCATGTTCTCCACCCCAGCTTGCATCCACCCATAGCGATATGTCAGAAGATTGCGGAGTATATTGAAGTAGTTTTAATGAGTGTTAAACGCTTTATTGCAACAGCATACAAAAGTCAGTAGCAGTAACTTTTAAAACAAAATAAACGTATTTTGTAAGTATAATTTATCGTAATTACATGGATTAAATAATAGGTTGTATACCTTTAAACAGTACGTTAATTGTAATATTAGACTAGACTGAAAAACTTTGACTGGACACTGGTTTGTCGAGTATACTACTAGCCTATTAGTCATCATACCTACTTGTTAATATTTATCTTACAACTTGAACACTGATGAAAGTAGTTACCTCCACTAGTAATAGCTCTAGCTGATCCAGTTCTCGATTTTTCTAGCTAGTTCAATTTTAGTAGGAATGGGTGTAAGGAATAGCAGGATAATAATTGATAATAGATTAAAAGAGAATGGTTTTTAGCACTAAGAAATAGATGAGAAAAAGACTGGTTCCACCTTCTCCTTCCTTCTTGAGCCTGGTCGTTAAATATTGAAATGTTGAATGTATGCGCATTGTGTCGGTTGAGATCACACCTTAAACCTTAATTGCACAGTACATGTCATAATGACGTCACCCCCCCTTGATATGTACTGTATCAATCATTTTTAGCATCTTTCTCAGTTCAGATAGCTTTGTTGTAGCAAGCGGTTTTGTTAGTATGTCAGCAATCATTAATTGGGTAGAAATGTGTGTGATTTTCATTAGTTTCTTTTTGATCAGGTCTCTTACATATTGAAATCTTATTTCAATGTGTTTTGAGTTTGAGTTTAACTTTGCTTCCTGTGCTATGAACACAGCACCCGCATTGTCATTTAACAATACTGGAGTACGGATGTCTATTCCTACTGAGTTTAGTAAGTTGGACATCCATTGTACCTGCTTTGCACATTTATTAACCGCAACAAATTCAGCTTCAGTTGTTGATTGTGCCACTATTGATTGCTTTTTTGTAGACCATGAGACTGGATTTCCAAATAACGTAATGACATAACCGGAGGTGGACTTGCGTGTGATGGTGGAATTGGCGTAATCGGCATCTGCCCACCCAATCAGATCAGCGATTTGGGTATTGTCTTTAGTGTACTTGATACCCATTCTGCTTGTTCCTTTGAGGTACCTCAGTACATGTTTTATCAACTGCCAAACTGCACTGGTCGGTTTGCTGACGTGTTGTGACAGCAAGTTCACCGTGAATGCTATATCTGGTCTGGTATGAAGTGCAAGGTAGCTCAGCATTCCAATTGCTTTCTGTACATAGCTTGCTTCGATTGAGGGTGATTCAGCTCCTAGTACATGTCTGATGTTCATAGGTGTAGGAGTCTTGATAGGGTTTGAGTTGGTCATGATAAATTCATCCAGTATTTTCTTGCAGAAATCTTCTTGATGCATCGTTAGTGATTCATTATTCCATTCAAATGTGTACCCCAGGTGTTGGTTTGGTCTTTTGTTTATTTTTAGCTTGTATGTTTGGGATAGTTTTTTCAACATCATTTCAATACCTTCTCTTGAATCACCAATTACTAGTCCATCGTCAACATGCATGTGGATGTATATAGTCTTTTCTTTGTTGAAAAATAGTGATTTGTCACTGTTGCACAAGTACATTCCAATGTTGTTTAGCGTTGAAGATAGATGAGAATGCCATTGGCAAGGTTCTTGTTTTGTGCCATAGAGAGACTTATCAAGTTTCCACACCCATGATTCTTTCCCTGGTATTTCAAAATTTGACACCTGTGAGACATAGACTGGAGCATCAATTACTCCATAGAGAAATGCAGTTTCAACATCGAACTGGAATATTTGCATATCTCTATTTATAGCCATTGATAGTAGAATTTTTAGCGACTCGTTCCTAGCAACAGATGAGTATGTGTCAAAATAGTGGATCATATGTTCTTGATGATTTCCAAAACACACCCATCGTGCTTTGTACCTTGTAGTTTCTCCGTACTCATTCTTTTTCTTCACTGGACGCCACATACCTCCAATGATTTTTTCATCTTTGGGGGGTGGTACAAGCGTGCCGGTGTTTTTTGTTGTCAAAGATTTGAACTCTTCTTCCATCGCACTTTTCCAGTGTTGAAGTTCCTCTTTATTCGACAGAGCCTCAGAGATTGTAATGGTTTCATTTAGCATAACAGCTTCTTCTTCAGTTTCAGAGTTGTCGATAAGGTGTGTTGTATCTTGGTTTTTTTGTTGATTTCTTTTAGTTCTTGTTATGATGTTAGTTGTACTTATTTTGCTTTCAATATTCCTTGGAGCAGTAGAATATTGAGGAACATAGGTATAGCCTTTTTTTGTTTTTTCTTGTTGGTCTGGCTGAGTTGGTAGGTGAGAATGATCTTTATCTGGCTCCACTGTAGCTGGAGGTCTAAGTGGGCTAGGGGCTGCTATGCTGGTGTTAGGTCTGTTGAGTGCGGTAGTTGTCGAGGTAAATAAAGGTTCTATAATTATGGAGTCTAATGGATTGTATTGTAGAGGGCTAAATTCGCTTGTTGGTAGAGTGATGGGGTCCTTTTTTAGGGCTTTCTTGCTTCCATATTCAAATGTGAGTTGTGTTATGGAGAAATCTCTGCTAATTACGATTTTTCTTGATGTGGGGTCAAAAAATCGCATGGCGTCGGAGTACTTTTCATACCCAAGATACAGAAGAGGTTTGCAGGGAGGTAGTGGTTTTGGCTTGTTCTGTTGATGCACAAATACGTTGATGCCAAATGGTATTAGTGAGTCAATTTTTCTAATAGGTTCAATTAACATATCGTGAGTTTTAAGTATACTGACAGGAGATCTCCAGTTGAGGGCCCTTGAGGGGAGTAGGTTGATAATTGTTGATGCATGACTGGCGGCTTCGTCCCAAAAATTGATAGGGAGATTGCATTGAGCTAGTAGGCAGCGTATTTTTATCAATAGTGTTTGATTGAACCTTTCAGCAATACCATTCGATTGAGGGCTCACAGTGGGTCCTCATTCAAAGCATATTCCTAGCTTGCCGCATTCTGTCACAAACTTAGTTGATGAGAACTCTCCACCTCGGTCAGAGTGTAGGTACGATGGATAGTTTCCTGTTTTGTTTTTTATCTCCCTTATGAAGCTGATGAGGTTTGTCTCGGCCTGATACTTGTTAGATAAAAACATGATTCTATTAAACCGTGAGAAATCATTGATTATTACCAGTACGTATCGTGCTGAGTTTTTTGCGTAGGGTTTGATTTCAAGTAAGTCAAAATGAATTTTTTCAAATGGTCTTTGTCCTGCAGGAATGGGGGTTTTGTGCGGTGCTCTTTTTAGTTTGCATTGAGTGCAGATTTTGCATTTGGTTGCATATTCTGTGTCAAGACTGGGCATGTTGTTGTATTTTAGGAATTTCTTGAAATATTCGTCAGACGGATGTCCTAGTAGGATGTGCCAATCTTTTTTGGATGAAATTTCCACATGGTTTATTGAGGGTTTGATACTTGAGATGTATAGTTTCCATTTCCTAGGAAATGCCATTACAATCCTATCACTGCTCTTCAGTATCAGTTTCTGGTTTTTGTGAAAAACCTTGATGCCTTGGTCTTCAAGCTGTGATAGTGATATAAGATTAGTGTTTCCATTTGGTGCGTAGAATACAGGTTGGATAATAGTTCCATTCAAATTTAACTTTCCAGTGTGGGTGATGGATGCGGAGCCAGAGAAAGTCTTTACCAACATTTTTGATGGTTTGGGATCTATAAGGAGTTAGAAATTTGAGATGGTTGTGGTTGAAGCACCAGTCTCGAGTATGAATGCCTGATTAGATTTGTTGTTGGCAAGCTGATTTATTCCTTCTCCTACATAAAACCCACTTTCGCCATCAACGTCATCATCGGTTGATGATAAGGATGAGGCTTCGTCGGCTTGGTTCATGGAGTCCCTGTTGTGTAGTTTTAGTAGGAGTTGAATTTTCGATTCCATTTGTTTAAATCATTTGTCGATCTCATCTTCCTTATTCATTCTTGTTGGTGTGGCTCCTGACAGTGTTTGTTTGTTGGGTTGTTGCTTTCGTCTTTGTTGGAACTTAGTTTTTTGGTTCTTTGAGCTAGATATGTTGAGGACAGTGTCATTGTTCCCTGAGTTGCGTTGCATATGTTCAGATAGAAACCTTTTAACCACAGTTTGTATATTGAATGGTTCAATATTGTATAAGTTTTGGACAAGACTGGTTAAACTGTCATCATGTTTAAGACTGCGCAGTAGGAACCCTGCTGCAGCACCTTCTGTGATGTTCACAAGTTTAGTTGTGTTAGCAACTAAACATTTGAATGTTGTGTACTTTGTCTGAAATCGTAAGACATGTGCCTTTAGCGATGTGCCAGGATCATAGATTGTATCCATTTCAAAGAGGCTGTCGCACAGCGAGATTACTGAGGTTTGGCCACATGCTTCACTGAGTGTTCTGATTGCTTCGACAAAATCTTTTTTATCATAAAAAAGCGGTTGTAGGTCTTCATGTACGGTGTTGTATAGTGTAGACATAGCAAACACATTTTCAACCTTGTATTCTGGCAACATTTTGTTGCTCTTCACCCATTCCTTGTTGAATAGATCATCATATCCTTTATAAGTGAATAGAAACGTGAGTTGTTCAAACCACTGCATCCAATTTTCACCATTCAGCATTTTTAACCTCATCTTTGAGGAGCCGTCATTGTGTGATTCAATGGTGGGTTTATCTTGGATAGCAGTGATGACTTTAGGATTCAAGGATGATGCCATGACGTAGTTATCTGTTTTGTTCTGGCTCTAACTTTTGATGTGTCAAGCAATAACTCTCGCTACCATGAAGTAGTTTTAATGAGTGTTAAACGCTTTAATGCAACAGCATACAAAAGTCAGTATCAGTAACTTTTAAAGCAAAATAAACGTATTTTGTAAGTATAATTTATCGTAATTACATGGATTTAATAATAGGTTGTATACCTTTAAACAGTACGTTAATTGTAATATTAGACTAGACTGAAAAACTTTGACTGGAAACTGGTTTGTCGAGTATACTACTAGCCTATTAGTCATCATACCTACTTGTTAATATTTATCTTACAACTTGAACACTGATGAAAGTAGTTACCTCCACTAGTAATAGCTCTAGCTGATCCAGTTCTCGATGTTTCTAGCTAGTTCAATTTTAGTAGGAATGGGTGTAAGGAATAGCAGGATAATAATTGATAATAGATTAAAAGACAATGGTTTTTAGCACTAAGAAATAGATGAGAAAAAGACTGGTTCCACCTTCTCCTTCCTTCTTGAGCCTGGTCGTTAAATATTGAAATGTTGAATGTATGCGCATGGTGTCGGTTGAGATCACACCTTAAACCTTAATTGCACAGTACATGTCATAATGACGTCATATATCGTAAGGATTTATTGCGGTGATGCAGAAGATATCCAGTGAGATGATTGAGGGCTAGCCAATGTGTCTTGTCTGGGCAAGATGAAAATCTCGCTAGCATATGTACTGCATATGTTATATCTGGTTGCGAACCTCCAGATATATACATAAGAGTACCTATTGCTGATTGGGAATTCGTTGTATCGAGACCTACCAACGCATTGGTGACAAGAGGGGCAGTTGTCATTTTTGTGTATTGGGGAATTACAGGCCGCGGGTATTCATTTAGGTATTGGTTGATTAGTACGTTTTGATTTATCTCAATCTGTTGCCCGTTATCGATGATATGAAGGCCTACAATCTTTTCCACCTTTTTATGCCATCGCACATCAACTTCACGCATCAAAGCTGCTTTGAAATCATTCACCAGATCAATGGAGTTGCCAATGACTATCCCGTCATCAACATGGATCCACACAATGAGAACTTTCATATATTTTCGATATATATAGAGGGATGCTTCAACTTCACTACATTAAAAACCCAGTCTAGTAATCATTTCCCTTGAAAATATCCACCAACAGCATGCCGCTTGCTTTGTTCCATATAAAGCCTTCTTTAGTTTCATCACTTTTCCATTAAGTTCAGGTAGGAGCTCCACAGGTGACTGGACATATACCTCCTCCTGGATCGGACTGTATAGGTATGCTGCACTGACGTCAAAACCTGCCATAACAAAATTGTGCTTCACCTTCAGTGCCAGTAATAGGCACAATGAGCTGAGACTAGCAGTTGGAGCATAAACGTCAAAACAATCAACACCAGGTCTTTGACTAAAACCTCTAGCAACATATCTTGCTTTCAATCATTCAATTGTACAGTCTGCTTTCCGCTTGATATCAAATACCCACTTTCCCCCTAGGACTTTCATTCATTTAGAAGGACTGGTTGGTTCCCAAACGTCACGCTTCTTGAAATTATTGAGCTCCACCATAGCGGTGCCATGCCAATCACTTGCAAACGGAGAATTAAGTGCATGCCTTAGGGTTTTCGGAATCTCGATATCACATGTTACTGGTAATTGACTTATTGTCTTTTCTTGCTCTTCGGCGATATCTGACGTTGGTACTTTTCCAAGGTGTAGGTTGTTCACAATGTATCTTATTTCACCTTTTTTAGAGGCCAATGGTCGGGGTAGTGCTTGATATGCCGGAAATACCGCGGAAGAAGCCTGAAATATGCGCTTCAAAGTCGAGTCGTAGAAGATCCAGCCATTTTCGGACATAGGAAAGGTTAACATCCTGCTGTAAGAACACACTAATTTATTTTAAACCTAACCCATAAAAATAGACTTTACTAAAAACTCCTCAGCTTACTCGACTCATTCCTCAGTGTCTGAGTATTGACACTTTACTTCTTTCTTCAACTCATTCATTTGTTTTATTT
This sequence comes from Austropuccinia psidii, assembly GCA_023105745.1. Classification (NCBI taxonomy): domain Eukaryota; kingdom Fungi; phylum Basidiomycota; class Pucciniomycetes; order Pucciniales; family Sphaerophragmiaceae; genus Austropuccinia; species Austropuccinia psidii. The sequence continues at coordinate 72,116,032 of JALGQZ010000001.1, read as the reverse complement.
ATAATTTTCTTACTCTCTTCATCAGATTGAACACATTGAATAAAGAAATCAATATATAAAATACATTCATACAAATCAAATCAGTTTATATATTTTTATCTATTTACTTATCTCTATTCGTTCACTGCTGGGTGATCTGGTAAGGTTGCTTCACACTTATATATCAAAATAAATAAACATTAAAATTCTGTTCATTTTATGATAATATAATCTTTTACAGTCATTTTTGTTCAAGAGAAACTATTGTTGTTATAAGTATTATGTTATAGCCTTGTCTTTTAGGTATTTACTTTTGTTTTCTTTTATCATATATATACATTTATAAAAGGATACGATGTTGAAATAAAAATTTAAATTTTTTGCCTAAAACTCAATAGATTTACAGTCTCAAACGATTCAAAAACCATAAAATAAAAGACAAGTCTTTAAAAATGAACAACATCGATCAAAACAACGACTTACGGAAGATCATTCCAATTCTGACTGATGACAACTATTCAGAATGGAAACTCAGAATGATTATTTTCTTGAAACAATGAAGACTATATCAATATTGTATCAAGCAATGCGTTCCTGGTGATGGAGAAACAAGAACACCAGTAGTATAAGCAAAACTAGTAGATGCAAATGTAGAAGTGTGTGGAATCATCACCAATTTCATGGACTCAAGAACATTTGCAGCTCTAGTTATGTCAGAAGACATCACGCAAAACTGTTACTTGCTATGGAACAAAGTCAATGAGCGATTTGCTTCTTCTTCTTTTAATAGCAAAGCCAGAGTATGGAGCAAGTTTCAAAAAATAGTCTACAAAAATAATCTCGAAGAATTCATTGCAAATACTCGGAAATGTCTCAGTGACATAGCCTCAGTTGGCATAGCAGTAGAAGACAAAATCTTAGATTTTTTGATTCTCACTAAACTTCCCAATGAATTTCACTCACTAATTGAAAAAGTTACTCTTAATGCCGAAACTCAAGGTAATCCTGATGCCATTCCTAATGTCTTACATGAAGCCGCTCTCAAAGAAGAAGCTTTATCGAACAATTCTACAAAAGCATTAGCCTTAAATAAAATAAATTCTCCTTCAAAAACAGTTCACTACTGTAGTAACGGAAGACATAATCCCCTTGTCACTACACATGGTCCAGAAAAATGTTGGCAGCTACATCCCAAGTTAAAACCTGAAAAGAAGAAAAAAGAACAAAAGACAAATTTCACCATTTCTCGAGCTTTATTCACTCAAAATTCAAAAAGATCAAGTACAACGTTAAATTTAGTCTTAGATAATGGTGCTTCCAATCATATGTTCAATAACATACATTTTTTTGAAAATTTACATCAAGACGTTCAGACTAATGTTACTACGGGATGTGACAAATCAATGCTAATATCAAAAGGACAAGGTTTAGCCAAAATTTTTGATCTTTACGTTCCTGACTTAGCAACTAATCTTTTAACCCTTTCAACAATTGCTAAAGAAGCGACACGAATTAAAAAACTCAAGTCACAATTTGAAATTTATTTAGATAACAACACTCATCCTTCTTTCATCTGTCCTATCTCAAGTGGCATATTAGAAACCCAAATAAACTTAACTACTTCTCACTGCCTTAACACCCAAGTAAAAGAAGATGGTGATCTTTGGCATAAGTGATTAGGACATATGAATAAATTTGATATGAAGAAGTTAATAAATACAACAGACATTAGTAGAATTTGTAATGAATGTATAAAAGGTAAAATGTCTCAGCTTCCTTTTAAACATTCTTTCAAAAAGGCTAACCATGTATTAGAAAATGTACACTTAAATCTTTATGGCCCTTTTCAAATTCCCACATTGGCGGGAGCCAAATATTTCCTCATTATTGTAGATCAAATGAGTGGATTCATAACCACTAAGTTCCTAAAGAATAAAAACGATTGTTTTAACAATTTTCAAAATTTCAAACTATCAGCAGAAAATCTTCAATCAACCAAAATAAAGAAAATTACAACAGACGGAGGTGGTGAATTTGTAAACAAAGCCTTCAAAAACCATTGTCTCAAATCAGGAATTGAACATATAGTTAGTCCTCCATACACCCTTCAACATGACCCATTTGCAGAAAGGGGCAATCAATCCATTCTTGAAAAAGCCAGATGTATTCTACTACAATCAAACTTACCACTCAAATACTGGGCAGAAGCGGTATAGACAGCAACTTTTCTGTGTAATTTAATTCCTAAACATGAAGATTATATAACTCCTCATGAAATTTGGCACAAATCAAAACCTCCATTAAGCAAACTCAAACTGTTTGGATGTCAATCCTGGTTGAAAATTCCAAAAAACTTTATAATAAATAAATTCGCATCAAGAGCTTGGGACGGAATTCTTCTAGGATATGAAAATGAAGCATCAAGTTTTCAAATACTTCAAATACAAGATCAGAAAATAATAATTAGCAAACACTTTCTATTCAATGAAGAAAAATTTCTGTTGTTGCCTTCTCAAAATCAGAATGATAATGAAATCTTTAATGCCTTTCCAGGATTAATTCAAAATTTGGAACAATCACAAAATGATCTACCAGAAGACAATCCTCAAGGTATTGAATCAATTCCATCAGACAGCGAAGACAAAGACTACTTTGTAGATGCACCAGAACAACCACCTCCAAGAATTAGAGTGATTGGTCCTAGACATCCTACCCTCATTTCAAGTGACATCAACAGCAACAACATTTTACCATTTCACAGGAGAGAACCCAGGACAAACCTAATAAAACAAGAAAGCTCCATACCAAATTTGTTTGAAGAATCAATGAACAGTCCAGATAAAGAAAAATGGTACCATGCAATTCAAAAAGAACTCCTTAACATCAACAAATTAAATGTTTCGACTCTTAGGGATAAAACAATCAACGATCATCCAATTACAAGTACATGGGTTTTTAAAGAAAAACAAGATAATGATGGAAGAATCACTGAATATAAAGCACTCTTATGTGCTCATGGTTTTCATCAAATAGCCGGATTAGACTATCAAAGCTCATTTGCACCAACTGGAAGACTATTGTCACTGCGAGTTCTCATTTCCTTTGCAGAAATCAACAAATATGAGTTTCACCAAATGGATGTGAGAAGTGCATTTTTAAATGAACCTCTTCAAGAAAACATCTGTCTAGAAATACCTCAAGGTGTCGAAGGAAACAAAAAAACTCAAGTACTTCATCTCAAAAAAGCTTTATATGGCCTCAAACAAGCATCCTTAGCATGGTATAAACATCTCTCAAGCTGGCTCATCTCATGTGGATTTCAATTTTCCCTTGCCGATCGTTGCGTATTTGGAAGAAAAGGTGAATATCCCATTTGGATCTACATTCATGTAGACGATCTAGCAGTTTTTGGACCAAATGTTGAACATTTCAAGAAGTAAATTAAAAAGGTCTTTGATATAAAAGATCTCGGAGAAGTTCATTTATTATTAGGAATCAAAGTCAACCACCTTCATGATGGTTTCAGTCTTGATCAAGAACACTACATAAATGAACTAGCCGAGAAATATGAATTTAAGAAACTAAATCCTTCAAATACTCCCCTCAAACCTCACTTGCAACTCTCAAAATCATCTGATAAAGGACATGAAGAATTTAACAAATTAAACATTAATTAGAGAAGTGGAGTTGGATCTTTAAATTACATCAGCTCTAATACTCGACCTGATATTACATTTGCTATTAGTCATTTATCTCAATTCCTAGAAAAACCAGGATTACAACATTGGAACGCCTGTCTTCAAGTATTCCAATACTTATATCACTCAAAAAATATTTGTCTAACATTCAAAAATTATGGTTTCAATCATATAAAAACTTATTCTGATGCTGATTGGGGAAATAATCCTATTGACAGAATATCAATATCTGGTTATACAGTTAGTATAAATTCTCACCTAATTGCTTGGCAATCAAAGAAACAACAAACCATATCTCACTCAACAACCAAAGCGAAATATAAATCTCTCAGTGACGCCGCTAAGGAAACCACCTGGCTAATTAATCTCGTTAATGAAATTGAGTTAACGTCATCTCCACTTGAACCTCTCTTACTTAATGATAACAAGGGAGCAATAGATTTAGCACTTTGCAAAGCAAATCATGCGGGTTAAAGACCAAACACATGGGCATCAAATTTCACTTTATTAGAGAATTACTCAAGAGTGGTATGATTTTGTTAAAACATGTATCCACAACATCAATGAATGCCGATTTTCTAACCAAATCTGTAGGTAAGACAATTCTCATGCAATCTCTTCAAGTTCATAATATTTTAAAAAGAGGCATATGCTTGCTCTCTATACACTCCTTGCAAGGAGGGATTGAAGAATACACTACTTCATTTTAAACCTAACCCATAAAAATAGACTTTACTCAAAACTCCTCAATTTACTCGACTCATTCCTCAGTGTCTGAGTATTGACACTTTACTTCTTTCATCAACTCATTCATTTGTTTTATTTATAATGTTCTTACTCTCTTCATCAGATTGAACACATCAAATAAAGAAATCAATATATAAAATACATTCATACAAATCAAATCAGTTTATATATTTTTATCTATTTACTTATTTCTATTTGTTCCCTGATGGGTGATCTGGTAAGGTTGCTTCGCACTTATATATCAAAACAAATAAACATTAAAATTCTGTTCATTTTATGATAATATAATCTTTTACAGTCATTGTTGTTCAAGAGAAACTATTGTTGTTATAAGTATTATGTTATAGCCTTGTCTTTTAGGTATTTACTTTTGTTTCCTTTTATCGTATATATACATTTATAAAAGGATACAATGTTGAAATGAAAATTTAGTTTCTTTGCCTAAAACGTAATACCTGCATGGAATGCCTCGCTGGTCAAGTTTTCCACACTTTTCATGTGGAATATGCACAATTGCCTCAGCTCCAAAAGGATACGTTTGCACAGGGTCTGGTCTAATGTTGAATAAACTTTCCATAGGGGAGAGAGGCGCTGTCCTGCAATTCAGTAGCCAATTGTGTATATGCGTTGCACAAGAATACACATAGCTCCAGAAGGACAATGGCAGTGGGCTTGAATTTAACATTGTCTGTGCCATATCTCCCAGGGTAAAATTGACTCTCTCAGCTTCTCCGTTTTGATCAGGGAAATATGGCTCAGTAGGGACCCATTCAGTGCCCAGCTGATTGAGTTGCTCTTTTAGCTTCTTAGAGTATTCGCCTGCGTTATCACTGCATAGGATAACTGGCCTTTTATTCAAGTGGTTTGTCAGGAACTTAACCCAGAAAATGATTTGTTCTGGAACTTCCCCCTGTGATTTCAGAGGGGCTGTAAATATGAATGTTGAGGCATGGTCTCTCATGGTCAGGAGAAAATGATTCCCAGCTGAGTCTTTCTCAAACGGGCCAGCAACATCTGACACCAGGAGGTCCAAAGTTTCATCTGATTTTACTGGTGTGGCTGGTGTACTTGATGATTTTGTGATTTTGGACTTTGCACACTGATTGCAGAAGAAATCTTTCCAGTCCAGGCTAGATGCCTGTGGCACAGATTGCTCAAGGGATAGCTTTACCACACGTGCTGATGCATGTCCTAACCTTTCATGCCAAGAGATGGCCAAGTTTAAAGGAACTTTAGAAATTGAAGCTATTTGCAATGACAATCTGGGAATATACCAACAGTGGCTGTGGAACACAGTATGGTATTCAATGTTGAGTGGCAATACAAGTTTGAGTGAGTTAGATGTAAATACAGGATGATAGCCCGCCTCCACCAGTCTCCCTAAGCTGATGATCGTAAATCGGATGTCTTTGCAGAAGTAGACATTATCAATTGTCAGGATCCCACTATTTGTCGGAATTCTCAGACTACCAATGCCGGTGAGATAGGTGGATTTACCCGTAGATGCAAGGTTGAGGAGTGGCGGATTCATTAGTTTGTGTTTGAGTGTAAAGTCCGGATTGATTCCACTCACATGCACATCTGCTGCAGAGGACAAAAGACTGCCATCATTGATACCATCAATGTGTATTTTATATACTTATTGGGCCTTCCCTTTCTTGGCTTGATCATTGGGCCGTTGCATTCCTTGCAGTGCATCAACTTTTCCTGCCAAAACGTCTGCCCAGAATTGGTCACAGTCAGCATACCAGTGGCAAACTTTCTTGCAATAAAGACAGTTGTCCCCAAATTTGTTGATCAGCAATTGCAATTGACCCTTTCCCCGGAAAGCAGCAGCTTTCTTGATAGCGTGTTGCGGTATTGCCGGTGGTTTATTTCCAATTGGATTGCTAAGTGGACCAGGTGCCTGAAAGATTGGTTGTTGACAAGTTATTGGTTGGCTAGTAGACGCGCCTGGTGGAAAGTATTGCATCGCTGACACTGATGCATCAAGATCAATGATCTCCAGGTTTATTACAACAGTGGCAGCTGTTTCAGCTGCTTGAATTGCCTCTGACATCATTTCAAAAGCCGGAATTGTGTCTTGTTGATTTAAATGTTGGTGAAGGAGGATATCAAATGTATTGTGGTTAAGTGTTTCTGGGACCCGAATATTAGCTTGTGCCAGGAGCCCAAAAAACTCTGAGAATGACATTTTCCAAGACATGAACTTGGCATATATATCCTGGAGAGAGCACAGCCATGAGCATGTATCGCTATGGTCAGTTGGTTTCAGAATGTGAAGAAACTGGTTCGTGATTTCCAGCTTATCGAGGCGGCCTGAGCAATTGCACCGACGTTGTAGAGCATAAAAAAGGCCAGAAGTAGTATTGTGGTCGCTAAGCAAGTACTTAGTTGAATCGTCAATTGTTTGATGCAGGATCAATAAGAAACTTGACTCATCATTGTTTATTATTGTTTTCAGGAACTCGGAAATATTGGGACTGTGGAATCTGTATACGTATGAGATTGTATTGAGGATGGTGTCTTTCCATAACCAAAAATTCTTTCCATCAAGAGAGAGGTGAATTTTCTTTGGATTGATTGAATAATGGAGTGCAAGAGGGTCTCTCCAGAACCTCCGCTGGATCAAATTTTAATCTGAGAGTTGTCCAACTCTTTTTTGTGAATTGAGGTCAAATTGCAATGACTGCACTTTGGATGTTAGAGCACTAACAGCTTTGAGAACTCGCAAGAGCTCAGTGGCATGAGCCTCTTTCTCAGAAAAATCTTTGTCTGCCACTTTTCTTGGTGGCATAGTCAAATATCAAGGTTGCAAAGACAAGGCAGGAAAAACGCTTTGTTTCCTATTTCTTTTAAATCAGCGGCTTCGCTGGCTTTTAACCTGTTCAAACTGGAGTGAGCAAGTGATGAGCTACGGCCTCTCTTTGCTTTTTGATAAATGTAAAACGGGTTGAAGAAGCACAAGAGAGGTCGCGCGGGAAAGGTTTATAGACTATTTACATGAGTTATTTTGCCGCAGTTCTAGCTGCGTAATTGTATTATTGTCCTGTTTCAATAAGGACCAACAAAAGATGAGATCGGATTTGATGGCTCATTTTGCTGCAAGCCACAGCTCAGAAAAATTGAAAAACAGACTTTTTTGAATTTGCCAATCATTCAAGGAATGAAGCCCCCTATTGTACAGATACTTCTTTCATACAGTACTTCAAATGTTTTTCCTATCATGATTTTCTTGCTTCAAACAATCATGCAATGAGGGGATTCATTCCTTTACTAATGGGGCTTTTTTTTGGTTCGAAATTAGTTGATCTGATTTGATAAATCAGTAATGAAAATTGAAGACTCATTTGATGTCTGATTTCCAGTTTTGAAACTGGCTGGAACAAGTAGAAGAAATATAATTTTTCTCACCCTTTTGGGTTAATAAATTCATTATTTTTGAATGAATTGTGAATGAAAGCAGAAACAATCCTAGGGTAGATATTTTGAATCAAGTGTGCCTATACAGTGTAGTTCTGTGGCAACACGTTGGGCACCAATTGGTCAAAAATGATCAAGACCAACAAAACATGAAAATGTATTTGTTGGCTCATTTTACTGCAAGTCACAGCTCAAAAAAAATGCAAATCACACACATTTTTAATTTGCTAATCATTCTAGGAATAAAGCTCCCTAATATTATTGAATGGTCTATTCCATCAAAGAGATATTGCTGTTGTTGGAAGGGTTTCTCAATTTATAGAATATCAAGCACCCATTCTTCAGATCACCAAAAATCCAAAAGCACCTATTGTAAACATATTTTTAAGGAGTTCAAGGCGTGTTTTTTTTGGCTCATTGCAAATAAAAAGTTGGCTCATGCTTGATTTCTCAATCACTTGAATTTAACTCAATGAATCATGCCATGAGCCAACTTTTTTGGTGGCTCATGGCATGGTTCATTGAGTCGGCTCATTGCTTGTTGCTATTCACCGTAAACCAGTGCACACTCCCCATGATCAATACAGCTCCTAAAATTCCAATCACAATTGGAAACAGCAACTACCAGGACATAGTTACTCGCTTTTCCAAGGGAACACTATGATGCTTTATTTTTGGCACAGCTGAATCTCAACATTTTTGAAAAGGTAAGTCACAAACGTTTTAATTCACATCTTTACACTACTCCATTTAACAATCTGTACTGATATCAGGCATCTTGACGAATTAAAGAGACTATGTCACACCATCAATCTTTTGTTTCACCACTTTTCAGACCTGGGTTTGGCATTTTGAATGGTGATGAGGATCAACACTCATCTTATTTATATATCTTGAAGAGAAATGAAGATCAACAGTCATCTTAGCTTGCTCCTTCACTGCATCAGCTGATATATGAAAACAAATGTCTGTATCATCAGGCCAATTATAATTATAATATTGATTGCTACAGAATTAATTCTTACCCAGACCACATGTATGAAACTGAATTACTTGCATCAAGTCAATATGATTCTCACCCACAACTAAGGCATGCCTCAAATTCCAGTGTGTTCTTTCATACACCTGAAGTAAGCCAAACAGCTCCATTGACCACCAAAGAGGTTAATGCTTGTCCCAATCAACAAGCAAGCCCACCTAAAACAGGGTGTAACCACTCAAAGAGGATACGTCGCACAAGTAAGCAAATTGCTGAGGATCAGTTGAATAAGCACAAAAAAGAGGTTATCCTGCTCAAATGGGATGGGCACCACTGATAGGAATCCTGGTTTTTTTCAGTCATAATTTGAAAACATATGCATTTATTTGGAAGACAACAAACATTATCATGGTGTGTAATTTTGTTTTTTTCTGTGGGTTATAAATTAGGCATTGACATTTCTTTGCTTTGTGTGTAAGTAGATCTCTTTGGGGAAATTGAAAAGACCACATGGGGAAAGAAGAAACACACCAGGGCACAGGCCTTCAAGCGTTTTTCTCAATACCTGAATGATAATGTATTGGGCACATTGAATTTAAATGGGCGGAGTCTTCAGAAACAGTGGAGGACTTATAAATGGAAATTTATGGATACTGCTTGGTTCTTGAATAGAACAGGGGCTGGAATGACTCATGGTTCACCTTGAAAAATTCAGGAAGAAATGGATGAGCACTGCCCATGTTAAAACCAGATGATGGGAATTTTAAGGGACAAACATAATGTAGTTGGTCATAATGTTTTTGACAGTTCTATCAAAACCAAAGAAGACAAAAAAGATTCTGATGATAGTCACTGTGAGCCTTTAGGCTTGGATAAATCAAATGACAGTAATTCTGATTCTTGCAACAGTGCCAGTTTGTCTCATAGGCCAATGTTTGAGGATTTCAACAACAATGTTGAAGACAATCTGATAAAAACTCTGTCACAAATAATTGATGAGTCAGCACCATTGCAAGAAGATAATGCCAATAGAGAAGATATATCAGATAGCAGTTTTACCCCAAGGTTTGTAGAGATATATAGAAAGGAGTCAAGTGGAATTCCCAAAGAAAAATTAAAAAAAAGAAATTCTGGTACACAATGCAATTTACCTGAAATATTTGTGTTGAACAAGCCACAATCATTTATGTTGGTGTTGGAACACAGCTTGAATTTGCAAGAAAATAAGCAGCAAGATGTTGTCTCAGAATGCACAATATGAAAAGACAGGGGAGCTCAAGCTACTTGAAGTTAGAGAGAACAAGGCAATGAAGGAAATTGAAATAAATTTTCAGCGTGATATACAAGTGGAAAACAATAAGTATAGGTACTCTCCGGAGGCACGTGCAGCTGAGTTGCATCGAGAACAATTCGGAATTTCAACAGGAGGAGTTAGAACTGAAAAAGTTGGTAGCAAAACAGAGTGATAGACAGATCGAAGAATCAGCAAAGAGATTAGCAAAGGAATTGGCTGTTTCCACTATGCGCACACAACTGGAATTTGCATTTAAAAATAAGGAATTAGAACAAAGTCAGCTGAAAATTAACCTTGAACTGAAACAAAGTTGACAACAAATAAATCATTAGATTGGGGAAGCAGTGCATGCAGAGCGTTTGGCTGAAATCACTCAGATGCGCAAGGATGGAATGTCTCAATAAGAAGTGTAAAAAAATTAAAAGATCATTTTTGACACTTAAATTAATGATTCAAATAATTTTATATACTAATTTACGTGCTTCTTATTAAGTTGTATTTGTATTGAAAAGGCTATGTTTATTTATTTTAGCCAGATTGGAAATGAGTAGTCATACCCATCAAAGATGGTAATGATTCCAAATCTAACCTTGTACCTGCTCAAATAATTCTTTGTTTAAAACAAAAATATTCAAGTAAGATTACTTCTCTTCATTGGTTATGTCACTCATCAAATTATTCATGGCTCATTTTGCTCTCCTGGGCCAGGTGATGTTGATATGCCATTCAACATTGGAGCGAATCCGTCCATTCTCAATAGAATATCAGAATCATCAGCCTTCAGACAGCCAGAAACCTGGGTTTTTGGATTTGATGGAGACTTCTGTTTCCTTTCTACCAATTCAACCATGGTCTCTCAAACTGATCTGTCCAAGGACAAGGAAACATGGACAGAGCAAGCTGCCGTCTTGGATGTGACGCCATTGCAGTGCCTTGAATGTGATCTCAAACCATGGCTTGGTGGAAGTTTCAATGCTGGCTGATGCAATCCAGAAAACATACGATGCTCCTTTCCCTACTTTACCCTCTCCCTGGACGACGCATCTCCAAAAAGAGCGTTTGGTATCAACAGCGCTTGTCTGACAGACTTGGGTATACTCAAAGGTAAGGAAAAAGGAAAATGGATGAGCAAATAACAATGGAGAGGTTCTAAGAATAAATATTTCCCTCCAGCACATTGGTTCATGGCAAATTGAAGAATGTCCTTTGTTTCAATCCTTCAACAAAGCTCTCATACAGCTCAATGCCTCAGCAATAGTTTCCCAAAAAAATCCAAATAATAATAGCTTATAAAGCTCTGGCCACTCTTTTACTAAAGTCATTTGTTGTTATTTCGTGTATATTAGGTTTATCTTGCCAGTGCTTACACTTTCCTGCACACAGTTTGGAATTGTTTCTTTGAATTCGGCTACTTGTTAAGAATATTCCCATCAAAAGAATTCAGAAAAAGAGAAAATTTTGCTTTTTCATCAATTTAACCTCTTACATTTTGGTTTTATTTCGGTTGGTTTATCTCCCAAGATCTCGTTTGAGAGATTTAATTGATATTTCCTTATTTTTTCTGGTGGAATATTCTTAAACCAGCCAAGAAAGCTTTAGCCCAGCTGCATTTGACCTTGCAGGTCATTCTTAATGCTCAAATTCTTACAAAAGAAGATTCCCAATCAAGTTACTCTCTGGCACATCAAACAAATTCAATCATAAACCTAACCAAAACAAACTCAATCTTATAACTAAACTCTCATGTTGAAGCCATTCGCAAAAGCAATTAACGATTCCTCATCAGCTCATTATTTGTTATCCAAGTCCTCTGCAAGCGCCACCACCAGGTGTGTCCTTACCAGAGCAATATCGGGCAGTCACTCAAGTTTCATTTGTCTTTTAGGGCATACAAAGGGTTCTGTTGAAGTTGATTCCCTACCATCTGTCAAATCATCAAATGAAAAAACTGACAAGAGACAATCACGTGATAGATCTTATCCTTTGGTTGACATTTGGATTTTCAGCAATCAGATTTATTCATACAATGACAAATGTTTTCTTTTATGCAGAAGCTCAGCTAATTCATCATAATACTAAACAATATTGATCAAAAAAGGATCATATCAGTTAACAAAATGGCCATTCGCTTGCGACATCAGATAAATCCAATCAATCAATAGCGAGACAAGAACTTCCTCCTAGCACTTCAAGCATCAATAGTTCTAGTTGAGGGAGGAGATTTTTGTATGCACCTCATAGATCATCATAAAGGGTTTCAATGGAATGTATTACTGTGTCTGTCCCAATAAGAAAGTAAGTATCACATTTATATATTCAAAAAATTGTTCTATGTAATTAATCACAATTGGATACCACACCTTTATTGCCATAAAATCATTGCACACTGTGTGTCTCAAAGCCATCTGGCTCAAGCACAAGTGAATCAGCCACAGGGAGACGATATGGATCCATGTTCAATCCAAGTGATAATGTTTCCATTATATATGATATTGAGGGTAGATGACCAAAGAGAGAGATGACAAATAGTAAAGAAATTTAATGTAGACAAATTATGAATAAGAAAAGGGAGAAGACGTATAGTTTCAATTCCTTTTTAAAAGGATCTTCAGTACATGATGAAGCTTGATATTGGAAAAAAAAACCCAAGATAGACTGGTCTGCAGGAAAATTTGGAAAAGGTTCCTGAATTCTTGAGTTTTTTTTTTCTCAAACAAGAATTTGAAGAGTTTATAGCATCATCTTATTGGAAGTAACCCAAAATCATAATTATGTTCCACACATCTTTCCTTCACCAATATTTGAAGGTCAATTTGTGTTGTGGTTGGTGCATAATTGGGATGTCTTTGTGGAAAGTCCTGATGTACTTCATTATATAACTCCATCCATGAATCTTCAATTTGGGAGAGCATGTGTTGTAGGATACAACATGACTTGATCAACTCCATGTATGGCTGGATGTCTTCATGTCCATTCAAGTGTAGTTGCATCTCTCTTAGAGATGCCCAACGGCCCTTCAGAATTCCAATTGCGTGCTCATTGTGCACACAGGAATTTTCCAAACAGTAGTTGAAATTAGCATTACTGGGTGTGTTTGCAGCTGGTGCATGCTTTTATGGGATCAGGTGCTCATTCAATAGGTACTCTGAATCTGCCAAGAGATACTGTCCTGGTTAAACAAGGAAATCCCATGAGTGGAATTCATGCATCTTTATGATAATGAAAATATAAAAATCATACCTATGTCAAGGAGCTTATGTGGGTTCTTATACACCCTTAAATCCACACATGAACCAGGCCATCCTGCCATTATAGCTATAATCCTTTTATCACAATTTCAAAGAACTTGGGCATTTATTGATTACACCTTCTTAGGATTAAAATATACTTCACCCTGCCATGCTGGCTTTTGGCATAATGGGAATGTGGTGCCATCAATGAAGCCCACACAGCCATCAAATCCCTTTTGATGTATCACTTAAGATATTTCACACATCCTACAAGAATTGTTCCATTTGATTTAGTCTTTTTTGTAGCTATTTATTACTTGTATTACTTGCCTAGTGATCAAAAAAACTGTACCCCGACCAAAATGAAACTTTTGCGCAAATTTGTTCACTGAACAGGCATTCCCATTTGAGCCCAATTTCTCCAGTGTAAGGGCCAACTGATGAGAAATGGGTAGTTTCTTTCAGGTACTGTGATTTTTAAAGGATGAATGATCCTTGATTTTACTGTAAACATAAATGAAACCATGGTTTGAAGCTCTCATAGCTTGCTTGAAGTCATCATCTTGCATTTGGAACAGAACTTCAATATTGTATTCCTTGTTTGAAATTATTTTCAAAGGTCTTGACAAGTATTGGCTATGCATAGTGAGATGAAGTTCCAACATATATAATTGAGATGAGTTATGTGCTTGCAATAATTCTTCTGAGTCCCAATTCTCCTGCCCATATATTTTGTCTGCAATGTTTATTCCATTCACTTCAATGCATGTGATTAGGCACATAAGGCGGAGGTCCTTAGTTGCTTGCTTTCTGAGGGAGATTTTTGGCATTTTGATGATATATGGTGATAAGTTGGGGTATGTTGTTCTTGTATGGCAGGGCTTAGGTACAAGAATGAGGAGGGTTCAGCCAAATGTTTGAGAGTTTTGTGAGAAAAGAATGATTCAAGGATCAGGCATGATACATGGGGTCCATAGGTGGGTCTGGGAACCCTTGGTTGGGCCCATGGGTACATAGCACATGGACTCGTGCATAGATAAATAAACAAATTTTAATGATAAAAATTTGTTAAAATTTGTTAAATTTAACTCGCATGAGCAAACCAATGAGCAAGCTCATGGAGTGGGTGCTTGGGCATTAGAAACTGCTTGTGTTGCCGCAAAATCTAGCACATTAAACATGGCCTTGAGCTTCCCTATTAAGAGTTGCATATACCTATTGATAAAGAAAGATTCAATAAAATAAAAGTAGAAATAAAGTAACAAGGGCATTCCAAAGCACAAAAACAGTGTATGTGTCATTTCCACACTATGAATTCAGTCCAAGAAGCCTGAATTCCTCTTCTAATGTGTAACAGGTCAGAGGCAAATGAACTTTAATTCACACACAGTCACATGAGCTCAGGATCCCACAATAGATGTCTTTCATACCTGTAATATTTCAGAGGCAAAAAAGTTCAGGATCCCAAAATGGATGTGGAAACTGAACTCATGTGGTACAATGAGATTTATATAGTCTATCTACAACAATGATCCGATATTAAATAACTATATTGAATGAATAAAATGCTACATTAACTTGTGTTCTTGTCTCTTCACTAAAATAATAGAAATTATTTTGGGTGGCAATTACTTTATTTGTGAATTATACCAAAAAATATTTGTTTAAATGACATGATATTCAGCATTTTGGTACAGAGAAGAGCTTTTGAACCAGATTTCAAAGAAAGATTTGTTTTGATATCAACTCAATTTACTTTATTATTGTACAACAGTGCCATGCCAAATTAATGAGAACATTTCTTTTGAGTGATTTGAGGCAAGATGTCTCAGGTGTACTGTACAGCCTTGAATGGAAATTCACCAATGAATTGCAGAAAATTTGAAAACATAGTTTTTTCTTCCTTTGATCACACATCACCATAGCTAACAGTCATGAAGTATATCAGTTCATGATTATATATTAATACATTTTTATTTTTATTTTTTTTGTAATTTTAACTTTTTTTTCAATAAATGAAAACATAAAATTAAATTGACTTGATACAAAAATAAAACCTATTTGACACAAACCGAATCAGTGGTCATGTTAATAAGTCCAAAAAAAGAGAGAAAACTTACCCATGGTGGTCCTAGTATGAAGTGGGACCACCATTTGTAAGGTTTGTCTATGAAACTCTTGATAATAGTAGCAAAATGAAGAGTACTATGACTGTCCTCAGTAGAAATATATAATATAATGAAATATTAAAATCACAAATTTAAATATAATTATTAAAAATAATTATAAAAAATAATAATTTAATCATTATTATGAGAATATAATAATAATAAAAAATAATAATTATAATAAATTATAATTATTTTATTATTGTTATAGTCACTGACAGTTATAACAATAAGAAGTGTAAAGCTCTTAATGAGACAATTACATGTGGAAAATATGGATATTAACCACTTATAAATAATATAAATATTATTTATAAAAGAATTAAACACACACTGTGCAGAAATAACTCTTATAGAATAAAAACTATATATAAAAAAATATAGAACTTTAGAGAAAACTTACTAATAATATTTATTTAATACAAAAAGTCAAACAACAACAGTTATTATATTAAATAATAATTATAAGTTAAAAACACGCCAAAAATCAATAATTTTAAATATATAACAGCTTTGTATAATAAAAATTAAGATAAAAAAGTTTTTAAGAGGAATTTGTGGATTTTTAAAAGATATTTAAGATGATTTAATTTTATGTAATAAAATATATTATTGGTGATTACAACAATAATCTAAATTCTATGATTTCAATTCTTTAATTTTAATTAATAAAGAATAAAATAACTTAAGGATTACTTTAATAAGAAGATCTCATATTTAATAAAGCTTTACCTGTTTAAATTTCTAACATGATTGGATTGATGATGAATGATGGACAAAAACAGTGATGAAAAGACTCTTTTTATGTCTTCAGAGCAGCTCTCATGATTCATAATGGATATAGAGGGCGTGCTCAGGTCAAAACTGAAAAAACATGCTCAAAAATAAAGTTCTTAACTTAAGGTAACTTAATTTTAATTCCGATTTAAAGTCAACAGGGTTATTCTTAACTCCATGTAACTTTGATCCTCATTTAAACTAATTATTTTGTGTTTTTAATATCAATAAACTTATTTATATTAAGCTTCATCACATGAACAACTTAAAAATAGAGTTCCAAGCAGAAATCTCTTAAACTCAATTTTTAATTAATTTTTAAACGAATTATAATTTTCTTTTGAGCTTTAATTAAAAGAGTAAATTTCCAGGCTAATTACCCAGGAAGCTTATTTATAAAAGATACTTAAAATTTAATTTAAATGTAGATAATATTAAATTGTAAGTTGTGTGAAATTTTCAAGCAAATCCGTTCAGAATTGGATTTTTAATGAATTTTTGAAGTTATTGCTATTTTTCCACATAAAATAGCAATACAAACCAACCCTTAAGTTTTGATAAGGTTTTAGTGCTTGTAACCTTAAAGTTTTAAGCTTATTTAAGCTTTTTAAGCTTAATTAAGCTTTGAAAGTTCTTAAAACCTTGAATTCAAGCCTGCATATTGGGATTTACCCTCTGGCAGCTTGAAATTCCTGTCTAATTTGGGATAAAACCAGTTTAAACTTCAATGTTGGATCAAAGTCTAATATTAAAGTTTAAATAAGGTTAAAAATCCTCCAATACAGGTTGACAAACTTAATTGAATCCTTGCAGATCCAAAAAGTTGGGTACCCCAGCTCTATTTGGTCTTTTTCCTTTGTCCCACCTTTTTGCATGGATTTTGCCTTTTCCATTTAAAGCCATACTATGGCCTTAAACCCTTTTAAATTGAGCTCACGCAGGATTTACAGTCTGTATGGCAAATCCTTAGCCAATTCAGTAAATATACACCACACCTCAATTTTAACTAAAATTTTTGTAAGTTTGCATAAACCTTATGCAACTTTAAATTTAAGCTTATTTAACCTTAAGTTTAACAATTTTAAAAAATGTTAAAAAAGTTACATTAGTACTGTGAGATTCTTAAATCTTCTAATAACATAAGCAATAAGTGTTTTTGGGTATCACACCTTATGGATGTACCCTAGGTTATTTTTGGTGTAGAATCCAAAAATGACATAATATTTATCACTTTGTTTATCCCAAAAAGAGTTATACTTATTTTTTGTTATTTCTTATTTTAAATTCAATTAAAAAGTCTTTTGAAGACAATTTTAACTGTGTATAAAGTTATTTGTGGCCTTATGGGTATGTTATACATACCTCACAGGCTCACATTCCCTACCACCAAAAAAAATTGTACCAAAATGTTTCGTTTGTAGTATACCCCCAAGTTATTTTGGGGGGGGGGGTATAATCCACTGTCCAACCTCTCTACCTATACTTTTCTAAGTATTTAAAGCACACAATTCAAATTTTATTGAGCAATTGGTCTTCTCTCATTTCTGAATCTTCTGAGAAACTTTTGGGAATGAGGTATTTTGCTTTCTACAATCCATTCATCTTCATGTTGTGGATTTTTATACCTGACTAAGTATTCTCTTTCATTTTTTCCCCTAAGTCTTCTTTCTTTCAAGACTTTTAGCACCTTTTTCTCCTCACTTTGACCTAGTGGGGGTACTTCTAAGGGTGTTTCATTTCTCAAAGGAAATAATTCCTTATCACTTGAAGTGTAATGCTTTACTAGACTGACAGGGAAAGTTGGATGTTTGTTTTCCAGTTCTCCTGACAGTTCTACTTGTACTGCATTTGTCCCATGAAGGGATTTACTAATAAATGGTCCTGCAAAGAAATATTTCAATTTCTTTGGGCCTTAAATGTTATTAAAGTTCAAGGTTGAAACTAGTATTAAGTACCCTACTTTGAATTCTGGGGTCTTATGACTTTTATCCCATTTCTGTTTAGCATATTCAAAGGCATCATTCATGCTTTGATTTGCATGATGTCTTACTTTATCAAGAAATAACTTAAAGCTTGATGCAGTTGGATGAATATCAATCAGATCTTTCTTCAAAGTATCAATTGGGAGTTTGAGGTTCCATCCTTTTTCCAACATTGCAGGAGGCTTGCCTGTTGAAGCATGGATGGAGGTC
Organism: Austropuccinia psidii; assembly: GCA_023105745.1. Lineage (NCBI taxonomy): Eukaryota > Fungi > Basidiomycota > Pucciniomycetes > Pucciniales > Sphaerophragmiaceae > Austropuccinia > Austropuccinia psidii. The sequence goes on along the minus strand of JALGQZ010000001.1, from coordinate 72,097,545 downwards.
TTGTAGGCTAATTCCAATGCTGGTATAAGAGTACACCAATCATGGGTAAAGCCATCAGAATCTTTAAACTCCAGGCCATAAGCACAAAATCTTCTGATCATTTCCTCAAGGGTTTGAATCATTCTTTCTGCCAGTCCATCTGTTTGCGCATGGTAGGCTGTTGAGAATGATAGTCTTGTACCCAAAAGCTTATGTAAATTAGTCCATAAGGCTGATGTAAATTTTGGGTCTCTGTCACTAATGAACTTTTTAAAGAGACCAGTTTGGGATATTACTTCATTCCAGATCAAAAGAGCTGTATGCATAGCTGTGTCATCTTTGTGTCATGGTAAAAAGATTGGTGTTTTCCTATATCTGTCCACAATAACAAGACATGCATTGTAGCTTTTATCACCCCCAGGTGGTAAGGCAGTTACCCAATCCATGTGAACCACTTCCCATGGGGTACTTGGTTCTTTAATATGGATCATTAAACCAAATCTTTTACCAGTAGCTTTATTGGCTTTCTGGCATCTATCACAACTGTGACAGTACTCAATGACATCTTTTCTCCAAGATGGCCACCAGGCACATGTCTTAATTCTTTCCATAGTTCTGTCTTCATACAGATTTCCAGAATATATGTTATAATGGAATTCTAGTAGTATGGTGTTAATTAACATTCTACTACATAGTACCATTACACATGTGTGTTTAGATCTATGATATAGTATACCATCAAACAAATGGAATCTCCCATTATCATAAGATGTTTTCCAAATATCATCCAGAGAATTAGCCAAGGCTACATCTTTGCAATCTTTGTCAAGTAGAGCAGTAAGAATATGACAATTCTTATCCTGTTTATAGCTTTCTCTAACTTCTTCAAAGAATTCTGTTCCAACATCCATGATATTAATTCCTTCAATTGGAATTTGAGGTTCTGCACTTGTAGGAACATAGGCAGGGTTATCAGGTGTATTTGGTAATGCCCATCTACTGAAGCCATCAGCATTCTTATTAATATTTCTAGCTTTATGTAATATGGTCATATTGCCTCTATACTCCTGTATAGCAATCTGCCATCTTAACATGTGTCTGTTTGTAGTTTTCATGTTAAGAAGTGATTTTACTACATTACAATCAGTGATTACTTCAAACACACTACCATCAAGATAGTAATGAAGTTTTTCCAAAGCCCAAAAAAGGCAAAGGCACTCCATTTGGCTAGCTGCATATCTGGCCTCAGTAGGTTTAATTTGTCTTGAAATAAAACAAATTGGACCTTCATAAGGTTTGTCATTGACAATTTGAACCTGATGAAGAGCAGCTCCTAAGCCTTCACCACATGCATCAATACACAGCTTGAAAGGAAGTTTCCAGTCTGGAATCAATAATAATGGTGCATTGGTCAAGGCATACTTGATTTTCTCATATGCTTGAATCCTCTCCTGTGTCATTTCAAAAACAGTTTGTTGATCACAAATTTTGTATAATGATCTGGCATGGATTGCAAAATCTTTAAGGCATTGCCTGTAATAACTGGCAAACCCTAAAAAAGACATCATTTCTTTTTTGTTCTGAGGCATTTGCTTCAGTAAACCTGCAGCCACTTTGTTTTTGTCAACACCAAGGCTCAGTCCTGAGACTACATGTCCTAGAGCTTTTAACTCATGAAACCCAAAATTACATTTTTTAAGAGATATTTTCATGTTCACTTGAAGAATTTTCTTAAGTACTAATGAAAGTCTCTCTACATGTAATTGCCAGGTTTCTTAACAAATGATAATGTAATCAATATAAATGATTAACCATCCTTCTGACAATTCATGTGGGAAGATGGTATTCATCATTCTCTGATAATGAGAGGGTGCATTTTTAATACCAAAAGGCATTCCCAAATACTCATAAATCCCACAATGAGCAATTATTCTCAATAATTTCCTAGCATGAGGTGTCAAAACATTCTGGTGAAAGCCTTTTAGAGCATCCATGGAAGTAATGAATCTTGCTTTGGATAATTGAGTAAAAGTCTCATGAATTCTAGGGATTGGATACCTGTCTGGGATAGTATAGGTATTCAGTGCTCTAAAATCACCAACCATCCTTGACTTATCATTATGCCAAGTAATGATTACTGGATTTGTGACTTCTACCTCCTCATTGTGTCCAACTTTTCTAAGAACTCCCAGTTTCATGAGTTCATTGATATGATTTTCTAATGCTTCTCTAGACCTAGGGCTAGCTGGGTAGGCTGGTATTCTTCCTAGTGGCAGATAAGGCCTTTCCACATTAAGCATAATGTCCACCTCATGGCCTTTTATAGCCCCAAGTGGTTCATTATCTGAAGAAAAGGTTTCCCTGTATTGAAATAAAATTTCAATATATTCTTCCTTCATTTCCAGTGTTAATTCAGGACTAATTTGTGCTTCAATTAATTGACTTGACACAAATTTTTCCTTATTAACATTTTCTACTTGTTTAATGACAGTAATTTCTCTTTTTTCTAGACGAAAAGCAAATTTTTGTCTTTTATTTTCCCCTATAGTGAAATACCTGTCTTTATGATTATTAATATCAATACCATAAATATTGAGATAATCATTCCAAAGTATAAAATGTTATGAAGTAAAATTATTCATAAAAACAATTTCAAATTTCAATCTTATACTTCCTGCAGGATGAGGAAATATGATTGCTGTTTCAAATATACCCAAGGGGTGCATATTTTGGCTAGCACTGCTGAATGTTATACCTTCAATTGGCATTAATTTGTCTTTACAATTGGTATAAACTTTGTCAAGATAATCTTTTCCAACACAAGTGCAAAAATCACCTGAGTCAAGGTGTATCTTGGCTTCTGTGTTTTTTATAACAATATTAGTGATACAAGATGAACCAGCTGTATAACCTTTACCTCTGGCAGGTTTGGATTTTTGCATTTTAGCATCTTGCACATGTATGAGATCCATACATTCATCACTATACTGTGGTAAATGAGTGTGTTACTCAGTGACTTCAAAAGAAACATTAATGTTTTCTATACTAAGCTCCTCTGGTACTTCTTCTTCTTCTGAAGGCTCAGAATCACTTTCATGTAAAGATACATCAGTTGGTTCCTTTGTGTGTTCCACGTTTTCAACATTTATCTCATTGATTCTTGTCTTTTTTGGACAAGTGTTTGCTAAATGAGATTTGCTTCCACATTTGTGACATTTCAAAGGAAGTCTGTCTTGTGGCTTATTGGGTTTTGAAATTGGTTTCCCATTAGTCTTATTGTCTATTGGGCATTTATACCAATTTCTTCCAATTTTTCTTCTAGTAGTGATGTCCTCCATAGCATTTATATAATCTTCTGTAGAGCAAGGATCAATACATCTGCTTCTTATAGCATGCTCAAGGTCACCACCACACTTTCTTAATATCCTTTTATGTACCATTGTTTCAGACATATCAGGATGAAGGGCAGTTAATCCGTCCTTCTGTTTAAGAAACCAAGACATGGGCCTGTCCCTCTCAATATTAAAAATGGCTTCTTCAAAAGAATTTCCCATTCTAAATCTCCACGAATCATTAGCCCATTTGGAAATAATTTGTTCTTTCAACCAAGGCCAAGAATGTTTACCATGGTCTTGTCTCATTTTGTAATACCATTATTCTACTGATCTGGTAAATAATGAGTGTAATCTGGCACTTATTTATTAATCTGGTATGTTAAAGTCTTCTTTAAACATATCAATTGTTTTCATAAATTCCATATGATTATATTCTCCTTCACCATTGAAGGTTGGCCATTCCTCTAATTTTGGAATGTCTTTTAAATTGCAAGCAGTTTCCACCTCATTACTTGAAATGGTATTATGTAAATCATTAAGCACATTTCTGTCAAGAATTGGTGTGGATTGCCTTGGAAATTCATTTTTGAGTGATATATTATTAATACTTGATTGAATGTCTCCTTTCAATTCAAGTCTTGCTTTGTCACTTTTTTCAAATTGTTCTTGGAAAAGAGCTGCATTGTGACCAGTTGAATTTTACAAGTTTTGAACTTGTAATTTCAATTCTCTTAACTGTCCAGTTTTAGAAGAAATTGAATTGTCATCTGGTTGATTGAGCAAAGTAAGTTCAGACTCAATTCTTGCACAAATTTGCGTCGAAGACACAATATTGTCTTTATTAAAATTTTGAAGGCCAATAATGTCTTTTGTTGTTCTTTCACTTGTAATATCTCATTACTCAACTTTTGTTGGATATAATCAAATTTTTGAAACTTTTTTATAATTTCTTTATTCCAAGATTCAATTTGAGTTACAAGTCTAACAAGATCTATTTCTTTGGGAAAGATTGGCTCAATCTTTCCTCCTCCTTGTTTTTGAATTCCATCCAAGTTCTTGCCATGTTGAACACATTGTCCATGGCTGTCTTTTCTTTCTTTGGGATTCTGTGATTCTGCGGGTAAGGCTTGTTCCATTTGGGCTTTCCCTTTTCCCTTGCCTTTTGCTTGCCCTTATGATTGATCTTTGGGGCCTGCTTGGGATTGCTTGGCACTTGTTGAGGCGGATTTTTTCTGGTGGATGCTTGGGGAGCTTCCACTGTGCTGTTTTCATTGCCTTGAGCCAACTTCTTCCTCTGATCTTCTGATAACATGCTTTGGTTTTTCAACCAATCTTTGATCTGTTGGACTTGTCCTTTGCAAGACATTGGTGTCTAAACCTTCAGAAGACCTTCTGTCTTTTCTGGCCCCATGAATTTCTTCACCTGAAGATAAGAGTTCATGGTGCCTATCCAAAGACTTGGGAGAAGTTCCCACTCTTGCTGTTTGGCAGCCATAAACCAGTTATTGTACTGAGACTGGTAAATCTCCACTGCTGCCTGTTGGAAATGATTCAGGTCTAACAGCAATAGCAGTTATGTCAGCTTCTGGACTCTCAATAAGAGGTTCAAAGGTGCTGGATAGCCTTTGGGAACTGGTGGAAGCTCTGGCATCCTCCATTTGTGCCTCTCCTCTGGGATGACATTCTTGTCTTTTTGATTTGTGACTGGAATGTCCTGGTCCAGACCCATTTGATTCGATGGAGTAGTTACTTCCACTTCTAGTAGGAGTCATTGCACGTCAATTTTAAGAGAAAATAGACTAAGAGTCGATTGAATTCACCTGCTGGACCTTTAAAGGGTTCTTTGGCTATTAAACCCCTTGGTGCTGGGCTGGTTTGAATTTCAATACTAGACTCTGAGGCTTCAGAGTGTGAAGAGCTGTCTCTAATTGATTACACTAGAGAAAAATAAAAATATAAGTTATTTTATCAAACAATAAAAATAACTTATAAACTCAACTTATTGAACAAAGTTGTTTTAATGTAATTTATGGCAAATTACGTCAAAAATAAAGAATAAATGTCTAAGCTAAAAGAAAAATGTTTTTAGTAAAGATTTTTAATTTTTTTAATTTTTTATTTGATTTTTTATTTTCTTTAAAGAAATGATAATTATGCAATTAAAAGGTTTATTAATCAAAATTGTATTATTATTCACTTTATACTAGAATAACTCAAAGAATAAATTTCAAGTCTGTGATGTGAAAAAGCCACTAGTTCGACAAAAGAAATTTATTCCAAGTCACTCAATAGTATATTGTTTCAAACAATATTCTTAAGAGAAAATAACTTTATTAATATTATAAAGATTATTTATAAGGGATAAGTCCCAAAAAAGCCAATATTAAGATAAATATGGCAATTTTACGTCAAAAAACAGTAAAAAAAGGTCTAGAATATGATTTATGTCCCAAAAATTGGTTAAAATCACGGCCAGGCCCCCAAATGTAAGGTTTGTGTATGAAACCCTTGATAATAGTAGCAAAATCAAGAGTACTATGACTGTCCTCAGTAGAAATATATAATATAATGAAATATTACAACCACAAATTTAAATATAATTATTAAAAATAATTATATAAAAAAATAAATTTAATTATTATTATAAAAAATATAATAATAAAAAAAATAATTATAATTATAATAAATTATAATTATTCTATTATTGTTATAGTCACTGACAGTTATAACAATAAGACTTGTAAAGCTCTTAATGAGACAATTACACGTGGAAATATGAATATTAACCACTTATAAATAATATAAATATTATTTATAAAAGAATTATAACACACACTGTGCAGGAATAATTCTTATAGAATAAAATTCTATATATAAAAACTAATACTAGATAAAAAAATATAGAACTTTAGATAAAACTTACTTATAATATCTATTTAATACAACAAGTTAAACAACAACAGTTATTATATTAAATAATGATTATAAGTTAAAAACATGGCTAAAATCAATAATTTTAAAGATAAAACAACTTTTTATAATAAAACTCAAGATGAAAGATTTTTTAAGACGAATTTGTGGATTTTAGAAGATATTTAAGATGATAATTTTATAATATAAAATATATTATTGATGATTACAACAATAATCTGAATTCTATGACTTCAATTATTTAATTTACAATTAATGAAGAATAGAATAACTTAAGCATTACTTCAATAATAAGATTTTATAAATAATAAAACTTTACCTGTTTGAATGTCTAATATGATTGAATTGATAATGAATGATGGACAAAAAAAGTGATGAAAAGACTCTTTTTATGTCTTCAGAGCAGCTCTCATGATTCATAATGAATATAGAGGGCGTGCTCAGGTCAAAACTGAAAAACCATACTTAAAAACAAAGTTCCTAGCTTAAGGAAACTTGTTTTTAATTCCAATTTAAAGTTACCAGTGTTATTCTTAACTCCATGTAACTTTAATCCTCATTTAAACTAATTATTTTAAGTTTTTAACATAAATAAACTTATTTATATTAAATTTCATCACATGAACAACTTAAAATTAGAGTTTCAAGCAGAAATATCTTAAACTCAATTTTTAATTAATTTTTAAAGAAATCATAATTTTGTTTGAGCTTTAATTAAAAGAGTACATTTCCAGGCTAATTAACCAGGAAATTTATTTATAAAAGATACTTAAAATTGATTTTATATATAGATAATATTAAATTCTAAGCTGTGTGAACTTTTCAAGTAAATCCATTAAGATTTGGATTTTGAATGAATTTTTGAAGTTATTGCTATTTTTCCATGTAAAATACCAATACACACCAAACCTTAGCTTTTGATAAGGTTTTGATGCTTGTAGCTTTAAAGTTTTAAGCTTATTTAAGGCTTTTAAGCTTTATTAAGCTTTGACAGTTCTTAAAACCTTGATTTCAAGCCTGCATATTGGGATTTACCCTTTGGCAGCTTGAAACTCCTGTCCAAATTGGGATAAAACCAGTTTAAACCTTAAGGTTGGATCAAAGTCTAATCTTAAAGCTTAAATAAGGTTGAAAATCCTCCAATACAGGTGGACAACCTTAATTGAATCATTGCAGATCCAAAAAGTTGGGTACCCCAGCGCTATTTGGTCTTTTTGCTTTGTCCCACCTTTTTGCGTGGATTTTGCCCTTTTATTTATTTAAAGCTATACCATGGCTTGAAACCCTTTTAAATTGAGCTCAGGCAGGATTTACATTCTGTATGGCAGATCCTTAGCCAATTCAGTAAATATACACCACACCTCAATTTTAACTAAAATTTTGGTAAGTTTGCATAAACCTTATGCAACTTTCAATTTAAGCTTATTTAAGCTTAAATTTAACAATTTTAATTTTTTTTTAAAAAAGTTACATTAGTACTGTGAGATTCTTAAATCTTCTAATAACATAAGAAATTAGTGTTTTTCGGTATAACACCTTATGGATGTACCTGTAACAACCATCCATCAGGGGTAAGGGTATTCATTCATACACCCACTCAAACACCCCAAATCAGCAAATCCAGTATCTGCATCAGCATTCAGTTTCAGCAATCTTCATTCTGAAACATGCATACAGCTTGGTACATCAATACAGCCTGTCAATACCTGTACAGGTTGGATTCACCCAATACAGTTTCAATACACCAGTATGAAACTGTATGATCACTCAAATACACCACACCGCTTGTACAGGTTCTGTACAGATGTACAGGACCTGTATTGGCCAGACTCAATTCAATCATCATTTATTCTCATGAAAATTCTTCCTCTGGATCAGGGCTGGTGATTCTCACATATACCAGCCCCTCTTTCTCCCCCCTGGGGACTTTTCCCCAGTTAATTAATTTAGTTTATTTATTCTTTTATAATTATTCTTATCCTTATAATTGGGTATTATGATTATTTCATTTTAAGTTAGTCTTTGCATTTTCTCTTTTTGCCTGTACAGTATGAGTTGGGTGGCCATATCCTTATTAACCCTTCACTTTCCATTCTGACAGGTTGAAACAGTGGACTTGGACTTGTTTGTGGTCGGCTCTTCTATTTCTTACTCTTATTTCTTGTTGCTGCTTTTCTTATATTTATTCTTTTAGCAATTTATCTTTAACACTATTCAGTGTATTCCTTCTTACCATATCTTTGAGCCCTCCATAAGTGAGTCCCAGGCCCTCTTAACTTCGAAGAGCCCCTGTGACAGTACCGTAGGTTATTTTTGGTGTAGAATCCAAAAATGACATAATATTGATAACTTTGTTTATCCAAAATAAAGCTCTACTTATTTTTTGTTATTTTTTATTTGTATTTCAACTAAAAAGTCTGTTTAAGACAAAATTAGCTGTTGATAAAATCATTTGTGGCCTTATGGGTATGTTATACATACCTCACAGGCTCACAATATTAGCACAAGTTATATTGAGGCCAGTTCCAGCTGTGGCAATGGATGCAATCAGTACTTCACATTCAGGATTATTGAAGAAATTCTCCAGTGCCTTCTCCTGCGCTTGTGCTGCAATTGTTCCATCAATTCGTGTTGAAAGGATAGAGTGATGGGCAAGTGCAATACCAATTCTACAATATAAAAAAGTCAGATGGATTCAATTGGTAATGGATGCATATTAGAATGAACAGACAAATCAAGAAATTGGGTATAAACCACCGATTTGGTTGGACCACACCTTGTTTGTTTGTTCTTCATTAAGCTTTCTAGGAGGTGTGCAATTTTACTACTCATCATGCATGTTTCCACATCCACAATAGTTTGTGTGATTGTTGGCGAGTTATCCTGAGTGCTCCTGCCCTTGGGGTCTTCCAAATCCGCCTCCGCAATTGTGTTAAGCATGATGTGATGGTTACAACATTTTCGCAGCTTATTAATATTTATGAAAGATTCTCCTGGTCCTTTTCTTTTGGATGATAGGAATTCTTCATATAATGTGGAATATTCTTGCTGCATGGTCAGGTTGAGTGGGAGCAGCTCATAATGATGGCTAATAGTGGGGAGGAATTCGAGATGTGTGATTTTGGTGCGGCGCAAGCTTAAATGCCGCAATTCCAAATGCAAAATATCATTGCAACCTTTGGAAAGACTACTCAGGATGAATGGTGACCATCTATCTTGATTGGCGCTCTGGGGTTGAGTGATGAATGATATTATGCCCAAAAGGTCATAAATGGTGTTGTGAATAGGTGTGCCCGCTAAACATATTCGACGGGATGAAAGGAAGCTATTAATGGAATGGTGAGTGGCAGTGTATTGAGAGAAAATATAGCTATAAGATGGGGCAAGGGTTATTGGATATAAAAGGTAATTTGAATCATTTCAGCTCAGCCACTCACTGTGCTTCATCCAAAATTATACAATGCCAATTGATTTGAAAAATGAATGATGTAGAGGTATTGGTTTGCTTAAATTCTTGGGTGATAGTATTGTAAGAAGTGATGATGATATCATATTTTAGGATGTCGACCTCAGATAATGAGTAACAAGTGTGACCATGGTAGAGTTTGGCATGCAGCGCTCCAGCCTGAGCATGCTTGGATATTTCTGATTGCCAGTTGGTAATTAAGCAAGGGGGGCAGATGATCATGGTGGGCGTGGAGCGATGGGGGTTTGCAATCATCCGCTCCTTGGAGGTACCAATCAGAGCAATGGCCTGAATGGTTTTACCTAATCTCATATCATCCGCGAGCTGCCCTCCAAGAGGGGTATTGGTCGAAAGGGATTCAAATGAGCTAACGACCTTGTTTGTAATGATGTGCCTGGCATTAAAAGTGGATCCTGGGGGTGAGGTGGCCCAAAGGTTACAGGCTGATTGGCCATTGGGGATTTCTCGATCCCAGAGAAAAGCTAGTCCGGTCTTTTGATGAGGGAGGAGGGGGGTTTGTATAATGGCATGGGGCGGGGTCATCATGGGGAGGTCTGATCCACTGGGTAATTGTATCAGTTTTTGCAATTGACTATGAGTATTACAGTCATATTATTTGGGAATTTTAAGCTTGAAATCTTGTGTTCGAAAGCTTTTCATTATGAATAAAATGTTTGGATACCATGTGAAGAACATCAATGCTAGATTGGGTTTCTGAGATGAGGAGGAATCATTCGCATCAGTCATAAATACTCCCTCAACAAATAGTATTTGAGTAGGATTGGATTGGCAATTTTCAATCCATGCCCCAGCAGGACCACAGTGCATGAAAGTGTTTGGTGCCCAAGGAATGGTATCAACATTTTGGAAAGGGTTCCAGGTAGAGAGCCAATAGCACGCTGGTGATTGGGGAGATAAACAAATATGTTGTGTTGATTGTGCCATATGATAATCCAAGAAGCTAAGTGGGAATGCTCAGGATTTAAGGTTATATCACTATTTATTTGAATACAAATATTAATCATCCCAATGCAAAGTGGTTGTGAAGGGGTTGACATGATGGCTATTATGAATTATTTGGGGACAGTTGGAAATTATATGATCAGGAAGGGTTAGCTAAACGGAATGAAGACAAATAAGCGCAGGTGGGGAACTTATATGAGAGGAAGCAATGGGGTCAAGGGGGGATGGCCTGTGGTTACATGCATGGTCTTGATGGGGGTGGGCCTTTTGGGCTCATAATTTTCATATCCAATTTGGGGCATATATCAAGGCAAGGTGGCCAAAATGTGGATGCACCAATATGACTGCTGGATCTGCAGCAAGTTACGAAACCTTTGTTGGAACAAGGTTGACATTAGCATATCCAAAATTGGGTGGGTTGTAGCAACTTATTGTGGAGGGGCATATTAGAGGCATGCAGCCATGTTTGCTGGTGTGACAGCGAAAAATGAGCGTATCCTCCCCAGGTTAACTGTCGCACAGGGACCTACTGGGCAATGTTGACAGTTTCAAAGGGCAATCTCACTGTGGGGATGTTTGTGTGTGGGCGGGTGAGATATGTTCGCTGGGGTGCCACCAAACATGAGTTTAATTTTGCGTGAAGTTTTTTGATGACTGATGCCTACTGGGCTTCCAGGGGGGGATGTGTGGCATGATCAAAGGGGGCACCAACCATGACCCGTGATCCACATATACATTCACCCCTATTGTGGTTTAGGGGGGTACTAATACACCAAGAAGGGCATCAGAGTCTTTGCGTCATGTGTGTACAAAACTCCAGAGAAAGAGGCCACCCGCCCAAGGGAATTTTCGGCTGCAAGCCAGGCCCCACAGCTTGTGAGGGGCGCGTGAGAATGTGCAGAAGATGACCCACGGTGGGAGATCCCCACGCAAACATAGGCCGGGATTATTCTAATGCGGATGAGGCTGAAGCAAATCCACACTGATTGGCCTCAGGTTTCCACGCGCAAGCAGGTGAGCATCTGCAGTCAAGCTGACCACCCAACCAAGAAAATAGCCGGTCGGAAGACTGGCAGTAAAATGTCTTCCAGGCGTGTGAAAGTTGCCTGCGTATGACCTGTTGGGGGGTGCGTATGAAAGCGTGTGGCTGCCTGACAATGAGAACGCGCAATCAACAAGCGGGGCCAGTCATTGCTTGCCCCAACAATGGCACTGGATGGAATCCACTGTTTGTGTATGACCCAAATAAACAGTCATCCAACTATGACCCACTTACATTAACTTGGATTACATGCGCATATGTGCCATAGTTAGGGAAAGCTGTCCAACAAGGTGCATCAAAGGGATGCAGTTGAGACATATGACTCGATGGCTTGACGTGATTGCATGTTACATTGTTGAACAGCTTTGGCTCTTCCCAGCAGCATACATTTACAAAGGTGTACTGCATACTACAGTGTTGGCTGTACAGATTAGGAAGGTGTAATACTACTTGAGCCTGCATGCACCTTCCGATCGTTTGGATATACGTAGCTCATGTGCCACATGCTCAGCATTGCGTTTTGGCCGATTTGCACATGCAAGCTGAGCATGTCATGGTCAAAAGCACCATGTGAAAGTGCTCAGTAAAGGCATGGAATGAACAATTTTTGCAATAGTTCATCATTTTTACTTAATTTTTTCAAGTATAAATGTAATTTTATACTTACAAAATTTAATGTATTTTGATTTTTAAATTGTAATTAACTTTTTATTTTTAATATAATTTTATATTTATATTTTGATTATTTTTATTTTAATAATATAAATAAATTTATTTTATTTATATTAATATGTTATTTTTTATATTTGTGGTCTTTTGGGCATATGAAATTACCTCTAAGGCTCACACAGGGCTACACACTGAACCAACTTTGAGGTTGATATCTCAAGAATTGACAAAGTTATGGCTGTTTTAAGGTCAAAATCCCACCTGCTGTCATATACAGCCTTACCATGGGATAATATCCCATAACCATGAATATGAGGTGTCAAATAGACAAAGAAACATGTTTTTACTTCAATACCTCATATGTCAGTCAATACTGGGGTCCCATACAGTTTCTGTACAGAATTCTACGCGTCACACACGTCAGAATCAGGCTGTGAGGTCCCCAAATGAAAATTTTCACCCTGTATTGGTGAAAAACGCCCAGATGTGGTTTCAAAGCCACATCTGAGCCCAATACAGGCTATACAGGCTGTTTTCAAACCACAATCCAGTACTAGAAAGTGAAAAATCTTCACTTCCTCTACGTGGAAAGGTCTAGTACCCTTTCCACCCCATTTCAGGATAAAAAGGAGGCTTTTCACTGCCAGAATAGCTTTCCTCATCCTGCTCTTGAATAACGTACGTAGTAGACTGTCAAAAACAGTTTTTCTCTTGGTTAATAATCAGGTATACTCTTAAACTAAAAGTATTGTAGTCTTTATTATTGTAACCCAACAGGTAAAGCTGCACCCAGGGATTTCAACAGCGCTCACCACCACTATATCTCTATAGTAAAGCCCTTAATATCTTAATTTAATCATTTATTATCAACTTTATTATCTTTGAGAGCTATTTTTACTGTGCCACAGTCATAGTTAAAGCCTGTAAATACTTATATAAACCTTTATCATAGACTCATCCTGACATTTTGGGGGCCTGGCCGTGTTTTAAACTTTTTTGGACCTTATAAATAAGTTTTTTCTCTTATTTTCTATTTTCTGACAATTGTTTTACATTTTTTAGGTGTATTTTCTTTTAAAATATATATTTTTTATATATATTTTACTTTATTACTCATATTATAAGAGTATTTACCATGTGGTTAATACCCACTGGAACCTTTATTTTTGGCGTGTTTACATATAAAACACTTAATCCATCAATAAGTCCTGTATTCTTGATTGAATAAGGACACCTCTGACTGAAAAACCATCAGTTGAGGAGTGGTTAAGTGTATTGTTAACTCAATTACACCTATACAGAGCCACTTATTCAGATTACACTTGAAAGCCACAAGTGTATCTGTGGGATACTGGCACACAAACAGTGTGACAGGGTACCAAAAGCTGTAATTCTGACGTGGAATTGTTGATTCAATTACACTGTCATTATACAGGGCATATTGTAGTAACATACAAGCCCAGAGGCCAATCCCAGACGTGCAAAACCAGAATTCTTGCGAAGTCTTAACTGACATAAGCCCTCTTTTTCCTGCCTTGATTCAGTGGAAGAAAATTACATCCCACTTGAGACCCAGTCACAGGCCAACACACCAGTGACACCCTCAGAAGCAGAGGGAAGCAAGGGAAAAGGAAAGAGGCACAGTGAAGGTCTCATTACAGCCAAAAAGTGGACACCCATAGCCACTCAGAGGAGTAGAAAACCACGAAACTCTGCTTCAATACAAGGTAAACCAACCTTAACCACTTTTACAGGAAAGATTACAATTATTAACCCAGTTGTAACTTCCAAAGGAAAACTGCCCAAGTCAGCAGACAATAAATTTGTACAAGGCACAGTCAAAGGTAAATACCCTAAGAACATAAAGCTTTTGACTGCTTGCAAACACTGATATGTCCCCTGCATACCTCAGAGATCTTGGCTTCCAAAGGAACCAGCCAGAGGACAGAGAAGGATTGTCCAGAACCAGAAGACCAGGAAGAGGACACCTTGGACACAGTGGTGGATGGCAAAACAATGAGGGAGATAATATCAACCTTGCCATTCACACTCCAATTCAACAGAGACCTCAAACCAGAGGACTGGAAGGATATGGATCAAGTTCTTCAGATCCACCAACTCCTCAAAGATTTATTTCAATGGAGCATGGACAACAAGAGGTTCAACCTAGAAACTCACTGGGCAGAACTTGGATCAAGTTGCCAGAAGATCTGTCTCAAAGAGATAGACTTCAAAGAACTTATGGTAATCACCAAAGGTTGGAATCCTACCAGGCAGCACAGACTCCTGGAGGCAAGGGCACAGAGGATAAGGGAGAATAAAGCCACCATCCAAGCAATAGAAGAAAAATTAACCCAGACAGGGCCTACTCAGATTCCTTCAGGTTCACAAAGAGCAGGCCAAATCAGCTCTCCAGTGGCTTCACACCATTCAGAAACCAGCAGATCAGTGGCCAAGAGTCACCATTCTTCACAATTCCAGGAAGTTTCCAGGAGAAGACAAGGAAACAAGGGCAAGAACAAAGCCTCCTTCAACCAGAGGAGGAAAGAGTCAGACCCCATGATCCAGAAGCTGTTAGATTTGGTAAAAGAAGTACACAAGAGCAAGAAGTAGTTGTAAACCACTCTAGAATCAGTAGTCCTAGTAATAGAAACATTACCCCCACTCAGACTGAGAATAACATTGTCACATCTGAGAGTAACATCAACAGTGATACACTGTGGTTACAAATGTCCCAATATTCTGAACAATCTGCAAAGCAGTTTGCAGAAATTAAAGCTAGCCAAGAGAGGATGAGACAAACTCAAGCCTCCTTGGGACAAATAGTTAAGAATCTTCGAGAAGGATATGCTCAACTGAGCAAGGCCTCTGAAGAAACCAACAAAAGACTGAATATAGTCTTTGAAGAACAACACCACAGCACAAGGGACAGGGAGTGTCTGGATCAAGACATTAACAAATTGTTTAATGCCTATCATAGCTTGAATCCCCAACCACAAGGCCAAGCTATGGAGAATCAATATCAACCAGATGACATCAAACCAGATGCCATGTTGTTGAATAAGGCAAGATCTCCATCACAATACCAGGATGGAGATGGCATGTCTTATTCAGAGAAGGAAGCCTTGAAACAGCTTCCTGAGGCCTCAAACTGGCCCAAATTCTCTGGATCAGGAGAATATTATCATATGGAACTCATAGATTATATTGATGGACTCTTCATTGATGTACCAAGCATACCAGACTATTGGATTACTGCTAGATTGAATACTGCATATAAAGGTCATGGAAGTATATGGTACACAGAAATGAAAGCAATCCATGGCAGAAGAAACTGGCCATGGTGGAAGAGTCAAATCATCCAAAAGTACAGTAATGGAACTTGGATATGGCAAAAGACCATGTCATTTGAGAATGACAAATACTCTGTGGACAAAGATCCATATGAGTGGTGTCTTAGACAGTCTAAAAGACTTAAAGCCATTGATCGTCAGATGAACATCCAAATGAGGAATTACAAACTTCTGACACAACTGCCAGGAGAACTAGAACATGCAGTAAAATGCAGATGCAACCAAAATTGCACTCTAGATGACATTGCCAACACCTTACAAGACATAAGGAAAAGGACGAATATAGGGAAATTCACCCCATATAAGAGCAGTGGTTTCAAAGAGAAACAACCTTTCAGGGTAGAGTTTAAAGACAAACCCAAAGAAAAAGTGGCAGAAGTGGCAAAGAAGAGAAATTCTTGTCACAATTGTGGTTCAACAGACCACTATGCCAACAATTGTCCAAAGGCAAAGAAAAAAGTCTATGCCATAGAGAAAATCTCTGAGGAAGAACCTCCAACAGAGGATTCTGATCCAGACTCTATGGGTGATGCCATCAGAGAACCATCTGAGGATGATCAAGACCCAAGAGAGGAATCTCTAGTGGAATACCAAGAAGAAACCTCACTGGAAATCCAGGACATACAGTTGGAAGCAGGCATGCCACAGGAAACTGCTAACAAGAACTTGTGCAAACACACACAAGATGCACAAACATTCCTGGTTACACCAACCAAAGGAATGGCATATATACATGGGACAGCTACAAAAATGACTGTTTGTATTGACAATTCTCAGCATCCACTGTTCATTGATAGTGGAGCACACTGCTCTATAGTTGCAAGAAACTATCTGGATACTCACTTCCCAAACTGGGAAAAACAGCTCTTGCCCACTAAGGCAAAGAACTTTAAAAGTGCATCAGGGAAGATGACCTCCATTGGGTCAATTATCAAAGAGATAATTATACCCCACAGGAAGGGTAATATCAGACTCAAACCAGAGTTTGTAGTGCTTAATGATGCCCAAATCCAAGCACCGGGGCGAATCTCGTGTCAATCGTTGGCGATTGACTTCACGTCAAGCAAACGTCAAGCAGGATAAAAGTTGAGCTCACGTCAAGCGAAAATCAAGCGAACGTCGAGCACACGTCACACTCTGGTCTTACACCAAATCCTGTGACATCCAATAATATTGGTTCCCCTGTGCCTTCAACTCAGATTCCTCACCACCTGATCATCCCACAACCGTCCGATGATTGGTAAAAATTACACCAGACCCGCCTGTTTGCACACACACACATCAAAGATGTCCTTCAGCCAGTCTTGATGTAGGTGGGGGGTTTGACTTCACCAGGTCATCCATGAAGTGTGCGTGTGCATGCGTGGGGGCGGGTGCGTTTGCGTGTGCGGGAGCATGTGCGGGTGCGTGGGCATGTGCATTGGCGCGTGCGGGTGGGTGTGCGTGTGCATTGGCGTGTGTGGGTGCATGTGCGTGTGCATTGGCGCGTGCGGGTGCACATGCGGGTGTGGGTATGCAAAAGCCGATTCCGCTTCCAACATGATGATGGCGCAGTTAGAAATTTTGGATGCTGTGAAGGGTGAGTGTGTGGGTCATTTGATCATTGGACTTGGCTTATTCACACTGTACCCAATGTCAAAATAGTAAGTTCTTTGTGGCAATGTGAAATAATGGGCTTTGCTTGTCACAATGGCATGTCTCTGTCACTAAATTTTGAGGCAATTATTTCACTAGCAAAATTGCTAATGAATCTGAGAGATTTGCATTTTTGTAGACTAAATATCATGAAATAACGGCTTTATCATTACAAGCAGTCCACATGACAGAGCTTTGTTATCATACAATCCACAGTTACCTTCTATTTCTTCTTCAGATATAATCAAGTGTCCATCATCAAAACCAACATCTTTATAAATATTCAGATGCAGCCAATCTGGTAAGAAATTCACATCAATCTTCAAAGTTTTTAAGATCAGAAAGTTATTCTTCAGTATGCTAGATGGCTCAGAGACTTTAAAAATGCTATTAATAATACCAAAGCCTCGTGAGTTGCCCCTCAGAAAACATATCACACTGTTGCTGACATTTTTGGATTCAGTTGAAAATATATTGTTCCCAATATTAATGTTTGAAACTGGAAAATACCAAGGTGAGACAATCCTTGAAGTGAGATGACTTGTGGATTGCACAATAGTGTCTAAGCTGATCCAATCAACTATTTCCCTTGTTGCATGAAAAGTCTGTAAGTACTCAACCAGGAAATCATAATTTTGTTGGTCATGGCGGGATGGCTTGTTATATTTATGGTGATTGAACACGGCAGGTGGCTGTGATTCGAAAAGCTGTTTTATTTCACATGGCACAGATGGGGATTTCAGGAGAACGGAAAGGTTGGAACATCAACAGATATGTTGAAGTAAGGTTTTATCTATATCATCTATTCAGAGTTGCAAAAAGTTAGTCTTATTCAGTTCAGGTGTTTAATCAATGTGAATATATTGATCTTATTAATTGACATACATATCTTGTTATTTGTTGGCATCTTTGCAAATACTCCAATCAAGCGCTCATAACCCCATGTGGCTGAGGCTTGTGCTGGGCCCCAACGTTGGAAGAGTTCGGGAATATGATCAGCAAAATGATGATTTGGTTTAATTTTCTGTTTTGGGAACAGGTGTTGATTGGAAAGGCGGAATTTTTTCCAATGTTCAGCAAATGCAGTCGCATCATCTATTGAAACAGTCCAGCTTGTGGCAATGTTGATAGCACTAATCAAATGGAATGTATTCTTGGCTAGTTCATTTGCAAGTTCTTCTGACTGACCCATTTTTCTTTGAGTGTTGGCAGATTGGTGTGCATCTAATGACATCTGTTGACTGAGCATTAGAAATGGAATATAGACCTTATATAAGAGAGCCCATTCAGCGGCTTTTAAGCTACCATGAGAGGGGGAACCCATTTTGCGGGGAGCTCTTGTCCATGATGAGGGAATTATGGTCTCAGATATGATTTGTCGGAGATGCTCAAGAGCCTCACCCTTGATCTGGTGATCGCTCAGTGCAGTGATATCCAATTCAGAGGGTATTTCAGACGTGGGGATGTAATCGGCATCAAATGAAGGAATCTCCGCAGAACCACTAGATGGATGTTCTGTGTGAAGGGTGGGCATTGGGAAGTAGTTTTTCCGGGTGGAAGTAGTGGGGAGTGGCTCATTTATTATTTTTGCTGCGTCTCTTCTCAGGGAGCGGGCCTCTCTCAATGTGATTTTATCAAGAGAGCTGTTGGAGGTCATGGAATCTGAGTCTGAACTGTTGGTGTCATTGGATTTCCTGCGGGACCTGAAGTAAATTTTTGATTTCGCCTCTGGAATGCACAATTTGAAAGTTGCATGATCCTTCAAAATTCCAAGTATTAAATTATGCATTATGTCAAGATTAACCATTCTGGTTGCATCCCAATACGGAAGGTCTTCCAAAATTGAATATCGCACTCCATACTCAGAGAAAATTGCTTGTCTTTGTTGTGGGGTTGCCCAAAGCCATTTGGCAATGGTTGATTTATGACTTTGGTATGAGCGCGTGTAGTGAAATTGAGGACCAATTTCTTCAATTTGAGCTTTGTGAATGGTGCAAAAATTACAAAAGTGGTTTCCTGAATGGGAAATAAATCCAGTAAGCTTGCGCATGGCAACCACATCCGCAATGGCTGTGAGGATGGCAACACGGATAAAGGATCCTGATGGACCTGTTGAGGTGGGTGCAAAATGGTAACCTTGCCATAGCTCTTTGAGCTCGTTGATGAGTGGCATTAATAGATAATTCAATTGAAGCGCAGTTGGCTCCTTCGGACCAGGGATGATTCCTGCAACATAGACATTCTCGGGCTTCAATCTTTCACTTGGGGGGAGATTAAGACAAATAAGCATGATAGGTCCAATGCTAGCCAACCGGGTTGACTTTCCATGTGCATTAAACCAGTCCACATATATGGAGAAGGCCAATGCACCAGGAATGGACATGAATGGGGGGTCAAGGATATTTCTAGTGCCAGTGAAGCGTCTCCAGACCAATCCATCCCAGACGTCACGTTTTGGGGAATCTTCGGGAGTTTGGGATTGTTGATGTTGATGCAGAATGTCCATAATTCCAGCCCGCTGGAGAAATCTGGCAAGCCAATTTTTGAATGGTTGATAAATGAAATGTTTTGTTGGTATAAATTTTTGCTTCATGTTGGTTGTGTTTTGGGTGGGGGGTTCAAATGAAGAGATGAATTTGCCTAATGATTGTGTGCAAGGGGGATCATGATCATTTGCGTCATTATGGCGTTGACAGTGGGGTTGGTCAGTTGTGACTGATTCAGTAAGGCCATTAAGAGAGAAACATTGAGGACAACATATATAGTTTTGAATCACTGGCTCCAATTGGAGATGTTCAAATATGGTACTCAGATCTTGAGGTATATGGAATGCAGGAGCGGGGGGACCAGCAGAGCTTGAGATACTGGACTTGATCAGCAGGTTCAGGGCGGGGTTGAGTATGCGTGAAGCCCTGCGGGGTAAATTATACCTTAATGATAGAATGGCAGATATTATCATTCCTAGGTCTTGTGGGGGAAGGGTTTGACTGCCACTATATGGTTTCTGTGCAGTTGAATTGAGACCCACTGGAGTTGGGAAAGTGCTTTGGGTCAAACATGAATAATCAGCTGGGAAGATTTGATCCAATAGAATATGTGGGCACCCAGATCCTGATGCAGAAGTAGGGATGTTTGGAAGAGATTTGGGTGCAATGGTTGATTTGAGCTTTTTAATGTGCTGTTTATATTGGAAAGGTGTGAAGGCAACTCCTTGCCTATCACCCTCAGGGGAAGAGTGTGTTTGAGTTGAGCAGTGTTGACACATGCATATACGCATTGAGGAATATGGCCGGGTTGTCATTGCTGCAGGAATTGGGAGTACGGTTGGTTTGTGTATAAATATCTATGGTTGATGTGAAAGTGTTTAGGAGTGTTATTAATTGGAAATAAAATTCAGTGATTATTTATGAAGGGTGAGATGATTTGAGCCAGCTGAGGATTTTATCCCATTTGTAATGGAGCATGAGCTGCAGTGGATAAAGTTTAACATGTCTCATCTGGATGGCGGAATTGGTTAGGCGTTTAATTGGGTAAAATGCCATGCTGCTCAATGCTCATACATATTCTAGTTTATTTACACATTGTGATAGTGCGGGTTTGACCATTGAGGGGGTTCCATTAGTGAAGTGTTACCATTGAATTGAGGGGATTAACATTTAATCCATGTATGCTGGCACGCCATCGTACATGGTTTAAACCTTATTACAGACATAACTATATAACTCTATTACATAAGGGGTTGGAGTGCAGCTAAAGTCTTGGTATTTGGTTTGAGTGCGGCGGGCTTTGAATCAGTTGGAATGTGATTTGGATTGTCTTGCCTTTCGGGAAAAGGTGATGTCTCTTTTGTGGGTAAATCCTTCATGAATATACCCCTTTACAGATGTACAATGTTGTGGAATTTCAATGCATATATGGGCAGTTTGGATAATTCACAAAATGTGACAATGGGGAGGCATAAATGGTACTGAATATGATTACTTACGAATGATGGGTCCCCTTTGAGATCAAGGAAATATCACATTATATGCTGGTAGGCCGTGCAGGGTGGTTTCCGACAAAAGCGGAGGAGCTCAAGAGGAGGCAGGGAGGATTCTCCTCAAAAGAGTCTTATCCGACTTCCACACAACACTTAGTTCCAACTATTCATAGAATTTCTCTATTCTAAATTTGAAAAGATTTCATCTCATATCACTCTATTTTATCATAATACTGAGGTGTTTTATCTAGTTAAAAATATTACTGTACTTTTTCGGCCCTTATGTCATCTTTCAAGTCACATAAATCCCGTTCAGGTTCTGTTCATGACTCAAATAGTGAATCTAGCATAGAATATGTTCAAACACAGTCACCATTGAGTCCCAACATTCCTCTCACAACCCCTATCGCATCCTCAATGAATGTATCAGGTATTAACATGATGTGGGAAATCCAAAGGCTCCAACTTCAACCCTTGGTCGATCCCAAATATTTCCGTCACTCCAATTCCCCCGAATCCCACTAATACACAAATTCATGTGTCTCAGGGGCCGGAAGGCACACCTCAAATCTCCTCACACGCTAATCCCCAATCAAAATTTCCACGTGAGTTCCTCCTTAATCCCGGTCGGAATCCAGTCGCATCCCAGGATCCCTTTGGCCAAAGTCAACAGCCAACCCTCAATATTCCATCAGGATCTCAGGTTCATGTGGGTGATGAAAGGCGCGTGGATGGGGGGCGACGAAAAAGACCTTTGGAAAATGTATCTTGGAGCGGTCTGTCGGAGGGAAATCCAGTATTGACGCTTCATCAAAGTAAGTCATTTGAATTTTGGAGTAGAAACTTATTCACAATTTGATATGTTTGTTTCATGGGTTAGATATGGCACCTAAAGGCAAGTCAGTCCGATCTCAGGAGCCAATTGAAGATCGTGAGGATGACCAGTCTTCATTAATGTTTTGATGTGTTAACTGATGATTTGCATGGCAGGGGATGAACTTTATGCGTCTTCACCTCTGGTCCATAAAGAGAAAGTCACTGGATGTCATCATCCATATGCCTCCAAACCAAGAACGGGTCATGCCAGTACATCAAGAGAAAGAATGGTGGATGATGAGGATCAGAACATGTCTCTGACTCAAAGTGAAAGAAATGATGAACCAAGGAGGGACAATTTCACAGCGCATGAGCAAGGCACTCAATCAAATAGTGAGTTCACCCATCCTCGGCTGGGCCTTGCCCAGAGTATGCTTGAGCAATCCAAGGTCAGACAGCAAAGGAACCAGGCCCGCAAAGCTCACAATGTGGCAAAACGTGCAAGCCAGAAGGAGCAACAAAAATGGCTGAAGGAAGAACTTCCAGAGAATGTCCATGGAATGAGATCAGCAGTACACGCACATTGCCTATTCCTACTCAAAGTTAGGGATAAGGATTTTTCCTCACTACCAGCACCACCCAGCACAGAAGAGCGTGAAATTGCAATTCAAGTGGCTGGTCATCTTGGTTATGTCCCCGAGGATGGTTTCAATGAGCCATCAACACAGGTTCAGTCTCAGGGTTTCCAAAGCTACTGCGAAAATGAGCTCCACAAGCTAGGACTAAAGCGATTCACTTGGGACTGGGAGAGCTCATGGCAACATCCGTTCAACGAGCTGATGTCTATGGTGTTTTACCGTACATTCCGTCTCGCACTTGTCAGCACTGAGTATCATCACTACTGTTGGAACAAGGATCATAACAACTATGGGGTCGTGGCAGCTTTAATGGAGCGATATTTCACTTATTTGAAAAGAGAATGGAAGTCTATTCAAAAGGATGCCGAGTATTTGGTAAAAAAGAAAGAGAATCAAAAGCTCGCAAAGATTCGTCAAAGAGTTAGTTACTGTATCTCTTCTTCATTGTGGACCAAGTCTGATGATGATCTACTTGATTATGTGCAGACCTGTGAGCACCGTCGTGAATGGTGTGATACGGCTAAATTTCCCATTCTAGCATCACAATTCAATGACCCTCGAGTATGCTCAGATACTGAGGAGGTACTGGAAAATGGCCGTCAAGTTTACCACAAAGTGGGATTACGCTGGCGCTCCCAGTTATTTAATGATTTGGTATTGAAAATGGATAGAGACATAGAGTTTTGTAATCGGATTAAAAAAAAAGGGTAAAAAAACTATTGATAGATTGCCAGAATTACGATCGACAGATGATGGTGATATTCCGGAAGGCCTATCATTTCAGGTATTTGATCAAGATTGGCTCAAAGGCTGTAGTAAGATGCAGACTAGCGCCCTCAAGATACTTGACATGCCAGTTATTAGGCCTAATGGTGATGCTCTGAAATAACTTAGTAATTTGTCACGGTATAGCACTGTGACAAATTAAAATTTTGTGAATTATTTGTGCAGGTGTAATAAAATCTGATTATTATCTCTTAAGGATGCAACAACTTGCTAAATATGTTAGAATATAGACAATATGAATTGAAATGTATCACCGTCTCCCTTGCAATAATACTCTATTGCTCATTTTCATTGAGGAAATATTGAAGAAGTTCGATCCAGCTCATGGTGTTCATAATTGTGGACCTGTGCCAGAGTCAACAGGAGTTATCAACTTTGTCAATCACAAATTATATAATATCAGTAAGGCTCACGCAGTTAATGATTTTTTCTTTTCTTGGACCTATTGGTGATTGGAATATGGCATTCCCATAAGGAAGGATTTCAGAATAGTAATACAATCAAGTGAAAGATGAGGTTGAAAGGTACCTTCCGCATGTTGACCTCAACTGAATGAGGAGTGATATAGTGGATGACCTGTACAGGTCGTTGTTGGCCAATACGATGTAGACGATCAACAGCCTGAGCCTCAATGGCTGGGTTCCAATTAGGCTCCCGGAAATGTGGATGTCAGGGTCCGAAAATCAGGGGAGAATTTTGGGGGGCCCCTCACCATTAAATAGACTATATTAGCACAAGTTATATTGAGGCCAGTTCCAGCAGCGGCAATGGATGCAATCAATACTTCACATTCAGGATTATTGAAGAAATTCTCAAGCGCCTTGTCCTGCACTCGTGGTGTAATTGTTCCATCAATTCGTGCTGAAAGGATAGAGTGATGGGCAAGAGCAATACCAATTCTACAATATAAAAAAGTCAGATGGAGTCAATTGGTAATGGATGCATATTAGAATTAACGCACAAATCTAGAGATTGGGTCCATTGGGTATAAACCACCGATTTCGTTGGACCACACCTTGTTTGTTTGTTCTTCATTAAGCTTTGTAGGAGGTGTGCAATTTTACTACTCATCATGCATGTTTCCACATCCACAATAGTTCGTGTGATTCTTGGGGAGTTATCCTGAGTGCTCCTGCCCTCGGGGTCTTCCAGCTCCGCCTCCGCAATTGTGTTAAGCATGATGTGATGGTTACAACATATTCGCAGCTTATTAATATTTCTGAAAAACTCTCCTGGTCCTTTGCTTTTGGATGATAGGAATTCTTCATATAATGTGGAATATTCTTGCTGCATGGTCGGGTTGAGTGGGAGCAGCTCATAATGATGGCTAATAGTGGGGAGAGATTCGAGATGTGTGGTTTTGGTGCGGCGCAAACTTAAATGCCGCAATGCCAAATGCAAAATATCATTGCAACCTTTTGAAAGACTACTCAGGATGAATGGTGACCAGTTATCTTGATCGGCGCTCTGGGGTTGAGTGATGAAGGATATTATGCCCAAAAGGTCATAAATGGTGTTGTGAATAGGTGTGCCCGTTAAACATATTCGACGGGATGAAAGGAGGCTATTAATGGCACGGTGAGTGGCAGTGTATTGAGAGCAAATATAGCTATAAGAGGGGGCAAGGGTTATTGGATATAAAAGGTAATTTGAATCATTTAAGCTCAGCCACTCACTGTGCTTCATCCAAGATTATACGATGCCAATTGATTTGAAAAATGAATGATGTAGAGGGATTGGTTTGCTTAAATTCTTGGGTGATAGTATTGTAAGAAGTGATGATTATATCATATTTTAAGATGTCGGCTTGGGATAATGAGTGACGAGTGGGACCATGGTAGATTTTGGCATGCAGTGCTCCAGCCTGAGCATGCTTGGATATTTCTGATTGCCAGTTGGTAATTAAGAGAGGGGGGCAGATGATCATGGTGGGCGTGGAGCGATGGGGGTTTGCAATCATCCGCTCCTTGGAGGTACCAATTAGAGCAATGGCCTGAATGGTTTTACCTAATCCCATATCATCCGCAAGCAGTCCTCCAAGAGGGGTATTGGTCAAAAGGGATTCAAATGAGCTAACGACCTTGTTTGTAATGATGTGCCTGGCATTAAAAGTGGATCCTGGGGGTGAGGTTGCCCAAAGGTTACGGGCTGATTGGCCATTGGGGATTTCTCGATCCCAGAGAAAAGCTAGTCCGGTCTTTTGATGAGGGAGGAGGGGGGTTTGAATAATGGAATGGGGCGGGGTCATCATGGGGAGGTCTGATCCACTGGGTAATTGTATCAGTTTTTGCTTGGAAATCAATGATGAAACAGCAGGATATGAAGCAGGCGTCGAGTTTGAAGCGGGAAATGTCGGAGTAAAGAGTTGACATTGACAATGAGTAGTACAGTCATATTCTTTGGGCATTTTAAGCTTGAAATCTTGTGTTCGAAAGATTTCCATTATGAATAGAATGTTTGGATACCATGTGAAGAACATCAATGCTAGATTGGGTTTCTGAGATGAGGAGGGATCATTGGAATCCGTCATAAATACTCCCTCAACGAATAATATTTGAGTAGGATTGGATTGGCAATTTTCAATCCATGCCCCACCAGGACCACAGTGCATGAATGTTTTGGGTGCCCCAAGGAATGGTATCAACGTTTGGGAAAGGGTTCCCGGGAGAGAGCCAATAGCATGCTGGTGATTGGGGAGATATACAAATATGTTGTGTTGATTGTGCCATAGGATAATCCAAGAACCTAAGTGGGAATTCTCAGGCTTTAAGGTTATATCACTATTTATTTGAATACGAATATTAATCATCCCAATGCAAATTGGTTGTGAAGGGGTTGACATTATGGCTATTTTAAATTATTTGGGGACAGTTGGGAATTATATGATCGGGAAGGGTTAGCTAAAGGGAATGAAGAGGAATAAGCGCAGGTGGGGAACTTATATGAGTGGCAGCAACAGGCCAAAAGGGGGATGGCCTGTGGTTACGTGCATGGTCTTGATGGAGGTGGGCCTCTTGGGCTCATAATTTTCATATCCGATTTGGGGCATATATCAAGGCAAGGTGGCCAAAATGTGGGTGCACCATTATGACTGCTGGATCTGCAGCGAGTTACGAAACATTTGGTGGAACAAGGCTGACATTAGCACATCCGAAATTGGGTGGGTTGTAGCAGCTTATTGTGGAGGGCATATTAGAGGCATGCGGTCATGTTCGCTGGTGTGACAGCGAACAATGAGCGTATCCTCCCCAGGTTAATTATTCACAGGGACCTACTGGGCAATGTTGGCAGTTTCAAAGGGCAATCTCACTGTGGGGATGTTTGTGTGTGGGCGGGTGAGATATGTTCGGTGGCATGCCACCGAACATGACTTTGGTTTGGCCTGAAGTTTTTTGCTGACTGATGCATACTGGGCTTTCAGGGGGGAATGTGTGGGATGATCAAAGGGGGCGCCAGCCGTGAGCCGTGATCCACATATACATTCACCCCTATGGCGTTTGAGGCGAGTACTAATCCACCGAGATTGGCATCCGGGTCTTTGCCTCACGCGCGTACAGAACTCCGGAGAAAGAGGCCACACGCCCAAGGGATTTTTTGGCTGCAAGCCAGGTGCCACAACTTGCGCGGGGCGTGTGAGAACGTAAAGAAAATGACCCGTGGTGGGAGATCCCCACGCAAACATAACCAGCCTCAGCAATCATAGGCTGGGATTATTCTAATGTGGATGAGGCTGAAGCAAATCCACACTGATTGGCCTCAGGTTTCCACGCGCAAGCGGGTGAGCGTCTGCAGTCAAGCTGACAACCCGAGCAAGAAAATACGCAGCTGGAAGACTGGCAGTAAAATGTGTTCCAGGCGTGTGAAAGTTGCCTGCGTATGACCCATCGGGGGTGCGTATGAAAGCGTGTGGCTGCCCGACAATGAACAAGCGGGGCAGTCATTGTTTGCCCCAACCATGGCACCGGAGTGAATCAACTCTTTGTGTATGACCCAAATATTAAGTCATCCCATTATGACCCACTTACATTAACTTGGATTACATGCGCATCTGTGCCGTAGTTAGGCAGAGCTGTCCAACAAGGTGCATCAAAGGGATGCAGGTGAGAGATATGACTCGATGGCTTGACGTGATTGCATGTTACATTGTTGAACAGCTTTTTGCTCTGCCCCGCAGTACACATTTACAAAGGTGTACTGCGTACTACAGTGTCGACTGTACTGTACAGATCAGGAAGGTGTAATACTACTTGAGCCTGCATGCATATAGCAAATGTGCATGCACCTTCTGATCGTTTGCATTTACGTAGCTCATGTGCCACATGCTCAGCATTGCGTTTCACCCGATTTGCACACGCAAGCTGAGCATGTCATGGTCAAAAGCACCATGTAAAAGTGCTCAGTAAAGCCATGGAATGAACTAATTCTGCAATAGCTCACTGGAAGGCTCAGTTTGGAGCACTTCACCAAAGCGTGTGAAATGCTGCACCTTGCTGAAATGTCATCCAATGCTGTGCCAAATGCTCAGAGTGCGCGCATACAAAAACGACTGAGCAATGGCTCAGCATGGTGCATTTGATATTGTTATATCTATAGCTCAATCACTGTGCAATTCCAATGTTCAGCCACTGAGCATTTCAATTATGACCCGAAAGCAAACCTGAGCAATGGGTCGAGGCAAGCTCACGCTGTATTCACTTGTCTTACAGCCCCCCCCCTTTGTTCACATACTATTACCAAGCCATATGGCCGGTAATCTCGCCGCGGTCACTTGTGACCAAATGCACCGGGTGCTTTTCTGCATGGGTCACTTGTGCATTGCACCCACAATGCACATTCAACATGGGCCTCACGACCACCCTCCTGGGTGATCAGGTGACTATTTAAGGAAACAAAGGGGATTTGACTCAGCTTGACAATTGAATAAATTGCAATACTCAGCGGTGCATTTGATATTGTTATATCAATTGTTCAATTACTGTGCAATTCAAATGTTCAGCCACTGAGCATTTCAATTATGACCCGAAAGCAAACCTGAGCAATGGGTTGAGGCAAGCTCACGCTGTATTCACTTGTCTTACAGCCCCCCCTTTGTTCAAAGACTATCACCAGGCCATAAGGCCGGTGATCTTGCCGCGTTCACTTGTGCATTGCACCCACAATGCACAATCAATAAGGGCCTCACAACCACCCTCCTGGGTGATCGGGTGGCAATTTAAGGAAACAAAGGGGATTTGACTCAGCATGACAATTCAATAAATTGCAATACTCAGCCAGACCCCCATTGTTCTTCTGCATTTCACCTCTCAGTTGCAGCATTCGCTGAGACTCAGCTTCAATTTTGCCCACACGCCTTGAAGCTGAGACTTTTGCGGGTGCTGCAACTGCTGAGATCGTCTCAGCTTCACCTTGGTATAAAAGACCATCTTCACACGACACGCACTTCACTTTCTTTCTCACCCGCTCCACTTCGTTCAACCTCACCCGCGTTTGTCCTTCTTGTGCGTATTCCCCCTCGTCTTCCTGCCTTTCCAGTCTTTTCTTTCGCACTCGACTAACCCCACTCCCCTTCCTGCTCGCTTTTTGTTTATTCTTCTGATCCGTTCAGAAGCTCCCTTCTATCCACCTCGTGCGTTACCTCTTTTTTTAACTTTTGTCAACATTATGTACCGATATTAATATTTTTCTTTCTTCACGGCTTCCTTCCAGAGTTTTAAAAACTTCTGACTGGAGCGTTTTCAATTTGCTTCCGTTTTATATTTATATAAATCATCGTATGTCTTCCTTTTCTTTCTTGATTGCTTACTTTCTATTCAGTTACTAACCTGTTTTGTTTTGTTTTTAGATGTCGTGCACGTTATGCACCAAGCGGGGTATCCCCTGCATTTGTTCCTCGACGACGAACGATGCTTGTGATGCTTGCCGACAAGCACACAAGAAATGTTCGTTCGTTGTCCGCCCCTTCCGACCACAAGGCCAGACGAGTTCTCGCCCAAGACGCCCTCGCGAGGACTCCTTTGTGGTCGACAATGATGAAACCATTTCCGAGCGTGAATGGACGCCGGGCCCCCAAACAGGCCAACGGGAACGATTCCAGACGATTAGCCCTGTCCCCTCCAGTATCAATTTGTCCACTCCCCCTCCTAGGCCACCATCCGATGGTCACTTCACTCCTCAACCGGAGAGAAGTGATTATCCGGCCGATGAAGGATGGCGATGGCGAGAGGACATTCGAGCTTGGGCTGATCGTCACCATGTCTTATCACCGATGGGATTCAAACGCCAAAGTAAGTTTTATTTCTCCTCTTTATCTCATTTCTCTTCACGCAATAATACTGACTTTTTTCCATTACTCATAGAACCAAACCCCCCGAATCCCCCCCGACAAGACTCTCCCGTTCCCAGTTTGCCTCGCGAGCAAACCCCCCGGAAACCCACTCCAGGCCCAAGTGGCACCCGATGGTCTGAGGAATTATTCCGTGGTAAGCAGCTAAAGTTTCATTTCATTTTCACTTTCACTTTCGAGTCGAGTGAACTGACACTTACTCCTTTTTTAGAACCCTCCCAAACCGAAGAGCCTCCTATTCCTGGCCCGAGTCCATCGTCCCAACCACCTGAGGACGATACGACTCGTGAGCCAGAACCTGAGGTGGCTCCTACGCAATCCACGGAGGAACCTTATGGTAAGTCACCCCTTTTTTCTCTTCGATCCATATCCACTTTTCCTCATTTTTTCTTCGACCGTCTCCAGATCGTCCCGCCACTCCTCGCTCGATCATCATCATCGACGATACGCCCGTGGGATCACCCCATCCCCCTCCCCCTTCTTCTTCACCGACTCCACCATCTTCCCCTTCCACTCCAACCCCGGTTCCCTCCCCAGAGATCCCTTCCAGTGCCCCCGAGAACCCCAACGCCTCCTCCCCCCGGTGCCAAGCTCCTCTCATTCCCACGATGACGCTCGCCAGGAATTCACCGACCTGCGACCGACCCTAATGATTCCTCGAGCCATCGTCCACGATTCGATCAACCGAATCTTGTTGGAGCATCGTCGCTTGCTCCACATGATTCCTTTCGTGGATGCAACTCATCGAAATGAGATGCACCGGGAATTCCGGGAGGAACTAAACTCCCTCCTTGCCCAGGCACTGGAGGCTTATCCAAAGGAGGACATAACCGGGATAGTCTCCAAATTCCTCGAAAAATAAAAATTTAAAAAAAATGTCATTATTTCCTCTTTTTATTTTTTGTAATACTTTCTTTTGAATAAAATATTTGTCTTCAATTATTGTTATGTTCAAATTCTATTACATTCTTTGTTCACGTAAAAATTACTTATTTCCTCCTTAGAGAAAAACCCTGATTGCGTGAGAATTATTTTTGTAAGTGCCCCACCAAGAGTTTGAGTGAGTATTTGTTTTCGTGAACCTCTTTTTCTCAAAATGCGCCAATAGTTGCCGTCATCCTCTCCTATATTTTCTTCTTCCATGTTTTAGAGCCATACCCATTCCTAACTGTAAAAAAGCGGGAGGTTCCCGTATGTGAGAAATCGAGTCCAGATTTGTGAAACATGGCCTTTCCTATGGTCACACGCTATTAGTCTTACTCATGTATTGAATTGTTTAAATTGTCTAGAACCTTCACAAGCGTAAGGATTGGCGTGTGACTTGTCGGGAGGCTGCACAGGCGTAAGGATTGGTGTGTGAATTGTTGGGAGCCTGCACAGGCATAAGGATTGGCGTGTGAATTGTTGGGAGCCTGCACAGGCATAAGGATTGGCGTGTGAATTGTTGGGAGGCTGCACAGGCGTAAGAATTTGTCAGCATTGTTGGAAACCCTCCCATGCGTAAGGATTGGCGTGTGAATCGTCGGAAGCCTGTACAGGCGTAAGGAATTTTAGCACTTTTGGGACCCTCCCCAAGCATAAGGATGGGCGTGTGAATTGCTGGGAGCCTGCACAGGCGTAAGAATTGGCGTGTGAATTCTTGGGATCCTGCACAGGCTAAAGAAAATTTCAGCATTGTGGGGAAGCTTCACAAGCGTAAGAATTGGCGTGTGAATCGTCGAAAGCCTGTAAAGGTGTAAGGATTGGGGTGTAAATTTTCGGGAGCCTGCACAGGCCCAAGGATTGGCGTGTGTAGCGTTGGCACCCCGCATAGGCGTAAGGAACTTTCAGCATTGTCAGAACCTGCACAAGCATGAGGATTCGCGTGTGAAGCATAGGCATCCTGGACAATAGCAACAAACCAGGACAGATGTACAATGGCATGCCACCGTACATAATCCACTTCACCCCTTTTTCATGTGAGACACCCCATCTCCCGCACTCGAATCCATCCAATCCTGGTGTATATTGTCCTCTGCCTTACCTCACCATTACTTACCCAACCCACTTGCAAATCTCCTCATTCTTTGAATCGGCATGAGATTGTATTACCATCCCTGTTTTGATAGCCCGCTCTCTTGCCAATCTCATAATAGCCATTGCTTTTTTGCCGCATTGTTTTTGCTAACCTGCTTGAGCATTGTGCGGACATACCCACTAGTGTCGTGCTTTCATTGTCCTGTGCTGGATCAGTATAATGAACAAATGTACTACTGGCCCACACTACCTGAATGAGCCCATGACATGCGGATAGATCAATCCAAAAATGCTCATTTGGGAAAATCAATTTTCCCCCTGTACACCGCTTTGACGCATCTCTTTGAATTTGGCCGGTCCGCTTATCAGCTTGAAACCACCATCCCGAAGCATACAGCGATGCATCCTTATCAACATGAGGTGCGTTTTTGAATCCATTCATGGTGAAAGTGAGTGCGGAAGCGAACTCGAATGCACCCTGATTTGCCGGAATATTGCCTTCATAGTTGACTTGATCAAAAGACAGAACCCCCAATGAGTTGTAGCAATTTTGAATCTTCTGAAATAAATTATCCCCAACATATCGTAAGGATTGACCTAGAATGCGACCCACCGAGCTAAGATTGGCACCTCGGTCCCGCCATTCATCTTTTGCATTTTCAATTTTGCCAGCACTACCATACAGACCAAATTGTTCATTCTTCGTGGTGCATTTGTGCCACCCAATCGCGAACATAAATCCCTCCAGTAATGCTCCATTTGTTGCAATAGGGTCGGTGAAACTCTTTTCGCGAAATAGGAATTGTGATAATTCATCCCATTGATTGACCTCGACTTCACTCATTGTTGTGAATGGTCGGAATTCAACAAGGGCAATGAGTAATCCGGTTGAAGAGAAAATTGCCACATGCCCAAAGTGAATGCGTTTGATCTGATTGACATCCACAAGCCTCCGAATTTCACTTGGGGTGATATTTGCTGATACTGGCATTGATATTTGTGCTGTTGGGCGAGAGGAGGAAAACAACCTATTCATTCGGGTCGTTTTGCGCTCATTTGTCTTTTGGGATCTGCTACTATTCCCGAGTGGTTGAGGGATCACTACGTGTTGAAGCACACAAGATATCAGATACTGCCAAGGAGCTTTCTTCGGCACACATCCTTTGACTTCCCTGTTGGAGCCCACATGACATTGGCACAATCTGAACCGACTAAAGCCCATGTTCTTCAGTGGGGCCCAATGAGGGTGCCACATAAATGTGGAAGCATATATATATATCTATATATATACACTGAGATTAAGCGAGTAACTCACACTTTCCTTCCTCAGCCCGACGCTTTCTCGCGAGTTCCCTTTTACGCTCTTTTCCTTTTTTCGTGAATGGCATGCTTTCAGCAGAAAATGAAATGAAACCGAATGATTACTGATTTCTTAATATCACCTAAATTGGATTGCGGTGGATGAATCTTTTTTAATTGCGGCTAAAAAGAAAGCTCACACCTGACCTTGGCAAATTCACAATCTCAAATACCTGAACCTGAAAATTGCAGTGGATAGTGCATTATTCAATTTTACACATTGATGTTCCCATGCAATCACTTTCCAATCCAACCATTTGGAATATTGCAAGCACACGCAAATGCAATATGCATCCTGCTGCGGATCCCTAGCTATCCTAGTCCTCTTGAAAGACACAGGAACATTTGGCCTATTATGGGCTGGCGGGAAGTGATAAACGCGACTTCCCGCAATGCACCCGCGTGTGCTACTCGCGGGCACATCGCCTGACTCAGCTTGCGTCTTGTCGGAGTCTTTGCAATGATGTACGGAGGCATGCCGCCGTACAATTACTATTGGTACTCAGACTGTGGCATCCGGGAAGTAGTAGGATAGGAAGTCATGATTATTAAATTCATAAATAACTTTGCAAAATTCAATTACAATCTATCTAGTACAAAGCTAATCTAAAACGGGTCGATCCTGGTTGTGAGTTTAGCTGACCTGGGTACCGTCAAGGTGACCTCATCACTTGAACCAAGCCCGCGATTCGCCACCCAGGCATCACCAAAGTCTAATACTAAGCATCGTGCAAAATCAAATCTAAGAGGTACAGTGGGGTTAAAAGACTCTGATGAGAAGAAACTTTTATTCAGTAAATTACATATATACTTATTAGTACGTAGCCACACTGGCTCCACTAGATTTTTACCCTCTGAAAGCTTTGCGGAAATGTCAATTAGTGCTAAAGCCCCTTTAACTGAGCTTGTTCTCCAGTCATCTGAGCATACCATCAAACCACGAACCCCCGCCGCACAGAATGCCGCTAATATACCATAGCAAATTTGATTGATTCCAAGATTCTTGTGACACGCCAAAAGATCTTTGATGGCCTCATTTTTTTTTGAGTTCGTGAGTTTGCCTTTGATGCCATTAACTTCGACCTTTGTATGTGCACGTACCATGTTGTATGCAATCATCAAATGGATAACTGTATCCATTAGATCCTCCAGGTTCTTGTGCGGCTTTGTGGATATCTCATTGTCAGCCCCGCCACCTTCAATGCTGAGTTGGGTTGCACGTTGCTTCGATTTACTCAAGCAGGAGGCAAGGTATTCAACTGCTCCCCGTTCGAGTCCAAGAGGATCGGTCGAATTTGATGTTGGTGCAACATATGGTTTGGGTGCAATCACATAATATGAGACTAAACTAATGGATTCAAACATAACATTTGCCCAAAAATGTTTAACTGGATTGGCGAGGTAAAGAAGGCTCTGAACCATTTTGAAGAAGGAGTGTTCAGATTTTGCGAGATTATCTGGAGGTTTAGCTGATTCCTTCATCAATTTGAGATTCCAAATGTTGTGATCAAAAAACGCTTCTGTTTCGGTTGGCTTAAAAAAATCTAACCCTGTATATTGCAATTTATATCACCAGTCAACAGCCAATAATCAAGTATCATGCACAAAGATAAAAAAAAACTCACCTGCCATCTCAAGGTCCTGCAGCCAAGCCGACATTTTAAGATCTCGGTTACTGATCACCTTAATACCAACGGGCAGGAATGTATGAGCATCCTTTGTTGGTAAATTGTCCCATCTCTTTTTTTAAATCCTATTGATATTATCAAGCCCCCTTTTCCATGATTGTTGAGTAATATTGGAATGATAATTCAAAATGCCTGCAAACTCTTCCATGCGGGATAAAAATATTCCTTGAAAATTCGCAGCGGATGACACTTCGGGCTCAGCGTCGGGAATTATATCAGTCATATCTCGTCCCATTGTATCATGTTTAATTGTTTCCCTTTCTTGAAAGGCTTGAATATTTCGAGGAGAGGCGGGAGGGGTTGCATCATGCATTGTTTCATTGGGTATCGGGGGACTTTCTGTATGTGGAGCTTCATCATGGATTGTTTCATTGAGTATTGGGGGGGGTTCAGTATGCGGAGGTTCATTATCAATATGGTCCCCTTCAACATTGATAATTTCATCACCTTGATCGCGAGAATCGTTTGCGGCTTCAAAGGTACGGCGTTTTTTGTTTGTTTTTTTGGTCGCATGTATATTTGGTCTTTTTCCTAATCCTTTGCCTGGAAATCCAATTACGACTCGAGATCCTTCAGGTAGAGATTCTCCCACCTCCACACCTGCCAATATATTGTAAGCAGCTATTTTTATCAATTTTGTTTTGAATTAGTAATGGACTTACGGTTCAAATCCATTTTGAGCAGGCTCATGGCTTCAGCAATCTTTTGACGCACATAATCAGGAATTTTACTATCATTTTGGATTTTTTTGAGCCTTGGGATTGTTTGAGCAATGTTGGAGACAAATTGTTCCTTGGATATAATTTCCACCTCCCCACTGAAAATTACATCATCTTGCCCATCATCTTCTGTCGGTGCACAAGGTTCAACAGTCTTTTCCTTCTCATAACTTTTAAAATTCGGTTTCTGAGAGCTTGGAGGCTGCCCTGAAATAAAGGCTATGACACAATATCAGGTTTTGAGAGATTTGAAATATTCAAGATGGATGCATACTCACATTCCGGAAGAACTGGTGGATCTTGATTATCTTCATGTGACTGGCTCTCTACTTCAATGCCTAATTCACGACTACTGGTGATATCAGAGATTTCACTTCCGCTCTGTGGGGCTGAAGTTGGTCGTTCATTGAATTCAGTTGAATTTCCCGGGGTTTGGGCCATAGCGGAGGTAGTTTATTAAGCAAATAGATGGTGACGAGTTGATTGATAACTTGTTTGAAAATTTTTTGATAAAAGATCCAAATTCAAGAAAAAAGGTGCAAGTAAAATAATCGCATTTGCAAAATGCAATTTGTCGGGAAATTGAAGGAGGCGATGTTTTGCAAATTATTTCATATCATGCAAATGAAATCACTTCCCTGTGAGACATTGAATAAAGTTGACTAGTGAGAAACCTACTAAAGTCAACTTTTGAACTATTCAATGCTCATGAGGTAAGGACTAAGCAAAGTGTTCATTTGATTGATATGAAATAAAATGGTTTTGTCGGCGAAACAGGAGACACAATTCTTGTCTTAAATAGTCCACTTATTAGGTTTTAATTTGTGAGTCTCATGATTTAAACCCTAGCCACAACATGGTGAATATACTGACCAATATCCCCTTAGGTCCTGTTGGCAGAGAAGGCCACTCAGCATATTTCGGCAATTGCGTTCATCGTGTACGCCAACAAGCCACCGTACTGTACACTATGGATGTAATACGGAAGCGTGAGGAGGGTAACTGTTGTCGGAGGCATGTCAGGAGGGCACTACATGAGCGTAAGGATGGTAAGCAGTGTCGGGAGAATGTCGGGAGGGAGGGTAACTGTTGTCGGAGGCATGTCGGGAGGGCACTACATGAGCGTAAGGATGGTAAGCAGTGTCGGGAGAATGTCGGGAGGGAGGGTAACTGTTGTCGGAGGCATGTCGGGAGGGTACTACATGAGCATAAGGATGGTAAGCAGTGTTGGGAGGGAGGGTAACTGTTGTCGGAGGCATGTCGGGAGGGCACTACATGAGCGTAAGGATGGTAAGCTGTGTCGGAGGCATGTCGGGAGGGCACTACACAAGCGTAAGGGTCATCAGTGGTGTCAGAGGCATATCGGGAGGGCACTACATGAGCGTAAGGATGGTAAGCATTGTCGGAGGCATGTCGGGAGGGTACTACACAAGCGTGAGAATGGTAGGGGCGGGGGTGTGAAAGCGTAAGGAGTGGTGAGGACGGAGAGGGGCGGGCAGTGTCGGAGTCTCATCCGGATGAAGGGCGGTGCGGGTGCGTAAGCATGCTAAGCGTCGGGGAGGCGGAAGCCAATGAGGTGAAATTACACGAACGTTGCGTATAGTGTTGAAATGGGTTTGGGCTTTGAGTGACATTCTCATGTGACACATGTGACGATTGACGTTGTCTTGACGCTGACGTGACGTGACCCACTAAATCCAGTGACTATAAAGTGACACTAACGCGACTGAAGCCAGATTTTATACTGACCGCGGTGCGACGTGAAGTCAATCGCCAACGATTGACGCGAGATTCGCCCTGGTGATTAGGCAAGATCAAAGGCCATGATATAGAACTATATCTGGATGTGGAAAGGCCTTATCCACCTATGCTAAGGAGGCCTCCTTATCCAGCAAGCCTGGAAACCAGGAAAGAAATTGCGAAACATATCAATGAACTCCTAGATATGGATGTCATCAGGAAGATTGGAGATAATGAAATAGTGGAAATCACCACCCCTGTCCTAATCACCTGGCATGATGGCAAGTCTAGATTGTGTGGAGATTTCAGAGCCCTGAATAACTACACAAAAGCAGACAGGTACCCTATACACAGGATACCCCATGCCTTAGATAAACTGGCCAAGGCCAGATATATAACCAAAATGGATTGTATGAAAGGTTTCCACCAAAATGGAGTTAAACCAAACTCCATGAAGTTACTCAGAATAATATTCCATATGGGTATATATGAGTACACCAGGATGCCATTTGGCATCAAGAATGCACCAGCCCACTTCCAAAGGATGATGGATACCATATTTCAAGAAGAAATAATGGAAGGCTGGATGGTAGTATATATTGATGATATCATTATATACTCAGAGAAATGGGAAGACCATGTACAATACATAGACAGAGTTCTAAGTAAATGTATACCCATTAATCTGAAGATTTCACTCAAAAAGTGTAATTTTGGCCAACAAGAGCTACTAGCTCTAGGACATAAAGTCTCAGGTCTTAGTCTGGCAATTGACCAGAACAAAGTAGCACCAGTACTGAAAAAACCAGTACCAAAGAACATCAAAGAGATGCAATATTTCCTTGGGTTTGCTAGCTACTATAGAAACCATATCAAAAATTTTGCACACATAACTAGTAGTTTATACAAGTTATGCCCAAAAGATGTAGTTTTTGAAATAACCAAGGAAAGGAGGGATGCATATGAGAGAATCAAATATGAACTCACCAATGCGCCAGTGCTCATCTTACCTGACTTTGAACTACCATTCAAGTTATATATAGATGCAGCATGCAGCCAAGGCTTAGGAGCAGCCCTTCACCAAAGACAAATTGTGGATGGTGAACCAAGAGAGGGTGTAATATGTTACATCTCTAGGCAACTGAAAGATTCAGAAGCCAGGTATGGGGCCACCCAGACTGAATGTCTATGTCTTGTCTGGGCTCTAGAAAAACTCCATTATTATTTGGAAGGTGCAGTCTTTGAAACCTACACAGACTGCACAGCCTTGAAGTCTTTACTAAACATGAAGACTACAAATAGAAATATGCTGTGATGGCAAATAGCCATCCAGGAGTATAGAGGGAACATGACCCTCATATACAAGGAAGGTAAAAGCCATACCAATGCAGATGGCCTCAGCAGAAGGCCACTGGACAATGTCAAAAGCAATCCATCTTATGACCCAGAAGTTTCAGCAAAAATCCCTATCCATTTCATGGAAATAGATAGGAAGAAAAACTTCAGATTATCTGAATGGGCACCAGAAAGTGGTACCCTTTACAGTGGAAACACTGACTCAGAAGGGAAAGAAACTCCCATACTGGGAATAAGTTCCTCAGAACTGCACAATGAATTCTTTAGTGCAGTACAGAAGTCTTATGCCAAACACAAACAATGTAGCATACTACTCGAACTCCTTCAACAAAAGTACAGGAGCCCAGAACTGGAAACCCAGCTGGAAGAACCCTGGTTGAGGGCCTATAAGGAAAATAAGTTTTTTCTTATAGATGGCCTGCTCTACCACAGAGAAAAGCACACAAGTGCACTCACAGTGGTAGACAGAGACCACATCTCATTGATCCTACAAGAATGCCATGACTGCCCCTATATGGGACACATGAGTGAAGACAGGACCAAAGAGAGGGTAACAAGCACAGCTTGGTGGCCCAAGTGGGAACAATAGTTGAGTGAATACATCAACACTTGTGAAAGATGCCA
This sequence comes from Austropuccinia psidii, assembly GCA_023105745.1. Classification (NCBI taxonomy): domain Eukaryota; kingdom Fungi; phylum Basidiomycota; class Pucciniomycetes; order Pucciniales; family Sphaerophragmiaceae; genus Austropuccinia; species Austropuccinia psidii. Next base: position 72,058,108 of record JALGQZ010000001.1, on the reverse strand, counting down.
AAAGGAAAATAGGAAACATGGGAAGAAGTATGGGTTGCTTCAACACATAGAAGAACCCAAACACCCATGGGAAACCATCAACATGGACTGGGTAACAGGACTTGTCCCAGGGGGCAAAGAAAACTATAATTCCTGTTTGATCATAGTTGATAGGTTTAGCAAGAGCATGAGGTGTCTACCATGCCATAAGGAAGACACAGCCATGGATACTGCTCTGTTGTTTTGGAATAACATCATATCTACCTGTGTAGTCCCTAAGATCATCATTAGTGATAGGGACCCAAAATTCACATCTGAATTTTGGACTAACTTATATGACATGCTTGGTACCAAACTTGCTTTTTCCACAGCTTACCATCCACAAACAGATGGCCTAGCTGAGAGGATGATCCAAACAATGGAGGACATCCTCAGAAGATTCTGTGCCTATGGCATGGGATACAAGGACCATGAGGGATACACCCATTATTGGGTTACCCTCTTACCAGCAGTCCAACTGGCTTATAATACAAGCCAGCACTCCACCACAGGTAAAACACCTGCACTGGTGAAGAAAGGGTGGAATCCCCTGTTGCCTGTGGATCACTTGAAGAAAAATCTCCTGAATATCCACTACACAGCCAAAGACTTGCATGATATGTGGAGAGGGCCTGTGACACAGCTGCCATATGCATAGCTGAGGCAAAAGAATACAATAAGCAGAGGTGGGAAAAATCACATATCGAACCTAACTTCAAGGAAGGGGACCTGGTGCTAGTGTCTACACTGAACTTCAACAATCTCAAAGGACCTAAAAAGATGAGAGACTCATTTGTAGGACCTTTTACTATCATTAAGTTGATAGGAAAAAATGCAGTGGAAGTCAAACTCACTGAGGAGTTTTCAAGGAAACATCCAGTCTTTCCAGTGAGTTTGGTCAAACCATACTTCCAGACAGAGGAGGACAAATTCCCCTCAAGGAGAAAGAACCCCACACCACAAGAGATAGTGGAAGTGGAAGACTCCCCTGGACCTGTGAGTAAGATCATCAGGGCCGGGAAGATCAGACTGAATGGGAAGGATCAAAGACAATACCTAGTCAGATTCAAGAACCAGACAGCAGATAAAGACAAATGGTTGGCAGAGGATGCCATACCAGATGGGAACCTTCATTTAAGGAGATTCAGAGCCTCTAGGAGGACTGAGCAGTCTCATCAATGATGAGCCTTTTTAGAGGGAGGGTATGTCAGCCTGTGACTCAAAACCAGAGCACAAGCATGACAGCCAAAATACCATAAACTAATGGTATAGCCAAGATATCACCAAAGCATGGATCTGAGCCAAATAAGCTCAAAAGGTATCAAAAGGAAGAGGAAACTCACCTCTTTCTGAAAATATAAGTCCCATCACCATAGGACAAGAAATAACAAAGTTATTCCTGCTCAAAGTTATTGCTGAGCATAAACCTTAATTTTCACCTCTCATCTAAAATCTAGAAGGAGAGGCTTAACCCCATCAAATGGGTATTCAGAATGAAGCTCTAAGCCAGGGCTATCCAATGGTACCAGCCAAACTGAGCTAGCACCAATATTACTGGAGTTATGGTCAATTTCAGGCCAAATAAGGGTGAACAAAACATTCACCTCTCATCTAACTTCTACAGTTTTAGTGTGGGATACCTGAAGTGGGGTTTTTTTGGAAAGAGAACAATCAGGGCTATCTGATGGTGTCATCCATTTCCCCATAGCTCAACTAGAACAAAGGTTATGGGGCAAACAAGCTCAATACAGCTTTTTGCCCAAAACACGCAAATGTACACAAATCTTGTACATGGGATAACTTTCACATATTTAATGATACCCATATCAAATGAGGTACCATTGTGTAGAGGACATACAGGGCTACACACTGAACCAATGTTGAGGTTGATATCTCAAGAATTGACAAAGGTATGGCTGTTTTAAGGTCAAAATCCCACCTGCTGTCATATACAGCCTTACCATGGGATAATATCCCATAACCATGAATATGAGGTGTCAAATAGACAAAGAAGCATGTTTTTACTTCAATACCTCATATGTCACTCAATACTGGGGTCCCATACAGTTTCTGTATAGCATTCTACGCGTCACACACGTCAGAATCAGGCTGTGAGGTCCGCATATGAAAATTTTCACCCTGTATTGGTGAAAACCGCCCAGATGTGGTTTCAAAACCACATCTGAGCCCAATACAGGTTATACAGGCTGTTTGCAAACCACAAGCCAGTACTAGAAAGTGAAAAATCTTCACTTCCTCTACGTGGAAAGGTCTAGTACCCTTTCCACCCCATTTCAGGATAAAAAGGAGGCTTTTCACTGCCAGAATAGCTTTCCTCATCCTGCTCTTAAATAACCTACGTAGTAAACTGTCACAAACAGTTTTACTCTTGGTTAATAATCAGGTATAGTCTTAAATTAAAAGTATTGTAGTCTTTATTATTGTAACCCAACAGGTAAAGCTGCACCCAGGGCTTTCAACAGCGCTCACCACCACTATATCTCTATAGTAAAGCCCTTAATATCTTAATTTAATCATTTATTATCAACTTTATTATCTTTTAAAGCTACTTTTACCATGTCACACTCATAGTTAAAGCCTGTAAATACTTATATACACCTTTATCATAGACTCATCCTGACATGAAATGTCACCCGATGCTGTCCCAAATGCTCAGATTGTGTGCATACAAAAAGGACTGAGCAATGGCTCAGCATGGTGCATTTGATATTGTTATATCAATAGTTCAATTACTGTGCAATTAAAATGTTCAGCCACTGAGCATTTCAATTATGACCCAAAAGCAAACCTGAGCAATGGGTTGAGGCAAGCTCACGCTGTATTCACTTGTCTTACAGCCCCCTCTTTGTTCAAACACTATTACCAGACCATACGGCCGGTAATCTTGCCGCTGTCACTTGTGACCAAATGCACCACGTTCTTTTCTGCATGGGGCATTTGGGAATTGCACCCACCATGGACATTCAACAAGGGCCTCACGACCACCCTCCTGGGTGATCGGGTGGCTATTTAAGGAAACAAAGGGGATTTGACTGAGCTTGAAAATTCAATCAATTGCAATACTCATCCAGAACCCCATTGTTGTTCTGCCTCACGCCAGCATTTCACTTCTCAGTTGCAGCACTCGCTGACACTGAGCTTCAATTTAGCCCACACACCTTGAAGCTGAGACTTTTGCGGGTGCTGCAACTGCTTAGATTGTCTCAGCTTCACCATGGTATAAAAGACCATCTTCACATGACAAGCCCTTCACTTTGTTTCTCACCCGCTCCACTTTGTTCAACCTCACCCACATTTGTCCTTCTTGTGCGTATTCCCCTTGGTCTTCCCGCCTTTCTACTTTTGTCTTTCGCACTCCACTAAACCCACTCCCCTTCCTTTTGCCTGTTTGTTTATTCTGCTGATCCTTTCAGAACCTCCCTTCTATCCACCTTGTGCGTTACCTCTTTTTTGAACTTTTGTCAACATTATGTACCGATATTAATACTTATTTTTCTTCATGACTCTCTTCCAGACTTTTAAAACCTTCTGAGTAGAGTGTCTTTATTTTGTTCACGTTTTAAATTTATATTTCATTGTACGCCTTCATTTTCTTTCTTGATTGTTTACTTTCTATTCATTTACTAACCTCAATTGTTTTGTTTTTAGATGTCGTGCACTTTATGAACCAAGCGGGGTATCCCCTGCATTCGTTCCTCGACAACAACCGACGCTTGTGATGCTTGCCAACAAGCGCACAAGAAATGTTTGTTTGTTGTCCGCCCCTTCTGACCACGAGGCCAGAGCAGTTCTCGCCCAAGACGCCCACGCGAGGACTCCTTTGTGGTCGACGATGATGAAACAATATCCAAGCCCAAATGGACACCGGGACCTCAAGCAGGCCAACGGGAACAATTCCGGACAATTAGCCCTGTCCCCGCAAGCATCGATTTGTCCACCCCCCCTCCTAGGCCACCATCCAATGGTCACTTCACTCCTCGACCTGAGCAAAGTGATTATCCGGCCAATGAAGGATGGCGATGGAAAGAGGAAATTTGAGCTTGGGCTGATTGTCACCATGTCTTGTCACCGATGGGATTCAAACGCCAAAGTAAGTTTTCTTTCTCCTCCTTATCTCATTTCTCTTCACGCAATAATACTGACTTTTTTCCATTACTCAGAGAACAAAACCCCCCTAATCCCCCCCGACAAGACTCTCCCGTTCCTAGTTTGCCTCCCAAGCAAGCCCCGCGGCAACCCACTCCAGGCCCGAGTGGCACCCAATGGTCTGAGGAATTATTCCACGGTAAGCAGCCAAAGTTTCATTTCATTTTCACTTTCACTTTTGAGTTGAGTGAACTGACTCTTACTCCTTTTTTAGAACCCTCCTGAACCAAAGAGCCACCTATCACTGGCCCGAGTCCATCCTCCCAACCACCTGAGGACGATACGACTTGTGAGCCAGAACCTGAGGTGGCTCCTACACAATCCACGGAGGAACCTTTTGGTAAGTCCCAATTTCACTTTGTTAACTCTACTCAACTTTTCCTCACCCCTCCTTCAGCCATCTCCAGCTCGTCCCGCCACACCCCGCTCCATAATAATCATCGACGATACGCCCATTGGATCCCCCCTCCCCCTCCCCCTTCTTCTTACCCGGCTCATCCACCTTCCCCTTCTGTTCCCCCCTCCACTCCAACCCCAGTTCCCTTCCAGTGCCCCCAAGAGCCCCAACGCCTCCTCTCGCCCGGTGCAAAGCCCCTCTCATTCCCACGATGACGCTCGCCAGGAATTCACTGACTTATGGCCAACTTTAATGATTCCTCGAGCCATTGTCCACGAATCCATCAACCAAATCTTGTTGGAGAATCGCCGCTTGCTCCACATGATTCCTTTCGTGGATGCAACTCATCAAAATGAGATGCACTGGGAATTCCGGGAGGAACTAAAGTCCCTCCTTGCCCAGGAACTGGAGGCTTATCCAAAGGAGGACATCATCGGGATGGTGTCAAAATACTTAGAAAAATAAAATTAAAAAAATCTCATTATTTCTTCTTTTTATTATTTGTAATACTTTCTTTTAAATAAATTATTTGTATCCAATGTTTGTTATTTTCCATCTCTATTATATTCTTTGTTCACATAAAATTTATTTATTTCCTCCTTAGAGAAAATCCCTGATTGTGTGAGAATTATTTTTGTAAGTGCCCCACCAAAAGTTTGAGTGAGTATTTGTTTGTGTGAACTTCTTTTGCCAAAAATGCGCCAATAGTCACCGTTACCATCTCCTATATTTTCTTCTTCAATGGTTTAGAGCCATATCAATTCTTAACTGTAAAAAAGCAGGAGGTTCCTGCATGTGAGCAATCCACTCCAGATTTGTGAAACATGGCCTTTCTTATGGTCACACACTATTAATCTTACTCATGTATTGAATTGTTTAAATTGTCAGGAACCTTCACAAGTGTAAGGATTGGCGTGTGAGTTGTCGGGATCCTGCACAGGTGTAAGGAATTTTTAGCATTTTTGGGACCCTTCACAAGCATAAGGATTGGTGTGTGAATTGTTGGGAGCCTGCACAGGCGTAAGGATTGGCGTGTGAATTGTTGGGAGCCTGCACAGGCGTAAGAATTGGCATGTGAATTCTTGGGATCCTGCACAGGCCAAGAAATTTTAAGCATTGTGGGGAACCTTCACAAGCATAAGGATTGGCGTGTGAATTGTCGGAAGCCTGTACAGGCGTAAGGAGTTTTTAGCATCTTGGGGAACCTTCACAAGCATAAGGATTGGCGTGTTAATTTTTGGGAGCCTGCACAGGCGTAAGGATTGGCGTGTGAAGCATCAGCACCCCGCATAGGTGTAAGGAACTTTTAGCATTGTCGGAACCTGCACAAGCATAAGGATTTGCGTGTGAAGCATCAGCATCCTGGACAAGAGCAACAAACCAGGACATATGTACGATGGCATGCTACCGTACATAATCCACTTCACCCCTTTTTCATGTGAGACACCCCATCTCCCGCACTCGAAACCATCCAATCCTGGTATATATTGTCCTCTGCCTTACCCCACCATTATTTACCCAACACACATGCAAATCTCCTCATTCTTTGAATTGGCATGAGATTGTATTACCATCCCTGATTTGATAGCCCGCTCTCTCGCCAATCTCATAATAGCCATGGCTTTTTTGCCGCATTGTTTTTGCTAACCTGCTTGAGAATTGTGTGGACATACCCACTAGTGTTGTGCTTTCGTTGTCCTGTCCTGGATCAGTGTAATGAACAAATGTACTACTGGCCCACACTACCTGAATGAGCCCATGACATGCGGATAGATCAATCCAAAAATGCTCATTTGGGAAAATCAATTTTCCCCCTGTACACCGCTTTGACACATCTCTTTGAATTTGGCCGGTCCGCTTATCAGCTTGAAACCACCATCCCAAAGCATACAGCAATGCATCCTTGTCAAGATGAGGTGCGTTTTTGAATCCATTCATGGTGAAAGTGAGTGCGGAAGCAAACTCGAATGCACCCTGATTTGCGGGCATATTGGCTTCATAGTTGACTTGATCAAAAGATGGATCCCCCAATGACTTGTAGAAATTTTGAATCTTCTCAAATAAATTATCCCCAACATATTGTAAGGATTTACCTAGAATGAAACCCACTGAGCTAAGATTGGCACCTCAGTTCTGCCATTCATCTTTTGTGTTTTCAATTTTGCCAACACTTCCATACAGACCAAACTGTTCATTCTTTGTGCTGCATTTGCGCCACCCAATCGCGAACATAAATCCCTCCAGTAATGCTCCATTTGTTGCAATTGGGTTGGTGAATCTGTTTTTGCGAAATAAGAATTGTGATAATTCATCCCATTGATTGACCTCGACTTCACTCATTGTTGTGAATGGTTGGAATTCAACAAGGGAAATGAGTAATCCGGTTGAAGAGAAAATTGCCACATGGCCAAAGTGAATGTGTTTGATCTGGTTGACATCCACAACCCTCCGAATCTCACTTGGGGTGATATTTTCTGATACTAGCATTGATATTTGTGCTGTTGGGCGAGAGGAGGAAAACAACCTATTCATTTGGGTCGTTTTGCGCTCATTTGTCTTTTGGGATCTCCCACTATTCCCAAGTGGTTGAGGGATCACTATGTGTTGAAGCACACAAGATATCAGATACTGCCAAGGAGCTTTCTTCGGCACACATCCTTTGACTTCCCTGTTGGAGCCCACATGACATTGGCACAATCTGAACCTACTAAAGCCAATGTTCTTCCATGGGGCCCAATGAGGGTGCCACATAAATGTGGAAGTATATATATATATCTATATATATACACTGAGATTAAGCGAGCAACTCACAATTTCCTTCCTCAGCCCAAGGCTTTCTTGCAAGTTCCCTTTACGCTCTTTTCCTTTTTTCGTGAATGGCATGCTTGCAGCAGAAAATGAAATGAAACCAAATGATTACTGATTTATTAATATCACCTAAATTGAATTGCGGTCGATGAATCTTTTTTAATTGTGGCTAAAAAGAAAGATCACACCTGACCTTCACAAATTCGGGATCTCAAATACCTGAACCTGAAAATTGCAGTGGATAGTGCATTATTCAATTTGACATATTGATGTTCCCATGAAATCACTTTGCAATCCAACCATTTGGAATATTGCAAGCACATGCAAATGCAATATGCATCCTTCTGCGGATCCCTAGCTATTTTAGTCCTCTTGAAAGACACATGAACATTTGGCCTATTATGGGCTGGCGGGAAGTGATAAACACGACCTCCCGCAATGCCCCCGTGTGTGCTACTCACACGCAAAATTGGCTGACCCAGCTTGCATCTTGTCAGAGTCTTTTCAATGATGTACGGAGGCATGCCGCCGCAAAATTACTATTGGTATTCAGACTGTGGCATCTGGGCAGTAGTAGGATAGGAAGTCATGATTATTAAATTCATAAATAACTTTGCAAAATTCAATTACAATCTATCTAGTACAAAGCTAATCTAAAACGGGTCAATCCTGGTTGTGAGCTTGGCTGACCTGGGTACAGTCAAGGTGACCTCATCACTTGAACCAAAACCGCACTTCGCCACCCAGGCATCACCAAATTCTAATACTAAGCATTGTGCGAATTCAAATCTAAGAGGTACAGTGGGGTTAAAAGACTCTGATGAGAAGAAACTTTTATTCAGTAAATTACATATATACTTATTAGTACGTAGCCACACTGGCTCCACTAGATTTTTACCCTCTGAAAGTTTTTTGGAAATGTCACTTAGTGATAAAGCCCCTTTAACTGAGCATACCATCAAACCACAAACCCCTGCGGCACAGAATGCCGCTAATATACCATAGCAAATTTGATTTATTCCAAGATTCTTGTGACACGCCAAAAGATCTTTGATGGCCTCTTTTTTTTTGAGTTTGTGAGTTTGCCTTTGATGCCATTAACTTTGACCTTTGTATGTGCACATACCATGTTTTATGCAATCATCAAATGGATAAATGTATCCATTAGATCTTCCAAGTTCTTTTGCGGCTTTGTGGATATCTCATTGTCAGCCCCGCAACCTTCAATGCTGAGTTGGGTTGCAAGTTGCTTTGATTTACTCAAGCAGGAGGCAAGGTATCCAACTGCTCCCCGTTCGAGTCCAAGAGGATTGGTTGAATTTGATGTTGGTGCAACATATGGTTTGGGTGCAATCACATAATATGAGACTAAACTAATGGATTAAAACATAACATTTGCCCAAAAATGTTTAACTGGATTCGCGAGGTAAAGAAGGCTCTGAACCATTTTGAAGAAGGAGTGTTCAGATTTTGGGAGATTCTCTGGAGGTTTAGCTGATTCCTTCATCAATTTTAGATTTCAAATGTTGTGATCAAAAAACGCTTCGGTTGCTGTTTGCTTAAAAAAATCTAACCCTGTATATTGCAATTTATATCACCAGTCAAGAGCAAATAATCATGTATCATGTACAAAGATAAAACTCACCTGCCATCTCAAGGTCCTCCAGCCAGGCCGACATTTTAAGCTCTTGGTTACTGATCACCTCAATACCAACGGGCAGGAATGTATGAGCATCTTTTGTTGGTAAATTGTCCCATCGATTTTTGTAAATACTATTGATATTATCAAGCCCCCTTTTCCATGATTGTTGAGTAATATTGGAATGATAATTCAAAATGCCTGAAAACTCTTCCATGAGGGATAAAAATATTCCTTGAAAATTAGCAGACAATGACACTTTGGGCTCAGGGTCAGGAACTATATCAGTCATATCTTGTCCCATTGTATCATGTCTAATTGTTTCCCTTTCTTGAAAGGATTGAATATTCCAAGGAGAGGCGGGAGGGGTTGCATCATGCATTGTTTGATTGGGTATAAGGGGGCTTTCAGTATGTGGAGCTTCATCATGGATTGTTTCATTGAGTATGGGGGGGTTCAGTATGCAGAGGTTCATTATCAATATTGTCCCCTTCAACATTGATCGTTTCATCACCTTGATCCCGAGAATCCTTTGCGGCTTCAAAGGTACGGCGTTTTTTGTTTGTTTTTTTGGTCGCATGTATATTTGGTCTTTTTACTAATCCTTTGCCTGGAAATCTAATTACGACTCAAGATCCTTCAGGTAAAGATTCTCCCACCTCCACACCTGCCCATATATTGTAAGCAGCTATTTTTATCAATTTTGCTTTTAATTAGTAATGGACTTACGGTTCAAATCCATTTTGAGCAGGCTCATGGCTTCAGCAATCTTTTGACGCACATAATAAGGAATTTTACTATCATTTTGGATTTTTTTGAGCCTTGGGATTGTATGAGCAATGTTGGAGACAAATTGTTCCTTGGATATAATTTCCACCTCCCCACTGAAAATTACATCATCTTGCCCATCATCTTCTGTCGGTGCACAAGCTTCAACAGTCTTTTCCTTCTCATAAGTTTTGAAATTCGGTTTCTGAGAGCTTGGAGGTTGACCTGACATAAAGGCTATGGCACAATATCACGTTTTGAGAGATTAGAAATATTCAAGATGGATGCATACTCACATTCCGGAAGAACTGGTGGATCTTGATTATCTTCATGTGACTGGCTCTCTACTTCAATGCCTAATTCATGACTACTGGCCATATCAGAGATTACACTTCCACTCTCTGGGGCTGAAGTTCGTCGTTCATTGAATTCAGTTGTATTTTCCGGGGTTTGGGCCATAGCGGAGGTAGTTTATTAAGCAAATAGATGGTGAAGAGTTGATTGATAACTTGTCTGAGAATTTTTGAATAAAAAGATCCAAATTGAAGAAAAAAGGTGGAAGTAAAATAATCGCATTTGCAAAATGCAATTTGTTGGGAAATTGAAGGAGGCGATGTTTTGCAAATTATTTCATATCATGCAAATGAAATCACTTCCCTGTGAGACATTGAATAAAGCTGAGTAGTGAGAAACCTACTAAAGTCAACTTTTGAACTATTCAACACCCATGAGGTAAGGACTAAGCAAAGTGTTCCATTTGAATGATATGAAAAAAAATGGTTTTGTCGGGGAAACAGGAGACACAATTCTTGTCTTAAATAGTCCACTTATTAGGTTTTAATTTGTGAGTCTCATGATTTAAACCCTAACCACAACATTGTGAATATACTGACCAATTTCCCCTTAGGTCCTGTTGGCAGAGAAGGCCACTCAGCATATTTTGGCGATTGCGTTCATTGTGTAGGCCAACAAGCCACCATACACTATGGATGTAGTATGGAAGCGTAAGGATAAGTCGTGCCAGGAGCATGTTGGGAGGGCACTCCGCAAGGGTAAGGATAAGTGGTGTCGGGAGCATGTTGGGAGGGCACCACACAAGCGTAAGGATAAGTTGTGTTGGGAGGGAACTACACAAGCGTAAGGATAAGTGGTGTTGGGAGCATGTAGGGAGTGCACTCCGCAAGCAGTGTTGGGAGCATGTGGGGAGGGCACTACACAAGTGTAAGGATGGCTAGCAGTGTCGGAGGCATGTCGGGAGGGCACCACGTGAGCATAAAGATGGTAAGGGCGGGTGTGTGAAAGCGTAAGGAGTGGTGAGGACGGAGATGGGGGGGTAGTGTCGGAGTCTCATCTGGAGGGCGGTGCGGGCTCGTAAGCATGCAAAGCATCGGGGCAGATTAGGTGGGAATGCGGAAGCCAATGAGGTGAAATTACCCAAACATTGTAAATAGTGTTGAAATGGGTTTGGGCTTTGAGTGACATTCTCATGTGACACATGTGACGATTGATGTTGTCTTGACGCTGACGTGACATGACCCACTAAATCCAGTGACTATAAAGTGACACTAATGTGACTGAAGCAAGATTTTATACTGACAGCTGTGCGACATGAAGTCAATCACTGACGATTGACCCGAGATTCGTCTTGGTGATTCTTGCTACCTTTCCTTGATATATGCCCCAAATTGGGCATGAAAATTATAAGTCCAAAAGTGCCATCTTCCTAATGACCATGAATGTAACCACAGGCCATGCCCCTTTGAGCCCATTGCTGCCTCTCATATAAGTTCCCCACCTGTGCTTATTGTTCTTCATTCCCTGTAGCTAACCCTTCCTGATCATATCATTTCCCACTTTCCCCAAATAATTCATAATAGCCATCATGTCAACCCCTTCACAACCACTTTGCATTGGGATGATTAATATTTTTATTCAAATAAATAGTGATATAACCTCAAAAATTGATAATTCCCACTTTGATTCTTGGATTATCCTATGCCACAATCAACACAATACATTCTTATATTTCTCCAATAACCAGAATACTATTAGCTCTCTCCCTGAAATACTCTCCAACATGTTGATACCACTCCTTGGGGCACCACAAACCTTCATGCACTGTGGTCCTGGTGGGGCATGGATTGAAAATTGCCCATCCAATCCTACTCAAACATTATTTGTTGAGGGAGTATTTATGACTCATCCAGATGAACCCCCCTCATCTCAGAACCCCAATCAAGCATTGATGTTCTTCAAATGGTATTCAAAATTCTATTCATAATTGAAAGTTTTGGATAACAAGACTTCAAGCTTCAAATGCCTAAAGAATATGACTGTCATTCTCATAGCCAATGTCAACTCTTTACTCCCACAACTCCCACCTCAATCTCCACAACCCCCTCATATCCAGCTGTCTTTTCTTGTCTTCAAAGCAAAAACTGATACAATTACCCAGTGGATCAGACCTTCCCATTGCATAATTAAGATTCCCCTCCTCCCTCATCAAAAAACTGGACTAGCTTTTCTTTGGGATCAAGAAATCCCCAATGGACAATCCACCCGTAACCTATGGGCTACCTCACCCCCTAGATCCACTTTTAATTCCAGGCACATCATTAAAAACAAGGTCATCAGCTCATTCTGGTCCCTCTCAACCAATACCCCTCTTGGAGGACTGCTTGTGGATGATATGGGAGTAGGTAAAACCATTCAGGCCATTGCACTAATTGGTACCTCCAAGGAGCGGCTAATTTGAAACGCCCACTGCTCCACACGCACCATCATTATCTGCCCACCTCGCTTAATCACCAACTAGCAACCAGAAATATCCAAGCATGCTCAGGCTGGAGCACTGAAAGCCAACACCTCCCATGGCCCCACTTGTCACTCATTATCTGAGGCCAACATCTTAAAATGTGATATCATAATCACTTTTTATAATGCTATCACCCAAAAATTCATACAAACAAATACCTCTACATAATTACTTTCTAAAATCAATTGGCATTGTATAATTTTGGATGAAGCACAATGAGTGTCTGATCTCTTAACAATTCAAATTTCCTATTATATACAATAACGCTTCCCCCATCTTATAGCTATATTCCCTCTCAATACACTGCCCTTCACCCTGCCATTGGTAGCCTCCTATCAGCCTTTCAAATATTTTTAATAGGCACACCCATTCACAAAACCATTTATGACCTTTTGGGCATAATATCATTCTTCACCCAACCCCAGAGCTCAGATCAAGGTAACTGGCTACCATTTGTCCTGAATAGTCTTTCCAAAGGTAGCAATGATATTTTGCATTTGGAATTGCACCATTTGAGCTTGTGCTGCACCAAAAACACCCATGTCAAATCTCTCCTCACTATTAGCCATCACTGAAAACTGCTCCCACTCAACCCAACAATGCAGAAAGAATATTCTGCATTATACAAAGAATTCCTATCATCCAAAGCAAAAGGCAAAAGTACCAGGGGGACTTTTCCAAAGTATTAATAACCTGAAAATATGTTGAAACCATAATATAATGCTTAACACCATGGCAGATACATATTTGGAAGACCATGAGGGCAGGAGAACTCAGGATAACTCCTCAACAATCACCTAAACTATTGTCAATGTGGAAACATGCATGATGAGTAGTAAAATTGGACACCTTCTCAAAAGCTTACTTAAGAACAAACAATCAAACTGTGGTCCATGCGAATTGGTTGTTTACTCCCAATGGACCCAATTTCCTGATTTGCAAGTAGTTTATAATATGCATCCTTTCCCAATTAAATTGATCTGACAACATTGTTTTGGTAGAATTGGTCTAGTCCTTGCCCATCACTCTATCCTTCCGGCATGCATTGATAGAACAATTAAAGTAAGAGGTCAGGAGAAGGCCCTGGAGAAATTTTTCAATAATCCTGAATGTGAGGTACTCATTGTCTCCATTGCCACAGCTTGAACAGGCTTCAACATCACTTGCGCTAATATCATCTACTTAATGGTAAGGGGAACTCTAGAGTTTTACCAAAATTTTCCAACACTGAGGTCAACCTTTCCAGGAGCAAAATTGGAACCCAGCCATTGAGGATCAGGATGTCAATTGTCTCCATCGTATTGGACAACAGCAAAGTGTGAAGGTTATTCACTATATAACTCCTCATGAAGCTGAGGTAAATATGGGCAAGGTATCTTTCAAGCTCATCTGTGTCCCTGATCATATTACTATTCTGAAATCATTATTCATGGAAATCCCACACTCCCATAACCAATAAGTCGAAGGAAAGAAATGCTCATTAACTGCATGAGCCTTCTTAATTTTATCTCATTTGTGTTTGACAAAGCTGATAACCATTTTTCTCCCTGTCACAGGTCCACAATTATGAACACCATGAGCTGGACAAAACTTCTTCAATATTTCCTGAATAAAAATGAGCAATAGACAAATATTGATCAGGGACACCATAGTCCATTACTACATACAATCTGATATTGTTTATATTGTAATTTATTTATCTGGATGTAGCGCATTTACAAAATAATAATCAGATTGTATTACACCTGAACAAATAGTTCACAACATGTTAATGTGTAACTGTGCTATACATTTATCTTACTAAGTTATTTTAGACCATTGCCATTTGCGCTAATAACTGGAATTTCAAGTATTTTGAGGGATATAGTCTGCATATTACTACAACCTTTGAGCCAATCTTCATCAAATACCTGAAAAGATAGGCGTTCAAGAATATCCCTATCATCTGTCAATTGTATTTCTGGCAGTCTATCAATAGGCTTTTTACCCTTTTTTTAATCCAATTACAAAAATCTATGTCTTGATCAATTTTTAATACCAACTCATTAAATAGGCCTGAGTGCCAGCCTAAGCCCACTTTGGGGTAAACTTGACATACATTTTCAACCACCTCCTCAGTATCTGAACATACCCAAGGTTCATTGAATTTTGATGCTAGAATGGGAAATTTAGCCATATCACACCATTCACAACGTCACTCACAGGTCTGCACATCATCAATTAGATTATCATCAGACTTTGTTCGCAATGAAGAAGAGATACATTAACTAACCCTTTGGTGAATATTTGCAAGCTTTTGATTCTCCTTCTTTCTTACCAAATACTCTGCATCCTTTTGAATAGACTTCCATTATCTTTTCAAATAAGTGAAATATGGCTCCATTAAAGCTGCCATGACCCCTTAGTTTTTGTGATCCTTTTTCCAACAGTAATGATGATACTCAGTGCTGACAAGTGTGAGATGGAAGGTACGGTAAAAGACCATAGACATCAACTTGCTGAACGGATGTTGCCATGAGTTCTCCCAGTCCCAAGTGAATCACTTTAGTCCTAACTTATGGAGCTCATTTTTGCAGTAGCTTTGGAAACCCTGAGACTGAAACTTTGTTGATGGCTCATTAAAAAAATCCTTGGGGACATATCCCAGATGACCAGCCACTTGAATGGCAATTTCATGCTCTTCTGTGCTGGGTGGTTCTTGTAGTGAGGAAAAATCCTTATCCCTCACTTTGAGTAGGAACAGGCAATGGGCATGTACAGCTTATCTCATCCCATGGACATTCTCTGGAAGTTTGGCTTTCAGCCATCTTTGTTGCTCCTTCTCGCTTGCACATTTTGCCACATTGTGAGCTTTGTGAGCCTGGTTCCTTTGCTGTCTGACCTCCGATTGTTCAAGCATACTCTGGGCAAGGGGCAATTGAGGATGGGTGAACTCACTGTTTGACTGAGTGCCCTCTTTGTTTCACTGTGATGGGGGGCATGCTCTCATCCTCATCATCCACAATTTTTTCTCTTGATGAAGTGGCATGAGCTGTTCTTGGTTTGGAGGCCCATGGATGATGGCATCCAGTGACTTTTTCTTTATGGACCAGAGGCAAAGATGCATAAAGTTCATTACCTGCAATGCAAATCATCAGTTAAAACATCAAACAATTAATAAAGACTGGGGATACTCACAATCTTCAATTGGCTCCTGAGATCGGAAAGACCTTCCTTTGGGTGTCATATCTGACCAATGAAACAAAAATATGAGATTGTGAAAAATTTTATACTCCAACCTCAAAATGACTTACTATGATGAAGCGTCAATCCCATATTTCCCTCCAACAGACCACTCCAAGTAACATTTTCCAATGGTCTTTTCTGTTGCCCCCATAAACCTGATTTCCATTTTCCCCATGAACCTGAGATCCCGACGGAATGTTGAGGGTTGGCTGTTTATTTTTCCCAAAGGGCTCCTGGGATGTGAGTGGATTCCAACCAGGATTAAGAAGCAAGTCATGTGGAAATTTTGATTGGGTATTAGCTTTTGATTGAGATTTAAGGTGTGCTTCCTGGCCCCTCAGACACAGGCATTTGTGTATTAGTGGGATTTGGGGGAATTGGAGTGACAGAAATATTTGGGATTGACCAACTGCTTGAAGTTTGATTGGTCGGATTTCCCGCATCAATGTTGAGACCTGATACATTCATTGAGGATGCAATAGGAGTTGTGAGTGGAATGTTGGGACTCATTGGTGACTGTGTTGAACAAACATATTCTATGCTAGATTCACTATCTGAGTCATGAACAGGACCTGAACGGGATTTACATGGCTTGGAAGATGACATAAGGGCAAAAAAACCACGGTAATATTTTCAACTTGATAAAACAGCTCATTATTATGATGAAATAGAGTCATATGAGATGGGAGCTTTCAAATTTTATAATAGAGAAACTCTATGAATAGTGGGAACCAAGTTCCTTGTGAAAGTCTAATAAGACTATTTCTTAGACAATTCTCCCTGCCTACTCTTGAGCTCCTCTGCTTTTGTCCGAAACCATACTGCTCAGAGTACCAGCACATAATGTGATATATCCTTGATCTCAAACGAGACCCATCATCCATAAGTAATCAGATTCAATAAAAATTTGCCCCTCCCCATTGTCACATTGTGTGAATTATCCAAATTGCCAATATATGCATCAAAATTCTACAGAATTCTAGATCTGTATAAGGGTATATTCATGAAGTATTTATCCACAAAAGAGTCATCGCCTTTTCAAGAAAGACCAGACAATCCAAATCACCTTCCAACCAATTAAAAGCTTGCTGAAATTAAACCAAATACCAAGACTTCAGGTGCACTTGAAATGCTTATGTAATAGAGATATATTGTTATGTCTGTAATAAGGTTTAAACTATGTACGTTTTTGTGAATCAGGATCGGAGTTCCCACAAATTATATTGGATCAAATTTCCCCAGCTGATTATTCTCAATTGACCCCAAGCACATTCTCCACACCACCAGGTCTCACTTCCCCTGCACCAAAACCATACAGCAGCATACCAAACCTTCCCCCACAATATCTTGCAATGATAATATCTTCCATTCTATCATTAAGATATAATATTCCCTGCAGGGCTTTATGCATTCTCAACCCCACCCTGAACCTGCTTAGGTGGTCACCCCACCCCTGCATTCCATATGCCCCAAGATCTCAGTACCATATTGGAACATCTCCAATTGGAGCCAGTGATTGAAAACTATATATGTTGTCCTCAATGTTTCTTTGTTAATGGCCTTACTGAATCTGTCACAACTGACCAACCCCACTGTCAATCATTAGGAAAATTCATCAATTCATGTGAAACCTGCACCCAAAACACAATTAACATCAAAAAAGGTTTCTGACCAACAAAAAATTTCCTTTATCAACCATTCAAAAATTGGCTGGCCAGATTTCTCCAGCGGGCTGGAATTATGGAAATTCTGCATCAACATCAACAATCCCCAATTCTCAAGGGTTCCTTCAAATGTGAAATATGGGATGGATTGGTCTGGAGATGCTTCACTGGAACTAGAAATATCACTGAGCCCCAATTCATGGACATTTCTGGTGCATTGGCCTTCTCCATTTATGTGGACTGGTTCAATGCACATGGAAAGTCAACCTGGTTGGCAAGCATTGCACCTATCATGCTTATTTGTCTTAATCTCCCCCCAAGTGAAGGATTGAAGCCAGAGAATTTCTATGTTGCAGGAATAATCCCTGGTCCAAAGGAGCCAACTGCCCTTCAATTGAATTACCTATTAATGCCACTCATCAAGGAGCCCAAAGAGCTATGGCAGGGTTACCATTTTTCACCCACCTCAACAAGTCCTTCAGGATCCTTTATCCGTGTTGCCATCCTCAGGGCCATGACAGATGTGGTGGCCATGGGCAAGCTTAATAGATTTATTTCGCATTCAGGAAACCACTTTTGTGATTTTCGCACTATGCACAAAGCTCAAATTGCAGACATTGGTCCCCAATTTCACTACACATTCTCATGCCAAAATCATAAGTCTACCATTGTGAAATGGCTTTGGGAATCCCCACAACCAAGACAAGCAATTTTATCCAAGTATAGAGTGCAATAGTCAGTTTTGGAATACCTTCCATACTGGGATGCAACCAGGATGGTTAATCTTTACATAATTCATAATTTAATACTTGTAATTTTGAAGGATCATGCAGCTTGCAAATTGTGCATTCCAGAGTACAAATCAAAAAATTACTTCAGATCCCACAGGAAATCCAATGACAGAAACAGTTCAGACTCAGATTCCATGACCTCCAACAGCTCTCTTGATCAAATCATATTGAGAGAGGCCCACTCCCTGAGAAGGGAGGCAGTGAAAATAACAAATGACTCACTCCCCACCACTGCCACCCAAAAAAACTACCTCCCAATACCCATACCTCACATGGCACATCCATTCAGTGGTTCTGTGGAGATTACATCATTTGATCCATATGACATCCCCACTTCCAAAATCCCCTCTGAATTGGATATCAGTGCACTGAGTGATCACCAGATCAAGGGTGAGTCTCTGGAGAATCTCTTACAAATCATATCTGATACCATAATTCCCTCATCATTGACAAGAGTACCCCACAAAATGGGTTCCCCCTCTGATGGTACTTTAAAATCTTCTGAATGGGTTCTCTTATACAAGGTCTTTATTCCATTTTTAATTATCAGTCAACAGATTTCATTATATGAACACAGTTTTTCCAAAACTCAAAGAAAAATGGGTCAATCAGAAGAACTTGCAAATGAACTAACAAAGAATACATTCCATTTGATTAGTGCTATAAACATTGCCACAAGCTGGACTGTTTCAATGGATGATGCGAATGCATTTCCTGAACATTGGGAAACATTATGCCTTCCAAATCAACACCTGTTCCCAAAACAGAAAAGTAAACAAAATCATAATTTTACTGATCATATTCCAGAACTTTTCCAACATTGTGGTCCAGCACAAGCCTCAGCCACATGGGGTTATGAGTGCTTGATTGGAGTATTTGCAAAGATGCCGACAAATAACAAAATATGTACATTGATTAATGATAGAAATATATTCACATTGATTAAACACTTGAATATAATAAGACTAACTTTTCCCAACTCTGAATAGATGATATAGAGAAAACCTTACTTCAACATATCTGTCAATGGTCCAACCTTTCCATTCTCCTGAAATCCCCATCCATCCCATGTGAAATAATACAACTTTTCAAATCACAGCCACCTGCCCCGTTCAATCACCAAAAATATATCAAAACATCCCGCCATGACCAATAAAGTTATGATTGCCTGGTTGATAACTTACAGAATTTTCATTCAAAAAGGTAAATAGTGGAATGGATCAGCTAAGACACTCCCATAAGATCCACAAGTCATTCCACTTGAAGGATTGTCTCACCTTGGTATTTTCCAGTTTCAAACATTAATATTGGGAACAATATATTTTCAACTGGATCCAAAAACATTAGAAGCATTGTAATATGTTTTCTGAGGGGCAAATCACGACAATTCAGTATTATTAATAGAATTTTCAAAATATCTGAGCCATCTTGCATGCTGAACAATAGCTTTCTGATCGTAAAATCTTTGAATATTGATCTGACATTCTTACCAGATTGGCTGCATCTCAATATTTATAAAGCTGTTGGTTTCTATTATGCAAACTTGACTATATATGAATAAGAAATAGAAGGTCACGGTGGATTGTATGATAACAAAGTGATGTCAAGTGGGCTTCTTGTAATGATAAAACCATTATTTCATGATATTTAGTCTCCACTTTTTTCTGAAAATATAGTGACACAAAAATGAAAATCTTTCAAATTCATTAGAATTGTTGGTAGAGAAAGAACTGCCTCAAGAGTTGATTATAGTGAAATGCCATTGTGACGAGCAAAGCCCATTAGCTCACATGGCCACAAAGAAGTTACTATTTTGACATTGGGTATGGTGTGAATAAGCCAATTTCAGTGATCAAATGACCCACACACTTACATATCACATGATCTAAAATGACACAACAGCACCATCATCATGTTGGAAGGGGAATAGGCCCATCATACAAGTGGTCCTCAGCATTACATTGTGTCCATGAGAGTTTGGATGTTTGTAAGTCACATGGAGCTGGTCACATGCCCTAATGAGTGCTTTGTGCAGGTAGGTTTCATGAAATTACATCCGCACATGCTCTTGCCTTCTTGCGCATATCTCACACTTACGCACCCGCCCCCACCATTGCACAAGCATAGGAAACCGCACCCACACCCGCCCCCGCCACTGCGCAAGCACTTGCACACGCACCTGCACCTGCCTCCACAAATGTGGAAGTGCTTGCACACCGACCCCAGCCACTGCACAAGCACTCGCAACTGCAGCCCCCACAAATGGTAGATGCCACTTGACATTAAACCCTCACATGCTTTGCCTTTGTGTGCATGTGTCACAACCATGCACCTGTGGTATTGTGTGGTGGGCTCCACCAATTTCACCCACAAAATGTCAATCCCACTAAGGCAGAGTCCTTTCATGGATGACCTGGGAAGTCACACACCCCTTCTCTACATCAAGACTGGCTGAAGAACCTCCTTGATGTGAGTGTGTGAAAACAGGCGGGTCTTGTGTAATTTTTACCAACCTTTGGATGGTTTCAGGAGGATCAGTTGGTGAGGAATATCAGTTGAAGGCACAGAGGAGCTTGGATTTCACAGGATTTGGTGTAAGACCAGAGTGTGTCGTGGGCTCAACGTTTGCTTGATTTTTGCTTGAATTGAGCTTGACTTTGATCCTGCTTGAAGCTTGCTTGACATGAAGTCAATTGCCAATGATTGACGTGAGATTCACCCTGGTGTGGCATTGAATACAAGGACCATAAAGGATACATCCATTACTGTGTTACCCTTCTTCCAGATGTCCAACTGGCTTATAATACTAGTCAGAATTGTACCATGGGGAAATGACCTTCACTGGTAGAAAAAGGGTGGAACCCCTATTGCCTGTGAATCACTTGAAGAATGATCTTCTAACTATCCACCCCAAAGCCAAGGACTTTCATGATATGTGGTAGAACGCTTGTGACACAGCTTCCAGATGCATAGCTGAGGCAAAATAATACAACAAAAAGAGGTGGGATAAATCACACATGGAACCTGGCTTTAAAGAGGGGGACCAAGTGTTAGTGTCTTCACTAAACTTCAACAATCTTAAGGGACCAAAGAATATGAGAGACCCATTTGTAGGGCCCTTCACTATCATTAAGCTAATAGGGAAAAATTCAGTGCAAGTCAACCTCACAGAGGAATTTTCTACCAAACACCCAGTATTTGCAGTGAGCCTGGTTAAACCATACTCCCAGACAGAGGATGATGAGTTCCCTTCCAGGAAGAAGAATTCCACTCCACCAGAAATAGTGGAAGTGGAGGACTCCCCTGGTCCTTTTAAGAGGATAATCATGGCCAGGCAGATCAGACTGAATGGTAAAGACCACAGGAAGTACTTGGTTGGATTTGAAAACCAGCAGCAGATAAAGACAAATGGTTGGCTGAAGATGCTATACCAGATGGGGACCTTCATCTAAGGAGATTCAGGGCCTCTAGGGGGACTGAAAAGTCTCAACAATGATAAGCCTTTTTTAGAGAGAGGGTATGTCAGCCTGTGATTCAAAACCAGAGCACAAGCATGACAGCCAAATACCATAAATCAATGGTATAGCCAAGATACCACCAAAACATGAAGCTGAACCAAAACAGCTCAAAAGGTATCAAGGGAAAGAGGAAACCCACCACTTTCCAAATACACAAGTCCCACCATAATAGGAGAAATAATAACAAAGTTATTCCTGATCAAAGTTGTTGCTGAGAATAAACCTTCATTTTCACCTCCCATCTGAAATCCAGAGGAAGAGGCTTAACCCCATCAAATGGGTATTACAAATTGAGGTCCACGTCAGGGATATCCAATGGTACTAGCTAAATTGAGCTAGCACCAGAATACCAGAAGTTATGACGCAAATAAGGTCAAATAAGGGTGAATAAAATATTCACCTTCCATCCAGCTTCTACAGTTTTAGTGTGAGATACCTAAAGTGGGGTCATTTTGGAAAGAGAAAAATCATGGCTATCTGATGGTGCCATCCATTTCCCCATATCATATCTGGAACAAAGGTACAGGGCAAACAAGTTCCATACATATATACAAAAAATCTTGTACACATCATAACTTTGCCATACTTAATGATAACTCAATCAATTGAGGTGCCATCGTGTATAGCACATCCAGGGCTACACAATGAACCAAATTTGAGCTTGATATCTCAAAAACCAACAAAGGTATGGAAGTTTTAAAGCTGAAATCCCACAGTTAGACCAATACCGCCTCAATGTGGGATATTCTCCCATAACTATGATTATGAGGTATCAAACAGAGAAAGAAGCCTGTTCATACTTCAATACCTCATAGTTTGGTTAATACTGGGGTCATGTACAGGGTCTGTACAGCATTCTAGGTGTCATACACGTCAGAAGAGGGCTATGTGGTCCCCAGATGAAGGTTTTGACCCTGTATTGGTGAAAACTACCCATATGTGGTTTCAAAATCACATCTGAGCCCAATACAGAGCATACAGGCACTATGAAAGCCACAAGCCAGTGTCTGGAAGTGAAAAATCTTCACTTCCTCTACGTGGAAAGCTCTGGAGGACTTTTTCAACCAAGTTTAGGATAAAAAGGAGCCTTTTCTTCACCAGAGAAGCTTTCCTCATCCTTCTCTTGAATTCCTATGTAGTACCACTGTCAAAAACAGTTATACTCTTGTGAACTAATCAGGTATACTTCTAATTTTAAGTACATTAGTCTTTATTATAATAAACCAATTGGTAAAGCTGCACCCAGGGCTTTCAATGGTGCACACCACCCCTAAAAATCCTTTAGTAAAGCCTTTATATTTTAATTTCAACCTTTTTTTACAATTATTATCCGTGTCACAGTAATAGTTGAGGTTTTAAATACTAGTATTATCACCTCTTCTGTGAGCCTTTCTTCAACAGACTTTTTAATTGAATTTAAAATAAAAAATAACAAAAAAGAAAGATAAATTTCTTTTGGATAAACAAAGTTATAAAGCTTATGTCATTTTTGGATTCTACACCAAAAATAACCTAGGGTACATCCATAAGGTGTTATACCCAAAAACACTTATTTCTTATGTTATTAGGAGATTTAAGAATCTCACAGTACTAATGTAACTTTTTTATCATTTTTTTAAAATTGTTAAATGTAAGCTTAAATAAGCTTAAATTTAAAGTTTCATAAGGTTTATGCAAACTTACCAAAATTTTAGTTAAAATTGAGGTGTGGTGTATATTTACTGAATTGGCTAAGGATTTGCCATACAGAATGTAAACCCTGCGTGAGCTCAATTTGAAATGGTTCAAGGCCATGATATGGCTTTAAACAAATAAAAGGGGAAAATCCACACAAAATGGTGGGACAAAGGAAAAAGACCAAATAGAGCTGGGGTACCCAACCTTTTGGATCTGCAAGGATTCAATTAAGGTCTTCCACCTGTATTGGAGGATTTTCAACCTTATTTAAACTCTAAGATCAGACTTTGATCCAACATTAAAGTTTAAACTGGTTTTATCCCAAATTAGACAGGAATTTCAAGCTGCCAGAGGGTAAATCCCAATATGCAGGCTTGAATTCAAAGCTTTAAGAACTGTCAAAGCTTAATTAAGCTTCAAAAGCTTAAATAAGCTCAAACCTTTGATGTTACAAGCATTAAAACCTTATCAAAACTTAAGGTTTGGTGTGTATTGCTATTTTACGTGGAAAAATAGCAATAACTTCAAAAATTCATTAAACATCCAATTCTCAATGGATTTGCTTGAAAACTTCACACAGATTACAATTTAATATTATCTACATATAAATTAAATTCTAAGTATCTTTTATAAATAAATTTCCTGGTAATTAGCCTGGAAATTTACTCTTTTGATTAAACCTCAAAGAAAATTATAATTTTTTTAAAATATTGATTAAAAATTGAGCTTAAGAGATTTCTGCGTGAAACTCTATTTTCAAGTTATATATGTGATGAAATGTAATATAAATAAGCTTATTTATATTAAAAACTTAAAATAATTAGTTTAAATAAGGATTAAAGCTACATGGAGTTAAGAATAACCCTGTTCACTTTCAATTGGAATTAAAATTAAGCTACCTTAAGTTAAGAACTTTATTTTTAAGCATGAATTTTCAGTTTTGACCTGAGCACGCCCTCTATATCCATTATGAATCATGAGAGCTGCTCTGAAGACATAAAAAGAGTCTTTCAATCACTGTTTTTGTCCATCATTCATTATCAATCCAATCATATTAGAAATCTAAACCGGTAAAGTCTTATTAAATATAAAATCTTATTATTGAAATAATTCTTAAGTTATTTTATTCTTTATTAATTAAAATTAAAGAATTGAAATCATAGAATTTAGATTATTGTTGTAATCACCAATAATATATTGTATTATATAAAATTAATCATCTTAAATATCTTTTAAAATCCACAAATTCCTCTTAAAAACTCTTTAATATTAATTTTTATAATGAAAAGCTGTTTTATCTTCAAAATTATTGATTTTAGGCGTGTTTTTAACTTTCAATTATTATTAAATATAATAACTGTTTTCGTTTGCCTTGTTGTATTAAATATATATTATAAGTAAGTTTTCTCTAAAGTTCTATATCTTTTTGATCTAGTATTAGTTTTTTTATATAGAATTTTCATTCTATAAGAATTATTTCTGCACAGTGTGTATTTAATTCCTTTATAAATAATATTTATATTATTTATAAGTGGTTAATATTCATATTTTTCACGTGTAATTGTCTCATTAAGAGCTTTACACTTCTTATTGTTATAACTGTCAGTCACTATAACAATAATAGAATAATTATAGTTTATCATAATTATTTTTCTTCATTATTATATTTTTATAATAATAATTAAATTGTCTTTTTATATATAATTATTTTCAATAATTATATTTAAATTTGTGATTGTAATATTTCAATATATCATATATTTCTACTGAGGAAAGTCATAGTACTCTTGATTTTGCTACTATCTCCAAGAGCTTCATAGACAAACCTTAAATCTTCATAGACTCAGCCTGACACAATTGCACATGTTGAAGATTGGTAAAATTGGAAACCACCTACCATTTCCTCATCCAATGATCATTTTGAATCACACATTGGATTGAGACAGACAAAACAAAGGATGAAAAGGGAAGCCAAAAATCAAGATACAAAGCATAAAGCAGCTATTCCAAGAGCTTATATTGAAGAAGAAAAAGAAGAAGAAAGAGTCATAACTGCTACCAAATTCCAAAATAAAATATTCCAAAACCAGGTCAACCTGAGGAGAAAATTGAGAATATTGCCAATGAGGATGAAGATGAAGAAATTCCCAAAGAAGGAAATAAGTTTAGAAATTCTCAAAACAAACACGTTGAAACTAAATTTAAAATTGAAAGAATTATTGATAAAATTATGCAACAAAAGATCAACCTCACCATTGAAAAAATTTGGAGGATGTCACTAACTTTTGCCCATTAATTACAGGAATTATCAGAAAAGGCAAGGAGAAAATTAAATCAATCATTCCAATGGATCTTTAAGAAAGACTATGCACATTTGTATTCAAAGCCATGCAAAATCCCAAGATTAATTATGCCTGTCCTTTGGGATTAATGGAAATCTTCATTGGGAAGGAAGGATATCCAATCAAAGAATTGGTCTACCCTGGTGCAGAACTCAGCATCATACAAGAAGAAATAGAAATCAAAGCTGTACTCACAATAAGAAAACTTAACATTAGCCCTAGGGGGACTGGAAAACCCTGAATTCATCCATAAACCTCCCAATGAAGATGAAGAAACAGAATCAAACCCAGAAAATAAACACAACCATTTTCAATTGCCATATATTACTTTTGAAGACGTTTATGGGGATGAAGCTCAAGAAAGTATATGTGAAGATAAATATTTATGTCAAGTTCCAGGAGCAAACCTGAAGAAAATCCAATTTCAAGAGCTAGTAACAAAAGAAGGAATTAAAGGAAACCACTCAAATCAATTGTGGGATAAAAAAAATTCAATTGGAATTTTACCAAGAAGAGGACTCTACTTCAATCAAATTTGGGGCCAATGGTACGTTGGATTGAATGGTTCAACTTATCAAACCGCAAAACTGAAGTGGGTTGGAGATGAATATCATCAAAACAAGAAATTGAATGAAGAAATGTCTCTGTGGAAGGCCTCAAAGACCTTTTTTTAGCCAGATTAATCAGCAGACACTCACCTGTCCCACTTGGGGGAGTTCAACTCTAAAAAAAAATCAACAAAATCAAGATTTTTCTCTAACAATTTGTCAATATTCTTCATAAAATGAATCATGAGCTTCTTTTTTTCTTTTTATTAAATCAATAGCAAGTGACTTCCTGCCATCACAAAGCAGAAATTAATGAACAAGAGTATTTATTAAAAATATATATATGTATAAAAATAAAAAAACTTACAAAAAAATATATCAATCACCTCCACCATGGCCAATTCACCAGATTTTTGTTCCTATGGGGAATAATTAATTAAATAATACCAAGTTATCAATGAATAATCTCTTTGGTTTCCACAAAATGAAGATTTAAATAAAGAACACCTTTTGCACTTTAAGGATACTCCATAAATATCAAAAAACCAAGCATCATTAGACAGTGAGCTCCTGCATTATCAAAGAGGAAAATAATTTCTTTTCAACCAAAATAACCATTTTCACTCCCCAAAATTAAGCATCACTAGTAAGTGACCTCCTGCCTTATTGAAGAGGAATATTAACCTCATCAACTCAAGGAAAATAATTTCACTAACCAAGAAAAAACAACAACAACTAACGATAAGATCACTAGGCAGTGACCTCCTGCCTTATCAAAGAGGAATATCCAAATTCTTACCCAAAGTTATCAGCCAAAACCCATTAAGCCTACCTTCAAATTATTTTGATAAATAAATTTGATACTTTTTCAATTCATTTTACCTTTAACTCTTCAAAATACACCAAATCCTACAAAATAGAGTCATGGCCATTACTTGAAGGAAATCCCTGGACATTGGACACACGTACCAGGTTGACAAAAGAAAAACAAGTATGGGCCAATTACACTCACTTGGGGATCTGACTTGGACCTTCCTACAGGTCCCTTACAAGTATATTGACTTTCATATCTAAATCTTTATCTCCAAGGTAACTCAGCATCAACTCATGTCATATCTATATTGTTACATCCAAGTTAACTCAGCATTAACTCATGTCATATCTAAATGTTTATCTCTGTGAGCCTTGGAGGTAATTTCATATACCCAAAAGACCACAAATAAAAAAAACATATTAATATAAATAAAATGAATTTATTTATATTATTAAAATAAAAATCAAAATATAAATATAAAATTATATTAAAAATAAAAAATTAATTACAATTTAAAAATAAAAATACATTAAATTTTGTAAGTATAAAATTACATTTATACTTGAAAAAATTAAGTAAAAATGAAATTTTAACAAAATTGTGAATAAATAAATAAATTTGGAAAAAATTTAAATAAAAATTATTATAACTTTTTATCCAATAAATAAACACATGAAAATTATTTCACCATTGGATTCCTCATAAAAAATCAGGTGGGGTCACCTCTGAGTGAAATTCTTGTAACTCAACTCTAAATAAGCTTAAATTAAGTTTTTAGTATTTTCAATACAAAAGTTGAAAATCCTCAAAACCTTAATTCAATTCACGCCACATGTGGTGTTAACCATCAAATTTTGTGTTAAAATTGAGGTGTTGTGTTTAGTTTAGAAGTTATGAGGAATTGAAGTATTTTCAATTGAATTCAATTGAAATGTCAAAATGTGCGCATGTATTACATAAGTGAGCTTTGATTTAAATATGAGGTGTGAATTATTACTGTATTGTACTGTACAATTGAATTGAATTACATATGTAAATTATAAGTATAATACATGATGAGGAATTAAAGGAAAATAAATTGGAAAGATTAAAATTGGGGGGGAAAAGGAACTCCAGCTCTAAGGGGGAGCTGGACCCCCAAAATTCTTGCTGACAGGCGTGGGATGTCAAAATTCACCCAAAAGTTCATCACTTTTGGCCTGGAATTGAGTTACAGGGTCTGTGGACTCCATTGATGATGAGGTTTTGATACCAACTGGGGTAGTTTTAGCTGTTGCCATAAGGGTAAAACTACCCTTAAGATAAAACAATCATAATAAAAACAGCTTTAACTGGTTTCTACGCCTCTGACACACATTCTGACATTTTTTGAAGGCTCTAGGTCTGGTATTGCTATAGTAATGGCCGATTTAAGGGTCTAAAATGGCTAAAAATGGCTAAAAATGGCTTAAACCAGCCCTTTTTGGTCTAAACCAGGGTTCAATGATGTCATAATTGGCTTTTCTGTTGTCAGACTGTTTTTAACGACTGACAAGAGTAAATTTTACTTTTGCAGTAAGAGAATTGATGGCTATAAAAGAATGTCTTCTTTGCCCCACTTTTCTCTTCATGTTAGAATCTTTTCCTTTTATAATTAGTTCAAACATTGTTAAACCAATCAATAAGAGATTCCAACCACCTTTATTAAATCATTTTAAACCTTTTAACCACGTGAAAAAATCATTATAATCATTGTTTGTAACTCTTATAATCATTTTTACCCCTGAACCACCCCAAAAAGTGAATTAAAGCATCTTTCATCACTGTTAACTTTGTCACTTTGTTTCCAAATTCACTCTCGTCACTTTTAGGCGTGTTTTCTCTTTAAATATTCTTTTTAAAGACTTTGTTCTTTAATTAATTGCTTGCAGTTCTTTGCTCAATTAATTCCAATTGAAATTGCTCTTGAAGAAATTTCTTTTGTAGCCTTAAAATATCTCTTGTAGAGTATTTTTTGGATAAATTTTTATTGTTGGTAAAACAATAAATTTTTATAATATTATTTTTTTATACTAATAAAGTTATAAACAATCAAATTGGTGTGTTTTTATCTCAAAATAATATTTCATACTATTTTTAATTGATTTTTACCTTATACAAATTTTGAGGACAGCAAAAGTACTTGATTTTTGATCAAAGTTTCATATCCACATCTTAAATTTGGGGCCCCAGGCGTGATATTTTACCTGTGCCATATTTTTTTACTCTTTCTAAATCTTTTTTCTTATATTGAAACATTTAAAAACATATAAAAAATACTTATAATTCAAAAAAATCCATAAAAAAAATTTTTTTCATATTATAAGTGAGGCTTATATTTCATTTCTTTTTTGAAATAACCTTCTTTTTACTTAATTAATTGGCTTTTTCATTAATTTTAGTGTCTGAAAACATGGTAAGACAATAAAACATTGAAAGAGCCTCAACAGTCACCAGCATTCCTGCAAGCACTATTAATTCAGACCATAATAGTACTGTTATTGTGACTCAAAATAATCAACCTGAACCAATATCTTCTGAATTGATTAGCTTGGACATAAGTAATACCCTTCAGAAAGCTAAAAATTTGGCCAATAGTAAGTTTTTGATGCAAAAATACTATTTTAAGCCTTTTTTAAACCATAATTATGCCTTCACCCAGGTCAGGAGCCAGATACAACCCCTCAAGCAGCTCCCAAAAAGGTAATAGACGTGATTATGGCAGAGGCCAATCAGGTACAGAAGGAAAAGGGTCAGTTGATGACTTCCAAACAACTAAATTGGGTCATTCTGAAGCTGATAATACTATTTTACCTTCAAAAAGAGCTGACACTGCCACAACAAGCCTCTGTGGACATATACAAAGCCAGCCACAGTGCATACAACAATGCACTTCAATTCAAGGAGTACCAGATCCTTGCAGACCTGTGGAAGAATTGCATGAATTCTTACCTGACAGTAAGAAAACTCCTGGGCCATCCCAACACTTGCAAATTGCTCAATGGATGGAATCCATTGATGGAGAAGAAAAACATGATGCTTTTGACACTAGAATGGAGGAGAAACAACCCTCCACCACCCAAACGAGTGCCAAAAACAGCCCCAGTGGCCAGCAGCAGCAATTCCAACGTGAAAAAGCAGCCACAAGTTCCAAACAAGGGCAAAGGGAAGGCACCAGCCCCAAAACCTTACAGCCAAGGCTACAGGATTCCAAAGATTCAGCAGGATGCCATGGAAAATGTATTTCAGATGGCCAGAACCATGATGGAATTACAGAAGAAGGAGGAAGCCAGATTAAGATTCCAGAAATGATTTCTGATATATTTGATTCCATCCCAGAGTTGTATGATGCTATAAATGATGTGAAAAAACATCTTTCTGATAAAAATGAAACCATTTGTACAGCCTGAGTCTGTGCCAAATCAATGAAACACTTATGTGTTTTGAAAAAGTATTAAGAACAATTAAAAATTCCAATAATGATAATTCTTCTAACAATAAAATAAATGAACAATCTGCCATTATTAAAGAATTAACAGATAAATATTCTAAATTCAATATTGATGACATGATTGAAACAAGAATTAAACAAGCCATAAATATTATCAAGACAGATAACAAGAAAGTCCTTGATGACATTTAAAATTCATTTACTGAGGTAAAGACATATACCATTTCCTTGAAAACGTGATTTGATGCTTCACAAGAAGAAGTATCAAAATTATCAATGAAATTGAATCAAGTCACTGCTGATAATACAAGACAGACAGAGTTATGGCAAGAACTGACACATAAGGAAGACATGTATAAAATTGAAGTAATAAATTTAATACAAAGCTTCCAAAATGAATACAGAAATTACCAAAGGTGTAGCAACAGTAAAATGAATGACATTGAACAAATACTGAACACCTTATCAAGAATGTCTAGACCTCTAAATGAAAATGAGGGCACAAGAATTCCAAATCCACAAGTATTGGATCCTGATAATTCACAATTAAAAAATTAATTATCCACTTCTTTTCATAACTTGGAACCATCAATGGGCCAAGCACTCTTGAAAGAAGTTCCAAAACTTAAAGAATGGCCTCACTTCAGTGGTGAAGGAGATTATGACCATATGGAATTCATTAGAGATATTGACATGATCAAAGAGGATTTTGAATTACCAGGCAGATTGGTAACAGCCAGGTTTAACACCTTGTTTACCAGATCAGCTCACAGATGGTACATCAAAATAAGACAAGCACATGGACACCAGAGTTGGACTTGGTGGGAATCCCAAATCATCAACAAGTGGGCAAATGATGCTTGGAGGTATAAAGTTGAAACAGCCTTTGAATCTGCCAAATTTAATGCTGATAAAGACAAAGCTTTACCATGGTTTTGCCAACAAAAGGACAGATTAACAGCATTATATCCTGACATGTCAGAATTCATGATCCATAGGAAAATTCTGAGACAATGTGGAGGTGACTTAGAGCATGCTGTCAAAAGCAGGACTACTGAACAATCTTCAGCAGAGGATATTATCAATATACTAGAAGAAGTAACCACCAGAACCAAAATTGGTTCTAGTAGGGTGAATCTCAAAACAAGGTTTAATACACCTTGGAAAGATTCTGTGGACAAAAACCCCAAAGAAAATTCTAGTAATATTAAATATAAATCTGCAGATATAGTCAGAAAGTGCCATATTTTCCAAAGCACCACCCATTTAGCCAATACATGTCCAAAAAGGGGGGAAATCAATGAAATTGACATTGAAAAGGGCCCAGATGTTGAAAAAGAAGACATAATTGAAGACAATTCAGATGATAAGTAATCCATATTTTCTGAATCTTCAACAGATATAGAAAATATCAATTCCACTTTTGACATCATGGAATCATATTCCCACTTGCCACAATTGAGCAATGGTCAAGTTGATTTATCAAAAGTTCAAGATGCACAACTTATGAAGACAAAACCAAATAGAGGGAAAGGTTATACAGCTGGTAACTCCTGTATAACAGAAGTGGTGATTGACAACAAGCCCACAAAACTTTTGCTTGACCCAGGAGCCTTCTGCTCTTGTGTTGGAAAATCTTTTCTTAAGACTTGTGTACCAAATTTTGAAACCAATTGTTACCAATTGATGGAATAAAATTCAACAGTGCAAGTAACCCAATGAAAGCATTAGGAATCTTTAAGACCAATGTCATATTCCCACACATAAATGGGAATTTAAGAATCACAGTTGAATTTGTTGTTATGGAAAATTGCTCTAGTACCCATTTTATATTGGGAAATGACTATTTAATCATGTATGGGATAGATTTACATAATAACAAAGACAGATACTTACTGTTGGAGACAATAAGCACCAAAAATTTGCCTTTTTACCATTTAAAAAACAAATTACAGTAAACAAAGTATCACCAGTCAACTTAGAGTTAGAAAAATTCAAGTCTGAACAGTTAAATGAGGCTGAAATAAGCCTTCATCTGACTGATAAACAAGAAAATGAACTTTCTTCCCTTTTGTATGACCACAGAGGAGCATTTTCTACAGACAAAGAACCTCTAGGAGCAATTATTTGTCATGAAGTTGATATCATTCTTAATATTGAAAGACCCTATCCACCACTCTTGAGAAGACCTGCATACCCAGCAAGTCCCAAGTCAAGAGAAGCTCTGGAAACCCATATCAAAGAACTTCTAGACCTTGATGTAATAGGAAAGGTTGGCCATAATAAAGAAGTATAAATAACTACACCACTCATAGTGGCATGGCATAATGGAAAATCCAGGATGGTTGGGGAATTTAGAGATCTGAACACTTACACTTTTTCAGACAGATACCCAATACCAAAAATCCAAATTTCCCTTACTCAAATATCTCAAGCAGTGTATATAACCACTATGGATGCCCTTAAAGGATTTCATCAAAATGTGGTAACACCAAGAGCAAGAAAATACTTGAGAATTATTGTTCATTGTGGAGTGTATGAATACTTAAGGATGCCCTTTGGTATCAAAAATGCACCTTCACACTTCCAAAGAATGATGAATGAAATCTTCCCTGAAGAACTCTCAGAGGGATGGTTAATCATTTACATAGATGACATTATTATCTGTTCCAAGACTTGGGAGGAGCACATGTACAGATTATTAAGAGTTTTGACAAAAATTCAATCAGTAAACATGAAAATCTCCTTGAAGAAATGTCATTTTGGATTTAAAGAACTTAAAGCACTAGGACATGTTGTATCTGGTTTGTCCCTTGGGATTGACAAAAACAAAGTTGCAGCAGTATTGTTTAAACCCATGCCTTGGAATAAGAAGGAAGTTCAGTCATTCTTAGGTTTTGCAGGATATTACAGGCAACACATCAAAGATTTTGCATCCATAGCAAGACCACTTTATAAGTTGTGTGACAAAGACACAGTATTTGAAATGACTGTTGACAGAGTCAAAGCTTTTGAGTCTCTAAGAGAAGCATTGACCACTGCTCCACTCTTACTGATGCCAGACTTTAAATTTCCTTTCAAACTGTATATTGATGCATCAGGGGATGGACTGGCTGCTGCACTTCACCAAGTTCAGATCATAAATGATAAACCTGTAGAAGGACCCATATGTTTCATATCCAGGCAAATCAAACCAACTGAAGCCAGATATGGAGCAAGTCAGATGGAATGTCTATGCCTTGTCTGGGCCTTGGAGAAATTGAACTACTTCTTAGAGGGATGTGTTTTTGAAGTGATAACAGATTGTACAGCTGTCAAATCACTTTTGAACATGAAAACACCCAACAAACACATGCTCAGATGGCAAATAGCCATACAAGAATATAGAAGCAATATGACTATTGTTCATAAGGATGGGAATATTCATAAGAATGAAGATGGACTAAGCAGATGGCCATTCCCAAATAATAGTTATAATCCTGCTTATGTGCCACAAGAAGCTTCACCACAAATTCCAATAGAAGGAATAAGTGTTACAGACTTGAACACCACCTTCTTTGAAGAAGTCAGAAGTAGTTACACTCAAGATAAGATTTGTGGCATCTTATGCCAATTACTTAACAAAGACTGTAAAGACAACTCTCTAATACATGCCTTGGATGAAGTATGGAGAAATTCTTATGATGAAGGAAGATTTCACCTACTGGATGGTATAATTTACCACAGAACCAAGCACACATGTGTCATGACAGTTGTAGACAGGTCATTAATCAATCTTGTACTGAAAGAATGCCATGATAGTCCCTTTTCAGGACATCTGTCTGAAGACAGAACAAGAGAGAAAGTAAAGACCTGCATATGGTGGCCAATGTGGCAGAAAGATGTTGCAGAGTATTGCAAAACCTGTGACAGATGCCAAAAGGCAAATAAATCCACTGCAAAAAGACTTGGAAATATGATAAAAATCCAAGAACCAAACAGACCTTGGGAAATTGTCCATATGATTTGTGTAACTGGCCTACCACCAGGAGGTGACAGAAGCTATAATGCTTGCCTAGTAATTGTCGACACATTCAGTAAAGCTCCAATCTTTTTACCATGTCACAAAGATGATACAGCCATGGATACAGCTCTTCTTATATGGGATAGAGTAGTGTCATGAACTGGGATATTTACAAATATCATCAGTGATAGAGATCCCAAATTCACTTCAGCACTATGAACAAATCTTCACCAATCATTTGGCACTAAACTGTCTTTCTCTACAGCCTACCACCCACAAACTGATGGCCTGGCTGAAAGGATGATCCAAACCTTAGAGGACATGGTGAGAAGATTTTGTGCATATGGCCTTGAATTCAAAAATTGTGATGGATTTACCCATGATTGGTGTACTCTGTTTCCAGCACTGGAATTAGCATATAAAACATCAATCCATGCCAGTACTAATCAGACTCCTGCTATTCTAGAAAAAGGATGTAACCCCAAGTTACCCCACGGTTCCTTGAGGAAAGACTTAATTGAAATAAATTACACAGCTTCTAGCTTCAAAGGAATGCTAGACAAAGCTAGAAAGCATGCAGTAAGATGCATGGAGGACTCTTTTGCATATGCTAAAGACAAATGGGATAGATCACATGCAACTCCAGATTTCAAAGTGGGGGACCTAGTTCTTGTATCCACCACTAACTTCAATAACATCAAAGGATGTAAAAAGTTGAAAGACTCCTTTGCAGGACCTTTTGTGATTAAGGCCCTCCATGGAGAAGATGCTTTTGAAGTGGAGTTATCTGAAGAACTTAGCAATAAGCACCCTACATTTCCAGTAAGCTTGATAAAGCCATATAAATCTAGTGATGCTGAGAAATTTCCCTTGAGGAACAAGATTCCCCAAGTTCTACCTCCTATTGAGACATCTGGTACTAAGAAAACTACCAAAGTTCTTAAAGAAAGGAAATTAAGAACCAAGAAAGTAAGGGAATACCTTGTTAGGTACAGTGACCCAACTTGTGAAGATGAATGGTTAGAAGAAAAGGATATACCAGAAGCTACCAAACTCCTCAGGAGATTCAGACACACTAGAAATACCAATATTACAAAGTAATATTCTTTTTTAGGGGGAGGGAATGTGAGCCTTAGAGGTAATTTAATATACCCAAAAGACCACAAATACAAAAATAACATATTAATATAAATAAAATAAATTTATTTATATTATTAAAATAAAAATCAAAATATAAATATAAAATTATATTAAAAATAAAAAATTAATTACAATTTAAAAATAAAAATACATTAAATTCTGTAAGTATAAAATTACATTTATACTTGAAAAAATTAAGTAAAAATAAAATTTTAACAAAATTGTGAAAAAATAAATAAATTTGGAAAAAAGTTAAATAGAAATTATTATAAATTTTCATCCAATAAATAAACACATAAAAATTATTTCACCATTGGATTCCTCATAAAAAATCAGGTGGGGTCACCTCTGAGTGAAATTCTTGTAACTCAACTCTAAATAAGCTTAAATTAAGTTTTTAGTATTTTCAATACAAAAGTTGAAAATACCCAAAACCTTAATTTATTTCACACCAAATGTGGTGTTAACGATCAAATTTTTTGTTAAAATTGAGGTGTTGTGTTTAGTTTAGAAGTTATGAGGAATTGAAGTATTTTCAATTGAATTCAATTGAAATGTCAAAATGTGTGCATGTATTACATAAGTGAACTTTGATTTACATATGAGGTGTCAATTATTAGTGTATTGTACTGTACAATTGAGCTGAATTACATATGTAAATTATAAGTATAATACATGATGAGGAATTAAAGGAAAATAAATTGGAAAGATTAAAATTGGGGGGGAAAAGGAACTCCAGCTCTAAGGGGGAGCTAGACCCCCAAAATCCTTGCTGACAGGCGTGGGATGTCAAAATTCACGCAAAAGTTCATCAGTTTTGGCCTGGAATTAAGTTACAGGGTCTGTGGACTACATTGATGATGAGGTTTTGATACCAACTGGGGTTGTTTTAGCTGTTGCCAAGAGGGTAAAACTACCCTTAAGATAAAACAATCATAGTAAAAACAGTTTTAACTGGTTTCTACGCCTCTGACACACATTCTGACATTTTTTGAAGGCTCTAGGCCTGGTATTGCTATAGTAATGGCTGATTTAAGGGTCTAAAATGGCTAAAAATGGCTTAAACCAGCCCTTTTTGGTCTAAACCAGGGTTCAATGATGTCATAATTGGCTTTTCTGTTGTCAGACTGTTTTTCACGACTGACAAGAGTAAATCTTACTTTTGGAGTAAGAGAATTGATGGCTATAAAAGAATGTCTTCTTTGCCCCACTTTTCTCTTCATGTTAGAATCTTTTCCTTTTATAATTAGTTTAAACATTGTTAAACCAATCAATAAGAGATTCCAACCACTTTTATTAAATCATTTTAAACCTTTTAACCACGTGAAAAAATCATTATAATCATTGTTTGTAACTCTTATAATCATTTTTACCCGTGAACCACCCCAAAAAGTGAATTAAAGCATCTTTCATCACTGTTAACTTTGTCACTTTGTTTCCAAATTCACTCTGGTCACTTTTGGGCGTGTTTTCTCTTTAAATATTCTTTTTAAAGACTTTGTTCTTTAATTAATTGCTTTCAGTTCTTTGCTCAATTAATTCCAATTGAAATTGCTCTTGAAGAAATTTCTTTTGTAGCCTTAAAATATCTCTTGTAGAATATTTTTTGGATAAATTTTTATTGTTGGTAAAACAATAAATTTTTATAATATTATTGTTTTATACTAATAAAGTTATAGACAATAAAATTGGAGTGTTTTCTCTTAAAAATAATATTTCATACTATTTTTAATTGATTTTTCCCTTATACAAATTTTGAGGACAGGAAAAGTACTTGATTTTTAATCAAAGTTTCATATCCACACCTTACAATCTCCAATTTAGCTCAACATTAATTCATGGCTTATGTACATTTTTATCTCCAAGAAAACTTATAATTCACTCATGGAATATCTTTATTTTTATCTCAAAGCTAACTAATTACTAACTTCAGTCATATATCCATGTGTATCTCCAAATGTAATTATTCTTGACTTGGCTTATTTCTCAACTTGTGCATGAGCTTTCACAAATTTTTCACTTTTAGCTTGGGTAATTGGAGTGGGTCCTTCCTAAAGTGCTAAAGTTATCCTGTCATGTAGCTTCTATTCAAGTCAAAAGTAAGTCACATTGTTTCCTTGTATGTATCACCATTTCTGTGAACCTTAGAGGTATTTTCATATCCCCAAAAGACCACAAATAACAAAATAAGATATAAATATAAAAAAAGAAATTTATTTAAATTATCAAAATAAAAATTTAACTCTAAATACAAACTTATATGCAAAAATAAAAATTTAATTATAATTTAAAATAAAAATTACACTAAATTTTAGAATTGTGAAATTGCATTTTTACTTGAAAAAATTAAGTAAAAATGAATTTTTAATAAAATTAATGAAATTAAAATATTTTTTGGTAAAAAGTTACATGAAATATATTATCACTTTCTATCCAATAAATAAACTTAAGAAAATTATTTCCCCATTGGACTCCTCATAAAAAATAAGGTGGGGTCACCTCTGGGTAAAATTTCTGTAACTCAACTCTAAATAAGCTTAAATTAAGTTTTTACTATTTTCTGTACAAAAGTTGAAAATCCTCAAAACCTTAATTTAATTGACACCACATGTTGTGTTAACCATCAATTTTTGTGTTAAAATTGAGGTGTTGTGTGTAGTTTAAAAGTTATGAGGAATTGAAGTATTTTCAATTGAAATGTAAAAATGTGCGTGTGTATTACATAAGTGAACTGTAATTTACATGTGAGGTATCAATTATTGCAGTTGTTTACTGTAAAAGTCAGTTGAATTGTATGTGTAAATTACAAGTGTAGCCAGACTCCCAAAATCCTTGCTGACAGGCATAGGATGTCTAAATCCACGCATACGTTCATCACTTTTGGCCTGGAATTGAGTAACAGGGTCTGTGACTCAATTGATGATCAGGTTTTGATACCAACCAGGGCAGTTTTTAATTGTTGCCAAGAGGGTAAAACTACCCTTAGGTAAAAAAGATTATAGTACAAACAGTTTTACCTGGTTTATACGTCTCTTACACACATGCTGAAGTGTTTCAAAGGCTCTAGACCAGGTATTACTACAGTAATGGCTTGTCAGCCTGTGACTCAAAACAGAGCACCAGCATGACATCCAAC
This sequence comes from Austropuccinia psidii, assembly GCA_023105745.1. Lineage (NCBI taxonomy): Eukaryota > Fungi > Basidiomycota > Pucciniomycetes > Pucciniales > Sphaerophragmiaceae > Austropuccinia > Austropuccinia psidii. The sequence goes on along the minus strand of JALGQZ010000001.1, from coordinate 72,019,169 downwards.
ATACCATAAGTAATGGTATGAGGAGTATTGGACAAATATAGCCAATACAAGTAAATTATAAAGAGGAAACCTCCTCAAATATAATAAGAAAGGACAAAGATATGCCCTATCAAAGATAAGACCAAATAAGCAAAAACTCTTATTCTAGCCTCTAATCTAACTTATACATATTTCATGAAACCCCAACCAGAATGGTTTTTTTCTTGAAGCTCTAAGGTAGAGCTATCCAATGGTATCATCTATTCATCTGTAGCACTCCTAAATCAGGAGATACCATTATACCACCTTTTTTCCACCAACAACCCCTCAAAGGTGTAGGTGGGCTTGTACAAAACTGTACAAAAGTACAGCCAAATTGAAGGTCTGAGTGAGAGCTTTAATTTGAGATACCTTAGACCCCTCTATCTTCAAAATTGACAGAGGGATCTTGGTTTAAAGGTTTACATCTCAAAATACAGGATTTCTGAAACTAACCATATAAAGAAACCCCTGTATCTTTGGAATATATTCATACAGTTGTAAAGTGTTGTATACCAAACTGTAGATCTAATCAAGCTTTACAATACTGTATCATTGGAATACAGATATCTTCTAAATTGGAGAAGATATCTGGCTTGGAAGGTTTTGAAGCCTCATACTGATGTACAAAAATACATCCAAAAACTTAAAGTCCTTATAGCTTTTGCCATCTTAAAGAAGGGTAAGCATGAAGCATATCAAATTGAAGAGCTTATTAAGCCCTTCAATTCTGTGCTCTTGGATTCTTGATATCTCAAAAACTGACTAAGATATCTTGGTTGGAAGTATTTTGACCAATACTGGTCTGTACCAAACCTGTACCAACCAGTACTGGCTTGATACTTAAAATAATGGTTGTTTAAAGCTTAAACCCGCCCAGAATGACTAATATTAGTCATCCAGACACTCTGGACACGTCACAATGGTGCTGACGTGGCCTGTGAAGAGTTTTTTCACCCTGTATTGATCCTGAATGATCATTTGTGGTCCAAAAACCACAATTCTGACTATGCTGACGTCAGAATTGATGGTACAGAACCACAACCCAGCCTCCAGAGTGAAAATTTTCACTCTGTAGACGTGTGAAGAGCCTACCAGTCTTTCACAGTCCTCAGAGGAGATAAAAGCAGGTCTTTCCTCACTGGAAGAGACTCATCTTATCATGAATTAACATCCTTACGTAGTAAAACTGTCTTATACCAGTAGTACTCTTAGGATTATATAGATATAATTAAAATAATTAATTATTGTAGTGTTTCTTTACAGTCAAAGATATTAGAGCATTGCAACCCAGGTCCTCAATAGACTCATCACCACTGTTACCACTTAGCAGTAGGACCTGAAGATTTGATTTATTACTTTTTTTGTGTGTCACAGTCATAGTGCTAGCTTGTATTTACTATTGTTAAGCTACTACATAGACTCACCCTGACATTTTGGGGGCCTGGCCGTTGTTTTAACCTATTCTGGACCTATTTTGGCGATTTTTGGATCATCTTCACTATTTTTGAAGGTTTTTTACTATAAAAGTAAGTACAATTTCGAGTTTTTTGCATTTTTTAACTAATTTTCATCTCTTATATTATAAAAATATAATATATATTTTTTATATATTGTATTTTATCAAAATATATTAAATAATATATTTTATTTTATTTTTGAGTATTTATACTCTTCAAAGCTTTATATTGCAATTTTCACGAAAATTAATAATAATAAATAATTATTATTAATTTTTCAAATTTATTTTTATATAAGAACAGTATATTTAAATAAAAAAAATTTATTTTTTACCAAATTGTGTAAAAATTAATTTAAATCATAATATTTATTGTAAATCAACAATAAATATTGAAATAATAATTTTATTATTTCAATTCTTTAATATTCAAATTGAATATTATTGAAGAAGATCTTTTTTTACTCAAGTTGAGGAAAAATTGATTAAAATTTTCTTTTTTTGATAAATAATCAAAAAAAATCTTAATAATAATAAGTCATTATTATCAATTTACCACGAAAATTGATAATAATAAGTAATTATTATTAACTTCTCAAACTTATTTTTATATACAAATAGTATATTTAAATAGAAAGTATAATTAATTTTTACCAAATTGTGTAAAATTAATTTAAATCATAATATTTATTGTAAACCAACAATAAATATTTAGATAATAATTTTATTATTATTTCAATTCTTTAATATTCAAATTGAATATTATTGAAGAAGAATCTTTCTACTCAAGTTGAGGAAAAATTCATCAATTTTAATAATAATAAGTAATTATTATTAACTTCCCAAACTTATTTTTATATACAAATAGTATATTTAAATAGAAAGCATAATTAATTTTTACCAAATTGTGTAAAATTAATTTAAATCATAATATTTATTGTAAAACAACAATAAATATTTAAATAATAACTTTATTATTATTTCAATTCTTTAATATTCAAATTGAATATTATTGAAGAAGAATCCTTTCTACTCAAGTTAAGGAAAAATTCATCAATTTTTTTTATAAATAAATAAATAAATAAATAAATAAAAATAAGTAAATAACTTATCAATAATATTCAAGTTTAATAATATAAACTTTTAATATTAGCTACTTTACTTATAAAAATAAGTGAAACAAAACTGTTATTTCTTCAAAAAATAAAAAATAAAATAATAATAATAATAAATAATTAAAACTCAAATATCAAACCAAACTCAGAAGAAATAACAGTAAGGAATTGGAAATTTTGTTTATTCAAATTGAATTACAAACCTTCTCCATTTTCTTTCAAAGTGGAAAAAATACATTCCATTTGAGACAAAATCACAGTGAAATTCATCTGTACCAGCCTCAAAGACAAGGAGGCAGTACTAACTCCCAAGCAAATTGCCAAGGAGTATAGAGCAGAAATCAGTCCAAGGGCCTTTTAAAGGTAAAGAAACCTTGGAAAATACAGAATTTTTGTCTTTTGTCATTTTTTAACATGACAACTCCATTTCTCAGAGATCTTGGATACCCAAGAAATCAGCCAGAAATCTGGCAAAGAAGAAACAGAGGGAGAAGGCCACCCCCTTCTGGATCAAATAACCAACAAAGGACTTATTATCAGGAAACTCCTGCCCAAAGTCCCACCCCAAACCAAATCCAGCCCAGTCCAACAAAAAAATTGGACAGATGCAGGGAAAATAACTCATATTCATGTACTCCTAAAAGGATTTTCCACATGGAGTATGGACAACAAAACCTTAACCATGGGAGTATCATGGAAGGAAATTGGAATAATGAGGCAAAAAATATGAGTCAATATTATTACTTGCCAAAATATTCTGGAAGAAATGAAAAGTTGGAATCTCAACAGCCATTTCATACTCTCAGAAGAGACTTGAATCAGAGGAAATCAAACAGAAATCCAAGCCATAGAGAATTCTTGGCATATGGAAGAGCCCAATCTGATTCAGGAACACCAAGGCATGGAAGAAGAAATTCCATCTTTACCACATCAGTCCAACAGCTACAGGACTTGAAATCCAAAGGACAATATTTCCAGGACTCTCCAGTCATCCCTGGTGGTTTCCAGAAGAGGACATGGAGCCCTAGTAGAAAACAAGAATTCTTTCAGGAAGGAGAAGATAGAATCAGATCCTTTGATGAAACAATGAATAAAATTAGCCCAAGAGGAACACAAATCCTAAAAAACACTGTAACTACCAATAGTGTTAGCTCAGAATCAATTGATCCTCAGCTTAAGCCTATTGATGATAAAATACCCCCTCAAAAATTTGAAACCACAGATTCCAGAGGTAGTAGTTTCATATGGTCCAACATGGGTAAATTCATGGATTGGACATATGATCATGTTCAAGAAGTGACTTCAGAAATGAAAACACTCAAGGAAGAAAATTCCTTCCAAGCAACAGTCATAGAAAACTTGAACACAAATCTATCCAGAATCTGGGCAGAATTTGAAACTAAAAACAAACAGTTGAACTCAATACTAGAGGAACAACAAGCTGTGAGAAGAGATTTAAGAAATATCCAATATCAACAGGAAATCCTGGAAAAAGAAGTGGATTTTCTCTATAAAAAGGAGGAAAAAGAAGATAATTTCTTCCCTCAAACAACTCAAGATGATAAACCAATCACCAAAGTAAAAGAGGAAGAATCAGAAAACCAAGCTCCTGAATCCCAGGATCCAAAGTTAAGGTCTGAGTCTATTTACCAAGATGGTGAGAACCTCAGTTACTCTGAGAAACAAGCATTAAAGCAATTACCTGACGTGATAAACTGGCCCAAATTCTCAGGAATTGGAGAATATGATCATATGGAGCTTATTGATTATATTAATGGACTTTTTGTTGATGTACCAAAGATACCAGACTACTGGATCACCACAAGACTCAACACTGCATTCAGAGGCCATGCAAATATATGGTACACTGAAATGAAAGAGATACATGGTAGGAAAAGCTGGCCATGGTGGAGAAACCAAATAATACAAAAGTACAGCAATGGTACTTGGATTTGGCAAAAAACCATCTCTTTTGAGAGTGACAGATACTCTACAGAAAAAGACCCTTATGAATGGTGTCTTAAACAAACAAAAAGACTCAAATCTATTGATCCAAACATAACAATAGAGATGAGAAATCATAAGATTCTGACAAAACTTCCAGGAGACTTAGAACATGCAGTAAAGTGCAGATGCAGCAAAATAAGCATCATTGATGACATAGCAAATGTCATACAAGATGTCAGAAAAAAGACATCAATTGGCAGTAGTTCACCCTATAGGTCACATGATAGCAGAGAAAAACCAAAGATACTCATGGAAAAAGACCTCAAACCTACTAATGGTGAAGAAGCACCAAGGAGAAGGAACACATGCCATAACTGTGGATCACCTGACCACTATGCAAATAATTTTCCCAAGGGAAAAAAGAAAATATTTGCAATAGAGGGAGAGTCAGTAGAAGAACACATGGAGTACAAATATGACTCTGACAGCATGGGAAATGGGCTAAGACAGGATTCAGACAGTGGATCAGAGCCTATTGAACAATATTTATTAGAGTATGAGGATGAGAAAACAGAATCAGTCCTAGGAAACTCTTTGAAACCAGAACTCATTCAACCCAAAAATGGTGAAGACAGAAGTGGCAGAACCATTGATGCTAAAGAGTATTTGGAAGTACCCAAAACTGGTATGGCCTTTATTCATGGAGCAAAATCAAAGCTTGATGTATACATTGAAAATAAAAAGCATCCTTTGATTTTTGACACAGGAGCAAATTGCTCAGTGGTAGCCAAAGAATACTTGGACAGACACTTTCCAATGTGGAATGCAGAGATGCTTTTAACAAAAGCAAGAAGCTTTAAAAGTGCTGCAGGCAAAGTGAAGTCACTTGGAATAATCCAAAAAATAATTATAATACCACACAAAATGGGAAACCTCAGACTACACATTGAATTTGTGGTACTTGAAAATGCTACGTTTGATGGATTTTTAATGGGTACAGAGTACCATAAAATCTATGGCATAAGCATACATAATTCCCTAGAGAGTTACTTGATAATTGGGAAAGACAAACAAAGAAAGTTCTACTTTGAAACTGACAACCCCAATCAAATAAAAAGATATTCCAATAGGGATTATTTAACAGAAAGAAGGAATAAACCACCAGAAAAAGACCAATGGGTAAATCTGGATGATGTTTCAGATAAAGATTCTTTTTTGAAAGGATCAAGAGCCTCCATAAGGACAAAAGAGTCTCATCAATGATGAGCCTTTTTTGGAGGGAGGGTATGTCAGCCTGTGACTCAAAACAGAGCACCAGCATGACATCCAACATACCATAAGTAATGGTATGAGGAGTATTGGACAAATATAGCCAATACAAGTAAATTATAAAGAGGAAACCTCCTCAAATATAATAAGAAAGGACAAAGATATGCCCTATCAAAGATAAGACCAAATAAGCAAAAACTCTTATTCTAGCCTCTAATCTAACTTATACATATTTCATGAAACCCCAACCAGAATGGTTTTTTTCTTGAAGCTCTAAGGTAGAGCTATCCAATGGTATCATCTATTCATCTGTAGCACTCCTAAATCAGGAGATACCATTATACCACCTTTTTTCCACCAACAACCCCTCAAAGGTGTAGGTGGGCTTGTACAAAACTGTACAAAAGTACAGCCAAATTGAAGGTCTGAGTGAGAGCTTTAATTTGAGATACCTTAGACCCCTCTATCTTCAAAATTGACAGAGGGATCTTGGTTTAAAGGTTTACATCTCAAAATACAGGATTTCTGAAACTAACCATATAAAGAAACCCCTGTATCTTTGGAATATATTCATACAGTTGTAAAGTGTTGTATACCAAACTGTAGATCTAATCAAGCTTTACAATACTGTATCATTGGAATACAGATATCTTCTAAATTGGAGAAGATATCTGGCTTGGAAGGTTTTGAAGCCTCATACTGATGTACAAAAATACATCCAAAAGCTTAAAGTCCTTATAGCTTTTGCTATCTTAAAGAAGGGTAAGCATGAAGCATATCAAATTGAAGAGCTTATTAAGCCCTTCAATTCTGTGCTCTTGGATTCTTGATATCTCAAAAACTGACTAAGATATCTTGGTTGGAAGTATTTTGACCAATACTGGTCTGTACCAAACCTGTACCAACCAGTACTGGCTTGATACTTAAAATAATGGTTGTTTAAAGCTTAAACCCGCCCAGAATGACTAATATTAGTCATCCAGACACTCTGGACACGTCACAATGGTGCTGACGTGGCCTGTGAAGAGTTTTTTCACCCTGTATTGATCCTGAATGATCATTTGTGGTCCAAAAACCACAATTCTGACTATGCTGACGTCAGAATTGATGGTACAGAACCACAACCCAGCCTCCAGAGTGAAAATTTTCACTCTGTAGACGTGTGAAGAGCCTACCAGTCTTTCACAGTCCTCAGAGGAGATAAAAGCAGGTCTTTCCTCACTGGAAGAGACTCATCTTATCATGAATTAACATCCTTACGTAGTAAAACTGTCTTATACCAGTAGTACTCTTAGGATTATATAGATATAATTAAAATAATTAATTATTGTAGTGTTTCTTTACAGTCAAAGATATTAGAGCATTGCAACCCAGGTCCTCAATAGACTCATCACCACTGTTACCACTTAGCAGTAGGACCTGAAGATTTGATTTATTACTTTTTTTGTGTGTCACAGTCATAGTGCTAGCTTGTATTTACTATTGTTAAGCTACTACATAGACTCACCCTGACATGGCTGATTTAATGGTCTAAAATGGCTAAAACCAGCCCTTTTTTGGTCTAAACCCAGGTTCAATAATGCAATAATTGGCTTTTCTGTTTTCAGAGTGTTTTCTACGACTGACAAGAGTGAATTTTACTTTTGGAGTAGGAAAATTGATGGCTATAAAAGAATGTCTTCTTTGCCACACTTTTCTCTTCATGTTAGAATCTCTTCCTTTTGTAATTATTTTAAACACTGTGAAACCAATCAATAAAACATTCCAACAACCCTTTTTAAATCATTTTAAACCTTTGAGCCACATGAAAAAATCATTATAATCATTATTTGTAACTCCTATAATCATTTTTACTCCTTGAACCACCCCAAAAGTGAACTAAAGCATCTTTCATCACTGTTAACTTTGTAACTTTGTTTCCAAATTCACTCTGGTCACTTTTGGGCGTGTTTTCTCTTTAGATATCTTTTAATAGAATTTGTTCTTTAATTAATTTCTTGCAGTTCTTTGCTCAATTAATTCCAATTGAAATTACTCTTGAAGAAATTTCTTTTGTAGCCATAAATATCTCTTGTAGAGTATTTTTGGATACATTTTTATTGTTGGTAAAACAATAAATCTTTATAATATTATTATTTTATACTTATGAAGTTAAAAGCAAGAGAATTGGTGTCTTTTCTCTTAAAAATACTATTTAATACTATTTTTAATCATTTCTTACCTTATACAAATTTTGATGATAGGAAAATTACTTGAATTTTAATCAAAGTTTCATATCCACACCTTACATTTGGGAGCCAGGCCTTGATATTTTACCTGTGACATAATTTTTAACTCTTTTTAAATCTTTTTTCTTATATTGAAAAATTTAAAAACATATAACAAATACTTATAATAAAACAAAATCCATAAAAAAAACCTTTTTCATATTATAAGTGAGGCTTTATTTTTTTAATTTATCTCTTGATAAACTCTTTTTTACTTAATTCGTTGGTTTTTCATTAGTTTTAGTGTCTGAAAACAGGGTAAGACAAGAAAATATTGAAACAGCCTCAACAGTAATAAGCATTATTCCTGCAAGTACTTTGAATTCTGACCATAATATTACAGTTATTATAACTCATAATAATCAACCTGAACCAATTTCTTCTCAATTAATTAACTTAGAAATAAGTAATACCCTTCAGAAAGCATAGAATTTGGCCATTAATAAGTTTTTTGATGCAAAAATACAATTTCTAAGCCTTTTAATCATAAAATATTCCTTCAACCAGATCAGGAGGCAGCTATAACCCCTCAAGAAGCTCCCAAAAAGGTCATAGACGTGATTATGGCAGAGGCCAATCAGTTACAGAAGGACAAGCGTCAGTTTATGACCCCCAAATTAATAAATTATGTCATTCTGAAGCTGATAATATTATTTTACCTTCAAAAAGGGCTGACAGAACCCCAAGAAGCCTCAGTGGGAATATAAAAAGCCAGCCAGAAGGATTACAACAATTTATTGCAGCACAAAGAGTACCAGTTCCTTGCAGATCTGTGGAAAAACTGCATGAATTCTTACCTGACTGTTAGAAAATTCCTGGGCCATCCCAACACTTGAAAGTTACTCAATGGATGGCATCCATTGATGGAAAGTAAGAACATGATGCTTTTAACAGCAGAATGGAGGGAAAAAACCCTCCACCACCCGAGCAAGTGCCAGAAACAGCCCCAGTAGCCAGAAGCAGCAATTCGAACATGAAAAAGGAGCCACAAGCTCAAAAAAAGGGCAAAGGAAAGGCACCAGCCACAATTCCTTACAGCCAGGGTTACAGGATCACAAAGGTTCAGCAGGATGCCATGGAAAATGTATTTCAGATGGCCAGAACAATGATGGAATTACAGAAAAAGGAGGAAGCCAGATTAAAATATTGGAAATGATTTCTGATATCATTGATTCTATCCCAGAGTTGTATGAACCTATAAATCATGTAAAAACTCATGTTTCTGATAAAAATTAATCCATTTGTAACAATCTTAAAAAAAGCTATTTAATTTTTTTGATAACATCTTGTGCTTTATTTAATGTAGCTTGAAGCAATCATTATATAAAATTTTTATTCCCAATATCCCATAATACTACACATATCAAGACACATAGCATAATTTAATTCCAATTTCCACTCTATTTTTTTTGTTACTTGGAAGCTTTACAGATATTATTATGTATTGAGTACCCACTTGAAATAGGTTTTTAAATACATGAATAAATCCAATTTTCATCCTCTCTTGATATATAGCTCTATAAATTTGTATGAAATTTCCTTTACCTGGATAATCCTACTTATTTAAGGTTGTAGTATTAATTAAGAATCAGATTTAATATAAATTGACAAGCCTTCAAAAATGTTTTTCCAATTGAATGAAATAGTAAGACATTCAAAATGGTAACATTTCTCACTTTTTGTGTCCTAAATCTCCAGGGGATAAGCTTTTATGATCAAATAAATATTCACAACTTTGAAAGATTTTATATACATCATATACTAAAAGCTTGAAGATATTTAATAAACAATTCTCAATTTCTAAATAATATCAATAAAGTTGATGGAGTGGATAATAGAACTTTAAAGCTTCAAAAAATAGAAAAAGGGGGAATTTTTTACATTCTTTGGACTGTTCAGAGTTGTTATGGGTTTTTTGTTGGATTATTTGGGTTTGAAAATCTTTTGTCTTGTGGTATCAGTGTGAAAAAATCAGAAATTCTCAATTGAATGGGGGCAGAGTTTTTCATAGGTGCATTTTCTAATTCTTATGTGTTTTGTATTAATTTATTGTAAAACATCACAAGGGATTATGTGTATTTACCACTTGTGTTGCATCACTTTACCATTAAACTTCTTTTAATGTTAAGTCAGCTTATTATATCTCATTACTAATGACTTTTGTTTAAATAAAATCTAAAAAAAAATATTATCATAAATGGTTTTCTTGTTGATAAAGCAAAAAACCTAGCTGTGTATAGCCTTTTTTTAATAAATCAATTAATGAACTTTTCCTCAGGAAAACTAGACAAATATGTCCACACTTCTCTGGAAAAAATATTTCTTTGATTCTATAAGTGGAACAATACTTCATGATTTTTCTTATGTGTAAGAAAAATTGACCAAATTTGTTGTTAAAATAAAATTTCAATTTTTTGGGGGGAATTGATGATACCCCAGAGAAGCATGAAATGAAAAAAATGACAAAAGAATGATGAAATTGAACCAAAGAATGGTAAAAAAACCCCAAAGCTTACATGTTTTTACTATTTTGCTTCCATGTACTCAGTGTTAAAAAAACACTCAAATCAATGGTTTTCTTTTGTAGATCATGCTGTTTTTGTGCACAAGAATCATTTGGAGTTCTATAGCCACTGAAGCTGATTTATTCAAAGCTTTGACAGGTAGTGTTTAGTATGTGCTTCACTAATCTTGTGAGTTGGTGCAAGGAGGAATACCATGCATCTATTCTGTCAAGAGTGCACTACTGAAAATGCTGTACACGCTACAGAGCAAGACTTCATAAATTAACTGTTCTCGATTGATCCTGTAGAAAAACTGGACTCGTTTAGAATCACTATTGAAGTGTAGGAGACTCAATTTGATTTTCTGAACTGAGTTCAGGAATCTCAACCAGCAGCAAACTGTTGAAACACAAAAGCCGTAAAGAGCTTAAGGTTAGTTCTATCCCAGCCCAAGAACACCTAGAACTGTCGTAGACAGCAAGGCATAGATCAGAAACTAACTCTGATCCATGCCTACAGAATCAAGTCACCAACGTAGAAGTAACTACAGACTACAGTGGTTGTCAGACAATGACAACAAGATCACATAGTGATCTTAATCAGAACGGATGTGCTCTCACTATAAATAGAACATCCTGCGACTAGAAACGGAGGGGGACAAGCTGCTGGATAGCTGTTATTCTTTTTGTAATAAACAAAAATCTTTATATTAAAATTATCTTGTTCTTCCTCTTACTGTCTGCAAATCCTCGCTATCAAAACACTCATATTTCCACAGTTTTACAGTCTCGAGTGTCTCAGATACTTAATTAAATAAAATTACTTAAAATATGAGTGAAAAGACACTTGACATCAAGGACATCTCATCTATACCAATTCTTGATGGAACCAACTATGGTCATTGGCAAATGAGAATGAAAATTTACTTATGATCCAGGGACCTGCTCGACGTATGTGAAAAATCCCGCATCAACAATGCCTCCACCAGCGCATCAAATTGTTGGTTGAAGGCCAGCTTTGCAGCCATCAGCATCATAACCACCAGATTAACTGAAAGGGTATTCAGAGAAATAATCAACTCTGAAACTATCGAAAATTCTCACTTACTGTGGTCAAAAATCTCTGAACAATATGCTTTCAAGAGAGCCGTCAATCAAGGAAGAGTGTGGATGGACTGGCAACGCTGTTTCTTCAACGGAAACTTACAAAATTATATAGAAAATTGCCGAAAACTCATGATGGAACTAGATGCAGTGAGCATTGTAGTGCCAAATGAGCTCCTTTCCTACTCACTACTTGGGAAATTTGGAGGAAACCCATACTTAAGCCAATTCGTTGAAACTCTTATCTTCAATGAAGATATAATTGAAAAGCCGCTTGCTATCCTATCTCGTCTTCAGGATTTTGCCAGTCATAGCAGTCACAACAACAACACTCAGAATAAAAATGAAACAAACTCCTCTGCTCTCCTCACCGAATATGATGAACCACACAAAATCATCTTCTATTGCAGTCAAGGCAAGCACAATAAACGATGCACTACACACAAAAAGGAGGAATGTTGGGCAGAAAACCCTCACCTCAGACCTTCACGTCAAGAAAAAAGGAAGAAAAATAATCCAAAAGCCTATCTTTCGATAGCTCAAGCCCTTACAACTATAGGAGGATCAAAGACTCCTATGCGTAATCAGGTTGTAGTTGACTGTGGTGCAACCCACCATATGTTCAACTCTCCTAGGTTATTTCCAAACTCCTTCAAGGAGATCAGATCCCAAGTTGCTACTGGAGACGCACAGAGCAACCTCCTGGCATGTGGAATAGGTAATGCCGAGCTTAAATGCAATGGTCAAACACTCAGTCTCAAAAATTGTCTCTTTGTTCCAAAATTAAAATGCAACCTAATTAGTATGCTAGAATTGTTTAAGGATAAGCTGACCATTCAACGAACAGACACCTCGTTCTCACTTAGCTCAAAAGAGAAAGTCATTCTTCAAGGGGAAATTTGTGACAGACTGATGTACATTACTTATGACTTTCCCCAAACACTGCTGACCTTGGGGAATAGCCATCTTTGGCACTGACTTTTGGGGCATCCTGGCCGCACCATCTTGTGGAGTCTTGGTCTACCTGATCAAGAACATTCTTGCTTAACCTGTCAGACTAACAAATCCCACCAACTTCCTTTTCTTCACCCCTTTGAACCAGCTAGGTACCCCTTAGACACTGTCCACATTGACCTAGTAGGTCCTATCACTCCAAAATCGATTTCCGGTTTTCAACTCCTTCTCACTATAGTTGATCAAGCGACTTCTTTCAAAATTGTCAAATTTCTTAAAAGAAAATCAGACAGCTTTGACCAGTTTGTCATCACCAAAAACTACATGGAAAACTGGCATGACAGAAAATTAAAAAAACTAGTCTCCAACAGAGGAGGTGAGTTCCACAATGAGAAATTTAAGGATCTTTCAAATGAGTGTGGTTTTATACACACTCTGTCGCCTCCGGAGACACCTGAACACAATGGATATGCCGAAAGAGCAAACCGCACAGTTCTGGAAAAGGCTCGATGCTTGATGAACCATGCAAATCTGCCCAATCAATATTGGGCAGAGGCAATAAACACTGCTGTATTTCTCTCTAATCTTTTACCTACTCTGTCCAGAGGGAACAAATCACCTCATATGCTCTGGACTGATACTCCTGTCAAACTTAACAAACTTTGACCGTTTGGATGCCAGGCAGTGATCCACAATCTCAAAAGACAACGAGATTGGAAACTGGCGCCACCTGGCCAGGAAGGTGTCCTCCTCGGCTTTGAGAACGGTGATACTGCTTACCGAATCTTGAGACTTTCTGACTTAACGGTTGTAGTCACCAGAAACGTCACTTTCAATGAGGAAATCTTTCCTACTGTGGCAAATGGAAGAACCTCATCAATTTGGAACGTTGAAGGTGATTGACTTGGAGAAGGACACTTGGATCTCCCCGTCAAACCTGTCAAAAACTCTTCCATTGACAATCCTCAAATACTGTACGATGAACATCCCGATCATCTTGAAGAACCCACTTTGGAACCAGAGACCAACCCCACTTCCACCCTCAATGATCCAGTTCCTGTTGATCAACAACAACCAGAAAACAACATATGGCTTAGAATCATTGGCCCACGTCATCCAACCCTTATCAACTCCCACCTGGACCCATCACACATCCTTCCTTACTCAAGAAGGGCAAGAGCCTTTGTTACAACATCCGACATTGCTCCAAGAACATATTGACTTGCTCTCCAATGTGAAGATAGGACAAGATGGATGACCGCCATAGAAAGTGAACTTTCAGAAATGAACAAACTGAAAGTGTGGGACATTGTCAAACTCAAAAGCAATTACAAACTTGTACGTACAACTTGGGTGTTCAAAGTTAAAAAAGATCATCTCCACCACACAGTAGAACACAAAGCGCGCCCCTGCACGCAGGGATTCACCCAAACACTAGGCATCGATTTTGAAAAGACCTATGCTCCAACGGGACGACTGAACTCTTTGAGATCTTTGATTGCACACTCTTGCTGTGATGACCTGGACTTCCATCAAATAGACGTAAAAAGTGCATTTTTAAATGTGCCTCTGACAGAAACTGTCTATTTGTCCATTCCTCAAGGGCTGGACATTGACCATTGAAAGTATTGTCTAAGACTGAACAAGGCCATATATGGCCTCAAACAATGTGAGCCTTGAGGTATATTTTACATACCCAAATAGGCCACAATTATCTTAAAAAGAAATTTTGAATTATGCAAAACTCATAAGTCATGCATATATCCAAAATTCATCATTTTCAATTTCAGAAAAGATGAATAACTTTTTATTGAGTAAGTAAGTCCATGGATTCCAGACCAGATTTGGATTCTACACAAAAATTCACCTAGGGTAGCTCCATAGAGTGAATAAGCTCAATTTAAGTATTTAAGGTGGTAAAATGGAAAATACTTCAATACCACATCATTAATACCACATAAAAGATCCGTGAAAATTTTTGTTTTTCTTGATTTTTAGCCAAAATAATGGGAAAGTGAGAAATCCCATGTTACATATACACTAAGGATAGTGTTATGCATGTTTTGAGCACTTAATATTATGGTATTCTTACATGGACTTTTGGTACACCCATAGTAGATATCTCACTTTAAGCTTAAATTACTATTTTGACGTAAAAATTAGGCAAGGGGGACAAAAGACATCAAAGAGAGCCAGGGTACCCAACTTCTGAGGCCTCAGAGGCGTGGATAGCTCCAGAGCATGGATCCATGGCTCATCTTGGCCCAATTGGTAAACTAAAACTCTTTTGGAACTTGGTTACCAAGTTACACCTACTGTAATCATAAGAAAAATAGCAAATAACCTGTTATTTTGATGTGCCAAGGAGGTAATAAGCTACTTAGGCTCCTGTAACCATGTCAATTCTTGATGACTTTCCATGACTAGACCCTAAAAGAGTAATTAAAACCCTTTTGGGACTCATATTCATTGATTTACCTCATAGCAACCAGCAAAATACTGCTATTTGCAATTCTACGTAGAAATGAGGTAAAAACTTCAAAAATTCATTAAAAATACAATTCTTAATGAATATTTCTGAAACTTGCAGGACCAATGAAAAACTGTATTATCTATGGTACAACCAAAAATAATTACAGCTTCATTAGTAAAATTAAAAGTTTTACTTACAGTCCATTTTTGACCATTCTACGTGAAACACTGAATCTTCAAAAATTCACAGTAATTAAATTCTGTGATGAAATTGGCAATAACATTGATAACTTTGAGAAATCAATGATTATTTTAGAATAAAGGAAGATTTACTGTTGTTACTCCTTTTATTCTTAACCATATTGGGGTTGGTAGTCACGTAAAAGCATCAATTAAGTAATTATGATAATCTTACGTGACAACAGATGATGCAATCATTAATCCAAAAAGGTTTATTGTTTTCTCACTCACTGGTTTTTCAGTTTTCTCCATGGCACGCCTCTGTGAGCTGTTGTTGACTTAAAAGAAGCCTATTCTTGCTGTTTTTTCCGTATCATCATCTTATAAATTTATTAAATCATTATTACCAACAAGTAAGTATTAGTTAAAGCTATTCTTAAGTGTTTTAAATCTTTCAAAATCATCCAGAAAGACGTAAAATCATAGAATCCAACTATATATTGTTGTAATACTGTTATAAATCCTTTTGATCCCTTAAATCCACAATTCCACGTCAAATTTCTCTACTCTTATCTATCAATAAGTTCTTTGGAGTATTAGTGAGTCATTTCTTTTTAATTCTTAAAGTTTTTCTCTAGTAATAGTTTTCTTCAAGAATTATATTCATAATTATTCTTGTATAAGATAATTATATATTAAAATAATTTTATTATTTTAATAAAGAAGATTTTATTATTAAATTCTTCTTGTAATTGATTCTAGTAGACAATTACTGCTCACTGTTATAATCACTAGTAGTGTATAACACATGAAAGAGATAATTTTATAATTATTTAATTGTGGTTATAATAATTTTTTTATTGTTATATTTCATAAGAACAGACATAGTACTGTTGATTAATAGTAATATTATCATCAGTTTCATAGTCACATCTTACATTTGGGGGTCTGGCCGTGTTTTTTGAACCTTGTACCCTTAATTAATATATTTTTAAGCTCTAAAATATATTAATTGAATATTTTTTTCTTTCATTTTAAAGTCAAAATAATTCTTATTTTTGAAATTGTTTTGGAAATCTTTTTCATTGAGGAATTTGGTTTAATTTTATACTGTTTTACACATGGCTTTTTCACATCCAAAAACTTATAAAATTATTCTTTGAGTTACTCTGAATTAATTTTCATTCAAAATCTTAAATTTTAATTTTTTTTCTTTAAAAAGAATAATTTTTTTAATATTAAAAAATAATAAAATTCATAAAAAAACTTTTAAAAAATATCTTAAAACACAAAAATAATTTCTTTTATCATATTTTTTCTCTTTAAGTGTCTTTAATCAAATACTGTGCAGCTGGTAACAGACTCAGTAAAAGATACATCAATAGTCCAGAATCTTCAGAAGCAGAATCTGAAGACAGTATTGAGGTGCAGATTGCTAAAAGAGGCACCTTATTCAACTCAGAAAAAGCTAAATTACCACCAAAAGGTGTGTATTTTATCTTATATTTTTCACCTTTTATCTTTAAATTGACGTGAAAATGGTGCATACCAGAAATGGAAGCAACTATTCAGTCCAACCAGATGGATGTGGACAAGGAAGAGGCAAGACCAAATCCAGAAGTGCCAAATCTTCCACAAGAAAGACACATCTGGAGGATGCCAGAGTTGCCCCCCATTCCCCAAGGTCTGTACCAACAGATTTTGACGTAAATTCTGAGCCTGAACTGATTTATGGTAATATTTCCAGGGCTGAACCACTTTCAGGTGGCAGCAATAGAAATATATCAATGCCAGTACAAAAACTGGTTCATAGCAGCCAAGGAAGAGGAGTGGGAAATCTGCCCAAGCCTTTGGCAGGGGGCCATGAACTCCTACTTACACATCAAGAGCTTTCTGGGTCAGGAGAAGACCATAGAACTCTTAGGAGGATGGAGCCCCCTGTCTTGCAAAGACAAGGTCAAAAAGATAAAGAATTGGTTGAAGAACCAAAGTCTTTTATCCATAGACCAGAAGAAAGAGTTGGAAATGACTCCAGCTTTGGAGACAGAGGCACCAGTGGCATCTACCAGCTCCAAACCAGCTCCAGAACCATCCAAGGACAAGCCCAAAGGACCTCAAAAGAAACAGAGAGGTTCCAAGAACCATCAAGGCAAGGGCAAAGGCAAAGCCAATTGGCACAGACCTTACCCACAAGGGTACAGGATCCCCAAATTGGAGCCTTCAGCCGTGGACAGTGTCTTCAATATGGCCAGAACTCTTATGGAATTCACAGCCAAGGAGCAGGAAAGGATGAACAGGACTTTTCCACGCAAATAAATGATGTACATAGAAGTATTAGTGTAGAAATTGGCAAACTTGAGTCAAAGTTGAAGCAAATTACATTAGACATCAATGATTTAAAGAAAAATGACAAGCAACATTCTGATTGGCATCAATTGACAACTGTCACCCTTGAGTCAATTAGCAATGCTTGTGAAAGAATTGACAACCAATGTCAAAATAATGACACAGAGGATCCTTCCATTTTTAAAGTAAATGATAGACTTAAAACTCTTGAAGACCATGTCTTACAAATAGTTAAGAACACCAATCAATTTGCTATACATTTAGCAAAAAGTGACAGTGAGAGGCAGAAATTGAAGAATGATATAATTGCAAGTGTGGAACAAATTCATAAGAATCATGAACCACATATGCCAAGACATTCTACACCTTTGACTGAAGAAAAACTCTCTGTTAAAGAAAGTCTTACACCATTCTTGGGAGAAAATGCCTACTTTGCAAGAGATATTCCAAAAATAGAAGAATGGCCAACATTCTCTGGTGAAGGAGAATACAACCATATTGAATTCATCAGGACTATTGATATGTTGCAAGAAGATTTTAATATACCTGATGAAATCATAGTGGGAAAACTACACTGTTTGTTTAACAGAACTGCAAAGAAATGGTATTACAAAATGAGGATTGATCATGGTAAACATGACTGGTCTTGGTGGAAATCTGAAGTGATTACAAAATGGGCCAATAATTCTTGGAGGTTTAAAATGGAGAATGCTTTTGAAAGTGCTATTTTTAACTCAGAAAAAGACAAACCACTTACTTGGTTCTTCAAACAAAAAGACAGATTATCTGCTTTACACCCAGATATGTCTGACACTATGATTAATATGAAAATATTAAGAAAGTGTGGAGGAGAACTGGAACATGCTATCAAAAGCAGATGTGTGGAACCTTGTTCAACAGAGGACTACATTAATGCTATGGAAGATATCATTACCAGGACAAGAATTGGTAAGACTTGGATTAAAAACCCAATAGAGTCCAAAATAGTCTCAAAGATTCCTAGAGAAGAAAGAAGACCAGAAAGACCTGTCTTGAAGTGTCATAAATGTGGAAGTACTTCACATTTAGCCAACACTTGTCCTAAGAAGACCAAAATCAATGAAGTTCAAGTCATTGAAGGAATTCAGTGTACTGAGGAGAAAGAGGAGTCTGATCAAGATTCTGCAGTCTCTGAAGATACACCAGTGGAGGACTATCCCATTGAAAACATTTCAGCTTTCTTTGAGGTCACAGAAGTCCATACCCACTTGCCACAATACAGTGAAGATTGCTGCAACCTGATCAATATCCAAGATGCCAGAATGTGTAAAACAAAACCTGCTAGAGGAAAGGGTTATACTGCTGGAGCATCCTGTATCACATTAGTTCTGATGAGTGATATTGAAGCCAAAGTAAATTTGGATACAGGGGCATTTTGCACTTGTGTTGGGAAAGATTATCTCCAAATTATACTTCCTGAATGGAAAAACCATCTATTACCAATAGAAGGTGTACAATTCAGTAGTGCCAGTAACAATATGTACCCCTTGGGCATATTGGACACTAATATTGTATTCCCACATCCAGCAGGAAGTGTAAGAATGAAAACTGAGATCGTAGTAATGGATAATTGCACATCTCAGCACATCATTCTTGGAAATGATTACTTAAATATTTATGGTATTGATATAAATAACCATAAAGACAGATATTTCACAATTGGAGATAACAAGAGACAAAAATTTGCTTTCTCCAATATGCCAAAACAGATATCTGTAGTATCTTCTGTCAAGGATACTTACAAAGATGAATTTGTGACTAATCCACTTGTTGAAGCACAAATTAATCAATCATTGTCACCAAAGATGAGGAATGAGCTTATTAATGTGTTATACACATATAAAAATGCATTTGCCTCTGATAATGAACCATTAGGCACTATAAGAGGACATGAAGTTGATATTACTCTTAATATTGACAGACCATATCCTCCAGTACTTAGAAGACCAGCTTATCCAGCCAGTCCTAGAGCTAGAGAGGCCTTGGAAAAACATATCCAAGAGTTGATCCAACTTGGTGTGCTAAGGAAAGTAGGCCATAATGAGGAAGTTGAAGTGACAACACCTGTTATTATTGCATGGCATAATGATAAGTCAAGAATGGTTGGAGATTTTAGAGCTTTGAATACCTACACAGTTCCAGATAGGTATCCAATCCCTAGAATTCAAGAAACCTTGACTCAATTGTCTAAAGCCAAGTATATAACATCAATGGATGCATTGAAAGACTTCCATCAAAATGTTTTGACACCTAAAGCTAAGAAATTACTTGAAATTATCACTCACTGTGGCATTTTTGAGTATCTTAGAATGCCATTTGGCATTAAAAATGCTCCATCTCATTATCAAATAATGATGAATACCATCTTCCCCACATAATTATCTGAAGGATGGCTTATCATTTATATTGATGATATTATTATATGTTCTGACTCATGGTCTTTGCACCTTGAAAGACTTGCAAGAGTACTTCATAAAGTTGCAGAAGTGAACATGAAAATTTCACTTAAGAAATGCAATTTTGGTTTTGAAGAACTCAAAGCATTAGGACATGTTGTTTCTGGTTTGAGCTTGGGTATTGACAAGAATAAAGTAGCAGCAGTGTTACTTAAGCCAATACCCCAGAATAAAAAAGAAATGATGTCTTTTCTTGGATTTGCTAGTTACTATAGGCAACACTTGAAAGATTTTGCAATTCTAGCCAAATCACTCTATAGAATCTGTGATCAACAGAGTGTATTTGAGATGACACAGGAAAGAATTAATGCTTATGAGAAGATAAAGAAAGCCCTTACAGAAGCACCTTTACTCCTCATGCCTGACTGGAATATTCCTTTTAAATTGTACATTGATGCATGTGGAGATGGACTAGGGGCAGCCCTAGATCAAGTCCAGATTATTCATGACAAACCTACAGAAGGACCAGTTTGTTATATCTCAAGACAAATCAAACCAACACCAGGGCAAATCTTGCGTCAATCGTCGGCGATTGACTTCATGTCGCACCGCGGTCAGTATAAAATCTTGCTTCAGTCTTGTTAGTGTCACTTTATAGTCACTGGATTTAGTGGGTCACGTCACGTCAGCGTCAAGACAACGTCAATCGTCACATGTGTCACATGAGAATGTCACTCAAAGCCCAAACCCGTTTCAACACTATTCGCAACGTTCGGGTAATTTCACCTAATAGCTTCCGCCTCCCCAACGCTTAGCATGCTTACGCGCCCGCACCACCCTCCAGATGAGACTCTGACACTGCCCCCCCATCTCCGTCCTCACCACTCCTTACGCTTTCACACCCCCACCCTTACCATCCTTACACTTGTGTAGTGCCCTCCTGACATGCTCCCGACACTGGTTACAATCCTTGCGCTCGCGCAGTGCCCTCCCGACATGCTCCCAACACTGCTTACGATCCTTATGCTCGCGCAGTGCCCTCCCAACATGCTCCTGACGCTCACGGAGTGCCCTCCTGCCATGCTCCCGACACTGCTCACCATCCTTACGCTCATGAAGTGCCCTCCCGACATGCTTCCGACACTGCTTAAAATCCTTACGCTCGCGCAGTGCCCTCCTGACATTCTCCCGACACTGCTCACCATCCTTACGCTCACGGAGTGCCCTCCCGCCATGCTCCCGACACTGCTCACCATCCTTACGCTCATGAAGTGCCCTCCCGACATGCTCCCGACACTGCTTACGATCCTTACGCTCACGGAGTGCCCTCCCGCCATGCTCCCGACCCTGCTTACAATCCTTATGCTCGCGGAGTGCCCTCCCAACATGCTCCCGGCACTGCTTACGATCCTTATGCTCGCGCAGTGCCCTCCCGACATGCTCCCGACACTGCTCACCATCCTTACGCTCGCGCAGTGCCCTCCCGACATGCTCCCGACACTGCTCACCATCCTTACGCTCAAGGAGTGCCCGCCCGCCATGCT
The DNA here is from genome assembly GCA_023105745.1 of Austropuccinia psidii. Classification (NCBI taxonomy): domain Eukaryota; kingdom Fungi; phylum Basidiomycota; class Pucciniomycetes; order Pucciniales; family Sphaerophragmiaceae; genus Austropuccinia; species Austropuccinia psidii. The sequence goes on along the minus strand of JALGQZ010000001.1, from coordinate 71,997,556 downwards.
CCCGACACTGCTCACCATCCTTACGCTCATGAAGTGCCCTCCCGACATGCTCCTGACACTGCTTACGATCCTTACGCTCGCCTAGTAAGTACCCTCCCGACATGCCTCCGACGCCGCTTACCATCCTTACGCTTCCGTACTACATTCATAGTGTACGGTGGCTTGTTGGCGTACACAATGGACGCTGTGGGAACTCCTTTTGGTGTGGGATGAAATAAGGCAGTACCTTGAGGGGGAAATTATTGGTAAGTCTGTTTTGAATTTCAGAATTGTCCAATAACCATGGGTGCTAAGGTGTATTAGCTGCCCCTCTAAATAATACTGAATAGTCAGCCTACAGAGAATCACAAAATAAAATAAGATTTGTGGCTTTAACAGATAGAGAAGACTTATCAGCAGTCTCTCAATCAGACCTATCAATAACACTACAGTAAAATTTTTGATAAAATAAAGACTAAGATTTTTTTTTTATTTTAATAAAAGTAATTATAATATATATATATATTTTTTTTTTGTTATTTTAATAAAAGTAATAGGAATATTTTTTTTTGGGTTTTATGATGATTATAATGATTTTTTTTATATTAATACTAATAATAAGACTACTTGATATTCTTCTTTTTATATTTTCAATGTTGAGTTTATATCACTACTTCTTTTCTTTTAATGACACTAAGCTTTTGAGCAAGGCTACTAAGCTTTTACTATGGCTATACTACTATTCTTCACTAATACTAAGCTACTGAGCAAGGCTACTGAGCTTTTACTACGGTTATGCTACTATTCTTCACTAATACTAAGCTACTGAGCAAGGCTACTGAGCTTTTACTACGGTTATACTACTATTCTTCACTAATACTAAGCTACTGAGCAAGGCCACTAAGCTTTTACTATGGTTATACTACTATTCTTCACTAATACTAAGCTACTGAGCAAGGCTACTGAGCTTTTCACTACTAAAACACTACTACTATTCTAGATATCCTGCTAGTTCAGGGATGGTTGTGATCCTGGATAGTGGGAACTTGTTCCATGATGATGGGAAAAATGAGGGAGAGAGGACCTCTATTTATAGCTTTTGGGCCTCCATAGAGCTTCTCAAAATAGGGTACTTAGAAAAAATCATAGTTGAGAGGTTTTAGCTAGTGAGACGTGTAGTTTTGGTGTAGCAGCGTGTTTGCTGAGAGAATTATGCTGGTGGTGCTTTTTCTTATCAAGATCATGTGATGTATTTGAGATAATTTGGCTGGTGGGATTTTCCTTTTGCCAAGAAAGTGGAGAAAATACAGCCCTGACAATTGAAATTTCTTCTAGTCATATGATATATATGAGAGAATTATGCTGGTGTTTCTGTTTTTTATCAAAATCATGTGATGTCTTTGAGATAATTTTGCTGGTGACACTTTCATTTTTGGTGACTTTGTTACGTATTTTCTGAGAGAATTATGCTGGTGGTGCTTTTCTTATCAAAATCATGTGATGTGTTTGAGATAATTTGGCTGGTGGTGTTTTCTTGAAGGTGGGGAAAGTATTTTTTTGTTTCTATTTTTACATATGTTATGAGAGAATTATGCTGGTGGTGCTTTTTCTTATCAAAATCATGTGATGTGTTTGAGAGAATTTGGCTGGTGAGATTTTCTTTTTATCAGGGTCATGTGCGGTCATTGAGAAAATATGGCTGGTGATGTTTTCTTGAAGGTGGGGAAAGTATTTTTTTGTTTCTATTTTTACGTATGTTATGAGAGAATTATGCTGGTGGTGCTTTTTCTTATCAAAATCATGTGATGTGTTTGAGAGAATTTGGCTGGTGAGATTTTCTTTTTGCCAAGGAAGTGGAGAAAATACAGCTCCTGACAATTGAAATTTCTTCTAGTCATATGATATATAGGAGAAAATTATGCTGGTGCTTTATTTTAGTATTGTATCATTTCATATGGAGATTGCATCATTCCTATCAAGTTTGATGCGTGTCATTGTTACTAAGCAAGCATTTGTTCTTGGAAAATATATTGTAATTTTATGCATAGCCTTGAGGTATTTCTTCTTTCAATTGAAACAAGGTGGGGAAAATACAGCTCTGATGCTGTGGTCCATCTTCATATACCTTTATTTAGATTAACTCCTTTTAATTGCATAATTTGTTATTAATGATGCAATAAGGTGGATAAATTCTTTGATACTATACTGTTTTGATAAGATCTTGAGGCTGTGTATTGTATATTTCTTTTTGAAATTTGTAGTTGTAATGTGTAAATATGTTTTGTGTAATTGGTTTTATTATCTTTTTTTTATTTTGTTTTATTGGTAAGCTTGAAACTGGTACTAATGGTATGGAATACCACATCCCCCTCTCCATTTAATGCTGTCCCCAGCATTCCAGTTGAAAAGCTTGCCAATATCAATCATATCCATTTTGATCAATTTCTTCTCCCTCTGATGTTAAATCTTCTTCTTCAATTTCTTCACTGCTGTCATTTTCTGACTCTGTACTTGATTCAACTTTCTTTCCTCTGGGATAAAACCTCTTGATGTGACTTGCTGCAAATTTTCTTGTAAGTTTAGTGCCATCCAATTCTTCAAGCTCATAAGGTCCATTATTAATTTGCTTTATGACTCTATAAGGTCCATTCCAACGGTTCTTGAAGAGTAAACCCCACTGTGACTCAAGTGGCTTATTATAAACTAATACCAAGTCCCCTAGTGCAAGTGGATTTCTCAGTCTATGTGCCATCTTTTTGTCCAAATATTTAACTGATTTGTGTCTTGAATCTCTTAATTTCTCTGCTGCTGCTAATCTTGTTTCCTCTTTTGCTGCAATCTGTATTGCTCTTGCTTCCAATAGCTCTTCTGTTGTTGAGATTTTATTCCATTCTATGGCCAGGTATGTGTTTGTTTCTATGTCAATTGGTAAGACAGCCTGCTGACCAAACTGAAGCTCAAATGGTGAGTATCCTGTTCTTTTTACCGAAATTCTATCTGCCAAGGTTACAATTGGTAAGTATTCTTTCCATTTGGATCCATTTTCACCACACATTTTTACAAGTGCATCCTTCAATTTCTTATGGCCTCTTTCAATCATTCCTTGTGCTTCTGGGTAGTACGGTGTAGTTATTCTGATTCTTGATCCTGCTCTTTTGACTGCTTCTTGTAGCTCTTTTCCAAATTCTGCTCCTCCATCTACTGTGACTTCTTTGGGTGCTCCATATCTACAAATCCATTCTGAATTAAACCATTCTGAAACTGATTTTGCCGTTAGCCTAGTTAATGCAACAGTTTCTGGCCATCCTGAAAAGTCATCTCTTGCTACAACTAAATATTTCCATCTTCCTGCCTTAATGTGAACTGCATCCATGCTGACTCTTTCAAATAAAGTAGATGTTACAGATATCTTTGCTTCTTCTTTTTGTTGCAAATGACTCCTTTTTTGACATTCTTGACATGATTTTACCCTTTTTCTAACAATTTTTTTCATTCCTTCCCACCAATATCTCTTCTTGATTCTCCTGTATGTTTCATTTTCCCCTCTATGCCCCAGCTCTTCATGCATTTTCTTTAGTATCTGTTTCTGAGCTTTTTCATTGTATACAACTATTTGTGGATGTTCTTGATTTCTCCTTTTTAGCTGCCCTCCTTCTAAATAGAAATTCACTGATCTTCTCTTCATTTTCTTGAAGTATTCTTCCCCAATACTTTGTGGCTTTTTCAAGCTATTCAAATATTCCTGCATATGTTTTCCAAATCCTTCCTGTTTTATTGGAATTTCAATATTTTTTGTTTTATTCCTTGGTAATTTTCCCACTTTGCTTGTATTTACTTCTTTTAGGCCAAGTCCTGGATGTGGTTTAATCCAATCTTCCTCTTCATCAAAATCATCCCTTTCACTTTCTTCTTCATCTTCTCCTTTTGGTCTTCTTGATAACCCATCTGGCATAGTAAATGTTTTTCCTGGTTTGTGTACAAGATCAAATGAAAAAAGTTGAATAAATGCTACCCATCTTGTCATTGGTGCATTTGGTAAACATGGTGTGTTGATCATTTCTCTTAAAGCTTTAGCATCTACTTGAAGTTCAAAGTGTTGCCCCCATAATATTGTTTGAAGTTTTTTGAGTATTCTTGCTACACCACAAAGCTCTAATTTTGGCTGAGAGTATCTAGATTCTAGTCTGGAGAATGTTACTGATTCATATAGTACTGGTCTATCCTTTCCCTCTTCATCCTCTTGCATAAGAACTGCACCCGCTGCAATATAACTTGAATCTATTGCTAATTTTATTTTTCCTGAATCTTTATCATAATTTAATGTCTTCAAAGTAATCTCTTCTCCTACTATTTTCCTGAGTTTTATAAATGCTTCTTCACATTTTTCATCCCATTTCCACAATACATCCTCCCTTGTCAATATTCTCAATGGTGCTGCAACTTGTGAAAAGTCCTTGATAAACATTCTGACATATGCACATAGTCCTAAGAATCCTCTAACTTCCTTCTTTGTTGTTGGTCTAGGCCAGTTTTGTATCTTGTTTATCTTCTGTTTTGAAATCTTTCTTCCTCCCAAAGATACAACATGCCCCACAATATCAAGTGCTGGAACACAACATGCAAATTTTGATCCTGAAATTGTGAGTCCTGGCTCTTCTATCCTGAAAAGTATGCTTTCTAATGTTACTGCATATTCCCAAACAAATCTTCTTATGAGTGGATTCTCCTTCAATTTTTCGTGCTGATACGTTGATCTGGGTCCTTTAATTCCTCCATCATCTATAAATATTCCAAGGTGCTCTGGTATTTCCTCCTGAAGTATCCAAGTCATTTGTGCTTGATAAACTGCCACAGAATTTGTTGCTCCTTGAGGTAGTCTTGTAAGCTGAAGTCTTCCAAGTGGTGTTTCAAATGTTGTAAGGGGTCTTGTAGTAATATCCAATTCTCTTTCATCGTATCCTCCCATAATATCTCCCAATCCATAACATGCTCTTCCTGAAAATGATCCTACAAACGCATCAACATTTGGTGTCAATCCTGCATCTTTTATTGTTACTTTATTGAGATCTTGAAGATCATGAACTATTCTAAGTTTTCTGTTGGGCTTTGCTACACAAAATACTGGGCTGTTATAACTTGATGTTGATTGTTCATAGAGTCCTGTACGTATTCTTTCTCTGACTAGTTCAATAAATTGAGGTAAAATTGATTTTGGTATTGGTATTGGTTTCTTTTGCCATGGTTCATGTGGTATAACTGGTATTTTATAAGGTTTTCCATAAGAATGTTTTAGTACACCTCTTTCTTCTTCACAAAATGCTATAGCCTTTTGCCTTAGTAATATAACATTCTTTAATAAATTAATCTCTTCTTCTGATAACCATCCAGATGGTCCAAAGTTTATCATTGAAATTCTTTCTTCTGTAACTTTTGATGTTTCAAAAAATGGAGGTGGGTTAGGTGATAGGGGTGCTTCATATGGGTCTCTTGATAATTCAGGTCTTCCCAAAGGTGGATTCAGATCTTGAGGCATAGCTTTATTGACTGGTCTAACCTTCTTGAGTACTGACTTATAGTTTGCAGCATTGGCTTGAGCTTCCATGATTATTAGTCTGGTTTTAAAGCATAAATTGATATTTTTTTTTTTAATAATAATTCTTTAGTTGAAATAAAAACAGTCTCTTCAGTTTCTCCTTTTTGTTCATAATTAAATTTGTGTTGTAGTTTTAAGTCATGCAAGGACTTTACCTGTAGGTGGATAAAACCCAGTATATTAGGTATACCAAATCCTGCAGTTTAATGTCATACAAGGACATTTGTGAACGCTAGTCCTGAGTTTACTGTTTTACTTGAGGCTTTCATTATTCTATTATTCATTTTTGTTTTACTCTTGATATCTTCTCTTTTCTTTTTATTTTCTTGATTCCTTGATTTTACTTGCATCTTCAGCCCTCTGGTGTGCTACCCCTGTAGTTTGAGTCATACAAAGACTAAATTTTAGCCTTCAGGTTGCTACCCTGTAGTTTAAAGTCATACAAGGACTAATTTTAGCCTTCAGGTTGCTACCCTGTAGTTTAAAGTCATACAAGGACTAATTTTAGCCTTCAGGTTGCTACCCTGTAGTTTAAAGTCATACAAGGACTAATTTTAGCCTTCAGGTTGCTACCCTGTAGTTTAAAGTCATACAAGGACTAATTTTAGCCTTAAGGTTGCTACCCTGTAGTTTAAAGTCATACAAGGACTAATTTTAGCCTTCAGGTTGCTACCCTGTAGTTTAAAGTCATACAAGGACTAATTTTAGCCTTAAGGTTGCTACCCTGTAGTTTAAAGTCATACAAGGACTAATTTTAGCCTTAAGGTTGCTACCCTGTAGTTTAAAGTCATACAAGGACTAATTTTAGCCTTCAGGTTGCTACCCTGTAGTTTAAAGTCATACAAGGACTAATTTTAGCCTTCAGGTTGCTACCCTGTAGTTTAAAGTCATACAAGGACTAATTTTAGCCTTAAGGTTGCTACCCTGTAGTTTAAAGTCATACAAGGACTAATTTTTTACCTTCTTTATTTGATCTGATCTTTTATCCTTAATTTTAATCATGACAGTTTATTTTATTTATTTTTTTTATTATAATTTTTTTATGTTGAAAAAAGTTTTTTTTTTTTTTTTTAAAAAAAATTATTTTCTGTTGAAAAAAAAATATTTTTTTTATTTTTTTTTTTTTGTTTTATGTAAAAAAAAATTTTTTTTTTTTTCATTTTCTTTTTATCTTGAAAAAGTTTTTTTTTTTTTTTTATGTTGAAAAAAAAAATTTTTTTTTTTCTTTTTTTTTTTATGTTAAAAAAAAATATTTTTTTTTTTTCATGTTGAAAAAAATTTTTTTTTTTTCATGTTGAAGAAAATTTTTTTTTTTTTTAAGTTGAAAAATTTTTTTTTTTGTTTTTTTTTTATGTTGAAAAAAGATTTTTTTTTTTTTTTTTTGTTAAAAATTTTTTTTTTTTTTTTTTTTTTTTTTTTTTTTTATGTTGAAAAAAATTTTTTTTTTTTGAAGAGTGATCAAATTGATGAGTGATGTTGAGGGAGGTTTCAATTTGAGGAGTGTTGTTATATTTTCAAATGGTGTAGTGGTTAGTGATTCCGGGTTGCTTTCAACTTTCATCGAATTTGAAATGGGTTCAATTCCCCCCTCTGGCAGTAATTCTTCTGCTGGACCTGTCAGTTTCTGGAATAGGGTAACCATGCTGGGTAGCATATTCTGAGCCTTGAGCAAGCTTAGTGATGCAATTTGGTATCGTTGTGTTCCTTGAGTCTGTCAAACAAAATTGATCTTTGGAAACTTGTTGTGATTGAGGGTGCTCAACCTTGATTATGACTTGAGAAGTACTGATTTCAATTTCCTTATTTAAAATGCTGGAAGGATGCGTGCTTGTCAAAGATTGGCTAAACTCATTAATTTGGGGCTATAAGAACGTCATCCAGTATAAATTGTAGTAGCCTTTTGGTGAGTTGACTTATTTTCTGTATTGAGGTGTTCATTTTATGACCGGCGGTCATAATTTGACATTTTGAATTCTTTGATCTTCCTTTTCTGTATCTGAATGGCTTAGCTTGTTTGGTTGATTTTTCTTCCATGTCTTGATATAATTTTCTTGATTTTAGGGCAAATTATGACCGGCGGTCATAATTTTGAAATTTTTAACTTCTTCTATCTTCTTTTTCTGTATCTGAATAGCCTAGCTTGTTTGGTTGATTTTTGTTTCTTCTTGTTTTCCTTTCCATATTTTATCTCTTCCTGTCTCAAAGAACCAAATTATGACCGGCGGTCATAATTTTGATATTTTGAGCTATCTATATCTTCTTTTGCTGTTTCTTCACACCACCTTTTCATTGTTTTTTATTCAAAAAACAGAAATAACATTAATAAAGGCCTAAGGGCCCACACTTCCCCAAACTTGTGCCATTTTTAATATGAGGTGGCATAAGAACAGATAACCACCCCTGTTTTTTTTAAAAAATAAAATCATAATACTTATACATTGAAAACAAAAATATCTTGAAAAATGTTGAGTTTGAAGTCCTTTATTGAATACTGCTTTATAGCCTTGAGTGATAACATACTTGAAAAAAAAATTGAAAAAATTGAAATTCCTCTTTGATAAGGCAGGAGGTCACTGCCCTGAGTGATAAGAGTGTTTAAAAAAGATTTTTTTATAAGTTTTTGAATGATTTGAAATTCCTCTTTGATAAGGCAGGAGGTCACTGCCCTGAATTATGGGAATGTTGAAAAAAGATTATTTTTTTTTATGTTTTTGAATGATTTGAAGTTCCTCTTTGATAAGGCAGGAGGTCACTGCCCTGAATTATAAGAATGTTGAAAAAAGATTTTTTTTATGTTTTTTAATTATTTGAAATTCCTCTTTGATAAGGCAGGAGGTCACTGCCCTGAATTATAAGAATGTTGAAAAAAGATTTTTTTTATGTTTTTTAATTATTTGAAATTCCTCTTTGATAAGGCAGGAGGTCACTGCCCTTGATACTAATACAGATATATACAGAATTCTCTTTTTTTTTGGTGATTTTTTTTATTTTATTTTGCTATTTTTTATATGGTTTTTATTTTTTTATTTGGTGATTGAAATTGGATTACTTCAGCTGTTATTGAGAAATATTCAACCTTCTGTTGTGAATTACTGAAAGACATATGTCCTTCAATATTTCTCCAAATATCTTGTTGCGTTGTTTTCTTTGTGTATTTCCTTTCCATTCTGAAACAAAACCTTTGACTTCATGAATAAACATGTACCCAAAATCACACCAGCAAAGAGTTCCCCCCAAGATTTCCAAACCATCTAGATTCAAATCTTCTTGAGCCCATAACATTTTGTGATACAGTCCTTCTATTGTCATTTGATAATATCCATAAGGCTTCTTCCAGTAAGGATTTCTTAAATTTCCTTTGATTCCAATAGTGGTTAGTAATTCCAGAAAATCAACATTTGTAAGATTTGATCCAGGTAGTTCTGAAATATATTTGGTTTTAATTATTGGTGAATCTAGCTCATAATCATATAGTTCCTTAAATGTTATTATTGGAAGTATTATGTAATCTTCCAGTCCTTCATATTCTGGTATGTCTTCCTGTATGCCATTTTGATTCTGGGAGTCATTTGGTAATTCAGATGTAATTCCTTTATTTTGATTAAATAGATCAGTTGCGCTTGAAAAGCAGAATATTTGATCATAGGCATGATTAAATTCTTCTAGAATGCTAAGTCCAGCTAGCCTTTGTGTATTTTCTGATAACTCTCCTTCTTCTAGATCTTCAAATATTCTTCCTTGCTTATATTTATCTTCCAAATCTTCATTATTTTGTTGGTATAACTTCAAGTCATCTTCTGATTCTGCTGTTTCCATTTTTTTATCAATCCTCTTTTGAATATTTCTATCCCAAACTTGATCCATTTTGTCTTCAGTAATTATGGCACTATCCTTTTTCAATTCTTCAAATTTTCTTTTTGCCAATGGCTTGATTATGCTATCTTTTGGTTCTTCACTTAGTAAATCTTTTTCAGTGTCACCAATGTACCCAATTTCCTCTTGAAATAAATTGAAATAGTCTTCTGAAATTCTTGAGGAATTTGCTTCAGGTGGCTTCAGATCCATTTTGAATTTCTTCTGTGGGCTTTCTACTTGATCTTCTTTGTTCATACCACTTAATTCAAGTGCTAGCCATTTCTCTGGATCTTCTATGGCCATGTCCAAATTTCTTCTCATCTTCTTCAGTTCCATTTTTATTTTTTCTATTGCTTCACTATCTTCTACCTTCAATTCATCCTCTTCTGGATCCTTCCCTTTAGATTTTGTTTCAGTTTGAGGTGGAATACTTTCTTTAGATGAAGATAATATGCTTGACTTTTCTTCATCTATTATCTGGTTGAAATTTTCAAATACTAAGAAGTCCAGGTAGGTTTTCTCTTCACTTTCAAAAGTGACTTCAAGATTTTTAATTTGACCAATTGGTTTCAAAAAGTCATCTGTTGATTTTGATGTGTAAGGGCCGATTTTTAATTCTGATTTTAGGGCTATTTCCTGAGTTATTACATTCAAATCATTTTTTGCATCAAAAATAGCTGAGAAGGGTATTTTGTTTGGTCCAAGAAATACTGTCTTCACTCTTGTTGAAGATTGACTTTCTGTTTCCTCGGTTTCTTTTCTTTTGGATGATTCTGCTCCATGTATTGACCATTTTTCAATCTCTGAAGATGCACAAAGCTCCATACCTCTTGGTGGAGAAATTTGCCAGCCCATAGCTTGAGGGTTACATATTGGTAAACATAATCGACGTCCATCTTGCTCTGGATAACTAAATATCTCTCCTTGCTTGTGTGAAAATTCCAATTTAACATTATTATCTGCTAAAAATGGTCTTCCAAGTATGGTGTGTACAGCTCCTTTTGCTATGAATAAATGAATTTCTTTTTCTTCTCCTGTGATCATAGTAATTGGTGTAAATTCTGAGAGTCCAACCAAAGATGTGGTATGTCCACCAATTCCTCTGAGATTCATATTGAGCTTTCTACTTGTAAGTGAGGCTTGAATTGCAATTTCCTCTGGTATTATATTAATTTCTGATCCAGTATCCACCAATGCCATTGTAGGATATTCTTCTCTTCCAATAAATACTTCCATAAAGCCAAGTGGGCATGCATAATGTAATCTTGGGGTATCATAGTCCCGTAGCTTTACTGAAAGTAGTCTTTCTTGAATATTTGATGTATTGACTGATTTTATCACTTCTTTTTCCTGGGTAGTTAAATTTTGTAATTTATGAATAAAGGTTGGTGACATTGATAATATTTCTTCAAGAGTAAGATTTATCTTTTGTTCAAGTATTTTCTTTATCACATGTTCAATTATTAGCTTTGGGTTATTGGCTGTAGATTTTACCTTGTCTTTTAATTCCATCTTTTGCGACTCCTGTCTTAGTCCCTCCTTATTCTCATTCCTAGAAATGATTTTGATATCATCATTATCTACTTCCTTTCCTTCTTGTGTTTTCTTGTATTTTGTTGGAATTAGAACTCTTATTTCTTCTTCTGCCTCATCTTCCTTGTGGTAGGCACCTGGTATCTTTTTTTTAAAAGGTTTTTGTGTTTCATTTTTATCCTCTTCTTGAGTTTGGCTTTGACTTTCCTGTCTTACAGCTCTTTGCCTTGTCTGTCTAAGCCCAACATTTATTTGAAGATTTTCATTTGCTGGTGATACTTGAGGAGGTTTCCAGTTTCCCCATTCTTCTATTTGAGCTATAGCAGTTGCCTTCTCTTCTTTGCTTTCCTCAATTACTGTTGTTTCTTGCTTCTTTTGGGGTGGATTTGATTGTTCCATCATTTTCTTTGTAAAATCCTCCTGCTCTTTGGCAAAATGTCTAACCAATTCTTTTGCAGATTTAGGGCCTTCTGTGGGTACTCTTTGAAAATTTGGAAAAAGATATGTTCCTCCACGCTTCAAGACAATTCTTTTCTCCAAGTCTTCTGTGAGGTGATTACATCTTATTGTGGAATGTCCTTCTTCTAAGCAGTAATAACACTTCAGTAGCTGTCTTGGAGCCATTTGTGCTGGAACATATGGTTGATAACCAGAAGATATGGGTGGTAAAGGATATCTTGGCCTGAGTGGCTGTGAGTTTTGCGTAACTTTATGATCTTGATTATTGCCTACTTGTATTTTATTTGGAGATTCAACTACTTCTGAAAGGTGTTTGAGCTGATTCAATACTTGCTTAACTGATTCATTCCCAGTATTATTTGATTGATTTTCTTGTGGCTGAGGATTTTTAATTGTTTTGGTAAGATCTTTCTTTTGCTTTAAGACTTCTTCCCAGCTTTCCTCTTCAAACCTAGCTTTCTTCTCTTGTGACTTTGGTTGTGAGAATTCCTTCTGTTGAATTAAGACTTTGGCTTCTAGATCTTGTTCAATATACAGCTTTAAGATTTCCAATCTTGGAATGATATAACCACCATCCAAAGCTTGCACCATGGCCTTATCTTTAATCATTTCTTTGTAAATAGATTCTTGAACACTTGAGGAAAGACTTGCCAAAATTTCTTGATTGTGATTGATATCTCCTTGTATATATTGATACCTTTTGAGATAATTAATAATAGATTCATATTCACCAATGAACTTTTTATATTGGGTCATATCTCTAATTCCTCCTTCTTGTTGAATCTTTGTAAATAATTGAGTAATTGAGGACAGCTTGTATCTTCTTTCAGGTGAAACTGTTCCCCATCTCCTCTTCATATCCAATTTTAATTGCTCCCAATTGCCAGTTTCATATCCAGGCATTCCTTCAATATGGTAGCTAATTTCTTGATCTTTAGTCCAAAAGGATATCTGTCTTGCTATATCCCTTCCACTTGCTCCTTCAATTTCTGCTATATTTTCTACTCTTTTAATAAATCTTTCCACTTCCTTTCCATCAAACCATAAATTATAATCCTTTTGTCTGATCTTGACAATGGGTGTATTGTTTTGTGGTATTTCTTGTTGCAATGGGCTTGAAGCCTGTGCATGAATATTAACCTGCTTTGGTAGAGTATTTGGTCTTTGTGAAGTGAATGGAGTTGATGAGGCCATAGGCCTTGAAAATGGTGATGGTGACCCTTCATGTCTAAAGATTCTTGGCATGCTCGTAGTTTCTTCCATTGGGCTGTTTTCTGCGGTAAAACTTGACTCTTTCCTTTTCCCTTCTTTTTTTAGGAGTTCAATTAATTCTTGTTGCATTTCCAACATTCTTTGATGAAGTCTTTCTACATCAGAAATATCTTCTTGTCCTTGCATAGTCTCTTCATTTATTATTTCTTCTTTGGATTCATCTGGATTGTGTGGTATCTTTGATGATGATGCTGAATCCATATTGATATATTCTTTGTTGATTTCCTCTTTTTCACTTTTCTTTTTAATTTCAAATAGTTCCTTGAGTAATTTCTGAAAATAATCTGTAACTATCTTTTGATCTTTCTTCTTGGTTCTGGGTGTACCAACTGGTATACTATAATCTATAGGTGATTCTTCTCCAGGTGGTGTTTCTCCTCTTTTTGGATAATAATAGTGAAATGATTTGGTTGAAGCACTTGATGGTGATGATGATTTAGAATTTTGTGGTTTTTCTGATTCCAGATTGACTTGATAGGTGCTTGAAATTTTTTTACTGATAAAAGGCTTTTTTTTTGTGGACTAAATTTGAATGTTTTTTTTTTTGATAATTGACGGATTATTGATGGTTGAAGTTGTTGTTGGCCACTGTTGGGACACCAGATGTGGGAACTCCTTTTGGTGTGGGATGAAATAAGGCAGTACCTTGAGGGGGAAATTATTGGTAAGTCTGTTTTGAATTTCAGAATTGTCCAATAACCATGGGTGCTAAGGTGTATTAGCTGCCCCTCTAAATAATACTGAATAGTCAGCCTACAGAGAATCACAAAATAAAATAAGATTTGTGGCTTTAACAGATAGAGAAGACTTATCAGCAGTCTCTCAATCAGACCTATCAATAACACTACAGTAAAATTTTTGATAAAATAAAGACTAAGATTTTTTTTTTATTTTAATAAAAGTAATTATAATATATATATATTTTTTTTTTGTTATTTTAATAAAAGTAATAGGAATATTTTTTTTTGGGTTTTATGATGATTATAATGATTTTTTTTATATTAATACTAATAATAAGACTACTTGATATTCTTCTTTTTATATTTTCAATGTTGAGTTTATATCACTACTTCTTTTCTTTTAATGACACTAAGCTTTTGAGCAAGGCTACTAAGCTTTTACTATGGCTATACTACTATTCTTCACTAATACTAAGCTACTGAGCAAGGCTACTGAGCTTTTACTACGGTTATGCTACTATTCTTCACTAATACTAAGCTACTGAGCAAGGCTACTGAGCTTTTACTACGGTTATACTACTATTCTTCACTAATACTAAGCTACTGAGCAAGGCCACTAAGCTTTTACTATGGTTATACTACTATTCTTCACTAATACTAAGCTACTGAGCAAGGCTACTGAGCTTTTCACTACTAAAACACTACTACTATTCTAGATATCCTGCTAGTTCAGGGATGGTTGTGATCCTGGATAGTGGGAACTTGTTCCATGATGATGGGAAAAATGAGGGAGAGAGGACCTCTATTTATAGCTTTTGGGCCTCCATAGAGCTTCTCAAAATAGGGTACTTAGAAAAAATCATAGTTGAGAGGTTTTAGCTAGTGAGACGTGTAGTTTTGGTGTAGCAGCGTGTTTGCTGAGAGAATTATGCTGGTGGTGCTTTTTCTTATCAAGATCATGTGATGTATTTGAGATAATTTGGCTGGTGGGATTTTCCTTTTGCCAAGAAAGTGGAGAAAATACAGCCCTGACAATTGAAATTTCTTCTAGTCATATGATATATATGAGAGAATTATGCTGGTGTTTCTGTTTTTTATCAAAATCATGTGATGTCTTTGAGATAATTTTGCTGGTGACACTTTCATTTTTGGTGACTTTGTTACGTATTTTCTGAGAGAATTATGCTGGTGGTGCTTTTCTTATCAAAATCATGTGATGTGTTTGAGATAATTTGGCTGGTGGTGTTTTCTTGAAGGTGGGGAAAGTATTTTTTTGTTTCTATTTTTACGTATTTTCTGAGAGAATTATGCTGGTGGTGCTTTTTCTTATCAAAATCATGTGATGTGTTTGAGAGAATTTGGCTGGTGAGATTTTCTTTTTATCAGGGTCATGTGCGGTCATTGAGAAAATATGGCTGGTGATGTTTTCTTGAAGGTGGGGAAAGTATTTTTTTGTTTCTATTTTTACGTATGTTATGAGAGAATTATGCTGGTGGTGCTTTTTCTTATCAAAATCATGTGATGTGTTTGAGAGAATTTGGCTGGTGAGATTTTCTTTTTGCCAAGGAAGTGGAGAAAATACAGCTCCTGACAATTGAAATTTCTTCTAGTCATATGATATATAGGAGAAAATTATGCTGGTGCTTTATTTTAGTATTGTATCATTTCATATGGAGATTGCATCATTCCTATCAAGTTTGATGCGTGTCATTGTTACTAAGCAAGCATTTGTTCTTGGAAAATATATTGTAATTTTATGCATAGCCTTGAGGTATTTCTTCTTTCAATTGAAACAAGGTGGGGAAAATACAGCTCTGATGCTGTGGTCCATCTTCATATACCTTTATTTAGATTAACTCCTTTTAATTGCATAATTTGTTATTAATGATGCAATAAGGTGGATAAATTCTTTGATACTATACTGTTTTGATAAGATCTTGAGGCTGTGTATTGTATATTTCTTTTTGAAATTTGTAGTTGTAATGTGTAAATATGTTTTGTGTAATTGGTTTTATTATCTTTTTTTTATTTTGTTTTATTGGTAAGCTTGAAACTGGTACTAATGGTATGGAATACCACAACGCCATCGCCGAAATATGCTGAGTGGCCTTCTCTGCCAACAGGACCTCAGGGGAAATTGGTCAGTATATTCACAATGTTGTGGTTAGGGTTTAAATCATGAGACTCACAAATTAAAACCTAATAAGTGGACTATTTAAGACAAGAATTGTGTTTCCTGTTTCCCCGACAAAACCATTTTATTTCATATCATTCAAATGGAACACTTTGCTTAGTCCTTACCTCATGAGCGTTGAATAGTTCAAAAGTTGACTTTAGTAGGTTTCTCACTAGTCAACTTTATTCAATGTCTCACAGGGAAGTGATTTCATTTGCATGATATGAAATAATATGCAAAACATCGCCTCCTTCAATTTCCCGCCAAATCGCATTTTGCAAATGCGATTATTTTACTTCCACCTATTTTCTTCAATTTGGATCTTTTTATTCAAAATTTTCAAACAAGTTATCAATCAACTCGTCACCATCTATTTGCTTACTAAACTACCTCCGCAATGGCCCAAACCCCGGGAAATTCAACGGAATTTAATGAACGACCAACTTCAGCCCCAGAGAGTGGAAGTGAAATATCTGATATGGCCAGTAGTCGTGAATTAGGTATTGAAGCAGAGAGCCAGTCACATGAAGATAATCAAGATCCACCAGTTCTTCCAGAATGTGACTATACATCCATCTTGAGTATTTCTAATTTCTCAAAACCTGATATTGTGTCATAGCCTTTATTTCAGGTCAACCTCCAAGCTCTCAGAAACCAAATTTTAAAACTTATGAGAAGGAAAAGACTTTTGAACCTTGTGCACCGACAGAAGATGATGGGCAAGATGATGTAATTTTCAGTGGGGAGGTGGAAATTATATCCAAGGAACAATTTGTCTCCAACATTGCTCAAACAATCCCAAGGCTCGAAAAAATCCAAAATGATAGTAAAATTCCTGATTATGTGCGTCAAAAGATTGCTGAAGCCATGAGCCTCCTCAAAATGGATTTGAACCATAAGTCCATTACTAATTCAAAACAAAATTGATAAAAATAGCTGCTTACAATATATGGGCAGGTGTGGAGGTGGGAGAATCTCTACCTGAAGGATCTCGAGTCGTAATTGGATTTCCAGGCAAAGGATTAGGAAAAAGACCAAATATACATGCGACCAAAAAAACCAACAAAAAACGCTGTACCTTTGAAGCCGCAAAGGATTCCCGGGATCAAGGTGATGAAATGATAAATTTTGAAGTGGACCATATTGATAATGAACCTCCGCATACTGAACCCCCCCCCATACTCAATGAAACAATCCATGATGAAGCTCCACATACTGAAAGCCCCCCGATACCCAATGAAACAATGCATGATGCAACCCCTCCCGCCTCTCCTCAGAATATTCAAGCCTTTCAAGAAAGGGAAACAATTAAACATGATACAATGGGACAAGATATGACTGATATAATTCCCGACGCTGAGCCCGAAGTGTCATCCGCTGCGAATTTTCAAGGAATATTTTTATCCCGCATGGAAGAGTTTGCAGGCATTTTGAATTATCATTCCAATATTTCTCAACAATCATGGAAAAGGGGGCTTGATAATATCAATACAATTTACAAAAATAGATGGGACAATTTACCAACAAAGGATGCTCATACATTCCTTCCCGTTGGTATTAAGGTGATCAGTAACCGAGATCTTAAAATGTCGGCTTGGCTGGAGGACCTTGAGATGGCAGGTGAGTTTTTTTTTATCTTTGTGCATGATACTTGATTATTGGCTGTTGACTGGTGATATAAATTGCAATATACAGGGTTAGATTTTTTTAAGCCAACAGAAACAGAAGCGTTTTTTGATCACAACATTTGGAATCTCAAATTGATGAAGGAATCAGCTAAACCTCCAGATAATCTCCCAAAATGTGAACACTCCTTCTTCAAAATGGTTCAGAGCCTTCTTTACCCCGCGAATCCAGTTAAACATTTCTGGGCAAATGTTATGTTTGAATCCATTAGTTTAGTCTCATACAATGTGATTGCACCCAAACCATATGTTGCACCAACATCAAATTCGACCAATCCTCTTGGACTCGAACGCGGAGCAGTTGAATACCTTGCCTCCTGCTTGAGTAAATCGAAGCAACGTGCAACCCAACTCAGCATTGAAGGTGGCGGGGCTGACAATGAGATATCCACAAAGCCGCACAAGAACCTGGAGGATCTAATGGATACAGTTATCCATTTGATGATTGCGTACAACATGGTACGTGCACATACAAAGGTCGAAGTTAATGACATCAAAGGCAAACTCACAAACTCAAAAAAAATGAGGCCATCAAAGATCTTGTGGCGTGTCACAAGAATCTCGGAATAAATCGAATTTGCTATGGTATATTAGCGGCATTCTGTGCGGCGGGGGTTCATGGTTTGATGGTATGCTCAGATGACTGGAGAACAAGCTCAGTTAAAGGGGCTTTATCACTAATTGACATTTCCGCAAAACGTTCAGAGGGTAAAAATCTAGTGGAGCCAGTGTGGCTATGTACTAATAAGTATATATGTAATTTACTGAATAAAAGTTTCTTCTCATCAGAGTCTTTTAACCCCACTGTACCTCTTAGATTTAAATTTGCACAATGCTTAGTATCAGACTTTGGTGATGCCTGGGTGGCAAAACGCAGTCTTGGTTCAAGTGATGAGGTCACCTTGACGGTACCCAGGTCAGCAAAACTGACAACCAGGATTGACCTGTTTTAGATTAGCTTTGTACTAGATAGATTGTAATTTAATTTTGCAAAGTGATTTATTAATTTAATAATCATGACTTCCTATCCTACTAGTGTCTGGATGCCACAGTCTGAGTACCAATAGTAATTGTACAGCGGCATGCCTCCGTACATCATTGCAAAGACTCCGACAAGACGCAAGCTGAGTCAGGTGTTGTGCCCGCGAGTAGCACACGCGGGGGCCTTGCGGGAAGTCGCGTTTATCACTTCCCGCCAGCCCATAATAGGCAAAATGTTACTGTGTCTTTCAAGAGGACTGGGATAACTAGGGATCCGCAGCAGGATGCATATTGCATTTGTGTGTGCTTCCAATATTCCAAATGGTTGGATTGGAAAGTGATTGCATGGGAACATCAATATGTCAGATTGAATAATGCACTATCCACTGCAATTATTAAGTTCAGGTATTTGAGATCGCGAATTCGCGAAGGTCAGGTGTGATCTTTCTTTTTAGCCGCAATTAAAAAAGATTCATCTTCCGCAATTCAATTTAGGTGGTATTAATAAATCAGTAATCATTTGGTTTCATTTCATTTTCTGCTGCAAGCATGCCATTCACAAAAAAAGGAAAAGAGCGTAAAAGGGAACTCGCGAGAAAGCGTCAGGCTGAGGAAGGAAAGTGTGAGTTTCTCGCTTAATCTCAGTGTATATATATAGATATATATATATGCTTCCACATTTATGTGGCACTCTCATTGAGCCCCACGGAAGAACATTGGCTTTAGTCGGTTCAGATTGTGCCAATGTCATGTGGGCTCCAACAGGGAAGTCAAAGGATGTGTGCCGAAGACAGCTCCTTGGGCATTGGGCACCATTCTGGACTCAAAACTCCTTAGCTTCAAATGGCAGGAAGCAGTATCTGATATCTTGTCTGCTTCAACACAAAGTGATCCCTCAACCACTCGGGAATAGTCGGACATCCCAAAAGATAAATGAGGGCAAAACTAACCGAAAGCAGAGGTTTTTTTCCTCCTCTTGAGCAACAGCACAAATATCAATGCCAGTATCAGCAAATATGATCCCAAGTGAAATTCGGAGCCTTGTGGATGTCAATCAGATCAAACGCATTCACTTTGGCTGTGTGGCAATTTTCTCTTCAACCGGATTACTCATTGCCCTTGTTGAATTCCGACCATTCACAACAATGAGTGAAGTCGAGGTCAATCAATGGGATGAATTATCACAATTCCTATTTCGCGAAAAGAGGTTCACTGACCCTATTGCAACAAATGGAGCATTACTGGAGGGATTTATGTTCGCAATTGGGTGGCGCAAATGCACCACGAAGAATGAACAATTTGGTCTGTATGGTAGTGTTGGCAAAATTGAAAATGCAAAAGATGAATGGCGGGACCGAGGTGCCAATCTTAGCTCGGTGGGTCGCATTCTAGGTCAATCCTTACGATATGTTGGGGATAATTTATTTCAGAAGATTCAAAATTGCTACAACTCATTGGGGGTTCCGTCTTTTGATCAAGTCAAGTATGAAAGCAATAATCCCGCAAATCAGGGTGCATGTGAGTTTGCTTCGGCACTCACTTTCACCATGAATGGATTCAAAAACTCACCTCATCTTGATAAGGATGCATCGCTGTATGCTTTGGGATGGTGGTCTCAAGCTGATAAGGAGACCGGCCAAATTCAAAGAGATGCATCAAAGCGGTGTAGAGGGGGGAAATTGATTTTCCCAAATGAGCATTTTTGGATTGATCTATCCGATTGTCATGGGTTCATTCAGGTAGTGTGGGCCAGCAGTACATTTCTTCATTATACTGATCCAGCACAGGACAACGAAAGCACGACACTAGTGGGTATGTCTGCACAATGATCAAGGAGGTTGGCAAAAACAATGTGCCGAAAAAGCCACGGCTATTATGAGATTGGCGAGGGAGCGGCCTATCAAATCAGGGATGGTAATACAATCTCAGCCCAATTCAAAGAGTGAGGCAGTCGGAATAGCAGCGTGATTGGTAGATAATGGTGGGGTAAGTAAGGCAGAGGACAATATACACCAGGATTGGATGGTTTTGAGTGCGGGAGATGGGGTGTCTCACATGAAAAAGGGGTGAAGTGGATTATGTACGGAGGCATGCCATCGTACATATGCCAGGTTTGATGCTCTTGTCCAGGATCCCAACGCTTCACATGTGAATCCTTATGCTTGTGCAGGTTCCGACAATGCCAAAAGTTCCTTACGCCTATGCGGGCTGCCGACGCTTCACACGCCAATCCTTACGCCTGTGAAGGTTCCCAACAGCTCACACGCCAATCCTTACGCCTTTGCAGGTTCTCGAACGCTCACACGCCAATCCTTACGCCTGTGCAGGCTCCCCAAAGCCCACACACCAATCCTTACGCCTGTGCAGGCTCCCGACAGCTCACACGCCAATCCTTAGGCTTGTGAAGGTTGCCAACAATGCTGACAATTTCTTACGCCTGTGCAGGCTCCCGACAATTCACACGCCAATCCTTACGCCTGTGCAGGTTCCCAACAGCTCACACGCCAATCCTTACGCCTTTGCAGGCTCCCGACAGCTCACATGCCTATCGTTACGCTTGTGAAGGTTCCCAACAATTTAAACAATTCAATACATGACTAAGATTAATAGCGTGTGACCATAGGAACGGCAATTTCTCATCAATCTGGAGTGGATTGCTCACATGCCGGAACCTCCCGCTTTTTTACAGTTAAGATTTGATATGGCTCTAAACAATGGAGGAAGAAAATATAGGAGGCAGTAATGGTGACTATTGGCGCATTTTTGGCAAAAGATTTCCACACATACAAATACTAACTCAAACTTTTGGTGGGGCACTTACGAAAATTATTCTCACACAATAGCAAATATGAATCATTGAGGAATTATAATAAATTCACGTGAACAAAGAATGTAAGAGAAATTGAAAATATCTTTCATTGAATACAAAAAATTTATCTAAAGGAGTGTATTACAAAAGATAAAAAGAGGAAAGAATACGATTTTTTTTGTGGATTTTATTTTTCTAAGAATTTTGAGACTATCCCGGTGATGTCCTCCATTGGATAAGCCTCCATCGCCTTGCCAAGGAGGGAGTTTAGTTCCTCCCGGAATTCCCGGTGCATCCACGAAAGGAATCATGTGGAGCAACCGACGATGCTCCAACAAGATTTGGTTGATCAATTCGTGGACGATGGCTCGAGGAATCATTAGTATCGGGCGCAGGTTGGTGAATTCCTGGCGAGCGTCATCGTAGGAATGAGAGGAGCTTGGCACCGGGGGGGAGGAGGCGGTTGGGTTCTCGGCGGCAATGGGAGGGATATCCGGGGAAGAAACCGGGGTAGGAGTGGTGGGAGGGGGAACAGGAGGGGAAGGTGGCGGAGTCGGTGAAGAAGAAGGTGGAGGGGGAGGGGGAGGGGGTGATCCGACTGGCGTATCGTCGATGATGATAATCGAGCGGGGAGTGGCGGGACGAGCTGGAGATGGTCGAAGGAGGGGTCAGGAAAAGTTGAGTTGAGTTAAAAAAGTGAAATAGGGACTTACCAAAAGGTTCCTCCGTTGATTGCGTAGGAGCCACCTCAGGTTGAGGCTCACGAGTCGCAATGTCCTCAGGTGGTTCGGAGGATGGACTCGGGCCAGGAATAGGTGGCTCATCGTGCTGGGAGGCTTCTACAAAAGGAGGAAAAGTTAGTTAACTTGATGCAAAAGTGAAAATGAGAAAAGAGAAAGTTGGCTGCTTACCGCGGAATAAGTCCTCAGACCATCGGGTGCCACTCGGGCCTGGAGTGGGTTGCCGCGGGGTTCCCTCGCAAGGCAAAGTAGGAACGGGAGAGTCTTGTCGGGGGGGATTCGGAGGGTTTGGTTCTATGAGTAATGGAAAAAAGTGAGTATTATTGCGTGAAGATAAATGAGATAAGGAGGAGAAAGAAAGCTTACTTTGGCGTTTGAATCCCATCGGTGACAAGACATGGTGACAATCAGCCCAAGCTTGAATGTCCTCTTTTCATCGCCATCCTTCATCGGCCGGATAATCACTTTGCTCAGGTCAAGGAGTGAAGTGACCATTGGATGGTGGCCTAGGAGGGGGGGTGGACAAATCGATGCTTGAGGGGACTGGGCTAATTGTCCTGAATCGTTCCTGCTGGCCTGTTTGGGGTCCCGGGGTCCATTCCTTCTCGGAAATGGTTTCATCATCATCGGCCACAAAGGAGTCCTGGCGAGGGCGTCTTGGGCAGGAACTCCTCTGGGCGCGGGGTCCGAAGGGGCGGACGCCGAACGAACATTTCTTGTGTGCTTGTGGGCAAGCATCACAAGTGTTGGTCGTCGTCGAGGAACAAATGCAGGGGATACCCCGCTTGGTGCATAACGTGCACGACATCTAAAAACAAAACAAAACAGGTTAGTAACTGAATAGAAAGTAAGCAATCAAGAAAGAAAAGGAAGACATACGATGATTTATAATTTTAAAACGGAATTCAAATTAAAAAAGCGCTAGTAGGAGGTTTTTAAAAGTCTAGAAGAGAGCCGTGAAGAAAGAAAATTATTAATATTGGATCATAATGTTGACAAAAGTTTAATTGGAGAAAACGTACAAAGTAGATAGAAGTGGGGTTCTGAAAGTATTAGCAGGAAAAACAAAAAGCGAGCAGGAAGGGGAGTGGGGTTAGTCAAGTGCAAAAGAAAAGACTGGAAAGGCAGGAAGACGAGGGGGAATACGCACAAGAAGGACAAACGTGGTTGAGGTTGAACGAAGTGGAGCGGGTGAGAGAGAAAGTGAAGTGCGTGTCGTGTGAAGATGGTCTTTTATACCATGGTGAAGCTGAGACGATCTCAGCAGTTTCAGCACCCGCAAAAGTCTCAGCTTCAAGGCGTGTGGGCAAAATTGAAGCTGAGTCTCAGCGAATGCTGCAACTGGGAAGTGAAATGCTCGCGTGAGGCAGAAGAACAATGGGGGTCTGGCTGAGTATTGCAATTTATTGAATTGTCAAGCTGAGTCAAATCCCCTTTGTTTCCTTAAATTGCCACCCAATCACCCAGGAGGGTGGTCGTGAGGCCCTTGTTGAATGTGCATTGTGGGTGCAATGCACAAGTGACCCATGCAGACAAGCACCCGGTGCATTTGGTCACAAGTGACCGCGGCGAGATTACCGGCCATATGGCCTAGGAATAGTATGTGAACAAAGGGGGGCTGTAAGACAAGCGAATACAGCGTGAGCTTGCCTCGACCCATTGCTCAGGTTTGGTTTCGGGTCATAATTGAAATGCTCAGTGGCTGAACATTGGAATTGCACATTGATTGAACTATAGATATAACAATATCAAATGCACCATGCTGAGCCATTGCTCAGTCGTTTTTGTATGCGCGCACTCTGAGCATTTGGCACAGCATCGGATGATATTTCAGCCAGGTGCAGCATTTCACACGCTTTGGTGAAGTGCTCCAAACTGAGCCTTCCAGTGAGCTATTGCAGAATTAGTTCATTCCATGGCTTTACTGAGCACTTTCACACGGTGCTTTTGACCATGACATGCTCAGCTTGCGTGTGCAAATCGGGTGAAACGCAATGCTGAGCATGTGGCACATGAGCTACGTAAATGCAAACGATCGGAAGGTGCATGCACATTTGCTATATGAATGCAGGCTCAAGTAGTATTACACCTTCCTGATCTGTACAGTACTGTCAACACTGTAGTACGCAGTACACCTTTGTAAATGTATGCTGCAGGGCAGAGCAAAAGCTGTTCAACAATGTAACATGCAATCACGTCAAGCCATCGAGTCATATCTCTCACCTGCATCCCTTTGATGCACCTTGTTGGACAGCTCTGCCTAACTACGGCACATATGCGCATGTAATCCAAGTTAATGTGAGTGGGTCATAATGGGATGACTTATTATTTGGGTCATACACAAAGAGTTGATTCACTCCGGTGCCATTGTTGGGGCAAACAATGACTGGCCCGCTTGTTCATTGTCGGGCAGCCACACGCTTTCATACGCACCCCCGATGGGTCATACGCAGGCAGCTTTCACACGCCTGGAAGACATTTTACTGCCAGTCTTCCAGCTGCCTATTTTCTTGGTCGGGTTGTCAGCTTGACTGCAGACGCTCACCCGCTTGCGCGTGGAAACCTGAGGCCAATCAGTGTGGATTTGCTTCAGCCTCATCCACATTAGAATAATCCCAGCCTATGATTGCTGAGGCTGGTCATGTTTGCGTGGGTATCTCCCACCGCGGGTCATTTTCTTCACGTTCTCACACGCCCCACGCAAGTTTTGGCACCTGGCTTGCAGCCAAAAAATCCCTTGGGCGTGTGGCCTCTTTCTCCGGAGTTTTGTACGCGCGTGAGGCAAAGACCCGGATGCCAATCTCGGTGGATTAGTACTTGCCTCAAATGCAATAGGGGTGAATGTATATGTGGATCACGGCTCACAGCTGTCCCCCCCTTTGATCATCCCACACATTCCCCCCTGAAAGCCCATTAGGCATCAGTCAGCAAAAAACTTCAGGCAAAACCAAAGTCATGTTTGGTGGCATGCCACCGAACATATCTCACCCGCCCACACACAAACATCCCCACAGTGAGATTGCCCTTTGAAGCTGCCAACATTGCCCAGTAGGTCCCTGTGTGAGAATTGACCTGGGAAGATATGCATCCATGTTCGCTGTCACACCAGCAAATATGACTGCATGCCTCTAATATGCCCTCCACAATAAGTTGCTACAACCCACCCAATTTCGGATATGCTAATGTTAACCTTGTTCCACCAAAGGTTTTGTCACTCGCTGCAGATCCAGCAGTCATAATGGTGCACCCACATTTTGGCCACCTTGCCTTGATATATGCCCCAAATCGGATATGAAAATTATCAGCCCAAGACGCCCACCCCCATCAAGACCATGCACGTAACCACAGGCCATCCCCCTTTTGGCCTGTTGCTGCCACTCATATAAGTTCCCCACCTGCGCTTATTCCTCTTCATTCCCTTTAGCTAACCCTTCCCGATCAAATAATTGCCAACTGTCCCCAAATAATTTAAAATAGCCATCATGTCAACCCCTTCACAACCACTTTGCATTGGGATGATTAATATTCGCATTCAAATAAATAGTGATATAACCTTAAAGCCTGAGAATTCCCACTTAGGTTCTTGGATTATCCTATGGCACAATCAACACAACATATTCGTATATCTCCCCAATCACCAGCATGCTATTGGCTCTCTCCTGGGAACCCTTTCCCAAACGTTGATACCATTCCTTGGGGCACCAAAAACGTTCATGCACTGTGGTCCTGGTGGGGCATGGATTGAAAATTGCCAATCCAATCCTACTCAAATATTATTTGTTGAGGGAGTATTTATGACTGATGCCAATGATCCCTCCTCATCTCATAAACCCAATCTAGCATTGATGTTCTTCACATGGTATCCAAACATTCTATTCATAATGGAAAGCTTTCGAACACAAGATTTCAAGCTTAAAATGCCCAAAGAATATGACTGTACTACTCATTGTCAATGTCAACTCTTTACTCCGACATTTCCCGCTTCAAACTCGACGCCTGCTTCATATCCTGCTGTTTCATCATTGATTTCCAAGCAAAAACTGATACAATTACCCAGTGGATCAGACCTCCCCATGATGACCCCGCCCCATGCCATTATTCAAACCCCTCTCCTCCCTCATCAAAAGACTGGACTAGCTTTTCTCTGGGATCGAGAAATCCCCAATGGCCAATCAGCCCGTAACCTTTGGGCCACCTCACCCCCAGGATTCACTTTCAATGCCAGGCACATCATTACAAACAAGGTTGTTAGCTCATTTGAATCCCTTTCGACCAATACCCCTCTTGGAGGACTGCTCGCGGATGATATGGGATTAGGTAAAACCATTCAGGCCATTGCTCTAATTGGTACCTCCAAGGAGGAGATGATTGCAAACCCCCATCACTCCACGCCCACCATGATCATCTGCCCCCCTCGCTTAATTACCAACTGGCAATCAGAAATATCCAAGCATGCTCAGGCTGGAGCGCTGCATTCCAAAATCTACCATGGTCCCACTCGTCACTCATTATCCCAAGCCGACATCTTAAAATATGATATCATCATCACTTCTTACAATACTATCACCCAAGAATTTAAGCAAACCAATACCTCTACATCATTCATTTTTCAAATCAATTGGCATTGTATAATTTTGGATGAAGCACAGTGAGTGTCTGATCTTAAATGATTCAAATTACCTTTTATATCCAATAACCCTTGCCCCATCTTATAGCTATATTCGCTCTCAATACACTGCCACTCACCGTGCCATTGATAGCCTCCTTTCATCCCATCGAATATGTTTAACGGGCACACCTATTCACAACACCATTTATGACCTTTTGGGCATAATATCATTCATCACTCAACCCCAGAGCGCCGATCAAGATAAGTGGTCACCATTCATCCTGAGTAGTCTTTCCAAAGGTTGCAATGATATCTTGCATTTGGCATTGCGGCATTTAAGTTTGCACCGCACCAAAACCACACATCTCGAATCCCTCCCCACTATTAGCCATCATTATGAGCTGCTCCCACTCAACCCGACCATGCAGCAAGAATATTCCATATTATATGAAGAATTCCTATCATCCAAAAGGAAAGGACCAGGAGAATTTTTCAGAAATATTAATAAGCTGCGAATATGTTGTAACCATCACATCATGCTTAACACAATTGCGGAGGCGGAGTTGGAAGACCCCGAGGGCAGGAGCACTCAGGATAACTCCCCAACAATCACACGAACTATTGTGGATGTGGAAACATGCATGATGAGTAGTAGAATTGCACACCTCCTACAAAGCTTAATGAAGAACAAACAAACAAGGTGTGGTCCAACGAAATGGGTGGTTTATACCCAATGGACCCAATTTCTAGATTTGTGCGTTAATTCTAATATGCATCCATTACCAATTGACTCCATCTGACTTTTTTATATTGTAGAATTGGTATTGCTCTTGCCCATCACTCTATCCTTTCAGCACGAATTGATGGAACAATTACACCAGGAGCGCAGGACAAGGCGCTTGAGAATTTCTTCAATAATCCTGAATGTGAAGTACTCATTGCATCCATTGCTGCGGCTGGAACTGGCCTCAATATAACTTGTGCTAATATAGTCTATTTAATGGTGAGGGGCCCCCAAAATTCTCCCCTGATTTTCAGACCCTGACATCCA
The DNA here is from genome assembly GCA_023105745.1 of Austropuccinia psidii. Lineage (NCBI taxonomy): Eukaryota > Fungi > Basidiomycota > Pucciniomycetes > Pucciniales > Sphaerophragmiaceae > Austropuccinia > Austropuccinia psidii. The sequence continues at coordinate 71,970,134 of JALGQZ010000001.1, read as the reverse complement.
CATTTCCAGGAGCCCAATTGGAACCCAGCCATTGAGGCTCAGGCTGTTGATTGTCTAAATCGTATTGGCCAACAATGACCAGTACAGGTCATCCACTATATCACTCCTCATTCAGTTGAGGTCAACATGCGGAAGGTACCTTTCAAGCTAATCTTTCACTTGATTGTATTACTATTCTGAAATCCTTCCTTATGGGAATGCCATATTCCAATCACCAATAGGTCCAAGAAAAGAAAAAATCATTAACTGCGCGAGCCTTACTGATATTATATAATTTGTGATTGACAAATTTGATAACTCCTGTTGACTCTGGCACAGGTCCACAATTATGAACACCATGAGCTGGATCAAACTTCTTCAATATTTCCTCAATGAAAATGAGCGATAGAGTATTATTGCTAAGGGAGACGGTGATACATTTCAATTCATATTGTCTATATTCTAACATATTTAGCAAGTTGTTGCATCCTTAAGAGATAATAATCAGATTTTATTACACCTGCACAAATAATTCACAAAATTTTAATTTGTCACAGTGCTATACCATGACAAATTACTAAGTTATTGCAGAGCATCACCATTCGGCCTAATAACTGGCATGTCAAGTATCTTGAGGGCGCTAGTTTGCATCTTACTACAGACCTTTGGAAAATGTATCTTGGAGCGGTCTGTCGGAGGGAAATCCAGTATTGACGCTTCATCAAAGTAAGTCATTTGAATTTTGGAGTAGAAACTTATTCACAATTTGATATGTTTGTTTCATGGGTTAGATATGGCACCTAAAGGCAAGTCAGTCCGATCTCAGGAGCCAATTGAAGATCGTGAGGATGACCAGTCTTCATTAATGTTTTGATGTGTTAACTGATGATTTGCATAGCAGGGGATGAACTTTATGCGTCTTCACCTCTGGTCCATAAAGAGAAAGTCACTGGACGTCATCATCCATATGCCTCCAAACCAAGAACGGGTCATGCCAGTACATCAAGAGAAACAATGGTGGATGATGAGGATGAGAACATGTCTCCGACTCAAAGTGAAAGAAATGATGAACCAAGGAGGGACAATTTCACAGCGCATGAGCAAGGCACTCAATCAAATAGTGAGTTCACCCATCCTCAGCTGGGCCTTGCCCAGAGTATGCTTGAACAATCCGAGGTCAGACAGCAAAGGAACCAGGCCCGCAAAGCTCACAATGTGGCGAAACGTGCAAGCCAGAAGGAGCAACAAAAATGGCTGAAGGCAGAACTTCCAGAGAATGTCCATGGAATGAGATCAGCAGTACACGCACATTGCCTGTTCCTACTCAAAGTTAGGGATAAGGATTTTTCCTCACTACCAGCACCACCCAGCACAGAAGAGCGTGAAATTGCAATTCAAGTGGCTGGTCATCTCGGTTATGTCCCCGAGGATGTGTTCAATGAGCCATCAACACAGGTTCAGTCTCAGGGTTTCCAAAGCTACTGCGAAAATGAGCTCCACAAGCTAGGACTAAAGCGATTCACTTGGGACTGGGAGAGCTCATGGCAACATCCGTTCAACAAGCTGATGTCTATGGTGTTTTACCGTACATTCCGTCTCGCACTTGTCAGCACTGAGTATCATCACTACTGTTGGAACAAGGATCATAACAACTATGGGGTCGTGGCGGCTCTAATGGAGCGATATTTCACTTATTTGAAAAGAGAATGGAAGTCTATGCAAAAGGATGCCGAGTATTTGGTAAAAAAGAAAGAGAATCAAAAGCTCGCAAAGATTCGTCAAAGAGTTAGTTACTGTATCTCTTCTTCATTGTGGACCAAGTCTGATGATGATCTACTTGATTATGTGCAGACCTGTGAGCGCCGTCGTGAATGGTGTGATACGGCTAAATTTCCCATTCTAGCATCACAATTCAATGACCCTTGAGTATGCTCAGATACTGAGGAGGTACTGGAAAATGGCCGTCAAGTTTACCACAAAGTGGGATTACGCTGGCGCTCCCAGTTATTTAATGATTTGGTATTGAAAATGGATAGAGACATAGAGTTTTGTAATCGGATTAAAAAAAAGGGTAAAAAAACTATTGATAGATTGCCAGAATTACGATCGACAGATGATGGTGATATTCCGGAAGGCCTATCATTTCAGGTATTTGATCAAGATTGGCTCAAAGGCTGTAGTAAGATGCAGACTAGCGCCCTCAAGATACTTGACATGCCAGTTATTAGGCCTAATGGTGATGCTCTGCAATAACTTAGTAATTTGTCACGGTATAGCACTGTGACAAATTAAAATTTTGTGAATTATTTGTGCAGGTGTAATAAAATCTGATTATTATCTCTTAAGGATGCAACAACTTGCTAAATATGTTAGAATATAGACAATATGAATTGAAATGTATCACCATCTCCCTTGCAATAATACTCTATTGCTCATTTTCATTGAGGAAATATTGAAGAAGTTCGATCCAGCTCATGGTGTTCATAATTGTGGACCTGTGCCAGAGTCAACAGGAGTTATCAACTTTGTCAATCACAAATTATATAATATCAGTAAGGCTCACGCAGTTAATGATTTTTTCTTTTCTTGGACCTATTGGTGATTGGAATATGGCATTCCCATAAGGAAGGATTTCAGAATAGTAATACAATCAAGTGAAAGATGAGCTTGAAAGGTACCTTCCGCATGTTGACCTCAACTGAATGAGGAGTGATATAGTGGATGACCTGTACAGGTCGTTGTTGGCCAATACAATGTAGACAATCAACAGCCTGAGCCTCAATGGCTGGGTTCCAATTGGGCTCCTGGAAATGTGGATGTCAGGGTCTGAAAATCAGGGGAGAATTTTGCTGGGCCCCTCACCATGAAATAGACTATATTAGCACAAGTTATATTGAGGCCAGTTCCAGCCGCGGCAATGGATGCAATCAGTACTTCTCATTCAGGATTATTGAAGAAATTCTCAAGCGCCTTGTCCTGCCTCGTGGTGTAATTGTTCCATCAATTTGTGCTGAAAGGATAGAGTGATGGGCAAGGGCAATACCAATTCTACAATATAAAAAAGTCAGATGGAGTCAATTGGTAATGGATGCATATTAGAATTAACGCACAAATCTAGAAATTGGGTCCATTGGGTATAAACCACCGATTTCATTGGACCACACCTTGTTTGTTTGTTCTTCATTAAGCTTTGTAGGAGGTGTGCAATTTTACTACTCATCATGCATGTTTCCACATCCACAATAGTTCGTGTGATTGTTGGGGAGTTATCCTGGATGCTCCTGCCCTCGGGGTCTTCCAGCTCCGCCTCCGCAATTGTGTTAAGCATGATGTGATGGTTACAACATATTCGCAGCTTATTAATATTTCTGAAAAACTCTCCTGGTCCTTTGCTTTTGGATGATAGGAATTCTTCATATAATGTGGAATATTCTTTCTGCATGGTCGGGTTGAGTGGGAGCAGCTCATAATGATGGCTAATAGTGGGGAGAGATTCGAGATGTGTGGTTTTGGTGCGGCACAAACTTAAATGCCGCAATGCCAAATGCAAAATATCATTGCAACCTTTTGAAAGACTACTCAGGATGAATGGTGACCAGTTATCTTGATCGGCGCTATGGGGTTGAGTGATGAAGGATATTATGCCCAAAAGGTCAAAAATGGTGTTGTGAATAGGTGTGCCCGTTAAACATATTCGACGGGATGAAAGGAGGCTATTAATGGCATGGTGAGTGGCAGTGTATTGTGAGCGAATATAGCTATAAGAGGGGTCAAGGGTTATTGGATATAAAAGGTAATTTGAATCATTTAAGCTCAGCCACTCACTGTGCTTCATCCAAGATTATACGATGCCAATTGATTTGAAAAATGAATGATGTAGAGGGATTGGTTTGCTTAAATTCTTGGGTGATAGTATTGTAAGAAGTGATGATGATATCATATTTTAAGATGTCGGCTTAGGATAATGAGTGACGAGTGGGACCATGGTAGATTTTGGCATGCAGTGCTCCAGCCTGAGCATGCTTGGATATTTCTGATTGCCAGTTGGTAATTAAGCGAGGGGGGCAGATGATCATGGTGGGCGTGGAGCAATGGGGGTTTGCAATCATCTGCTCCTTGGAGGTACCAATTAGAGCAATGGCCTGAATGGTTTTACCTAATCCCATATCATCCGCAAGCAGTCCTCCAAGAGGGGTATTGGTCGAAAGGGATTCAAATGAGCTAACGACCTTGTTTGTAATGATGTGCCTGGCATTAAAAGTGGATCCTGGGGGTGAGGTTGCCCAAAGGTTACGGGCTGATTGGCCATTGGGGATTTCTCGATCCCAGAGAAAAGCTAGTCCGGTCTTTTGATGAGGGAGGAGGGGGGTTTGAATAATGGAATGGGGCGGGGTCATCATGGGGAGGTCTGATCCACTGGGTAATTGTATCAGTTTTTGCTTGGAAATCAATGATGAAACAGCAGGATATGAAGCAGGCGTCGAGTTTGAAGCGGGAAATGTCGGAGTAAAGAGTTGACATTGACAATGAGTAGTACAGTCATATTCTTTGGGCATTTTAAGCTTGAAATCTTGTGTTCGAAAGCTTTCCATTATGAATAGAATGTTTGGATACCATGTGAAGAACATCAATGCTAGATTGGGTTTCTGAGATGAGGAGGGATCATTGGCATCAGTCATAAATACTCCCTCAACAAATAATATTTGAGTAGGATTTGATTGGCAATTTTCAATTCATGCCCCACCAGGACCACAGTGCATGAACGCTTTTGGTGCCCCAAGGAATGGTATCAACGTTTGGGAAAGGGTTCCCGGGAGAGAGCCAATAGCATGCTGGTGATTGGGGAGATATACGAATATGTTGTGTTGATTGTGCCATAGGATAATCCAAGAACCTAAGTGGGAATTCTCAGGCTTTAAGGTTATATCACTATTTATTTGAATACGAATATTAATCATCCCAATGCAAAGTGGTTGTGAAGGGGTTGACATGATGGCTATTTTAAATTATTTGGGGACAGTTGCAAATTATATGATCGGGAAGGGTTAGCTAAAGGGAATGAAGAGGAATAAGCGCAGGTGGGGAACTTATATGAGTGGCAGCAACAGGCCAAAAGGGGGATGGCCTGTGGTTACGTGCATGGTCTTGATGGAGGTGGGCCTCTTGGGCTCATAATTTTCATTTCCGATTTGGGGCATATATCAAGGCAAGGTGGCCAAAATGTGGGTGCACCATTATGACTGCTGGATCTGCAGCGCGTTACGAAACCTTTGGTGGAACAAGGCTGACATTAGCACATCCGAAATTGGGTGGGTTGTAGCAGCTTATTGTGGAGGGCATATTAGAGGCATGCAGTCATGTTTGCTGGTGTGACAGCAAACAATGAGGGTATCCTCCCCAGGTTAATTGTTCACAGGGACCTACTGGGCAATGTTGGCAGTTGCAAAGGGCAATCTCACTGTGGGGATGTTTGTGTGTGGGCGGGTGAGATATGTTCGGTGGCATGCCACCAAACATGACTTTGGTTTGGCCTGAAGTTTTTTGCTGACTGATGCATACTGGGCTTTCAGGGGGGAATGTGTGGGATGATCAAAGGGGGCGCCAGCCGTGAGCCGTGATCCACATATACATTCACTCCTATGGCGTTTGAGGCGAGTACTAATCCACCGAGATTGGCATCCGGGTCTTTGCCTCACGCGCGTACAGAACTCTGGAGAAAGAGGCCACACACCCAAGGGAATTTTTGGCTGCAAGCCAGGTGCCACAACTTGCGCGGGGCGTGTGAGAACGTGAAGAAAATGACCCGCGGTGGGAGATACCCACACAAACATAACCAGCCTCAGCAATCATAGGCTGGGATTATTCTAATGTGGATGAGGCTGAAGCAAATCCACACTGATTGGCATCAGGTTTCCACGCGCAAGGAGGTGAGTGTCTGCAGTAAAGCTGACCACCCCACCAAGAAACTAGCCGGTCGGAACACTGGCAGTAAAATGTCTTCCAGGCGTGTGAAAGTTGCCTGCGTATGACCCATCGGGGGTGCGTATGAAAGCGTGTGGCTGCCCGACAATGAACAAGCGGGCCAGTCATTGTTTGCCCCAACAATGGCACCGGAGTGAATCAACTCTTTGTGTATGACCCAAATATTAAGTCATCCCATTAAGACGCACTTACATTAATTTGGATTACATGCGCATCTGTGCCGTAGTTAGGCAGAGCTGTCCAACAAGGTGCATCAAAGGGATGCAGGTGAGAGATATGACTCGATGGCTTGACGTGATTGCATGTTACATTGTTGAACAGATTTTTGCTCTGCCCTGCAGTACATTTACAAAGGTGTACTGCGTACTACAGTGTCGACTGTACTGTACAGATCAGGGAGGTGTAATACTACTTGAGCCTGCATCCATCTAGCAAATGTGCATGCACCTTCCGATCGTTTGCATTTACGTAGCTCATGTGCCACATGCTCAGCATTGCGTTTCACCCGATTTGCACACGCAAGCTGAGCATGATTGTTGAACAGCTTTTGCTCTGCCCTGCAGCATACATTTACAAAGGTGTACTGCGTACTACAGTGTTGACAGTACTGTACAGATCAGGAAGGTGTAATACTACTTGAGCCTGCATTCATATAGCAAATGTGCATGCACCTTCCGATCGTTTGCATTTACGTAGCTCATGTGCCACATGCTCAGCATGGCGTTTCACCCGATTTGCACACGCAAGCTGAGCATGTCATGGTCAAAAGCACCGTGTGAAAGTGCTCAGTAAAGCCATGGAATGAACTAATTCTGCAATAGCTCACTGGAAGGCTCAGTTTGGAGCACTTCACCAAAGCGTGTGAAATGCTGCACCTGGCTGAAATATCATCCGATGCTGTGCCAAATGCTCAGAGTGCGCGCATACAAAAACGACTGAGCAATGGCTCAGCATGGTGCATTTGATATTGTTATATCTATAGTTCAATCAATGTGCAATTCCAATGTTCAGCCACTGAGCATTTCAATTATGACCCGAAACCAAACCTGAGCAATGGGTCGAGGCAAGCTTACGCTGTATTCGCTTGTCTTACAGCCCCCCCTTTGTTCACATACTATTCCTAGGCCATATGGCCGGTAATCTCGCCGCGGTCACTTGTGACCAAATGCACCGGGTGCTTGTCTGCATGGGTCACTTGTGCATTGCACCCACAATGCACATTCAACATGGGCCTCACGACCACCCTCCTGGGTGATCGGGTGGCTATTTAAGGAAACAAAGGGGATTTGACTCAGCTTGACAATTCAATAAATTGCAATACTCAGCGGTGCATTTGATATTGTTATATCAATTCTTCAATTACTGTGCAATTAAAATGTTCAGCCACTGAGCATTTCAATTATGACCCGAAAGCAAACCTGAGCAATGGGTCGAGGCAAGCTCACGCTGTATTCACTTGTCTTACAGCCCCCCCCTTTGTTCAAAGACTATCACCAGGCCATAAGGCCGGTGATCTTGCCGCGGTCACTTGTGCATTGCACCCACAATGCACAATCAATAAGGGCCTCACGACCACCCTCCTGGGTGATTGGGTGGCAATTTAAGGAAACAAAGGGGATTTGACTCAGCATGACAATTCAATAAATTGCAATACTCAGCTTGACAATTCAATAAATTGCAATACTCAGCCAGACCCCCATTGTTCTTCTGCCTCACGCGAGCATTTCACCTCTCAGTTGCAGCATTCGCTGAGACTCAGCTTCAATTTTCCCCACACGCCTTGAAGCTGAGACTTTTGCAGGTGCTGCAACTGCTGAGATCGTCTCAGCTTCACCTTGGTATAAAAGACCATCTTCACACGACACGCACTTCACTTTCTTTCTCACCCGCTCCACTTCGTTCAACCTCACACGCGTTTGTCCTTCTTGTGCGTATTCCCCCTCGTCTTCCTGCCTTTCCAGTCTTTTCTTTTGCACTCGACTAACCCCACTCCCCTTCCTGCTCGCTTTTTGTTTTTCCTGCTAATACTTTCAGAACCCCACTTCTATCTACTTTGTACGTTTTCTCCAATTACACTTTCATCAACATTATGTACCGATATTAATATTTTTCTTTCTTCACGACTTCCTTCCAGACTTTTAAAAACTTCCGACTAGAGCGTTTTTAATTTGATTCCGTTTTAAATTTATATAAATCATCGTATGTCTTCCTTTTCTTTCTTGATTGCTTACTTTCTATTCAGTTACTAACCTGTTTTGTTTTGTTTTTAGATGTCGTGCACGTTATGCACCATGCGGGGTATCCCCTGCATTCGTTCCTCGACGACGAACGACGCTTGTGATGCTTGCCGACAAGCACACAAGAAATGTTCGTTCGTTGTCCGCCCCTTCCGACCACGAGGCCAGACGAGTTCTCGCCCAAGACGCCCTCGCGAGGACTCCTTTGTGGTCGACGATGATGAAACCATTTCCGAGCGTGAATGGACGCCGGGCCCCCAAACAGGCCAACAGGAACGATTCCGGACGATTAGGCCTGTCCCCTCCAGTATCGATTTGTCCACTCCCCCTCCTAGGCCACCATCCAATGGTCACTTCACTCCTTGACCGGAGCGAAGTGATTATCCGGCCGATGAAGGATGGCGATGGCGAGAGGACATTCGAGCTTGGGATGATCGTCACCATGTCTTATCACCGATGGGATTCAAACGCCAAAGTAAGTTTTATTTCTCCTCTTTATCTCATTTCTCTTCACGCAATAATACTGACTTTTTTCCATTACTCATAGAACCAAACCCCCCGAATCCCCCCTGACACGACTCTCCCGTTCCCAGTTTGCCTCGCGAGCAAACCCCCCGGCAACCCACTCCAGGCCCGAGTGGCACCCGATGGTCTGAGGAATTATTCCGTGGTAAGCAGCCAAAGTTTCATTTCATTTTCACTTTCACTTTTGAGTCGAGTGAACTGACACTTACTCCTTTTTTAGAACCCTCCCGAACCAAAGAGCCACCTATTCCTGGCCCGAGTCCATTGTCCCAACCACCTGAGGACGATACGACTTGTGAGCCAGAACCTGAGGTGGCTCCTACGCAATCCACGGAGGAACCTTATGGTAAGTCACCCCTTCTTTCTCTTTGATCCATATCCACTTTTCCTCATTTTTTCTTTGACCGTCTCCAGATCGTCCCGCCACTCCTCGCTCGATCATCATCATCGACGATACGCCCGTGGGATCACCCCATCCCCCTCCCCCTCCCCCTCCCCCTTCTTCTTCACCGACTCCACCATCTTCCCCTTCCACTCCAACCCCGGTTCCCTCCCCAGAGATCCCTTCCAGTGCCCCCGAGAACCCCAACGCCTCCTCCCCCCCGGTGCCAAGCTCCTCTCATTCCCACGATGACGCTCGCCAGGAATTCACCGACCTGCGACCGACCCTAATGATTCCTCGAGCCATCGTCCACAATTCGATCAACCGAATCTTGTTGGAGCATCATCGCTTGCTCCACATGATTCCTTTTGTGGATGCAACTCATCGAAATGAGATGCACCGGGAATTCCGGGAGGAACTAAACTCCCTCCTTGCCCAGGCACTGGAAGGCTTACCCAAAGGAGGACATAACCGGGATAGTCTCCAAATTCCTTGAAAAATAAAAATTTAAAAAAATGTCATTATTTCCTCTTTTTATTTTTTGTAATACTTTCTTTTGAATAAAATATTTGTCTTCAATTATTGTTATGTTCAAATTCTATTACATTCTTGGTTCACGTAAAAATTACTTATTTCCTCCTTAGAGAAAAACCCTGATTGCGTGAGAATTATTTTTGTAAGTGCCCCACCAAGAGTTTGAGTGAGTATTTGTTTTCGTGAACCTCTTTTTCTCAAAATGCGCCAATAGTTGCCGTTATCCTCTCCTATATTTTCTTCTTCCATGGTTTAGTGCCATACCCATTCTTAACTGTAAAAAAGCGGGAGGTTCCCGTATGTGAGCAATCGAGTCCAGATTCGTGAAACATGGCCTTTCCTATGGTCACACGCTATTAGTCTTACTCATGTATTGAATTGTTTAAATTGTCTAGAACCTTCACAAGCGTAAGGATTGGCGTGTGACTTGTCGGGAGGCTGCACAGGCGTAAGGATTGGCGTGTGAATTGTTGGGAGCCTGCACAGGCATAAGGATTGGCGTGTGAATTGTTGGGAGCCTGCACAGGCATAAGGATTGGCGTGTGAATTGTTGGGAGCCTGCACAGGCGTAAGAATTTATCAGCATTGTTGGCAACCCTCCCATGCATAAGGATTGGCGTGTGAATCGTCGGAAGCCTGTACAGGCGTAAGGAATTTTAGCACTTTTGGGACCCTCCCCAAGCATAAGGATTGGCGTGTGAATTGTTGCGAGCCTGCACAGGCGTAAGAATTGGCGTGTGAATTCTTGGGATCCTGCACAGGCTAGAGAAAATTTCAGCATTGTGGGGAAGCTTCACAAGCGTAAGAATTGGCGTGTGAATCGTTGAAAGCCTGTAAAGGCGTAAGGATTGGCGTGTAAATTTTCGGGAGCCTGCACAGGCCCAAGGATTGGCGTGTGTAGCGATGGCCCCCCGCATAGGCGTAAGGAACTTTTAGCATTGTCAGAACCTGCATAAGCATGAGGATTCGCGTGTGAAGCATTGGCATCCTGGACAATAGCAACAAACCAGGACAGATGTATGATCGCATGCCACCATACATAATCCACTTCACCCCTTTTTCATGTGAGACACCCCATCTCCCGCACTCCAATCCATCCAATCCTGGTGTATATTGTCCTCTGCCTTACCTCACCATTACTTACCCAACCCACTTGCAAATCTCCTCATTCTTTGAATCGGCATGAGATTGTATTACCATCCCTGATTTGATAGCCCGCTCTCTCGCCAATCTCATAATAGCCATTGCTTTTTTGCCGCATTGTTTTTGCTAACCTGCTTGAGCATTGTGCGGACATACCCACTAGTGTCGTGCTTTCATTGTCCTGTGCTGGATCAGTATAATGAACAAATGTACTACTGGCCCACACTACCTGAATGAGCCCATGACATGCGGATAGATCAATCCAAAAATGCTCATTTGGGAAAATCAATTTTCCCCCTGTACACCGCTTTGACGCATCTCTTTGAATTTGGCCGGTCCGCTTATCAGCTTGAAACCACCATCCCGAAGCATACAGCGATGCATCCTTATCAACATGAGGTGCGTTTTTGAATCCATTCATGGTGAAAGTGAGTGCGGAAGCGAACTTGAATGCACCCTGATTTGCCAGAATATCGCCTTCATAGTTGACTTGATCAAAAGACGGAACCCCCAATGAGTTGTAGCAATTTTGAATCTTCTGAAATAAATTATCCCCAACATATCGTAAGGATTGACCTAGAATGCGACCCACCGAGCTAAGATTGGCACCTCGGTCCCGCCATTCATCTTTTGCATTTTCAATTTTGCCAGCACTACCATACAGACCAAATTGTTCATTCTTCGTGGTGCATTTGCGCCACCCAATCGCGAACATAAATCCCTCCAGTAATGCTCCATTTGTTGCAATAGGGCCGGTGAAACTCTTTTCGCGAAATAGGAATTGTGATAATTCATCCCATTGATTGACCTTGACTTCACTCATTGTTGTGAATGGTCGGAATTCGACAAGGGCAATGAGTAATCCGGTTGAAGAGAAAATTGCCACACGCCCAAAGTGAATGCGTTTGATCTGATTGACATCCACAAGCCTCCGAATTTCACTTGGGGTGATATTTGCTGATACTGGCATTGATATTTGTGCTGTTGGGCGAGAGGAGGAAAACAACCTATTCATTTGGGTCGTTTTGCGCTCATTTGTCTTTTGGGATCTGCTACTATTCCCGAGTGGTTGAGGGATCACTACGTGTTGAAGCACACAAGATATCAGATACTGCCAAGGAGCTTTCTTCGGCACACATCCTTTGACTTCCCTGTTGGAGCCCACATGACATTGGCACAATCTGAACCGACTAAAGCCCATGTTCTTCAGTGGGGCCCAATGAGGGTGCCACATAAATGTGGAAGCATATATATATATCTATATATATACACTGAGATTAAGCGAGTAACTCACACTTTCCTTCCTCAGCCCGACACTTTCTCGCGAGTTCCCTTTTACGCTCTTTTCCTTTTTTCGTGAATGGCATGCTTTCAGCAGAAAATGAAATGAAACCGAATGATTACTGATTTCTTAATATCACCTAAATTGGATTGCGGTGGATGAATCTTTTTTAATTGCGGCTAAAAAGAAAGCTCACGCCTGACCTTGGCAAATTCACGATCTCAAATACCTGAACCTGAAAATTGCAGTGGATAGTGCATTATTCAATTTTACACATTGATGTTCCCATGCAATCACTTTCCAATCCAGCCATTTGGAATATTGCAAGCACACGCAAATGCAATATGCATCCTGCTGCGGATCGCTAGTTATCCCACTCCTCTTGAAAGACACAGGAACCTTTTGCCTATTATGGGCTGGCGGGAAGTGATACACGCGACCTCCGGCAATGCCCCCGCGTGTGCTACTCGCGGGCACAAAGCCTGACTCAGCTTGCGTCTTGGCGGAGTCTTTGCAATGATGTACGGAGGCATGCCGCCGTACAATTACTATTGGTACTCAGACTGTGGCATCCGGGCAGTAGTAGGATAGGAAGTCATGATTATTAAATTCATAAATAACTTTGCAAAAATAAATTACAATCTATCTAGTACAAAGCTAATCTAAAACGGGTCAATCCTGGTTGTGAGTTTAGCTGACCTGGGTACCGTCAAGGTGACCTCATCACTTGAACCAAGCCCGCGATTCGCCACCCAGGTATCACCAAAGCCTAATACTAAGCATCGTGCCAAATCAAATCTAAGAGGTACAGTGGGTTTAAAAGACTCTGATTAGAAGAAACTTTTATTCAGTAAATTACATATATACTTATTAGTACGTAGCCACACTGGCTCCACTAGATTTTTACCCTCTGAAAGTTTTGCGGAAATGTCAATTAGTGCTAAAGCCCCTTTAACTGAGCTTGTTCTCCAGTCATCTGAGCATACCATCAAACCACGAACCCCCGCCGCACAGAATGCCGCTAATATACCATAGCAAATTCGATTTATTCCAAGATTCTTGTGACACGCCAAAAGATCTTTGATGGCCTTATTTTTTTTTGAGTTCGTGAGTTTGCCTTTGATGCCATTAACTTCGACCTTTGTATGTGCACGTACCATGTTGTACGCAATCATCAAATGGATAACTGTATCCATTAGATCCTCCAGGTTCTTGTGCGGCTTTGTGGATATCTCATTGTCAGCCCCGCCACCTTCAATGCTGAGTTGGGTTGCACATTGCTTCGATTTACTCAAGCAGGAGGCAAGGTATTCAACTGCTCCGCGTTTGAGTCCAAGAGGATCGGTCGAATTTGATGTTGGTGCAACATATGGTTTGGGTGCAATCACATCGTATGAGACTAAACTAATGGATTCAAACATAACATTTGCCCAAAAATGTTTAACTGGATTGGCGGGGTAAAGAAGGCTCTGAACCATTTTGAAGAAGGAGTGTTCAGATTTTGGGAGATTATCTGGAGGTTTAGCTGATTCCTTCATCAATTTGAGATTCCAAATGTTGTGATCAAAAAACGCTTCTGTTTCGGTTGGCTTAAAAAAATCTAACCCTGTATATTGCAATTTATATCACCAGTCAACAGCCAATAATCAAGTATCATGCACAAAGATAAAAAAAAACTCACCTGCCATCTCAAGGTCCTGCAGCGAAGCCGACATTTTAAGATCTCGGTTACTGATCACCTTAATACCAACGGGCAGGAATGTATGAGCATCCTTTGTTGGTAAATTGTCCCATCTATTTTTGTAAATCCTATTGATATTATCAAGCCCCCTTTCCCATGATTGTTGAGTAATATTGGAATGATAATTCAAAATGCCTGCAAACTCTTCCATGCGGGATAAAAATATTCCTTGAAAATTCGCAGCGGATGACACTTTGGGCTCAGCGTCGGGAATTATATCAGTCATATCTTGTCCCATTGTATCATGTTTAATTGTTTCCCTTTCTTGAAAGGCTTGAATATTCCGAGGAGAGGCGGGAGGGGTTGCATCATGCATTGTTTCATTGGGTATCAGGGGACTTTCTGTATGTGGAGCTTCATCATGGATTGTTTCATTGAGTATTGGGGGGGGTTCAGTATGCGGAGGTTCATTTTCAATATGGTCCCCTTCAACATTGATAATTTCATCACCTTGATCGCGAGAATCGTTTGCGGCTTCAAAGGTACGGCGTTTTTTGTTGGTTTTTTTGGTCGCATGTATATTTGGTCTTTTTCCTAATCCTTTGCCTGGAAATCCAATTACAACTCGAGATCCTTCAGGTAGAGATTCTCCCACCTCCACACCTGCCCATATATTGTAAGCAGCTATTTTTATCAATTTTGTTTTGAATTAGTAATGGACTTACGGTTCAAATCCATTTTGAGCAGGCTCATGGCTTCAGCAATCTTTTGACGCACATAATCAGGAATTTCACTATCATTTTGGATTTTTTCGAGCCTTGGGATTGTTTGAGCAATGTTGGAGACAAATTGTTCCTTGGATATAATTTCCACCTCCCCACTGAAAATTACATCATCTTGCCCATCATCTTCTGTTGGTGCACAAGGTTCAACAGTCTTTTCCTTCTCATAACTTTTAAAATTCGGTTTCTGAGAGCTTGGAGGCTGCCCTGAAATAAAGGCTATGACACAATATCAGGTTTTGAGAGATTTGAAATATTCAAGATGGATGCATACTCACATTCCGGAAGAACTGGTGGATCTTGATTATCTTCATGTGACTGGCTCTCTACTTCAATGCCTAATTCACGACTACTGGCGATATCAGAGATTTCACTTCCACTCTCTGGGGTGAAGTTGGTCGTTCATTGAATTCTGTTGAATTTCTCGGGGTTCGGGCCATAGCGGAGGTAGTTTATTAAGCAAATAGATGGTGACGAGTTGATTGATAACTTGTTTGAAAATTTTTTGATAAAAGATCCAAATTCAAGAAAAAAGGTGCAAGTAAAATAATCGCATTTGCAAAATGCAATTTGTCGGGAAATTGAAGGAGGCGATGTTTTGCAAATTATTTCATATCATGCAAATGAAATGACTTCCCTGTGAGACATTGAATAAAGTTGACTAGTGAGAAACCTACTAAAGTCAACTTTTGAACTATTCAATGCTCATGAGGTAAGGACTCAGCAAAGTGTTCATTTGATTGATATGAAATAAAATGGTTTTGTCGGCGAAACAGGAGACACAATTCTTGTCTTAAATAGTCCACTTATTAGGTTTTAATTTGTGAGTCTCATGATTTAAACCCTAGCCACAACATGGTGAATATACTGACCAATATCCCCTTAGGTCCTGTTGGCAGAGAAGGCCACTCAGCATATTTCGGCAATTGTGTTCATCGTGTACGCCAACAAGCCACCGTACTGTACACTATGGATGTAATACGGAAGCGTGAGGAGGGTAAGCGTTGTCGGAGGCATGTCGGGAGGGCATTACATGAGCGTAAGGATGGTAAGCAGTGTCGGGAGGGAGGGTAACTGTTGTCGGAGGCATGTCGGGAGGGCACTACATGAGCGTAAGGATGGTAAGGAGTGTCGGGAGAATGTCGGGAGGGAGGGTAACTGTTGTCGGAGGCATGTCGGGAGGGCACTACATGAGCGTAAGGATGGTAAGCAGTGTCGGGAGAATGTCGGGAGGGAGGGTAACTGTTGTCGGAGGCATGTCGGGAGGGCACTACATGAGCGTAAGGATGGTCAGCAGTGTTGGGAGAATGACGGGAGGGAGGGTAACTGTTGTTGGAGGCATGTTGGGAGGGCACTACATGAGCGTAAGGATGGTAAGCTGTGTCGGAGGCATGTCGGGAGGGCACTACACAAGCGTAAGGGTCATCAGTGGTGTCGGAGGCATGTCGGGAGGGCACTACATGAGCGTAAGGATGGCAAGCGTTGTCGGAGGCATGTCAGGAGGGTACTACACAAGCGTGAGGATGGTAGGGGCGGGGGTGTGAAAGCGTAAGGAGTGGTGAGGACGGAGAAGGGCGGGCAGTGTCGGAGTCTCATCCGGATGGAGGGCGGTGCGGGTGCGTAAGCATGCTAAGCGTCGGGGAGGCAGAAGCCAATGAGGTGAAATTACACGAACGTTGCGCATAGTGTTGAAATGGGTTTGGGCTTTGAGTGACATTCTCATGTGACACATGTGACGATTGACGTTGTCTTGACGCTGACGTGACGTGACCCACTAAATCCAGTGACTATAAAGTGACACTAACGCGACTGAAGCAAGATTTTATACTGACCGCGGTGCGACGTGAAGTCAATCGCCGACGATTGACGCAAGATTCGCCCTGGTGTTTGGATTGCCCACATCAATGTTAAGACCTGACACATTCATTGAGGATGCGATAGGGGTTGTGAGAGGAATGTTGGGACTCAATGGTGACTGTGTTTGAACATATTCTATGCTAGATTCACTATTTGAGTCATGAACAGAACCTGAACGGGATTTATGCGACTTGAAAGATGACATAAGGGCCGAAAAAGTACACTAATATTTTTAACTAGATAAAACACCTCAGTATTATGATAAAATAGAGTGATATGAGATGAAATCTTTTCAAATTTAGAATAGAGAAATTCTATGAGTATTTGGAACTAAGTGTTGTGTGGAAGTTGGATAAGACTCTTTTGAGGAGAATCCTCCCTGCCTCCTCTTGAGCTCCTCCGCTTTTGTCGGAAACCACCCTGCACGGCCTACCAGCATATAATGTGATATTTCCTTGATCTGAAAGGGGACCCATCATCCATAAGTAATCATGTTTGGTAACATTTCCGCCTCCCCATTGTCACATTTTGTGAATTATCCAAACTGCCAATATATGCATTGAAATTCCACAACATTGTACATCTGTAAAGGGGTATATTCATGAAGGATTTACCCACAAAAGAGACATCACCTTTTCACGAAAGGCAAGACAATCCAAATCACATTCCAACTGATTCAAAGCCCGCCGCACTCAAACCAAATACCAAGACTTTAGCTGCACTCCAACCCCTTATGTAATAGAGCTATATAGTTATGTCTTTAATAAGGTTTAAACCATGTACGATGGCGTGCCAGCGTACATGGATTAAATGTTAATCCCCTCAATTCAATGGTAACACTTCACTAATGGAACCCCCTCAATGGTCAAACCCGCACTATCACAATGTGTAAATAAACTAGAATATGTATGAGCATTGAGCAGCATGGCATTTTACCCAATTAAACGCCTAACCAATTCCGCCATCCAGATGAGACATGTTAAACTTTATCCACTGCAGCTCATGCACCATTACAAATGGGATAAAATCCTCAGCTGGCTCAAATCATCTCCCCCTTCATAAATAATCACTGAATTTTATTTCCAATTAATAACACTCCTAAACACTTTCACATCAACCATAGATATTTATACACAAACCAACCGTACTCCCAATTCCTGCAACAATGACAACCCGGCCCTATTCCTCAATGCGTATATGCATGTGTCAACACTGCTCAACTCAAACACACTCTTCCCCTGAGGGTGATAGGCAAGTAGTTGCCTTCACACCTTTCCAATATAAACAGCACATTAAAAAGCTCAAATCAACCATTGCACCCAAATCTCTTCCAAACATCCCTACTTCTGCATCAGGATCTGGGTGCCCACAAATTCTATTGGATCAAATCTTCCCAGCTGATTATTCACGTTTTACCCAAAGCACTTTCTCAACTCCAGCGGGTCTCACTTCAATTGCACAGAAACCATATAGTGGCAGTCAAACCCTTCCCCCACAAGACCTAGGAATGATAATATCTGCCATTCTATCATTAAGGTATAATTTACGACGCAGGGCTTCACGCATACTCAACCCCGCCCTGAACCTGCTGATCAAGTCCAGTATCTCAAGCTCAGCTGGTCCCCCCGCTCCTGCATTCCATATACCTCAAGATCTGAGTACCATATTTGAACATCTCCAATTGGAGCCAGTGATTCAAAACTATATATGCTGTCCTCAATGTTTCTCTCTTAATGGCCTTACTGAATCAGTCACAACTGACCAACACCACTGTCAACGCCATAATGACCCAAATGATCATGATCCCCCTTGCACACAATCATTAGGCAAATTCATCTATTCATCTGAACCCCACCATCAAAACACAACCAACATGAAGCAAACATTTATACCAACAAAACATTTCATTTATCAACCATTCAAAAATTGGCTTGCCAGATCTCTCCAGCAGGCTGGAATTATGGACATTCTGCATCAACATCAACAATCCCAAACTCCCGAAGATTCCCCAAAACGTGACGTCTGGGATGGATTGGTCTGGAGACGCTTCACTGGCACTAGAAATATCCATGACCCCCAATTCATGTCCATTCCTGGTGCATTGGCCTTCTCCATATATGTGGACTGGTTTAATGCACATGGAAAGTCAACCCGGGTGGCTAGCATTGGACCTATCATGCTTATTTGTCTTAATCTCCCCCCAAGTGAAAGATTGAACCCCAAGAATGTCTATGTTGCAGGAATCATCCCTGGTCCGAAGGAGCCAACTGCGCTTCAATTGAATTATCTATTAATGCCACTCATCAACGAGCTCAAAGAGCTATGGCAAGGTTACCATTTTGCACCCACCTCAACAGGTCCATCAGGATCCTTTATCCGTGTTGCCATCCTCACAGCCATTGCGGATGTGGTTGCCATGTGCAAGCTTACTGGATTTATTTCCCATTCAGGAAACCACTTTTGTAATTTTTGCACCATTCACAAAGCTCAAATTGAAGAAATTGGTCCTCAATTTCACTACACGCACTCATACCAAAGTCATAAATCAACCATTGCCAAATGGCTTTGGGCAACCCCACAACAAAGACAAGCAATTTTCTCTGAGTATGGAGTGCGATATTCAATTTTGGAAGACCTTCCGTATTGGGATGCAACCAGAATGGTTAATCTTGACATAATGCATAATTTAATACTTGGAATTTTGAAGGATCATGCAACTTTCAAATTGTGCATTCCAGAGGCGAAATCAAAAATTTACTTCAGGTCCCGCAGGAAATCCAATGACACCAACAGTTCAGACTCAGATTCCAAGACCTCCAACAGCTCTCTTGATAAAATCACATTGAGAGAGGCCCGCTCCCTGAGAAGAGACGCAGAAAAAATAATAAATGAGCCACTCCTCACTACTTCCACCCAAAAAAACTACTTCCCAATGCCCACCCCTAGCACAGAACATCCATCTAGTGGTTCTGCGGAGATTCCTTCATTTGATGCCGATTACATCCCCACTTCTGAAATCCCCTCTGAATTGGATATCACTGCACTGAGTGATCACCAGATCAAGGGTGAGGCTCTTGAGCATCTCCGACAAATCATATCTGAGACCATAATTCCCTCATCATGGACAAGAGTTCCCCGCAAAATGGGTTCCCCCTCTCATGGTAGCTTAAAAGCCGCTGAATGGGCTCTCTTATATAAGGTCTATATTCCATTTCTAATGCTCAGTCAACAGATGTCATTAGATGCACACCAATCTTCCAACACTCAAAGAAAAATGGGTCAGTCAGAAGAACTTGCAAATGGAATAGCCAAGAATACATTCCATTTGATTAGTGCTATCAACATTGCCACAAGCTGGACTGTTTCAATAGATGATGCGACTGCATTTGCTGAACATTGGAAAAAATTCCGCCTTTCCAATCAACACCTGTTCCCAAAACAGAAAAATAAACCAAATCATCATTTTGCTGATCATATTCCCAAACTCTTCCAACGTTGGGGCCCAGCACAAGCCTCAGCCACATGGGGTTATGAGCGCTTGATTGGAGTATTTGCAAAGATGCCAACAAATAACAAGATATGTACGTCAATTAATAAGATCAATATATTCACATTGATTAAACACCTGAACTGAATAAGACTAACTTTTTGCAACTCTGAATAGATGATATAGATAAAACCTTACTTCAACATATCTGTCGATGTTCCAACCTTTCTGTTCTCCTGAAATCCCCATCTGTGCCATGTGAAATAAAACAGCTTTTTGAATCACAGCCACCTGCCGTGTTCAATCACCATAAATATAACAAGCCATCCCGCCATGACCAACAAAATTATGACTGCCTGGTTGAGTACTTACAGACTTTTCATGCAACAAGGGAAATGGTTGATTGGATCATCTTAGACAATACCGTGCAATCCAAAAGTCATCCCACTTCAAGGATTGTCTCACCTTGGTATTTTCCAGTTTCAAACATTAATATGGGGAACAATATATTTTCAACTGAATCCAAAAATGTCAGCAACAATGTGATATGTTTTCAAAGGGGCAACTCACAACAATTTGGTATTATTGATAGCATTTTCAAAGTCTCTGAGCCATCTAGCATACTGAACAATAGCTTTCTGATTTTAAAAACTTTGAAGATTGATGTGAATTTCCTACCAGATTGGCCGTATCTCAATATTTATAAAGCTGTTGGTTTTGATGATGGACACTTGATTATATCAGAAGAAGAAATAGAAGGTAACTGTGGATTGTATGATAACAAAGCTCTGTCATGTGGACTGCTTGTAATGATAAAGCCGTTATTTCATGATATTTAGTCTACAAAAATGCAAATCTCTCAGATTCATTAGCAATTTTGCTAGTGAAATAATTGCCTCAAAATTTAGTGACAGAGACATGCCATTGTGACAAGCAAAGCCCATTATTTCACATTGCCACAAAGAACTTACTATTTTGACATTGGGTACAGTGTGAATAAGCCAAGTCCAATGATCAAATGACCCACACACTCACCTTTCACAGCATCCAAAATTTCTAACTGCGCCATCATCATGTTGGAAGCGGAATCGGCTTTTGCGTACCCACACCCGCATGTGCACCCGCACACGCCAATGCACACGCCCACGCCAATGCACACGCAAACCCACCCGCACGCGCCAATGCACACGCACACCCACCCGCACACGCCAATGCACACGCCCACCCACCCGCACACGCAAACGCACCCGCCCCCGCGCATGCACACGCACACTTCATGGATGACCTGGTGAAGTCAAACCCCCCGCCTACATCAAGACTGGCTGAAGGACATCTTTGATGTGTGTGTGTGCAAACAGGCGGGTCTGGTGTAATTTTTACCAATCATCAGACGGTTGTGGGATGATCAGGTGGTGAGGAATCTGAGTTGAAGGCACAGGGGAACCAATATTATTGGATGTCACAGGATTTGGTGTAAGACCAGAGTGTGACGTGTGCTCGACGTTTGCTTGACGTGAGCTCCACTTTTATCCTGCTTGACGTTTGCTTGACGTGAAGTCAATCGCCGACGATTGACACAAGATTCGCCCCGGTGCAACAGAAGCCAGATATGGTGCAAGCCAAATGGAGTGCTTATGTTTGGTATGGGCACTTGAGAAACTACACTATTATCTTGATGGCAGTGTTTTTGAAGTGATAACTGACTGTAATGCCGTAAAATCACTTCTTAACATGAAAACTCCCAACAGACATATGTTGAGATGTCAAATAGCCATTCAGGAATATAGAGGAAACATGACTCTAGTTCATAAAGCAGGAAACATTCACAAGAATGCTGATGGACTTAGTTCTAGTTTCAACCTTGAATTTTAATAATATCAAAGGCCCAAAGAAACTTAAAGATTCTTATGTAGGACCTTTTGTTATTGTTGCTTTACATGGAACCAATGCAGTTCAAGTGGAATTGAGTGGTGAATTGGAAAATAAACACCCCACATTTCCAGTCAGCTTGATAAAGCCTTAACAACCAGCTGACAAAGAATTGTTTCCTTTAAGAAACCCAACTCCTTTAACTGTACCACCTGTGGAACAGAATGAAGACAAAAAGATTAAGAAAGTCATTAAAGAAAGGAGACTTAGGGGTAAAAATCAAAGAGAATATCTTGTCAGATATAGAAATCCAGTACATGAAGATGAATGGATGGCAGAATCAGAAATACCAGACTCAGATAAACTCTTAAGAAGATTTAGACATGAAAGAAGGCCACAAGCCTGAATATGTCTATAAATGTGCTTTAAATTACTTGATCTGAGTAATGTGAAGAGGTTGGACAGTGGACATTAACCCCCTTTGGGGCCTTATTCTTATATCACTAATAAAATTGTAGTACAATTTTATTTTTTGGTGGGAGGGAATGTGAGCCTTGAGGTATATTTTACATACCCAAATAGGCCACAATTATCTTAAAAAGAAATTTTGAATTATGCAAAACTTATAAGTCATGCATATTATCCAAAATTCATCATTTTCAATTTCAGAAAAGATGAATAACTTTTTATTGAGTAAGTAAGTCCATGGATTTCAGACCAGATTTGGATTCTACACATAAATTCACCTAGGGTAGCTCCATAGAGTGAATAAGCTCAATTTAAGTATTTAAGGTGGTAAAATGGAAAATACTTCAATACCACATCATTAATACCACATAAAAGATCCGTGAAAATTTTTGTTTTTCTTGATTTTTAGCCAGAATAATGGGAAAGTGAGAAATCCCATGTTACATATACACTAAGAATAGTGTTATGCATGTTTTGAGCACTTAATATTATGGTATTCTTACATGGACTTTTGGTACACCCATAGTAGATATCTCACTTTAAGCTTAAATTACTATTTTGACGTAAAAATTAGGCAAGGGGGACAAAAGACATCAAAGAGAGCCAGGGTACCCAACTTCTGAGGCCTCAGAGGCGTGGATAGCTCCAGAGCATGGATCCATGGCTCATCTTGGCCCAATTGGTAAACTAAAACTCTTTTGGAACTTGGTTACCAAGTTACACCTACTGTAATCATAAGAAAAATAGCAAATAACCTGTTATTTTGATGTGCCAAGGAGGTAATAAGCTACTTAGGCTCCTGTAACCACGTCAATTCTTGATGACTTTCTATGAATAGACCCTAAAAGAGTAATTAAAACCCTTTTGGGACTCATATTCATTGATTTACCTCATAGCAACCAGCAAAATACTGCTATTTGCAATTATACCTAGAAATGAGGTGAAAACTTCAAAAATTCATTAAAAATACAATTCTTAATGAATCTTTCTGAAACTTTCAGGACCAATGAAAGGCTGTATTATCTATGGTACAACCAAAAATAATTACAGCTTCATTAGTAAAATTCAAAGTTTTACCTACAGTCCATTTTTGACCATTCTACCTGAAACACTGAATCTTCAAAAATTCACAGTAATTAAGTTCTGTGATGAAATTGGCAATAACATTGATAACTTTGAGAAATCAATGATTATTTTAGAATAAAGGAAGATTTAATGTTGTTACTCCTTTTATTCTTAACCATATTGGGGTTGGTAGTCACGTAAAAGCATCAATTAAGTAATTATGATAATCTTACGTGACAACAGATGATGCAATCATTAATCCAAAAAGTTTTATTGTTTTCTCACTCACTGTTTTTTCAGTTTTCTCCATGGCACGCCTCTGTGAGCTGTTGTTGACTTAAAAGAAGCCTATTCTTGCTGTTTTTTCCGTATCATCATCTTATAAATTTATTAAATCATTATTACCAACAAGTAAGTATTAGTTAAAGCTATTCTTAAGTGTTTTAAATCTTTCAAAATCATCCAGAAAGACGTAAAATCATAGAATCCAACTATATATTGTTGTAATACTGTTATAAATCCTTTTGATCCCTTAAATCCACAATTCCACGTCAAATTTCTCTACTCTTATCTATCAATAAGTTCTTTGGAGTATTAGTGAGTCATTTATTTTTAATTCTTAAAGTTTTTCTCTAGTAATAGTTTTCTTCAAGAATTATATTCATAATTATTCTTGTAAAAGATAATTATATATTAAAATAATTTTATTATTTTAATAAAGAAGATTTTATTATTAAATTCTTCTTGTAATTGATTCTAGTAGACAATTACTGCTCACTGTTATAATCACTAGTAGTGTATAACACGTGAAAGAAATAATTTTATAATTATTTAATTGTGGCTATAATAATTTTTTTATTATTATATTTCATAAGAACAGAAATAGTACTGTTGATTAATACTAATATTATCATCAGTTTCATAGTCACATCTTACATAGGGCATGCTGTCAAAAGCAGGACTACTGAACAATCTTCAGCAGAGGATATTATCAATATACTAGAAGAAGTAACCACCAGAACCAAAATTGGTTCTAGTAGGGTGAATCTCGAAACAAGGTTTAATACACCTTGGAAAGATTTTGTGGACCAAAACCCCAAAGAAAATTCTAGTAATATTAAATATAAATCTGCAGATCCAGTCAGCAAATGCCATATTTGCCAAAGCACCACCCATTTAGCCAATACATGTCCAAAAAGGGGGGAAATCAATGAAATTGACATTGAAAAGGGACCAGATGTTGAAAGAGAAGACATAATTGAAGACAATTCAGATGATAAGTCATCCATATTTTCTGAATCTTCAAAAGATATAGAAAATATCAATGCCACTTTTGACATCATGGAATCTTATTCCCACTTACCACAATTGGGCAATAGTCAAGTTGATTTATCAAAAGTTCAATATGCATAACTTATGAAGACAAAACCAAACAGAGGAAAAGGTTATACAGCTGGTAATTCCTGTATAACAGAAGTGGTGATTGACAACAAGCCCACCAAACATTTACTTGACCCAGGAGCCTTCTGCTCTTGTGTTGGAAAATCTTTTCTTAAGACTTGTGTACCAAATTTTGAAGACCAATTGTTACCAATTGATGGTATAAAATTCAACAGTGCAAGTAACCCAATGAAAGCATTAGGAATCTTTGAGACCAATGTCATATTCCCATACATAAATGGGAATTTAAAGATCACAGTTGAATTTGTTGTTATGGAAAATTGCTCTAGTAACCATTTTATATTGGCAAATGACTATTTAATCATGAATGGGATAGATTTACATAATAACAAAGACAGATACTTTACAATTGGGGACAATAAGCTCCAGAAATTGGCCTTTTTACCATTTAAAAGACAAATTACAGTAAACAAAGTATCACCAGTGACCTTAGAGTTAGAGAAATTCAAGTATGAACAGTTAAATGAGGCTGAAATAAGCCTTCATCTGACTGATAAACAAGAAAATGAACTTTCTTCCCTTTTGTATTACCACAGAGGAGCATTTGCTACAGACAAAGAACCTCTGGGAGCAATTATTGGTCATGAAGTTGACATCATTCTTAACATTGAGAGACCTTATCCACCACTCTTAAGAAGACCTGCTTATCCAGCAAGTCCAAAATCAAGAGAAGCTCTAGAAATTCATATCAAAGAACTTCTGGACCTTGGTGTAATAAGAAAAGTAGGCCACAATGAGGATGTAGAAATAACTACACCAGTCATAGTGGCGTGGCATAATGGAAAATCCAGAATGGTTGGGGACTTTAGAACTCTGAACACTTACACTGTTCCAGACAGATACCCAATACCCAAAATCCAAATTGCCCTTACTCAAATATCTCAAGCAGTGTATATAACCACTATGGATGCCCTTAAAGGATTCCATCAAAATGTGGTAACACCAAAAGCAAGAAAATACTTGAGAATTATTGTTCATTGTGGAGTGTATGAATACTTAAGGATGCCCTTTGGTATCAAAAATGCACCTTTACACTCTCAAAGAATGATGAATGAAATCTTTCCTGAAGAACTCTCAGAGGGATGGTTAATCATTTACATTGATGACATTATTATCTGTTCAAAGACTTGGGAGGAGCACATGTACAGATTATCAAGAGTTTTGACAAAAATCCAATCAGTAAACATGAAAATCTCCTTGAAGAAATGTCATTTTGGATTTAAAGAACTTAAAGCACTAGGACATGTTGTATCTGGTTTGTCCCTTGGAATTGACAAAAACAAAGTTGCAGCAGTATTGTTAAAACCCATGCCTCAGAATAAGAAGGAAATTCAGTCATTCTTAGGTTTTGCAGGATATTACAGGCAACACATTAAAGATTTTGCATCCATAGCAAGACCACTTTATAAGCTGTGTGACAAAGACACAGTGTTTGAGATGACTGTTGACAGAGTCAAAGCTTTTGAGTCTCTAAGAGAAGCATTGACCACTGCTCCACTCTTACTGATGCCAGACTTTAAACTGCCTTTAAAACTGTATATTGATGCATCAGGGGATGGACTAGGTGCTGCGCTTCACCAAGTTCAGATCATAAATGATAAGCCTGTAGAAGGACCCATATGTTTCATATCCAGGAAAATCAAACCAACTGAAGCCAGATATGGAGCAAGTCAAATGGAATGTCTATGCCTTGTCTGGGCCTTGGAAAAATTGAACTACTTTTTAGAGGGATGTGTTTTTGAATTGATAACAGATTGTACAGCTGTCAAATCACCTTTTAACATGAAAACACCCAACAGACACATGCTCAGATGGCAAATAGCCATACAAGAATACAGAGGCAATATGACTATAAGCATGGGAATATTCATAAGAATGCAGATGGACTAAGCAGATGGCCATTACCAAATAATATTGATAATGCTGCTTATGTGCCAGAAGAAGCTTCACCACCAATTCCAATAGAAGGAATAAGTGTTACAGACTTGAACACCACCTTCTTTGAAGAAGTCAGAAGTAGTTACACCCAAGACAAGAATTGTAGCATCTTATGCCAATTACTTAACAAAGACTGTAAAGACAACTCTCTAGTACATGCCTTGGATGAAGTATGGAGAAAATCTTATGATGAAGGAAGATTTCACCTACTGGATGGTATAATTTACCACAGAACCAAGCACACATGTGTGATGACAGTTGTAGACAGGTCATTAATCAATCTTGTACTGAAAGAATGCCATGATAGTCCCTTTTCAGGACATCTGTCTGAAGACAGAACAAGAGAAAAAGTAAAGACCTGCATATGGTGGCCAATGTGGCAGAAAGATGTTGCAGAGTATTGCAAAACCTGTGACAGATGCCAAAAGGCAAATAAATCCACAGGCAAAAGACTTGGAAATATGATAAAAATCCAAGCTCCCAAACTCCTCAGGAGATTCAGACACACCAGAAACACCAATATTACAAAGTAATATTCTTTTTTAGGGCGAGGGAATGTGAGCCTTAGAGGTAATTTCATATACCCAAAAGACCACAAATACAAAAATAACATATTAATATAAATAAAATGAATTTATTTATATTATTAAAATAAAAATATAAATATAAATATAAAATTATATTAAAAATAAAAAATTAATCACAATTTAAAAATAAAAATACATTAAATTCTGTAAGTATAAAATTACATTTATACTTGAAAAAATTAAGTAAAAATGAAATTTTAACAAAATTGTGAATAAATAAATAAATTTGGAAAAAAGTTAAATAAAAATTATTATAACTTTTTATCCAATAAATAAACACATAAAAATTATTTCACCATTGGATTCCTCATAAAAAATCAGGTGGGGTCACCTCTGAGTGAAATTCTTGTAACTCAACTCTAAATAAGCTTAAATTAAGTTTTTAGTATTTTCAATACCAAAGTTCAAAATCCTCAAAACCTTAATTTAATTCACACCACATGTGGTGTTAACCATCAATTTTTGTGTTAAAATTGAGGTGTTGTGTTTAGCTTAGAAATTATGAGGAATTGAAGTATTTTCAATTGAATTCAATTGAAATGTCAAAATGTGCGTGTGTATTACATAAGTGAACTTTGATTTACATATGAGGTGTCAATTATTACTGTATTGTACTGTACAATTGAATTGAATTACATATGTAGATTATAAGTATAATACATGATGAGGAATTAAAGGAAAAATAAATTGGAAAGATTCAATTTGGGGGGGAAAAGGAACTCCAGCTCTAAGGGGGAGCTGGACCCCCAAAATTCTTGCTGACAGGCGTGGGATGTCAAAATTCACCCAAAAGTTCATCACTTTTGGCCTGGAATTGAGTTACAGGGTCTGTGGACTCAATTGATGATGAGGTTTTGATACCAACTGGGGTAGTTTTAGCTGTTGCCAAGAGGGTAAAACTACCCTTAAGATAAAACAACCATAGTAAAAACAGTTTTAACTGGTTTCTACGCCTCTTACACACATTCTGACGTGTTTTGAAGGCTCTAGGCCTGGTATTGCTATAGTAAGGGCTGATTTAAGGGTCTAAAATGGCTAAAAATGGCTTAAAATGGCTTAAACGAGCCCTTTTTGGTCTAAACCAGGGTTCAATGATGCCATAATTGGCTTTTCTGTTGTCAGACTGTTTTTCACGACTGACAAGAGTAAAATTTACTTTTGGAGTAAGAGAATTGATGGCTATAAAAGAATGTCTTCTTTGCCCCACTTTTCTCTTCATGTTAGAATCTTTTCCTTTTATTAATTAGTTTAAACACTGTTAAACCAATCAATAAAAGATTCCAACCACCATTTTTAAATCATTTTAATCCTTTTAACCACGTGAAAAAATTATTCCAATCATTGTTTGTAACTTCTATAATCATTTTTACCCCTGAACCACCCCAAAGGTGAATTAAAGCATCTTTCATCACTGTAAACTTTGTCACTTTGTTTCCAAATTCACTCTGGTCACTTTTGGGCCTGTTTTCTCTTTAATATTCTTTTTAAAGACTTTGTTCTTTAATTAATTGCTTGCAGTTCTTTGCTCAATTAATTCCAATTGAAATTTCTCTTGAAGAAATTTCTTTTGTAGCCTTAAAATATCTCTTGTAGAGTATTTTTTGGATAAATTTTTATAATATTATTGTTTTATACTAATGAAGTTATAAACAATAAAATTGGCGTGTTTTCTCTTAAAAATAATATTCCATACTATTTTTAATTGATTTTTACCTCATACAAATTTTGAGGATGGGAAAAGTACTTGATTTTTAATCAAAGTTTCATATCCACACCTTACACCAATACAGGCTATACAAGCCTTTTTTAAACCACAATCCTGTCCTTGAGAGTGAAAAATCTTCACTTCCTCTATGTGAAAAGGTCTAGCAGCCTTTTTTCCCCATTTCAGGATAAAAGGAGGCCTTTTCAATGCCAGAAAAGGAATCCCCATCCTGCTCTTGAATTGATACGTAGTGCAGCTGTCAAAAACAGGTATAATCTTCAAAAATAAACAGTTTATACTCCAAATATTAGTATTAGAGTCTTTATTATTGTAAATCAACAGGTAAAACTGCACCCAGGGCTTTCAATAGCACTCACCACCACTAATTTTCATTAGCAAAGTCCTTTATAAACTTAATTATAGCCTTTTTTAAATACTATTATCCATGTCACAGTCATAGTTAAAGGGGTAAATATCCTTATTTCATCTTAATCATTGACTCAGCCTGACATTCCATAACTTGGACCCATCAATGGACAAGCACTGTTGAAAGAAGTACCAAAAATCAAGGAATGGCCTCACTTAACTGGTTAAGGGGAATATAACAATATGGAGCTAATCAGGGGTATTGACATGATTAAAGAGGACTTTGAATTACCAGACAAATTGGCAACAGCAACATTTAACACCTTGTTTACCAGATCAGCCCACAGATGGTATATGAAATTAAGAAAAGCACATTGACACCAAAGTTGGACTTGGTGGAAAACCCAAATCATTACCAAATTGGCCAATGATGCTTGGAGATTTAAGGTGGAAGCAGCCTTTGAATATTCCAAATTTAACGCTGACAAAGATAGATGTTTACCATGGTTCTTCCACAAAAAAGATAGATTAACAGCATTATATACTGACATGTCAGAATTCATGATTCACAGAAAAATTCTCAGGAAATTTGGAGGTGATTTGGAGAATCCTGTTAAAAGAAAAACTAGTGAAAAATCTTCTGCATAAGACATCATTAATATATTAGAAGAAGTAACCACAAAAAACACAATTTTTTCTAGTAGGGTGCATCTCAAGACAAGGTTTAATACACCTTGGAAAGATTCTGTGGACAAAAATCCCAAAGAAAATTCTGATAGCATGAAATATAAATGGGGAGATATAATCAGAAAGTTCCATATTTGCCAAGGAACACCACATTTCGCTAATTCCTGTCCAAGAAAGGGGAAAATTAATGAAAGTTACATTTAAAAGGAACCTGATGTTGAAAAATATGGTAAGGTAATTTAGGAAAATTCAGATGATAAATCATCAATAGTTTCTGAATCTTCAAAAGATATAGAAAATATCAATGCCACTTTTGACATCATGGAATGTTTTTTCCACTTGCCATAATTAAGCAATGGTCAATATCATTTATCAAAGACTCAAGATGTACAACTAATGAAGACCAAACCAAGAAGGGGAAAACAGTATACAGATGGTAACTCCTTTATAAAAGAAGTGGTAATTGACAACAAACCCACATTACTTTTACTTGACCCAGGAGCCTTCTGCTCTTTTGTTGGCAAATTTTTTTTCTTAAAACTTGTGTACCAAACTTTGAAGATCAACTGTTGCCAATTTATGGCATTATCAATAGTGCGAGTAATCCAATGATAGCATTGGGCATATTTGGGACTACTATCATATTTCCACACATAAATGGAAGTTCAAGAATAACTGTTGAATTTTTTGTTATGAAAAACTTCTCTAGTTCCCCTTTTCTATTTGGAAATGATTACTTGATCATGTATGGCACAAATTTACCTCACAATGAAGACATATACTTTACTATTGGGTGCAATAAGTTTCAAAAATTTGCCTTTTACCATTTGAAAGACAAATTACAGTCAGCAAAGTATCACCAGTCAGGTTAGAGTTTAGAAAATTCAAGTTTGAGAAGTTAAATGAAGCTGAAATCAGTCTCCATTTCACCGATAAAGGGGAAGGTGAACTTTCTGCCCTTTTATATGACCATAAAGAAGCCTTTGCATCATATAAAGAGCCACTGGCAGCAATTGTTGGTCATGAAGTTGACATCATTATTAATATTGAAAGACCTTATCCACCACTCTTTAGAATACCTGCATATCCAGCAAGTCCTAAATCAAGAGAAGCTCTGTATATCCATATTAAAGAGCTTCTAGACCCTGATGTAATAAGAAAGGTTGGTCACAATGAGGAGGTTGAAACAACTACACCAGTCATAGTGGCATGGCATAATGGAAGATCTACAATGATTGGGTCCTTTAGAGCTCTAAACACTTACACTGTTCTAGACAGGTACCCAATAACAAAAATCCAAATTGCCTTTAGCAAAATATCTCAAGCAGTGTATATAAGCACTATGGATGCCCTTAAGGTATTTCACAAAAATGTGGTGACACAAAGGGCAAGAAAATACTTGAGAATTATTATTCATTGTGGAGTGTTTGAATATTTGGGGATGCCTTTTGATATCAATAATGCACCTTCAAACTTGCAAAGAATGATGAATGAAATCTTCCCTGAAGAGCTTTCAGAAAGATTGTTAATCATTTACCTTGATGCCATTTTTTCTCTTGGAAGACTTGGGAAGAACATATATACAGATTATCCAAAGTTCTGAACGAAATTCAATCTGTAAACATGAAGATTTCCTTGAAGAACTGTCATTTTGGGTTTGAAGAACTCAAATCAATAGGACATGTAGTATCTGGTTCATCCCTTGGCATTGACAAAAACAAAGTTGCAGCAGAACTACTGCAGCCTATGCCTCAGAACAAAAAGAAAATTCAGTCATTTTTGTGGTTTGCAGGATATTAGAGGCACAATATTAAGCATTTGGAATCAATAGCAAAACCTCTTTGTAAATTATTTAACAAATATACAGTATTTAAAATGACTGTTGACAGAATATAAGCCTTTTAATCCTGAAGAAAATCCTTGACCACTGTGGTACTCTTACTTATTCCAGAAGTTAAGCTTTCTTTGAAGCTTTATATTGATGTATCAGGGGATTTACTCAGTGCTGCACTTCATCAAGTCCAGATTATAAATGAAAAACCTGTGGAAGGACCCATATGTTTTATATTCAGGCAAATCAAACCAACTAAAGATAGATATGGAGCCAGTCAGATGAAGTGCTTATGCCTTGTCTGGGCCTTAGAAAAACTCAATTAATTCATGGAATAATGTGATTTTTGAAGTGATAACAGATTTTACCGCTGTTAAATCACTTTTAAATGTGCAAACACCTAACAGGCATATGCTCAGATGGCAAATAGACATACAGGAGTATGGAGGCAATACAGTTTTTGTTCACAAAGATTGGAATATTGATAAAAATGCAGATGGATTGAGCAGATGGTGATTACCAAATAATATTGATAATCCTGCTTATGTGGCAGAAGAAGCTTCCCCGCAGATCCCAATAGAAGTAATGTGAGCCTTAGAGGTAATTTGATATTCCCAAAAGACCACAGATACAAAAATAACATATTAATATGAATAAAATAAATTTATTTATATTATTAAAGCAAAAATCAAAATATAAATATAAAATTATATCAAAAATAAAAGATTAATTACAATTTAAGAATAAAAATACATTAAATTTTGTAAGTATAAAATTACATTTATACTTGAAAAAATTAAGTAAAAATGAAATTTTAACAAAGTTGTGAAAAAATAAATAAATTTGGAAAAAAGTTAAATAAAAATTATTATAACTTTTTATTCAATAAATAAACACATAAAATTTATTTCACCATTGGATTCCTCATAAAAAATCAGGTGGGGTCACCTCTGAGTGAAATTCTTGTAACTCAACTCTAAATAAGCTTAAAGTAAGTTTTTAGTATTTTCAATACAAAAGTTGAAAATCCTCAAAACCTTAATTTAATTCACACCACATGTGGTGTTAACCATCAATTTTTGTGTTAAAATTGAGGTTTTGTGTTTCATTTAGAAGTTATGAGGAATTGAAGTATTTTCAATTGAATTCAATTGAAATGTCAAAATGTGCACGTGTATTACATAAGTGAACTTTGATTTACATATGAGGTGTCAATTATTACTGTATTTTACTGTACAATTAAATTGAATTGAATTACATATGTAAATTATAAGTATAATACATGAGGAGGAATTAAAGGAAAAATAAATTGGAAAGATGAAATTTGGGGGGGAAAAGGAACTCCAGCTCTAAGGGGGAGCTAGACCCCCAAAATCCTTGCTGACAGGCGTGGGATGTCAAAATTCACGCAAAAGTTCATGACTTTTGGCCTGGAATTGAGTTACAGGGTCTGTGGCCTCAATTGATGATGAGGTTTTGATACCAACTGGGGTAGTTTTAGCTGTTGCCAAGAGGGTAAAACTACCCTTAAGATAAACCAATCATAGTAAAAACAGTTTTAACTGGTTTCTACGCCTATGACACACATTCTGATGTGTTTTGAAGGCTCTAGGCCTGGTATTTCTATAGTAATGGCTGATCTAAGGGTCTAAAATGGCTAAAAATGGCTTAAACCAGCCCTTTTTGGTCTAAACCAGGGTTCAATGATTGCATAATTGGCTCTTCTGTTGTCAGACTTTTTTTCACGACTGACAAGAGTAAAATTTACTTTTGGAGTAAGAGAATTGATGGCTATAAAAGAATGTCTTCTTTGCCCCACTTTTCTCTTCATGTTAGAATCTTTTCCTTTTATTAATTAGTTTAAACACTGTTAAACCAATCAATCAAAGATTCCAACCACCATTTTTAAATCATTTTAATCCTTTTAACCACGTGAAAAATCATTATAATCATTGTTTGTAACTCTTATAATCATTTTTACCCCTGAACCACCCCAAAAGTGAATTAAAGCATCTTTCATCACTGTAAACTTTGTCACTTTGTTTCCAAATTCACTCTGGTCACTTTTGGGTGTGTTTTCCCTTTAATATTCTTTTTAAGGACTTTGTTCTTTAATTAATTTCTTGCAGTTCTTTTCTCAATTAATTCCAATTGAAATTGCTCTTGAAGAAATTTCTTTTGTAGCCTTAAAATATCTCTTGTAGAGTATTTTTTGGATAAATTTTTATTGTTGGTAAAACAATAAATTTTTAAAATATTATTGTTTTATACTAATAAAGTTATAAACAATAAAATTGGCGTGTTTTCTCTTAAAAATAATATCTCATACTATTTCTAACTGAATTTTACCTTATACAAATTTTGAGGACAGGAAAAGTACTTGATTTTTAATCAAAGTTTCATGACAACACCTTACAAGTAATCAGTGTTACAGATCTAAACACAACATTCTTTGAATAAGTAAGAAACAGTTATCTTCAGGATAAGAGTTGTAGCATTTTATGCCAATTACTTACTAAGGACTGTAAAGACAACTCTTTGATACATTCCTTAGATGAAATATGGAAGAAATAATACGATGAAGGAAGATTTTACTTGCTGGATGTTATAATTTACCACAGAAATAAGTGTAAATGTGTAATTACAGTTGTGTACAGGTCCCTATTCAATCTTGTACTGACAAAATGGGATGACAGCCCTTTCTCAGGACATCTATCATAGAACAGGACAAGAGAAAGGCTAAAGACCTGTATATGGTGGGCAATGTGGGAGATAGATGTTTCAGAGTATTTCAAAACCTGTGACAGATTTCAAAAGGAAAATAAATCCATTGGCAAAATACTTGGAAATATGATCAAAATCGAAGAACCTGGCAAACCTTGGGAAAACGTCCATATGCATTGGGTAATTGTAATAACACCAGGGGATGATACAAGTTATAATGAATGCCTAGTGATTGTTGACAGATGTAGTAAGAATCAAATCTTTCTACCATGTCACAAGGATATTACAGCCGTGGAAACCGCTCTTCTAATATGGAATAGAGTAATATCATGGACTGGAATACTCACAAATATGATTAGTGAGAGAGATACCAACTTCACCTCAGAACTATGGACTAATCTTCACCAATTATTTGCAAAAAGGTTGTCTTCCTCTACAGCCTACCAACCACAAACTGAAGGTCTGGCTAAAAGAATTATCCAAACCTTGGAAAACATGGTAAGAAGAATTTGTGCATATTTGTAAGGCTGAGTCTATGTGTAAGGTGTGGATATGAAACTTTGATTAAAAATCAAGTACTTTTCCTGTCCTCAAAATTTGTATAAGGTAAAAATCAATTAAAAATAGTATGGAATATTATTTTTAAGAGAAAACACGCCAATTTTATTGTTTATAACTTTATTAGTATAAAACAATAATATTATAAAAATTTGTTGTTTTACCAACAATAAAAATTTATGCAAAAAATACTCTACAAGAGATGTTTTAAGGCTACAAAAGAAACTTCATCAAGAGCAATTTCAATTGGAATGGATTGAGCAAAGAACTGCAAGAAATTAATTAAAGAACAAAGTCTTGAAAAGAATGTTAAAGAGAAAACACGCCCAAAAGTGACCAGAGTGAATTTGGAAACAAAGTGACAAAGTTTACAGTGATGAAAGATGCTTTAATTCACCTTTGGGGTGGTTCAGGGGTAAAAATGATTATAAAAGTTACAAACAATGATTATAATGATTTTTTCACGTGGTTAAATGGATTAAAATGATTTAAAAAAGGTGGTTGGAATCTCTTATTGATTGGTTTAACAATGTTTAAACTAATTATAAAAGGAAAAGATTCTAACATGAAGAGAAAAGTGGGGCAAAGAAGACATTCTTTTATAGCCATCAATTCTATTACTCCAAAAGTAAATTTTACTCTTGTCAGTCGTGAAAAACAGTCTGACAACAGAAAAGCCAATTATGGCATCATTGAACCCTGGTTTAGACCAAAAAGGGCTGGTTTAAGCCATTTTTAGCCATTTTAGACCCTTAAATCAGCCATTACTATAGCAATACCAGGCCTAGAGCCTTCAAAGCACGTCAGAATGTGTGTAAGAGGCGTAGAAACCAGTTAAAACTGTTTTTACTATGGTTGTTTTATCTTAAGGGTAGTTTTACCCTCTTGGCAACAGATAAAACTACCCCAGTTGGTATCAAAACCTCATCATCAATTGAGTCCACAGACCCTGTAACTCAATTACAGGCCAAAAGTGATGAACCTTTGCGTGAATTTTGAAATCCCACACCTGTCAGCAAGTATTTTGGGGGTCTAGCTCCCCCTTAGAGCTGGAGTTCCTTTTCCCCCCCAATTTGAATCTTTCCAATTTAATTTTCCTTTAATTCCTCATCATGTATTATACTTATAATTAACATATGTAATTCAATTCAATTGTACAGTACAACACAGTAATAATTGACACCTCATATGTAAATCAAAGATCACTTATGTAATACACGCACACATTTTGACATTTCAATTGAATTCAGTTGAAAATACTTCAATTACTCATAACTTCTAAACTAAACACAACACCTCAATTTTAACACAAAAATTGATGGTTAACACCACATGTGGTGTGAATTAAATCAAGGTTTTGAGGATTTTCAACTTTTGTATTGAAAATACTAAAAACTTAATTTAAGCTTATTTAGAGTTGAGTTACAAGAATTCACTCAGAGGTGACCCCACCTGATTTTTTATGAGTAATCCAATGGTGAAATCATTTTTATGTATTTATTTATTAGATAAAAAGTTATAATAGTTTTTATTTAACTTTTTTCCAAATTTATATATTTTTTCACAATTTTGTTAAAATTTCATTTTTACTTAATTTTTTCAAGTATAAATGTAATTTTATACTTACAGAATTTAATGTATTTTTATTTTCAAATTGTAATTAATTTCTTTATTCTTAATATAACTTTATATCTATATTTTGATTTTGATTTTAATAATATAAATAAATTTATTTTATTTATATTAATATGTTATTTTTTATATTTGTGGTCTTTTGGGTATATGAAATTACCTCTAAGGCTCACACTATGATAAAAGTATTAAAATGTATTTACAACTCTTAACTATGACTGTGACACATTAAAAAAAGCTTTAAAAAGAGTTATTAGGGTTAAAGATGATTGAATTTAAGAATAAAAGGGCTTTACTATATGAAATATAGTGGTGGTGAGTGCTGTTGAAAGCCCTGGGTGCAGCTTTACCTGTTGGTTTACAATAATAAAGGCTACAATAATTAATATTATAATTATACCTGTTTATTACGCAAGAGTAAAACTTTTTTTGAGAGTTTACCACGTAGGGTCTTCAAGAGCAGGATGAGGAAAGAATTTCTGGCTGTGAAAAGCCTCCT
The DNA here is from genome assembly GCA_023105745.1 of Austropuccinia psidii. NCBI lineage: Eukaryota > Fungi > Basidiomycota > Pucciniomycetes > Pucciniales > Sphaerophragmiaceae > Austropuccinia > Austropuccinia psidii. The sequence goes on along the minus strand of JALGQZ010000001.1, from coordinate 71,932,873 downwards.
TTTTATCCTGAAATGGGGTGGAAGGGCTGTTACACCTTTCCACATAGAGGAATTGAAGGTTTTTTCACTCTCTGAGACAGGCTTGTGGTTTTCAAGGACCAGTATAGCCTGTATTGGTCTCAGATGTGGTTTTGAAACCACATCTGGGAAGGTTTCACCAATACAGGGTGAAAACTTTCATCTGGGGACCACATAGCCCTCTTCTGGGGTGTATGACGCGTAGAATGCTGTACAGAAACTGTATGGCACCCCAGTATTGACTGACTTATGAGGTATTGAAGTATAAACATGCTTCTTTGTCAGTTTGACACCTAATAATCATGGTTATGGGATATTATCCCAGGGTAAAGTTGTATTGGTCAGAATGTGAGATTTTGACCTTAAAACAGCTATAACTTTGTCAGTTCTTGAGATATAAGCCTCAAACCTGAACCGGTGTGTAGCCCTGTATGCGCTCTACACAATGGTAGCTTTTTTGATATGGTTATTATCAAGTATGGCAGAGTTATGCCATGTACAAGTTCTTTATACACACGCGTGGTTTAGGCAAAAAGCGGTATTGGGCTTGTTTGCCCATAACCTCTGGTATAGTTGAGATATGAGGAAATGGATGACACCATCAGGTATCCCTGATTGTGCTTTTTCCAAAAATACCCCACTTTAGGTATCTCACACTAAAACTGTAGAAGTTAAATGGGAGGTGAGTGTTTTGTACACCCTTATTTTGCCTTAATTGGACCATAACTTCTGTAATATTGGTGCTAGCTCAGTTTGGCTGGGACCATTGGATAGCCCTGACCTAGAGCTTCATTTTGCATACCCATTTGATGGGGTTAAGACTCTTACTCTTTATTTCAGATGAGAGGTGAAAATTAAGGTTTACGCTTGGCAATAACTTTGAGTATGAATAACTTTGTTATTCTTTGTCCTATGATTATGGGACTTCCATTTTCAGAAATAGGCAAGTGTCCACTTCAATTTTATACCTTTTGAGCTAATTTGGCTCAGCTCCATATTTTGATGGTATCGTGGCTATACCATTGATTTATGGTATCTTGGCTGTCATGCTTGTGCTCTGGTTTTGAGTCACAAGCTGACATACCCTCCCTCTAAAAAAAGACTCATCATTAATGAGACTGTTCAATCCTCCTAAAGGCTCTGTATCTCCTTAAATGAAGATTCCCATCTGGTATGGCATCTTCTGCCCACCATTTGTGTTTATCAGCTGTTTGGTTCTTGAATCTGACTAAGTATTGTCTTTGATACTTCCCATTAAGTCCGATCTTCCTGGCCTTGATGATTTTGCTCACAGGTCCAGGAGAATCCTCCACTTCCACTATCTCTGGTGGTGTGGGGATCTTCCTCCTGGAGGGGAATTTTGCCTCCTCTGTTTGGAAGTATCGCTTGACCAAACTCAATGGAAAGACTGGCTTGTTTCTGGAAGATTCCTTTGTAAGTTTGACTTCTACTGCATTATTCCCTATTAATTTAATGATATTGAAGGGCCCTACAAATGAGTCTCTCATTTTCTTAGATCCTTTAAGATTATTCAAGCTCAGTGTAGACACTAACACCTGGTCCCCTTCCCTAGAGTCAGGTTCCATGTGTGTCTTGTCCCACCCCTTCTTATTATAATCTTCTGCCTCAGCTATGTATTTGGCAGCTGTGTCTTAAGGCCTCTTCCACATATCATGGAAGTCTTTGGCTGTGGGGTGGGTGGTCAGAAGATTCTTATTCAAGTGATCCACAGGCAGCAGGGGATTCCACCCTTTCTCTACCACTGAAGCTGTGTTTGCTGTGGTAGAGTGATGACTTGTATTATAAGCCAGTTGGACAGCTGGTAGAAGGATATCCCAGTCATGGGTGTATCCCTCATGGTCCTTGTATTCCATGCCGTAGGCACAGAACCTTCTAAGGATATCCTCCATTGTCTGGATCATCCTTTCAGCTGGGCCATCTGTTTGTGGATGGTAAACTGTGGAAAATGCAAGCTTGGTGCAAAGCATGTCATATAAGTTGGTCCAAAATTCAGATGTGAATTTTGGGTCCATATCACTAATGATTGTCGTAGGGAATCCACAGGTGGATATGATGTTATTCCAGAATAACAGGGAAGTAACCATGTCTGTGTCCTCTTTATGGCATGGTAGACACCTCATGCTCTTTCCGAACCTATCAACTATGATTAGGCAGGCATTGTAGTTTTTGTTTCGCCCTGGGACAAGTCCTGTGACGCAGTCCATATTGATGGTTTCCCATGGGTGTTTGGGTTCTTCTATAGGTTGAAGTAACACATACTTCTTCCCATGTTTCCTCTTTGCCTTTTGAAATCTTTCACAAGTGTTTATGTATTCACTAAACTCTTGTTCCCACTTGGGCCACCAAGCTGTGCTTGCTACCCTCTCTCTGGTCCTGTCTTCACTCATGTGTCCCATATACGGGCAGTCATGACATTCCTGTAGGATCAGAGAGATGTGGTCTCTGTCTACCACTGTGAGTGCACCTGTGTGCTTCTCTCTGTGTTAAAGCAGAGCATCCACAAGGAAGAACTTTTTATCCTTGTAGGCCCTCAACCAGGGTTCTTCCAGCTGGGATTCCAGCTCTGGACTCCTGTAATTTTGTTGAAGGAATTGTAGTAATATGCCACACTGTTTGTGTTTGGAATAAGACTTCAGTACTGTACTGAAAAATTCATTGTGCAGTTCTGAGGAACTTAATCCCAGTATGGGGGTTTCTGTTCCTTCAGAATCAGTGTTCCCACTGTCAAGGGTCCACTTCCTGGTACCCATTCACAGATTCTGAAGTTCCTCCTCCTATCTATTTCCATAACATGGATAGGGATCTTGGCTACAACTTCAGGGTCATAAGCTGGATTGCTCTTGACATTATCCAGTGGCCACCTGCTGAGGCCATATGCATTGGTATGGCTTTTAATTTCTTTGTATATCATGGTCATGTTCCCTCTATACTCCTGGATGGCTATTTGCCATCTCAGAATGTGTCTATTTGTAGTCTTCATTTTTAGTAAAGACTTCCAGGCTGTGCAGTCTGTGTAGACTTCAAAGACTGCACCCTCCAGATAATAATGGAGTTTCTCCACAGCCCAGACTAAGCATAGACATTCAGTCTGGGTGGCCCCATACCTGGCTTCTGAATCTTTCAGTTTCCTAGAGATGTAACATATTACTCCCTCTCTTGGTTCACCATCCACAATTTGTCTTTGGTGAAGGGCTGCTCCTAAGCCTTGGCTACATGCTGCATCTATATATAACTTGAATGGTAGTTCAAAGTCAGGCGAGATGAGCACAGGTGCATTCGTGAGTTCATGTTTGATCCTCTCATATGCATCCCCTCTCTCCTTGGTAATTTCAAAAACTACATATTTTGAACATAACTTGTATAAATTACTAGTTATGTGGGCAAAATTCTTGATGTGGTTTCTGTAGTCGCTAGCAAACCCAAGGAAAGATTGCATCTCTTTGATGCTCTTTGGTACTGGCTTTTGCAGTACTGCTGCTACTTTATTCTGGTCAATTGCCAGACTAAGACCTGAGACTTTATGTCCTAGAGCTAGTAGCTCTTGTTGGCCAAAATCATAGTTTTTCAGTTAAATCTTCAGATTGATGGGTTTAAATTTACTTATCACTATGTCTATGTATTGTACATGGTCCTGCCATGTCTCTGAGTATATAATGATATCATAAATATATACCACCATCCAGCCTTCCAATATTTCTTCTTGAAATATTGTGTCCATCATCCTTTGGAAGTGGGCTGGTTCATTTTTGATGCTAAATGGCATCCTGGTATACTCATATATACCCATATGGAATATTATTCTGAGCAATTTCATGGAGTTTGGTTTAACTCCTTTTTGGTGGAAGCCTTTCATACAATCCATTTTGGTTATGTATTTGGCTTTAGCCAGTTTATCCAAGGCATGAGGTATCCTGGGTATAGGGTACCTTTCTGCTATTGTGTAGTTATTTAGAGCTCTGAAGTCTCCACACAGTCTAGACTTGCCATCATGGCAGGTGATTAGGACAGGAGTGGTGATTTCCACTATTTCATTATGTCCAATCTTCATGATAACATCCATGTCCAGGAGTTCATTGATGTTTTTTTCAATTTATTTCCTGGTTTCCAGGTTTGCTGGATAAGGAGATCTCCTAAGCATGCGTGGATAAGATCTTTCCACATCCAGATATAGCTCTAAATCATGGCCTTTGATCTTGCCTAATGGTTCTTAACCAATGGCAAATACTGGTCTGTTCTTCCTCAGCATCTTCAGTAAACTTAGTTTTTGTTTGATTATGAGAGAAGTGCTAAAATGTCCCTCCCTGAATTAATTCAGAAGTTCTTTCAGTGGATCTTGAGAAGATATCTGGTATATATCAAATGAAAATTTCTTTTCCTTGTTGGTACCAATGGTAATGTGCCTATTTTTACTGTTGTAAATATTTGTGCCATACATCCGCTGGTATTCTGTTCTCAGTAAGAACCCTTGGATATGGGGATTTTCAAGAACTACAAACTCTGGGTTGAGTCTGATGTTACCTTTCCTATAGGGTATAATTATATCTTTGATAATTGTCCTAATGGAAGTCATCTTCCCTGATGCACTTTTAAAGTTCTTTGCCTTGGTGGGCAAGAACTGTTCTCCCCAATTTGGGAAGTGGTTGTCCAGATATTTTCTGGCCACTATGGAGAAGTGTGCTCCACTTTCAATGATCAGTGCATGCTGAGCCTTGTCAATACAGACAGTAACTTTTGTGGCTGTTCCATGTATATATGCCATCCCTTTGGTTGGTGTAACCAGGAAAGTTTGTGCATCTTGTGTATGTTTGCACAAGTTTTTCTTGGCAGTATCCTGTGGCATGCCTGCTTCCAACTGTATGTCCTGAATTTCTAGTGGGGTTTCCTCTTGGTATTCCACCAGAAATTCCTCTCTTGGGTCTTGATCATCATCAGATTGTTCTCTGATGGCATCACCCATGGAGTCTGATTCAGAATCCTCTGTGGGGGATTACTCCTCTGGGACTTTCTCAATGGCATAGACTTTTTTTCTTTGCCTTTGGACAGTTTTTGGCATAGTGGTCTGTTGAACCACAATTGCAACAATTATTCTTCTTCTTTGTCACTTCTGCTACTCTTTCTCTGGGTTTGTCTTTAAACTCCACCCTGAGAGCTCGTTTCTATTTGAAACTACTGCTTCTATATAGGCTGAATTTCCCTATATTAGTGCTTTTCCTTCTATCTTGTAAGGTATTAGCAATGTCCTCTAGAGTGCAATTTTGGTTGCAGCTGGATTTCACTGCATGCTCTAGTTCTCCTGGTAGTTGTGTCAGGAGTTTGTCATTCCTCATTTGGATGTTCACTGAGGATCAATGGCTTTAAGTCTTTTAGACTGTCTAAGACTCCATTCATATGGAACTTTGTCCACAGAGTATTTGTCACTGTCAAATGACATGGTCTTTTGCCATATCCAAGTTCCATTACTGTACATTTGGATGATTTTCCTCTTCCACCACGGCCAGTTCCTTCTGCCACGGATTTCTTTCATTTCTGTGTACCATATACTAGCATGACCTTTAAATGAACTATTTAGTCTAGCAGTAATCCAGTAATCTTGTATGCTTGGTACATCAATGAAGAGTCCATCAATATAATCTTTGAGTTCAATATGATCATATTCTAGTGTTCCAGAGAATTTGGGCCAGCTTGAGGCCTCAGGAAGCTGTTTCAAGGATTCCTTCTCTGAATAGGACATGCCATCTCCATCCTGGTATATTAATGGAGCTCTTGCCTTATTCATCAACATGGCAGCTGGTTTTATTTCATCTTGGTAATATGGAATATCCATAACATGGCCTTGTGGTTGGGGCTTCATGTTATGGTAGACATTAAACAGTTTTTTTATGTCTTGATCCCGAAAATCCCTGTCCCATCTGCTGGGGTGTTGTTCTTCAAAGACTATGTTCAGTCATTTTTTGGTTTCTTCAGAGGCTTGGATCAATTGAGCATGTCCTTCTTGAGGAGTTTTAACAATTTTATCCATGGAGGCTGTTAATTTTTTCATCCTCTCATGGCTTGCTTCAAGCTCTTCAAGCTGCTTTTGAGTTTGCTCAGCATATTGGGACATTTGTAACCACAGTGCATCACCGTTTAAGTTACTCTCAGGTGGGGCACCATTATGTTCAATCTGAGTGGGGGTAATATTTCCATTAAGGGGGCTATTGATTATAGAGTTATTCACAACTACTTCTGGTTCTTGTGTACTTCTTTCAACAAGTACAAAAGTTTCTGGATCATTGGGTCTGACTCTCTCTGCCTTTGGTGAAAAGAGGTCTTGTTCTTGCCCTTGTGTCCTTGTCTTCTCCTGTAAGCTTCCTGTAATTATGAATAATAGTGACTCTTGGCCACTGACCTTCTGGTTTCTGAATGGTTTGAAGGCACTGGAGAGCTGATTTGGCCTGCTCCTTGTGAGCCTGAAGGAATCTGAGTAGGCCCTGTCTGGGTTAACTGTTCTTCTATAGCTTGGATAGTGTCTTGATTCTACCTTATCCTCTGTGCCCTTGCCTCCAGGAGTCTGAACTGCCTGGTAGGATTACAACCTTTGGTGACTACCAAAAGGTCTTTGAATTATATCTCTTTGAGACAGATCTTCTGGCAACTTCGTCCAAGTTCTGCCCAGTGAGATGCCAGGTTGAACCTCTTGTTGTCCATGCTACATCAAAACAAATCTTTGAGGACTTAGTGGAGCTGAAGAACTTGATCCATATCTTTCCAGTCCTCTGGTTTGAGGTTTCTGTTGAATTGGAGTGTGAATGGCAGGGTTAATATTATCTCCCACATTGTTGCACCATCCACAACTGTGTCCAAGATGTCCTCTTCATGGTGTTCTGGTTCTGGAAAAGCCTTCTCTGTCCTCTGGCTTGTTCCTCTGGAAGCCAAGGTCTCTGAGGCATACAGGTGACAAATCAGTGTTTTCAAGCAGTCAAAAACTTTATTCTCTTAGGGTATTTAACTTTGACTTTTCCTTGTACAAATTTGTTGTCTGCCAATTTGGGAAGTTTACCTTTAGTGGTTACAACTGGGCTAATTATAGTAATGTTCCCTGTACAAGTTGTTAAGGTTGGTTTACCTTGTATTGATGCAAAATTTCATGGTTTTCTACTTCTCTGGCTGGCTATCGGCGTCCACTTCTTTGCTGTAATCAGGCCTTCACTGTTCCTCTTTTTTTTTGCCCTTGCTGCCCTCTGGTTCTGAGGGTTTCACTAGTGTTTTGGCCTGTGACTGGGTCTCAATTGGGATATCATTCTCTTCTACTGAATCAAAGTAGGAAAAAGAGGGCTTATGTCAGTTAAGACTTCTTAAAATTCTGTTTGCATGTCTAAGAATGGCCTATGGGCTTGTAATTTACTACAATATGCCCTTTATAATGACAGTGTAATTGAATTAACAATTCCACGTCAGAATTACAGCTTTTGGCACCCTGTTATACTGTTTGTGTACCAGTATCCCACAGATTCACTTGTGGCTTCCAAGTGTGATCTGTAAAAGTGTAATTGAGTCAACAATACATTTAACCACGCCTAAACTGTTGGATTTACAGTCAGAGGTGTCCATATTTAATCAAAAATACAGGACTTATTGAAGGCTTATGTGTTTCTATATGTAAAACACACCAAAAAATAAAGGTCTTGTGGTTATTAACCACATGACAGATACTCTTAAAATATGAGTAAAAGGTGGTACAAATATCAATTAAATTAATATATATATAATATGTATATTTTTAAAGAAAAATACTCCTAAAAAATGCAAAACAATAGTCATAAAGTGATAAATAAGTGAAAAAATTGCTTATAAGGTCCAAAAAAGGTCAAAAAATACGGCCAGGCCCCCAAAATGTCAGGCTGAGTCTATGATAAAAGTATTAAAATGTATTTAAAAAAGGATTTAAAAAGAGTTATAAGGGTTAAAGATGTTTTAATTTCAGAATAAAAGGGCTTTATTAGCCTCCTTTTTATCATGAAATGGGGTGGAGGGCTGTTAGACTTTTCCACGTAGAGTAAGTGAAGATTTTTTCACTCTCTGAGACAGGCTTGTGGTTTTGCAAGGACCTGTCTAGCCTGTATTGAACTCAGATGTGGTTTTGAAACCAAATCTGGGCAGTTATCACCAATACAGGGTGAAAATTTTCATCTGGGGACCGCATAGCCCTCTTCTGACATGTATGACATGTAGAATGCTGTACAGAACCTGTATGGGACCCCAGTATTGAATGAACTATGAGGGTTTGAAGTTAAAATAACCTTGTTTGTCTGTTTGACACCTCATAATCATGGTTATGGGATATTATCCCAGGGTAGACTGTATTGGTCAGAGTGTGAGATTTTGAAATTAAAACAGCTATAACTTTGTCCTTTCTCAATATATCAACCTAAAAACTGAACCGGTGTGTAGCCCTTTATGTGCTCTAAACAATGGTACCTTATTTTATATTTTTATCATTAAATATGGAAAGGTTATGCCATGTACAAGATCTCTATACACATGGGTGGTTTAGGCAAAAAGCTGTATTGGGCTTGTTTGCCCCATAACTTCTGCTATAGTTGAGATATGAGGAAATGGATGACACCATCAGATATCCCTGAATGTTCTCTTTCCAAAAAGACCCCACCTTATGTATCTCACACTAAAACTGTAGAAGTTAGATGAGAGGTGAATGTTTTGTTCACCCTTATTTGGCCTGAATTTGACCACAACTTCTGTAATACTGGTGCTAGCTCAGTTTGGCTGGTACCATTGGATATCCCTGACTTAGAGCTTCATTTTGCATACCCATCTGATGGGGTTAAGCCTCTTACTTTTTATTTCAGATGAGTGGTGAAAATTAAGGTTTATGCTCAGCAATAACTTTGAGTATGAATAACTTTGTTATTCTTTGTCCTATGATTATGGGACTTACATTTTCAGAAGGAGGTGAGTTTCCTCTTTCTTTTGATACCTTTTGAACTAATTTGGATCAGCTTCATGTTTTGGTGGTATCTTGGCTATCCCATTGATTTATGGTATTTTGGCTGTCATGCTTGTGCTCTGGCTTTGAGTCACAGGCTGACAATATGGCCTTGAATTTAAAGATTGTGATTGGTTGACCCATTATTGGTCTCCTCTTTTACTAGCTCTGTAATTTGAATAAAAAACACTCATTAATGCCAGCACCAATCAAACTCCTTTTATTCTAGAGAAGTGATAGGATCCCAAATTACCCCAAGATTCATTAAGGAAGGTTTGGTTGAAATACATCCCACAGCTAGTAGCTTCAAAGGAATGCTAGACAAAGCTAAAAATCAATTTTCAAGGTGCATGGAGGACTCATTTGCAAATGCCAAAGAACAACCAGATAAATAACACAACACTTCAGGTTTCAAAGCAGGAGATTTGGTACTTGGATCTACCACTAACTTCAATAAAATCAAAGCATGTAAAAAGTTCAAAGACTCTTTTGCAGAACCTTTTTTATTACGGCCCTCCATTCAAAAAACGCAATTGGAGTAGAATTATCTGAGGAACTTAGCTGTGAGCCTTAGAGGTATTTTCATACACCCAAAAGACCACAAATAAAAAAATAAGATACAAATAAAAATAAAATGAGTTCATTTATAGTTTCAAAATAAAAATTAAGCTTAACATACAAATTTATATAGAAGATTAGACCTTAATTATAATTTAAAATAAACATTACATTAAATTTTGAAATTATGAAGATACATTTTTACTTGAAAAAACTAAGTAGAGATGAATTTTTCATAAAATTAATGAAATTAAAGTATTTTTGGTAAAAAATTACATAAAATATATTACAACTTTTCATCCAATAAATAAACATAAGAATCTTACTTCACCATTGAATTCTTCATAAAAATTTAGGGGGGGTCACCTCTGAGTAAAATTTCTGTAACTAAACTCTAAATAAGCTTGGATGAAGTTTTGAGTATGTTCTGTATAAAAGTTGAAAATACTAAAAGCCTTGATTTACACACACCACATGTGGTGTTAACCATCAATTTTTGTGTTAAAATTGGGGTGTTGTGTGTAGTTTAGAAGTTATGAGGAATGGAAGTATTTTCAATTGAATTCAATTGAAGTGTCAAAATGTGCTTTTGTATTAAATAATTGAATGTTGATTTACATATGAGGTATCAATTATTACTGTATATTGATGATGAGGTTTTGATACCAACCAGGGCAGTTTAAAATTTTGCCAAGAGGGTAAAACTACCCTTAAGCTAAAACACTATTAGTAAAAACAGTTTTGACTGGTTTCTATGTCTTGTACACACATTCTGAAGTGTTTTGAAGCCTCTAGACGAGGTCTTACTATAGTAGTGGCTGATTTAAGGGTCTAAAATGCCTAAAAATTGCCAAAAATTGCTAAAACCAGCCCTTTTTTTGTTCTAAACCAGGGTTCAATGATGCCATAGTTGGCGTTTCTGTTTTAAGAGTGCTTTCCACGACTGACAAGAGTAAATTTTACTTTGGGAGTAAGATAACTGATGGCTATAAAAGGATGTTGTCTTTTTCCCACTTTTCTCATGATGTTAGAACCTTGTTCCTTTTATAATCATTTTAAACACTGTTGAACCAATCAAAAAGAAATTCCAAACACCTTTTTGTAATCATTTTAAACCTTTAACCATGTGTAAAAATTATCATAATCATTCTTTGTAACTCTGACACACATTTTTACCCCTGAACCAACCCATCAGTTAATTACAGCATCATTCATCACTGTATGCTATGTCACTTTGTTTCCAAATTCACTCTGGTCACTTTTTGTTGTTGTGGAACTCCTTTTAGTGTGGGATTGGATAAGGCAGTCCTTGAGGGGGAAATCACAGGTAAACAGTTTTGAATTGCTGAAATAATCCTGTGACCAAGGGTGCTAATGGTGTTTTAGCTGCCCCTCTGAATATACTAAACAATATCCCTACAGAGCTCACAAATAAATATTTAAGATTGTGGCTTTACAACTAGAGAAGACTTTTTAGTAGTCTCTATCAGACCTATTCAATAATCAGATAAGTAACTTATAAGTTAAAAAAATATGAAATATAGTTTTCAAATAATAATATAAGATAATTTTAAGGGTAAGACCTCAATAGTATAAGAGGTTGATTTAATATAATAGTAATAATATATATTTTAAGGGGTAAGCTCAATTTGATGTTATATATGTTATAGTACTTAATGGTTTGAGAGGTTAATTGTTAATATAATTTAATAATAAGACGTTTAATAATTTATTGGTAAGATTTTGTTAAATATAGAGTGGATGTTTGTTAGATATCTAAATGATGTAATATAATATAGGGGTAGGTTTTTTTTATATATAATAATATATAGTTGTAAGGTTGGTTTTTTTTTTAATATGAAGATATAATAACACTATTTTTCCTTTATAATGGAAAGGTTATGGGGATAAACTCAATATTATGAGTATTATTGATAGTATTATAGTTATAAGACGGATAATTTAAACATAGGGTGGATTAATAATATTAAGTAGACCTTCTGTTAACTACTATTAATTAGAAATCACTATGAATTAAGCTTATAAGTCTATAATACTTTAATAAAATAACTAGATTAACCTACTAGTAAGGGATGAATAATTATTCTCCTTCTTGGTATATAACTAATTGGATTCATGTGGAAAAGAGGAAAAAAATAAGGGAGAGAGGTCCTTTATTTATATTCTTTGGGCTCTCCATAGAGGCACTCAAAAACAAGGGACTTTGAATTTTTCACTTCTTTTGGCTGGAATAATTTTTTATAGTGGTGAGATACCATTTGTTTGGTTGATTGCACCATTTTTATGTATGATTATGTAATCTGAGATGTTTTTGCTGGTGTGGAATTTTGAGATAGTGTCATTTGATCAAGATATTGCACCATATGTTTGGTATATTGCACCATTTCTGAAGCTTTATTTATATTTTACTCAAACTTTAATATTATTATGCACAGCCTTGAGGGTATTTAGCTGGTGAGTAATTTTGAGATGGTATCATTTGATTAAGATATTGCACCTTTTGTTTGGTTTGTTGCACCATATCTTGGTGCATTGAGATGATTTTGTACAGCTATTGCACCATAGGTCTGTGCACTGTTTGAGCTGTAGGTTGAGAATGCTGTGTATTGTGGGGATTCTATTTGTCCTGTATGAGTTTTTCCTTTTCTTTATCTAACTTAATTCTGTTTTTAATTTAAATTTACTGGCTTATCAGGTGGCTGTGCTTGTATTTCCACAGATTTGCTGGGTAATTTAAGGTTTTTGATGGATTTTCCTTGCATAAATTGATTGATTTATTTTTCTTTCTGTCTTGTGACTGTTGATTGATACAGTTTTAATTTATTCCTTATTGAAGTGGCCTCAGTTTAAAAACTAAATCGCTGAGTAATCCAAAGGTTGAGCAGAGCCTGGGTAACTTGAGTGTTACACTACCCCTCTCACTGGTAAACTTAACATTCTTGCTAGGCTGTCTTTTTCTTTTGCTTATTTTATTGTTATTGTTGTAATCAAATGGACCATTCTTCCAGTATTTGCTTATGGAATTATACATATTGATGAAGTTAAATCCATTTTATTGCTGAATTCCTCTATTGTAATTGATTAATTATTGATTTTTCTTTCTTTGGTCTTCAAATTATAGTCCTATAAATGAAATTCCACTTGAAACTGGGCTAATAAGGTATGGAATACCACATCCCCCTCTCCATTCAATGCTGACCCCAGCATTCCAGTTTCAAGTGGAATATTCTGGTTTCATTCATCAAAACTTCATTTATTTAAATCTCTATTCTAATAACTTCACTTGATGCTTTCTGTTTGTAGCTCTTTATATTGATTTTGAATCTGCATAGCTTCTTATTTTGTGTTGTCTTCTTGGCTTTGTTTTGAAATATAACTATTTCCTGATCATTTTCATCTTGATATAGTTGATTTTGTTTTATTGGTTGATCATCATATTTCATTTTATTTATTTATTTCTTTGTTAAAGAGGATTTTGATAATAAAAGAAAATTATTTTCTTTCTTTTCTTTTCTTTTATTTTAATGAATAATAATGCAGTTTAAGGTCATACGCAGGACCATTGCTTGAGGTATTTGAAGTAATAATTGATAAAAAAAAAGAATAATAAATAATTTATTCAGACAGTTAAGGTCTTATCAAGGACCTATTCTTGAAGTAATTTTGTTGGAAAATATAAAAATATTTGGACAGGTTAAGGTCTTATCTAGGACCTATTCTCAAATTAATTGATTTTTTTTTTGATAAGAGATAAAAAATATTTTTGGACAGTTTAAGGTCTTATCTAGGACCTCTTCTTGTTTTTATTTTGTTTTTTTGATTGGGTTGTTCTTTCTTCTTGTCTTTGGCTTTGCTGAATTAACCTTAAATGGTAGGGCCATCCCCTCTCCATTTAATAATTGTACCATCATTTCCACTTTTTATAATAATGACTTTACCTTGATATTGATTTATAATGTTTTTTTTGAATAGTCATGTATTAAAGAAATAATAATATAGTAATAGCTAAATAATAATAAATAAGAATAAATAATAATGAATAATAATAAATAATAATAAATAATAATAAATAATAATAAATAATAATAAATAATAATAAATAATAATAAATGGTATAATTAAGTAATAAAAGATACTAATAAAATGATTTCAAGTAATATAACTGTTAAAACAAGGATAATAATAAGGTAGATCATGTAATTACTTGTGAGAATAAACTACTTTAAGGTCATGGTAAACCACTTGTAGCACTTTTTTTTATTTTTAGCATATTACTTATTATTAATGGTGGGTGGCCTTTCATATGGTTATTGTTATTGAGGGTTGGCACCCCCCTCTCCATTTAATAATTGTAACCTAATTTTAATTTATTTATTCTATTTGATTTTTTATAATAATAAATTGTATTTAATATAAATAATACTAATAAATTTAATTTAATATAAATAATGACAATATATTTAGTTTAATTTAAATAATAATAATAAATTGAATTTAATTTAAATAATAATAATAAATTTCATTTAATTTAAATAATAATAATAAGTTTTATTTTTTTTTTATTTTAAATAATAATAATTAATTTAATTTAATTCAAATAATAATAGTTAATTTAATTTAATTTATATAATAATAATTTTTAATTTTTTTTTTTTTTGAAGTAGCTGGGTGTGAACACTTCAAAAATAAACAGCTGCACTTCTTATCTTGCCTCGGGTGTTGGAGTTTCTTCCAACCTTAATTCAACCCTCTTTCCATTTCCATTAAAATAAAATAAATAAAAAAAAACTTTATTTTTTATATTTTTTTTTGTTTATGTGATGTCTACACTGTACAGTATACTACACTACCATTCTTCTTTTTTTTATTGCAATCGTTCTCTTTTTTTTAATTTAATTTACACTTTTTTTTTTTTTTGCAAGTGTTTACAGTACAGTACAATACTGTAGTACTCCTCCTTTTCAGTCGCGATTGAAGTTTTTTTTTTTAATACTATTATTATCTTATTCTTTTTTGTTGTTTTTTTTAATGTACAGTACTGTACTCTATTTTTGTAGTTCAAATCAATCAGTTTTTTTTTGTTTTTTTTTAAGAAAAATAAAATAAAACAAAAAATAAAAAAAGTAATTTATATTTTTTTTTTTTTTTTTTTTTTTTTTTTTAAAAAAAATGAAATTAAAAATAAAAAATAAAACAAGTGATATATATATTTTTTTTTAGACAGTACTACATTGTATTTCTTTTTTTTTTTGTTTTTATTTTTGACTGTGATTGAATGTTTTTTTTTTTATCATTTAATTTTTTTTTAAAGAAAAATAAAAAATAAACAAAATTTATATAATTTTTTTCACATTACAGTACACAGTAGGAATGTATGTTTCTTTTTACTGTGATTGATTGTTTTTTGTTTTTTTTATTGTTTTTGCATCGTTACGATGCTTTTTTTTTTTTAATTACTATTATTATTATAAAAAATTTCATTTTTAATGAAAAAAAATAATAATTATTGTATCTTTTTTTATAATATACTTAATAACAATTATTATATTATTATTTTATTTTTTTTGATATATTTAAAGTTAATATTAAGATTAAGTGTCAATTAATTAAGTTTAATTGATCTTAATTTAGTTTTTATTTATTATTTGTTTTTTTTAGTTGAGTGGAGTTAAAAACTAATTTGATGAAATAAAATAAGATTAAATTAATTAAGATTCCTTTTTTTTAAATGAAATTAAAGTTCAATTGATTTTGATTTAGTTTCTGTTTTGGTGGGTGAATTTGAGAATTAATTTGACCAAATAATATAAGATTAAATTAATTAGAATTCTTGAAATGAAATTAAAGTTTTGATTAATCTTTAAAATCAATCAATATAAGGTTGATTGAATTTTTGCAATTGTTTTTAATTAAATTTGGGGTGGGGTTAAACTTTAATTTGATGAAATAATATAAAATCAAATTAATTAAGATTCTGATTTTTTCTTTGAATTAAAGCTTGATTTGTTTGGTCAATCCAATAAATATATTATTGATTTAACCTATGCATTTTTTTTTTTTTTTTTGAATTAAATTTGGAGTGGGGTTAAGATTTAATTTGACCAAATAATATAAGATCAAATTAATTAAGATTTTTGTTTTAAAATTAAGATTGAAGTTTATTTTAATTTAATGTTTGTTTTAGTTGTGTGGAGTTAAGAATTAAATTTAACCAAATAATATGAGATTAAATTAATTAATTTTTTTTTTAAAAAAATTAAAGTTAAAATTCAAGTTCAATTAATTCTTGAAAAACAACCAATATAAGGTTGATTTAAACTTATGCAGTCTATTCCTTTGGGAATTAAATTTGAAATGGGGTTAAATGGTAATAAGCTTATATTGAGAGTTTCCATAGCCTTTGATATATGAAAGGTTTATAGGGCCAAATCGTGGGTAGAAGAAGATTGCCCCATCTTTAATATAAAAGGAGGTCTTTTTCTCCCTTATCCCCAGAAAAAATAATAATAATAATAATAATAATCTTTGTGTCTTTAATAATAAGACATTTTGAATATCCAAAGTGAATCAATAAGAAAAAAGAATTCATTGTATAAGAAAACATTTTCATTTGAGTTTAAACTGGCCAATTATCCTTTTGATTATGTATTGATTATTTGACTTCATTAATTTCTTCACATATATATTCTTGATTTGTTTGTGTGATTTTTCACTTTGGGTTAAATTCTTGAATGTGGTGATATTATTGACTATGATATTTAATATTGATGAGGGTAAATTATAGAGTAAAAATTGAAATTCCCCAGAATTTCATCCCAAAAACTTAAATCATAAAGGATGGATTTAAGAAATAGACACCCACCCTAATTTTTTTGCTGAGTTTTTTTTATACTAATACATAAGATAACATGGAATAATGATACTGATGCACTTGACACTTTTTTTTTTGATATTTTTTATTTTTTGTATCTTTTTTTATATATATTTTTTTTATATATATATTTGAGACTGGAATAAGGCTAAAATTTATGAAATAATAAAGGAAAATGTTTAATTATAATAAAAAAAGTCATTGTCCAATCCTCTTTTTGTGTTGAAATTTGATATTGCCTTGCCAAATGGGCTTGCAAGCTTGGGCATAGATTTTTATTCTTAGTAATCCAAAAATATTCCTTTTCTCCCTTAGTCTTCTTCTTCTTTTTACTACTTTTATCTTTGATTCTCTTTGATTCATTCTTCTTTGGGGTACTAATATCCTCCAACCACTTGACATGTTGGTTTGCACATTCAAAGTTGTCCCTAGAATTATTTTTATTGTGATCCTCAAGGTTGGAATTTCTAAGAGGTTACCAATTTGTATAACCTTCCCAAGGGAATTCTTCCTCCGTAAGTATAAATTTATGTTCATCTTCAGCTTCCTCTTGTATTTCCATCTGACAAAATAATCCTGCTTCATTCTCATATTCTGATTCAGAAAGAGGTTTTTCTAAGATATTGGGTGAGTGTATTGTATTTTTTATGCATTCATTTGTGGCATTGTTCCTGATGGATTTAAGCTTCTTGAATCTTGACTTAATTTCTTTTTCAATATTATAGTTATTGTGAGCTTCCCCAGAGAATTTCCCTTGAGGGTGTAAGGTTTTTTGTTGATTTAACTCCTGTTCCTTTGTCAATTGAGACAGTGAATTGGTTGAATTCTCATATCTTGACTCATCAATTTTAGCTTCATTTATATTCTGCACTGGACTGAAACTACATTCTACATCTTTTCTTGTTGACTCAAAACAAGGGAATTCCATGTTTAAAGGTTCTTCTATACAAAAAGGTATATCTTTTACTTGATTTTGGTCATTTCCTTCTTCATGTGAAACCTCTTCTTTGAATGATATGTTATTCTCTTAGCTATCCTCTTCTTCTGGGAAGTTCCTTTTAACTGAAGTGATCTGAGAGTTGATATTGGAAATATTTATGATACTTCTATCTTCTAAGATTGAGGGTGGGCTTGCAACCTTCTTTATGTGATCACTTGAATTGGGTTTACTTAATATGCTAGGTATGACTAAAGATTCTGTATTCTTTTCTTTAAGTTTATTATTATTTTTTGAATTGGAGTGATTCACTCTAATATTCTTAATTGAATTAATGATCATATTGTTAATTAAAAATTTCACTTCCAAGTGTTTGGCCTTTTCACTTTTGTAAGTATCCTTCTTTAGTGAGCCTTTCTCTTCATTTGAAATCTCAGAATTTGACTCTGAAATAAACTTTTCTTTCTTTTTAGGTTCCAATAAATTCTCCAATGATTTTGATTTTTGTGTGAATGATTTTTTCATGCTCTTGATTGCTTTTGAAATTGAGTTCAATGATCTTAAGGGTGTTAATTTCTTTGAGGACTTCTCATAAAAAACATCTTCTTTGGGATTAAAACTACAGTTGTTACTTTCAGTATGAGCTTCTTCCTTGGAAGTCTGTTTTGATTCCCTAAACATTTCACTATGAAATTCCATTTTCTTGGTCTCATTGATGTCAGAAATAAGTAAATTTTCTCCTGTATAAGGCATATCAACTCCTTTCAATTCAGGTTTGTCAGATAAAGTATGTGATCTTAATTTCTCTTCATTTATGGTCTTGTCAGTTTTTCTCATTTCCTTGTGGTACTCCTGAGGATTTATCTCTTGTGAATGTGTTCTATCTTGAATAATTTGTTCATTTTTTATTGAAAATTCCTCCTTTATTTCTACTTTGTTTTTGGATTCTTTCATTTCTCCACTATCAAAACTTTGATGGGGACCTTTCTCTGAATGTGCTTGATTTTTGGATGCTGACTCTTTATCTATTGGTATTTCTTTCCAATCTTCCAATTTAGAAACTGCAAATGTTTTGATTCCTGCTGGTGGTTCTTCTCTCCATCCTACTTTCTGTGGTGAACAAATTGGTAAGCAAAGTCTCCTTCCATCTGGCTCTATATAACTGAATATTTCCCCTTTCTGTTGAGAAAAGTCTAATCTTATGTTATTATCTGCAAGGAAAGGCCTTCCCAATACTGTGTGAACTGCTCCTCTTGCTACAAAAAGGTGTATATTTCTTTCTTCCCCAGTGACTAAAGTGATTGGGCTAAATTCTGCTAATCCAACTATTGAGGTACAATGCCCACCAATTCCCCTTAAATTCATGTTGAGACATCTTGTGGTAAGTCCTGCCTTGATTGCTGAATCTTCTGGTATTATATTCAATTCTGATCCTGTATCAACTAATGCCATTATTTCATGTCCTTCTTCTCCTAAATATACTTGCATAAATCCCAATGGACAGGCATAATGTAATTTTGGTTGTTCATAATTACCCAGATGATGATTTATGAGTTTGGTTTGAATTTCCTTTGTATCAATTGAGTTAATAGAGTTCTTCTCTTCTTCTGAAAGATTCTTTAATTGATTAAAAAACGTTGGTGACATGACTAAAATTTGTTCCAATGTCAGGCTGAGTCTATGATAAGAGTAATAAAGTGTATTTACAACTTTTAACTATGACTGTGACACGGTGTATAAAAGTTAAAAAGGTTTTATAAGAGTTGAAGATGGTTCTAATTTAATAATAAAGGGCTTTACTATAGTGGATATAGTGGTGGTGAGCGCTGTTGAAAGCCCTGGGTGCAGCTTTACCTGTTGGGTTACAATAATAAAGACTACAATTATTAAGATTATAATAATACCTGATTATTACCCAAGAGTAAAACTGTTTTTGACAGTTTACTACGTAGGGTATTCAAGAGCAGGATGAGGAAAGGTTTTTGGCTGTGAAAAGCCCTCCTTTTATCCTGAAATTGAGGTGAAAAGGTGATTAAACCTTTTCACGTAGAGGGAGTGAAGATTTTTCACTCCCCATGACAGGCTTGTGGTTTGCAAACAACCTGTATACTCTGTATTGGGCTCAGATGTGGTTTTGAAACCACATCTGGGCGGTTTTCACCAATACAGGGTGAAAATTTTCATCTGGGGACCTCACAGCCTGATTCTGACGTGTATGACGCGTAGAATGCTGTACAGAAACTGTATGGGACCCCAGTATTGACTGACATATGAGGTATTGAAGTAAAAACATGCTTCTTCGTCTGTTGACACCTCATATTCATGATTATGGGGTGTTATCCCATGGTAAGGCTGTATATGACAGCTGGTGGGATTTTGACCTTAAAATGGTCATAACTCTGTCAGTTTTTGAGATATCAAGCTCAAAGTTGGTTCATTGAATAGCTCTATATGAGCTCTACACAATGGTACCCAACTTGACATGGTTATCATTAAATATGACAAAGTTATCCCATGTACAAGTATTTTGTACATTGGCGTGGTTTGGGCAAAAAGCTGTATTAAGCTTGTTTGGCCAATAACTTCTGTTGTAGTTGAGTTATGGGGAAATGGATGACACCATCAGATAGCCCTGATTGTGCTCTTTCCAAAAAGACCCCACTTTAAGTATCTCACACTAAAACTGTAAAAGTTAGATGAGAGGTGAATGTTTTGTTCACCCTTATTTGGTCTGAATTTGACCATAACTCAAGTAATACTGGTGCTAGCTCAGTTTGGCTGGTACCATTGGATAGCCCTGGCTTAGAGCTTCATTATGAATACCCATTTGATGGGGTTAAGCCTCTCCTTCTAGATTTTAGATGAGAGGTGAAAATTAAGGTTTATGCTCAGCAATGACTTTGAGCAGGAATAACTTTGTTATTTCTTGTCCTATGGTGATGGGACTTGTATTTTCAGAAAGAGGTGAGTTTCCTCTTTCTTTTGATACCTTTTGAGCTAATTTGGCTCAGCTCCATGTTTTGGTGGTATCTTGGCTATACCATTGATTTATGGTATATTGGCTGTCATGCTTGTGCTCTGGTTTTGAGTCACAGGCTGACATCCAAGGTGAGATTTATTTTCTGATCCAATACCTTTTTGATAATTTGTGCCATAATCTCTTGAACATCTAATTTTTCTTCCTTAACAATTTTTCTTTCCTTGAATTTCTTGATTGGCTCTTAAGTATTTTCAGTGTGATCATTTTTAGGGTCCTGTGGAGGTATTTCCTTTTCATTTTGCACCTTTTGAGGTTTCTTGTATTTGGTTGGAATAATTGTTTTCTTTTGGTCTTTTGTTGGTGTTTTCACTTTTGAATGTGATCTTAAAGCATCTTGGTTGGTATTTTCTGCTCTTGAGTTTCTTTCTTTAGTATTTCCTAATCCATAATTATTTAAAAGAGGCTCATTGGCTGATGAAATAGTTGGTGGCTTCCAGCTTCCCCAGTTTTCAACTTTGGCTATAGCAGTTGCACTAGCATCTTTCTTTAATTGTATTATGTTCATTGGATTAGGTTTGGGTAGTGCTTCCTTAGCTTCATCTTCTCTCATTTTCTTTGTAAGTTCTTCTAGCTCTTTTGCAAAGTCTTCAACTAACTTCTTTGGAGCTACTTTACCATCAGTTGGAACTCTTGGCCAATTGGGATATAAAAATCCTCCTCCTTGTCTGCTGACCCATTTCTTATTTTGATCTTCAAAGAGGTAGCTGCATCTATTCACTGAATGTCCTTCCTCCAAGCAATAATAGCATTTGAGATATGGTTTTGGTATGTTTTGTGCTGGTGTATAAGGAATATGCCTTTGTGAAAACGGCGGTAAGCCATCCTTTGGGTACTTTGTTTGATTTTCCTGCTTGAATACCTGTCCTGTTTTATTTTGAGGTATTACTGCTTCTATTCATTCCTCAATTTGCTGAATGAAATCCTTCATTTCCTTTTTTTCTTCTTGATCCTGGCTTCTGTGTCTTTTTTGTTCTTTAATTCTCTTATTAAGATCCTTCAATTGATTCAAGGCATTTTCCATTGTTTCATCTTCAAATTTAACTTTCTTTTCTTGTGCCTTATCTAAATAATTATAGTTGAGTTCATCCTGAGAAATTTTACCTTCTACTCTATCCCTTGATATGATCACAGTCTCTAGTTCTTGCTCTATATAGCTCTTCAACACTTTCATTTCTGGTACAATATATCCACCATCCCTTGCTTGGATCATGAACTTATCTCTTCTCATCTCCTTAATTATGGAAGTCCTAATTTCAGGTGAAAGACTTGCACAGAGCTCTTCATTGTGCTCAACTTCCCTTCTAATATATCCATATTTGTACAGATAATTTGTGATCTCTTCATATTCTCGAATAAATCTCTTGTATTTAGCTAAGTTTCTAATTCCTCCTGCTCTTTTGGTATTATTGAAAATCTTCTCCAAAGATTCTAGTCTATATCTTCTGTCTGGCTCTACTCTTCCCCATTCTGTAGTAAGCTCTTCTTTGAGTTTTGTCCATTTCTTCTCTTCGTACCCCTGCATTGCTTCAATTTTCTCCTTAACTTCTTCAGATGCTGACATAAAAATAACTTGTCTTGTTATATCGTCTCCACTAGCTCCTTCAATTTCAGCTGCTGCTTCCACTCTTTTTATGAATTTTTCTACTTCATTACCATCAAAAACAAGATTATAATCTTTAGCTCTTATCTTAACAATAGGAGATGTTACCTTAGGAATTTCCTTTTGTAATGGACTTGGATGGTTTGGTGTAGTTAAAAATACCTTCTTTGGGAGACTTTGAGTTCTTGGTTCTTTTACTGGAGTAGAGGTTGCTCTAGTACCAGGTGTAGGTGAAATTGGTGACTCTTGAGGCCTAACATGCCTTGGTAATGTTTGTTCACTTGGACTGGCTCCAGGTGTGTAAGATGTTTGTTCCCTTCTTTTTCCTTTCTTTTTACTTTGTGTTAATAATAAATCTTGCATTTGCTTCATAAGAATTTGGATCTGTACTGTTTGATCTTCCTCTTCACTTTCTTCTGCATACTGTCCTTCTACAGTATCTTCAGGTAATGGTGGTAAGTCAGATGTTGATTGTTGATTCATTTCTACTTGATAAACTGATCCTTTGAATTCTTTTTTACTTCTTTTGTTTCTTCTTGCTTCTTGAATTAACTTGAAGAAAAATCTCCTTAATTCTTCCTTTTCCTTCTGTTCTGTTCTTGGTGTTGCAATGAGTAAATCAATATCCTGGGGTGTTTGATTTTCTGGTGTTCCTTCTTTTACTGGATAATAAAAATGATATGATTGATTTGAGGATTGTGATGGTGATGATAATTTGGAATGGGATTTGTTTCCATATTCCAAATTGTATGAGATTGTTGATTGTTAATTCTTGATAATGATAATTATTTTTTTGAGTTATGTTGATTTGGGTTTTTTCTTTCATTGATTATTAACTGATTATTAAATGTTGAAGCTGAATTGGTCACTGTTGGGACACCAGATGTGGAACTCCTTTTAGTGTGGGATTGGATAAGGCAGTCCTTGAGGGGGAAATCACAGGTAAACGGTTTTGAATTGCTGAAATAATCCTGTAACCAAGGGTGCTAATGGTGTTTTAGCTGCCCCTCTGAATATACTAAAAAATATCCCTACAGAGCTCACAAATCAATATTTACAATTGTGGCTTTACAAATAGAGAAGACTTTTTAGCAGTCTCTATCAGACCTATTCAATAATCAGATAAGTAACTTATAAGCTAAAAAAAATATGAAATATAGTTTTCAAATAATAATATAAGATAATTTTAAGGGTAAGACCTCAATAGTATAAGAGGTTGATTTAATATAATAGTAATAATATATATTTTAAGGGGTAAGCTCAATTTGATGTTATGTATGTTATAGTTCTTAATGGTTTGAGAGGTTAATTGTTAATATAATATAATAATAAGACGTTTAATAATTTATTGGTACGATTTTGTTAAATATAAAGTGGATGTTTGCTAGATATCTAAATGATGTAATATAATATAGGGGTAGGTTTTTTTTATATATAATTAGATATAGTTGTAAGGTTGGTTTTTTTTAATATGAAGATATAATAAGACTATTTTTCCTTTATAATGGAAAGGTTATGGGGATAAACTCAATATTATGAGTATTATTGATAGTATTATAGTTATAAGACTAATAATTTAAACATAGGGTGGATTAATAATATTAAGTAGACCTTCTGTTAACTACTATTCATCAGAAATCACTATGAATTAAGCTTATAAGTCTATTATACTTTAATAAAATAACTAGATTAACCTACTAGTAAGGGATGAATAGTTATTCTCCTTCTTGGTATATAACTAATTGGATTCATGGGGAAAAGAGGAAAAAAATGAGGGAGACAGGTCCTTTATTTATATTCTTTGGGCTCTCCATAGAGGCACTCAAAAACAAGGGACTTTGAATTTTTCACTTCTTTTGGCTGGGATAATTTTTTATAGTGGTGAGATACCATTTGTTTGGTTTATTGCACCATTTTTATGTATGATTATGTAATATGAGATGTTTTTGCTGGTGTGGAATTTTGAGATAGTGTCATTTGATCAAGATATTGCACCATATGTTTGGTATATTGCACCATTTCTGAAGCTTTATTTATATTTTACTCAAACTTTAATATTATTATGCACAGCCTTGAGGGTATTTAGCTGGTGAGTAATTTTGAGATTGTGTCATTTGATTAAGATATTGCACCTTTTGTTTGGTTTGTTGCACGATATCTTGGTGGGTTGAGATGATTTTGTACAGCTATTGCACCATAGGTCTGTGCACTGTTTGAGCTGTAGGTTGAGAATTCTGTGTATTGTGGGGATTCTATTTGTCCTGTATGAGTTTTTCCTTTTCTTTATCTAACTCAATTCTGTTTTTAATTTAAATTTACTGGCTTATCAGGTGGCTGTGCTTGTATTTCCACAGATTTGCTGGGTAATTTAAGGTTTTTGATGGATTTTCCTTGCATAAATTGATTTATTTATTTTTATTTCTGTCTTGTGACTGTTGATTGATACAGTTTTAATTTATTCCTTATTGAAGTGGCCTCAGTTTAAAAACTAAATTGCTGAGTAATCCAAAGGTTGAGCAGAGCCTGGGTAACTTGAGTGTTACACTACCCCTCTCACTGGTAAATTTAACATTCTTGCTAGGCTGTCTTTTTCTTTTGCTTATTTTATTGTTATTGTTGTAATCAAATGGACCATTCTTCCAGTATTTGCATATGGAACCATACATATTGATGAAGTTAAATCCATTTTATCGCTGAATTCCTCTATTGTAATTGATTAATTATTGATTTTTCTTTCTTTGGTCTTCAAATTATAGTCCTATAAATGAAATTCCACTTGAAACTGGGCTAATAAGGTATGGAATACCACAGTGTTTTTGCTGTTTAAATTTTTTAAAGAATTGGTTATTTAATTAATTTCTTGCAGTTGTTTTCTCAATTAATTCCAATTGAAATTTCTCTTGGAGACATTTCTTTTGTAGCCTTAAAAATCGCTTGTAGAGTATTTTTGGATAAATATCTATTGTTGCTAAAACAATAAATATTTATAATATTGTTTTTTTATAATTATAAATTTAAAAAAAAATAATTGGCATGTTTTTTCTTAAAAATACTTTTTCATACTATTTTTTAATCATTTTTTACCTTATAAAAATTTTGAGGATAGGAAAAGTACTTGGTTTCTAATTAAAGTTTCATATCCACACCTTCAATTTGGCGGCCAAGCCATCATATTTTAACTGTGACATAATTTTTTACTCTTTTTAAATTTTTGTTCTTATATTGAAAAATCTAAAAACATATAAAAAATTCTTATCATTCAAAAATCCATAAAAAATGAATTTTTTCATATTACAAGTGAGGATATATTTTCCAATTCTCTTTAGAAAAATATCTTTTTTTACTTAATAGATTTGCCTTTTCACTAACTTCGGTGTCTAACAACATGGTCAGAGAAGAAAATATTGAAACAGCCTCAATAGTAAACAGCATTATTCCTGAAAATACTGTTAATTCTGACCATAATATTACAATTATTAAAGCTCAGAATAATCAACCAGAACTAATTTCCTCTGAAGGAATTAACTTGGATATAAGTAATACCCTTCAGAAGGCAAAGAATCTGGCCAATATTAAGTTTTTTGATGTAAAATTCTTATTTTATGCTTTTAAATAATAAAATATTCCTTTAACCAGCTCAGGAGCCAGCTATAACCCCACAAGCAGCTCCCAAAAAGGTCCTAGACGTGATTACTGCAAAATACAATCAGTTACAGAAGGACGAGGGTCAGTTGATGACTTCCAAATTGATAAATTATGACATTCTGAAGGTGATAATACTGTTTTACCTTCAAAAAGAGCTGACACCACCACAAGAAGCCTCAGTTGACATATCGAAAGCCAGCCAGCAGGCCTACAACAATGCATTTCAGCACAAAGAGTACCAGATCCTTCCAGATCTGTGGAAGAACTGCATGAATTCTTACCTGACTGTGAGAAAATTCCTGGTCCATCCCAACACTTTCAAGTTACTCTATCGATAGCATCCATTGATGGAAAAGAAAATGTTTTGATACCAACGAGGGTGGTTTTAACTGTTGCCAAGAGGGTAAAACTACCCTTAAGCTAAAAAAATCTTAGTGAAAAAGGTTTCAACTGGTTTCTACGTCTCTTACACAAATTGTGATGTGTTTTGAAGGCTCTAGGCAAGGTATTACCATAGCAATTGCTGATTTAAGGGTCTAAAATGGCTCAAGATGGCCAAAAATGGCTAAACCAGGGTTCAATGGTGCCATAATTGACATTTTTGTTGTCATAGTGTTTTCAACGACTGAAAAGAGTAAATTTGACTTGTGGAGTAAGATAACTGATGGCTATAAAAGAATGTCTTCTTGCCCCACTTTTCTTGTGAGCCTTTGAGATATTCCCACATATCCAAGAAAGTCACAGCAAAATTTCTGTAATAATTCTACTTATAAAAATTATCTCAAAGACTAGTAAAAATACCATAAATAAGTACAAAGTCTGAATTAACTCAGAATCTAATGGTTAAGCATGTGGAATAAGTTACACCATTAGATGCCTCATGGTAAAATACACATATGCCATTTTTATGGCATATCTGAAACGTCAATAATTACTGAAGTATAAGTAATAATAGCTCAAAAAAGGTAAAAACCTTTATTTAACTCAGAAACCAATGAAAAAACATGTGAAATGAATTGTACCATTGGATTCTTCATAAAATTCCACATTTAAAACAATTATAAACCTATTCTCTAAGGTTAATACTTAAGGAGATAAGCTGAATATATGCACTGTTTGGTCAATGCATATATCCATGGGTTTTAGCTAACATCTCTTGAAATATACAAGACAGAGAGATAAACCAAAAATAAAGTCACCACTTCATTACTATAAGAACACAGATATGAACTTTATTTCACATGTTATAAACAAGGTTAAAACTTGTAATGGATTGTTGAATAAAATCAATGCAGCTTTTGACCATTTTATTGTGAAAGTGGTCCAAGCTTAAAAAAAAGTAGACAGTCAAATTCAACTGGTTTATATGTCAAGAATGATGTAATTTCTATTATAATATTCAAGGTATAACCCCTTGAAATCACGGTTTGAACTTTAAAATATTAAATTTCGACAGAAAAGATGAGTTATGGGAAAAATCATCAAAAATACAGTTTTGATGATTTAATGAAATTCTCTTGGAAGTTTAATACAGACACACCAAGCTATCAGAATACACTCTCAGAATATCTTTAGCATGTATAACTTAAAAGGTATTAATGATCAAAGCTTAAGCTTAAATTTGATCATTTATGATCACTCACTGTAATGTTATTTAAATTTAACAGTTATATAAGTGATAAAAATGGTGAATACTGTTTGATTGTCATTAGTACTAATAGACTCCCTGAAGCTTAGGCTTCTTCCAAGCCTATGATGTCATCAAACTTAGAGTTATAGTGATAACTCTAAATAAAGGTGTAATAATGGGATAAGATGGTTTGATTATGACATAATCATCACTAAACCTTAAACCACTAATCATTTCCGGTGGATACCGTCAATACACGTCTACTAGAACCCTACTGGACTCTAGAAGTGTCAGCCTGTGACTCAAAACCAGAGCACAAGCATGACAGCCAATATACCATAAATCAATGGTATAGCCAAGATACCACCAAAACATGGAGCTGAGCCAAATCAGCTCAAAAGGTATCAAAAGAAGGAGGAAACTCACTCCTTTCTGAAAATATAAGTCCCATCACCATAGGACAAGAAATAACAAAGTTATTCCTGCTCAAAGTTATTGCTGAGCATAAACCTTAATTTTCACCTCTCATCTAAAATCTATGAGGAGAGGCTTAACCCCATCAAATGGGTACTCAAAATGAAGCTCTAAGCCAGGGCTATCCAATGGTACCAGCCAAACTGAGCTAGCACCAGTATTACTTGAGTTATGGTCAAATTCAGGCCAAATAAGGGTGAACAAAACATTCACCTCTCATCTAACTTCTACAGTTTTAGTGTGGGATACTTGAAGTGGGGTCTCTTTGGAAAGAGCACAATCAGGGCTATCTGATGGTGCCATTCACTTCTTCATATCTCAACTATAACAGAAGTTATGAGGCAAACAAGCTCAATACAGCTTTTTGCCCAAACCACGCCTATGTACAAAAAACCTTGTACATGGGATAACTTTGTCATATTTAATGATAACCATACCAAATTGGGTATCATTGTGTAGAGCTCATACAGGGCTATCCAATGAACCAACTTTGAGCATGATATCTCAAAATCTGACAGAGTTATGGCTGTTTGAAGGTTATAATCCCACAATATGGCCAATACAGCTGTATTATGACAGGATACAGTTGTACTCTGATTATGAGGTGTCAAACAGA
This sequence comes from Austropuccinia psidii, assembly GCA_023105745.1. NCBI lineage: Eukaryota > Fungi > Basidiomycota > Pucciniomycetes > Pucciniales > Sphaerophragmiaceae > Austropuccinia > Austropuccinia psidii. Next base: position 71,904,459 of record JALGQZ010000001.1, on the reverse strand, counting down.
CGCTGAAGCTTATTTATACTTCAATACCTCATAACTAAGTCAAATACAGAGGTCCATACAGGTTCTGTACAGTTTCTGACGCGTCAGGAGCACCAGAATACACCTGTAAAGTCCATTGGTGAAAATTTTCACCCTGTATAGGGTAAAACTGACTACTTGTGGTTCTAAAACCACATTTCAACCCAATACTAGCCTGTATTGAGTGTATAGAACCACAAACCAGCCCACAGTAGTGAAAAGTTTCACTCTGTGGTCGTGTGCAGAGGTAAACCACCTCCCACTACCCCAGAACAAGATAAAAGGAGGCTTTGCCTCACCAGGAAGCAAATCCAGCATCCTGTTCTTGATATTCTTACGTGGTATAACTTCTTAAAAAGGAAGTGATACTCTTAGAATTTAACAGGTATACTTTAAAGTAAGTATTGTAGGGTTTGCTATTGTAAACCAACAGGCAAACACTGCACCCAGGGCTATCAGCAGTACTCACCATCACTAAATTATTTTAGTATAGCCCTTTTCACTCATATTCTCACTCTAAATATAATCATTATTTTCGTGTCACACTCAGAGTTATAGCTTTTATTATCTTTCTGAAGCTATATCATAGAGTCACCCTGACAAGAAGGGTGGTATTTACTATAAATAGAGCTCTTTTTACTCTATTTACCCCTCAGACACATCAAAACATTAAAACATTCAAACCAAAGGTACAAATCTTTATTCCATGTATATAAATCTTTTATATTAGTATAAACCAAATATTATCTTTATTATAATCATAATTTTTGAAGTGATTCATTCAATTATTCTTCTGTTTTGTTAAAATGTTCTTAAAAATCTCAATTCCACGTAAAATCAAGAAAATTTGTAGTTTCTCTTATTTTTTATTGTAAATAAAATTTAAATAAGTGTATTTATATTATTTGGCGGAAACCTATTAAATATTATTATACTGAGTGTTAAAAGTAGGTTATTTTCTCTTATTATAATAATTTTCTCTTTATTATTGCTTTAATAATTCTTTAATTAGTATAAGTAGTATTTATATTAGTTTATGACTTTAATGTTACTAATATTCATGTTATTAATTGTTTTTTATCAATAAAAAACAATTTTTTTATGCCTTTTTTATTTGTTGGTAGCAATAATAAAGTCCTTTTAAATATATTAGTTATTATATATAAATATATATATTTATTATATTTTTTTTTATAATAAAAATTAAATTACCTTATTTATTCAATAATATAATTATTTTTACTCCTTAATTATAATAATTCTTTTTATCTTATTTACTTTATTTTCAAGGACATTCAGAGTACAATAAGTAAAATATTACTAATTTTTACTTATTGATTCATAGTCAAACCTTACATTTGGGGCCTGGCCCTGATATTTACTTGAAATACCTTTAAAAACATTCTAATTGGGTTTATCCAATAATAAATTATAATTATAATCATGAAATTATATAATAATTTTATATCTATTGATTTTAAAAGCTATTGAGGCATTTGGAAAGCAATTGTACTGTCTTACACATGGTTTTTCACATCCTTAGACTCACAAGAAATTTTTTTCAGTGGCTCTAGTGATTAACAGAGATATTTTATAAATTAAAAATAATTTTATATTATAAATTAACTTCATAATAGAATCATATTCATTTTTATTTTATTCTTTAACAATAAAAACAAAAAATATTAATCATTATTAAAAAACCAATAAACAAAGTTATTTTTATTCATTTTATTCATTTCTTTATTAAGTTCATTTATTCAAAGATAGAAAAGCAATTTTTATGTGGAAAATTTCCATAAATTACCAAAAATAATACCTCTTATAAAAGACTTATATATATTTGTCTTTTTTAGTGTTGGAAGATAATCCAACAGAGAAAAATCAAGCCACTGTTGAAAGATGGGTGGAAGGAACTTGCTCAAGTTCTCCAACACCAATTGTAACTAAGAAAAAAAAAGCTAAGAAATTAGACTTTCCAGGACCCACTATTCAGGACTCTGAAGGTTAGCACCTCCTTTCTAAATTTCCATAAGAATAATTCTTGTCCTAAAATCTTCTAATTTTTTATTTCTAAAGTTATGACTACCAGAAGAGGCTCCCAATACTCCATCCAATCAGATGGCGCTGGACTCAGACGTAGAATTGATACCTTAAAAGGAAACAGAAAGGGCAATATCCCAAGTGGAACAGAATCTACACAAGGAAGTTCCTTATCCAAAAGGCAAGTCCCAGAAATGCCCATGATATCTTAACCACAGTTAGAACTAAGTATGAGTAACTCAAACAGGCACCAATCACATTCAAAGGGCTCAGATAGACATTTAAATGAGCCAGTACAAGCAGTACTACACAGTGTAAAAGGAGAAGGACTGGGAAATGTTGCCACCTATACACCAAGGAGTGATGAAATCCTGGAACATCCTCAAAGAGCTCCTCAAAGAGGAGGAAATAGTGGTATACTCCAATGGATGGAATCCACTATCATCCAAACCTCAAATCAAAAAGATCAAGGAGTACCACGTCAAAAAGAAGCTGGCAACCAAGGAAGAAGCCACAGTAGCTTTTACCAGCAAGCCCCAAGCCAACCCATTTCCCCAAGAAGAGGAGTGTAAGGTGTGTATATGAAACTTTGATTAAAAATCAAGTACTTTTCCTGTCCTCAAAATTTGTATAAGGTAAAAATCAATTAAAAATAGTAAGAAATATCATTTTTAAGAGAAAACACGCTGATTTTTTTTATAACTTTATTAGTAGAAAACAATAATATTTTAAAGATTTATTGTTTTACCAACAATAAAAATTTACCCAAAAATACTCTTTGAGAGATATTTAAGGCTACAAAAGAAATTTCTTCAGGAGCAGTTTCAATTGGAATTAATTGAGCAAAGAACTGCAAGCAGTTAATTAAAGAAAAAAGTCTTTAAAAAGAACATTAAAGAGAAAACACGCCCAAAAGTGACCAGAGTGAATTTGGAAATGAAGTGACAAGGTTAAAAATGATGAAAGATGGTTTAATTCACTTTTGGGGTGGTTCAGGGGTAAAAATGTTTATAAGAGTTACAAAAAATTATTATAGAGATTTTTTCACATGGTTAAAAGGTTTAAAATTATTTAAAAAAGGTGGTTGGAATTATTTATTTATTAGTTTAACAATGTTTAAACTAATTATAAAAGGAAACAATTCTAACATGAAGAGAAAAGTGGGGCAAAGAAGATATTCTTTTATAGCCATCAATTTTCTTACTCCAAGAGTAATCTTTACTCTTGTCAGTTTTGAAAAACATTCTGACAACAGAAAAGCCAATTATGGCATCATTGAACCCTGGTTTAGACCAAAAAAGGGCTGGTTTAAGCCATTTTTAGCCATTTTAGACCCTTAAATCAGCCATTACTATAGAAATACCTGGTCTAGAGCCTTCAAAACACGTCAGAATGTGTGTAAGAGGCGTAGAAACCAGTTAAAACTGTTTTCACTAACATTGTTTCAACTTGAGGGTAGTTTTACCCTCTTGGCAGCAGTTAAAACCACCCTGGTTGGTATCAAAACTGCATCATCAATTGAGTCACAGACCCTGTGACTCAATTCCAGGCCAAAATTGATGATTTTTTGTGTGGATTTTGACATCCCACGCCAGTCAGCAAAGATTTTGGGCGTCTGGCTCCCCCTTAGAGCTAGAGTTCCTTTTCCCCCCCAATTTTAATCTTCCCAATTTATTTTTTCCTTTAATTCCTCATCATGTATTATACTTGTAATTTACATATGTAATTAAATTGAATTGTAAAGTACAATACAGTAATAATTGATACCTCACATGTAAATAAAAGTTCACTTATGTAAAACAAGCGCAAATCTTGACATTTCAATTTAATTCAATTGAAAATACTTCAGTTCCTCATAACTTCTAAAATAAACACAACACCTCAATTTTAGCACAAAAATTGATGGTTAACACCAAATGTGGTGTGAATTCAATTAAAGTTCTGAGTATTTTCAATTTTTGTATTGAAAATACTGAAAACTGAATTTAAGCTTATTTAGAGTTGAGTTACAAAAATTTCATCCAGAGGTGACCCAACTTTATTTTTTATGAGGAATCCAATGGTGTGATAATTTCTTTATTTTTATTTATTGGATAAAATTTTTAATATATTTTATATAACTTTTTACCAAAAATATTTTAATTTCACAATTTTTATTAAAAATTTATTTTTACTTAATTTTTACAAGTAAAAATATAATTTCATAATCTTCAATTTTATTGTAATTTTATTTTTAAATAATAGTTAAATTTTAATTTTCAAATAGAAATTTGTATTTATATTTCAATTTTTAATCTTATAATATAAATAAATTTATTTTATTTATATTTGTATCTTAATTTATCTTTTGTGGGCTTTTGGGTATATGAAAATACCTCTAAGGCACACAAAAAGAAGAACAAGAAAAAGAACAGGAGAAAAGCATATTCCCCAAGTTACAGGATTCCAAAAATCCAAAAAGATTCCATGGACAATGTCTTCAACATGGCCAGAACCTTGATGGAACTCAAGGACAAGGAGGAGCAAAGAATGAGACAACCTCATGTCCCAAAGAAATAACCTTGTCCCCAGATGTTGTAAATACTTCACCAGAAATTGATAATATTATATGACCTCTAAAGGAAATTAAAAATATTTTATTATCATTACAAGAAATAAATAATAATCTATCTTCTTTAACAAAGATTGTTGTACAAAACAAAAAAGAAATTGACAGCATTAAATCTATTGTTGTAAATAACAAACCAAAGGTTCTAATTGACAATACTCAGAAATTAATACAAGGAAAACAAGAACTGTATAAATACACAAAAAATGCATCTGAAAGATGATATTCAAAGTGAAATAAGGCTTATCACTGAATAAATGGATAAAATTAATGACGCTAACTAAAATATGCCAAAGTTATCAACCCCATTTCCTCACAAAAGAAGCCCTGTTAAACCAAAAGAGGAATTAAAAAATCTATTCATAACAGACTTGAGTCACCAAGACAATAACCAAGTCTTAATGAAGGAAGCACCTCAATTAAAATAATGGCCATCATTCACAGGAGAAGGTGAATATGACCATATGTCATTTATTCAAGCATTTGACATGTTACAAGAAGATTATTCCATACCAGATTACACTCACTGTTTGAGAAATCTGAAAGAAGATGGTATTATTTCATAAGGCAAACAAATGGCAAGAATACCTGGTCGTGGTGAAAACAAGAAATAATCACCAAGTGGGCTAATGATTCCTGGAGGTACAGAAAAAGACAATGCATTTGAAAACTCCCTCTTTGACCCAGAAAAAGATAAACATTTAACTTGGTTCTTAAAGCAAGTTGAAAGATTAAATGCACTGTACCCAGAAATTTCACAAAAAATGGTACACATGAAAATACTTGAGAAATGTGGAGGAGAATTGGAACATGCCCTCAGAAGCAGGTGCATAGAACCATGCTCCACAGAGGAGTATATCAATGCAATAGAAGACATAGTGACAAAGACACAAATTGGCAGAACTTGGACAAAATTGGACACCAAAAGTCCCAATGAGCCATTTGTCAAAAAAGATAAACTAAAGGAAGCTTTCAAGCCCAATAAATCCAACAGTAATGAGCAAAGGAAATGCCACAAATGTGGAGGTATTGGACACTCAACCAATAATTGCCTTAAAAAAGCAAAAATCAATGAAATCGTGGAAACAGAGGACCACAATGATAAAGAAGAAAACTCTGATTCTGAAAAGGACACTGAAGAATCTGATTCTGCAAAGGACACTGAAGAATCAGAAACTTCTTAAAGTGATGAAATTAATATAATTAATGCACAAATTAATAATATGGATTTAACATATGAAGTACTGGATGTCAATTCAAGCTTACCACAATTTGGAACATCTGATACAAACCTCACAAATATACAAGATTCTAAATTTTATATAACTAAACCAGCAAAAGGGATGCGATATACAGCTGGAAAATCAAGTATAAGTATTGTCAAGGTGGGAAACCAAGAGGCAAACGTGAATTCAGATACAGGAGCATATTGTACCTGTGTTGGTCAAAATTGTTTGAAAGCAATTGTACCAGATTGGGAAGAAAAACTTATACCAATACAAGGAGTCAAATTTAGTAGTGCAAGTGAAAGCATGAAGCCCATTGGAATTATTGACTTAACATTCCTTTTTCCTCATCCTTCACAATGTATCAGATTGAAAGTAGAATTTGTAATAATGGAAAACTACACTAGTAACCATTTTATACTTAGAAATGACTACTTATCAATTTATGGCATAGATATCTCTAAACAAAAAGATAGATATTTTACCATAGCAGACAATAAAAGACAAAAATTTGGGGTTTTCAACAACAAAAGACAAATTACAGTTGTCAAAAATGAAGAAAAAAGCCCAGAAATGTATTTTTCATAACCGAACAGCTAAAAGATGTAGAATTCAATCATGAATTGACTGTGAAAATGAAAAAAAATTGATTGAACTCTTATTCAAATATAAAAATGCCTTTGCAACTGACAAAGAACCACTGGGTGCCGTAATTGGACATGAGGTAGAAATAATCCTTAATGTTGAAAAACCTTATCTGTCAGCCTGTGACTCAAAAATAGAGCAGAAGCTTGACAGGCAAAATACCATAAACCAATGGTATAGCCAAGATACCACCAAAACATGGAGCTGAGCCAAATAAGCTCAAAAGGTGTCAAAACTAAGAGGAAACTCACCTCTTTCTGAAAATATAAGTCCCATCACCATAGGACAAGAAATAAGAAATTTATTCCTGCTCAAAGTTATTGCTGAGCATAAACCTTATTTTTCACCTCTCATCTAAAATCTAGAAGGAGAAGCTTAACCCCATCAAATGGGTACTCAAAATGAAGCTCGAAGCCAGGGCTATCCAATGGTACCAGCTAAACTGAGCTAGCACCAGTGTAAGGTTTGACTATGGAACAATAAGTAAAAATTACTAATATTTTATGTATTGTACTATGAATGTCCTTATAAATAAAATAAATAAGATAAGAATAATTATAATAATAAAGAATTATTATAATTATGGCGTAAAAATAATTATATTATCAATTAAATATGATAATATAATTTATATTATAAAATATAATATAATAAAATAAATGTATTAATATAAAATAATTAATATATTAAATAGAACTTCATTATTGTTACAAACAAATAATAAAGGCGTAAAAAATTGTTTTTTATAAATAAAAAACAATTAATAACAATAATATTACCAATATCAAAGTTATAAATTAATATAAATACTGTTTATATTAATTAAAGAATTGTTAAAAGAATAGCAAAGAGAAAATAACCTACTTTTAATACTTAATATAATAATTTTGAGATGTTTTATGCCAAATAATGGAAATACAATTTATCCAAATTGTATTTACAATAAAAAATAGAGAGATTTACAAATATTCTTGATTTTTATGTGGAAATGAGATTTCAGAGAGATTTTTAACAAAAACTATTAAATAAATGATTTAATCATGTCAAAATTGATGTTTATAATAAGATGATCTTTGGTCTTTGATAATATAAAATTTTTATATATAAAGAATAAAGATGTTACATTTTTAATTGTATTGATTTAATGTTTGTGATGTGTCTGAGGGGAAAACAGACTAAAAAGAGCTCTATTTATAGTAAATACCTCCCTCCTAGAGTCCAAAAGGCTACTAGTAGACGTTTACTGATCATATCCACTGGAATTGATCAATATTTTAAGGTTTGGTGATGATTACATCATAATCAAGCCATATTACATCATTATTACGCCATTATGTAGAGTTATCACTATAACTCTAAGTTTGATGACGTCAAAGGCTTGGCAGAACCCCAAAATCCGTGGATTTTATTAGTTTTAATCATAAACTAATAGTATTCACCAATTTTATCACTCATATGACTGTTAAACTTAATTTAAGGTTACAGTGAGTGATCATAAATGATCAAATTAAGCTCAAACTTTGAATATTTACACGCTACAGAAATTCAGAGAGTGAATTCCAAAAGCTTGGCATAACCCTATTATGCGGCCAAGAGCATTTCATTAAATCATCAAAACTCTATTTTTGATGATTTTTCTTGTAACTCATCTTTTCTGTCCAAATTTAATATTTTAAACTTCAAACTATGATTTCAAGGGGTTATACCTTGAATATTATAATGAAAAATACATCATTCTTCAAGAATAAACTAGTAGAATCCAACTGTCTCCTTCTTTTTAAGTTTGGACCACTTTCACAACAAAGTGGTCAACAGCTCTGTTGATTTTAACCAATAATTCCTTACAGGTTTTAACCTTGTTTATAACTTGTGAAATACACTGCATTTATGTATTCCTAAAGTAATTACGTGATGACTTTCTTTGTGGTTCATCACTCTATCATGCATAATTCAAGAGATATCAGCTCAAATCGTTGAGTATATGCGTTGACCAAAAAAGTGCATATATTGAGGTTAATTCCTTAAGTATTGCTTTTGAAGCTTAGCTTCTTAATTGTTTGATATGTGGATTTGTATGGAAAATCCAGTGGTACCATTTATTTTACATTCTGTTTCATTGGTTTTTGAAAAAAATGAGGATTTGTGTTTTTTCTAAGGTATGATTACTTATAACTTATTAAAAATTGACTTTACAGATATGCCATAAAAATGATATATGTGTATTTTACCATGGGGAATCCAATTGTATGATTTTTTTCACATTCTTATTCATTGGGTTTTAAGTTAAACCAAGTTTTATGCCAATTTATGCTATTTTTGTAGCTTTAAGGTACTTATTTTTAATGTATAATTATATGAAATATTTCTTGTGACCTTTTTTGGGTATGTGGTCATATCTCAAAGGTTCACATTCCCTACCACCAAAAAAGATTGTACCACAATCTGATATGTGTAATTAGGGTATCATCCACTGTCCTACCTCTTCAATAGACTTTGTTAGTCTTGAAGCTCAATAATGCTTAAGTTTTCTATTTTTCAGGCTTTCTTTCATGTCTGAGCCTTCTTACTAGCTTATCAGAATTTGTTATATCTTTCTCAAGAAGCCATTCAACTTCTTGAGTTGAATTTATATACCTTATAAGGTATTCCCTTTCTTTTTTGTTTCTTGTCCTTCTTTCTTTAAGGACTTTTACTAATTTCTTTTCCTCTCCTTCTTCCAAGGGGGGAATTTCGAATGGGGGTTTATTTCTTAGTGGAAATAACTCCTTGTAACTTGAGCTGTAAGGTTCTATTAGACTTACAGGGAAAGTTGGGTGTTTGTTCATTAGTTCACCTGTGAGTTCCAATTGCACAGCATTGGGTCCATGAAATGCTTTTATCATAAATGGTCCTGCAAAGGAATCTTTTAATTTCTTTGGGCTTTTATTCTATTGAAATTAAGAGTTGATACTAGGACAAACTCTCCTATTTTGAAATCTGGTGGCTTATGACTTTTATCCCATCTTTCTTTTGCATATTTGAAAGAATCTTGCATACATCTGTTTGCATGGTGCCTTGCCTTGTCAAGCATTACCTTAAAACTGCTTGCTGTTGGATGTATATCCACTAAGTCCTTTCTGAGGGTATCATAAGGAAGTCTTGGATTCCAACCTTTTTCTAGCATTGCTGGTGTTTTTCCAGTAGAAGAATGAATTGATGTTTCATATGCCAGCTCAAGAGCTGGTATTAGTGTTCACCAATCATGGGTATAACCATCAGAATCTTTGAATTCTAGCCCATAAGCACAGAATCTTCTGACCATGTCCTCTAAGGTCTGTATCATTCTTTCTGCTAAACCATCAGTTTGAGGATGGTAAGCTGTTGAGAATGATAGCTTTGTCCCAAACAAGTTATGGAGATTTCTCCATAATGCTGAAGTGAACTTTGGGTCTCAGTCACTTATAATATTCTGGAATAAGCCTGTAGGGCTAAAAACTTTATTCCATATCATTATGGCTGTGTCCATAGCTGTGTCATCTTTATGAAATGGTAGGAACATGGGAGTTTTTCTATACCTGTCAACCAATACTAGGCATGCATTATAGCTTCTGTCTCCCCCTGGAGGTAATGCTGTTACCCAATCCATATGAACTATTTCCCAAGGGGATTTTGATTCTTGGATTTGAATCATCATTTCAAATTTCTTTCCTTTCGCTCTGTTGGCTTTTCAACATCTGTCACAGGTTTGGCAGTATTCTATAACATCTTTCTTCTAATTTGGCCACCAAGAGCAGGTTTTCACCCTCTCTAGTGTCCTGTCTTCTGAAAGGTGTCCAGCTGCAACACTATCATGACACTCATGTAAAATAGTGTTTATCAGGGTTCTATCTGTTAAGGCCATAAAACATGTGTGTTTTGTTATATGTTAAAGGATTCCATCAAGGAGGTGGAATCTTCCTCCATCATATGCCTTTTTCCATATTTCATCTAGTTTTGATGAAAGTGATGGGTCTTCACAGTCTTTCATTAAACGTTGGCTTAAGATATGGCAATTTTTGTCTATCTTATAGCTTTCTTTAACTTGGTTAAAGAATTCTGTTCCAATTTCTGTAACACATATTCCTTCTATATGGTGTTCTTCTTGTGGTACCCATGCTGGATTGTCAGAGGTATTTCCTAGAGCCCATCTGCTAAGACCATCTGCATTTTTATGAATATTACCAGATTTATGAGCAATAGTCATATTTCCTCTATATTCTTGGATAGCAATTTGCCATCTCAGCATATGTCTATTTGGAGTTTTCATATTTAATAGAGATTTTACAGCATTACAGTCTGTAATCACATCAAATACTGTTCCATCCAAGTAGTAATGTATTGTTCTAAAGCCCACACTAAGCAGAGGCATTCCATTTGGCTTGCACCATATCTTGCTTCTGTTGGCTTTATCTGTCTTGAAATAAAACAAATTGGTCCTTCTACTGGTTTATCATTGATAATTTGTGTCTGGTGTAGTGCAGCACCCAGTCCTTCTCCACAAGCATCAATGTAAAGCTTGAAGGGTAGTTTCCAATATGGCATTAGAAGAAATGCGGCATTTGTTAAGGAATTTTTCAATTCTTCATATGCCTTGACTCTTTCTTCTGTCATTTCATAGACTGTTTGTTGGTCACATAGCTTATACAAGGATTTAGCAATTTTTGCAAAGTCCTTTATATGCTGTCTATAGTAACCAGCAAATCCTAGAAATCATTGCATTTCTTTTTTGGTTTGGGCCATTGGTTTCAAAAGTACTGCTGCTACTTTATTCTTGTCTATGCCTAGACTAAGTCCAGATACAACATGTCCTAGTCCTTTTAATTCACTGTACGCAAAATGACACTTTTTCAAGGAAATTTTCATATTTACTTGGACTATTTTTTGTAGTACCCTTTCTAGTCTTGTAAGGTGATTTTCCCAAGTTTCTGAGCAAACTATGATATCATAAATACAGATAATTAACCATACTTCTGATAATTCTTCAGGAAATATGGTATTCATCATTCTTTGATCATGGGAAGGTTCATTTTTTATGCCAAATGGCATTCTTAAGTATTCAAAAATTCCACAGTGGACTATTATCCTCAGTAGTTTTTTTGCATTGTCTGTTAGGACATTTTGATGAAAACCCTTTAAGGCATCCAGGGCTGTGATGAACTTAGCCTGTGACAATTGTGTTAATGTCTCATGGATCCTGGGTATTGGATACCCGTCTGGAATGGTATAGGTGTTCAGGGCTCTGAAGTCTCCTACCATCCTTGATTTTCCATTATGCCAAGTTATAATGACAGGTGTAGTGACTTCTACCTGTTCATTATGTCCTACCTTTTTTAATACTCCAAGGTCCATTAATTCTTTAATGTGTACCTCTAAGGCTTCTCTGGCGCTTGGACTAGCTGGGTAAGGCTTTTCCACATTAAGAATTATATCCACTTCATGTCCAATTATGGCACCTAGTTGTTCTTTGTCAGTTGCAAAGGCATTTCTGTACTTAAATAAGAGGTCAATCAATTTTTCTTTCATTTTTTCTGTTAATTCTTGATTGAATTCTGCCTCTTTAAGCTGTTCAGATATGAAGAGTTCCTTTTCTGGAATTTTTTCTTCATTCTTAATAACTGTGATTTGTTTTTTGTTATTTAAGAAACCAAACTTTTGTCTTTTGTTGTCTCCTATGGTGAAATATCTATCCTTTTGGTTAGAGATATCTATACCAAAAATTGATAAGTAGTCATTCCCAAGTTTGAAGTGATTACTAGTACAGTTGTCCATAACTACAAACTCTACTTTGATTCTGACACATTGTGAGGGATGAGGAAAAATTAGTGTCAAATCAATTATTCCAAGGGGCTTCATGCTTTCACTTGCACTACTGAATTTGACACCTTTTATTGGCATAAGTTTTTGTTGCCAGTCTGGGACAATGGTTTTTAAATAACTTTTACCAACACAGGTGCAATATGCTCCTCTATCTAAATAAACTTTTCCTTCTTGATTGTCAACCATAACAATACTTATACTTGATTTTCCAGCTGTATATCCCATTCCTCTTGCAGGTTTGGTTCTATACATTTTGGCATCCTCTATGTTTGTCAGGTTTGTGTCAGATGTCCCAACTTCTGGTAAGTTTGAGTTAACATCCAGTACTTCATAAATTATATCAATATTATTAATTTGTGCATTAATTATATTGATTTCATCACTTTCAGAACTTTCTGATTCTTCTGTCTCTTTTTCAGAGTCAGATTCCTCTTCTTTGTCATTGTGGTTTTCTGTTTCCACAATTTCATTAATCTTTGCCTTTTTAAGGCAATTATTGGCTAAGTGTCCAATACCTCCACATTTATGGCATTTTCTTTTCTCATTATTGTTGGATGTATTGGGCTTGAATGAGTCTTTTGATTTATCTCTTTTGATAAATGGTTTATTTGGGCTTTTAATGTCCAATTTCTTCCAAGTCCTGCCAATTTTTGTTCTTGTCACTATGTCTTCTAGTGCATTAATATACCTTTTTGTGGAGCATGTTTCTATGCACCTGCTTCTTAGGGCATGTTCTAGCTCTCCTCATCATTTCTTGAGTATTTTCATATGCACCATTTTTTGTGACATTTCTGGGTACAATGCATTAAGTCTTTCAACTTGTTTCAAGAACCAAGTTGAAGGTTTGTCTTTGTCTGGGTCAAAGAAAGAGTTTTCAAATGCATTTTCTATTTTGTACCTCCAGGCATCATTAGCCCACTTGGTGATTATTTCTTGTTTCCACCAAGACCAGGTATTTTTGCCATTTGTTTGCCTTATGCCATAATACCAACTTTTTGCAGATTTCTCAAACAATGAATGTAATCTTGCAGTGATTAATTCATCTGGTATGGCATAATATTCTTGTAGCATTTAAATGGTTTTGATAAATGTAATGTGGTCATATTCACCTTCTCCTGTGAATGTTGGCAATTCTTTTAATTGAGGTGCTTCCTTCATTAAGACTTGGTTATTGTCTTGATGACTCAAGTCTGTTATGAATGGATTTGTTAATTCCTCTTTTGGTTTAACAGGGCTTCTTATGTGCGAAAATGGTGTTGATAACTTTGGCATATTTGAGTTAGCCTCATTAATTTTATCCATTTTTTCAGTAATAAGCCTTATTTCACTTTGAATGTCATCTTTCAGATGCATTCTTGCTTCATCACTCTTTTCCACATGGTCCAAAAGTAATTTTTGGTGTGATGAAGTCTTTTCTTCAAATTTTTCCACAGAAATACTTAATTTGTTTAATTTTTCTGTAAGATTGTCAATGCTCACATAATAATTGATTGTCAAGGTTTTTTCTTTGATATCACTTTTGTATTTGTACAACTCTTGTTGCCCTTGTATTAATTTCTGAGTATTTTCAATTAATACTTTTGGTTTATTATTTTCAATCATAACTTTTATTTTATCAATTTCTTTCTTATTTTGTGCAAAAGGTTTTGTTAAAGATTATAAGCTATTATTTATTTCTTGGAAAGATAACAAACTATTTTTAATGTCTTTAAGAGGTAAAATACTATTTTCAAGTTCTGTTAAAGTATTTAAAACATCAGGAGACAAGGTTATTTCTTTGAGAAATGGGGTTGTCTCATTCTTTGTTCCTCTTTGTCTTTCAATTCCATCAAATTTCTGGCCATGTTGAAGACATTGTCCATGGCATCTTTTTGGATTTTGGGGATCCTGTAGCTTGGGAAATATGGCTTTCTCCAATTCTTTTTCTTGTTCTTCTTCCCTTCTTGGGGAAGTGGGTTGACTTGGGGCTTGCTGGTAGAAGCTACTGGGGCTTCTTCCTTGGTTGTCTCCTTCTTTTTGGCATGATACTCCTTGATCTTTTTGATTTGAGGTTTGGATGATAGTGGATTCCATCCATTGGAGTATATCATTATTTCCTCCTCTTTGAGCAACTTTTTCAGGATGTGCCAGGAGTTCATCACTCCTTGGTGTATTTGAGGCAACATTTCCCAATCTTTGTCCTTGTACGCTGTGAGCCTTTGAGATATGACCACATACCCAATAAGGTCACAAGAAAGACTCAGAATAATTATACCTTTAAGATAACTATACAAAAATTACTTAGAATAATTATACATTAAAAATAATTACTTCAAAAATACAAAAATACCATAAATTGGTACATAAATTGGTTTAACTTAAAAACCAATGATTCAACATGTGAAATAAATTATACAATTGAATTCCCCATTGTAAAATACACATATACCTTTTTATGGCATATCTGTAAAGTCAATATTTAATGAGTTATAAGGAATAATACCTTATAAAAGCCATAAATCCTTATTTATTTCAAGAACCAATGAAACAACATGTGAAATAAATTGTACCATTGGATTTTCAATGACAATTTACACATAAAACAATTGATGAGCTAACTTCTAAAGTTAATACTTAAGGAATTAACCTGAATATATGCACTTTTTTGGTCAATGCATATATTCAAGGATCATAGCTGATATCTCTTAAACTATACAAGATAGAGTGATGAACCAAAAATAAAGTTACCACCTAAGTACTGTAAGAACACGGATAAGAACTTTATTTTACAATTTATAAACAAGGTTAAAACCTATGATGAAATATTGATAAAAATCAACAGAGCTGTTGACCACTTTGTTGTGAAAGTGGTCCAAACTTAAAATAAAGCACACAGTTAGATTCTACTAGTTCATTCGTGAAGAATGACATAATTCTTATTATTAAATTCAGGTTATAACTCCCTGAAATCATGATTTGAAGTTTAAAATATTGAATTTCGACAGAAAAGATGAGTTACAAGAAAAATCATGAAAATGAGAGTTTTGATGATGTAATGAGATGCTCTTGGCAGCATAATAGGGTTATGTCAGGCTATCATAATTCACTCTCTGAATTGCTGTAGCGTGTAGAACTTCAAAGTTATTCAAGATCAAAGTTTGAGCTTAAATTGAGCAGTTATGATCACCTACTGTAACCTTAAATTAAGCTTAACAGTCATATGAGTGATAAAATTGGTGAATAATATTAGTTTATGAATAAAACTAATAAAATAGACGAAATTTGGGGTTCTGCCAAGCCTCTGATGTCATCAACTTTAGAGTTATAGTGATAACTCTAAATAATGGTGTAATAATGATGCAATATGGTTTGATCATGATGTAATCATCAAAAAACCTTAAAATATTGATCAATTCCAGTGGATATGATCAGTAAACGTCTACTAGAAGCCTGTTGGACTCTAGGAGGGAGGTATTTACTATAGATAGAGCTCTTTTTACTCTATTTTCCCCTCAGACGCATCAAAAACATTAAATCAATTAAATCAAAGGTAATTTCTTTATTCTTGATATATAAAACAATTATATTATTAAAGACCAAAGACCACCATGCTGTAATCATCTATTTTGACGTGATTGAATCATTTATTTAATTGTTTTTGTTAAAAATCTCTCTAAAACTCATTTCCACGTAAAAATCAAGAATATTAGTATTTTTCTTTATTTTTTATTGTAAATACAATTTGAAAAGGTTGTATTTATATTTTTTGGCGTAAAATATTTTAAAATTATTATATTAAGTGTTAAAAGTAAGTTATTTTCTCTTATTATAATAATTTTCTCTTTATTATTATTTTAATAATTCTTTAATTAATATAAATAGTATTTATATCAATTTATAACTTTAATATTGGTAATATTATTGTTATTAATTGTTTTTTATCAATAGAAAACAATTTTTTACGCCTTTATTATTTGTTTGTAACAATAATAAAGTGCCTTTAAATATATTAATTATTCTATATTAATATATTTATTTGTTTATGTTATATTTTATAAAATAAACCATATTATTATATTTTATTAATAATATAATCATTTTTACGCCATAATTATAATAATTCTTTATTATTTTAATTATTTTTATCTTATTTATTTGAATTATAAGGACATTCATAGTACAATAAGTAAAATATTAGTAATTTTTACTTATTGTTTCATAGTCAAACCTTACATACGCTGTGTAGTACTGTTTTTATTGGCTCATGTAAATGTCTATTTGAGCCCTCTGAATGTGATTTGTACCTATTTGAGGTACTCATACTTAGTTCCAATTCAGGTTCAGATATCATGGGCATTTCTGGGACTTGCCTTTGGGATAAGGCACTTCCTTGTGTGGATTCTGTTCCACTGGGGATATTGCCCTTCCTTTTCCCTTTTGGGGAATTGATTCTACCTCTTAGTCCAGCTCCATCTGATTGGATGGAGTATTGGGAGCCTCTTCTGTTAGTCACATTATAAGAAAAATAAGAAAGAAGAGGATTTCAGAACAGGAATTTTCTTATGGCAATTTATAAATGAGGTACTCACCTTCACAGTCCTGAATGGTGGGTCCTGGAAAGTCCAATTTCTTGGCTTTCTTTTTCTTGGTAATTGTTGGTGTTGGAGAACTTTGACCAGTTTCTTCCACCAATCTTTCAACAATGGCTTGGTTGTCCTCTGTTGGGTTGTCTTCAAACACTGAAAAGGCAAATAAATATAAGTCGTTTTATATAAAAGTGTTATTTTTGGTAAGATATGGCAATTTTCCACGTAAAAATTGCTTTTATATCTTTTCTTTATATAAAAAAAGTGAAAATAATCAAAGAAATGAAATTAAAATGAATAAAATAACTTTTTTATTGGTTTTTAATATTTTTATTATTTTTTTTTTTTATGTTTTTTATTTTTAAAGAATAAAGTAAAAATAAATAGGATTCTTTTATCAACTTAATTTGTAGTATAAAATTATTTTTAATTTATAAAATATCTTTTTTAATCACTAGAGTCACTCAAAGAAAGTTTTTGCAAGTCTAAGGATGTGAAAAACCACGTGTAAGACAGTACAATTGCTTTCCAAATGCCTCAATAGCTTTTAAAATCAATAAATATAAAATTATTACATAATTTTATGATTATAAGTATAATTTATTATTGGATAAGTCCAATTAGAATCTTTCTAAAGGTCTTTGAGAGTAAATATCACGGCCAGGGCCCCAAATGTAAGGTTTGGCTATGAAACAATAAGTAAAATTAACTAATATTTTACTGATTGTACTATGAATGTCCTTATAAATGAAATAAATAAGATAAAAATAATTATAATAATAAAGAATTATTATAATTATGGCCTAAAAATAATTATATTATCAATTAAATATGATAATACAATTTATATTATAAAATATAATATAATAAAATATATATATTAATATAAAATAATTAATATATTTAATAGCACTTTATTATTGTTACAAACAAATAATAAAGGCGTAAAAAATTGTTTTTTATTAATAAAAAACAATTAATAACAATAATATCACCAATATTAAAGTTATAAATTAATATAAATACTATTTATATTAATTAAAGAATTATTAAAAGAATAATAAAGAGAAAATAACCTATTTTTATACTTAATATAATAATTTTGACATATTTTATGCGAAATAATGTAAATACAACTTATCCAAATTGTATTTACAATAAAAAATAGAGAAATTTCCAAAATTCTTGATTTTTACGTGGAAATGAGATTTTAGAGAGATTTTTAACAAAAACAATTAAATAAATGATTTAATAACGTCAAAATTGATGATTATACTAAGATGATCTTTGGTATTTGATAATATAAAAGTGTTATATATAAAGAATAAAGATGTTACCATTTTAATTGTATTGATTTAATGTTTTTGATCCATCTGAGGGGAAAACAGAGTAAAAAGAGCTCTATTTATAGTAAATACCTCCCTCCTAGAGTCCAAAAGGCTTCTAGTAGACGTGTAACAATCATATTCACTGGAATTGATCAATATTTTAAGGGTTGGTGATGATAACATCATGATCAAACCATAATAAAACATTATTACGCCATTATTTAGAGTTATCACTATAACTCTATGTTTGATGACATCAAAAGCTTGGCAGAACCCCAAAATTTGTGTATTTTATTAGTTTTAATCATAAACCGATAGTATTCACCAATTCTATCACTCATATAACTGTTAAACTTAACTTAAGGTTACAGTGAGTGATCAAAAATGATCAAATTAAGCTCCAAATTTGATCCTTGATAATGCTTAACATTCACACGCTACAGCAATTCAGAGAGTGAATTCTAATAGCTTGGCATAACCTTATTATTCTGCCAAGAGCATTTCATTACATAATCAAAACTCTATTTTTGATGATTTTTCTTGTAACTCATCTTTTCTGTCGAAATTTAATATTTTAAACTTCAAACTATGATTTCAAGGGGTTATACCTTGAATATTATAATAGAAAATAAATCATTCTTCACGAATGAGCTAGTAGAATCCAACAGTCTACTTTTTTTAAAGTTTGGACCACTTTCACAACAAAGTGGTCAACAGCTCTGTTCATTTTAATCAATAATTCCTTACAGGTTTTAACCTTGGTTATAACTTGTGAGATAAACTGAATTTCTGTAATCCTACAGTAATTACGTGATGACTTTATTTTTGGTTCATCACTCTATCATGCATAATTCAAGAGATATCAGCTCAAATCGTTGAGTATATGCGTTGACCAAAAAAGTGCATATATTCAGGTTAATTCCTTAAGTATTGATTTTGAAGCTTAGCTTCTTAATTGTTTCATATGTGGATTTGTATGGAGAATTCAATGGTACCATTTATTTCAAATTCTGTTCCATTGGTTTTTGAAATAAATGAGGATTTGTGTTTTTTATAAGGTATGATTACTTATAACTTATTAAAAATTGACTTTACAGATATGCCATAAAAATGGTATAAGTGTATTTTACCATGGGGAATCCAATTGTATAGTTTATTTCACATGTTTATTCATTGGGTTTTAAGTTAAACCAAGTTTTATGCCCATTTATGGTATTTTTGTAGCTTTAAGGTACTTATTTTTAATGTATAATTATGTTAAATATTTCTTGTGACCTTTTTGGGGTATTTGGTCATATCTCAAAGGTTCACAACCAGAATTACTTGAGTTATGGTCAATTTCAGGCCAAATCAAGGTGAACAAAACATTCACTTCTCATCTAACTTCTATAGTTTTAGTGTGAGATACCTGAAGTGGGGTCTTTTTTGAAAGAGCACAATCAGGGCTATCTGATGGTGTCATCCATTTCCCCATAGCTCAACAAGAACAGAGGTTATGGGGCAAACAAGCTCAATACAGCTTTTTGCCTATACCAGGCAAATGTACAAAAATGTTGTACATGGGATAAGTTTTCCAATTGAAGGATACCCATATCAAATGAGGTACCATTGTGTAAAGCACATAAAGGGCTACACACTGAACCAATTTTGAAGTTGATATCTCAAGAATTGACAAAGCTTTGGCTGTTTTAAGGTCAGATTCCCACCTGCTGTCATATACAACCTTACCATGGGATAATATCCCATAACCATGAATGTAAGATGTGACTATGAAACTGATGATAATATTACTATTAATCAACAGTACGATCTCTGTTCTTCTGAAATATAATAATAAAATATTATTATAACCACAATTAAATAATTAAAGAATTATTTCTTTCACATGTTAAGCACTACTAGTGATTTTAACAGTGAGTAAGTAATTGTCTACTAGAATCAATTACTAGAAGAATTTAATAATAAAAACTTCTTAATTAAAATAATAAAATTATTTTAATATATAATTATCTTTTTCAAGAATAATTATAATGATAATTCTTGAGGAAAACTAATTTTAGAGAAAAACTTTAAGAATTAAAGATAAATCACTCACTAATATTCCAAAGAGCTTATTGAAAGATAAGATAGAGAGATTTGACGTAGAATTGTGGTTTAGAGGATCAAAATGAATTTATAAATGTATTACAACAATATATAGTTGATTTCTATTATTTCACGTCTTTCTGATTGATTCTGAAAGAATAAAACACTTAAGAAAAGTTTCAACTAATACTTACTTGTTGGTAATATTGATATAAATGATTAATAAGATGATGATGATGTGGAAAAAACAGCAAGAAGAACCTTCTTTTAAGTCAACAACAGCTCACAGAGGCGTGCCATGGAGAAAACTGAAAAACCAGTGAGTGAGGAAACAATAAACCTTTTTTGATTAATGATTGCATCATCTGTTGTCACGTAAGATTATCATCATTACTTAATTGACGCTTTTACGTGACTACCAACCCCAATATGGTTAAGAATAAAAGGAGTAAAATGTGTAAATCTTCTTTTATTCCAAAATAATCATTGATTTCTCAAAGTTATCAATGTTATTGCCAATTTCATCACAGGTTTTAATTACTGTGAATTTTTGAAGATACAGTGTTTCACGTATAATGGTCAAAAATGGACTGTAAGTAAAACATTGAATTTTACCAGTAAAACTGTAATTCTTTTTGGTTGTACCATAGATGATACAGTTCTCCATTGGTCCTGAAAGTTTCAGAAAGATTCATTAAGAATTGTATTTTTAATGAATTTTTGAAGTTTTTACCTCATTTCTACGTAGAATTGCAAATATCAGTGTTTCACTGGTTGCTATGAGGTAAATCAATGAATAAAAGTCCAAAAAGGGTTTTAATTACTCTTTTGGGGTTTATCCATGTAAATTCATTAAGAATTGACGTGGTTACAGGAGTCTAAGTAGTTCTTTACCTCCTTGGCACGTCAAAATAGTAGGTTATTTGCTATTTTCTTAAGATTTACAGTAGTTGTGACATGGTAACCAAGTTCCCAAAGAGGTTTAGTTTACCAATTGGGTCAAGATCAGCCATGGAACCAAGCTTTGGAGCTATCCATGCCTCTGAGTCCTCAGAATTTGGGTACCCTGGCTCTCTTTGATGTCTTTTGTCCCCCTTGCCTATTTTTTATGTCAAAATAGTAATTTAAGCTTAAAGTGAGATATCCACTATGGGTGTCCCAAAATTCCATGTAAGAATACCATGATATTAGGTGCTCAAAACATGCATAACACTATTCTTAGTGTATATGTAACATGGGATTTCTCACTTTCCCATTATTTTGGGGTGAAATTAAGAAAAACAAAACTTTTTGCGGATCTTTTATGTGGTATTGAAGTATTTTCCATTTTACCACCTCAAAGAGTTAATTTGAGCTTATTCACTCTATGAAGCTACCCTAGGTGAATTTTTATGTGGAATCCAAATCTGGCCTTAAATCTATGGATTTACTTACTCAATAAAAAGTTTTTTATCTTTTCTGAACTCAAAAATGATGAATTTTGAATATATGCATGATTTATGAGTTATGTATAATTCAAAATTTCTTTTAAGATAATTGTGGCCTATTTGGGTATGTAAAATATACCTCAAGGCTCACAATGAATATGAGGTGTCAAATAGACAAATAAGCTTGTTTTTACTTCAACACCTCATATGTCAGTCAATACTGGGGTCCCGTACAGGTTCTGTACATCATTCTACGCGTCATACACATCATAATGAGGCTGTGAGGTCCCCAGTATTGGTGAAAACTGCCCAGATGTGGTTTCAAAACCACATCTGAGCCCAATAAAAGTTATACAGGCTGTTTGCAAACCACAAGCCAGTACTAGAGAGTGAAAAAATCTTCACCTGCTCTATGTGGAAAGGTCTAGCACCCTTTCCACCCCATTTCAGGATAAAAAGGAGGCTTTTCACAGCCAGAATTGTCTCCTCATCCTGCTCTCAAATAACCTACATAGTAAACTGTCAAAAACAGTTTTACTCTTGGTTAATAATCAGGTATAACTATAAATCTTCATTATTGTAGTCTTTTATTATTGTAACCCAACAGATAAAGCTGCACCCATGGCTTTCAACAGCGCTCACCACCACTATATCATATATAGTAAAGCCCTTTTAATCATAAATTAAATTATCTTTAAACCCTTATAAATCCTTTTAAACCATTTTTACCATGTCACAAACATAGTTAAAGTTGTATTTCGCCTATATACACCTTTATCATAGTTTCATCCAGCCATTTTGGGGGCCTGACTGTGTTTTTAAACCTTTTTGGACCTTATAAGTGAGTTTGTCTCTTATTTTTATTTTCTGACAAATTGTTTTATATTTTTTAGGCGTATTCTCTTTTCAAAATATATATTTTAAATATATTTTATTTTTATTACTCATATTATAAGAGTACTTGCCACGCGGTTAATACAAACTGGAACCTTTATTTTTGGCATGTTTACATATAAAAACACATAAGCCATTAATAAGTCCTGTATTCTTGATTGAATAAGGACACCTCTGACTGAAAAACCATTAGTTGAGGCGTGGTTAAGTGTATTGTTAACTCAATTACACTTATACAGAGCCACTTATTCAGAGTCCACTTGAAAACCACAAGTGTATCTGTGGGATACTGGCACACAAACAGTGTGACAGGGTACCAAACACTGTAATTCTGACGTGAAATTGTTGATTCAATTACACTGTCATTATACAAGGCATATTGTAGTAACATACAATCCCAGAGGCCAATCTTAGACGTGCAAAACCAGCATTTTTGAGAAGCCTTAACTGACATAAGCCCTCTTTTTCCTGCCTTAATTCAGTGGAAGAAAATTACATCCCACTTGAGACCCAGTCGCAGGCCAACACACCAGTGACACCCTCAGAACCAGAGGGCAGCAAGGGCAAAGGAAAGAGGCACAGTGAAGGCCTCATCACAGCCAATAAGTGGACTCCAATAGCCACTCAGAGGAATATAAAACCACGAAACTCTGCATCAATACAAGGTAAACCAACCTTAACCACTTGTACAGGACAAATTACAGTTATTAACCCAGTTGTAACCTCCAAAGGCAAACTGCCCAAATCAGCAGATAACAAATTTGTACAAGGCGCAGTCAAAGGTAAATACCCTAAGAAAATAAAGTTTTGGACTGCTTCCAAACACTGATATGTCCCCTGTATACCTCAGAGACCTTGGCTTCCAAAGAACCAGCCAGAGGACAGAGAAGGCTTGTCCAGAACCAGAAGACCTGGAAGAGGACACCTTGGACACAGTGGTGGATGGCAAGAAAATAAGGGAGATAATATCAACCCTGCCATTCACACTCCAAAGCAACAGGAACCTCAAACCAGAGGACAGGAAGGATATGGATCAAGTTCTTCAGCTCCACCAACTCCTCAAAGATTTATTTCAATGAAGCATTGACAACAAGAAGTTCAACCTGGCAAGTCACTGGGAAGAACTTGGAGCAAATTGCCAGAAGATCTGTCTCAAAGAGATAGACTTCAAGGACCCTATGGTAATCACCAAAGGTTGGAATCCTACCGGGCAGTTCAGACTCCTGGAGGGAAGGGCACAGAGGATAAGGGAGAACCAAGCCACTATCCAAGCTATAGAAGAACAATTAACCCATACAGGGCCTAGTCAGATTCCTTCAGGCGCACAAGGAGCAGGCCAAATCAGCTCTCCAGGGGCTTCAAACTATTCAGAAACAAGCAGACCAGTGGCCAAGAGTCAACATTCTTCACAATTGCAGGAAGTTTGCGGGAGAAGACAAGGAAACAAGGGCAAGAAAAAAGCCTCATTCAACCAGAGGAGGAAAGAGTCAGACCCCATGATTCAGAAGCTGTAAGATTTGGTAAAATAAGTACACAAGAACCAGAAGTAGTTGTAAACCACTCTAGAATCAGTAGTCCTAGTAATAGAAACATTACCACCACTCAGACTTGAAATAACATTGTCACATCTGAGAGTAACATCAACAGTGATACACTGTGGTTACAAATGTCTCAATATGCTGAACAATCTGCAAAGCAGTTTGCAGAAATTAAAGCTGGCCAAGAGAGGATGAGAAAAACTCAAGCCTCCTTGGAACAGATAGTTAAGAATCTTCAAGAAGTATATGCTCAACTGAGCAAAGCCTCTGAAGAATCCAACAAAAGACTGCATAGTCTTTGAAGAACAACACCACAGCAAAAGGGACAGGGATTGTCTGGACCAAGACATAAACAAATTGTTCAATGTCTACCATAACTTGAAGTCCCAACCACAAGGCCAAGCTATAGAGAATCCATATCAACAAGATGACATCAAACCAGATGCCATGTTGATGAATAAGGCAAGATCTTCATCACAATACCAAGATAGAGATGGAATTTATTATTCAGAGAAGGAAGCCTTGAAACAGCTTCCTGAGGCCTCAAGCTGCCCCAAATTCTCTGGATCAGGAGAATATGATCATATGGAGCTCATAGATTATATTGATGGACTCTTCATTGATGTGCCAAGCATACCAGACTACTGGATTACTGCTAGATTGAATACTGAATTTAAAGGTCATGCTAGTACATGGTACATAGAAATGAAAGAAATCCATGGCAGAAGAAACTGGCCATGGTGGAAGAGTCAAATAATCCAAAAGTACAGTGATGGAACTTGGATATGGCAAAAGACCATGTCATTTGAATATGACAAATACTCTTTTGACAAAGATCCATATGAGTGTTGTCTTAGACAGTCTAAAAGACTCAAAGCCATTGATCCTCAGATGAACATCCAAATGAGGAATCACAAACTCCTGACACAACTGCCAGGAGAACTAGAGAATGCAGTGAAATGCAGGTGCAACCAGAATTGCACTCTAGATGACATAGCCAACACCTTACAAGACATAAGGAACAGGACTAATATAGGGAAATTCACCCCATATAACAGCAGTAGTTTCAAAGCAAAACAACCTTTCAGGGTACAGTTTAAGGACAAACCCAAAGAAAGAGTGTCATAAGTGGCAAAAAAGAGGAATTCTTGTCACAATTGTGGTTCAACAGACCACTATGCCAACAACTGTCCAAAGGCAAAGAAGAAACTCTATGCCATTGAGAAAGTCCCAGAGGAGGAATCCCCAACAGAGGATTCTGAATCAGACTCTATGGGTAATGCCATCAGAGAACCATCTGAGGACGATCAAGACCAAAGAGAGGAATTTCTAGTTGAATACCAAGAGGAAACCCCACTAGAAATCCAGGAAATACAGCTGGAAGCAGGCATGCCACAGGACACTGCCAACAAGAACTTGTGCAAACACACACAAGATGCACAAACATTCCTGGTTACACCAACCAAAGGAATGGCATATATACATGGGACAGCCACAAAAATGACTGTTTGTATTGACAATGCTCAGCATCCACTGATCATTGATAGTGGAGCACACTGCTCCATAGTGGCCAGAAACTATCTGGATACCCACTTCCCAAACTGGGAAAAACAGCTCTTGCCCACTAAGGCAAAGAACTTTAAAAGTGCATCAGGGAAGATGACTTCCATTGGGACAATTATCAAAGAGATAATTATACCCCATAGGAAGGGTAATATTAGACTCAATCCAGAGTTTGTAGTGCTTGATGATGCCCACATCCAAGGGTTTTTACTGGGAACAGATTACCAGAGGATGTATGGCATAGACATTTACAACAGTAAGAATAGGCACATCACCATTGGTACTAACAAGGAAAAGAAATTTTCACTTGCTATATACCAGATATCTTCTCAAGACCCACCAGAAGAACTCCTGAAGGAGTTCAGAGAGGGACATTTTAGCACTACCCTCACCAGTAAACAAAAACTAACTTTACTGAAGATGCTGAGAAAGAACAGACAAGCATTTGCCATTGGTGAAGAACCATTAGGCAAGATCAAAGGCCATGATATAGAACTATATCTGGATGTCGAAAGGCCTTATCCACCCATGCTTAGGAGACCTCCGTATCCAGCAAGCCTGGAAACCAGGAAAGAAATTGAGAAACATATCAATGAACTCCTGGATATGGATGTCATCAGGAAGATTGGACATAATGAGATAGTGGAAATCACCGCCCCTGTTCTAATCACCTGGCATGATGGCAAGTCTAGACTCTGTGGAGATTTCAGAGCTCTGAACGACTACACAAAAGCCGACAGGGACTCTATACCCAGGATACCCCATGCCTTGGATAAACTGGCAAAAGCCAAATACATAACCAAAATGGATTGTATTAAAGGCTTCCACCAAAATGGAGTTAAGCCAAACTCCATGAAATTAATCAGAATAATATGCCATATGGGCATATATGAGCATACCAGGATGCCATTTGGCATCAAAAAAGAACCAGCCCATTTCCAAAGGATGATGGACACAATATTTCAATAAGAAATACTGGAAGGCTGGATGGTGGTATCTATTGATGATATCATTATATATTCAGAGACATGGGAAGACCATATACAATACATAGACATAGTAATAAGTAAATGCACACCCATAAATCTCAAAATTTCACTTAAAAAATGCAATTTTGGCCAACAAGAGTTACTGGCTCTAGGACATAAAGTCTCAGGTCTTAGTCTGGCAATTGACCAGAATGAAGTAGCAGCAGTACGGCAAAAGACAGTACCAAAAATCATCAAAGAGATGCAATCTTTTCTTGGGTTTGCTAGCTACTATAGAAACCACATCAAAAGCTTTGCACACATAACTAGTAGTTTATACAAGCTATGTTCAAAAGCTTTAGTTTTTGACATAACCAAGGAAAGGAGGGATGCATATGAGAGTATCAAAAATGAACTCACAAATGCACCTGTGCTCATTTTACCTGACTTTGAACTACCATTCAAGTTATATATAGATGCAGAATGCAGTCAAGGCCTAGGAGCAGCCCTTCACCAAAGGCAAATTGTGGATGGTGAACCAAGAGAAGGAGTAATTTGCTACATCTCAAGGCAGCTGAAAGATTCAGAAGCCAGGTGTGGGGCCACCCAGACTGAATGTCTATGTCTAGTCTGGGCTCTAGAAAAACTCCATTATTATCTGGAGGGTGCAGTCTTTGAAGTCTACGCAGCCTGCACAGCCTTGAAGTCTTTACTGAACATGAAGACTACAAATAGACACATGCTGAGATGGCAAATAGCCATCCAGGAGTATAGAGGGAAAATGATCATCACATACAAGGAAGGTAAAAGCCATACCAATGCAGATGACCTTAGCAGATGGCCACTGGACAATGTCAAAAGCAATCCAGCTTATGACCGTGAAGTTGCAGCCAAAATCCCTATCCATTTCATGGAAGTAGATAGGAGGAAGAACTTCAGATTTTATGAATGGGCACCAAAAAGTGGTACCCTTGACAGTGGAAACACTGATTCTGAGGGGACAGAAACTCCCATATTGGGAATAAGTTCCTCTGAACTGCACACTGAATTTTTTAGTGCAGTACTTAAGTCTTATTCCAAAAACAAACAGTGTGGCATACTGCTACAACTCCTTCAACAAAAGTACAGGAGCCCAGGACTGGAATCCCAGCTGGAAGAACCGTGGTTGAGGGCCTATTAGGATAACAAGTTCTTCCTTATATATGGCCTTCTCTACCACAGAGAGAAACACACAAGTGCACTCACAGTGGTAGACAGGGACCACATCTCCTTGATCATGCAGGAACACCATGACTGCCCCTATATGGGACACATGAGTGAGGACAGGACTAAGGAGAGGGTAGCAATAACAGCTTGGTGGCCCAAGTGGGAAAAATAGTTGGGAGAATACATCAACACTTGTGAAAGATGCCAAAAGCCAAATAGGAAGCATGGGAAGAAGTATGGGTTACTTCAGCATATAGAAGAACCCAAACACCCATGGGAAACCATCAACGTGGACTTGGTTACAGGACTTGTCCCAGGAGGCAAAGAGAACTACAATGCCTGCTTGATCATAGTTGATAGTTTCAGCAAGAGCATGAGGTTTCTACCATGCCACAAGAAGGACACAGCCATGGATACTTCCCTGTTATTTTGGAATAACATCATATCTACCTGTGGAGTCCCTAAAATCATTATTAGTGATAGGGACCCAAAATTCACATCTGAATTTAGGACCAACTTGTAGGACATGCTTGGCACCAAGCTTGCTTTTTCCACAGCTTACCATCCCCAAACAGATGGCCTAGCTGAGAGGATGATCCTGACTATGGAAGACATCTTTAGAAGGTTCTGTGCCTATGGCATGGAATACAAAGACCATGAGGGATACACCCATTATTGGGTTACCCTCTTACCAGCAGTCCAACTGGCTTATAATACAAACCAGCACTCCACCACAGGTAAAACACCTGCAGTGGTAGAGAAAGGGTGGAATCCCCTGTTGCCTGTGGATTACTTAAAGAAGAATCTTCTAACCATCCAGCCCACAGCCAAAGACTTCCATGATATCTGGAAGAGGGCTTGTGACACAGCTGCCAAATGCATAGCTGAGGCAAAAGAATATAATAAGCAGAGGTGGGACAAGACACACATGGAACCTTACTTTAAGGAAGGGGACCAGGTGCTAGTGTCTACACTGAACTTTAATAATCTTAAAGGACCCAAGAAGATGAGGGACTCATTTGTAGGTCCTTTCACTATCATTAGGTTGATAGGAAAGAATGCAGTGGAAGTCAAACTTACACAGGAATTTTCCAGGAAGCACCCAGTCTTCCCAGTAAGCTTGGTCAAACCATACTTCCAAAAAGAGGAGGATAAATTCCCCTCCAGGAAAAAGAACCCCACACCACCTGATATAGTGGAAGTGGAGGACTCCCCAGGACCTGTGAGTAAGATCATCAGGGCTAGGAATATCAGACTTAATGGAAAGGATCAAAGACAGTACCTAGTCAGATTCAAACACCAAACAGCTGATAAAGACAAATGGTTGGCAGAAGATGCCATACCAGATGGGAACCTTCATCTAAGAAGATTCAGGGCCGCTAGGAGGACTGAGCAGTCTCATCACTGATGAGCCTTTTTTAGAGGGAGGGTATGTAAGCCTGTGACTCAAAACCAGAGCACAAGCATGACAGCCAAAATACCATAAACCAATGGTATAGCCAAGATACCACCAAAACATGGAGCTGAGCCAAATCAGCTCAAAAGGTATCAAAAGAAAGAGGAAACTCACCTCCTTCTGAAAATATAAGTCTCATCACCATAGGACAAGAAATAACATAGTTATTCCTGCTCAAAGTTATTGCTGAGCATAAACCTTAATTTTCACCTCTCATCTAAATTCTAGAAGGAGAGGCTTAACCCTATCAAATGGGTACTGAAAATGAAGCTCTAAGCCATGGCTATCTAATGGTACCAGCCAAACTGAGGTAGCACCAATATTACTGGAGTAATGGTCAGTTACAGGCCAAATAAGGGTGAACAAAACATTCACCTCTCATCTAACCTCTACAGTTTTAGTGTGAGATACTTGAAGTGGAGTCTTTTTGAAAAAAGCACAATCAGGGCTATCTGATGGTGTCATCCATTTCCCCATAGCTCAACTAGAACAAAGGTTATGGGGCAAACAAGCTCAATACAGCTTTTTTCCTATACCACGCAAATCTACACAAAAGCCGTACATGGGATAGCTTTGCCATATTGAAAGATACCCATATCAAATGAGGTACCATTGTGTAGAGCACATACAGGGCTACACACTGATCCAATTTACAGGTTGATATCTCATGAATTGACAAAGCTATGGCTGTTTTAAGGTCAGATTCCCACCTGCTGTCATATACAGCCTTACCATGGGATAATATCCCATAACCATGAATATGAGGTGTCAAATAGACAAAGAAGCTTGTTTTTACTTCAATACCTCATATTTCAGTCAATACTGGGGTCCCATACAGGTTCTGTACAGCATTCTACGCGTCATACATGTCAGAATAAGGCCGCGAGGTCCCCAGATGAAATTTTTCACCCTGTATTGGTGAAAACTGCCCAGATGTGGTTTCAAAACCACATCTGAGCCCAATACAGGCTATACAGGCTGTTTGAAAACCACAAGCCAGTACTAGAAACTGAAAAAATCTTCACCTGCTCTACGTGGAAAGGTCTAGCACCCTTTCCACCCCATTTCAGGATAAAAAGGAGGCTTTTCACAGACAGAATTGTCTCCTCATCCTGCTCTTGAGTAACCTACGTAGTAAACTGTCAAAAAAAGTTTTACTCTTTGTTAATAATCAGGTATAATTATAAATCTTCATTATTGTAGTCTTTTATTATTGTAACCCAACAGATAAAGCTGCACCCAGGGCTTTCAAAAGCGCTCACCACCACTATATCATATATAGTAAAGCCCTTTTGATCTTGAATTAAATTATCCTTAAATCCTGATAAATATTTTTAAACCATTTTTACCATGTCACAAACATAGTTAAAGCTGTATTTAGCTTATATACACCTTTATCATAGTTTCATCCTAACATTATCCACCTCTAATAAGAAAACCAGCTTATCCAGCCACCCCAAGAGGTAGAGAAGCTTTAGAGGTAAACATTAAAGAACTAATGGGCCTGGGAGTATTAAGGAAAGTAGGACATAATGAACAGGTAGAGGTCACTACACCTGTCATTATAAAGTGGCATAATGGAAAATTAAGGATGGTAGGGGACTTTAGAGGTCTAAATACCTATAATATCCCTCACAGATATCAAATACCTAGAGTCCATGAGACATTAACACAATTATCTCAGTCTCAGTTCATTACAGCCATGGATTCTCCAAAGGGTCTTCATCAGAATGTCTTAACAGACAATGCCAAGAAACTGCTAAGGATAACAGTCTACTGTGGAATCTTTGGATATCTCAGAGTTACATTTGGTATAAAAAATGCACCATCCCATTACCAAAGGATGATTAATATTATATTTCCTGAAAAATTATCATAAAGATGGCTGATTATTTATATTGATGATATGATAATTTTCTCAGAGACTTGGGACAGTCACCTATCAAGACTAGAAAGAGTCTTTCAAAAAATAGTCCAAGTGAACATGAAAATATCTCTGAAAAAGTGTCATTTTGCATAAAGTGAACTGAAAGCACTAGGACATGTTGTATCTGGACTAAGTTTGGGCATAGACAAAAACAAAGTAGTAGCAGTAATATTGAAACCAATGCCCGAAACAAAGCAAGAAATGCAATCATTTCTAGGATTTTCTGGTTATTACAGAAAACATATAAAAGATTTTGAAAGAATTGGTAAGTCATTGTATAAGCTCTGTGACCAACAGAAAGTCTATGAAATGACTGAAGAAAGAGTTAAGGAATAAGAAGACTCAAAAAATTCCTTAATAAATGCCCCATTTATTCAAATTCCAGATTAGAAGCTACCCTTTAAGCTATACATTGATGCTTGTGGATGGGGACTAGGTGTTGCACTACACCAGACACAAATCATCAATGACAAACCTTTTGAAGGACCAATTTGCTTCATTTCAAGACAAATAAAGCCAACAGAGGCAAGGTATGGAGAAAGCCAAATGGAATGCCTATGCTTAGTGTGGGCTGTAGGAAAATTACACTATCATTTGGATGGAACAGTGTTTGACTTAATTACAGATTTGAATGCAGTAAAATATTTACTTAACATGAAAACCCCAAATAGACATATGTTAAGATGGCAAATTGTCATCCAAGAATATAGAGGAAATATGACTACTGTTCATAAATCTGGTAATATTCATAAAAATGCAGATGGTCTTAGCAGATGGGCCGTGGAAAATACACCTGAAAATCCAGCATGGGTACCACAGGAAGGGCACCATATAGAAGGCATATGTGTAACAGATATAGGCACAGAATTATTTAACCAAGTTAAAGAAAGCTATAAAATGGATAAAAAATGCTATGTCTTATTCCAACTTCTAATGAAAGACTGTAAAGACCCATCAACTTCATCAAAACTAGATGAAACACGGAAAACAGCATATGATAGAGGAAGATTCCACTTCCTCTATAGAATCTTTTACCATGAAACTAAAAATACATGTGTTATGGCTTTAAAAGATAGAACTCTAATAAACACTATACTAAATGAATGACATGATATTGTTGCAGCTGGACATCTCTCACAAGACAGAACACTGGAGAGGGTAAAAAGCTGCTCTTGGTGGCCAAATTGGAAGAAAAAATTTTCAGAATACTTCCAAGCCTGTGAAAGATGCCAAAAAGCAAAAAAAGTGACATGTAAGAAATTTGGAATGATGATCCAAATCCAAGAACCCAAATCCCCTTTGGAAATAGCTCATATGGATTGGGGAACAGCATTACCTCCATCAGGAGACAGAAGTTACAATGCTTGCCTAGTATTATTTGACAGATATAGAAAACCCCCATGTTTTTACCATCTCACAAGGATGACACAGCTATAGATACAGCCATAATGATATGTAATAAAGTTATTGGCCACACAGGCTTATTACAAAACATTGTAAGTTATAGAGACCCAAAATTCACTTCAGAATTATGGAAAAACCTCCATAACCTGTTTGGAACAAAACCATGATTCTCAACAGCTTACCACCCCCAAACTGATGGTCTAGCAGAAAGAATGATACAGGCATTAGGAGACATGATCAGAAGATTCTGTGCTTATGGACTAGAACTCAAAGATTCTGATGGTTTTACCCATGATTGGTGTACATTAATACTATGGGAACTCCTCTTGTGTGGGATAAAATGAGGCAGTACGTGGAAGGGGAAATTACAAGAAAACAGTTTTGAATTTCTGTTCAACCTTGTAACCATTTCTCTTCCTGTGTGTCAGAATAATCTGAACTGCCCTCCCAGAAAAATTCTGAATTATCTTAACTTGAGTTCATAATCAATTTAATTATTGATGGTGGCTAGTTCAAAAAAGTGTATTCAACAGACTGTGTCAGACTTTGCTTGATCTCAAAATCTTTATTTAAATTTTTAAATATAATACTATTTCATTAACCAAAAGAAAAAAACTATTGCAAAGCACACAAAATACTACTACAACAATAATTCAATATAATCTGGAGACACTAGGCTAATAATAATACTAAATGAAACAATCAAACACTTTTTTTTATGGTTGATGATTTATTATTTTCTTTTTTATATAATGAAATTCTGATATTGCCAGACTAATTAATAGCCGTCTTTGATAATTTAATTTGATGATAATTCTTAATTTTTAATAATATAGCACTAATTCGTTCCTATAATAGGTATTTTCCTTTATAATTAATGAAATGTCCTTGTAGTGACCAAATTATGACTTTATTAGGTGAAATGATAATATTAACTCCTCAAAAAGTAACTAAATGACCCTTCTTTTCCTCCTTCAATGCTGTGATTCCTTATAATAAGGTGAAATTCTTATTTAAAAGACTATTTTATTTGATTGAAGCTCATAAGACTATTACGTAAGTCCTTTTTATCCTTTATATAATAAAAATATATAATAAAGTTTCCTTTTTTTTATAAGACTGATTCTTTATTTTAAGACTTTTCTTTTTTTTCCTCTAAGACTATTATATAAGCCCGTTTTATCCTTTATAAAATATAATTATATATTTGTAAACAAGTTAACCAGATAGTCAGGGATGAATTTAGATCCACTTTCCACTTTTGGGGGGATGAATTTAAATCCACTTTCCACTTTTGGGGGGATGAAAGACATGAGGGAAAGAGGAAGAATTTGGGAAGAGGGGCCCTCTATTTAGAATTTTTGGGCTCTCCATGGGAGGTGTTCAAAAAGAGGGACTTAGAATTTTTCAGTTCCTTTTGGCTGGGAAAATTCTTTTCTGGGGTCCCACCTAAATGATGTCGTTTATGTCAATATTTGCATCATTTGTTTGGTTGATGATTTCATTTGTTGGGTTGCTTACTAATTTGAGATATTTTTTTCTGGTGCTTATTTGAACTTTATCACTAATCCTATGACTTTCTGACTAATCCTTAGCTCCCTAAGTATTACTAATCAAGTAATCTGATTACTAATACTTCCCTAACTCCTTCCTGCTTATGTAATCTGTACATGTATCTTCCTTCTGCTTCCCTGACTGTAGAATTTTGATTTTCAGGCCAATTTGTGGGTTGAAACCAAATATTATTTTAGGGTTAGGTTTCAGCTATATTCCAAACCTTAAAAGGATTTTTGCAAAATTTTGACAATTTGAATTTAATTTTAATTTCTTTTTTTTAAAATATTTTTTTTATGTCTTTGATGTGACTTGAACCAATGACGCGGCCATTTTTCTTGAGAAAAGGCATAACCTTACCAACTGGGACAAGTATCCTTTTGTTTTGTTTCCAACAGAAGCTACCCATAGTGGTACTTCTACTTCTCACTCCCCTCAAAAAAAAATTATTAAGCTGATATGGTATGGAATACCACATCCCCCTCTCCATTTAATGCTGTCCCCAGCATTCATTATCCACTGAAGCTTAATTAATTTTTTTTTAATTTTCCTTCCAATTTTTTTTATCTTGCTCTTGGTTTGCTTATGGAAAATATTGCAGTTGTTATGTTCACAGCTTAATTGTGTTGAGATTTATTCTTTATTCTTCTTGTTTTATAAAATGAAAAAATTTCTAAAAAAATAATGAATAACTGATTATTTCCCACTACTCCCATAAAACTTATCATAAGGAGTTCTGAGAAGAAATAAGTACCACCCATATCTTTTATAAGATTTTTTCTGTTCCAATACCATGATTTCTTCTTGAGGGCAATTTCCCTCTCCATTTGATAAATTCCTTCTGATTAACTAATTCAACCATAACTTTCCATAAAAAATAAATAAAAGAGTTTATTACCTTTTAAGGTCTTTTCCAGGACCTTCCTTTTAGTCCTGAGACTATAATTATAATAAAATATCTTTATGAGGCAGTTTAAGGCCATACTCCGGACCTTTGATTAAATTGTTAAAGTTTCTTGATAAAAAAATAAGTAAATATAAGATGATTTGGACAGTTCAAGGTCTTGTCTAGGACCTCTGTTTTAGTCCTCTTTATTTTCGTGATTATTAAAATAAAATGCAACTTCATTAATAAAATGACCAATAATCCAATACACCAACCAAATTTCCAACCGAGAAAAGATAAAAAAACTAAACAAATTTTTTATATTCACATTACATATATAGATATGCAATGAAACTAAAATAAAAATATTTCCATTAAATATTGACTACATGGCTGAGGGTTCAATCCCTCTCCATCTTTTTTACTTTTATTTTTATTGTTTTTAGTTATTTTTATAACACTACCATCAAATAATACATACTTTCATTCTTGCTTCAAGTAATGAAAAAATAATAAAAAAACACAACCAAATCTGACTTTAGTATTTATTATTACCTTTTATATAATAGATAGGAATTTAGAAGATTGAGGGAAATATTCCCCTCTCCTTTTTTATTTTTATTTTTATTTTCATTTTTATTTTTATTTTTATTTTTATTTTTATGTTTATTTTTATTTTTATTTTTATTTTTATTTTTATTTTAATTTTTATTTTAATTTTTATTATTATTTTTATTATTATTTTTAGGGTGTTGGTAAACACACGTAAGCTTTTAGTAAAAACACGTAAGCCCTTACGTGTTTTTACCATAAACTTACGTGTTTTTACCAAATTATGGCCAAAACACGTAATTTATGGTAAAAACACGTAAGTAACCTAATTTTTTTATAAAAATTCCTCAGGCTCATTTTTGAGAATTTTTAACATTTTTTTTTGCCATATTTTTTCCGACATGGGATGTGAAGGTCCCCAAATTTTTTCAAATTTTTTTTTTTGCCCAATTTTTCTATTTTGGGCCATTTGGTAAAATGGCCCATTTTTTTGAAAAAATTCATTAAAAATGTTCCCACTTATGAATTTCAATAATTTTTTTTTAAAATGAAGGTGAGAATGTTGAGAATAATCAACCAGAAGCCCAACATTTTGGTATTTTTGTTGCAAGAACATTTGTAGGCCCAAAAAGTCCATGTTTTTTTATGTTTTTTTGTTCATGTTTGTAGTTGAATTGAAAATGCCATTTATGACATAAATTGAATTCAAAATTTAATTTATGATGAGTGGAAGTTAAAATTTGATTTTTGGCATTAACAGTGCCATTTATCACATCAAAAGTGCCATAAATGGCATCACTAATGACATAATAATGCCATTTATGGCCAGAAAATTGGCATAAATAGCATTACAGCAATGCCATAAATTGAATTTAATGGCCTTGACAATTCCATTTATGCATTTAAAAATGCCATTAATGGCCTTAAAAATGGCATTAATGGCCTTAACATTGGCCTTAAAAATGGAATTAATGGCCTTAACTATAACATAAATGGCATCAAAAATGCCATTTATGGAATCAAAAATTCCATTTGTGGCATTACATAAATGGAATTAACAATGCCATTTATGGTGTTACATAAATGGCATTATGCCATTTATGGTGTTACATAAATGGCATTATGCCATTTATTGAATTGATAATGCCATTCATGGTATTAGTAATGCCATTAATGGTATTAGTAATGCCATTAATGGCATTGTTAATGTGGAATTATTAATGCCATTTATGGCATTAATGGCATCAGAAATGTTGCATTTTTGATGCCACAAATGGCATTGCTGATGCCATAAATGGCATTAATGGAATCAAGAATATTTCATTGATAATGCCATTAATGGCACTGTTAATACCATTAATGGCACTGTTAATGCAATTTATGGCACTGTTAATGCCATTTATGGCAGTGTTAATGCCATTTATGGCACTGTTAATGCCATTTATGGCACTGTTAATGCCATTTATGGCATTAATGGCATCAGAAATATTTCATTTATAATTCCATTAATGGCACTGTTAATGCCATAAATGGAATTTTTAATGGCACAAATGGCATTAATGGCATCATACATGCCATAAATAGCCATATTTCATTTAAAAACCATCCCTTACGTGTTTTTACCATAAAATTACATGTTTTTACCAATTGATGGTAAAAACACGTAAGTTTTTAGTAAAAACACGTAAGCTCTTACGTGTTTTTACCAATTTGCTTACGTGTTTTTACCAATACCCTATTTTTATTTTTATTTTTATTTTTACTTTTATTTTTATTTTTTTAGCTTTAATTATGTTCATTTAATATTTAATTCAATTATGTTAATTTAATTTTATTTTATTATAATAATTTTTTATTTACTATTTTATCATTATTTTTTTTCATTATTTTTTTTTATAACTTTTATATCAAATTTTTCATTTTATTTTAAATATGTTTTCTTTTAATTTTATTATGTATATATTTGTTATTTTAGTCTTTTTTAAAAAATCAATAAAACATTAAAAAAATTAAAAAATAATAAGATTAATATTTAATTACATATGCAACATTGCACATGTAAAAAAAATGACCCTGTAACACGTCGCGCGACTGCTATGCAGCAGCTGCGTAATATTGTTTGTCGTATTACTTGTCGATGGTGTTTGGACTCGCGTCTGTCCAAAAACCCACTCTCTTCTTTATTTTCATTTTTTTTTCTACCTTCTTTTTTTACTATTCATAATTTTATCTTATTATATTTTATATATATAGAGAGAGAGAACTAGTAATACAATCAATTAAGATTTTGTGATTAAAGGAGAATTTTAAGCCTCCTGGAAGGATTTACCCTTCCTTTAGTCTCTTTATTAATGTTATTTTCAATCCTTTTTTTATCAGTGAAGAAAAAATTATTTGTAAAGGAAAATATTTCTTCCGTAAAACTTCTTTTATTGAGAGATATCTTTTTTTTCCTTTTATGGTTCATTTAAAGACTGAAATGTATATTCATTTTAATATTTTTTATCAATTTTGAAGTATTGCTTTGTTTCTTATGCTTGAATTCACTCTTGTGCAACTTCTTATTATTGCTACATATGGAAAGTTCTGGAGCTTGAGGTATTTGAGGTATTTCTTCCTGATCTTTATTGGTGGTTTCTTTCAAAAATTCAGTTATTTGCCTTAATATTTCATTATCTGAAAGAATATTTTCATTAACTTTATTTTGATGATTGAGTGGATTCTTTATTGTCATTTCTTTACATAAATCCTTCTTCAGAGCTGGACTTGTAGCTCTAGTAGCCCATTCTTCCTTTTCTTCCAAGTTTCTTCCAAAAATTAACTCTTCCCGGTTCACTTGCTTTTCAGGTATTTGCTGATTGAACAAATAACAATCATTAATTTCGATATTTTCTTCTTCATCATAGTCTTATAAGGCCAAATTCAATTCTTGATAACTTTCTGTAGCTTCTTCATCCTTATTACTTTGATTTTCTGTAAATTGGGAATATGTTTTTTCCTTTGGATTCTTTATCTCATAATTTTCCTTAATGTTCTCACTGAAATAGTCCAATTTTTCTCTTGAAGAACTTTTGTCTTCTCTTTTCTGATCATAGTAGTATCCCATATTATACTGTCTTTTTAATAATCTGTCATATTCCTCCAAATACAAATTTCCACATCCCTTGTCTCCCTCTTCTAAGTTATGAACCTTGTATTCACTTCCTTATCTTGATTCTCTTAATTATTTCTTCTTCCCTTCTCCTTGAGGTGAACTACTTAATCTGCTTTGCATTTTGAACCAAGCACAGAATTGTTGTCCCAGCACCACATAATACATTCTTTTTGCTGAGAATTTCAAATAAGTATTTTCTCCAGCTGTGAGGGTTACCAAAACCGTTCCAGCTGTTTTCTTCCTTCAAATATGATTCTTCCATACATGAATTTGAGTACTCTTGAGTCCTATACCCATTCCTGTTGCAATTTTTATAGGTATAATATTTAAAGGTGAAGTTTCATCCAAAATCGCCATAATTGGTATTGTCTCATAGCCCAACCTTATATAAGTTGTTGAAAAGTCTCTAAAGCTATGATCAATTCCAACATGATTATTTTCTGGAATTAAATTTTCAGTTGAAGCCTCTTCACTGGGCTCTTTCCCTTCTAAGTTATATATATTGAGCTTAAAATTAATGGCATCTCTTTTCTAATTTCTCTTGACTTTTTCTGCAAGAATTTCTTCTGATAAATCCATATTATTCAATTCCATATGGTCATTATTTATGTTGGCTTAAGATTGGGTTTCACTTGGTAATCCCTCTGAAAATTTTATTTCTAATTCTTTCTGCCTTGCTTCTTCTCCAGGTGTAATACTGTTGACTTGACCTTTAATTTGGTTATTTATCTCTTCTTCCATTTTTAATTCTTCTTCTGAGGTTGGTCCTTTCCCTGAGGATTGAAAATCCCATTTAACTGGATCTTGATAATTTATTTTTATCATACTGACAACGTTTGAAATAAATAATTTGATTCTTGGTGACTTTTTCATTTTTGGAACACCGGGATGATCTTCTTTTGAAATAGTATCTTTTTGTTTCTTCTTCCAAATGGTACCCTTTTTGCCAAATTTCTTGCAGATCTTTTTGAATGGGCCATTAGCCTTGGAGTCCTTTTTCTGTTATAGACCTTTTTCTCTGCTAGGATATTCTTCCATATTGGGTATGTTTCCAAATTTAAACTCTTTCTTCTTCTGCTTTCCTTGAACTTCCAAAATATTGTTCTTCTGCCATTTCTCGCACTTCTTCTGAGTTTATTTCTTCAAACCTTGATTCTTCATTATTATCTGGTATTTCCATTTTATCCACTTTTGCCATATTACACAACTCCATTCTATTTGGTGGTTGTGCATGCCATCCTTTGCTTTCTGGTGATTCTAATACTCTGAAACTTAAATTTTCACCCTGGGTCTGTGAGTGTTCAAGTCTAATACCATTGTCAGCAAAAAATGGTCTCCCAATGACAGTATGAACTGCCCCTCTGGCTACAAAGAAATGAATTTTTCTTTCATCACCGGATGGTAAAATAAGTAAAGTATTCTCAACTAAGCCAACAATTTCTGTACTATCTCCTCCAATTACTTTCAACCTGATTTTCCGTGCTCTCATTGTTATTTCTGCTTTTATGGATTCAACTTCTGATATTATAGTCAATTCTGCTCCAGTATCTACTAATACTTTTACTTTATGACCTTTCAATCCTATGGAAACTTCAATCATTCCAAGAGGAAATGCATAATGCATTCTTTCTTCAATTATTATATCTTTCTGATTGCCTTCTTTATCTTCCACTCTCTCTTCATTATTTAATCACTTAAGAGACATTACATATTTCTTTTCTCTATCACAAAGAAATTATAATTCATTGATAAATTTTGGTGATATGGTGAGTATTTCTTCTAAGGTAAGATTTATCTTCTTATCAAAGACTTTTTTAATCACCTTATCAACTATTTTTATATCCTCTCTATCTTATTTTCTTGACTTTACAGCTATTCTGTCTTCTTTGGGTGCCTTAATTATAGTTTGAATTTCATCCATAGGATGTTTTTGTAGTGTTTTACTTTTAGGTATGGCTACTTCTGATTCCTTTATAATCTCTGAAGGTGTTGGTGATTTATATCTTGTGATTATAATCACTTTTTCTTCTTAATGATCTTCATCATCAATAAATGCACCTGGGATACTAGTCTTTTTCTTAAGTGTTTTTCGCGGTTTATTCACTTCTTTTTTAGGTAACGGCTGTGATTGAGCCTTGGCTTTGTCTTCATTTTCTGTTCTTTGTTTTGTATTCCTTAATCCATAGGAATATCCAAGAGGTTCTCTTCCTGTTCATATTGATGGTGGTTGCCAATATTCCCAATTGTCCATGGTAATAAAGGCAGTTGACTTTTCCTTCTTCTTTTGTTCCCCTTCTTTTGCTTTTTCTTCCAATTTCTTCTTCAATTATTCTTGTTCCTTCTGAAATTCCCTTACCAATTGCTTTGGAGATAATTTCCCATCAGCTGGAATTCTTTCCCAATTAGCATATAAGTAATTTAACCCTTTTCTTGTTTTTATCTTCAATAAGCGCATTAGATCTTCCTGTGGAGTGTCCTTCCTCTGAACAGTAATAACATCTAACAAAGGGTTTGGGTA
This sequence comes from Austropuccinia psidii, assembly GCA_023105745.1. NCBI lineage: Eukaryota > Fungi > Basidiomycota > Pucciniomycetes > Pucciniales > Sphaerophragmiaceae > Austropuccinia > Austropuccinia psidii. Next base: position 71,863,059 of record JALGQZ010000001.1, on the reverse strand, counting down.
CATTTTGAGCTGGTGCATATGGCACATATCTTGATGATGCTGGTGCTAAATTTTCTTTTGGTCTGATTCCTGGGCTTTCTGCTTGAGGGTTAGCATAAGCTATCTTTTGTGGTTTAGCAGTCTTACTTAGTTCATCCAGTTGTTCCATAGACTGTTTAGAAACTACTTTTTATCTAGGTGCTTCTTTATTAGCTACTACTTGCCGTTCCTTGAGAGTCTTAGTAAGCTCCTGTCAAGCTGAGTCTATGTTGAAGCAGTAATTAGGATATTTAAAACTAGAACTTTGACTGTAACACATAGAAAATGATTTAAGATAAGATTGTTTTGAGTAAAATAAAGATTTATAATATAATTAAAGGGTTCTACTATTAAAGAATAGTGGTGGTGAAGGCTATTGAGAACACTGGGTGCAGTCTTACCAGTTGGATTACTATAATAAGAGCTACAATAATTAAGATTATAATTATACCTGATTATTACCCAAGAGTAAAACTGTTTTGGACATTTAACTACACAGGGTATTCAAGAGCAGGATGAGGACACAATTCTGGCTGTGAAAAGCCTCCTTTTTATCCTGAAATGGGGTGGAAAGGGTGCTAGACCTTCCCACACAGAGGAAGTGAAGATTTTTCACTCTCTGGGACAGGCTTGTGGTTTGCAAAGACCTGTATTAGCCTTTATTGGGCTCAGCTGTGGTTTTGAAACCACATCTGGGCAGTTTTCACCAATACAGGGTGAACATTTTCATCTGGGGACCTCACAGCCTGATTCTGACATGCATGACACATAGAATGCTGTACGGAAACTGTATGGGACCCCAGTATTTACTGAAATATGAGATATTGAAGTAAAGACAAGCTTTTTCTTCTATTTGACACCTCATATTCATGATTATGGGACATTATCACATGGTAAGGCTGTATATGACAGCGGGTGGGAATCTGACCTTAAAACAGCCATAACTTTGTCAATTCTTGAGATATCAACCTCAAAATTGGTTCAGTGTGTAGCCCTGTCTGTGCTCTACACAATGGTACCTCATTTGATATGTGTATCATTAAATATGGAAAAGGTATCCTATGGACATGATTTTTGTACATTTGTGTGGTTTAGGCAAAAAGCTGTATTGAGCTTATTTGCCCCATACCTTTTGTTCTAGTTGACACTGGAGGCAAATGTATGACGTTTGGTGGTAAAACGCTGACCGGGGGTTTTTGTGGGGGTCGCGTGGGAAACTTGATTTTTCTTTACCCAAGCCCAACCCCTTTAAATAATCAAAACGTCACCTCCTTATACAATTCAATTGGGGTTTTAAATTCACATGTCACCTCAAACACCTTAATTAATTATCATGTTAATTTAGCTTATAATTTAATCCCCTTGTATATTAAGGCATGAACCCTTAAGTTGCTAAGTGATTGTCCCTTGAGACACTTGGGTTCCTTTGTAACTGGGCAATATAAATAAATTTAATTTAATAAAACAAACAAATCAATGCCTAAGCTAAACTAAACTAGTGATATAAGTGGCTTAAATTAAGTGTCCACCAACTAAACTGCAAGGTAAGAAGGTTGTCAATGACAGTCTACATATTAAAGTCGTCAAGTAAAATTATACAAATTTCCATGCGCCCTAGGGTCCCCAAACTATTTAAACTGAATCTTTCAAAGCTCTGATTTTTTCATCCATACCTACCACGTGTTTTTCACAAGCCTAAAAAATATCACATTTCCTTTTTTTTCAACATATTTTCTTCACTTGTTTTAAATTCTCAAATATTTGTTCAATTACTTTAGTATCATTTACCTAAGATTATGAATCAACAAAGTCAAACTCACACTGAATCAATTGCAAACACCCAAGGATTCAACCCTATACATGAACAAAATATAGATGAAATTGTTGGTCGTGCACTATCCAGACAATCAGAAATGTACCAACATAAACTCCACGAACTTCAACTTCAAATAGAACAGCTTAAGACCGAGAATAGCCAAGAGAAGCCTGAGAAAAATGTCATAGTCCAGCCCCCCAAAACCCCAACACAGCAATCATCCTCACATCCTAAGGTAAAAAGAGTTGAGTCTGTCAAAAAAAAGACCGAGACACAAGTGGGCAGAAGGGCCAATTTTGTTGCTGAAGGGAAAAAAGCCTCTCGCTCACAAAGAGCACGCTCTGAACCAGCAAAACAATCCTCAACCAAAAAACTGCCAAGACTTTCCGCTCCTAAATACTTACCAAAGGCAATTAATACAACCCCCAAAGATAAAAAGAAGAACCATCAAATACAGACAGCTGACTTTCCACCTGACTTCAGAGGAGTTAAAGTTGGTCAGATGCTGAAACCATGAGAGAAGACGTAACACATCTACTGACTTTTTACTTCGTTCCATTCAGGATGCAATGTTCACCCACATACACCTATTGTGGGGTCTTTTTGAACAAAATTTGGTACCAAAGGTGACGGATCCTTCAGTTGTAATGGCGTTTGAATCTCGGTTTTCCACTGTGGAAGAGTTTGAGGCACATGTGAACCACCCAGATACCAATGTTTTCGTGGCTAATGCTGACATTGGTGCCATAAGGGATGGTCATTCTGGCAAGATCAAGCTCACAAAAGGGATCCTACATATTGAAGATAGTGATATAAACTACATCCATGGATATCTTGCCAATTTAGGGATTCAGTGCTGGGGCCCCAACCTTGAATACTCATTGGAAAGTCTATGGAATTTGGCTTGTCAAACAGGAGTGCTCAAAACGTTTTGACAACTCGCCATTTCTGGAGTCTACAATAGCATGTCCTTCAATCATAAATATATAAATAACTCTCTCTTGTTGATTCAAGCATATAACCACTACGTACATTACCTCTTAAATGTGCGTTTCAAGAATGAACTAAAAGAAGATGGGAAACATGGAAAACTGGAGATGGCTAAGAAGAACCAAAAAAATCGGGAGCGGGTGAGTGCTTGAGGATACTAAAGAAAGGGAGTAAATGTTAGATCTGATGTCTGTATTTTTAGCTTTGTGAAAAGCGAGTCAAATTCGCAGTTGCCAATGACTTACCAAACAGGTATAAAAGAATTATCGAGAACCTGTTGGCTCATAGTGATGATGAACCAAATGAGTGGGATGAATTTGTTGTCAAGACCCTTCCGTATCGGTCCAATAGTGCCAACATATTTTTCCGAAGGCTTGATGAACAGATGAGGGCACTGGATATTGCAAGGGGTGTGAAATCTAGGTCCCGAAAGAGGGTATTCCCAAAAATTCCTGAAATGACCAACTTCAGCAAGGCTCCAACAGGGTTACCTTTGGACTTTTATAGCCGAAAATGGTTGGGTACCTTGCCAATCAACCAGCAGAGAATGACAGTCGATACCTCAAGTGTGGCATTTTTGCCCAATCCCATGCAATCATTATGGCCCCCCCAAAATCGTCTTCATGATCCACGGGAAAGTTGGTCGGACAGGAAGTTTGGTAAGAATTTCTTAGAAGACCGGATGAAAACATATGGGTTGGATGAGAAAGAAGTGGAAAGTGAAGGTGGTCTGGAAGATGATAGTGAAAGTGAAGAAGTTGAGGGCGGAGTTATTGATTTAGAAGCCACAAGTCCTGAGGACTCAGGAGAAGATGCATATGTGAAAGATGACGATTGGGCCAAGTTGTATCGAGATGAAGATGACGAGGATTTTGAGCCCGAAACTGAGTATGAAGGAAGAGAAGAAGGCGACTATTCTGCACAAGGACAGGAAAAAAAGGGGTACAATGATCAGGAAATGGGGTATGTGAGCAGTGAGGACTAGGGGGTTATGATAGATGGATTCAATGTTGTAGACAGTTGTACATAGTGTGTAGTAATAAAAAAAATCAAAAAAAAAAATTTGAGGTTGAGATACTTGAGTCAATAAAGTGCCAAAGAAGAGTCTTCATTGATCTGTAGATAGCCCAATTTATCGACGGGGACCATTATGATACCTTGGTTGGGTATTTTAAATGTGTCTGGATCGAGCTTCCTGTAAGCCATTAAGGAGCCGATCTGGTCTATGTTGATGAAGTAACGGTCATCAAGAATTCTGCCAATGATCACTTTCATCAGATAACAAAAGAACTGAAAGGTTTTGGTGGGACTTGTTAGGTCTTTCGCATAGCAATTGTGGATAGGATTGACGGCAAGAGCAATTTCGGTTTGACCCAAAGGATGTTCAAATTGCAAAATTTCAGTGATCAGGCCATAATGAATGAGACCATGATGACGAAACATAATACAATTGTGAGGCTGCCTGGGGGAAAACTTCCAACCTTTGCTGTCGGTCCAAGCCCGTTTGGAGATTGCAGTTCCACTAAGGATGAGGGCATTCATGGGATGTGGAACCTCATATCGAGATCGAATGGTTTGATTGGATCATGCCCTCACATAAGCCAGTAGCAGATCGTAATATTCACCTTTGACATGCATTCGGGTTGTCTTCCTCAAACCTTCTGCCCTTTCTTCTGGACCGAGCCACTTATCCAAAGGGTGTTCTGCTGCCAAACGTTGCTGGCTAATCATTTTTGTCAACATAGTCATTTCCATTTCCCCTATAATGTGTTCAATTAGTTCCCATTCAATTCACAAACAAAATTAATTTTCAATTCTACAAAGAAATTCCTACCAAACTTCTCATTAGTATTCAAATTCTGCAGTAGCCCCACCAAACGCTCCCCCCAGAACTCTGCTACACCCCCCAATGGCCCAAACCACTGCATCTGCTCTTTGACATGCAGAGCATAGTGATGATTGGGTTGGATTTTGAATGTACTGAATATCTCCTTCGATGTCTGCTGATATTTCACATATGCCTTCGTAAATTTCAGGCCAGTGTCTTGACGGAGGGGGGCACTCGATAATAAATTTGTACATCGCACCAATAATGATGCATTTTGGATGACCTTGAAGCGATTACTTTCCTTGTTGATATTATTGACGTTGGTTATGAAGACTTCGAGAATGATAAGTGAAATGGCATACACCCAAAGTGTATGCCATTGCATTGCTTTGAGCTTACCATGTTTGGGACTACCTAAATTTTTGGGCAGGTTCCCGAGTTCCTCTGGTAAGACCAATCCTTTCATTTTATCCCGGAAGGCTTGCCTGAATTCCTTCGTGAATAGCCCACCCTTTTATCCCTCATTAAGTTCAATATCATCATCATTCCCTTTGTCCTCATCTTCTTCAATCCCACTTCCATCGCTTTCTTCATTGACATCAATCCTAGGCCTCTTCGCACTTTGTTTCCTTTGACTTTGCACGAGTTTACGCTTGGTTTGATAGTACTCAAGTTCCTGAAACCCCCAACGTTCACTAAAATGATGTGCTAGGATGCCCTCCATCCAATTATGCATCATTCCAATGGCCATGTGTTTGACTGGGTCTCGATATTCCAGTCGATTCAGTTCCGAAAATCGAATACCATTCCCACGCATCAGCACGTTCCTCTGATTTTTAGTCACCCTTTTCCAATCATCCCCCAATCTTCTCACCTCACCTCCATTCCTTGAAGGCCCTAGCTGAATTTTACGTAAATCGCTGTCTTTGATCATACACCATGGACACATGTAGTTGGCTGAATGTGATGCGAAGCCACCTACCTTGTGTCTTGCTCCACTGTCACCAATCAAGGTAAGTAGTCTTGTTTCTATGATACGTCCTCCAGGTGAGTTGAACGTTGGAATGGTGAATGGACCTTGCATATGAAGTAAATCTTCAACTAGAGGGGACATGAGGTGGCCAATTGTAGTCATGTCAGGGGCTTGGGGCCCTGGCATAAGACCTGCAATAAATACGTTTTCAAACTTATGCCGAATGAGTGGTGGCAGGTTCAGACAAGCCATACATACAATCCCGATTGATTCCTGTTTTCCAGCGAGTTTGTTGTGCCTAGGGTTAAACCAATCTACAAATAGAGAAAAACATAACTGAAGTGAGTTATTCTCTTCCGCTTTGGTCTTCCATATGATTTCCTTCCACGAGGTCTCTTGTTGAATATCTATAAGGGTGCCATCACTTTGAGCCGAAAGGTCTTCAGACCATCGATTCATCTGGTCCTCAATGCCATCCAATAGCAAAAGCCACCGAAGCCACGATTCAAAGGTTTGCGTGACATAGTACCCACTTGGGATACAGAACAACGCCAAGTCATTTGGATGGACTTGGTAGGTAGGGTTCATTGTACTGTCCCTGATACGAATGGATCGGAAGTTGGATTGCTGAGTAAATAAGGGGGTGTTGCATGGATTACATTGAGGAGTTTCGCGGTAGGTGCAGTTGGAAGGCAGATGGTTTGTTGAATAGAGACAGTAGCAAGTAGGACAATATGGAATCCTACGAAGATCAAAACTGGGGACCGCAACCTTGATCAAAGTGCGGGGATCCTGTGGTAAGGCTAATGGACGATTTTCATTTTTTCGTCGTTGCTCAAGGATGCAAAGTAAAAAGTTCCTTGCCCTCTGACATCGTTCCTTGCTCAGGTTGCAAAACAAATGCAACCACGTGATAAAGATGGCAATCATGCCTGCAAAAAGGTAAGCAAATCAGTTGATGTGCACGATTGATTTGATATAAAAGAGAAAAGCTTACATAGAAGGGGTGTTGAATTGATTTCATTGTGAGAACTGTCGGACGTATCAAATGATGATGATGATGAAGTTTCATCATCATCTTCAACTTCGTTTGCATGGGATGTTGGATCACGAGAAGGAGGGTTGCTCAAAGACGACCCATTGCAATCAAGAGATGATAATCGTCGTTGATGATGTCGACGTTTACTTCGTTGAGTGAGTAGCTTCCCATGAATCGTTGTGCCATCTGCTTCAGTAAAGACATTGGATATGCACGTTTCACATGTGAAAAGAGCCAATGGTTGTGACATTACTCAGAATGAATGGTAGGGATGTGATTAGTGCTGATTTGTGAAGGATGCTTCAATTTTGCTCAATTGGGCATATAAGAAACTGGTTACAAAAAAATTAAAGCAATTTGGAAAGGTCAGTAAATATTTAAGCTTAGAAGAAAGGGGAAATAAGAGCTACCGGAGAAGATCAGTTCAGAGATAAGGGGTTAATGTTAACAATGATGAGGAAGCTATGATGGATTGGAAAAATGACAATCAAGTCGTAAAATTGTGACAGGTGCGATGATATTGAGCTGGCAAGTGCAAATCAATGGATCAAAATGTCAGCACATTCCAAATGATTAAATGAAAGGTATTTCAAAAAGGTTAGTAGAGAGATTGAAAAGGGATATGAGAGCCACTAACGTTTTAATAGACAAATGAGTTTTCAGAAAAGATGGATGAGGGGTGATGATAACGTTAAACAGATTATTTTCTGTTAATAAAAGAAGGTAATATAAATAGATCATTTGGAATGAAAAAGATCCGCAAAGGTGAACGGACGTTTTTTTTTTAACTGACGTAAGAAAGACGATCAGACCGACAAAAGGGGTTGGGCTTGGGTAAAAAAAAAATCAAGTTTCCCGCGCGACCCCCACGAAAACCCCCAGTCAGCATTTTACCACCAAACGTCATACATTTGCCTCCAGTGTGAGCTATGGGGAAATGGATGACACCATCAGATAGCCCTGATTGTTTTCTTTCCAAAACGACCCCACTTTGGGTATCTCACGCTAAAACTGCAAAGGTTAGATGAGAGGTGAATGTTTGGTTCACGCTTAGTTGTCCTGAATTTGCCCATAACTCAAGTAATACTGGTGCTAGCTCAGTTTGGCTAGTACCATTGGATAGCCCTGGCTTAAAGCTTCATTTTGAATACCCACTTGATGGGGTTAAGCCTCTCCTTCTGGAATTTAGATGAGAGGTGAAAATTAAGGTTTATGCTCAGCAATAACTTTGTTATTCTTTGTCCTATGGTGATGGGACTGATATTTTCAGAAAGGGGTGAGTTTCCTCTTTTGTTTGATGACTTATGAGCTGATTTGGCTCAGCTCCATGTTTTGGTGGTATCTTGGCTATACAATTGATTTATGGTATTTTGGCTGTCATGCTTGTGCTCTGGTTTTGAGTCACAGGCTGACAGCTCCTTCATCTTCTTCAAGGCTTCATGCATTCCTGGAAATAATTCTTCCTTGAACTTAACAATATTTTCCTTTGTGATTGATTCATTCTTTACTTTTTTAATTCTTGGGGATGATAGTCTTTTGCTGACTAATATTCTTGCTTCCAATTCTTGTTCAATATACTTCTTTAATATTCTCATGGGTGGTATGAGATATCCTCCATCTGATTCTCTAACCATAACATTATCTTTAATCATTTCTCTACTCATAGCACCTTTGATATCAGAAGAAATACAATCAAATACATCTTCATGGAACATATTCTCTTGAGGAATATTGTGAAACTTTGAGATATGACCACATACCCAAAAAGGTCACAAGAAATATTTTATATAATTATAAGTACCTTAAAAACTATAAAAATACCATAAATTGGTACAAAATCTGGTTTAACTTAAAAACGAATGAATAAGCGTGTTAAATAAATTACACCATTGGATTCCCCAAGGTAAAATACACATATACCATTTTTATGGCATATCTGTAAAGTCAATATTTAATAAGTTATAAGTAATAATACCTTATAAAAACCATAAATACTTATTTATTTCCAAAAATAATGAAGCAACATGTAAAACAAATGGTACCATTGGATTCTCCATAAAACTCCACACATAAAACAATTAATAAGCTAAGCTTCAAAACCAATACTTAAAGAATTAACCTGAATATATGCACTTTTTTGGTCAACGCATATATTCAAGGATTTTAGCTAATAGCTCTTGAATTATACATGATAGAGTGATGAACCAAGTATAAAGTCATCACTAAATTACTGTAGAAACACGGATATGAAGTTTATTTTACAAGTTATAAACAAGGTTAAAACCTGTAAGGAATTATTGATTAAAATGAACAGAGCTGTTGACCACTTTGTTGTGAAAGTGGTCCAAATCTAAAAATAAGTAGACAGTTGGATTATACTAGTTCACTCGTGAAGAATGATGTATTTTCTATTATAATATTCAAGGTATAACCCCTTGAGATCATAGTTTGAAGTTTAAAATATTAAATTTCGACAGAAAAGATCAGTTACAAGGAAAATCATCAAAAATAGAGTTTTGATGATGTCATGAAATGCTCTTGGAAGAATAATATGGTTATGCCAAGCTATCAGAATTCACCCTCTTAATTGCTTTAGCTTGTTAATCTTCAAAGTTATTAAGGATCAAAGTTTGAGCTTAATTTGATCATTTATGATCACACACTGTAACCTTAAATTAAGTTTAACAGTCATATAGGTGTTAAAGTTGGTGAATACTATTAGTTTATGATTAAAACTAATAAAATCCACGAAATTTGGGGTTCTGCCAAGCCTTTGACGTCATCAGACTTAGAGTTATAGTGATAACTCTAAATAATGGCACAATAGTGATGTAATGAGGTTTGATCATGATGTAATCACCACCAAACCTTAAAATATTAATCAATTTCAGTGGATATGATCAGTAAACGTCTAATAAAAGCCTGTTGGACTCTAGGAGGGAGGTATTTACTATAAATAGAGCTCTCTCTGCTCTGTTTTCCCCTCAGACGCATCAAAAATATTAAATAAATACAAATGAAAAGGTAATATCTTTATTCTTTATATATAAAGCTTTTATATTATTAAAGACAAAAGTTCATCTCTATTATAATCATCAATTTTGATGTGATTAAATCATTTGTTTAACTGTTTTTGTTGAAAATCTTTCTAAAATCTCATTTCCACGTAAAAAATCAAGAATATTTGTAATTTCTCTATTTTTTATTGTAAATACAATTTGTATAAGTTGTATTTACATTATTTGGCGTAAAATATCTCAAAAGTATTATATTAAGTGTTAAAAGTAGGTTATTTTCTCTTATATTAACAATTTTCTCTATATTATTCTTTTGATGATTCTTTAATTAATATAAATGGTATATATATTAATTTATAAATTTAATATTAGTAATATTATTGTTATTAATTGTTTTTTATTAATAAAAAACAATTTTTTACACCTTTATTCTTTGTTTGTAACAATAATAAAGTGCTTTTAAATATATTGATTATTTTATATTAATATATTTCTTTTATTATATTATATTTTATAATATAAATTATATTATTATATTTTTATTAATAATATAATTATTTTTACGCCATAACTATAATAATTATTTATTATTATAATTATTTTTATATTATTTATTTCATTCATAAGGACATTCATATTACAATAAGTAAAATATTAGTAATTTTTACTTATTGTTTCATAGTCAAACCTTACAAATATACCTGTATCTCAAGAGGTAATTGATGATAGTTTCATATTCTCCAATAAATTTTTTATATTCTGATAAGGCACTAATTCCTCCTTCAACTTGTGTATCATTGAAAATCTGAATAACGGAATCTTTTCTATATCTTGTTTCTGGTTCAACTCTTCCCCATTTATTTATAAGGTCTTTCTTCAGCTGTGTGCAATTAACTTCTTGTTATCCTGGCATAGCTTCTATGGAAACACTAATTCTTGGCTCTGTTGTCCAAAATGCCATTTGCATTGCTAAGTTTTCATCTGTTTCTCCTTCAATTTGAGAAATTCTTTCAGCCTTCTTAATAAGCTCCTCTACTTCCTCTCCATTCAAATTGAGATTATGATCCTTCTCTTTAATTCTAACTACAAGCCTTTCCTGCTTTGACATTTGCTTCTGTAATGGACTTGGGTTATTAGGTGTAGAGACAAAAGCTCTTCTTGGAATATTGTTAATTCTTGGATTTGTTTCTGGAGTAGAGGTTGCTCTTGGTCCAGGTGTTAGTAATATAGGTGAATCTTCTGGTCTTATATGTCTTTTTAATGTTGGTTCACTAGGGCTATTCCCTGGTTTATCTGCTATTGATTGCCTTCTTTTTCCTTTTTCACTGGTTTTACTTAACAAAAAATCTTGCATTTGCTTCATAAATCTCTATATTTTCACAGTTTGATCCTCTTCTCCATCTTCTTCTTCATACTGACCTTCCACAGTATCTTCAGGTAATGGTGGTAATTTTGATGTTGACTGTTGATCCATTTTTTCTACTTTGTCATAAAAGTTGAGCTCACATCAAGCAAAAATCAAGCGAATGTCGAGCACACGTCACACTCTGGTCTTACACCAAATCCTGTGACATCCAATAATATTGGTTCCCCTGTGCCTTCAACTCAGATTCCTCACCACCTGATCATCCAACAACCGTCCGATGATTGGTAAAAATTACACCAGACCCGCCTGTTTGCACACAAACACATCAAAGATGTCCTTCAGCCAGTCTTGATGTAGGCGGGAAGTTTGACTTCACCAGGTCATCCATGAAGTGTGCGTGTGCATGCGCGGGGGCGGGTGGGTGTGCGTGTGCATTGGCGCGTCTGGGTGGGTGTGCGTGTGCATTGGCGTGTGCAGGTGGGTGGGTGTGTGCATTGGCGCATGCGGGTGAACATGCGGGTGTGGGTACGCAAAAGCCGATTCCGCTTCCAACATGATGATGGCGCGGTTAGAAATTTTGGATGCTGTGAAAGGTGAGTGTGTGGGTCATTTGATCATTGGACTTGGCTTATTCACACTGTACCCAATGTCAAAATAGTAAGTTCTTTGTGGAAATGTGAAATAATGGGCTTTGCTTGTCACAATGGCATGTCTCTGTCACTAAATTTTGAGGCAGTTATTTCACTAGCAAAATTGCTAATGAATCTGAGAGATTTGAATTTTTGTAGACTAAATATCATGAAATAAAGGCTTTATCATTACAAGCAGTCCACATGACAGAGCTTTGTTATCATACAATCCACAGTTACCTTCTATTTCTTCTTCTGATATAATCAAGTGTCCATCATCAAAACCAACAGCTTTATAAATATTGAGAGACAGCCAATCTGGTAGGAAATTCACATCAATCTTCAAAATTTTTAAAATTAGAAAGTTATTGTTCAGTATGCTAGATGGCTCAGAGACTTTGAAAATGCCATCAATAATACCAAATTGTCGTGAGTTGCCCCTTTGAAAACATATCACACTGTTGCTGACATTTTTGGATTCAGTTGAAAATATATCGTTCCCCATATTAATGTTTGAAACTGGAAAATACCAAGGTGAGACAATCCTTGAAGTGGGATGACTTGTGGATTGCACGGTATTGTCTAAGCTGATCCAATCAACCATTTCCCTTGTTGCATGAAAAGTCTGTAAGTACTCAACCAGGCAATCATAATTTTGCTGGTCATGGCGGGATGGCTTGTTATATTTATGGTGATTGAACACGGCAGGTGGCTGTGATTCAAAAAGCCATTTTATTTCACATGGCACAGATGGGGATTTCAGGAGAACGGAAAGGTTGGAACATCAACAGATATGTTGAAGTAAGGTTTTATCTATATCATCTATTCAGAGTTGCAAAAAGTTAGTCTTATTCAGTTCAGGGGTTTAATCAATGTAGTATATTGATCTTACTAATTGACGTACATATCTTGTTATTTGTTGGCATCTTTGCAAATACTCCAATCAAGCGCTCATAACCCCATGTGGCTGAGGCTTGTGCTGGGCCCCAACGTTGGAAGAGTTTGGGAATATGATCAGCAAAATGATGATTTGGTTTACTTTTCTGTTTTGGGAACAGGTGTTGATTGGAAAGGCGGAATTTTTTCCAATGTTCAGCAAATGCAGTCGCATCATCTATTGAAACAGTCCAGCTTGTGGCAATGTTGATAGCACTAATCAAATGGAATGTATTCTTGGCTAGTTCATTTTCAAGTTCTTCTGACTGACCCATTTTTCTTTGAGTGTTGGCAGATTGGTGTGCATCTAATGACATCTGTTGACTGAGCATTAGAAATGGAATATAGACCTTATATAAGAGAGCCCATTCAGCGGCTTTTAAGCTACCATGAGAGGAGGAAGCCATTTTGCGGGAAAATCTTGTCCAAGATGAGCGAATTATGGTCTCAGATATGATTTGTCGGAGATGATCAAGAGCCTCACCCTTGATCTGGTGATCACTCAGTGCAGTGATATCCAATTCAGAGGGTATTTCAGAAGTGGGGATGTAATCGGCATCAAATGAAGGAATCTCCGCAGAACCACTAGATGGATGTTCTGTGTTAAGGGTGGGCATTGGGAAGTAGTTTTTTTGGTGGAAGTAGTGGGGAGTGGCTCATTTATTATTTTTGCTGCGTCTCTTCTCAGGGAGCGGGCCTCTCTCAATGTGATTTTATCAAGAGAGCTGTTGGAGGTCTTGGAATCTGAGTCTGAACTGTTGGTGTCATTGGATTTCCTGTGGGACCTGAAGTAAATTTTTGATTTCGGCTCTGGAATGCACAATTTGAAAGTTGCATGATCCTTCAAAATTCCAAGTATTAAATTATGCATTATGTCAAGATTAACCATTCTGGTTGCATCCCAATACGGAAGGTCTTCCAAAATTGAATATCGCACTCCATACTCAGAGAAAATTGCTTGTCTTTGTTGTGGGGTTGCCCGAAGCCATTTGGCAATGGTTGATTTATGACTTTGGTATGAGCGCGTGTAGTCAAATTGAGGACCAATTTCTTCAATTTGAGCTTTGTGAATGGTGCAAAAATTACAAAAGTGGTTTCCTGAATGGGAAATAAATCCAGTAAGCTTGCGCATGGCAACCACATCCGCAATGGCTGTGAGGTTGGCAACACGGATAAAGGATCCTGATGGACCTGTTGAGGTGGGTGCAAAATGGTAACCTTGCCATAGCTCTTTGAGCTCGTTGATGAGTGGCATTAATAGATAATTCAATTGAAGCGCAGTTGGCTCCTTCGGACCACGGATGATTCCTGCGACAAAGACATTGTCGGGCTTCAATCTTTCACTTGGGGGGAGATTAAGACAAATAAGCATGATAGGTCCAATGCTAGCCAACTGGGTTGACTTTCCATGTGCCTTAAACCAGTCCACATATATGGAGAAGGCCAATGCACCAGGAATGGACATGAATGGGGGGTCATGGATATTTCTAGTGCCAGTGAAGCGTCTCCAGACTAATCCATCCCAGACGTCACATTTGGGGGTACCTTCAGGGGTTTGGGATTGTTGATGTTGATGCAGAATTTCCATAATTCCAGCCCGCTGGAGGAATCTGGCAAGCCAATTTCTGAATGGTTGATAAATGAAATGTTTTGTTGGTATAAATTTTTGCTTCATGTTGGTTGTGTTTTGGGTGTGGGGTTCAGATGAATAGATGAATTTGCCTAATGATTTTGTGCAAGGGGGATCATGATCATTTGGGTCATTATGGCGTTGACAGTGGGGTTGGTCAGTTGTGACTGATTCAGTAAGGCCATTAAGAGAGAAACATTGAGGACAACATATATAGTTTTGAATCACTGGCTCCAATTGGAGATGTTCAAATATGGTACTCAGATCGTGAGGTATATGGAATGCAGGAGTGGGGGGACCAGCTGAGCTTGAGATACTGGACTTGATCAGAAGGTTCAGGGCGGGGTTGAGTATGCGTGAAGCCCTGCGGGGTAAATTATACCTTAATGATAGAATGGCAGATATTATCATTCCTAGGTCTTGTGGGGGAAGGGTTTGACTGCCACTATATGGTTTCTGTGCAGTTGAATTGAGACCCGCTGGAGTTGAGAAAGTGCTTTGGGTCAAATGTGAATAATCAGCTGGGAAGATTTGATCCAATAGAATTTGTGGGCACCCAGATCCTGATGCAGAAGTAGGGATGTTTGGAAGAGATTTGGGTGCAATGGTTGATTTGAGCTTTTTAATGTGCTGTTTATATTGGAAAGGTGTGAAGGCAACTCCTTGCCTATCACCCTCAGGGGAAGAGTGTGTTTAAGTTGAGCAGTGTTGACACATGCATATACACATTGAGGAATAGGGCCGGGTTGTAATTGTTGCAGGAATTGCGAGTATGGTTGGTTTGTGTATAAATATCTATGGTTGATGTGAAAGTGTTTAGGAGTGTTATTGATTGGAAATAAAATTCAATGATTATTTATGAAGGGGGAGATGATTTGATCCAGCTGAGTATTTTATCCCATTTGTAATGGTGCATGAGCTGCAGTGGATAAAGTGTAACATGTCTCATCTGGTTGGCGGAATTGGTTAGGCATTTAATTGGGTAAAATGCCATGCTGCTCAATGCTCATACATATTCTAGTTTATTTACACATTGTGATAGTGCGGGTTTGACCATTGAGGGGGTTCCATTAGTGAAGTGTTACCATTGAATTGAGGGGATTAACATTTAATCCATGTATGCTGGCACGCCATCGTACATGGTTTAAACCTTATTACAGACATAACTATATAACTCTATTACATAAGGGGTTGGAGTGCAGCTAAAGTCTTGGTATTTGGTTTGAGTGTGGCGGGCTTTGAATCAGTTGGAATGTGATTTGGATTGTCTTGCCTTTCGTGAAAAGGTGATGTCTCTTTTGTGGGTAAATCCTTCATGAATATACCCCTTTACAGATGTACAATGTTGTGAAATTTCAATGCATATATTGGCAGTTTGGATAATTCACAAAATGTGACAATGGGGAGGCGGAAATGTTACCAAATATGATTACTTATGGATGATGGGTCCCCTTTCAGATCAAGGAAATATCACATTATATGCTGGTAGGTCGTGCAGGGTGGTTTCCGACAAAAGCAGAGGAGCTCAAGAGGAGGCAGGGAGGATTCTCCTCAAAAGAGTCTTATCCGACTTCCACACAACACTTGGTTCCAACTATTCATAGAATTTCTCCATTCTAAATTTGAAAAAAACTCATCTCATATCCCTCTATTTTATCACAATACTGAACTGTTTTATCAAGTTAAAAATATTACTGTACTTTTTTGGCCCTTATGTCATCTTCCAAGTCACATCAATCCCGTTCACGTTCTGTTCATGACTCAGATAGTGAATCTAGCATAGAATATGTTCAAACACAATCACCATTGAGTCCCAACATTCCTCTCACAACCCCTATCGCATCCTCAATGAATGTATCAGGTCTTAACATTGATGTGGGAAATCCGAGGGCTCCAACTTCCAGCACTTGGGCGATCCCAAATATTTCTGTCACTCCAATTCCCCCGAATCCCACTAATACACAAATACATGTGTCTGAGGGGCCAGAAGGCACACCTCAAATCTCATCAAACGCTAATCCCCAATCAAAATTTCCACGTGAGTTCCTCCTTAACCCCGGTTGGAATCCAGTCGCATCCCAGGATCCCTTTGGACGAAGTAAACAGGAAACCCTCAATATTCCATCAGGATCTCAGGTTCATGTGGGCAATGAAAGGCGGCTTGATGGGGGGCGACGAAAAAGACCTTTGGAAAATGTAACTTGGAGCGGTCTGTTGGAGGGAAATCCAGGATTGACGCTTCATCAAAGTAAGTCATTTGAATTTTGGAGTAGAAACTTATTCACAATTTGATATGTTTGTTTCATGGGTTAGATATGGCACCTAAAGGCAAGTCAGTCCTATCTCAGGAGCCAATTGAAGATCGTGAGGATTACCAGTCTTCATTAATGTTTTGATGTGTTAACTGATGATTTTCATGGCAGTGGATGAACGTTATGCGTCTTCACCTCTGGTTCATAAAGAGAAAGTCACTGGACGTCATCATCCATATGCCTCCAAACCAAGAACGGGTCATGCCAGTACATCAAGAGAAAGAATTGTGGATGATGAGGATGAGAACATGTCTCCGACTCAAAGTGAAAGAAATGATGAACCAAGGAGGGACAATTTCACGGCGCATGAGCAAGGCACTCAATCAAATAGTGAGTTCACCCATCCTCAGCTGGGCCTTTCCCAGAGTATGCTTGAACAATCCGAGGTCAGACAGCAAAGGAACCAGGCCCGCAAAGCTCACAATGTGGTGAAACGTGCAAGCCAGAAGGAGCAACAAAAATGGCTTAAGGCAGAACTTCCAGAGAATGTCCATGGAATGAGATCAGCAGTACACGCACATTGCCTGTTCCTACTCAAAGTTAGGGATAAGGATTTTTCCTCACTACCAGCACCACCCAGCACAGAAGAGCGTGAAATTGCAATTCAAGTGGCTGGTCATCTCGGATATGTCCCCGAGGATGTTTTCAATGAGCCATCAACACAGGTTCAGTCTCAGGGTCTCCAAAGCTACTGCGAAAATGAGCTCCACAAGCTAGGACTAAAGCGATTCACTTGGGACTGGGAGAGCTCATGGCAACATCCGTTCAACGAGCTGATGTCTATGGTGTTTTACCGTACATTCCGTCTTGCACTTGTCAGCACTGAGTATCATCACTACTGTTGAAACAAGGATCATAACAACTATGGGGTCGTGGCGGCTTTAATGGAGCGATATTTCACTTATTTGAAAAGAGAATGGAATTCTATTCAAAAGGATGCGGAGTATTTGGTAAAAAAGAAGGAGAATCAAAAGCTCGCAAAGATTCGTCAAAGAGTTAGTTACTGTATCTTTTCTTCATTGTGGACGAAGTCTGATGATGATCTACTTGATTATGTGCAGACGTGTGAGCGCCGTCGTGAATGGTGTGATACAGCTAAATTTCCCATTCTAGCATCACAATTCAATGACCCTTGAGTATGCTCAGATACTGAGGAGGTACTGGAAAATGGCCGTCAAGTTTACCGCAAAGTGGGATTATGCTGGCGCTCCCAGTTACTTAATCATTTGGTATTGAAAATGGATAGAGACATAGAGTTTTGTAATCGGATTAAAAAAAGGGTAAAAAAACTATTGATAGATTGCCAGAATTACGATCGACAGATGATGGTGATATTCCGGAAGGCCTATCATTTCAGGTATTTAATCAAGATTGGCTCAAGGGCTGTAGTAAGATGCAGACTATTGCCCTCAAAATACTTGACATGCCAGTTATTAGGCTGAATGGTGATGCTCTGAAATAACTTAGTAATTTGTCACGGTATAACACTGTGACAAATTAAATTTTTGTGAATTATTTGTGCAGGTGTAATAACATCTGATTATTATCTCTTAAGGATGCAACAACTTGCTAAATATGTTAGAATATAGACAATATGAATTGAAATGTATCACCATCTCCCTTAGCAATAATACTCTATTGCTCATTTTCATTGAGGAAATATTGAAGAAGTTCGATCCAGCTCATGGTGTTCATAATTGTGGACATGTGCCAGAGTCAACAGGAGTTATCAACTTTGTCAATCACAAATTATATAATATCAGTAAGGCTCACACAGTTAATGATTTTTTCTTTTCTTGGACCTATTGGTGATTGGAATATGGCATTCCCACAAGGAAGGATTTCAGAATAGTAATACAATCAAGTGAAAGATGAGCTTGAAAGGTACCTTCCGCATGTTGACCTCAACTGAATGAGGAGTGATATAGTGGATGACCTGTACTGGTCGTTGTTGGCCAATACGATGTAGACGATCAACAGCCTGAGCCTCAATGGCTGGGTTCCAATTGGGCTCCTGGAAATGTGGATGTCAGGGTCCGAAAATCAGGGGAGAATTTTGGGGGGCCCCTCACCATTAAATAGACTATATTAGCACAAGTTATATTGAGGCCAGTTCCAGCCGCGGCAATGGATGCAATGAGTACTTCACATTCAGGATTATTGAAGAAATTCTCAAGCGCCTTGTCCTGCGCTCGTGGTGTAATTGTTCCATCAATTCATGCTGAAAGGATAGAGTGATGGGCAAGGGCAATACCAATTCTACAATATAAAAAAGTCAGATGGAGTCAATTGGTAATGGATGCATATTAGAATTAACACACAAATCTAGAAATTGGGTCCATTGGGTATAAACCACCGATTTCGTTGGACCACACCTTGTTTGTTTGTTCTTCATTAAGCTTTGTAGGAGGTGTGCAATTTTACTACTCATCATGCATGTTTCCACATCCACAATAGTTCGTGTGATTGTTGGGGAGTTATCCTGAGTGCTCCTGCCCTCGGGGTCTTCCAACTCCGCCTCCGCAATTGTGTTAAGCATGATGTGATGGTTACAACATATTTGCAGCTTATTAATATTTCTGAAAAACTCTCCTGGTCCTTTGCTTTTGGATGATAGGAATTCTTCATATAATGTGGAATATTCTTGCTGCATGGTCGGGTTGAGTGGGAGCAGCTCATAATGATGGCTAATAGTGGGGAGGGATTCGAGATGTGTGGTTTTGGTGCGGCGCAAACTTAAATGCCGCAATGCCAAATGCAAAATATCATTGCAACCTTTTGAAAAACTACTCAGGATGAATGGTGACCAGTTATCTTGATTGGCGCTCTGGGGTTGAGTGATGAATGATATTATGCCCAAAAGGTCATAAATGGTGTTGTGAATAGGTGTGCCCGTTAAGCATATTCGACGGGATGAAAGGAGGCTATTAATGGCACAGTGAGTGGCAGTGTATTGAGAGCGAATATAGCTATAAGAGGGGGCAAGGGATATTGGATATAAAAGGTAATTTGAATCATTTAAGCTCAGCCACTCACTGTGCTTCATCCAAGATTATACGATGCCAATTGATTTGAAAAATGAATGATGTAGAGGGATTGGTTTGCTTAAATTATTGGGTGATAGTATTGTAAGAAGTGATGATGATATCATATTTTAAGATGTTGGCTTGGGATAATGAGTGACGAGTGGGACCATGGTAGATTTTGGCATGCAGTGCTCCAGCCTGAGCATGCTTGGATATTTCTGATTGCCAGTTGGTAATGAAGCGAGGGGGGCAGATGATCATGGTGGGCGTGGAGCGATGGGGGTTTGCAATCATCCCCTCGTTGGAGGTACCAATTAGAGCAATGGCCTGAATGGTTTTACCTAATCCCATATCATCCGCAAGCAGTCCTCCAAGAGGGGTATTGCTTGAAAGGGATTCAAATGAGCTAACAACCTTGTTTGTAATGATGTGCCTGGCATTAAAAGTGGATCCTGGGGTTGAGGTGGCCCAAAGGTTACGGGCTGATTGGCCATTGGGGATTTCTCAATCCCAGAGAAAAGCTAGTCCGGTCTTTTGATGAGGGAGGAGGGGGGTTTGAATAATGGCATGGGGAGGTCTGATCCACTGGGTAATTGTATCAGTTTTTGCTTGGAAATCAATGATGAAACAGCAGGATATGAAGCAGGTGTCGAGTTTGAAGCGGGAAATGTCGGAGCAAAGAGTTGAAATTGACAATGAGTAGTACAGTCATATTCTTTGGGCATTTTAAGCTTGAAATCTTGTGTTCAAAAGCTTTCCATTATGAATAGAATGTTTGGATACCATGTGAAGAACATCAATGCTAGATTTGGTTTCTGAGATGAGGAGTGATCATTTGCATCAGTCATAAATACTCCCTCAACAAATAATATTTGAGCAGGATTGGTTTGGCAATTTTCAATCCATGCCCCACCAGTACCACAGTGCATGAACGTTTTTGGTGCCCCAAGGAATGGTATCAACGTTTGGGAAAGGGTTCCCGGGAGAGAGCCAATAGCATGCTGGTGATTGGGGAGATATACGGATATGTTGTGTTGATTGTGCCATAGGATAATGCAAGAACCTAAGTGGGAATTCTCAGGCTTTAAGGTTATATCACTATTTATTTGAATACAAATATTAATCATCCCAATGCAAAGTGGTTGTGAAGGGGTTGACATGATGGCTATTTTAAATTATTTGGGGACAGTTGGGAATTATATGATTGGGAAGGGTTAGTCAAAGGGAATGAAGAGAAATAAGCGCAGGTGAGGAACTTATATGAGTGGCAGCAACAGGCCAAAAGGGGGATGCCCTGTGGTTACGTGCATGGTCTTGATGGGGGTGGGCGTCTTGGGCTGATAATTTTTATATCCAATTTGGGGCATATATCAAGGCAAGGTGGCCAAAATGTGGGTGCACCGATATTTTGCTGGATCTTCAGCAATTTATGAAACCTTTGGTGGAACAAGGTTGACATTAGCATATCTGAAATTGGGTGGGTTTTAGCAACTTATTGTGGAGGGGCATATTAGAGGCATGCGCCCATGTTCTCTGGTGTGACAGCGAACAATGAGCGTATCATCCCCAGGTTAATTTTTGCACAGGGACCTACTGGGCAATGTTGGCGGTTTCAAAGGGCAAACTCACTGTAGAGATGTGTGTGGGTGGGTGGGTAAGATATGTTTGGTGGCGTGCCACTGAACATGAGTTTGATTGCGTGGGGCGCTTGAGAACGTGCAGAAAATGACCCGGAGTGGGAGATCCCGACACAATCATAGGCCGGGATTATTCTAATGCGGATGAGGCTGAAGAAAATCCATACTGATTGACCTCAGGTTTCCATGCGCAAGCAGGTGAGCGTCTGCAGTGCAGCTGACCACCCAACCAAGAAAATAGCCGGTTGGAAGACTGGCACTAAAATGTCTTCCAGGCGTGTGAAAGTTGCCTGCGTATGACCCTTCGGGTGGTGCATATGAGAAAGTGTGTGGCTGCCCTCCAATGAGCACGCGCGGCCACTCAAAGTTTGCCCCAATATCACCCACTTACATTAGCTTGGATTACACGCGCATCTGTGCCGGAGTTAGGCAGAGCTGTCCAACAAGTTGCATCAAAGGGATGCAGTTGAGATATATGACTTGATCGCTTGACGTGATTGCATGTTACATTGCTGAACAGCTTTTGCTCTGCCCTGCAGCATACATTTACAAAGGTGTACTGCGTACCAAGGCTGTCATGTCGGTTATTCCGTGCAGTTTGGCTAAACTGATTTAGGTTGTTAATTCTACCAGACTTAACAGTTCCAACGCGCTTTTTTTTTGCGCGGAACTGAAACTGACCAATCAAATAGCAACTACGCACTGAATAAATCCCAACTAATCATTTCGCGCAACATCTCACGTATCTAAAATGTTTTATCATTTTTATTTGTAATTTTTTAATCATTTTATTTAATTCTCATTTGTTTATAATGAGCACAAATATACGATCTTTCCAAAAACTCATTCCAATTAAACGACTATTTAATTCATCAATTATAGCTACAATGACTGATAGCTTCCTTAATCCCACTTACAATTCATTTTTGCTTAATACATGTCCTTTGCGAACTACAATAAATGATGTTCATTTGAAATTATAACAAACACAATTTAAAATTTATAAGATGTTGTTTTGAGCCGTGAGAAAAAGAGATGATAACAAAATATTTTGAATAACGGAATACAATTTTTATTGAATTAAATCCGGGTTAGACTGGAACTGAGAATGACCTTATCAGGTATGGTACTTAATGAGGGCATAGTGATTACATATCTCGCAAGTTCCAGTACGACCGAATGTTTTTTTAATGAAGTCGTACTTCAGACCGATTTGGGACCGCATATCCAGCCCTGCTGTGTACTACAGTGTCGGCTGTACAGATTAGGAAGGTGTAATACTACTGCAGCCTGCATGCATATAGCCAATGGGTATCCGCCTTCCGATCGTTTGCATATACGTTGCTCATGTGCCACATGCTCAGCATTGTGTTTCACCCGCTTTGCACACGCAAACTGAGCATGTCATGGTCAAAAGGACCATGTGGAAGTGCTCAGTCAAGCCATGGTCCGGACCATTTTTGCAATAGTTCATTGTAAGGCTCAGTTTGGAGCACTTCACCAAAGCGTGTGAAATGCTGCACCTGGCTGAAATGTCATCCGATGCTGTGCCAAATGCTCAGATTGTGTGCTTACAAAAATGACCTAGCAATCGCTCAGCATGGTGCATTTGATATTGTTATATCAATAGTTCAACAACTGTGCAATTAAAATGTTCAGGCACTGAGCATTTCAATTATGACCCAAAAGCAAACCTGAGCAATGGGTCGAGCCAAGATGACGCTGTATTCACTTGTCATACAGACGCCCGACCCTTTGTTCAAACACTATCACCCAGCCATAAGGCCGGTATTCTCGCCGCGGTCACCTGTGACCAAATGCACCACGTGCATTTCTGCATGGGGCACATGTGCATTGCACCCACCATGCAGATTCAACGAGGGCCTCACGACCACCCTCCTGGGGGTGATCGGGTGGCTAATTAAGGAAACAAAGGGGATTTGACTGAGCTTGACAATTCAATGAATAGCAATACTCAGCCAGAACCCCATTGTTCTTCTGCCTAGGGCCAGCATTTCCCTTCTCAGTTGCAGCATTCGCTGCGACTGAGCTTCAATTTTGTGCACACGCCTTGAAGCTGAGCCTTTGTCAGGTGCTGCAACTGCTGCGACTGAGCTTCAATTTTTCCCACACGCCTTGAAGCTGAGCTTTTGTCGGGTGCTGCAACTGCTGCGACTGAGTATCAATTTTGCGCACAGGACTTGAAGCTGAGCCTTTGTTGGGTGCTGCGACTGCTGCGATCATCTCAGCTTCCCCATGGTATAAAAGACCATCTTCACACGACAAGCCCTTCACTTTTTTTCTCACCTGCTCCAATTTTCCCAATCGCCCACTGTTCTCCTTCTTGTGCATATTCCCCCTCGTCTTCCTGCCTTTCCAGTCTTTTCTTTCGCACTCGACTAACCCCACTCCCCTTCCTGCTCACTTTTTGTTTTTCCTGCTAATACTTTCAGAACCCCACTTCTATCTACTTTGTACGTTTTCTCCAATTAAACTTTTGTCAACATTATGATCGGATATTAATAATTTTTTTTCTTCACGACTCTCTTCTAGACTTTTAAAAACCTCCTACTAGCGCTTTTTTAATTTGAATTCCGTTTTAAAATTATAAATCATTGTATGTCTTCCTTTTCTTTCTTGATTGCTTACTTTCTATTCAGTTACTAACCTGTTTTGTTTTGTTTTTAGATGTCGTGCACGTTATGCACCAAGCGGGGTATCCCCTGCATTCGTTCCTCGACGACGACCAACACTTGTGATGCTTGCCGACAAGCACACAAGAAATGTTCGTTCGTCGTCCGCCCCTTCCGACCCCGCGCCCAAGACGCCCTCGCCAGGACTCCTTTGTGGCTGATGATGATGAAACCATTTCCGAGCGGGAATGGACCCCGGGACCCCAAACAGGCCAGCGGGAATGATTCAGGACAATTAGCCCAGTCCCCTCAAGCATTGATTTGTCCACCCCCCCTCCTAGGCCACCATCCAATGGTCACTTCACTCCTCGACCTGAGAGAAGTGATTATCCGGCTGATGAAGGATGGCGATGGAAAGAGGACATTTGAGCTTGGGCTGATCGTCACCATGTCTTGTCACCAATGGGATTCAAACGCCAAAGTAAGTTTTCTTTCTCCTCCTTATCTCATTTATCTTCACGCAATAATACTCACTTTTTTCCATTACTCATAGAACAAAACCCCCCGAATCCCCCCCGACAAGACTCTCCCTTTCCTAGTTTGCCTCGCGAGCAAACCGCACAGCAACCCACTCCAGGCCCGAGTGGCACCCGATGGTTTGAGGACTTATTCCGCGGTATGCAGCCAACTTTCTCTTTTCTCATTTTCACTTTTGCATCAAGTTAACTGACTCTTCCTCCTTTTGTAGAAGCCTCCCAGCACAATGAGCCACCTATTCCTGGCCCGAGTCCATCCTCCGAACCACCTGAGGACATTGCGACTCATGAGCCTCAACCTGAGGTGGCTCCTACGCAATCAACGGAGGAACCTTTTGGTAAGTCCCTATTTCACTTTTTTAACTCTACTCAACTTTTCCTCACCCCTCCTTTGACCATCTGCAGCTCGTCCCGCCACTCCCCGCTCGATTATCATTATTGACGATACGCCAGTCGGATCCCCCCTCCCCTTCTTCTTCACCGACACCGCCACCTTCCCCTCCTGTTCCCCCTCCCTCCACTCCTACCCCGGTTCCTTCCCCGGATATCCCTCCCATTGCCGCCGAGAACCCAACCGCCTCCTCCCCCCCGGTGCCAAGCTCCTCTCATTCCTACAATGACGCTCGCCAGGAATTCACTGACCTGCGCCCAATACTAATGATTCCTCGAGCCATCGTCCACGAATCGATCAACCGAATCTTGTTGGAGCATTGTCAGTTGGTCCACATGATTCCTTTTGTGGATGCAACTCATCAAAATGAGATGCACCGGGAATTCCGGGAGGAACTAAACTCCCTCCTTGGCGAGGCGATGGAGGCTTATCCAATGGAGGACATCACCGGGATAGTCTCAAAATTCCTAGAAAAATAAAATCCACAAAAAAAATCGTATTCTTTCCTCTTTTTATCTTTTGTAATACACTCCTTTAGATAAATTTTTTGTATTCAATGAAAGATATTTTCAATTTCTCTTACGTTCTTTGTTCACGTGAATTTATTATAATTCCTCAATGATTCATATTCACTATTGTGTGAGAATAATTTTCGTAAGTGCCCCACCAAAAGTTTGAGTTAGTATTTGTATGTGAGAAAATCTTTTTCCAAAAATGCGCCAATAGTCACCATTCCTGCCTCCTATATTTTCTTCCTCCATTGTTTAGAGCCATATAAAATCTTAACTGTAAAAAAGCGGGAGGTTCTGGCATGTGAGCAATCCACTCCAGATTCATGAGAAATTGCCGTTCCTATGGTCACACGCTATTAATCTTAGTCATGTCTTGAATTGTTTAAATTGTCGGGAACCTTCACAAGCGTAACAATTGGCATGTGAGCTGTCGGGAGCCTGCAAAGGCGTAAGGATTGGCGTGTGAGCTGTCGGGAACCTGCACAGGTCTAAGGATTGGCGTGTGAGCTGTCGGGAGCCTGTACAGGCGAAAGGATTGGCGTGTGAATTGTCGGGAGCCTGCATAGGCGTAAGAAATTGTCAGCATTGTTGGCAACCTTCACAAGCCTAAGGATTCGCGTGTGAGCTGTCGGGAGCCTACACAGGCGTAAGGATTGGTGTGTGAATTGTCGGGAGCCTGCACAGGCGTAAGAAATTTTCAGCATTGTTGGCAACCTTCACAAGCCTAAGGATTGGCGTGTGAGCTGTCAGGAGCCTGCACAGGCGTAAGGATTGGCGTGTGAGCTTTTGGGAACCTGAACAGGTGTAAGGATTGGCGTGTGAGTTGTCGGGAACCTGCAAAGGCGTAAGGATTGGCGTGTGAAGCGTCGGCAGCCCGCATAGGCCTAAGGAACTTTTAGCATTGTCGGAACCTGCACAACCATAAGGATTCGCATGTGAAGCGTTGGGATCCTGGACAAGAGCAACAAACCTGGCATATTTACAATGGCATGCC
The DNA here is from genome assembly GCA_023105745.1 of Austropuccinia psidii. Lineage (NCBI taxonomy): Eukaryota > Fungi > Basidiomycota > Pucciniomycetes > Pucciniales > Sphaerophragmiaceae > Austropuccinia > Austropuccinia psidii. Next base: position 71,836,776 of record JALGQZ010000001.1, on the reverse strand, counting down.
TCCGTACATAATCCACTTCACCCCTTTTTCATGTGAGACACCCCATCTCCCGCACTCGAAACCATCCAATCCTGGTGTATATTGTCCTCTGCCTTACCCCACCATTATCTACCAATCATCCTTCTATTCCGACTGCCTCACTCTTTGAATTGGGCTGAGATTGTATTACCATCCCTGATTTGATAGGCCGCTCGCTTGCCAATCTCATAATAGCTGTTGCTTTTTCGGCACATTGTTTTTGCCAACCTCCTTGAGCATTGTGAGGACATACCCACTAGTGTCGTGCTTTCGTTGTCATGTGCTGGATCAGTATAATGAAGAAATGTACTGCTGGCCCACACTACCTGAATTAGCCCATGACAATCTGATAGATCAATCCAAAAATGCTCATTTGGGAAAATCAATTTCCCCCCTGTACACCCCTTTGATGCACCTCTTTGAATTTGGCCGGTCTCCTTATCAGCTTGAAACCACCATCCCGAAGCATACAGCGATGCATCCTTATCAAGATGAGGTGAGTTTTTGAATCAATTCATGGTGAAAGTGAGTGCCGAAGCAAACTCACATGCACCCTGATTTGCGGGATTATTGCCTTCATACTTGACTTGATCAAAAGACGGAACCCCCAATGAGTTGTAGCAATTTTGAATCTTCTGAAATAAATTATCCCCAACATATCGTAAGGATTGACCTAGAATGCGACCCACCGAGCTAAGATTGGCACCTCGGTCCCGCCATTCATCTTTTGCATTTTCAATTTTGCCAGCACTTCCATACAGACCAAATTTTTCATTCTTCGTGGTGCATTTGCGCCACCCACTCGCGAACATAAATCCCTCCAGTAATTCTCCATTTGTTGCAATAGGGTCAGTGAACCTCTTTTCGGGAAATAAGAATTGTGATAATTCATCCCATTGATTGACCTCGAATTCACTCATTGTTGTGAATGGTCGGAATTTGACAAGGGCAATGAGTAATCCGGTTGAAGAGAAAATTGCCACACGGCCAAAGTGAATGCGTCTGATCTGATTGACATCCACAAGGCTCCAAATATCACTTGAAATCATATTTGCTGATACTGGCATTGATATTTGTGCTGTTGGTCGAGAGGAGGAAAAAAACCTCTGCTTTCGGGTGGTTTTGCCCTCATTTATCTTTTGGGATGTCCGACTATTCCCGAGTGGTTGAGGGATCACTTTGTTTTGAAGCAGACAAGATATCAGATACTGCTTCCTGCCATTTGAAGCTAAGGAGTTTTGAGTCCAGAATGGTGCCCAATGCCCAAGGAGCTTTCTTCGGCACACATCCTTTGACTTCCCTGTTGGAGCCCACATGACATTGGCACAATCTGAACTGACTAAAGCCAATGTTCTTCCGTGGGGCTCAATGAGGGTGCCACATAAATGTGGAAGCATATATATATATCTATATATATACATTGAGATTAAGCGAGAAACTCACACTTTCCTTCCTCAGCCCGACGCTTTCTCGCGAGTTCCCTTTGTGCGTGAATGGCATGCTTGCAGCAGAAAATGAAATGAAACCAAATGATTACTGATTTATTAATACCACCTAAATTGAATTGCGGACGATGAATCTTTTTTAATTGCGGCTAAAAAGAAAGATCACACCTGACCTTGGCAATTCGCGATCTCAAATACCTGAACCTAAAAATTGCAGTGGATAGTGCATTATTCAATTTGACATATTGATGTTCCCATGCAATCACTTTCCAATCCAACCATTTGGAATATTGCAAGCACACGCAAATGCAATATGCATCCTGCTGCGGATCCCTAGTTATCCCAGTCCTCTTGAAAAACACAGTAACATTTTGCCTATTATGGGCTGGCGGGAAGTGATAAACGCGACCTCGCGCAATGCCCCCGCATGTACTCCTCACGCGAACAGCTGCCTGACTCAGCTTGCGTCTTGTCGGAGTCTTTACAAAGACGTACGGAGGCATGCCGCCGTACAATTACTATTGGTATTCAGACTGTGGCATCCGGGCAGTAGTAGGATAGGAAGTCATGATTATAAAATTCTTAAATCACTTTGCAAAATTCAATTACAATCTATCTAGTACAACGCTAATCTAAAACGGGTCAATCCTGGTTGTAAGTTTAGCTGACCTGGGTACAGTCAATGTGACCTCATCACTCGAACCAAGACCACGCTTTGCCACCCAGGCATCAACAAAGTCTAATACCAAGCATCATGCAAATTCAAATCTAAGAGGTACAGTGGGGTTAAAAGACTCTGACAAGAAGAAACTTTTATTCAGTAAATTACATATATACTTATTAGTACATAGCCACACTGGCTCCACTAGATTTTTACCCTCTGAAAGTTTTGCGGAAATGTCAATTAGTGATAAAGCCCCTTTAACTGAGCTTGTTCTCCAGTCTGTCACAACCATGTATTTTGACCCTCCTCCTTGATGGCAGCGGCAATCCAACCTGGAGCCAAGTTGGGGCCAATTGGCCATGTCATATCATTTATGGCCAATTGACCCCTTTTGGGTGTTCCATGGCTCTTACGCCATAACCCATTCCATTGGCCACTTATGGCCTCCATCACCCTTTATGGCCTCAGGCCATATCCTGCGTCATTGGCCCTCTTGGCCAATTTCCACCTCACCAACCCCCAGGCCTCCATCACTGTTTTTGGGCCTGGGGGGTCCCTTTGTCTTCCAGGGGCTTCCAGGCCCCATGGCCACCTTCATTGGTTCCCTGGCCACCCCTTTCATTATGGGGGTTTTGGGCTAAATGGCCTTTTTGGGCCATTTAGGCCCCCCACGGCTTCTACGGTCCGTGGGCCGTAATACGCGGTCCGTAGGCCACGTACCGCGGTCCGTAGGCGGATTAGGCCCCTTTTGGCCTAATCCAATGAGGCCAAAAGGGGCCAAAGGGGCCAGGTCGGTCCCAAACCACAATTGGGCCCACCTGAGCCATTTTTGGCCACCAATCCCTTGGACCCAAATTGGACCAAAAACACCTTGGATCCATTTTTGGCCATAAATCCCGTAGGACCCATTTTTGGCCCTGGACCACCATGGACCAACTTCACCGTCATGGTCTCTGGCAACCACCAGAGGCCACCAAATCATCTCAACAAGCATTTCCCTCAACTTAAGGGAGGATTGCTTCATTCCTCCATGCACCCCGTACTCAAGGTTGCAGGAGTGGTGCATATATGGTGTTATATACCATTATGCACCATTTTTGCTCAGAAATTCAATGGTGACGTTTTCAGGACCCAAATCAACCTTCTTAACTCAAGGTACCAAGATCCAACGCCCATTTCGAAGGAGAACCTTTGGACTCATCAGTTTGGTAATCCATGGCGGCAAATCAGAAGACCATTCAAGGACTCCAATCACCTGGCTCAGCAGGAGTTGGGTTGGCATTTTCATTCAGGGTTATTCTAAGGGCGAATCCCAAAAGGTATTACATCTTTTCAATCAGTTGTCAAGGCATCAAGTATTTCAATACTTCTTGGACAACTCAATTGGTTCATACAGGCGGTAATCAATCAACCTGTACGTACTTGGCCCAATTGGGCCAGTTCACATTCTACTGTGGGAATTCAATCACACAGTTTCAAATTCAAGATGGCCAGAACTGTATTGGCCCGATTCGGACAATACAGCCGGTGATCCAACTCCAGGATCAATCTTTCAGCTTTTCACATATACTGGCCACCTTTCAGCACCTGGGGACTTTTTCCCCAGTTAATTAATATATTGTATTTATTTTTATCCTTATTTTCTTTTACCTTATTAAAGTTAATACTGATAATCTTAAGTCAGTCATTCAGCACCCTTTTCTTTTATTTCCTTGCCTGTCCAGTGGATATTGGTGGTCATATCCTTATACTAATTCCATTTCCATTTCTGGCAGGTTGAAACAGTGAATTGAGGATTCACTTGGTTGACTTCTTTATTATCTTTGGCCATTGGCTTCACCTTCTTCTTATCTCATCTTTTGGTATACTTGTTTTCTCCCTTATTCTTTCTTAAAGAAATTCATTCTTATTATTCTTTCATCTTTGGAGCCCTCCAAGTGAGTTCTTGATTCCTGAGTGCCAGGCCCTCTTCTTCCAAGAGCCCCTGTGACACAGTCATCTGAGCATACCATCAAACCACAAACCCCCGCCGCACAGAATGCCGCTAATATACCATAGCAAATTTGATTTATTCCGAGATTCTTGTGACACGGCAAAAGATCTTTGATGTCCTCATTTTTTTTGAGTTCGTGAGTTTGCCTTTGATGCCATTAACTTCGACCTTTGTATGTGCACGTACCATGTTGTATGCAATCATCAAATGGATAACTGTATCCATTAGATCCTCCAGGTTCTTGTGCGGCTTTGTGGATATCTCATTGTCAGCGCCGCCACCTTCAAAGCTGAGCTGGGTTGCACGTTGCTTCAATTTACTCAAGCAGGAGGCAAGGTATTCGACTGCTCCGCGTTTGAGTCCAAGAGGATCGGTTGAATTTGATGTTGGTGCAACATATGGTTTGGGTGCAATCACATCGTATGAGACTAAACTAATGGATTCAAACATAACATTTGCCCAAAAATGTTTAACTGGATTGGCGGGGTAAAGAAGGCTCTGAACCATTTTGAAGGAGGAGTGTTCAGATTTTGGGAGATTATCTGGAGGTTTAGCTGATTCCTTCATCAATTTGAGATTCCAAATGTTGTGATCAAAAAATGCTTCTGTTTCTGTTGGCTTAAAAAAATCTAACCCTGTATATTGGAATTTATATCACCAGTCAACAGCCAATAATCAAGTATCATGCACAAAGATAAAAAAAAACTCACCTTCCATCTCAAGGTCCTCCAGCCAAGCCAACATTTTAAGCTCTTGGTTACTGATCACCTTAATACCAATGGGCAGGAATGTATGAGCATCCTTTGTTGGTAAATTGTCCCATCTATTTTTGTAACTCCTATTGATATTATCAAGCCCCCTTTTCCATGATTGTTGAGAAATATTGGAATGATAATTCAAAATGCCTGCAAACTCTTCCATGCAGGATAAAAATATTCCTTGAAAATTCGCAGCGGATGACACTTAGGGCTCAGGGTAAGGAATTATATCAGTCATATCTCGTCCCATTGAATCATGTTTAATTGTTTCCCTTTCTTGAAAGGCTTGAATATTCCAAGGAGAGGCGGGAGGGGTTGCATCATGCATTGTTTCATTGGGTATTGGGGGGCTTTCAGTATGTGGAGCTTCATCATGGATTGTTTCATTGAGTATGGGGGGGGTTCAGTATGCGGAGGTTCATTATCAATATGGTATACTTCAACATTGATCATTTCATCACCTTGATCCCGGGAATCCTTTGCGGCTTCAAAGGTACGGCGTTTTTTGCTGGTTTTTTTGGTCACATATATATTTGGTCTTTTTCCTAATCCTTTGCCTGGAAATCCAATTACGACTCGAGATCCTTCAGGTAGAGATTCTCCCACCTCCACACCTGCCCATATATTGTAAGCAGGTATTTTTATCAATTTTGTTTTCAATTAGTAATGGACTTACGGTTCAAATCCATTTTGAGGAGGCTCATGGCTTCAGCAATCTTTTGATGCACATAATCAGGAATTTTACTATAATTTTGAATTTTTTCGAGCCTTGAGATTGTTTGAGCAATGTTGGAGACAAATTGTTCCTTGGATATAGTTTCCACCTCCCCACTGAAAATTACATCATCTTGCCCATCATCTTCTGTTGGTGCACAAGGTTCAACAGTCTTTTCCTTCTCATAAGTTTTAAAATTCGATTTCTGAGAGCTTGGGGGTTGACCTGAAATAAAGGCTATGACACAATATCAGGTTTTGAGAGATTAGAAATACTCAAGATGGATGTATACTCACATTCTGGAAGAACTGGTGGATCTTGATTATCTTCATGTGACTGGCTCTCTGCTTCAATGCCTAATTCACAACTACTGGCCATATAAGATATTTCACTTCCACTCTCTGGGGCTGAAGTTGGTCGTTCATTAAATTCCGTTGAATTTCCCGGAGTTTGGGCCATTGCGGAGGTAGTTTAGTAAGCAAATAGATTGTGACGAGTTGATTGATAACTTGTTTGAAAATTTTGAATAAAAAGATCCAAATTGAAGAAAATAGGTGGAAGTAAAATAATCGCATTTGCAAAATGCGATTTGTTGGGAAATTGAAGGAGGCGATGTTTTGCAAATTATTTCATATCATGCAAATGAAATCACTTCCCTGTGAGACATTGAATAAAGTTGACTAGTGAGAAACCTACTAAAGTCAACTTTTGAACTATTCAACACTCATGAGGTAAGGACTAAGCAAAGTGTTCCATTTGAATGATATGAAATAAAATGGTTTTCTCGGGGAAACAGGAGACACAATTCTTGTCTTATATAGTCCACTTATTAGGTTTTAATTTGTGAGTCTCATGATTTAAACCCTAACCACAACATTGTGAATATACTGACCAATTTCCCCTGAGGTCCTGTTGGCAGAGAAGGCCACTCAGCATATTTTGGCGATGGCGTCCATTGTGTACGCCAACAAGCCACCGTACACTGTGGATGTAATACGGAAACGTGAGGATGGTAAGCGGCGTCGGAGGCATGTTGGGGGGTACTCACTAGGTGAGCGTAAGGATCGTAAGCAGTGTCGGAGGCATGTCGGGAGGGTACTTACTAGGCGAGTGTAAGGATCGTAAGCAGTGTCAGGAGCATGTTGGGAGGGCACTCCGTGAGCATAAGGATTGTAAGCAGTGTCGGGAGTATGTCGGGAGGGCACTCCGTGAGCGTAAGGATTGTAAGCAGTTTCGGGAGCATGTTGGGAGGGCACTTCATGAGCTTAAGGATGGTGAGCAGTGTTGGGAGCATGGCGGGAGGGCACTCCGTGAGCATAAGGATCGTAAGCAGTGTCGGGAGCATGTCGGGAGGGCACTTCATGAGCATAAGGATGGTGAGCAGTGTCGGGAGCATGGCAGGAGGGCACTCTGTGAGCAGTGTCGGGAGGGCACTGCGCGAGGGTAAGGATTGTGAGCAGTGTCGGGAGGGCACTTCATGAGCGTAAGGATGTTGAGCAGTGTTGGGAGTATGTCGGGAGGGCACTCCGTGAGCGTAAGGATCGTAAGCAGTGTCGGGAGGGCACTGCGCGAGCATAAGGACCGTAAGCAGTGTCGGGAGCATGTCGGGAGGGCACTGCGCGAGCGTAAGGATTGTAACCAGTGTCGGGAGCATGTCGGGAGGGCACTACACAAGCGTAAGGATGGGGGTGTGAAAGCATTAGGAGTGGTGAGGACGGAGATGGGGGGGCAGGCAGTGTCAGAGTCTCATCTGGAGGGTGGTGCAGGCGCGTAAGCATGCTAAGCGTCGGGGAGGCGGAAGGTATTAGGTGAAATTACCCGAACGTTGCGAATAGTGTTGAAATGGGTTTGGGCTTTGAGTGACATTCTCATGTGACACATGTGACGATTGACGTTGTCTTGATGCTGACGTGACGTGACCCACTAAATCCAGTGACTATAAAGTGACACTAACAAGACTGAAGCAAGATTTTATACTGACCGCGGTGTGACGTGAAGTCAATCGCCGATGATTGAAGCAAGATTAGCCCTGGTGTGTATGTTTTGCCTTCAAATTTTGCTTCTTCCTGTTTTCTTTCTTTATACTCTTTCATTATGTTAAAAAACAATTCCTTTAGCCTATCTTCTTCTTTTATTCTTGTATTTGTTGTTGATATTAGATTACTCAAGCTTTCTTGTGATGTCTGTCCTGGTAATTTTTATTTTGGTAGTAATTTATGATGATAAGATTTAGATGATGATGATGAATGAGATTTTGATGATGATGACAATGGTTTATTTAGGTAATTATATGATTACAGGTTTAATAAATATATATATTTTAATATAAAGCTGAATAGAATTTGATGATATTCATATGTGACTGCCACTGTTGGGACACCAGATGTGGGAACTCCTCTTGTGTGGGATAAAATGAGGCAGTACCTGGAAGGGGAAATTACAAGAGAAGAGTTTTCAATTCCTGCTCAAGCTTGTAACCCTTTCTCTGCTTGTGTGTGAGAATAATCTGAACTGCCCTTCCAGAAAAATGCTTAATTGTCTTAACTTGAGTTCACAATCAATTTATTTATTGATGGTGGCTAGTTCAAAAAAGTGTATTTGACAGACTGTGTCAGACTTTGCTTGATCTCAAAATATTTAATTAAATTTTTAAATAGAACACTATTTAATTAACCAAAAGAAAAAAAACTATTGCAAAGAACACAGAATAGTATTACAACAATAATTCAATATAATCTGGAGAAACTAGGCTAATAATAATACTAAATGAAACAATCAAACACTTTTTTTATGGTTGATGATTTATTATTTTCTTTTTTATATAATGAAATTTTGATATGACCAGACTAATTAATAGCCAATCTTTGATAATTCAATTTGATAATAATTCTTAATTTTTAATACGATCGCACTAATTTATTCCTATAATAGATATTTGCCTTTATAATTAATGAAATGTCCTTGTAGTGACCAAAGTATTACTTTATTAGGTTAAATAATAATGTTAACTCCTCAAAAAGTAACTAAATGACCCTTCTTTTCCTCCTTCAAAGCTGTGATTCCTTATGATATGGTGACATTCTTATTTAAAATACTATTTTCTTTAATTTAAGTTCATAGGACTATTATCTAAAGCCTTTTTATCCTTTATATAATAGAATTATATGATAAAGTTTTCCTTTTTTTATAAGCCTTTTTTTTATAAGACTGATTCTTTATCTTAAGACTTTTTTTATTATAAGCCTATTATATAAGGCCTTTTAATCCTTTATATAATAGAAGAATATATTTGTATACTAGTTAACCTGATATTCAGGGATGAATGTAAATCCAGTTTCCACTTTTGGGAGGATGAAAGACATGAGGGAAAGAGGAAAAATTTGGGGAGAGGGGCCCTCTATTTAGAATTTTTTGGCTCCCCATGGGAGGTGTTCAAAAAGAGGGACTTAGAATTTTTCAGTTCCTTTTGGCTGGGAAAATTCTTTTCTTGGGGTCCCACCTAAATGATGTCATTGATGTAAATATTTGCATCATTTGTTTTGTTGATGAGGTCATTTGTTGGGTTGCTTACTAATTTGTGGTATTTTTTTTGGTGCTTATTTGAACTTTATTACTACTCCTTAGACTTGCTGACTAATACTTAGCTCCCTAAGTATTACTAATCAAGTAATCTGATTACTAATACTTACTTAACTGCTTAGGTAATCTGTACATGTATCTTTCTTTTGCTTCCCTGACTGTAGAATTTCAATATTCAGACCAATTTGTGGGTTGAAACCAAATTTTATTTTAGGGTTAGGTTTCAGGTATTTTGCAAACCTTAAAAGGATTTTTCCATAATTTTGACAATTTGAATTAAATTAATTTATATATATATATATATATTAATGTCTTCAATGTGGCTTGAACCAATGACATGGCCATTCTTCTTGACAAAAGGCATCACCTTACCAACACTCCCGACATTTGGGGTTGTGCACAGTCACACGTCACCTTGACGTAATAGAAAGTTCCTATATGTGTTACTGCTGGGGGACGTGCTGTAAACTAATAGTACTGTACACAGGGAACTGTATTGTGTAATGTAAACTACTTCCACGTTTGTGGGAACAATGCTAAGGCTCATTTCATTTAATAGATATAACAATGAAAAAGGAGCCTTGCATTGCATCTATGGTATAGATCATAACACTGGTAGAAGAAAATAGCGCTTGAATTCCCATTGTCAAGGATTCAGAAATAACAAAGCTGCCACCTCTTGAGTGCAAGAAATTGTTTTTGATGCCTTTGTCAAGTTTCTCATATTTTTTATTTCATATATGTATGAAATACCATGGTGTAAGTCCAATTACTCCACAAAAACTTATTTACTTTGTTGAATATTTTCCTCCTTCCCCACAACAATAATCCTCCTGAAATTTGAATTTTTGAATTTTATGCCTTCTTTTATTCAGTGGTTCTTCTTCTTTTTCTCACTTGCCTTGTTTTTCAGCTTTTTAAAGCTCTCAATTGTTCCCATCACATACCTCTACACCTTTTTCTGCTACATTTACTACTTCATTCAGTTTTCAATTCACCTATTTCAGGTGGAGCCAGCCAATAGTTATATTATAAGATTCCAGTCTTCTCCATGATTCATACAATTATTTATAAACATTACCTATGAGTTTCAACCACTATAATAGTCATTTTCGGCAATATTTTGCATCCTCCAGGGAAAATAATTTGCTTCAACTTGTTAATGAACAAACTCAGAAAATTCAGCAACTCCAACAAAAAATAGAAAGCTGTGATCAAGTGTTAGAATCTCTTCTTTCAAAATTCAACCTTCAAGAAACAAGTACTTCACACAACAATCCGTCATCAAAATCAAAAGGCAAACAGCTTAAAACCCCATGTCCAAGCATTACCCAACCTACACCACAAAGGAAATCTCCGAATATTTTGGGTAATACCTCTAATATTAAAAGCAAAATACCAATCGGAGTCAAAGAAACTGTTTCCAAACAACTCCTTCCATCACAAAAGCAAAATCCCCAACAGCTCCTAAGCACTGAAATTCCAGAAGGTTTTAAGCCTACAAAGGTAACCCATTATCCTATTAGCACAATTTCTTTTTTGAGTATATTTTCTGAGAACCTCAAGATAATGTGGGGTCTCATCTATCAAAAATCGGTACCTATATTACCTTATTACTCCATCTTACAAGAATTCAATTGCTGTTTTTTATTTTTAAGTGAGATTGTGACTCAGTCAGAAAACCCCACCACACCACCCTTGGTCCCTTTAGAGGAGGTCCTAATGTTGAGAGGCATGAAACCAGGAAAAAAGAAATTTGGAAGATACATTGTCAATATGAGTGATTTTGCAATCAAGTACATTGTTTCATTTCTTGCAAAGCTTGGGATTTGGAGATGCGCTCCAGATCTCAATGACTTATTGGATACATTATACAATGAGGCTTGTCAAATCAGTGCAATCCAAAAATTTTGTTAAATTTCTATTAGCGCAGCATATGAGTTCATGAACGTAAACATGATTTATCTAGACGACATCCAATTTCTTACCAAGGTTTACAACCACTATGTCCACTGGTATATGGCCCAACGATATAAGAAGGAGGCTAAAGAACCTGGAAAGCATGCCAAAGATGAGAATCAAAAAGCTGTCTTAAGATATGAACTAAGGGTGAGTTGGAAGCTGATTTTAATTAACTGACCCTTAGCTAACCAGTTGAGCTTGAATTTGCTTAGTTGAAAGATCTTCAATATAAATTTGGTGTTGCTCAAGGTTTTCCACAAAGATACCTGAAAATTTTAGCAAACCCTGATTCACACAGTGATGAAGAATTCGATCCAACATCAAATAAGTATTTCATCAAGAATTTATAATGCAGGTCAGATAAAGCAAACATATTAATAAAAAGGGTTGATGAAGAAATTAGGAAGGCTTAAAATGCTGATGGAAAGAAAGCTCAAAGACGTGAGCGCCATATCCCACCTGAAGGCAAGGCATCAATCAGTAAAACCATACCAGGGGGCTTCCCAATTGATTTTTATGATCCATAGTGGTTCAATAATCTTCCATCAGGCCAAAAGAGGACAATTACTAATTGCCACGTAATACCATTTTTGCCAGATGCGTTGAAATCTCCTCTAGGAACGCATCATTCAGAAGAGAGGCTCAGCAACAAACGATTTACCGAATTAAATTGGGAGGAGGCCATCAAGCCATACAATATTTCACATGAGATTTCAAATTATGATGACTTGGACGACTCCTTTAACAAAGAAATTGATGACCTGGAGAATTCGGAAGAAGAGATTGAAGAAGAAGATCACATTCATGAAATGAACAACAATGAGCCAGGGGAATTCAATCATCTTCTAGATAGAGATATCAAAATGGAAGATGCAAGTGACCAAAATGAAAATCAGCATCATTTTGATGTCTTGAACTTTCCAAATGAATGGACCTAATTATATTCAAGAATTTGATCCAGCTTTAAAAATGATAGCCACAAAACATGTTATAAAGTTTAGAGAATTGATTAGTAATGATTTGGTCTTTTTGTTTCTATTTTGATGTACACAATTTCGAAAAATACTTGCTTTGAGGTGTTGTACAGATTACTAATCCCAAAATAATTAAAATTATTGACTTGATTTATTATGCTTTGGTTTTACTTGAGTTGTTTTTGAATAATATTTAAATAAAAAATTTAAAAAAAAGAAAGTGATTTCATTTTGTATTTAGTTTCTGAACATGGATTAGAAAAAGCGATGGTTTCTAAATATTGGAGTTGAGTTTTTTATAGAGTTTGTTGTGAGGTATAGAGAACATACAAGTAATAATTGTTTTTAAGACAAAAAATTTGCAGGTTGAAATGTTTAGGTGATTGAAATTTAAATAGTTTTATTTTTTTCAATTCCAAAAAGGGCGGTTTTCTGCTACTTCTTGGAAGGAGTATGAATAACAAAAATAAATTTTCAATAGTGAAGAACTAAGCATTTCATCCTAATCAAAAGGCTCAAGGCCAACACACTTGTTGATTGGAAGAGCAAGCATAGTCACATATGTGCATTCTAAAGACCATGCTGGTAGCTTAACATATGCTCCCAAACCCAAGATATATGATGAGGATACAAACCCTAATGTATGCACCATTTTCAAATGTCTCAGGTTCCATGAAACTAAAAATGTACCAAGTTTGTCATATCCTACATTTTGTTCTTTAACTGGTTCCAGCCAATTCACCATTAAAAGAGGACCATTATGCAATCCAGAATCTCCGAGATCCAAAATGTGGCATACCTTGCCAAATTCGATGTCTGAGTCACCTTTTTTGATGTAAACTAAGTTGTTGGGGGAATTTTTTGAGACCTTCATGCCATAACACCATGATACATGAGTAATTTCAACTATGTAATTCCTCAAAACTCTTGCATTCGGTGGATGGGGAATTTCCCCATAATGGTGCAAATCTGGTTTTTCTTTTTGCAGATGTTTCAATAATTTTGAATAAGACGCTTGATCTAGTTCCTTCCTATTCAAATTTTATGATGGAGATTCATTCAATGGAACGAAATTGCTATCAGGCCCTTGTTGCTCAAGCCTTTGAAGTTGACCAAACTTCTTCATAATAGTTTCTTCCACAGATCCTAAGAGCCCATACATAGTAATTGTCAAGTTATCAGAAGATAAGAATCAAAATAAATAAAACCTACCATTCAGTGAGTTTGTTTTGAATTTCTTGAGGATTCCAACCAGCCTTTTCCCACCATATTCTGATTTACCATTCAAGGGACCCCATTGTTTTATTTGTTCAGCAATGTGCATGGCAAAGTAATGATTAGGTGTGATTTGAATATCTGGAAACAATAAATTTGAAGTTTGCTGATATTTTGCATATTCCTGAGCAAACAGATCACCATCTCTTGAGTTTACTGAGTGTGCTCCCACAATGTTGGTGCACTGAATAAGTGCACCAACATTGACCAGAAGAAGACAATGATTTGGTCCCAAATCCCAGAAGATATTTAATATAGTTAAAGGAAGGTAAACATCAAACAATACTGACCACTCATTGGCTTTCGGCTTCCCTGTCTGTGCTGTACCCAGTCTTGATGGTATGTGACTGACACCTTTTGGAACAATGACTTCGTTCAGTCTCTTCCTTATTTTCTCAATGAGCTCTTCTGAAAGATATCCTTTAATCTCTGTATTTCCTTCTGACCCAAAGTCATATTCTATACATACATCAGATCCCCAGTTAGATGAGTTGGGAGAAACCATTGCTTGATGTATTGTTGTTGCATCAAATCCCCATTGATAACGAACATGGTGCTGCAACACACCTTCATACCAATTGTGAACTACCCCCAATGAGATATTAGTGGTAGGGTAAGCAATTCAATTCAGACCATGGAATTCCATGCTCTTTTGCATACTTTTGATGTAGGGTTACTGTTCTTTCTTTGTTCCATCGATGAGATTCAGCCAAAACAGTGTTTTGTGTAAAAAGCTTTCCAATCTTCAAATCAACCCTTTTCTTGTCTTGAATCTCACACCAAGAACAAAACCTTTTAGCAGAATGAGACATGAATCCTCCAACCTTGTGAGTTTCCAAAATATTGCCAATTAATGCCACCAGCTTGACAATGACTTTTTGTCCATGTGGATAATTGGGTGTACAAACCGTAATTCCATTTTTCAATTGATTGAGTTCATCAACTAGGGACTTCATGACATTGTTGATGGTGATCATGTCTGGTTGGTTTGGAGAAGGTATAACTCCAGCCAAACAGGTGAATTTTGGTTGGAATCCTTTTCGTGGGGGAAGGTTAAGGCAGTAGAGAAATATTATTCCCATTGATAGTTGCTTTCCTGCAATCTTATTTCCTTTAGGATTAAACCAGTTGACAAAAAGGCCAAATTCTAATTAGAGAGGATTGTTTGTAGAACTGTTTGAAATAATTGCATTCCAAACATGACCTTGTGCTACATTGAAAAGGACTGAACCTTGTAGAGATGTTAGTTTGAATTTCCACTCCTCAATCCCTTCTTCAATGCCTGGAATACTTAGGAGCCAAGAAATCCACGAATTTATAGGCTGTGAAATAAATTTTGCTTGTGGAATACGAATGTGTTGATGCCCAGGTAACTGAATTTGACGAATCCTTTGACACCGATGGTGTGAGGCCAAAATTGTTGTGAATTGGAAATATGGAAGTGGATGTATTTTAGCAGGAGAAAATAGCTTGGCGTAACATTGATTGCTTGCAATGGTTGGCTTGTATGTACAATCTTCAGGTGCAACTTCCACATTGTAAAGTGAGTAACAGCATCAACAGCATACATGTTGATCAATCGTAAAATCCAATTTCAGTTTTTTTGAGGTTGTATGAATATTGCAGGGCACACTAGATGTATTAATCTGGCTATGGTGGTTTTTTTTGGGAGAGAAGTTGAATGATATGCACAAGCATATCTCCAGCTTTCCGACAATTGTGCCTGCTGATTCCACAAACAAGATAGAGCCACATTATAAAATGTAAGATGAGTGCTAACATATAAGATGCATGTTAGTTAGTTTCTCAGTGTTGATAAGAGAAAAAAGTAAATACTTACAAATGATTTTTGTTTTATTAATATCATGATTGGATTTGGTCTCTTGTGAACTACTGTCTGATTCTTCATTATCACTAGAGAGTTGTGTTGTGAGTTTTTCTTGAGGACTGAGGGAGGTTTTGATAAAACAATTATTGCTAAAAGATTCTTCCCGTTGACTTGAAATCTTTGCCCAATGCCTTATTCGCGTGCTACGGTCAACATACAATCCTTCACGGGTTGGTACATCAGATGTTGTAACTTTGTAGTTCCGGTAGCTTGAGCAGGTGCAGAAGTCCATTGTCTAAGTCTGAGGCATGCGATTTTGTCGAGATAATTATTTTTATACAGTATAAGTTACTGAAAATAAAAGAAAAGAGGAAAAGTAGGATAAAGAGTTGAAAGAAAAAACAGGAGACCATCACAATAGAAAAGTTCAAGTAGCAACAAAAAGTGTTAGCAGTTTACACTGGCACCACAGCATAAAACCCTCAACCCTACGTCAAGGTGACTTGTGGCTGCGCATGGACCCCAAATGCTGGGAGTGCAACTAGGACAAGTATCCTTTTGTTTTGTTTCCAACAGAATGTACCCATAGGGGTACTTCTACTTTTCACTCCCCTCAAAAAAAAATTATTAAGCTCATATGGTATGGCATACCACAATACCAGCTCTTGAAATGGCATATAAAACATCAATCCATTCTTCAAATGGCAAGACACCTGCAATGCTAGAAAAAGGCTGGAATCCAAGACACCCTTATGATACCCTCAAAAAGCGCTTAGTGGATATACACCCAACAGAAAGTAGCTTCAGGTTAATGCTTGAAAAAGCAAGACAATATGCAAACAGATGTATGCAACATTCTCCAAGAATGAAAAAGAAAGATGGTATAAAAGTCATAAACCACCTTATTTCAAAATAGGAGACTTGGTCCTAGTGTCAACTGTAAATCTCAATAATATAAAAGGCCCAAAGAAATGGAAAGATTCCTTTGAAGGACCATTTATAATAAAAGCACTACATGGACCTAATGCTGTGAAATTAGAGCTCACAGGTGAACTAATGAAAAAACACCCAACTAACCCTGTAAGTCTGATAAAACCTTACAGGCTCGGTTACAAGGAATTATTTCCACTAAGAAATAAACCCCAACTTGAAATACCCCCTTTAGAGGAAGGAGAAGAAAAGAAAATTGTAAAAGTCCTTAAAAAAAGAAGGACAAGAAACCAAGAAGAAAGGGAATACCTTGTAAGGTATAGAAATCTAACTCAAGAAGATGAATGGATACTTGAGAAGAATATAATAAATTCTGATAAACTATTAAGAAGGTTCAGACATGAAAGAAAGCCTAAAGAATAGAAAAATCAAGCATTATTGAGCTTCAAGACTAACAAAGTCTATTGAAGAGGTAGGACAGTGGATGATACCCTAATTAATTATATCAGATTGTGGTACAATCTTTTTTGGTGGTAAGGAATGTGAGCCTTTGAGATATGACCACATATTGAAAAAGGGCACAGCAAAATTTCTGTAATATTTATACTTATAATAATAGTCTCAAAGACTGGTAACAATACCATAGATAAGTACAAAATCTGAATTTACTCAGAATCTAAAGATTAAACATGTGAAATAAATTACACAATTAGATTCCTCATGGTAACATACCCATATGTAATTTTTATGGCATATCTGAAAAGTCAATAATTACTGAAGTATAAGTAATAATACCTTAAAAAGGTATAAAACCTTATTTAACTCAGAAACCAATGAAGCAACATGCAAAATAAAATGTACCATTGGATTAGCCATGAAACACACATATAATACAATTATAAAGCTATTCTCTAAAGTCAATACCTAAGGAATTAAGCTGAATATATGCACTTTTTTGGTCAATGCATATATTCATGGTTTTTAGCTAATATCTCTTGAAATATACAAGATAGAGAGATGAACCAAAAATAAAGTCACCACGTAATTACTTTAGCAACACAGATATGGACTTTAGCTCACAAGCTATAATCAAGGTTAAAACTTGTAATGTATTATTGAATAAAATCAATGGAGCTGTTGACCACTTTGTTGTGAAAGTGGTCCAAACTTAAAGAAGAAGTAGACAGTCAGATTCTACTATATCATACTTGAAGAATGAAATAATTTTTCTTAGTATGTTCAAGGTGTAACCCCTTGAAATCATGGTTTGAAGTTTAAAATATTAAATTTCAACAGAAAAGATGAGTTACAAGAAAAATAATCAAAAATAGAGTTTTAATGATGCAATAAAATTCCTTTGGAAGTTTAATAAGGACATTCCAAGCTATCAGAATTGACTATCAGAATAGCTTTAGGATGTATAACTTAGAAGGTATTAATGATCAAAGCTTAAGCTTTAACTCACCGTAAACTTATTTAAGCTTAAAATTTATTTAAGTGATAAAACTGGTGAATACTGTTAAATTGAGACTAATAATATTGAAATTTACAAAGGTTAGGCTTCTTCCAAGCCTATGATGTCATAAACCCTAGAGTTATAGTGATAACTCTAAGTAATGGTCTAATAATGAGATAAGATGCTTTGATCATGACATAATTATCACTAAAGCTTAAAATACTGATAATTTCCAGTTGATACCATCAATACAGGTTTACTAGAGTCCTACTATACTCTAGAAGGGAGGAATTTACTATAAATAGAGCTCCTTTTATTATATTTACCCCTTAGATGCATCAAAACATTAAAACAATTAAACCAAAGGTAAAAATCTTTATTCTACATATATAAATCTTTCATATTAGTATAGACCAAAGATACGCTTTATTCTAATCATCATTTTTGATGGGACTCATTCAATTGTTCTGATTTTTTGTTAAACTTCTCTCAAAAATCTCAATTCCACATAAAATCAATGAAATTTTTAATTTGTCTTATTTTTTATTGTAAATACAATATAAATTATTCAATATTATTCTACTAAGTGTTCAAAGTAGGTTATTTTCTCTTATTAGAACAATTTTCTCTTTATTATTTCTTTAATAATTCTTGAATCAATATCAATATTATTTTTATTAATTTATAGCTTTGATATGAGTAATATTATTGTTATCAATTGTTTTTTATCAATAAAAAACAATGTTTTTACGCCTTGATTATTTGTTGGTAACAATGATAAAGTGCTTTTAAATATATTAATTATTATATATTAACATATTTATTTATTGTATCTTTTGTATAATATAAATTATATTATTTTATTTATTCAATAATATAACTAGTTTTACACCTTAATTCTAATAATTCTTTATTATTATAATAATTCTTATCTTACTTTCTTTATTTATAAGGAGAGTCAGAGTAAAATAAGTAAAATATTAGTAATTTTTACTTATTGCTTTATAGTCAAACCTTACATTTCTCTTCATGTTAGAATATTTTTCCTTTTAAAATTAGTTTAAACACTGTTAAACCAATAAATAAAAGATTCTAACCACCTTTTTTTATCTTTTTAAACCTTTAACCATGTCAAAAAATCATTATAATAATTTTTTGAAACTCTTATCATCATTTTTATCCCTGAACCACCCCATAAGTGAATGAAAGCATCTTTCATAACTGTAAGCTTTTTCACTTTGTTTGCAAATTAACTGTGGTCACTTTTGGGCATGTTTTCTCTTTAAATATTTTTTGAAAAACTCTTTTCTTTAATTAACTTCTTGCAGTTTGTTGCTCAATTAATTCCAATTGAAATTGCTCTTTAATAAATTTCTTTTGTAGCACTAGATATCTCTTGTAGAGTTTTTTGGATAAATCTTTATTGATTGTAAAACAATAAATCTTTATAATATTGTTTTTTTATACTTATGAAGTTAAAAACAATAAAATTGGTGGGTTTTCTCTTAAAAATACTTTTTCATACTATTTTTTGATTGTTTTTAACCTTATACAGATTTTTAGGATAGGAAAATTAGTTGATTTTTAATCAAAGTTTCATATCCACACCTTGCATTAGCAATAAGCATCCTACATTTCCTGTAAGCTTGGTAAAAAATATAAATCTAGTGATTCTGAAAAATTTTCTTTTGAGAAATAAAGTGCCACAGCATATAATTCCTATTGAAACATCTGGTACTAGGAAAATCAGAAAAGTTTTGAAAGAAAGGAAGACAATAACCAAAAAAGTAAGGGAATAACTATTTAGGTACAGTGACCCAATTTGTGAAGATGAAATTTTAGCAGAAAAGGACATACCTCAAGCTACCTAACATCTTTCAAGGTTCAGACGTGCTACAAATAACAATATTAAAATTTTCTTTTTTTTTTAGGGGGAGGGAATGTGGGCCTTAGAGGTATTTTCATATACCCAAAAAACCACAAATAATAAAACAAGATACAATTCTAAACAAAAGAGTTTTATATATATTATCAAAGCAAAACCTAAAATATAAATATAAATCTATACACAAAAATAAAATTTGAATTTTTATTTAAAAATAAAATTACATTGAAATCAAAAATTGAGAAAACAAATATTTACTTGAAAATAAAATTTAGTAAAAATGAATTTTTAACAAAATTACTCAAATCAAAATATTTTTGAAAAAAATTGAATGATCATTATTATGAATTTCTATTCAATAAATAAACATAAGAAAATTGGTTCACCATTGGATTCCTCATAAAACATAAGTTGTGGTCACCTCTCGTGGAAATTTCTGTACCTTAATCTAAATAAGCTTAAATTATGTTTTTCATTTTCTTTATAAAAGTTTAAAATCCTCGAAAACTTGATTTAATTCACACCACACGCGGTGTTAACCATGAGTTTTTGTATTAAAATTGAGGTGTGGTGTGTAGTTTAGAAATGAAGAGGAATTGAAGTTTGTTTTAATTGAAATGTCAAAATGCATGTGTGTATCACATAAGTGAAATGTAATTTCAATATGAGGTATCAATTATTAAAGTTGTCTAATTGTAAAGCTCAAGTGAATTGCAAGTGTAAATTAAAATTATATTACATGATGAGGAATTAAAGAAAAAATAAATTTGAAAGATTAATTTTGGAGGGGGCAAAGGAATATTGGCTTGAAGGGAGCCAGACCCCCAAATTTCTTGCTGAAGGGCGTGATATTTCAAAATCCACACAAAACTCCATCACTTTTGGCCTGGAATTGAGTCACAGGATCTGTGACTCAATTGATGATGAGGTTTTGATACCAAGCAGGGTAGTTTTATCTGTTTCCAAGAGGGTAAAAGTCCTCTTAAGATAAAAAAAATCATGGTAAAAAGAGTTTTAACTGGTATTTTACATCCCTTACATATACTCTGACGTGTTTTGAAGGCTTAAAACCAGGTATTACTATAGCAATGGCTGAGTTAAGCATCCAAAACAGCTGTAATTAGCAAAAAATTGCTGAAACCAGCCCTTTTTTGGTCTAAACCAGGGTTCAATGATGCCATAATGGGCTTTTCTGTCGTGAAAGTGTTTACAGCTACTGACAAGAGTAAATTTTACTTTTTAAGTAATAAAATTTGTGGCTATAAATGAATCACCAGGGCGAATCTCGTGTCAATCGTCGGTGATTGACTTCACGTCAAGCAAACGTCAAGCAGGATAAAAGTCGAGCTCACGTCAAGCAAAAATCAAGCAAACGTCGAGCACACATCACACTCTTGTCTTACACCAAATCCTGTGACATCCACCAATATTGGTTCCCCTGTGCCTTCAAATCAGATTCCTCACCACCTGATCATCCCGCAACCGTCCAATGGTTGGTAAAAATTACACAAGACCCGCCTGTTTGCACAAACACACATCAAAGAGGTCCTTCAGCCAGTCTTGATGTAGGCGGGGGGTTTGACTTCACCAGGTCATCCATAAAACGACTCCGCCTGAGCGGGATTGTCGTTTTGCAGGTGACACTGGTAGAGCCGGCCGCACATAACCGCGGGTGCACTTGCGTGTGCATTGGCGTGTGTGGGTGCGGGTGCTCTTGCGTGTGCATTGGCGTGTGTGTGTGAGCCTTAGAGGTAATTTCATGTACCCAAAAGACCACAAATACAAAAATTAGTATATAAATATAAATAAAATAAATTTATTTATATTATTAAAATAAAAATTAAAATATAAATATAAAATTATATTCAAAATAAAAAAATTTAATTAAAATTTAAAATTAAAATCACATTAAATTTTGTAATTATAAAATTACATTTATACTATAAAAAAAAAAAAGTAAAAATGAATTTTTAACAAAACTGTAAAAAAATAAATAAATTTGGAAAAAAGTTAAATAAAAATTATTATAACTTTTTATCCAATAAATAAACATATAAAAATTATTTCACCATTGGATTCCTCATAAAAAATCAGGTGGGGTCACCTCTGAGTGAAATTCTTGTAACTCAACTCTAAATAAGCTTAAATTAAGTTTTTAGTATTTTCAATACAAAAGTTGAAAATCCTCAAAACCTTAATTTAATTCGCACCACATGTGGTGTTAACCATCAATTTTTGTGTTAAAATTGAGGTGTTGTGTTTAGTTTAGAAGTTATGAGGAATTGAAGTATTTTCAATTGAATTCAATTGAACTGTCAAAATGTGCGCGTGTATTACATAAGTGAACTTTGATTTACATATGAGGTGTCAATTATTACTGTATTGTACTGTACAATTGAATTGAATTACATATGTAAAGTATAAGTATAATACATGATGAGGAATTAAAGAAAAAATAAATTGGAAAGATTAAATTTGGGGGGGAAAAGGAACTCCAGCTCTAAGGGGGAGCTAGACCCCCAAAATCCTTGCTGACAGGCGTGGGATGTCAAAATTCACGCAAAAGTTCATCACTTTTGGCCTGGAATTGAGTTACAGGGTCTGTGGACTCAATTGATGATGAGGTTTTGATACCAACTGGGGTAGTTTTAGCTGTTGCCAAGAGGGTAAAACTACCCTTAAGATAAAACAATCATAATAAAAACAGTTTTAACTGGTTTCTACGCCTCTGACACACATTCTGACGTGTTTGAAGGCTCTAGGCCTGGTATTGCTATAGTAATGGCTGATTTAAGGGTCTAAAATGGCTAAAAATGGCTTAAACCAGCCCTTTTTTGGTCTAAACCAGGGTTCAATGATGCCATAATTGGCTTTTCTGTTGTCAGACTGTTTTTCACAACTGACAAGAGTAAATTTTACTTTTGGAGTAAGAGAATTGATGGCTATAAAAGAATGTCTTCTTTGCCCCACTTTTCTCTTCATGTTAGAATCTTTTCCTTTTATTAATTAGTTTAAACACTGTTAAACCAATCAATCAAAGATTCCAACCACCACTTTTAAATCATTTTAATCCTTTTAACCACGTGAAAAAATCATTATAATCATTGTTTGTAACTCTTATAATCATTTTTACCCCTGAACCACCCCAAAAGTGAATTAAAGCATCTTTCATCACTGTAAACTTTGTCACTTTGTTTCCAAATTCACTCTGGTCACTTTTGGGCGTGTTTTCTCTTTAATATTCTTTTTAAAGACTTTGTTCTTTAATTAATTGCTTGCAGTTCTTTGCTCAATTAATTCCAATTGAAATTGCTCTTGAAGAAATTTCTTTTGTAGCCTTAAAATATCTCTTGTAGAGTATTTTTTTGGATAAATCTTTATTGTTGATAAAACAATAAATTTTTATATTATTGTTTTATACTAAGAAAGTTATAAACAATAAAATTGGCGTGTTTTCTCTTAAAAATAATATTTCATACTATTTTTAACTGAATTTTACCTTATACAAATTTTGAGGACAGGAAAAGTACTTGATTTTTAATCAAAGTTTCATATCCACACCTTACAGTGTGGGTGCGGGTGTGCTTGCATGTGCATTGGCGTGTGCGCGTGCGCTTGCATGTGCATTGGCGTGTGCGCGTGCGCTTGCGTGTGCATTGGCGTGTGCGCGTGCGCTTGCGTGTGCATTGGCGTGTGCGTGTGCATTGGCGTGTGCGCGTGCGCTTGCGTGTGCATTGGCGTGTGCGCGTGCAGGTGCGCAAGGGCCGCTTCCCCTTCCAACATGATGATGGCGCAGTTAGAAATTTTGGATGCTGTGAAAGGTGAGTGTGTGGGTCATTTGATCATTGAACTTGGCTTATTCACACTGTACCCAATGTCAAAATAGTAATTTCTTTGTGGCAATGTGAAATAATGGGCTTTGCTTGTCACAATGGCATGTCTCTGTCACTAAATTTTGAGGCAGTTATTTCACTAGCCAAATTGCTAATGAATCTGAGAGATTTGCATTGTCTGTAGACTAAATTTCATGAAATAACGGCTTTATCATTACAAGCAGTCCACATGACAGAACTTTGTTATCATACAATCCACAGTTACCTTCTATTTCTTCTTCAGATATAATCAAGTGTCCATCAACAAAACCAACAGCTTTATAAATATTCAGATGCGGCCAATCTGGTAAGAAATTCACATCAATCTTCAAAGTTTTTAAGATCAGAAAGTTATTCTTCAGTATGCTAGATGTCTCAGAGACTTTAAAAATGCTATTAATAATACCAAATTGTCGTCAGTTGCCCCTCAGAAAACATATCACACTGTTGCTGACATTTTTGGATTTAGTTGAAAATATATTGTTCCCAATATTAATGTTTGAAACTGGAAAATACCAAGGTGAGACAATCCTTGAAGTGGGAGGACTTGTGGGTTGCACGGTAGTGTCTAAGCTGATCCAATCAACTATTTCCCTTGTTGCATGAAAATTTTGTAAGTACTCAACCAGGCAATCATAATTTTCTTGGTCATGGTGGGATGGTTTGTTATATTTGTGGTCATTTAACAGGGCAGGTGGCTGTGATTCAGAAAGCTGTTTTATTTCACATGGCACGGATGGGGATTTCAGGAGAACGGAAAGGTTGGAACATCGACAGATATGTTGAAGTAAGGTTTTATCTATATAATCTATTCAGAGTTGCAAGAAGTTAATCTTATTCAGTTCAGGTGTTTAATCAATGTGAATATATTGATCTTATTAATTGACGTACATATTTTGTTATTTGTTGGCATTTTTGCAAATACTCCAATCAAGCGCTCATAACCCCATGTGGCTGAGGCTTGTGCTGGGCCCCAACGTTGGAAGAGTTTGGGAATACGATCAGCAAAATGATGACTTTGTTTACTTTTCTGTTTTGGAACAGGTGTTGATTGGAAAGGCGGAATTTTTTCCAATGCTCAGCAAATGCAGTCGCATCTCCTATTGAAACAGTCCAACTTGTGGCAATGTTGATAGCACTAATCAAATGGAATGTATTCTTGGTTAGTTCATTTGCAAGTTCTTCTGACTGACCCATTTTTCTTTGAATGTTCGCGGATTGGTGTACGTCTAATGACATCTGTTGACTGAGCATTAAAAATGGAATATAGACCTTATATAAGAGAGCCCATTCAGCGGCTTTTAAGCTACCATGAGAGGGGGAACCCATGTTGCGAGGTACTCTTGTCCATGATGAGGGAATTATTGTCTCAGAGATGATTTGACGGAGATGCTCCAGAGCCTCACCCTTGATCTGGTGATCACTCAGTGCAGTGATATCCAACTTAGAGGGGATTTCAGAAGTGGGGATGTAATCGGAATCAAATGAAGGAATCTCCGCAGAACCACTAGATGGATGTTCCGTGTGAGGGGTGCGCATTGGGAAGTAGTTTTTTCGGGTGGAAGTAGTGGGGAGTGGCTCATTTATTATTTTTGCTGCGTCTCTTCTCAGGGAGCGGGCCTCTCTCAATGTGATTTTTTCAAGAGAGCTGTTGGAGGTCATGGAATCTGAGTCTGAACTGTTGGTGTCATTGGATTTCCTGCGGGACCTGAGGTAAATTTTTGATTTGGACTCTGGAATGCACAATTTGAAAGTTGCATGATCCTTCAAAATTCCAAGTATTAAATTATGCATTATGTCAAGATTAACCATTCTGGTTGCATCCCAATACGGAAGGTCTTCTAAAATTGAATATCGCACTCCATACTCAGAGAAAATTGCTTGTCTTTGTTGTGGGGTTGCCCGAAGCCATTTGGCAATGGTTGATTTATGATTTTGATATGAGCGTGTGTAGTGAAATTGAGGACCAATTTCTTCAATTTGAGCTTTGTGAATGGTGCAAAAATTACAAAAGTGGTTGCCTGAATGGGAAATAAATCCAGTAAGCTTGCGCATGGCAACCAAATCCGCAATGGCCGTGAGAATGGCAACACGGATACAGGATCCTGAAGGACCTGTTGAGGTGGGTGAAAAATGGTAACCTTGCCATAGCTCTTTGAGCTCGTTGATGAGTGGCATTAATAAATAATTCAATTGAAGGGAAGTTGGCTCCTTTGGACCAGGGATGATTCCTGCAACATAGACATTCTCTGGCTTCAATCTTTCACTTGGGGGGAGATTAAGACAAATAAGCATGATAGGTCCAATGCTGGCCAACCGGGTGAACTTTCCATGTGCATTAAACCAGTCCACATAAATGGAGAAGGCCAATGCACCAGGAATGGTCATGGATATTTCTAGTGCCAGTGAAGCGTCTCCAGACCAATCCATCCCAGACGTCACATTTTGGGGAATATTTGGGAGTTTGGGATTGTTGATGTTGATGCAGAATGTCCATAATTCCAGCCCACTGGAGAAATATGCCAAGCCAATTTTCGAATGGTTGATAAATGAAATCTTTTGTTGGTATAAATTTTTGCTTCATGTTGGTTGTGTTTTGGGTGTGGGGTTCAAATGAATAGATGAATTTTCCTACTGATTGTGTGCAAGGGGGATCATGATCATTTGGGTCATTATGGCGTTGACAGTGGGGTTGGTCAGTTGTTACTGATTCAGTAAGGCCATTAAGAGAGAAACATTGAGGACAACATATATAGTTTTGAATCACTGGCTCCAATTGGAGATGTTCAAATATGGTACTCAGATCTTGAGGTATATGGAATGCAGGAATGGGGGGACCACCGGAGCTTGAGATGCTGGACTTGATCAGCAGGTTTAGGGCGGGGTTGAGAATGTGTGAAGCCCGGCGGGGTATATTATACCTTAATGATAGAATGGCAGATATTATCATTCCAAGGTCTTGTGGAGGAAGGGTTTGACTGCTGCTGTATGGTTTCTGTGCAGTTGAATTGAGCCCCGGTGCTGTGGAGAAGGTGCTTTGGGTCAATGGTGAATAATCAGCTGGGAATATTTGATCCAAAAGAAGTTGTGGGCACTCAGATCCTGATGCAGAAGTAGGGATGTTTGGAAGAGATTTGGGTGCAATGGTTGATTTGAGCTTTTTAATGTGCTGTTTATATTGGAAAGGTGTGAAGGCAACTCCAGGCCTATCACACTCAGGGGAAGAGTGTGTTTGAGTTGACCAGTGTTGACACATGCATATACGCATTGAGGAATAGCGGCGGGTTGTCATTGTTGCAGGAATTGGGAGTACGGTTGGTTTGTGTATAAATATCTATGGCTGATGTGAAAGTGTTTAGGAGTGTTATTAATTGGAAAAAAAATTGAGTGATTATTTATGAAGGGGGAGATGATTTGAGCCATCTGAGAATTTTATCCCATTTGTAATGGTGCGTGAGCTGCAGCTGATGGAGTGTAACATGTCTCATCTGGATGGCGGAATTGGTTAGGAGTTTAATTGGGTAAAATGCCATGCTGCTCAATGCTCATACATATTCTATTTTATTTACACATGGCAATACTGCGGTTTTGACCCTTGAGGGGTGTTCCAATAGGGATGTGTCAACATTGATTTGAGGGGATTGACATTCAAACCATGTACGCTGGCACGCCATCGTACATGGCTTAAACCTTATTACAGACATAACGATATAACTCTATTACATAAGGGGTTAGAGTGCAGCTAAAGTCTTGGTATTTGGTTTGAGTGCAGCAGGCTTTTAATCGGTTGGAATGTGATTTGGATTGTCTCGCCTTTCTTGAAAAGTTGATGTCTCTTTTGTGGGTAAATCCTTCATGAATATACCCCTTTACAGATGTACAATGCTGTGGAATTTCAATGCATATATTGGCAGTTTGGATAATTCACAAAATGTGACAATGGGGAGGCAGAAATGTTACCAAATATGATTACTTATGGATTATGGGTCCCCTTTGAGTTTAAGGAAATATTACATTATATGGTGGTAGGCCGTGCCGGGTGGTTTCCAATAAAAGCAGAAGATCTCAAGAGGAGGCAGGGAGGATTCTCCTAAAAAGAGGCTTATTGGACTTTCACGCAACACTTAGTTCCAACTATTCATAGAATTTCTCTATTCTAAATTTGAAAAGATTTCATCTTATATCACTCTATTTTATCATAATACTGAGGTGTTTTATATAGTTAAAAATATTACTGTACTTTTTTGGCCCTTATGTCATCTTTCAAGTCACATAAATCCCGTTCAGGTTCTGTTCATGACTCAGATAGTGAATCTAGCATAGAATATGTTCAAACACAGTCACCATTGAGTCCCAACATTCCTCTCACAACCCCTATTGCATCCTCAATGAATGTATCAGGTCTTAACATTGATGTGGGCAATCCAAAGGCTCCAACTTCAAGCACTTGGTCGATCCCAAATAGTTCCGTCACTCAAATTCCCCCGAATCCCACTAATACACAAATGCATGTGTCTCAGGGGCCAGAAGGCACACCTCAAATATCATCACACGCTAATCCCCAATCAAAATTTCCACGTGAGTTCCTCCTTAATCCCAGTCGGAATCCAGTCGCATCCCAGGATCCCTTTAGCCAAAGTAAACAGCCAACCCTCAATATTCCATCAGGATCTCAGGTTCATGTGGGTGATGAAAGGTGCGTGGATGGGGGGCGACAAAAAATACCATTGGAGAATGTAACTTGGAGTGGTCTGTCAGAGGGAAATCCAGGATTGACGCTTCATCAAAGTAAGTCATTTTAATTTCGGAGTATAACCTTTTTCACCATTTGATATGTTTGTTTCATGGGTTAGATATGGCACCTAAAGGCAAGTCAGTCCGATCTCAGGAGCCAATTGAGGATCGTGAGGATTACCAGTCTTCATTAATGTTTTGATGTGTTAACTGATGATTTTCATGGCAGTGGATGAACTTTATGCGTCTTCACCTCTGGTTCATAAAGAGAAAGTCACCGGACGTCATCATCCATATGCCTCCAAACCAAGAACGGGTCATGCCAGTACATCAAGAGAAAGAATTGTGGATGATGAGGATGAGAACATGTCTCCAACTCAAATGGAAACAAATGAGCAACCAAGGAGTTACAATTTCACGGCGCATGAGCATGGCACTCAGTCAAATAATGAGTTCACCCATCCTCAAATGCCCCTTGCCCAGAGTATGCTTGAACAATCCAAGGTCAGACAGCAAAGGAACCAGGCTTGTAAAGCTCACAATGTGGCGAAGCGTGCAAGCCAGAAGGAGCAACAAAAATGGCTGAAGGCAGAACTTCCAGAGAATGTCCATGGAATGGGATCAGCAGTACATGCACATTGCCTGTTCCTACTCAAAGTTAGGGATAAGGATTTTTCCTCACTACCAGCACCACCAAGCACAGAAGAGCGTGAAATTGCAATTCAAGTGGCTGGTCATCTCGGATATGTCCCCGATGATGTTTTAAATGAGCCATCAACACAGGTTCAGTCTCAGGGTTTCCAAAGCTACTGCGAAAATGAGCTCCACAAGTTAGGACTAAAGCGATTCACTTGAGACTGGGAGAGCTCATGGCAACATCCGTTCAATGAGCTGATGTCTATGGTGTTTTACCGTACATTCCGTCTCGCACTGGTCAGCACCAAGTATCATCATTACTGTTGGAACAAGGATCATAATAACTATGGGGTCGTGGCGGCTTTAATGGAGCGATATTTCACTTATTTGAAAAGAGAATGGAAGTCTATTCAAAAGGATGCGAAGTATTTGGTTAAAAAGAAGGAGAATCAAAAGTTCGCGAAGATTCGTCAAAGGGTTAGTTAATGTATCTCTTCTTCATTGTGAGCAAAGACTGATGATGATCTACTTCATTATGTGCAGACCTGTGAGCGCCGTCGTGAATGGTGTGATACGGCTAAATTTCCCATCCTAGCATCACAATTCAATGACCCTTGAGTATGTTCATATACTGAGGAGGTACTGGAAAATGGCCGTCAAGTTTACCGGAAAGTGGGATTACGCTGGCGCTCCCAGTTATTTAATGAATTGGTATTAAAAATTGATCGAGACATAGAGTTTTGTAATCGCATTATAAAAAAGGGTAAAAAAACTATTGATAGATTGCCAGAATTACGATCGACAGATGATGGTGATATTCCGGAAGGCTTATCATTTCAGGTATTTGATCAAGATTGGCTCAAAGGCTGTAGTAAGATGCAGACTAGCGCCCTCAAAATACTTGACATGCCAGTTATTAGGCCGAATGGTGATGCTCTGCAATAACTTAGTAATATAAATGTATAGCACCGTTACAAATTATCATTTTGTGAATTATTTGTGCAGGTGTAATACAATCTGAGTATGATTTCTTAAAGATGCAACAACTTGCTAAATATGTCAGAATATAGACAATATGAATTGGAATGTATCACCGTCTCCCTTAGAAATAAGACTCTATTGCTCATTTTCATTGAAGAAATATTGAAGGAGTTCAATCAAACTCATGGTGTTCATAATTGTGGACCTATGCCAGGGTAAACAAGAGTTATCAACTTGGTCAAACGCAAATTATATAATATCAGTAAGGCTCACGCAGTTAATGATTTTTTCTTTTCTTGGACCTATTGGTGTTTGGAAAATGGCATTTCCATAAGGCAGGATTTTAGAATAGCAATACAATTAGGGTCAAAGATGATCTTGAAAGGTACCTTCCGCATGTTGACCTCAACTGAATGAGGAGTGATATAGTGGATGACCTTTACAGGTTGTTGTTGGCCAATACGATGGAGTCGATCAATAGGCTGAGCCTCAATGGCTGGGTTCCAATTGGGCTCCTGGAAATGTGGATGTCAGGGGCCGCAAATCAGGGCAGAATTTTGGGGGTCCCCTCACCATTAAATAGACCGTATTAGCACAAGTTATATTGAGGCCAGTTCCAGCTGCGGCAATGGATGCAATCAGGACTTCACATTCAGGATTATTGAAGAAATTCTCCAGTGCCTTCTCCTGTGCTTGTGCTGTAATTGTTCCATCAATTCGTGCTGAAAGGATAGAGTGATGGGCAAGTGCAATACCAATTCTACAATATGAAAAAGTCAGATGGATTCAATTGGTAATGGATGCATATTAGAATTAACGCACAAATCTAGAAATTGGGTCCATTGGGTATAAACCACCGATTTGGTTGGACCACACCTTGTTTGTTTGTTCTTCATTAAGCTTTGTAGGAGGTGTGCAATTTTATTACTCATCATGCATGTTTCCACATCCACAATAGTTCGTGTGATTCTTGGGGAGTTATCCTGAGTGCTCCTGCCCTTGTGGTCTTCCAAGTCTGCCTCTGCAATTGTGTTAAGCATGATGTGATGGTTACAACATATTCGCAGCTTATTAATATTTCTGAAAAATTCTCCTGGTCCTTTCCTTTTGGATGATAGGAATTCTTCATATAATATGGAATATTCTTGCTGCATGGTCGGGTTGAGTGGGAGCAGCTCATAATGATGGCTAATAGTGGGGAGGGATTCGAGATGTGTGGTTTTGGTGCGGCGCAAACTTAAATTCCGCAATGCCAAATGCAAGATATCATTGCAACCTTTGAAAAGACTACTCAGGATGAATGGTGACCAGTTATCTTGATCAGCGCTCTGGGGTTGAGTGATGAATGATATTATGCCCAAAAGGTCATAAATGGTGTTGTGAATAGGTGTGCCTGTTAAACATACTCGACAGGATGAAAGGAGGCTATTAATGGCACGGTGAGTGGCAGTGTATTGAGAGCGAATATAGCTATAAGATGGGGCAAGGGTTATTGGATATAAAAGGTAATTTGAATCATTTAAGATCAGACACTCACTGTGCTTCATCCAAAATTATACAATGCGAATTGATTTGAAAAATGAATGATGTAGAGGTATGGGTTTGCTTAAATTCTTGGGTGATAGTATTGTAAGAAGTGATGATGATATCATATTTTAAGATGTCGTCTTTGGATAATGAGTGACGAGTGGGACCATGGTAGATTTTGGAATGCAGTGCTCCAGCCTGAGCATGCTTGGATATTTCTGATTGCCAGTTGGTAATTAAGCGAGGGGGGCAGATGATCATGGTGGGCGTGGAGCGATGGGGGTTTGCAATCATCCGCTCCTTGGAGGTACCAATTAGAGCAATGGCCTGAATGGTTTTACCTAATCCCATATCATCCGCGGGCAGTCCCCCAAGAGGGGTATTGGTCGAAAGGGATTCAAATGAGCTAATGACCCTGTTTGTGATGATGTGCCTGGCATTGAAAGTGAATCCTGGGGGTGAGGTGGCCCAAAGGTTACGGGCTGATTGGCCATTGGGGATTTCTCGATCCCAGAGAAAAGCTAGTCCAGTCTTTTGATAAGGGAGGAGGGGGGTTTGAATAATGGCATGGGGCAGGGTCATCATGGGGAGGTCTGATCCACTGGGTAATTGTATCAGTTTCTGCTTGGAAACAAATGATGAAACAGCAGGATATGAAACTGGCTTCAAGCTTGAAGCGGGAAATGTCGGAGTGAAGAGTTGACATTGACTATGAGTATTAAAGTCATATTCTTTGGGCATTTTAAGCTTGAAATCTTGTGTTCGAAAGCTTTCCATTATGAATAAAATGTTTGGATACCATGTGAAGAACATCAATGCTAGATTGGGTGTCTTAGATGGGGCGTTATCATTTGCATCAGTCATAAATACTCCCTCAACGAATAATATTTGAGAAGGATTGGATTGGCAATTTTCAATCCATGCCCCACCAGGACCACAGTGCATGAACGTTTTTGGTGCCCCAAGGAATGGTATCAACGTTTTGGAAAGGGTTCCAGGTAGAGAGCCAATAGCATGCTGGTGATTGGGGAGATAAACAAATATGTTGTGTTGATTGTGCCATATGATAATCCAAGAAGCTAAGTGGGAATTCTCAGGATCTAAGGCTATATCACTATTCATTGGAATACAAATATTAATCATCCCAATGCAAAGTGGTTGTGAAGGGGTTGACATGATGGCTATTTTAAATTATTTGGGGACAGTTGGAAATTATATGATCGGGAGGGGTTAGCTAAACGGAATGAAGACAAATAGGCGCAGATGGGGAACTTATATGAGAGGCAGCAATGGGGTCAAGGGGGGATGGCCTGTGGTTACGTGCATGGTCTTCATGGGGATGGGCCTCTTGGGCTCATAATTTTCATATCCGATTTGGGGCATATATCAAGGCAAGGTGGCCAAAATGTGGGTGCACCGATATGACTGCTGGATCTGCAGCAAGGTACAAAACCCTTGGTGGAACAAGGTTGACATTAGCATATCCGAAATTGGGTGGGTTGTAGCAACTTATTGTGGAGGGCATATCAGAGGCATGCAGTCATGTTCGCTGGTGTGACAGCGAACATGGATGCATATATATCTTCCCCAGGTTAATTGTCGCACAGGGACCTACTGGGAAATGTTGGCCGTTTCAAAGGGCAATCTCACTGTGGGGATGTTTGTGTGTGGGCGGGTGAGATATGTTTGGTGGCGTGCCACCAAACATGACTTTGGTTTTGCATGAAGTTTTTTGATGACTGATTCCAACTAGGCTTCAGGGGGGGAAGTGTGGCATGATCAAACAGGGCACCGACCGTGAGGCATGATCCACATCTACATTCACCCCTATTGCGTTTGAGGAGGCTACTATTCCCCTGAGATTGGGATCACGGTCTTTGCCTCACGCATGTACAAAACTCCGGAGAAAGAGGGCACCCACCCAAGGGAATTTCTGGCTGCAAGCCAGGTGCCACAACTTGCGCGGGGCGTGTGAGAACGTGAAGAAAATTACCCACGGTGGGAGATACCCACGCAAACATAACCAGCCTCAGCAATCATAGGCTGGGATTATTCTAATGTGGATGAGGCTGAAGCAAATCCACACTGATTGGCCTCAGGTTTCCACGCGTGAGCAGGTGAGCGTCTGCAGTCAAGCTGACCACCCGACCAAGAAACTAGCCGGTCGGAACACTGGCAGTAAAATGTCTTCCAGGCGTGTGAAAGTTGCCTGTGTATGACCTGTTGGGGGGTGCGTATGAAAGCGTGTGGCTGCCCGACAATGAGCACGCGCAATGAACAAGCAGGGCCAGTCATTGTTGGCCCGGACAATGGCACCGGAGTGAATCCACTGTTTGTGTATTACCCAAATAATAAGTCATCCCATTATGACCCACTTTCATTAACTCGGATTACACCCGCGTGTATGCCATTGTTAGGCAGAGGTCTCCAAAAAGGTGCACCAAAGGGATGCAGTTGAGATATATGACTCAATGGCATGACGTGATTTTCATGTTACATTGCTGAACAGCTTTTGCTCTGCCCCACAGCATATATTTACAAAGGTGTACTGCGTACTACAGTGTTGGCTGTACAGATTAGGAAGCTGTAATACTACTTGAGCCTGCATGCATATAGCGAATGTGCATGCACCTTCCAATTGTTTGCATATACGTAGCTCATGTGCCACATGCTCAGCATTGCATTTCACCCAATTTGCACACGCAAGCTGAGCATGTCATGGTCAAATGCACCGTGTGAAAGTGCTCAGTAAAGCCATGGAATGAACTTTTTTTGCAATAGTTCATTGGAAGGCTCAGTTTGGAGCACTTCACCAAAGCGTGTGAAATGCTGCACCTGGTTGAAATGTCACCCGATGCTGTGCCAAATGCTCAGATTGTGGGCATCCAAAAACGACTGAGCAATGGCTCAGCATGGTGCATTTCATATTGTTATATCACTTGTTCAATTACTGTGCAATTAAAATGTTCAGCCACTGAGCATTTCAATTATGACCCGAAAGCAAACCTGAGCAATGGGTCGAGGCAAGCTCACGCTGTATTCACTTGCCTTACAGCCCCCCCCTTTGTTCAAAGACTATCACCAGGCCATACGGCCGGTGATCTTGCCACGGTCACTTGTGACCCAATGCACCGGGTGCATTTCTGCATGGGTCACTTGTGCATTGCACCCACAATGCACATTCAACAAGGGCCTCACGACCACCCTCCTGGGTGATCGGGTGGCTATTTAAGGAAAGAAAGGGGATTTGACTCAGCTTGACAATGTAATAAATTGCAATACTCAGCGGTGCATTTGATATTGTTATATCAATTGTTCAATTACTGTGCAATTAAAATGTTCAGCCACTGAGCATTTCAATTATGACCCAAAAGCAAACCTGAGCAATGGGTTGAGGCAAGCTCACGCTGTATTCACTTGTCTTACAGCCCCCCCCTTTGTTCAAAGACTATCACCAGGCCATAAGGCCGGTGATCTTGCCGCGGTCACTTGTGCATTGCACCCACAATGCACATTCAATAAGGGCCTCACGACCACCCTCCTGGGTGATCGGGTGGCAATTTAAGGAAACAAAGGGGATTTGACTCAGCTTGACAATTCAATAAATTGCAATACTCAGCCAGACCCCCATTGTTCTCCTGCCTCACGCGAGCATTTCCCTTCTCAGTTGCAGCATTCGCTGAGACTCAGCTTCAATTTTGCCCACACGCCTTGAAGCTGAGACTTTTGCGGGTGCTGCAACTTCTGAGATCGTCTCAGCTTCACCATGGTATAAAAGACCATCTTCACACGACACGCACTTCACTTTCTTTCTCACCCGCTCCACTTCGTTCAACCTCACCCGCGTTTGTCCTTCTTGTGCGTATTCCCCTTCGTCTTCCTGCCTTTCTATTTTTGTCTTTCACACTCCACTAAACCCACTTCCCTTCCTTTTGCCTGTTTGTTTATTCTTCTGATCCGTTCAGAACCTCACTTCTATCCACCTCGTGCGTTACCTCTTTTTTAAACTTTTGTCGACATTACATACCAATATTAATACATATTTTTCTTCACAACTCTTTTCCAGGCTTTTGAAAACTTCCGACTACAGCGTTCTTATTTTGTTTCGGTTTTAAATTCATAATTCATCGTACGTCTTCATTTTTTCTCTTGATTGTTTACTTTGTATGCAGTTACTAAACTCAATTGTTTTGTTTTTAGATGTCGTGCACTTTATGCACCAAGCGGGGTATCCCCTGCATTTGTTCCTCGACGACAAATGACCCTTGTGATGCTTGCCGACAAGCACACAAGAAATGTTCGTTCGTTGTCCGCCCCTTCCGACCACGAGGCCAGAGGAGTTCCCGCCCAAGACACCCTCGCGAGGACTCCTTTGTGGTCGACGATGATGAAACCATTTCCTAGCGTGAATGGACGCTGGGCCCCCAAACAGGCCAACGGGAAGGATTCCGGACGATCAGCCCTGTCCCCTCCAGTATCGATTTGTCCACTCCCCCTCCTAGGCCACCATCCAATGGTCACTTCACTCCTCGACCGGAGCGAAGTGATTATCCGGGCGATGAAGGATGGCGATGGCGAGAGGATATTCAAGCTTGGGCTGATCGTCACCATGTCCTGTCACCGATGGGATTCAAACGCCAAAGTAAGTTTTATTTCTCCTCCTTATCTCATTTCTCTTCACGCAATAATACTGACTTTTTTCCATTACTCATAGAACAAAACCCCCCAAATCCCCCCCGACATGACTCTCCCGCTCCTAGTTTGCCTCGCGAGCAAACCCCCCGGCAACCCACTGCAGGCCCGAGTGGCACCCGATGGTCTGAGGAATTATTCCGCGGTAAGCAGCCAAACTTTCATTTCATTTTCACTTTCACTTTCGAGTCGAGTGAACTGACTCTTACTCCTTTTCTAGAAACCTCCCGAACGGAAGAGCCACCTATTCCTGGCCCGAGTCCATTGTCCCAACCACCTGAGGACGATACGACTTGTGAGCCAGAACCTGAGGTGGCTCCTACGCAATCCACGGAGGAACCTTATGGTAAGTCACCCCTTCTTTCTCTTCGATCCATATCCACCTTTCCTCATTTTTTCTTCAACCGTCTCCAGATCGTCCCGCCACTCCTCGCTCGATCATCATCATCGACGATACGCCCGTCGGATCACCCGATCCCCCTTCTTCTTCACCGACACCACCATCTTCCCCTCCTCTCCTACCCCGGTTCCTTCCCAGGATCTCCCTCCCATTGCCCCCGAGAACCCAACAACCTCCTCCCCCCCGGTGCCAAGCTCCTCTCATTCCCACAATGACGCTCGCCAGGAATTCACCGACCTGCGACCGACCCTAATGATTCCTCAAGCCATCGTCCACGAATCGATCAACCGAATCTTGTTGGAGCATCGCCACTTGCTCCACATGATTCCTTTCGTGGATGCAACTCATCGAAATGAGATGCACCGGGAATTCCGGGAGGAACTAAACTCCCTCCTTGCCCAGGCACTGGAGGCTTATCCAAAGGAGGACATAACTGGGATAGTCTCCAAATTCCTCAAAAAATAAAAACTTAAAAAAAATAATCCCATTATTTCCACTTTTTATCATTTGTAATACTTTATTTTAAATAAATTATCATTTGTAATCAATTATTATTATGTTCAAATTCTATTACATTCTTTGTTCACGTAAAAATTACTTATTTCCTCCTTAGAGAAAAACCCTGATTGCGTGAGAATTATTTTTGTAAGTGCCCCACCAAGAGTTCGAGTGAGTATTTGTTTTCGTGAACCTCTTTTTCTCAAAATGCGCCAATAGTTGCCGTTATCCTCTCCTATATTCTCTTCTTCCATGGTTTAGAGCCATATCCATTCTTAACTGTAAAAAAGCGGGAGGTTCCCGTATGTGAGCAATCCAGTCCAGATTCGTGAAAAATGGCCTTTCCTATGGTCACACGCTATTAATCTTACTCATGTATTGAATTGTTTAAATTTTCTGGAACCTTCAAAAGCGTAAGGATTGGCGTGTGACTTGTCTGGAGCCTGCACAGGCATAAGGATTGGCGTGTCAATTGTTGAGAGCCTGCACAGGTGTAAGGATTGGTGTGTCAATTGTTGGGAGCCTGCCAGGCATAAGGATTGGCGTGTGAATTCTTGGGAGCCTGCACAGGCGTAAGAATTGGCGTGTGAATTGTTGGGAGCCTGCACAGGCGTAAGAATTCGCGTGTGAATTCTCAGGATCCTGCACAGGCCAAGAAATTTTCAGCATTGTGGGGAACCCTCACAAGCGTAAGGATTGGTGTGTGAATCGTTGAAAGCCTGTACAGGCGTAAGGAATTTTTAGCATTTTTGGGAACCTTCACAAGCGTAAGTATTGGCATCTAAATTTTTG
The DNA here is from genome assembly GCA_023105745.1 of Austropuccinia psidii. Lineage (NCBI taxonomy): Eukaryota > Fungi > Basidiomycota > Pucciniomycetes > Pucciniales > Sphaerophragmiaceae > Austropuccinia > Austropuccinia psidii. The sequence continues at coordinate 71,799,162 of JALGQZ010000001.1, read as the reverse complement.
GGAGCCTGCACAGGCGTAAGGATTGGCGTGTGTAGAGTCGGCACCCTCCATAGGCGTAAGGAACTTTTAGCATTTGCGGAACCTGCACAAGCATAAGGATTCGCGTGTGAAGCATCGGCATCCTGGACAATAGTAACAAACCAGGACAGATTTACGATGGCATGCCACCGTACATAATCCACTTCACCCCTTTTTCATGTGAGACACCCCATCTCCCACACTCGAATCCATCCAATCCTTGTGTATATTGTCCTCTGCCTTACCCCACCATTACTTACCCAACCCACATGCAAATCTCCTCATTCTTTGAATCGGCATGAGATTGTATTACCATCCCTGATTTGATAGCCCGCTCTCTCGCCAATCTCATAATAGCCATGGTTTTTTTGCCGCATTGTTTTTGCTCACCTGCTTGAGCATTGTGCGGACATACCCACTAGTGTCGTGCTTTCGTTGTCCTGTGCTGGATCAGTATAATGAACAAATGTACTACTGGCCCACACTACCTGAATGAGCCCATGACATGCGGATATATCAATCCAAAAATGCTCATTTGGGAAAATCAATTTTCCCCCTGTACACCGCTTTGACACATCTCTTTGAATTTGGCCGGTCCACTTATCAGCTTGAAACCACCATCCCGAAGCATACAGCGATGCATCCTTATCAACATGAGGTGCGTTTTTGAATCCATTCATGGTGAAAGTGAGTGCGGAAGCAAACTCGATGCACCCTGATTTGCCGGAATATTGCCTTCATAGTTGACTTGATCAAAAGACAGAACCCCCAATGAATTGTAGAGATTTTGAATCTTCTCAAATAAATTATCCCCAACATATCGTAAGGATTGAGCTAGAATGCAACCCACCGAGCTAAGATTGGCACCTTGGTTCTGCCATTCATCTTTTGCGTTTTCAATTTTCCCGACACTTACATACAGACCAAATTGTTCATTCTTGGTGCTGCATTTGCGCCACCCAATTGCAAACATAAATCCCTCCAGTAATGCTCCATTGGTTGCAATCGGGTCGGTGAATCTCTTTTCGCGAAATTAGAATTGTGATAATTCATCCCATTGATTGACCTCGAATTCACTCATTGTTGTGAATGGTCGGAATTTGACAAGGGCAATGAGTAATCCGGTTGAAGAGAAAATTGCCACACGGCCAAAGTGAATGCGTTTGATCTGATTGACATCCACAACCCTCAGAATTTCACTTGGGGTCATATTTGCTGATACTGGCATTGATATTTGTGCTGTTGGGCGAGAGGAGGAAAACAACCTATTCATTCGGCTCGTTTTGCGCTCATTTGTCTTTTGGGATCTGCTACTATTCCCGAGTGGTTGAGGGATCACTATGTGTTGAAGCACACAAGATATCAGATACTGCCAAGGAGCTTTCTTCAGCACACATCCTTGAACTTCCCTGTTGGAGCCCACATGACATTGGCACAATCTGAACCGACTAAAGCCAATGAGGGTGCCACATAAATGTGGAAGCATATATACACTGAGATTAAGCGAGCAACTCACACTTTCCTTCCTCAGCCCGACGCTTTCTGGCGGGTTCCATTTTACGCTCTTTTCCTTTTTTCGTCAATGGCATGCTTTCAGCAGAAAATGAAATGAAACCGAATGATTACTGATTTATTAATATCAGCTAAATTGAATTGCCGTTGATGAATCTTTTTTGATTGCGGCTAAAGAGAAAGATCACACCTGACCTTGGCAAATTCGCGATCTCAAATACCTGAACCTGAAAATTGCAGTGGATAGTGCATTATTCAATTTGACATATTGATGTTCCCATGCAATCACTTTCCAATCCAACCATTTGGAATGTGGATCCCTAGCTATCCTAGTCCTCTTGAAAGACACAGGAACATTTGGCCTATTATGGGCTGGCAGGAAATGATAAACGCGACTTCCCGCAATGCCCCCGCGTGTGCTACTTGCGGGCACAACGCCTGACTCAGCTTGCGTCTTGTCAGAGTCTTTGCAATGATGTACGGAGGCATGCCGCCGTACAATTACTATTGGTACTCAGACTGTGGCATCCGGGGAGTAGTAGGATAGGAATTCACGATTATTAAATTCATAAATCACTTTGCAAAATTAAATTACAATCTATCTAGTACAAAGCTAATCTAAAACGGGTCAATCCTGGTTGTGAGCTTTGCTGACCTGGGTACCGTCAAGGTGACCTCATCACTTGAACCAAGACCGCGTTTTGCCAAGCAGGCATCACCAAAGTCTAATACTAAGCATCGTGAAAATTCAAATCTAAGAGGTACAGTGGGGTTAAAAGACTCTGATGAGAAGAAGATTTTATTCAGTAAATTACATATATACTTATTAGTATGTAGCCACACTGGCTCCACTAGATTTTTACCCTCTGAAATTTTGGCGGAAATGTCAATTAGTGATAAAGCCCCTTTAACTGAGCTTGTTCTCCAGTCATCTGAGCATACCATCAAACCACGAACCCTTGCCGCACAGAATGCCGCTAATATACCATAGCAAATTCGATTTATTCCAAGATTCTTGTGACACGCCAAAAGATCTTTGATGGCCTCATTTTTTTTTGAGTTCGTGAGTTTGCCTTTGATGCCATTAACTTTGACCTTTGTATGTGCACGTACCATGTTGTACGCAATCATCAAAGGGATAACTGTATCCATTAGATCCTCCAGGTTCTTGTGCGGCTTTGTGGATATCTCATTGTCAGCCCCGCCACCTTCAATGCTGAGTTGGGTTGCACGTTGCTTTGATTTACTCAAGCAGGAGGCAAGGTATTCAACTGCTCCCCATTCGAGTCCAAGAGGATCGGTCGAATTTGATGTTGGTGCAACCACATCGTATGAGACTAAACTAATGGATTCAAACATAACATTTGCCCAAAAATGTTTAACTGGATTGGCGGGGTAAAGAAGGCTCTGAACCATTTTGAAGAAGGAGTGTTCAGAATTTGGGAGATTCTCTGGAGGTTTAGCTGATTCATTCATCAATTTGAGATTCCAAATGTTGTGATCAAAAAACGCTTCCGTTTTGGTTGGCTTAAAAAAATCTAACCCTGTATATTGCAATTTATATCACCAGTCAACAGCCAATAAAGATGTATCATGCACAAAGATAAAACTCACCTGCCATCTCAAGGTCCTCCAGCCAGGCCAACATTTTAAGCTCTCGGTTACTGATCACCTTAATACCAACAGGCAGGAATGTATGAGCATCTTTTGTTGGTAAATTGTCCCATAAATTTTTGTAAATACTATTGATATTATCAAGCCCCCTTTTCCATGATTGTTGAGTAATATTGGAATGATAATTCAAAATGCCTGCAAACTCTTCCATGCGGGATAAAAATATCCCTTGAAAATTAGCAGAGGATGACACTTCGGGCCCAGGGTCAGGAACTATATCAGTCATATCTTGTCCCATTGTATCATGTTTAATTGTTTCCCTTTCTTGAAAGGCTTTAATATTCTGAGAAGAGGCGGGAGGGGTTGCGTCATGCATTGTTTCATTGGGTATCGGGGGCTTTCAGGTTTTGGAGCTTCATCATGGATTGTTTCATTGAGTATTGGGGGGGGTTCAGTACGCGGAGGTTGATTATCAATATGGTCCCCTTCAACATTGATAATTTCGTGACCTTGATCGTGAGAATCGTTTGCGGCTTCACAGGTACGGCGTTTTTTGTTTGTTTTTTTGGTTGCATGTATATTTGGTCTTTTGCCTAATCCTTTGCCTGGAAATCCAATGACGACTCGAGATCTCTCAGGTAGAGATTCTCCCACCTCCACACCTGCCCATATATTGTAACCAGCTACTGATATCAATTTTGTTTTGAATTAGTAATGGACTTACGGTTCAAATCCATTTTGAGCAGGCTCATGGCTTCAGCAATCTTTTGACGCACATAATCAGGAGTTTTACTATCATTTTGGATTTTTTCAAGCCTTGGGATTGTTTGAGCAATGTTGGAGACAAATTGTTCCTTGGATATAATTTCCACCTCCCCACTGAAAATTACATCATCTTGCCCATCATCTTCTGTCGGTGCACAAGGTTTAACAGTCTTTTCCTTCTCATAACTTTTAAAATTTGGATTCTGAGAGCTTGGAGGCTGACCTGAAATAAAGGCTATGACACAATATCATGTTTTTGGAGATTAGAAATATTAAAGATGGATGCATACTCACATTCTGGAAGAACTGGGGGATCTTGATTATCTTCATGTGACTGGCTCTCTACTTCAATGCCTAATTCACGACTACTGGCAATATCAGAGATTTCACTTCCACTCTCTGGGGCTGAAGTTGGTCTTTCATTGAATTCAGTTGAATTTCCCGGGGTTTGGGCCATAGCGGAGGTAGTTTATTAAGCAAATAGATGGTGACGAGGTGATTGATAACTTGTTTGAAAATTTTTGGATAAAAGATCCAAATTCAAGAAAAAAGGTGCAAGTAAAATAATGGCATTTGCAAAATGCGATTTGTCGGGAAATTGAAGGAGGCGATGTTTTGCAAATTATTTCATATCATGCAAATGAAATCACTCCCCTGTGAGACATTGAATAAAGTTGACTAGTGAGAAACCTACTAAAGTCAACTTCTGAACTATTCAACACTCATGAGGTAAGGACTAAGCAAAGTGTTCCATTTAAATGATATGAAATAAAATGGTTTTGTCGGGGAAACAGGAGACACAATTCTTGTCTTAAATAGTCCACTTATTAGGTTTTAATTTGTGAGTCTCATGATTTAAACCCTAACCACAACATTGTGAATATACTGACCAATTTCCCCTTAGGTCCAGTAGGCAGAGAAGGCCACTCAGCATATTTCGGTGATTGCCTTCATTGTGTACACCAACAAGCCACCGTACACTATGGATGTGGTACGGAAGCGTAAGGATAAGTCGTGTCGGGAGCATGTTGAGAGGCACTCCGCGAGCGTAAGGATAGGTGGTTTCAGCAGCATGTTGGGAGGGCACCACACAAGCGTAAGGATAAGTGGTGTCGGGAGGGCACTACACAAGCGTAAGGATAAGTGGTGTCGGGAGGGCACTACACAAGCGTAAGGATAAGTGGTGTCAGGAGGGCACTACACAAGCGTAAGGATAAGTGGTGTCAGGAGTGCACTCCGCGAGCATAAGGATGGTAAGCAGTGTCGGGAGGGCACTACACAAGCGTAAGGATAAGCAGTGTTGGGAGCATGTCGGGAGGGCACTTGAGCGAGCGTAAGGATAAGTGATGTCGGGAGCATGTCGGGAGTGCACTCCGCGAGCGTAATGATCGTAAGCAGTGTCGGGAGCATATTGGCAGGGCACTTGAGTGAGCGTAAGGATAAGTGATGTCGGGAGCATGTCGGGAGTGCACCACGTGAGCATAAAGATGGTATGGGCAGGGGTGTGAAAGCGTAAGGAGTGGTGAGGACAGAGATGGGGGGGCAGTGCGGGCTCGTAAGCATGCGAAGCATCGGGGCGGATTAGGTGGGGATGCGGAAGCCAATGAGGTGAAACTACCTGAACATTGTGAATAGTGTTGAAATGGGTTTGGGCTTTGAGTGACATTCGCATGTGACACATGTGATGATTGACGTTGTCTTGACGCTGACGTAACGTGACCCACTAACTCCAGTCACTATAAAGTGACACTAACGCAACTGAAGCAAGATTTTATACTGACAGCGGTGTGACGTGAAGTCAATTGCCAACAATTGACGCGAGATTCGCCCTGGTGAATGTCTTTGTTTTCCACTTTTCTCCTCATTTTAAACTCTTTTCCTTTTATACCTAGTTTAAACACTATTAAAACAATCAATAAAACATTCCACCCACTCTTTTCTTATAATTTTGAACCTTTTAAACAAGTGAAAAAAAAATTATAATCATTTTTTGTAACTTCTATAATTATTTTTACCGTTGAAACACCCCATAAGTGATTTCAAGCATCCTTCATCACTGTTAACTTTGTCACTTTGTTTCCAAATTTCCTCTGGTCACTTTTGGGTATGTTTTTGCTTTAATATTATTTTTGAAGACTCTGTTATTATATGAATTGCCTGCAGTCCTTTTCTCAATTAAGTCCAATTGAAATTGCCCTTGAAGAAATTTCTTTTGTAGCCTTAAATCTCTCTTGTAGAATATTTTTGGATAAATCTTTATTGTTGGTAAAACAATAAATTGTTATAATATTGTTTTTTTATACCTATAAAGTTAAAAACAATAAAATTGTGATGTTTTCTCTTACAAATTTCATTTCATACTACTTTGAATCAATTTTTACCTTATACAAATTCTGAGGACAGAAAAAGTACTTTATTTTTAATCAAATTTTCATATCCACACAATAAATCTATAGTATTGTTTGCTTTCATGCTTGTGCTCGGGTTTTGTGTCACAGGCTCACATAGATGAATTGTTTTCAATCTTCCAAAGAAGGTCTCCCACTCCTTCCATTTTTTTTGAGTTTTTCAACTGTGACATTGAATTTATGAAATTGAAATATTTTGATCTATTATTGCTAGCTCTTTGGTTCAGTCACATCTGTCTTGTGATTTCATTAACTTCAGCATTGCAAGCCACTCATTTTTGAGAAGAAAATTCAAAAAATTCAAAAAAAATATTTTTAGTGATTCTGTATGCCTGGGAGTATGAAAATATTGTTAATTTTCCTTTATTTAGTTTTTTGCATTGTTAAATATTGTTCTTGATTTTGATTTATTTTTTTTGATACTTATTTTTACTCATCTATCTTTATTGAGATTTATTTTTATTAAGTTTAGGCTTTTAATATCATTTTCTTTTTTTTAAGTTTAACTTTCTCTTTTTAATTCTAGTATCCTTTATTTTTTGTTTTTCTTTTACTTTCTAGTTTCTGTATTTCTTTTGTTACATTTTTCCATTCTACTATTTTTCAAGTGTTTTTTTGTTTTTTTCTATTATTATGATTTCTTATTTACTTATTTTTTCATTTTTTTTTATTTTTGTATTCTTATTTTTTTATTTTTTTTATTTTTTTATTTTTTTTATTTTTTTAATTTTTTCATTTTTTAATTTTTTTATTTTTTTATTCTTTTATTTTCTTATTTTTTATTTGTTTATTTTTTCATTTTTATATTAGGGGGTGTCAAAGTTACCAAATCCCACACTCAAAATCCCGAGTTTTTTTTTGCCAAAATCCTGCAGTAATTTTTTGGGATTTTGGAAATCCCACACCTTAAGAGGTGAGGTATTTTGAGGTACAAAAACCCATGTTTTTTGGTACCAAATCCTGTGTTTGAATACCAAAATCCCCCCTTTAGCTTCCCATAAAGGCACATGTTTCAAACACACAAATCAGTAAGGGCATGTTAAATTGCATAAACATTTCCTTCCCTTGCATAAAATATCAATACACTCATCATTTATCAAGTTATTTGATTTCAAATTGCATTTACTACAAGCCTTTTCTTCATTTACCATGCCCAAGGCATTGCAAAGGCTACCTTTACTTCAGACCTTGAGCTCACTGCAGTTCATCGATGCTCTCTACTATGATAGTGATTCTGATATCCAGGAATATATAATCTTATTAGATATTATAACATAAAAAAGATACATCAATCCTTGTAGAAGATATTCATCACATGACATGTATACAATGAATGATTTACAGACATTATCATCTGAAAGGTTTTGACTGCTATGTAGGACCACACATGAATCATTTGAAAAATTGGTTACACAAATTCAAGCTGATAAAACCTTTCAAAACTCATCACAAAACAGACAACACAATCCTTCCATCCAATTGGCTGTGGCATTATCAAGGCTAGGATCACATGGCAATGGGGCCGCTTTGGGAAAGATTGGAATGTTGTTTGGAATTATCCATGGGGCTATTGTGTTGTACACTCAAAGAGTCCTCCAGATATTAATGAAGTTGAAGCTCAAAGTGATTGTGTGGCCAACAATAGAACAACGAAGAGAGATGTCTCAAGTAATGCAAGCAGAAGGCTTCCCTGGGTGCATTGGGTTTTCAGATGGGAGTCTCATACCATTATCACAACATCCTCCAAATGATGGTGAAGCCTATGTTGATCGCAAAAAAAGGTAAGCTAGTGAATCTTCATTCTTTATTTCAATTCTACTGATGGTTTACATAGAAGGTATTCTATGTCAATATAACTGGTTTGTGATATCAACAAACAGTTCACTGCTCTGAATGTTGGTTGTACTGGGTCACTTCATCATTTGAATGTCTATCAACATATGGAAAAAGCACAAACACCTCAAGAGTTTTATGAAAAGGATCAGTACTTACTTGCAGATTTGGCATATGCAAGCTCTACTTGGGTTGTTCCAGCATATAAGGGAGTTGTAGCACAGAATGAAGACAACCGTTCTTTCAATTACTGTCTAGCAAAATCAAGGGTCAGAATTGAGCATGCAATTGGAATTTTGAAGGGGAGTTGGTTTTCTCTAAGGGAAATGCAAAATTAAATGAGGGATAATCATGAAATTGAATATTTTGTTAGTTGGGTTGTGTCTTGCACAATTTTACATAATATGTTAGCACAAATTGGTGATAAATGGTTTGATTTATATGAAGATGATGATTCACCACATGCGGAAAATCTGGCCAACAACAACATTGGGGAAGAAGTGGTAAATATGCGTGAAAAAATTAAACCAATCACTTTGGCATGGAGAAATAGTCAATTGTAAATTTCATCAGGAACAATGTTTTATGTACTTGATTTAATGGCATACAACGGAGTGGAGATGTTATTCATAAAATAAAACTATTTACAATTAATATTTTTTAGTTATTTTTTGATCCTGCATATTTCTGTCAAAGTACCCATTGACTCTTGAATTAATTTCGGTGGGTGTAATTTTCAAGAATTTGTCATTTACATTAAATAATTTATGGTTTATTTGAAAAGAACATCCAAAATGAGTAATTTTGTCATGATTGATAATTTCTGGAGGTGGTTTTGTTGTATGATGAACCATAGTTGATATCTTCCAAAGAATTTCTATGATTCAAGGTTTTTTTGAAAAATCAATCTCCATTTTCAATTTGGGGAAGTGCAAGCCATGTCCAGACGGGTGAATACAGTTGGAAGTGGATGGAAACTTTTTTTTGATACAAAAGAAAATATACCATAAGTCCAGGAATTGAGATCGTTTAAATGTTTGTGTGGCTTATTCAAAAATCCATCTTGGGTGACAATGACATTGGTAAATGATTTGAATTCTTCCTTGGGATTTGCAGAAGTCCATTCGAGTTGACTGAAATTGGGTAATTTGGCTGCTTCCATTAATGATTGATTTTCATTTGCTGCTAATTTTGAAAAATGGGATATTGTTGAGTAAACAAATTTGTCATATTAATGAAGGTTGATCCATTTATTGTTATCTGTTTAAATTTGATAAGGAGTTAAACCTGTTTTTCTGGAGTAAACACCTAATAATTTTGTAATTAGTCAGTAATTATTGAGGTAATAAGCCAAAAATATCACACACCTGCAGATTTGCCAGAATCAGAACCAGATTGAAACCTAATACCTTTCATAATTCCACCTTGGAGTTGCTTATTGGTTTTAATTTCTTGTCAATTTTGAGGTAAGGACATTAATGTCTTGATGATGTTTTGCAGCATTTGAGAGTGGCCAGAATAGTTATCAAACGGGTTCATTTCATATATGATTACAGGAAAAAAGGGCTTTGTTGTTTTATTAATGACTATTTAAGGATGGGGGAGAGTGTTAAGTGATGGAAGTTTTAACCATGAGGCATTGGCAGATTTCTTGTCAATCAAAATTGTTGAAAAGTTTTTAAATTCTTTGTTTGAATGGCCAAGGTGAGACATTATTTGTTTTGAATCATGGATGTGTTGTCTTTGGCTTTGGGTGAGCTTTCTTTTATGATTTGATTTGGTATTATTATCCTCATGATGTACTATATTTGGTTTAGTCCTAACCATGAAATCAAGAGGAGAAATAATAACTTCATCATCTTTCAAATTATTCTGATGATGTGCTGAGTTTGGTTTAGTCCTAACCATGACATCATCAAAATTATTGGAAGAATGAGAGAGAGGAGGCACATTTTTTTTGAATTTTAAGGATGATGGAAGGGGTGGGAAATTAAATGACATTGCAAAATAAATCCTTATATTTAATCCTCCCCTATATGAACAAATAAATGAAAAGGTTAAATAAAAATTAAAATAAAAAATCAATCATGGGTTAGTAATGATTGTAATCCAAAAAAAAATACATCAGATCAACATGAGTATGATTTGAATGAAAAAAAGACAAAAAAAAAACCATAAGTGATGGACTATAATCATTTTAAAAAAAACATGGTAAGTAATCATCAATGATTTTTCAAATTAAAAAAATGAATAAGAATGAATAAAGATAAAATCAAAGAAATGATGATTAGGGAAAAAAAAAGAAAGCATCATCAGTAATTGATTTTTCAAATTAAATAAATGAATAAAGAAAAATAAAAATAAAAATAAAAGAAATGATGATTAGAGAAAAAAAAATAAATCATCATCAGTATATCTTTTTTCAAATTAAATAAATGAATAAAAATAATAATAGAAATGATGATTAGAGAAAGAAAAAATAAATCATCATCAGCAATTTATTTTTCAAATTAAATAAATGATCAAAACAATAAAAATAAAATAAAAATTAAAAAAATCATGCTAATGGCCTCTGGGGGCCATTAGCGTTGAAAATAAATAAAAATTCTCCAAATCAATTCGCAATTGATTTGGAGAAATTAGAAGAGGCTAGGCCCTTGAACATCCCAGGAGCCTTTTTGGGAGGTTCCAGGGTGAGTGAGGTGGGGTTCTGAGATGGGTGGGGGGTTTTGGGAGGTGGATTATGATTGATGATGGTGATGGGTGGGTGAGTTTTGGATGATGATGGATGATGATGATGGTGATGGGTGGGTGAGTTTGGGAGGTGCAGAAAAAGGAAAAATTATAAAAGAAGAAAAAAAATACCTATAGAAAAACAAAAATCAGGTTAGAAAAAAATGGTAGTGGTGAAACAAAAAGAAGAAAAATTCACTGACCTGAATTTTAAAGAAGGTGGATTTTTTTGAGAGGAAGGGGTGAAAAGTAAAAATAGAAAAAAATAAATTGGGATTTAAGAATTAAAATTAAAAAAAAAATTAAAAAAAAATTGGTGAATTTTTTTTCAGAGGGAGGGGTGAAAAGTAAAAATAGAAAAAAATAAAGTGAGAATTAAGATTTGAAATCAAAAAAAAAAGGTCTTTCTTTTTAAATTGGAGGGTGAAAAGTAAAAACAAAAAATAATAAATTGAAAGAAATTCAAGAAAAAAATCAACCTCTAAAAAAAATAATCAAAAATTAAGAATTAAAAATCAAAAATCAAAAATACAAGGGAAATTTCCCAATTAAAAGTTGAAACCCTTCAAAATAAAAAATAAAAATTAACCATTAAATTAAAAAAAAATATAGAAAAAGATGAAAAAATTTCAAAAAAAAGACAATAAAATGACATTTTAATAAAAAAGGAAAAAAGGTGTCCTTAAATTTGATTTTTAAACTGAATTCATATAAAATCTCAATGCAAAACTTGCCCAAATTTTCAATTCTATCCTAAATTTTGAGTAAATGTCATACAAAATTGAAATGGCAAGTTGGTGCCCCAATTGTGCATAAACATTGAAATATCCATTTTGTAATAAAGTGGAGTTAGATTTCGTGACATAAGATCGATAATTAAACATAAACATAAGATTTATTGAACAAGCACCACATATAAATTGATCACATTACATATATGTAATAAGTTATTTTTTGTTGCTTAATTCCAGAATGCTTTCCAGCTCCCCGATTGGCCTGCTTGATGACAATGCCGCTATAGTGAGATCCGTCTGGCATTGCTTTTCCTTCAATTCCAATTCACAAATCCACTTTTATTTTTCAAACTAATATTTCTTTGTATGTTGCTTCTAAGCAAACTCCATTTTCTTTTGCAACTTGACTTCTTCAAACTGTTGCTTTTCCATGTTGCTTGCTTTCTCTTCATTCCACCTCTCCCTGTCCCACTCCAAGCAAGCATTTTCACTGTTTTCACGGGCTATGAATCATGACTTTTGTCAATAGTATTGATAAGAGTAAACATAAATCCAAAACATACCCTTTTGCCATGATTCAAGCAAATTTGCATATGTCAGTGCAAACATATCCATTGGCCTTTTCCTAGAGCCACTCTTGTCATTCAAGTTGGGTGTCAATGCTTGATTATGCTTTTGTGTTGAATGCGTTATGGATTTAATTTGCTGTTGAAAGGAGAAATAATCAATGATGGATTTCATAAGTATCAGGCTTAAACATACTTAATGATTCATCTTGAAGGTTTTCCTCTGGAACCAAGTCATCTTCATTATGAACCAAAGGAACAAGATTGATAGGTGATTCCAATCCATTATTCTCCTTTAAAAAGCACATGAACTTTAATTATCACAGGTAAAAAAAAGGAAGAGACAATAAACTACCTTATCGGGCAAAACATCATCATCATCACCATTTAAGCTGTCTTTTTCTTGTGAATCATAGCTTGCAACTGGACTGACATTGGGCTTGTGGCCAAAGAGCGCATCCATTTCAGCATATCAAGGACACATACTTTCAAGCTTTTCACTCATTGATTTCATTCCTTTACTCTCATCTTCTTCCATTATTCAAGCCCCAGTTAAGTTCTCGAATTGTTTTTCTGCCATATATTTCTTTTTATATGTTCGCCATTTATCTTGGATGCTGCTTGAACTAAGGTTTAGGCAACTACATGATTTTTTGTTGACCTCAATGGCCATAAGCTGAAATGAATGCTGCTTTGATGAAGGAGGTCTTCCAATAGATGTTGAACCACTAGTACCAAAACATGACTCGAAATTGGATTTGACTGAAAGCCAATTAATTATGGTTAAATAATCTGTACGTATTAAGTGACCTGATGGATGAGGCAGGCCAGAGGTCATCTTCAGATCTGTCTTGATTTGTCTTGCTTTGGATCAAGGCATTAATATATGGATGAAGAAGTAGAACTGGATTGTAAACATTTCTGTCAGATTGTCCAAAATGGAGTGTAGAAGAATATGTTGTGCAGGTATGAATTGTGAGTACTCATTTGGGTTAGGTTTCAAGCTGAAATCCCAGATGCATGGGATTTGGTCAAAATACCAGGGGACTCAGCTAAAATGCCATGGGATTTACACATAAAAAACCTGGGATTTAGTGTCGGGATTTGGGTTCCAAATCCCGCGGTGTTTTAAGGCGGGATTTGGTGACTTTGACACCCCCTATTTTTAGTTTTTGAGTTTTTTTATTTTTATTTTTTTCCCTTTTGTTTGACATTTTGTTTCATGGGTGTGGAAACACTGGAATCAATTTATTGACCAACACCCATTAGCAAAAAATATAATAAAATGAAAAAAATGAAAAAAAGATAAATAGATGAGAAATTCCAAAAAAAAAGAGCAAAAAAACACAAAAAATGCGGAATTACAAAGAAACAAAGTAAAAATGAGAAAAATAGTAAAATAGATAAAAATTACCAAAACTCAGATCAAAAGTAAAACACAAAAATTAACCCAAGAGTACAAAGACAAAAAAATTATAAAAATAAATTCAATTCCAAAAAAATAATCTTTGGAATAATATTAAATCTTTTGAAAATTATACCATAAAAACATCATACAAGAATGAAAGGAAAAACTGCAAAAAAATAATTTTACATCTGATGTTATACTTGAAGTCATTTTTTTTTCTAAATTTTAAGTAAAAATATTCATAAATATCCCCATTTTCAAAGAAACGTGATACATGTTTATCCCTTTAAAAAAATCAAGAAGTAATAAAAAATCGCATAACACACCACAACCTTTCATGAAGAGGATGATTTAGGATTTTTGTTAAGAAAATCAATCATAATAGACAAAAATATTCTTTGAGTTTTACCTTAAATTTTATTCAAAGATGGCAATTTCACATTCAAAGCCTAGATAATATCTGAACATATCAAAAAATGAATTAGGATTTTGCAACACGAAATAATATTAGATTTTTGATATACTTGAAACACAAAGCTAAACAAAGGTTAAAAAAATTATCTTTCCAAATAAGTGATATTAATTACGCAATTTGATAGCTAAAATGACTAAAATGAAAATATAACATTCTCATGTTAGAATGAATAGAGATCTTAGAGGTTACAGGTAATAACACTTGGGAAAGCTCCCCAAAAAACATATATATAATATTTCATCATTGAATAACAAAGATATTCACAAGATTAAATACACCTTTCATTTTCAAGCAATGATGTTGGTATGTTTATTTTAAAATATGTAAAAAAACATTTTAAAAACTGATCATTCTTGTTGGATAAAAAAAATATTTAGATCAAAATTAAATTTACAGTTTATTGAAACCTTGAAACATAATTAATGTTCCATAAAAAAGTATGGTAAGAAAAAGAAGTCTTTATTTTCCCAATAATTGGAGAACTCACATGAAATATTTACTTAATATTATTCAATTCATTTTTACAAGGAGATCATCTAATATGATACACCCTTAAGTACCCATAGTTAATTTAGAATCAAGGATTTTAAAGTCATTATAAACTGTACATTTTTCACAATTTATCTTTTTGCCAACTTTAATACACCTATGGTTATGGGAGTGATTCTTTTGGGAAGATGTCATTTTCCTCTGTATTTTGGGTGCAATAGTGAGCCATACTGTCTTGCGGAAGGATTTAGTGACTTCTACTTTACCATTGAGTTTATGGTATTTTGGATATCATTCTTGTTCTCTGGTTTTGAGTCACAGTCTGACATGAATTATTTATTCAAGCCATATCAATCAAGAGGAATATTCTCAAAAATAATGAGCACTCTATTGGTTTGTGCTTGAGATATTGCAAGAAATATGATGAAAGAAGTTCCAAAATAACAGTAAGGTAGGATGCTATATTTATTGAAGCTTTATGAATGAAAGAGAATTTTCAAATTTTGATACTCTTACCATTCTTTTGAGCTCAATGTTTAACTAGAAGTATGTTCAAGAAAAATTTCAAGTAAAACAATACAGCACTTACTATAAAGTCAATATTTAGTAATCAACTTCCATTTTTGATATTTGATAATCTTACAATGGGCTTTCATTTTTTTATGTGTCTCTAAATAAAATCAAATAAGATTCTTGAAAAAAGAAATTTGTAATCAATTATCTATGAAAGCTTCTTCAATACCAGGGAGCTTTCCAAATTTTATTATTTTACCATCCATTTTGTTTCATTTTATGGCTAGAAATATTATGGAGGACGTTTCAAGGTAATGGTCATTTGGAACACAATTCTCATGAGATATTTATCAATAAATTTGGCTGTTTTAATTCATCATATCCTTCTTTCACATAAGGCCATATACACATTGAATTTGGAGAAAATATTTCTTTATTTCTATTTCTATAGGTTTGTAATTAATTACTTTGATTTGGTAGAAAGTTTTATTTCCTGATATGCTTACTTGTATTGAAAGCGAATTTCTCCTCAATATTCATATTCTCTCATATTTTTGTGTTCAAATGTTATTTGAGCCTAGTAAATTATTTGTTTGAGAACTAAAACAATAAATATCTATCAGATAAAATCAAATTATTAATTGCCTCAAAATAAGTAAATAACAAAACTTTACAAAGAATGAGTTTTTACATCAATATGCAGGTTTCAAATTAATTGAGATGAGAATTTTGGAGGAAAAAATCTTGAGATAATTTAAAATTCTTACTTCAGAAAGTGATTTCAATTTAACTAGCTCTTTATTTTTATTGAAGCTCAAAGACATGCCAAGGTTTGGAATATTTTTTGAGATAGCTGAAGTTATTGAAATCCATACTTATTTCTTCTAAACAAGATCATTTTCCTACAAAAAAGTGAAACATAAGAGGTATTATGAATTTGAAGAATTTACATTCTGATGAACAATTGGTAATTTATTCACACTTTTTATGTAGAAATTTAAATCCATGCTTTCTTATTATTTTTCTGCAAAATAACAAGCCTAATTAAGATATTTTTTCTTTTATTTACTCAAAATGTTATTTTATTACAGGTTTTTTTCAAAAGGATATGATTCTATTCAGGAAAATAATAATCAACCAGATATCCTATCAAATGGGTACATTTATAAATGTTTCTCTCTTGTATGTGCTAGCTTGAGTCCTAAGAAACATTGTTTAGATAAATAGGGCTCTTAGCCTATGCCCATAATGGGAAGGCCATGAAAAACTAGTTTTATCAGTGATTTCCAAAAGAGAATGATAATAACGCATTATATTATTGAAGTAAAAAAGGAATATCCAGACATAATATGTATAAAAAAATTATTATACTTAGCATTTGTTTCAAATATAATCTTTTCCATTTTGAAATTCACACAAGATCAAATAATAGTCTTCAAATAACAAGGATATCATTTAGCTCCATTGAGGTTTACTTGGTTGAAATGAGGATCATATTAGTTTTGAAGACAAACAAAATATGAAAAATAGCTCTGTTGTTGAGCTTTAAGGACTGAGAGGTACTGGTGATGAGGAGACTTGAAGATATATATATTTTGATACTTTTTCCATATCTTCAATTATCTCAATAAAACTCCATTGTTTCAAGAAAACCCAAAAACCCAAAATAAGGTTGGGATATATGAGAAGGAAGCGGGATAATATTATTTGGAGTCTTACCTAGAATGATATATTGAGAATATTGCTCTTATTTTGATTTTCATTTGTTTGTATTTTTATTGAAGAATGCAATGCAATATGAGATTATCAAGGAATTTTCATTCTAAGTAGCTCAACTAATTGTATTTGTATGATATACCAATATTGAAGATCTGGCTTGGAAGACAGCCAAATATGTATAAAAATCTAGATTCAATTATACAGCAAATTGTAAACTGGGTTTGAAATTCTACCCATACTGGTGGGGGAAGTGTTTTTTATGGTGAATGCTATCCACCAGACGTCAAAATTGGGCAATTTTTCCAAAAAGGCTATTATATCAGCAGCAAGACCAGTTGCTACTGGCAAGCTGTAGATAACATTCCACAATGTGACAGTACCCCCAGGCTCAAGGCACCTTGTCCCAAATTGTATGTAGCTTATGGAATTACCCATTTCCTCTTCATGGAGCTAAATTTGTCACAAAATGAGCCTAAAAAGAACATTCAAGGGGGGAGCTCTTGTAGCCCAAGGGAATGGAAGATTCAGTTATTTCCAGTTGCTTGATTGAGAACTCCCCTTGTCTCCAACAAGAATCAAACCAATGATATTGGTAACTAGTGGATTGTCATGATTATCTCTGGCATTCACCAGGGTAGATGTTGTGTCAATTGTTGGCAATTGACTTCACATCAGGCAAATTTCAAGCAACAATCAAGCAAAAATTGATCATAAGTCACACTCTGGTCTTACACCAAATCTTGTGATATCCACCTATATTGGTTCCCCTGTGCCTTCAGCTAAAACTCCTCAACCCCCAATCCTCCCACAATGTTCCAAAGGTTACTAATAATAACAAGAACCATCTGTTTCCACATGCAAACATCAAAGAGGTCCTTCAACCAGTATTGATGTAGAGGAGGGGTGTGTGAATTCCCCAGGTCAGCTATTCATCAGCTTGGAATGAGCAGCATTGCCAACTTGCTTGTGAGATGGATGGAGACAGCCACAAATGCTGCTGCTGGTGTGGGTGTGTAAGGGTTACATACACACATGAAGGCAAAAGCATGTGTGGGCTTGATTTGATGTGGGATTGAAAATTTTCATGTGAAAGGGGTGTAGAAAGTGGCACAATGCTGTGGGTGTGGAAGTGTGATGCATGCGCACAAAGGCAAAAGCATGTGCAGGATTGACAATTTGTGATTGACATGAGTGGAGCCAGCCTCAAACTTCTGCATGTGTGGGTTCTAAAGTGTGACACACACAAATGAAAAGGCATGTGTACACTTAATTGAGAGCAGGATTCACAATTTGCAGGTGAAACAGTTGTATCCAGCTGCACAATAGTGCATGCCAAATATGGAAGATCTTCCAAAATTGGATATTGTACTCCATACTCAGAGAAAATTTCTTGTTTTTGGTTTGGGGTTGCCAGAAGCCATTTTGCAATGGTTGATTTATGCTTTTGATATGAGTGTGTATTGAAATTGAGGACCATTTTCTTCAATTTGAGCCTTGTGAATAGTGCAAAAATTGCAAAATTGGTTTCCTGATTGAGAAATAAATCCAGTAAGATTGCATATGGCAACCACCTCTGCAATGGCCATGAGGATGGCAAAATAGATAAAGGATCCTGAAGGACCTTTTGAGGTGGGTGAAAAATAGTAACCTTCCCACAGTTCTTTGAGCTCCTTGATGAGTGGCCTTGATAGATAATTCAATTGAAGGACATTTGGCTCCTTTGGAACAGGGAGTTCCTGAAACATAGAAATTCTCTGGCTTCAATCTTTCACTTGGGGGGAGATTAAGACAAATTAGAATGATAGGTCCAATGCTGGCCAAGCTGGTTGACTTTCCATGTGCTTTAAACCAGTCCACATGAATTGAGAAGGCCAATGCACCTGGAATGGACATGAATAGGGGGTCATTGATATTTCTGGTGCCAGTGAAGTGTCTCCAGACCAATACATCCTAGATTTCACATTTGGGGGAACCTTTGGGTATTTGGGATTGTTGATGTTGATGTACAATTTTCATAATTCCACCCTTCTGGCAAAATCTGGCAAGCCACTTTTTGAAAGGCTGATAAATTAAATCTTTTTTTGGGATAGTTTCATTTTTAATGTTGGTTGTGTTTTGGGTGCAGGGGTCAAATGAAATGATGAATTTCCTTAATGACTGTGTGCAAGGGGAACATTATCAATTGGTTTATTATGGAGTTGAAAGTGGGGTTGGTCATTTGAAACAGATTCAGTAAGGTCATTGAAAAAGAAACATTGAGGACAACATATATAGCTTTCAATAAGTGGCTCAAATTGGAGATTTTCAAATATGGTACCAAGATCTTAAGGTATATGGAGTGCAGGAGTGGGGTGACCACCTTTCTGGAGATACATGACTTGATAAGCAGGTTCAGGAAGGGGTTTAGAGTGCATGAATCCCTGCAAGGTATATTATACCTTAAGGATGAAATGGCAGATATTATCAGCCAAAGCTCTTGTGGGAGAAGGGTTTGACTCCCACTATATGGTTTCTGTGCAGTTGAATTGAAACCTGGTGTAGTGGAGAACATCCTTTGAATCAATTGATAATAATAATTTGGGAAAATTTGATCCAATAAAATTTGAGGGAACTCAGATCCTGATGCTGAGGTGTGGACTTTTGGAATATTTTTGGGTAAAATGGTGGATTTGAGATTTTTAATGTGCTTTTTATATTGAAAAGGTGTGAAGCAACTCCCTTCCTATCACCCTGAGGGGAAACGCATGCTTAAGTTGAACAGTGTTGACACATGCATATAAAAATTGAGGAATATTGGGGGGTTGAAATTTTTTGGTTAATCATGAATAAGGTTGCATTTTTTTTAAATATATGGTTTATGTGCAAAAATTATTGATGTAGTGATTAGTTGGGAAAAAAGATGAGTGATTATTTATGAAGGGGGAGATTATTGGAGCCAGTGGAGGATTTTATCCCATTTGTAATGGTGGCTCAGCTTCAGGGGATAAAGAATGAGGTGTCACATCTTGATTAGGGAATTTCTTAGGAGTCTACTTGGGTGAGATTGCTTGCTGCTCAATGCTTGTACATATTCTAGTTTATTTACACATGAAGATGAAGTGAATTGGGACATTGAGGGGGGTTTATTTAGTGACGTTTCACCATTGAATTGAGGAGCTTAACATTTAAACCATGTATTCCAGCATGCAATCATACATGGTTTAAGCCTTATTACAGACATAAGTATATAGCTCTATTACATAATGGTTTGTAGTGGAACTAAGGTATTGGTATTTGGTTTGAGTGCAGGGGGGTTTTAATTGGTTAGAATGTGACTTGGACTTTCTTTCCTTTTTTGAAAAGTTGAGGGTCTTTTGTGGGTAAATCCTTCAAGAATATACCCTCATACAGATATAGAATCCATGTGAGTTTTTTGCGTCCAATGGCAGTTTGGATAATCCACAAAACTTGACAATAGGGAGGGGGCATGAAAGCATTCAGGAAATTTCAATTGAATGTTATTACCTATGTACAATGGGTCCCCTTTGAGATAAATGAAATATAATGTTATGTGCTGGTGGGCCATGTGGTTTGGTTTCCAACATAAGCAGAGGAGCTCAAGATTAGGCTTGGTAAATTCTCCTAAAAATAGTCTTATTTGAACTCCAAAAGAGACTTCTTTCCCACTATTGATTGAGTTTCTCTATTGCAAATTTGAAATCTTTCATCTGAGATCACTCTATTTCATCATAGATCTGATATTTTTGATAAAATTTAATATATTACCGTAGTTTTTTATATCTTCCAAGCCACATAAATCGCATTCAGGATATTTTCATGACTCCAAGTGTGAATCCATCATAGAATATGTTCAAACTCAGTCACCAATACGTCTCAAAATTCCCCTAAAAGCCCCTATTGCATCATTGATAAATGTTTCAGGCCTCAACATTGATGTGGGAAATGTGATGGCACAAACTTCAACCACTTGGACAATACCAAATATTTATGTCACTCCAATTCCCCCAAATTCCACTAATACAACAATGCATGTTTCTGAGGGACCAGGAAGCACACTAGAAATCTCATCAACGGCTAATCCAAAATCCAATTTTACACGTGATTTCTTCCTTAGTCATGGTAAGAATCCTGTGGAGTCCCAGGAACCCTTTGGGTTAAGTAAACAGCCATTGCTCAACATTCCAACAGGATCTCAGGCTCATTTGGGAAATGAAAAAGACTATTGCAAAATGTAACTCAAAGTGGTCTTTTGGAGGGGATTCCTGGATTCATGCTTCATAGAAGTAAGTCATTTTACATTTGGAGTATTATCTTTTTTCAAAACCTGATATGTTTGTTTAATTTTTTAGATATGGCACCTAAAGGCAAGACAGTCTGATCACAGGAGACAATTAAAGATTGTGAGTATTATGAGTATTTATAGATTTTTTTATTTATTAAATAATGATTTTCATGGCAGGTGATGAGCTTTATGCATCTTGGCCTCTGGTCCATAAAGAAAAGTCACTGGATGTAATCATCCATATGCCTCCAAACCAAGAAGGGCTCATGCCAATTCATCAAGAAATAATATTGTGGATGATGAGGATGAGAACATGTCTGTGAATCAAAGTGAAACAAATGGTGAACCAAGGAGGGACAATTTCAAAATGCATGAGTAGGGCTTTTGGTAAAATAGTGAGCTCATTCACCCTCAAATTCGCCTTTCCAAGAGTTGTCAGGATGAAACTATGAAAGAGTGGTAATGTAGGCTATTTACAACTCAAACTATGTTTGTGACACGGTAAAAAATGCTTTAAGAAGGTTTTGAGATGATTAAAAATAAATTTAAAGGGCTTTACTATAGTGGTTATAGTGGTGGTGAGCCCTGTTGAAAGCCCTGGGTGCAGCTTTATCTGTTGGGTTACAATAATAAAAGACCACAATAATTAAAACTTATAATTATACCTGATTATTAACCAAGAGTAAAACTGTTTTTGACAGTTCACTACGTAGGTTATTCAAGGGCAGGATGAGGAAAGGTTTTTGGCTGTGAAAAGCCCTCCTTTTATCCTGAAATTGAGGTGGAAAGGCTGCTAGACCTTTCCACGTAGAGGAAGTGAAGATTTTTCACTCTCTATGACAAGCTTGTGGTTTGCAAACAGCATGTATACTCTGTATTGGGCTCAGATGTGGTTTTGAAACCACATCTGGGCGGATTTCACCAATACAGGGTGAAAACTTTCATCTGGGGACCTCACAGCCTGATTCTGACGTGTATGACGCGTAGAATGCTGTACAGAAACTGTATGGGACCCCAGTATTGACTGACATATGAGGTAATGAAGTAAAAACATGCTTCCTCGTCTATTTGACACCTCATATTCATGGTTATGGGATATTATCCCATGGTAAGGCTGTATCTGACAGCAGGTGGGATTTTGACCTTAAAATGGTCATAACTCTGTCAGTTTTTGATATATCAAGCTCAACGTTGGTTCATTGAATAGCTCTGTATGAGCTCTACACAATGGTATCAAACTTGACATGGTTATCACTAAATATGACAAAGTTATCCCATGTACAAGTATTTTTGTACATTGGCGTGGTCTGGGCAAAAGCTGTATTAAGCTTGTTTGGCCAATAACTTCTGTTGTAGTTGAGCTATGTGGAGATGGATGGCACCATCAGATAGCCCTGATTGTGCTCTTTCCAAAAAGACCCCACTTTAGGTATCTCACACTAAAACTGTAAAAGTTAGATGAGAGGTGAATGTTTTGTTCACCCTTATTTGGTCTGAATTTGACCATAACTCAAGTAATACTGTTGCTAGCTCAGTTTGGCTAGCATCATTAGATAGCCCTGGCTTAGAGCTTCATTTTGAATACCCACTTGATGGGGTTAAGCCTCTCCTTCTAGATTTTAGATGAGAGGTGAAAATTAAGGTTTATGCTCAGCAATAACTTTGAGCAGGAATAACTTTGTTATTCCTTGCCCTATGGTGATGGGACTTATATTTTCAGAAAGAGGTGAGTTTCCTCTTTATTTTGATACCTTTTGAGCTAATTTGGCTCAGCTCCATGTTTTGGTGGTATCTTGGCTATACCATTGGTTTATGGTATTTTGGCTGTCATGCTTGTGCTCTGGTTTTGAGTCACAGGCTGACATACCCTCCCTCTAAAAAAGGCTCATCATGGATGAGACTTTTCAGTCCTCCTAGAGGCACTGAATCTCCTCAGATGAAGGTTCCCATCTGGTATGGCATCCTCTGCCAACCATTCGTCTTTGTCAGTTGTCTGGTTTTTGAATCTGACTAGATATTGTCTCTGATCCTTCCCATTAAGTCTGATTTTTCTGGCCCTGATGATTTTACTCACAGGTCTAGGAGAGTCTTCTACTTCCACTATTTCTGGTGGAGTGATGTTTTTCTTCCTGGAGGGGAATTTATCCTCCTCTGTTTGGAAGTATGGTTTGACCAGGCTCACTGGAAAGACTGGGTGTTTCATACAAAACTCCTCAGTGAGCTTGACCTCTACTGCATTCTTCCCTATCAACTTAATGATAGTGAAGGGCCCTACAAATGAGTCTCTCATCTTCTTGGGTCCTTTGAGATTGTTAAAGCTCAGTGTAGACACTAACACCTGGTCCCCTTCCTTGAAGTCAGGTTCCATATGTGAGTTGTCCCACCTCTTCTTGTTATACTCTTTGGCCTCAGCTATGCATTTAGCAGCAGTATCACAGGCTTTCTTCCACATATCATGGAAGTCTTTGGCTGTGGGGTGGATGGTCAGAAGATTTTTCTTCAAGTTGTCCACAGGTAACAGGGGATTCCACCCTTTCTCTACCAGTGCAGGTGTTTTTCCTGTGGTAGAGTGCTGGCTTGTATTATAAGCCAGTTGGACTGCTGGTAAGAGGGTGACCCAATCATGGGTGTATCCCTCATGGTCCTTGTATTCCATGCCATAGGCACAAAACCTCCTGAGGATGTCCTCCATTGTTTGGATCATCCTCTCAGCTAGGCCATCTGTTTGTGGATGGTAAGCTGTGGAAAAAGCAAGCTTGGTGCCAAGCATGTCATATAAATTGGTCCAAAATTCAAATGTGAATCTTGGGTCCCTGTCACTGATTATGATCTTAGGGACTCCACAGGTGGATATGATGTTATTCCAAAATAACAGAGCAGTGTCCATGGCTTTGTCCTCATTATGGCATGGTAGACATCTCATGCTCTTGCTGAACCTATCAACTATGATTAAGCAGGAATTGTAGTTTTCTTTGCCTCCTGGGACAAGTCCTCTGACCCAGTCCATGTTGATGGTTTCCCATGGGTGTTTGGGTTCTTCTATATGTTGAAGCAACCCATATTTCTTTCCATGTTTTCTATTTGCCTTTTGGCATCTCTCACAAGTGTTGATGTATTCACTCAACTCTTGCTCCCACTTGGGCCACCAAGCTGTGCTTGCTACCCTCTCTTTAGTTCTGTCCTCACTCATGTGTCCCATGTAGGGGCAGTCATGGCATTCCTGCAGGATTAAAGAGATGTGGTCTCTGTCTATCACTGTGAGTGCACTGGTGTGCTTTTCTCTGTGATAAATCAGGCCATCTATAAGGAAGAATTTATTGTCCTTATAGGCCCTCAACCAGGGTTCCTCCAGCTGGGTTTCCAGTTCTGGGCTCCTGTATTTTTGTTGAAGGAGTTGGAGTAGTATGCTACACTGTTTGTGTTTAGCATATGACTTCAGTACTGCATTGAAAAATTCATTGTGCAGTTCTGAGGAACTTATTCCCAGTATGGGGGTTTCTGTCCCTTCTGAATCAGTGTTTCCACTGTCAGGGGTACCACTCCTTGGTGCCCATTCAGAGAATCTGAAGTTCTTCTTCCTATTTATTTCCATAAAATGGATAGGAATTTTTGCAGCAACTTCAGGGTCATAAGCTGGTTGCTTTTGACATTGTCCAGTGGCCATCTGCTAAGGCCATCTGCATTGGTATGGCTTTTACCTTCTTTGTATATGATGGTCATGTTCCCTCTATACTCCTGGATGGCTATTTGCCATCTCAGCCTGTGTCTATTAGTAGTCTTCATGTTTAGTAAAGACTTCAAGGCTGTGCAGTCTGTGTAGACTTCAAAGACTGCACCCTCCAAATAATAATGGAGTTTTTCTAGAGCCCAGACTAGACATTGATATTCTGTCTGGGTGGCCACATACCTGGCTTCTGAATCTTTCAGCTGCCTGGAGATGTAACATATTACACCTTCTCTTGGTTCACCATCCACAATTTGTGTTTGGTGCAGGGCTGCTCCCAAGCCTTGGCTGCATGCTGCATCTATATATAACTTGAATGGTAGTTCAAAGTCAGGCAAGATGAGCACAGGTGCATTTGTGAGTTCATATTTAATCCTCTCATATGCATCCCTCCTTTCCTTGGTTATTTCAAAAACTACATCCTTTGAGCATAACTTGTATAAACTACTAGTTATGTGGGCAAAGTTTTTGATGTGGTTTCTATAGTAGCTAGCAAATCCAAGGAAAGATTGCATCTCTTTGATGTTCTTTGGTACTGGCTTCTGCAGTACTGCTGCTACTTTGTTCTGGTCAATTTCCAGACTAAGGCCTGAGACTTTGTGTCCTAGAGCTAGTAGCTCTTGTTGGCCAAAATTACACTTTTTAAGTGAAATTTTCAGATTGATGGGTGTACATTTACTTAGCACTCTGTCTATGTATTGTACATGGTCTTCCCATGTCTCTGAGTATATAATGATATCATCAATATATACTACCATCCAGCCTTCCATTATTTCTTCTTGAAATATGGTGTCCATCATCCTTTGGAAGTGGGCTGGTGCATTCTTGATGCCAAATGGCATCCTGGTGTACTCATATATGCCCATATGGAATATTATTCTGAGCAACTTCATAGAGTTTGGTTTAACTCCATTTTGGTGGAAGCCTTTCATACAATCCATCTTGGTTATGTATTTGGCTTTTGCCAGCTTATCCAAGGCATGAGGTATCCTTGGTATAGGGTACCTGTCTGCTTTTGTGTAGTTATTCAGGGCTCTGAAGTCTCCACAAAATCTAGACTTGCCATCATGCCAGGTGATCAGGACAGGAGTGTTGATTTCCACTATTTCATTATGTCCAATCTTCCTGATGACATCCATGTCCAGGAGTTCATTGATATGTTTTTCAATTTCTTTCCTGGTTTCCAGACTTTCTGGATAAGGAGATCTCCTCATCATGGGTGGATAAGGTCTTTCCACATCCAGATATAGTTCTATATCATGGCCTTTAATCTTGCCTAGTGGTTCTTCACCAATGGCAAATGCTGGTCTGTTCTTCCTCAGCATCTTCAGTAAACTTAGTTTTTGTTTACTGGTGAGAGTAGTGCTAAACTGTCCCTCCTTGAATTCCTTGAAGAGTTCATCTAGTGGATCTTGTGAAGATATGTGGGATATATAAAGTGAAAATTTCTTTTCCTTGTTGGTACCAATGGTGATGTGCCTGTTTTTACTGTTGTAAATATTTATGCCATACATCCTCTGGTAATCTGTTCCCAGTAAAAACCCTTGGATGTGGGCATCTTCAAGCACTACAAACTCTGGGTTGAGTCTGATATTACCCTTCCTGTGGGGTATAATTATCTCTTTGATAATTGTCCCAATGGAAGTCATCTTCCCTGATGCACTTTTAAAGTCTTTTGCCTTAGTGGGAAAGAGCTGTTTTTCACAGTTTGGGAAGTGGTTATCCAGATAATTTCTGGCCACTATGGAGCAATGTGCGCCACTGTCAATGATCAGTGGGTGCTGAGCATTGTCAATACATACAGTCATTTTTGTAGCTGTTCCATGTATATAAGCCATTCCTTTGGTTGGTGTAACCAGGAATGTTTGTGCATCTTGTGTGTGTTTGCACAAGTTCTTGTTGGCAGTGTCCTGTGGCATGCCTGCTTCCAACTGTATATCTTGGATTTCCAATGGGGTTTCCTCTTGGTATTCCACTAGAAATTCCTCTCTTGGGTCTTGATCATCATCAGATGGTTCTCTGATGGCATCTCCCATAGAGTCTGATTCAGAATCCTCTGTTGGAAGTTCTTCTTCAGGGACTTTTTCTATAGCATAGACTTTTTTCTTTGCTTTTGGACAGTTGTTGGCATAGTGGTCTGTTGAACCACAATTGTGACAAGAATTCTTTTTCCTTGCCACTTCTGCCACTCTTTCTCTGGGTTTGTCTTTAAACTCCACCCTGAAAGGTTGTTTCTCTTTGAAACCACTGCTCTTATATGGGGTGAATTTCCCTATATTTGTCCTTTTCCTTATGTCTTGTAAGGTATTGGCTATGTCATCTAGAGTGCAATTTTGGTTGCATCTGCATTTCACTGCATGCTCTCATTCTCCTGGCAGTTGTGTCAGAAGTCTGTGATTCCTCATCTGGATGTTCATCTGAGGATCAATGGCTTTAAGTCTTTTAGACTGTCTGAGACACCACTCATATGTATCTTTGTCCACAGAGTATTTGTCATTTTCAAATGACATGGTCTTTTGCCATATCCAAGTTCCATTACTGTACTTTAGGATTATTTGACTCTTCCACCATGGCCAGTTTCTTCTGCCATGGATTTCTTTCATTTCTGTGTACCATATACTTGCATGACCTTTAAATGCAGTATTCAGTCTAGCAATAATCCAGTAATCTGGTATGCTGGGTACATCAATGAAGAGTCTATCAATATAATCTATGAGTTCCATATGATCATATTCTCCTGATCCAGAGAATTTGGGCCAGTTTGAGGCCTCAGGAAGCTGTTTCAAGGCTTCCTTCTCTGAATAAGACATGCCATCTCCATCCTGGTATTGTGATGGAAATCTTGCCTTATTCAACATCATGGCATCTGGTTTGATGTCATCTGGTTGATATGGATTCTCCATAGCTTGGCCTTGTGGTTGGGGCTTTAAGCTATGATAGGCATTAAACAATTTGTTAATGTCCTGATCCAGACACTCCCTGTCCCTTGTGCTGTGGTGTTGTTCTTCAAAGACTTGGTTCAGTCTTTTGTTGGATTCCTCAGAGGCTTTGCTCAGTTGAGCACATCCTTCTTGAAGATTCTTAACTATTTGTTCCAAGGAGGCTTGAGTTTGTCTCATCCTCTCTTGGCTGGCTTTAATTTCTGTAAATTGCTTTGCATATTGTTCAGCATATTGGGACACTTGTAACCACAGTGTATCACTGTTGATGTTACTCTCAGATGTGACAATGTTATTTTCAGTCTGAGTGGGGGTAATGTTTCTATTACTAGGACTACTGATTCTAGAGTGGTTTACAACTACTTCTGGTTCTTGTGTACTTCCTTTACCAAATCTGACAGCTTCTGGATCATGGGGTCTGACTCTTTCCTCCTCTGGTTGAAGGAGGTTTTGTTCTTGCCCTTGTTTCGTTGTCTTCTCCTGGAAACTTCCTGGAATTGTGAAGAATGGTGACTCTTGGCCACTGATCTGCTGGTTTCTGAATGGTGTGAAGCCAATGGAGAGTTGATTTGGCCTGCTCCTTGTGAACCTGAAGGAATCTGAGTAGGCCCTGCCTGGGTAAACTGTTCTTCTATAGCTAGGATAGTGGCTTGATTCTCCCTTATCCTCTGTGCCCTTGCCTCCAGGAGTCTGTGCTGCCTGGTAGGATTCCAACCCTTGGTGATTACCATAAGGTCTTTGAAGTCTATCTCTTTGAGACAGATCTTCTGGCAACTTGATCCCAGTTCTGCCCAGTGAGTTGCTAGGTTGAACCTCTTGTTGTCCATGCTCCATTGAAATAAATCTTTGAGGAGTTGGTGGATCTGAAGAACTTGATATATATCCTTCCAGTCCTCTGGTTTGAGGTTTCTGTTGAATTGGAGTGTGAATGGCAAGGTTGATATTATCTCCCTCATTGTTTTACCATCCACCACTGTGTCCAGGGTGTCCTCTTTCAGGTCTTCTGGTTCTGGACAATCCTCCTCTATCCTCTGGCTGGTTCCTTTGGAAGCCAAGGTGTGAGCCTCAGAGGTAATTTCATATACCCAAAAGACCACAAATATAAAAAAAAATAACATATTAATATAAATAAAATAAATTTATTTATATTATTAAAATAAAAAATCAAAATATAAATATAAAACTATATTAAAAATAAAAAATTAATTATAATTTAAAAATAAAAAATACATTAAATTTTGTAAATATAAAATTACATTTATACTTGAAAAAATTAAGTAAAAATGAAATTTTAACAAAATTGTGAAAAAATAAATAAATTTGGAAAAAAGTTAAATAAAATTTATTATAACTTTTTATCCAATAAATAAACATATAAAATTTATTTCACCATTGGATTCCTCATAAAAAATCAGGTGGGGTCACCTCTGAGTGAAATTCTTGTAACTCAACTCTAAATAAGCTTAAATTAAGTTTTTAGTATTTTCAATACAAAAGTTGAAAATCCTCAAAACCTTAATTTAATTCACACCACATGTGGTGTTAACCATCAATTTTTGTGTTAAAATTGAGGTGTTGTGTTTAGTTTAGAAGTTATGAGGAATTGAAGTATTTTCAATTGAATTCAATTGAAATGTCAAAATGTGCACGTGTATTACATAAGTGAACTTTGATTTACATATGAGGTGTCAATTATTACTGTATTGTACTGTACAATTGAATTGAATTACATATGTAAATTATAAGTATAATACATGATGAGGAATTAAAGGAAAAATAAATTGGAAAGATTAAATTTGGGGGGGAAAAGGAACTCCAGCTCTAAGGGGGAGCTAGACCCCCAAAATCCTTGCTGACAGGCGTGGGATGTCAAAATTCACGCAAAAGTTCATCACTTTTGGCCTGGAATTGAGTCACAGGGTCTGTGGACTCAATTGATGATTAGGTTTTGATACCAACTGGGGTAGTTTTAGCTGTTGCCAAGAAGGTAAAACTACCCTTAAGATGAAACAACCATAGTAAAAACAGTTTTAACTGGTTTCTACGCCTCTTACACACATTCTGACGTGTTTTGAAGGCTCTAGGCCTGGTATTTCTATAGTAATGGCTGATTTAAGGGTCTAAAATGGCTAAAAATGGCTAAAAATGGCTTAAACCAGCCCTTTTTTTGGCCTAAACCAGGGTTCAATGATGCCATAATTGGCTTTTCTGTTGTCAGACTGTTTTTCACGACTGACAAGAGTAAATTTTACTTTTGGAGTAAGAGAATTGATGGCTATAAAAGAATGTCTTCTTTGCCCCACTTTTCTCTTCATGTTAGAATCTTTTCCTTTTATTAATTAGTTTAAAACTGTTAAACCAATCAATCAAAGATTCCAACCACCACTTTTTAATCATTTTAATCCTTTTAACCACGTGAAAAAATCATTATAATCATTGTTTGTAACTCTTATAATCATTTTTACCCCTGAACCACCCCAAAAGTGAATTAAAGCATCTTTCATCACTGTAAACTTTGTCACTTTGTTTCCAAATTCACTCTGGTCACTTTTGGGCGTGTTTTCTCTTTAATATTCTTTTTAAAGACTTTGTTCTTTAATTAATTGCTTGAAGTTCTTTGCTCAATTAATTCCAATTGAAATTGCTCTTGAAGAAATTTCTTTTGTAGCCTTAAAATATCTCTTGCAGAGTATTTTTTGGATAAATCTTATTGTTGGTAAAACAATAAATTTTTTTATTATTGTTTTATACTAATAAAGTTATAAACAATAAAATTTGGCGTGTTTTCTCTTAAAAATAATATTTCATACTATTTTTAACTGAATTTTACCTTATACAAATTTTGAGGACAGGAAAAGTACTTGATTTTTAATCAAAGTTTCATATCCACACCTTACATTTGGGGGCCCAGCCGTGATATTTTACCTGTGAAATATTTTTTTTACTCTTTTTAAATCTTTTTTCTTATATTGAAAAATTTAAAAACACATAAAAAATACTTATAATCTAAAAAACCCATAAAAAATAATTTTTTTTTCATATTATAAGTGAGGCTTAAATTTTTATTTCTTTTTTTGAAATAACCTTTTTTTTACTTAATTAATTGGCTTTTTCATTAATTTTAGTGTCTGACAACGTGGTAATACAAGAAAACATTGAAACAGCCTCAACAGTAACCAGCATTATCCCTGCCAGTACTGTTAATTCTGATCATAATAGTACTGTTATTGTGACTCAAAATAACCAGCCTGAACCAATATCTTCTGAATTGATTAACTTGGACATAAGTAATACCCTTCAGAAAGCTAAAAATTTGGCCAATAGTAAGTTTTTGACGTAAAAATACTATTTTAAGCCTTTTTTAACCATAATTATGCCTTCAACCAGGTCAGGAGCCAGCTACAACCCCTCAAGCAGCTCCCAAAAAGGTAATAGACGTGATTATGGCAGAGGCCAATCAGGTACAGAAGGAAAAGGGTCAGTTGATGACTTCCAAACAACTAAAATGGGTCATTCTGAAGCTGATAATACTATTTTACCTTCAAAAAGAGCTGACACCGCCACAACAAGCCTCTGTGGACATATACAAAGCCAGCCACAGTGCATACAACAATGCACTTCAATTCAAGGAGTACCAGATCCTTGCAGACCTGTGGAAAAATTGCATGAATTCTTACCTTACAGTAAGAAAATTCTTGGGCCATCCCAACACTTGCAAATTGCTCAATGGATGGCATCCATTGATGGAGAAGAAAAACATGATGCTTTTGACACTAGAATGGAGGAAAAACAACCCTCCACCAGCCAAACCAGTGCCAAAAACAGCCCCAGTGGCCAGCAGCAGCAATTCCAACGTGAAAAAGCAGCCACAAACTCCAAACAAGGGCAAAGGGAAGGCACCAGCCCCAAAACCTTACAGCCAGGGCTACAGAATCCCAAAGATTCAGCAGGATGCCATGGAAAATGTATTTCAGATGGCCAGAACCATGATGGAATTACAGAAGAAGGAGGAAGGCAGATTAAGGTTCCAGAAATGATTTCTGACATATTTGATTCCATCCCAGAGTTGTATAATGCTATAAATGACGTGAAGAAACATCTTTCTGATAAAAATGAAACCATTTGTAACAACATTAAAACAAACAACCTGAGTCTGTGCCAAATTAATGAAACACTTATGTGTTTTGAAAAAGTTTTAAGAACAATTAAAAATTCCAATAATGATAATTCTTCTAATAAAATAAATGAACAATCTGCCATTATTAAAGAATTAACAGATAAATATTCTAAATTCAATATTGATGACATAATTGAAACAAGAATTAAACAAGCCATAAATATTATCAAAACAGATAACAAGAAAGTCCTTGATGACATTTCAAATTCATTTACTGAAGTAAAGACATATACCATTGCCTTGAAAAAGTGTTTTGATGCTTCACAAGAAGAAGTATCAAAATGATCAATGAAATTGAATCAAGTCACTGCTGATAATACAAGACAGACAGAGCTATGGCAAGAACTTACACATAAAGAAGACATGTATAAAATTGAAGTAATAAATTTAATACAAAGCTTCCAACATGAATACAGAAATTACCAAAGGTGTAGCAACAGTAAATTGAATGACATTGAACAAATACTGAACACCTTACCAAGAATGTCTACACCTCTAAATCAAAATGAGGGCACAAGAATTCCAAATCCACAAGTATTGGATCCTGATAATTCACAATTAAAAAATGAATTATCCACTTCTTTTCATAACTTGGAACCATCAATGGGCCAAGCACTCTTGAAAGAAGTTCCAAAACTTAAAGAATGGCCTCACTTCAATGGTGAAGGAGAGTATGACCATATGGAATTCATTAGAGGTATTGACATGATCAAAGAGGATTTTGAATTACCAGACAGATTGGTAACAGCCAGGTTTAACACCTTGTTTACCAGATCAGCTCACAGATGGTACATCAAAATAAGACAAGCACATGGACACCAGAGTTGGACTTGGTGGAAAACCCAAATCATCAACAAATGGGCAAATGATGCTTGGAGGTTTAAAGTTGAAACAGCCTTTGAATCTGCCAAATTTAATGCTGATAAAGACAAAGCTTTACCATGGTTTTGCCAACAGAAGGACAGATTAACAGCATTATATCCTGACATGTCAGAATTTATGATCCATAGAAAAATTCTGAGACAATGTGGAGGTGACTTAGAGCATGCTGTCAAAAGCAGGACTACTGAACAATCTTCAGCAGAGGATATTATCAATATACTAGAAGAAGTAACCACCAGAACCAAAATTGGTTCTAGTAGGGTGAATCTTAAAACAAGGTTTAATACACCTTGGAAAGATTCTGTGGACAAAAACCCCAAAGAAAATTCTAGTAATATTAAATATAAATCTGCAGATACAGTCAGAAAATGCCATATTTGCCAAAGCACCACCCATTTAGCCAATGCATGTCCAAAGAGGGGGAAAATCAATGAAATTGACATTGAAAAGGAACCAGATGTTGAAAAAGAAGACATAATTGAAGACAATTCAGATGATAAGTCATCCATATTTTCTGAATCTTCAAAAGATATAGAAAATATCAATGCCACTTTTGACATCATGGAATCTGATTCCCACTTACCACAATTGAGCAATGGTCA
This sequence comes from Austropuccinia psidii, assembly GCA_023105745.1. Taxonomy (NCBI): domain Eukaryota; kingdom Fungi; phylum Basidiomycota; class Pucciniomycetes; order Pucciniales; family Sphaerophragmiaceae; genus Austropuccinia; species Austropuccinia psidii. The sequence goes on along the minus strand of JALGQZ010000001.1, from coordinate 71,765,769 downwards.
AGTTGATTTATCAAAAGTTCAAGATGCACAACTTATGAAGACAAAACCAAACAGAGGAAAAGGTTATACAGCTGGTAACTCCTGTATAACAGAAGTGGTGATTGACAACAAGCCCACCAAACTTTTGCTTGACCCAGGAGCCTTCTGCTCTTGTGTTGGAAAATCCTTTCTTAAGACTTGTGTGCCAAATTTTGAAGACCAATTGTTACCAATTGATGGTATAAAATTCAACAGTGCAAGTAACCCAATGAAAGCATTGGGAATCTTTGAGACCAATGTCATATTCCCACACACAAATGGGAATTTAAGGATCACAGTTGAATTTGTTGTTATGGAAAATTGCTCTAGTACCCATTTTATATTGGGAAATGACTATTTTATCATGTATGGGATAGATTTACATAATAACAAAGACAGATACTTTACAATTGGGGACAATAAGCGCCAGAAATTTGCCTTTTTACCATTTAAAAGACAAATTACAGTAAACAAAGTATCACCAGTCAACTTAGAGTTAGAAAAATTCAAGTCTGAAAAGTTAAATGAGGCTGAGATAAGCCTTCATCTGACTGATAAACAAGAAGATGAACTTTCTTCCCTTTTGTATGACCACAAAGGAGCATTTGCTACAGACAAAGAACCTCTGGGAGCAATTATTGGTCATGAAGTTGACATCATTCTTAACATTGAGAGACCTTATCCACCACTCTTAAGAAGACCTGCTTATCCAGCAAGTCCAAAATCAAGAGAAGCTCTAGAAATTCATATCAAAGAACTTCTAGACCTTGGTGTAATAAGAAAAGTAGGCCACAATGAAGAAGTAGAAATAACTACACCAGTCATAGTGGCGTGGCATAATGGAAAATCCAGAATGGTTGGGGACTTTAGAGCTCTGAACACTTACACTGTTCCAGACAGATACCCAATACCAAAAATCCAAATTGCCCTTACTCAAATATCTCAAGCAGTGTATATAACCACTATGGATGCCCTTAAAGGATTCCATCAAAATGTGGTAACACCAAGAGCAAGAAAATACTTGAGAATTATTGTTCATTGTGGAGTGTATGAATACTTAAGGATGCCCTTTGGTATCAAAAATGCACCTTCACACTTCCAAAGAATGATGAATGAAATCTTCCCTGAAGAACTCTCAGAGGGATGGTTAATCTTTACATTGATGACATTATTATCTGTTCAAAGAATTGGGAGGAGCACATGTACAGATTATCAAGAGTTTTGACAAAAATCCAATCAGTAAACATGAAAATCTCCTTGAAGAAATGTCATTTTGGATTTAAAGAACTTAAGGCACTAGGACATGTTGTATCTGGTTTGTCCCTTGGAATTGATAAAAACAAAGTTGCAGCAGTATTGTTAAAACCCATGCCTCAGAATAAGAAGGAAATTCAGTCATTCTTAGGTTTTGCAGGATATTACAGGCAACACATTAAAGACTTTGCATCCATAGCAAGACCACTTTATAAGTTGTGTGACAAAGACACAGTATTTGAGATGACTGTTGACAGAGTCAAAGCTTTTGAATCTCTAAGAGAAGCATTGACCACTGCTCCACTCTTACTGATGCCAGACTTTAAATTGCCTTTCAAACTGTATATTGATGCATCAGGGGATGGACTAGGTGCTGCACTTCACCAAGTTCAGATCATAAATGACAAACCTGTAGAAGGACCAATATGTTTCATATCCAGGCAAATCAAACCAACTGAAGCCAGATATGGAGCAAGTCAAATGGAATGTCTATGCCTTGTCTGGGCCTTGGAGAAATTGAACTATTTCTTAGAGGGATGTGTTTTTGAAGTGATAACAGATTGTACAGCTGTGAAATCACTTTTGAACATGAAAACACCTAACAGACACATGCTCAGATGGCAAATAGCCATACAAGAATACAGAGGCAATATGACTATTGTTCATAAGGATGGGAATATTCATAAGAATGCAGATGGACTAAGCAGATGGCCATTACCAAATAACATTGATAATCCTGCTTATGTTCCAGAAGAAGCTTCACCACAAATTCCAATAGAAGGAATAAGTGTTACAGACTTGAACACCACCTTCTTTGAAGAAGTCAGAAATAGTTACACTCAAGATAAGAATTGTAGCATCTTATGCCAATTACTTAACAAAGACTGTAAAGACAACTCTCTAATACATGCCTTGGATGAAGTATGGAGAAAATCTTATAATGAAGGAAGATTTCACCTACTGGATGGTATAATCTACCACAGAACCAAGCACACATGTGTCATGACAGTTGTAGACAGGTCATTAATCAATCTTGTACTGAAAGAATGCCATGATAGTCCCTTTTCAGGACATCTTTCTGAAGACAGAACAAGAGAGAAAGTGAAGACCTGCATATGGTGGCCAATGTGGCAAAAAGATGTTGCAGAGTATTGCAAAACCTGTGACAGATGCCAAAAGGCAAATAAATCCACTGGCAAAAGACTTGGAAATATGATGAAAATCCAAGAACCAAACAGACCTTGGGAAATTGTCCATATGGATTGGGTAACTGGCCTACCACCAGGAGGTGACAGGAGCTATAATGCTTGCCTAGTAATTGTGGACAGATTCAGTAAAACTCCAATCTTTTTACCATGTCACAAAGATGATACAGCCATGGATACAGCTCTTCTGATATGGAATAGAGTAGTGTCATGGACTGGGATATTTACAAATATCATCAGTGATAGAGATCCCAAATTCACTTCAGCACTATGGACAAATCTTCACCAATTATTTGGCACTAAACTGTCTTTCTCTACAGCCTACCACCCACAAACTGATGGCCTGGATGAAAGAATGATCCAAACCTTAGAGGACATGGTGAGAAGATTTTGTGCATATGGCCTTGAATTCAAAGATTGTGATGGATTTACCCATGATTGGTGTACTCTGTTACCAGCACTGGAATTAGCATATAAAACATCAATCCATGCTAGTACCAATCAGACTCCTGCTATTCTAGAAAAAGGATGGAACCCCAAGTTACCCCAAGACTCTTTGAGGAAAGACTTAATTGAAATACATCCCACAGCTGCTAGCTTCAAAGGAATGCTAGACAAAGCTAGAAAGCATGCAGTAAGATGCATGGAGGACTCTTTTGCATATGCTAAAGACAAATGGGATAAATCTCATGCAACTCCAGATTTCAAAGTGGGGGACCTAGTTCTTGTATCCACCACTAACTTCAATAACATCAAAGGATGTAAAAAGTTGAAAGACTCCTTTGCAGGACCTTTTGTGATTAAGGCCCTCCATGGAGAGAATGCTGTTGAAGTAGAGTTATCTGAAGAACTTAGCAATAAGCACCCTACATTTCCAGTGAGCTTGATAAAACCATATAAATCTAGTGATGCTGAGAAATTTCCCTTGAGGAATAAGGTTCCCCAAGTTATACCTCCTATTGAGACATCTGGTACTAGGAAAATAACCAAAGTTCTTAAAGAAAGGAAATTAAGAACCAAGAAAGTAAGGGAATACCTTGTTAGGTACAGTGACCCAACTTGTGAAGATGAATGGTTAGAAGAAAAAAATATACCAGAAGCTACCAAACTCCTGAGGAGATTCAGACACACTAGAAACACCAATATTACAAAGTAATATTCTTTTTTAGGGGGAGGGAATGTGAGCCTTAGAGGTAATTTCATATACCCAAAAGACCACAAATATAAAAAAAATAACATATTAATATAAATAAAATAAATTTATTTATATTATTAAAATAAAAAATCAAAATATAAATATAAAATTATATTAAAAATAAAAAATTAATTATAATTTAAAAATAAAAAATACATTAAATTTTGTAAATATAAAATTACATTTATACTTGAAAAAATTAAGTAAAAATGAAATTTTAACAAAATTGTGAAAAAATAAATATATTTGGAAAAAAGTTAAATAAAATTTATTATAACTTTTTATCCAATAAATAAACATATAAAATTTATTTCACCATTGGATTCTTCATAAAAAATCAGGTGGGGTCACCTCTGAGTGAAATTCTTGTAACTCAACTCTAAATAAGCTTAAATTAAGTTTTTAGTATTTTCAATACAAAAGTTGAAAATCCTCAAAACCTTAATTTAATTCACACCACATGTGGTGTTAACCATCAATTTTTGTGTTAAAATTGAGGTGTTGTGTTTAGTTTAGAAGTTATGAGGAATTGAAGTATTTTCAATTGAATTCAATTGAAATGTCAAAATGTGCACGTGTATTACATAAGTGAACTTTGATTTACATATGAGGTGTCAATTATTACTGTATTGTACTGTACAATTGAATTGAATTACATATGTAAATTATAAGTATAATACATGATGAGGAATTAAAGGAAAAATAAATTGGAAAGATTAAATTTGGGGGGGAAAAGGAACTCCAGCTCTAAGGGGGAGCTAGACCCCCAAAATCCTTGCTGACAGGCGTGGGATGTCAAAATTCACGCAAAAGTTCATCACTTTTGGCCTGGAATTGAGTCACAGGGTCTGTGGACTCAATTGATGATGAGGTTTTGATACCAACTGGGGTAGTTTTAGCTGTTGCCAAGAAGGTAAAACTACCCTTAAGATAAAACAACCATAGTAAAAACAGTTTTAACTGGTTTCTACGCCTCTTACACACATTCTGACGTGTTTTGAAGGCTCTAGGCCTGGTATTGCTATAGTAATGGCTGATTTAAGGGTCTAAAATGGCTAAAAATGGCTAAAAATGGCTTAAACCAGCCCTTTTTGGCCTAAACCAGGGTTCAATGATGCCATAATTGGCTTTTCTGTTGTCAGACTGTTTTTCACGACTGACAAGAGTAAATTTTACTTTTGGAGTAAGAGAATTGATGGCTATAAAAGAATGTCTTCTTTGCCCCACTTTTCTCTTCATGTTAGAATCTTTTCCTTTTATTAATTAGTTTAAAACTGTTAAACCAATCAATCAAAGATTCCAACCACCACTTTTTAATCATTTTAATCCTTTTAACCACGTGAAAAAATCATTATAATCATTGTTTGTAACTCTTATAATCATTTTTACCCCTGAACCACCCCAAAAGTGAATTAAAGCATCTTTCATCACTGTAAACTTTGTCACTTTGTTTCCAAATTCACTCTGGTCACTTTTGGGCGTGTTTTCTCTTTAATATTCTTTTTAAAGACTTTGTTCTTTAATTAATTGCTTGCAGTTCTTTGCTCAATTAATTCCAATTGAAATTGCTCTTGAAGAAATTTCTTTTGTAGCCTTAAAATATCTCTTGTAGAGTATTTTTTGGATAAATCTTATTGTTGGTAAAACAATAAATTTTTTTATTATTGTTTTATACTAATAAAGTTATAAACAATAAAATTTGGCGTGTTTTCTCTTAAAAATAATATTTCATACTATTTTTAACTGAATTTTACCTTATACAAATTTTGAGGACAGGAAAAGTACTTGATTTTTAATCAAAGTTTCATATCCACACCTTACACAAGGTCTCTAAGGTATACAGGGGACATATCAGTGTTTGCAAGCAGTCAAAAACTTTATGTTCTTAGGGTATTTACCTTTGACTGTGCCTTGTACAAATTTATTGTCTGCTGACTTGGGCAGTTTGCCTTTGGAAGTTACAACTGGGTTAATAATTGTAATATTTCCTGTACAAGTGGTTAAGGTTGGTTTACCTTGTATGGATGCAGAGTTTCGTGGTTTTCTACTTCTCTGAGTGGCTATTGGTGTCCACTTCTTGGCTGTGATGAGACCTTCACTGTGCCTCTTTCCTTTGGCCTTTCTGCCCTCTGGTTCTGAGGGTGTCACTGGTGTGTTGGCCTGTGACTGGGTCTCAAGTGGGATATAATTCTCTTCAACTGAAATCAAGGCAGAAAAGGGAGGACTTATGTCAGTTAAGACTTCTTAAAAATGCTGGTTTTGCACGTCTAAGATTGGCCTCTGGGCTTGTATGTTACTACAATGTGCCCTGTATAATGACAGCTTAATTGAATCAACAATTCCACGTCAGAATTACAGCTTTTGGTACCCTGTCACACTGTTTGTGTGCCAGTATCCCACAGATACACTTGTGGTTTTCAAGTGGTTTTTGTATAAGTGTTATTGAGTTAACAATACACTTAATCCACGCCTCAACTGATGGTTTTCCAGTCAGAGGTGTCCTTATTCAGTCAAGAATACAGGACTTATTGATGGCTTATATGTTTATATACAAAACAAGCCAAAAATAGTTATATTCAGTGGGTATTAGCCACGTGAAAAATACTCTTATAATATGAGTATATATATAAAGAAAGATAAATATATATAAAATATATTTTTAAATAGAGAAATTACGCCTAAAAAAAAGATAAAACACTGTTTAATAAGTCATAAAGAGAGAAAAGACTTACTTATAAGGTCCAAAAAAAAAGATTTAAAACACGGCCAGGCCCCCAAAATGTCAGGATGAAACTATGAAAGTGTGGTAATGTAGGCTATTTACAGCTCAAACTATGTTTGTGACACGGTAAAAAATGCTTTAAGAAGGTTTTGAGATGATTAAAAATAAATTTAAAGGGCTTTACTATAGTGGTTATAGTGGTGGTGAGCGCTGTTGAAAGCCCTGGGTGCAGCTTTATCTGTTGGGTTACAATAATAAAAGACTACAATAATTAAAACTTATAATTATACCTGATTATTAACCAAGAGTAAAACTTTATTTGACAGTTTACTACGTAGGTTATTCAAGAGCAGGATGAGGAAAGGTTTTTGGCTGTGAAAAGCCCTCCTTTTATCCTGAAATTGAGGTGGAAAGGCTGCTAGACCTTTCCACGTAGAGGAAGTGAAGATTTTTCACTCTCTATGACAGGCTTGTGGTTTGCAAACAGCCTGTATACTCTGTATTGGGCTCAGATGTGGTTTTGAAACCACATCTGGGCAGATTTCACCAATACAGGGTGAAAACTTTCATCTGGGGACCTCACAGCCTGATTCTGACGTGTATGACGCGTAGAATGCTGTACAGAAACTGTATGGGACCCAGTATTGACTGACCTATGAGGTATTGAAGTAAAAACATGCTTCTTCGTCTATTTGACACCTCATATTCATGGTTATGGGATATTATCCCATGGTAAGGCTGTATCTGACAGCAGGTGGGATTTTGACCTGAAAATGGTCATACCTCTGTCAGTTTTTGAGATATCAAGCTCAAAGTTGGTTCATTGAATAGCTCTGTATGGGCTCTACACAATGGTATCAAACTTGACATGGTTATCACTAAATATGACAAAGTTATCCCATGTACAAGTATTTTTGTACATTGGCGTGGTCTGGGCAAAAGCTGTATTAAGCTTGTTTGGCCAATAACTTCTGTTGTAGTTGAGCTATGAGGAAATGGATGGCACCATCATTTACAACTAAAACTATGTTTGTGACATGGTAAAAAATGCTTTAAGAAGGTTTTGAGATGATTAAAAATAAATTTAAAGGGCTTTACTATAGTGGTTATAGTGGTGGTGAGCCCTGTTGAAAGCCCTGGGTGCAGCTTTATCTGTTGGGTTACAATAATAAAAGACGAAAATAATTAAAAATTATAATTATACCTGATTATTAACCAAGAGTAAAACTTTTTTTGACAGTTTACTACGTAGGTTATTCAAGAGCAGGATGAGGAAAGGTTTTTGGCTGTGAAAAGCCCTCCTTTTATCCTGAAATTGAGGTGGAAAGGCTGCTAGACCTTTCCACGTAGAGGAAGTGAAGATTTTTCACTCTCTATGACAGGCTTGTGGTTTGCAAACAGCCTGTATACTCTGTATTGGGCTCAGATGTGGTTTTGAAACCACATCTGGGCAGATTTCACCAATACAGGGTGAAAACTTTCATCTGGGGACCTCACAGCCTGATTCTGACGTGTATGACGCGTAGAATGCTGTACAGAAACTGTATGGGACCCAGTATTGACTGACCTATGAGGTATTGAAGTAAAAACATGCTTCTTCGTCTATTTGACACCTCATATTCATGGTTATGGGATATTATCCCATGGTAAGGCTGTATCTGACAGCAGGTGGGATTTTGACCTGAAAATGGTCATACCTCTGTCAGTTTTTGAGATATCAAGCTCAAAGTTGGTTCATTGAATAGCTCTGTATGGGCTCTACACAATGGTATCAAACTTGACATGGTTATCACTAAATATGACAAAGTTATCCCATGTACAAGTATTTTTGTACATTGGCGTGGTCTGGGTAAAAGCTGTATTAAGCTTGTTTGGCCAATAACTTCTATTGTAGTTGAGGTATGAGGAAATGGATGGCACCATCAGATAGCCCTGATTGTGCTCTTTCCAAAAAGACCCCACTTTAGGTATCTCACACTAAAACTGTAAAAGTTAGATGAGAGGTGAATGTTTTGTTCACCCTTATTTGGTCTGAATTTGACCATAACTCAAGTAATACTGGTGCTAGCTCAGTTTGGCTAGCACCATTAGATAGCCCTGGCTTAGAGCTTCATTTTGAATACCCATTTGATGGGGTTAAGCCTCTCCTTCTAGATTTTAGATGAGAGGTGAAAATTAAGGTTTATGCTCAGCAATAACTTTGAGCAGGAATAACTTTGTTGTTTCTTGTCCTATGGTGATGGGACTTATATTTTCAGAAAGAGGTGAGTTTCCTCTTTCCTTTGATCCCTTTTGAGCTAATTTGTCTCAGCTCCATGTTTTGGTGGTATCTTGGCTATACCATTGGTTTATGGTATTTTGGCTGTCATGCTTGTGCTCTGGTTTTGAGTCACAGGCTGACAATAGTATTGTCAATCAATCCCAGATGAGACAGCAAAGGAACTAGGCTTTCAAAGCTCAAATGTGTTGGAAAACGCGAGCCAGAAGGAGCAAAAAAGATGGCTGAAAGCAGAAATTCCTTATAATGTCCATGGGATATGATCAGCTCTACATGCCCATTGCTTGTTCCTACTCAAAGTGAAGGATAAGGATTTTTTCTCACTACCAGCACTACCCAGCACAGAAAAGCATGAAACTTTGATTCAAGTTGCTAGTCAGCTCGTATATGTCACTGAAGATTTTTCAAATGAGCCATAATCACAAGTGCAGTCATAGGGCTTCCAACTCTATTGCAAGAATGAGCTCCACAAGATAGGACTTATATGATTCACTTGGGCCTGAGTGAGCTCATTCCAACATCCATTCAACAATTTGATGTCTATGGTGTTTTATTGTACATTCTGTCTTGCACTTTTCTGCATGGAGTATCATCATTACTGTTGGAACAAGGATAATAATAACTAAAGGGTAAGTGCAGCTTTAATGGAGAAATACTTAACTTATTTGAAAGGAGAATGTAAGTCAATTAAAGAGGATTGGGAATATTTGGTAAAGAAGAAGGAGAATCAAATGCTCACCAAGATACCTCAAAGGGTGAGTCAAATTACATTTTACATCATGGTGAAATAATTCTTATGATAATCTAATTTATGATGTGCAGACCTGTCAGTGCTGTCAGAAAAGGTGTGATATTGCTCAATATTCCATTCTTGAATCACAATTCAATCACTTTTGGGTATGTTAAGATACTTATGAGGTAGTGGAAAAGAGTTGTGATATTTAATTCAAAGTGGGCTTACACTTGCTCTCATGCTTCTTTGATGAGTTAGTATTAAAGATTGATAGAGACATAGATTTTTTTTATTGGATTAAAAAAAGGGCAAAAAACTATTGATAGATTACCATAAATACAATCAATAGATGTTGGTGATATCGCTGAAGGGCTATGTGTTCATGTATTTGATCAAGATTGCCTCAAAGGTTGAAGTAAGATGCAGACTCTGGCTCTAAAGATACTTGACAATAAGGCTATTAGTGTGAATTGGGATGCTCTGCAATAATTTAGAAAAATAAATGTATAGCACATCAACATTTGAAGTCTTTGTGAATAGTTTACACAGCTGTAATAAAATGTTATCAACATTTATCAAATGTAACAAGCTGATAATTAAATGAGAATATAGCAAATATTTTTTTGCATGTAATGTACTATGGTGTCTCTTATCAATATTTGTCTACTGTGCATTTTCATTGAGGAAATATTGAAGTTCAATCCAGCTCATGGTGTTCATGCTTGTTGACCTGTGATGGGGTGAAAAGGAGTTATTGAATTTTTCAAACAAAAAATAGATAATTTTAGGAAGACTCACAAACTCAATTATCATTTATTTTCTTTGACCTATTTGGAAATTGAATATGGGATTCCCGTGGAGTAAGATTTCAGAATGGTAGTTTTATCAGTGATTCAGATGAACTTGAAAGTTACCTTCTGAAGGTTTACCTCAACTGAATCAGGAGTGACATAGTGAGTAAACTTCATGGGTTGTTGTTGGCCAATATTCTGGAGTCAATCAACAGCCTGAGTCTCAATGTCTGGGTTCCAATTGGGTTCCTGGAAATCTGGATTTCAGTGTTGGAATATTTGGGTGAAATTTGGGGGTCCCCTCACCATTAAATGGACAATATTAGCATGAGTTATGTTGAGGCCTGTTACAGCTGTGGCAACGGATGAAATGAGTACTTAACATTCAGGATTATTTAATAGTTTCTTTAGGGCCTTCTCCTTGCCTCTTTCTGCAATTGTTCTATCAATTTGCATTGAAAGGATAGGGTGATGGGAAAGTACCATACTGTGGAAACTCCTCTTGTGTGGGATTAAAATGAGGCAGTACCTGGAGGGGGAAATAACAGGTAACTAGTTTTGAATTTCTGATAAATCCTGTAGCCAAGGGTGGCAAGGGAGTATTGCCTTCCCCTCCTAAAATACTGAACAAAATCTTCCTTAGAGCTCACAAACCTCAATAATATTAGTAAGTGGCTTTACAACTGCAGAAGACAAAATTCAGAAGTCTCAGATCAGACCTATTCAATATACAATATGAAAAATAATGTTAGTGATTTTGGTTACATTTGAGATTTTAATAAAACAATTGTTTGTATAATTTATATTTTTTAGTGAAATTGGGGTGAGTGGTTTCTTCTTGGTTAGAAAATTTTGGTAAGATGAATTATTTCAGGTGTTCAGAAAAATTTTATGAGTATTTATAAAGGTAATTTTGCTAAGGTAAAGCTATAATAGAGTAAAGTAATTTTTGAATATTTGTTATTAATTTATTTTTCAGAGTGGTTAACTATGAGATAAAATTTTATTTGTTAAATTTAAGAGGTAAGATTCTTTGGTATGGGATTTTCAAAGGGGTAATTTAATTTTAAATCTTGGTAGAAGGTGTTAATTTTACTAGGGGAAATATTTGAATAGACTAGTAACCCTAATATTGGGTACTGGATAACTTTCTTTCTTTTAATAATATGATTCCACTGAGCTTACCTACTGGGTAATTTTCAACACTATACTTTCAGTGAGAGTAGCTACTGGGCAAGTAAGTTTACTATAATATACTGGGCTACCTACCAGGTGAGGGATGAATTATTCCTATGCTTCTACGGAGAAGGGGATATAATGTGCATGGGGGAATTTGAATTTTGGGGGAGAGAGCCCCCCTATTTATACCGTTTGGGAGACAAGGGGGCCCTACATTTTTTGCATGGGTCAGGTGAATTGAGTTTTTGTGATACTTTTTTCTCCGCACAGCCTCCATTCATCACATGACGGTCTTCTGGTGAGGTAATTATGATGTTATGTTCTTGGATTTTCCTTTCATTCATGAAGTGATTTCATTTTCCTGAGTATTTTTTCTTGTGCACAGCCTTTTTTCTGTCACATGATACTCTGTTGGTGGGTTCAGTATCACATGATGACTTTATTTTCCTCTTCATATGTCATATCTTAGGCTTGGTAGAAGTTTCTGTTTTATTTATGCAGGTGTCATGGTTGTTTTTCTTGTTTTTGAACCGTAAAATGAGGTCAGGTGATAATTTCTTGCAATGAGGAATTTACTGTTGTGTATGACAAGATCTGATTTTTGAGTTTGAAAAATGATGTGCATAGTCATTTGGTTGAGATTTAATTAGAAGTGTGTACTGCATGCAGCCTGTTGTGACTAGCTTTGGTTTGCATGAGGTGAGTAGTGGTGTAATAATTCTGATTCTTTTTAAGGTTTCAAGTGTGGTTTCTGGAGATATAAATGTGGTTATGCTTGTGTCTGTGCTGTTAAGGACTTTCAGGAAGTCCATGGAGTTGTTCTTTGAATCATGTGAATTTTCTATGTTTAATTCAAGGTGGTTGTTTAGCTTATTCATGTCAGGCTGAGTCTATGATGAAGGAGTAATTAAACTATTTAAAACTTCAACTATGAATGTGACATGGTGGTAAAAGTTTAAAATAAAGATTTGTGATGATCATAAAGGTTCATAAATAAAATACAAGGGCTTTACTATTGTGGAATAGTGGTGGTGAGGGCTGTTGAAAGCCCTGGGTGCAGCTTTACCTGATGGATTACAATAATAAAGACTACAACAATTAAATTTAAAGTAAACCTGGTTATTTTCCGAGAGTATAACTGTTTTGTACTATGTAGGAATTCAACAGCAGGATGAGGAAACCTTTTCTGGCTGTGAAAAGGCCCCTTTTTATCCTGAAATGGGGTGAAAAGGTAGCTAGACCTTTTCACATGGAGGAAGTGAATATTTTTCACTCTCCAGGAGAGGCTTGTGGTTTGCAAAAGGCCTGTATAACCTATATTGGGCTCAGATGTTGTTTTGAAACCACATCTGGGCAGCTTTCACCAATACAGGGTGAAAAGGTTCATCTGGGGACCACACAGGCTGATTTTGATGTGTATGATGCGTAGAATGATGTACAGAACCTGTATGGGACCCGAATATTAAATAAAATATGAGGTATTTAGGTAAAAACATGCTTCTTTCTCTGTTTGACACCTCCAATCATGGTTATGGGACATTATCCCATGGGAAGGCTGTATTTGCCAAACTGTTTGATTTTGACCTTAAAACAGCCATAGCGTTGTCAATTCTTGAGATAAAAACCTCAAAATTGGTTCAGTGTGTAGCCCTGTATGTGTTCTACACAATCATACCTCAGTTGATATGGCTATCATTAAATATGGCAAAGTTATCCCATGTACAAGATTTTTGTACATATGCCTGTTTTTAGGCAAAAGCTGTATTGGGCTTGTTTGCCTTATAGCTTTTGTTCTCAATGAGATATGGGGAAATGAATGCAACCATCAGATAGCCCTTATTTTTCTCTTCCTAAAAAGACTCCACTTTAGGTATCTCACATTAAAACTCTAGAAGTTAGATGGGAGGTGAATATTTTATTCACCCTTATTTAGCATGAATTTGACCATAACTTCAGTAATACTGGTGCTAGCTCAGTTTGGCTGGTACTATTGGATAGCCCTGACTTGGAGATTCATTATGAATACCCATTTAATGGGGTTAGGTCTCTTACTCTGTATCTCAGATGGGAGGTGAAATTTAAGGTTCATGATCAGCAACAATTTGAGCAGGAATAACTATGTTGTTATTTGTCCTATGGTGGTGGGACTTGTATATTTGAAAAGGGGTAATTTTACTCTTTATTTTGATACCTTTTGAGATGATTTGGCTCAGCTCCATGTTTTGGTGGTATCTTGGCTATACCATTGATTTATGGTATCTGGCTGTCATGCTTGTGCTCTGGTTTTGAATCACAGGCTGACACACCCTACTTCTAAAAAACGCCATCATTGATGAGACTGTTCAGTCCTCCTAGAGGCTCTGAAACTTCTTAAATTAAGGCTCCCATCTGGTATGGCATCTTCTGCCAACCATTTGCCTTTCTCAGCTGTTTGATTTTTGAATCTGACTAAGTATTGTCTTTGATCCCTACCATTAAGTCTGATCTTCATCACTCTGATGATTTTCTTCACTGGTCCAGGAGAGTCCTCCATGTCAACAATTTCTAGTGGTGTGGGTTTCTTCCTCCTGGAGGGGAATTTATCCTCCTCTGTCTGGAAGTATGGCTTGACTAAACTCACTGGAAAGACTGGGTGTTTCCTGGAAAACTCCTCTGTGAGCCTGACTTGCACTGCAATCTTTCCTATCAACTTAATGATAGTGAAGGGCCCTAGAAATGAGTCCCTCATCTTCTTGGGTCGTTTAAGATTGTTGAAGTTCAGTGTAGACACAAACACCTGATCCCCTTCCTTAAAGTCAGGTTCCATGTGTGTCTTGTTCCACCTCTGCTTATTACAATCTTTTGCCTCAACTATGCATTTAGCAGCTGTGGCAAAAGTTCCCTTCCACACTTCATGGAAATATTTGGCTGTGGGGTGGATGGTTAGAAGAATCATCTTCAGGTGATCCACAGGCAGTAGGGGATTTCACCCTTTCTCTACCAGTGCAGGATTTTTTCCTGTGGTAGAGTGTTGACTTGTGTTAAAATCCAGCTGAGCTGCTGGTAGAAGGGTAACCCAGTCATGCTTTTATCCTTCATGATCCTTGTATTCCATACCATAGGCAAAGAAACTTCTAAGGATGTCCTCCATGGTCTGTGTCAGATAGAGTCTATGTTGAAGAAGTAATTAGGCTATTTACAACTAAAAATATGACTGTGACATGTAGAAAATAGTTTAAAGAAGGGATTTAAATTTAAGATGATGGATTTATAATATAATAAAAGGGTTCTACTATTGAAGAATGGTGGTGGTGAGCGCTATTGGGAACCCAGGGTGCAGTCTTACCAGTTGGGTTACTATAATAAGAGCTACAATAATCAAAATTATAATTACACCTGATTTATTACCCAAGAGTAAAACTGGTTTGGACAGTTCACTACGTAGGGTATTCAAGAGCATGATGAGGAAACAATTCTGGCTGTGAAAAGCCTCCTTTTTATCCTGAAATGGGGTGGAAAGGGTGCTAGACCTTTCCATGTAGAGGAAGTGAAGATTTTTCAATCTCTAGGACTGGCTTGTGGTTTGTAAACAGCCTGTATAGCCTTTATTGGGCTCAGATGTGTTTTTGAAACCACATCTGGGCAGATTTCACCAATACAGGGTGAAAACGTTCATTTGGGGACCTCACAGCCTGATTCTGACGTGTATGACGCATAGAATTCTGTACATAAGCTGTATGGGACCCCAGTATTGACTGAAATATGAGGTATTGAAGTAAAAACAAGCTCCTTTGTCTATTTGACACCTCATATTCATGATTATGGGATATTATCACATGGTAAGGCTGTATATGACAGAAGGTGGGAATCTGACCTTAAAACAGCCATAACTTTGTCAATTCTTGAGATATCAACCTCAAAATTGGTTCAGTGTTTAGCCCTGTAGGTACTCTACACAATGGTACCTCATTTGATATGGGTATCATTAAATATTGCAAAGTCATCCCATGTACATGATTTTTGTACATTTGTGTGGTATAAGCAAAAAGCTGTATTAAGCTTATCTGCCCCATGACTTCTGTTATAGTTGAGATATGGGAAAATGGATGGCACCATCAGATAGCCCTGATTGTTCTCTTTCCAAAAAGACCCCACTTCACGTATCTCACACTAAAACTGTAGAAGTTGAATGAGAGGTGAATGTTTCGTTCACCCTTATTTGGTCTTAAATTGACCATAACTCCGGTATGATGGTGCTAGCTCAGTTTGGCTGGTACCATTGGATAAACCTAGCTTAGAGATTCATTTTGAATACCCATTTGATGGGGTTAAGCCTCTCCTTCTGGATTCTAGATGAGAGGTGAAAATTAAGGTTTATGCTCAGCAATAACTTTGAGCAGGAATAACTTTGTTATTCCTTGCCCTATGGTGATGGGACTTATATTTTCAGAAAGAGGTGAGTTTCCTCTTTGTTTTGATACCTTTTTAGCTGATTTGGCTCAGCTCCATGTTTTGGTGGTATCTTGGCTATACCATTGATTTATGGTATCTGGCTGTCATGCTTGTGCTGTGGTTTTGAGTTACAGGCTGACACACCCTCCTTCTAAAAAAGGCCCATCATTGATGAGACTGTTCAGTCCTCCTAGAGGCTCTGAAGCTTCTTAAATGAAGGTTCCCATCTAGTATGGCATCTTCTGCGGACCATTGTCTTTCTCAGCTGTTTGATTTTTGAATCTGACTAAGTATTGTCTTTGATCCCTACCATTAAGTCTGATCTTCCTCACTCTGATGATTTTCTTCACTGGTCCAGGGGAGTCCTCCATGTCAACAATTTCTAGTGGTGTGGGTTTCTTCCTCCTGGAGGGGAATTTATCCTCCTCTGTCTGGAAGTATGGCTTGACTAAACTCACTGGAAAGACTGGGTGTTTCCTGGAAAACTCCTCTGCGAGCCTGACTTCCCCTGCATTCTTTCCTATCAACTTAATGATAGTGAAGGGCCCTAGAAATGAGTCCCTCATCTTCTTGGGTCGTTTAAGATTGTTGAAGTTCAGTGTAGACACAAACACCTGATCCCCTTCCTTAAAGTCAGGTTCCATGTGTGTCTTGTCCCACCTCTGCTTATTATAATCTTTTGCCACAGCTATGCATTTAGCAGCTGTGTCAAAAGCTCTGTTCCACATATCATGGAAGTCTTTGGCTGTGGGGTGGATGGTCAGAAAATTCTACTTTAAATGATCCACAGGCAACAAGGGGTTCCACCCTTTCTCTACCAGTGCAGGTGTTTTTCCTGTGGTAGAGTGCTGAATTGTATTATAAGCCAGTTGGACAGCTGGTAGAAGGGTAACCCAGTCATGGGGATATCCCTCATGGTCCTTATATTCCATTCCATAGGCACATAACCTCCTAAGGATGTCCTCCATTGTTTGGATCATCCTCTCTGCTAGGCCATCTGTTTGCGGATGGTAAGCTGTGGAAAAAGCAAGCTTGGTGCCAAGCATGTCATACAAGTTGGTCCAAAATTCAGATGTGAATTTTGGGTCCCTATCACTAATGATGATCTTAGGGACTCCACAGGTAGATATCATGTTATTCCAAAATAACAGAGCAGTATCCATGGCTGTAACCTCCTTGTGGCATGGTATACACCTCATGCTCTTGCTGAACCTATCAGCTATGATCAAGCAGGAATTGTAGTTTTCTTTGCCTCCTGGGACAATTCCTGTAACGCAGTCCATGTTGATGGTTTCCCATGGGTGTTTGGGGTCTTCTATATGTTGAAGTAACCCATACTTCTTCCCATGTTTCCTATTTTCCTTTTGGCATCTTTCACAAGTGTTGATGTATTCACTCAACTCTTGTTCCTACTTGTGCCACCAAGCTTTGCTTGCTACCCTCTCCTTGGTCCTGTCTTCACTCATGTGTCCCATATAGGGGCAGTCATGGCATTCCTGCAGGATCAAGGAGATGTGGTCTCTGTCTACCACTGTTAGTGCACTTGTGTGTTTCTCTCTGTGGTAGAGCAGGCCATCTATAAGGAAGAACTTGTTATCCTTATAGGCCCTCAACCAGCGTTCTTCCAGCTGGGATTCCAGTTCTGGACTCCTGTACTTTTGTTGATGGAGTTGTAGTAGTATGCCACACTGTTTGTGTTTGGAATAAGACTTCAGTACTGCACTAAAAAATTCATTGTGCAGTTAAGAGGAACTTATTCCCAATATGGGAGTTTCTGTCTCCCCTGAGTCAGTGTTTCCACTGTCAAGGGTACCACCTTCTGGTGCCCATTCAAAGAATCTGAAGTTCTTCCTCCTATCTATTTCCATGAAATGAATAGGGATTTGGACTGCAACTTCAGGGTAATAAGCTGGGTTGCTCTTGACATTATCCAGTGGCCATCTGCTAAGGCCATCTGCATTGGTATGACTTTTACCTTCTTTGTATATGATGGTCATGATCTCTCTATACTTCTGGATGGCTATTTGCCATCTCAGCCTGCCTATTGGTAGTCTTGATGTTCAGTAAAGACTTAAAGGATGTGCAGTATGTGTAGATTTCAAAGACTGCACCCTCCAAATAATAATGGAGTTTTTCTAAAGCCCAGACTAGACATAGACATTCTGTCTGGGTGGCCCCATACCTGGCTTCTGAATCTTTCAGCTGCCTGGAGATGTAACATATTACACCTTCTCTTGGTTCACCATCCACAATTTGTCTTTGGTGAAGGGCTGCTCCCAAGCCTTGGCTGCATGCTGCATCTATATATAACTTGAATGGTAGTTCAAAGTCAGGCAAGATGAGCACAGGTGCATTTGTGAGTTCATATTTGATCCTCTCATATGCATCCCTCCTTTCCTTGGTTATTTCAAAAACTACATCTTTTGAACACAACTTGTATAAACTACTAGTTATGTGGGCAAAACTCTTGATGTTGTTTCTATAGTAGCTGGCAAGCCCAAGGAAAGATTGCATCTATTTGATGCTCTTTGGTATTGGTTTTTGTAGTACTTCTGCTACTTTATTTTGGTAAATTTCCAAAATAATACCTCAGACTTTATGTCCTAGAGCCAGTAAATCTTGTTGGAAAAATTGCACTTTTTAAGTGAAATTTTCAGATTTATGGGTATTTATTTACTTAGCACTCTGTCTATGTATTGCAAATGGTCTTCCCACGTCTGTGAGTATATAATGATATCATCAATATATACCACCATCCAGCCTTCTAATATTTCTTCTTGAAATATTGTCCATCATCTTTTGGAAGTGGGCTGGTGCATTTTTGATGCCAAATGGCATCCTGGTATACTCATACATGCCCATATGGCATATTATTCTGAGTACCTTCATGGAGCTTGCTTTAACTCCATTTTGGTGGAAGCCTTTCATACAATTCATTTTGGTTATGTATTTGGCTTTAGCCAGTTTATCCAAGGCATGAGGTATCCTGGGTATAGGGTACCTTTCTGATATTGTGTAGTTATTTAGAGCTCTGAAGTCTCCCCACAGTCTAGAATTGCCATCATGGCAGGTGATTAGGACAGGAGTGGTGATTTACACTATTTCATTATGTCCAATCTTCCTAATGACATCCATGTCCAAGGGTTCATTGATATGTCTCTCAATTTCCTTCCTGGTTTCCAGGCTTTCTGGATAAGGAGGTCTCCTAAACATGGGTGGATAAGGTCTTTCCACATCCAGATATAGTTCTATATCATGGCCTTTGATCTTGCCCAATGGTTCTTCACCAATGGCAAATGCTGGTCTGTTCTTTCTCAGCATCTTCAGTAAGCTTAGTTTTTGTTTACTGGTGAGGGTAGTGCTAAACTGTCCCTCTCTGAATTCATTCAGAAGTTCTTCTAGTGGACCTTGAAAAGATATATGGTATATATCAAGTGAAAATGTCTTTTCCTTGTTGGTACCAATGGTAATGTGCCTATCTGTAGTGTTAGAAATATATATGCCATACATCCTATGGTAGTCTGTTCCCAGTAAGAACCCTTGGATGTGGGCATCATCAAGAACTACAAGCTCTGGGTTCAGTCTGATATTACCCTTTCTGTGGGGTATAATTATCTCTTTGATAATTGTACCAATGGAAGTCATCTTCCCTGAGGAACCTTTAAAGTTCTTTGCCTTGGTGGGCAAGAGCTGTTTTTCCCAATGTGGGAAGTGGTTGTCCAGATATTCTCTGGCCACTATGGAGCAGTGTGCTCCACTGTCAATGATCAGTGGATGCTGAGCATTGTAAATACAGACAGTCATCTTTGTGGCTGTTCCATGTATATATGCCACGCTTTGGTTGGTGTAACCAGGAATTTTTGTTAATCTTGTGTTTTTTGCACAAGTTTTTATTGGCAGTATCATGTGGCATTCCTGCTTCTAACTGTATGTCCTGAATTTCCAGTAGGGTTTCCTCTTGGTATTCTACTAGAAATTCTTCCTTTGGGTCATGGTCATCATCAGATAGGTCTCTGATGGCATCACCCATAGAGTCTGATTCAGAATCCTCTGTTGGGGATTTGTCCTCTTGGACTTTCTCAATGGCATAGACCTTTTTCTTTGCCTCTGGACAGTTGTTGGCATAGTGGTATTTTGAACCACAATTGTGACAAGAATTTCTCTTCTTTGCCACTTCTGCCACTCTTTCTTTGGGTTTGTCTTTAAACTCTACCCTGAAAGGTTTTTTCTCTTTGAATCTACTGCTCTTATATGGGGTGAATTTCCCTATATTAGTCCTTTTCCACATGTCTTGTAAGGTGTTGGCAATGTCATCTAGAGTGAAATTTTGGTTGCATCTCCATTTTAATGCATTCTCTAGTTCTCCTGGAAGTTGTGTCAGGAGTTTGTGATTCCTCATTTGAATGTTCATCTGAGGATCAATGGCTTTAAGTCTCTTTGACTGTCTAAAACACCACTCATATGGATCCTTGTCCACAGAATATTTGTCATTTTCAAACAACATGGTCTTCTGCCATATCCAAGTTCCATTACTGTACTTTTGGATGATTTGACTCTTCCACCATGGCCAGTTTCTTCTGCCATGGATTTCTTTCATTTCTGTAAACCATATACTAGCATGACCTTCAAATGCAATATTCAATCTAGCAGTAATCCAGTAGTCTGGTATGCTTGGTACATCAATGAAGAGTCCATCAATATAATCTATGAGTTCCATATGATCATATTCTCCTGATCCAGAGAATTTGGGCCAGCTTGAGGCCTCAGGAAGGTGTTTCAAGGCTTCCTTTTCTGAATAAGACATTCCATCTCCATCCTGGTATTTTGATGGAGGTATTGCCTTATTCATCATCATGGCATCTGGTTTGATGTCATATAGTTGATATGGATTCTTTATAGCTTGGCCTTGTGATTGGGACTTCAAGTTATGGTAGACATTAAACAACTTGTTAATGTCTTGATCCAGAAACTCCCTTTCCCTTGTGCTGTGGTGTTGTTCTTCAAAGACTATATTCAGTCTTTTGTTGGTTTCTTCAAAGGCTTTGCTCAGTTGAGCATATCCTTCTTGAAGATTCTTAACTATTTTTTCCATGGAGGCTTGTAATTGTTTCATCCTCTCATGGCTGGCTCCAATTTCTGCAAACTGCTTTGCAGATTGCTAAGCACATTGGGACATTTGTAACCACATTGTATCACTGTTGATGTTACTCTCACATTTGACAATGTTATGTTCAGTCTGAGTGGGGGTAATGTTTCTATTACTAGGACTACTGATTCTAGAGTGGTTTACAGCTACTTCAGGTTCTTGAGCACTTCTTTTACCAAATCCAACATCTTCTGAATCATAGGGTCTGACTCTTTCCTCCTCTGGTTGAAGGAGGCTTTGTTCTTGCCCTTGCTTCCTTGTCTTCTCCTGGAAACTTCCTGGAATTGTGAAGAATGCTGACTCTTGGCCACTGATCTGCTGGTTTCTGAATGGTGTGAAGCCACTGGAGAGCTGATTTGGCCTGCTCCTTGTGAGCCTGAAGGAATCTCATTAGGCCCTGTCTGGGTTAACTGTTCTTCTATAGCTTGGATAGTGGCTTTATTCTCCCCTATCCTCTGTGCCCTTGCCTCCAGGAGTCTGAACTGCCTGGTAGGATTCCAACCTTTGGTGATTAGCATCAGGTCTTTGAAGTCTATCCCTTTGAGACAGATCTTCTGGCAACTTGCTCCAAGTTCTGCCCAGTGAGATGCCAGGTTGAACCTCTTGTTGTCCATGATTCATTGGAGTAAGTCGTTGAGGAGTTGGTGGCGCTGAAGAACTTGATCCATCTCTTTCCAGTCCTCTGGTTGGAGGTCTCCATTTAATTGGAGTTTTAATGGCAGGGTTGATATTATCTCCCTCATTGTTTTGCCATCCACTACTGTGTCCAAGGTGTCCTCTTTCAGGTCTTCTGGTTCTGGGAAAACCTTCTCTGTCCTCTGGTTGGTTCCTTTGGAAGCCAAGGTCTCTGAGGTGTATGGTGTGGTATTCCATACCATTAGTACCAGTTTTAAGCTTACCAATAAAACAAAAAAAAAATGGTAATACCCAAAACATATTTACACATTACAACTACAAATCTCAAAAAGAAATATACAATACACAGCCTCAATATCTTATCAAAACAGTATAATATCAAAGGATATATCCACCTTATTGCATCATCAATAAAAAATTACGTCATTAAAGGCAGTTAATCTAAATAAAGGTATATGAAAATAGACCAAAGCATCAGAAGCTGTATTTCCCCCATTGATTCAATTGAAAGAAGAAATATCTCAAGCTATGCATAAAATTACAATATATTTTCCAAGAACAAATGTTTGCTTAGTAATAATGGCACGCGGCAAACTTGATAAAAATGATGCAATCTCCATATGAAATGATACAATACTAAAACAGAAACACCAGCATAATTTTCTCATATATATCATATGACTAGAAGAATTTTCAATTGTCTGGAGCTGTATTTTCTCCACTTTCTTGGCAAAAAAGAAAATCTCACCAGCCAAATTATCTCAAATACATCACATGATTTTGATAAGAAAAAGCACCACCAGCATAATTCTCTCATAGCATACGTAAAAATAGAAACAAAAAAATACTTTCCCCACCTTCAAGAAAACATCACCAGCCATATTATCTCAATGATCTCACATGACTCTGATAAAAAGAAAATGTCACCAGCCAAATTATCTCAAATACATCACATGATTTTGATAAGAAAAAGCACCACCAGCATAATTCTCTCAGAGGATACGTAAAAAAATAGAAACAAAAATACTTTCCCCAACTTCAAGAAAATCCCCCCAGCCTAATTATCTCAAACACATCACATGATTTTGATAAGAAAAAGCACCACCAGCATAATTCTGTCAGAACATACGTAAAAAAATAGAAACAAAAATACTTTCCCCACCTTCAAGAAAATCCCACCAGCCAAATTATCTCAAACACATCACATGATTTTGATAAGAAAAAGCACCACCAGCATAATGCTCTCAGAAAATACGTAACAAATTCACCAAAAATGAAAGTGTCACCAGCCAAATTATCTCAAATAAATCACATGATTTTGATAAGAAAAAGCACCACCAGCATAATGCTCTCAGAAAATACGTAACAAATTCACCAAAAATGAAAGTGTCACCAGCCAAATTATCTCAAATACATCACATGATTTTGATAAGAAAAAAGCACCACCAGCATAATGCTCTCAGAAAATACGTAACAAATTCACCAAAAATGAAAGTGTCACCAGCAAAATTATCTCGAAGACATCACATGATTTTGATAAGAAACAGAAACACCAGCATAATTTTCTCATATATATCATATGACTAGAAGAAAGTTCAATTGTCAAGAGCTGTATTTTCTCCACTTTCTTGGCAAAAAAGAAAAACTCACCAGCCAAATTATCTCAAATACATCACATGATTTTGATAAGAAAAAAGCACCACCAGCATAATTCTCTCAGCAAACACGCTGCTACACCAAAACTACACATCTCACTAGCTAAAACCTCTCAACTATGATTTTTTCTAAGTACCCTATTTTGAGAAGCTCTATGGAGGCCCAAAAGCTATAAATAGAGGTCCTCTCTCCCTCATTTCTCCCATCATCATGGAACAAGTTCCCACTATCCAGGGTCACAACCATCCCTGAACTAGCAGGATATCTAGAATAGTAGTAGTGATTTAGTAGTAAAAGCTCAGTAGCCTTGCTCAGTAGCTTAGTATTGTTGAAGAATAGTAGTATTGACATAGTAAAAGCTCAGTAGCCTTGCTCAGTAGCTTAGTATTGCTGAAGAATAGTAGTATAACCGTAGTAAAAGCTCAGTGCCTTGCTCAGTGGCTTAGTGTTATTAAAAGAAAAGAAGTAGTGATATAAACTCAACATTGAAAATATAAAAGAAGAATATCAGGTAGTCTTATTATTAGTATTAATATAAAAAAAATCATTATAATCATCATAAAAACCAAACAAAAAAATATTCCTATTACTTTTATTAAAATAACAGAAAATCAAAAAAAAATATATATATATTATAATTACTTTTATTAAAATAATAAAAAAAAAATCTTAGTCTTTATTTTATCAGAAATTTTAGTTTTAAATAAAAATTTTACTGTAGTGTTATTGATAGGTCTGATTTAGAGACTGCTGAAAGTCTTCTCTATCTGTTAAAGCCACAAATCTTGTTTCATTTTGTGATTCTCTGTAGGCTGACTATTCAGTATTATTTAGAGGGGCAGCTAATACACCTTAGCACCCATGGTTATTGGACAATTCTGAAATTCAAAACAGACTAACCAATAATTTCCCCCTCAAGGTACTGCCTTATTTCATCCCACACCAAAAGGAGTTCCCACATCTGGTGTCCCAACAGTGGCCAACAACAACTTCAATCATCAATAATCCATCAACTATAAAAAAAAATCAAATTTAGTCCATAAAAAGGAAAAGCCTTTTATCAATAAACAATTTCAAGCACATATCAAGTCAATCTGGAATCAGAAAAACCACAAAATTCTAAATAATAATCACCATCAAGTTCTTCAACAAAATCATTTCACTATTATTATCCAAAAAGAGGAGAAACACCACCTGGAGAAGAATCACCTATAGATTATAGTATACCAGTTGGTACACCAAGAACTAAGAAGAAAGATCAAAAGATAGCTACAGATTATTTTCAGAAATTACTCAAGGAACTATTTGAAATTAAAAAGAAAAGTGAAAAAGAGAGAATAAATAAAGAATATATCAATATGGATTCAGCATCATCATCAAAGATACCACAAAATCCAGATGAATCCAAAGAAGAAATTATAAATGAAGAGACCATGCAAGGACAAGAAGATATTTCTGATTTAGAAAGACTTCATCAAAGAATGTTGGAAATGCAACAAGAATTAATTGAGCTCCTTAAAAAAGAAGGGAAAAGGAAAGAGTCAAGTTTTACCGCAGAAAACAGCCCAATGGAAGAAACTACAAGCATGCCAAGAATCTTTAGACAAGAAGGGTCACCATCACCATTTTCAAGGCCTATGGCCTCATCAACTCCATTCACTTCACAAAGACCAAATACTCTACCAAAGTGGGTTAATATTCATGCACAGGCTTCAAGCCCATTGCAACAAGAATTCCCACGAAACAATACACCCATTGTCAAGATCAAACCAAAGGATTATAATTTATGGTTTGATGGAAAGGAAGTGGAAAGATTTATTAAAAGAGTAGAAAATATAGCAGAAATTGAAGGAGCAAGTGGAAGGGATATAGCAAGACAGATATCCTTTTGGACTAAAGATCAAGAAATTAGCTACCATATTGAAGGAATGCCCGGATATGAAACTGGCAATTGGGAGCAATTAAAATTGGATATGAAGAGGAGATGGGGAGCAGTGTCACCTGAAAGAAGATACAAGCTGTCCTCAATTACTCAATTATCTACAAAGATTAAACAAGAAGGGGGAATTAGAAATATGACCCAATATAAAAAGTTCATTGGTGAATATGAATCCATTATTAATTATCTCAGAAGGTATCAATATATACAAGGAGATATCAATCACAATCAAGAAATTTTGGCCAGTCTTTCCTCAAGTGTTCAAGAATCTATTTACAAAGAAATGATTAAAGATAAGGCCATGGTGCAAGCTTTGGATGGTGATTATATCATTCCAAGATTGGAAATCTTAAAGTTATATATTGAACAAGATTTATAAGCCAAAGTCTTAATTCAACAGAAGGAATTTTCACAACCAAAGTCACAAGAGAAGAAAGCTAGGTTTGAAGAGGAACGCTGGGAAGAAGTCTTAAAGCAAATGAAAGATCTTACCCAAAAAATTCAAAATCCTCAGCTGCAAGGGCATCAATCAAAGGATACTTGGAAGGAATCAGTTAAGCAAGTATTGAATCAGCTCAAACACCTTTCAGAAGTAGTTGAATCTCCAAATAAAATACAAGCAGGCAATAATCAAGATCAGAAAGTTACACAAAACTCACAGCCACTCAGGCCAAGATATCCTTTACTACCCATATCTTCTGGTTATCAACCATATGTTCCAGCACAAATGGCTCCAAGACAGCTACTGAAGTGTTATTACTGCTTAGAAGAAGGACATTCCGCAATAAGATGTAATTACCTCACAGAAGACTTGGAGAAAAGAATTGTCTTGAAGCGTGGAGGAACATATCTTTTTCCAAATTTTCAAAGAGTACCCACAGAAGGCCCTAAATCTGCAAAAGAATTAGTTAGACATTTTGCCAAAGAGCAGGAGGATTTTACAAAGAAAATGATGGAAAAATCAAATCCACCCCAAAAGAAGCAAGAGACAACAGTAATTGAGGAAAGGAAAGGTGAGAAGGCAGCAGCTATAGCTCAAATAGAAGAATGGGGAAACTGGAAACCTCCTCAAATATCACCAGCAAATGAAAATCTTCAAATAAATGTTGGGCTTAGACAGACAAGGCAAAGAGCTGCAAGACAGGAAACTCAAAGTCAAACCCAGCAAGAGGATAAAAATGAAACACACAAACCCTTTAAAAAGAAGATACCAGGTGCCTACCACGAGGAAGATGAGGCCGAAGAAGAAATAAGAGTTCTAATTCCAACAGAATACAAAAAAACACAAGAAGGAAAGGAAGTAGATAATGATATTGAAATCATTTCCAAGGAAAAGAATAAGGAGGTACTTAGACAGGATTCACAAAAGATGGAATTAAAAAACAAGGTAAAAACTACACCCAATAACCCAAAGATAATAATTGAACATGTGATGAAGAGAATACTTGAACAAAAGATAAATCTTACTCTTGAAGAAATATTATCAATGTCACCAACCTTTATTGATAAACTACAAAATTTAACTACCCAGGAAAAAGAAGCAATAAAATCAGTCAATACGTCAAATATTCAAGAAAGACTACTTTCAGTAAAGCTACGGGACTATGATACCCCAAGATTACATTATGCATGCCCACTTGGATTTATGGAAGTATTTATTGGAAGAGAAGAATATCCTACAATGGCATTGGTGGATACTGGATCAGAAATTAATATAATACCAGAGGAAATTGCAATTCAAGCCTCACTTACAAGTAGAAAGCTCAATATGAATCTCAGAGGAATTGGTGGACATACCACATCTTTGGTTGGACTCTCAGAATTTACACCAATTACTATGATAACAGGAGAAGAAAAAGAAATTCATTTATTCATAGCAAAAGGAGCTGTACACACCATACTTGGAAGACCATTTTTAGCAGATAATAATGTTAAATTGGAATTTTCACACAAGCAAGGGGAGATATTTAGTTATCCAGAGGAAGATGGACGTCGATTATGTTTACCAATATGTAACCCTCAAGCTATGGGCAGGAAAATTTCTCCACCAAGAGGTATGGAGCTTTGTGCATCTTCAGAGATTGGAAAATGGTCAATACATGGAGAAGAATCATCCAAAAGAAAAGAAACCGAGGAAACAGAAAGTCAATCTTCAACAAGAGTGAAGACAGTATTTCTTGGACCAAACAAAATACCCTTCTCAGCTATTTTTGATGCAAAAAATGATTTGAATGTAATAACTCAGGAAATAGCCCTAAAAGCAGAATTAAAAATTGGCCCTTACACATCAAAATCAACAGATAACTTTTTGAAGCCAATTGGTCAAATTAAAAATCTTGAAGTCACTTTTGAAGGTGAAGAGAAAACCTACCTGGACTTCTTAGTATTTGAAAATTTCAACCAGATAATAGATGAAGAAAAGTCAAGCATATTATCTTCATCTAAAGAAAGTATTCCACCTCAAACTGAAACAAAATCTAAAGGGAAGGATCCAGAAGAGGATGAATTGAAGGTAGAAGATAGTGAAGCAATAGAAAAAATATAAATGGAACTGAAGAAGATGAGAAGAAATTTGGACATGGCCATAGAAGACCCAGAGAAATGGCTAGCACTTGAGTTAAGTGGTATGAATGAAGAAGATAAAGTAGAAAGCCCACAGAAGAAATTTAAAATGGATCTGAAGCCACCTGAAGCAAATTCCTCAGGAATTGCAGAAGATTATTCAAATTTATTTCAGGAGAAAGCTTGGTACATTAGTGATACTGAAAAAATAAAAAATGACATAATCAATCCATTGGCAAAAAGAAAATTTGAAGAATTGGAAAAGGAAAGTGCCATAATTACTGAAGACAAAATGGATCAAGTTTGGGATCAAAATATTCAAAAGAGGATTGATAAAAAAATGGAAACAGCAGAATCAGAAGATGACTTGAAGTTATACCAACAAAATAATGAAGATTTGGAAGATAAATATAAGCAAGGAAGAATATTTGAAGATCTAGAAGAAGGAGAGTTATCAGAAAATACACAAAGGCTAGCTGGACTTAGCATTCTAGAAGAATTTAATCATGCCTATGATCAAATATTCTGCTTTTCAAGCGCAACTGATCTATTTAATCAAAGTAAAGGAATTACATCTGAATTACCAAATGACTCCCAGAATCAAAATGGCATACAGGAAGACATACCAGAATATGAAAGACTGGAAGATTACATAATACTTCCAATAATAACATTTAAGGAACTGTATGATTATGAGCTAGATTCACCAATAATTCAAACCAAATATATTTCAGAACTACCTGGATCAAATCTTACAAATGTTGATTTTCTGGAATTACTAACCACTATTGGAATCAAAGGAAATTTAAGAAATCCTTACTGGAAGAAGCCTTATGGATATTATCAAATGACAATAGAAGGACTGTATCACAAAATGTTATGGGCTCAAGAAGATTTGAATCTAGATGGTTTGGAAATCTTGGGAGGAACTCTTTGCTGGTGTGATTTTGGGTACATGTTTATTCATGAAGTCAAAGGTTTTGTTTCCGAATGGAAAGGAAATACACAAAGAAAACAATGCAACAAGATCTTTGGAGAAATATTGAAGGACATATGTCTTTCAGTAATTCACTACAGAAGGTTGAATATTTCTCAATAACAACTAAAGTAATCCAATTTCAATCGCCAATTAAAAAAAAAAAAAAAAAAAAAAAAAAAAAAAAAAAAAAAACACCATAAAAAATAGCAAAAATAATAAAAAAAATAACCTAAAAAAAAAAAAAAAAAAAAAAAGAGAATTTTTTTCATATCTGTATCAGTATCAGGGCAGTGACCTCCTGCCTTATCCAAGAGGAATTTCAATTTTTTTTTCAAGTCTCTTTTCACTCAAGGGCAGTGACCTCCTGCCTTATCAAAGAGGAATTTCAAATCATTCAAACTAACTTATAAAAAAATCTTTTTTAAACACTCTTATAATTCAGGGCAGTGACCTCCTGCCTTATCAAAGAGAAATTTCAATTTTTTCAATTTTTTTGTCAAGTATCTTATCACTCAAGGCTATAAATCTTTATTCATGAAAGGACTTCAAACTCAACATTTTCCAAGAGATTATTTTCAATGTACAAGTATCATGATTTTATTTAAAAAAACAGGGGTGGTTATCTGTTCTTATGCCACCTCATATTAAAAAATGGCACAAGTTTGGGGAAGTGTGGGCCCATAGGCCTTTATTAATGTTATTTCTCTTTTTTTGAAAAAAAACAATGAAAAGAGGGTGTGAAGAAACAGCAAAAGAAGATATAGATAGCTCAAAATATCAAAATTATGACCGGTGGTCATAATTTGGTTCTTTGAGACAGGAAGATATAAAATATGGAAAGGAAAACAAGAAGAAACAAAAACCAACCAAACCAGCTAGGCCATTCAGATACAGAAAAAGAAGATAGAAGAAGTTCAAAATGTCAAAATTATGACCACCAGTCATAATTTGGCCTAAAATCAAGAAAATTATATCAAGACATGGGAGAAAAAATCAACCAAACAAGCTAGGCTATTCAGATACAGAAAAAGAAGATAGAAGATGTTCAAAACGTCAAAATTATGACCGCCGAAAAAGAAGATAGAAGATGTTCAAAATGTCAAAATTATGACCGCCGGTCATAATTTGGCCTAAAATCAAGAAAATTATCTCAAAACATGGGGGGAAAATCAACCAAACAAGCTAGGCTATTCAGATACAGAAAAGGAAGATCAAAGAATTTAAAATGTCAAATTATGACGGCCGGTCATAAAATGACCACCTCAATACAGAAAATAATTCAACTCACCAAAAGACTACTCTGAGGTATACTGGATAACATTAGCCCAATATCAATTGGTTTAGCCACTCTTTGACGTACTCCCATACATCCACCTCAGAAATTCAAATTGAACACAGTAATCATAGATATGAAAGAGGGTGTGGGCTCCCCAAACATAGCCAGAATATCATTCAATTAGTCCTAACAGATCACCATAACTCAACAGATACTAGGCCATCAGTACAGAGCACCCCCCACAGAGTTATGAACATAATGCCAGCATGATTGTAGTTTGACAACACTGCTGCCAGAGGCGGGAATCGAACCCAGGATCTTGGTGAAAGTTGAAAGCAACCCGGAATCACTAACCACTACACCATTTCAAAATATAACATCACTCCTCAAATTGAAACCTCCTTCAACATCACTCATCAATTTGATGACTCTTAAAAAAAAAAAATTTTTCAACATAAAAAAAAAAAAAAAAATTTCAAAAAAAAAAAAAAAAAGAAAAATTTTCAACATAAAAAAAAAAAAAAAAAAAAAAAAAAAAAATTTTTCAACATAAAAAAAAAAATTTAACATAAAAAAAAAAAAAAAAAAAAAATTTTTCAACATAAAAAGAAAATGATAAAAAAAAATTTTTAACATAAAATAAAAAAAAATATAAATAAAATTTTTTTCAACAGAAAATAAATTAAAAAAAAACTTTTTTCAACATAAAAAAAAAATTATAATAACAAAAAAATAAATAAAATAAACTGTCGTGATTAAAATTAAGGATAAAAGATCAGATCAAATAAAGAAGGTAAAAAGTTAGTCCTTGTATGACTTTAAACTACAGGGTAGCAACCTGATGGCTAAAATTAGTCCTTGTATGACTTTAAACTACAGGGTAGCAACCTGACGGCTAAAATCAGTCCTTGTATGACTTTAACCTACAGGGTAGCAACCTTAAGGCTAAAATTAGTCCTTGTATGACTTTAAACTACAGGGTAGCAACCTTAAGGCTAAAATTAGTCCTTGTATGACTTTAAACTACAGGGTAGCAACCTGAAGGCTAAAATTAGTCCTTGTATGACTTTAAACTACAGGGTAGCAACCTTAAGGCTAAAATTAGTCCTTGTATGACTTTAAACTACAGGGTAGCAACCTGAAGGCTAAAATTAGTCCTTGTATGACTTTAAACTACAGGGTAGCAACCTGAAGGCTAAAATTTAGTCTTTGTATGACTCAAACTACAGGGGTAGCACACCAGAGGGCTGAATATGCAAGTAAAATCAAGGAATCAAGAAAATAAAAAAAATGAAGATATCAAAATTAACAACCAAGGTGAATAATAGAATAATGAATACTTCAAGGTGAAATTAATGAAGAATATTCAATCAAAAGAAAATACCAGCTAGAAGAACTATTGGAGGCAAGAACCATACAGATTGTGGCAAAACAAGAAAGAAGATAAGCAGCAGCACAGAAATTGAGAGATTCAAGACACAAATCAGTTCAATATTTGGACAAAAAGATGGCACATAGACTGAGAAATCCACTTGAACCATGGGACTTGGTATTAGTTTATAATAAACCACTTGAGTCACAGTGGGGATTACTCTTCAAGAACCGCTGGAATGGACCTTATAGAGTCATAAATCAACTTAATAATGGACCTTATGAGCTTGAAGAATTGGATGGCACCAAACTTACGAGAAAATTTGCAGCAAGTCACATCAAGAGGTTTTATCCAAGAGGAAAGGAAGCTCAATTAAGTTCAGAGTCAGAAAATGAAAGCAGTGAAGAAATTGAAGATGAAGAGTAAATATTGGAGGGAGAAGAAATTGAACAAAATGAATATGATTGATAATGGCAAGCTTTTTAACTGGAATGCTGGGGACAGCATTAAATGGAGAGGGGGATGTGGTATTCCATACCATTAGTACCAGTTTTAAGCTTACCAATAAAACAAAAA
This sequence comes from Austropuccinia psidii, assembly GCA_023105745.1. NCBI lineage: Eukaryota > Fungi > Basidiomycota > Pucciniomycetes > Pucciniales > Sphaerophragmiaceae > Austropuccinia > Austropuccinia psidii. The sequence goes on along the minus strand of JALGQZ010000001.1, from coordinate 71,733,821 downwards.
AAAATGGTAATACCCAAAACATATTTACACATTACAACTACAAATCTCAAAAAGAAATATACAATACACAGCCTCAAGATCTTATCAAAACAGTATAATATCAAAGGATATATCCACCTTATCGCATCATCAATAAAAAATTACGTCATTAAAGGCAGTTAATCTAAATAAAGGTATATGAAAATAGACCAAAGCATCAGAAGCTGTATTTTCCCCCATTGATTCAATTGAAAGAAGAAATATCTCAAGGCTATGCATAAAATTACAATATATTTTCCAAGAACAAATGTTTGCTTAGTAATAATGGCACGCGGCAAACTTGATAGAAATGATGCAATCTCCATATGAAATGATACAATACTAAAACAGAAACACCAGCATAATTTTCTCATATATATCATATGACTAGAAGAATTTTCAATTGTCTGGAGCTGTATTTTCTCCACTTTCTTGGCAAAAAAGAAAATCTCACCAGCCAAATTATCTCAAATACATCACATGATTTTGATAAGAAAAAGCACCACCAGCATAATTCTCTCATAGCATACGTAAAAATAGAAACAAAAAAATACTTTCCCCACCTTCAAGAAAACATCACCAGCCATATTATCTCAATGATCTCACATGACTCTGATAAAAAGAAAATGTCACCAGCCAAATTATCTCAAATACATCACATGATTTTGATAAGAAAAAGCACCACCAGCATAATTCTCTCAGAACATACGTAAAAAAATAGAAACAAAAATACTTTCCCCACCTTCAAGAAAATCCCCCCAGCCTAATTATCTCAAACACATCACATGATTTTGATAAGAAAAAGCACCACCAGAATAATTCTGTCAGAACATACGTAAAAAAATAGAAACAAAAATACTTTCCCCACCTTCAAGAAAATCCCACCAGCCAAATTATCTCAAACACATCACATGATTTTGATAAGAAAAAGCACCACCAGCATAATGCTCTCAGAAAATACGTAACAAATTCACCAACAATGAAAGTGTCACCAGCCAAATTATCTCAAATACATCAGATGATTTTGATAAGAAAAATCACCATCAGCATAATGCTCTCAGAAAATACGTAACAAATTCACCAAAAATGAAAGTGTCACCAGCCAAATTATCTCAAATACATCATATGATTTTGATAAGAAAAAAGCACCACCAGCATAATGCTCTCAGAAAATACGTAACAAATTCACCAAAAATGAAAGTGTCACCAGCAAAATTATCTCGAAGACATCACATGATTTTGATAAGAAACAGAAACACCAGCATAATTTTCTCATATATATCATATGACTAGAAGAAAGTTCAATTGTCAAGAGCTGTATTTTCTCCACTTTCTTGGCAAAAAAGAAAAACTCACCAGCCAAATTATCTCAAATACATCACATGATTTTGATAAGAAAAAAGCACCACCAGCATAATTCTCTCAGCAAACACGCTGCTACACCAAAACTACACGTCTCACTAGCTAAAACCTCTCAACTATGATTTTTTCTAAGTAACCTATTTTGAGAAGCTCTATGGAGGCCCAAAGCTATAAATAGAGGTCCTCTCTCCCTCATTTCTCCCATCATCATGGAACAAGTTCCCACTATCCAGGATCACAACCATCCCTGAACTAGCAGGATATCTAGAATAGTAGTAGTGATTTAGTAGTAAAAGCTCCGTAGCCTTCCTCAGTAGCTTAGTATTGTTGAAGAATAGTAGTATTGACATAGTAAAAGCTCAGTAGCCTTGCTCAGTAGCTTAGTATTGCTGAAGAATAGTAGTATAACCGTAGTAAAAGCTCAGTGCCTTGCTCAGTGGCTTAGTGTTATTAAAAGAAAAGAAGTAGTGATATAAACTCAACATTGAAAATATAAAAGAAGAATATCAGGTAGTCTTATTATTAGTATTAATATAAAAAAAATCATTATAATCATTATAAAACCCAAACAAAAAAATATTCCTATTACTTTTATTAAAATAACAGAAAACCAAAAAAAAATATATATATATTATAATTACTTTTATTAAAATAATAAAAAAAAAATCTTAGTCTTTATTTTATCAGAAATTTTAGTTTTAAATAAAAATTTTACTGTAGTGTTATTGATAGGTCTGATTTAGAGACTGCTGAAAGTCTTCTCTATCTGTTAAAGCCACAAATCTTATTTCATTTTGTGATTCTCTGTAGGCTGACTATTCAGTATTATTTAGAGGGGCAGCTAATACACCTTAGCACCCATGGTTATTGGACAATTCTGAAATTCAAAACAGACTTACCAATAATTTCCCCCTCAAGGTACTGCCTTATTTCATCCCACACCAAAAGGAGTTCCCACAATGGGTGACATGTTAGTGTTTGCAAGAAGTCAAAAACTTTATGTTCTTAGGGTATTGACCTTTGACTGTGCCTTATACAAATTTGTTGTCTGCTTATTTGGGCAATTTACCTTTAGAGGTTACAACTTGGTTAATTATAGTAATTTTCCCTGTACAAGTTATCAAGGTTGGTTTACCTTTTATTGAAGCAGAATTTTGTGGTTTTCTACTCTTCTGTGTGGCAATGGGTGTCCACTTCTTTGCTGTTATCAGGCCATCACTGTGCCTCTTTCCTTTGCCTTTTCTGCCCTCTGGTTCTGAGGGTGTCACTGGTGTGTTGGCCTGTGACTGGCTTTCAAGTGGTATGAAGTTATCTTCCACTGAATCAAAACAGGAAAAAGAGGGCTTAATGTCAGTTAAGACTTCATAAAATGCTGTTTGCACTTCTAAGAATGGCCTCTGGGCTTGTATATTACTACAATATGCCCTTTTACAATGACAGTGTAATTGAATCAACAATTCCACGTCAGAAATATAGCTTACTGATATTTGGTATACTGTTTGTATACCAATATCTCACAGATTACTTGTAATTAGCAAGTATAATCTGTCAAAAGTGGTGTATAACAGGGCAATTGAGTTAACAATATGTCCAACCACGCCTCAGCTGTTGGTTTATCAGTATGAGGTGTCTTATCTTAATTGAAAAAAAGACTTTATTAAAGGCTTAAGCCAAAAATAAGGGTCTTGTGGTTATTAGCCACGTGACAGATACTCTTAAAATATGAGTATAAAGGGGTATATATACCAAAAAAAAGGAAAATATATATATAATATATATTTTTCAAGAAATATTTACGCCTAAAAATAATAAAACAAATGTCAGAAAGTGAGAGATAAGAGAAAAAACTCATTTCTAAGGGTCCAAAAAAGGTTCCAAACACGGCCAGGCCCCCAAAATGTCAGATAGAGTCTATGTTGAAGCAGTAATTAGGCTATTTACAACTAAAGCTATGACTGTGACACATAGAAAATAGTTTAAAAAAAGGATTTAAATTTAAGATGATGGTTTTATAAAATAATAAAAGGGTTCTACTATTGAAGAATAGTGGTGGTGAGCGCTATTGAGAACCCAGGGTGCAGTCTTCCCAGTTGGATTAATATAATAAGAGCTACAATAATTAAAATTATAATTATACCTGATTTATTACGCAAGAGTAAAACTGTTTTGGAAATTTACTACGTAGGGTATTCAAGAGAAGGATGAGAACACAATTCTGGCTGTGAAAAGCCTCCTTTCTATCCTGAAATGGGGTGGAAAGGGTGCTAGACCTTTCCACGTAGAGGAAGTGAAGATTTTTCACTCTCTAGGACTAGCTTGTGGTTTTAAAACAGCCTGTATAGCCTGTATTGGGCTCAGATGTGGTTTTGAAGCCACATCTGGGCAGATTTCACCAATACAGGGTGAAAACGTTCATTTGGGGACCTCACAGCCTGATTCTGACGTGTATGACGCATAGAATTCTGTACATAATCTGTATGGAACCGCAGTATTGACTGAAAAATGAGGTATTGAAGTAAAAACAAGCTCCTTTGTCTATTTGACACCTCATATTCATGATTATGGGATATTATCCCATGGTAAGGCTGTATATGACAGAGGGTTGGAATGTGACCTTAAAACAGCCATAACTTTGGCAATTCTTCAGATATCAACCTCAAAATTGGTTCAGTGTGTAGCCCTGTATGTGCTCTACACAATGGTACTTTATTTGATATGGGTATCATAAAATATGGCAAGGTTATCCCATGTACATGATTTTTGTACATTTGCGTGGTATAGGCAAAAAGCTGCATTGAGCTTATTTTCCCCATAACTTCTGTTATAGTTGAGACATGGGAAAATAGATGAAAACATCAGATAGTCCTGATTGTGCTCTTTCCAAAAAGACCCCACTTTAAGTATCTCACACTAAAACTGTAGAAGTTAGATGAGAGGTGAATGTTTTGTGCACCCTCATTTGGGCTGAAATTGACCATAACTGCAGTAATCTTGGTGCTAGCTCAGTTTGGCTGGTACCATTGGATAGCCCTGGCTTAGAGCTTCATTTTTTAATACTCATTTGATGGGGTTAAGTCTCTCCTTCTGGGTTTTAGATTAGAGGGAAAATTAAGTTTTATGCTCAGTGCTAACTTTGAGCAGGAATAACTTTGTTATTCCTTTTCCTATGGTGATGGGAATTATATTTTCAGAAAGTGGTTATTTTCCTCTTTTGTTTAATAAGTTTTGAGATGATTTGGCTCAGCTCCATGTTTTGATGGTATCTTGGCTATACCATTGGTTTATGGTATTTTGGCTTTCATGCTTGTGCTCTGGTTTTGAGTCACAGGCTGACAGTCTGGATCATCCTCTCATCTAGTCCATCTGTTTGTGGATGGTAAGCTTTAGAAAAAGAAATTTTAGTGCCCATAATGTCATAGAGGTTGGTCCAAAATTCAGATGTAAGCTTTGGGTCCCTATCACTGATTATAATTTTGGGGACTCCACAGGTGGATATGATGTTTTTCCAGTATAACAGAGCAGTATCCATGGCTGTATCATTTTCGTGACATCTTAGGCACCTCATACTCTTGCTGAACCTGTTAAATATGATTAAACAGGCAATGTTAGTTTTCTTTGCCTCCTGGGACAACTCCCCTAACCCAGTCCATATTGATGGTTTCCCATGGGTGTTTGGGTTCTTCTATGTGTTGACGTAACCCCTACTTCTTCCCATGTTTCCTATTTTCCTTTTAGCATCTTTCACACGTGTTGATGTATTCACCCAACTCTGTTTCCCACTTGGGCCACCAAGCTGTGCTTGCTACCCTTTCTTTGGTCCTGTCTTCACTCATGTGTCCCATATAGGGGAAGTAATGGCATTCCTGAAGTATCAGTGAGATGTGGTCTCTTTCTACCACTGTGAGTGCACTTGTGTGCTTTTCTCTATGGTAGAGCAGGCCATCTATAAGGAAGAACATATTATCCTTATAGGCCCTCAACCATGGTTCTTCCAGTCGGGATTCCAGTTCTGGACTGCTGTACTTTTGTTGTAGGAGTTTTAGTAATCTGCCACATTGTTTGTGTTTGGCATAGGATTTCAGTCCTGAACTAAAAAGTTCTTTGCGAAGTTCTGAGGAGCTTATTCCCAGTATGGGGGTTTCTGTTCCTTCTGAATAAGTGTTTCCACTGTCAAGGGTACCACTTCCTGGTGCCCATTCAGAGAATTTTAAGCTCTTCTTCCTATATATTTCCATGAAATGGATAGGTATCTTGGCTGCAACTTCAGGGTCATAAGCTGGTTTGCTTTTGACATCATCCAGTGGCCATCTGCTAAGAGCATCTGCATTGGTATGACTTTTACCTTCTTTTAATATCATGGTCATATTCCCTCTATACTCCTGGATTGCTATTTGCCACTTCAGCATGTGTCTATTGATAGTATTCATGTTCATTAAAGACTTCAAGGCTGTGCAGTCTGTGTAGAATTGAAAGACTGCACCCCCCAAATAATAATGGAGTTTCTCTAGAGACCAGACTAGTCATAGACATTAAGTCTGTGTGGCCCCATACCTGGCTTCTGAATATTTCAGCTGCCTAGAGATGTAACATATTACTCCCTGTCTTGGTTTACCATCCACAATTTGTCTCTGGTGAAGGGCTGCTACTAAGCCTTGGCTACATGCTGCATCTATGGATATCTTTAATGGTAGTTCAAAGTAAGGCAAGATGAGAACAGTTGAATTTGTGAGTTAATATTTGATCCTCTCATATGCATCCCTTCTTTCCTTGGTAATTTCAAATACTACATCTTTTGAACATACCTTGTATAAGCTGCTAGTTATGTGGGAAAACCTTTTGATGTGGTTTCTATAGTGGCTAGCAAACCCAGGGAAAGATTTCTTCTCTTTGATGTTTCTTGGTACTGGCTTCTGCAGTACTGCTGCTACTTTCTTCTGGTCAATTGCCAGACTAAGACCTGAGACTTTATGTCCTAGAGTTAGTAGCTCTTGTTGGCCAAAATTACACTTTTAAATGAAATTTTGTGATCTATGGGTGTACATTTACTTAGTCCTCTGTCTATGTATTGTACATGGTCTTCCCATGTCTTTGAGTATATATTGATATCATCAATATATAATACCATCCAGACTTCCAGTATCTCATCTTGTTATATTGTGTCCATCATGTTTGGGAGTGAGCTGGTCCATTTTTAATGCCAAATGGCATCCTGGTCTACTGTAACAACCACTCATCAGGGGTAAGGGTATTCATTCACACACCCACTCAAGCACCTCAAATCAGCAGATCCAGCATTTGTATCAGCATTCAATTTCAGCAATCTTCATTCTGAAACATGCATACAGCTTGGTACCTCAATACAGCCTGTCAATACCTGTACAGGCTGGTTTCACCCAATACAGTTTCAATACACCAACTTGAAACTGTATGATCACTTCAATACACCACACCTCTTGTACAGGTTCTGTACAGCCGTACAGGACCTGTATTGGCCAGACTCAATTCAATCATCAAATATTCTCATGAAAATTCTTCCTCTGGATCAGGGCTGGTGATTCTCACATATACCAGCCCCTCTTTCTTCCCCCTGGGGACTTTTCCCCAGTTAATTAATTTAGTTTATTTATTATTTCATAATTATTCTTATCCTTATTTTGGGTATTATAATTATTTAATCTTAAGTTAGTCTTTGCATTTTCTCTTTGCCTGTACAGTATGAGTTGGGTGGCCATATCCTTATTAACCCTTCTCTTTCCATTCTGACAGGTTGAAACAGTGGACCTGGACTTGTTTGTGGTTGGCTCTTCTATTTCTTATTCTTATTTCTTTGTTTCTGCTTTTTCTCATATTTTTTATTATAGTAATTCATCCCTTACACTCTTAAGTGTATCTCATCTTATCTTATCTTTGAGCCCTCCATAAGTGAGTCCCAGTTTACTGAGTGCCAGGCCCTCTTCACTTCGAAGAGCCCCTGTGACATTAAATTAATTAACTCATATTTGATTCTTTCTTTCATTCATTTTATTCATTTCTCTCATTCTTCCATTATGACCTTTTCATGATTTTATGATTTTTTATGATTTTCTATGAATTTTTCTCTCTCATCAATTTTCATCTCATTCATTTCATTCTTATGAAAATTGATTGTTTTTCCTTTCTGAATCATTTCTGACCATTTCATCACTTCATTTTATTTTTATCAAATCAAATTTCTCTGTGTTTTTATTCAGGTCTTATTCAGGAGTAATTGATTGGTTATTTGATTGGATTATTCATTGGGATTCATTGGTTGATTGGGTTATTGATTCAGGATTTCATTTGGATTATTGATTGACTTTTGAACTCTCAAGATATTGATTGATCCTCAAGAATTTATTTTGATTTATTGATTGATTTTGACTCATCAAGATATTGAATTGATTTCTGAAGATTTTGAATTGATTGATTGATTCCTCAAGACCTTGATTTCATATTGAAGACACTGAATTATTGATTTATTGATTATTGATTTACTCAAGATTATTGATATTTGATTTGAATTGATTGTTGATTGATTGAATTTATTTGACTGTTGATTGAATTTGATTCCTCAAGATTTGAATTGATTCCTCAAGATTCATCAAGATTTTATTGTGATTGATTTGGCCAAGTTTTCATTATCTTTAATACCATCAAGTTTATTTCATTTATTTCAAAATGCCAGTTCAGCATAGTCCCCCAGCCAAAAATACTAGATCCCAAAGAATTCAAGCTGTTCTCACTCCTACAGCAAGGCTCCTATTGACCGCACACCATCAGTTCATCAACTGAGTGCAAATTTGGACAGAGGACCACCAATGGAAGGAGCAGCACCCTCAAGAAGAGGTGGAATGAAATCTAGAAGATCAAGATCCTTTTCTGGACTTTTGGGTGGCTACCCTGGCATGTCTGAAGGTGCAGGAGCAAGACAAGGGGAAGTTGAAGATGAAGAGGGGGAAGATTCTGGGGAAACTGAAGTGGCAGATGCCTTGGCAAATGCTCCAGAGGTGCCTCAGGGTTCTAATCTAGCCCTTTCTAGTCAACCTCTTGTCTCTCAAACTGATCCAAGTCTCCTCAAGATGATGGAGCAGATGACTCAATTCATGGGACAACTCACTCAAGCAGTTGCCCCCAGGGACAATTCCAAAGCCCCTGCTTTCAAGACTCCATCCATGAAGGCACCTGATTCTTTTGATGGTACTCAAGCTCATAAGCTGAGAGGATTTATCCAATCCTGCCAACTAATTTTCCATAATGATCCAGAAAACTTCTTCTCTGACAGGAAGAAGGTTTTGTACTCAACTTCTTTTCTTACTGGTAGAGCTGGCAAATGGATTGAACCTTACCTCTCAAATATTTCCAATGAAGACCCTTCCTACCTCCTCAATAATTGGCCATTGTTTGAATCTCAATTATTCACTCTGTTTGGTGACCCCAATGAAGTCAGGAAAGCTGAACAGGAGTTGGACAATTTGAGGATGAAGGAAAGTGGTCATGTTTCCTTGTACATAGCAGATTTCAGAAGCTTAATGTCAAGAATTGGAGATTGGGGGGAAAGAGCTTACATTCATGTGTACAGAAGAAGATTGACATCAAGATTATTGGACCAATTGGCTTCTCACCCTGGAACTTTTGACACTCTTCAAGAACTTATGGATGTCACTTTAGAATTAGACACAAGATATCATGAGAGGCAAAAGGAAAAGGGCAGTCATCAAGAGAAGAAGCCTCCAATCATTGGATCCAATTCCTCCAAGCCTCCTCAAAGTTCATCATCCAAGAAGCCTTATCACAATAAGAATAAGAAGGGGAAGAATTTTCAAATGTCCAAAGACAAGCCTCATGCTGCTCTCCTCAATAAGGACAACAAATTAATTGGTTCTGAAAAGGAGAGGAGGATTAAAGAAGGTTTGTGCAATTATTGTGGTGGAAAGCATCCATTTTAAAAATGCTTCAAGAGGCCTGAGAATAGGCAAGGATCATCAGAAGGCTTCCCTAGCAAGCAGGGAAAAGCCTGAGTGGGAATCATGATGTGTTCAATGGTTCTCACTTATGTCCTTCAAGAGCACAATTGTGCACTCTGAATACTAGTGTCAAGAAATCTTTAAAATTTCTTATTTTTTCTTCAATCTCTGATATTTTCTATAGTATTCTCATTGATTCTGGTGCTACAAATTCCTTTATTGCAAAGAATTTTGTTCTCAAGTACTCATTGACTCTGTCAGAGCTCCCTCAAAAGATTCCACTTTTCATTCTGGATTCTAATGAATCCCCTGTCTTGTTCATCACCCATTATACCAAGTGGGTAGTTGAATTGCCTTCCTTCCCAAGCTTTGAATGGGACTTCTTTATCATAGATTCACCCAAGGGAGAAGACCTGATATTGGGCTATGATTTCCTTTACCATTTTAATCCCATTATTGATTGGAAAAATGGATTGATCACCTATGATTCTAGTCATAAGGATTCTAGTGGTATTATTCCTTCTACTAGTAATGACTTAGCCACTGCTGTCAACAGTGTTGCTCTGGCTGGTGAACTTAAGACACCTTCCATACCTTCTTCTGTCCATATCCCTTCCATAATTCCCTCTCAGTCATTACTTCCATTAAGAGATGAAGTCTTAAAAGAGATAAAGGATGTTGGAGAAGATGTTGCCATATCTTCACTTCATCTCTTTCAAGGGGATATGGACCTTCCTCCCTTATCTTTTCATGCCTCCCTGGAGGAGCAGTGGGATGAGGAGGAAGAGCCAGAAGAAATTGAAACTGTGTTGAAGGTTGTTCCTCCTGCTTATCACCAATATTTGGATGTATTCTCCAAGGTGAAAGCAGAGAAACTTCCTCCACACCGCCCCTGTGATCACCATATCGAATTGGAGGGTCTTCTACCTCCAATTGGTGTTATCTACTCATTATCAAATCAAGAGTCAGAAACACTGAGGGCCTACATTTCAGAGAATGTAGAGAAAGGTTTCATTAGACCAAGCTCCTCTTCAACAGGAGCACCTGTCCTTTTTGTAAAGAAAAAGGATGGCGGTCTTTGTTTGTGTGTTGACTACCGCAAACTCAATGCTGTCACTAGGAAGAACAGATACCCTGTTCCTCCTATGAACCAGCTTCTTACCGTATTCAACGGTTCCACTATCTTCTCCAAGATAGACCTGCGTGGTGCATATAACCTTCTGAGAATCAAAGAGGGGGATGAGCACTTAACTGCCTTTAGAACCAATTATGGTAGTTATGAGTATTTGGTCATGCCATTTGGTTTGACCAATGCTCCTGCTTCTTTCCAGAATCTAGTAAATGATATCTTTGCAGATTTTTTGGATGTGTTTTTTGTGGTCTATTTAGATGATATTATGGTCTTTTCCAGCTCTGAGGAGGAACATGTCAAACATGTGGCCTCTGTCCTCCAAAGACTGGGGGACAATAATTTGTTTGCCAAAGCCTCCAAGTGTGTATTCCATTCCTCAAGTGTGGAATACTTGGGCTATGTTGTTTCAAGTGATGGCCTCAAGATGGATTCTTCAAAAGTTCAGCAAATCCTCAATTGGCCTCAGCCCAAAAACATCAAGGCCCTTCAATCTTTCCTTGGCTTTGCCAATTTTTATCAACGTTTCATTAAAAATTATTCTAAAAAAATCACTTCTCTCACTTCCCTCCTTAAAAAAGATTCTCCTTTCATCTTCAATGAGGAAGCTCTTTGTCAGTTTCAAGCACTCAAAGAAGCTTTCACCTCTGCTCCCATCTTATCTCACTTTAATCCTTCTCTACCTACTATAGTAGAGACTGATGCTTCTGATTATGCTTTGGGTGCCGTACTGAGCCAGGTGAATGACTCAGGAAAGACCCCATTGCATTTGATAGTCGCAAGCTCTTACCAGCTGAACTCAACTATGAAATTCATGACAAGGAACTCCTTGGCATAGTTTGGGCTCTCAAGTGCTGGAGAGCATTTCTCCTTTCTCTTTCCAATCCTTTTGAGGTCTTGACAGACCACTCTTCCTTGCAGTATTTTAAGTCTTCCAAAGTTCTTACTCGTCGTCAGGCCCGTTGGGCCGAATTTCTCTCAGAATTTCATTTCACTATCACTTACCGCCCAGGAAGGCTGGCCACTTTACCAGATGCCTTGTCACGTCGGGACGACGTGTACCCAGAGAGGGGGGTGGACTTCATCAGCAAGAATCCTCAGAATTTTCATCAAGTACTTAAGCAAGATGGAATTCAAGAGTCAACATTCTTCTCAATCAAAGTGGAAATTTTCTCAGATTTAGTGGACAAGATTCCAAAAGAAGTATGGCAAGACAAAGACTATAAAGAAATACTCAAGCAACTAGCAAGAGGTGAATCAATTCCATATTATTCTCTTGAACCTCAAGCCAAGTTATTATTATTCAAAGATAGAGTGGTAATTCCAAGCAATGAAGAACTTCAGCTCAATATTCTTCAAAAGCATCATGACTCACCATTGGCTGGCCATCCTGGCCAGGAGAAGACCCTCAAGCTCATCAAGAGGGATTTTTACTGGGCTGGCATGAATCAATTCATCAAGGACTATGTGTCCTCATGTCAGCAATGTTCAAGAAACAAGAACATTCACCACAAGAAGTTTGGACTACTCAAGCCTCTTTCAATTCCGTCTGGTCCTTGGAATTCATTATCAATGGACTTCATCACTCAATTGCCACTGTCAAACAACTTTGATTCAATTTTAGTAGTTGTGGACAGATTCTCAAAAATGGCAATCTTCATTCCAACTTATGGCACAATCACTGCTCTGGATTTAGCTCAAATCTTCATTAGTCATGTATTTTCCAAGCATGGACTTCCAGTCAGTATTGTAAGTGATAGAGGATCCTTATTTGTTTCATCATTCTGGACTCAATTGTGTCAGCAGCTCAAGATATCAAGAGATCTTTCAACTGCATTTCACCCTGAAACAGATGGACAGACAGAGAGGGTAAATCAGATACTAGAACAGTACCTTTGGATGTATGTCAGCTATCATCAAGATGACTGGTACACCTGGCTCCCTCTGGCTGAATTTGCCTATAATAATGCAGAACATTAATCAACCAAGCAATCACCTTTTTTCACCATTTATGGAAGAAATCCCAGCTTTGACTCAATCCACATTTCTCAAGACTCACCTGCTGGAAAGTTATCAACAAAACTCCAATCAGTACAGCAAGTTGTCAAAGAAGAATTAGAGTCAGCAATAAGGAGATTCAAGAAGTATGCAGATAGAAATAGGGCAATTCCACCTGATTTCCAACCTGGGGACAAAGTATGGCTATCCTCAAAGAACATCAAGACCACGAGACCAACCAAGAAGTTATCAGAAAGATGGTTGGGACCTTTTGAAGTTCTGAAGAAGATTGAAAGTCATGCATATCACCTCAAGTTGCCTCAGCAATGGAAGACAGTTCACCCTGTATTTCATGTGTCCTCATTAGAACCAGTCAAGCATTCAACTATCCCAAATCTTCATCAACTGCCGCCACCACCAGTTTTAGTGGAGCAGCAAGAAGAATGGGAAGTGGCTCAGGTTCTGGACTCAAAACTCAAAAGAGGTAAATTATGGTATCTTGTAGAGTGGAAAGGATTCAGTGAAGACCCAGAAAGAACCACTTGGGAACCAGCTTCCAACCTTACCAACTCACCAGACCTTGTCAAGGATTTCCATTCATTATATCCAGACAAGCCTGGTCCCAATACCTCAAGAGTTTGATTTTATGGTGCTTGGTGGGGAGAAGAAGTTATGAAAGTAAGTTCCTCTCCTGGCATGCACCTTTAAGGGGGTATTCTACCCATATGTTGTTGTAAGCATCACCTTGGCCACTTTGTGAGCACTTGTCAGTTCTTTGGACAGGTTCAGGAAGCATACAACATCAATACCCTCCGATTTGGACCTTATCAAGATATGGCCCAATGTTTTCTTTCTTTATTATCATTTCATTTTATGCCAATCATCATAATTCAAGACATTCATTTACTTCAAGTCATTTACGGCAATTCATTTCAGTAGTCATTCATGGCAATTCATTTCAGAAGGCATTTATGGAAATTTATTTCAGTCTTATGGTGCTTGGTGGGGAGTGGAAGTTGTAAAAGTAAGTTCCAACTCCTGGTATGCATCCCTGAGGGTTCTACTTCTTGTAAAACCATTACCTTGGCCACTCTGTGAGCATCAAATGCTTGGTTTTCATTTTTCAGACACTTATTGGCCAAAATCAAGCAACTCACCACAAGAAGGACCAACCATCAGGATTTTTCTTTGTTTCTTTCTTTACTCTCTTTTTCTCTTATTTATTTTCATTTCTTTTCTTTCTTTACTCGTATAATTTCTTTTTATTTCATTGGAAGCAGCAGCATCCCCTTCCAAATCACGTATTGGGAGGTTCCTTTATTATTTTAATCATTTTATTTTATCTCATTTATTAGTTGTTATAAGAGCATGAATAGGAGTCAAACCAACCGTAAACAGGAACAAGACACTGGATTTCACTCCACCCAAATCGTCAAGTCCACGTCAAATCAAAAGTTCGACCTCAAGGGAATTTGGGCCACAAGTCAATCATGGCCCCCCTCAAACCCTCTCAATGTCAAGGTACAAGGCCCCTTTGGGGGCTGGAGTCAGCATGGGGGGCCTCCCCTGCAAGTTTGGGGGAGGCCAAGTTCTTGGTGGTCCTGGACCCCACCAATGGGTCCAGGCCATATAAGGTGAAATCTTCTTTTTGGGGCCATTTTAGGTCCCATGACCCCCTTGGGTCCCCAGCAAAAGTGGGCCCAAGGGGCTTCCAATAACCCCCACGGACTGCAGACCGCGGCGTACGGTCCACGGCCCGCGAACCATGGACCGCCGCGTACGGCGCGCGGACCATAAGACCCCAAAGACTTCAAAAGGCTAAAAAGGCCAGAAAATTGCAAAACCCACAATTTGGCCATAAAAGGCCATGGACCAAAGTTCACCCAAAGATACCAAGGATCCAAAAAAGGCCGAAATGGCCATAAATTCAAGGATCCTCAAGATCCTCCATAGAGAAGGCATCAGCCCAAAATCACTATAAAGGGCTGGTTGAGGCATTTTGAAGGCCATTGGGGACAAGACCCCTGAATTCTTGTCATCATCATTTTATTTGATTGGGCTGGCCAGATGAGTACACTTCATATACTCATCTGGCACCATTCTTTGAGCACAAGAGCTCAGTGGCCATCATTTTGGGATACAACCCAAGGCCACGCCCCAAGGACGTCAGTTGTTGAAATCAGAAGAAAGAACAGTTCGAAGTGGGGTATTTACTCAAAGTTATAGAAGGGGGAAATAAATTTAATTGACAGAGAAGAGATGGAGGAGGATTTCGAGATAATGGTCAAAAGCAAACTTTTCAAATCATTGTGTGGGGTAGTGAGATGCCACTCAACAATGGCAGGGTATTATGGTGTTCAGGAGCCCACCAGTTTCAAAAGGGGGATACTGTAACAACCACTCATCAGGGGTAAGGGTATTCATTCACACAACCACTCAAACACCTCAAATCAGCAGATCCAGCATTTGTATCAGCATTCAATTTCAGCAATCTTCATTCTGAAACATGCATACAGCTTGGTACCTCAATACAGCCTGTCAATACCTGTACAGGCTGGTTTCACCCAATACAGTTTCAATACACCAACTTGAAACTGTATGATCACTTCAATACACCACACCTCTTGTACAGGTTCTGTACAGCCGTACAGGACTTGTATTGGCCAGACTCAATTCAATCATCAAATATTCTTATGAAAATTCTTCCTCTGGATCAGGGCTGGTGATTCTCACATATACCAGCCCCTCTTTCTTCCCCCTGGGGACTTTTCCCCAGTTAATTAATTTAGTTTATTTATTATTTCATAATTATTCTTATCCTTATCTTGGGTATTATAATTATTTAATCTTAAGTTAGTCTTTGCATTTTCTCTTCGCCTGTACAGTATGAGTTGGGTGGCCATATCCTTATTAACCCTTCTCTTTCCATTCTGATAGGTTGAAACAGTGGACCTGGACTTGTTTGTGGTTGGCTCTTCTATTTCTTATTCTTATTTCTTTGTTGTTGCTTTTTCTCATATTTTTTATTATAGTAATTCATCCCTTACACTCTTAAGTGTATCTCATCTTATCTTATCTTTGAGCCCTCCATAAGTGAGTCCCAGTTTACTGAGTGCCAGGCCCTCTTCACTTCGAAGAGCCCCTGTGACATCTACCCATATATGCCCATATAGCATATTATTCAGAGTAACTTCATGGAGTCTGGTTTAACTCCATTTTGGTGGAAGCCTTTCATACAATCCATTATTGTTATGTATTTGGATTTTTCCAGTTTGTCTAAGGCATGAGGTATCCTTGGTATAGGATACCTTTCAGCTTTTGTGTAGTTATTCAGAGCTCTGAAATCTCCACATAGCCTAGACTTGCCATCATTCCAGATGATCAGGACTGGGGTGGTGATTTCCACTATTTCATTGTGTCAAATCTTTTTGATGACATCCATGTCCAGGAGTTCATTGATATGTTTTTCAATTTCTTTCCTGGTTTTCAGACTCCCTGGATAAGGTCTTTCCCCACCCAGATATAGTTCTATATAATGGCCTTTAATATTGCCTAATTGTTCCTCCCCAATGGCAAATGCTGGTCTGTTCTTTCTTGGAATCTTTGGTAAAGTTAGTTTTTGTTTATTGGTGAGGGAAGTGCTAAACTTGCCCTCTCTGAATTCTTTCAGTAGTTTTTCCAGCGGATCTTGGGAAGATACTTGGTATATATCAAGTGAAAATTTCTTTTCCTTGTTGGTACCAATGGTAATGTGCCTGTTTTTACTGTTGTAAATGTCAATTACATACATCCTCTGGTAATCTGTCCCCAGAAAGAACCCTTTGATGTGGTCTTCATAAACCAGTACAAACTCTGGATTGATTCTGACATTACCCTTCTTGTGGGTTTTAATTATCTCTTTGATAATTGTCCCAATGGAATTCATCTTCCCTGAAGCACTTTTGAAGTTCTTTGCCTTGGTGGGAAAGAGCTGGTTTTCCCAATTTGTGAAGTATCTATCCAGATAATCCTTGGCCACTATGGAGCAGTGTGCTCCACTGTCCATTATCAATGGATTTTCACCATTGTCAAGACAAACAGTCATTTTTCTGGCTGTTCCATATATTTTTGCCATCCCTTTGGTTGGTGTAAAAAGGAATTTTTGTGCATCCTGTGTGTGTTTGCACAAGTTTTTGTTGGCAGTTTCTTGTGGCATGCCTGCTTCCAAATGTATGTCCTGTATTTCTAGTGGGCTTTCCTCTTGGTATTCCACTAGAAATTTTTCCCTTGGGCCCTGCTCCTCAGAGTCAGAGTCCTCTTTTGAGGATTCCTCCTCTGGGACTTTCTCAATGGCATATACTTTTTTCTTTGCCTTTGGACAGTTTTTGGCATAGTGGTCTGTTGAACTAAAATTGTGACAAGAATTTTTCTTTTTAGTCACTTCTACCACACTTTCCTTGGGTTTTTCTTTAAAAACTACCCTGGAAGGTGATTTCTCTGTGAAGCTACTGGTTCTATATGGGGTAAATTTCCCTATATTATTCCTCTTTCTTAAATCTTGTAAGTTATTTGCAATTTCATCTAGAGTGCAATTGTGGTTTAATCTGCATTTTACTGCATGCTCAAGTTCTCCTGGCATTTGTGTTAGAAGTTTGTGATTCCTCATTTGAGTGTTCATTTGAGGATCAATGACTTTGAGTCTTTCAGACTGTCTAAGACACCACTCACATGGATCTTTGTCCACATAGTATTTGTTATTTTCAAATGACGTGGTCTTTTACCATATCCAAGTACCATTGCTGTACGTTTAGATAATTTGACTATTCCACCATGGCCAGTTTCTCCTGCCATGGATTTCTTTCATTTCTGTGTACCATATACTAGCATAATCTTTAAATGCTGTATTGAGTCTAGCTGTAATCCAGTAGTCTGGTATGCTTGGTAAATCAATGAAGAGTCCATCAATATAGTCTATGAGTTCCATATGATCATGTTCTCCTGTTCCAGAGAATTTGGGACAGATTGAGGCCTCAGGAAGCTGTTTCAAGGCTTTCTTTTTACAATAAGACATATTATCTCCATCCTGATATTGTAATTGAGCTCTTGCCTTATTCATCAACATGGCAGCTTGTTTCATTTCATCTTGGTAATATGGATTATCCATAACATGGCCTTGTGGTTGGGGCTTGTTATGGTAGACATTAAACAGTTTTTTTATGTCTTGATACAGACAATCCTTGGCCCTTCTGCTGTGATGTTATTCTTCAAAGACTATCTTCACTCATTTTTTGGTTTCTTCAGAGGCTTGGCTCAATTGAGCATGTCCTTCTTGAAGAGTTTTATCAATTTTATCCATGGAGGCTGTTAATTTTTTCATCCTCTCATGGCTTGCTTCAAGTTCTGCAAACTGCACTGGGGGGATTTGACTTGGACTTGCCTGCAGGTCCCTTACAAGGATCTTGGCTGATGTCTCCAAGTTAACTCAGCATTAACTCACAAAATATCTTTATGTTTACATCAAAGCCAACTAATCATTAACTTCATTAATATCTCCATATGTATCTTCAAAGTAACTCTTTCTTAACTTAATTAATATCTCAACTTGAGATGGAATTTTTACCCATTCTCTACTTAGAAGCCAAAGGATTAGGGTGCGTTTTCCCTACTATACAAAAATAATACTATCAGATATCTTCCATGAAAATGAAAATTTAGGAAATGAGATCTTTATATTTATTACAAGCTTGATTCAAGGATTTTTCCACTTTCTCTGAGCCTGTATCTCCATTTAATCTGAAAATTAATCAAAATCATTTCATGGAGCTATATTAAAGTTTTTATTTCTATTTGTGTTATTAAAGAGCTTCAAATTTCTCATCCATTGTCAAATAATACTGAGTCACATCGAAGAGACATTAGAATATTTATTTTAACAGAATAAATGAATCCTTCCATATACCTTCACATTATATGAACTCTTATATTCAGGTGATAAGATTTCTGCCTTCATTAAATATAGCTTCAAGAGACAATTATATTAATTTAATAGTTATTATGATAAAAAAATATTCTCCAGATCAAATACACATAGTACCATGCCATATTAATTGATGTTCTTTCTTATTAAGTGTGCTTTTTTGATTTATAATTTTTAAAAATATTTATTTTGATTCATTACTTGGTCAAACCTTTATTGTAAATATACAAAGGAACTGAATATCAACTCTTTTGAGTATAAACTTTCTAAGTGTACATTAGTTTTTGTTTATACAGAGATTATATTTACTTAAGATTATTTTATTAATTAATACTCACAGTGAATTAAAATTTGGAAATCATCAAAAGGTTTTTGTTTAAATTGGGACCATATTGTAAAATTACAAATATCTGCAATTTTTAAGCTTTTTTGTCTTGAATTCTTGGAGATGTGGTTTTATAATCAAAGAAAGATAAAACCTTCCAAAATTCTATTTATATTATATTCATTACAAATATTAAATAAAGAGCCATCAAGATATTAATAATAAAAACCAAGCTAAATCTCATTCTACATGATTCTTGCAGTAAATTTTAGATTTTATTTTGATTTCTTAAGTTGTTCTCAAAAAAATCTCTATACACTTTTAGAATCTGTACCTTTTTGTTCCTTATCTTCAAGCCTTAGTTTATAAATAATAAACCTCCTTTAATAGATCACTCAAAAGTTAACTCAATGAGCTCAAATAAACCCCATGATTCTTTCAATTTATAATACTCTAATGAAACCAATAGATAATAAATAGACAGCAGAAAAATCTATGGGAGATATTTATCATTACTATTTAAGATGATAAGGATTTATTTTTTCTATTTTCCTATTCAATCAATATTGAATCTTATATATAAGATCTAATTCCACTTTGGAGAATCCTTCACCAGCTAATTTACTAATTTAATATCAAGTGATAATCTGGCAACAATAATTTCAGGTACTCTAGACTCTAAAGGATGTAAGCCACTAGTCTACATGGCTCCAGGAAAACAATTGTTGTGCATTTCAATACCTTGAAGGGTAAGATTTTATCAGAAGGTATCACCAATATCTGTGTAAACTTTTGTTCAAAAAACTTGACAGCTCATATTCAACCACTCATTGATGGAATAATGATGGGATTATAGGAATGTTCAAGGCCCATTATCAATTCTTATTCCTATCTTTTTCAGTTCAAAACAACCTTTAAAAAGCTTAAATTTCAGCCAGCTACCAGAAATAAAATTTCAGACTTTCTTGAGCTTCTATTTTGTCATATACAATTGCCAACTATGGTAATCATACAAATATTCTTCCTACCTTTTTAAATACAACAGATGAACAGTCAATTCTAGACCAAAAAAATCTCACAAGCTGTGAAAGAAGATGAATTGGAATTTACTAATCTTCTAAATCTAGATACTATCAATTCAAAGAATATGATTATCTTGGAAAAAATTCTTAATCCACAATGTGTGAAATTTTTTTGAAAAATGACCTCCTGATGAAATATTTGAGATTAATTTAGAAGAAAATAGAATCTCACTTCAAGAATACTTGAATGGTTCCCATGAAGAAACTGAGGTGGATGGTTGAGCTCTCAAGTTAAAAGAAAAATAGTCTCAGAAGGAGATATCATTTCTGATAAATTATCCAAACAATGAGAGCTCAAGTCAACCAGACCAGACAGATTCATAATTTTCTTGAACTTTATTTTTGTGAGCTAGACTTCTTTTAAATGGTAAATTCTCAAAAAATTATAATTAATGATATTTTTTGAGCTGAAAATTCTTCCTAATGGCTAAGTTTGATACTTTACTTCATATTATTTCCTTTTATTACTACATTGTATAGTAGTACTGTGAACCTTATTTTGGAGAAATATATCATGTTAAAATTATCTCTATGGAGATTTCCTTAATGAACCACGAGAAAAAGACATATTTTCAGCCCATAGCCTATGGGTTAGCAAGGGAATATGTGTTAGGGAAGGTCAAATGTAATAACCCATATATTTTGGTTTCTACCTTCATGCATGGGTCAGGAATAAATCTAATTTGATTCTTTTGAGATTCCTTTCACAATTTAATTATCTCTTTAACTCTAAATGAAATTACTCAAAAAATTGAAAATTTATTAACATAATTAATTTTTCAATTTTTATTAAAAAAAACAATTTAATTATTATTCAAATCACATAAAATGAGAAAATAACCTTAAACATTTTTTCATGCCAAAATTGGTCAATTGAATTTATTTATTTTTTTAAAAAAA
Organism: Austropuccinia psidii; assembly: GCA_023105745.1. Classification (NCBI taxonomy): domain Eukaryota; kingdom Fungi; phylum Basidiomycota; class Pucciniomycetes; order Pucciniales; family Sphaerophragmiaceae; genus Austropuccinia; species Austropuccinia psidii. The sequence goes on along the minus strand of JALGQZ010000001.1, from coordinate 71,713,069 downwards.
AAGAAAATTCATTTAAGTAAGTAATCCTGGATTGGTTAGGAATATGAAAAATTATTCTGTCTATATTGGTTTTTACCCTAAAAAAATAGATAAGGAGTTTTATTTAGTATCATTCCCATAAACCAAATCTAATTTAAAGACATATAAAGTAGATAATTATTTCATTTTTATTAAATTTAATTTGAATTACCCTCAAAAACCCCTCATTAGTTCTATTATAGGAAAATAAGTCAAAAATTTTATTGTAATGAAAAGAAGTGTTTTTAAGTCAAATTATTTAATTCAAATTAGATCAAACATCAAATAAAACAAAAAAATATAGTTAATATTTGTAAACTTAACAAAATACCCCACAAAAAAAAACATTTTGTAAATTTAAAAAGGATGGTTGAAAAATATTTATGAGAAAATAAATAAAATAAAAGAGAGTTAAAGGGTGGTAAAATGTGTTGGAAAATGAGTTGGATTGAATTTTTATTGAGTGATGAAAGACTTTTGAGTGCAAAAAAACAAAAGGGCACATGGAGAAAATATGGGAGGGAATAAGTGTACAGTAGTAATTTGGAATGAAAAAAAATTGAGTAATTTAAAATAAATAAAATGAAATGTTTGAATCTTGGGCTTGGGCTTTTTAGAGATTTTTTTTTAGTTCTTTTCCTTCTCTTTTTGCAAGGTGGGAGGGGGAGAAATATAGTTTATTATTCTTTATTTTCCCTATTTTCAATTGAAATAGCAAACAAGGACTTCCTCATGTGAATTTTATGAAGCAATTAATTTGTACGATAATTTTAATTTTATGATTATTTCTGTTTCAAATTGATCTCTTCTTGAAGTTTTTAAGACTTATCATCTTTATTTATTCTTTTATTTTCAATATATACATATTTTAAGCTTTTTTATTGCATGAAAACAATAAATAAATAATGGAAAAAATTAAATCAAATTTTTAGTTTTTTTTATTGATTATATATACATATTAAAGTTTTCTCCTTTTAAGCAAAAACTTGAGACCCTCACTATTATCTTTATCTTCATCATTATTGAAATTGGTTAACTTGTTTTTTTGTCTTTCATATAAGTATATAAGGATTTTTGAAATAAATGAATAAATAAATGGCTGAGCTCAAGTTAACTCAATTTTCAGTCATGATTCCATAGGTTAAGAACACCCAATGACAAAATGTGATATGAGATGGTACAAAAAAAACAACAATAAAAGACAATGATAAAAAATTAAACAAAACGTGATGAAAAAGTTCTGCAATCAATTATTTCACTGGGCAATGAGTTTTCTCATGATTTTAATAGTAATAGCAACAAAATTTTACAAAGGGCAGAAAGTATAATCAAAACGTTTGAAATTGGTAAATAATTTCTTGTAAGCAAAACAAAAAACCTTATGTTTTATACGATACATATGTATATGTATATATCTGGTCAACTTGACAAAGGTTTTGATTATAAACAAACAAATCAAATCAACATTAAATATACCACATTAATTTCTAATATTCCAGTTTACATTTAAATTTTTCAATTTAATTTTGAGCTCAATTAGTCTTTTAATATTTTTCCAATTATTTCTTTCCAATAAAATTTGATTGAACTTGGTTTCTGATGATAACAAGTCTTCATCATGAGCATTTAATTGTTTTAATGTTGGCGATGATGCTGATGAGGGTATAAATATGATAAAATCATTCGGAAGTAAAAATGATCTCAATATGGAGCCCAACAGAAACGAAATTAAACTTATTAAAATTAAATGTTCAACTTTATAAGTTCTAGTTCTAATTGTCTTTAATTGTTTTATAAACGTAAAATTCATTCAAGTCCTTTTTAATTTTTCATTTTGTAAAATGTCTTTAAAAACCCAGTCTAATCTATTATTTTTGATTTGATTATTTACGTCTAGAGTCTATTGCATGCCAAATTTAACTTACATCAATAATATTATTTGTTAATCTTTCTGCCTTTTAATTATAGCTTACCAAAATGTTGGTTAAACCATCTTGATTCTTTATTCCCACTACTTCTGATTCTCCAACTTCATTAACATCTTCTTACAAATGTCGAGCTTCCTGCAACATCATGGGTGAACCCCCTAATTGTTGAACGTTTTCATGCCTAGGTGTAGGTTGAGTATTTGTTGAACTGACTGATCCCTTTACTGATGTGGGCGAGTTATTAAAACCAATTTCATTGGCTCCCTTCTGCACTGAAAAGATGGTTTGAAAATCCATTTGATGAGCCGCATCAATCAATATGACAATGCTTGAGCACTCAGGCTTGCTCAATTTCCATTTCCAATCATCAAATTCATGAGCTCCCAGTGAGTTGTCCATTCAAAGTCCAAACATTGGTCGGCAGAGTTTGGGTAAAAGTCCAGGTGATTTTGTAAGTTGAGCCATCGCCTTGATAACTTGTGGAAAACTTGAATCAAGTAATGAGTTGAAGGCAACTGGAATTGAGCCTCCATAATCAATTGAGTTGAAATAAGTACATCGCGTCAAGGGTATTTCATGAGAGCTTGAAGAATAAGAATCCAAAGTTTCCATGATCCATCCTTCTAATAGCATTCTTTCTTCCACTAAACCTTGAGGATTCAATGTATGATAATTAAAAGACAATTTTGGAAAAGAAGCCGGGGCAACAAAATGAATGGTATGATTAGAGCCATAATTGATTGAGCTTGAAGGTATTTGAATCATGACATGAACATTGGCAGTCTTTAATAATCGAGCTTGATATGGGAACCTTGCTTTAGTTGTTAATAGATATGTTGTACCGCCGTTGCCAAAGCTCTCTAGTAGGAAGATGTTTCAGTGATAAATCGAGGATAAATGATGACAACTTTTGTGAGATTATACTAAAAGCAAGAAATGGTCATATCCCTTGATACAACAAAATGTTGCGAAAAGTAATGCGCTAAGCCTCGCTTACCTTTCCAAGTCCCTCCGAAACATTCAAGCCAACACGGTACTCTGACGTTTTAGTTGAAGTTTGAATCGTAACTTGCTGATTTGCTCCCACAACGTCAAAGTTAATAGCCTGTTTGATTAAAAGTAGGTGATTAAATAGTTTTTGTTTATCAAAATAGCCCGCCAACCTTTGACCAGTTGGAATCTCCCACTCGCAAAACAGCTCAATTTCTTTTGTCGTCTTCTAGATGCGAAAATAGAAAAGGAAGCGGCTCTTTACGACGGCTGGCATCTATGGCAAGCAGTATCAATGTCTTTTATAACATTTTTGGCATCTCTTCAATGAGCGGAATTGCGCTTACTGCCACATAAGTTATGATCAGCTACGCTTTTGGGCGAACACATAAGAGGCTTAGAACTTATTGAAGAATCGAGCCCTGTTTTATCTAAAAAAATTGCCACAACCCATGTCAAATAAACAAATACCAAGAAACAGACAGATAAAAATAGGAGCATAGGTGCTTACTAATAATTACATAAGCGCAATAAATTTGGATCTTAAAAGCACCTCCTGAGAGGGGATAATGCCTAAACAGCCCCAAAAACGAACGAATAGTCAGCATTGGATCATGTAGATACTGTGACATAAGGGAACCAACATACAGTGAAGGCCTAATTTAATTTTGAGGCCATCTTCATCTTCCATTATCAACCGATTCTCTACAGGGAAACCTTCAGGGTTGTTTGTATTGACAATGGCATATTCACTGTGCTTCAAGCCCACAAAACCATCATCCTGGAATTAAACCCCCAGTAATAAGAGATCCATTGTATCCACAATATGAACTGGAGATGAGACTCCTCTTCTCAAAAAATTTGCATATGTATGCTCTTGCGTGGTCATGTATACATAAGATTGAATATTAAACGGTAGCAAATTTTCAATTTCAATCGGAGCCTGCAATTACAAAGTGATTTTCAGATAATACCTATCAATTTCTACTTAGTTTTGCAGGTAAAATGAGAGGCTTAAGTTTTGAAAATCGCTCACCGAACAGTGCTATCTTCTTCATCATAAATGGTAGCAGCAGTAAAACACCAGGCAGGTTCTTCAAGGTCGATAGATGGGCATGTTATGGTGCGGACTGGATGTTTCACTAGGTCTTTCCAAGTCAATGCTTCTTTGCACCACTTAAAGCCAAATCCAGCTGATACAGACATTGAATATCACTCAGCAATCTTTCTTATAAAAATCGCCATGTGAGAACTGACGATCGGGCCGAATTTTGATTCTTTGATGATATGCCGCCTCAATGGGTACAGAACATAAGCCACCAGGAAATATCATTGATGAATTCATAATTAGTGTGTTGAAAAATTTGACAAAAAAACATCAGCATTTACCAATGTTGTAGGGCTGGCGTATGATGGAGTCTGCATTATCAACGACACACATTTCAATGGGGAGCGAGGTGACAAGCTTTTGAAAATGGTTTTGGGTGTTGTGGGCGTTGAATCCTTTTGGTTTTTTCCTTGGTGAGGTGCGTGCGAGAAATCAAGGGCTTTACAGTAAACTGAATATATTAATAAAAAGTCTCTGTACAAAATTCTAAGGACTAGTGGCGTGGTATGAGCCTGAATCAATATTGAAGTGTTTTCCACTTGATGACCCACCTGCAATCAATGACAAACACATCGTAATGACCAATTACAGCACCAGCAATATAATCTACCTAAATTAAAAGGATTATTAAAGAAGAATTAAGCAAATAGATAGAGTTTGATAGATGAAAAGATGATAAGGCTTAACTGGTGATAGATCACCGGAAGCACTAATTGTACCACAAAGAGGGATGATTGGAGTGATAGAATTTGACAAGAGTGGGATTAAGCCATTTCAAAGTTCTAAATCAACAGCCAAATGACCACTAAAAAAAAGAAAAAAGATGTCGATCAGAATGAAAGGTTGACAATATGAAGATTTTTAACGTGAATTAAATTGAGCATACCAAGCTAAAGTATCAATTCGATTAAGGATAGCGGCTCTTACTATGGATTTGATTATGATATGATGAGTTAAAGGATGTGATAAATTTTGAGGTGGAGAGATAGATTGAACGGATGTTTTAGTGAAATCGAGGGATGTGACACCAGCCAAAAGATTTTCTATGATTGAAACTTGAATTTTATTTGTGGAAGCAGTGCACGTTGTAGCAGAAGCACCAAAACTAGTTGTGACGCCATAAGTGCTAAGGCTTTCCCAGAGTTTTGAAATAAAATAAAGATTAGTTTGATTGTGCTGTAGACATACATGTACAGTGTAGAGTATAGTGAGTAAAATAGTGATTGAATGATAAATTATATTTTAAATTGAGAGTAGTACTCAAGTGAATGAATTAATAATTTAGTAAGCTTAAAAGGTTAGTAGACTAACACGAGAGAGTAAAAATTGATTTGAAAGTTTGATTGAATCGATTTGATTATGATCATTATTGAATTGAATTAGATTATAATTGGGTAAAATTGATCTAAAAAATCCAAAAACAATAAAGGAATTAGAAAAAGATGGACATCAAATCAAATATGAAGATGATATTTAAAATTTCAAAATAGAAATATTAATTTGATGACTCACTTATCAAGAGATATCCAAATTATTTGATTTAATGATAAAGAATGACCATTGATTAAGATCGAGCTTCATGTTGATAACCAAATGGAATGTATTGTTTAAACCAAAAGAAAAACCATTGACAATGATGTAAAAAGATTGAGTTGAATTGAGTTTGAAGGAAAGGAGTGATTGAAAGTTGAGTAGCGGTTGAGTGTAAACATGATGAGTTTAGTTGAAAAAGCATTTGAGTCGTGAAGCTGTGATTTTTAAGATTAAATTGTTAAAAAATTATAAAAATATTGAAAAAAAAAGAATTCTGGTTTTTTAATACTATCGATGGATTGAATGGAGCATCAAAGACTTAATGTTTGAGGATGAGGGTTTAACATCAAAAATTAAGCGGAAAATTTTTATTTAGATTAATTTTGATTAGAAAAAGTGAACTAAAGGTATGAAAATCTAAATTATGTAGATTTAATTGATAATTGGATTGACATTTTCTAATTTTCGTTGAAATCTTTGGGTTTTAAAATTAAAACAATATAGATGGTAATTATAAAATAAAATTTTAAATATAAGGAATCTTAATTTATATTGTTTTTATTATTTTTATTTTTATTATTATTTTTGAAGCTTTTTGTGTTTTAATTTGAAGTTGAATGAAGAGATTTAGATGACCAAAATTAATATTTTTTTTTCATCATATTAAAAATTAATTTGAATTTCTTAAGAATTTTTGAAGAACCAATATTGAGAATTAGATTAATGTAAGAAGAAAAAAATGATTTTGACTATTTAGAAGTGGAAGCAAGCCTGTTGAGGATAGAAGTATGATCATCTACTGTAAATTTATCAATCTTACCATTTTGTAAGTTTTTGAATAAGTTGTAGGCTTTTTTTGAAATTTGTAATGACATGGATAATCTGGTAAAAGAGTTACTATCACTGCCATCTGGATAAAGAGTAAAATGTCTAGTGCTTTTTGCTTTCCAGACCATTTGTACAATACCAGGTTCTTTACCTGTTAAATCAATATTAATAGAGTGGTCTGGAAAGACAAAAAATTCATTGAATAAATCAAAGTTATCAAAGATTAAGGTGCCATCACTTGTAGAAATTGGGATTGAAAGAAAATAAGCAAACTCCAAAGAGTCTGTTTGATCAATATGAGGAAAGTTAGAAAAGTTATTTAAAGTAAATGTTAATTGATTTGCAAATGAAGAAGAATAAAAATCAGTAAAGTCTAAAATCTCAAATCCTGGAATGTTGAATTGTTTCATTTGATTTGAATTCATTTCAAAAACTGTTGATGATAATTTTTGAAAGATATTTTGAATAATAATTTGTAATTGAGAGAGTTGAAGTGATAAAGAATTATAAAGTTCTGGGTTATTAGAAATAGAAGTGGAATTGATATAACGCCCAATCGTAAAGTCACCAAGTCGAGGTGGTCTCCATCCAATTGCATACATGGAACCGGTGATCTTGTTTCCAGATTCTTGTAATTTGTTAAGAAAAAGTTTATATTTAAATAAAAAAGTGGATAAAAAGTTTATTTGAGATTTTTCATAATCATTCAGGTTTCTAAAAGGAATAAATTGGATTATTGCAAAAGTTTTATCAGGTGAATGAAGAAGTGATTTATCATCTAAAATTGTAAATCCAAAATTTATAGAAAAATATTTTTTTTTAATATAAGTTCTGTAAGAGTGAGTTTTTGTTAAAAAAATTGGTCTTAAAGTTTTTCTATCAAAATCATTATGAGGAATTGGATCAAAGAAAGATTCATGTAAAAAATTACATGTTCTGAAATAAGAAGTTTCATAACTACATCCTAATTTTTTTTTTTTATTTTGACGGTGGAGTTGATGAGATTTCTGAGAATTGTTTAAATTTTTTTTAAGATATCTATTTGATTTCATTGCTCTAGGCATTTTGAAATTTGAAAAGAGTAATAAAATTCAAAAAATAAATTTTAAAAAGCTGAATAACGATCTTATAGCCTCATAAAATTATGAGTTTAGCCAATCTTTGACAAGCACGCATCCATTCAGTTTTAAAAAAATTATTTAATGAATATTATTGTAGTAATTAATGAAGAAATGAGTTGAAAGGTATTTTTTGCTAGTAGGAAGGCTGAAAATCAAAGAGAAGGACTGGATGTGGTGGAAATAGCACAAAAAGATGATTTGGTGCGAAATCTGTTAGTTCTGAGGTGGCGGTCATCACCGGAGCTTCAAAATGATGAAACCATACCTCAATTGAATTCCAGGGGCCCCCACTGCTCTGTATGACTGGCTTTGGCAGTGGGGGGCTGTAAAACATGCCTGGAGGCTCTGTAACAAGCCCCAGGTGACTGTATTGTTTGGAAGAAAAAAATATATTCTGAAATTGGCTGACTGGTGATACAGCAACCCAAAAGAAATAACAAACATGTATTAATTTTAAATTGAATTGATAGAATTAATTCAATCAATTTGAAATTGTATTAAATCAAATAAGTTAATTAATTAGATAAATTTCAAAATGAATTAATTAATTTCAATAAATCAATTAATCAATTTAATTAATGAATTAATCTCAATGAAGCAATTAATTAATTTACTTAATTAATTTTAATGAATCAATTAATTAATTGATTTAATTAATTAATTTCAATGAATCAATTAATTCATTTCACTGAATCAAGCAATTAATTTAATTAATTAATGAATTTCAATGAATCAATTAATTCATTTCAATGAATCAATCAATTAATTTAATTAATTAATGAATTTCAATAAATCAATTAATTAATTTCAATGAATCAATCAATTAATTTAATTAATTAATGAATTTCATTGAATCAATCAATTAATTAATTAATTTCAATGAATCAATCAAGTAATTTAATTAATTAATTTCAAGAAATCAATTAACTAAATAAATTGATTCATTGAGAATCAAATTCAATTAATTGGAAATGAAATTTAACAATTGAAAATGAAATGTAAGTAATTGAAAAAAAAATTGGGTATGTGAAAAGGAAATTTTAAAATTAGATAAATTTTAAAATGAATTAATTAATTGCAATGAATAAATTAATTAATTTAATTAATGAATTAATCTCAATGAAGCAATTAATTAATTTAATTAATTAATTTTAATGAATCAATTAATTAATTGATTTAATTAATGAATTTCAATAAATCAATTAAGTCATTTCAATGAATCAATCAATTAATTTAATTAATTAATGAATTTCAATGAATCAATCAATTAATTTAATTAATTAATGAATTTCAATGAATCAATTAATTCATTTCAATGAATCAATTAATTAATTGATTTAATTAATTAATTTCAATGAATCAATTAATTCATTTCAATGAATAAATCAATGAATCTATTAATTAATGGATTTAATTAATTCATTTCAATGAATCAATCAATTAATTTAATTAATTAATGAATTTCAATGAATCAATTAATTCATTTCAATGAATCAATCAATTAATTTAATTAATTGATGAATTTCATTGAATCAATCAATTAATTAATTAATTTCAATGAATCAATCAAGTAATTTAATTAATTAATTTCAAGAAATCAATTAAGTAATTAAATTGATTCATTGAGAATCAAATTTAATTATTTGGAAATGAAATTTAACAATTGAAAATGAAATGAAGTGAATTCATTAAATTTATTAATTCAAAAATTAAATGAATTGATTATGTGAAATGCTAAATTTATGAATTTGAGTTGTTATAAACTTAAAGTAATCATACTAATAGTTTCATTATGTTTTTTTAAACAAAATTGAAAATTTTTTAGATATTATAAATTAATGGTCTAATTAAAAGAAAATGATAATAAACTGTTTTAAAATGAGAAAGTACTAATGATTTATTGAAAATAAATGTTAGACGCAAAAAAATTACAGGTGTATTTCAGAGTTTATTTGGAAGTTGATTTGGGGTTGGAAAATGTGGAGTAAGATATTGAAAAGAGGGTAAAGATTTAATAGCAAGAAATATTAGATGGGAATATAGTTTTTCCTACAAAGTAAATAAACATAAGCATGAAATTAACTTAACTTATTGGCAATCATGCAAGTCAAGTAAGCATGGTATTGTCATTATAAAAGACAAGGTTTTTGGATGGCAATTGAAAATAAGGACAGTGAGGATGTTATTAGTATGAGTATATTGTAGTGAAGGATAATATTTTTGATTTGAGTTGTTGAGGAATGTTGAAAACACAGGATTTTCTTGTTGCACTGAGTCAAGTCTTATTTAAGAACAAATGCCATAGCTAATGAATGAAAAGGTAGTTTCAAAATAAAACTATTCTAAAATTAAAAGCATGGACATTATAAAACCAAAAAAGATTTAACAGGTTCTTGGAATAGGAAATTAATTACAATGGTTCTATTATCATGTGTAAGTAAATTAGAAACAGGAGGTAAAGCATCAGATTTGTGAGGGTGGAAGGAGTGATGTCACAGTGGCTTGTGCTTCCCATTGGTTTAAAAAATCACTTGTAAGATATTGAGCCAATTGATGTCGTGAAGGTGGGTGAACAAGTTGGACATCAGTGAATGGTTTCATGCCCTTAGAAAAAAAAGATTTAAGATGAAAAGATAGATTTTTCCAAACTGGATCTTTGGGTGGAGGTGGCTTAACATGTTGGTGAATAAGATGAAAGGAGCATAGTATGAGCATGGCATTGGAAATTGAAAAATTCCGATGATCCTTTTGTGCAGTGAATAATCCCTTGACACCTAATATCAAATAGTAAACAAAAGGAAGGAAATTATGACGGCTACGGTATTCAACCAACTTCTTCTTGGCAGTTTCAACTTGGAGATCATTGTCAGTATTAGAGGTTACCACTTGAGGAGCTGAGTGAATTATTACGGAAGAGATTTGGTTATTAGAACGGAGGGCCTTTCTTCTTTTGACACGTTTAGATTGTTCAGTGTGGTTAGGGGAAACATCGTCAAGGGAGGCTTGTGCTTTGAATATCACATATGAAATCATGACATCTAAAATGAGGTCTTGAAAAATCTTTAACTGTTGATCTGAGTCGGAGGAAATATTGTATGATTCTTGAGCATTGTTTGAGCCACCTGGACTTTGATGTGCCATGGAAATCAGTTCCATCGGTGAAATTGAGGGTCTTTTGAGGCCTTCGAAGTATGAAATCATGTCCAGATAAATGTTGACCTCATCAATTTGTGCTTGAGGGGGTACAGGAGGTTTTGGTATGCAAAATTTATCCATGGTTGCTGAGACTGAAGCTGCTATGACTTTTGCCCAAGCAGTGATGGTGAATGATCTGGGCTGCGACATATAGATTAGATGACGCACAAAATGAGTTTCAGGGTGCTTTTCATTACGAATGCTGGGGTCAGGTGAAAATGGTAGTGAAATCTGAATTTCAGGCGCAGTGACTTGGTCAAAGATCGGCATCTTAAAGATTGAGGATGTAACATAAAATTCTTCTTTAGTGGCATTGAGAAATGGGGCACCTGAAGAAATTTATTATAAGCATTAGTTCATGGGAGTAGTATAATTTCAAACTGACTATTATCGCAGAGTTCATCAATCCATTTGCTATATGAGGAAGAGCACTGTTTAAAATTGAAATTCCCCTTTGCAGGCTGTTCGGAGCCCAAATTTTGGTGGCGCCAGGAAACGAGTGAGTCAATTGCTTCAAATGTGGTTTGGTATTTGGCCTGGGTGGGGCGTCCATGGGTGAATGTTTTGAAAATCTCATAAAATTTTGATCGAAATTCATCAGTGAAAATAGAGAATTGATCATTGGGGGAGTCAAGAGGCTGTGGTTCTGCAGGCATGAGTGACGAAGGAGGATTTTGGTGAGGTTCATGCAAAACGGGTGGAGATGGGCCCACATGGCAGAGATGATTAGATGGGTCCCTAATTCCAGGAGTTGGAGCATGAGATGGTGTAGATGGATTTGATTGAGAGGTCGGATGATTGTTTTCTGGATTGTCAAGATGAGGAGGTGATAGTGTATGGGAGCTTTTTACATGGTTAATTTGGATTGGTGACGATACAACATGGGGTGTCGTGGCATTAATTGGAGTGGGTGTATTTGAAGGCATTTGGGAAGGAACATTTGGACTACTATTATTTTCTGCTATTGAAACATGTAATTCTTCTTGAATAATTTCATTTGTTGGAGTCGGTGGATGAACCTGAGCTGGAGAATCGGGGATGTTATTGGCTGGTACTTCCAAAGGGTAGTCATTGTTGAAATGAGGAGATTCATGTTGTGGAGATCTGCTGGGGGTGACATTTGGTGGATGTTCAGGAATTTGTTCCTCAGTAATAACTGGGGGGGTGGTGGGAGTCTCAAGTGGGATGGTTGAGGGAACAGGGGGTTCGACAATGGTAGATGGTAAAGAATAGGGGAGGTCATTTGATTGGGTTTTCAATAACAATTGGGGGTTGATTGTTTCAGGGGGGGTAGAATTGGTACGAAGGTTTGATGTAGTAGAAGACATATTCATGGAAACTACGTCTTGAGTATTATTAAAGCTAACAGTTTGCTGCATAAACCTACGAATATTTGGTGGTGGTTTGTTTTGAATTTTCCGTTTTTTCTTGTGATTTCCATCAGGAACAACCTCCTCCAAAGAGGATGATTGGGATGAGCGTATGGAAGGAACTTCTCTCTCAATAACTTCAACATTGCCATCTATGAGACCAATTGCTTGCGATGAAGACAATTCTACAAGAAGGGAGATGAAATTAATACAGAATTGAGGACAGACATGAAGAATAATAATTACCATGTTCTTTTTGAGAAATCAATGTAAGGCCCTTTTTCAAATAATCCTTAATCTCAATTGAGACAGGATTCTTTTCAGCTTCGGAAAGGGCATTATTGAGAATTTTCTTGATACGGTGGTGATTGAGAGAAAATTCTTCACGGGAGAGGCGAGTTATCTCAGAAGAAAGAATTGGTGAGATAGAGTGTACTTGAGCTGGTGGGTTATTCATGTTGAATTCTATGAATGAGGGGGGTGGAAGGGTTCGTGGAGTATTTGGGGGTGGGTTACATAAACTCATGTTTGGTGTGTTTATGATATCTAAGAAATTTTTGCAAAAATATATTATTAATAAGTGTTGGGGATGAGATTACGTGGGGAAGAAAAAATTTACCAAGTTGAAAGGGGCTTCTATTTATGTTGTTTGGTGGGGGGCAGGGCAAGATGTGAGGATGACTAATGGGAGCTGGTGGGACTATATTGGGAGAATTGAGGTAGTGAAAAAGATCGTAACATTCCTGAGGTTCAGCACTTTGGTCTGGAGTGGACAATGAATTGATGGATGAATGAGATGGTGCCTCATTTTGAGAAGATAAAGATGAATTCAAATCTGTGTTATTTGAAAAAAACCTATGAAACATTTCATCAAATGAGACATCGGAATCAGGTGGTTGGGGTGGATTCATAGTATTGGGTATTATATTGGGAGGAGAGGGATTTAAATGGCCGACAGAAGTTAAAAACAGAGGAACTTAGGGAAAACACAGGAAAAACAGCTCTATTTATATTGCAGGTCCCAATGAAATGAAGTGGGGGTGTAGCCCATTGAAATAGAGCAGAAATGAGTTTGGTGGTTTCAAAGGAGAGAAAGCTGCAGATCCAATAGACATAAAACACAATTACACATTTAGCAAAGAATTGTGTGTCAGGATATGTGTATCTTTAGAATACTCCTTCAAATACATGGGTGATTAGGTTAGATGGTACAGTCACACCTGTAGGTGGGTGAGAGATTTAGCCCACCAGTAATAATTTATTCAAAATGTAAATCAATTATGACTGCAATAAATTTGTGTCCACAAAATGTCATCAGAGTGAGATTATGAGTTCTAGTCATAATCCGTACCACTAGGCTCCTTGAAATTCAATCAGACCCATTGAGATACAGCAAGAACTGTATCTGAATGGAGTCCAGCCACAATGCATGTTTGGCTGTAATCATACAAAGGTGGTCAAATTATGACCGCCGGTCATAATTTGTACCATTTGCAAACCAATTACAGCTGTAATTGGTTTGTCTCTTTGCAATTTTGTCAGACCCACTCAGATACAGAAAAAACTGTATCTGAATGAGGTCCACTAAAAATACAGCTTGGGCTGTAAGTGTACACAGGTGGTCAAATTATGACCGCCAGTCATAATTTGTACCACTTGCAAACCAATTACAGCCGTAATTGGTTTGTCTCTTGTGACTTTTGTCAGACCCACTCAGATACAGAAAAAACTGTATCTGAATGAGGGCCATTGACAATACAGCTTGGGCTGTAAATGTACACAGGTGGTCAAATTATGACCGCCGGTCATAATTTGTACCATATGCAAACCAATTACGGCCGTAATTGGTTTGTCTCTTGGAAATCTTGTCAGACTCACTCATATACAGAAAAAACTGTATCTGAATGAGGGCCATTGACAATACAGCTTGGGCTGTAAGTGTACACAGGTGGTCAAATTATGACCGCCGGTCATAATTTGTACCACTTGCAAACCAATTACGGCCGTAATTGGTTTTTCTCTTTGAAATTTTGTCAGACCCACTCAGATACAGAAAAAACTGTATCTGAATGAGGTCCACTGACAATACAGCTTGGGCTGTAATGAGACCCACTAAGATACAGAAAAAACTGTATCTGAATGAGGTCCAGCCGCAATGAATCTTTGGCTGTAATCATACAAAGGTGGTCAAATTATGACCGCCGGTCATAATTTGTACCATATGCAAACCAATTACGGCCGTAATTGGTTTGTCTCTTTGCAATTTTGTCAGACCCACTCAGATACAGAAAAAACTGTATCTGAATGAGGGCCATTGACAATACAGCTTGGGCTGTAAGTGTACACAGGTGGTCAAATTATGACCGCCGGTCATAATTTGTACCATATGCAAACCAATTACGGCCGTAATTGGTTTGTCTCTTTGCAATTTTGTCAGACCCACTCAGATACAGAAAAAACTGGATCTGAATGAGGGCCATTGACAATACAGCTTGGGCTGTAAGTGTACACAGGTGGTCAAATTATGACCGCCGGTCATAATTTGTACCATATGCAAACCAATTACGGCCGTAATTGGTTTGTCTCTTTGCAATTTTGTCAGACCCACTCAGATACAGAAAAAACTGTATCTGAATGAGGGCCATTGACAATACAGCTTAGGCTGTAAGTGTACACAGGTGGTCAAATTATGACCGCCGGTCATAATTTGTACCACTTGCAAACCAATTACGGCCATAATTGGTTTGTCTCTTTGCAATTTTGTCAGACCCACTCAGATACAGAAAAAACTGTATCTGAATGAGGTCCACTGACAATACAGCTTGGGCTGTAATGAGACCCACTAAGATACAGAAAAAACTGTATCTGAATGAGGTCCAGCCACAATGAATCTTTGGCTGTAATCATACAAAGGTGGTCAAATTATGACCGCCGGTCATAATTTGTACCATATGCAAACCAATTACGGCCGTAATTGGTTTGTCTCTTGGAAATTTTGTCAGACTCACTCATATACAGAAAAAACTGTATCTGAATGAGGGCCATTGACAATACAGCTTGGGCTGTAAGTGTACACAGGTGGTCAAATTATGACAGCCGGTCATAATTTGTACCATATGCAAACCAATTACGGACGTAATTGGTTTGTCTCTTTGCAATTTTGTCAGACCCACTCAGATACAGAAAAAACTGTATCTGAATGAGGTCCAGCCACAATGAATCTTTGGCTGTAATCATACAAAGGTGGTCAAATTATGACCGCCGGTCATAATTTGTACCATATGCAAACCAATTACGGCCGTAATTGGTTTGTCTCTTGGAAATTTTGTCAGACTCACTCATATACAGAAAAAACTGTATCTGAATGAGGGCCATTGACAATACAGCTTGGGCTGTAACTGTACACAGGTGGTCAAATTATGACCGCCGGTCATAAATTGTACCATATGCAAACCAATTACGGCCGTAATTGGTTTGTCTCTTTGCAATTTTGTCAGACCCACTCAGATACAGAAAAAACTGTATCTGAATGAGGGCCATTGACAATACAGCTTGGGCTGTAAGTGTACACAGGTGGTCAAATTATGACCGCCGGTCATAATTTGTATCATATGCAAACCAATTACGGCCGTAATTGGTTTGTCTCTTTGCAGTTTTGTCAGACCCACTCAGATACAGAAAAAACTGTATCTGAATGAGGGCCATTGACAATACAGCTTGGGCTGTAAGTGTACACAGGTGGTCAAATTATGACCGCCCGTCATAATTTGTACCATATGCAAACCAATTACAGCCGTAATTGGTTTGTCTCTTTGCAATTTTGTCAGACCCACTCAGATACAGAAAAAACTGTATCTGAATGAGGTCCACTGACAATACAGCTTGGGCTGTAATGAGACCCACTAAGATACAGAAAAAACTGTATCTGAATGAGGTCCAGCCACAATGAATCTTTGGCTGTAATCATACAAAGGTGGTCAAATTATGACCGCCGGTCATAATTTGTACCATATGCAAACCAATTACGGCCGTAATTGGTTTGTCTCTTTGCAATTTTGTCAGACCCACTCAGATACAGAAAAAACTGTATCTGAATGAGGGCCATTGACAATACAGCTTGGGCTGTAAGTGTACACAGGTGGTAAAATTATGACCGCCGGTCATAATTTGTACCACTTGCAAACCAATTACGGCCGTAATTGGTTTGTCTCTTTGCAATTTTGTCAGACCCACTCAGATACAGAAAAAACTGTATCTGAATGAGGTCCACTGACAATACAGCTTGGGCTGTAATGAGACCCACTAAGATACAGAAAAAACTGTATCTGAATGAGGTCCAGCCACAATGAATCTTTGGCTGTAATCATACAAAGGTGGTCAAATTATGACCGCCGGTCATAATTTGTACCATATGCAAACCAATTACGGCCGTAATTGGTTTGTCTCTTTGCAATTTTGTCAGACCCACTCAGATACAGAAAAAACTGTATCTGAATGAGGGCCATTGACAATACAGCTTGGGCTGTAAGTGTACACAGGTGGTCAAATTATGACCGCCGGTCATAATTTGTACCATATGCAAACCAATTACGTCCGTAATTGGTTTGTCTCTTTGCAATTTTGTCAGACCCACTCAGATACAGAAAAAACTGTATCTGAATGAGGGCCATTGACAATACAGCTTGGCCTGTAAGTGTACACAGGTGGTCAAATTATTACCGCTGGTCATAATTTGTACCATATGCAAACCAATTACGGCCGTAATTGGTTTGTCTCTTTGCAATTTTGTCAGACCCACTCAGATACAGAAAAAACTGTATCTGAATGAGGGCCATTGACAATACAGCTTGGGCTGTAAGTGTACACAGGTGGTCAAATTATGACCGCCGGTCATAATTTGTACCATATGCAAACCAATTACGGCCGTAATTGGTTTGTCTCTTTGCAATTTTGTCAGACCCACTCAGATACAGAAAAAACTGTATCTGAATGAGGTCCACTGACAATACAGCTTGGGCTGTAATGAGACCCACTAAGATACAGAAAAAACTGTATCTGAATGAGGTCCAGCCACAATGAATCTTTGGCTGTAATCATACAAAGGTGGTCAAATTATGACCGCCGGTCATAATTTGTACCATATGCAAACCAATTACGGCCGTAATTGGTTTGTCTCTTGGAAATTATGTCAGACCCACTCAGATACAGAAAAAACTGTATCTGAATGAGGTCTATAGGGGTGTAATTGGCTTTTATGTTTGCAAAATCAAAGATGCTCAAATATAAATAAAGCTATGCTTGTGTCCACTTGAAAGCTCTTTTGAGTTCACTTTGCCCCCCACAACATTCCTCATAACCGCCCTACCCCATATCAATTTCTGGGCCCTTTTTGCTCATTCCCCACAAATTTTCATGGTGCAAAAAATGGGTCGCCCCAAAAAAATTTGTACTTGTCATGAGCTTGGCTGTTGCAATCAATATTATGAAGATTTGAACAATATTGTTCAGCATGGAAAACCTATGTCTGACCCAGCTTGGAAGACACATCAATTGGAACTAGCAAAACTCAGGAGACCCCAGCCTTTGGTTGATCAGATGTTTTTAGCCCAAAATAGCGAAAATGTAAGGACTCTTTCCCTCACCCATTTCAATTATTCATCATTACTTACATCTCATTTTCCACAATCCTTTGGTTCAGCCAACACAGAAAACCCCTGGATGCTCTCAAATTGAACAGATATGTCATCAGAATAATGAAAGAAATTTACTTTTTGATACCAAAAAATATGAAAACAAGACCTTCAAATTCATTGACTCTCATGCTCTTAAAGTTTTGGTTCAAGCTTCCAGCCTATACCTCAAAAATGGAATGTCCAGAGATAGTATCAAACAATTTCTTCTATCAGAAAGGGAAAAGATAACCAGCCTTGGAGACAAATTCAATTTTGATGGATTATCCATTTCTAAAGAAATTCCACTTTCAATTGAAACTATTTTTGTTCAGCTGGGCATATCCATGGACTTTGAAAAAAAGATTTGCTGTCCAGAATGCTTCAGCTTGTATGATCTGACTGAAACCGGGCACATCAACAAACAGTGTACATCCAAATTTATTCAACCTTTTCCTTCCTCCATTGTCAAATTAGGATCTCTTGCAAGAAAAGAATGTGGTTCTCTTTTATTTAAAACTGATGACAAGAATGATACTTCACTTCAAAAACCAATCTGTACCTTTACATACCAATCCTTGAAAAAATGGCTGGCCTCCCATATGTGGATTCCTGGCTTTGAAAAGCTATTAAATGCTCACCATACCCATAATTCTCAAGCAGACCCTAAAGTTATTTCTGATATTTGGCATAGCAAAATTTGGCACACATTCAAATCTTCCCCACGTAGTAAACAAGCTTTCACCAATAGAACAGGTAATTTGATATTTAGCTTATACATAGATTGGTTCAATCCATTCAGTAACAAAGGGGCTGCAAAATCCATCTCAATTGGGTCAATTATTCTCACTTGTTTGAATCTGCCTCCAAGTGAACGTCACAAAGAGGAGAACATGTTTTTATATGCAATAATTCCTGGTCCCAAAGAGCCATCTCTTGATCAAATGAATTCAATCTTGGAACCTCTGGTTATTGAGCTTCAAATGCTATGGAATGGTATTTGGTTTTCCAATACACACGACTTTCCACAGGGTAGACTTATTAGAGTGGCTTTATTACCTTTAATAGCAGATCTTCCTGCTCTACGTAAAGTGGCTGGATTTGCCTCTCATTCAGCCAATCGATTTTGCTCCTTTTGTAATATCACAAGGGTGGACATCAATGAAATAGATTTTTTAAAATTTGAAACAAGGACACATGAAAATCATATTTTGAAGGCAAATGAATGGCTCCAACTTCAAACCAAAAAGGAACAAGATGAATTTGTAAAATCCCATGGTGTCCGGTGGAGTATTCTAAATAAACTAGATTACTGGAGACCCATTGAATTTTGTGGCATAGATATTATGCATTGTTTGATTTTAGGGGATATCAAAGACTATTGCATATCATTCCTCAAGGTGGGGTTGGCTGGTCACGAGTTGGAGGTTCAAAGGAAAAAGCAAAGTTTTTTGGCACACTCAAATACATCCAAATATACTTTTTGTTTATTGGGGCGTCCAAGAAAAAGGAAAAATGAAGATGACAATGATTCTGACCAAATAGGTAGTTCCAAGAAACAAAACCTTACAAGAGCTAACCTTGCCCGCATTCGATCTCGTACATCCCAAAGGCACAAAGGCTCTAGTGAAGCCTCCAGGACCAAAAGTGATCAAACTGCAAAAAGCAACAGAACTTCAAACTCCAGGTATTCCCTTAGATCCCAGACAACCACATCTACAGTACTCAACTTATTACCATTTACACATGGAAGTGATTCATTGGTTCCCTCTGATTTATCTTCTGATGATAATCAGTATTTAAATCCAATGGGGGATGAAACTCCAAGATTAAAAAAAGACGAATTAGAGGTACTTCAAAAAGCCATCAATCAAACAAGAGTCCCGTCATGGCTTTCTCGTCTACCCAGAAAATTTGGTTTCAAAAACTTTCAGACACTCAAAGCAGCGGAGTGGCAAATCTTGATGACATTGTATTTACCTTTGGCACTTGTACCACTATGGAGTTCACAAATACCTCACAGGGAGGAAAGGGTCAAATTCCCAGGGAACTATCTCCATAAGGCTCTTCTACTGAAATTGCTAATTTCATTAGTTACATTAACAAACATGTTACTCAGAAAAAGCATTCATGAAGAAGACCTAGATAAGATTGAAAGTACTACAAAGATCTATCGTCAAACACTTCGTTTGGGTTGGTCCATGATAAACTCCAAACCTAATCTACACCTAACACAACATTTACCAAAGGTTATAAAGGAGCTAGGGCCACCAAGAAGCTTAGCTGTGTGGGCATACGAAAGAATGAACCGTACATTTGGGGACATACCATGGAATAATAAGCCATGTTGAGTTTGAATTATATATTTTTATGTCAAAAAATCACCCTCACAATACTTACCCACATCTAACCAATTGTAGCTGAGATCTCCCAAACAATACTGAAAAGATGGATATCTAAAGTACAATATCAATGGATTTCAAATTTGCCTAATCTTCAACAAAGAGTTGGTAGGAACAATCCCCTCATTTCTCTGCATCAATCAAAAAATATCAGTACCAGTCATACAATTCAATTGCATGATGATATTTTTCAACAGTGGAAACTACTAGTTTCAAGAGATTTAAGGGATGTTGTAAACCTCTTTGAATGCAAAAAGTCAATAATTTTTGAAAAAAAAAGGTATTGTAATGTAAAATCACATGTTGAAGACAGTATCATAGAGTATAGCATTAATAATGCGAAATCATTGGGCCATATTGATAATATTGTCACATTAGTTGGAGGTGATCCTGACATATGGTGGCTAATAATCAAACCTTTCAAGAAGCTTGAAAATAATGAAATAGAAAAAGACCCTTTCCATCCTTTTCCAGATCTCAATTGTTCTATTCTATTGGACCAGACAGAGGATGCCATAATCATCAACTCCCAATCAGTTTTGGGTCATGCTGCAAGCCTCAAGAATCCTCCTGGAAACTTTGGAATTGATCAGGCTACACTCTGCTTGGTATCTCTACATTCATCAGTAAGTGATTCCGTGGACTGCCACTCATTATCTCATATATTTTAACAGTTTCTTACCATTCCCTTTCAAACCTTGCCAGCAATGGATAGGTGATTGAAGCACCGCACCCCTTTCAGCCTTAGGTTTCCTCATCAATGCTCACTAAAGATTTCTTTGGAGGAAAAACAATACTTTTTCCTTTGTTGATATTGTTATATGCTATTAAATGAAGTTTTTTTTAGAAAAATTCACTCCAATCCCTTTTAAAAGAGATTTAAATTGTCAATCTACCATATTTAAGCCTCTCAAACATCTTTCAAGACATAATTTGGCTTTTTGGTGCTGGATAGAACAGGTTTGAACAAATGTGTATATAAACTATCTCTTCTCCACCAAAATGTCTGTATTTCCACTTCACCAAACTGCTTTAAGTTTTCCTGAGCTTTCTCATCCACCAAGTTCATTCTCATATGTTGAGTTCTTACTCCAACTCTGTTTAACATACTCAAATTTTCATTAATATAATTACCTCATTTTCCTCAATTTAACTCCACTTGTTTAAATTGATATTACAATGTCTTCCCATGCACTGGGTGGTTCCCCCTCCGCATTCCACAGAGAAAATTCTGGATCCTCATCACAAAACCCACCAACAGAGGGTGACTCAATAATTCACTCAGATGAAGAAAACCACGAAAGCATCCATACTGACTCTACTGGACAGAAATCCATCTTTCTGCAAGATTTGGAAAGACTTGGAATAGAGGATGCTGTTTCACAGAATGCCAGTCAGGAGGGACAAGAGGAAATAACATCTGGTGGTGAGTATCTTTCCCAAAGCTGATTGAAAATTACTAACTGATTTGGTTTTCAGTTGTTGGAGTTGAATTCAGGATTCAACAAGAAGAGGACCAACAGAGGGCTAGAAATAATAAGAAAATATTGCAACAGAGAAATAACCGCATTACAAGATTGGTAACAAAGAACAATCTTCCAAGTCAGGCATCCACTGAATCAGTCCACCTGCGAGAATTTATCTACTTCTTAATGGGTATGCCACCTTCTGTAGATCACTTCCCACCCAATCCTACCAATGATGAAGAGGAATTTCACATTCATTGGGTCAAAAACCGAGCTAAACACATCAAGACCCATTTGGAAACCTTTGAATATGGACTGAGAGATCATCCAATTAGTGAGCGCCAAATTCTGGTCAAACAAGAAATCACCTCTATATCTCAACGATTGCAGCCACCTGAATTTAAACCAAGTCGTGATGTTCTCAATAACAAGATCAAGGTCTCCATAGTTGAAAAGCGTGCTTGTGAAAAGGAATGCCAGCTAGTAGGCCTCAAGAGAATTACCTTCCAATGGGGGACCGCATTCAATAACTCCACTTGGAATGCAGCCATAGCCGACATTATCTCCAAACATTTTTTCAATTGGAGCCAGACTCAACCCAGCTTAAATATCAACAATCCTGATCAGCTAAACCTATTAATTGAAAGTTGGGTCAATGGAAGGGGTAAAGAAATGAAAAAGCTTTCAAAACTTGGCCAGGCTGCAGAGGAGGTTAAATTTCAAAAAGCTAAGAAATCCAAAAACACTAGAGGGAGGCAGAATGTACGTGCTTATTCTTTTGTTAGACATACACCAAACTCTAATATTACTTTTATATTTAGGTGACAGC
The DNA here is from genome assembly GCA_023105745.1 of Austropuccinia psidii. NCBI lineage: Eukaryota > Fungi > Basidiomycota > Pucciniomycetes > Pucciniales > Sphaerophragmiaceae > Austropuccinia > Austropuccinia psidii. The sequence goes on along the minus strand of JALGQZ010000001.1, from coordinate 71,690,612 downwards.
TGCCCATTTCAAAATAGCACGTCAATTATTCCCTCAAAACAACAATTTCTCTGCAATATATACTGATATAAAAGCAACTTCCGATGTAGAGGATAATTCTGACTTTGGAAAAGCACCCAAAAGACTTGTTGGAGTTTGGCGTAGTGAAGCTTTGACCTTGTGTACAAGGCAATTGGATCTAGCAATGACCCTTGGTGCCAAAACCCAGCTTGAAAAGAATAGAGTTCAACGTATGCTTCATAGGGATGGAGAGAAATTAGACTATAATTCTGATTTAACTAATGTCCCACATTGCTTACCTTTAGATTGTTATTCCACAATATACTTAAACACAATTTCAGAAGTTGAAAGAAACCACTTACTGGTAAAAGAACCAATTGGACTCCAAAATATTTTATTAGAGATTGAGGCCAAGACAAAAAGGGGACGTCACATCATACAGAGGCCAGGAAGATCTTCTCTCAGTGGAATTGAAGCTGGTTAAAGTAGTCATAATCGTATGAATCCTGAATAATGTTTATCTCCTAGTCCTTTTTTTTATCCAAGCTTAGAGTTTTGTAATAGATGTATTTGGAAATATAATTAGAGATAACTTATGTTAACAATTCACAAATTGAGTGAATTAATAACCAAGTCAAAAGATGCCTTTCAAAATCATGACTAGCAGTCATAAAATTAGTATTTTTGTAGTGTATTTGAGAGCTGAAGTGTCCTATATGTTTTCCAAGCTTAGAGTTTAGTAATAAATGTACTTCAAAAGAAAACATAATTTAAAATATTTTAAAAAGTCACCCATTGTAAGAATTTATAGTTTAGCCACAATGTGGGCTTTCACAATTATGACCATCAGTCATAAATTTGTTATTTATTTAATGTTTTCAAAGCTGAACTGTGCTATAGCTTCTGAAAATTATTTAATATATAAGCCTCTTATTTATGCCTGCTTTGGTTTTCATTTGTCCCCAAGCTATTATATATTGAGCAATGCTCAAACAAAACTATAGACATTTAATAAAAGTCATCATGATATATGCCATCCCAAATTCCTACATTCCATAATAGTCCAATCTGTCTTGAACACTGTAAAGAACCCCCACCTTCTATTTTTTTCAATTTCATTTCAAAAATAAATTCATAAACTTATTTATAATAATTAAACCTCAGTCAATTCCAGATAATCACTGCTTCAAAATGGATCCATTAGCTGAAATAGAGCCAAAGCAAGTTGAAAAATCAGAATTCATATCCAAAATCTCCAAATTTCTTCCTTCTCTCAAGCTTGCAACCTGCGATTCTCACTTTCCTGAATATGCAAGAAAAAAAATACAAGAGGTCTCCAAAATACTTGAAGATGATCTGTATCGTATGTTTTTCAAGCTTTTGCCTATATGGAGCCATTTTTAATTGGAATTCAAATCATAATTTAGGTGTACAGCTAGGTGGATCATTACCCCCTGAAGCCAAGGTTGTTATTTCAGCATCCTCCCAAACATCAATAAAGAGGTATTTCATATCTTCTTCTAGTATGAGTAATAAAAAGGCCAAAATTTATCAAAGTATAAAGGAAAAGAATCAAGAAGTATATATCAATATTTTCTTTAGGCTTTAATCAAAGATTAAACTGTATTCCCTGAATCTTTTCTTTCTTAGAAATTGGAATGCAATTATGATACTGAGAAATCACACCCACAAAATCAGTCAGATTCTCAAAATCTAGAACCAGGACTATTTCAACCTCAAAATGATTTTGAAAAAGCCTTATCCACGTCAAACTCCAGCCTTGAAGTCAATAACATTTCTCAAAATGATCAATCAAGTATACAAAGTTTTTCAGCTTCAACCATGACAAAAAAAGAAAAATCCAAAATTGAGGAGCCCTTGATACAACCTACATCTACCAAACACTCAAAAGAAAAACCTAACTCCAATTTCATACTTGTAGATAACAACCCATCAACTTCAAAAGTAATCCAAACCAGTAATGAAGAGCCTTCAAAATCCCACAAGAAGAAAAAGCTTCCTCAATCCGGATTATTCAATCCCATTCACTCAGATCACTTTGAAGAGAAAATCAGCCATTATCAGCCACTTTCTGTATCCTCATGGAAGAAATGCCAGGTTAATGTTGAAAATCTAGTAAGAGAACGATTCCAGGAAATTCCCCAAAGGCCATTTTCTACCAAACTACCAAAAGGAATACACTTTCAAAGTATTGGATCTCTTAGCATTAGCAAATGGCTAGTGGATTTGGATAAATCTGGTAAATACAAAAGACATTCATTCATGTTTCATCCAGAACATTGATATTTACTTGCTTTTTTCAGGATTAGATATCTTTTCACCAAAGAAATATGATCCTTTCAATGATCCTGACGCCTGGAATGTCCCTATCTTTACTTTGGATTCTACAATCTCAATGCAAAACATTCCCAAATCACATCAACCACTCTTTCAATTGGCACAATCCCTCTTTGTCCCTAATATTCAAAAGAAACAGTTCTGGGCCAATCTAATACTGGAGTCAATATCAGTTTCTGCACAAGATCTCATACAACCTGAAAAGTTTGAAATCACGAAATCAACAGAAGATGATCCCTTGTTAGTTCAAAGACTCAGCCTGGAATTTTTAGTGTCCTGCCTCAGCACAAGACCATCCCATTCATCTCAAATTGAAAATACCCTTGATGAAAAGGAGGAAAACCAGCCAATTCATTATGGAATGAATAGCTTAATATCTTTCAATGATTCCATTTTACATCTTATGATCTCATATGTCCTGATACTAGCGCATTCAAAAATTCTTCCAGTCAATATTCCTGATGGATTTGTGCTCACTCATAAAAGGTCCAAAGAACACCTTAAGACCTTATCAGAGCTACAATCAAAAATAGGCTTAGTTAAGCCCTGCTATCATATTTTAGCTTCATTTCTTGCTTCTGGGGTAAGAGGCTTAATGGTTTGCTCAAGAGATTGGAGAAAAAGCTCTGCTAAAGGAGCATTGCAGATGATTGAAATTACTGATAGTGGTATTGCTGAGGAAAGGCCTTATGAGCCTATTTGGAAGAGAACAAATGCATATATTTTGGATATTTTTAACAAGGCATTTTTCTCAAAAACCCATGAATTTGTTCCCACTGCTCCAAAAAAATTGGAAGTGGCCAAATGTTTAGTATTAGACTTCAGTGAGGCATGGCTTGAAAAAAATACCATAGATGGACAGCCTGTACTAGATCTCCCTGATAAAGCCAATATAAACACCTTGTTAACTTGATCAGTGTTTTCTGTAATTTAATTTTATTCTTTCAAAACAGGGTTATTTCTATTCAAATAATCTTTGAGTGTGCTAAGATTACTTTGCTTCACCCAATACCTGTTTGCTTACTTTCCCAAATAAGCTCCTTTTACACAATATAGCTTCTTCCAGGCTCATTCAAACTTTAAGAAATAAATACAGGGCTCCAGAATCCTCTCATTTATGATAAATAGGAGCCTTTCTCTTGATTCTTCCACCTATACCCCGAAATCTGACTTTAATTAACCTGTTTTACTATGCCTAAAGCTTCACATTACTTTTTTGAGACCTCTATACCCCAATCAAACAGGACTATCAACAAGATATTACATCCCATCATCCCACTTCCTACCAGTGCAATATCAAGATCCATACATCAATTATGCTGGTTGATCATGGAAATCAACTATTTCCAATCTCCATCTGCTATAAATAGTTGGAAATCTCTTCCATCAGAAGAAAGTCTCAAAATTGTTGAGAACTTACCCTTTTCTTGCACTGATAATCCAATTACAAATCCCCATAATCACAGCTCAGGAGAGGATAGACTGTCTATAAACCCAAGAATATTAATTTCACCAATGTACAAAACTATGTTTCTAGAGGATCTCTTCAAATCAGGCTTCCCAATGTCAACCTTTGCTTGGAATCAATGTTGGGAATCAAAATGGAATCAAATATTTGCAAAATTTGTTCTCAAGCACTGGAACTATCTACACCAACAAGGAGAATTGAAAATATTCTTGATAAATCCAAAGGATAATACACATAATAATAAGTCTTTAATACTAATGCGCTGGTTCAGAGGGAAGCAAGAGGATCTTAAGAATGATAAATTGGTTCCTGAAGCACTTTCAAAAAAAGCCAGTCAGAAGCAGAAATCAAGGTGGCGTAAAAAAGTATGTTTTTATTTTATTTATGATTGATTTTTACACCGATTGATGTTATTTAATATTCAGTTATCGTCAAATCGCTCAGAGACATTGCTATCATTGAACATTAATCAAGATGAAGCTTCCATATTTGATGAGCCACGATGCTGCTCTGATACTGAAGATGAAAATGGATCATTAATAAAATTAAAGTCCCCTTGGAGGTCAGCTTTATTCTCAAAGTTAGCAAGTCAATTAGATTCTCTATTAATTCAAAAGCAAATACAAAAAAGTAAATTCAACAGAATTCCAAATGTCTTGGAAAGTAGAAGAGTACAAAGTGGTATTTTTGAGAAAGATGCCAAAGTTCCAATTGGACTTCCAGAAAATCTTTATTCAGATGATTATATTTCCAAGCTTACTAATGATGAGAAGCTAATGTTACAATCAAAGCCATGTATAGATATTCATAATTTACTTCAACTATCTGAAACCTAAAAAAATAATTCATGATTTTTCTATTGTTTCCACAATCAATTTTTCCAATTCATGATCCACAGTACCTAAATGTCCAATGCTCAACCTGAAATGAAATAAAAAAATTTTAGCTACTAAAAAAGATAAATATTGGTTGAGTATAAAATATCTTACATCTGAAGCTGCTGTTTCTTCCTTCTAACTTGCTGAATATTCACCTCAATACTACCAACAGTTATATAATGAAATACATGAACTTCTTTCTTTTGCCCTAGCCGATAAAGCCTATCAACTGCTTGATCATCAGTTGAAGGGTTCCAACCTGGTTCCTAATTTAAGTAATTGGAATAATATTAGATTAAGCTTCAAGTGTATCTAAATACTGTCTTACCATTATGTAGACATTTTGAGCACATCTCAGATCAATACCAACACCACCTGTGCCTTTTGTTGTAAGAAGAACTTGAGATTTTGGATTTTTTCTGAATTCTTCAAGGATTTGGATCCTTTGATCATTTTTGAGCATTCCATGCATCATCAAATTGGATATTCCACTTTCATCCAGTGCAATTTCAATACTTTTTACAATATTTGATCAATAAAATCATTCAAATGACAGGTAGTAGAAGGATTTGAGCTCACATATCAAGAAACCTTTTGTATTCTGAAAAAACAACTGCTTTGGGATATCTTCAGCCTGGCTCCTTCTGAAAAAACTCCTTGAGATGGCTAACAAGATGCACCACTTTGGATCCTTCTTTCCAGGTATATCTCCTTCCCCCTTCTTCCTTTTCTATTAGTGCTGGATGGTTGCAAAGCTGCCTCAAATCTGATAATCTGGAGAAAAATTCTGATGAATCCCATTGAACTGCTTTGGACCTCTGTTTTCCATACAATGCACTAAACTCTTCATGCTTTTTGAAATAAACTGTTTTCCATGGCTCATAGATTTCAATTCCAACTCCATGTTGCACTTTCTTGGGAAGATCCAGTAGGTTGGCTTTCAATCTTCTCAAGGTGAGTGTTTGCATTATAAGCTGTAATGATTGGATTGCCATTTGATTCCCAGATGATATTTGTTTGATTATGCAATTTTCCCATAAAGGCTTGAGATTCCATGGTTCTACTTGTAAAAACCTCAACAGACTATGTAGATCCCAAAGATTGTTTTGTAATGGTGTTCCTGTAAGGCATAACTTTCTTTCAGATTTTAAATTCAATATTGTGAATGCTCTATGAGTAGATTGTTCCTTTATGTAGCTAATTGATGTAAAAATTTCAGTACTTTTTTATTTAAGAATCACAAAGAGAAGCTTACTGTGCTTCATCCAACACTATTCTGAACCAATTCACCAAAAGTGGATTTATTCTCATCCCATGAACATCATCAACATTATAACCAGCAATAACATCATATGTGGTGATGATAATTGCATTCTGCTTCAAATTTTTGAATGAAATGAAATTACGATTGGAACCATGGAATATTGAATATGGTAAACTACCAGCATGAAAATGTAGTCTTATTTCATTCTCCCAGTTATGCAAAGTAGAAAGTGGTACAATGATCAAAGTAGCTGGGACATGGTCCTTAGATATTGCTGAGTACTTTAATGCTTCATTTTGTGTTTTTTTAATCAAGCATAAAGTTGTCAATGATTTGCCAAGTCCCATATCATCAGCCAATATTCCACCCCTACTTTTGCACCCAATATCTTGTGGTATCAGCCCATTTTCAACCGCATTAGAAAACACTTTTTTAATCCACAAATTATCTGGATGTTTCCATAGATTTTCACAAATTTTTTCCATATTATTTTCAATATTTAAAAGAAAGGAAATACCCTGGATTTGGTGCAATGAAAGATTGGTTTGACAATTAGGTATTGAAGTAACAGAACTAGTTAAACTTGTATTGTTGGAAGCTTGATAAAGATCACAATCTTGAGGAATATCAATAAATAAAGGTGAGCTATAGTTTCCAATATGTCTCAGAGCCATGTTTGCATTCTTGAAAGCCTCTCTTGTTTGGAAAATATTCCCTTTATCCACAAAAACACATCCATGTAATAGAATATTTTTATCTTTATTCTTGAAATTTATGAAAGAATTTATAAAAAGCACTTTATTATTGTTTTTGTATTTTTTTTATGTTTCAGGATTCAAGCCTTCAGCCACTCCTCCAAAAATATCAAGCAGTGGACCCAGATGGAAACTCTGGAAAGAATTAAGGCTCCCAATATGACTTAAGTCAGATTCTAATAGTATATGAATAGAATTAAATACTCTTCTGAATATTACTGAGCTCAGAGAGGCTGGAAAGGATTGTTCAATATTGATTTTTTTTTCAATTTGAATAATAAAAAACCCAAGACAAAATCTTGAGATCATACTGTAAGTTTTTAGAATGAAAATTTAATATATCAGTGTGATATGAATTTATAGGACAAATGGAAGCTAAATGATAGGATTGCATGGGTTATATAGTGCAAAGACCCTGGGGAGTTTGTAAGTGATTTCTGATTAGCTAAAGATTTAGCCCCTGACTTGTTCTTGATAGTGTAAAAAATGAATTATATTTTGAAACTTAGTTTATTAATGGACATAAATATATTCCAAATCTGCAGATCAATTAAATTTCTCATTACTGTTGTCCCAAATTCTTGGATTTTGATATTAAAAGAAATTATCTATGAGGAGACAAGTTCCTTCCCAAATGTGGAATTCCCTCCAAGATATATCCAGAACTGGACAAAATTTCTCACTTGTGGCCCATGCAACACCTTTCCAACTCTTTTTTAATTCATCAAATTATTCCTATACTTTGTTTATTTTTCCCTTGCAGAAATTCTCAAGAATCTAATTTCAAAGGTATTCATTAAATCATGTTGAAGGCCATTGGCTCACTATTTGAAGAGCTTCAAGTTTATTATTTATCCATATTTTATTTTCAAAGATTATTCTAATAAATTAATATTAATTTGTATGGAAACATCTTTTCCAATAATTTTCACCAATTTCTATGATGATAATCATCACTCAAGGAGAGGTATTTTACTTATTATAAAATTATTAGATCTTATTTTTCCAAAATATTCATAATTTTAAGGAGGAATACCCATTTTTAATTTAAATTTGGACAGGATTCCCTCAAAATAATTACCATTATAATTTTCAAATTCATCATTACTTATTATTATCATTGTGTGAAATCAATTCAAGCTTAATTTTTGATTCATCTGAAAACAAGAATTCTGGTAAATAGAATTTCTTGATTCTTAAGTTATCCTCATTCTTTAAGCCAACATGAAAGATAAATTAAACTCAAATAAATTCAAGAATCAAGGCAGTGGAATGACAATAAGATCAAAGAAGCAATTAATGCTACAATTATCAAAGAATTCCTTTTCAAGGCTCCCCATATAACTGGATGAACTTTCAAAATCCACAAGCATTCATGAAGTGACTTGTAAGGAGCTCAATTGATGAGAGGATTTGAAGATTATTCTACTAACTATAAGCATCATGAGAGAATTTCAATGCTCTCACAAGTCAAAAATTGAATAATATTCATTACCTATGTTTGTTGCCAGTGTATATAATGGGTTGAGAAAATAGTAATAAAAATTAAAGGGGGAGTAAAAATCTCAGAATACAATGAATGTGAGTTAAACTAGGGATACTTCCAGAGATACACTCAGACATAAGCTGAAGATACTGTAAAGGACCTGTATGCAAGTCCCCAGTCTTTTTCTGTGGTGTATGGTTACAAAGCCCATTCTGTTGGGGAATGGGGTAATCATAATACCTGTCTGTGACAGGGTTTTTATCTCTTTTCTTATGAGTGCTAGATGAGCTGTTGTAGACAGTGTTTTCTTCTGAGATGCAGTATTTAATAGTGAAATACAGAATGTATATAAAAAAGCTCTAGTGAGAGCTGTTGTAATTCCTGTCTCTATTCATTTTGATTACATTTTCATACTCATTGATTTCTAACACACTCCTAGGTTTGTTTGTCTGCTTCGTAATTAAAAGGTAATAAGGGTATTAAAACTATCACACTTGCTAGGTTTACTTTGTCTTGTGAAGATTTTAAGAACTGAAGGTGGATTATATTAAGAAAGATACTTAAGCAAGATATTTAAAGGACAAATGTACCTGAAGGTGGAGCGCAGTGTTACAACGATAAAAGATACTCCGCAACAGTAATATAAGAGTAAAGAACTAACGTCACTGAATTTTGCGCTTTCGAATAATAGTTTTTAAGGAAAGATTAAGTAGAAAGAAATAATGATAATAATGAAATAACACAGGCGTGTTAAGGAGAGTAAACTTATAAGAAGGAAATAAAGAAGTAAGGAGTTTTTTTTGATGACCTCCTCTTGTTTTTGGACGCAGAGGAGGTTTATATCATGAAACTTCATCGTAGACCCAAGGCGGAGTCATTGGATGATGCATGGTGCCTAAAAGGTAAGCAAGTGGTTAGTGGTGGTATTATGCTTTTTAATTAACCATAAGGGCAGTTTTGGGACAAGAGTGGTCAGTATGGTTCTGACCTAGTACATTTAGGGTCAGAAAATTCCACATCACCCCTCACTCCTATTTGCAAAATTCCCAAAGCTTCAAGAGCACGCGTTAGCACTACATGGTTGACCAACTTGGTTAAGAAGTCCACCATCATTTTGGAAGATGGTGTATACTTGAGAGAGATCAAAGATGACTTAACCACCTCTTTTGTGAAGTGCAACTGAATGTCCACATGCTTCATTCATTTGTTGTTGAAGTTTCAATCACCGTTTGTGGTATTGATGCAGCTTTGGTTGTCATCCCAGACGGTGATTGGGAGCTCACAAGCAAACAGATTTGCTTCTACGCACCATTTCTTCATCCAGAGAAGCTCAGATGTCAAATCACAAAGTGCCTTGTATTCGGTTTCAGCAGTTGAGGTTGAGACGGATGATTTTTTCCTGGTCTTCCAAAGTATTAAGCAGCCATGAAATGTGGCAAGAAAGCCTGAGCCCAATCATTGTGTTGCCCAACAATTGCCACAGTCAGCATTGCTCCATGAAACAATTCCACTCTTTTCTCCTTGGTGATAGGTGATACCAACATCTTGAGTCCCCTTTAGGTAGCAAAGTACATGTTGAAAGGCCTGCCAGTGGTGTATGCCAGGATTCTCTAGGTACTGGGACAAGGTAATTACATAAAAAGAGAGGTCCGGTTGTGTAGCACTGCTGAGGTAATTGATGCTACCCGCAGCGCTGCAACAGTTTACCCCTAACACTTCAAATTTAGCTTTCTCTTTGTCTGTGGCAGGGCTGAGGTGATCATTTGCAATCAAGGGTGTAGAAGCTGGTTTACAGTTGGTCATGCCATATTGGTCGAGGAGTGACTTGGTGAAATGCTGCCGGTCCAGAGTGATCGCATTGTTGCCATGCTCAATTCTTCCCCCAAGCATGAGATCCACTTCCCCAAGATCTTTTTTTTCAAATCTTGTAGCTGTCTCTTTGTGGAATAACGTCACATTTTTGCCAAATATGCCAATGTCCTCCACATTAAGATACAGCCAGATCAGTGGGTATAGCAACCTGTGAAATACACAAGGATCTAATATGTAGTGTTTGAATTTCACACTGATAAGCCAGTCCTTAAGACACTTATACCAAGCCAGTGGGGCTTGCTTGAGCCAGTAAATGGCTTTGTTTAGCTTTAGGCAGTAAGCCTTCTTGTTTGCATCCAGGCCTTGTGGAATATTGAGAAAAACTTCTTCGGTCAGAGGGGAATTAAGAAATGCACTCTTAACATTGATCTGATGGAATTGTAAGCTGTGCACTGCCGCAAAAGCAATTAGTGCCCTGAGTGAGTTGAGTCTTCCAGTAGGCGCATATGTTTTTCCATAATCTATTCCTTGTGTTTGAGAGAAACTTTGTGTGCATAACCGTGCCTTAAATTCACTTTTTCCATTTGATGGGTTGTTTTTTATTTTGAACACCCATGTGGTATCTATCATTTTGTAAGACTCTTGCCGCAGTACCAGATACCATACTTTGAGTTGTTTCATCGCATTTAATTCTTTTCTGATTGCAGCTACCCAGAGGTCCTTGTCTGGAGCTTTCAGGGCCTCTCGGTAAGTGCAAGGGGTTCTGTTGACCATTGTCAAGTGAGTATTTGCTCTTCTCGGGTAGGGTAAGATATTGATGTCATCAATCTCAGAGCATATCATGGTTGGATGGCAAGGACCAATGACTTTGATGCGGGTAACAGTAGGGTGATTGGAGTTTTTGGCTGAAGAGAATCTCTCAGCATGGACTTCATCTACCATTTCTGAAGGAAGTTCTTGACTTTCAGTCACCTGGGTTTCATCTACCAGGGTTGACTGCATTGAATCTTCATTTTTTTCCTCTGAGAACTCTTCCTCAATGGCTTCAAGGCTTTCTTGCATGGGAATAACCAGTTCTTCCTTTTTGTTCCTTTGTACTGCAGGGAACCGTTCTTCATTGAACGTGGCATTTTTTGTGACTGCTACTTTCAGATCATTAAGGCGCAATATGCGATAGGAAGTATTGTTGTTTTAATAACCAAGAAGAATGCCCTCGATTGCCAATGGGCCCAATTTCCATGAACAATGATGTTGGGGTAAGGTAATGAAGGCTTGGCAACCAAAGGTTTTAAGACAGTGAATTCTTGGAGCTGATCCAGTCCAATGTTGGTGAGGCGATGTGATGTCTGTTGATTGGTTGGGTGATAGGCTTGATAAGAGTACTTCTGTGTTAACAGCTTCTGCCCAATAGCTGTTTGGTAGATGAATTGATCCCAAAAGGCACCTAGTTTTGTCGAGTATTGTTCTGTTCGCCCTTTCAGCAAACCCATTGTGTTGTGGGGTTTCTGGTGGCGAGAAGAAGTGCAGGAAGCCACAATCTTTGGCAAATTGATTGAAGTCCTTGTTCAGGAACTCTCCTCCTGGATCTGATACTACCTTCTTAATTTTTTGATTTTGCTGATTTTCCATAAAATTCTTTGCTGAGCAGAATTCTTCAAAGGCGTTGGATTTCTTTTTTAGGAATTTTACTATTTTGAAAGATGTCGCCTGACCTACTATTGTCAGCAAATATTGAACTCCAGATATGGAGACTGTATGGATTGGGCCAACTACATTGAGGTGAATGCAATCAAGTGGGTTTCTAGCTTCTTCAAAGCTTTTTGAAAATGGTTGTTTATGTGCCTTGAATGTACATACTGTGCATTTGGATTTGTAGGTGGGGAGTCCAAGCCTTTCAAGAACTGCTTTTCCAGGATGGCCCAGTCTGTTGTGCCAGAGACTGTCCTGGCTAGTAGTGAGGTGAGTTGTTGGTAGAGTATAATCAACGTACATCAATCTGTTTACGATTCTTCCATTGGCAATGAATTTCCCATTTGTTTCAAGATCAAATTTATTTCCGCATTGATTGATCATTAATTTTTTTTGGACAATGCTAATAAACTGATTAGATTGCACTTGATATTTAGAACGTAAAGTGAGTCGCTTAGGGTTGAAACCTTGTTTTTGCAGATTAGATTGGCGGTTCCTACCCCGACAGCTGGCGAAGAGCTGGTTGAGTCTCCAGTGGAGATGTCAATTGGAGCAGAGTTGGTTAATGAGGTGAAGAATTTTCTGGAATTGAACATATGATGTGTTGCGCCACAGTCCAACAATATTTGATCTTTTTGTGGGCTGTAAACCATAGTGATTAAAGCTTTGACTATTGATAGATGAGCACTGGAATCAGTCTTTCTTATCTTGTTTTCCTTGAGATTTGGTCTGAGGTGAGGGTTTTCTGCCCAGCATTGATCCTTCCTGTGACTGGTGTTTTTCAAGTTGTGTTTTCCATTGGTACAGTAATAAATAATTTTGAAATTATTGTTTGAGGCAGAGACGAGTGCAGACACAGAGGAGTTAGGAAGAGGTTTTGGTAATTTTCTTGGAGAGAGATTGACATAGTCTTGGAGACGGGTAAGTATGAGGTCAGGTTTCTCAATAAGCTCTTTGTTCAGGGTAAGTGATTTGATGAACTGATGAATTTTCGAGTCTCCAGCTAGTTTTCCAAGAAGGGAGTACGAAAGAAGTGCATTTGGAACTTTGATGCTGACTGATTTGAGGTCAAGAAGCAGTTTCCTGCAATTATCAATGTAGGATTGTAAGTTGCCATTATAGAAGCATCTTTGCAAATCCATCCATATCCTTCCCCTGTTTACTGAACGAACTGAGGCATATTGCTCCTTGATTTTTGACCAAAGTAAGTTGGCGTGTTCAGTGGTTTTGGGGTTGATTACCTCTAGAAAGACTCTTTCATTGAGACTAGAGGTTATGATGCTGATAGAGTCATAACTTGCTTTATTCCATTTATTTCTCACTGTAGTTATTGCGTCTTCAGTGAGTATTTTTTTTCAGACATCAAGTAGGTCTTTTGATCTTAAATGTATCTTCATGCGTATGTGCCATTGACTGAAATTGGTCCCATCAAGAATTGGTATGTTGATTTCTTTTCAGTCATTGTTGATATTTCTGCTGTCCACCTGTCCTTATTTTTACTAGAGACTTTGAGACTGTAAATCTGTGAAGATTTCAAGAACTGAAGGTGGATTATATTAACAAAGATACTTAAGCAAGGTTTAAAAAGGACAAATTTACCTGAAGGTGGAGAGCAGTGTTACAACAATAAAAGATACTATGAGACAGTAATACAAGAGTAAAGAACTAACTGCACTGACTTTTGCCCTTTTGAATAATAGTTTCTAAGGAAAGATTAAGTAGAAAGAGATAATAATAATAATGAAATAACACAGGCGTGTTAAGGAGTGTAAAGTTATAAGAAGGAAATAAAGCAGGAAGGAGTTTTGTTTGATGACCTCCTCTTGGTTTTGGATGCAGAGGAGGTTTATATCATAAAACTTAATTGTAGACCCGAGGCGGAGTCATTGGATTATGTACAGTGCCTAAAACGTAAGCAAGTGGATAGTGGCGGTATTACGCTTTTTAATTAACCATTAGGGCAGTTTTGGGACAGGAGTGGTCAGTATGGTTCTGACTGTCATGGAAAGCCAGGGAAAGCTCCAGAATATTACAGAAGATTTTGTTACACAAAACATTACAGTTAACTAAAAACATATTTAAAAACTAGCTATTCTATTGTTTACTCCCTTAGGGGAGTTTTTCACTTTAATTATTTTCCAGCTCTTTTGTACTTCGTGAACGCTTTAACAGGTATGAGAAATGAAATGAACGTCCTCATTTCAGGGGAGGTTTTCACTCTAATTATTTTCCTTCTCATTTGTACTTCGTGAACGCTTCAACAGGTTATGGGCCGTCGCTACCAGCTATTTTGAATATACATCAAATTATCCATCTAATTACATACACCACAGTGGCGACTCGTTCAGGAAAGGCATATACCATTTCTGATAAAAAATGTGATATTGAAAACCTTAGAGCAGCTTTATTGGTCAGTGATTCAGGTGCCATTCTCAAACGCCAGGTTGAAATTTGTAAGGTGTGGATATGAAACTTTGATTAAAAATCAAGTACTTTTCCTGTCCTCAAAATTTGTATAAGGTAAAAATCAATTAAAAATAGTATGAAATATTATTTTTAAGAGAAAACACGCCAATTTTATTGTTTATAACTTTATTAGTATAAAACAATAATATTATAAAAATTTATTGTTTTACCAACAATAAAAATTTCTCCAAAAAATACTCTACAAGAGATATTTTAAGGCTACAAAAGAAATTTCTTCAAGAGCAATTTCAATTGGAATTAATTGAGCAAAGAACTGCAAGAAATTAATTAAAGAACAAAGTCTTTAAAAAGAATATTAAAGAGAAAACACGCCCAAAAGTGACCAGAGTGAATTTGGAAACAAAGTGACAAAGTTAACAGTGATGAAAGATGCTTTAATTCACTTTTGGGGTGGTTCAGGGGTAAAAATGATTATAAGAGTTACAAACAATGATTATAATGATTTTTTCACGTGGTTAAAAGGTTTAAAATGATTTAAAAGAGGTGGTTGGAATCTTTTATTGATTGGTTTAACAGTTTTAAACTAATTAATAAAAGGAAAAGATTCTAACATGAAGAGAAAAGTGGGGCAAAGAAGACATTCTTTTATAGCCATCAATTCTCTTGCTCCAAAAGTAAAATTTACTCTTGTCAGTCGTGAAAAACAGTCTGACAACAGAAAAGCCAATTATGGCATCATTGAACCCTGGTTTAGACCCAAAAAGGCTGGTTTAAGCCATTTTTAGCCATTTTAGACCCTTAAATCAGCCATTACTATAGCAATACCAGGCCTAGAGCCTTCAAAACACGTCAGAATGTGTGTCAGAGGCGTAGAAACCAGTTAAAACTGTTTTTATTATGATTGTTTTATCTTAAGGGTAGTTTTACCCTCTTGGCAACAGCTAAAACTACCCCAGTTGGTATCAAAACCTCATCATCAATTGAGTCCACAGACCCTGTAACTCAATTCCAGGCCAAAAGTGATGAACTTTTGCGTGAATTTTGACATCCCACGCCTGTCAGCAAGGATTTTGGGGGTCTAGCTCCCCCTTAGAGCTGGAGTTCCTTTTCCCCCCCAAATTTAATCTTTCCAATTTATTTTTCTTTTAATTCCTCATCATGTATTATACTTATAATTTACATATGTAATTCAATTCAATTGTACAGTACAATACAGTAATAATTGACACCTCATATGTAAATCAAAGTTCACTTATGTAATACACGCGCACATTTTGACATTTCAATTGAATTCAATTGAAAATACTTTAATTCCTCATAACTTCTAAACTAAACACAACACCTCAATTTTAACACAAAAATTGATGGTTAACACCACATGTGGTGTGAATTAAATTAAGGTTTTGAGGATTTTCAACTTTTGTATTGAAAATACTAAAAACTTAATTTAAGCTTATTTAGAGTTGAGTTACAAAAATTTCACTCAGAGGTGACCCCACCTGATTTTTTATGAGGAATCCAATGGTGAAATAAAATTTATATGTTTATTTATTGGATAAAAAGTTATAATAAATTTTATTTAACTTTTTTCCAAATTTATTTATTTTTTCACAATTTTGTTAAAATTTCATTTTTACTTAAATTTTTCAAGTATAAATGTAATTTTATATTTACAAAATTTAAAGTAATTTTATTTTTAAATTATAATTAATTTTTTATTTTTAATATAATTTTATATTTATATTTTTTATTTTTATTTTAATAATATAAATAAATTTATTTTATTTATATTAATATGTTATTTTTTATATTTGTGGTCTTTTGGGTATATGAAATTACCTCTAAGGCTCACATTCCCTCCCCCTAAAAAAGAATATTACTTTGTAATATTGGAGTTTCTAGTGTGTCTGAATCTTCTGAGGAGTTTGGTAGCTTCTGGTATATCTTTTTCTTCTAACCATTCATCTTCACAAGTTGGGTCACTGTACCTAACAAGGTATTCCCTTACTTGGTTCTTAATTTCCTTTCTTTAAGAACTTTGGTAATTTTCTTAGCACCAGATGTCTCAATAGGAGGTATAACTTGGGAAATCTTATTCCTCAAGGGAAATTTCTCAGCATCACTAGATTTATATGGCTTTATCAAGCTCACTGGAAATGTAGGGTGCTTATTGCTAAGTTCTTCAGATAACTCTACTTCAACAGCATTTTCTCCATGGAGGGCCTTAATCACAAAAGGTCCTGCAAAGGAGTCTTTCAACTTTTTACATCCTTTGATGTTATTGAAGTTAGTGGTGGATACAAGAACTAGGTCCCCTACTTTGAAATCTGGAGTTGCATGAGATTTATCCCATTTGTCTTTAGCATATGCAAAAGAGTCCTCCATGCACCTTACTGCATGCTTTCTAGCTTTGTCTAGCATTCCTTTGAAGCTAGCAGCTGTGGGATGTATTTCAATTAAGTCTTTCCTCAAGGAGTCTTGGGGTAACTTGGGGTTCCATCCTTTTTCTAGAACAGCAGGAGTCTGATTGGTACTAGCATGGATTGATGTTTTATATGCTAATTCCAGTGCTGGTAACAGAGTACACCAATCATGGGTAAATCCATCACAATCTTTGAATTCAAGGCCATATGCACAAAATCTTCTCACCATGTCCTCTAAGGTTTGGATCATTCTTTCAGCCAGACCATCAGTTTGTGGGTGGTAGGCTGTAGAGAAAGACAGTTTTGTGCCAAATAATTGGTGAAGATTTGTCCATAGAGCTGAAGTGAATTTAGGATCTCTATCACTGATGATATTTGTAAATATCCCAGTCCATGACACTACTCTATTCCATATCAGAAGAGCTGTATCCATGGCTGTATCATCTTTGTGACATGGTAAAAAGATTGGAGTTTTACTGAATCTGTCCACAATTACTAGGCAAGCATTATAGCTCCTGTCACCTCCTGGTGGTAGGCCAGTTACCCAATCCATATGGACAATTTCCCAAGGTCTGTTTGGTTCTTGGATTTCTATCATATTTCCAAGTCTTTTGCCAGTGGATTTATTTGCCTTTTGGCATCTGTCACAGGTTTTGCAATATTCTGCAACATCTTTTTGCCACATTGGCCACCATATGCAGGTCTTTACTTTCTCTCTTGTTCTGTCCTCAGAAAGATGTCCTGAAAAGGGACTATCATGGCATTCTTTCAGTACAAGATTGATTAATGACCTGTCTACAACTGTCATGACACATGTGTGCTTGGTTCTGTGGTAAATTATACCATCCAGTAGGTGAAATCTCCCTTCATTATAAGATTTTCTCCATACTTCATCCAAGGCATGTATTAGAGAGTTGTCTTTACAGTCTTTGTTAAGTAATTGGCATAAGATGCTACAATTCTTATCTTGAGTGTAACTATTTCTGACTTCTTCAAAGAAGGTGGTGTTCAAGTCTGTAACACTTATTCCTTCTATTGGAATTTGTGGTGAAGCTTCTTCTGGAACATAAGCAGGATTATCAATGTTATTTGGTAATGGCCATCTGCTTAGTCCATCTGCATTCTTATGAATATTCCCATCCTTATGAACAATAGTCATATTGCCTCTGTATTCTTGTATGGCTATTTGCCATCTGAGCATGTGTCTGTTAGGTGTTTTCATGTTCAAAAGTGATTTCACAGCTGTACAATCTGTTATTACTTCAAAAACACATCCCTCTAAGAAATAGTTCAATTTCTCTAAGGCCCAGACAAGGCATAGACATTCCATTTGACTTGCTCCATATCTGGCTTCAGTTGGTTTGATTTGCCTGGATATGAAACATATTGGTCCTTCTACAGGTTTGTCATTTATGATCTGAACTTGGTGAAGTGCAGCACCTAGTCCATCCCCTGATGCATCAATATACAGTTTGAAAGGCAATTTAAAGTCTGGCATCAGTAAGAGTGGAGCAGTGGTCAATTCTTCTCTTAGAGACTCAAAAGCTTTGACTCTGTCAACAGTCATCTCAAATACTGTGTCTTTGTCACACAACTTATAAAGTGGTCTTGCTATGGATGCAAAGTCTTTAATGTGTTGCCTGTAATATCCTGCAAAACCTAAGAATGACTGAATTTCCTTCTTATTCTGAGGCATGGGTTTTAACAATACTGCTGCAACTTTGTTTTTATCAATTCCAAGGGACAAACCAGATACAACATGTCCTAGTGCCTTAAGTTCTTTAAATCCAAAATGACATTTCTTCAAGGAGATTTTCATGTTTACTGATTGGATTTTTGTCAAAACTCTTGATAATCTGTACATGTGCTCCTCCCAAGTCTTTGAACAGATAATAATGTCATCAATGTAAATGATTAACCATCCCTCTGAGAGTTCTTCAGGGAAGATTTCATTCATCATTCTTTGGAAGTGTGAAGGTGCATTTTTGATACCAAAGGGCATCCTTAAGTATTCATACACTCCACAATGAACAATAATTCTCAAGTATTTTCTTGCTCTTGGTGTTACTACATTTTGATGGAATCCTTTAAGGGCATCCATAGTGGTTATATACACTGCTTGAGATATTTGAGTAAGGGCAATTTGGATTTTTGGTATTGGGTATCTGTCTGGAACAGTGTAAGTGTTCAGAGCTCTAAAGTCCCCAACCATTCTGGATTTTCCATTATGCCACGCCACTATGACTGGTGTAGTTATTTCTACTTCCTCATTGTGGCCTACTTTTCTTATTACACCAAGGTCTAGAAGTTCTTTGATATGAATTTCTAGAGCTTCTCTTGATTTTGGACTTGCTGGATAAGCAGGTCTTCTTAAGAGTGGTGGATAAGGTCTCTCAATGTTAAGAATGATGTCAACTTCATGACCAATAATTGCTCCCAGGGGTTCTTTGTCTGTAGCAAATGCTCCTCTGTGGTCATACAAAAGGGAAGAAAGTTCATTTTCTTGCTTATCAGTCAGATGAAGGCTTATTTCAGCCTCACTTAACTGTTCAGACTTGAATTTCTCTAACTCTAAGTTGACTGGTGATACTTTGTTTACTGTAATTTGTCTTTTAAAGGGTAAAAAGGCAAATTTCTGGCGCTTATTGTCTCCAATTGTAAAGTATCTGTCTTTGTTATTATGTAAATCTATTCCATACATGATTAAATAGTCATTTCCCAATATAAAATGGGTACTAGAGCAATTTTCCATAACAACAAATTCAACTGTGATCCTTAAATTCCCATTTATGTGTGGGAATATGACATTGGTCTCAAAGATTCCTAATGCTTTCATTGGGTTACTTGCACTGTTGAATTTTATACCATCAATTGGTAACAATTGGTCTTCAAAATTTGGTACACAAGTCTTAAGAAAAGATTTTCCAACACAAGAGCAGAAGGCTCCTGGGTCAAGCAAAAGTTTGGTGGGTTTGTTATCAATCACCACTTCTGTTATACAGGAGTTACCAGCTGTATAACCTTTTCCTCTGTTTGGTTTTGTCTTCATAAGTTGTGCATCTTGAACTTTTGATAAATCAACTTGACCATTGCTCAATTGTGGTAAGTGGGAATAAGATTCCATGATGTCAAAAGTGGCATTGATATTTTCTATATCTTTTGAAGATTCAGAGAATATGGATGACTTATCATCTGAATTGTCTTCAATTATGTCTTCTTTTTCAACATCTGGTTCTTTTTCAATGTCAATTTCATTGATTTTCCCCCTTTTTGGACATGTATTGGCTAAATGGGTGGTGCTTTGGCAAATATGGCATTTTCTGACTGTATCTGCAGATTTATATTTAATATTACTAGAATTTTCTTTGGGGTTTTTGTCCACAGAATCTTTCCAAGGTGTATTAAACCTTGTTTTAAGATTCACCCTACTAGAACCAATTTTGGTTCTGGTGGTTACTTCTTCTAGTATATTGATAATATCCTCTGCTGAAGATTGTTCAGTAGTCCTGCTTTTGACAGCATGCTCTAAGTCACCTCCACATTGTCTCAGAATTTTTCTATGGATCATAAATTCTGACATGTCAGGATATAATGCTGTTAATCTGTCCTTTTGTTGGCAAAACCATGGTAAAGCTTTGTCTTTATCAGCATTAAATTTGGCAGATTCAAAGGCTGTTTCAACTTTAAACCTCCAAGCATCATTTGCCCATTTGTTGATGATTTGGGTTTTCCACCAAGTCCAACTCTGGTGTCCATGTGCTTGTCTTATTTTGATGTACCATCTGTGAGCTGATCTGGTAAACAAGGTGTTAAACCTGGCTGTTACCAATCTGTCTGGTAATTCAAAATCCTCTTTGATCATGTCAATACCTCTAATGAATTCCATATGGTCATACTCTCCTTCACCACTGAAGTGAGGCCATTCTTTAAGTTTTGGAACTTCTTTCAAGAGTGCTTGGCCCATTGATGGTTCCAAGTTATGAAAAGAAGTGGATAATTCATTTTTTAATTGTGAATTATCAGGATCCAATACTTGTGGATTTGAAATTCTTGTGCCCTCATTTTGATTTAGAGGTGTAGACATTCTTGGTAAGGTGTTCAGTAATTGTTCAATGTCATTCATTTTACTGTTGCTACACCTTTGGGAATTTCTGTATTCATGTTGGAAGCTTTGTATTAAATTTATTACTTCAATTTTATACATGTCTTCTTTATGTGTAAGTTCTTGCCATAACTCTGTCTGTCTTGTATTATCAGCAGTGACTTGATTTAATTTCATTGATAATTTTGATACTTCTTCTTGTGCAGCATCAAAACACTTTTTCAAGGCAATGGTATATGTCTTTACTTCAGTAAATGAATTTGAAATGTCATCAAGGACTTTCTTATTATCTGTCTTGATAATATTTATGGCTTGTTTAATTCTTGTTTCAATCATGTCATCAATATTGAATTTAGAATATTTATCTGTTAATTCTTTAATAATGGCAGATTGTTCATTTATTTTAATGTTAGAAGAATTGTCATTATTAGAATTTTTAATTGTTCTTAAAACTTTTTCAAAACACATAAGTGTTTCATTAATTTGGCACAGACTCAGGTTGTTTGTTTTAATGTTGTTACAAATGGATTCATTTTTATCAGAAAGATGTTTTTTCACGTCATTTATAGCATCATACAACTCTGGGATGGAATCAAATATATCAGAAATCATTTCTGGAACTTTAATCTGGCTTCCTCCTTCTTTTGTAATTCCATCATGGTTCTGGCCATCTGAAATACATTTTCCATGGCATCCTGTTGAATCTTTGGAATCCTGTAGCCCTGGCTGTAAGGTTTTGGAGCTTGTGCCTTCCCTTTGCCCTTGTTTGGAGGTTGTGGCTGCTTTTTCACGTTGGAATTGCTGCTGCTGGCCACTGGGGCTGTTTTTGGCACTGGTTTTGGTGGTGGAGGGTTGTTTTTCCTCCATTCCAGTGTCAAAAGCATCATGTTTTTCTTCTCCATCAATGGATGCCATCCATTGAGCAATTTGCAAGTGTTGGGATGGCCCAAGAATTTTCTTACAGTTAGGTATGAATTCATGCAGTTTCTCCACAGATCTGCAAGGATCTGGTATTCTTTGTACTGAAGTGCATTGTTGTAAGCCTTCTGGCTGGCTTTGTAAATGTCCACTGAGGCTTCTTGTGGCGGTGTCAGCTCTTTTTGAAGGTAAAATAGTGTCATCAGCTTCAGAATTGGACAATTTATTGTTGTGGAAGTCTTTTACTGACCCTTGTCCTTCTGTATCTGATTGACTTCTGCCATAATCACGTCTATGACCTTTTTGGGAGCTGCTTGAGGGTTTATAGCTTGCTCCTGATCTGGTTGAAGGCATATTTATGATTAGAAAGGTTAAAAATAGTAATTTTACGTCAAAAAACTCACTATTTGTCAAATTTTTAGCTCTCTGAAGGGTATTACTTATATCCAAGTTAATTAATTCAGAGGTTATTGGCTCAGGTTGGTTATTTTGAGTCACAATAACAGTGCTATTATGGTCTGAAATCACAGTGCTTGCAGGAATAATACTGGTAACTGTTGAGGCTGTTTCAATGTTTTCTTGTCTTACCACGTTGTCAGACACTAAAATTAATGAAAAAGCCAATTAATTAAGTAAAAAAAAGGATATTTCAAAAAAAGAAATAAAAATTTAAGCCTCACTTATAATATGAAAAAAAAAATTATCTTTTATGGATTTTTTGAATTATAAGTATTTTTTATATGTTTTTAAATTTTTCAATATAAGAAAAAAGATTTAAAAAGAGTAAAAAAAATATGTCACAGGTAAAATATCACGGCTGGGCCCCCAAATGTAAGGTGTGGATATGAAACTTTGATTAAAAATCAAGTACTTTTCCTGTCCTCAAAATTTGTATAAGGTAAAAATCAATTAAAAATAGTATGAAATATTATTTTTAAGAGAAAACACGCCAATTTTATTGTTTATAACTTTATTAGTATAAAACAATAATATTATAAAAATTTATTGTTTTACCAACAATAAAAATTTATCCAAAAAATACTCTACAAGAGATATTTTAAGGCTACAAAAGAAATTTCTTCAAGAGCAATTTCAATTGGAATTAATTGAGCAAAGAACTGCAAGCAATTAATTAAAGAACAAAGTCTTTAAAAAGAATATTAAAGAGAAAACACGCCCAAAAGTGACCAGAGTGAATTTGGAAACAAAGTGACAAAGTTAACAGTGATGAAAGATGCTTTAATTCACTTTTGGGGTGGTTCAGGGGTAAAAATGATTATAAGAGTTACAAACAATGATTATAATGATTTTTTCACGTGGTTAAAAGGTTTAAAATGATTTAAAAGAGGTGGTTGGAATCTTTTATTGATTGGTTTAACAGTTTTAAACTAATTAATAAAAGGAAAAGATTCTAACATGAAGAGAAAAGTGGGGCAAAGAAGACATTCTTTTATAGCCATCAATTCTCTTGCTTCAAAGGTAAAATTTACTCTTGTCAGTCGTGAAAAACAGTCTGACAACAGAAAAGCCAATTATGGCATCATTGAACCCTGGTTTAGACCCAAAAAGGCTGGTTTAAGCCATTTTTAGCCATTTTAGACCCTTAAATCAGCCATTACTATAGCAATACCAGGCCTAGAGCCTTCAAAACACGTCAGAATGTGTGTCAGAGGCGTAGAAACCAGTTAAAACTGTTTTTATTATGATTGTTTTATCTTAAGGGTAGTTTTACCCTCTTGGCAACAGCTAAAACTACCCCAGTTGGTATCAAAACCTCATCATCAATTGAGTCCACAGACCCTGTAACTCAATTCCAGGCCAAAAGTGATGAACTTTTGCGTGAATTTTGACATCTCACGCCTGTCAGCAAGGATTTTGGGGGTCTAGCTCCCCCTTAGAGCTGGAGTTCCTTTTCCCCCCCAAATTTAATCTTTCCAATTTATTTTTCTTTTAATTCCTCATCATGTATTATACTTATAATTTACATATGTAATTCAATTCAATTGTACAGTACAATACAGTAATAATTGACACCTCATATGTAAATCAAAGTTCACTTATGTAATACACGCGCACATTTTGACATTTCAATTGAATTCAATTGAAAATACTTTAATTCCTCATAACTTCTAAACTAAACACAACACCTCAATTTTAACACAAAAATTGATGGTTAACACCACATGTGGTGTGAATTAAATTAAGGTTTTGAGGATTTTCAAATTTTGTATTGAAAATACTAAAAACTTAATTTAAGCTTATTTAGAGTTGAGTTACAAAAATTTCACTCAGAGGTGACCCCACCTGATTTTTTATGAGGAATCCAATGGTGAAATAAAATTTATATGTTTATTTATTGGATAAAAAGTTATAATAAATTTTATTTAACTTTTTTCCAAATTTATTTATTTTTTCACAATTTTGTTAAAATTTCATTTTTACTTAAATTTTTCAAGTATAAATGTAATTTTATATTTACAAAATTTAAAGTAATTTTATTTTTAAATTATAATTAATTTTTTATTTTTAATATAATTTTATATTTATATTTTTTTATTTTTATTTTAATAATATAAATAAATTTATTTTATTTATATTAATATGTTATTTTTTATATTTGTGGTCTTTTGGGTATATGAAATTACCTCTAAGGCTCACAAAATTGGTCACCTAGGAGAAGGCATTACCCCCGCCTGACCAGTGATGGACTAACGTTTCATCAATGGTATAGGTCACTGAATCGACTTATCAAATGAACACATCGACAAGTTAATTATTTTTATTCCGAAGAAAAGGACACTGATAGAGAATGGAATGCAGAAATAAGAATTCTTATTGAAGATTCAATTGATGAAAGTTTGAAGAGTTCCATAGAAGACCAAGATGAGGCAAGATTGTCTTTTGCTTGCCTGCGTCATCAATTTGAAAAGTTTCTGTGGTCGCATGTCATGAATTTATTTGATGACATATTAAATGCCACAGAAGCCTTGGAAAATCTGGCGGAGGCATATGCGGCTACAAATAATAGTGTGATAAGTTTTAACTCGGCCATTGGCTCAACTTGGACTGATGAGCTGTTGATTGCAATCTTCTTTCATCATTGAAACAAGATGTATTTTCATGAAATATCGAATGCAATGGACACTAAAGTTTCAATTGAAAAATCAATCAACATAAAGTCTAGTGACATTCTTCAAATCGCTCAACGTTTTCAGAAACAAACCAATAATCTTCTGACAAACAGCCAGCCAAGTATCATGGCGGCCAGCTCCAGCAAGCAGCATCCCTCCCTGAAAACGGCGAATCGAGCCTATCAATCTGATAAATCTGGTAACCCTCCGCAAGTGCGACCATCAGGAAATTGTATTCCAATCACTCAAAAAACAGAATCATGGGCAAGGCATTTTTTAAGTCCCAAGTTCCCTTGTCTCCATTGTTTTGAATGGGGGCACTGGGCTCAATATTGTGCGCAAAAGAAAGCCGGCAAACCAGCAATAGAAGATCTGATAATAAGAAATCCTGGCGTCACTCTTTGCAAATCAATGACTGTTTCTCACCTATGCATTGCAGAGATGGACGCAGAAGAAGAAGAGGATCCAGTTGTAGCTGCAATTGAATGTGTGCCAGAGGAAAATTTGTTAGTACTTCTAGATTCTGGTGCAACTCACCATGTGACTGTGGACAAGAGTCTTTTTATTTCATATCCGAATGTTGACATGAGTTTATCCGTTGCATCAGCCCGTCAGCATCCGGTAAAAGAAAGGGGTACAATTCGTTTGGTCTCCCCATCTGGTGAACTGCTATTGAAGGATGTTTTGCATTGTCCAGATATTCCTGGGATTGTAATCTCTATCGGAAAATTTATAAGGAATGATGGAGAGGTTTGTTTTGAGGGAGGAAGGTTTCTGCTTCATCAGGATATGTGTACTTATACTAGCCTTTTGCATTGTGATCAATGGTTTCTTTTAGTTAATTCTACTATCGCGTGCAATGCTATATCTGATTCATACAAAAATTATGGGGATCTTCTCCACTGGTGTTTGACCCACATCTCTTTGAGAACAATCAGAAGAATGCAAACCCTGGGTTGTGTGAAGGGTCTATCTAATCTCCCTGTAAATCACGATGTTAAGCTGTGCAAGACATGTTCCTTAGCAAAAAGCAAACATAGTCCTTTCCATCCATAATCTAGGAATTTGGTAACCCAGCCTGGTGATGTGGTGGTGGCAGATCTCATGGGTCCATTTCCACAATCATTTGATAAAAACGTATATGGTATGATCATCCAAGATCATTTCTCCTCTTTGGTAATGTCTTATGCTCTGAGAAGCAAGTCCGAGGCTCCCCAATTCTTAATGAACTGGATTTCTGAATCTTCCAATCTGACGGCACATTCGGTAAAAATGCTATGGACTGATAACGCTGGAGAGTTTTTATCCAAGTTGCTCAAGATTTTCCTGGAACAGCGGGGGATTATCCATGAAACAATTGTACCTTATGAACATCATCAAGCAGGCAAAATTGAAGAAACCAACCGGACAATAGCAGAGGCCGCCAGGTCAATGCTTATTGAGAGGAACCTAGGCACTGCTCTCTGGATGTACGCTTTTAGAAACGCTTTCTGGGTCTTCAATAGGGTATTACATGTTGGCAGCAATAGAACTCCTTATGAATTGATTACCGGCTGACGAACGGACTTGACACCTCTCTGAGTTTTTGGGTGTAAGGTGTTTGTGCATAAGTTAAATTAATGCAAAGACCTTTCAGTAAAGGCAACAGAATTACTTTATTTAGGAGTGGTGGAAAATTCCCAGGGATGGATATTTTGGGATAAAGCTAATGAGGTGGTGGTACAGAGTGCTTCTGCGGTGTTCGATGAAAATCCATGGGGTGCGAAAGAAGAATTAAACGCAATAGACATAATCGAGGTTCAATCTATGCTCGACCCGACTTTGGTAGAGGAAATAAACGGACAGGATGAGTCAGTGGAATCGCTTAGTTCAGAGTCAAGTAACAACAGTGAAGCTCCAAATACTTATAAAGAAGCAATGGCATCAGAGGCCAAAAATGAATGGAAGGCAGCAATGGCTAGCAAATTGCAAAGTCTGGAGGATATGGAGGTATGGAGTGAAGTTCTGGAAGTGCAAGCCAACCAGGTTTTACGAACGAGATGGGTATTTTCAGTAAAAAGGGATCCCACAGGAAATATTGTAAAGTACAAAGCAAGAGGGGTGGTGCAAGGGCACAGACAAATTTGGGGTTTGAATTTAGATGAAACTTTTGCGCCAATGCCAACATTCACAAGCCCGCAATTTCTGTTGGCCATAGCTTCGGCAAATGTCTGGGATGTACAAACTTTTGATGTCACCACAGCATATCTTTGTAGCTTGCTTGAAGAAGACGTGTTTGTGAAAGCACCACCAGGGACGTCGGCGTCGCAAGGAAAGGTTTTTAAGCTGGAAAGGGCTCTATATGGTTTAAAACAAGCAGGCAGGTTTTGGTGGAAGCACATGAAAGAAATACTAGAAAAGGCGGGTTCTCAAGAGACTCAAGAGGATCAGAGTACTTATACATACAAACAGGGCAGCAACAGGGCATTTTTGTGGATGCATGTGGACGACGGAGTGATAATGGCAAGTTCAGCAAGTTTAATGACGGAATTGAAAGACGTCTTATCTAGAGAATTGAATTTGAGGTGGGAAATTGGCATACACAGTATAGTGGGAATTGAAGTAAAGAGAGACGGAAATAAATTTTGATTATGTCAGCAAGCTTTGATCAGGAAGTTGTGTAGTTTGAGTCCAAGCAACATTACGGCCGGGCAATCCTTACCTATCATGGATTTGGTTTCAGAAAAGGCAACCAAAATTGACAAGGCATATCTGTCTCATATAGGCATGTTACTCTACGTCGCGCAGGCGACTTGGCCGGACATAATTTTTTCTGTTAACTATCTGGCCAGATTCTCAATGAATACGACCTCAAAACATTGGGCAGCTTCAGAACATCTGATAAGCTACATGAGGGGCACAATGAATAAGGCTTTGGTTTTAGACTTGGAGGGTAGGGAGGAACACTGGAGGTATATGTGGATGCAAACTGGGGAGGTGAAGGTTCAAGATCACAGCATGGGATTGCCGGGGGCGTGGAACTCAAAAAGACAAACGTGTGTGGCTTCATCAACATGTCAAGCTTAATACATGGCAATGTCCTTTGCAGCGAGAGCAGGTGTGTGGATTTCTCAATGTGTTACCTCCATCAATAAAAGGATTACACCTATACTTTTATTGGAAAATCAATCAGCAGTCAAAATTGCCAATGACAGTGGAAGCAGGAAGAACTCGAGGCACATCAAGCGGGAATTTCATCTCATCAACGAGATGATAGTGAACAACGAAGTCACTATCAAATGGATTACGACTAGAGAACAGAAAGCGGATATATTTACAAAAAAGCAGGCTAAGGTGAAGGTAGATGAGTTCTGCGAGGGGTTATTAGTATAGACGTTTTGTGGAGGGGAGTGTAATGGAAAACAGGGGAAAGTTCCAGAATATTACAAAAACTTTTGTTACACAAAACATTACAGTTAACTGAAAACATATTTAAAAACTAGCTACTCTATTGTTTACTCCCTTAGGGAAGTTTTTCACTCTAAGTATTTTCCTTCTCATTTGTACTTCATGAATGCTTTAACAGGTATGAGAAATGAAATCAACTTCCTCATTTCAGGGGACTTTTTCAGTCTAATCATTTTCATGCTCATTTGTACTTTGTGAACGCTTTAACACTGACCTAGTACGTTTAGGGTCAGGAAATTCCACATGTCTCGTTTCTCACTGTTGTCTCCAACAGCCTTAGGTGTGTTTAGCCGTCACTGTTCTCTCCTCCCTTTTCTTACATTAGACGGTATCAATAGCTTGTCATCAAGTGTGTTTAGTGGTCACTATTCTCTCCTCCCTTGTGTTACACTATAAGATAGTAACACTTTATGATCAGGTTGATTTTTATTGTCTTAACGCATCATGTAGATATGCTGTGAAGAGTTCCTTTCACTTATTTTTGGGCAAGATTTCCTTGAGTGAATCTTTCCTTGCGCAAAAAATGCTGTGTTCCAATTTAATATCTTGAGAATGGTTTTCAGAAGAGAAAAACTGAAACTAACACCAAAAAAGCTGAAGACTAACTTCAATGAGTAGTTGTTAATCAATCTTATAATTGCTATGATAATTAGAAAACCAGTAATTAGCAATACTCGAAACAAGAAGTAAGCAATGTGTTACGATTATCAGAAATAGTATATATAAATGAATGTACCTATAGGAAACAGTCTATATTGTTAATTCTAATAAACTACTAATAGGCTTAACACAGCTATTACTCCTAGTACTCTAGATCAATGGGTGATGGTTAGTTGATTAAGTTAATAGAAGAGGAAATTAACTCTACTGTACCTATACTCCTCCAGAACTTAACGCACGAGTATTAGTGTAATAGATATGAAAAATAAACATAAGAATAACAACTTGATTTTTCTTGTAGAAATATTAATTCAATTCATAGGCTCTATTTATATCATTGACAAACCCAATGATTAGTCTTTTCATTAAATATGCATTACTTAAATAATAAAATCTAAGAGTAAGCATGTGTATTATCGCTTATGAGTATTGCTTAAAGAGTGATCTTCACAGGTTAATCATCAATCCTTATCTAGCGGAGATGATTCTCTTATGCTATTAACAATCTACCCGAGATGATTCTCTTCTGCTATCAACACTCCTCCAGAATGTTTGAGGTGTAATTGCTTGTATACTTCCTGTAATTTAACCACTCCAAGTGGTTTTGTCAATACATCAGCTATCATATCATTGGTTGAAACTTGAACCACCTTGATCGATTTCTTCATTACACAGTCATGAACATATTGATATCTTACTTCAATATGTTTAGTATTGGCATTCAGTGATGCTTGCTTCGATATAGTAACTGCTCCTGAGTTGTCATTAAATAGGATAGGTTGAGGTGAGGCATTACCTAAATCATTGAACACAAAGGTGAGCCATCATAGTTGCTTTGAAAAGATATTCATCGCGATGTATTCAGCTTCAGTGGTAGACTGAGCCAACATATTGGATTGCTGAATGCTAAAATAACATAACCTGTGATCGACTTTCTATCTTCGCTGTCATTTGCGTAGTCTTCATTGGCCCATCGGGTCAATGCTTCTTTGATGGATTGTTGTCTATAAACTAAGCTCTTATACTTTGTTCCATTCAGATAGCAAAAGAGGTGTTTCAGAGCATTCCAGTGAGATTGACTCGGCTTAGTTGAGTATTTCAAGAGCTGATTCACTGTAAAAAGCACATCTGGTCAAGTATGGTGGGCCAGATAGTAAAGACTTCAGATGGCCTGTTGAAATAAGGTCACTTTGATGATGGCATCGGATGATTTACATCCTATTTCGTTGAGGAAATTCCAATTACAGGGGGTCTTAACTGACTTACACTCCTCCATACCGAACTGTCTGAGAAGCTTAACAATCAGATCCGTCTGATTGATTTTGAGCTCATTGTTGCACCATTTAAGGTTATAGCCTAATTGTTGCGTAGGCCTCTTTTTGAACTTCAATTTGAGAGTGTTGTTCAATTTATCAAGGAAAACAATGATAGCTTTTTCTGACTTGATAAAAATGAATCCATCATCAACGTGGATGTGGAGGAGAATAGTTTTATCACTATTAACAAACAATGACTCGTCTGATTTTGCACTGGCTAATCCTAGATTGTTCAAGGTTGCTATAAGCTTTGCCTTCCACATGCGTGGGGCTTGCTTGGTACCATATAATGATTTTCGGAGTCGCCAGACCCAGTTTTCTTTCCCCTTCACCTCATAGCCTTTTACCTGCTTAACATATACCAGTGCATCCATTTTGCCATGGAGAAAAGCGGTCTCTACATCGAATTGAGAAGGAATATAGTCAACATTTATGACTAATGACAACATAACCTTAAAGGTTTTGTTCCTACCCACGGATTCCCAAGTATCATAGTAATGCAGCATGTGTTCTTGATGGTTTCCTAGCACAACCCATTGAGCCTTGTGTTGATACACTTCACCATGTTCATTTCGTTTGTGGGAGAGTTGCCACATTCCTCCAATAACTTTTGCCGGTTTAGCTGGATATGGTACAAGTTCTCCAGTATTGTGAGAGGTTAGTGAGTGGTACTCTTCATCCATTGCTTTCTTCCATTCAGGTGCTTCAATTGGATCAATGAAAGCTTTAGAGTAAGGGACTATGTCTGTAAGCAACACATTATTTCTATATTGAGAGTGTCTTTTCCCTGCAATGATGTTGCCTTCATTAATTGAACTAGAGATGTTTCTTGGAGCTTCCTTGTAATACGGCACATATTCATAGTTCTTTGAAGATTCGAGTGCATCTGAGGTACAAGCTTGTGTTGAAGGGTTTGGAGGGTCATAGGGTTGTATTGATGACTCTAAATCAATTGAGTTGCTAGGTGGATCACTTGGTCTTGAGCTAGGGATTCGCAACTTGATTTGTACAGATGAATCACTGGGAAGCGCCGATGCTGCCTGATTCATGGACAGAGTAGGATTACGCCCTGACAATGTGTAATCACGCGACACTCTGATCTTCCCTGTTTCAAGATTGAGGAGCCGCAACCCATCCGAGTATTTTTCAAATGTCAAGGCTCTCAATACTTCACCTCGGGGTTCAATTTTTGAGGAAGTATTAATTAGTCGTACGGTGACCTTTATTCCAAAAGGAATGAGTTTTCTGAGATCAACCTCAGGTTCGATTAAAGAGTTTTTGTTGTTTAACACACTGAACGGTGTTTACATTTTCAAATGCTTATGTGGGAGTAAGTTATGAAGCAGAGATGCATGTGCTGCGGCTTCATCCCAATTCCGTACAGGTATATTTGACTGTCCGAGAAGACATCGTATCTTTGATAACAATGTTTGATTAAACCTTTCTGCGACACAATCGGTCTGGGGTGACTCAGGAGGTCCTTGTTCAAGAGAAATCCCCTGACTGGTGAGGAAATCAATAAACAATTGGGAGCTGAACTGTCCTCCTCAATCGGTGTGGAGAAATGCAGGAGTGATGTTGAGTTTGTTCTTTATTTCCATCAAATATGACTTAATGTACTCTGTTGCTTGGCTTTTTTCTGAGAGGAGATATATACGGTTAAAATTACTAAAGTCATCAATAAGAACAAGAACATATTTATGTCCTTTACAAGTTGGTGCGTTAATCTGTAATGTATGCATATGAATTTTGAAAAAAGGTGCATCAGCACGAGGCAAGACTTGTGAATGAGGACGATTTCTGATCTTAGCTTGATGACATACTGGACAGTCGGATGAGTGTGTAAAGTATCCATTTATCTTTTGATCCTTCAGTAGTGCTTCAATATACAGATTGGAAGGATGTCCAAGAATCAAGTGTCAATCCAGGCAAGCAGCTGGAAGAGCATTGATTGAAACTGAATTGGAAGATAATTTAGAGACAAACAAGTTTCCTTGTCGATGGAAAGTGTCAACGATTCAATTGTGGTATTTGATTAGAAACAGATTGTTTTTAGAAATCAGCTTCATTCCATGATCACAAAGTTGTGATACAGAGAGAAGGTTAACCAGGCCATTAGGAACATAGTAGACTGGGAAAATTTTTATCCCCTTGAACAGGAGGGTTCCCTGATGGGTGACTTTGACCGGATTCGAGAAAGTGTTGATATGTTTGTTGATTGGAGCAGGGTTTTCTAACAGTGTTAAGTCATTTACGACAGTTCTACCAGCCCTGGAGTCAAGGTATATTAGTTTTTGAGAATTTTTACCAATCATTGCATTGACTTCTTCTATTATAAATGCATCAGAGTCTGACCCTGATTGTCGGATGAGTTCCTTGGGTTCTGATGCTGCATTAACTGATGTTGACTGAACAGTATGCTGAAGTTTTTCTAAGAGCTGCTCAATTCTCTTGATTCTATTGTTTGTATCTTGTTCTTCAGAGGGTTTCTTCACAGTTCCTTGATTGTTATTTTTCCCTTTCTTTTTGTCTCTGAACCCAGTCTTCTTGTGTCCTCCTTCTGACTTGTTTTTCTCTTTAGTTTTCAACGACTCAGCCTGCTTGTTATTGTTGATCAATAGTACCTGGTCATGAGAGGATTCCTGACGAGCGTGCTCAATTGACACTCTATTGGTGATAGTGCTGAGTTCAAAAGGTTTTAAGTCATACAGAGTTTGACACAAACTACTCAGTTCTTTGTCATTGTCTAGGCTTTGAAGAAAGAATGCTGCAGCCATACTGGAGGAAAGATTCATGCTCAAGTTCACAATCTTGTGAAGTGTTTGACAAATGACAACCACTGAATTTTTACCACAACAGTTTCCTAATCTGACCCAGCAGTCATAGAACAATGATTTATTATTTAAAAGAACACCTTCAAACTCGGTGCTGACTCTGGACCACAACAGAGTGAGTGCTCCACACTTCTTTTTTTGAGCTTGCTGGTCTTTTTCACATCTTCAGTCGGTGGATCTAACAGATGCTCCATGCCTTTGCTGATGAGATAGGTTTAAATTGACAACTCCATTGCACCCAGTTAGTACGTGTGAGCTTTGTCATTTTCGCCTTGATTACTTCCTTGTCTGAGGAAGAATCCTTCGTTTACTCCCTTAGGGGAGTTTTTCACTTTAATTATTTTCCAGCTCTTTTGTACTTCGTGAACGCTTTAACAGGTATGAGAAATGAAATGAACGTCCTCATTTCAGGGGAGGTTTTCACTCTAATTATTTTCCTTCTCATTTGTACTTTGTGAACGCTTCAACAGGTTATGGGCCGTTGCTACCAGCTATTTTGAATATACATCAAATTATCCATCTAATTACATACACCACAGTGGCGACTCGTTCAGGAAAGGCATATACCATTTCTGATAAAAAATTTGATATTGACAACCTTAGAGCAGCTTTATCGGTCAGTGATTCAGGTGCCATTCTCAAACACCAGGTTGAAATTGGTCACCTAGCAGAAGGCATTACCCCCGCCTGACCAGTGATGGACTAACGTTTCATCAATGGTATAGGTCACTGAATCGACTGATCGAACAAACACATTGACAAGTTAATTATTTTGATTCTGAAGAAAAGGACACTGATAGAGAATGGAATGCAGAAATAAGAATTCTTATTGAAGATTCAATTGATGAAAGTTTGAAGAGTTCCATAGAAGACCAAGATGAGGCAAGATTGTCTTTTGCTTGCCTGCGTCATCAATTTGAAAAGTTTCTGTGGTCGCATGTCATGAATTTATTTGATGACATATTAAATGCAACAGAAGCCTTGGAAAATCTGGCAGAGGCATATGCAGCTACAAATAATAGTGTGATAAGTTTTGAATCGGCCATTGGCTCAACTTGGACTGATGAGCTGTTGATTGCAATCTTCTTTCATCATCGAAACAAGAAGTATTTTCATGAAATATCGAATGCAATGGACACTAAAGTTTCAATTGAAAAATCAATCAACATAAAGTCTAGTGACATTCTTCAAATCGCTCAAAGTTTTCAGAAACAAACCAATAATCTTCTGACAAACAGGCAGCCAGCTCCAGCAAGCAGCATCCCTCCCTGAAAACGGCGAATAAAGCCTATCAATGTGATAAATCTGGCAACCCTCCGCAAGTGCGACCATCAGGAAATTGTATTCCAATCAGTCAAAAAACAGAATCATGGGCAAGGCATTTTTTAAGTCCCAAGTTCCCTTGTCTCCATTGTTTTGAATGGGGGCACTGGGCTCAATATTGTGCGCAAAAGAAAGCCGGCAAACCAGCAATAGAAGATCTGATAATAAGGAATCCTGGCGTCACTCTTTGCAAATCAATGACTGTTTCTCACCTATGCATTGCAGAGATGGGCGCAGAAGAAGAAGAGGATCCATTTGTAGCTGCAATTGAATGTGTGACAGAGGAAAATTTGTTAGTACTTCTAGATTCTGGTGCAACTCACCATGTGACTGTGGACAAGAGTCTTTTTATTTCATATCCGAATGTTGACATGAGTTTATCCATTGCCTCAGCCCGTCAGCATCCGGTAAAAGAAAGGGGTACAATTCGTTTGGTCTCCCCATCTGGTGAACTGCTATTGAAGGATGTTTTGCACTGTCCAGATATTCCTGGGATTGTAATCTCTATTGGAAAATTTATAAGGAATGATGGAGAGGTTTGTTTTGAGGGAGGAAGGTTTCTGCTTCATCAGGATATATGTACTTATACTAGCCTTTTGCGTTGTGATCAATGGTTTCTTTTAGTTAATTCCACTATCACGTGCAATGCTATATCTGATTCAAACAAAAATTATGGGGATCTTCTCCACTGGCGTTTGGCCCACATCTCTTTGAGAACAATCAGAAGAATGCAAACCCTGGGTTGTGTGAAGGGTCTATCTAATGTCCCTGTAAATCACAATGTTAAGCTGTGCAAGACATGTTCCTTAGCGAAAAGCAAACATAGTCCTTTCCATCGGGAATCTAGGAATTTGGTAACCCAGCCTGGTGATGTGGTGGTGGCGGATCTCATGGGTCCATTTCCACAATCATTTGATAAAAGTGTATATGGTATGATCATCCAAGATCATTTCTCCTCTTTGGTAATGTCTTATGCTCTGAGAAGCAAGTCCAAGGCTCCCCAATTCTTAATGAACTGGATTTCTCAATTTGCCAATCTGACGGCGCATTTGGTAAAAAGGCTATGGACTGATAACGCTGGAGAGTTTTTATCCAAGTTGCTCAAGATTTTCCTGGAACAGCGGGGGATTATCCATGAAACAATTGTACCTTATGAACATCATCAAGCAGACAAAATTGAAGAAACCAACCGGACAATAGCAGAGGCCACCAGGTCAATGCTTATTGAGAGGAACCTGGGCACTGCTCTCTGGACGTATGCTTTTAGACCTGCTTGCTGGGTCTTCAATAGGGTATTACATGTCGGCAGCAATAGAACTCCTTATGAATTGATTACCGGCCGACGAACGGACTTGACACCTCTCTGAGTTTTTGGGTGTAAGGCATTTGTGCATAACTTAAATTACCACAAAGACCTTTCAGTAAAGGCAAGAGAATTACTTCATTTAGGAGTGGCGGAAAATTCCCAGGGATGGATATTTTGGGATAAAGCTAATGAGGTGGTGGTACAGAGTGTTTCTGCGGTGTTCGATGAAAATCCATGGGGTGCAAAAGAAGAAGTAAACGCGATAGACGTAATCAAGGTTCAATCTATGCTGGACCCGACTTTGGTAGAGGAAATAAATGGACAGGATGAGTCAGTGGAATTTCTTAGTTCAGAGGCAAGTAACAAAAGTGAAGCTCCAAATAATTATAAAGAAGCAATGGCATCAGAGGCCAAAAATGAATGGAAGGCAGCAATGGCTAGCGAATTGCAAAGTCTGGAGGATATGGAGGTATGGAGTTAAGTTCTGGAAGTGCAAGCCAACCAGGTTTTACGAACAAGATGGGTATTTTCAGTAAAAAGGGATCCCACAGGAAATATTGTAAAGTACAAAGCAAGAGTGTTGGTGCAAGGGCACAGACAAATTTGGGGTTTGAATTTAGATGAAACTTTTGCACCGATGCCAACATTCACAAGCCTGCGATGTCTGTTGGCCATAGCTTCGGCAAACGTCTGGGATGTACAAACTTTTGATGTCACCACAGCATATCTTTATAACTTGCTTGAAGAAGACGTGTTTGTGAAAGCACCACCAGGGACGTCGGCGTCGCAAGGAAAGGTTTTTAAGATGAAAAGGGCGCTATATGGTTTAAAACAAGCAGGCAGGTTTTGGTGGCAGCACATGAAAGCAATACTAGAAAAGGCGGGTTCTCGAGAGACTCAAGAGGATCAGAGTACTTATACATACAAACAGGGCAGCGACAGGGCGTTTTTGTGGATGCATGTGGACGACGGAGTGATAACGGCAAGTTCAGCAAGTTTAATGACGGAATTGAAAGACGTCTTATCTAGAGAATTGAATTTGAGGTGGGAAATTGGCATACACAGTATAGTGGGAATTGAAGTAAAGAGAGACGGAAATAAATTTTGATTATGTCAACAAGCTTTGATCAGGAAGTTGTGTAGTTTGAGTCCAAGCAACATTACGGCCGGGCAATCCTTACCTCTCATGGATTTGGTTTCAGAAAAGGCAACCAAAATTGACAAGGCATATCTGACTCATATAGGCATGTTACTCTACGTCGTGCAGGCGACTTGGCCGGACATAATTTTTTATGTTAACTATCTGGCCAGATTCTCAATGAATACAACCTCAAAACATTGGGCAGCTTTAGAACATCTGATAAGCTACATGAGGGGCACAATAAATAAGGCTTTGGTTTTAGACTTGGAGGGTAGGGAGGAACACTGGAGGTATATGTGGATGCAAACTGGGGAGGTGAAGGTTCAAGATCACAGCATGGGATTGCCGGGGGCGTGGAACTCAAAAAGACAAACGTGTGTGGCTTCATCAACATGTCAAACTTAATATATGGCAATGTCCTTTGCAGCGAGGGCAGGTGTGCGGATTTCTCAATGTGTTACCCCCATCAATAAAAGGATTACACCTATACTTTTATTGGAAAATCAATCAGCAGTCAAAATTGCCAATGACAGTGGAAGCAGGAAGAACTCGAGGCACATCAAGCGGGAATTTCATCTCATCAACAAGATGATAGTGAACAACAAAGTCACTATCAAATGGATTACGACTAGAGAACAGAAAGCGGATATATTTACAAAAAAGCAGGCTAAGGTGAAGGTAGATGAGTTCTGCAAGGGGTTATTAGTATAGAAGTTTTGTGGAGGGGAGTGTAATGGAAAACGGGGGAAAGTTCCAGAATATTACAAAAACTTTTGTTACACAAAACATTACAGTTAACTAAAAACATATTTAAAAACTAGCTACTCTATTTTTTACTCCCTTAGGGAAGTTTTTCACTCTAATTATTTTCCTTCTCATTTGTACTTCATGAATGCTTTAACAGGTATGAGAAATGAAATCAACTTCCTCATTTCAGGGGACTTTTTCATTCTAATTATTTTCATGCTCATTTGTACTTCGTGAACGCTTTAACACTGACCTAGTACGTTTAGGGTCAGGAAATTCCACATGTCTCATTTCTCACTGTTGTCTCCAACAGCCTTAGGTGTGTTTAGCCGTCACTTTTCTCTCCTCCCTTTTCTTACATTAGACGGTATCAATAGCTTGTCATCAAGTGTGTTTAGTGGTCACTATTCTCTCCTCCCTTGTGGTACACTATAAGATAGTAACACTTTATGATCAGGTTGATTTTTATTGTCTTAACGCATCATGTAGATATGCTGTGAAGAGTTCCTTTCACTTATCTTTGGGCAAGATTTCCTTGAGTGAATCTTTCCTCGCGGAAAAAACGCTGTGTTACAATTTAATATCTTGAGAATGGTTTTCAGAAGAGAAAAACTGAAACTAACACCAAAAAAGCTTAAGACTAACTTCAATGAGTAGTTGTTAATCAATCTTATAATTGCTATGATAATTAGAAAACAAGTAATTAGTAATACTAGAAACAAGAAGTAAGCAATGTGTTACGATTATCAGAAATAGTATATATAAATGAATGTACCTATAGGAAACAGTCTATATTGTTAATTCTAATAAACTACTAATAGGCTTAACACAGCTATTACTCCTAGTACTCTAGATCAATGGGTGATGGTTAGTTGATTAAGTTAATAGAAGAGTAAATTAACTCTACTGTACCTATACTCCTCCAGAACTTAACACACGAGTATTAGTGTAATAGATATGAAAAAGCAATATAAGAATAACAACTTGATTGTTCTTGTAGAAATATTTATTCAATTCATAGGCTCTATTTATATCATTGACAAACCCAATGATTAGTCTTTTCATTAAATATGCATTACTTAAATAATAAAATCTAAGAGTAAGCATGTGTATTATCGTTTATGAGTATCGCTTAAAGAGTGATCTTCACAGGTTAATGATCAATCCTTATCTAGCCGAGATGATTCTCTTATGCTATTAACAATCTACCCTAGATGATTCTCTTCTGCTATCAACACTCCTCCAGAATCTTTGAGGTGTAATTGCTTGTATACTTCCTGTAATTTAACCACTCCAAGTGGTTTTGTCAATACATCAGCTATCATATCATTGGTTGAAACTTGAACCACCTTGATCAATTTCTTCATTAGACAGTCACGAACATATTGATATCTTACTTCAATATGTTTAGTATTGGCATTCAGTGATGCTTGCTTCGATATAGTAACTGCTCCTGAGTTGTCATTAAATAGGATAGGTTGAGGTGAGGCATGACCTAAATCATTAAACACAAAGGTGAGCCATCATAGCTGCTTTGAAAAGATATTCATTGCGATGTATTCAGCTTCAGTGGTAGACTGAGCCAACATATTGGATTGCTGAATGCTAAAATAACATAACCTGTGATCGACTTTCTATCTTCGCTGTCATTTGCGTAGTCTTCATCGGCCCATTGGGTCAATGCTTCTTTGATGGATTGTTGTCTATACACTAAGCTCTTATCCTTTGTTCCATTCAGATAGCAAAAGAGGTGTTTCAGAGCATTCCAGTGAGATTGACTTGGCTTAGTTGAGTATTTCAAGAGCTGATTCACTGTAAAAAGCACATCTGGTCAAGTATGGTGGGCCAGATAGTTAAGACTTCCAATGGCCTGTTGAAATAAGGTCACTTTTATAATGGCATTGGATGATTTACATCCTATTTTGTTGAGGAAATTCCAATTTCAGGGGGTCTTAACTGACTTACACTCCTCCATACCGAACCGTCTGAGAAGCTTAACAATCAGATCCGTCTGATTGATTTTGAGATCATTGTGGCACCATTTAAGGTTATAGCCTAATTGTTGCGTAGGTCTTTTTTTGAACTTCAATTTGAGAGTTTTGTTCAATTTATCAAGGAAAACAATGATAGCTTTTTCTGACTTTCTAATAATGAATCCATCATCAACGTGGATGTGGAGGAGAATAGTTTTATCACTATTAACAAACAATGACTTGTCTGATTTTGCACTGGCTAATCCTAGATTGTTCAAGGTTGCTATAACCTTTGCCTTCCACATGCGTGGGGCTTGCTTGGTACCATATAATGATTTTCGGAGTCGCCAGACCCAGTTTTCTTTCCCCTTCACCTCATAGCCTTTTACCTGCTTAACATATACCAGTGCATCCATTTTGCCATGGAGAAAAGCGGTCTCTACATCGAATTGATAAGGAATATAGTCAAAATTTATGACTAATGACAACATAACCTTAAATGTTTTGTTCCTACCCATGGATGCCCAAGTATCATAGTAATGCAGCATGTGTTCTTGATGGTTTCCTAGCACAACCCATCGAGCCTTGTGTTGATACACTTCACCATGTTCATTTCGTTTGTGGGAGAGTTGCCACATTCCTCCAATAACTTTTGCCGGTTTAGCTGGATATGGTACGAGTTCTCCAGTATTGTGAGAGGTTAGTGAGTGGTACTCTTCATCCATTGCTTTCTTCCATTCAGGTGCTTCGATTGGATCAATCAAAGCTTTAGAGTAAGGGACTATGTCTGTAAGCAACACATTATTTCTATATTGAGAGTGTCTTTTCCCTGCAATGATGTTGCCTTCATTAATTGAACTAGAGATGTTTCTTGGAGCTTCCTTGTAATACGGCACATATTCATAGTTCTTTGAAGATTCAAGTTCATCTGAGGTACAAGCTTGTGTTGAAGGGTTTGGAGGGTCAGAGGGTTGTATTGATGACTCTAAATCAATTGATTTTCTAGGTGAATCACTTGGTCTTGAGCTAGGTATTCGCAACTTGATTCGTACAGATGAAGCACTGGGAAGCGCCGATGCTGCCTGATTCATGGACAGAGTAGGATTACGCCCTGACAATGTGTAATCACGCGACACTCTGATCTTCCCTGTTTCAAGATTGAGGAGCCACAACCCATCCGAGTATTTTTCAAATGTCAAGGCTCTCAATACTTCACCTCGGGGTTCAATTTTTGAGGAAGTATTAATTAGTCGTATGGTGACCTTTATTCCAAAAGGAATGAGTTTTCTGAGATCAACCTCAGGTTCGATTAAAGAGTTTTTGTTGTTTAACACACTGAACGGTGTTTACATTTTCAAATGCTTATGTGGGAGTAAGTTAAGAAGCAGAGATGCATGTGCTGCAGCTTCATCCCAATAATGTACAGGTATATTTGACTGTCCGAGAAGACATTTTATCTTTGATAACAATGTTTGATTAAACCTTTCTGCGACA
Source organism: Austropuccinia psidii (assembly GCA_023105745.1). Classification (NCBI taxonomy): domain Eukaryota; kingdom Fungi; phylum Basidiomycota; class Pucciniomycetes; order Pucciniales; family Sphaerophragmiaceae; genus Austropuccinia; species Austropuccinia psidii. The sequence goes on along the minus strand of JALGQZ010000001.1, from coordinate 71,649,660 downwards.
CAATCGGTCTGGGGTGACTCAGGAGGTCCTTGTTCAAGAGAAATCCCCTGACTGGTGAGGAAATCAATAAACAATTGGGAGCTGAACTGTCCTCCTCAATCAGTGTGGAGAAATGCAGGAGTGATGTTGAGTTTGTTCTTTATTTCCATCAAATATGACTTAATGTACTCTGTTGCTTGGCTTTTTTCTGAGAGGAGATATATACGATTAAAATTACTAAGGTCATCAATAAGAACAAGAACATATTTATGTCCTTTACAAGTTGGTGGGTTAATCTGTAATGTATCCATATGAATTTTGAGAAAAGGTGCATCAGCACGAGGCAAGACTTGTGAATGAGGACGATTTCTGATCTTAGCTTGATGACATACTGGACAGTCGGATGAGTGTGTAAAGTATCCATTTATCTTTTGATCCTTCAGTAGTGCTTCAATATACAGATTGGAAGGATGTCCAAGAATCAAGTGTCAATCCAGGCAAGCAGTTGGAAGAGCATTGATTGAGTCTGAATTAGAAGATAATTTAGAGACAAACAAGTTTCCTTCTCGATGGAAAGTGTCAACGATTCAATTGTGGTATTTGATTAGAAACAGATTTTTTTTAGAAATCAGCTTCATTCCATGATCACAAAGTTGTGATACACAGAGAAGGTTAACCGGGCCGTTAGGAACATAGTAGACTGGGAAAATTTTTATCCCCTTGAACAGGAGGGTTCCCTGATGGGTGACTTTGACCGGATTCGAGAAAGTGTTGATATGTTTGTTGATTGGAGCAGGGTTTTCTAACAGTGTTAAGTCATTTACGACAGTTCTACCAGCCCTGGAGTCAAGGTATATTAGTTTTTGAGAATTTTTACCAATCATTGCATTGACTTCTTCTATTATAAATGCATCAGAGTCTGACCCTGATTGTCGGATGAGTTCCTTCGGTTCTGATGCTGCATTAACTGATGTTGACTGAACAGTATGCTGAAGTTTTTCTAAGAGCTGCTCAATTCTTTTGATTCTATTGTTTGTATCTTGTTCTCCAGAGGGTTTCTTCACAGTTCCTTGATTGTTATTTTTCCCTTTCTTTTTGTCTCTGAACCCAGTCTTCTTGTGTCCTCCTTCTGACTTGTTTTTCTCTTTAGTTTTCAACGACTCAGCCTGCTTGTTATTGTTGATCAATAGTACCTGGTCATGAGAGGATTCCTGACGAGCGTGCTCAATTGACACTCTATTGGTGATAGTGCTGAGTTCAAAAGGTTTTAAGTCATACAGAGTTTGACACAAACTACTCAGTTCTTTGTCATTGTCTAGGCTTTGAAGAAAGAATGCTGCAGCCATACTGGAGGAAAGATTCATGCTCAAGTTCACAATCTTGTGAAGTGTTCGACAAATGACAACCACTGAATTTTTACCACAACAGTTTCCTAATCTGACCCAGCAGTCATAGAACAATGATTTATTATTTAAAAGAACACCTTCAAACTCGGTGCTGACTCTGGACCACAACAGAGTGAGTGCTCCACACTTCTTTTTTTGAACTGGCTGGTCTTTTTCACATCTTCAGTCGGTGGATCTAACAGATCCTCCATGCCTTTGCTGATGAGATAGGTTTAAATTGACAACTCCATTGCACCCAGTTAGTACGTGTGAGCTTTGTCATTTTCGCCTTGATTACTTCCTTGTCTGAGGAAGAATCCTTGATATCCATCGGAATTTCTGGCATTATTCTAGATGTGAATGTATTCTAATTCTGGTTTTAAAATTATTATGAGCAATTACACAACTAACTCTTGCTACCATGCAATGAGTAGTTGTTAATCAATCTTATAATTGCTATGATAATTAGAAAACCAGTAATTAGTAATACTAGAAACAAGAAGTAAGCAACATGTTACGATTATCAGAAATAGTATATATAAATGAATGTAACTATAGGAAACAGTCTCTATTGTTAATTCTAAGAAACTACTAATAGGCTTAACACAGCTATTACGCCTAGTACTCTAGATCAATGGGTGATGGTTAGTTGATTAAGTTAATAGAAGAGTAAATTAACTCTACTGTACCTATACTCCTCAAGAACTAAACGCATGAGTATTAGTGTAATAGATATGAAAAATAAATATAAGAATAACAACTTGATAGTTCTTGTAGAAATATTAATTCAATTCATAGGCTCTATTTATATCATTGACAAACCCAATGATTAGTCTTTTCATTAAATACGCATTACTTAAATAATAAAATCTAAGAGTAAGCATGTGTATTATCGTTTATGGGTATCGCTTAAAGAGTGATCTTCACAGGTTAATGATCAATCCTTATCTAGCCGAGATGATTCTCTTATGCTATTAACAATCTACCCGAGATGATTCTCTTCTGCTATCAACACTAACTTCCGTTATTGATTCCGATATAAAGAAAAAATTTTGAAAGCTTCAAGTTGATGAGGATTGAGACAGTTGTACACAATGCGAAGCTTTAGTAGAAGGTGTTTACTTGCTTCTCCTTGTTGAATAATTAGATTAACAATGGGATTTGAACGGAATTTGACTGTGGGTTTATCTGCAGTCTTTGTCTTCCCCTCACAATATTTAGTGGCGCTTCTGCGGGGGGGGAGGTTTTTGAAAGAAAATAGGGCTTGAGGCAGGACTATTGTTAGTCTTAGCCGATATCAGGAACAGGGGAGACACTATCGAACCTAGTAGCAAAACAGAGAGACGACAAACAAGATGAGGCTTAAAGTAGCTACACAAAGAGGGGTCTTATATAGACATCAAGATAGTCGTCTCATTAGGGACTTGATTTTCACATGATACACTATCTAAGGTAGATTGAATAAGAGTAATCTCAGACAAGAGTTGTCTGAGATAAGTATAACACAACTACTTGAATGATTTAAGGATGAAGTATTTACAACGTAATTACTCTAAGATGAAGAAATTGATAAGATAGTAGGTTCTATTATTTTGGTTTTTGTGGACAGAGGCCATACTCAAAAGGGGTATATCCAGCTGCGTAACACTCCGTGCAACCTAGATAGATGGCACCAATCAATATATTCAACCTCTAATGAATCGTTTTAGCAAAAAAACTTTGACTACTCACGGGGTCTTTGGTTGTTGGGATCTGTCACCTTCTCCCATTGGCACGCGGCGTGAGGCATCCAAGGCTTACCAGCTTTAGTTCGTCCTTTCCAGACATCTGAATGAAATTATCCTTGAGATAAACATGAAAGAAGTATGTAGTGTAAAGTGCTTGACTTACCAATTATCCCACAGTTATTGTATGCTTGAAAGATATCGGGTTCGATACTGCCATATTGGGCTTTCTTTCCAGTCGCTGTGCTGACGCAGTTTTCGAATTCTATAAAAGTGTTAAATCAGCTGAATATCTCCTTCTAGTGTATCTTGAATTAAAATATGAGAGTGGGGTACATACCAGGCACGGTACATGTGCTTTGTACACACATCATGGGCTGATTGCCATAAGCAGTACAAGCTATTAAAATAGTTGGTTGGGGAAGATAGGTAAGACAAAGGATTTATGTCGATGAATCGTCGAGCACATCGCCTATTACTCACAAACCATTTTCTTTCCTTTAAAATCTGGAAGCACTTGAGTTCCATATGCATTGCCACATTGCACGTCTTTGACAAGCTGTTGAGCAAAGCAAGGGTAAAGGCATAGGGTGAGGGTGAAAATATTGTAAAAGAAGGTTTTTTTGAGCATTTTTTGTGATTTTTAGCTTAGATAAAAAATTTATTTTTTCGAGCTCTGCTTCGTGTGGTGCTGCATGAAAATGGGAAAGGAGTTCAACAGGGTATTTATGGAGCACTTCAACCAGGTAAGTGGCTTAAAATATCGAAGCCTCAAGGGAGTGCTAGACATATGGCAGAAGAAAGCCACATTGCATGGCGCCACATTCTCCACTTGGTGCGTCAATTTGTGGGAATATTCTGTAGGGAAACTGAGATAAATAATTCTTCTTAAAAAAAATGGAGTAAGGGTCCATGCCCACGGATATGAAACATTCCAAGCGGGGAGCGCGTGCTATAATTTGGCAGCGCGCCTACAGTTTTTGGAAAGCGCCCAGCGCCCGCCGCCCACCTGTTAGCCAAGGCCCTCTTAAATAGGGCTGTTGTATTGTAAGATAATACAATCAATAATTTAAGAAAAACGAAACCTAACGAGATGATACTCGATAAGAATATTCATGACGCAATTATTTAACTCCAAAAGAAATGTATTCGAGACAAACGATCGAACCCTTGGGCAGTCTTACGTTGGTTTCACTTTTGATTGATTTTTCTAATTTTACTTGAATCAATGAATTCGCAAATTCCTCAGCGTAGGTTAACGAAGAGTTCTTATTCAGAGGGACATACACCTATTGATCAAAAAAGATTTAATAATATAAAAGTAGAAATAAAATAACAAGGGAATTCCAAAGCATAAAAACGGCCTATGCGTCATTTACACACTATGCATTCAGTCCAAGAAGCCTTAATTCCTCTCCTAGTGAAAATTGTTTTTGGTGGAAATTAATTTATTTTTGAATTATACCGAAAAATATTTATTAAAATGACATAATATTCAGCATTTTGGTACGAAGAAAAGCCCTTGAACCAGATTTAAAAGAAAGATTTTTTTGATATTAACTCAATGGATTTTATTTTGTACAAATAAAAAATTCTAAAAAAGGAAAAAAAATTATGCGATTAGGCTTTTAAACTATGAGATATAATAGTTAGACTAACCTTTGAATATTGTACAGATACTTCTTTCATACAGTACTTCAAATGTTTTTCCTGTCATGATTTTTTTGGTTCAAACAATCATGCAATGAGGGGCTTCATTCCTTTACTAATGTGGCTTTTTTTTTATTCAAAATCAGTTGATCTGATTTGATAAATCAGTCATGAAAATTGAAGACTGATTTGATGTCTGATTTCCAGTTTTGAAACTGGCTGGAACAAGTAGAAGAAATATACTTTTTCTCACCCTTTTGGGTTAAGAAGTTCATTTTTTTTGAATTAATTGTGAATGAAAGCAGAAACAATCCTAGGGTAGATATTTTGAATCGGGTGTGCCTATAAAGTGTAGTTCTGTGGCAAAAAGTTGGTCACCAATTGGTCAAAAATGGTCAGGACCAACAAAACATGAAATTGAATTTGTTGGCTCATTTTTCTGCAAGTCACAGCTCAAAAAAAAATGCAAATCAGACACATTTTGAATTTGTGAATCATTCAAGGAATGAAGCCCCCTAGTATTATTGAATGGTCTATTCCATCAAAGAGATATTGCTGTTGTTGGAAGGGTTTATCAGTTTCCAGAATATCATGCACCCATTCTTCAGATCACAAAAAATCCAAAAGCACCTATTGTAAACATATTTTTAATGAGGTACACCCCCATTGATTATTTTCCCACCCCAGAGACCATTTCACCAAGATTTGCTTGGATAAAAAATTAATGCACCTTCAAAATTTTGTTAAAGATTAAAGAATGAATGACTCTGAAAATATATCAATTTGCTCAGGAATAAGCAACAGCTCTCAACCACATTTTCCGCTTAGCATACCATAAAAAAGACCCAAACCCCCTAGTACTACACCATCATAAATTGCTTACTTCCAATTCTTTAGGAAGGGTCAGACAAGGGAACTGCACAAAATGTTACTGAAGACTTTGATTATCTCCAATGGGCCATTCCTATTCCTTGACAATTACTACTTTCAATACTACCAACAAGGCTTAGTACACTCACCTTTCAGCTTTCAAAAAAATTATCAATGGCTAACATCATCTTACCACTCCTTCATGCTAAGCATGAAGCTCAAATATTGAAGGAGGTGGCTGATTCAAAAGGAATGAATTTAACAATTGATGGTTGGACTGAAGCTTCTGGAAATTAAATTTATGCATTGCTCTTACTTTGTGACTCACAAAAAAAGAACTTTGTTTATATACTAAGCTTAAATCTCAAACAACACAATTCTAGGAACATTTACAAATCAGTGAAGAAATTCTGACAGAATAAACAAATACCTTTCAGAAATTTCAGAGAAATCGTTACTGATTTTCCTTTGGTTATGGTTAAGCTTCAGATAATCTTTCACTTATGATTCATCAGATAAAATATTGATATTGATTACTTTCAGACTCTTGTCATTACTGATAATCCACATGTAATGAAATTCAACTGTGCTTTACCTGAATTTAGCCTCCTTGTCAAGCATGTCATTTCACGTACAATGATGTCAGATGTTGTGAAATAAAAAAACATGTCAACTATTTCACTAAATCATCTGTGAGCCTGTGAGGTATATATGACATACCCATAAGGCCACAAATAACTTTATAGACAGCTGATTTAGTCTTGAGCATACTTTTCAGTTGAACTTAAAATAAAACATCACAAAAAAGAAGTATAGTTTTTTGTGGATAAACAAAGCAATAATTATTATGTTAATCTTGGATTCTACACCAAAAATAACCTAGGGTACACCCATAGGGTTTTATACACAAAAATGCTTATTTCTTAGTTTATTGGAAGATTTAAGAATCTCACAGTACTAGTCTAACTTTTTTAACATTTTTTTTAAAATTTTAAATTTAAGCTTAAATAAGCTTAAATTTGAAGTTGCATAAGGCTTATGCAAGCTTACCAAAATTTTAGTTAATATTAAGATGTTGTGTATATTTACTGAATTGGCTAAGGATTTTCCATACAGGATATAAATACTGTGTGGGCTCAATTTAAAAGCTTTTAAGGCCATGGTTTGGCTCTAAATAAATAAAAGCGAAAAATCCACGCAAGAAGGTGGGACAAAGAAAAAAGACCAAACATAGCTGGGGCACCCAACTTTTTGGATCTGAAAGGATTCAATTAAGGTTTTCCACCTGTATTGGAGTATTTTCGACCTTATTTAAGCTTTAAGTTTAGACTTTAATCCAACCTTAGAGTTTAAACTGTTTTTATCCCAATTTGGTCTGGAACTTCAAGCTGACAAAAGGTAAATCCCATTATGCAAGCTTGAAATTAAAGGTTTCAGAATTTTCAAAGCTTAATTGAGCTTAAAAATCTTAAATAAGCTTAAATCTTTAAGGTTACAAGCATTAAAACCTTATCAAAAGTTGAGTTTTAGTGTGTATTGCTATTTTATGTGGAAAACGGCAATAAGTTCAAAAACTCATTAAAATTCCAAATCTCAATGGATTTGCTTGAAACTTTAACACAGCTTACAACTCAATTTTAATTCTCTTTTATAGACAGGTTTTATTTTTAATTAGCCTGGAAAATTCCTCTTTTAATTATACTTAGAGAAAATTAAGATTTCTTTAAAAATTAATCAAAAATTGAGTTTAAGAGTTTTTTAATTGAAACTTTATTTTGAAGTTTTTCATATGATGAACATTAATATAAATAAACTTATTCTAAATTAAAACTTAAAATAATTAACTTAAATGAGGATTAAAGCTACTTGAAGTTAAGAAGAATGCCAGTAACTTGAAATTGGAATTAAAAATAAGTTACCTTAAGTTTAGAGCTTTATTTTTAAGCATGTTTTTTCAGTTTTGACGTGAACAAGCCATATATATTCATAATGAATGATGAGAGATTCTCTGCATACAAAAAAGAGTCTATTAATCACAGTTTTTGTCCATCACTTCAATTTAATCCAATCATATTAGACATTTAAACAGGTCAAGTTTTCTTACATATAAAATCTCATTTGTAAAGTAATTATTAAGTTATTTTATTTTTTATTGATTTCAAATCAAAGAATTGAACTCATGGAATTCAGATTATTGTTTTAATCACCAAATAATATGTTTTATTTTAGAGAATAATTGTCTTTAAAATATCTTTTAAAATCTACAAATTCCTCTTAAAAACTCCATCATATTTTACATTATAAAAAGTTGTTTTATCTTTTGAAATATTTATTTTTGGAATGTTTTTAACTTATAAAAATTATTCAATATAATAACTGTTGTATTTGACTTGTTGTATTAAATATATATTATAAGTAAGTTTTTCTCTAAAATTCTATATTTTTTATCTATTATTAGTTTTTTATATAGAATTTTTCTATAAGAACTATAATTGCACATTGTGTGTTATAATTTCTTCTTATAAATAATATTTATATTATTCATAAGTGTTTAAATATTTATATTTTCCACATGTAATTGTCTCATTAAGAGCTTTACACTTCTTATTGTTTTAACTGTCAGTGACTATGACAATAATAGAATAATTATAATTTATTATAATTATTAATATCTCTTTTATTATTATATTATATAATAATAATTAAATTTATTATTTTAATTTAATTATGTTCTAATAATTATACTTAATTGGTGGTTATAATATTTTTTTATATTATATTTTTCTACTGAGGAAAGTCATAGTACTCTTGATATTGTTACTATTATCAAATGCTTCATGGAAAAACCTTACATTATCCTTTTACAGAAAATTCCTTCACAATTGGGAAAGCAAGAATGCAATGTCCCATGGAATTTCAAGCTTCTGTGAAAACTGTTGGGACCCTCTATTGAATGTTTTTCTGGAATCCAATCACATAAAGAAGGATTCAAAAAGCCCTTCTTATGCACCAAAAATTGGAGATTGATACACCCTCCATATCACAATCAGCCATTTACATTATTTGAAATTGTCATTCATTCACCTCCAATGATGCACTTGTAAGCCTGATCAAGCAAGGTTTGGATTAAATAGGTATATTTGAGTTAAAAATCATTCAGCTCTGCAATATATGGAAGGCCTTTTGTGGTGTTTATTACTCCTTAGAATAAGTCAAGCTATATGAACAATTCAAACCTCTCAAATATCATTTATTAGAAGGTTTTCAGACCCAAGCACATATCTTTCATCCAAATTTATATATTATTGCCTTTTCCTCCATCTACAATATTGTAAATTAGCAATATCTAAAAGGAATTCCCTCAAAGATATCATTTTAATGATCCTTGCCTCAGCACATTCTTGGGATGACTATGAGGATGCATTGGAAATTATTCCTCAAATAAAAAATTATTTCTGCAAGCTTGATTAGTAGTGGTGGTGAGCACTGTTGAAAGCCCTGGGTGCAGCTTTACCTGTTGGGTTACAATAATAAAGTCTACAATAGTAAAGTTGAGAGTATAACCTGGTTATATTCCAATAGTATAACTGTTTTTGACAGTTGTACTACATATGAGTTCAAGAGCAGGATGGGGAAACCTTTTCTCCTGGAGAAAAGGCCCCTTTTATGCTAAAATGGGGTGGATGGCCCTCTAGACCATCCACATAGAGGAAGTGAAGAGATTTTCACTTCAGAGTGATAGCTTGTGGTTTTCATAGTGCCTGTATGCTCTTTATTGGGCTCAGATGTGGTTTTGAAACCACATCTGGGCAGTTTTCACCAATACAGGGTTAAAATTTTCATCTAGGGACCACATTTCCATCTTCTGATGTGTATGACAATTAGAATGCTGTACAGAACCTTTATAGGACCCCAGTATTTAAGTATAAATATTATTCTCTGTCTATTTGACACCTCATGATCATACTCATGGGAGAATATCCAACAGTAAGACTGTATTGGTCTAACTGTGGAATTTTGAGCTTAAAACTGCCATAATTTTGTCAGTTTTTGAGATATAAAGCTCAAAGTTGATTCATTGTGTAGTCCTGGATGTTTCCTACACAATGGTACCTCATCTGATATGGCTATCATTAAGTATGGCAAATTTATGCCATGTACAAGATTTTTTTGTACATATGTATGTTTTGCTTAAAAACTGTATGGAGCTTGTCTGCCCCATAACTTCTGTTATAGATGAGATATGGAGAAATGGATGGCACCATCAGAAATCCCTGATTGTACTCTTTCCAAAACAATCCCACTTTAGGTATCTCACACTAAAACTGTAGAAGTTAGATGAGAGGTGAATATTTTATTCACCCTTATTTGACCTTATTTTGGTCATAACTTCTGTAATTCTGGTGCTAACTCAGTTTTGTTAGTACCCTTGGATAGCCCTTACTTAGCAATTCATTTTGAAAACCCATTTGATGGTGTTAAGCCTCTTCCTCTGTATTTCAGATGAGAGGTGAAAATTAAGGTTTATGCTCAGCAACAACTTTGAGCAGGAATAACTTGGTTATTCTTTCTTCTATGATGATGGGACTTGTAATGTTGGGAAGAGGTGAGTTCTCTCTTTCTTTTGATACCTTTCGAGCTGATTTGGCTCAGATAAATGCTTTGGTGGTATCTTGGCTATACCATTAATTTATGTTATTTGGCTGTCATGCTTGTGATCTGGTTTTGAGTCACAGGCTGAAAACCAAAGACAAAATAAGATACAACAGCTACAAATACTGACCCAACAACTGAGCTTTCTGAAAAAGTGGGTTACAATTTTTTTACTTCAACCCTTGAAATTTCAGATTTTGAAGAAGGGGTTGTTGGTCAGGCCAAGATGAACCTTTTGTCCCAGAAAGATTACTCTATGGATACAATGTTTGACTTTGGCTTTTGGAAAGAGTATAATAATGAAAGAGCTTTGTAAATATATCTTATTAGTTATTCTGATAACTTGCCTCAGAGAACCAGAATATTGGACACTTATCAATTGAGTTTTTGGGTTTTGTTCCCACAATATGTGTACTTTTGTGATGTTTTTGTCAATATATCAGCCTTTTTTCCTTTTATATTGAAAATTTATATTCCAAAAAAGTTTCAGAAGAAATTGGTATTCCTTTGCCTGCCCTATACATTGGAATGCCAAATTGGACCTAGATTGCACATCCATGGCACACCATTCAAAAATATGTGGTAACATTAAATTTATTACCATGTGCTATTCTAAAAACTAACAATTTCTTATTGTACCATTTTTCATATTTTTTGTTCTTTTCTGTGATTTTATGGCTTTCATCCCTTCTTAATTTTACATTGCATCACCAAATTAACAGCCAAGAGTTATCAAACAAACTTCTTTTATGATACAAGCCTTCCAAAATCCCATTGAAAATTAAAGCAAGGTATCTTTTATACTTCATCCAAATCACTCAATTCTTCTTGTGGATCATTTAAATTATAACTTTAAACTTGATTCTATTAAGGGAGAGGTTTTTTTTTTGTATAAATATTTTAGCTTTGAATTGATGGTTTTTGATTGTGTTAGACTAAAAAAATAAAATATTTGGCTAACAAAACCATTTAAAATCTGATAAATATGAAACAGTTGTCAGATGAAGAAAGAATGAATGCCAAAATATCACTTGCATAAATGAGAAACCCCATTGCAGCTCAGAAGAGCAGAAATAGGTGTTATATCCTTGAAGGACAAAAATAAGATTGAAGGATATCAATGGGGATTTACTTCATCATGGGGGAATCATGTGTAGCTTTTTCTAGGTTATTCTTTTATATGAAAGGACTTCTTTATGTTTCAAAAAGAAGATACAGTTTTTAATGATTCTTAATTGATTAATTACTCATATAACTTTTACCTCTCTTCAAATTTATTTATTCTTATACTTTATAGACTCAGGAGGAGTTAGAGTATTTAACTCCTGATGGATTTTGTCTTCTTACTAGATTTAAACTAATCTTATTATCATAATTTTATTTTTTCCATAGCTATATATTTGCACAAAATCTTACACTTGTTTTCAAACTAATAGAAACACTCCACTTGTGAGCCTTAGAGATATTTTCATATACCCAAAAGCCCACAAAAGATAAATTAAGATACAAATATAAATAAAATAAATTTATTTATATTTTAAAATTAAAAATTTAAATATAAATACAAATTTATATTTAAAAATCAAAATTTAACTATAATTTAAAAAAAAAATTACAATCAAATTTAAAATTATGAAATCATATTTTTACTTGTAAAAATTAAGTAAAAATGAACTTTTAATATAAATTGTGAAATTAAAATACTTTTGGTAAAAAGTTATATAAAATATATTATAAATTTTTATCAAATTATCCAATAAATAAACATAAAGAAATTATCACACCATTTGATTCCTAATAAAAAATAAAATGGGGTCACCTCTGGATGAAATTTCTGTAACTCAACTCTAAATTAGCTTAAATTAGGTTTTTAGTATTTTCCATAAAAAAATTGAAAATCCTCAAAACTTTAATTTAATTCAAACCAAATGTGGTGTTAACCATCAATTTTTGTGTTCAAATTGAGGTGTTGTGTTTAGCTTAGAAGTTATGAGGAATTGAAGTACTTTCAATTGAGTTCAATTGAAATGTCAAAATGTGCGCGTGTATTGCATAAGTGAACTTTGATTCACATATTAGGTATCAATTATTACAGTATTTTACTGTACAATTCGATTGAATTAGGTATGTAAATTACAAGTATAATACATGATGAGGAATTAAAGGAAAACATAAATTGGGGGGGAAAAGGAACTCTAGCTCTAAGGGGGATCCAGACCCCCAAAATCCTTGCTGACTGGTGTGGGATGTCAAAGTCCACGCAAAGGTTCATTACTTTTGTCCTGGAATTGAGTCACAGGGTCTGTGACTCAATTGATGATGAGGTTTTGATACCAACCAGGGTGTTTTTAACTGCTTCCAAGAGGGTAAAACTACCCTTAAGTTGAAACAATTTTAGTAAAAACAGTTTGAACTGGTTTCTACGCCTCTTATACACATTCTGACGTGTTTTGAAGGCTCTAGACCAGGTATTGCTATAGTAATGGCTGGTTTAAGGGTCTAAAATGGCTAAAATTGGCTTAAACCAACCCTTTTTTGGTCTAAACCAGGGTTCAATGATGCCATAATTGGCTTTTCTGTTGTCATACTGTTTTTCACGACTGACAAGAGTAAATTTTACTTTTGGAGTAAGAAAATTGATGGCTATAAAAGAATGTCTTCTTTGCCCCACTTTTCTCTTGTTAGAATCTTTTCCTTTTATAATTAGTTTAAACACTGTTAAACCAATCAATAAAAGATTACAACCACCTTTTTTCAAATCATTTGAAACCTTTGAGCCACTTGAAAAAATCATCATAATCATTTTATGTAACTCTTATAATGATTTTTACCCCTGAACCACCCCAAAAGTGAATTAAAGCATCTTTCATCACTGTTAACTTTGTCACTTTGTTTCCAAATTTACTCTGGTCACTTTTGGGCATGTTTTCTCTTTAATATTCCTTTTAAAGACTTTGTTCTTTAATTAATTGGTTGCAGTTCTTTGCTCAATTAATTCCAATTGAAATTTCATTTGTAGCCTTAAATATCTCTTGTAGAGTATTTTTCGTTAGGTTTTTATTTTTGGTAAAACTGTAAGGTGTGGATATGAAACTTTGATTAAAAATCAAGTACTTTTCCTGTCCTCAAAATTTGTATAAGGTAAAAATCAATTAAAAATAGTATGAAATATTATTTTTAAGAGAAAACACGCCAATTTTATTGTTTATAACTTTATTAGTATAAAACAATAATATTATAAAAATTTATTGTTTTACCAACAATAAAAATTTATCCAAAAAATACTCTACAAGAGATATTTTAAGGCTACAAAAGAAATTTCTTCAAGAGCAATTTCAATTGGAATTAATTGAGCAAAGAACTGCAAGCAATTAATTAAAGAACAAAGTCTTTAAAAAGAATATTAAAGAGAAAACACGCCCAAAAGTGACCAGAGTGAATTTGGAAACAAAGTGACAAAGTTTACAGTGATGAAAGATGCTTTAATTCACTTTTGGGGTGGTTCAGGGGTAAAAATTATTATAAGAGTTACAAACAATGATTATAATGATTTTTTCACGTGGTTAAAAGGATTAAAATGATTTAAAAGTGGTGGTTGGAATCTTTGATTGATTGGTTTAACAGTTTTGAACTAATTAATAAAAGGAAAAGATTCTAACATGAAGAGAAAAGTGGGGCAAAGAAGACATTCTTTTATAGCCATCAATTCTCTTGCTCCAAAAGTAAAGTTTACTCTTGTCAGTCGTGAAAAACAGTCTGACAACAGAAAAGCCAATTATGGCATCATTGAACCCTGGTTTAGACCAAAAAGGGCTGGTTTAAGCCATTTTTAGCCATTTTTAGCCATTTTAGACCCTTAAATCAGCCATTACTATAGCAATACGAGGCCTAGAGCCTTCAAAACACGTCAGAATGTGTGTCAGAGACGTAGAAACCAGTTAAAACTGTTTTTACTATGATGGTTTTATCTTAAGGGTAGTTTTACCCTCTTGGCAACAGTTAAAACTACCCCAGTTGGTATCAAAACCTCATCATCAATTGAGTCCACAGACCCTGTAACTCAATTCCAGGCCAAAAGTGATGAACTTTTGCGTGAATTTTGACATCCCACGCCTGTCAGCAAGGATTTTGGGGGTCTAGCTCCCCCTTAGAGCTGGAGTTCCTTTTCCCCCCCAAATTTAATCTTTCCAATTTATTTTTCCTTTAATTCCTTATCATGTATTATACTTATAATTTACATATGTAATTCAATTCAATTGTACAGTACAATACAGTAATAATTGACACCTCATATGTAAATCAAAGTTCACTTATGTAATACACGCGCACATTTTGACATTTCAATTGAATTCAATTGAAAATACTTCAATTCCTCATAACTTCTAAACTAAACACAACACCTCAATTTTAACACAAAAATTGATGGTTAACACCACATTTGGTGTGAATTAAATTAAGGTTTTGAGGATTTTCAACTTTTGTATTGAAAATACTAAAAACTTAATTTAAGCTTATTTAGAGTTGAGTTACAAGAATTTCACTCAGAGGTGACCCCACCTGATTTTTTATGAGGAATCCAATGGTGAAATAAATTTTATATGTTTATTTATTGGATAAAAAGTTATAATAAATTTTATTTAACTTTTTTCCAAATTTATTTATTTTCTCACAATTTTGTTAAAGTTTCATTTTTACTTAATTTTTTCAAGTATAAATGTAATTTTATATTTACAAAATTTAATGTATTTTTTTATTTTTAAATTATAATTAATTTTTTATTTTTAATATAATTTTGTATTTATATTTTGATTTTTATGTTAATAATATAAATAAATTTATTTTATTTATATTAATATGTTATTTTTTATATTTGTGGTCTTTTGGGTATATGAAATTACCTCTAAGGCTCACAAAAACAATAAATCTTTGTAATAATATTGTTTTATACTAATAAAGTTATAAACAATAAAATTGGTGTGTTTTCTCTTAAAAACAATATTTCTTACTATTTTTAATTGATTTTTACCTTATACAAATTTTGAGGACAGGAAAAGTACTCAATTTTTAATCAAAGTTGCATATCCACACCTTACACCACTTAATCAGGTATATTCATATGATTTATTTTTCCTCTACATTATCAAGAGCTCATTCTGCTTTATTTCCTCATATTAAGTATCATTTATTAATGGTTCTTATAATTACTCATAGAAATCAATATCATCTAAAGTATTACTCATTGAAAAGGTTTCCTGTAACCTACAAGACATTACATACCACAGTAAAATACAAGAAAAGATTTTGTATCACCTGATTATAAAATATCAACTTGGGGGAACAATGAAGCCTCAAGGAAAAAGTGGAAGGCCAACCAAGCTAGCTGACAAACACAAAACCAAATTGTGCTATCAAACTACAGAAGCTTCATTACTCACATAATGAGAAAATCCTATTCATACCAATTGAGATGACAGGTT
This sequence comes from Austropuccinia psidii, assembly GCA_023105745.1. NCBI lineage: Eukaryota > Fungi > Basidiomycota > Pucciniomycetes > Pucciniales > Sphaerophragmiaceae > Austropuccinia > Austropuccinia psidii. The sequence goes on along the minus strand of JALGQZ010000001.1, from coordinate 71,633,922 downwards.
GAACCTACTTAAATCCTTACTGTCAAATTTCAAAATAGGATTGATATATTTTGGAAAGCCTTTCAGTCGTGTATTTTCCCTTTTTGAATGTTTTTAAATGAAAAAAAACTTTTGGACTTCTAATTTTGATGATAATCTTCTTTCTGCAAATTAAAAACACAAAATATATAACTTGGTCCCATTGATATGAGAATATATTCAAAATTTTAACAATGTGCTTCCTCATAAAAGAGATAATCTGTAAGTTTTGTCTATGAGAAAATTTAAATAAAATGAAACAAAATATATATGGAAACAATAGAAATATTTTATCATTATTCTAAATCACTGAATAATATAGTCTTGAAAATACTCTCATGGACAAATTTGTTTTAATAAGTTAAAGTCAATTTATGAATAAAATTATTCTATTCTAATCTGTTACAATAGTTGAAGGAAAATAAGCTCATTAAAAACAACCAAGACAGTTGAAAAATAGAAGTAACAAGAAAACCTTACCAAGAACTTTTAAAAACTCACCCTCCTAAAGAGGTCCAGAATAGGTATCAAATAATAAAAAAGAGTCAAAACATGGAAAATTTATTAATAATGGGAATTTTGGGGAGATTTTTGAATCTTACAGATATCTTCAGACCAGATTTTCTAAAGTCAAACAAGGTATTATTTATCATAAGAATAAGATCAAATTCTCATATATCAATACTTTATTGATGGGATTTAATAAGAAAAATATACTAATTCCTCCTTTTTTATGGTAAGAAATTTATTTTTAATAAAACCAATAATATCAAGATGCTTATAAGCTTATTAATGGGAGAAGAAAATGGATCAATTCTTTCTTTTATTGCATAATACATCTCTTATTCCTTCACAGATACTTTCAAAGGTCTTTCATTGTGAAATCTAAACAAACATAACTAAATAAAACATTTTTCTTGAAATTTCTTTATTATTAATTATACTTCAAGCTTAAAGTCTCATTATAACCTTAAAGAACCATGAATCTGGAGCTGGGTATATAGTTTTCAATCTTAATTTTAGATATCATATATCTTGTTTGAATTTTATCTTATGAATAGCTCAAAACATTAATCTTGGGGTAAATTGTTTTAATTATATTTTAGATTTGCTCTCAAATTGATATTGATTTTGCTAAGAGTTTCAAAAGAACATAATTTCCATTTCAAAAAAAAAATATGATTTATGAAATAAGTTGCATTTCTCAAGATAATATTAACTCATAATCTATGTGAAAGTTTTGGAAAGAATATTCAAAAGTGTATCTTGTATTAATTTTGAAGTAATTGCCATTTACCATATAAAAAAGAAAATATTTAATGGTTATCCACTTTCGATAAGGTTTCACTCAACCTGACGGCTATTGTAGCCTTTTTGAAGGTAAATTGAGTGTGATTATTGAGAGATATTTTTTCAAAGTAATTGAACCCATTTATTTAGATCCCAATTATTATTATACATAACTATTTTGTATTACTCTTCATAAGGTCAATAGCCAAAAATGAATTTATTGGGTGTTGAAATATAAAAAAAATCAACACCTAATCATCAATATGACATAAAGGAATCATGTAGATTTTTATTTCTTGCATTTTGAGGTAAAAAATGGGTTTTTGAAAAATACCCTGTTATATATACACTCAAATTTGTGTTTTTAATGTTTGTAATGAACATATCAATATATTTAATCTGATGCAATCAAAATGAATACTATAATCCTTGAGGCTGTCACTGCCAAGGAGACAGGAAGGGAAATTACAAATGATTATTCATTGAATATCTTCCAAAACCAAATCATAAAGGGAGTTCTATGGAATATACACAAAGTATAGTTTCAAAAGCTCAATAAATTCCAATAAAGTCAAAACTCAAATAAAAGGTTCCCCAAATACAGGTTCAAATACCTGTATTGGATACACCAATACAGGCTTAAATCTCAAATACAACTTATTCCAAAATACAGCCCATGATTCCTCAGGACTCAAGCTCCAGGCACCCCGGACAGATTCAAATCCTGTATACCATACAGGATGCAAAGGTGTGTAAAAAAATCACACATATACAACACTTAGAGCTGCGCATGACTTACAGTACTCTAAGTGTTGAATATGCTTATATCACCTGTTGCAATAATGTACGCCATTTTCTTGAAGACTATATGCAATTCCAAATGAGCTTGTACTGTACCTTTTAACTCTATCATTTATTTTAATATTTAACATTCTGCTCAAAAATATTTTCATTTCACACGTTTTTCACTTTCTCACCTTCCTCTACTACTGATGGGTGATCGACCCTGCCCATGCAATTCATGTATCCTCAAGTACAAACAAAACAGACCATATGTCACAGAACGAACAATTCAAAAGCATCTTAGTGCTCAAAACTTTCCAAGAGAAGTCTCAATCAACATGCTCAGATCAACCTGCGATGAAACACAAGCCTTGTCATCTTCAAAAAGCTCAAAGCCTTCACAATCTGGTTGGTTGTTTTGAAATGACATGAATAAAACAAAATTCTGAAAATGTCTAATCATCTTTCCACTCTTTTTTAGACAAACAGTTTTCTCACGATTGGTTGATTTTAGGTCTTACTCTCGTTGTTTACCTTCATGTTATAGCCAATCTGTCAAGAAACAACACAAATATCTGCCTCAAAGCAATGAAGCTTATGATTGAAAATTTGAATAAGGGCAGCTCACTCACCAACAGAAAACTGGTTCAAAATTTCCCCTCCGATATTCGTACTGCCCTCTCCTGGTTACAAGTAAACCCCAAAATTAAACGAACGATATGTTGCTCAACATGCTTTAAGCTATTCCCCTCACCAATGGTTCCCCAAAACCTACTTTGTGACTATCAAGAAACATCACACAGTCAGAAATGCTCCTCCAGATTATTTACAGATGATGGCCACCCAATGCGCGAATATTGTACTCAGAATTTCAAAGATTGGCTTCGAGAATTCTTAATGCGTGATGGAATTGAAGAATTACTACTTCCTTCCACTAAAAAACAGACACCCAAATTCGAAGGAACCTCAAAAAACATTTGGGATGGGAAATTCTGGAATTCCTTCAAAAATCAGGAATATGAATTAGTTTCAACTGGGTTTGGTAACCTGTCTTTTGCAATTTTTGTCGACTGGTTCAACCCTCTTGGAAATAAAACATCCGGGAAAAGAAAATCAGTTGGTGTTATCATTCTCTTTTGTCTCTCACTACCACCAAGTCATCGCTATCGGTTGAACAACCTATTTTTCGCTGGGATCACGCCGGGGCCAAATGAACCAAGCATACTCCAAATGAACAATACAATTTTACCACTCGTATCGGAGCTTATTGAGCTATGGGAGACTGGTCTATTTTGTCCTACCAGGCACTGCTCTACAGGCCGTAAAATCAAAGCTGCATTAATTGCAGTTGTTTGTGATCTTCCTGCTGTTTGGAAACTGATAGGTTATGCTGGTCATAGTGCCAAGTATTTTTGCTCATTCTGTTATCTCCAGAAAAACGAAAATAAGTCTGTCAATTATAATTGTTGGAAATCTCGAAATCTTGAAGGCCATAAAAGAGAGTCGACTGCATGGAAAGAAGCAAGAACCCAAGCGGAGAGAAAAGACTTATTTGATTCAAACGGGGTTAGATGGTCGGTTCTGAACAAACTACCTTATTGGGATCCGACTCAGATGACGATTGTTGAGCCCATGCACTGCATAGCAGGAATGCTAGAATGGCATGCATGCAAAGCATGGAAACTTGATTTGACTGCGGCAACAATTAAGAACACCAGGTCAGCAATTCAAGAGAATATGGAAGTCATTGAGATGGAAGATTTTTTCAATGAAGATGACCATGAAATTGCAAATTTGGGTAGCTTGAGGGAAAATGACAAAAACTTGGATTACTTAGACTTAGGTGCCCTGCAAAAAGTCTTGATGGAGATAGATGAAGGTGTTGATGAATTTGAAGAAGACAATTCAAATAGCTTAGGTCCTTCACTATCAACAAATGACTTGTTCTTAATACGTTCATCAATTAGCAAGGTTCAACTCCCGTCCTGGCTCAAGAGGCCATCAAGAAATTTGGGAGACCCTTCAGCTGGTAAAGTTCGCTCGGCCGACTGGATTTCTTTATTTACAATAATCATACCTTTCATTATCGTTGAAATGAAAGGCCATCATAAAACATTTATTGATGCATTTGTTCATTTAGCAAGATTATCAGAGTTGGCAATGGATTATGAGATCAGTGAAGAAAAAATTCAAATCTATTTCTACCATTTAGTTACTTATCGCTGCTTAGTTGGAGAAATCTATCCAGAACTTAATCCAACACCTAATCATCACGTTGCATTCCACCTTCCACAACAGCTTCGGAATTTTGGTCCAACAAATCACCTGGCAGCTTGGCATTTTGAGCAGATCAATGGTATCTTACAAAGGTTTCCAACAAATCAAAAACAAAGTAAGTGTTACTTTTTATCCTAATATAAGTGTATCCAAATATACTTTCTGATGATTTTTCATCATATGATTAGATCAAATTGAGCTAGCCATGCTCAGTCGTATATGCCAAGCCTCAAATCTTGGGAGTTTTATGGATTCAAAGGACTTGCCTGAAATTCTGCACAAAATGGAACCAGTCATAAACAACCACAAAAAGCTTTGGTCCTTGGTGGGTGAATTTTCCGAAGAAAACATGAAAATAGAAAAGAAAACTCAACCGAAACAAATGAAAGACTTTCTCCCCAAGGATTTGTATTATCGCTTGATTGAAATTCTGAATTTGCGAAAGGGTAACAGCTGGATTTATGTTAATGAGCAGAAGGGAAATTTTAAAAAAGGCGAGGTTCCTGTTCCCATTGTTGGAAAGTTTGTCTCAAGCTTAAAGTATAAGAACATGGTCTTCAGTGTTGGGAAAGGGCTCAAGTGGAACAATGCAGGGGTTGAATTTCATTCCCCATTGACAAACTTGCAAAGCACCAGATTTGGACTTATTGTGGGAATCTTTCAACACTGCACATTTGTGGAAAACAAGTATATTTTAGATGAATATTTATGCGTTTATGAGTTTCCTTCACTGGATAATAATGATTCATTAAAAGTCCCTTATAAAAAATTATGTCCTGAATTAGATATAAGATGCTTTTATCAGCTCCCAGTTCTTTCAGAAAAAGATAAACTGCGATTTAGTCATTTAATCCACATAGAGGATATTGTTTATCATGTGGCAACATATACACATAGCTCTGCAGCCTTTGGTACATCTCATAATGTTGTTGCAGTTAAAACGTTGTCAAGAGGTCGCACCTTATCTCAATGATGGCTTGTATTCAGACATCATATTTGTTATTCTTGATTTGTAGTTTAGTGTGAAACGAAATGAATTCATTTAAAAGGTTCCATTTTTCAAGTTATGCTGTCATTGAAGACAGAAAAAATCATATTAATTTGAGCATAAAGTGTACTAGGTTTCCTAGGAGTTTATTAGGTTTCCTAGGAGACATCGACCCAAGTTGCTCATTCTTTGTCTAATCTTTTGTACAACCAACCTCGCTCTTACCCATTTCATCAATTTTCAAATACTCATCAACATCCCTTTTCAAATTATCCTTCAGTTTGTTATACCAAAGTCTTATTTTTCTAAGAAAGCTTGCTTTCTCAAGCCAACACCTTATTCTCCAGAACGCCTCTAACATTCAATGGTATCATTTCGCTCACAAACAGTTCCAATCGATCCCACCATTTCTGATGATTTAGAATATATGAAAGCTGAAAATCAACGCTTGAAGGATGAAATATCGCAATTAAAAGCACTATTTCAAAACATCAATGTCAATCAAGCAAATTCACAAGCAAACACATCTTTTCAAAACCCCAGTACCCCCTCTCCACGCTGCAAAGGGGGACCCCGTAAATCCATTCGGCCAGAAAAACTCCAGAGCTCTAAGCCTTCTGCTGACTTTGACCTTGATCATGTTGAGCTTGGCCACCTCAACCAGAAACTCTTAGTAAGCGCACCCTTAATCTCCATGCTTTTAACCTATCCTTTACAAACTCATAACTGACACAAATTTACTTATGCATGTGGCAACAGAACAGCTGTTATACCCTGGCTAGGGTACTTATGAACCGTAGAAATGCAAAATCATTGGTACCTAACCCCCCCACTGAAGCTGAGAGACAAGTTGTAGAAGGTTTCTTCAATGTTTCACCAGAACCGCCTTCTGATGCTGCCAGTCATCGACTTCAATTAAAACAAATTACCCCTATTCAGCAAAATTCCAAAATTGACACAGATTACGTTGTATTCATTCATGCAACAATGCGCTGGTGGGGAATACCTAGATTTACAATGGACTGGGACAGCCATTGGGACAATCGCTTTAACCAAATAATGACCCAATTTTTCCTTTGTGTTTGGAAATGGGGTCTTGTTTGCAATCGCTTTGGTTTGGTTGCTGAATCTCAAGCAAGATCTATAAATATGGACGAGCTGATCTTGATGGCAGTCTATTGGCAACATGCAAAAAGTCTAAAGCGCTATTACAAACGTGGACTTTCTGATCAAGAAGGGTTGCAGAAAGATTCTGAAGCAAATACTAAACGTTCGATTCTATTTCGTGTAAGTCTAACCTTCTTTATCTAGAACAGCCAATACTAACCCATCTGCCCTATAAATTAATAGAAATCTCAAGTTTGTCAGGTTTATCTTCAAGAGCAAGGTGTGGATGAGCAGTTTGTTACTTTGTTTGATGAGAAAACAGTGAACTCGGATGATGAAGTTGTTTTGAAGAATGAAAGCCCCCTTGTACAACCTAAAAACCCCTTTTGGCGCTCAAAAAAAGGCACTGAATTTATTGACTGGATTGAATTACGCAGACGTCGCATAAAGCTCTCTACAGGCCACAAATATCTCACTCTGGGAAGCTTCGGACCAGGAGCTAGCCCAAGACCCCGTCAAAGACCAAATCCACCAGTCTTTGACTTACATGCACATATCCCCATTGGCCTCCCAAGGGATTTTTATGATGAAAATTTTCTAAGCAAGCTATCATATTCTGAGAAGCATGGCCTACAAATGAAACCCGAAATATTTGACAATATTGTGAATCTTGATCAAATACTACCCCACGATGCAGGATCATACAAAGAATGGCCAAAGGAAGCTCACATAATGCAAATAGGAAAAGGAAAAGACAAGGCATTAAATGAAAATGATGGTGAATTCACAGAAGAGTTTGATGATTTGGGTGATCATCAAATGCATCTCAAAGTAGAAGATGATGATTAGTTACTTAAACATTTGAATAATGAATTAATCAAATCGTTTTTTTCCCTTTAATATACTTTTTCTTGAAGGCCATTCGATTTTGTAATTTTTGGCTTCCAGATGATCTCTGAATCATGATCAACATCTGATGCAATCCATCTCACTTAGTCTCACATCCTTTGTAAAGTCCAATAGTTGGTTTGGCTTCTCCTTTTTTTCTTTGGAAATGAAAACAATTCATGGATTATAAAAATAATTCAAAGATGATAAAAGTTCAAAATAAATAAAAATAATAAAATGAGAATTATAAAAATAGAAGAAAATGAGATTGAATTGGATAATCTATAGAGAAACCATAAGTATCATCTGGCTCATAAATTGTCAGAATCATATCAAGAGATGTGGAGAATATTATGATTATTGTTTTGCTTACATTGGCAAGGGAGCTTGTGGAAGATTCTCTATCTCAGGTATGAATGGACAGGTAGATTTCCAATGTCCATGTAATTTGCAGTAATGACATTGAATGCCATATTTCATTTGTTTTTCAAAATCGGGCTGTTTGTTTCCAAATTCAATGTTCAATAAGGCTTGACTGATTTCATTCATGTTGGGAGGCCTAAGGGGCTTGTTATTACTTGATTTTCCCTGTTCTTTGTCTTCGTTTTCTTTGCTTTCAGTAGCTTGAACATCTAAACAACGAAATGATTTCACTAGGGAAGCTGTACTGGCATAGGTACTTGTTTTTCCTTTGATAAATTCTTTTTTCTCTACTGGTCTCATTTCAGTCTCATGAGAGTGGAAGTAGGTATACATCATCTTATGAACATCTTTTGGAGAGCAAGATTTTATTTTTTTCATTTTTGATGTCATGAATTCAAACCATTCATCCTGAGAAAAGTTGGGAGGTGGTGGTATTGCTGTTTGAATGAAAATACTCTGAATATTTTGAGGTATATTCAATCCCGTTTGACGAAGCTCTTTGAACAGTGAAAAATACTTGGGGATCATTGCAGTTGAGCCTTTGTTTTGGGATCTAGCTCTGTGGTGACAATCCATTAGCTGAAGGAACAATTCCAGTTGATGATTTTGTATCAAATAATGAAAATAGTTTTGTAAAATGATGATTGCCTTTGCTGCTGATTTTTCATCCTTGACTAGATCAAGCAATTTTATATCAATTCTTTTTTGAATTAGGTAGAGAAGTGCTTTGTTTTCTTGAGGCTGTAAGGTATGGTTGAGGTAGTTATGGGTGAAATCAGAAAAATCAAAAATAAAACATATAAATAGGTCCAGTTGTGTCATCCAATCTTGAAAATTTGAACCATCAGCTTTGAGCTCAGGAATCCATGTAATATAATTGTGGGGGCTATGAATGAAAGCAGAATATGAATTTTCTTGACATTCGGAGTGAGGAGTGATGCTAGAGCACATAGTGTGCAAACAGGAAATTTCTTATTATTAAGAAAGAAAATTGATTAAAGGTGGTAACGTACAGTACTATCCTATGGTGTTGATTTTGATTACAGTACTTGACTGCAGTGTGCCCTTTGTGAGAGTAGAATAACACTTATTACAGTGTTTCAGCGTGAACAATTGAAAATATCAAGTCATATCATTACTGTATTAATTGAAAAGCTCTGACGCATAATTTTGGGCTGTTTGAAAACACAACAGTACAGTGTTGTATCAAGCACAGGAGTTTGCCCCCTGTAGAGCATACAGGAGTCAAATCTGACCGGGGTGAGGGTGGTATTTTTCACATGTACCAGCCCCCCTTCAATCACCTGGGGGTTTTCCCCAATTTTATTAGAATATTTGATTTATTATTATTATTATTTTATTTCTCCCTAAGAGGTACTATATTATGAATTTTGGAAGTCAGTCTTAGCCTCTGCTCATGCAAGCCAATGAGATTTGTATGACATACCCATAAGGCAACAAATAGCTTTTTATAAAGTTTATTTGGTCTCAAAAAAATTTATCAATTGAGCTTACAGCAAAAAATAATGTAAGATTTGACTATGAAACTGATGATAATATTACTATTAATCAACAGTACTATGTCCGTTCTTATGAAATATAATAATAAAATATTAGTATAACCACAATTAAATAATTTAAGAATTATTTCTTTCACGTGTTAAACACTACTAGTGATTTTAACAGTGAGAAGTAATTGTCTACAAGAATCAATTACAAGAGGAATTTAATAATAAAAACTTTGTCTATTAGAATAATAAAATTATTTTAATATATAATTATCTTTTGCAAGAATAACTATAAAGATAATTCTTGAAGAAAACTAACTTTAGAAAAAAACTTTAAGAATTAAAGATAAATGACTCATTTATACTCCAAATAACTTATTGAAAGATATAAGTAGAGAAATTTGACATAGAATAGTGGATCTAAGGGATCAAAATCATTTATAGCAGGATCACAACAATATATAGTTGGATTCTATGATTTCACTTCTTTATGATTGATTTTGAAAGAATTCAAACACTTAAGAATGGCTTCAACTAATACTTACTTGTTGGTAACAATGATATAAATGGATAATAAGATGATTTGATGTGGAAAAAACAGCAAGAGGAGGCCTCTTTTAAGTCAACAACAACTCACAGAGGCATGCCATGGAGCATACTGATAAACTAGTGACTGAGAAAACAATAAACCCTTTTGGATTATTGATTGCATCATCTGTTGTCACGTAACATTCTCATAATTACTTAATTAATGCTTTTTACATGACTACCAACCCCAATATGGTTAAGGATAAAAGGAGTAACATCTGTAAATCTTCTTTTATTACAAAATAATCATTGATTTCTCAAAGTTATCAATGTTATTGGAAATTTCATCACGGGTTTTAATTACTGTGAATTTTTGAAGATTCAGTGTTTCACATAAAATAGTCAAAAATGGACTGTAGGTAAAACTTTTGATTTTACTAGTAAAACAATAATTATTTTTAGTTGTACCATAGAAAATACAGTTCTCCATTGGTCCTGAAACCTTCAGAGAGATTCATCAAGAATTGTATTTTTAATGAATTTTTGAAGTTTTTACCTCATTTCTACGTAGAATTGCAAATATCAGTGTTTAACTGGTTGCTATGAGGTAAATCAATGGATAAAAGTCCAAAAAGGGTTTTAATTACTCTTTTGGGGCTTATCCATGGAAAGTAATTAATAATTGACATGGTTACAGGAGTCTAAGTAGCTCTTTACCTCCTTGGCACATCAAAATAGCAGGCTATTTGCTATTTTCTTAGAATTTACTGTAGTTGTAACATGGTAACCAAGTTCCCAAAGTGTTTTAGTTTACTAATTGGGCCAAGATTAGCCATGGATCCAAGCTTTGGAGCTTTGCACGCCTCTGAGGCCTCAGAAGTTGGGTACCCTGGCTCTCTTTGATGTCTTTTGTCCCCCTTGCCTATTTTTCATGTCAAAATAGAAAATTAAGCTTAATATTAAATATCCACTATGGGTGTACCAAAATTCCATGTAAGAATACCATGATATTAAGTGCCAAAAACATGCATAACACTATTCTTAGTGTATATGTAACATGGGATTTCTCACATTCCCATTATTTTGGCATGAAATTAAGAAAAACAAAACTTTTCACGGATCTTTTATGTGGTATTGAAGTATTTTCCATATTACCACCTCAAAGAGTTAATTTGAGCTTATTCACTCTATGGAGCTATCCTAGGTGGAATTTTGTGTAGAATCCAAATCTGGCCTCAAATCTATGGATTTACTTACTCAATAAAAAGTTTTTCATCTTTTCTGAAATCAAAAATAATGAATTTTGAATATATGCATGACTTATGAGTTATGCATAATTCAGAATTTGTTTTTAAGATAATTGTGGCCTATTTGGGTGTGTAAAATATACCTCAAGGCTCACATTCACTCCCACCAAAAAATGAAATTGTACTACAATTTTATCAATGGTATAAAGAATAAATTCCCCAAAAGGGGTTAATGTCCACTGTCCAACCTCTTTAAATCACTAAGATCAAGTAATTTAAAGCACATTTATAGACATCTTAAGGCTTGCGGCCTTCTTTCATGTCTAAATCTTCTTAAGAGTTTATCCGAGTCAGGTATTTCTGATTCTGCCAGCCATTCATCTTCATGCACTGGATTTCTATATCTGATAAGATATTCTCTCTGATTTCTACCCCTAAGTCTCCTTTCTTTGATGACTTTCTTTATCTTCTTGTCTTCATTCTGTTCCACTGGTGGTACAGTTAAAGGAGTTGGGTTCCTTAAAGGAAACAATTCTTTGTCAGCTGGTTGATAAGGTTTTATCAAGCTTACTGGAAAAGTGGGGTGTTTATTTTCCAATTCACCACTCAATTCCACTTGAACTGCATTGGTTCCATGTAAGGCAACAATAAAAAAAGGTCCTAAATAAGAAACTTTAAGTTTCTTTGGGCCTTTGATATTATTAAAATTCAAGGTTCAAACTAGAATTAAGTCCCCTACTTTGAAGTCTGGTACTTTGTGACTCTTGTCCCACTTCTGTTTTGCATAATCTTGGAGTGGTCTGTCGGAGGGAAATCCAGGATTGACGCTTCATCAAAGTAAGTCATTTGAATTTTGGAGTATAAAATTTTTCACAATTTGATATTTTTGTTTCATGGGTTAGATATGGCACCTAAAGGCAAGTCAGTCCGATCTCATGAGCCAATTGAAGATTGTGAGTATGACCAGTCTTCATTAATTTTTTGATGTGTTAACTGATGATGTGCATGGAAGGTGATGAACTTTATGCATCTTCACCTCTGGTCCATAAAGAGAAAGTCACTGGACGTCATCATCCATATGCCTCCAAACCAAGAACAGCTCATGCCAGTTCATCAAGAGAAAAAATGGTGGATGATGAGGATGAGAACATGTCTCCCACTCAAATGGAAACAAAAGATGAACCAAGGAGGGACGATTTCACGGCCCATGAGCATGGCACTCAGTAAAATAGTGAGTTCACCCATCCTCAAATGCCCCTGGCCCAGAGTATGCTTGAACAATCCGAGGTCAGACAGCAAAGGAACCAGGCTTGTAAAGCTCACACTGTGGCGAAACGTGCAAGCCAGAAGGAGAAACAAAAATTGCTGAAAGCAGAACTTCCAGAGAATTTCCATGGAATGAGATCAGCAGTACATGCCCATTGCCTGTTCCTACTCAAAGTTAGGGATAAGGATTTTTCCTCACTACCAGCACCACCAAGCACAGAAGAGCGTGAAATTGCAATTCAAGTGGCTGGTCATCTTGGATATGTCCCTGAGGATGTTTTCAATGAGCTATCAACACAGGTTCAGTCTCAGGGTTTCCAAAGCTACTGCAAAAATGAGCTCCACAAGCTAGGACTAAAGCAATTCACTTGGGACTGGGAGAGCTCATGGCAACATCCTTTCAATGAGCTGATGTCTATGGTGTTTTACCATACATTCCGTCGCACACTGGTCAGCACCAGGTATCATCATTACTGTTGGAACAAGGATCATAATAGCTATGGGGTCGTGGCGGCTTTAATGGAGCGATATTTCATTTATTTGAAAAGAGAATGGAAGTCTATTCAAAAGGATGCGGAGTATTTGGTTAAAAAGAAGGAGAATCAAAAGCTCGCAAAGATTCGTCAAAGGGTTAGTTAATTTATCTCTTCTTCATTGTGAGCAAAGACTGATGATGATCTACTTGATTATGTGCAGACCTGTGAGCGCCATCGTGAATGGTGTGATACGGCTAAATTTCCCATTCTAGCATCACAATTCAATGACCCTCGAGTATGTTCAGATACTGAGGAGGTACTGGAAAATGGCCGTCAAGTTTACCACAAAGTAGAATTACGCTGGCGCTCCCAGTTATTTAATGAATTGGTATTAAAAATGGATCAAGACATAGAGTTTTGTAATTGCATTAAAAAAAAGGGTAAAAAAACTATTGATAGATTGCCAGAATTACAATCAACAGATGATGGTGATATTCTGGAAGGCTTATCATTTCAGCTATTTGATCAAGATTGGCTCAAAGGCTGTAGTAAGATGCAGACAAGCGCCTTCAAAATACTTGACATGCCAGTTATTAGGCCGAATGGTGATGCTCTGCAATAACTTAGTAATATAAATGTATAGCACCATTACAAATTAACATTTTGTGAATTATTTGTGCAGGTGTAATACAATCTGATTATTATTTCTTAAAGATACAACAACTTGCTGAATATGTCAGAATATAGACAATATCAGCTGGACTGTATCACCTTCTCCCTTAGAAATAATACTCTATTGCTCATTTTCATTGAGGAAATATTGAAGGAGTTCGATCCAGCTCATGGTGTTCATAATTGTGGACCTGTGCCAGGGTGCGCAGGTGTGATCAACTTGGTCAAACGCAAATTATATAATATCAGTAAGGCTCATGCAGTTAATGATTTTTTCTTTTCTTGGACCTATTGGTGTTTGGAAAATGGCATTTCCATAAGGAAGGATTTTAGAATAGCAATACAATTAGGGTCAAAGATGAGGTCAAAAGGTACCTTCCTCATGTTGACCTCAACTGAATGAGGAGTGATATAGTGGATGACCTTTACAGGTTGTTGTTGGCCAATACGATGGAGTCGATCAACAGCATGAGCCTCAATGGCTGGGTTCCAATTGGGCTCCTGGAAATGTGGATGTCAGGGGCCGCAAATCAGGGAAGAATTTTGGGGGTCCCCTCACCATTAAATAGACCATATTAGCACAAGTTATATTGAGGCCAGTTCCAGCTCCGACAATGGATGAAATCAGTACTTCACATTCAGGATTATTGAAGAAATTCTCCAGTGCGTTCTCCTGTGCTTGTGCTGTAATTGTTCCATCAATTCCTGCTGAAAGGATAGAGTGATGGGCAAGTGCAATACCAATTCTACAATATAAAAAAGTCAGATGGATTCAATTGGTAATGGATGCATATTAGAATTAACGCACAAATCTAGAAATTGGGTCCATTGGGTATAAACCACCAATTTGGTTGGACCACACCTTGTTTGTTTGTTCTTCATTAAGCTTTATAGGAGGTGTGCAATTTTACTACTCATCATGCATGTTTCCACATCCACAATAGTTCGTGTGATTGTTGGGGAGTTATCCTGAGTGCTCCTGCCCTCGGGGTCTTCCAAATCCGCCTCCACAATTGTGTTAAGCATGATGTGATGGTTACAACATATTTGCAGCTTATTAATATTTCTGAAAAATTCTCCTGGTCCTTTGCTTTTGGATGATGGGAATTCTTCATATAATGTGGAATATTCTTGCTGCATGGTCGGGTTGAGTGGGAGCAGCTCATAATGATGGCTAATAGTGGTGAGGGATTTGAGATGTGTGGTTTTGGTGCGGCGCAAACTTTAATGCTGCAATGCCAAATGCAAGATATCATTGCAACCTTTGGAAAGACTACTCAGGATGAATGGTGACCAGTTATCTTGATTGGTGCTCTGGGGTTGAGTGATGAATGATATTATGCCCAAAAGGTCATAAATGGTGTTGTGAATAAGTGTATTGAGAGCGAATATAGCTATAAGATGGGGCAAGGGTTATTGGATATAAAAGTTTATTTGAATCATTTAAGCTCAGCCACTCACTGTGCTTCATCCAAGATTATACGATGCCAATTGATTTGAAAAATGAATGATGTAGAGGGATTGGTTTGCTTAAATTCTTGGGTGATAGTATTGTAAGAAGTGATGATTATATCATATTTTAAGATGTCGGCTTGGGATAATGAGTGACGAGTGGGACCATGGTAGATTTTGGCATGCAGCGCTCCAGCCTGAGCATGCTTGGATATTTCTGATTGCCAGTTGGTAATTAAGCGAGGGGGGAAGATGATCATGGTGGGCGTGGAGCAATGGGGGTTTGCAATCATCCACTCCTTGGAGGTACCAATTAGAGCAATGGACTGAATGGTTTTACCTAATCCCATATCATCCGCGAGCAGTCCTCCAAGAGGGGTATTGGTCGAAAGGGATTCAAATGAGCTAACGACCTTGTTTATAATGATGTGCCTGGCATTAAAAGTGGATCCTGGGGGTGAGGTGGCCCAAAGGTTACGGGCTGATTGGCCATTGGGGATTTCTCAATCCCAGAGAAAAGCTAGTTTGGGCTTTTGATGAGGGAGGAGGGGGGTTTGAATAATGGCATGGGGAGGTCTGATCCACTGGGTAATTGTATCAGTTCTTGCTTGGAAATCAATGATGAAACAGCAGGATATGAAGCTGGCGTCGGGTTTGAATCGGGAAATGTCGGAGTAAAGAGTTGACATTGACTATGAGTATTACAGTCATATTCTTTGGGCATTTTAAGCTTGAAATCTTGTGTTCCAAAGCTTTCCATTATGAATAAGATGTTTGGATACCATGTGAAGAACATCAATGCTAGATTGGGTTTCTGAGATGAGGTGGGATCATTTGCATGAGTCATAAATACTCCCTCAACAAATAATATTTGAGTAGGATTGGATTGGCAATTTTCAATCCATGCCCCACCAGGACCACACTGCATGAAAGGTTTTGGTGCCCCAAGGAATGGTATCAATGTTTTGGAAAGGTTTCCAGGTAGAGAGCCAATAGCACGCTGGTGATTGGGGAGATAAACAAATATGTTGTGTTGATTGTGCCATATGATAATCCAAGAAGCTAAGTGGGAATTCTCAGGATTCAAGGCTATATCACTATTTATTTGAATACGAATATTAATCATCCCAATGCAAAGTGGTTGTGAAGGGGTTGACATGATGGCTATTTGAAATTATTTGGGGACAGTTGGAAATTATATGATCGGGAGGGGGTAGCTAAACGGAATGAAGACAAATAAGCGCAGGTGGGGAACTTATATGAGAGGCAGCAATGGGGTCAAGGGGGGATGGCCTGTGTTTACGTGCATGGTCTTGATGGGGGTGGGCCTCTTGGGCTCATAATTTTCATATCCGATTTGGGGCATATATCAAGGCAAGGTGGCCAAAATGTGGGTGCACCAATATGACTGCTGGATCTGCAGCAAGTTACAAAACCTTTGGTGGAACAAGGTTGACATTAGCATATCCGAAATTGGGTGGGTTGTAGCAACTTATTGTGGAGGGCATATTAGAGGCATGCAGTCATGTTTGCTGGTGTGACAGCGAACATGGGTGCATATCTTCCCCAGGTTAATTGTTGCACAGGGACCTACTGGGAAATGTTGGCTGTTTCAAAGGGCAATCTCACTGTGGGGATGTTTGTGTGTGGGCGGGTAAGATATGTTTGGTGGCATGCCAGCAAACATGACTTTGGTTTTGCCTGAAGTTTTTTGCTGACTGATGCCTAATGGGCTTCCAGGGGGGAATGTGTGGCATGATCAAAGGGGGCGTCAGCCGTGAGCCGTGATCCACATATACATTCACCCCTATTGCCTTTGAGGCGGGTACTAATCCACCGAGATTGGCATCTGGGTCTTTGCCTCACGCATGTACAAAACTCCGGCAAAAGAGGCCACCCACCCAAGGGAATTTTTGGCTGCAAGCCAGGTGCCACAACTTGCATGGGGCATGTGAGAACGTGAAGAAAATGACCTGCGGTGGGAGATACCCACGCAAACATAACCAGCCTCAGCAATAATAGGCTGGGATTATTCTAATGTGGATGAGGCTGAAGCAAATCCACACTGATTGGTCTCAGGTTTCCACACGCGAGCAGGTGAGCGTCTGCAGTCAAGCTGACCACCCAACCAAGAAAATAGCCGGTCGGAACACTGGCAGTAAAATGTCTTCCAGGCGTGTGAAAGTTGCCTGTGTATGACCCGTTGGGGGGTGCGTATGAAAGCGTGTGGCTGCCCGACAATGAGCACGCGGGGCCAGTCATTGTTTGCCCCAACAATGGCACCGGATTGAATCAACTGTTTGTGTATGACCCAAGTATTAAGTCATCCCATTATGACCCCTTACATTAACTTGGATTAAATGTGCATCTGTGCCGTAGTTAGGCAGAGCTGTCCAAAAAGGTGCATCAAAGGGATGCAGGTGAGAGATATGACTCAATGGCTTGACGTGAGTGCATGTTACATTGTTGAACAGCTTTTGCTCTGCCCCGCAGCATACATTTACAAAGGTGTACTGCGTACTAAAGTGTTGGCTGTACAGCTCAGGAAGGTGTAATACTACTTGAGCCTGCATGCACCTTCCGATTGTTTGCATATACGTAGCTCATGTGCCACATGCTCAACATTGCGTTTCACCCGATTTGCACACGCAAGCTGAGAATGTCATGGTCAAAAGCACCATGTGAAAGTGCTCAGTAAAGGCATGGTCCGGACCATTTTTGCAATATTTCATTGGAAGGCTCAGTTTGGAGCACTTCACCAAAGCGTGTGAAATGCTGCACCTGGCTGAAATGTCATCCAATGCTGTGCCAAATGCTCAGATTGTGTGCATACAAAAACGACCGAGCAATGGCTCAGCATGGTGCATTTGATATTGTTATATCAATAGTTCAATTACTGTGCAATTAAAATGTTCAGCCACTGAGCATTTCAATTATGACCCAAAAGCAAACCTGTCCAATGGGTCGAGGCCAGCTCACGCTGTATTCACTTGTCTTACAGCCCCCCCGCTTTGTTCAAACACTATTACCAGGCCATACGGCCGGTAATCTCGCCGCGGTCACTTGTGACCAAATGCACCATGTTCTTTTCTGAATGGGGCATATGGGAATTGCACCCACCATGGACATTCAACAAGGGCCTGACGACCACCCTCCTGGGTGATCGGGTGGCTATTTAAGGAAACAAAGGGGATTTGACTGAGCTTGACAATTCAATCAATAGCAATACTCAGCCAGAACCCCAATGTTGTTCTGCCTCACGCCAGAATTTCCCTTCTCAGTTGCAGCATTCTCTGACACTGAGCTTCAATTTAGCCCACACACCTTGAAGCTGAGACTTTTGTGGGTGCTGCAACTACTGAGATTGTCTCAGCTTCACCATGGTATAAAAGACCATCTTCACACAACATGCCCTTCACTTTCTTTCTCACCCGCTCCACTTCATTCAACCTCACCCGCATTTGTCCTTCTTGTGCATATTCCCCTTGGTCTTCCTGTCTTTCGCACTCCACTAAACCCAATACCCTTCCTTTTGCCCGTTTGTTTTTGCTGCTTATACTTTCAGAACCCCACTTCTATCCACCTCGTGCGTCTCCTCCATTTAAAGCTTTTGTCCACATTATGTTCCGATATTAATTATTTTTTTTCTTCACGACTCTCTTTCAGACTTTTAAAACCTTCCGAGTAGAGCGTCTTTATTTTGTTCACGTTTTAAATTTATAATTCATCGTATGTCTTCATTTTCTTTCTTGATTTTTTACTTTCTATTCAGTTACTAACCTCAATTGTTTTGTTTTTAGATGTCATGCACTTTATGCACCAAGCGGGGTATCCCCTGCATCCGTTCCTTGACAATGACCGACGCTTGTAATGCTTGCCGACAAGCACACAAGAAATGTTCGTTCGTTGTCCGCCCCTTCCAACCACGAGGCCAGAGGAGTTCTCGTCCAAGACGCCCTCGCGAGGACTCCTTTGTGGTCAACAATGATGAAACGATATCCAAGCGCGAATGGACACCAGGACCTCAAGCAGGCCGACAGGAACGATTCCGGAAGATTAGCCCTGTCCCCTCAAGCATCAATTTGTCCACCACCCCTCCTAGGCCACCATCCAATGGTCACTTCACTCCTCCACCTGAGCGAAGTGATTATCCGGCCGATGAAGGATGGCAATGGCAAGAGGACATTCGAGCTTGGGCTGATTGTCACCATGTCTTGTCACCAATGGGATTCAAACGCCAAAGTAAGTTTTCTTTCTCTTCACGCAACAATACTGACTTTTTTCCATTACTCATAGAAAAAAAACCCCCGAATCCCCCCCGACAAGACTCTCCCGTTCCTAGTTTGCCTTGCGAGCAAACCCTGCGGCAACCCACTCCAGGCCTGAGTGGCACCCAAAGTTTCATTTCATTTTCACTTTCACTTTTGAGTCAAGTGAACTGACTCTTACTCCTTTTTTAGAACCCTCCCAAACCGAAGAGCCACCTATTCCTGGCCCGAGTCCATTGTCCCAACCACCTGAGGACAATACGACTCGTGAGCCAGAACCTGAGGTGGCTCCTACGCAAGCCACAGAGGAACCTTTTGGTAAGTCCAAATTTCATTTTTTAACTCTACTCAACTTTTCCTCACCCCTCCGTCGACCATCTCCAGCTCGTCCCACCACTCCCCGCTCCATAATAATCATCGACAATACGCCGGTTGGATCCCCCCCTCCCCCCCCTTCTTCTTACCCGACTCGCCCACCTTCCCCTTCTGTTCCCTCCCCAGAGATCCCTTCCAGTGCCCCCGAGAACCCCAACGCCTCCTCCCCCCCGGTGCAAAGCCCCTCTCATTCCCACGATGACGCTCGCCAGGAATTCACTGACTTACGACCAACTATAATGATTCCTCGAGCCATTGTCCACGAATCCATCAACTGAATCTTGTTGGAGCATCGCCGCTTGCTCCACATGATTCCTTTCGTGGATGCAACTCATCGAAATGAGATGCACCGGGAATTCTGGGAGTAACTGAACTCCCTCCTTGCCCAGGCACTGGAGGCTTATCCAAAGGAGGACATCACCGGGATAGTCTCAAAATACTTAGAAAAATAAAATGAAAAAAATCTCATTATTTCCGCTTTTTATTATTTGTAATACTTTCTTTTAAATATATTATTTGTATCAAATGTTTGTTATTTTCCATTTCTATTACAATCTTTGCTCACGTGAAATTATATTTTCCTCAATGGTTCAAATGTCCTATTGCGTGAGAAAATTTTTATAAGTGCCCCACCAAAATTTTGAGTGAGTATTTGTTTGTGTGACCCTCTTTTGCCAAAAATGCGCCAATAGTTGCCGTTACCATCTCCTATATTTTCTTCTTCCATGGTCTAGAGCCATATCAATTCTTAGCTGTAAAAAAAGCGGGAGGTTCCTGCATGTGAGAAATCCACTCCAGATTCGTGAAAGATGGCCTTTCCTATGGTCACACGCTATTAATCTTAGTCATGAATTGAATTGTTGAAATTGTCGGGAACCTTCATAAGCGTAAGGATTGGCGTGTGAGCTGTTGGGAACCTGCACAGGCCTAAGGATTGGCGTGTGAATTGTTGGGCGCCTGCACAGGCGTAGGGATTGGCATGTGAATTTTTGGGATCCTGCACAGGCGTAAGAATTTGTCAGCATTGTTGGCAACCTTCACAAGCGTAAGGATTGGCATGTGAATCGTCGGAAGCCTGTACAGGCGTAAGGAATTTTTAGCATTTTTGGGAGCCTTCACAAGCATAAGGATTGGCGTGTGAATTGTAGGGAGCCTGCACAGGCGTAAGGATTGCCGTGTGAATTGTTGGGAGTCTGCACATGTGTAAGAATTGGAGTTTGAATTCTTGGGATCCTCCACAGGCGTAAGGATCTGTCAGCATTTTTGACAACCTTCACAAGCGTAAGGATTGGCATGTGAAACCTCGGAAGACTGTACAGGCGTAAGGAAGTTTTAGCATTTTTGGGAGCCTTCACAAGCGTAAGGATTGGCGTGTGAATTGTTGGGAGCCTGCACAGGCATAAGGATTGGCGTGTGAGCTGTCGGGAACCTGCACAGGCGCAAGGATTGGTGTGTTAAGCCTTGGCAGCCCACATAGGCGTCAGGAACTTTTAGCATTGTCAGAACCTGCACAGGCATAAGGATTCGCATGTGAAGCATCGGCATCCTGGACAAGAGCAACAAACCAGGACATATGTACGATGGGATGCCACCGTACATAATCCACTTCACCCCTTTTTCATGTGAGACACCCCATCTCCCGCACTCAAATCCATCCAATCCTGGTGTCTATTGTCCTCTGCCTTACCCCACCATTATTTACCCAACACAAATGCAAATCTCCTCATTCTTTCAATTGGGATGAGATTGTATTACCATCCCTGATTTGATAGCCCGCTCTCTCGCCAATCTCATAATAGCCATGGCTTTTTTGGCACATTGTTTTTGCTAACCTGCTTGAGCATTGTGCCAAAATACCCACTAGTGTTGTGCTTTTGTTGTCCTGTGCTGGATCAGTATAATGAACAAATGTACTACTGGCCCACACTACCTGAATGAGCCCATGACATGCGGATAGATCAATCCAAAAATGCTCATTTGGAAAAATCAATTTTCCTCCTGTACACTGCTTTGACGCATCTCTTTGGATATGGCCGGTCCGCTTATCAGCTTGAAACCACCATCCCGAAGCATACTGTGATGCATCCTTATCAAGATGAGGTGAGTTTTTGAATCCATTCATGGTGAAAGTGAGTGCGGAAGCAAACTCGCATGCACCCTGATCTGCCGGAATATCGCCTTCATAGTTGACTTGATCAAAAGACAGAACCCCCAATGAGTTGTAGCAATTTTGAATCTTCTGAAATAAATTATCCTCAACATATCATAAGGATTGACCTAGAATGCAACCCACCGAGCTAAGATTGGCACCTCGGTTCCACCATTCATCTTTTGTGCTTTCAATTTTCCCAACACTTCCATACAGACCAAATTGTTCATTCTTCGTGCTGCATTTGCGCCACCCAATTGCAAACATAAGTCCCTCCAGATATGCCCCATTTGTTACAATTGGGTTGGTGAATCTCTTTTCGCAAAATAAGAATTGTGATAATTCATCCCATTGATTGACCTCGACTTCACTCATTGTTGTGAATGGTCGGAATTCAAAAAGGGAAATGAGTAATCCGGTTGAAGAGAAAATTGCCACACGGCCAAAGTGAATGCGTTTGGTCTGATTGACATCCACAACCCTCCAAATTTCACTTGGGGTGATATTTGCTGATACTGGCATTGATATTTGTGCTGTTGGTCGAGAGTAGGAAAAAGACCGATTCCTTCGGGTTGTTTTGCCCTCATTTGTCTTTTGGGATCTCCCACTATTCCTGAGTAGTTGAGCGATCACTATGTGTTGAAGCAGACAAGATATCAGATACTTCTTCCTGCCATTTGAAGCTAAGGAGTTTTGAGTCCAGAATGGTGCCCAATGCCCAAGGAGCTTTCTTCGGCACACATCCTTTGACTTCCCTGTTGGAGCCCACATGACATTCGCACAATCTGAACCGACTAAAGCCAATTTTCTTCTGTGGGGCCCAATGAGGGTGCCACATAAATGTGGAAGCATATATATATATACACTGCGATTAAGCAAGCAACTCACAATTTCCTTCCTCAGCCCGACACTTTCTCGCGAGTTCCCTTTTACGCTCTTTTCCTTTTTTCGTGAATGGCATGCTTGCAGCAGAAATTGAAATGAAACCAAATGATTTGTCAGGCTGAGTCTATATTGAAGTGGTAATAAGAGTATTTACAACTAGAATTATGACTGTGACACGTAGAAAATTGATTTAAAATAAGGGTTTTGGATTTTTAAGATGATTTATAAGATAATTAAGGGGTTCTACTATTGGATTATAGTGGTGGTGAGTGCTACTGAGAACCCAGGGTGCAATCTTACCAGTTGGGTTACTATAATAAGAGTTACAATAATTAAACATATAATTATACCTGTTTATTACCCAAGAGTAAAACTTTTTTGGAAAGTTTACTATGTAGGGTATTCAAGAGCAGGATGGGGAGAGAATTCTGGCTGTGAAAAGCCTCCTTTTTATCCTGAAATGGGGTGGAAAGGGTGCTAGACCTTTCCACGTAGAGGAAGTGAAGATTTTTCACTTTCTGGTACTGGCCTGTGGTTTGAAAACAGCCTGTATAACCTGTATTGGGCTCAGATGTGGTTTTGAAACCACATCTGGGCGGTTTTCACCAATACAGGGTGAAAATTTTCATCTGGGGACCTCTCAGCCTGATTCTGACGTGTATGACACGTAGAATGCTGTACAGAAACTGTATGGGACCCCAGTATTGACTGACATATGAGGTATTGAAGTAAAAACATGCTTCTTCGTCTATTTGACACCTCATACTCATGGTTATGGGATATTATCCCATGGTAAGGCTGTATATGATAGCAGGTGGGATTTTGACCTTAAATCAGCTATACCTTTGTCAATTCTTGAGATATCAACCTCAAAATTGGTTCGGTGTGTAGCCCTGTATGTGCTCTACACAATGGTTCCTCATTTGATATGGGTATCATTAAATATGGCAAAGTTATCCCATGTACAAGATTTTAGTACATTTGCATGTTTTGGGCGAAAAGCTGTATTGAGCTTGTTTGCCCCATAACGTCTTCTGTAGTTGAGATATGAGGAAATGTATGACACCATCAGATAGCCCTGATTTTGCTCTTTCCAAAAATACCCCACTTCAGGTATCCCACACTAAAACTGTAGAAGTTAGATGAGAGGTGAATGTTTTGTTCACCCTTATTTAGCCTGAAATTGACCATAACTCCAGTAATATTTGTGCTAGCTCAGTTTGGCTGGTACCATTGGATAGCCCTGGCTTAGAGCTTCATTTTGAATACCCATTTGATGGGGTTAAGCCTCTCCTTCTGGATTGTAGATGAGAGGTGAAAATTAAGGTTTATGCTCAGCACTAACTTTGAGCAGGAATAACTTTGTTATTTCTTGTCCTATGGTGATGGGACTTGTATTTTCAGGAAGAGGTGAGTTTCCTCTTTCTTTTGATACCTTTTGAGCTGATTTGGGTCAGCTCCATTTTTTGGTGGTATCTTGGCTATACCATTGGTTTATGGTATTTTGGCTGTCATGCTTGTGCTCTGGTTTTGAGTCACAGGCTGACATACCCTCCCTCTAAAAAAGGCTCATCATTGATGAGACTGTTCAGTCCTCCTAGAGGCTCTGAATCTCCTGAAATGAAGGTTCCCATCTGGTATGGAATCCTCTGCCAACCATTTGTCTTTATCTGCTGTCTGGTTCTTAAATCTGACTAGGTATTGTCTTTGATCTTTCCCATTCAGTCTAATCTTCCTGGCCCTGATGATCTTACTCAAAGGTCCAGGGGAGTCTTCCACTTCCACTAACTCTTGTGGTGTGGGGTTCTTTCTCCTTGAGGGGAATTTGTCCTCCTCTGTCTGGAAGTATGGTTTGACCAAACTCACTGGAAAGACTGGATGTTTCCTTGAAGATTCCTCAGTGAGTTTGACTTCCACTGCATTTTTTCCTATCAACTTATTGATAGTAAAAGGTCCTAAAAATGAGTATCTCATATTTTTAGGTCCTTTGAGATTGTTGAAGTTCAGTGTAGACACTAGCACCTGGTCCCCTTCTTTGAAGTCAGGTTCCATATGTGATTTGTCCCACCTCTGCTTATTGTATTCTTTTGCCTCAGCTATGCATTTGGAAGCTGTGTCACAGGCCCTCTTCCACATATCATGGAAGTCTTTGGCTGTGGGATGGATGGTCAGAAGGTTTTTCTTCAAGTGATCCACAGGCAACAGGGGATTCCACCCCTTCTCTACCAAGGAAGGTGTTTTTCCTGTGGTGGAGTGCTGACTTGTGTTATAAGCCAGTTGGACAGCTGGTAAGAGGGTAGCCCAATCATGGGTGTATCCCTCATGGTCCTTGTATTCCATTCCATAGGCACAGAATCTTGTGAGGATGTCCTCCATTGTTTGGATCATCCTTTCAGCTAGGCCATCTTTTTGTGGGTGGTAAGCTGTGGAAAAAGCAAGTTTGGTACCAAGCATGTCATATAAGTTAGTCCAAAATTCAGATGTGAATTTTGGGTCCCTATCACTAATGATGATCTTAGGGACTCCACAGGTAGATATGATGTTATTCCAAAACAACAGAGCAGTATCCATGGCTGTGTCTTCTTTATGGCATGGTAGACACCTCATGCTCTTGCTGAACCTATCAACTATGATCAAACAGGCATTATAGTTTTCTTTGCCCCCTGGGACAAGTCCTGTTACCCAGTCCATGTTGATGGTTTCCCATGGGTGTTTGGGTTCTTCTATGTGTTGAAGCAACCCATACTTCTTCCCATTTTTCCTATTTGCCTTTTGGCATCTTTCACAAGTGTTGATGTATTCACTCAACTCTTGTTTCCACTTGGGCCACCAAGCTGTGCTTGCTACCCTCTCTTTGGTCCTGTCCTCACTCATGTGTCCCATATAGGGGCAGTCATGGCATTCTTGTAGGATCAATGAGATGTGGTCTCTGTCTACCACTTTGAGTGCACTTGTGTGCTTTTCTCTGTGGTAGAGCAGGCCATCTATAAGAAAAAACTTATTGTCCTTATAGGCCCTCAACCAGGGTTCTTCCAGCTGGGTTTCCAGTTCTAGGCTCCTGTACTTTTGTTGAAGGAGTTGGAGTAGTATGCTACACTGTTTGTATCTGACATAAGACTTCTGTACTGCACTAAAAAATTCATTGTGCAGTTCTGAGGAACTTATTCCCAGTATGGGAGTTTCTGTCCCTTCTGAGTCAGTGTTCCCACTGTCAAGGGTACCACTTTCTGGTGCCCATTCAGAAAGTCTGAAGTTCTTCCTCCTATCTATTTCCATGAAATGGATAGGGATTTTTGCTGCAAATTCTGGGTCATAAGCTGGATTGCTTTTGACATTGTCCAGTGGCCATCTGCTGAGGCCATCTGCATTGGTATGGCTTTTACCTTCTTTGTATATGATGGTAATTTTCCCTCTATACTCCTGGATGGCTATTTGCCATCTCAGCATATGTCTATTTGTAGTCTTCATGTTTAGTAAAGACTTCAAGGCTGTGCAGTCTGTGTAGACTTCAAAGACTGCACCCTCCAAATAAGAATGGAGTTTTTCTAGAGCCCAGACTAGACATAGACATTCATTCTGGGTGGCCCCATAACTGGCTTCTGAATCTTTCAGTTGCCTAGAGATGTAACATATTACACCCTCTCTTGGTTCACCATCCACAATTTGTCTTTGGTGAAGGGCTGCTCCTAAGCCTTGGCTGCATGCTGCATCTATATATAACTTAAATGGTAGTTCAAAGTCAGGTAAGATGAGTACTGGTGCATTGGTGAGTTCATATTTGATTCTCTCATATGCATCCCTCCTTTCCTCGGTTATTTCAAAAACTACATCTTTTGAACATAACTTGTATAAACTACTAGTTATGTGTGCAAATTTTTTGATATGGTTTCTATAGTAGCTAGCAAACCCAAGGAAAGATTGCATCTCTTTGATGTTCTTTGGTACTGGTTTTTGCAGTACTGCTGCTACTTTGTTCTGGTCAATTGCCAGACTAAGACCTGAGACTTTATGCCCTAGAGCTAGTAGCTCTTGTTTGGCCAAAATTACACTTTTTGAGTGAAATTTTCAGATTAATGGGTATACATTTACTTAGAACTCTGTGTATGTATTGTACATGGTCTTCCCATGTCTCTGAGTATATAATGATATCATCAATATATGATACCATCCAGTCTTCCATTATTTCTTCTTGAAATATGGTGTCCATCTTCCTTTGGAAGTGGGCTGGTGCATTCTTGATTCCAAATGGCATCCTGGTGTACTCATATATACCCATATGTCATATTATCCTGAGTAACTTCATGGAGTTTGGTTTAACTCCATTTTGGTGGAAACCTTTCATACAATCCATTTTGGTTATATATCTGGCCTTGGCCAGTTTATCTAAGGCATGGGGTATCCTTGGTATAGGGTACCTGTCTGCTTTTGTGTAGTTATTCAGGGCTCTGAAGTCTCCACACAGTCTAGACTTGCCATCATGCCAGGTGATCAGGACAGGGGTGGTAATTTCCACTATTTCATTATGTCCAATCTTCCTGATGACATCCATATCCAGGAGTTCATTGATATGTTTCTCGATTTCTTTCCTGGTTTCCAGGCTTGCTGGATAAGGAGGTCTCCTCAGCATGGGTGGATAAGGCCTTTCCACATCCAGATATAGTTCTATATCATGGCCTTTGATCTTGCCTAATGGTTTTTCACCAATGGCAAATGCTGGTCTGTTCTTTCTCAGCATCTTCAGTAAACTTAGTTTTTGTTTACTGGTGAGGGTAGTGCTAAACTGTCCCTCTCTGAATTCCTTCAGAAGTTCTTCTAGTGGATAATGAGAAGATATCTGGTATATGTCAAGTGAAAATTTCTTTTCCTTGTTAGTACCAATGGTGATGTGCCTATTTTTACTGTTGTAAATGTTATGCCATATGTAAGATGTGACTATGAAACTGGTGATAATATTACTATTAATCAACAGTACTATGTCTGTTCTTATGAAATATAATAATAAAATATTATTATAACCACAATTAAATAATTAAAGAATTATTTCTTTCACGTGTTAAGCACTACTAGTGATTTTAACAGTGAGCAAGTAATTGTCTACAAGAATCAATTACAAGAAGAATTTAATAATAAAAACTTCTTTATTAAAATAATAAAATTATTTTAATATATAATTATCTTTTGCAAGAATAATTATAAAGATAATTCTTGAAGAAAACTATTACTAGAGAAAAACTTTAAGAATTAAGAATGAATGACTCTCTAATACTCCAAAGAACTTATTGATAGGTAAGAGTAGAGAAATTTGACGTGGAATTGTGGATTTAAGGGATCAAAAGGATTTATAACAGTATTACAACAAAATATAGTTGGATTCTATGATTTCACGTCTTTCTGGATGATTTTGAAAGATTTAAAACACTTAAGAATAGCTTTAACTAATACTTACTTGTTGGTAATAATGATTTAATAAATTGATAAGATGATTATTGGAAAAAACAGCAAGAAGAGGCTTCTTTTAAGTCAACAACAGCTCACAGAGGCGTGCCATGGAGCAAACTGAAAAACCAGTGAGTGAGAAAACAATAAACCCTTTTGGATTAATGATTGCATCATCTGTTGTCACGTAAGATTATCATAATTACTTAATTGATGCTTTTACGTGACTACCAACCCCAATATGGTTAAGAATAAAAGGAGTAACATCTGTAAATCTTCTTTTATTCTAAAATAATAATTGATTTCTCAAATTTATCAATGTTATTGCCAATTTCATCACAGGTTGTAATTACTGTGAATTTTTGAAGATTCAGTGTTTCACGTAGAATGGTCAAAAATGGACTGTAAGTAAAACTTTTAATTTTACTAGTAAAACCATAATTCTTTTTGGTTGTACTATAGATAATACAGTTCTTCATTGGTCCTGAAAGTTTCAGAACGATTCATCAATAATTGTATTTTTAATGAATTTTTGAAGTTTTTACCTCATTTCTATGTAGAATTGCAAATAGCAGTATTTTGCTGGTTGCTACGAGGTAAATCAATGAATATGGATCCCAAAAGGGTTTAATTACTCTTTTAGGGTCTAGGCATGGAAAGTCATCAAGAATTGACATGGTTACAGGAGTCTAAGTAGCTCATTACCTCCTTGGCACGTCAAAATAGCAGGTTATTTGCTATTTTTCTTATGATTACAGTAGGTGTAACTTGGTAACCAAGTTCCCAAAGAGTTTTAGTTTACCAATTGGGCCAAGATGAGCCATGGATCCATGCTCTGGAGCTATCCACGCCTCTGAGGCCTCAGAAGTTGGGTACCCTGGCTCTCTTTGATGTCTTTTGTCCCCCTTGCCTAATTTTTACGTCAAAATAGTAATTTAAGCTTAAAGTGAGATATCCACTATGGGTGTACCAAAAGTCCATGTAAGAATACCATGATTTTAAGTGCTCAAAACATGCATAACACTATTCTTAGTGTATATGTAACATGGGATTTCTCACTTTCCCATTATTTTGGCTAAAAATCAAGAAAAACAAAAATTTTCACGGATCTTTTATGTGGTATTAATGATGTGGTATTGAAGTATTTTCCATTTTACCACCTCAAATACTTAAATTGAGCTTATTCACTCTATGGAGCTACCCTAGGTGAATTTTTGTGTAGAATCCAAATCTGGTCTTAAATCCATGGATTTACTTACTCAATAAAAAGTTATTCATCTTTTCTGAAATTGAAAATGATGAATTTTGGATATATGCATGACTTATGAGTTTTGCATAATTCAAAATTTCTTTTTAAGATAATTGTGGCCTATTTGGGTATGTAAAGTATACCTCAAGGCTCACACCATACATCCTCTGGTAATCTGTTCCCAGTAAAAATCCTTGGATGTGGGCATCATTAAGCACTACAAACTCTGGGTTGAGTCTGATATTACCCTTCCTGTGGGGTATAATTATGTCTTTGATAATTTTCCCAATGGAAGTCATCTTCCCTGATTCACTTTTAAAGTTATTTGCCTTAGTGGGCAAGAGCTGTTTTTCCCAATTTGGGAAGTGGGTATCCAGATAATTCCTGGCTACTATGGAGCAGTGTGCTCCACTATCAATGATCAGTGGGTGCTGAGCATTGTCAATACAAACAATCATTTTTGTGGCTGTCCCATGTATATATGCCATTCCTTTGGTTGGTGTAATAAGGAATGTTTGTGCATCTTGTGTGTGTTTGCACAAGTTCTTCTTAGCAGTGTCCTGTGGCATTCCTGCTTCCAACTGTATGTCCTGGATTTCCAGTGGGGTTTCCTCTTGGTATTCCACTCATCCTCAGATGGTTCTCTGATGGCATCACCCATGGAGTCTGATTCAGAATCCTCTGTTGGAGGTTCTTCCTCAGGGACTTTCTCTATTGCATAGACTTTCTTCTTTGCCTTTGGACAGTTGTTGGCATAGGGGTCTGTTGAAGCACAATTGTGGCAAGAATTCTTCTTCTTAGCCACTTCTGCCACTCTTTCTCTGGGTTTGTCTCTAAACTCTACCCTGAAAGGTTGTTTCTCTTTGAAACTGCTTCTTCTATATGGGGTGAATTTCCCTATATTAGTCTTCTTCCTTATGTCTTGTAAGGTGTTGGCTATGTCATCTAGAGTGCAATTCTGGTTGCACCTAACTTTTACTGCATGCTCTAGTTCTCCTGGCAGTTGTGTCAGGAGTTTGTAATTCCTCATTTGGATGTTCATCTGAGGATCAATGGCTTTGAGTCTTTTAGACTGTCTAAGACACCACTCATATGGATCTTTGTCCACAGAGCATTTGTCATTTTCAAATGACATGGTCTTTTGCCATATCCAAGTTCCATTATTGTACTTTTGGATGATTTGACTCTTCCACCATGGCCAGTTTCTTCTGCCATGGATTTCTTTCATTTCTGTGTACCATATACTTGCATGAACTTTAAATGCAGTATTCAATCTAGCAGTGATCCAGTAGTCTGGTATGCTTGGTACATCAATGAAGAGTCCATCAATATAATCTATGAGTTCCATATGATCATATTCTCCTGATCCAGAGAATTTGGGCCAGTTTGAGGCCTCAGGAAGCTGTTTCAAGGCTTCCTTCTCTGAATAAGACATGCCATCTCCATCCTGGTATTGTGATGGAGATCTTGCCTTATTCAACGACATGGCATCTGGTTTGATGTCATCTGGTTGATATAGATTCTCCATAGCTTGGCCTTGTGGTTGGGGCTTCAAGCTATGATAGGCATTAAACAATTTGTTAATGTCTTGATCCAGACACTCCCTGTCCCTTGTGCTGTGGTGTTGTTCTTCAAAGACTATATTCAGTCTTTTGTTGGTTTCTTCAGAGGCTTTGCTCAGTTGAGCATATCCTTCTTGAAGATTCTTAACTATTTGTTCCAAGGAGGCTTGAGTTTGTCTCATCCTCTCTTGGCTAGCTTTAATTTCTGCAAACTGCTTTGCAGATTGTTCAGCATATTGGGACATTTGTAACCACAGTGTATCACTGTTGATGTTACTCTCAGATGTGACAATGTTATTTTCAGTCTGAGTGGGGGTAATGTTTCTATTACTAGGACTACTGATTCTAGAGTGGTTTACAACTACTTCTGGTTCTTGTGTACTTCTTTTACCAAATCTAACAGCTTCTGGATCATGGGGTCTGACTCTTTCCTCCTCTGGTTGAAGGAGGTTTTGTTCTTGCCCTTGTTCCCTTGTCTTCTCCTGGAAACTTCCTGGAATTGTGAAGAATGGTGACTCTTGGCCACTGATCTTCTGGTTTCTGAATGGTGTGAAGCCACTGGAGAGCTGATTTGGCCTTTTCCTTGTGAACCTGAAGGAATCTGAGTAGGCCCTGTCTGGGTTAACTGTTCTTCTATAGCTTGGATAGTGGCTTGATTCTCCCTTATCCTCTGTGCCCTTGCCTCCAGGAGTCTGTGCTGCCTGGTAGGATTCCAACCTTTGGTGATTTCCATAAGGTCTTTGAAGTCTATCTCTCTGAGACAGATCTTCTGGCAACTTGATCCTATTTCTGCCCAGTGAGTTGCTAGGTTGAACCTCTTGTTGCTCATGCTCCATTGAAATAAGTCTTTGAGGAGTTGGTGGATCTGAAGAACTTGATCCATATCCTTCCAGTCCTCTGGTTTGAGGTTTCTGTTGAATTGGAGTGTGAATGGCAAGGTTGATATTATCTCCCCCATTGTTTTGCCATCCACCACTGTGTCCAAGGTGTCCTCTTCCTGGTCTTCTGGTTCTGGACAATCCTTCTCTGTCCTCTGGCTGGTTCCTTTGGAAGCCAAGATCTCTGAGGTATGCAGGGGACATATCAGTGTTTGCAAGCAGTCAAAAACTTTACGTTCTTAGGGTATTTACCTTTGACTGTGCCTTGTACAAATTTATTGTCTGCTGACTTGGGCAGTTTGCCTTTGGAAGTTACAACTGGGTTAATAATTGTAATCTTTCCTGTACAAGTGGTTAAGGTTGGTTTACCTTGTATAGAAGCAGAGTTTCGTGGTTTTCTATTCCTCTGAGTGGCTATTGGTGTCCACTTTTTGGCTGTAATGAGGCCTTCACTAAGTCTTTTTCTTTTTCCCTTGCTGCCCTCTGGTTCTGAGGGTGTCACTGGTATGTTGGCCTGTGACTGGGTCTCAAGTGGTATGAAGTTTTCTTCCACTGAATCAAAGCAGGAAAAAAGAGGGCTTATGTCAGTTAAGACTTCTTAAAAGGCTGGTTTTGCATGTCTAAGAATGGCCTCTGGGCTTGTATGTTACTACAGATGCCCTTGTATGATGACAATGTAATTGAATTAACAATTCCACGTCAAAAATACAGCTTACTGATATATGGTATACTGTTTGTATGCCAATATCTCACAGAATACTTGTAATTAGCAAGTATAATCTGTTAAAAGAATGGTGTATTAGAGGGTAATTGAGTTAACAATGTGCCCAAACACGCCTCAACTGTTGGTTTATCAGTATGAGTTGTCTTAATTCACTTAAGAATTAAGGCTGTATTAGTTGCTTAAAGTGTTTTTATATACAAAAGACACCAAAAATACTAGTCTTGTGGTTATAAGCCATGTGACAGATACTCTATAATATGGGAGTATTTCAAAAATTAAAGAAAAAATATATATAAAATATATTTTTAAAGAGAAAATGATGCCTAAAAAAGTAAAACAGATGTCAATAAATGATAAAGAAGAGAAACCCTTACTTGTAAGGTCCAAAAAATAAGTAAAAATCACGGCCAGGCCCCCAAAATGTCAGGCTGAGTCTATATTGAAATGGTAATAAGAGTATTTACAGCTAGAATTATGACTGTGACACATAGAAAATTGATTTAAAATAAGGGTTTTAGATTTTTAAGATGATTTATAAGATAATTAAGGGGTTCTACTATTGGATTATAGTGGTGGTGAGCGCTACTGAGAACCCAGGGTGCAATTTTACCAGTTGGGTTACTATAATAAGAGTTACAATAATTAAACATATAATTATACCTGTTTATTACCCAAGAGTAAAACTGTTTTGGACAGTTTACTATGTAGGGTATTCAAGAGCAGGATGGGGAGACAATTCTGGCTGTGAAAAGCCTCCTTTTTATCCTGAAATGGGGTGGAAAGGGTGCTAGACCTTTCCACGTAGAGGAAATGAAGATCTTTCACTTTCTGGTACTGGTCTGTGGTTTGCAAACAGCCTGTATAACCTGTATTGGGCTCAGATGTGGTTTTGAAACCACATCTGGGCGGTTTTCACCAATACAGGGTGAAAATTTTCATCTGGGGACCTCTCAGCCTGATTCTGATGTGTATGACACGTAGAATGCTGTACAGAAACTGTATGGTACCCCAGTATAGACTAACATATGAGGTATTGAAGTAAAAACATGCTTCTTTGTCTATTTGACACCTCATATTCATGGCTATGGGATATTATCCCATGGTAAGGCTGTATATGACAGCAGGTGGGATTTTGACCTTAAATCAGCTATAGCTTTGTCAATTCTTGAGATATCAACCTCAAAATTGGTTCGGTGTGTAGCCCTGTATGTGCTCTACACAATGGTATCTCATTTGATATGGGTATCATTAAATATGGCAAAGTTATCCCATGTACAAGATTTTAGTACATTTGCATGTTTTGGGCAAAAAGCTGTATTGAGCTTGTTTTCCCCATAACTTCTGCTGTAGTTGAGATATGAGGAAATGGATAACACCATCAGATAGCCCTGATTGTGCCCTTTCCAAAAATACCCCACTTCAGGTATCCCACACTAAAACTGTAGAAGTTAGATGAGAGGTGAATGTTTTGTTCACCCTTATTTAGCCTGAAATTGACCATAACTTCAGTAATATTTGTGCTATCTCAGTTTTGCTGGTACCATTGGATAGCCCTGGCTTAGCGCTTCATTTTGAATACCCATTTGATGGGGTTAAGCCTCTCCTTCTAGATTTTAGATGAGAGGTGAAAATTAAGGTTTATGCTCAGCACTAACTTTGAGCAGGAATAACTTTATTATTTCTTGTCCTATGGTGATGGGACTTGTATTTTCAGAAAGTGGTGAGTTTCCTCTTTTGTTTGACACCTTTTGAGCTGATTCGGCTCAGCTCCATGTTTTGGTGGTATCTTGGCTATACCATTGGTTTATGGTATTTTGGCTGTCATGCTTGTGCTCTGGTTTTGAGTCACAGGCTGACATGATTACTGATTTATTAATATCACCTAAATTGAATTGCGGTCGATGAATCTTTTTTAATTGCGGCTAAAAAGAAAGATCACACCTGACCTTCGCGAATTTGCGATCTCAAATACCTGAACCTGAAAATTGCAGTGGATAGTGCATTATTCAATTTGACATTGATGTTCCCATGCAATCACTTTCCAATCCAACCTTCCGGAATATCGCAATCACACACAAATGCAATATGCATCCTTCTGCGGATCCCTAGTTATCCTAGTCCTCTTGAAAGATACAGGAACATTTGGCCTATTATGGGCTGGCGGGAAGTGATAAACGCGACCTCCTGCAATGCCCCTGCGTGTGCTGCTTGCACGCACAACTGCCTGACTCAGCTTGCATCTTGTTGGAGTCTTCTCAATGATGTACGGAGGCATGCCGCTGTACAATTACTATTGGTATTCATACTGTGGCCTCCAGGCAGTAGTAGGATAGGAAGTCAGGATTATTAAATTCATAAATAACTTTGCAAAATTCAATTACAATCTATCTAGTACAAAGCTAATCTAAAATGGGTCAATCCTGGTTGTGAGTTTAGCTGACCTGGGTACAGTAAAGGTGACCTCATCACTTGAACCAAGACCACGCTTCGCCACCCAGGCATCACCAAAGTCTAATACTAAGCATCGTGTACATTCAAATCTAAGAGGTACAGTGGGGTTAAAAGACTCTGATGAGAAGAAACTTTTATGCAGTAAATTACATATATACTTATTAGTACGTAGCCACACTGGCTCCACTAGATTTTTACCCTCTGAAGGTTTTGCAGAAATGTCAATTAGTGATAAAGCCCCTTTAACTGAGCTTGTTCTCCATTCATCTGAGCATACCATCAAACCACGAATCCCCGCCGCACAGAATGCTGCTAATATACCATAGAAAATTTGATTTATTCCGAGATTCTTGTGACACGTCAAAAGATCTTTGATGGCCTCATTTTTTTTGAGTTTGTGAGTTTGCCTTTGATGCCATTAACTTTGACCTTTGTATGTGCACATACCATGTTGTACGCAATCATCAAATGGATAACTGTATCCATTAGATCCTCCAGGTTCTTGTGCAGCTTTGTGGATATCTCATTGTCAGCCCCACCACCTTCAATGCTGAGTTGAGTTGCACATTGGTTCGATTTACTCAAGCAGGAGGCAAGGAATTCAACTGCTCCACGTTCGAGTCCAAGAGGATCGGTCGAATTTGATGTTGGTGCAACATATGGTTTGGGTGCAACCACATCGTATGAGACTAAACTAATGGATTCAAACATAACATTTGCCCAACAATGTTTTACTGGATTGGCGGGGAAAAGAAGGCTCTGAACCATTTTGAAGAAGGAGTGTTCAGATTTTGGGAGATTCTCTGGAGGTTTAGCTGATTCCTTCATCAATTTGAGATTCCAAATGTTGTGATATAAAAATGCTTCTGTTTTGGTTGGCTTAAAAAAATCTAACCCTGTATATTGAAATTTATATCACCGGTCAACAGCCAATAAACATGTATCATGCACAAAGATAAAACTCACCTGCCATCTCAAGTTCCTCCAGACAGGCCGACATTTTAAGCTCTTGGTTACTGATCACCTTAATACCAATGGGCAGGAATGTATGAGCATCTTTTGTTGGTGAATTGTCCCATCTATTTTTGTAAATACTATTGATATTATCAAGCCCCCTTTTCCATCATTGTTGAGTAATATTGGAATGATAATTCAAAATTCCTGAAAACTCTTCCATGCGGGAGAAAAATATTCCTTGAAAATTAGCAGACAATGACACTTCGGGCTCAGGGTCAGAAATTATATCAGTCATATCTCGTCCCATTGTATCATGTTTAATTGTTTCCCTTTCTGGAAAGGCTTGAATATTACGAGGAGAGGCAGGAGGGGTTTCATAATGGATTGTTTCATTGGGTATCGGGGGGCTTTCAGTATGTGGAGCTTCATCATGGATTGTTTCATTGAGTATGGGGGGGGTTCAGTATGCGGAGGTTGATTATCAATATGGTCCCCTTCAACATTGATCATTTCATCACCTTGATCCCAAGAATCCTTTGCGGCTTCAAAGGTACGGCATTTTTTTTTTTTTTTTTTAGTCGCATGTATATTTGGTCTTTTTCCTAATCCTTTGCCTGGAAATCCAATTACAACTTGAGATCCTTCAAGTAGAGATTCTCCCACCTCCACACCTGCCCATATATTGTAAGCAGCTGTTTTTATCAATTTTGTTTTGAATTAGTAATGGACTTACGGTTCAAATCCATTTTGAGCAGGCTCATGGCTTCAGCAATCTTTTGACGCACATAATCAGGAATTTTACTATCATTTTGAATTTTTTCAAGCCTTGGGATTGTTTGAGCAATGTTGGAGACAAATATTTCCTTGGATATAATTTACACCTCCCCACTGAAAATTACATCATCTTGCCCATCATCTTCTGTCGGTGCACAAGGTTCAACAGTCTTTTCCTTCTCATAAGTTTTAAAAATTGGTTTCTGAGAGCTTGGAGGCTGACCTGAAATAAAGGCTATGACACAATATCAGGTTTTGGGAGATTGGAAATATTCAAGATGGATGCATACTCACATTCTGGAAGAACTGGTGGATCTTGATTATCTTCATGTGACTGGCTCTCTACTTCAATGCCTAATTCACGACTACTGGCGATATCAGAGATTTCACTTCCACTCTCTGGGGCTGAAGTTGGTCGTTCATTGAATTCAGTTGAATTTCCCGGGGTTTGGGCCATAGCGGAGGTAGTTTATTAAGAAAATAGATGGTGACGAGTTGATTGATAACTTGTTTGAAAATTTTTGAATAAAAAGATCCAAATTGAAGAAAAAAGGTGGAAGTAAAATAATCGCATTTGCAAAATGCGATTTGTCGGGAAATTGAAGGAGGCAATGTTTTGCAAATTATTTCATATCATGCAAATGAAATCACTTCCCTGTGAGACATTGAATAAAGTTGACTAGTGAGAAACCTACTAAGGTCAACTTTTGAACTATTCAACGCTCATGAGGTAAGGACTAAGCAAAGTGTTCCATTTGAATGATATGAAATAAATTGGTTTTGTCGGCAAAACAAGAGACACAATTCTTGTCTTAAATAGTCCACTTATTAGGTTTTAATTTGTGAGTCTCATGATTTAAACACCAACCACAACATTGTGGATATACTGACCAATTTCCCCTTAGGTCCTGTTGGCAGAGAAGGCCACTCAGCATATTTCGGCAATTGCGTTCATTGTGTACGCCAACAAGCCACCGTACACTATGGATGTAGTACGGAAGCGTAAGGATAAGTCGTGTTGGGAGCATGTTGGGAGGCACTCCGCAAGTGTGAGGATGGTAAGCTGTGTTGGAGGCATGTCGGGAGGGCACTCCATGAGTGTAAGGATGGGCAGCAGTGTCGGGAGTGCACTCCGTGAGCGTAAGAATGGTAAGCAGTGTCGGGAGTGTAAGGATAAGTGGTGTCGGGAGAATGTTGGGAGGGCACTCCGCGAGCGTAAGGATAAGTGATGTTGGGAGCATGTTGGGAGTGCACTCCGCGAGCATAAGGATAAGTGGTGTCGGGAGCATGTCGGGAGTGCACTCCGCAAGCGTAAGTGTAAGGTTTGTCTATGAAACTCTTGATAATAGTAACAATATCAAGAGTACTATGACTGTCCTCAGTAGAAAAATATAATATAATGAAATATTATAACCACAAATTTAAATATAATTATTAAAAAATAATTATATAAAAAAATAAATTTAATTATTATTATAATAATATAATAATAAAAAAATATAATAATTATAATAAATTATAATTATTCTATTATTGTTATAGTCACTGACAGTTATAACAATAAGAAGTGTAAAGCTCTTAATGAGACAATTACACGTGGAAAATAAGAATATTAACCACTTATAAATAATATAAATATTATTTATAAAAAGAATTAATCACACACTGTGCAGAAATAATTCTTTATAGAATAAAATTCTATATAAAAAAACTAATAATAGATAAAAAAATATAGAACTTTTAAAGAAAACTTACTTATAATATTTATTTAATACAACAAGTTATAAAACAACAGTTATTATATTAAATAATGATTATAAGTTAAAAACACGCCAAAAATCAATAAAATCAAAGATAAAACAACTTTTTATACTAAAATTTATGATTAAAGAGTTTTTGAGAGGAATTTGTGGATTTTAAAAGATATTTAAGATGAAAATTTTATATAATAAAAGTTATTATAGATGATTACAACAATAATCTGAATTCTATGACTTCAATTCTTTAATTTAATAAATAAAGAATAAAAATAACTTAAGAATTACTTTTAATAATAAGATTTTATATTTAATAAAACTTTACCTGTTTAAATGTCTAATATGATTGGATTGATTATGAATGATGGACAAAAACAGTGATGAAAAGACTCTTTTTATGTCTACAGAGCAGCTCTCATGATTCATAATGGATGTAGAGGGCGTGCTCAGGTCAAAACTGAAAAACCATGCTTAAAAATTAAGTTCTTAACTTAAGGCAACTTATTTTTACTTCCAATTTAAAGTTACCAGTGTTATTCTTAACTCCAAGTAACTTTAATCCTCATTTAGTTTAATTATTTTAAGTTTTAATATAAAATAAGTTTATTTATATTAAAGTTCATCATATGAACAACTTAAAATTAGAGTTTCAAGCAGAAATCTTTTAAACTCAATTTTTAATTAATTTTTAAAGAAATCATAATTTTCTTTAAGCTTAATTAAAAGGTAATTTTCCAGGCTAATTACCCAGGAAACTTATTAATAAAAGATACTTAAAATTTAATTTATATATTGATAATATTAAATTCTAAGCTGTGTGAAATTTTCAAGCAAATCCATTAAGATTTGGATTTTTAATGAATTTTTGAAGTTATTACTATTTTTCCACGTAAAATAGCAATACACACAAAACTTTAAGTTTTGATAAAGTTTTGATGATTGAAACTTTAAAGTTTTAAGCTTATTTAAGCTTTTTAAGCTTGATTAAGCTTTGACAGTTCTTAAAACCTTGATTCCAAGCCTGCTTATTGGGATTTACCCTCTTGGTAGCTTGAAATTCCTGTCCAATTTAGGATAAAACCAGTTTAAACCTTAAGGTTGGATCAAAGTCTAATCTTAAAGTTTAAATAAGGTTGAAAATCCTCCAATACAGGTGGACAACCTTAATTGAATCCTTGCAGATCCAAAAAGTTGGGTACCCCAGCTCTATTTGGTCTTTTTCCTTTGTCCCACCTTTTTGCGTGGATTTTGCCCTTTTATTTATTTAAAGCCATACTATGGCCTTAAACCCTTTTAAATTGAGCTCACGCAGGATTTACATTCTGTATGGCAAATCCTTAGCCAATTCAGTAAATATACACCACACCTCAATTTTAACTAAAATTTTGGTAAAGTTGCATAAACCTTATGTAACTTTAAATTTAAGCTTAATTAAGCTTAAATTTAACAATTTTAAAAAAATGTTAAAAAAGTTACATTAGTACTGTGAGATTCTTAAATCTTCTAATAACACAAGAAATAAGTGTTTTTGGGTATAACACCCTATGGGTGTACCCTAGGTTATTTTTGGTGTAGAATCCAAAAATGACATAATAATTATAACTTTGTTTATCCAAAAAAAAGTTATACTTATTTTTTATTATTTTTTATTTTAAATTCAACTAAAAAGTCTGTTTAAGACAAATTTAATTGTTTATAAAATCATTTGTGGTCTTATGGGTATGTTAAACATACCTCACAGGCTCACATTCCCTACCACCAAAAAAAAATTGTACCACAATTTTCTTTTGTAGTATACCCCCAAGTTATTTGGGGGGGGTATAATCCACTGTCCAACCTCTCTACTTATACTGTTCAAGTATGTAAAGCACACAATTCAAACTTTATTGAGGAATTGGTCTTCTCTCATGTCTGAATCTTCTGAGAAACTTTTGGGAATCAGGTATCTTACTTTCTTCAACCCACTCATCTTCATGTTGTGGATTTCTGTACCTGACTAAGTATTCTCTTTCATTTTTACCCCTAAGTCTTCTTTCTTTTAAGACTTTCAGTACTTTCTTTTCCTCACTTGGTTCAAGTGGGGGTACTTCTAAGGGTGTTACATTTCTCAAAGGAAATAATTCCTTATCACTTGATGTGTAATGCTTTACAAGACTGACGGGAAAAGTTGGGTGTTTGTTTCCTAACTCTCCTGACAGTTCTACTTGTACTGCATTTGTCCCATGGAGGGCTTTAATAATAAATGGTCCTGCAAAGGAATCTTTCAATTTCTTTGGACCTTTAATATTATTAAAGTTCAAGGTTGAAACTAGTATTAAGTCCCCTACTTTGAATTCTGGTGTCTTATGACTTTTATCCCATTTCTGCTTAGCATATTCAAAGGCATCATTCATGCTTTGATTTGCATGATGTCTCACTTTATCAAGCAGCAGCTTAAAGCTTGAAGCAGTTGGATGAATGTCAACCAAATCTTTTTTCAAAGTATCAACTGGAAGTTTGGGGTTCCATCCTTTTTCCAACATTGCAGGAGTCTTGCCTGTTGAAGCATGGATGGAGGTCTTGTAGGCTAATTCTAATGCTGGTATAAGAGTACACCAATCATGGGTAAAGCCATCAGAATCTTTAAACTCCAGGCCATAAGCACAAAATCTTCTGATCATGTCCTCAAGGGTTTGAATCATTCTTTCTGCCAGTCCATCTGTTTGTGGATGGTAGGCTGTTGAAAATGATAATTTTGTACCCAAAAGCTTATGTAGATTAGTCCATAAGGCTGATGTGAATTTTGGGTCTCTATCACTAATGATATTTTTAAAGAGACCAGTATGGGATATGACTCTGTTCCAAATTAGAAGAGCTGTATCCATAGCTGTGTCATCTTTATGGCATGGTAAAAAGATTGGTGTTTTTCTATATCTGTTCACAATAACAAGACATGCATTGTAACTTTTATCACCTCCAGGTGGTAAAGCAGTTACCCAATCCATGTGAACCACTTCCCACGGGGTACTTGGTTCTTGAATATGGATCATTAAACCAAACCTTTTACCAGTAGCTTTATTGGCTTTCTGGCATCTATCACAACTATGACAGTACTCAATGACATCTTTTCTCCAAGATGGCCACCAGGCACATGTCTTAATTCTTTCCATTGTTCTGTCTTCAGACAGATGTCCAGAATAAATGTTATCATGGCATTCTAGTAGTATTGTGTTAATCAACATTCTACTACATAGGACCATGACACATGTGTGTTTAGATCTATGATATAGTATACCATCAAACAAATGAAATCTTCCATTATCATAAGATGTTTTCCAAATATCATCCAGAGAATTAGCCAAGGATACATCTTTACAATCTTTGTCAAGTAGAGCAGTAAGAATATGACAATTCTTATCTTGCCTGTAGCTTTCTCTAACCTCTTCAAAGAATTCTGTTCCAACATCTGTGATATTGATTCCTTCAATTGGGATTTGAGGTTCTGCACTTGTAGGAACATAGGCAGGATTATCAGGTGTATTGGGTAATGCCCATCTACTTAAGCCA
Organism: Austropuccinia psidii; assembly: GCA_023105745.1. Lineage (NCBI taxonomy): Eukaryota > Fungi > Basidiomycota > Pucciniomycetes > Pucciniales > Sphaerophragmiaceae > Austropuccinia > Austropuccinia psidii. The sequence goes on along the minus strand of JALGQZ010000001.1, from coordinate 71,591,988 downwards.
TCAGCATTCTTATGAATATTTCCAGCTTTATGTACTATGGTCATGTTGCCTCTATACTCCTGTATAGCAATCTGCCATCTTAACATGTGTCTGTTTGGAGTCTTCATGTTAAGAAGTGATTTTACTGCATTACAATCAGTAATTACTTCAAACACACTACCATCAAGATAATAATGAAGTTTTTCCAGAGCCCAAACAAGGCAAAGGCACTCCATTTGGCTAGCTCCATATCTTGCCTCAGTAGGTTTAATTTGTCTTGAAATAAAACAAACTGGACCTTCATAAGGTTTGTCATTGAAAATTTGAACTTGATGAAGAGCAGCTCCTAAACCATCACCACATGCATCAATATACAGCTTAAAAGGAAGTTTCCAGTCTGGCATCAATAATAATGGTGCATTGGTCAAGGCATACTTGATTTTATCATATGCTTGAATTCTCTCCTGTGTCATTTCAAAAACAGTTTGTTGATCACAAATTCTGTATAATGATCTGGCATGGATTGCAAAATCTTTAAGGTGTTGCCTGTAATAACTGGCAAATCCTAAGAAAGACATCATCTCTTTTTTGTTCTGGGGCATTTGTTTCAGTAAAACTGCAGCCACTTTGTTTTTGTCAACACCAAGGCTTAGTCCTGATACTACATGTCCCAGAGCTTTCAACTCATGAAACCCAAAATTACATTTTTTAAGAGAAATTTTCATGTTCACTTGTAGAATTTTCTTAAGTACTAATGAAAGTCTCTCTAAATGTGATTGCCAGGTTTCTGAACAAATGATAATGTCATCAATATAAATGATTAACCATCCCTCTGATAATTCATGTGGGAATATGGTATTCATCATTCTTTGATAATGAGAGGGTGCATTTTTAATACCAAAAGGCATCCTCAAATATTCATAAATACCACAATGAGCTATTATTCTCAATAATTTCCTTGCATGAGGTGTTAAAACATTCTGATGGAAGCCTTTAAGAGCATCCATGGAAGTAATAAACTTTGCTTTGGATAATTGAGTCAAAGTCTCATGGATTCTAGGGATTGGATACCTGTCTGGAATAGTATAGGTGTTCAATGCCCTAAAATCCCCAACCATCCTTGACTTATCATTATGCCAAGTAATGATTACTGGAGTTGTGACTTCCACTTCCTCATTGTGTCCAACTTTTCTAAGAACTCCCAGTTTCATTAGTTCATGAATATGACTTTCTAATGCTTCTCTAGCCCTAGGGCTAGCTGGGTAAGCTGGTCTTCTTAATAGTGGGGGATAAGGTCTCTCCACGTTAAGCATGATATCCACTTCATGGCCTTTTATAGCCCCAAGTGGTTCATCATCAGAAGCAAAGGCTTTTTGAAATTGAAATAAAATTTCAATAAGTTCTTCCTTCATTTCTGGTGTTAATTCAGGACTAATTTGTGCTTCACTTAATTGATCTGACACAAATTTTTCTTTATTAACATTTTTTACTTGTTGAATGACAGTAATTTCTTTTCTTTCTGGAGAAAAAGCAAATTTTTGCCTTTTATTTTCCCCTATAGTGAAATATCTGTCCTTATAATTATTAATATCAATACCATAGATATTGAGATAATCATTCCCAAGTATAAAGTGTTGTGAAGTACAATTATTCATAACAACAAATTCAGCTTTCAATCTCATACTTCCTGCAGGGTGAGGAAATATTATTGTAGCTTCAAATATACCCAAAGGATGCATATTCTGGCTAGCACTGCTGAATTTTACACCTTCAATTGGCATCAACTTGTCTTGCCAATTGGTATAAATTTTGTCAAGATAATCTTTCCCAACACAAGTGCAAAAAGCACCTGAGTCAAGATGTATCTTGGCTTCTGTGTTATTTATCACAATATTAGTGATACAAGATGACCCAGCTGTATAACCTTTACCTCTGGCAGGTTTGGTTTTTTGCATTCTGGCATCTTGCACATGTATGAGATCCATACATTCATCACTGTACTGTGGTAAGTGAGTATGTACCTCAGTGACCTCAAAAGAAACATTAATATTCTCTATACTAAGTTCTTCTGATGTTTCTTCTTCTTCTGAAGGTTCAGAATCACTTTCATGTAAAGCTACCTCAGTTTCTTTTGTGTCTTCCGCTTTTTCTACACTTATCTCATTGACTCTTGTCTTTTTTGGACAAGTGTTTGCTAAATGAGATGTGCTTTCACATTTATGACATTTCAAAGGAGGTCTGTCATGTGGTTTATTTGGTTTTGAAATTGGTTTCCCACTAGTCTTGTTGTCTATTGGGGGTTTATACCAATTTCTTCCAATTTTTGTTCTAGTAGTGATATCCTCCATAGCATTGATATAATCTTCTGTAGAGCAAGGCTCAATACATCTGCTTCTTATAGCATGCTCAAGGTCACCACCACACTTTCTTAATATCCTTTTATGTACCATTGGTTCAGACATATCAGGATGAAGGGCAGTTAATCTGTCCTTCTGTTTAAGAAACCAAGTCATGGGCCTGTCCCTCTCAATATTAAAAATGGCTTCCTCAAAAGGATTTTCCATTCTAAATCTCCAGGAATCATTTGCCCATTTGGAAATAACTTGTTCTTTCCACCAAGGCCAGGAATGTTTTCCATCGTCTTGTCTCATTTTATAATACCATTTCTTAGCTGATTTGGTAAATAATGAGTGTAATCTGGCACTTATGTATTCATCTGGTATGTTAAAGTCTTCTTTAAACATATCAATTGTTTTTATAAATTCCATATGATTATATTCTCCTTCACCACTGAAGGTTGGCCATTCCTCTAATCTTGGAATGTCTTTGTAATTGCAAGCAGTTTCCACATCATTACTTGAAATTTTATGATGTAAATCATTATTCAAGTTAAGATCATTTCTGTCAAGAAATGGTGTGGATTGCCTTGGCAATTCATTTTTTAGTGATATATTATTAATACTTGATTGAATATCTTCTTTCAATTCAAGTCTTGCTTTATCACTTTTTTCCAATTGTTCTTGAAAAAGAGCTGCATTGTGGCCAGTTGAATTTTCCAAGTTTTGAACTTGTATTTTCAATTCTCTTAACTGTCCAGTTATAAAAGAAATTGAATTCTCATCTGGTTGATTGAGTAAGGTAACTTTATGCTCAAGTCTTTCACAAATTTGCGTCAAAGACAAAATATTTGCCTTATTAACATTTTCAAGGCCAATAATGGTCTTTTGTTGGTCTTTAACTTGTACTATCTCATTGCCCAGCTTTTGTTGGACATGATCAAATGCTTTAAATTTTGCCATAATTTCTTTATTACAAGATTCAAAGTAAGTTACAAGCTTTACAGGGTCTATTTCTTTGGAAAGGATTGGTTCAATCTTTCCTCCTCCTTGTCTTTGAATTCCATCAAAGTTCTTGCCATATTGAACACATTGTCCATGGCTGTCTTTTCCTTCTTTGGAATTCTGTAATTCTGAGGGTAGGGCTTGTTCCACTTGGGCTTTGCCTTTCCCTTTGCCTTTTGCTTGCCCTTCTGGTTGGTCTTTGGGGCTTGCTTGGGCTTGTTTGGCACTTGTTGAGGCGGATTTTTGCTGGTGGATGCTTGAGGAGCTTCCACTTGGCTGTTGTCCTTGCCCTGGGCCAACTTCTTCCTCTGGTCTTCTGATAACATGCTTTGGTTTTTCAACCAAGCTTTTATCTGTTGGACTTGTCCTTTGACAGACATTGGTGTCCAACCCAATAGAAGATCTTCTGTCTTTTCTGGCCCCATGAACTTCTTCACTTGAAGATAAGAGTTCATGGTGCCTATCCAAAGACTTGGAAGGAGTTCCCACTCTTGTTGTTTTGACGCCAGGAACCAGTTTTTCCATTGGGATTGATAAATTTCCACAGTTTCCTGTTGGAAATGGTTCAGGTCTAACAGCAATAGCAGTTATGTCAGCTTCTGGACTCTCAATAAGAGGTTCAAAGGTGCTGGCTAACCTTTGGGAACTGGTGGAAGTTCTGGCATCCTCCATTTGTGCCTCTCCTCTGGGAGGACATTCTTGCCTTTTGGATTTATGGCTGGAATGTCCTGGTCCAGATCCATTTGATTGGATGGAGTAGTTGCTTCCACTTCTAGTAGGAGTCATTTCACGTCAATTTTAATAAAAATTAGAGTAAAAGTGGATTGAATTCACCTGCAGGACCTTTAAAGGGCTCTTTGGTTATTAAACCCCTTGGTGCTGGGCTGGTTTGAATTTCAATACTGGACTCTGAGGCTTCAGAGTCTGAAGAACTTTCTCTGATGGAAGACACTAGAGAAAATTTAAAAATATAAGTTATTTTATCAAATAATAAAAATAACTTATAAACTCAACTTATTGAATAAAGTTGTTTTTATGTAATTTATGGCAAATTACGTCAAAAATAAAGAAAAATGTCTAAGATAAAAAGAAAAAATGTTTTTAGTAAAGATTTTTATTTTTAAAGATTTTTTATTTGATTTATTATTTTCTTTAAAGAAATAATAATTATGCAATTAACAAGTTAATTAATCAAAATTATATTATTATTCACTTTATACTAGAATAACTCAAAGAATAAATTTCAAGTCTGTGATGTGAAAAAGCCACTAGTTAGACAAAAGAAATTTATTCCAAGTCACTCAATAGTATATTGTTTCAAACAATACTCTTAAGAAAAAATAACTTTATTAATATTATGAAGATTATTTATAAGGGATAAGTCCCAAAAAAGCCAATATTAAGACAAATATGGCAATTTTACGTCAAAAAACAGTAAAATAAGGTCTAGAATATGATTTATGTCCCAAAAATTGGTTTAAAATCACGGCCAGGCCCCCAAATGTAAGGTTTGTCTATGAAACTCTTGATAATAGTAACAATATCAAGAGTACTATGACTGTCCTCAGTAGAAAAATATAATATAATGAAATATTATAACCACAAATTTAAATATAATTATTAAAAAATAATTATATAAAAAAATAAATTTAATTATTATTATAATAATATAATAATAAAAAAATATAATAATTATAATAAATTATAATTATTCTATTATTGTTATAGTCACTGACAGTTATAACAATAAGAAGTGTAAAGCTCTTAATGAGACAATTACACGTGGAAAATAAGAATATTAACCACTTATAAATAATATAAATATTATTTATAAAAAGAATTAATCACACACTGTGCAGAAATAATTCTTTATAGAATAAAATTCTATATAAAAAAACTAATAATAGATAAAAAAATATAGAACTTTTAAAGAAAACTTACTTATAATATTTATTTAATACAACAAGTTATAAAACAACAGTTATTATATTAAATAATGATTATAAGTTAAAAACACGCCAAAAATCAATAAAATCAAAGATAAAACAACTTTTTATACTAAAATTTATGATTAAAGAGTTTTTGAGAGGAATTTGTGGATTTTAAAAGATATTTAAGATGAAAATTTTATATAATAAAAGTTATTATAGATGATTACAACAATAATCTGAATTCTATGACTTCAATTCTTTAATTTAATAAATAAAGAATAAAAATAACTTAAGAATTACTTTTAATAATAAGATTTTATATTTAATAAAACTTTACCTGTTTAAATGTCTAATATGATTGGATTGATTATGAATGATGGACAAAAACAGTGATGAAAAGACTCTTTTTATGTCTACAGAGCAGCTCTCATGATTCATAATGGATGTAGAGGGCGTGCTCAGGTCAAAACTGAAAAACCATGCTTAAAAATTAAGTTCTTAACTTAAGGCAACTTATTTTTACTTCCAATTTAAAGTTACCAGTGTTATTCTTAACTCCAATTAACTTTAATCCTCATTTAGTTTAATTATTTTAAGTTTTAATATAAAATAAGTTTATTTATATTAAAGTTCATCATATGAACAACTTAAAATTAGAGTTTCAAGCAGAAATCTTTTAAACTCAATTTTTAATTAATTTTTAAAGAAATCATAATTTTCTTTAAGCTTAATTAAAAGGTAATTTTCCAGGCTAATTACCCAGGAAACTTATTAATAAAAGATACTTAAAATTTAATTTATATATTGATAATATTAAATTCTAAGCTGTGTGAAATTTTCAAGCAAATCCATTAAGATTTGGATTTTTAATGAATTTTTGAAGTTATTACTATTTTTCCACGTAAAATAGCAATACACACAAAACTTTAAGTTTTGATAAGGTTTTGATGATTGAAACTTTAAAGTTTTAAGCTTATTTAAGCTTTTTAAGCTTGATTAAGCTTTGACAGTTCTTAAAACCTTGATTCCAAGCCTGCTTATTGGGATTTACCCTCTTGGTAGCTTGAAATTCCTGTCCAATTTAGGATAAAACCAGTTTAAACCTTAAGGTTGGATCAAAGTCTAATCTTAAAGTTTAAATAAGGTTGAAAATCCTCCAATACAGGTGGACAACCTTAATTGAATCCTTGCAGATCCAAAAAGTTGGGTACCCCAGCTCTATTTGGTCTTTTTCCTTTGTCCCACCTTTTTGCGTGGATTTTGCCCTTTTATTTATTTAAAGCCATACTATGGCCTTAAACCCTTTTAAATTGAGCTCACGCAGGATTTACATTCTGTATGGCAAATCCTTAGCCAATTCAGTAAATATACACCACACCTCAATTTTAACTAAAATTGTGGTAAAGTTGCATAAACCTTATGTAACTTTAAATTTAAGCTTAATTAAGCTTAAATTTAACAATTTTAAAAAAATGTTAAAAAAGTTACATTAGTACTGTGAGATTCTTAAATCTTCTAATAACACAAGAAATAAGTGTTTTTGGGTATAACACCCTATGGGTGTACCCTAGGTTATTTTTGGTGTAGAATCCAAAAATGACATAATAATTATAACTTTGTTTATCCAAAAAAAAGTTATACTTATTTTGTATTATTTTTTATTTTAAATTCAACTAAAAAGTCTGTTTAAGACAAATTTAATTGTTTATAAAATCATTTGTGGTCTTATGGGTATGTTAAACATACCTCACAGGCTCACAGTAAGGATAAGTGGTGTCGGGAGCATGTTTGGAGGGCACTCCGCGATTGTAAGGATAAGTGGTGTCGGGAGTGCACTCCGCGAGCGTAAGGATAAGTGGTGTTGGGAGCATTTCGGGAGGGCACTCCGCGAACATAAGGATAAGTGGTGTCGGGAGCATGTCGGGAGGGCACGCCGCGAGCGTAAGGATGGTAAGCAGTGTCAGGAGGGCACTACACAAGTGTAAGGATAAGTGGTGTCGGGAGGGCACTCCGCGAGTGTAAGGATAAGTGGTGTCGGGAGCATGTCGGGAGGGGACCACGTGAGCATAAAGATGGTAAGGTCGGGGGTGTGAAAGTGTAAGGAGTGGTGAGGACCGAGATTGGGGGCAGTTTCAGAGTCTCATATGGAGGGTGGTGCGGGCGTGTAAGCATGCAAAGCGTCAGGGCGGATTTGGTGGGGATGCGGAAGCCAATGAGGTGAAATTACCCGAACATTGCGAATAGTGTTGAAATGGGTTTGGGCTTTGAGTGAAATTCTCATGTGACACATGTGACGATTGATGTTGTCTTGATGCTGACGTGACGTGACCCACTAAATCCAGTGACTATAAAGTGACACTAATGCAACTGAAGGAAGATTTTATACTGACCGCGGTGCGACGTGAAGTCAATCGCCGACGATTGACGCGAGATTCGCCCTGGTGATTAGGTTCAAACTTTAACCTAAAAATTAAAGTTTATTATTTTAAATCTTAATGATTTCATAAAACATCATATGACATCATTTAATTTTGTAAATAAAATCATTATTAATTTCTTTTGATGATGTCATAAAAATCTTATTATGAAATCATTTATAATTTTGTATTTACAATATTTAAGAGGATCATTCTTAACTTTGAATGATACCTTAGAGCCCAATTTTATATATATTTTTTACAGTAAAAATTAAATCATTTATGAATTTAAAGAATATAAGATCTCTCAGTACTCTTATATAGTAATTTATATTACTTAAAATTAGAAATTATCTTTAATATTATTAGTGAAGCTCATCCCACTAATAATACTATAATTTAACCATAGTGACGTCTCTGTTATCTTATTTTAACAGTATTCCACTTTTGATTAATTTATTAAATTCCTTTTATATAAACTGGAAGTCACAAAAGAGACCCCAGCTTACATGAACCTAATACTGTGCAATTGAAGCTCACAGGTGAACTATTGAATAAACACCCAACTTTCCCTGTAAGTCTGATAAAACCTTACAGCTCAAGTGAAAAGGACTTATTTCCACTAAGAAATAAACTCCCACTTGAAATACCCCCTTTGGAGAAAGAAGATGAAAAGGAAATTGTGAAAGTCCTTAAAGAAAGAAGGACAAGAAATAAAAAAGAGAGGGAATACCTTGTAAGGTATAGAAATCCAACTCAAGAAGATGAATGGCTACTTGAAAAGGATATAACAAATTCTGATAATCTATTAAGAAGGTTTAGACATGAAAGAAAGCCGAAAGAATAGAGAAATCAAGCATTATTGAGATTCAAGACTGATAAAGTGTATTGAAGAGGTAGGACAGTGGATGATACCCTAATTAACTATAAAAAATTGTGATTCAATCTTTTTTTGGTGGTAGGGAACTTTATCCTTTGAAATATAACCATATATCCAAAAAGGTCACAATGAAATTTCTGTAATAATTGTGCTTATGATAATTATCTTAAGAATTAGTAAAATACCATAAGTAAGTATAAAATCTGAATTAACTCAGAACCTAATGAATAAACATGTGAAATAAATTTTTCCATTAGATTACTCATGGTAAAATACACATATGTCATTTTTAAGGCATATCTGAAAAGTCAAGAATTACTGAAGTATAAGTAATAATATCTTAAAAAAGATACAAAACATCACTTATCTCAGAAGCCAATGAATTCACATGTGAAATAAATTTTACCATTAGATTCTACAAAAAACTCTACACATGAAAAAATTATAAAGCTAATCTATAAATTCAATACTTAAGGAGTTAAGCTGAATATATCCACTTTTTTGGTCAACACATATATTCATGGTTTTTAGTTAATATCTCTTCAAATATACAAGATAGAGAGATAAACCAAAAATAAAGTCACCAATAAATCACTATAGGAATATAGATATGTACTTGATTTCACAAGCTATAGACAGGGTTAAAACCTGTAATGGATTATTGAATAAAATCAATAGAGCTGTTTCCCACTTTGTTGTAAAAGTGGTGCAAATTTAAGAAAATGGACATTTAGATTCTACTAGTTCATTTTTCAAGAATTAGGTGATTTCTATTATAAAACTCAAGGTATAACCCCTTGAAATCATGGTTTGAAGTTTAAAATATTAAATTTTGAAAGAAAAGATGAGTTACAAGTAAAATCATCAAAAATAGAGTTTTGATGATGTAATGAAATGCTCTTTGAAGTAGAATAAGGACATGCCCAGCTATCAGGCTCCACTCTCACAATAGCTGTAGCGTGTTTTACTCAAAAGGTATGAATGATCAAAGTTTAAGCTTAAATTTGATCAACCATGATCACTCACTGTAATCTTATTTTAGGTGTAACAGTCATATAAGTGATAAAACTGATTAATACTATTAGATTATTATTAATACTAATAAAATATACAAAGCTTAGGCCTTTGCCAAGCCTATAATGTCATTAAACTTATTGTTACAGTGATAACTCTAAATAATGGCATAACAATGAGGTAAGATGGTTTGATCATAATGTAATCATCACTAAACCTTAAAATATTGATGAATTATAGTAGAAAGCATCAGTACACGTCTACTAGAAGCCTTCTGGAATCTAGAAGGGAGGTACTTACTATAAATAGAGCTCTTTTTACTCTATTTTCCCCTCAGACACTTACAAAACACTAAAAAATTAAAACGACAAGGTAATTTCTTTATTCTTTATATAGAAAGTTCTTATATTATTAAAGGCAAAAGATCCTCCTAATTCTAATCATCAATCTTGACGTGATTGCTTCAATTATTTAATTGTTTTGTTTAAATTTCTCTTAAAAACCTCAAACCCATGTAAAATCAAGATAAATTGGAATTTGTGAGCCTGTTTCACAACCATGGCAATTCACCTCCTTGGATCCCCATATGGCATATCAAGCCACGGTTCTTTTATGGCCAATTGGCCATATCCATCACCAGTGGCCAATATGGCCACGTCATTATCTTATGGCCCATTTATGGCCATTTGTGTTTTGGGGCCTTCATGGCCCTTCACCTCAATCCAGCACCCATAGCGGCAATTTGTGCCCAAATGGGTATTTCTGGTCATTTCCCTCAAAACCAGGGGAAATGGCCCAAATGGCTGTTTTTGGCCATTTGGGCTCATAATGCGCATTTTGCGCATTTGCGCACTTTTTGCGCACTTTGCGCATTTGCGCATATTTGCGCACTTTGCGCATTTGCGCACTTTTGCGCATTTTTGCGCATTTTTGCGCACTTTGACGCAAAGTGTCCAAAAGACACTTTCCCGCCTTTTGGGCCAGTTTTTGGCTCAGAACCCAAAAATGGCCAAAAACCCCAAAAGGCCCAGAAACACCATTCCAAGCTCTGAAGCCATTACATCCATCCTTTTCCCTCTGCCTTTCCACCTCAAGACCTTTGGACGTAATCTTCTTGCCAATCAACCAATATGCCATAAATGATGTTATATATCATTGTGCATCATTTTTCAACAGCAATTCAATGGTGGCAATATCAAATTCTCATTTCAACATTCCAACATCTCATCACGTCATCAAGGCACCCAATCATTCAGAGGAATCATCAAGGCTCAAGGGCAAGTGTTTCAGCGTCAAAGACCAATGACGCCATCAAGCAGTCATTGGTTATTCTCACTCCAAGTATTCCTTCCAAGGGAATACTGTCAATTCATTCTCAAGTGTATTCAAGAGGCAGTGCCAAAAAGAAGTTGTCAAGTGTCAAAGCTCCACTCAATCCATCTTGGCAACCATATTCATTTCAATACAGTCTGGATCCATCAAGACCTGTATTTCATTTTCAATCATGGGAAATTCATTCAACCCAATTCAATTTCAATATTAGCCAGCTGTATCAATTCCCAAAACAATCAATACAGCCTCAAGGATCAATACAGATCAGTTTTCAGCCTGAAGAACTCAAGCTCCCAGCTTTTCACATATACCGGCTACCCTTTCCACCCTGGGGGGTTTTCCCCAGTTAATTAATATATTTTGATTTTATTTTATCTCTATTTTCTTTTCACTTTAGTTAAGCAAATACTGATATTATTAAGTCAGTCATTTAGCACCTTTCTCTTTCTCTTTCTTCGCCTGTCAATGGATATTTGGTGGTCATATCCTTACTAATTCCATTATTCATTTTTGGCAGGTTGAAACAGTGATTAAGGACTTACTTGGTTGGCTCTTTGGCCATTTGGCTTCCCTTTCCTCTTTTGCATCTCATCTTGTACCTGCATATCTTTTAGAGGAATTTATTCTTTATTTTTATTTCTTTATTCTTTGGAGTCTTCCAAGTGAGTTCCCTGATTGCTGAGTGCCAGGCCACTCTTGTATTTCTGTCCAAGAGCCCCTGTGACAGCCTGTGAGGTATCTATGACATACCCATAAGGCCACAAATGATTTTATAAACAGTTAATTTTGTCTTAAACAGACTTTTTAGTTGAATTTAAAATAAAAAATAATAAAAAATAAGTATAACTTTTTTTTGGATAAACAAGGTTATAAATATTATGTCATTTTTGGATTCTACACCAAAAATAACCTAGGGTACACCCATAGGGTGTTATACCCAAAACCACTTATTTTTTATGTTATTGGAAGATTTAAGAATCTCACAGTACCAATGTAACTTTTTTAACATTTTTTGGAAATTGTTAAATTTAAGCTTAATTAAGCTTAAATTTAAAGTTGCATAAGGTTTATGCAAACTTACCAAAATTTTAGTTAAAATTGAGGTGTGGTGTATATTTACTGAATTGGCTAAGGATTTGCCATACAGAATGTAAATCCTGCGTGAGCTCAATTTAAAAGGGTTTAAGGCCATAGTATGGCTTTAAATAAATAAAAGGGCAAAATCCACGCAGAAAGGTGGGACAAAGGAAAAAGACCAAATAGAGCTGGGGTACCCAACTTTTCGGATCTGCAAGGATTCAATTAAGGTTGTCCACCTGTATTGGAGGATTTTCAACCTTATTTAAACTTTATGATTAGACTTTGATGCAACCTTAAGGTTTAAACTGGTTTTATCCCAATGTGGACAGGAATTTCAAGCTGCCAAAGGGTAAATCCCAATATGCAGGCTTGAAATCAAGGTTTTACGAACTCTCAGAGCTTAATTAAGCTTAAAACTTTAAAGTTTCAAGCATTAAAACCTTATCAAAACTTAAGGTTTAGTGTGTTTTGCTATTTTACATGGAAAAATAGCAAAAACTTCAAAAATTCATTCAAAATCCAATTCTTAATGGATTTGCTTGAAAATTTCACACAACTTAGAATTTAATAATATCAATATATAAATTAAATTTTAAGTATCTTTTATAAATAAATTTCCTGGGTAAATAGCCTGGAAATTTACTCTTTTAATTAAACTCAAAGAAATTTATGATTTCTTTAAAAATTAATTAAAAATTGAGTTTAAGAGATTTCTACTTGAAACTCTATTTTTAAGTTGTTCATGTGATTAACTTTAATATAAATAAGCTTATCTATATTAAAAACTAAAAATATATAGTTTAAATGAGGATTAAAGTTAAATGGAGTTAAGAATAACACTGGTAACTTTAAATTGGAAGTAAAAATAAGTTGCCTTAAGTTAAGAACTTTATTTTTAAGCATGGTTTTTCAGTTTTGACCTGAGCACGCCCTCTAAATCCATTATGAATCATGAGAGCTGCTCTGAAGACATAAAAAGAGTCTTTTCATCACTGTTTTTGTCCATCATTCATTATTAATCCAATCATATTAGAAATTTAAACAGGTAAAGTTTTATTAAATATAAAATCTTATTATTAAAAGTAATTCTTAAGTTATTTTTATTCTTTATTTATTAAAATTAAAGAGTTGAAGTCATAGAATTTAGATTATTGTGGTAATCACCAATAATATATTTTATTATATAAAATTTTCATTTTAAATATCTTTTAAAATCCACAAATTCCTCTCAAAAACTCTTTAATCATAATTTATATTATAAAAAGTTGTTTTATCTTTAAATTTATTGATTTTTGACGTGTTTTTAACTTATAATTATTATTTAATATTATAACTGTTGTTGTTTGACTTATTATATTAAATAAATCTTATAAGTAAGTTTTCTCTAAAAATTCTATATTTTTTTGTCTAGTATTAGTTTTTTTTATATATAGAATTTTCTCTATAAGAATTATTTCTGCACAGTGTGTGTTTTAATTCTTTTATAAATAATATTTATATTATTTATAAGTGGTTAAATATTTATATTTTCCATGTGTAATTGTCTCATTAAGAGCTTTACACTTCTTATTGTTATAACTGTCAGTGACTATAACAATAATAGAATAATTATAATTTATTATAATTATTATATTTTTTCTTATTATTATATTATTATAATAATAATTAAATTTATTTCTTTATATAATTATTTCTAATAATTATATTTAAATTTGTGGTTGTAATATTTTATTATATTATATTTTTCTACTGAGGACAGTCATAGTACTCTTGATATTGTTACTATTATCAAGAGTTTCATAGACAAACCTTACAGAATTTCTCTTACCTTTTATTGTAAATACAGTTTAAATAAGCTGTATTTATATTTTTTTGGCGTAAAATCATTCAAAATTATTATATTAAGTATTAAGAGTAGGTTATTTCTTCTTATTAGAATGATTTTCTCTCTATTATTATTTTAATAATTCTTCAATTAATATAAATAGTATTTATATTAATTTATAACCCTAATATTGGTAATATTATTATTATTAATTGTTTTTTTACTAATAAAAACCAATTTTTTACGCCTTTATTATCTGTTGGTAACAATAATAAACTGCTTTTAAACATATTAATTATCTTATATTAATAGATTTATTTATTATATTATTATTTTTATATAATAAATTATATTATTATATTTATTGAATAATATCATTATTTTTACACCATAGATATAATAATTCTTTATTATTATAATAGTTTTTTATCTTATTTATTTTATTCATAAGGAAATTCATAGTAAAATAATTAAAATATTAGTAATTTTCACTTATTGTTTCATAGTCAAACCTTACACTAAAAGGGATATTTAAGGCTACAAAAGAAATTTCTTCAAGAGCAATTTTAATGGGATCTACTTGAGCAAAGAACTGAAAACAATTACTTGAAAAACAAAGTCTTCAAAAAGATTTTTAAAGATAAAACATTCCCAAAAGTGACCACAGTCAATTTGGAAACAAAGTGACAAAGTCAACAGTGATGAAAAATGCTTTAATTCACTTTGGGGGTGGTTCAAGGAGTAAAAATGATTATAAGATTGAAAAACAATCACTATAATCATTTTTTCACGTGGTTGGAAGGTTCAAAATGATATAAAAATGCTGGTTGAAATCTTTTATTGATTGGTTTAACAGTGTTTAAACTAATTATAAAGGAAACGATTCTAACATGAAGAGAAAAGTGGGGCAAAGAAGAAATTCTTTTATAGCCATCAATTTTCTTACACCCAAAGTATGATTTTCTCTTGTCAGTCGTGGAAAACACTCTGAAAACAGAAAAGCCAATTATGGCATCATTGAACCCTGGTTTAGAGCAAAAATGGGCTGGTTTTAGCCATTTTTGACCCTTAAATCAGCCATTACTATAGCAATACCTGGTCTAGGGCCTTCAAAACACGTCAGAATGGGTGTAAGAGTCTTAGAAACCATTTCAAACTGTTTTTACTGAGATCTTTTTATCTTAAGGGTAGTTTTACCCTCTTGGAAACAGTTAAAACTACCCTGGTGGGTATCAAAACCTCATCATCAATTGAACCACAGACCCTGTGACTCAATTCCAGGCCAAAAGTGATGAGCTTTTGCATGGAATTTGACATTTGACATTCCACTCCTGTCAGTAAGGACTTTGAGGGTCTGGCTCCCCCTTGGAGCTAGAGTTCCTTTTCCCCCCCAGAATTAATCTTTCCAATTTCTTTTTTCTTTAATTCCTCATCATGTACTACACTTGTAACTTACATATACAATTAAATTGAATTTTTACAGTAAACAACTGTTTTAATTAATACCTCATATGTAAATTACAGTTCACTTATGTAATAAATGTGCACATTTTGACATTTCAATTGAAAATACTTCAATTCCTCATAACTTCTAAACTACACACAACACCTCAATTTTAACACAAAAGTTGATGGTTAACATCACATGTGGTGGAAATTAAATTAATGCTATGAGAATTTTCAACTTTTGTACAGAAAATACTAAAAACTTAACTTAAGCTTATTTAGAGTGGAGTTACAGAAATTTTACCCAGAGGTGACCCCCCTTATTTTTTATGAGGAATCCAATGGTGAAGTAATTTTATTAAGCTTATTTATTAGATAAAAAGTTATAATATATTTTATTGAATCTTTTGCCAAAAATATCTTAATTTTTTTATTTTATTAAAAATTCATTTTTACTTAATTTTTTCAAGTAAAAATGTTTTTTCACAATTGCAAAATTTAATGTAAATGTTTCTTATAGATTATAATTAAATTCTTATTTTTATATATAGATTTGTATTTATATCTTAATTTTTATTTTGATAATAAAAATAAATTTATTTCATTTATATTTATATCTTATTTTGTTATTTGTGGTCTTTTGGGTATATGAAAATACCTCTAAGGCTCACACTAGCTCTATACAGTTTTTAAGCAAAACATATATATTTACAAGAAATCTTGTACATGGCATAGGTTTGCTATACTTAAGAATAACCATTCCAAATTTGGTATCATTGTTTAGAAAACATCCAGGGATACAAAATGAACCAATGTTGAGCTTCATATCTCAAAAACTGACAAAGTTATGGAAGTTTTAAGCTCAAAATCTCACAATTAGACAAATACAGTCTTAATGTGGGATATTCTCCCATGAGTATGATTATGAGGTGTCAAATAGACAAAGAAGCATGTTTATACTTCAATAACTCATAATTCATTAAATACTGGGATTCCATACAGGTTCTGTACATCATCATAAATTCCATACACGTCAGAAGAGAGCTATGTGGTCCCCAGATGAAAATTTTCACCCTGTATTGGTGAAAACTGCCAGATGTGGTTTCAAAGCCACATCTGGGCCCAATAAAGAGCATACAGGCACTATGAAAACCACAAGCCAGTACTCTGAAGTGAAAAATCTTCACTTCCTCTACTTGGATGGTCTAGAGGGCCATTCCACCTCGTCCTGCTATTGAATTCCTATGTAGTACAACTGTCAAAAAAGTTATACTCTTGGAAAATCATTAGTTTATACTATAAACTTTAGTATTGTAGACTTTATTATTTTAACCCAACAGGTAAAGCTGCACCCAGGCCTTTCAACAGTGCTCACCACCACTATTTTACAATATTAATGCCCTTATTATTCAATGTTAAACTTTTATTATCAATTAAAAACTTCTTTTAAGTTAATTTTAGCATGTCACAGTCATAGTAAAAGTTGTAAATAGCCTTATTACACCTTCATCATAGACTCAGCCTGACATTCTTTGAGCTCATCAAGATTTAAATATCTTTATGGTTCTCAGAGCTCATCACCTTCAAGGGGGCGATAATGTCTCAGCCATGGAGACAGGCAGGGGAATTAAAAATAATTTTTTATTGAAGATCTTCCAAAACCCAATCAGAAGGGAGGTTTATGGAATATCCACAAAATAAAGTTTCAAAATATCAATACAGCTTAATACAGTTAAAAATCAAATACAGGCCTGCCCTCAATACAGGTGCAAATACCTGTATTGATTCAAAACACCTGCATTGGACACACCAGTACAGGTTTCCATCTTAAATACAACCCCTCTCAGAGTAAAGCCAATGCTTTTTCAGCACTCAAACTCCAGGATGGTATTTTTTATGTCTACCAGCCCCAATTCAACCACCTGGGGTTTTTTCCCCAGTTGATTGAAATATTGAATTTATCATTATCATTATGTTGTTTCCCACTAAGAGGTATTACATCATGAATAGTTAAAGTTAGTCTTAGCCTTCCCTCACCTGCTAAGTAGAGTCTTGGTGGTCATATCAAAATAAATGCTTTTCTCCTTTCTGAACAGGTTGAAACAGTGATACAGGATTGTTTGTGGTTGGCTCTTTATTATTGCTTTTGTTTTCTTTTATTTTACTTCATTTCATTCTCTTTATTCATTAAGAATTTTACTCTCTTTATTTATCCCTCTCATTCTTTAAGTATTCCACTCTGAGCCCTCCATAAGTAGGTCTGCTCACTGAGTTCCAGGCACTATTTACTTAGAAGAGCCCCTGGGAGAGAGGCTTAAATTACCTTTTCTCTTTAGAGATAATCAACGGGGCAAAGGATAGCTCAAAAAGAAAGGGTACCAAAGTGTATGAAGGCTCAGAGAAATAGAAACTTTCAAATGATTGGTGTGTGGCTAATTGGACTTTATTACCAATAAGGAGCTTTTTGAAAAAATTTACTTAAGGATAACCTCCAATGAATCATTTGAAAATAGCACATATCATGCTTTTTTGGAATTACAGGGATACAATCAGCACCTGTGACTGATTTGAGCATGTTTATTGTTTATAATTCATTGAGGATAAGCCAAAAAAATTATGAAACACTTATTTGGACTAGTATTCTTGGAATGACTACTTGTAAAGAAGCTTTTATTTTCCTTTTATCCTGAACCATGTGTGAAAAGAAGTAAAACTAAAAAAATTAATCAAGTTTACAGTTATCAATTGATAAATTCTCACAGTTCCTGTCTACAAAAAACCTGAATTGGCATGAGATAGTGAGTTAAATTTAACTCTTACCCAAATATTTCCAAATTCTCCATCTCTAATAAGCTCGGCTACATAACCCAGTCTCAATCCAAAAGCTTTTGAAAGTATCTTTAGATATGAACCCAGCTATAAATTTGTCTCACAAATGGAACAACTCTTTCTTTCTTTCATCATCTTTTTTAATCTCTTTTTTCTTATCTTCCATACTTTCTTTCTTATTTTGGTATCTCTTATTTATTATCTTCTGTACTGCATTTCTTCAATCATCTTTTGTGATCTCTCTTTTCTTATCATGCATACTTTCTTTCTTATTTTACTCACTCCTATTTATTAGATTTTGTTCTTCATTTACCCTATTATCGTTTACTTTGTTAAATTAAAGTTATAGCTGATCAAAGGTAGTGTATCATGCTCTTACTCTATTTGAAATACTGATTCTGACAAAATTACTTTTTTGATTATCAGTATCTGTGAGTTTATACTGCAACTATTTCATTTTATTATTCACTGTCTGTTAATCTTTACGCTTGTAGTCCCCCTTTGAATAGATTTGTTTCAATGTTGTTTACTCTTATCATTTCCATAATACTCATTAAGTTTCACCTTTAGTTTGCAAAGTCCCATATAACTGTGATTCTTTCAAAAAGAAGCTGGAGAATTTTTTTTCTTTTGAATTAAACCAAGACATAAATTCTTATTAATATTTTGAATTAAAAGTTTCACTTACAGTCCATAGTTGAGACTCCCACATGAAACTGAATCTTGAAAAATTCATGAAATCCTAAAGCTTTTACCTGTCATAAAATGCCCAATAAGTTAATTACATATGGGGTTGTATCCACCTTGAAGGAAATCATTGGGTAATGAAGATTCTTTCAAGTGAAAAAAGCTGTTGCAAGCAGAGATAAAAACAATACAATTCATTTCTAATCTATTTATTGTTTAGCTAACTCCTTTTTGTGACGTGTTTCTATGAAAATCTGAGCAATAAAGCTTCTTATAAAGTGTAATATGAATTTCCTCAAAAGAGAATACACTATGAGTAAATATTACTCCCACAATTATAAACTTCACTATTATTTAAAAAAATATCTGAAAAATTAATATTATATTATCAGAGCTTTTGTTAATGAACATTTTAATAATTAGATATGGGAACTATATAGTTGTTTCATTTTTCTTATAGCTCATGGAGGATTCTCATAACATGAATATAAGAGCTCTACCATAGACATATATACTTGGTTGAAATGAACAGAACCAATGTATAAAGAATATATAATATTCCTTATCGATTGTTTACTATACACAAATGTTTAATAATGATGATAAAAATAATTTTATAAAAAAGCAAGCATAAGCTGAATCAAATAGAATCTTGACATAAATTTCACTTACAAGTAATCAATTGATAAAGCAAGATGCCAAAAAAGGTCACAAATACTTGAAAATCAAAAATATGGATTCAAAACACACCAAAATCAAGGATTGAGGTATTCTTTAAGTATTCATGGATTTCGAACAATATATATGTGAGCCTTAGAGGTATTTTTATATACCAAAAAGACCAGAAATGATAAATTCAAATACAAAGATAAAAATTATTAAAACTCATTTTTACTTGTAAAAATTAAGTAAAAATGTATTTTTAAGAAAACTATGAAATTGAAATAATTTCGGTAAAGATTAATATGAAATATATTATAAGTTGTTATCCAATAAATAAACATTTAAAATTTATTTCACCATTTGGTTCCTTATAAAAAATTAGGTGGGGTCACCTCTGAGTGAAATTTTTGTAACTCAACTCTAAGGGAGCTTAAATTAAGTTTTCAGTATTTTCAATACAAAAATTGAAAATGCTCAAAACTTTAATTTAATTCATACCACATGTGGTGTTAACCATCAATTTTTGTGTTAAAATTGAGGTGTTGTGTTTAGTTTAGAAGCTATGAGGAAGTGAAGTATTTTCAATTGAATTCAATTGAAATGTCAAAATGTGCGCGTGTATGACATAAGTGACCTTTGATTTACATATGAGGTATCAATTATTACTGTATTGTACTGTACAATTCAATTGAATTACATATGTAAATTATAAGTATAATACATGATGAGGAATTAAAGGAAAAATAAATTGGAAAGATTAAATTTGGGGGGGAAAAGGAAATACAGCTCTAAGGGGGGGCCAGGCCCCCAAAATCCTTGCTGACAGGTGCAAGATGTCAAAATTCACGCAAAATTGATGTGTTTTGAGGGGCTCTAGACCAGGTATTGCTATAGTAATGGTTGATTTAAGGGTATAAAATGGCTAAAAATGGCTTAAACCATCCCTTTTGTAAGGTGTGGATATGAAACTTTGATTAAAAATCAATTACTTTTCCTGGCCTCAAAATTTGTATAAGGTAATAATATGAAAAAAAAATATTTTTCATTGATTTTTTGAATTATAAGTATTTTTTATATGTTTTTAAATTTTTCAATATAAGAAAAAAGATTTAAAAAGAGTAAAAAAATATGTCACAGGTAAAATATCATGGCTGGGCCCCCAAATGTAAGGCATGGATATGAAACTTTGATTCAAAATCAAGTACTTTTCCTGTCCTCAAAATTTGTATAAGGTAAAAATCAATTAAAAATAGTAAGAAATATTATTTTTAAGAGAAAACACGCCAATTTTATTGTTTATAACTTTATTACTATAAAACAATAATATTATAAAGATTTATTCTTTTACCAACAATAAAAATGTATCCAAAAATACTCTACAAGAGAGATTTAAGGCTACAAAAGAAATTTCTTCAAGAGAAATTTCAATTGGAATTAATTGAGAAAAGAACTGCAAGCAATTAATTAAAGAAAAAAGTCTTCAAAAATAATATTAAAGAGAAAACACGCCCAAAAGTGACCAGAGTGAATTTGGAAACAAAGTGACAAAGCTTACAGTGATGAAAGACGCTTTAATTCACTTTTGGGGTGGTTCAGGGGTAAAAATGATTATAAAAGTTACAAACAATGGTTATAATGATTTTTTAACGTGGTTAAAAGGATTAAAATGATTTAAAAATGGTGGTTGGAATCTCTTATTGATTGGTTTGACAATGTTTAAACTAATTATAAAAGGAAAAGATTCTAACATGAAGAGAAAAGTGGGGCAAAGAAGACATTCTTTTATAGCCATCAATTCTCTTACTCCAAAAGTAAAATTTACTCTTGTAAGTCGTGAAAAACAGTCTGACAAGAGAAAAGCCAATTATGGCATCATTGAACCCTGGCTTAGACCAAAAAGGGCTGTTTTAAGCCATTTTTAGCCATTTTAGACCCTTAAATCAGCCATTACTATAGCAATACCTGGTCTAGAGCCTTCAAAACACGTCAGAATTTGTGTAAGAGGTGTATAAACTAGTTAAAACTGTTTTTACTATGATTGTTTTATCTTAAGGGTAGTTTTACCCTCTTGGCAACAGCTAAAACTACCCCAGTAGGTATCAAAACCTCATCATCAATTGAGTCCGCAGACGCTGTAACTCAATTCCAGGCCAAAATTGATGAACTTTTGCATGAATTTTGACAACACACGCCTGTCAGCAAGGATTTTGGGGGTCTAGCTCCCCCTTAGAGCTGGAGTTCCTTTTCCCCCCCAAATTTAATCTTTCCAATTTATTTTTCCTTTAATTCCTCATCATGTATCTTACTTAAAATTAACATATGTGATTCAATTGAATTGTACAGTACAATAAAGTAATAATTGATACCTCATATGTAAATCAAAGCTCACTTATGTAATACATGCACACATTTTGACATTTCAATTGAATTCAATTGAAAATACTTCAATTCCTCATAATTTCTCAACTAAACACAACACCTCAATTTTAACACAAAAATTGATGGTTAACACCACATGTGGTGTGAATTAAATTAAAGTTTTGAGGATTTTCAACTTTTGTATTGAAAATACTAAAAACTTAATTTAAGCTTATTTAGAGTTGAGTTACAAGAATTTCACTCAGAGGTGACCCCACCTGATTTTTTATGAGGAATCCAATGGTGAAATAATTTTCATATGTTTATTGATTGGATAAAAAGCTATAATAATTTTTATTTAAATTTTTTCTCAAATTTATTAATTTTTTTTATAATTTTGTTAAAACTTCATTTTTACTTAATTTTTTCAAGTATAAATGTAATTTTATATTTATACAATTTAATGTAATTTTATTTTTAAATTGCAATTAAAGTTTTCATTTTGAATATAATTTTATATTTATATTTTGATTTTTATTTTAATAATATAAATAAATTTATTTTATTTATATTTATAAATTAATTTTGTATTTGTGGTCTTTTGGGTATATGGAATTACCTTTAAGGCTCACATTCCCTCCCCCTAAAAAAGCATATTACTTTGTAATATTGGTATTTCTAGTGTGTCTGAATCTCCTGAGGTGTTTGGTAGCTTCTGGTATATCTTTTTCTTCTACTCATTCATCTTCACAAGCTGGGTCACTGTACCTAACAAGGTATTCCCTTACTTTCTTGGTTCTTAATTTCCTTTCTGTAAGAACTTTGGTAATTTTCTTAGTACCAGATGTCTCAATAGAAGGTATAACTTGGGGAATCTTATTCCTCAAGGGAAGTTTCTCAGCATCACTAGATTAATATGGCTTTATCAAGCTCACTGGAAATGTAGGATTCTTATTGCTAACTTCTTCAGATAACTCTACTTCAACAGCATTTTCTCCATGGAGGGCCTTAATCACAAAAGGTCCTGAAAAGGAGTCTTTCAACTTTCTAGATCCTTTGATGTTATTGAAGTTAGTTGTGGATACAAGAACTAGGTCCCCCACTTTGAAATTTGCAGTTGCATGTGATTTATCTCATTTGTCTTTAGCATATGCAAAAGACTCCTCCATGCACCTTACTGCATGCTTTCTAGCTTTTTATAGCATTCCTTTGAAGCTAGCAGCTGTGGGATGTATTTCAATTAAATCTTTCCTCAAGGAATCTTGGGGTAACTTGGGGTTCCATCCTTTTTCTAGAATAGCAGGAGTCTGATTGGTACTGGCATGGATTGATGTTTTATATGCTAATTCCAGTGCTGGAAACAGAGTACACCAATCATGGGTATATCCATCACAATCTTTGAATTCAAGGCCATATGCACAAAATCTTCTCACCATGTCCTCTAAGGTTTGGATCATCCTTTCAGCCAGGCCATCAGTTTGTGGGTGGTAGGCTGTAGAGAAAGACAGTTTAGTGCCAAATAATTGGTGAAGATTGGTCCATAGTTCTGAAGTGAATTTGGGATCCCTATCAGTAATGATATTTGTAAATATCCCAGTCCATGACACTACTCTATTCCATATCAGAAGAGCTGTATCCATGGCTGTATCATCTTTGTGACATGGTAAACATTTTGGAGTTTTACTGAATCTGTCCACAATTACTAGGCAAGCATTATAGCTTCTGTCACCTCCTGGTGGTAGGCCAGTTACCCAATACATATGGACAATTTCCCAAGGTCTGCTTGGTTCTTGGATTTTTATCATATTTCCAAGTCTCTTGCCAGTGGATTTATTTGCCTTTTGGCATCTGTCACAGGTTTTGCAATACTCTGCAACATCTTTCTGCAACATTGGCCACCATATGCAGGTCTTTACTTTCTCTCTTGTTCTGTCTTCAGACAGATGTCCTGCAAAGGGACTATCATGGCATTCTTTCAGTACAAGATTGATTAATGACCTGTCTACAACTGTCATGACACATGTGTGCTTGGTTCTGTGGTAAATTATACCATTCAGTAGGTGAAATCTTCCTTCATCATAAGGTTTTTTCCATACTTCATCCAAGGCATATATTAGAGAGTTGTCTTTACAGTCTTTGTTAAGTAATTGGCATAAGATGCTAAAATTCTTATCTTGAGTGTAATCACGTCTGAATTCCTCAAAGAAGATGGTGTTCAAGTCTGTAACACTTATTCCTTCTATTGGAATTTGTGGTGAGGCTTCCTCTGGCACGTAAGCCGGATTATCAATTATATTTGGTAATGGCCATCTGCTTAGTTCATCTGCATTCTTATGGATGTTCCCATCCTTATGAACAATAGTCATATTTCCTCTGTATTTTTGTATGGCTGTTTGCCATCTGAGCATGTGTCTGTTGGGTGTTTTCATGTTTAAAAGTGATTTGACAGCTGTACAATCTGTTATCACCTCAAAAAGACATCCCTCCAAGAATTAGTTTAATTTTTCCAAGGCCCAGACAAGACATAGACATTCCATTTGACTTTCTCCATATCTGGCTTCAGTTGGTTTGATTTGCCTGGATATGAAACATATGGGTCCTTCTACAGCTTTATCATTTATGATCTGAACTTGGTGAAGTGCAGCACCCAGTCCATCCCCTGATGCATCAATATACAGTTTGAAAGGTAATTTAAAATCTGGCATCAGTAAGAGTGGAGCAGTGGTCAAGGCTTCTATTAGAGACTCAAAAGATTTGACTCTGTCAACAGTCATTTCAAATACTGTGTCTTTGTCACACAATTTATAAAGTGGTCTTGCTATGGATGCAAAATCTTTAATGTGTTTCCTGTAATATCCTGCGAAACCTAAGAATGACTGAATTTCCTTCTTATTATGAGGCATGGGTTTTAGCAATACTGCTGCAGCTTTGTTTTTGTCAATTCCAAGGGACAAACCAGATACAACATGTCCTAGTGCTTTAAGTTCTTCAAATCCAAAATCACATTTCTTCAAGGAGATTTTCATGTTTACTGATTGAATTTTTGTCAAAACTGTGGACCATCTGTACATGTGCTCCTCCCAAGTGTTGGAACAGACAATAATGTCATCAATGTAAATGATTAACCATCCCTCTGAGAGTTCTTCAGGGAAGATTTTATTCATCATTCTTTGGAAGTGTGAAGGTGCATTTTTGATAGCAAAGGGGATCCTCAAGTATTCATACACTCCACAATGAACAATAATTCTCAAGTATTTTCTTGCTCTTGGTGTCACCACATTTTTATGGAATACTTTAAGGGCATCCATAGTGGTTATATACACTGCTTGAGATATTTGAGTAAGGGCAATTTGGATTTTTCTTATTGGGTATCTGTCTGGAACAGTTTAAGTGTTCAGAGCTCTAAAGTCCCCAACCATTCTGGATTTTCCATTATGCCATGCCACTATGACTGGTGTAGTTATTTCTACTTCTTCATTGTGGCCTATGTTTCTTATTACACCAAGGTCCAGAAGTTCTTTGATATGAATTTCTAGAGCTTCTCTTGATTTTGGACTTGCTGGATATGTAGGTCTTCTTAAGAGTGGTGGATAAGGTCTCTCAATGTTAAGAATGATGTCAACTTCATGACCAATAATTGCTCCTAGAGGTTCTTTGTCTGAAGCAATTGCTCCTCTGTGGTCAGACAAAAGGGAACAAAGTTAATTTTCTTGTTTATCAGTCAGATGAAGGCTTATTTCAGCCTCATTTAACTGTTCAGACTTGAATTTCTCTAACTCTAAGTTGACTGGTCATAACTTGTTTACTGTAATTTGTCTTTTAAATGGTAAAAAGGCGAATTTTTGGCGCTTATTTTCTCCAATAGTAAAGTATCTGTCTTTGTTATTATGCAAGTCTATCCCATACATGATTAAATAGTCATTTTCCAATATAAAATTGGTACTAGAGCAATTTTCCATAACAACAAATTCAACTGTGATTCTTAAATTCCCATTTTTGTGTGGGAATATGAAATTGGTCTCAAAGGTCCTAATTCTTTCATTGGGTTACTTGCAGTGTTGAATTTTATACCATCAATTGGTAACAATTGCTCTTCAAAATTTGGTACACAGGTCTTAAGAAAAGATTTTCCAACACAAGAGCAGAAGGCTCCTGGGTCAAGCAAAAGTTTGGTGGGCTTGTTAGCTATCACCACTTCTTTTATGCAGGAGTTACCAGCTGTATAACGTTTTCCCCTGTTTGGTTTTGTTTTCATCAGTTGTGCATCTTGAACTTTTGATAAATAAAGTTGACTATTGCTCAATTGTGGCAAGTGGGAATAAGATTCCATGATGTCAAAAGTGGAATTGATATTTTCTATATCTTTTGAAGATTCAGAAAATATTGATGATTCTTCATCTGAATTGTCTTCAATTATTTCATCTTTTTCAAAATCAGGTTCCTTTTCAATATCAATTCCAATGATTTTCCCTTTCTTTGGACATGTATTGCCTAAATGGGTGGTCCTTTGGCAAAAATGGCACTTTCTGACTGTATCTGAAGATTTATACTTAATATTATTAGAATTTTCTTTGGGGGCTTTGTCCACAGAATCTTTCCAAGGTGTATTAAACCTTGTTTTGAGATTCACCCTACTAGAACCAATTTTGGTTCTGGTGGTTACTTCTTCCAATATATTGATAATATCCTCTGCTGAAGATTGTTCAGTAGTCCTGCTTTTGATAGCATGCTCTAAGTCACCTCCACATTGTCTCAGAATTTTTCTATGGATCATAAATTCTGACATGTCAGGATATAATGCTGTTAATCTGTCTTTTTGTTGGCAACACCATGGTAAAGCTTTGTCTTTATCAGCATTAAATTTGGAAAATTCAAAGGCTGTTTCAACTTTAAACCTCCAAGCATCATTTGCCCATTTGTTAATGATTTGGGTTTTCTACCAAGTCCAACTCTGGTGTCCATGTGCTTGTCTTATTTTGATGTACCATCTGTGAGTTGATCTGGTAAACAAGGTGTTAAACCTGGATGTTACCAATCTGTCTGGTAATTCAAAATCCTCTTTGATCATGTCAATACCTCTGATGAATTCCATATGGTCATACTCTCCTTCACCACTGAAGTGAGGCCATTCTTTAAGTTTTGGAGCTTCTTTCAAGAGTGCTTGGCCCATTGATGTCTCTAAGTGATGAAAAGAAGTAGAAAATTCATTTTTTAACTGTGAATTTTCAATATCCAATACTTGTGGATTGGGGATTCTTGCATCTTCATTTTGATTCAGAGGTGTAGACATTCTTGGTAAAGTGTTTAGCACTTGTTCAATATCATTCACTTTACTGTTATTACACCTTTGTGAATTTCTTAACTCATGTTGTAAGCTTTGTATAGAGTCTATGACATTATTTTTATGATCATCCTCTTTACATGTAAGCTCATTCCATAATTCTGTTTGTTTAGTATTATAAGATATAACTTCATTTGACTTTGTTGTTAATTTTGATATTTCCTCTCTTGAGGTATCAAAATGCTTTTCAAAGGCAACTGTATTTGTCTTTACTTCTGCAAATGATTTTGAAATATCATAAAGAACTTTTTTATTATCTTCCTTGATAGTATTAATACCTTGTTTTATTCTTGTTTCAATTATGTCATCAATATTGAATCTAGAATACTTGTCTGTTAATCCTTTAATAATGGCAGATTGTTCATTTATCTTAATGCCAAAAGAATTATCATTATTGGAAGTTTTGATTGTTCTTAAAACTCTTTCAAGGAACTTAAGTGTATCATTTATTTGGCTCAGACTCAAGTTATTTGTTTTAAGATTGTCACAAATTGATGTATTTTTATCAGAAAGATGACTTTTTACGTCAGAAATAGCTTTATACAACTCTGGAATACACTCCAAAGTATCAGAAATCACTTTTGATATTGTAATCTGGCTTCCTCCTCCTTTTGTAATTCCATCATGGTTCTGGCCATCTGAAATACATTCTCCATGGCATCCTGTTGAATCTTTGGGATTCTGTAGCCCTGGCTGTAAGGTTTTGGGGCTGGTGCCTTCCCTTTGCCCTTGTTTGGACTTTGTGGCTGCTTTTTCACGTTGGAATTGCTGGTGCTGGCCACTGGGGCTGTTCTTGGCACTGGTTTGGGTGGTGGAGGGTTGTTTTTCCTCCATTCTAGTGTCAAAAGCATCATGTTTTTCTTCTCCATCAATGGATGCCATCCATTGAGCAATTTGCAAGTATTGGGATGGTCCAGGAATTTTCTCACTGTCAGGTAAGAATTCATGCAATTCTTCCACAGGCCTGCAAGGATCTGGTACTCCTTGAACTGGAGTGCATTGTTTTATGCACTGTGGCTAGCTTTGTATATGTCCACAGAGGCTTGTTGTGGCAGTGTCAGCTCTTTTTGAAGGTAAAATGGTATTATCAGCTTCAGAATAAAACCCTTTTAGTTGTTTGGAAGTCATCAAGTGACCCTTTTCCTTCTGTACCTGATTGGCCTCTACCATAATCACGTCTATTACCTTTCTGGGAGCTGTTTGAGGGGTTATAGCTGGCTCCTGACCTGGTTGAAGGCATAATTATGGTTAAAAAGGCTTAAAATAGTAATTTTACGTCAAAAAAATTACTATTGTCCAAATCTTTGGCTTTCAGAAGAGTGTTACTTATTTCCAAGTTGACTAATTCAGAAGAAATTGGCTCTGGTTGAATATTCTGAGTCACAATAATAGTACTAATATGATCAGAATTAACAGTACTGGCAGGAATAATGCTGGTTACTGTTGAGGCTGTTTCAATTTTTTCTTCTCTTACCACTTTTTGAGACACTAAAATTAATAAAAAAGTCAATGAATTAAGTAAAAAGAGGTTATTTCAAAAAAGAAATAAAAATATAAGCCTCACTTATAATATGAAAAAAAAATATTTTTTATTGATTTTTTGAATTATAAGTATTTTTTATATGTTTTTAAATTTTTCAATATAAGAAAAAAGATTTAAAAAGAGTAAAAAAATATGTCACAGTTAAAATATCACGGCTGGGCCCCCAAATGTAAGGCGTGGATATGAAACTTTGATTCAAAATCATGTACTTTTCCTGTCCTCAAAATTTGTATAAGGTAAAAATCAATTCAAAATAGTAAGAAATATTGTTTTAAGAGAAAACACGCCAATTTTATTGTTTATAACTTTATTAGTATAAAACAATAATATTATAAAGATTTATTGTTTTACCAACAATAAAAATTTATCCAAAAATACTCTACAAGAGATATTTAAGGCTACAAAAGAAACTTCTTCAAGAGTAATTTCAATTGGAATTAATTGAGCAAAGAACTGCAAGCAATTAATTAAAGAACAAAGTCTTTAGAAAGAGTATTAAAGATAAAACATTCCCAACAGTGACCAGAGTGAATTTGGAAAGAAAGTGACAAATCTTACAGTGATGAAAGATGCTTTAATTCACTTTTGGGGTGGTTCAGGGGTAAAAATGATTATAAAAGTTACAAAAAATGATTATAATGATTTTTTCACGTGGTTAAAAGGATTAAAATGATTTGAAAATGGTGGTTGGAATCTCTTGTTGATTGGTTTAACAATGTTTAAACTAATTATAAAAGGAAAAGATTCTAACATGAAGAGAATAGTGGGGCAAAGAAGACATTCTTTTATAGCCATCAATTCTCTTACTCCAAAAGCAAAATTTACTCTTTTCAGTCGTTAAAAACAGTCTCACAACAGAAAAGCCAATTATGGCATCACTGAACCATGGTTTAGACCAAAAAGGGCTGGTTTAAGCCATTTCTAGCCATTTTAGACCCTTAAATCAGGCATTACTGTAGCAATACCTGGTCTAGGGCCCTCAAAACACGTCAGAATGTGTGTAAGAGGCGCAGGAACCAGTTGAAACCGTTTTTACTATGATTTTTCATATTAAGGTAGTTTTACCCTCTTGGCAACAGCTAAAACTACCCCAGTTGGTATCAAAACCTCATCATCAATTGAGTCCGCAGATGCTGTAACTCAATTCCAGGCCAAAAGTGATGAACCTTTGTGTGAACTTTGACACCACACCCCTGTCAGCAAGGATTTTGGGGGTCTAGCTCCCCCTTAGAGCTGGAGTTCCTTCTCCCCCCCAAATTTAATATTTCCAATTTATTTTTCCTTTAATTCCTCATCATGTATTATATTTATAATTTACATATGTAATTCAATTCAATTGTACAGTACCATAGAGTAATGATTGATACCTCATATGTAAATCAAAGTTCACTTATGTAATACACACGCACATTTTGACATTTCAATTGAATTCAATTGAAAATACTTCAATTCCTCATAGCTTCTAAACTAAACACAACACCTCAATTTTAACACAAAAATTGATGGTTAACACCACATGTGGTGTGAATTAAATTAAAGTTTTGAGGATTTTCAACTTTGTATTGAAAATACTAAAAACTTAATTTAAGCTTATTTAGAGTTGAGTTACATGAATTTCACTCAGAGGTGACCCCCTCTGATTTTTTATGAGGAATCCAATGGTGAAACAATTTTCATATGTTTGTTGATTGGATAAAAAGTTATAATAATTTTCATTTAACTTTTTTCCAAATTTATTATTTTTTTTACAGTTTTGTTAAAACTTCATTTTTACTTAATTTTTGCAAGTATAAATGTAACTTTATAATTCCAAAATTTAATGTAATTTTATTTTTAAATTGTATTTAAATTTTTTATTTCGAAAATAGTTTTATATTTATATTTGGATATTTATTTTAATAATATAAATAAATTTATTTTATTTATATTTATAAGTTAATTTTGTCTTTGTGGTCTTTTGGGTATATGAAATTACCTTTAAGGCTCACACCTTTTTTGGCCCAAACCAGGGTTCAATGATGCCATAATTGGCTTTTCTGCTTTCAGACTGTTTTTACGACTTACAAGAGTAAATTTTACTTTTGGAGTAAGAAAATTGATGGCTAGAAAGAATGTCTTCTTTGCCCCACTTTTCTCTTCATGTTAGAATCTTTTCCTTTTATAATTAGTTTAAACACTGTTAAACCAATCAATAAAATATTCCAACCACCTTTTTTAAATAATTATAAACCCTTCAACCACGTGAAAAAATCATTATAATCATTGTTTGTAACTCTTATAATCATTTTTACCCCTGAATCACCCCAAAAGTGAATTAAAGCATCTTTAATCACTGTTAGCTTTGTCACTTTGTTTCCAAATTCACTCTGGTCACTTTTGGGCATGTTTTATCTTTAATATTCTTTCTAAAGACACTGTTCTTTAATTAATTGCTTGCAGTTCTTTGCTCAATTAATTCCAATTGAAATTTCTCTTGAATGAATTTCTTTTGTAGCCTTAAATATCTCTTGTAGAGTATTTTTGGATAAATTTCTATTGTTGGTAAAACAATAAATCTTTATAATATTGTTGTTTTATACTAATAAGGTCAGAAACAATACAATTGGCGTGTTTTCTCTTAAAAATAATATTTCTTTCTATTTTTAATTGATTTTTACCTTATACAAATTTTGAGGACAGGAAAAGACTTGATTTTGAATCAAAGTCTCATATCCACTCCTTACAATAAATAAATAATGTTTTAAAAAAGAAAAGAATCATCAAACACAACACAAATATCACAAAACCAAAATATTACAATTATTAATTCATAAAAACTGTATATATTGAAAAAAATCAGAATTATTTCTGATAATATGATATTTTATTGGTAAGATATTATACTTTGTAAGATTGGACTCTACTGATTGATGTGGGAAAAAAATAATGAAATGGCTCTTTCTATGAATCAACACACGTCCTATGTAATAACTGATGCTGTCAGAGGAAACTTTATAATAAAAACTAAAAGAACATCATTAAAAATTCAATTTTAATTTAAATAATCCCAATTTTCAATTTCAATTTCAATGACACCTGTTATTCTTAACTCCAAGAAATTTAAATAATAATTTTTAATTATTATTCTCAAGCTTCCAGTTGAAAATACTTTATTCCTTTCCATGTTAATTTTCCACAATTAAATCTCAAGAAATGATGATTTTATTGATATTTTTACTCAATTCTTTGAGAAATATCAAGTTACTTTAAGAGTAATTGAATTAGGTTTTTTCAGGAACAAAAAAACATAGACAGAATTAAGTTACAAGGTGTATGAATGTGTCAAAAAAATTCATTTAGAAAAGGATTCTATATGAATCTTCGAGGTTAGTGGTTTTCTAAACTTAATAATACCAATATACCCTAAAACTGACCTTTTAACCAGATTTAAATGAAGTTGAATGCAATTTTGAGGCTATTAAGCCTTATTTGAGATATGAAGCTTAATAAATATTTATTAATCTTTGAAACTTTTGAAAAAATTGATTCAAACCCTGTTAAATGGGATTTAACCTTTGCAGACTTTCAACCCATTGAGATGGATGTTAAACCAATTTGAAATGAGTATCAAATGAAATTTGGATCTTGAAGTTGTGATAAGGCTGGAAAATTTTAATAAAGGAGGAAAACCCTTTTTGGGGTCTTTCAGATCCCAAAGTTTGGGTACCATGGCACCTTTGGCCCTTTATCCCCTTGTCCCCCTTTTGAATTTATTTCTCCAATTGATTTATTTGAAGCCACAAAGTTACTTCAAAGCAATATTAAAAGATTCCATTGAGGATTTAAGGGATGTAAGAAAAATCTTTAACAAATTCAGTCACTAAACACAACACCTTAATTTTACCACAATTTTTGGAAGTTTGCATATACCTTATGTAACTTCAAACTATGGTTAAAATCAGAATTTTTGGAAATTTACAGAAAAATGAAACAGCTTTTGAAGTGCCATACAACACTATGAAACCTTTGAATAACAGAAAAATAAGCAATTTCGAGTATAATTCCCTATGGGTTTACCCTTGGTTCATTATGGGTTGGAGTCCAAAAGAAACATAATAAGTACAAATTAATTTATCCAAAATGAAGTTAAAATGAATCTTAATGATTATTTTGTTTTGAAAATAATTCAAAAAACCAACTGTTTACTGAATAAAATTAATCAAGAATTAAGTGTGGCCTCATAGGTCTCTCAGACATACTTTTCTGGCACACATTCCATACCACAAACATAAAGTTTTACTTCAACTTCTAATTAAATAGTAGACCTTCAGCTGAACTGGGGAGTATAATCCACTTTCCATCCTCTTTACTTACTTTTTAAATTATTTAAAGCAAACAACTTAAACATTATTGAGAAATTGGTTTCCTCTAATTGCCAAATCTTTTGAGAAAGTGTTGAAAATCAAGTATCTTATTCTTTGAAAGCGACTACTCCTCATTTTTTTCCATTATTTGCATAATTAGATATTTTATTTAATTATTTCCCAAGATTCTTATTTATTTCATTTGAGTAATTGCAATCCTTTGAGATATGACCACATATCCAAAAAGGTCACAAAATAATCTACAATAATGATTCTAATAATGAGATGCATAAAAATTCCATAAATAGGTCTAAATTCTTGATTACCTCAGAATCAAATGAATAAAAATTTTAAATAAATTGAACCATCAGATCAATCATGGTAAAATACACATATTACATTGTTATGTCATATCTGCAAAGACAATACTTAACATGTAATAAGTAAAAATGCCATACAAAGGCAGAAAACTCTTGTTTATCACTGAAAACAATGAAACAACATGTCAAGCAAATTGTAATATTGGATTCCCCATGTAAAAATCCACATATAAAATTCTTATTTCATATTTCAAAATTCAATAATGAAGGTAATAACATGCATATATGCATCTTTATGATAAATGCATAAATTCATGGTTTTGAGCTCATATCTTTTGAAATATACATTATAAAGAGTTTAACAAAAAATAAAGCTACCAAAAAACTACAGTAAGAATAAAGAGAAAACTTCATTTGGCAAGTTATAAGCAAAGTAATAACTTGTAAGGGTTTATTAGACAACATTGTTATAGCTGTGGACCACTTTGTTGTGCAAGGGGCCCAAACTTAAAAAAAATTGGAGATTCATATTCTGCTAGCTCCAAAGTGAATAATTATTCAATTTCTATCATTCTATTCAAGGTATAACCCATTGAAATAATGATTTGAAGTTTCAAATAGTAAATTTCAACAGAAAAAATGAATTACAAGAAAAATCATCAAAAACAGAGTTTAAATAAAAGTGGTAAATAATAGTTCATTATGATTAAAGCTAATAGAATCCACAAAGTTATTCTTCTGCCAAGCCATTGATGTGGGCAGACTTAGAGTTACAGTGATAGCTCTAAATAATAGTCTAATGATGAGATAACATGGTTTAATTGTGATGTAATCATCACTGAACCTTAAAATACTGCTCAATCCCAGTGTATACCATTTTTAAACATCTACTAAATACCTTATACACTCTAGGAAGGAGGATTTTACTATATATAGAGATCTTTTTACCTCTATTTCACCCTCAGACACAACAAAACCATTATATTATTAAAACCAAAGGTAAAAGATTAATTCTTTTTATATAAACCAATTATATGCTTAAATAATCAAGTTCATATTCATTTTAATCATCTATTTTTACATGATGAAATTGATTTTTGATTATTTTTGTTAAATTCCCTCTAAAATCTCTAATTTCATGTAAAATATCAATATTTGTAATTATCTTCTATTTTTTATTCTAAGTGAAATTTAAAGAAGTTGTATTTATACTTTTGGCGTAAATGTATTCAAAATTATTATATTAAGTTTCAAATGTAGGTTATTTTCATCTTTCATAACAATTTTCCCTTTATTATTACTTCAATAATTCTGTTTTGATAGAGATAGTGTTTATATTAATATAGCTTTAATATTGGTGATATAATTGTTATGAATTATCTTTTATTATTGAATAAAAATCTTTTAAGCCTGTATTATTTGTTTGTATCACTTATAAAGTGCCATTAATATATTAATCATTATATGTTAATATCTTTCTTTTTTATTATATTAATTTATTTAATATAATTTATATTATTATGTTTCTTTAATAATATACAATATTTTTATGCCATGATTATAAGAATTCTGTATTATTATAATAAATATTTATCTTATTCTTTAACTTAATAAGGAAATTAATAGTACAAAAAATAAAATATTGGTAATATTTACTTATTTTTTCATAGTCAAACCTTACAACTGGGGCCTGAGAATGT
Source organism: Austropuccinia psidii (assembly GCA_023105745.1). NCBI lineage: Eukaryota > Fungi > Basidiomycota > Pucciniomycetes > Pucciniales > Sphaerophragmiaceae > Austropuccinia > Austropuccinia psidii. The sequence continues at coordinate 71,556,959 of JALGQZ010000001.1, read as the reverse complement.
TATTTACTTAACAGATCTCTTAAAAGAATTTGAATTGGGTTTATCCAATAGAAATTATATTTATAATCACAAAATTATATAAGAATCTTATATTTATTGATTTTAAAAGCTATTGAGGAATTTGGAAAGCAATTGTACTGTCTTACACATAGTTTTTCACATCCTTATACTTTTAAGAACTTTCTTTGATTGAATCTAGTAATTAAGAAAGGGATTTATAAATTAAAAATAAATCTATATTATAATTTAATTTAAAAATAGAATCATCTTAGTTTTTATTCTATTATTCAAAAGGAAAAATATAAAAAATAAAAAACACAATAAAAAATCACTTTTATTCATTTTTATTCATTTCTCTTATTATAAAGGATATAAAATCAATTTTTATGTGGGAATTGCAGTATCTTCTCAAAAATTAAAGCTTCTTATAAAAGACTCATATTTATTTGTATTTTGTAGTGCTTAAAGACAACTCAACAGAAAACAATAAGACCACTGTTGAGAGATTGGTGGAAGAACCTTTCCAAAGTTCTCAAAAACCTGTTTTTAATAAAAAGAGAAAGGCCAAGAAATTAGTCTTTCTAGGACCCACTGTTCAGGAGTCTGAAGGTAAGACCTCTCTTAAAATTTCCAGAAAAATATTTTTTAGTGTTCTGAAATCTAGTATTCTTATAATATAATTTAGATTATTTTTACTTATTCAGATAATATAGATAGTTTTGTGCCATAATTAGAATATTTTAATAATTATAATTATTTTTAATCTCATTCTTCATCAAATTAGGACATTCAGAGTAAAATCAGTAAAATATTAGTTATCATTACTTATTTTTTCATAGTCAAAACTTAAATTTGGGGGCCTTTTCACCTTGGGTTTATTGAATAATAAACTAAAATTGTAATCATAAACTAGATAAGAGCTCTATATTTATTTATTTTGAAAGCGATTGGTGCATTTCAACAGAAGTTTTACTGGAATACAAATGGTGTTTCACATCCATATATTTGCAAGAAACTTCTTTTAGTGAATCTAGTGATTAAAAAAGATATTCATCAATTGAAATTGAATTTATATTTCAATTTAATATTAAGGAATGATATCAATTTTGAATTTTCTTATTTTTTCAAAAAATAAAAATAATAATGAGAAATCATTTATTCATTTCTTTATCCATTTGTCTCATAGAAAAAATGTAAAAGAAATTTTTCACCTGGAAAATGTCATATCTTTCCAAAAAATAACATTTCTTATAAAAAAGATCATACTTATTTTTCTTTCTTGGTGTTTGAATCCAACTCAACAGAGGAAAATCAAACCACTGTTGAAAGCTTGGGGAAAAGAACTTTCCAAAGTCCTCCAACACCAGTTTTTAAAAATAAAATAAAAGCTAACAGTTAGTTTTTCCACAACCCACCATTCAGGACTCTGAAGGTGAGAACCTTTTCTTTAAATTCCATAAAAAGAATAAATCTTCCTGAAATATTTTCTCTTATCATTTAATTTTAATTATGACTACTAGAAGAGGTTCCCAATAATCCATCCAATGAGATTGAGGTGGACTCAGAAAGAGAAATGATCACACAAACAGGAAAAGAATGGTGAAAATATCCAGTGGAACAGAATTTACACAAGGAAGTGCCATATCCCAAAGGCAAGTCCCAGAAATACCCATCATATCTGAGCCAGAGTTCAAACTAAGTATGAGGAAATCCAACAGGTACAAATAAAATTCAGAGGGCTCAACTAGACATATAGATGAGCTATTAAAAGAAGTACTACACAGTGTACAAGAACAAGGATTGTGAAATCTTACCACAAAGCCACCAAGGAGTGATGAACTCCTGGAATATTGTAAGGTGTGGATATGAAACTTTGATTAAAAATCAAGTACTTTTCCTGTCCTCAAAATTTGTATAAGGTAAAAATCAATTAAAAATAGTATGAAATATTATTTTTAAGAGAAAACACGCTAATTTTATTGTTTATAAATTTATTAGTATAAAACAATAATATTATAAAAATTTATTGTTTTACCAACAATAAAAATTTATCCCAAAAATACTCTACAAGAGATATTTTAAGGCTACAAAAGAAATTTCTTCAAGAGCAATTTCAATTGGAATTAATTGAGCAAAGAACTGCAAGCAATTAATTAAAGAACAAAGTCTTTAAAAAGAATATGAAAGATAAAACATTCCCAAAAGTGACCAGAGTGAATTTGGAAAGAAAGTGACAAATCTTACAGTGATGAAAGATGCTTTAATTCACTTTTGGGGTGGTTCAGGGGTAAAAATGATTATAAGAGTCACAAACAATGATTATAATGATTTTTTCACGTGGTTAAAAGGATTAAAATGATTTAAAAGTGGTGGTTGGAATCTTTGATTGATTGGTTTAACAGTTTTAAACTAATTAATAAAAGGAAAAGATTCTAACATGAAGAGAAAAGTGGGGCAAAGAAGACATTCTTTTAGAGCCATCAATTCTCTTACTCCAAAAGTAAAATTTACTCTTGTCAGTCGTGAAAAACAGTCTGACAAGAGAAAAGCCAATTATGGCATCATTGAACCCTGGTTTAGACCAAAAAGGGCTGGTTTAAGCCATTTTTAGCCATTTTTAGCCATTTTAGACCCTTAAATCAGCCATTACTATAGCAATACCAGGCCTAGAGCCTTCAAAACACGTCAGAATGTGTGTCAGAGGCGTAGAAACCAGTTAAAACTGTTTTTATTATGATTGTTTTATCTTAAGGGTAGTTTTACCCTCTTGGCAACAGCTAAAACTACCCCAGTTGGTATCAAAACCTCATCATCAATTGAGTCCACAGACCCTGTAACTCAATTCCAGGCCAAAAGTGATGAACTTTTGCGTGAATTTTGACATCCCACGCCTGTCAGCAAGGATTTTGGGGGTCTAGCTCCCCCTTAGAGCTGGAGTTCCTTTTCCCCCCCAAATTTAATCTTTCCAATTTATTTTTCCTTTAATTCCTCATCATGTATTATACTTATAATTTACATATGTAATTCAATTCAATTGTACAGTACAATACAGTAATAATTGACACCTCATATGTAAATCAAAGTTCACTTATGTAATACATGCGCACATTTTGACATTTCAATTGAATTCAATTGAAAATACTTCAATTCCTCATAACTTCTAAACTAAACACAACACCTCAATTTTAACAAAAAAATTGATGGTTAACACCACATGTGGTGTGAATTAAATTAAGGTTTTGAGGATTTTCAACTTTTGTATTGAAAATACTAAAAACTTAATTTAAGCTTATTTAGAGTTGAGTTACAAGAATTTCACTCAGAGGTGACCCCACCTGATTTTTTATGAGGAATCCAATGGTGAAATAAATTTTATATGTTTATTTATTGGATAAAAAGTTATAATAAATTTTATTTAACTTTTTTCCAAATTTATTTATTTTTTCACAATTTTGTTAAAGTTTCATTTTTACTTAATTTTTTCAAGTATAAATGTAATTTTATATTTACAAAATTTAATGTATTTTTTATTTTTAAATTATAATTAATTTTTTATTTTTAATATAATTTTATATTTATATTTTGATTTTTATTTTAATAATATAAATAAATTTATTTTCTTTATATTAATATGTTATTTTTTATATTTGTGGTCTTTTGGGTATATGAAATTACCTCTAAGGCTCACATTCCCTCCCCCTAAAAAAGAATATTACTTTGTAATATTGGTGTTTCTAGTGTGTCTGAATCTCCTCAGGAGTTTGGTAGCTTCTGGTATATCTTTTTCTTCTAACCATTCATCTTCACAAGTTGGGTCACTGTACCTAACAAGGTATTCCCTTACTTTCTTGGTTCTTAATTGCCTTTCTTTAAGAACTTTGGTTATTTTCTTAGTACCAGATGTCTCAATAGGAGGTATAACTTGGGGAACCTTATTCCTCAAGGGAAATTTCTCAGCATCACTAGATTTCTATGGTTTTATCAAGCTCACTGGAAATGTAGGGTGCTTATTGCTAAGTTCTTCAGATAACTCTACTTCAACAGCATTTTCTCCATGGAGGGCCTTAATCACAAAAGGTCCTGCAAAGGAGTCTTTCAACTTTTTACATCCTTTGATGTTATTGAAGTTAGTGGTGGATACAAGAACTAGGTCCCCCACTTTGAAATCTGGAGTTTCATGAGATTTATCCCATTTGTCTTTAGCATATGCAAAAGAGTCCTCCATGCACCTTACTGCATGCTTTCTAGCCTTGTCTAGCATTCCTTTGAAGCTAGCAGCTGTGGGATGTATTTCAATTAAGTCTTTCCTCAAGGAGTCTTGGGGTAACTTGGGGTTCCATCCTTTTTCTAGAACAGCAGGATTCTGATTGGTACTAGCATGGATTGATGTTTTATATGCTAATTCCAGTGCTGGTAACAGAGTACACCAATCATGGGTAAATCCATCACAATCTTTGAATTCAAGGCCATATGCACAAAATCTTCTCACCATGTCCTCTAAGGTTTGGATCATTCTTTCAGCCAGGCCATCAGTTTGTGGGTGGTAGGCTGTAGAGAAAGACAGTTTAGTGCCAAATAATTGGTGAAGATTTGTCCATAGTGCTGAAGTGAATTTGGGATCTCTATCACTGATGATATTTGTAAATATCCCAGTCCATGACACTACTCTATTCCATATCAGAAGAGCTGTATCCATGGCTGTATCATTTTTGTGACATGGTAAAAAGATTGGAGTTTTACTGAATCTGTCCACAATTACTAGGCAAGCATTATAGCTCCTGTCACCTCCTGGTGGTAGGCCAGTTACCCAATCCATATCGACAATTTCCCAAGGTCTGTTTGGTTCTTGGATTTTCATCATATTTCCAAGTCTTTTGCCAGTGGATTTATTTGCCTTTTGGCATCTGTCACAGGTTTTGCAATACTATGCAACATCTTTTTGCCACATTGGCCACCATATGCAGGTCTTCACTTTCTCTCTTGTTTTGTCTTCAGAAAGATGTCCTGAAAAGGGACTATAATGGCATTCTTTCAGTACAAGATTGATGAATGACCTGTCTACAACTGTCATGACACATGTGTGCTTGGTTCTGTGGTAAATTATACCATCCAGTAGGTGAAATCTTCCTTCATTATAAGATTTTCTCCATACTTCATCCAAGGCATGTATTAGAGAGTTGTCTTTACAGTCTTTGTTAAGTAATTGACATAAGATGCTACAATTCTTATCTTGAGTGTAACTATTTCTGACTTCTTCAAAGAAGGTGGTGTTCAAGTCTGTAACACTTATTCCTTCTATTGGAATCTGTGGTGAAGCTTCTTCTGGAACATAAGCAGGATTATCAATGTTATTTGGTAATGGCCATCTGCTTAGTCCATCTGCATTCTTATGAATATTCCCATCCTTATGAACAATAGTCATATTGCCTCTGTATTCTTGTATGGCTATTTGCCATCTGAGCATGTGTCTGTTAGGTGTTTTCATGTTCAAAAGTGATTTCACAGCTGTACAATCTGTTATTACTTCAAAAACACATCCCTCTAAGAAATAGTTCAATTTCTCCAAGGCCCAGACAAGGCATAGACATTCCATTTGACTTGCTCCATATCTGGCTTCAGTTGGTTTGATTTGCCTGGATATGAAACATATTGGTCCTTCTACAGGTTTGTCATTTATGATCTGAACTTGGTGAAGTGCAGCACCTAGTCCATCCCCTGATGCATCAATATACAGTTTGAAAGGTAATTTAAAGTCTGGCATCAGTAAGAGTGGAGCAGTGGTCAATGCTTCTCTTAGAGATTCAAAAGCTTTGACTCTGTCAACAGTCATCTCAAATACTGTGTCTTTGTCACACAACTTATAAAGTGGTCTTGCTATGGATGCAAATTCTTTAATGTGTTGCCTGTAATATCCTGCAAAACCCAAGAATGACTGAATTTCCTTCTTATTCTGAGGCATGGGTTTTAACAATACTGCTGCAACTTTGTTTTTATCAATTCCAAGGGACAAACCAGATACAAAATGTCCTAGTGCCTTAAGTTCTTTAAATCCAAAATGACATTTCTTCAAGGAGATTTTCATGTTTACTGATTGGATTTTTGTCAAAACTCTTGATAATCTGTACATGTGCTCCTCCCAAGTCTTTGAACAGATAATAATGTCATCAATGTAAATGATTAACCATCCCTCTGAGAGTTCTTCAGGGAAGATTTCATTCATCATTCTTTAGAAGTGTGAAGGTGCATTTTTGATACCAAAGGGCATCCTTAAGTATTCATACACTCCACAATGAACAATAATTCTCAAGTATTTTCTTGCTCTTGGTGTTACCACATTTTGATGGAATCCTTTAAGGGCATCCATAGTGGTTATATACACTGCTTGAGATATTTGAGTAAGGGCAATTTGGATTTTTGATATTGGGTATCTGTCTGGAACAGTGTAAGTGTTCAGAGCTCTAAAGTCCCCAACCATTCTGGATTTTCCATTATGCCACGCCACTATGATTGGTGTAGTTATTTCTACTTCCTCATTGTGGCCTACTTTTCTTATTACACCAAGGTCTAGAAGTTCTTCGATATGAATTTCTAGAGCTTCTCTTGATTTTGGACTTGCTGGATAAGCAGGTCTTCTTAAGAGTGGTGGATAAGGTCTCTCAATGTTAAGAATGATGTCAACTTCATGACCAATAATTGCTCCCAGAGGTTCTTTGTCTGTAGCAAATGCTCCTTTGTGGTCATACAAAAGGGAAGAAAGTTCATTTTCTTGTTTATCAGTCAGATGAAGGCTTATATCAGCCTCATTTAACTGTTCAGACTTGAATTTTTCTAACTCTAAGTTGACTGGTGATACTTTGTTTACTGTAATTTGTCTTTTAAATGGTAAAAAGGCAAATTTCTGGCGCTTATTGTCCCCAATTGTAAAGTATCTGTCTTTGTTATTATGTAAATCTATCCCATACATGATCAAATAGTCATTTCCCAATATAAAATGGGTACTAGAGCAATTTTCCATAACAACAAATTCAACTGTGATCCTTAAATTCCCATTTATGTGTGGGAATATGATATTGGTCTCAAAGATTCCCAATGCTTTCATTGGGTTACTTGCACTGTTGAATTTTATACCATCAATTGGTAACAATTGGTCTTCAAAATTTGGCACACAAGTCTTAAGAAAGGATTTTCCAACACAAGAGCAGAAGGCTCCTGGGTCAAGCAAATGTTTGGTGGGCTTGTTGTCAATTACCACTTCTGTTATACAGGAGTTACTAGCTGTATAACCTTTTCCTCTGTTTGGTTTTGTCTTCATAAGTTGTGCATCTTGAACTTTTGATAGCTCAACTTGACCATTGCTCAATTGTGGTAAGTGGGAATAAGATTCCATGATGTCAAAAGTGGCATTGATATTTTCTATATCTTTTGAAGATTCAGAAAATATGGATGACTTATCATCTGAATTGTCTTCAATTATGTCTTCTTTTTCAACATCTGGTTCCTTTTCAATGTCAATTTCATTGATTTTCCCCCTCTTTGGACATGTATTGGCTAAATGGGTGGTGCTTTGGCAAATATGGCATTTTCTGACTGTATCTGCAGATTTATATTTAATATTACCAGAATTTTCTTTGGGGTTTTTGTCCACAGAATCTTTCCAAGGTGTATTAAACCTTGTTTTGAGATTCACCCTACTAGAACCAATTTTGGTTCTGGTGGTTACTTCTTCTAGTATATTGATAATATCTTCTGCTGAAGATTGTTCAGTAGTCCTGCTTTTGACAGCATGCTCTAAGTCACCTCCACATTGTCTCAGAATTTTTCTATGGATCATAAACTCTGACATGTCAGGATATAATGCTGTTAATCTGTCCTTTTGTTGGCAAAACCATGGTAAAGCTCTGTCTTTATCAGCATTAAATTTGGCAGATTCAAAGGCTGTTTCAACTTTAAACCTCCAAGCATCATTTGCCCATTTGTTGATGATTTGGGTTTTCCACCAAGTCCAACTCTGGTGTCCATGTGCTTGTCTTATTTTGATGTACCATCTGTGAGCTGATCTGGTAAACAAGGTGTTAAACCTGGCTGTTACCAATCTGTCTGGTAATTCAAAATCCTCTTTGCTCATGTCAATACCTCTAATGAATTCCATATGGTCATACTCTCCTTCACCACTGAAGTGAGGCCATTCTTTAAGTTTTGGAACTTCTTTCAAGAGTGCTTGGCCCATTGATGGTTCCAAGTTATGAAAAGAAGTGGATAATTCATTTTTTAATTGTGAATTATCAGGTTCCAATACTTGTGGATTTGGAATTCTTGTGCCCTCATTTTGATTTAGAGGTGTAGACATTCTTGGTAAGGTGTTCAGTATTTGTTCAATGTCATTCATTTTACTGTTGCTACACCTTTGGGAATTTCTGTATTCATGTTGGAAGCTTTGTATTAAATTTATTACTTCAATTTTATACATGTCTTCCTTATGTGTCAGTTCTTGCCATAACTCTGTCTGTCTTGTATCATCAGCAGTGACTTGATTCAATTTCATTGATAATTTTGATACTTCTTCTTGTGAAGCATCAAAACACTTTTTCAAGGCAATGGTATATGTCTTTACTTCAGTAAACGAATTTGAAATGTCATCAAGGACTTTCTTGTTATCTGTTTTGATAATATTTATGGCTTGTTTAATTCTTGTTTCAATCATGTCATCAATATTGAATTTAGAATATTTATCTGTTAATTCTTTAATAATGGCAGATTGTTCATTTATTTTAATGTTAGAAGAATTGTCATTATTAGAATTTTTAATTGTTCTTAAAACTTTTTCAAAACACATAAGTGTTTCATTAATTTGGCACAGACTCAGGTTGTTTGTTTTAATGTTGTTACAAATGGTGTCATTTTTATCAGAAAAATGTTTTTTCACGTCATTTATAGCATTATACAACTCTGGGATGGAATCAAATATGTCAGAAATCATTTCTGGAACCTTAATCTGGCTTCCTCCTTCTTCTGTAATTCCATCATGGTTCTGGCCATCTGAAATACATTTTCCATGGCATCCTGCTGAATCTTTGGGATTCTGTAGCCCTGGCTGTAAGGTTTTGGGGCTGGTGCCTTCCCTTTGCCCTTTTTTGGAGTTTGTGGCTGCTTTTTCACGTTGGAATTGCTGCTGCTGGCCACTGGGGCTGTTTTTGGCACTGGTTTGGGTGGTGGAGGGTTGTTTTTCCTCCATTCTAGTGTCAAAAGCATCATGTTTTTCTTCTCCATTAATGGATGCCATCCATTGAGCAATTTGCAAGTGTTGGAATGGCCCAAGAATTTTCTTACTGTCAGGTAAGAATTCATGCAATTCTTCCACAGGTCTGCAAGGATCTGGTACTCTTTGAATTGAAGTGCATTGTTGTATGCACTGTGGCTGGCTTTGTATATGTCCACAGAGGCTTGTTGTGGCGGTGTCAGCTCTTTTTGAAGGTAAAATGGTATTATCAGCTTCAGAATGACCCATTTTAGGTGTTTGGAAGTCATCAACTGACCCCTTTCCTTCTGTACCTGGTTGGCCTCTGCCATAATCATGTCTATTACCTTTTTGGGAGCTGCTTGAGGGGTTGTAGCTGGCTCCTGACCTGGTTGAAGGCATAATTATGGTTAAAAAGGCTTAAAATAGTATTTTTACGTCAAAAAACTTACTATTGGCCAAATGTTTAGCTTTCTGAAGGGTATTACTTATGTCCAAGTTAATTAATTCAGAAGATATTGGTTCAGGCTGGTTATTTTTAGTCACAATAACAGTGCTATTATGATCAGAATTAACAGTACTGGCAGGGATAATGCTGGTTACTGTTGAGGCTGTTTCAATGTTTTCTTGTCTTACCACGTTGTCAGACACTAAAATTAATGAAAAAGACAATTAAAAAAGGATATTTCAAAAAAAGAAATAAAAATTTAAGCCTCACCTATAATATGAAAAAAAATATTTTTTATGGATTTTTTGAATTATAAGTATTTTTTATATGTTTTTAAATTTTTCAATATAAGAAAAAAGATTTAAAAAGAGTAAAAAAATATGTCACAGGTAAAATATCACGGCTGGGCCCCCAAATGTAAGGTGTGGATATGAAACTTTGATTAAAAATCAAGTACTTTTCCTGTCCTCAAAATTTGTATAAGGTAAAAATCAATTAAAACTAGTATGAAATATTATTTTTAAGAGAAAACACGCTAATTTTATTGTTTATAACTTTATTAGTATAAAACAATAATATTATAAAAATTTATTGTTTTACCAACAATAAAAATTTATCCCAAAAATACTCTACAAGAGATATTTTAAGGCTACAAAAGAAATTTCTTCAAGAACAATTTCAATTGGAATTAATTGAGCAAAGAACTGCAAGCAATTAATTAAAGAACAAAGTCTTTAAAAAGAATATTAAAGAGAAAACACACCCAAAAGTGACCAGAGTGAATTTGGAAACAAAGTGACAAAGTTTACAGTGATGAAAGATGCTTTAATTCACTTTTGGGGTGGTTCAGGGGTAAAAATGATTATAAGAGTTACAAACAATGATTATGATGATTTTTTCACGTGGTTAAAAGGATTAAAATGATTTAGAAGTGGTGGTTGGAATCTTTGATTGATTGGTTTAACAGTTTTAAACTAATTAATAAAAGGAAAAGATTCTAACATGAAGAGAAAAGTGGGGCAAAGAAGAAATTCTTTTATAGCCATCAATTCTCTTACTCCAAAAGTAAAATTTACTCTTGTCAGTCGTGAAAAACAGTCTGACAACAGAAAAGCCAATTATGGCATCATTGAACCCTGGTCCCCTTAAATCAGCCATTACTATAGCAATACCAGGCCTAGAGCCTTCAAAACACGTCAGAATGTGTGTCAGAGGCGTAGAAACCAGTTAAAACTGTTTTTATTATGATTGTTTTATCTTAAGGGTAGTTTTACCCTCTTGGCAACAGCTAAAACTACCCCAGTTGGTATCAAAACCTCATCATCAATTGAGTCCACAGACCCTGTAACTCAATTCCAGGCCAAAAGTGATGAACTTTTGCGTGAATTTTGACACCCACGCCTGTCAGCAAGGATTTTGGGGGTCTAGCTCCCCCTTAGAGCTGGAGTTCCTTTTCCCCCCCAAATTTACTCTTTCCAATTTATTTTTCCTTTAATTCCTCATCATGTATTATACTTATAATTTACATATGTAATTCAATTCAATTGTACAGTAAAATACAGTAATAATTGACACCCCATATGTAAATCAAAGTTCACTTATGTAATACACGCGCACATTTTGACATTTCAATTGAATTCAATTGAAAATACTTCAATTCCTCATAACTTCTAAACTAAACACAACACCTCAATTTTAACAAACAAAATTGATGGTTAACACCACATGTGGTGTGAGTTAAATTAAGGTTTTGAGGATTTTCAACTTTTGTATTGAAAATACTAAAAACTTAATTTAAGCTTATTTAGAGTTGAGTTACAAGAATTTCACTCAGAGGTGACCCCACCTGGTTTTTTATGAGGAATCCAATGGTGAAATAAATTTTATATGTTTATTTATTGGATAAAAAGTTATAATAAATTTTATTTAACTTTTTTCCAAATTTATTTATTTTTTCACAATTTTGTTAAAGTTTCATTTTTACTTAATTTTTTCAAGTATAAATGTAATTTTATATTTACAAAATTTAATGTATTTTTTATTTTTAAATTATAATTAATTTTTTATTTTTAATATAATTTTATGTTTATATTTTGATTTTTATTTTAATAATATAAATAAATTTTTTTTATTTATGTTAATATGTTATTTTTTATATTTGTGGTCTTTTGGGTATATGAAATTACCTCTAAGGCTCACAAATATCCTGAAAAAGTTCCTTCAAGAGGAGGAAATTGTGAGATAATCCAATGGATGGAATCCACTATCATCCAAACCTCAAATCAAAAATATTAAGGAATACAATTCCTAAAAGAGGGAGGAAAGCAAAGACAAAGCCCCAGTAGCTTCTACCAGCAAGCCTCAAGTCAACCAGCCTCCCAAAGATGGGTAGAAGAACAAGAAAAGGAATTTGAGGAAACCATATTCCCCAAGTTACAGGATCTCAAAAATCCAAAAAAATGCCATGGACAATGTCTTTATCATTGCCAGAACCTTGATTTAATTCAAGGGAAAAGAGGAACAAAGAATTAGACAACTTCATTTCCCAAAGAAATAACTTTGTCTCCTGATCTTGTATATACTTTGACAGAAATTAAAAGGAATATTTTACCTCTAAAAGGCTATAAAAAGAGGTTCTTTTATTTACAACAAATAAAGAATAATTTATTATCTTTACAAGAAATAAGTAACAGTTTATCATCTTTAACACAAATTGTTGTACAGAATAAAAAAGAAATTGACAGCATTAAAATTATCATTAAAAATAATAAACCAAAAGTATTTATTGACAATACTCAGCAATTGAAACAAGGACAACACTAATTGTATAACTACATAAGATATATCAAAGAAAAAACTTTGACAATCAATTATGACCTGGGTATTGATAATTTGACAGAAAAATTAAACAAATGAAGCATTTCTGTTAAAAGAATTTGGAGAAAAGACTTCATCAAATCAAAATCACCTCTAGACCATTTAAAAAAAGTGATGAAGAAATAATGAATCTTAAATATGACATTCATAGTGAAATAAGATTTATTACTGAAAATGGATAAAATAAATCAGGCCAACTTAAGTATGCCAAAGTTATTAACCCCATTTTCTCATATAACAAGTCCTGTTAAACCAAAAGAAGAAATAAAAAATACATTCATATAAGAATTGAACCATAAAAGCAATAAACAAGCTTTGATGAAGGAAGCACCTCAATTAAAAGAATGGAAAACATTTGCAGGTCAAGGTGAATATGACCACATGTCATTTATTAAAAAAACTGACATGTTACAAGAGGATTATGCCATACCAGATGAATTAATCACTACAAGATTACATTAATTATTTGAAAGATCTGAACAAAGATGGTATTATGGCAGAAGACAAACAAATGGAAAAAACACCTGGTCTTGGTGGAAAGATGAAAAATTCATCAAGTGGGCCAATGATTCCTGGAGGTAAAAAATAGAGAACGCAATGGAAAATTCCTTCTTTAACCCAGATTAGGACAAAACTTTGACTTGGTTCTTAAAGGAAGTTGAGAGATTAAATGCTCTGTACCCAGAAATTCCACAGAAAATGGTGCATATGAAGATACTCAAAAAATTTAGAGAAGAACTGGAACATACACTGAGGAGAAGGTGCATAGAGTAATGTTCCACAGAAGCGTGCATTAATGCACTAGAGGACATAGTGAAAAGAAACAAGATTGGAAGAAAATGGAAAAATTGGATATTAAAACTCCAAATAAACCATTTATCAAGAAATATAAACCAAGAGAACCTTTCAAACCAAATCCAATCAAAACTAATGAGCAAAGAAAATGCCATAACTGTGGTGGTATTGGACACTTACGCAATAATTGCCTCAAAAAGGAAAAAATAAATCAGATTGTGGAAACAGAAGACCACAATGATAAAGAAGATGAATCTGATTCTAAAAAAGACACTGAAGAGTCTGAAGCTTCTTAAAGTGATGAAATGAATATAATTAATGCACAAATCAATAATATTTCTTTAATATATGGAGTACTAGTTGTAAATTGAAAGTTACCACAAGTTGGAACATCTGATACAAGCCTCAAAAACATACAAGATTCCAAACTACATAGAACCAAACGTGCCAAAGGAATGGGATGTACAGATGAAAACTCAAGTATAAGTATCATAATGGTTGAAACCCAAGAGGCAATAACATGTATTGGTAAGAGCTATTTGAAAACTAATATAACAAATGGGGAAGAAAGACTCATTCCAATACAAGGGGTTAAATTTAGTAGTGCAAATGAAAGCATGAAGCCCCTTCGAATAATTCACTTGACATGAATTTTTCCTCATCTTTCCCAATATATAAAAATGAAAGTAGAGTTTTTAGTAATAGAAAACTGTACTAGTAACCATTTTATACTAGCAAATGATTACTTGTCAATTTATTGCATGATTATCTCTAACCAGAAAGACATATATTTTACCATAGGAGACAATAAAAGACAGAAATTTAGTTTTTTAACCAATAACAAACAAATTATTGTGATACAAAATGCGGAAAAAAACCCAGAAAAGCATTTATTTATAAGTGAAAAACTCACAGAGGCAGAATGCAATCAATGATCAACAGAAAAAATGAATGAAAGATTTATTGACCTCTTATTTAAATACAAAAGTGCCTTTGTAACTGAAAAGGAATGACTAGGTGCAATCATTGTAAATGAGGTAGAAATTATTCTCAATGTGGAAAAACCTTATTCACCTTTGCTAAGAAGACCAGCTTACCCAGCTAGCCCAAGACCTAGAGAATTCTTGGAGTTGAAAATTAGAGAGTTAAAGGACCTTGAGGTTTTGAGGAAAGTAGGTCATAATGAACAGGTAGAAGTAACTACGCCTTTCATTATAGCTTGACACAATGGAAAACCCAGGATGTTAGGGGACTTTGAAGCTCTAAATACCTATACTATCCCTCACAGATATCCAATACCAGAATTCATGAGACATTAAAACAATTATCACAGGATAAGCTCATCATAGCCATGGATTCTCTAAAGGGTTTTCAAAAAAACTTCTTAACAGACAATTCCAAGAAACTACTGAGGATAATAGTCCACTGCAGAATATAAGAATATTTAAGTATGCCATTTGTTATGAAACCTGAAACTTCCCACTATCAAAGAATGATGAATTACATATTTACTCAAGAATTATCAGAAGGATGATTAATCATCTCTATTGATGATATCATAGTTTGCTCAAAAACTTGGGAAAATCACCTAAAAAGACTGGAGAAACTCTTACAAAAGATAGTTCAAGTCAATATGAAAATTTCCTTGAAAAAATTCCACTTTGCATGTAGTGAACTAAAATCACTGCAATATGTTGTATCTGGATTAAGCTTGGGAATAGACAAAAAGAAAGTAGCAGAGGTACTACTGAAGCCAATTCACCAAACCAAGAAATAAATGCAATCATTTCTACAGTTTTATGGATATTACAGATAGCATATAAAGGACTTGGCAAGAATTTAGATATCCTTGCATAAGCTCTGTGATCAACAGAAAGTCTAGAAATGACTGAAGAAAGGGTGAAAGCATATGACAAATTGAAAAAATGACCAATTTTCTCTAATGAAAATTTTTAAACTACCTTTCAAACTGTACAAGATGGCTTCTCGAGATGGAATAGGTGCTGCGCTACACAAGAAACAAATCATTAATTATAAACCTGTGGAAGTACCAATTTAAATCATTTCAAGAAAAATTCAGCCAACAGAAGCAGGATATGGAGAAAGCCAAATGGAATATCTTTGATTAGTGGTGGCTCTAGAAAAATTGCACTATTATTTGGATGGAACAGTGTTTCATGTCATCACCTACCTCAATGCTGTAAAATTGTTATTAAACATGAAGACGCCAAATAGACACATACTGAGATGCCAGATTGCTATTCATAAATATAGAGGAAATATTCACAAGAATGCAGATGGGCTTTATAAAACACACCTGAATACCCAGCATGGGTACCACAGGAAGAACATCATAAAGAAGACCTATGTTTTACAGATACTTGCATACAATTCTTCAATCAAGTTAAAGAAAGCTGCAAGATGGACAAAAGCTGTCATATCTTATGCAAACCTTTAATAAAAGATCTCAAAGACTCATTACTATCTTCCAAGCTAGATGAAGTTTGTAAAAGAGCATATGATGAAGGAAGATTGTGCCTCCTTGATGGAATTTGTTATCATATTACAAAAGATACA
This sequence comes from Austropuccinia psidii, assembly GCA_023105745.1. NCBI lineage: Eukaryota > Fungi > Basidiomycota > Pucciniomycetes > Pucciniales > Sphaerophragmiaceae > Austropuccinia > Austropuccinia psidii. Next base: position 71,541,027 of record JALGQZ010000001.1, on the reverse strand, counting down.
CATGTTATGACATAAAAGAGCTCACTCTCATAGACACTAAACTACATTAATGCCATGATAGTGTTGTATCTGGAAATCTCTCAGAGAATAGGACACTAGAAAGAGTCAAAATGTTCTCTTGGTGGCCTAATTGGAGAAAAGATGTTGCAGAGTATTGCCAAACCTGTGACAGATGTCAAAAAGCAAACAGAGACACAGGAAAGAAGTTTTGAATGATGATTCAAATACAAGAACCAACATCCCCATGGATTGGGTAACAGCCTCATCTCAAGGAGGAGACAGGAGTTTCAATGCATTCCTAGTACTAGTTGATGGGTACAGAAAAACCCCAATGTTCTTAAAATGTCATAAGGATGACACAGCTATGGAAACAGGCATAATGATATGTAATAGAATCATTAGTAATACAGGCTTATTCCAGAAAATCATAAGTGATAGAGATCCAAAATTCACTTCAGAAATATGAACAAATCTCCATAACTTGTTTGGGAAAAAGCTATCATTCTCAACAGCTTGCCACCATCAAACAGATTGTTAAGCAGAAAGAATGATTCGAACTTTAGAAGAAAATATCAGAATATCATCTGTTTTTGGCCTAAAATTCAAAGTCTCTAATGGTTTTATCCATGATTTGTGTACCTTAATTACAGCTCTTGAGCTGGAATATAAGCCATCAATCCATTTTTCCACTTTAAAAACACCAGCAATGCTAGAAATAGGTTGGAATCATAGAATTCCTTATTATAATCTCAAAAACAACCTAGTGAATATACATCCACCAAATACAAGCTTCAAAATTATGCTTGAAAAAGCAAGACATAATGGCAAAAGAGATATGCAAGATTCTTTCAAATATTCAAAAGAAAGATGGGAGAAAAGTCATAAGACACCTGAGTTGAAAGTAGGAGACTTATTCTTAGTATCAACTACAAGCTTTAATAACATAAAAGTCCCAAATAAACTGGAATATTCCTTTTCAGTACCCTTTATCATAAGAGCACTACATGGCCCTGATGCTGTGCAACTAGAACTCACAGATGAATTAATGAATAAACACCCAACATTCCTTGTAAGGTTGAAAAAACCTTACATCTATGGTTATAAGGAGTTATTTGCCCTAAGAAATAAACCACAAATTGAAATTCGCCCTTGAGAAGAAGGAAAAGAAAAGACAATTGTGAAAGTCCTTATAGAAAGGAGGACAAGAAATAAGAAAGAAAGGGAATACCTTGTGAGGTATAGAAAACAAACTAAAGAATGTTAATGGCTACTTGAGAGAGATATAACTAATTCTGATAAACTACTGAGAAAGTTCAGACATGAAAGAGAATCTAAAGAATAGAAAGGTTAAGCATTATTGAGCTTCAAGACTAACAAAATCTAATGAAGAGGTGATAACGTGTATGATACCCTAATTAAATTTCTCTGATTCTGGTACGATTGTTTTTGTTGGTAGGGAATGTGAGCCTTTGAGATATTATCACATATCCAAAAGGGTCACTCAATAACTTTACAATAATTATTCTAAGACTAAGATAAGTAAAAATGCCATAAATACGCATGAAGTCTTGATTTCCTCAGAATCTAATGAGTGAAAATTTAGAACAAATTGAACCATCAGATTCCTCATGGTAAACCACACATATGGCATTTTCATTTCATATCTTCAAAGACAATACTTATTGTGCAATAAGTAAAAATGCCATAAAAAGGCATGAATTCTTGTGTATATCTGAAACAAATAAAACAACATGTAGAATAAATTGTACAATGGGACTTCCCATAAAATACTACACATATAATATTTTTATGTCATATTTGTAAACTCAATACTTAAGGAAATTACCTGAATATATGCACTTTTATGATCAACACATAGATTCATGGTTCTTAGCTCATATCTCTTGAAAAATACATGATAGAGAGTTTAACCAAAGATGAAGTTACCACTCAATTAATTTAAGAATACAGATATATATATGTTTTTTCAAGATATAAACGAAGCTATAACTTGTAAGGGTTTATTGAACAAAATTGTCATATGTGTTGACAACTTTGTTGTGAAAGGGGTCCAAAATTGAGTCAAAGTGGATATTCAAATTCCACTAGTGCATAAGTGAAGAATTATGTAATTTATATCATTATATTGAGGTTATAACCCCTTGAAATCATGGTTTGAAGTTTAAAAAAGTAAATTTTGACAGAAAAGATGAGTTACAAGAGAAATCATCAAAAATAGGTTTTTCATGATGTGATAAAATGCTCTTGGAAAATTCTTAATTACATGAAAATCTATTAGAATTCACTCCTTGAATTGCTGTAGAGTGTATAACTCAAAATCTATGAATGATAAAGGTTTAAGCTCAAAATTGATCATTTGATGATCACTCATGGTAATCTTAATTCAAGATTAACAGTCATATAAATGGTAAAAGTGGTGAATACTAGTTTATTATTATTGGAGCCCATAATATCCATGAGGTTTAGTCTTCTTCCAAGCCTATGATGTGAGAAGACTCAGAGTTACAGTGATAACTCTAAATAATGGCATAATAATGATATAATATGGTTTAATTATGATGAAATTATCACTAAATTTTAAGATAATGATGAATTCCAGTTATTACCATGCGTAAGCGTCTACTAGAAGCCTTCTGGACTCTAGGAAGGAGGATTTGATCTATATAGAGCTCTTTTTACTTCTATTTCCCCCTCAGATGCAACAAAAACATTAAATTACTAAAGACAAAGGTAAAAGCTTTATTCTTTTGATATAAAAAAATTATATAATTAAGAGCTCAAGTTCAGCTTGATTGAAATCATCAATTTTGACTTTATTAACTAAATTTTCAATTTTTTGTGTTAAATTTCTTTCTTAAATCTCTAATTCCATGTAAAAATGAGAATATTTGTAATTTTTTTTCTGTTTTTTATTTTAAATACAGTTTAAATAAGTTGTATTTACATTTTTGGAATACATTTATTCAAAATTATTATGTCAAGTGTCAAAAGTAGGATGTTCTCATCTTTTATAATAATTTTCTCTGTATTATTAATTTAATGATTCTTTTATTAAGATAAATAGTATTTATAGTAAGATATTGCTTTAATCTTGGTAATATTATTGTTAGAAATTGTTTTTTATCATTAAATAAAGATGTTTTGCTCCTTTATTATTTGTTTTTGACAATAATAATGTGTCATAAATATGTTAATTATTATATATTAATATATTTATTTTTTTATCATATTAATTTAGTTAATATACTTTATATTATTAAATTTATTTAATCATATAAAATATATTTAAACCATGATTGCAGGAACTATATATTTTAATATTTTTCATAGTCAAACTTTACAGTAATTCTCTATCTTTACTTTGATTTAGTTGCATACTTTTAAGTGTGTTTCATTTTTGGAAAGTATTAATTTCTCTTTTCTTGAAGTATCATTCTTTACCATGATAACTGGAAATGCTGGATGATTTTTCCAAATTTACTTCCAGTTTTGAGTTCACTTAAAATGATGAATGAAGCACTTCAATAATAAGCAGTCCCAAAATAAAAAATCAGTTCCTCTGTAGCCTTCATATTATGTGATTTTTAGTTTAAAGCTAATATTAAGTATCCTAACTTGAGATCTGGCTTTCTATGACTGTTTTTTTAACTTAGCATTCTAAAATTCACCAGTGATTCTTCATGAAGTATGATTTTCCACTCTATCAAAAATTGTCTCATAGCTTGAATAATTTGGATGGAGATCTACTAAGCCTTTCTTGAAAGTATCAGCTGGATAATTGGGTTTCCAACCTCTTTCAAGAATTCCAGAAGTTTTTTCTGCTGAAGAACGGATGGAAGCCTTGTATGATAAGCCCAAAGTCTGTAAGTATATACCAATCATTGCTAAAGCCATCTGAATCCATAGTACCAAGGCCATAAGGACATAATTTTCTGATCATTTCCTCAATGGTCTGAATCATTCTTTCTGTTAATCTATTATTTTGTGGATGATAAGCCATTGTAAATGATATTTCAGTGCCAAATATTATATTTGAATTTATCCATGAGTCTGAAGGAGGATTTTAGTCTCTATCACTGATGATATTTTTGAGGGAACAGTATGAGACAAAACCTTGTCTAAAACTAGAATAGTTGTGTACATAGCTGTTTCATCTTTATGAAATTGTAAACAGATTTGATTTTTTATATACCATTGTAAAATTGCAAGACATGCCTTGTGGAATTTCTCACCACCTGATGGTAAGGCAGTTATCCAGTCCATGTACAACCCTTCCCATGGGGTCCTTGGTTCTTGAATATGGATTATCAAGCCAGAAATTTCACAAATAGCTTAATTGAACATTTGACACCCATAACAGCTGTGACAGTACAAAACGAATTCCTTCCCCAGGAATAGGGTTCTAATTAACATCCTACCACACAACATCATTAAAAATATGTCTTTAGACCTAAGATAAAGCATAATATTAAAAAGTGTAATCTTACATCATCATAGGTTTTCTAATAATTCTTTCAAAGCATTATCTTGAAGGTCATCTTTGAAGTCTTTTTCACATAAATAAGACAGAATCACTATGAAAAAAAGGTAGCACCTGCTGGCAGGTGCCATAGGTTTAACCTTAGTAAAATCTGCTTGAAGCCCTAGTCTAACCTTAACTGAACATAAAAAAGATTTTGTTATATTCCCAGCCAAAAATAAATACAGTTCAATAAAACAAATGGGGAATTGATATAGAAGCATGAAATGATAATATTCAGCTTCCAATATTCTTTTTTCGTCCAATACTTTTGAATCAACAGATTTTTGATTCAATTTGATTAGTTAATATGAATAATTCAAAAAAAACAGTTTTAAGTAATTATTCCTGAAAAAACTGGAATTTCAAAATCAAAATTGTAAGGTTGGTCTATGAAAGTGTTGATAATATTAATTAAAATCAAAGGTACTTTGGCTTTCCTCATACAAAAATATGATCAAGCTAAATATTATAAACACAAATTGATATGATTATTATAGATACTTATATTTAAAAAAATAATAATTAGTTATTAGTTAGGAATTAAACAATGAAAAACTCTCAATAATTATAATAAATGATGATTTTTATGTTGTTATTATAGTCACTGAAAACTATAATAATAAGAAATATGAAAGCTCTTAACAAGACAATTATATGTGCATAATGTTGACATTTAACCACTTAAAAATAATATCATTATTGTTTAGAAAAGAAATTATTGTGAAAATTGTGCAGAGATAACTCTCAAAGAGAAATTGTATATGAAAAACAAATTCTAGATTAAAAAATACAGAATTTTCAGAGAAAAATTATTATAATATTCATTTAATACATTAATTCAAACAAAGGTCATAGTATTGAATAATTTTCATATTCGAAAAAACACCAAAAATTAATATATTAAAAAAATAAAACAACTTTTTCATTACAAAATGATATTCAAGAGTTTTTACAGGAAGTTTGTGAATTGAAAAGAAATTTCATATGATAAAATCAATTATTGGGGATTAAAACAATATAGTTTAGATCCCATGATTTCGATTCTTTCTTTAGAATTGATCATGAATAGTTTAGCTTAATAATAAATTTCATAATATAAGAACTTATATATAATGAAATATTACCTGTTTTAAAATGTCTAATTTATTGGATTATGATGCTGACGGACAAAAACGTTGATGTAAATACTCTTTTTATACCTTCAGAAAAGCTCTCATGATTAATGATGGATATAGAAAGACTGCAAACCCTTCCTTAAAGATATGGTTCTTAGGTTATGGAAGCTTTTATTTTTTTCCATTTAAAGTCACAAGTTTTATTCTTAACTCCAACTAAATTTAATATTTGTTTAAATTTATTCTTTTAGGTTTGAGCTTGAGATAAAGTTATTTTCATTTGAGATCATCACAGGAAAAACTTATAAATGAACCTCAAGCAAAAATATTTCAAATAAGATTTTTAATTTATTTCTAAAGAAATCTTCATTTTATTTAAGAATAATTAAAAGAAGTATTTTCAAGGCTGAATAGGGGAGACTCTTCCTTAAAAAAGATACTTAAAATTCAATTCATACACAGCTGAAATTAATTTGAAATATGTGTGAAACTTTCAAGGAAATCCATTGAAAATTGGATTTTCTATGAATTTTTGAACTTATTTCTATTTTTTCATGTAAAAAGAGAAATACACACTAAAACCTAGCTTTTGATAATGTTTTAATTCGCTTCAATGAAGTTTTAAGCTTTTTCAAGCTTATTCAGACTTAATTAACGTTTGAAAGTTCTTACACCATTGATTACAAGCCTGAATATAGGGATTTTCCCTTTGGCAGCTTGTAATTTCTGCCCAAAAGAGGAATAAACCAGTTTAAGATTTAATGTTAAATTCAACTATAATATTTAAATTTAAATAATGTTGAAAATACTTTAAAACTTAAGGAAAACCTTATTTGTTCTCTTGCAGATGCCAAAAGTTGGGTAACCTGGAACTTTTTTTCTGTTTCTATTTCTCACACCTTTTTGAGTAAATTTTGCCCTTTTATTCATTTAAAGCCATTAAATGGCTTTAAACCAATTGAAATTGAGCTCACAAAAGATATGAATCCTGTATAGCAAATCGTTAACAAATTCAGTAAAGATACAAAGCACCTCAAGTTTGACTTCATTTTTGTAAGTTTGAATAAGCTTTATGCAAGTTTAAAATTAAGCTGAAAATTAAACATTTCAAAATTTCCATCAAAATTTTAAAAATTTGTAATTATACTGAAATATTTTCAAACCTTCCAAAAACACAGGAAATAACCATTTTTGGTTAGAAATCCCTATGGGTACACCCTAGGTTATTCTTGGTATTTCAGCCAAAAATGACATGATATGTATAACTTTGTTCATCAAAAATGGTGTTATACTTATTTTTTCTTATTTTTTGTTTTAAATTAATTTAATAAGTCTGTTCATGGCTACATTCAATTTATGAAGAGTTATTTGTGGCCTCATGGGTATGTCATACATAACTCGCAGGCTCACAAAATTGAACTTTAATTTTATACAAACAAATATATTGAAAGCTCTGTCGTAAATTTATTCCAATTTAAGATTTCTTATTATGAAAAGATTTTTCCTAATAAAGGTTATATTTCCATTTTTCTGAGATTCATAATCAATAATTCTGAAAATTCAAATACTTATATGAGACCTTATTTCAAAAAATTGACTTGAAAAATTCCTTTTTTTTATCAAACCTAATTTTTTGTTCAAAAAAAATTCATTTTAGTAGTAATTTCTTCCTTCCGTCCTGTGTGCTTGACTTTATTGAGTGAAAGCGCTCTTTCAGAAAGAAAATGACTTCAAAGTCTTACTTGAACAAAATTAATGTTAATTAGATGTTAATCACCTTTCAACGAAATTTTGGCAGAAGAAATTATTAAAGAGTAAATAATAGGAGCATTATGTCCCAAGCTTTAAGAGATTGAAAAGAGATGATATTAAAATATATTTGAGCTCATTGATTTGTATCTTAAAAAAATTGAATTGTTTTTCTTTACAATTGAGATTTAGGTGTTGTCAAATATTATATCTTTCTACAAGAACATTCGGGCCAAGAAGACTTTTCTATTCAGTACAATTTTGTGTAGTCAAAAACTTTTAAGAAGAGAAAATCTATAAAGAATAATATTTTTTTGAATTTTAAAAGGAATAGAATATGATAAAGTTCAAGAAAGAAATTTAGCCTGTGTATGATTATTTCTAAATAAATGCTTTGAAAGTTTATTTTTTTTCTATGTTTAGGAAATATAACATTTCATACATTACACCTTCAACCTATATTTTTTTTAGTTTTCCCAAAAGGAAACAAAATCATGTTCAAAAACCCAAAAGTCAATCAACTTATATTATTAAGCAATTTTATATCTTTTTAAAATTAATATTATAAATCGAAAAGGGAATTAAACTTTCAATTATTCTCTAACATTGGCTTTGTCCCTTTCTAGCTTTACCGCTAACAAAAATAGGTTTGGAAAGAATTCATAAAAGAATTATCTAGTTTGAAAAGAAGTAATTTAACTTCAATAGAATTTTGTTTTTTAATCAGAAAAAAAAAATCATAGCTCATAAAAACAAATATTAATAAATCATTTAAAAAGTAATTAACAAGTCCAAAAAGATGTAAAGAATTTTTACAGTTTATTTTTGAGAAGATTTATTTTAAGGTGAAAACATAAATACAATATTTGTGAAATTCGGTCAAACATGACTTTTGGCTCGAAAATTGAAATATTATTTTATAGAACTATCCTTTCTCAGAATATTGTCATAAACTCCTAAATAATTTTGGAAAATCCTTTTGAAATTATGACAGGATTTTGAAAAATAATAAACATTGAAAACAAAGGTTTATACAATTAAAAAGTCAATTTTCAATCAAACAACTTATTTTTCATCATAGAAGGTAATTTAGAATGATAACTGAATTATTTTACTAATAAAAAAGAAAAGGCTGGAAAGTGTTTGGGAAAGAAATGTAAATTTCAAAATTTATGCAAATCAGTTTTTTTTGAATGAAAGCCATTCTTCTTATTAATTATTTTTTTGAAAGAATTTGGCATTTTTTCATGTCTTGAGAATTAAAGATAGACATTTCCATAAACTTTGAGTTTTAATGTATCAAATTAATTCTTTTTACTAAACTGGAGAAGGAATATTTCTCATTGTAATATCAGAAACTTATAAATAGTGTTTTGTCATCTTGGAGGTATTATGCACAATTTATATGTCACTAAAATATAACTTTTTTGTTGTATGATGGGCTTTCAAGATACCTGAAATCATGACCAGTTAGAATATAACACTATTGGGTGATGGTATATTATCATTCTTAGCTTCAACTTACAGATACATATACCTGGAATACATAAAGCTAATAGTTACCAATAAAAATTTGTATTGTAATGAAATAGTCAAGTCTCAATCTTATGATAGGGTATCTAAAAGCATTCTTTTCAGGAAAGAAAATGTTTTTTTGGAATAAAACTTCCTTTTAATAAAGTTTTTGTTCCCTGAAAAGTATACTTACTGAAAAGAGTTATGGATATATGGTAGAACAGATTAAAAACACTCTTCTTAAAATAATACTGAATGGAAAATATCTTTGATTGAATAATTTAATTTATTAAAGTTTCAAATATATATAATACCAAGATATTATTTATTGGTATTCAGAAGTTTTTTAATACTGATTTAACTAACATGAAACTGAGAAACCCTTAAACAATAACTTATATTCAAATAAATAACTCCTTGGCATCAAAATATAAATAATAATAAACCAAGAAATATGAAATGAACAGTAAATAACTAAAGTAATTTGAGTAAAATTCTTTATAAAATGATTCATAATATATATGAGTATTTGAGATATGACTACATATCCCAAAATGTCCCAAAAAACTACAAACATTATTTTAGCAATAATGATTGAGCTGTCATAACATGAAATCTATTAAGAAAGTAAAAATTACATAAAAAGGAATAAATCATTGATGATATCAAAAACAAATCATTAGATATGTGAAATAAATTGAAGAATGGATTACCCATCCAAACATACATATATGAATCTTTGATTCCATATCTGTAAACCCAATACTTACTTAGTTACCTTGATTTTGGCACTTTTTATGATCAGTGGAGATATTGATGGTTTTTAGTTAATATATTTTGAAATACACAAGATAAACATCCAGTCCAAAATTAAAGTTACCACTAAGGAACTGTACAAATATAGGTATAGGATTCATTCGACAAGCTATACAGAAGTTCTGTATGATAAGGAGAAATTGACTACAAATAGTAATACAATTTGATCACTCAAAACCAAATTTGGTTAAAGATTAGAATGAAGTATATATCAATTTTCTACTAGTTCATATTTCAATAATGAAATGTTTTCTGTCATGATATTCTAGGTATAACCCTGTGAAATAATGGTTTAAATTTTTAAATAGTATTGTTCCTTTCTATCAAATTACAATTCTGTATGCAGCTATTATTTTTTGGGAACAATAGTAATTAATCTCATTAGATTAAATATTCAATTATTGTTTTATTGATTTCTTTCTATTTTTTTATTATAGGATTCATATTATTAACTCCTTTTAAATGGTTAAGTATATTTTTTCACTTAATTATGATAAAGATTTATTATTTGAATTGATTTAATCCTCATTATTGAATATTATTAAAGCATTGAGTTTATAAAAAGTAATATATTAGTAATCTTTACCTATGTTTTTGGAGTCAAACCTTACAATCTCTTTGAAAATTTGAACCAATGCATTGTTAAATCATGTCCTTTCAAGAAAAAAAAACATGTTCATGAAATTGGGGTTTCTGTTCAAAAATATCATGAATATTTTATTGATATTTATGAATATGATTAAAAAATCCTTTGAAGAATCAATTAAAATATACCTTATAACTAAACTTTGTTATCAAGTTTTATTGAAAAAGAATTCTTTTGCAAGGTGGAGTGAGCTAAATCCTAAGCAAAAGTTATAATTTCATATTTTGAATTGATGATGTAGTTAAAAGAACCAAATTTTCTTTTTTAAAAATAACTTTGAGTATCTTTCTAGAAGCTGAATTATCCAGAAGATATACTAGTGAAATATAGACAGAATAAACCGTTGAATTTTGACAATCAACAGTGAAATTTCAACATGAATAATTTCTTAGTTTATTCAAATTATAGTTTGTTTTATTTTGGCTTAAAATAGTATTACATGTACAAACTTTAACTTTTGATTTTTTATTTTAAAGAAAATATTTATCATATTTGCGACATATGATTATTCTGCAAATTTTGATTCATAAATATCAAATATATATAATCTATCTATCAAGTAGCTTGGAGAGCTAAATGCTGTATGTTTTCTTGCATTATTGATATAAATTAAAAGTGAGATGGGATAAATATCATTATCAGAAATATGAGAAATATAGATATATAGTGTTTAATATTTCATATTAGATATAATATTGTATCAAATTCTATAATAGTTATTCTCTAAATACTGCCAATTTTTTTGAAAATTTCAAATTAAGAGAAAATTAAATATAGATTAGCTTTTTTTCTCTTTTAAAAATGAGATTTTATTGTCAGAATGGCTAAAAAAGTTTTTCATCTGTTTGTTTTTTCAAAAAGGAAATGACTAATACTAAAAGGAGGGATAAATAGTAATAAACAATTAAAAGTATAATAAATAGTCAAAATAATACTTCCTTCATTCCAGTACTTGATAAGATAATTAGTTCTTTTGAAATATTTTGGCTTTAAAAATACATAATATGTTTTCTAGAAAAATGGGTATATCAAAATTCTAAAAGATGAAATTTAGTTTTATTTCTTTCTTACAAGTTTATTTTTGTACTCATTCGTGTGTAAAAATCACCTCAGTAGAGAATTTATTAAAGATCTGAAATTGGAAAAGCAAATTATTACCAATTTTAAATCTGGAAAATAAGCAACAATGCAAAAAATATATATTGAAATTTTTATTTTCAAGTACATGTGCTTGATTACTTCTTTTATTATTTTATTTTATTATGATTAATAAAATTATTAGAAATTTTCTAAAAACAAATTAAAGATTTTTCTAAGATTAAACTGAAATGTGGATAGATTCTGATATTTTACTTAAGGATATAATATCTTGTGTCTTTGAAACTGAAATAATACGTGTCCTATTGAGATCTTTTTTGAATTCATACTCATAAGAATTAGAAGGGAGTCCTTTGAAAATTTGACATTGAATTTCTGACTATTTACAGCTATATATGCCTCTTTATTAATTGGAACTGAGGTCGTTTCCTTATATTTTCTTCTCAGGAAGATATTTAATGATACTTTTTCCAATATTATGGACTAATTAATTATATTCTTCACTTCTCCAAGGAAGGGAAAATTAAGTCCGATTTCCACGACAACCTTAATCAGTATCCAAACAACATTCTTCGGAATATATAAGGATCTGTGCTTGTTCTTATCAAAGAATTTCTTTCAAAATACTTTTAAAATTCTTAAATAACTAAGAATAACATATATTATAGATAAAACAATTGGAGTATAAAATGCAAGAAGCAAAATAATTTTTTTTATAACTTTCTTAAATTTATAATTTTGAATAATGGGATGTATAAATTTATCTTTTTAACTTTTCAACGATGTTTCAATCATTGATCCCAAAATCAACTCATCAGAGCTTCCTGAGAAAGAAGGTGCATATGCATAAAATTATTTTTCTTCAAAGCTGTTATCCAGTATTTGTTAGTTACTTGAATTATGGGTGTATCCCAAAAATTAATTAAATGATTATCACTTTAAATATTTATGTGTTAAGTTTGATAAGTAGCCAATTGGGCCAAAATTTAGGATTTCTCTATGAAACTCTTGATAATATTACTATTGATTGAGAGTACTGTGACTGTTATTGTGAAATATAATAAATATATTTACTATAATCACAGATAAATAAATAGCTTCATAATTATTTCTTTTACTTTTCATAAAAAACAAGTTATTATAGCACCGAGCTGGAATCTTCTACTAGAATAAACCGCAAGAAGTAATAATGATAAAACTTCATATTAAAATAAACTCAAATTATATTAATTTACAACTATCTTTGTAAGAAGAACTATAACGAGGTTTCTTAAAGAAGACTGCACACTGAAGCAAAACCTCAATAATTATAACAAAATTCTCACTAATACACCAAAAATACGTTGAAAATAATTGGCACAGTGAATTGGTGGATTTTTGTGAATTTAAAGAATCTAAATAGATAACAGTAATTAAGTAATTTAGGAGTTGAAAAATGGTGAGAATAGTAGATTTATTTGATTTAAGGTCTTTCTTATCAATTCTAAAAGAATTCAAGCACTTAAGAAAAGATTTTGCTAATACTTACTTGTTGGAAATAATGGTAACAATGGATAATAAGATAATGATTGGAAAAAACGGCAAGAGGAGGCCTCTTGTAAGTCAACAACAGCTCACAGAAGAGTTCCATGTAGGAAACTAAAAGCCCCATGAGTGCAAGACAAGATATTCTCTTAGGATTTTAGATTAAATCACTTGTTGTCATGTAAGAGTATCATAATTACGTAATTACGCCATTTTACATGACCACAAACCCATTAATGATTAAGGAATAAAGGAGTAACAATAAAAAATATTTCTTAATTTCAAAATGATTTTTTCTCTCAGAGCTGTTAATGTTATTAGAAATTTAATCTGAGGTTGTATTTTCTGTGAATTTTTGAAGATTTAGCATTTCATGTGGAATCCTCAAAAATGAACTGTAAGTGAAAACTTTAATCTTCATTATGAAATAATGATTTTTTTGGCTTTTATATGGAGTATTTCTTTTTCAATTGGTCCTGAAATTTTAAGAAAGATTAATAAACACCTGTATTTTCAATTCATTCCAGAAGTCTTTAACTCATTTCCATTCAGAGCAAATAGCATAGTAATAGCTGATTGCCATGAGGTAAATTCATGGATACTCGTAGCAAAAAGCTTTCAATTATTATTTTTGGATTTGTCCATGGAAAATCATTAATAATGGAGAGGCTTAAAGGAGTCAGAGTTTCTAATCACTGCCTTGTCAAATCAACATAGCAGCTTATTTGCTATTATCTCCTGATTTAATGGAATTTTGGCTTGATAACCAAGCTCCCAAAAGTTTTAAAAAGAACAATGGGGAAAATATAAGCCATAGATCCAATATTTGCAGCTTTCTATTCCCCAGAGGCCTCAGAATTTGGTTTCCCTGGCCCCCCTTTGTAAGGTGTGGATATGAAACTTTGATTAAAAATCAAGTACTTTTCCTGTCCTCAAAATTTGTATAAGGTAAAATTCAATTAAAAATAGTAAGAAATATTATTTTTAAGAGAAAACACGCCAAATATATTGTTTATAACTTTATTATTATAAAACAATAATATTATAAAAATTTATTGTTTTACCAACAATAAAAATTTATCCAAAAAATACTCTACAAGAGATATTTTAAGGCTACAAAAGAAATTTCTTCAAGAGAAATTTCAATTGGAATTAATTGAGCAAAGAACTGCAAGCAATTAATTAAATAACAAAGTCTTTAAAAAGAATATTAAAGAGAAAACATGCCCAAAAGTGACCAGAGTGAATCTGGAAACAAAGTGACAAAGTTTACAGTGATGAAAGATGCTTTAATTCACTTTTGGGGTGGCTCAGGGGTAAAAATGATTATAAGAGTTAAAAACAATGATTATAATGATTTTTTCACGTGGTTAAAAGGATTAAAATGATTTAAAAATGGTGGTTGGAATCTTTGATTGATTGGTTTAACAGTGTTTAAACTAATTAATAAAAGGAAAAGATTCTAACATGAAGAGAAAAGTGGGGCAAAGAAGACATTCTTTTATAGCCATAAATTATCTTACTCGAAAAGTAAAATTTACTCTTTTCAGTCGTGAAAAACAGTCTGACAACAGAAAAGCCAATTATGGCATGATTGAACCCTAGTTTAGACCAAAAAGGGCTGGTTTAAGCCATTTTTAGCCATTTTTAGCCATTTTAGACCCTTAAATCAGCCATTACTATAGCAATACCAGGCCTAGAGCCTTCAAAACACGTCAGAATGTGTGTAAGAGGCGTAGAAGCCAGTTGAAACTGTTTTTACTATGGTTGTTTCATCTTAAGGGTAGTTTTACCCTCTTGGCAACAGCTAAAACTACCCCAGTTGGTATCAAAACCTCATCATCAATTGAGTCCACAGACCCTGTAGTTCAATTCCAGGCCAAAAGTGATGAACTTTTGCGTGAATTTTGACATCCCACGCCTGTCAGCAAGGATTTTGGGGGTCTAGCTCCCCCTTAGAGCTGGAGTTCCTTTTCCCCCCCAAATTTAATCTTTCCAATTTATTTTTCCTTTAATTCCTCATCATGTATTATACTTATAATTTACATATGTAATTCAATTCAATTGTACAGTGTAATACAGTAATAATTGACACCTCATATGTAAATCAAAGTTCACTTATGTAATACACACGCACGCTTTGACATTGCAATTGAATTCAATTGAAAATACTTCAATTCTTCATAACTTCTAAACTAAACACAACACCTCAATTTTAACACAAAAATTGATGGTTAACAACACATGTGGTGTGAATTAACTTAAGGTTTTGAGGATTTTCAACTTTTGTATTGAAAATACTAAAAACTTAATTTAAGCTTATTTAGAGTTGAGTTACAAGAATTTCACTCAGAGGTGACCCCACCTGATTTTTTATGAGGAATCCAATGGTGAAATAATTTTTATATGTTTATTTATTGGATAAAAAGTTATAATAATTTTTATTTAACTTTTTTCCAAATTTATTTAATTTTTCACAATTTTGTTAAAATTTCATTTTTACTTAATTTTTTCAAGTATAAATGTAATTTTATACTTACAAAATTTAATGTATTTTTATTTTTAAATGGTAATTAATTTTTTTTATTTTTAGTATAATTTTATATTTATATTTTGGTTTTTATTTCAATAATATAAATAAATTTATTTTATTTATATTGATATGTTATTTTTTATATTTGTGGTCTTTCGGGTATATGAAATTACCTCTAAGGCTCACATTCCCTCCCCCTAAAAAAGAATATTACTTTGTAATATTGGTATTTCTAGTGTGTCTGAATCTCCTGAGGTGTTTGGTAGCTTCTGGTATATATTTTTCTTCTACTCATTCATCTTCACAAGCTGGGTCACTGTACCTAACAAGGTATTCCCTTACTTTCTTGGTTCTTAATTTCCTTTCTGTAAGAACTTTGGTAATTTTCTTAGTACCAGATGTCTCAATAGAAGGTATAACTTGGGGAATCTTATTCCTCAAGGGAAGTTTCTCAGCATCACTAGATTAATATGGCTTTATCAAGCTCACTGGAAATGTAGGATTCTTATTGCTAACTTCTTCAGATAACTCTACTTCAACAGAATTTTCTCCATGGAGGGCCTTAATCACAAAAGGTCCTGCAAAGGAGTCTTTCAACTTTCTAGATCCTTTGATGTTATTGAAGTTAGTTGTGGATACAAGAACTAGGTCCCCCACTTTGAAATTTGCAGTTGCATGTGATTTATCTCATTTGTCTTTAGCATATGCAAAGAGTCCTCCATGCACCTTACTGCATGCTTTCTAGCTTTTTATAGCATTCCTTTGAAGCTAGCAGCTGTGGGATGTATTTCAATTAAATCTTTCCTCAAGGAATCTTGGGGTAACTTGGGGTTCCATCCTTTTTCTAGAATAGCAGGAGTCTGATTGGTACTGGCATGGATTGATGTTTTATATGCTAATTCCAGTGCTGGAAACAGAGTACACCAATCATGGGTATATCCATCACAATGTTTTAATTCAAGGCCATATGCACAAAATCTTCTCACCATGTCCTCTAAAGTTTGGATCATCCTTTCAGCCAGGCCATCAGTTTGTGGGTGGTAGGCTGTAGAGAAAGACAGTTTAGTGCCAAATAATTGGTGAAGATTGGTCCATAGTTCTGAAGTGAATTTGGGATCCCTATCAGTAATGATATTTGTAAATATCCCAGTCCATGACACTACTCTATTCCATATCAGAAGAGCTGTATCCATGGCTGTATCATCTTTGTGACATGGTAAAAAGATGGGATTTTTACTGAATCTGTCCACAATTACTAGGCAAGCATTATAGCTCCTGTCACCTCCTGGTGGTAGGCCAGTTACCCAATCCATATGGACAATTTCCCAAGGTCTGTTTGGTTCTTGGATTTTTATCATATTTCCAAGTCTTTTGCCAGTGGATTTATTTGCCTTTTGGCATCTGTCACAGGTTTTGCAATACTCTGCAACATCTTTCTGCCACATTGGCCACCATATGCAGGTCTTTATTTTCTCTCTTGTTCTGTCTTCAGACAGATGTCCTGAAAAGGGACTATCATGGCAATATTTCAGTACAAGATTGATTAATGACCTGTCTACAACTGTCATGACACATGTGTGCTTGGTTCTGTGGTAAATTATACCATCCAGTAGGTGAAATCTTCCTTCATCATAAGATTTTCTCCATACTTCATCCAAGGCATGTATTAGAGAGTTGTCTTTACAGTCTTTGTTAAGTAATTGGCATAAAATGCTACAATTCTTATCTTGAGTGTATCTCTGTAACACTTATTCCTTCTATTGGAATTGGTGGTGAAGCTTCTTCTGGCACATAAGCGGGATTATCAATATTATTTGGTAATGGCCATCTGCTTAGTCCATCTGCATTCTTATGAATATTCCCATCCTTATGAACAATAGTCATATTTCCTCTGTATTCTTGTATGGCTATTTGCCATCTGAGCATGTGTCTGTTGGGTGTTTTCATGTTCAAAAGTGATTTGACAGCTGTACAATCTGTTATCACTTCAAAAACACATCCCTTTAAGAAGTAGTTCAATTTCTCCAAGGCCCAGACAAGGCATAGACATTCCATTTGACTTGCTCCATATCTGGCTTCAGTTGGTTTGATTTGCCTGGATATGAAACATATGGGTCCTTCTACAGGCTTATCATTTATGATCTGAACTTGGTGAAGTGCAGCACCCAGTCCATCCCCTGATGCATCAATATACAGTTTGAAAGGCAATATAAAGTCTGGCATCAGTACGAGTGGAGCAGTGGTCAATGCTTCTCTTAGAGACTCAAAAGCTTTGACTCTTTCAACAGTCATCTCAAACACTGTGTCTTTGTCACAAAACTTATAAAGTGGTCTTGCTATGGATGCAAAATCTTTAATGTGTTGCCTGCAATATCCTGCAAAACCTAAGAATGACTGAATTTCCTTTTTATTGTGAGGCATGGGTTTTAACAATACTGCTGCAACTTTGTTTTTGTCAATTCCAAGGGACAAACCAGATACAACATGTCCTAGTGCTTTAAGTTCTTTAAATCCAAAATGACATTTCTTCAAGGAGATTTTCATGTTTACTGATTGGATTTTTTTCAAAACTCTTGATAATCTGTACATGTGCTCCTCCCAAGTCTTTGAACAGATAACAATTTCATCAATGTAAATGATTAACCATCCCTCTGAGAGTTCTTCAGGGAAGATTTCATTCATCATTCTTTGGAAGTGTGAAGGTGCATTTTTGATACCAAAGGGCATCCTTAAGTATTCATACACTCCACAATAAAAAATAATTCTCAAGTATTTTCTTGCTCTTGGTGTTACCAAATTTTGATGGAATCCTTTAAGGGCATCCATAGTGGTTATATACACTGCTTGAGATATTTGAGTAAGGGCAATTTGGATTTTTGGTATTGGGTATCTGTCTGGGACAGTGTAAGTGTTCAGAGCTCTAAAGTCCCCAACCATTCTGGATTTTCCATTATGCCACGCCACTATAACTGGTGTAGTTGATTCTACTTCCTCATTGTGGCCTACTTTTCTTATTACACCAAGGTCCAGAAGTTCTTTGATATGAATTTCTAGAGCTTCTCTTGATTTTGGACGTGCTGGATAAGCAGGTCTTCTTAAGAGTGGTGGATAAGGTCTCTCAATGTTAAGAATGATGTCAACTTCATGACCAATAATTTCTCCCAGAGGTTCTTTGTCTGTAGCAAATGCTCTCTGTGGTCATACAAAAGGGAACAAAGTTAATTTTCTTGTTTATCAGTCAGATGAAGGCTTATTTCAGCCTCATTTAACTGTTCAGACTTGAATTTCTCTAACTCTAAGTTGACTGGTCATAACTTGTTTACTGTAATTTGTCTTTTAAATGGTAAAAAGGCCAATTTTTGGCGCTTATTGTCTCCAATAGTAAAGTATCTGTCTTTGTTATTATGCAAGTCTATCCCATACATGATTAAATAGTCATTTTCCAATATAAAATTGGTACTAGAGCAATTTTCCATAACAACAAATTCAACTGTGATTCTTAAATTCCCATTTATGTGTGGGAATATGACATTGGTCTCAAAGATTCCTAATTCTTTCATTGGGTTACTTGCACTGTTGAATTTTATACCATCAATCGGTAACAATTGGTCTTCAAAATTTGGTACACAAGTGTTAAGAAAAGATTTTCCAACACAAGAGCAGAAGGCTCCTGGGTCAAGCAAAAGTTTGGTGGGCTTGTTGTCAATCACCACTTCTGTTATACACAATTTACCAGCTGTATAACCTTTTCCTCTGTTTGGTTTTGTCTTCATAAGTTGTGCATCATGAACTTTTGATAAATCAACTTGACCATTGCTCAATTGTGGTAAGTGGGAATAAGATTCCATGATGTCAAAAGTTGCATTGATATTTTCTATATCTTTTGAAGATTCAGAAAATATGGATGACTTATCATCTGAATTGTCTTCAATTATGTCTTCTTTTTCAACATCTGGTCCCTTTTAAATGTCAATTTCATTGATTTTCCCCCTTTTTGGACATGTATTGGCTAAATGGGTGGTGCTTTGGCAAATATGGCATTTTCTGACTGTATCTGCAGATTTATATTTAATATTACTAGGATTTTCTTTGGGGTTTTTTCCACAGAATATTTCCAAGGTGTATCAAACCTTGTTTTGAGATTCACCCTACTAGAACCAATTTTGGTTCTGGTGGTTACTTCTTCTAGTATATTGATAATATCCTCTGCTGAAGATTGTTCAGTAGTCCTGCTTTTGACAGCATGCTCTAAGTCACCTCCACATTGTCTCAGAATTTTTCTATGGATCATAAATTCTGACATGTCAGGATATAATACTGTTAATCTGTCCTTTTGTTGGCAAAACCATGGTAAAGCTTTGTCTTTATCAGCATTAAATTGGGCAGATTCAAAGGCTGTTTCAACTTTAAACCTCCAAGCATCATTTGCCCATTTGTTGATGATTCGGGTTTTCCACCAAGTCCAACTCTGGTGTCCATGTGCTTGTCTTATTTTGATGTACCATCTGTGAGCTGATCTGGTAAACAAGGTGTTAAAACTGGCTGTTACCAATCTGTCTGGTAATTCAAAATCCTCTTTGATCATGTCAATACCTCAAATGAATTCCATATGGTCATACTCTCCTTCACCACTGAAGTGAGGCCATTCTTTAAGTTTTGGAACTTCTTTCAAGAGTGCTTGGCCCATTGATGGTTCCAAGTTATGAAAAGAAGTGGATAATTCATTTTTTAATTGTGAATTATCAGGATCCAATACTTGTGGATTTGTAATTCTTGTGCCCTCATTTTGATTTAGAGGTGTAGACATTCTTGGTAAGGTGTTCAGTATTTGTTTAATGTCATTCATTTTACTGTTGCTGCACCTTTGGGAATTTCTGTATTCATGTTGGAAGCTTTGTATTAAATTTATTACTTCAATTTTATACATGTCTTCCTTATGTGTCAGTTCTTGCCATAACTCTGTCTGTCTTGTATTATCAGCAGTGACTTGATTCAATTTCATTGATAATTTTGATACTTCCTCTTGTGAAGCATCAAACCACTTTTTCAAGGCAATGGTATATGTCTTTACTTCAGTAAATGAATTTGAAATGTCATCAAGGACTTTCTTGTTATCTGTCTTGATAATATTTATGGCTTGTTTAATTCTTGTTTCAATTATGTCATCAATATTGAATTTAGAATATTTATCTGTTAATTCTTTAATAATGGCAGATTGTTCATTTATTTTATTGTTAGAAGAATTATCATTGTTGGAATTTTTAATTGTTCTTAAAACTTTTTCAAAACAAATAAGTGTTTCATTAATTTGGCACAGACTCAGGTTGTTTGTTTTAATGTTGTTACAAATGGTTTCATTTTTATCAGAAAGATGTTTTTTCACGTCATTTATAGCATTATACAACTCTGGGATGGAATCAAATAAGTCAGAAATCATTTCTGGAACCTTAATCTGGCTTCCTCCTTCTTCTGTAATTCCATCATGGTTCTGGCCATCTGAAATACATTTTCCATGGCATCCTGCTGAATCTTTGGGATTCTGTAGCCCTGGCTGTAAGGTTTTGGGGCTGGTGCCTTCCCTTTGCCCTTGTTTGGAGTTTGTGGTTGCTTTTTCACGTTGGAATTGCTGCTGCTGCTGGCCACTGGGGCTGTTTTTGGCACTGGTTTGGGTGGTGGAGGGTTGTTTTTCCTCCATTCTAGTGTCAAAAGCATCTTGTTTTTCTTCTCCATCAATGGATGTCATCCATTGAGCAATTTGCAAGTGTTGGGATGGCCCAAGAATTTTCTTACTGTCAGGTAAGAATTCATGCAATTCTTCCACAGGTCTGCAAGGATCTGGTACTCCTTGAATTGAAGTGCATTGTTTTATGCACTGTGGCTGGCTTTGCATATGTCCACAGAGGCTTGTTGTGGCGGTGTCAGCTCTTTTTGAAGGTAAAATAGTATTATCAGCTTCAGAATGACCCAATTTAGTTGTTTGGAAGTCATCAACTGACCCTTTTCCTTCTGTACCTGGTTGGCCTCTGCCATAATCACGTCTATTACCTTTTTGGGAGCTGCTTGAGGGGTTGTAGCTGGCTCCTGATCTGGTTGAAGGCATAATTATGGTTTGAAAAAGGCTTAAAATAGTATTTTTACGTCAAAAAACTTACTATTGGCCAAATTCTTAGCTTTCTGAAGAGTATTACTTATGTCCAAGTTAATTAATTCAGAAGATATTGGTTCAGGTTGATTATTTTGAGTCACAATTACAGTACTATTATGGTCTGAATTAATAGTGCTTGCAGGAACAATGCTGGTGACTGTTGAGGCTGTTTCAATGTTTTCTTCTCTTACCACGTTGTCAGACACTAAAATTAATGAAAAAGCCAATTAATTAAGTAAAAAAAGGTTATTTCAAAAAAGAAATAAAAATATAAGCCTCACTTATAATATGAAAAAAAGTTATTTTTTATGGATTTTTTTGAATTATAAGTATTTTTTATATGTTTTTGAATTTTTCAATATAAGAAAAAAGATTTAAAAAGAGTAAAGAAATATGTCACAGGTAAAATATCACGGCTGGGCCCCCAAATGTAAGGTGTGGATATGAAACTTTGATTAAAAATCAAGTAATTTTCCTGTCCTCAAAATTTGTATAAGGTAAAATTCAATTAAAAATAGTAAGAAATATTATTTTTAAGAGAAAACACGCCAAATTTATTGTTTATAGCTTTATTAGTATAAAACAATAATATTATAAAAATTTATCTAAAAAATACTCTACAAGAGATATTTTAAGGCTACAAAAGAAATTTCTTCAAGAGCAATTTCAATTGGAATTAATTGAGCAAAGAACTGCAAGCAATTAATTAAAGAACAAAGTCTTTAAAAAGAATATTAAAGAGAAAACATGCCCAAAAGTGACCAGAGTGAATTTGGAAACAAAGTGACAAAGTTTACAGTGATGAAAGATGCTTTAATTCACTTTTGGGGTGGCTCAGGGGTAAAAATGATTATAAGAGTTAAAAACAATTATTATAATGATTTTTTCACGTGGTTAAAAGGATTAAAATGACTTAAAAATGGTGGTTGGAATCTTTGATTGATTGGTTTAACAGTGTTTAAACTAATTAATAAAAGGAAAAGATTCTAACATGAAGAGAAAAGTGGGGCAAAGAAGACATTCTTTTATAGCCATCAATTCTCTTACTCCAAAAGTAAAATTTACTCTTTTCAGTCGTGAAAAACATTCTGACAACAGAAAAGCCAATTATGGCATCATTGAACCCTAGTTTAGACCAAAAAGGGCTGGTTTAAGCCATTTTTAGCCATTTTTAGCCATTTTAGACCTTTAAATCAGCCATTACTATAGCAATACCAGGCCTAGAGCCTTCAAAACACGTCAGAATGTGTGTAAGAGGCGTAGAAACCAGTTGAAACTGTTTTTACTATGGTTGTTTCATCTTAAGGGTAGTTTTACCCTCTTGGCAACAGCTAAAACTACCCCAGTTGGTATCAAAACCTCATCATCAATTGAGTCCACAGACCCTGTAACTCAATTCCAGGCCAAAAGTGATGAACTTTTGCGTGAATTTTGACATCCCACGCCTGTCAGCAAGGATTTTGGGGGTCTAGCTCCCCCTTAGAGCTGGAGTTCCTTTTCCCCCCCAAATTTAATCTTTCCAATTTATTTTTCCTTTAATTCCTCATCATGTATTATACTTATAATTTACATATGTAATTCAATTGAATTGTACAGTGCAATACAGTAATAATTGACACCTCATATGTAAATCAAAGTTCACTTATGTAATACACGCGCACGTTTTGACATTTCAATTGAATTCAATTGAAAATACTTCAATTCCTCATAACTTCTAAACTAAACACAACACCTCAATTTTAACACAAAAATTGATGGTTAACAACACATGTGGTGTGAATTAAATTAAGGTTTTGAGGATTTTCAACTTTTGTATTGAAAATACTAAAAACTTAATTTAAGCTTATTTAGAGTTGAGTTACAAGAATTTCACTCAGAGGTGACCCCACCTGATTTTTTATGAGGAATCCAATGGTGAAATAATTTTTATATGTTTATTTATTGGATAAAAATTTATAATAATTTTTATTTAACTTTTTTCCAAATTTATTTAATTTTTCACAATTTTGTTAAAATTTCATTTTTACTTAATTTTTTCAAGTATAAATGTAATTTTATACTTACAAAATTTAATGTATTTTTATTTTTAAATTGTAATTAATTTTTTTTATTTTTAATATAATTTTATATTTATATTTTGATTTTTATTTTAATAATATAAATAAATTCGTTTTATTTATATTAATATGTTATTTTTTATATTTGTGGTCTTTTGGGTATATGAAATTACCTCTAAGGCTCACACCCTTGATGTCTTTTGTCCCCCTCAGCTCCTTTCACATCAAAAATAGTATTCTATCCTTAATGACTGATATCCACTATGGGTGTACCATGGTGGTGAGTAAGAATACTGTAATTACAAGCTTCACAAACATACATAAAACTATTATTAGTGTATATGAAACATGGTATTTCTCACATGGTGAGCCTTTTAGATATTTTCATAAACCTGCAAGACCAAAAATAACCAAATTGAGTTATAATTATATATAAAAAAAAATATTTTTATTAGACAAAAATGAAATAAAATATAAATATCAAATTGATATACAAAATTAAAATCTTAATTATTATTCAAAATTGGAATTACATTCTAATTCTAAAATGTGAAAATACATTTTACTTGAAAAATTAAGTAAAAACAAATTTTCACCAAAAATATTAAAATTGAAACATTTTTGAAAAGAAAGTGAAAGAAATTTTTTACATATCTTTTTGCAATAATTAAAATTATAAAGATTATTTCACCATTGGACTTCTCATAGAAAATCAGGTGGGGTGAACTCTGAGTGAAAATTCTGTAACTCAACTGTAAATAAGCTTAAATTGAGTTTTTAGCATTTTATGTATGAAAATATGAAAATCCTAAAGCACTTGATTCATTCACACCACATGTGGTGTTAACCATAAACTTTGGTGTTAACATTGAGGTGTGGTGTGTAGTTTCAAAGCTATGAGGAATTGAAGTATTTTCAATTGAAATGTCAAAATGTGCACATCTATTACATAGGTGAACTTGGATTTACATATGTGGAATCAATTATTAAATTTGTGTACCATAAATTTTTAATGGAATTACATTGTTAAATTTCTAGTATAGTACATGATGAGGAACTAAAAAAGAAAAATTGGAAAGATTAATTTTAGGGGGGGGAAGGAATCATGGCTTTAAGGGTGCCAGCCTCCCCCAAATTCCTTTGTGACAGGGGTGGGATGTCAAATTTTACACCAAAAATCATTAATTTGGTCCTGGAATTGAGTCACAGGGTCTTTGACTAAAGTGATGATGAGTCTTTGAAACCAACAAGGGAAGTTTTAACTGATTTCAAGAGGGTAAAACTACCCTTAAGTTAAAACAATATTACTCAAAACATCTTGAACTGGTTTTGAAGTCTCTTACACACATTCTGACATTTCTTGAAGGCTTCAAACCAGGTATTAATTTAGAAATGGCTGATTGAAGGGACCACAATGGCTAAAAATAGCAAACATTGCTCAAACCAGCCCCTTTTTGGTCTAAAAAAGGGTTCAATGATGCCATAATTGGCTATCCTGTTGTCATAATTTTTCTCACTACTGATTATAGTAAATTTAACTTTTGTTCCAAATTTACTCTGGTCAATTTCAAGTGTGTTTCTCTTGAATATTCTTTTTCAAGTCCCTGTTCTTATATTAATTTCTTGCAGTCCATTTCTCAATTAATTCCAATTTAAATTCCTCTTGAAGAAATTTCCTTTGTAGCATCAAATATCTCTTGTAGAGTATTTTTTAACAAATTTTTATTGTTGGTAAATCAATAAATCTTTATAATATCATCTTTTTATACTTACAAATCTAAAAAATGAATTTGGCATGTTATATTTTAAAACTCTTAAGATTTACTTTTTTAATTAAATTTTTAACTTAAAACCGTTTTGCGGACAGGAAAAGTACTTGATTTTTAATCATAGTTTCATATCCACACCTTACATATGGGGGCCTAGCCATGATATTTAATCTGTAACATATTTTTTCAAATGTTTTCAATCTTTTTTCTTATCTTAAAAAATTTAAAAATCCATAAAAATACTTATAAATCAAAAGGATAATAAAAAATAGAACCTTTTTTCATATTTTGAGTGAGGTTTTTTTTCATTTTGAAAAACATTTTTTACTTATATAATTTATTTTTTCATTTGCTTTAGTGTCTGACAATGTGGTAAGAAAACAAAATATTGAAACCACATCAATAGCCACTAGCATTATTCCTGAAAGTACTTTAAATTCTGACCATAATAGCACTCTTATTATAGCTCAGAATAATCAATCAGAGAGGATTTCTTCTCAATTTATCAATTTGGATATCAGTAATATGCTCCAAAAAGTGAATAATTTGGCCAATAGTAAGTTTTTTACTTAAGAATAGAGTATTTAAGATTTTTTACTGGTTATTATGCCTTCAACCAGATAAGGAGCAAGCTAAGGCCCAGAAAGCATACTCCAAAAAGGTTATAGATGTTATTATGGCAGAAGCCAATCAGTTGCAGAAGGACAAGGGTCAGTAAATGAAGCCCAAACTGACAGATTATGCCGTTATGAAGCTGATAGCACTGTTCTACCTCCAAAAATAGCTGACAAGCTCAGTGGACATATATAAATCCAGCCAGAAGGCATACAACAATGCACTTCAGCACAAAGAGTATCAAATCCTAGAAGACCTGTGGAAAAACTGCATGAAACCTTAACTTACTGTGATAAAGTTTCTGGGCAATCCCAATACTTGAAAGTTACTAAATGGATGGTATACATTTATGGAAAAGAAAAACATGATGCTTCTAAAAGGAAAATGGAGGAAAAACAACCCTCCACTACCCAGACAGGTGTCAAAACCAGCCCTAGTGGCCAGAAGCAGAAATCCCAACATGAGGAAGCAGCCACAAGCTCAGAAGAAGGGAAAGTTCAAAGCAACAGACACAAACCCATCAAAAAAGGCTATAGAATACCAAAGATTTAAAAGGATTCCATGAAAAATGTGTTTCAGATGGCCAGAACCATTATGGAAATGCAGAAAAGGGAGGAAGACAGATCAAAATCTCTGTCATTATTTCTGAAATTTTGGCTGAAATTCCAGACTTGTATATAGCTATTTTCACAACCATGGAATAAGACCCCCAATTGGTTTTTACAGTGATTCTAGCCCGACCCAATTTATGGCCAATTGGCACACTCACATTTCTTGGCCATATCCTGTTCCATTGGCCTTTTTGTCCAATTCTCCACCTCACCAAACCCCAGGCCAATCCAATTGGTTTAGTCCCCTCTGGCCCACCCCCCCTTTTTTTTAGGAGGATTATGCCTTGAATAGAATTTGCGGGAAATTTAGTCCCCCTACGGCCTCTTCAGCCCACATTCCGTAAAGTCCATTAGCTGCGGTGCATGGACCATGGGACCTTTTAGGCCCCTTTTGACCTAAATCCAATGAGGCCAAAAGGGTCCACTGGGTCCCAAACCACAGGTGGGCCCATATGACCCCACTTTCTGGCCAAAACCCCATATGACCAAAAAATGGGCTCAGGACCCAAACAAGCCCAAATCACCATAGACCCTGAAGATTCAAGTCATTGCCTCTGCCAACCACCAGATGCCATGAGCCTACCTCAAGAAGGGTTTCCCCTCAAGACAAGGGAAATAAACCTCCCAATTATGGAACACAGGCTGCAGGAACCAGGGATGGGGCATATATGGTATTATATACCATTACACACAATTGTTGCTCAGCAATTCAATTGTGACACTTTCAAGACTTCATTTACTCATTTTATGTCCCATCACCAGTCCTTTCTTCCATTTCAAAGGAAGACTTAATTCACTCAAGCTTGCAATCAATGGTGGTATTCACAAGACCATTTGAGGACCCCAATCACCTGGCCCTTCAGGTGTTGGCCTTTTGATTTCTACATCATTTCCCCAAGGGAATACTGGCCCAGGATTATTCAAGGTAATTTCAAGAGGCTGTCAACTATCAGTTAAAATTCAAGGCATCAAGAGCTCCAGAACCTCTTGGAAAACTCAATTGTCCCATACAGGCTGCTTTGACACAATCTATGTGGCATTTATCCTTTTGGGACAGTTCATATTCCATTGTTGGAATTCAAGGCACACAGTTGAATTATTAAGATTTCCAGATCTTTATGGACCCAAACAAATCAATAAAGTTTGGTGATCAACCCTCCAGGATCATTGTTTGAACTTTTCCCGTATACTACCCACCTTTCCACCCCTGGTGACCTTTTCCTCAGTTGATTAATATAATGGATTTATTTTTATTATTATTTTCTTTTAATTCTTTGAAGTAAGTAATGATAATTATAAGTCAGTCATTTCCATCTTTTCTTGGTTTTTCAGTGGATATTGCTGGTCATATCCTTTACTAATTCCAGTAATATTTCTGGAAGGTTTAAACAGCAAATTGAGGATTCGTTTGGTTGGATCTTTGAATGTTGGCTTTGCTTGTGATCTTTGGCCATTGGCTTCTCTCTTATCTTTGAAATATTTCTACTTCCTCTCCTTCTCATTAAAGAAACATAATTTTTCTTTTATTTTCTTTATCCCTTTGGAACGCTCCAATAAAGTTCTTGATTCCTGCATGCCAGGCCACTCTTTCTTTCCCCAAGAGCCCGTGTGATAGCTATGAATGATGTTAAAAACATATTTCTGACAAAAATTCAACAATTTGTAACAATATTAAGAAAAAAATTTGAGTTTAATCCCAATAAATGAAACCCTTATGTATTTTGAAAATTTTGAAGAACCATTAAAACATCAAATAATGAATGTCCATTTGCAAAAAAATAAGTGAAAAGTCTGTAATTATAAAGGAATTAACAGGTCAATATTCCAAATTCAATATTGATTAAATAATTGAAACAAGAATAAAACAAGCCATAAATATTTTAAAAGCAGATAATAATAAGATTATTGATGAAATTTCAAATTCATTTACTGAAGTAAAGACATACACCATTTCCTTCACAAAGTGTTTTGATACTTCACAAGAAGAAGTATCAAAATGAACCATGAAATAAGATAAAGTTATGTCTCATGATACTAGACTAACAGAATTATGGCAGGAAATGAAAGTTAAAGAAGAAATGTATAAAATTGAGTTAATAAATTTGATACAAGGTGGACAACATGAATTCAGAAATTCACAAGGTGCAATACCAACATAATAACTGAAATTGAAACATTACCACACACCTTACCAAGAATATTTATGACCCTGACCCAAAGTGAGGGTATAAGATATTTCAACCCACAAGTATTGGATTTAGAAAATTCAAAAATGAAGAATGAATTTTATTCTTCTTTTGATAACTTGGAACCATTAAGGGGCCAAGAACTTCTGAAACAAGTATTGAAACTTAAAGAATGGCCTCACTTCAGGGCTGAAGGAGAATATGACCATTTGGAATTCATGAGAGTTATTAACATGATGAAATAATACTTTTAACTGCTATAAAAATTGGTAACAGAAAGATTCAACACCTTTTTTACCAATTGGCTCACAGATGACCTATTAACTTAAGACAAGCACATGGAAACCAAAGTTGGAATTTGTGGAATTCCCAAATCATTAATCAATGGGCCAATGATTCTGGGAGGGTTGAAGTGGAAACAGCCTTTGAATCTTTTAAATTTAATTCTTGAAAAGACAGAGATTTACCATGCTTTTTCCTACAAAAAGATAGGCTAACAGCATTATACCCTGACATTTCAGAATTTAAGATCCATAGAAAAACTACGAGACAATGTGGAGGGTACTTGGAATATTCTGTAAAATGGAGGACTACGGAACAATTTTCGGTAGGAGATGTTATTAATATATTAGAAGGAGTAACCACCAGAAACATAATTGGTTCTAGTAGGAGGAATATCAAGACAAGATTTAATAAACCTTGGAAAGATTCTGTGGACAAAAGCACAAAAGGAATTCCTAATAATATAAAGTATAAATATTCAGATACAATTATAAAGTGTTATATTTTCCAAAGTAATGCAAATTCAGCTAACACATGTCCCAAAAGAGGAAAAAGAAATGAAATTTACATTGAGAAAGAACCAGATGTTGAGAAATATGATGTAAATGAGGAAAATTCAGATAATAAATCATCAATATTTCTGAATCTTCAAATATATATATGATATTAATTTTAAATTTGAAAGAATGGAATCTTACTCCCAATTTCCACAATTGAGAAATAGCCAAACTTACTTATCACACATCCAACATGCACAACTTATGCAAAGCAAACCAAGCAGGGGAAAAGTGTATGAACCTTGAAACTCCTGTGTAACAGAGGTTTTGATAGACAACAAACCCACTAAGGTTTCATTTGACCAGGAGCGTTCACTCATTGGGTTGCAAATTCTTCTGTCAAAAACTGTGTACCAAATATTGAAGACCAATTATTACCAATTGATCACATCAAATTTAACATTGCAAGCAACCCAATCAAAAAATGGAGAATATTTAGAACCACTGAAATATTCTCACATATAAATGAAAATTTCAGAATTACTGTTGCATCTGTCGTTATGGAAAACTTCCCTAGTACCAATTTTATATTGGAAAATGATTATTTTATCATGTATGGCATAGGTTTACATAACATGAAAGACAGATACTCTACTCTTGGTGACAACATGCATCAAGGATTTTCCCTTCTGTGTTTTAAAAGAGAAACTAAAGTAAACAAAGTATCACCAGTCAAATTTGAGTAATAAAACTCCAAGTCAGAACAAATGAATTGTCAGCCTGTGACTTAAAGACAGAGCACAAGCATGGCAGCCAAATACCATAAACCAATGGTAAAGCCAAGATACCACCAAAACATGGAGCTGAGCCAAATCAGCTCAAAAGGTCTCAAAGTAAATAGTAAATACATCCCTTTCCAAATATACTAGTCCCATCATCATAGGAAAAAGAATAACAGAGTTATTCCTGCTCAAAGTTGTTGCTGAGCATAAACTTAATTTTCACCTCTCATCTGAAATCCAGAGGAAGAGGCTTAACAAAGGCAAATGGGTATTCAAAATGAAGATCCAAGTCAAGGTTATTGAATGGTACTAGCCAAATTGAGTTAGAATCACAATTACCCAATTTATGACCAAAATGAGGTCAAATAAGGGGGAATAAAATATTCACCTCTCATCTAACTTTTACAGTTTTAGTGTGGAAT
This sequence comes from Austropuccinia psidii, assembly GCA_023105745.1. Taxonomy (NCBI): domain Eukaryota; kingdom Fungi; phylum Basidiomycota; class Pucciniomycetes; order Pucciniales; family Sphaerophragmiaceae; genus Austropuccinia; species Austropuccinia psidii. The sequence goes on along the minus strand of JALGQZ010000001.1, from coordinate 71,510,122 downwards.
ACCTAAAGTGGGGTCTTTTGAGAAAGAGCACAATCAGGGCTATCTGATGGTGCCATCCCTTTCCCCATATCTCATCTAGAAAAAAAGGTATTGGGCAAATAAGCTTCATACAAAATTTAACCAAATCATACATATGTACAAAAATTCTTGTACATAGAATAATGTTGCCATATTCAATGATAATTATATAAAATGAGGTACCATTGTGTAAAGGACACCTAGGACTACACAATGAAAAAATTTTGAGGTTTATATCTCAAGAGCTGACAAAGGTATGGCAGCTTTACGATCAAAATCCCCCAGTTAGCCCAATACACCCTTACTATGGGATAATATACCATAACTATGATTATGGGGCGTCAAACAGGCAAAAAAGATTTTTCATACTTCAATAAATCATAGTTTGGTCAATGCCATGGTCCTGTACAGGTTCTGTACATTATTATACATGTAATACACATCAGTAGCGCAGTATGTGGTCCAAACATGAAAATTTTTAACCTGTATTTGTGAAAACTTCCCAGATGTGGTTTCAAAGAAACATCCAAGCCCAATACAGGCTATGCAGGAATTGTGAGAACCACATGAAAGTCCTTTTAAATGAAAAATCTTCACTTCCTTCATGTGGAAAGGTCTGAAAGCCTTTGCACCCAGTTTTAGGATGAAAAGGGACCTTTTCTCCACCAAAAAAGCTTTCTTCATCCTGCTCTTGAATTACTATGTAGTATAGCTGTTAAAGACAGTTATACTCTTGGAAAACAAATCAGCTATACTTTAAATTTAAGTAATTTAGTTCTTATTATAGTAATCCAACTGGTAAGACTGCAACCAGGGATTTCAACAGCACTCACCACCACTATTTCTTAATAGAAAATCGCTCATTGCTTTATTTTGAACCCTTATCAAGTATACCAAACCTTTTTTTTTCAATTTTTACCATGTCACAGTCATAGTTAAAGTTGTAGATAGCCTTATCATTGCTTCATCATAGACTAATCCTGGTCATGTTTTTTAACCTTTTTTGAACCTTAAAAGTAAGTTTATTCTTTAATTATCTTAATTCTTACACTATTGTTCCTTTTCTCAGGCATAAACGTTTTTGAAAAATAATATAATACATACTTTATATTGATTTTTTGAGTGTTATATTACCATATACCACTGTATTCTTCCATTTTTTGCCTTTTTGTGTGGTTGATTTTAATTTAATTACCACAAAACCCTTCTTTTTGGTGTGTTTTACATATAAAAGCAGTTTAAGCCATCAAGGATGTCCTGCTTTAATTCAGAAGGACACCTTTCTTACTGTCATCCAACAGTATTAGAGGCGTGGTTGGGTATATTGATAATTTCAATTGCCCTTCACATAACCACTTTTAGATTACACTTGTTAATTGCAAGTTGATCTGTGAGATACTGGCATAAAAAAAGTGTACCAGAACTCCAAAAATTTCATTTTTTGACATGTAATCGATAATTTCAATTTAGCTGTCATAATACAAGGGCATAATATAGAAATATGTTGCCCAGAGGCCATTCTTAGACATGCAAACAGCATTTTAAGAAGTCTTTACTGCCAATAAGCCCTCTTTTTTATGTTTGATTCAGTTTAAGGAAATTACATACCACTTGAAACCCAGTCACAGGCCAACACACCAGTGAAACCCTCAGAACCACAGGTAAGCAAGGGTAAAGGAAAGAGGCACAGTGAAGGCCTTATCACAGAAAAAAAGTGGACAACAATTGCCACCCCGAGGAGTAGAAAAGCATGAACTATGCATCAATACAAGGTAAAAAAACCTTAATAACTTTTACAGGGAAGATTACAATCATTAAACCAGTTGTAACCTCTAAAGGCAAATTACCAAAATCAGTAGACAAATAACTTTTACAAGGCACAGTCAAAGGTAAATACCCTAAGAACATTAATTTGTTCACAACTTGAAAGCAGTGATATGTCACCTGTACACCTCAGAAACCTTTGAATCCAAAGGAACCAGCCAGAGGACAGAGAAGGCTTGTCCAGAACGAGAAGACCTGGAAGAGGACACCTTGGACACAGTGGTGGATGGCAAAACATTGAGGGAAATCATACCCACTCTGCCATTTGCTTTCCAATTCAACAGAAACCTCAAACCAGAGGACTTGAAGGATATGGATCAAGTTCTTCAGCTCAAACAACTCCTCAAAGACTTTTTTCAATGGAGCATGGACAACAGGAGGTTCAACCTAGCATCACACTGGGCCAAACTTGGAGCAAGTTGCAAGAAGATATGTCTCAGGGAGATAGACTTCAAAGACCTTATGGTAATCATCAAAGGTTGGAATGTCCCCAGGCAGTTCATATTCCTTGAGGAAAGGGAAACAGATAAGGGAAAATAAAGCCACTATCCAAGCTATAGAAGAATAGCTGACCCAGACAGGGCTTACTCCGATTCCTTCAGGCTCACAAGAAATAGGCCAAACCAGCTCTCCAGTGGCTTCACACCATTCAGGAACCAGACAATCAGTGGCCAAGAGTCAGTATTCATTACAACCCCAGGAAGCTTCCAGGAGAAGACAAGGATGAAAGGGCAAAAACAAGACCTCTTTCAACCAAAGGCAGGGAGGGTCAGACCCAATGATCCAGCACCTGTTGTACTTGGTCAAAGAAGTATACAAGAGCTAAAAATAGTTGTACATAATGCTAGAATAAGTAGGTGAATTAATAGAAATATTACCCTCACTCAAATTGAACATAATTTTGTTACACCTGAGAGCAATTCAAACAGTGATGCACTATGGTTACAAATGGCCCAATATGCAGTGAAAACTCAAAAGCAGTTTTTAGAGCTCCACAAAAGCCATGAGAGGATGAAAAAATTAACAGCCTCAATGGAAAAAATTGTTAAAGCCCTTCAAGAAGTCCATGCTCAATTGAGCAAACCTTATGAAGAAACCAATCAAAGACCAAATCAAGTCTTTGAAGAACATCACCACTGCAAAAGGGACATGGATTTTCTGTATCAAGATTCAAACAAATTGTTTAATGTCTACCAAATCATGAAGCCCCAACCACAAGGGCATGTTTTGGATAATCCATACCACCAAGAAGACATCAAATCAGATGCCTTTTTGGATAATAAAGCAAGGACTCCATCTCAATACGAAGATAGAGAGAATATGTCTTATTCTGAGAAGGAAGAATTAAAACAGCTTCCAGAGCGCTCAAGCTGGCCCAAATTGTCTGGAACAGGGGAATATGATCATATGGAGCTCATTGATGTACCAAGCTGTCACAATGATGTCTTCCAGACATCAGCAAAGGGAACTCTTGCCGAAAAACCTATTAAACCGGTTTAAGGACTGGTTAATACTGGCAAGTTGTAGATCACATTCCACCATGTGACACAAGCATACCAGACTACTCAATTACTGCTAGACTGAATACATAATTTAAAGGACAAGCCAGTATTTGGTACACAGAGATGAAAGAAACTCATGGCAGAAGAAACCGGCCATGGTGGAAGAGTCAAATCATCATAAAGTACAGAAATGGTACTTGGATATGGAAGAAGACCATGTCATTTGAAAATGACAAGTACTCTGTGAACAAATATTAATATGAGTGGTGTCTTACACAGTCTAAAATACTGAAGGCCGTTGATCCTCAAATGAACATTCAGATTATGAATCACAAACTCTTGACACAAATGCCAAGATAACTAGAGCATGCATTAAAATGCAGATGCAGCCAAATTTGCACTCTAGATAACATTGCAAACACTTCACAAGGTGTAAGGAATAGAAAGAATATAGGGAAATCTTTCCCATACAAAAGCAATGGTTTCAGAGAGAAAAAACATTTTAGGGTAGAGCTCAAAGAAAAACCCAGAGAAATAGTGCCAGAAGTGACTAAGAAGCAGAATTCTTGTCACAATTTTGGTTCAAAAGACCATTATGTGAATGACTGTTCAAAGGAAAAGAAGAAAGTCTATTCCATTGAGAAAGTCCCAGAGGAGGAATCCCCCACAGAGGGATCTGAATCAGAATCGATGGGTGATGGCATCAGAGAACAATCTGATGGAGACCAAGACCCAAGAGAAGAACTTCTAGTGGAATACCAAGGGGAAAACCCACTAGAACTTCAGGAAATACATTTTAAAGCAGGCATGCCACAAGAAACTGCAAATAAAAACTTGTCTAAACACACACAAGATGCACAAAAATTCCTAGTTACACCAACTAAAGAAAGGGCATATATACATAGGACAGCCACAAGGATGAATGTTTGTATTGACAATGCTCAACACAGATGAATCATTGACAGCGGAGCACACTTCTCAATAGTAGCCAGAAATTATCTGGATCACCACTTCCCAAATTGGGAATAAAAACTCTTGCCAACGAAGGCAAAGAAGTGCAAAAGTGCATCACGGAAGATGAAATCCATTTGGACATTTTAAAAGAGATAATTATACCCCATAGGAAAGTTAATATCAGACTCAACCCAGAGTTTGTTGTGCTTGAAGATGCCCATATCCAAGGGGTTTTACTGGGAATCGACTACCAGAGGTAATATGGAATTGATATCTACAATAGTAAAAAAGGCATATTGCTATTGGTACAAACAAGGAAAACAAATATTCACTTGACATATACCATTATCTTCTCATTACCCTCTAGAAAAATTACTGAATGAATTCAAGAAGGGTAAATTCTTCCCTTCCCTCACCAGTAAACAAAAACGTAGTGTACTGAAGATGCTGAGGAAAAATAGACCAGCATTTAGCATTGGTGAAGAGCCATTAGGCAAAATCAGAGCCAATGATATAGAATTATATCTGGATGTGGAAATACCCTATCAACCCATGCCGAGAAGAGCTCCATGCCCAGGAAGTCTGGAAACTAGGAACACAATTGAAAAACAGTCAATGAACTACTAGACATGGATGTAATAAGGAAGATAGGAAACAATGAAACAGTGGAAGTCACCACTCTTGTCCTCATCCCCTGGAATTATGGAAAATCCAGGCTGTGTGGAGATTTCAGAGCCCTGAACAACTCCACAAAAGCTGACAGGAACCCTATACCTATGATACCTCATTCCCTAGATAAACTGGAAGAAGCCAAATACATAACCAAAATGGATTGTACAAAAAGATTTTACCAAAATGGAGTTAAACCAAGATCCATTAAATTACTCAGAATCATATGCCATATGGGAATATATGAGTACAACAGGATGCCATTTGGCATCAAAAAAGCACCAGCCCACTTCCAAAGGATGATGTACACAATATATAAAGAGAAATATTGCAGGTCTGGATGGCATTATATATTGATGCAATCACTATTTACTCAGAGACATGGGAAAACCATATTCAGTACATAGAAAGAGTTTTTCGGGCTGAGTCTATGATGAAGCTTATGAATGACTAGTTAGAAGGTTTAAATATGACTGTGACATGGTGAAAATACTATAAGAAAGGTTAATTTATGATAATAAGGGTTGATAAAAGAATATTCAGGCCTTTACTATTGAGGAAGAAAGTGGTGGTGATACTGTTGAAAGCCCTGAGTGCAGCTTTACCTGTTGGGTTACAACAATGAAGACTACTATAATTAAAGTTATAATTATATCTGGTTATTTCCAAGAGTATAGCTGTTTTTGACAGTTGTACTACATAGGAATTCAAGAGAAGGATGAGGAAACCTTTTCTGGTGGAGAAAAGGTCCCTTTTTATCCTAAAATTGGGTAAAAAGGCTTCTAGACCTTTCCATGTAGAGGAAGTGAATATTGGTAACCTCCAAGGACTGTTTTGTGATTTTTACAAGGCCTGTATAGCCTGTATTGGGCTAAGATGTGGCTTTGAAACCACATCTGGGTATTTGGCACCAATACAGGGTGAAGGTTTTTTGTGGGGACCACACAGCCCCCTTCAGGAGTGCATGACACCTAGAATGCTGTACAGAACCTGTATGAAATCCCAGTATTGAATGAAGTATAAAAATTCTTGTTTGTCTGTTTGACACCTCATAATCATACTCATGCGATATTAGCCCATGGTAGTGCTGTATTGGTCAGACTGTGAGATTTTGACTTTAAAACTGTTATAACTTTTTCAGTTTTTGAGATATCAAGCTCATAGCTGGTTCATTTTGTAGCCATGAATTTGATCTACAAGATGGTACCTTATCTCATATGGTTATCTGGAAATATTGAAAGGATATGCCATGTAAAAGACTTTTTGTACATATGGATGATTTGCTTAAAATCTGTATGGAGCTTGTTTGCGCCCCACCTTTTGTTCTAGTTGAGATATGGGGAAGTGGATGGCACCATCAAATAGCTCTGATTGAGCCCCTACCAAAAGGACCCCACTTTAGTATCTCACACTAAAACTGTAGAACTTAGATGATAGGTAAACATTTTCTTCCCCCTTATTTGACCTAATTTTGGTCATAACTTCAGTAGTTCTGATGATAGCTCAATTTGGCTAGTAACATTGGATAACCCTGATATAGAGCTTAATTTTCAGTACCCATTTGATGGGTTTAAGCCTGTTACTCTGGATTTCAGGTGGAAAGTGACAATTAAGGTTTATGCTCAGCAACAACTTTGAGCAGAATTAACTTTGTTATTATTTTTCCTACAATTGTTTGACTTGTTTATTTGGAAAGTGGTGGGTTTTCTCTTCCATTTGATACCTTGTGAGCTGATTTGGCTCAGATCCTTGCTTTAGCCATATTATGCCTATACCACTTATTTATATTGTTTGACTGTCATGGTTGTGCTCTGGTTTTGAGTCACAGGCAGGCATACCCTCCATCCAAAAAAGGCTCATCATTGTTGAGACTTTTCAGTCCTCCTAGAGGCCCTTCATCTCCTTAGGTGAAGGTTCCCATCTGGAATGGGATCCTCTGCAACCATTTGTCTCCACTGCCACTATTTCTGGTGGAGTGGGATTGTTCCACATGGAGGGAAACGTTTCCTCCTCTGTCTGGAAATATGGCTTCACCAAACTCACTGGGAATACTGGTTGTTTCCTAGAAAATTCCGTCGTGAGTTTGACTTCCACTGCATTTTTCCCTATCAGTTTAATGATAGTGAAGGGCCCTACAAATGAGTCTCTAATTTTTTTGGTCCCTTCAAATTGTTGAAATGAAGTGTAGACACTAGCACTTGGTCCCCTTTTTTAAATTCAGGTTCCATGTGTGATTTGTCTCACCTCTGTTTGTTATATTCTTTTGCCTCAGCTATGCATTTGGCAGCTGTTTCACAAGCCTTCTTCCACATATCATGGAAGTCCTTGGCTGTGGCTTGGCTTGTTAGAAGATTCTTCTTCAACCGATACACAGGCAACAGGGAGTTCAACCCTATTTCTACAAGTGAAGGTGATTTGTCTGTGGTAGAATTCTGACAAGTGTTATAAGTGAGTTGGACTGCTTGTAGAAGGGTAACCCAGTCATGGGTTTATCCTTTGTGGCCCTTGTATTCCAAGCCATATGCACAAAGTCATCTAAGGATATCCCCCATGATTTGAATCATCCTTTCAGCTAGGCCATCTGTTTGTGGGTGGTAAGCTGTATAAAATGCAAGCTTTGTACCTGGCATGCCATGGAGGTTGTTCCAAATTTCTGATGTGAATTTTGGGTCCCGGTCACTAATGATGATTTTGAGGACTCCAAATGTGGATATGATGTTATTTCAAAATAACAAGGTTGTATCCATTGATGTGTCTTCATTAGGACATGGTGGAACCTCACACTTTTGCTATATCTATCAACTATGACTCCAAAGGCATTGAAATTTTCTTTACCTCCTTAGACAAGTCCTGTAACCCAGTCCATGTTGATGGTTTCCCATAGGTGCTTGAATTCTTCTATGTGTGAAGAAGCCCATATTTCTTCCCATGTTTTCTATTTGCCTTCTGGCATCTTTCCCAAGTGTTGATATATTCACTCCACTCTTGATCCCACTTGTCCCATCAAGCTGTGCTTGTTACCCTTTCCTTGGTCCTGTCTTCACTCATGTGTCCCATATAGGGGCAGTCATACCATTCCTGCAGAATCAGGGATACATGATCCCTGCCTACTACTGTGAGTGCACTTGTGTGCTTCTTTCTATGGTAGAGCAGGCCATCTATCAGAAAGAACTGATTTTCCTTATAGTCCTTCAACCAGGGTTCCCCTAACTGGTATTCCAGTTCTGGGCTCCTGTATTTTTGTTGAAGGAGTTGCATCAATAATCTGAACTCATTATGCAGTGACTTTCTGTTCCTTCTGATCCAGTGTCTCCACTGACTGGGGTACCACTTTCTGGTGCGCCTTCTTAAAATATGAAGTTTTTCCTCCTATCTATTTCCATGAAATGGATAGGGATCTTGGCTTCTACTCCAGGTTCATAAGCCGGATTGCTTTTGACATCGTCCGTTGGCCATCTGAATTGGTGTGGCTTTTTCCTTCTTTTTATATGATGGTCTTATTCCCTCTATACTCTTGGATGGCTTTTTGCTATTTCAGCATGTGTCTATTGGCAGTCTTCATGTTCATTAAAGACTTCAAGGCTGTGTAGTCTGCGTATACTTCAAAGACTCTACCCTCCAAATAATAGTTTAGTTTTGCTAGGGCCCAGACTAAGCATAGAAATTAAGTCTGGGTGGCCCCATACCTGGCTCCTGAATCTTTCAGTTGCATAGAGATGTAGCATATCACTCCCTCTCTTGGTTACCCATCTAAAATTTTTCTCTGGTGAAAGCCTCCTCCTAAGCCTGGGCTACATGCTGCATCTATGTATAACTTGAATAGTAGTTCAAAGTCAGGTAAGATGAGCACAGCTGAATTTGTGAGTTCATGTTTGTCAGACTGAGTCTATGATGAAGGTGTAATAAAGCTATTTACAACTTTAACTATGACTGTGACACAGTAAAATTGATTTGAAATAAGTTTATATTGGATGAAAAAGTTTAATTTGGAATAATAATTGCTTTACCATTGTGAAATAGTGGTGGCAAGTGCTGTTAAAAGCCCTGGGTGCAGCTTTACCTGTTGGGTTACAATAATAAAGTCTACAATACTAAAGTTTATAGTATAACCTGATCATTTTCGAAGAGTATAGCAGTTTTTTACAGTTTTACTACATAGGAACTCAAGAACAGGATGTGGAAACTTTTTCTGGTGGAAAAAAGGCCTTCCTTTATCCTAAAATGGGGTTGAATGGCCCTCTAGACCATCCAAATAGATGAAGTGAAGATTTTTTTACCTCACAGGACTGGCTTGTGGTTTTCATGGTGCCTTTATGCTCTTTTTTGGGCTCAGATGTGGTTTTGAAACCACATCTGGGCAGTTTTCACCAATATAGGATGAACATTTTCATCTGGGGACCAAATAGCCCTCTTCCGACATGTATGACGCATAGAAAGTTGTATGGAACCTGTATGGAACCCAGAATTGAATTATTATGAGGTATATATTGAATTATCAACATTATTCATCTGTTTGACACCTCATAATCATACTTATGAGAGAATATCCCACAGTAAGACTGTAGTGGTCTAATTGTGGGAGTTTGAGCTTGAAACTGCCATAGGTTTGTCTGTTTTTGAGATATCAATCTCAAGGTTGGTTCATTGTGTAGCCCTGGATGTGTTCTAAACAATGGTACCTCATTTGATATGGTTATCATTAAGTATGGCAAAGTTAGGCCATGTACAAGATTCTTTGTACACATATATACTCTTCTTGAAAGCTTTATAGAGCTTGTTTTCCCCATGAAATTTGTTCTACATGGGATATGGGAAAATGGATGGCACCATAAGATAGCCCTTATTGTTCTCTTTCCAAAAAAACCACTTTAGGTATCTCACACTAAAATGGTAAAAGTTAGATGAGAGGTGAACTTTTTAATCACCCTTATTTGACCTTACTATGGTCATATATTCTGTAATTCTGGTGCTAGCTCATTTTGGCTAGTAAAATTGGATAGCCCTGCTTGAGACCTTCAATATGAATACCCATTTGATGGGTTTAAGTCTTTTCCTCTGGATTACAGATTAGAGGTGAAAAATAAAGTTTATGCTCAGAAACATCTTTGAGCAGGAATAAATTTGTTATTCTGTTTCCTATGATGATGGGACTTGTATATTTGGGAAGAGATATATTTCCTATTTTTTCAGCTTGTTTGGCTCAGCTCCATGTTGTGGCGGTATCTTGGCTATACCATCGATTTATCTAATTTGGCTGTCATGCTTATGCTCTGGCTTTGATTCTTAGGCTTAAATACCCTCCCTCTGAAAAAGGCTCATCACTGATGAGACTTTGCAGTCCTCATAGGGGCGCTGAATCTCCTTAGATGAAGGTTCCCATCTGGTATGGCATTTTCATACCACCATTTGTCTTTATCTGCTGTCTGGTTTTGAAATCTGACAAAGTACTGTCTCTGGTCTTTACCATTAAGTCTAATATTCCTGGCCTTGATTATTTTCTTCACTGGCCCAGGGCAGTCTTCCACTTGCACTATCTCTGGTGGGGTTCCGTTTTCTTCCTGGAGGGGAATTAATCCTCCTCTGTCTTGAAGTATGGCTTGACTAAACTCAATGGAAAGACTGGGTGTTTCCTAGAAAATTCTTCTGTAAGTTTCACTTCCACTGCATTTTTTTCTATCAATTTAATGATAGTGAAGGGCCCAAAAGATTGTTCTCTCATTTTCTGAGGTCCTTTGAGATTATTTAGGTTCAGTGCAGATGCTAACACTTGGTCCCCTTCTTTAAAGTCAGGTTCTATGTGTGATTTGTCCCAACTCTGCTTATTATATTCCTTTGCCTCAGCTATGAATTTGGAAGCTGTGTCACAAGCATTTTTCCAGATATCAAGGAAGTCTGTGGATCTAAGGTGGATGGTCAGAAGATTTTTCTTCAAGTGATCCACAGGCAATAGGGGATTCCACCCTTTCTCTAACAGTGAAGGTGTTTTTCCTGTGTCAGAGTGCTGGCTTGTGATGAAAGCCAGTTGAAATTCTGGTAGAAGGGTAACCCAGTCATGGGTGTAACCTTCATGGTCCTTATGCTCCATGCCATAGGCATAGAATCTTTCAATTATGTCTTCCATTGTTTGGATCATCCTCCCAGTTAATCAATCTTTTTGTGGATGTTAATCTGTAGAAAAAGGAAGCTTAGTAACCAGCATGTCTTAGAGGTTGGTCCAAGTTCTGATGTGAATTTGTGGTCCCCATCACTAATGATAACGTTAGGGATGCCACAGGTAGATATTATGTTATTCCAAAATAACAGTGCATTGTCGATTTCTGTATGCTCTTTGTGACATGGTAGGAACCTCACACTCTTTCTAAACCTTACAACTATTATCAAACAAGTATTGAAGTTCTCCTTTCCTCCTGGTACAAGTCCTGTAACCCAGTACATGTTGATGGTTTCCCATGGGTGCTTGGGTTCTTCTATGTGTTTAACTAACCCATACTTCTTCCCATGTCTTCAATTTGCCTTTTGGCATATTTCACAATTTTTGATGTATTCACTCCACTCTCGATCCCATTTGGGCAACCAAGCTGTGGTTGCTACCCTCTCCTTGGTTCTTTCCTCACTCATGTGTCCCATATAGGGGAAGTCATGGAATTCTTGTAGGATCAAGGATATATGGTTCCTGTCTACTATTGTGAGTGCACTAGTGTTCTTTTCTCTATGGTAGAGCAGGCCATCTTGAAGGAAAAACTTGTTATCCTTATAGTCCCTCAACCAGGGTTCTTCTAACTGGAATTCCAGTTCTGAGCTCCTGTATTTATGTTTAAGGAGTTGCAACAATATGCGGCACTGGGTGTGTTTGACATATGTCTTCATCACTGCATTGAAGAATTTATTGTGCAGTTCTGAGGAACTTACTCCTAGTATGGCAGTGTCTGTTCCTTCTGAATCAGTGTGTGCACTGTTTGGGGTACCACTTTCTGGTGCCCATTAAGAAAATCTGAAGATTTTCCTTGTATCTATTTCCATGAAATGGATAGGGATCTTGGCTGCTACTTCAGGGTAATAAGCTGGGTTGCTTTTGAGTTTATCCAGTGGCCATATGCTGAGGCCAGCTGCATTGGTATTACTTTTACCCTCTTTGTATATGGTGTTAATATTGCCCACATACTCTTGGATGGCTATTTGCCACCCCAGCTTGTGTCCATTGGTAGTCTTCATGTTCATTAAGGACTTCAAGGATTTCCAGTCTGTGTAGAATGCAAAGACTGAACACTCCAAATAATAGTGGAATTTCTCTAAAGCCCAGACTAAGCATAGACATTCAGTCTGGGTGGCCTCATACCTGGCTTCGGAATCGTTCAGCTTCCTAGAGATGTAGCATATTACTCCCTGTCTTGGTTCATGTCAGGCTGAGTCTATGATGTAGTAGTAATTAAGCTATTTACAACTTCCACTATGACAATGACATGGTGATAAAGGTTAAAATAAAGGTTTTTGATGATAATAAGGGTTTATAAATAAAATAAAGGGGCTTTAATGCTGTGGAATAGTGGTGGTGAGTCCTGTTGAAAGCCCTGGGTGCAGCTTTACCTGTTGGATTGCAATAATAAAGACTACAATACTTGAATTTAAATTATACCTGGTTATTTCCAAGGGTATAACTGTTTTTGAAAGTTGTACTACATAGTAATTCAAGAGCAGGATGTGGAAACCTTTTCTGGGTGTGAAAAGGCCCCTTTTTATCTGAAATGGGGTGAAAAGGTAGCTACAACTTTTCAGGTGAAGGAAGTGAAGGTTTTTCACTCTCCAGGACAGGCTTGTGGTTTGAAAAAGGCCTGTATAGCTGTATTGGGCTCCAATGTGGTTTTGAAACCACATCTGGGCAGGTTTTACCAATACAGGGTGAATATTTTCATCTAGGGACCACAGCCTGATTCTGACGTGTATGACGCGTAGAATTCTGTAAAGAACCTGTATGGGACCCAGTATTGAATGAATTATGAGTTATTGAAGTATATAAATGCTTATTCATCTATTTGACACCCCATCATCATACTTATGGGAGACTATCCCACAGTAAGACTGTATTGGTCTAATTTTTGGATTTTGATCTTGAACCTGCCCTAGGGTTCCTCAGCTTCTTAGATACCAAGCTCAAGGTTGGTTCATTGTATAGCCCTGGAAATTTTCTACACAATGTTACCTCATTTTATATGGCTATCATTAAGTATGGCAAAGTTATGCCATAAACCAGATTTTTTGTACGTATATATTTTTTGCGTAAAAATTGTATAGAGCTTGTTTGGCCCATAACTTTTGTTTTAGATGGGATATGGGGAAATTGATGGCACCATAAGATATCCCTGATTGTTCTCTTTCAAATCAGACCCCACTTTAGGCATCTCAAACTAAAACTGTAGAAGTTGGATGAGAGGTAAATATTTTAATCACCCTTATTTCAATTTATTTTGGTCATAACTTCTGTAATTCTGCTGCTAGCTCAGTTTGACTAGTACAATTGGATAGTCCTGACTTAGAGCTTAATTGTGAATACCCATTTGATGGGGTTAAGTCTATTCCTCTGTATTTCAGATGAGGGTTGAAAATTAAGGTTTATGCTCAGAAACAACTTTGAGCAGAAATAACTTTTTTATTATTTGTCCTATGATGATGGTAATTGTATATGTGGAAAGGGGTGATTTTCCTCCTTTTTTGATACCATTTGAGCTGATTTGTCTAAGCTCCATGTTTTGGTGGTATCTTGGCTATAAATTTGATTTATGCTATTTGGCTGTCATGCTTGTGCTCCGGTTTTGAGTCACAGGCTGAAAATGTTTGATCCTCTCAAATACATCCCTTCTTTCCTTGGTAATAAAAAAGGTAAATCTTTTGAACATACCTCATATAGACTACTACTTATGTGGTTTCTGTAGTGGCTAGCAAAGCCAAGAAATGATTGCATCTCTTTGATGTTCTTCGGTACTGGTTTTAGCATTACGTCTGCCAATTTATTCTGGTCTATGGCCAGACTAATACCTGAGACTTTGTGTCACAGTGCCAGTCATTCTTGTTGGCCAAAATTGCACTGTACTGCACATGGTCTTCCCATGTCTCTGAGTATATAATGATATCATCAATATATACTAGAATCCAGCCTTCTAATATTTCTTGAAATATTGTGTCCATCAGTCTTTGGAAGTGGGCTGGTGCATTTTTGATGCCAAATGGCATCCTGGTGTACTCATATATGCCCATATGGCATATGATTCTGAATAATTTCATGGGGTTTGGTTCAACTCCATTCTGGTGAAAGCCTTTCATACAATCCATTTTGGTTATGTATTTGACTTTTGCCAGTTTGTCTAAAGCATGAGCTATCCTAGGTATAGGGTACAAGTCAGATTTTGTGTAGTGTTCAGAGATCTGAAATCCCCACACAACCTAGATTTACCATCATTCCAGGTGATAAGGGCAGGGGTGGTTATTTCCACTATTTCATTGTGTGCGCCTTGAGGTATATTTTACATACCCAAATAGGCCACAATTATCTTAAAAAGAAATTTTGAATTATGCATAACTCATAAGTCATGCATATATCCAGAATTCATATTTTTTGATTTCAGAAAAGATGAATAACTTTTTATTGAGTAAGTTAATCCATGGATTTAAGGCCAGATTTGGACTCTACACCAAAATTCACCTAGGGTAGCTCCATAGAGTGAATAAGCTCAAATTAACTCTTTGAGGTGGTAAAATAGAAAATACTTCAATACCACATCATCAATACCACATAAAAGATCCGTGAAAAGTTTTGTTTTTCTTAATTACACACCAAAATAATGGGAATGTGAGAAATCCCATGTTACATATACACTAAGAATAGTGTTATGCATGTTTTGAGCACTTAATATCATGGTATTCTTCCATGGACCTTTGGTACACCCATAGAGGATATCTCACTTGAAGCTCAATTTTCTATTTTGACATAAAAAATAGGCAAGGGGGACAAAAGACATCAAAGAGAGCCAGGGTACCCAACTTCTGAGGCCTCAGAGGCATGGAAAGCTCCAAAGCTTGGATCCATGGCTGATCTTGGCCAAATTGGTATACTAAAACCATTGGGGAACTTGGTTACCATGTTACAACTACTGTAAATCTCAAGAAAATAGCAAATAACCTGCTATTTTGATGTGCCAAGGAGGTAAAGAGCCACCCAGACTCCTGTAACCATGTCAATTCTGAATGATTTTCCATGGATAAACCCCAAAAGAGTAATTAAAACCCTTTTTGGACTTGTATCCATTGATTTACCTCATAGCAACCAGTGAAACACTGATATTTGCGTTTCTACATAGGAATGAGGTAAAAACTTCAAAAATTCATTCAAAATACAATTCTTGATGAATCTTTCTGAAATTTTCAGGACTTATAGAGAACTTTATTATCCATGGTACAACCAAAAATAATTACAGTTTTACTAGTAAAATCAAAAGTTTTACCTACAGTCCATTTTTGACTATTCTATGTGAAACACTGAATCTTCAAAAATTTACAGTAATTACAACCTCTGATTAGATTGGAAATAAAATTGATAACTTTGAGAAATCAATGATTGTTTTGGAATAAAAGAAGATTTACAGATTTCACTCCTTTTATTCTTAACATATTGGGGTTGGTAGTCATGTAAAAGCATCAATTAAGTAATTATGATAATCTTACGTGACGACGGATGATGCAATCAATAATCCAAAAGGGTTTATTGTTTTCTTACTCACTGGTTTTTCAGCTTGCTCCATAACACGCCTCTGTGCACTGTTGTTGACTTAAGGAGGCCTCTTCTTTCTATTTTTTCCACATCATCATCATCTTATGATCATTTAAGCCATTATTACCAACAAGTAAGTATTAGTTATAGCTATTATTAAGTGTTTTAAATCTTTCAGAATCAGTCATAAAGATATGAAATCATATAATCCAACTATATATTGTTGTAATACTGTTATAAATTCATTTTGATCCTTAAAATCCACAATTCTACGTCAAATCTCTCTATCCTATCTTTCAATAAGCTCTTTGGAATATTAGTGAGTGATTTATTTTTAATTCTATTCTCTCAAATTAGTTTTGTTCAAGAATTAACACTATAATTATTCTTGCAAAAGATAATTATATATTAAAATAATTTTATTTTTTTAATAAAAGAAGTTTTATTATTGTAATCTTCTTGTAATTGATTCTTGTAGACAATTACTTACTCACTGTTAAAATAACTAGTAGTGTTTAACATGTGAAAGAAATAATTCTTTAATTATTTAATTGTGGTCATAATAACATTTTGTTATTATATTTCATAAGAACAGTAATACTACTGTTGATTAATAGTAATATTATCATCAGTTTCATAGACAAATCTGACACATTGTCTCCTATCTTCCTGATGACATCCATTTCTAGGAGTTCATTGATGGTTTTTTTAATTTCCTTCCTAGCTTCCAGACTTTCTGGGTATGGAGGTCTTCTCAGCATGGGAGGATAGGGTCTTTCCACATCTAGATATAAGTATACATAATGGCCTCTCATTTTGCCTCATTGTTCTTCACCAATGGCAAATACTGGTCTATTTTTTCTCAGAATCTTCAATAAACTAGGCTTTTGTTTACTGGTGAGCGTATTTCTGAATTGTCCCTCCCTGAATTCATTTAGTAATTCTTCTAGAGGGTAATAGTTAGATATTTGGTATATGTCAAGTGAACATAACTTTTCCTTGTTTGTACCAATAGTAATATTCCTGTTTTTACTATTGTGAATATCAAGGCCATACATCCTCTGGTAGTCTGTTCCCAGTAAAAGCCCTTGGATGTGGGAATCCTCAAGCACAACAAACACTGGGTTGAGTCTGATATTACCTTTTGTATGGGTTATAATTATCTCTTTGATAATTGTCCAAATGAAAGTCATTTTCCCTGATGCACTTTTGAAGTTCTTTGCCTTGGTTGGAAACAGTTGTTTTTCCCAATTGGGGAAGAGGTGATCCAGATAATTCTTGGCCACTATTTAGAAGTGTGCTCTACTGTAAATGATCAATGGGTGTTGAGAATTTTCAATACAGACATTCATATTTGTGGCTGTCTCATTTATATAAGCCATCCCTTTGGCTGGTGTAACCAGGGATGTCTGTGCATATTTTGTGTGTTTACACAATTTTTTATTTGCAGTATCCTGTGGCATGGCTGCTTCTGACTGTATTTCCTGAATTTCTGGTGGTGTTTCTTCTTGGTATTCCACCAGAATTTCCTCTCTTTGGTCTTGGTTTTCATCAGATTGTTTTCTGATGGCACCTTCCATAGAGTCTGATTCAGAATCCTTTGCGGGGGATCCCTCCTCTAGGACTTTCTCAATGGCATAGTCTTTTTTCTTTGCCTTTGGACAGTTGTTGGAATAGTGGTCTGTCGAACCACAATTGTGACAAGACTTTTTCTTCTTAGCCACTTCTGCCACCCTCTCTCTGAGGTTGTCTTTGAATTCCACACTGAAAGGTTGTTTCTCTGTGAAACCACTTCTTTTATATGGGGAATATTTCCCTATATTTGTTCTTTTCCTTGCATCTTGTAAGGTATTTGCAATTTCATCTAGAGTGCAATTGTGGCTGCATCTGCATATCAATACATGCTTCAGATCTCCTGGAATATGTGTCAGGAGTTTGTGATTACTCATCTGAATGTTCATTTGCAGATCAATGGCTTTAAGTCTTTTATAATGTCTAAGACACCATTAATATTGATCTTTGGCCACAGGATACTTGTCATTTTCAAATGACATGATTTTTTGCATTATCCAAGTAAAATTATTGTACTTTTGGATTATTTAACTCTTCTACCATGGCCAGTTTCTTCTTCCATGGATTTCTTTCATTTCTGTGTACCAAGAACTAGCATGTCTTCTGAATGATGTATTGAGTCTTGGGGTAATCCAGTATTTTGGTATGCTTTGTAAAACAATGAAGTATCCATCAATATAATCAATGAGTTCCATATGATCATATTCTCCTGTTCCATGGAATTTGGGCCAGTTTGAGGCCTCAGGGGGGTGTTTCAAGGCTTCCTTTTCAGTATAAGACATATTATCTCCATCCTGGTATTGAGATGGAGATTTTTCCTGATTTCACCAATATGGAATCTGGTTTGATGTCCTCTTGGTGATATGGATTATCCATAACATGGCCTTGTGGTTGGAGCTTCATGTTATGGTAGAAATTAAACAGGTCGTTTATGTCTTGATCCAGAAAATCTCTGTCCCTTTTTCTGTGGTGTTGTTATTCAAAGACTTTATTTAGTCTTTTTTGGTTTCTCCAGAGGCTTTGCTAAATTGAGCATGTCCCTGTTGAAGAATTTTGACAATTTTGTACATGAAGGCAGTTAATGTTTTCATCCTCCCATGTCTTTTTTGAAGTTCTTCAAACTGTTTTTGAGTTTTCTCACCAGATTGAGACATTTGTAAGCCCATTTCATCACTGTTTAAGTGACTCTCAGGTGTAACAACATTATGTTCAATCTGAGTGGTGGTAATATTTCTATCAATTGGGTTACTGATTCTAGAAGTATCTAAAACTATTCCTGGCTCATGTGTACTTCCTTCACCGAGTCCAAAAGTGTCACAGGGGCTCTTCTAAGTGAAGAGGGCCTGGCACTCAGTGAACAGACTTACTTATTGAGGGCTCATAATAAAATACTCAATGGATAAGAGTAATGAAAGAAGAGGATAAATTCCTAGTCATAAAATAATAAGCATTAAAAGATATGAGAGAAAAAAAAGCAATAATAAAGAGCCAACCACAAATAATCCTGTACCACTGTGTCAGCCTGTGACTCAAAACCAGAGCACAAGCATGACAGCCAAATACCATAAACCAATGGTATAGCCAAGATACCACCAAAACATGGAGCTGAGCCACATCAGCTCAAAAGGTATAAAAAGAAAGAGGAAACTCACCTCTTTCTGAAAACATAAGTCCCATCACCATAGGACAAGAAATAACAAAGTTATTCCTGCTCAAAGTTATTGCTGAGCATCAACCTTAATTTTCACCTCTCATCTAAAATCCAGAAGGAGAGGCTTAACCCCATAAAATGGGTATTCAAAATGAGCCTCTAAGTCAGGGCTATCCAATGGTACGAGCCTAACTGAGCTAGCACCAGTATTACTTGAGCTATGGTCAAATTCAGGCCAAATAAGGGTGAACAAAACATTCACCTCTCATCTAACTTCTACAGTTTTATTGTGGGATACTTGAAGTGGGGTCTTTTTGGAAATAGAAAAATCAGGGCTATCTGATGGTGCCATCCACTTCTTCATATCTCACCTATAACAGAAGTTATGAGGCAAACAAGCTCAATGCAGCTTTTTGCCCAAACCATGCCTATGTACAAAAACCTTGTACTTGGGATACCTTTGTCATATTTAATGATAACCATACCAAATTGGGTATCATTGTGTAGAGCCCATACAGGGCTATCTAATGAACCACTTTTGAGCATTCTATCTCAAAAACTGACAGAGTTATGGCCATTTGAAGGTTGTAATCCCACTATATGACCAATACAGCTGTATTATGACAAGATACAGTTGTACTCTGATTATGAGGTGTCAAACAGACAAAGAAGCACGTCGATACCTCAATACCTCATAAGTCAGTCAATACTGGGGTCCCATACAGTTTCTGTACAGCATTCTACGCGTCATACACGTCAGAGTCAAGCTGTGAGGTCCCCAGATGAAACTTTTCACCCTGTATTGGTGAAAACTGCCCACATGTGGTTTCAAAACCACATCTGATCCCAATACAGGTTATACAGGCTGTTTGCAAACCACAAGCCAGTCCTGGAGGGTGAAAAAACTTCACTTCCTCTACATGGAAAGGTCTCGCACCCTTTCCACCCCATTTAAGGATAAAAAGGAGGCTTTTCACAGCCAGAATTGTCTCCTCATCCTTCTCTTGAATACCCTATGTAGTAAACTGTCAAAAACAGTTTTACTCTTGGGTAATAATCAGGTATACTCTTAATTTAAAGTATTGTAGTCTTTATTATTGTAACCCAACAGGTAAAGCTGCACCCAGGGCTTTCAACAGCGCTCACCACCACTATATTCCTTATAGTAAAGCCCTTTTATTATTAAATTAATCCATCTTCAACCCTTATAAAAGCATTTTTAACTATTTTCCACGTGTCACAGTCATAGCTTTAGTTGTAAATAGCTTTATTACCACTTCAACATAGACTCATCCTGACACACTGTTTCAACCTGTTCAGAAAAGAGAAAAGGATTAATAAAGGATATGGCCACCAGGACTCTACTGAAAAAGTGAGGGAAGGCAGAGACTAACTTAATAATTAATAAAATAATTTTTCTTAACGAGAAATAAAATAATATTAAATAATCAATCCAATATTTGAATTAACTGGGGGAAAAACCCCCAGGTGGATGAAGAGGGGTTGTTATATGTGAGAAAGACCAGCCTTGGAGTTTGACTGTTGAGATACTTGCCTGTATTCTGCATGAAGTTGGATGTGGGATTGAATCCTGTATTGGTGAATCAAATACAGGTTATACAGTCAATACAGGTATTTGCGCCTGTATTGATGATAGGCCTGTATTTGTTGAATCCTGTATTTGGGTCTTGCCTGTATGAAACTGTATTGAGGTCTGAAAACTGTATTTGGAGAACGTTAAATGGAACCCCCTTGCTGATTGGGTTTTGAAGGGTATCAAGGAAGTAATGATTGTTGAAGATGATAAGTAATGCCCCTGCCTCCTTGGCTGTGACATTATCCCCCTCTTGAAAGTGGTGAGCTCTGAGCACCATAAGTATAGTCAGTCTTGATGAGCTTGCAATCAAACCATACAGGATGCGCAATTATGATGAAATGGGCCAAAAAGGCCTTTTGAAGCCTTTTGACAAGATAAAGCAACCTTTTGCGCAAAACTGCCCAAATGCCCAAAATTGCGCAAAATGCGCAAATTTGCCAATATGCATAATTAAGCATATTTTGATGAAAAATGATAAAAATGAACTGTTTTGAAGTGGAGGTCTGATATGGCCATTTGTGGCAAAGTGCATAAATTCATGAAATTGGCCAATAGGCCCATTTGAAGAAGTTTTTTCTTTTTGATATTGATTTCTTCTTATCCCCTCCTCAACTGGTCAATTGCCAAAAATGCCTTGCTGATTGGGTTTTGGCTTTCAATTTAGATCTTAAGGAATGAGTTTAAGGCTGAATTGAAGAAATTTTGACAAGGGTTATCTGTAGCTGGTTTTTACCATTACTAGTGTTTTGCTCTTTGATCATTGAATGAATTGACTCCCCAAACATGATATGGGAGTGATGACTACTGCTTTTGAAATAAGAAATAAAAAGAAAAATAAAACATACAAGTAAAAGAAAATGAAAAGAAATGAGAGAAAAAAGAGAGTAAAGAAAGAAATGAGAAATGCCTGAGGGTTGTCCTTCTTGTGGTGAGTTGCTTGATTTTGGCCAAAATGTTCTGAAAGATAAAATCAAGAATTTGATGCTCACGGTGTGGTCAAGGTAATGTTTTACAAGAAGTAGACCCCTCAGGGATGCATACCAGGAGATGGAACTTACTTTCATAACTTCCACTCCCCACCAAGCACTATAAATGAAAAAGAAATTATGCCATAACATGAATTGTGGTAATGAATGTCTTGAAAGATAATTTATGGAATGATTAAAGAAGAAAAGAAAATAAGAGAAGAGATTGGGCCATATCTTGATGAAAGGTCCAAAATCTTCAGGGTATGATGTTGCAAGGCCTTCTGAACCTGTCAAAAGAATTGACAAGTTCTCACAAAGTGGCAAGGTCATGCTTACAAAGAATTTGGGTAGAATACCCCCTTAAAGGTGCATTCCAGGAGAGGAACTTACTTTCATAAACTCCAATCCCCACCAAGCACCATAAATCAAACTCTTGAGGCATTTGGGCCAGGCTTGTCTGGATACAAAGTGTGAAAATCCTTGACAAGGTCTGGGGAGTTGGTAAGGTTGGAAGCTGGTTCCCAAGTTGTTCTTTCTGGGTCTTCATTTAATCCTTTCCACTCCACTAGATACCATAATGTACCTCTCTTGAGGTTTGAGTCCAGAACCTGAGCCACTTCCACTATTACTGGAGGTGGTGGCAATTGGTGTCGATTTTGGATAGTTGATTGCTTCACTGGTTCTGAAAAGGACACATCGAAGACAGCGTGAACTGACTCCCATTGTTGAGGCAATTTGAGATGATATGCATGGCTGGCTATCTTCTTGAGAACCTCAAAGGGTCCCAGCCATATTTCTGAAAGTTTCTCGGTGGGTCTTGCTGTCTTGATGCTCTTGGAAGCTAGCCATAATTTTTCCACAGGTTGGAAATCAGGTGGAATTGCTCTATTTCTATCTGCATACTTCTTAAAACGCTTTATTGCTGACTCTAATTCTTCTTTGACAACTTTCTGTACTGATTGGAGTTTTATTGATAGCTTTCCAGCAGGTGTATCTTGAGAAATGTGAATTGAGTCAAAGCTTGGATTCCATCCATAAATGGTGAAAATGGTAACCGTTTTGTTGATGAATGTTTTCCATTATTATAGGCAAATTCAGCCAGAGGGAGCCAGGTGTTCCAGTCATCTTGATGGTAACTGACATACATCCGAAGATACTGTTCTAGAATCTGATTTACCCTCTCTGTCTGTCAATCTGTTTCAGGGTGAAAGGCAGTTGAAAGATCTCTTAAAAATAAAGAACCTCTATCACTGACAATACTGACTGGAAGACCATGTTTGGAAAAGAAATGATCAATGAATATTTGAGCTAAGTCAAGAGAAGTGATTGTTCCATAAGCTGGAAGAAAAATTGCCATCTTTGAGAATCTTTCTACAATTACCAAGATTGAGTCAAAGTTGTTTGACAGTGGCAATTGAGTGATGAAGTCCATCGATAAAGAATTCCAAGGACCAGATGGAATTTGAAGAGGCTTGAGTAGCCCAAACTTCTTATGGTCGATGTTCTTGTATCTTGAACAGGGCTGACATGAGGACACATAGTCCTTGATGATTTGATTCATGCCAGCCCAATAAAAATCCCTCTTGATGAGCTTGAGGGTCTTCTCCTGGCCAGGATGGCCAGCCAATGGTGAGTCATGATGCTTTTGAAGAATGTCCAATTGAATTTCATGATTGCTTGGAATGACTACTCTATCTTTGAACAATAATAATTTTGCTTGAGGTTCAAGAGATTAGTCTGGGACTGATTCTCCTCGTGCTAATTTCTTGAGGATTTCCTTATAATCTTTCTCTTGCAATACTTGTCTTTGAATTTGATCAACTAAATCTGAAAACATATCAGCTTTTATTGAAAAGAATCTTGACTCTTGAATTTCATTTTGCTTGAGAACTTGATGAAAATTTTGAGGATTCTTGCTGATGAAATCCACCCCCTCTCTGGGTACACATTGTCCCAATGTGACAAGCCATCTGGTAAAGTGGCCAGCCTGCCTGGGCGGTAAGTGATGATAAAATGGAATTCAGATAGAAATTCAGACCAACGGGCTTGACGACAATTAAGGACTTTAGAGGACATAAAATACTGAAGAGAACAATGGTCTGTCAAGACCTCAAAGGAATCAGAAAGAGAAAGGAGAAAAGCTCTCCAGAGCTTTAGAGCCCAAACTATGCCAAGGAGTTCCTTGTCATGAATTTCATAGTTGAGTTCAGCTGGTAAGAGCTTACAACTATCAAAAGCAATGGGATTCTTTCCTGAGTCATTCACCTGACTCAGTAAAGCACCCAGGGCATAATAAGAAGCATCAGTCTCTACAATAGTTGGTAGAGAAGGATTAAAATTAGAGAGAATAGGAGCAGTGGTGAGAGCTTCTTTGAGTATCTGAAACTGACTAAGAGCTTCCTCATTTCAGATAAAGGGAGAATCCTTTTTAAGGAGGGAAGTAAGAGTGGAGATTTTTTTGGAATAATTTTCAATGAGACAACAATAAAAAATGGCAAAGCCAACAAAAGATTGGAGGGCCTTGACGTTCTTGGGCTGAGGCCAATTGAGGATTTGTTGAACCTTTGAAGAATCCATCTTGAGGCCATCACTTGAAACAACATAGCCCAAGTATTCCACACTTGAGGCATGGAATACACACTTTGAGGCTTTAGAAAACAAATTATTGTCTCTCAGTCTTTGGAGAACAGAGGCCACATGTTTAACATGTTCATCCAAAGGGCTAGAGAAGACCATAATATCATCTAATTACACCACAACAAAAATATCTAAATAATCTGCAAAGATATCATTCACAAGATTTTGGAATGAAGCTGGAGCATTGGCTAAGCCAAACGGCATAACCAAATACTCATAACTACCATATTTGGTTCTAAAGGCAGTTAAATGCTTGTAAGGTGTGGATATGAAACTTTGATTAAAAATCAAGTACTTTTCCTGTCCTCAAAATTTGTATAAGGTAAAAATCAATTAAAAATAGTATGAAATATTATTTTTAAGAGAAAACACGCCAATTTTATTGTTTATAACTTTATTAGTATAAAACAATAATATTATAAAAATTTATTGTTTTACCAACAATAAAAATTTATCCAAAAAATACTCTACTAGAGATATTTTAAGGCTACAAAAGAAATTTCTTCAAGAGCAATTTCAATTGGAATTAATTGCGCAAAGAACTGCAAGCAATTAATTAAAGAACAAAGTCTTTAAAAAGAATATTTAAAGAGAAAACACGCCCAAAAGTGACCAGAGTGAATTTGGAAACAAAGTGACAAAGTTTACAGTGATGAAAGATGCTTTAATTCACTTTTGGGGTGGTTCAGGGGTAAAAATGATTATAAGAGTTACAAACAATGATTATAATGATTTGTTCACGTGGTTAAAAGGATCAAAATGATTTAAAAGTGGTGGTTGGAATCTTTGATTGATTGGTTTAACAGTTTTAAACTAATTAATAAAAGGAAAAGATTCTAACATGAAGAGAAAAGTGGGGCAAAGAAGACATTCTTTTATAGCCATCAATTCTCTTACTCCAAAAGTAAAATTTACTCTTGTCAGTCGTGAAAAACAGTCTGACAACAGAAAAGCCAATTATGGCATCATTGAACCCTGGTTTAGACCCAAAAGGGCTGGCTTAAGCCATTTTTAGCCATTTTTAGCCATTTTAGACCCTTAAATCAGCCATTACTATAGCAATAACAGGCCTAGAGCCTTCAAAACACGTCAGAATGTGTGTCAGAGGCGTAGAAACCAGTTAAAACTGTTTTTATTATGATTGTTTTATCTTAAGGGTAGTTTTACCCTCTTGGCAACAGCTAAAACTACCCCAGTTGGTATCAAAACCTCATCATCAATTGAGTCCACAGACCCTGTAACTCAATTCCAGGCCAAAAGTGATGAACTTTTGCGTGAATTTTGACATCCCACGCCTGTCAGCAAGGATTTTGGGGGTCTAGCTCCCCCTTAGAGCTGGAGTTCCTTTTCCCCCCCAAATTTAATCTTTCCAATTTATTTTTCCTTTAATTCCTCATCATGTATTATACTTATAATTTACATATGTAATTCAATTAAATTGCACAGTTCAATACAGTAATAATTGACACCTCATATGTAAATCAAAGTTCACTTATGTAATACACGCGCACATTTTGACATTTCAATTGAATTCAATTGAAAATACTTCAATTCCTCATAACTTCTAAACTAAACACAACACCTCAATTTTAACACAAAAATTGATGGTTAACACCACATGTGGTGTGAATTAAATTAAGGTTTTGAGGATTTTCAACTTTTGTAATGAAAATACAAAAAACTTAATTTAAGCTCATTTAGAGTTGAGTTATAAGAATTTCACTCAGAGGTGACCCCACCTGATTTTTTATGAGGAATCCAATGGTGAAATAAATTTTATGTTTATTTATTGGATAAAAAGTTATAATAATTTTTATTTAACTTTTTTCCAAATTTATTTATTTTCTCACAATTTTGTTAAAGTTTCATTTTTACTTAATTTTTTCAAGTATAAATGTAATTTTATATTTACAAAATTTAATGTATTTTTTTATTTTTAAATTATAATTAATTTTTTATTTTAAATATAAATTTATATTTATATTTTGATTTTTATTTTAATAATATAAATAAATTTATTTTATTTATATTAATATGTTATTTTTTATATTTGTGGTCTTTTGGGTATATGAAATTACCTCTAAGGCTCACAATGCTCATCCCCCTCTTTAATTCTCAGGAGATTATAAGCACCACACAGATCTATCTGGGAGAAGATAGTAGCACCGTTGAGTACGGTAAGAAGCTTATTCATTGGAGGAACAGGATACCTGTTCTTCCTAGTGACAGCATTAAGTTTGCGGTAGTCAACACACAAAAAAAGGCCACCATCCTTTTACTTAACAAAAAGGACAGGTGCTCCTGTTGAAGAGGAGCTTCACCTGATGAAACCTTTCTCTACATTCTCTGAAATTTAGGCCAACAGTGTTTCTGACTCATTCTTTGATAAAGAGTAGATAACACCAACTGGAGGTAGAAGACCCTCCAATTCAATATGGTGATCACAGGCGCGGTGTGGAGGACGTTTCTCTGCTCTCACCTTGGAGAATACATCCAAATAATGGTGATAAGCAGGAGGGACTACCTTCAACACAGTTTTAATCTCTTCTGGCTCTTCCTCCTCATCCCACTGCTCCTCCAGGGAGGAATGAAAAGACAAAGGAGGAAGGTCCATATCCCCTTGAAAGAGATGAAGTGAAGATATAGCAACATCTTCTCCAGCATCTTTTATCTCTTTGAAGACTTCATCTCAATATGGAAGTAATTACTGAGAGGGAAAGATGGAGGGGTTATGGACAGGAGGAGGAAGGGAAGGTGTCTTAAGTTCACCAACCAGAGCAACACTGTTGACAGCAGTGGGGAAGTCATTACTAATAGAAAGGTTAAAACCACTAGAATCCTTATGATTAGAATCAGAGGGGATCAATCCATTTTTCCAATCAATAATGTGATTAAAATGGTAAAGAAAATCATAGCCCAATATTAGGTCTTCTCTCTTAAGTGAATCTATAATAAAGAAATCCCATTCAAAGCTTGGGAATGAAGGCAAGTCAACAACCCACTTGGTATAATGGGTGATGAACAGGGAAGTGGATTCATTGGAATCCAAAATGAAAAGAGGAATCTTTCCAGGGAGCTCTGACACGGTCAATGAGTACTTGAGAACAAAATTCTTTGCAATAAAAGAGTTTGTAGCACCAGAATCAATGAGAATACTATAAAAACTTTCAGAGATTGAAGAAAAAATAAGAAATTTTGAAGATTTTTTGACACTAGTATTCAGAGTTCACAATTGTGCTCTTGAAGGAAATAAGTGAGAACCATTGAACACATCATGATTCCCACTCAGGCTTTTTCCTGCTTGCTAGGGAAGCCTTTTGATGACCGTTGCCTATTTTCAGGCCTCTTGAAGCATTTTTCAAATGGGTGTTTACCACCACAATAATTGCACAAGCCTTCTTTGATCATCCTCTCCTTTTCAGAACCAATTAATTTATTGTCCTTCTTGAGGAGAGCAGCATGAGGCTTGTCTTTGGACACTGAAAATTCTTCCCCTTCTTATTCTTCTTCTGATAAGGCTTCTTTGATGATGAACTTTGAGGGGGCTTGGAGGAGTTGGATCCACTGATTGGAGGCTTCTTCTCTTGATGACTAGCCTTTCGCTTCTGCCTCCCCTTGTATCTGGTATCTAATTCCAAAGTGATGTCCATGAGCTCTTGAAATCTATCAAAGTTTCCAGGGTGAGAAGCCAATTGGTCCGACAATCTTGATGCCAAGCCTCTCCTATACACATGAATATAGGCCCTTTCCCCCCAGTCTCCAATTCTTGACATCAAACTTCTGAAATATGCTATGTACAAGGAAACTTGACCACTTTCTTTCATCCCGAGATTGTCTCACTCTTGTTCAGCTTTCCTGACTTCATTAGGATTACCAAACAGAGTGAATAACTGGGTTTCAAACAACTGCCAGTTATTGAGGAGATAAGAAGGGTCTTCATTGGAGATATTTGAGAGGTAAGGTTCAATTCATTTGCCAGCTCTACCAGTAAGAAAAGAAGTTGAGTATAAGACCTTTTGCCTGTCAGAGAAGAAGATTGCTGGGTCATTATGGAAAATTAATTGACAAGATTGAATAAATTCTCTCAGTTTATAAGCTTTAGTACCATCAAAAGAATCAGGTGCCTTCATTGATGGAGTCTTGAATGCAGGGACTTTTGAAGTGTCCCTTGGGGCAACTGCTTGAGTGAGTTGACCCATGAATTGAGTCATCTGCTCCATAATTTTGAGAAAATTTGGTTCTTCTGGAGAGACAAGACATTGATTAGAAAGGGCTAGATTTGGAGCTTCAGAAGCCTCAGGGGCACCTGCCAAGCCAGCTGCTACTTCAGTTTCTTCAGACTCCTCCTCTTCCACAGACTTCTCGCCATCTTCATCTTCAGCTTCCCCTAACCTGCTTCTAGGCCCTTTAGGAATGCTTGGATAGCCACCCAACAAGCCAGAGAATTATCTTGGCCTTCTTGACTTCACACCTCCTCTTCTGGAGGGTGCTGCTCCTTCCATTGGTGGTCCTCTGTCCAAGTTTGCACTCAGTTGATGAACTGTTGGTGTGCGGTCAAGAGGAGCCCTTTCTGTAGGAGTGAGAACAGCTTGATATCTTTGAGATCTTGTATTCTTTGCTGGGGGGCTATGCTGAACTGGCATTATTGAAGAAAGAAAATAAAACTTGATGATACTTGAGAATAAACAAGGCTTAACCAAAACAATAAAATAAGACTCTTGATGAACTTGAGAAATCAATCAATAGTCTTGAAGTGAATCAATATGAATAAATCTTGAATAGTGAAGATGTCAAAGTCAAATTCTTATGAATAATCAAATTCAATCAATAAGTCAAATCAAGTCAATCAATCAATCAAATCAAATAAAACAAGTCAATTCAAAATTAAATCAATTGTGTCTTGAGGAATCCAATCAATATCTTCAAAAATAAATTCAATTTTCTTGAGAAATAAAATTCAAATCAATCAATTACAACAAATCTTGAGGATAAGTCAGCTATTTTGAGGAATCATATCAGATCACTCAATTAAATCAAATCACAGTCTTGAGGTAAAGTCAATTTCTTGAATAATCAGATCAATCAATCAATAATTCTTGAGAATTCAAATCAACAATGACAACCCCCATTCAATAAACTCCTGAAATGATGAATCAATTAATCCCAAATTCCAATCAATTAAACCTGATAAAAGAACCTGAATTCAGACAGAAAATGAAAATGAAATTTGATTGAGAATTAAGAAGGAAATGAAATGGTCAGCAAAATTTTTGGATTGAGAAAGAGAATCAATTTTAACTTTAGTTAAATGAATGATGTCAGCCTGTGACTCAAAACAGAGCACTAGCATGACATCCAACATACCATAAATAATGGTATGACAAGTATTGAACAAACATAGTCAATACAGGTAATAATTAAGAGAAAACAATCCTCTTACATTAAACACCAACCTTATCCAAACAGAATAAGGAAACCTAGAGGAGAATAAACAAGTCAAAACCCTTATTTTCACCTCTCATCTAACTTATGCATATTTAAGTTATCCTATACTAAAATGGTATTTTTCTTAAAGCTCACATAGAGAGCTACACAATGATATCATCCATGTTGTTGTAACACCACTAAAACTGGAGATACCATATAACCTCATTTTCAAAACCAAGTCCCCCTGAAAGTCAAAGAGGGCTTGTACAAAACTGTACAAAAGTATAACCAAATTAAAGATCTCAACAAGAGCTTTAATTTGAGACACCTTAGACCTCTGTATCTCTTAAATTGACTGAGGGATCTTGGTTCAAAGGTTTAATAACCAAAATACAGATATTCTGAAAATAAGAAAATAAACAAACCCCTGTATCTTTGGCATACACTCATACAACTGTACAGTGTCATATACCAAACTGTAGGGCTAATCAAGCCCTACAAAACTGTATCATCAGAATACAGATATCTTCCAAACTCAAGAAGATATCTGGTATGGAAGTTTTTGAAGCCTCATACTGATGTACAAAAATACATCCAAAAACTTAAAACCCTTATAACTTTTGCTATTTTAAAGAAGGGTAAACATGAAGCATTACAAATTGAAGATCTCATTAAGCCCTTCAATTCTGTACTCTTAGTTTCTTGATATCTCAAAAACTGACCAAGATATCTTGGTTGGAAGTATTTTGGCCAATACTGGCCTGTACCAAACCTGTACCAACCAGTACAGTCTTAATACTCAAAATAATGGTTGTTCAAAGCTTAAACCCGCCCAGAATGACTAGTATTGGTCATACAAACACCAGAACAATGTCATCCAAGTGCTGACGTGGCAGGTGAAAAGTTTTTTCATCCTGTATTGATCCAGAATGATCATTTGTGGTTCCAAAACCACAATTCTGCCTCTACTGACGTCAGAATTGAGGATCCAGAACCACAGACTGACCAATGGAGTGAAAATTTTCACTCCTCTGACGTGTGAAGAGTAAATAACTCTTGACAGTCTTGAAAGATATAAAAAGAAGGGTTTTTGCCTTCAAAAATCCTCATCTTATCTTATTATTATATATTCTTACGTGACAAGACTGTTATCCATCAGTAGTGTCCTTAGAATACTTAAAAGATATAATTAAATATAATTATTGTAGTGTCTCTTTACAGTCAAGGATATTAGAACATTGCAACCCAGGTCCTCAATAGACTCATCACCACTGTTACCACGTAGCAGTAGGACCTGAAGAATTATTTTATTACTTATTTGACGTGTCACAGTCATAGTACTAGCTTGTATTTACTATTTTTAAGCTACTACATAGACTCACCCTGACAATTTGGGGGCCTGGCCGTGGTTTTTCAACCTTATTGGACGTATTTTGAACTGAATTAGGCGTAAAATTCAGCTATTTAAAAGGTATTTCACTACAAGTGAGTAAAATTTCTGTTTTATTATCATTTTTTTTATCACATATTTTATATACATTTTTTTACTCCAAAAATATATATTATAAAATATTTTTTTTGAGAATAAGAGTACAAATCCTCTTTCTTTTTTTTTGCAATAAATTCCACAAAATTTCATAATAATACATCTGTATTATTTAAATTTCAATATAAATAATAATATACAAACAGTATATTATTTATTTTACTCTTATTTTTCACCAAAGTGCGTGAAAATTAATATAGAAACATTTATTAATTAATAATTAATAAATATTAAATAATAAAATAATTTTTTATTATTTATAAGGAATATTTTAATTAAATATTTCCTTTAAAACAAGATATCACTCAAATTGACGTGAAAACTTGTAATCACTTGATATTTAATCAATATCAAAGTGTTAGAATAAATATTATTTATAATATTTAATCAAATTTATTATAATTTAATAAATTTGACGTGTTTATATAAAAAAACACAATAATATCCAAGTGAATCATTCACAAAACACTTGGATATTACAGTTTTTCACTTATAAAACATAAGTGAAAAACTCAAAACTGTTATTTTTCAAACAAAAACATATAAAAACAATAAAAAAACATAAAAAATACCTAAACATTTCGAAAAATAACAGTAGAATTGAATATAATCATTTTGTTTTATCATAAAATACTGATATACAATCTGAAATATCTTTTCTGAATAGTGGAAAAGGACTACATTCCATTACAAACCCAGTCACAAGGAAACCCATCCGTGACAGCCTCAGAAGACAGAGAGGTGCTGCCAAAAACCAAGGGCAAGCAGAAAAGACACAGTGAAGTGACAATCAACTCAAAAGATTGGACACCAATAGCTGTGCCAAGGGCCAAGAAACCCAGAAAAGCCCCAACAAAACCAGTTGGATCACCAAAACAAGTGGAGAAACAGAAAATCACTGTTATCAACCCAGTTGTAAACTCTAAAGGCAAATTTCCAAAGAGTATAGATCATAAATTTGTACAAGGGCCTGCTAAAGGTAAATAAACCTTGAAAAATACAACATTTTTTATTGTCTGTCACTTTTTAACATTGTTAACATGACACCTCCACTTCTTAGAGATCTTGGATTCCCAAGAAATCAACCAGAACACTGGCCAAGAAGACACAGAGGAAGAAGAACTGGAACAAATGACCAGCAAAGGACTTACCATCAGGGAACTCCTACCCAAGGTCTTGTTCCAGATCAAATTCAATCCAGAAGTCCAGCCAGGAGATTGGACAGATGCAGAACAGGTCCTCCAAATACACAAACTCCTGAGAGACCTCTTCACATGGAGCATGGACAACAAAATGTTCACCATGGCAGCATCATGGGCAGAAGTGGGGATAACAACCCAGAAGATCTGTCTCAAGCAAATGGCTTGGATGGAACTTATGACAGAAATGCAAGGTTGGAATCCCAACAAGAATTTCAAACTCTTAGAAGAAAGAGCAACCAGAA
Source organism: Austropuccinia psidii (assembly GCA_023105745.1). Classification (NCBI taxonomy): domain Eukaryota; kingdom Fungi; phylum Basidiomycota; class Pucciniomycetes; order Pucciniales; family Sphaerophragmiaceae; genus Austropuccinia; species Austropuccinia psidii. The sequence continues at coordinate 71,477,554 of JALGQZ010000001.1, read as the reverse complement.
TCAAAGAGAACCAGGCAGCCATACAAGCCATAGAGAGATCTTGGCACAAGGAAGAGCCCAGTCAGATTCAGGCACCCCCAGAAATGGAAGAAGAAGCCCCATCTTCCCCACAACCATCCAGCAGTTCCAGGCCTTACAAGCCAAAGGAAACTTCATCCAAAGCTCCCCTACCATTCCAGGTAGTTTCCAACAGGAGAAAAGGAGCCCAAGGGAAAAACAAAACTTCTTTCAACCAGAGGAAGAAAGAAGCAGACCCATTGATGAAAACGCTGATGGACTTAGTCCAAGAAGTACACAAAAGCAAGAAATAGTTGTACCTACAAATAGTTTTGCTAGTTCTGACTCAATAGACCCAGAATTAATAACTGAAACTACAATGCACACTCATGAGTTTGAAAACAAATTCACATGGACCAAATTGGCCCAATTCATGGATTGGACACATGAAACCTCAGGAAAAATGCTCTGACAAATGAGATGAAAATTGATGAGAGATAATGAAATAATAAAAATCAGCAATCATGAAAAAATCATAATTGAGAATGAGAGAAATGAATAAGAATGAATGAAATAAAAGAAGCAATAATGAGTTAATTAAAATAATGTCACAGGGGCTCTTCTAAATGAAGGGGGCCTGGCACTCAGTGAACAGACTTACTTATGGAGGGCTCAAAATAAAATACTCAATGGATAACAGTAATGAAAGAAGAGGATAAATTCCTAGTCATAAAATAATAATCATTAAAAGATATGAGAGAAAAACAAAAGCAATAATAAAGAGCCAACCACAAATAATCCTGTACCACTGTTTCAACCTGTTCAGAAAAGAGAAAAGGATTAATAAAGGATATTGCCACCAGGACTCTACTGAACAGGTGAGGGAAGGCAAATACTAATTTAATAATTAATAAAATAATATTAAATAATAAATCCAATATTTTAATTAACTGGGGGAAAAACCCCCAGGTGCATAAAGAGGGGCTGGTATATGTGAGAAATTCCAGCCTTGGAGTTTGAGTGTTGAGATACTTGCCTGTATGCTGGAAGAAGTTGGATGTGGGATAGAATCCTGTATTGGTGAATCCAATAAAGGTTATACAGTCAATACAAGTATTTGTGCCTGTATTGATGATAGGCCTGTATTTGTTGAATCCTGTATTTGGGTATTGCCTGGATGAAACTGTATTGAGGTCTGAAAACTGAATTTGGAGAATGTTGAATGAAACCCCCTTGCTGATTGGGTTTTGAAGGGTATCAAGGAAGTAATGATTGTTGAAGATGATTGGTAATGCCCCTTCCTCCTTGGCTGTGACAAAAAGCTTCTGGATTATTAAGTCAGACTATTTGTGCCTCTGGTTGAAAGAGGCCTTGTTTTTTCCGTTTTATCCTTGTCTTCTCCTGGAAGCTTCCTGGATTGTGATGAATACTGACTCTTTGCCACTAAACGTCTGGTTCCTGAATGGTTTGAAGCCACTGGAGAGCTGGTTTGGCCTATTCCTTGTGAGCCTGAAGAAATCTGAGTAATCCCTGTCTGGGTCAGCTGTTCTTCTATAGCTTTGATAGTGGCTTTATTCTCCCTTATCTGTTTGACCTGTCTTCCAGGAGTATGAACTTCCTGGGGGGATTCCAACCTTTGGTAATTTCCATGAAGTCTTCAAAGTATATCTCTTTGGGACATATCTTCTGGAAACCTGCTCTAAGTTCTTCCCAGTGGGATGTTAGGCTGAACCTCTTGTTGGCCATTCTCCATTCAAAAAGTTCTTTGAGGAGTTGGTGGTGCTGAGGAATTTGACCCATATCCTTCCAGTCCTCTCGTTTGGGGTTTCTGTTGACTTGGAATGTGAATGGAAGAGTGGGCATTATTTCCCTCAATGTCTTTCCATCCACAACTTTGTCCAAGGTGTCCTCCTTCAGGTCTTCTGGTTCTGGAAAAGCCTTCTATGTCCTCTGGATGGTTCCTTTGGAAGCCAAGGCTTCTGTGGTGTGCAGGTGACATATCAGTGTTTGTAAGCAGTCAACAACTTAATTTTTTTGGGGTATTTGCCTTTGAATGTTCCTTGTACAAATTTGCTATCTACTGCTTTTGGCAATTTGCCTTTAGAGATTAAAACTGGGTTAATAATGATACTCTTCCCTGTAAAAGTCATTAAGGTTTTTTTACCTTGTATTGATGCATAGTTTTTTGGTTTTCTACTCCTCTGGGTGGCAATTTTTGTCCACTTTGTTGCTGTGATAAGGCTTTCACTGTGCCTCTTTCCTTTAACGTTGCTTCCCTCTGGTTCTGAGGGTGTCACTGGTGTGTTGGCCTTTAACTGGGTCTCAAGTGGGATGAAGTTTTCTCCCACTCAAAAAACAGGAGAAAGAGGGCTTAATTTCAGTTAACAGGTCTTAAAAGGCTGTTTTTACTTTTAAGAATCGCCTCTGGAAAATAAATGTTTTATATTATTCTCTTTGTTATGAAAATGAAATTGAAATTAAAAATCACATGTCAGAAATACATCTTATGAATATCTGTTACACTGTTTGTATAGCAGTATCTCACAGATCAACTTGTAATTAGCAAGTATAATCCAAAATTTGTTCTGTAAAGGGAAATTGAAATTATCAATATACCCAACCATGCCTTTAATACTATTGCTTTGACAGTAAGAGGTGTCCTTTTTAATTGAAGCAGGACAGTATACATGGCTTAAAGTGCTTTAATATGTAAAAAACACCAAAAAGAAAGGTTTTGTGGTGATTAAATTATAATAAAACAAAAAACAAGTCAAAAAATGGAAAAACACAATGATATATGGTAATATACCACGCAAAAAGACAACACACAAAAAATAATGGTTTTTTGGTGATTAAATTATAATAAACCATTAAAAGAGGAAATTACAAAACAAAAAACACAGTGGTATATAACATATGCCACTGAAAAAATAAATATAACATATAAATTTTAATTTATTTTTTTTGGTAAAATGAGGCCTAAAAAAAGGAATGGCCAGGCCTCCAAAATGTCAGGCTGAGTGTATGATGAAGCTTTTCAATGAGTGGTTAAAAGCTTTAACTATGACTGTGACATGGTTAAAATACTATAAAAAAGGTTTATTTATGATAATAAGGGTTCATAAAAGAACATTCAGGGCTTTTCTTTTGAGGAATAGTGGTGGTGCGTGCTGTTGAAAGCCTTTGGTGCAGCTTTACCTGTTGGGTTACAATAATAAAGATTACAATAACTAAAGTCATAATTATACCTGGTTATTTTCGAGAGTATAACTGTTTTTGACAGTTTTACTACATATGAATTCAAGAGAAGGATGAGGAATCCTTTTCTGGTAGTGAAAAGGTCCCTTTTTATCCTAAAATGAGGTGAAAAGGCTTCTAGAACTTTCCACATAGAGGAAGTGAAAATGTTTCACTTCCAAGGACTGGATTGTGGTTTTCACAAGGCCTGTATAGCCTTTATTGGGCTTGAATGAGGCTTTGAAACCACATCTGGGAAGTTTTCACCAATACAGGGTAAACATTTTCATCTGAGGACCACACAGCCCTCTTCTGACGTGTATGACGTGTAGAATGCTGTCCAGAACCTGCATTGAACCCCAGTATTTGATGAATTATTAGGTATTTAAGTATAAACATGATTATTTGTCTTTTTGACACCTCATAATAATACTTATGGGATATTATCCCATGGTAGGGCTGTATTGGGCTAACTGTGGGTATTTTACCTTAAAACCGCCATAGCTTTGTCAGTTCTTGTGATATCAAGCTCAAAGTTGGTTCATTGTGTATCCCTGGATGATTTCTACACAATGATAAGCCATTTGATACAATTATTCTTAAATATGGCAAAGGTATGCCATGTACAAATTATTTTTAACATATGCATGATTTGCTTAAAATCTGTATGGAGCTTGGTTGTGCCATACCTTTTCCTCTGAATGAGATATGGGGAAGTGGATGGCACCATCAGATAGCTATGAATGAGCTCGTAGCAAAAAGACCCCACTTTAGGTATCTAGCACTAAAACTGTAGAAGTTAGATGGGAGGTGACTATTTTATTCCCCCATATTTGACCTTATTTTGTTTAGACTGCTGGTGAAATGGTAACCCAATCGAGAGTGTTTCCTTCATGGTCCTTGTATTAAAGCCCACCTCTTTCCAAACATAAAAGTTCCATCATCATAGGACAAAGAATAACAAACTTATTGCTGCTCAGACTTTTTGCTCAGCATAAACCTTGATTTTTACCTCTCATCTGAAATCCAGAAGAAAAGGCTTAAACCTACCAAATGGGTATTAATGATTAAGCTCCAAGTCAGGGCTAACAAATGGTACTAGCCAAATTGAGCTAGCATAAGAATTACTGAAGTTATGACCAAAATAAGGTCAAATAAGGGGGAATGATGTATTTACCTCTCATCTAACTTCTACAATTTTAGTGTGAGATACCTAAAGTGGGGTCTTTTGAGAAAGAGAACAATAAGGGCTATCTGATAGTGCCATTCATTTCCCCATATCCCATCTAAACAAAATTTATAGGTCAAATAGGCTCCATACAGATTTTAAGCAAATCATACATATGCACAAAAAGTCTTGTACATGTCATACCTTTGCCATATTTAATGATAATTGTATCCAATGAAGTATCATTGTGTAAATTTCAACCAGGGCTACACAATGAGCCAGCTTTGAACTCGATATCTCAAGAACTGACAAAGTTATGGCAGTTTTAATGCCAAAAGTCCAGAGTTAGCCCAATACAGCCTTACTATGGGATAATATCCCATAACTATTATTATGAGGTGTCAAACAGACAAAGAAACTTGTTTTTACTTCAATACCTCATAGCGTGGCCAATACTGGGGTCCTGTACAGGTTCTGTAAAGCATTCTACACGTGATACACATCAGAAGAGGGCTATGTGGTCCGCAGATGAAAGTTTTCACCCTGTATTGGCGAAAACTTCCCAAATGTCATTTCAAAACCACATCTGACCCCAATACAGGCTATAAAAGAATTCCGAAAAACCACAAGAAAGTACTTGAAAGTGAAAAATCTTCACTTCCTCTATGTGGAAAGGTCTAGAAGCCTTTTCACCCAATTTTAGGATAAAAAGGGACGTTTTCCCCACCAGAAAAGGTTTACTCCTCCTCTTCTTGAATTCCTACATAGTAAAATTATTAAAGACAGTTATACGCTTGGAAAGCAAGTCAGGTATACTTCAAATTTAAGTATTGTAGTTCTTATCATAGTAATCAAACTGGTAAGACTGCAACCAGGGCTTTCAACAGTGCTTACCACCACTATCTCTTAATAGTAAATCCATTATTACTCTATTTTAAACCCTTATCAAGCATAAAAAACCTTTTTTATCAATTTTTACTGTGTCACAGTCATAGTTAAAGCTGTATATGGCCTTATTTTGACTTCATCATAGACTCAGCCTGACAAGAATGAAGCTGAAGGAAGTCTTCATTTTACTGACACATGGGAAAATGAACTCTAAACCCTTTAGGATGACCACAAAGAAGCCATTTCATAGATAAAGAACAATTGGGGGAAATCTTTGGTCAAGAAATTGAAATTAGTTTGAACATTGAGAGACCTTACCCACCCCTTTTGAGGAGGCCTGAATACCCAGAAAGCCCAAAATCATGAGTGTAAGATGTGTCTATGAAACTGATGATAATATCACTATTAATCAACAGTACTATGACTGTTCTTATGAAATAGAATAAGAAAATGTTATTATAACCACAATTGAATAATTAAAGAATTTTTTCTTTCACGTGTTAAACACTATGAGTGATTTTAACAGTGATAAAGTAATTGTCTACAAGAATAAATTACAAGAAGATTTCAATAATAAAACTTCTTTTTATTAAAATAATAAAATTATTTTAATATATAATTATCTTTTGCAAGAATAATTATAATGGTAATTCTTGAAGAAAACTAATTTTTAGAGAAAAACTTTAAGAATTAAAGATAAATCACTCACTAATATTCCAAAAAGCTTATTGAAAGATAAGATAGAGAGATTTGACTTAGAATTGTGGATTTTAAGGATCAAAATGAATTTATAACAGTATTACAACAATACATAGTTGGATTCTATGATTTCACGTCTTTCTGATTGATTCTGAAAGATTTAAAACACTTAAGAATAGCTTCTAACTAATACTTACTTGTTGGTAATAATGATTTAAATGATAATAAGATGATGATGATGTGAAAAAAACAGAAAGTGGAGCCCTCTTTTAAGTAAACAACAGCTCAAGCGGCGTGCCATGGAGAAAACTGAAAAACCAGTGAGTGAGAAAACAATAAAACCTTTTGGATTATTGATTGCATCATCTGTTGTCATGTAAGATTATCATAATTACTTAATTGATGCTTTTACGTGACTACCAACCCCAATATGGTTAAGAATAAAAGGAGTAACATCTGTAAATATTCTTTTACTCTAAAATAATCATTGATTTCTCAAATTTCTCAATGCTATTGCCAATTTCATCACAGGCTGTAATTACTGTGAATTTTTGAATATTCAGTGTTTCGGGTAGAATAGTCAAAAATGGACTGGAAGTAGAACTTTTAACTTTAATAGTATAACTGGAATCCTTTTTGGTTGTACCATAGATAATCCAGTTGACCATTGGTCCTGAAGGTTTCAGAAAGATTCATCAAGAATTGTATTTTTAATGAATTTTTGAAGTTTTTACCTCATTTCTATGTAGAATTGCAAATATCAGTATTTAACTGGTTGCTATGAGGTAGCTCAATGGATACAAGTCCAAAAATGGTTTTAATCACTCTTTTGGGGTTTATCCATGGAAAATCATTAAGAATTTACATGGTTAGAGGAGTCTAAGTAGCTTTTTACCTCCTTGGCACATCAAAATAGCAGGTTATTTGCTATTTTCTTAAGATTTACTGTAGTTGTAACATGGTAACCAAGTTCCCAAAGTGTTTTACTTTACTATTTGAGCCAAGATCAGCCATTTTTCCAAGCTTTGGAGCTTTCCACGCCTCTGAGGCCTCAGAAGTTTGGTACCCTGGCTTTCTTTGATGTCTTTTGTCCCCCTTGCTTCTTTTTCACATCAAAATAGAAATTTAAGCTTCAAGTGAGATATCCACTATGGGTGTACCAACAGTCCATGTAAGAATACCATGATATTAAGTGCTCAAAACATTCATAACACTATTTCAGTGTATATATAACATGGGATTTCTCACATTCCCATTATTTTGGCGTGAAATTAAGAAAAACAAAAATTTCACGGATCCTTTATGTGGTATTGATGATGTGGTATTGAATTATTTTCCATTTTACCACCTCAAAGAGTTAATTTGAGCTTATTCACTCTATGGAGCTACCCTAGGTGAGTTTTTGTGTAGAATCCAAATCTGGCCTAAAATTAAAGGATTTACTTACTAAATAAAAATTTATTCATCTTTTCTGAAATCAAAAATGATGAATTTTGGATATATGCATGACTTATGAGTTATGCATAATTCAAAATTTCTTCTTAAGATAATTGTGGCCTATTTGGGTATGTAAAATATACCTCAAGGCTCACACGAGAATATCTTGAGCTTCACATTAAAGAACTCCTGGACCTTGGTTCAATAAGAAAACTTGGCCATAATAAAGAGTTTGAAATACCTACACCTCCCATAGTGGAATGGCATAATGAAAAATCTAGAATGGATGAGAACTTCAGAGCGCTGAAAACTTAACCTTTTCCAAACAGGTATCTCACGCCAAAAATCACAATTTACGCCATTGAATCATCTCGGATTCCCTAAGGGATTACATCAAGGGCTAGAAAATATTTCAGAATTATTGTTCATTGTTGAATTTATCAATATTTAAGCATATTGTTTGGCATTAAAAATGCACCTTCACACTTTCCAACAATGGTGAATTAAATATTTCCTGAAGAACTTTCAGAAAGATGGTTGATAATCTACATTGATGACATTATTGTGTATTCCAAGACTTGGGCAGAGGAAATGTACAGATTATCCAAAGTTCTGGGCAAAATCCAATCACAAAAATATCTTTGCAGCAATTTCATTTTGTATTAAAGGAGCTCAAGCCCCTAGGATATGTAGTATCTGGTCTGTCCCTTGAAATTGACAAAACCAAAGTTGCATCAGTACTTCTTCAACTATGCCTCAGAATAAAAAGGAACCCAGTCATTTTGAGGATTTGCAGAATATTTGAGGCAAAACATTAAATACTTTGAATCCACAGCAAGACCTCGTTATAAACGATATGAAAAAGGCACAAAATTTGAAATGACTGTTGACATAGTCAAACCTTTTCAATCCCTGAGACAATCATTTACCAATGCTCCACTTCTACTAATTTCTGATTCTGAACTTCCCTACAAAATTTACATTAATGCATCAGGAGATTGGATAGGAGCTGCAAATCATCAAGTCCAAATTATTAATGACAAGCCTGTGGAAGGACCCATATTTTTTCATATCTAGGCTAATCAAACCTAATGAAGCCAGATATGGGGAAATTCAAATGGAATGCTTATTTATTCTCTCAGCCTTTTAGAAACTTAATTATCTTCTGGAAGGATTTTTTTGAATTTATCACAAATTTTACCACCATAAAATCACTTCTGAATATGAAAACACCAAACAGACATATTCTCAGATGGGAAAGAGCCGTACAAGAGTATGGAGTTCATGTGACTATTGTACACACAGATGGGAATATTCACAACAACACAGATGGAATTCAAAGATGTGCATGAACAAATGACATTGAAAATCCTGCTTATGTAGCAGAAGAAGCTTCTCCACAAATACCAATAGAAGGAACGAAAAACTACCTTTTTTGAGGAATTAAGGAAATCTATACTCAGGATAAGGCTTGTAGCATTCTCTTACAACTAATTGCTAAAGCTTCTGAAGAGAACAGCTTGTTACATTCCTTGGATGAAATATGGAAAAAGTTGTATGATGAAGGAATATTTCATTTTCTTGATGGCATAATTTACCACAGGACTAAATACAAATGTGTAATGATAGTGTCACAGGGGCTCTTCAAAATGAAGAGGGCCTGGCACTCAGTGAACAGACTTACTTATGGAGGGCTCAGAAGAAATACTCAAATGATAAGAGTAATGGAGTAAGAGGATAAATTCCTAGTCATAAAATAATAAGTATAAAAAGATATGAGAGAAAAACAAAAGCAATAATAAAGAGCCAACCACAAATAATCCTGTACCACTGTTTCAACCTGTTCAGAAAAGAGAAAAGGATCCAATATTTTAATTAACTGGGGGAAAAACCCCCAGGCAGATGAAGAGGGGCTGGTATATGTGAGAAATACCAGCCCTGGAGTTTGAGTGTTGAGATACTTGCCTGTATGCTGGAAGAAGTTGGATGTGGGATTGAATCCTGTATTGGTGAATCCAATACAGGTTATACAGCAAATACAGGTATTTGCGCCTGTATTGATGACAGGCCTGTATTTGGTGAATCCTGTATTTGGGTCTTGCCTGTATGAAACTGTATTGAGGTCTGAAAACTGTATTTGCAGAATGTTGAATGAAAACCCCTTGCTGTTTGGGTTTTGAAGGGTATCAATGAAATAATGATTGTTGAAGATGATTGGTAATGCCCCTGCTTCCTTGGCTGTGACAGATAGTTTTGGATGGTTCCTGAATAAATATATCATTGAAAAATGCTGTGACAGTCCCTTATCAGGACAGAATAAGGGAGAAACTCAAGACCTGCTTATTGTGGCCAATGTGGCGAAAAGGTGTTGCTAAATATGGAGAAACTTGTTACACATGTCAAAAGCAAAAAAAATCCACTTGAAAAGTACTTTCAAATGTGATAAAAATACAACAGCCCAGTAGGACTGGGGAAATTGTCTATATGGTTTGGGTGACTTGCCTAGCACCAGGAGGTGATAAATTCTATAACTCCTGCCTAGTGATTTTTGAGCATTTAGCAAGAATCCAACCTTTTTTCCACATAACACCGGGGCGAATCTCGTGTCAATCGTCGGCAATTGACTTCACGTCAAGCAAACGTCAAGCAGGATAAAAGTTGAGCTCACGTCAAGCGAAAATCAAGCGAACGTCGAGCACACATCACACTCTGGTCTTACACCAAATCCTGTGACATCCAATAATATTGGTTCCCCTGTGCCTTCAACTCAGATTCCTCACCACCTGATCATCCCACAACCATCCGATGATTGGTAAAAATTACACAAGACCCGCCTGTTTGCACACACACATCAAAGATGTCCTTCAGCCAGTCTTGATGTAGGCGGGGGGTTTGACTTCACCAGGTCATCCATGAAGTGTGCGTGTGCATGCGCGGGGGCGGGTGCGTTTGCGGGTGGGTTTGCGTGTGCATTGGCGTGTGTGGGTGGGTGGGTGTGCATGTGCATTGGCTCGTGCGGGTGGGTTTGCGTGTGCGTTGGCGTGTGCGGGTGGGTGGGCGTGTGCATTGGCGCGTGCGGGTGCACATGCGGGTGTGCGTACGCAAAAGCCAATTCCACTTCCAACATGATGCTGGCGCAGTTAGAAATTTTGGATGCTGTGAAAGGTGAGTGTGTGGGTCATTTGATCATTGGACTTGGCTTATTTGCACTGTACCCAATGTCAAAATAGTAAGTTCTTTGTGGCAATGTGAAATAATGGGCTTTGCTTGTCACAATGGCATGTCTCTGTCACTAAATTTTGAGGCAGTTATTTCACTAGCAAAATTGCTAATGAATCTGAGAGATTTGCATTTTTGTAGACTAAATATCATGAAATAACGGCTTTATCATTACAAGCAGTCCACATGACAGAGCTTTGTTATCATACAATCCACAGTTACCTTCTATTTCTTCTTCTGATATAATCAAGTGTCCATCATCAAAACCAACAGCTTTATAAATATTGAGATATGGCCAATCTGGTAGGAAATTCACATCAATCTTCAAAGTTTTTAAAATCAGAAAGTTATTGTTCAGTATGCTAGATGGCTCAGAGACTTTGAAAATGCTATCAATAATTCCAAATTGTCGTGAGTTGCCCCTTTGAAAACATATCACACTGTTGCTGACATTTTTGGATTCAGTTGAAAATATATTGTTCCCCATATTAATGTTTGAAACTGGAAAATACCAAGGTGAGACAATCCTTGAAGTGGGATGACTTGTGGATTGCACGGTATTGTCTAAGCTGATCCAATCAACCATTTCCCTTGTTGCATGAAAAGTCTGTAAGTACTCAACCAGGCAATCATAATTTTGTTGGTCATGGCGGGATGGCTTGTTATATTTATGGTGATTGAACAGGGCAGGTGGCTGTGATTCGAAAAGCTGTTTTATTTCACATGGCACAGATGGGGATTTCAGGAGAACGGAAAGGTTGGAACATCGACAGATATGTTGAAGTAAGGTTTTATCTATATCATCTATTCAGAGTTGCAAAAATTTAGTCTTATTCAGTTCAGGTGTTTAATCAATGTGAATATATTGATCTTATTAATTGACGTACATATCTTGTTATTTGTTGGCATCTTTGCAAATACTCCAATCAAGCGCTCATAACCCCATGTGGCTGAGGCTTGTGCTGGGCTCCAACGTTGGAAGAGTTTGGAAATATGATCAGCCAAATGATGATTTGGTTTACTTTTCTGTTTTGGGAACAGGTGTTGATTGGAAAGGCGGAATTTTTTCCAATGTTCAGCAAATGCAGTCGCATCATCTATTGAAACAGTCCAGCTTGTGGCAATGTTGATAGCACTAATCAAATGGAATGTATTCTTGGCTAGTTCATTTGCAAGTTCTTCTGACTGACCCATTCTTCTTTGAGTGTTGGCAGATTGGTGTGCATCTAATGACATCTGTTGACTGAGCATTAGAAATGGAATATAGACCTTATATAAGAGAGCCCATTCAGCGGCTTTTAAGCTACCATGAGAGGGGGAACCCATGTTGCGAGGTACTCTTGTCCATGATGAGGGAATTATTGTCTCAGATATGATTTGACGGAGATGATCCAGAGCCTCACCCTTGATCTGGTGATCACTCAGTGCAGTGATATCCAATTCAGAGGGTATTTCAGAAGTGGGGATGTAATCGGCATCAAATGAAGGAATCTCCGCAGAACCACTAGATGGATGTTCTGTGTTAGGGGTGGGCATTGGGAAGTAGTTTTTTTGGGTGGAAGTAGTGGGGAGTGGCTCATTTATTATTTTTGCTGTGTCTCTTCTCAAGGAGCGGGCCTCTCTCAATGTGATTTTATCAAGAGACACCGGGGCAAATCTTGTGTCAATTGTCAGCGATTGACTTCACGTCAAGCAGGATAAAAGTCGAGCTCACGTCAAGCAAAAATCAAGCGAACGTCGAGCACACGTCACACTCTGGTCTTACACCAAATCCTGTGACATCCAATAATATTGGTTCCCCTGTGCCTTCAACTCAGATTCCTCACCACCTGATCATCCCGCAACTGTCCAATGGTTGGTAAAAATTACACAAGACCCGCCTGTTTGCAAAAACACACATCAAAGAGGTCCTTCAGCAAGTCTTGATGTAGGCGGGGGGTTTGACTTCACCAGGTCATCCATAAAAGGACTCCGCCTGAGCGGGTGTGTCGTTTTGCAGGTGACACTGGTAGGGCCCGCCGCACAATACCGCGTGTGCGGGTGCGGGTGCGCTTGCGCTTGCAGGTGCGAGTGCGCAAGGGTCGCTTCCCCTTCCTACATGATGATGGCGCCGTTAGAAATTTTGGCGGGGGGTTTGACTTCACCAGGTCGTCCATGAAAGGACTCCACCTGAGCAGGATTGTCGTTTTGCAGGTGACACTGGTAGAGCCCGCCGCACAATACGGCATGTGTGGGTGCGGGTGCGCTTGCGTGTGCGCAAGGGCCGCTTCCCCTTCCAACATGATGATGGCGCAGTTAGAAATTTTGGATGCTGTGAAAGGTGAGTGTGTGGGTCATTTGATCATTGAACTTGGCTTATTCACACTGTACCCAATGTCAAAATAGTAAGTTCTTTGTGGCAATGTGAAAAAATGGGCTTTGCTTGTCACAATGGCATGTCTCTGTCACTAAATTTTGAGGCAGTTATTTCACTAGAAAAATTGCTAATGAATCTGAGATATTTGCATTTCTGTAGACTAAATTTCATGAAATAATGGCTTTATCATTACAAGCAGTCCACATGACAGAACTTTGTTATCATACAATCCACAGTTACCTTCTATTTCTTCTTCTGATATAATCAAGTGTCCATCATCAAAACCAACAGCTTTATAAATATTCAGATGCGGCCAATCTGGTAAGAAATTCACATCAATCTTCAAAGTTTTTAAGATCAGAAAGTTATTGTTCAGTATGCTAGATGGCTCAGAGACTTTAAAAATGCTATTAATAATACCAAAGCGTCGTGAGTTGCCCCTCAGAAAACATATCACACTGTTGCTGACATTTTTGGATTCAGTTGAAAATATATTGTTCCCAATATTAATGTTTGAAACTGGAAAATACCAAGGTGAGACAATCCTTGAAGTGAGATGACTTGTGGATTGCACGGTAGTGTCTAAGCTGATCCAATCAACTATTTCCCTTGTTGCATGAAAATTCTGTAAGTACTCAACCAGGCAATCATAATTTTCTTGGTCATGGCGGGATGGTTTGTTATATTTATGGTCATTGAACAGGGCAGGTGGCTGTGATTCGAAAAGCTGTTTTATTTCACATGGCACGGATGGGGATTTCAGGAGAACGGAAAGGTTGGAACATCGACAGATATGTTGAAGTAAGGTTTTATCTATATCATCTATTTAGAGTTGCAAGAAGTTAATCTTATTCAGTTCAGGTGTTTAATGAATGTGAATATATTGATCTTATTAATTGACGTACATATTTTGTTATTTGTTGGCATTTTTGCAAATACTCCAATCAAGCGCTCATAACCCCATGTGGCTGAGGCTTGTGCTGGGCCCCAACGTTGGAAGAGTTTGGGAATATGGTCAGCAGAATGATGATTTGGTTTACTTTTCTGTTTTGGGAACAGGAGTTGATTGGAAAGGCAGAATTTTTTCCAATGTTCAGCAAATGCAGTCGCATCTCCTATTGAAACAGTCCAACTTGTGGAAATGTTGATAGCAGTAATCAAATGGGATGTATTCTTGGTTAGTTCATTTCAAAGTTCTTCTGACTGACCCATTTTCCTTTTAATGTTGGCGAATTGGTGTACATCTAATGACATCTGTTGACTGAGCAGTAAAAATGGAATATAGACATTATATAAGAGAGCCCATTCAGCGGCTTTTAAGCTACCATGAGAGGGGGAACCCATGTTGCGAGGTACTCTTGTCCATGATGAGGGAATTATTGTCTCAGATATGATTTGTTGGAGATTCTCCAGAGCCTCACCCTTGATCTGGTGATCACTCAGTGCAGTGATATCCAATTCAGAGGGGATTTCAGAAGTGGGGATGTAATCGGCATCAAATGAAGGAATCTCCGCAGAACCACTAGATGGATGTTCTGTGTTAGGGGTGGGCATTGGGAAGTAGTGGGGAGTGGCTGATTTATTATTTTTGCTGCGTCTCTTCTCAGGGAGCAGGCCTCTCTCAATGTGATTTTATCAAGAGAGCTGTTGGAGGTCATGGAATCTGAGTCTGAACTGTTGGTGTCATTGGATTTCCTGCGGGACCTGAGGTAAATTTTTGATTTGGACTCTGGAATGCACAATTTGAAAGTTGCATGATCCTTCAAAATTCCAAGTATTAAATTATGCATTATGTCAAGATTAACCATTCTGGTGGCATCCCAATACGGAAGGTCTTCTAAAATTGAATATCGCACGCCATACTCAGAGAAAATTGCTTGTCTTTGTTGTGGGGTTTCCCGAAGCCATTTGGCAATGGTTGATTTATGATTTTGATATGAGCCCATGTAGTGAAATTGAGGACCAATTTCATCAATTTGAGCTTTGTGAATGGTGCAAAAATTACAAAAGTGGTTGCCTGAATGGGAAAGAAATCCAGTAAGCTTGCGCATGGCAACCACATCCGCAATAGCTGTGAGAATGGCAACAGGGATAAAGGATCCTGAAGGACCTGTTGAGGTGGGTGAAAAATGGTAACCTTGCCATAGCTCTTTGAGCTCTTTGATGAGTGGCATTAATAAATAATTCAATTGAAGGGAAGTTGGCTCCTTCGGACCAGGGATTATTCCTGCAACATAGACATTTTCTGGCTTCAATATTTAACTTGGGGGGAGATTAAGACAAATAAGCATGATAGGTCCAATGCTGGCCAACCGGGTGGACTTTCCATGTGCATTAAACCAGTCCACATAAATGGAGAAGGCCAATGCACCAGGAATGGACATGAATGGGGGGTCATGGATATTTCTAGTGCCAGTGAAGCGTCTCCAGACCAATCCATCCCAGACGTCACATTTTGGGAAATCTTCGGGAGTTTGGGATTGTTGATGTTGATGCAGAATTTCCATAATTCCAGCCCGCTGGAGAAATCTGGCAAGTCAATTTTTGAATGGTTGATAAATGAAATGTTTTGTTGGTATAAATTTTTGCTTCATGTTGGTGGTGTTTTGGGTGTGGGCTTCAAATGAATAGATGAATTTGCCTAATGATTGTGTGCAAGGGGGATCATGATCATTTGGGTCATTATGGCATTGACAGTGGGGTTGGTCAGTTGTGACTGATTCAGTAAGGCCATTAAGAGAGAAACATTGAGGACAACATATATAGTTTTGAATCACTGGCTCCAATTGGAGATGTTCAAATATGGTACTCAGATCTTGAGGTATATGGAATGCAGGAATGGGGGGACCACCGGAGCCAGAGATGCTGGACTTGATCAGCAGGTTTAGGGCGGGGTGGAGAATGCGTGAAGCCCTGCGGGGTATATTATACCTTAATGATAGAATGGCAGATATTATCATTCCAAGTTCTTGTGGAGGAAGGGTTTGACTGCTGCTGTATAGTTTCTGTGCAATTGAATTGAGCCCCGATGTGGAGAAGATGCTTTGGGCCCATGGTGGTGAATAATCAGCTGGGAATGTTTGATCCAATAGAAGTTGTGGGCACTCAGATCCTGATGCAGAAGTACGGATGTTTGGAAGAGATTTGGGTGCAATGGTTGATTTGAGCTTTTTAATGTGCTGTTTATATTGGAAAGGTGTGAAGGCAACTCCAGGCCTATCACCCTCAGGGGAAGAGTGTGTTTGAGTTGAGCAGTGTTGACACATGCATATACGCATTGAGGAATAGCGGCGGGTTGTCATTGTTTCAGGAATTGGGAGTACGGTTGGTTTGTGTATAAATATTTATGGCTGATGTGAAAGTGTTTAGGAGTGTTATTAATTGGCAAAAAAATTGAGTGAGTATTTATGAAGGGGGAGATGATTTGATCCATCTGAGAATGTTATCCCATTTGTAATGGTGCGTGAGCTGCAGCTGATGGAGTGTAACATGTCTCATCTGGATGGCGGAATTGGTTAGGAGTTTAATTGGGTAAAATGCCATGCTGCTCAATGCTCATACATATACTATTTTATTTACACATGGCGATACTGCGGTTTTGACCCTTGAGGGGTGTTCCAATAGGGATGTGTCAACATTGATTTGAGGGGATTGACATTCAAACCATGTACGCTGGCACGCCATCGTACATGGCTTAAACCTTATTACAGACATAACGATATAACTGTATTACATAAAAGGTTGGAGTGCACCTAAAGTCTTGGTATTTGGTTTGAGTGCAGCAGGCTTTTAATTGGTTGGAGTGTGATTTGGATTTTTTTGCCTTTCTTGTAAAGGTGATGTCTCTTTTGTGGATAAATCCTTCATGAATATACCCCTTTACAGATGTACAATGCTGTGGAATTTCAATGAATATATTGGAAGTTTGGATAATTCACAAAATGTGACAATGGGGAGGCAGAAATGTTACCAAATATGATTACTTATGGATGATGGGTCCCCTTTGAGATCAAGGAAATATTACATTATATGGTGGTAGGCCGTGCCGGGTGGTTTCCGATAAAAGCGGAGGAGCTCAAGAGGAGGCAGGGAGGATTCTCCTAAAAAGAGGCGTATTGGACTTTCACGCAACACTTAGTTCCAACTATTCATAGAATTTCTCTATTCTAAATTTGAAAAGATTTCATCTCATATCACTCTATTTTATCATAATACTGAGGTGTTTTGTCTAGTTAAAAATATTACTGTACTTTTTCGGCCCTTATGTCATCTTTCAAGTCACATAAATCCCGTTCAGGTTCTGTTCATGACTCAAATAGTGAATCTAGCATAGAATATGTTCAAACACAGTCACCATTGAGCCCCAACATTCCTCTCACAACCCCTATTGCATCCTCAATGAATTTATCAGGTCTTAACATTGATGTGGGCAATCCAAAGGCTCCAACTTCAAGCACTTGGTCAATACCAAATATTTCCGTCACTCCAATTCCCCCGAATCCCACTAATACACAAACGCATTTGTCTCAGCGGCCAGAAGGCACACCTCAAATCTCATCACACGCTAATCCCCAATCAAAATTTCCACGTGAGTTCCTCCTTAATCCCGGTCGGAATCCAGTCGCATCCCAGGATCCCTTTGGCCAAAGTAAACAGCCAACCCTCAATATTCCACCAGGATCTCAGGTTCATGTGGGTGATGAAAGGCGCGTGGATGGGGGGCGACAAAAAAGACCATTGGAGAATGTAACTTGGAGTGGTCTGTTGGAGGGAAATCCAGGTTTGACGCTTCATCAAAGTAACTCATTTTAATTTCGGAGTATAACCTTTTTCACAATTTGATATGTTTGTTTCATGGGTTAGATATGGCACCCAAAGGCAAGTCAGTCCGATCTCAGGAGCCAATTGGAGATTGTGAGTATGACCAGTCTTCATTCATTTTTCGATGTGTTAACTGATGATGTGCATGGCAGGTGATAAACTTTATGCATCTTCACCTCTGGTCCATAAAGTGAAAGTCACTGGACGTCATCATCCATATTCCTCCAAACCAAGAACAGCTCATGCCAGTTCATCAAGAGAAAAAATGGTGGATGATGAGGATGAGAACATGTCTCCGACTCAAATGGAAACAAATGATGAAGCAAGGAGTGACAATTTCACGGAGAATGATCATGGCACTCAGTCAAATAATGAGTTCAACCATCCTCAAATGCCCCTTGCCCAGAGTATGCTTCAACAATCCGAGGTCAGACAGCAAAGGAACCAGGCTCGTAAAGCTCACAATGTGGCGAAACGTGCAAGCCAGAAGGAGCAACAAAAATGGCTGAAAGCAGAACTTCCAGAGAATGTCCATGGAATGAGATCAGCAGTACATGCACATTTCCTGTTCCTACTCAAAGTTAGGGATAAGGATTTTTCTACCTACCAGCACCACCAAGCACAGAAGCGCGTGAAATTGCAATTCAAGTGGCTGGTCATCTCGGATATGTCCCCAAGGATGTTTTCAATGAGCCATCAACACAGGTTCAGTCTCAGGGTTTCCAAAGCTACTGCAAAAATGAGCTCCACAAGCTAGGACTAAAGCGATTCACTTGGGACTGGGAGAGCTCATGGCAACATCCATTCAATGAGCTGATGTCTATGGTGTTTTACCGTACATTCCGTCTTGCACTGGTCAGCACCGAGTATCATCATTACTGTTGGAACAAGGATCATAATAACTATGGGGTCGTGGCGGCTTTAATGGAGCAATAGTTCACTTATTTGAAAAGAGAATGGAAGTCTATTCAAAAGGATGCCGAGTATTTGGTTAAAAAGAAGGAGAATCAAAAGCTCGCAAAGATTCATCAAAGGGTTAGTTAATGTATCTCTTTTTCATTGGGAGCAAAGACTGATGATGATCTACTTCATTATGTGCAGACCTGTGAGAGCCGTCGTGAATGGTGTGATACGGCTAAATTTCCCATTCTAGCATCACAATTCAATGACCCTCGAGTATTTTCAGATACTGAGGAGGTACTGGAAAATGGCCGTCAAGTTTACCCCAAAGTGGGATTACGCTGGCGCTCCCAGTTATTTAATGAATTGGTATTAAAAATGAATCGAGACATAGAGTTTTGTAATTGCATTAAAAAAAAGGGTAAAAAAACTATTGATAGATTGCCAGAATTACAATCGACAGATGATGGTGATATTCCGGAAGGCTTATCATTTCAGGTATTTGATCAAGATTGGCTCAAAGGCTGTAGTAAGATGCAGACTAGCGCCCTCAAGATACTTGACATGCCAGTTATTAGGCCGAATGGTGATGCTCTGCAATAACTTAGTAATATAAATGTATAGCACCGTTACAAATTAACATTTTGTGAATTATTTGTGCAGGTGTAATACAATCTGAGTATTAATCCTTAAAGATGCAACTTGCTAAATATGTCAGAATATAGACAATATGAGTTGGACTGTATCACCGTCTCCCTTAGAAATAATACTCTATTGCTCATTTTCATTGAGAAAATATTGAAGGAGTTCGATCCAACTCATGGTGTTCATAATTGTGGACCTATGCCAGGGTAAACAAGAGTTATCAACTTGGTCAAACACAAATTATATAATATCAGTAAGGCTCACGCAGTTAATGATTTTTTCTTTTCTTGGACCTATTGGTGTTTGGAAAATGGCATTTCCATAAGGAAGGATTTTAGAATAGAAATACAATTAGGGTCAAAGATGATCTTGAAAGGTACCTTCCGCATGTTGACCTCAACTGAATGAGGAGTGATATAGTGGATGACCTTTACAGGTTGTTGTTGGCCAATACAATGGAGTCGATCAACAGCCTGAGCCTCAATGGCTGGGTTCCAATTAGGCTCCTGGAAATGTGGATGTCAGGAGCCGCAAATCAGGGCAGAATTTTGGGGGTCCCCTCACCATTAAATAGACCGTATTAGCACAAGTTATATTGAGGCCAGTTCCAGCTGTGGCAATGGATGCAATCAGTACTTCACATTCAGGATTATTGAAGAAATTTTCCAGTGCCTTCTCCGGTGCTCATGCTGTAATTGTTCCATCAATTCGTGCTGAAAGGATAGAGTGATGGGCAAGGGAAATACCAATTCTACAATATGAAAAAGTCAGATGGATTCAATTGGTAATGGATGCATATTAGAATTAACACACAAATCTAGAAATTGGGTCCATTGGGAGTAAACCACGGATTTGGTTGGACCACACCTTGTTTGTTTGTTCTTCATTAAGCTTTGTAGGAGGTGTGCAATTTTACTACTCATCATGCATGTTTTGACATCCACAATAGTTCGTGTGATTGTTGGCGAGCTATCCTGAGTGCTCCTGCCCTCGGGGTCTTCCAAATCCACCTCCGCAATTGTGTTAAGCATGATGTGATGGTTACAACATATTCGCAGCTTATTAATATTTCTGAAAAATTCTCCTGGTCCTTTGCTTTTGGATGATAGGAATTCTTCATATAATATGGAATATTCTTGCTGCATGGTCGGGTTGAGTGGGAGCAGCTCATAATGATGGCTAATAGTGGGGAGGGATTCAAGATGTGTGGTTTTGGTGCGGCGCAAACTTAAATGCCGCAATGCCAAATGCAAGATATCATTGCAACCTTTGGAAAGACTACTCAGGATGAATGGTGACCAGTTATCTTGATCGGCGCTCTGGGGTTGAGTGATGAATGATATTATGCCCAAAAGGTCATAAATGGTGTTGTGAATAGGTGTGCCCGTTAAACATATTTGGCGGGATGAAAGGAGGCTATTGATGGCACGGTGAGTGGCAGTGTATTGAGAGCGAATATAGCTATAAGATGGGGCAAGGGTTATTGGATATAAAAGGTAATTTGAATCATTTAAGATCAGACACTCACTGTGCTTCATCCAAAAGTACACGATGCCAATTGATTTGAAAAAAGAATGATGTAGAGGTATTGGTTTGCTTAAATTCTTGGGTTACAGTATTGTAAGAAGTGATGATGATATCATATTTTAAGATGTCGTCTTTGGATAATGAGTGACGAGTGGGACCATGGTAGATTTTGGAATGCAGCGCTCCAGCCTGATCATGCTTGGATATTTCTGATTGCCAGTTGGTAATTAAGCAAGGGGGGCAGATTATCATGGTGGGCGTGGAGCGATGGGGGTTTGCAATCATCCGCTCCTTGGAGGTACCAATTAGAGCAATGGCCTGAATGGTTTTACCTAATACCATATCATCCGCGAGCAGTCCTCCAAGAGGGGTATTGGTCGAAAGGGATTCAAATGAGCTAACGACCTTGTTTGTAATGATGTGCCTGGCATTGAAAGTGGATCCTGGGGGTGAGGTGGCCCAAAGGTTACGGGCTGATTGGCCATTGGGGATTTCTCGATCCCAGAGAAAAGCTAGTCCGGTCTTTTGATGAGGGAGGAGGGGGGTTTGAATAATGGCATGGGGCGGGGTCATCATGGGGAGGTCTGATCCACTGGGTAATTGTATCAGTTTTTTCTTGGAAATCAATGATGAAACAGCAGGATATGAAGCTTGTGTTGAGTTTGAAGTGGGAAATGATGGAGTAAAAAGTTGACATTGACAATGAGTATTACAGTCATATTATTTGGGCATTTTAAGCTTGAAATCTTGTGTTTGAAAGCTTTCCATTATGAATAAAAGGTTTGGATACCATGTGAAGAACATCAATGCTAGATTGGGTTTCTGAGATGAGGAGGGATCATTTGCATCAGTCATAAATACTCCCTCAACTAATAATATTTGAGTAGGATTGGATTGGCAATTTTCAATCCATGCCCCACCAGGACCACAGTGCATGAAAGTTTTTGGTGCCCCAAGGAATGGTATCAACGTTTTGGAAAGGGTTGCAGGTAGAGAGCCAATAGCACGCTGGTGATTGGGGAGATAAACAAATATGTTGTGTTGATTGTGCCATATGATAATCCAAGAATCTAAGTGGGAATTCTCAGGATTTAAGGCTATATCACTATTTATTGGAATACGAATATTAATCATTCCAATGCAAAGTGGTTGTGAAGGGGTTGACATGATGGCTATTTTAAATTATTTGGGGATAGTCAGAAATTATATGATCGGGAAGGGTTAGCTAAACGGAATGAAGACAAATAGGCGCAGATGGGGAACTTATATGAGAGGCAGCAATGGGGTCAAGGGGGAATGGCCTGTGGTTATGTGCATGGTCTTGATGGGGGTGGGCCTCTTGGGCTCATAATTTTCATATCCGATTTGGGGCATATATCAAGGCAAGGTGGCCAAAATGTGGGTGCACCGATATGACTGCTGGATCTGCAGAAAGGTACAAAACCCTTGGTGGAACAAGGTTGACATTAGCATATCCGAAATTGGGTGGGTTGTAGCAACTTATTGTGGAGGGCATATCAGAGGCATGCAGTCATGTTCGCTGGTGTGACAGTGAACATGGATGCATATATATCTTCCCCAGGTTAGTTGTAGCACAGGGACCTCCTGGGCAATGTTGGCCGTTTCAGAGGGCAATCTCACTGTGGGGATGTTTGTGTGTGGGCGGGTGAGATATGTTTGGTGGCGTGCCACCGAACATGACTTTGGTTTTGCGTGAAGGTTTTTGATGACTGATTCCAACTAGGCTTCAGGGGGGGAAGTGTGGCATGATCCACATCTACATTCACCCCTATTGCGTTTGAGGGGGCTACTATTCCCCAGAGATTGGGATCACGGTCTTTGCCTCACGCGTGTACAAAACTCCGGAGAAAGAGGCCACCCACCCAAGGGAATTTCTGGCTGCAAGCCAGGTGCCACAACTTGCGCGGGGCATGTGAGAACGTGAAGAAAATTACCCGCGGTGGGAGATACCCACGCAAACATAACCAGCCTCAGCAATCATAGGCTGGAATTATTCTGATGTGGATGAGGCTGAAGCAAATCCACACTGATTGGTCTCAGGTTTCCACGCACGAGCAGGTGAGCGTCTGCAGTCAAGCTGACCACCCGACCAAGAAACTAGCCGGTTGGAACACTGGAAGTAAAATGTCTTCCAGGCGTGTGAAAGTTGCCTGTGTATGACCCGTTGGGGGGTGCGTATGAAAGCGTGTGGCTGCCCGACAATGAGCACGCGCAATGAACAAGCAGGGCCAGTCATTGTTGGCCCCGACAATGGCACCGGAGTGAATCCACTGTTTGTGTATTACCCAAATAATAAGTCATCCCATTATGACCCACTTTCATTAACTCGTATTACACCCGCGTCTATGCCATTGTTAGGCAGAGCTCTGCAAAAAGGTGCACCAAAGGGATGCAGTTGAGATATATGACTCAATGGCTTGACGTGATTTTCATGTTACATTGCTGAACAGCTTTTGCTCTGCCCCGCAGCATACATTTACACAGGTGTACTGCGTACTACAGTGTTGGCTGTACAGATCAGGAAGGTGTTATACTACTTGAGCCTGCATGCATATAGCGAATGTGCATGCACCTTCCAATTGTTTGCATATACGTAGCTCATGTGCCACATGCTCAGGATTGCGTTTCACCCGATTTGCACACGCAAGCTGAGCATATCATGGTCAAAAGTACCGTGTGAAAGTGCTCAGTAAAGCCATGGAATGAACTATTTTTGCAATAGTTCATTGGAAGGCTCAGTTTGGAGCACTTCACCAAAGCGTGTGAAATGCTGCAGCCGGCTGAAATGTCACCCGATGCTGTGCCAAATGCTCAGATTGTGGGCATACAAAAACGACTGAGCAATGGCTCAGCATGGTGCATTTAATATTTTTATATCAATAGTTCAATCACTGTGCCATTAAAATGTTCAGCCACTGAGCATTTCAATTATGACCCGAAAGCAAACCTGAGCAATGGGTCGAGGCAAGCTCACACTCTATTCACTTGTCTTACAGCCCCCCCCTTTGTTCAAAGACTATCACCAGGCCATAAGGCCGGTGATCTTGCCGCGGTCACTTGTGCATTGCACCCACAATGCACAATCAATAAGGGCCTCACGACCACCCTCCTGGGTGATCGGGTGGCAATTTAAGGAAACAAAGGGGATTTGACTCAGCTTGACAATTCAAGAAATTGCAATACTCAGCCAGACCCCCATTGTTCTTCTGCCTCACGCGAGCATTTCACTTCTCAGTTGCAGCATTCGCTGAGACTCAGCTTCAATTTTGCCCACACGCCTTGAAGCTGAGACATTTGCGGGTGCTGCAACTGCTGAGATCGTCTCAGCTTCACCATGGTATAAAAGACCATCTTCACATGACACGCACTTCACTTTCTTTTTCACCCGCTCCACTTCGTTCAACCTCACCCGCGTTTGTCCCTCTTATGCGTATTCCCCTTCGTCTTCCTACATTTCTATTTTTGTCTTTCGCACTCCACTAAACCCACTTCCCTTCCTTTTGCCTGTTTGTTTATTCTGATCCGTTCAGAACCTCCCTTCTATCCACCTTGTGTGTTACCACTTTTTTTAACTTTTGTCAACATTATGTACCGATATTAATATTTTTCTTTCTTCACGACTTCCTTCCAGACTTTTAAAAACTTCCGACTGGAGCGTTTTTAATTTGATTCCGTTTTAAATTTATATAATTCATCGTACGTCATCCTTTTCTTTCTTGATTGCTTACTTTCTATTCAGTTACTAACCCCAATTTTTTTGTTTTTAGATGTCGTGCACTTTATGCACCAAGCGGGGTATCCCCTGCATTCGTTCCTCGACGACGAACGACGCTTGTGATGCTTGCCGACAAGCACACAAGAAAGGCTCGTTTGTTGTCCGACCCTTCCGACCACGCGGCCAGAGGAGTTCTCGCCCAAGATGACCTCGCGAGGACTCCTTTGTGGTCGACAATGATGAAACCATTTCCGAGCGTGAATGGACGCCGGGCCCCCAAACAGGCCAACGGGAACGATTACGGACAATTAGCCCTGTCCCCTCCCCCTCCTAGGCCACCATCCGATGGTCACTTCACTCCTCGACCGGAGCGAAGTGATTATCCGGCCGATGAAGGATGGCGATGGCGAGAGGACATTCGAGCTTGGGCTGATCGTCACCATGTCTTGTCACCAATGGTATTCAAACGCCAAAGTAAGTTTTCTTTCTCCTCCTTATCTCATTTCTCTTCATGCAATAATACTGACTTTTTTCCATTTCTCATAGAACAAAACCCCCCAAATCCCCCCCAACAAGACTCTCCCGTTCCTCGTTTGCCTCGCGAGCAAACCCCCCGGCAACCCACTCCAGGCCCGAGTGGCACCCAATGGTCTGAGGAATTATTCCGCAGTAAGCAGCCAAAGTTTCATTTCATTTTCACTTTCACTTTCGAGTCGAGTGAACTGACTCTTCCTCCCTTTTTAGAACCCTCCCGAACCGAAGAGCCACCTATTCCTGGCCCAAGTCCAACGTCCCAACAACCTGAAGACGATACGACTTGTGAGCCAGAACCTGAGGTGGCTCCTACGCAATCCACGGAGGAAGCTTATGGTAAGTCACCCCTCCTTTCTCTTCAATCCACATCCACTTTTCCTCATTTTTCTTCGACCGTCTCCAGATCGTCCCGCCACTCCTCGCTCGATAATCATCATCGACGATACGCCCGTGGGATCCCCAATTCAACATCCCCCTCCCCCTCCCCCTTATTCTTACCCGACTCGCCCACCTTCCCCTTCCATTCCCCCCCTCCACTCCAACCCCGGTTCCCTTCCAGTGCCCCCGAGAACCCCAATGCCTCCTCCCCCCCGGTGCCAAGCTCCTCTCATTCCCACGATGACGCTCGCCAGGAATTCACCGACCTGCGACCGACCCTAATGATTCCTCGAGCAATTGTCCACGAATCGATCAACCGAATCTTGTTGGAGCATCGTCGCTTGCTCCACATGATTCCTTTCGTGGATGCAACTCATCGAAATGAGATGCACCGGGAATTCCGGGACGAACTAAACTGCCTCCTTGCCCAGGCACTGGAGGCTTATCCAAAGGAGGACATAACCGGGATAATCTCCAAATTCCTCGAAAAATAAAAATTTTAAAAAAAAATCCCATTATTTCCACTTTTTATCATTTGTAATATATTCTTTTAAATAAATTATCATTTGTAATCAATTATTATTATGTTCAAATTCTATTACATTCTTTGTTCACATAAAAATTACTTATTTCCTCCTTAGAGAAAAACCCTGATTGCGTGAGAATTATTTTTGTAAGTGCCCCACAAAGAGTTTGAGTGAGTATTTGTTTTCGTGAACCTCTTTTTCTCAAAATGCGCCAATAGTTGCCGTTATCCTCTCCTATATTTTCTTCTTCCATGGTTTAGAGCCATACCCATTCTTAACTGTAAAAAAGCGGGAGGTTCCCGTATGTGAGCAATCCAGTCCAGATTCGTGAAACATGGCCTTTCCTATGGTCACACGCTATTAATCTTACTCATGTATTGAATTGTTTAAATTGTCTGGAACCTTCACAAGCGTAAGGATTGGCGTGTGACTTGTCGGGAGGCTGCACAGGCGTAAGGATTGGCGTGTGAATTGTTGGGAGCCTGCACAGGCATAAGGATTGGCGTGTGAATTGTTGGGAGCCTGCACAGGCGTAAGAATTTGTCAGCATTGTTGGCAACCCTCCCATGCGTAAGGATTGGCGTGTGAATCGTCGGAAGCCTGTACAGGTGTAAGTAATTTTAGCACTTTTGGGACCCTTCACAAGCATAAGGATTGGCGTGTGAATTTTTGGGAGCCTGCACAGGCATAAGAATTGGCGTGTGAATTTTTGGGATCCTGCACAGGCCAAGAAAATTTCAGCATTTTGGGGAAGCTTCACAAGCGTAAGAATTGGCGTGTGAATCGTCGAAAGCCTGTAAAGGCGTAAGGATTGGCGTGTAAATTTTCGGGAGCCTGCACAGGCCCAAGGATTGGCGTGTGTAGCGTTGGCACCCCGCATAGGCGTAAGGAACTTTTAGCATTGTCAGAACCTGCACAAGCAGGAGGATTCGCGTGTGAAGCATTGGCATCCTGGACAATAGCAACAAACCAGGACAGATGTACAATGGCATGCCACCGTACATAATCCACTTCACCCCTTTTTCATGTCAGACACCCCATCTCCTGCACTAGAATCCATCCAATCCTCGTGTATATTGTCCTCTGCCTTACCCCACCATTACTTACCCAACACACATGCAAATCTCCTCATTCTTTGAATCGGCATGAGATTGTATTACCATCCCTGATTTGATAGCCCGCTCTCTCGGCAATCTCATAATAGCCTTGGCTTTTTTGCCGCATTGTTTTTGCTAACCTGCTTGAGCATTGTGCGGACATACCCACTAGTGTCGTGCTTTCGTTGTCCTGTGCTGGATCAGTATAATGAACAAATGTACTACTGGCCCACACTACCTGAATGAGTGCATGACATGCGGATAGATCAATCCAAAAATTCTCATTTGGGAAAATCAATTTTCCACCCGTACACCGCTTTGACACATCTCTTTGAATTAGGCCGGTCCGCTTATCAGCTTGAAACCACCATCCCGAAGCATACAGCGATGCATCCTTATCAACATGAGGTGCACTTTTGAATCCATTCATGGTGAAAGTGAGTGCGGAAGCGAACTCGAATGCACCCTGATTTGCCGGAATATCGCCTTCATAGTTGACTTGATCAAAAGAAGGAACCCCCAATGAATTGTAGCAATTTTGAATCCTCTCAAATAAATTATCCCCAACAGATCGTAAGGATTGACCTAGAATGCAACCCACCGAGCTAACATTGGGACCTCGGTTCTGCCATTCATCTTTTGCGTTTTCAGTTTTCCCGACACTTCCATACAGACCAAATTGTTCATTCTTGGTGCTGCATTTGCGCCACCCAATCGCGAACATAAATCCCTCCAGTAATGCTCCATTGGTTGCAATCGGGTCGGTGAATCTCTTTTTGCAAAATAGGAATTGTGATAATTCATCCCATTGATTGACCTCCACTTCACTCATTGTTGTGAATGGTTGGAATTCGACAAGGGCAATGAGTAATCCGGTTGAAGATAAAATTGCCACACGCCCAAAGTGAATGCGTTTGATCTGATTGACATCCACAACCCTCCGAATTTCACTTGGGGTGATATTTGCTGATACTGGCATTGATATTTGTGCTGTTGGGCAAGAGGAGGAAAACAACCTATTCATTCGGGTCGTTTTGCGCTCATTTGTCTTTTGGGATCTGCTACTATTCCCGAGTGGTTGAGGGATCACTATGTGTTGAAGCACACAAAATATCAGATACTGCCAAGGAGCTTTCTTCGGCACACATCCTTTGACTTCCCTGTTGGAGCCCACATGACATTGGCACAATCTGAACCAACTAAAGCCAATGTTCTTCAGTGGGGCCCAATGAGGGTGCCACATAAGTGTGGAAGCATATCAATATATCTATATATATACACTGAGATTAAGCAAGTAACTCACACTTTCCTTCCTCAGCCCAATGCTTTCTCGCGAGTTCCCTTTTACGCTCTTTTCCTTTTTTCGTGAATGGCATGCTTTCAGCAGAAAATGAAATGAAACCGAATGATTACTGATTTCTTAATATCACCTAAATTGGATTGCGGTGGATGAATCTTTTTTGATTGCGGCTAAAAAGAAAGCTCACGCCTGACCTTGGCAAATTCACGATCTCAAATACCTGAACCTGAAAATTGCAGTGGATAGTGCATTATTCAATTTCACACATTGATGTTCCCATGCAATCACTTTCCAATCCAACCATTTGGAATATTGCAAGCACACACAAATGCAATATGCATCCTTCTGCGGATCCCTAGCTATCCTAGTCCTCTTGAAAGACACAGGAACATTTGGCCTATTATGGGCTGGCGGGAAGTGATAAACGCGACTTCCCGCAATGCACCTGCGTGTGCTACTCGCGGGCACATCGCCTGACTCAGCTTGCGTCTTGTCGGAGTCTTTGCAATGATGTACGGAGGCATGCCGCCGTACAATTACTATTGGTACTCAGACTGTGGCATCCGGGAAGTAGTAGGATAGGAAGTCATGATTATTAAATTCATAAATAACTTTGCAAAATTCAATTACAATCTATCTAGTACAAAGCTAATCTAAAATGGGTCAATACTGGTTGTGAGTTTAGCTGACCTGGGTACCATCAAGGTGACCTCATCACTTGAACCAAGCCCGCGTTTCGCCACCCAGGCATCACCAAAGTGTAAGACTAAGCATCGTGCAAATTCAAATCTAAGAGGTACAGCGGGGTTAAAAGACTCTGATGAGAAGAAACTTTTATTCAGTAAATCACATATATACTTATTAGTACGTAGCCACACTGGCTCCACTAGATTTTTACCCTCTGAAAGTTTTGCGGAAATGTCAATTAGTGATAAAGCCCCTTTAACTGAGCTTGTTCTCCAGTCATCTGAGCATACCATCAAACCACGAACCCCCGCCGCACAGAATGCCGCTAATATACCATAGCAAATATGATTTATTCCAAGATTCTTGTGACACATCAAAAGATCTTTGATGGCCTCATTTTTTTTTGAGTTTGTGAGTTTGCCTTTGATGCCATGAACTTCGACCTTTGTATGTGCACGTACCATGTTGTACGCAATCATCAAATGGATAACTGTATCCATTAGATCCTCCAGGTTCTTGTACGGCTTTGTGGATATCTCATTGTCAGCCCCGCCACCTTCAATGCTGAGTTGGGTTGCACGTTGCTTTGATTTACTCAAGCAGGAGGCAAGGTATTCAACTGCTCCCCGTTCGAGTCCAAGAGGATCGGTCGAATTTGATGTTGGTGCAACATATGGTTTGGGTGCAATCACATCGTATGAGACTAAACTAATGGATTCAAACATAACATTTGCCCAAAAATGTTTAACTGGATTGGCGGGGTAAAGAAGGCTCTGAACCATTTTGAAGAAGGAGTGTTCAGATTTTGGGAGATTATCTGGAGGTTTAGCTGATTCCTTCATCAATTTGAGATTCCAAATGTTGTGATCAAAAAATGCTTCTGTTTCGGTTGGCTTAAAAAAATCTAACCCTGTATATTGCAATTTATATCACCAGTCAACAGCCAAAAATCATGTATCATGCACAAAGATAAAACTCACCTGCCATCTCAAGGTCCTCCAGCCAGGCCGACATTTTAAGCTCTCGGTTACTGATCACCTTAATACCAACAGGAAGGAATGTATGAGCATCCTTTGTTGGTAAATTGTGCCATCTATTTTTGTAAATCCTATTGATATTATCAAGCCCCCTTTTCCATGATTGTTGAGAAATATTGGAATGATAATTCAAAATGCCTGCAAACTCTTCCATGCAGGATAAAAATATTCCTTGAAAATTCGCAGCGGATGACACTTCGGGCTCAGCGTCGGGAATTATATCAGTCATATCTTGTCCCATTGTATCATGTTTAATTGTTTCCCTTTCTTGAAAGGCTTGAATATTCCGAGGAGAGGCAGGAGGGGTTGCATTATGCATTGTTTCATTGGGTATTGGGGGGCTTTCAGTATGTGGAGCTTCATCATGGATTGTTTCATTGAGTATTGGGGGGGTTCAGTATGCGGAGGTTGATTATCAATATGGTCCCCTTCAACATTGATAATTTCATGACCTTGATCGCGAGAATCGTTTGCGGCTTCAAAGGTACGGCGTTTTTTGTTTGTTTTTTTGGTCGCATGTATATTTGGTCTTTTTCCTAATCCTTTGCCTGGAAATCCAATTACGACTCGAGATCCTTCAGGTAGAGATTCTCCCACCTCCACACCTGCCCATATATTGTAAGCAGCTATTGATATCAATTTTGTTTTGAATTAGTAATGGACTTACGGTTCAAATCCATTTTGAGCAGGCTCATGGCTTCAGCAATCTTTTGATGCACATAATCAGGAATTTTAATATCATTTTGGATTTTTTCGAGCCTTGGGATTGTTTGAGCAATGTTGGAGACAAATTGTTCCTTGGATATAATTTCCACCTCCCCACTGAAAATTACATCATCTTGCCCATCATCTTCTGTCGGTGCACAAGGTTCAACAGTCTTTTCCTTCTCATAACTTTTAAAATTCGGTTTCTGAGAGCTTGGAGGCTGCCCTGAAATAAAGGCTATGACACAATATCAGGTTTTGAGAGATTTGAAATATTCAAGATGGATGCATACTCACATTCCGGAAGAACTGGTGGATCTTGATTATCTTCATGTGACTGGCTCTCTACTTCAATGCCTAATTCACGACTACTGGCAATATCAGAGATTTCACTTCCACTCTCTGGGGCTGAAGTTGGTCGTTCATTGAATTCAGTTGAATTTCCCAGGGTTTGAGCCATAGCGGAGGTAGTTTATTAAGCAAATAGATGGTGACGAGTTGATTGATAACTTGTTTGAAAATTTTTGAATAAAAAGATCCAAATTCAAGAAAAAAGGTGCAAGTAAAATAATCGCATTTGCAAAATGCGATTTGTCGGGAAATTGAAGGAGGCGATGTTTTGCAAATTATTTCATATCATGCAAATGAAATCACTTCCCTGTGAGACATTGAATAAAGTTGACTAGTGAGAAACCTACTAAAGTCAACTTTTGAACTATTCAACGCTCATGAGGTAAGGACTAAGCAAAGTGTTCATTTGATTGATATGAAATAAAATGGTTTTGTTGGCGAAACAGGAGACACAATTCTTGTCTTAAATGGTCCACTTATTAGGTTTTAATTTGTGAGTCTCATGATTTAAACCCTAACCACAACATGGTGAATATACTGACCAATTTCCCCTTAGGTCCTGTTGGCAGAGAAGGCCACTCAGCATATTTCGGCAATTGCGTTCATTGTGTACGCCAACAAGCCACTGTACTGTACACTATGGATGTAATACGGAAGCGTGAGGAGGGTAAGCGTTGTCGGAGGCATGTTGGGAGGGCACTACATGAGCGTAAGGATGGTAAGCAGTGTCGGGAGGGAGGGTAACTGTTGTTGGAGGCATGTCGGGAGGGAGGGTAACTGTTGTCGGAGGCATGTCGGGAGGGCACTACATGAGCGTAAGGATGGTAAGCAGTGTCGGGAGGGAGGGTAACTGTTGTCGGAGGCATGTCGGGAGGGCACTACATGAGCGTAAGGATGGTAAGCAGTGTCGGGATAATGTCGGGAGGGAGGGTAAGCGTTGTCGGGGGCATGTCGGGAGGGCACTACATGAGCGTAAGGATGGTAAGCGTTGTCGGAGGCATTTTGGGAGGGCACTACACAAGCGTAAGGATGCTAAGCTGTGTCGGAGGCAACTCGGGAGGGCACTACACAAGCATAAGGGTCATAAGTGGTGTCGGAGGCATGTCGGGAGGGCACTACATGAGCGTAAGGATGGTAAGCGTTGTCGGAGGCATGTCGGGAGGGTACTACACAAGCGTAAGGATGGTAGGGGCGGGGGGTGTGAAAGCGTAAGGGGGGTGAGGACGGAGAGGGGCGGGCAGTGTCGGAGTCTCATCCGGATGGAGCGCGGTGCGGGTGCGTAAGCATGCTAAGCGTTGGGGAGGCGGAAGCCAATGAGGTGAAATTACACGAACGTTGCGCATAGTGTTGAAATGGGTTTGGGCTTTGAGTGACATTCTCATGTGACACATGTGACGATTGATGTTGTCTTGATGCTGACGTGACGTGACCCACTAAATCCAGTGACTATAAAGTGACACTAACGTGACTGAAGCAAGATTTTATACTGACCGCGGTGCGACGTTAAGTCAATCGCCGATGATTGACACGAGATTTGCCCTGGTGAGAGCTGTTGGAGGTCTTGGAATCTGAGTCTGAACTGTTGGTGTCATTGGATTTCCTGCGGGACCTGAAGTAAATTTTTGATTTGGACTCTGGAATGCACAATTTGAAAGTTGCATGATCCTTCAAAATTCCAAGTATTAAATTATGCATTATGTCAAGATTAACCATTCTGGTTGCATCTCAATACGGAAGGTCTTCCAAAATTGAATATCGCACTCCATACTCAGAGAAAATTGCTTGTCTTTGTTGTGGGGTTGCCTGAAGCCATTTGGCAATGGTTGATTTATGACTTTGGTATGAGCGCGTGTAGTGAAATTGAGGACCAATTTCTTCAATTTGAGCTTTGTGAATGGTGCAAAAATTACAACAGTGGTTTCCTGAATGGGAAATAAATCCAGTAAGCTTGCGCATGGCAACCACATCCACAATGGCTGTGAGGATGGCAACATGGATAAAGGATCCTGATGGACCTGTTGAGGTGGGTGCAAAATGGTAACCTTGCCATAGCTCTTTGAGCTTGTTGATGAGTGGCATTAATAGATAATTCAATTGAAGCGCAGTTGGCTCCTCCGGACCAGGGATGATTCCTGCAACATAGACATTCTCCGGCTTCAATCTTTCACTTGGGGGGAGATTAAGACAAATAAGCATGATAGGTCC
This sequence comes from Austropuccinia psidii, assembly GCA_023105745.1. Lineage (NCBI taxonomy): Eukaryota > Fungi > Basidiomycota > Pucciniomycetes > Pucciniales > Sphaerophragmiaceae > Austropuccinia > Austropuccinia psidii. The sequence goes on along the minus strand of JALGQZ010000001.1, from coordinate 71,444,103 downwards.
AATGCTAGCCAACCGGGTTGACTTTCCATGTGCATTAAACCAGTCCACATATATGGAGAAGGCCAATGCACCAGGAATGGACATGAATGGGGGGTCATGGATATTTCTAGTGCCAGTGAAGCGTCTCCAGACCAATCCATCCCAGACGTCACATTTGGGGGTACCTTCAGGGGTTTGGGATTGTTGATGTTGATGCAGAATTTCCATAATTCCAGCCCACTGGAGGAATCTGGAAAGCCAATTTTTGAATGGTTGATAAATGAAATGTTTTGTTGGTATAAATTTTTGCTTCATGTTGGTTGTTTCTTGGGTGTGGGGTTCAGATGAATAGATTAATTTGCCTAATGATTGTGTGCAAGGGGGATCATGATCATTTGGGTCATTATGGAGGTGACAGTGGGGTTGGTCAGTTGTGACTGATTCAGTAAGGCCATTAAGAGAGAAACATTGAGGACAACATATATAGTTTTGAATCACTGGCTCCAATTGGAGATGTTCAAATATGGTACTCAGATCTTGAGGTATATGGAATGCAGGAGCGGGCGGACCAGCTGAGCTTGAGATACTGGACTTGATCAGCAGGTTCAGGGAGGGGTTGAGTATGCGTGAAGCCCTGCGGTGTAAATTATACCTTAATGATAGAATGGCAGATATTATCATTCCTAGGTCTTGTGGGGGAAGGGTTTGACTGCCACTATATGGTTTCTGTGCAGTTGAATTGAGACCCGCTGGAGTTGAGAAAGTCCTTTGGGTCAAACGTGAATAATCAGCTGGGAAGATTTGATCCAATAGAATTTGTGGGCACCCAGATCCTGATGCAGAAGTAGGGATGTTTGGAAGAGATTTGGGTGCAATGGTTGATTTGAGCTTTTGAATGTGCTGTTTATATTGGAAAGGTGTGAAGGCAACTCCTTGCCTATCACCCTCAGGGGAAGAGTGTGTTTGAGTTGAGCAGTGTTGACACATGCATATACGCATTGAGGAATAGGGCCGGGTTGTCATTGTTGCAGGAATTGGGGGTACGGTTGGTTTGTGTATAAATATCTATGGTTGATGTGAAAGTGTTTAGGAGTGTTATTAATTGGAAATAAAATTCAGTGATTATTTATGAAGGGGGAGATGATTTGAGCCAGCTGAGGATTTTATCCCATTTGTAATGGTGCATGAGCTGCAGTGGATAAAGTGTAACATGTCTCATCTGGATGGCGGAATTGGTTAGGCGTTTAATTGGGTAAAATGCCATGCTGCTCAATGCTCATACATATTCTAGTTTATTTACACATTGTGATGGTGCGGGTTTGACCATTGAGGGGGTTCCATTAGTGAAGTGTTACCATTGAATTGAGGGGATTAACATTTAATCCATGTATGCTGGCACGCCATCGTACATGGTTTAAACCTTATTACAGACATAACTATATAACTCTATTACATAAGGGGTTGGAGTGCAGCTAAAGCCTTGGTATTTGGTTTGAGTGCGGCGGGCTTTGAATCAGTTGGAATGTGATTTGGATTGTCTTTCCTTTCTTGAAAAGGTGATGTCTCTTTTGTGGGTAAATCCTTCATGAATATACCCCTTTACAGATGTACAATGTTGTGGAATATCAATGCATATATTGGCGGTTTGGATAATTCACAAAATGTGACAATGGGGAGGCGGAAATGTTACCAAATATGATTACTTATGGATGATGGGTCCCCTTTCAGATCAACGAAATATCACATTATATGCTGGTAGGATGTGCAGGGTGGTTTCCGACAAAAGCGGAGGAGCTCAAGAGGAGGCAGGGAGGATTCTCCTCAAAAGAGTCTTATCCAACTTCCACACAACACTTGGTTCCAACTATGCATAGAATTTCTCTATTCTAAATTTGAAAAAATCTCATCTCATATCCCTCTATTTTATCACAATACTGAACTGTTTTATCAAGTTAAAAATATTACTTTACTTTTTCGGCCCTTATGTCATCTTCCAAGTCACATCAATCCCGTTCAGGTTCTGTTCATGACTCAGATAGTGAATCTAGCATAGAATATGTTCAAACACAATCACCATTGAGTCCCAACATTCCTCTCACAACCCCTATCTCATCCTCAATGAATGTATCAGGTCTTAACATTGATGTGGGAAATCCGAAGGCTCCAACTTCAAGGAATTGGGCGATCCCAAATATTTCTGTCACTCCAATTCCCCCGAATCCCACTAATACACAAATGCATGTGTCTGAGGGGCCGGAAGGCACACCTCAAATCTCATCAAACGCTAATCCCCAATCAAAATTTCCACGTGAGTTCCTCCTTAACCCCGGTCGGAATCCAGTCGCATCCCAGGATCCCTTTGGACGAAGTAAACAGGCAACCCTCAATATTCCATCAGGATCTCAGGTTCATGTGGGCAATGAAAGGCGGCTTGATGGGGGGCAACAAAAAAGACCTTTGGAAAATGTAACTTGGAGCGGTCTGTTGGAGGGAAATCCAGGATTGACGCTTCATCAAAGTAAGTCATTTGACTTTTGGAGTAGAAACTTATTCACAATTTGATATGTTTGTTTCATGGGTTAGATATGGCACCTAAAGGCAAGTCAGTCCGATTTCAGGAGCCAATTGAAGATCGTGAGGATGACCAGTCTTCATTAATGTTTTGATGTGTTAACTGATGATTTGCATGGCAGGGGATGAACTTTATGCATCTTCACCTCTGGTCCATAAAGAGAAAGTCACTGGACATCATCATCCATATGCCTCCAAACCAAGAACGGGTCATGCCAGTACATCAAGAGAAAGAATTGTGGATGATGAGGATGAGAACATGTCTCCGACTCAAAGTGAAAGAAATGATGAACCAAGGAGGGACAATTTCACGGTGCATGAGCAAGGCACTCAATCAAATAGTGAGTTCACGCATCCTCAGCTGGGCCTTGCCCAGAGTATGCTTGAACAATCCGAGGTCAGACAGCAAAGGAACCAGGCCCGCAAAGCTCACAATGTGGCGAAACGTGCAAGCCAGAAGGAGCAACAAAAATGGCTGAAGGCAGAACTTCCAGAGAATGTCCATGAAATGACATCAGAAGTACACGCACATTGCCTGTTCCTACTCAAAGTTAGGGATAAGGATTTTTCCTCACTACCAGCACCACCCAGCAGAGAAGAGCGTGAAATTGCAATTCAAGTGGCTGGTCATCTCGGATATGTCCCCGAGGATGTTTTCAATGAGCCATCAACACAGGTTCAGTCTCAGGGTTTCCAAAGCTACTGCAAAAATGAGCTCCACAAGCTAGGACTAAAGCGATTCACTTGGGACTGGGAGAGCTCATGGCAACATCCATTCAATGAGCTGATGTCTATGGTGTTTTACCGTACATTCCGTCTTGCACTGGTCAGCACCGAGTATCATCATTACTGTTGGAACAAGGATCATAATAACTATGGGGTCGTGGCGGCTTTAATGGAGCGATATTTCACTTATTTGAAAAGAGAATGGAAGTCTATTCAAAAGGATGCCGAGTATTTGGTTAAAAAGAAGGAGAATCAAAAGCTCGCGAAAATTCGTCAAAGGGTTGGTTAATGTATCTCTTTTTCATTGTGAGCAAAGACTGATGATGATCTACTTCATTATGTGCAGACCTGTGAGCGCCGTCGTGAATGGTGTGATACGGCTAATTTTCCCATTCTAGCATCACAATTCAATGACCCTCGAGTATGTTCAGATACTGAGGAGGTACTGGAAAATGGCCGTCAAGTTTACCGCAAAGTGGGATTATGCTGGCGCTCCCAGTTATTTAATGAATCGGTATTAAAAATGGATTGAGACATAAAGTTTTGTAATTGCATTAAAAAAAAGGGTAAAAAAACTATTGATAGATTGCCAGAATTACAATCGACAGATGATGGTGATATTCCGGAAGGCTTATCATTTCAGGTATTTGATCAAGATTGGCTCAAAGGCTGTAGTAAGATGCAGACTAGCGCCCTCAAAATACTTGACATGCCAGTCATTAGGCCGAATGGTGATGCTCTGCAATAACTTAGTAATATAAATGTATAGCACCATTACAAATTAACATTTTGTGAATTATTTGTGCAGGTGTAATAAAATCTGATTATTATCTCTTAAGGATGCAACAACTTGCTAAATATGTTAGAATATAGACAATATGAATTGAAATGTATCACCGTCTCCCTTAGCAATAATACTCTATTGCTCATTTTCATTGAGGAAATATTGAAGAAGTTCGATCCAGCTCATGGTGTTCATAATTGTGGACCTGTGCCAGAGTCAACAGGGGTTATCAACTTTGTCAATCACAAATTATATAATATCAGTAAGGCTCACGCAGTTAATGATTTTTTCTTTTCTTGGACCTATTGGTGATTGGAATATGGCATTCCATAAGGAAGGATTTCAGAATAGCAATACAATTAGGGTCAAAGATGATCTTGAAAGGTACCGTCCGCATGTTGACCTCAACTGAATGAGGAGTGATATAGTGGATGACCTGTACAGGTCGTTGTTGGCCAATACGATGTAGACGATCAACAGCCTGAGCCTCAATGGCTGGGTTCCAATTGGGCTCCTGGAAATGTGGATGTCAGGGTCCAAAAATCAGGGGAGAATTTTGGGGGGAAACTCACCATTAAATAGACTATATTAGCACAAGTTATATTGAGGCCAGTTCCAGCCGCGGCAATGGATGCAATGAGTACTTCACATTCAGGATTATTGAAGAAATTCTCAAGCGCCTTGTCCTGCGCTCATGGTGTAATTGTTCCATCAATTCGTGCTGATGTCACAACCACGTATTTTGACCCTCCTCCTTGATGGCGGCGGCAATCCAACCTGGAGCCAAGCTGGGGCCAATTGGCCATGTCATATCATTTATGGCCAATTGACCCCTTTTGGGTGTTCCATGGCTCTTACGCCATAACCCATTCCATTGGCCACTTATGGCCTCAGGCCATATCCTGCGTCATTGGCCCTCTTGGCCAATTTCCACCTCACCAACCCCCAGGCCTCCATCACTGTTTTTGGGCCTGGGGGGTCCCTTTGTCTTCCAGGGGCTTCCAGGCCCCATGGCCACCTTCATTGGTTTCCTGGCCACCCCTTTCATTATGGGTGTTTTGGCCTAAATGGCCTTTTTGGGCCATTTAGGCCCCCCACGGCTTCTACGGTCCATGGGCCGCGGTCCGTAAGCCGCGGTCCGTAAGCCACGTACCGCGGTCCGTAGGTGGATTAGGCCCCTTTTGGCCTAATCCAATGAGGCCAAAAGGGGCCAAAGGGGGCAGCCACCTAGCCCCCAAGGCCAGGTGGGCCCCAAACCACAATTGGGCCCACCTGAGCCATTTTTGGCCACCAATCCCTTGGACCAAAAACACCTTGGATCCATTTTTGGCCATAAATCGCTCAGGACCCATTTTTGGCCATGGACCACCATGGACCAACTTCACCGTCATGACCTCTGGCAACCACCAGAGGCCACCAAATCATCTCAAAAAGCATTTCCCTCAACTTAAGGGAGGATTGCTTCATTCCTCCATGCACCTCGTACTCAAGGTTGCAGGAGTGGTGCATATATGGTGTTATATACCATTATGCACCATTTTTGCTCAGCAATTCAATGGTGACGTTTTCAGGACCCAAATCAACCTTCTTAACTCAAGGTACCAAGATCCAACGCCCATTTCGAAGGAGAACCTTTGGACTCATCAGTTTGGTAATCCATGGCGGCAATCAGAAGACCATTCAAAGGACTCCAATCACCTGGCTCAGCAGGAGTTGGGTTGGCAACTTCATTCAGGATTATTCTAAGGGCAATTCTCAAAAGGTATTACATCTTTTCAATCAGTTGTCAAGGAATCAAGTATTTCAATACTTCTTGGACAACTCAATTGGTTCATACAGGCGGTAATCAATCAACCTTTACGTACTTGGCCCAATTGGGCCAATTCATATTCTACTGTGGGAATTCAATCACACATTTTCAAATTAAAGATGGCCAGAACTGTATTGGCCCGATTCGGACAATACAGCCGGTGATCCAACTCCAGGATCAATCTTTCAGCTTTTCACATATACTGGCCACCTTTCAGCACCTGGGGACTTTTTCCCCAGTTAATTAATATAGTGGATTTATTTTTATCCTTATTTTCTTTTACCTTATTAAAGTTAATACTGATAATCTTAAGTCAGTCATTCAGCACCCTTTTCTTTTATTTCCTCGCCTGTCCAGTGGATATTGGTGGTCATATCCTTATACTAATTCCATTTCCTTTTCTGGCAGGTTGAATAAGTGAATTGAGGATTCACTTTGTGGGCTTCTTGGCTTTTGGCTTCTTTATTATCTTTGGCCATTGGCTTCATCTTTTTCTTATCTCATCTTTTGGCATACTTGTTTTCCCCCTTATTCTTTCTTAAAGAAATTCATTCTTATTATTCTTTTATCTTTGGAGCCCTCCAAGTGAGTTCTTGATTCCTGAGTGCCAGGCCCTCTTCTTCCAAGAGCCCCTGTGACAGCTGAAAGGATAGAGTGATGGGCAAGAGCAATACCAATTCTACAATATAAAAAAGTCAGATGGAGTCAATTGGTAATGGATGCATATTAGAATTAATGCACAAATCTAGAAATTGGGTCCATTGGGTATAAGCCACCGATTTGGTTGGACCACACCTTGTTTGTTTGTTCTTCATTAAGCTTTGTAGGAGGTGTGCAATTTTACTACTCATCATGCATGTTTCCACATCCAGAAAAGTTCGTGTGATTGTTGGGGAGTTATCCTGAGTGCTCCTGCCCTCGGGGTCTTCCAACTCCACCTCCGCAATTGTGTTAAGCATGATGTGATGGTTACAACATATTTGCAGCTTATTAATATTTCTGAAAAACTCTCCTGGTCCTTTGCTTTTGGATGATAGGAATTCTTCATATAATGTGGAATATTCTTGCTGCATGGTTGGGTTGAGTGGGAGCAGCTCATAATGATGGCTAATAGTGGGGAGGGATTCAAGATGTGTGGTTTTGGTGTGGCGCAAACTTAAATGCTGCAATGCCAAATGCAAAATATCATTGCAACCTTTTGAAAGACTACTCAGGATGAATGGTGACCAGTTATCTTGATCGGCGCTCTGTGGTTGAGTGATGAATGATATTATGCCCAAAAGGTCATAAATGGTGTTGTGAATAGGTGTGCCCGTTAAGCATATTCGACGGGATGAAAGGAGGCTATTAATGGCACGGTGAGTGGCAGTGTATTGAGAGCAAATATAGCTATAAGAGGGGGAAAGGGTTATTGGATATAAAAGGTAATTTGAATAATTTAAGGTCAGCCACTCACTGTGCTTCATCCAAGATTATACGATGCCAATTGATTCGAAAAATGAATGATGTAGAGGGATTGGTTTGCTTAAATTCTTGGGTGATAGTATTGTAAGAAGTGATGATTATATCATATTTTAAGATGTCGGCTTGGGATAATGAGTGACGAGTGGGACCATGGTAGATTTTGGCATGCAGTGCTCCAGCCTGAGCATGCTTGGATATTTCTGATTGCCAGTTGGTAATTAAGCGAGGGGGGCAGATGATCATGGTGGGTGTGGAGTGATGGGGGTTTGCAATCATCCGCTCCTTGGAGGTACCAATTAGCGCAATGGCCTGAATGGTTTTACCTAATCCCATATCATCCGCAAGCAGTCCTCCAAGAGGGGTATTGGTCGAAAGGGATTCAAATGAGCTAACGACCTTGTTTGTAATGATGTGCCTGGCATTAAAAGTGGATCCTGGGGGTGAGGTGGCCCAAAGGTTACGGGCTGATTGGCCATTGGGGATTTCTCGATCCCAGAGAAAAGCTAGTCCGGTCTTTTGATGAGGGAGGAGGGGGGTTTGACTAATGGCATGGGGCGGGGTCATCATGGGGAGGTCTGATCCACTGGGTAATTGTATCAGTTTTTGCTTGGAAATCAATGATGAAACAGCAGCATATGAAGCAGGCGTCGAGTTTGAAGTGGGAAATGTCGGAGTAAAGAGTTGACATTGACAATGAGTAGTACAGTCATATTCTTTGGGCATTTTAAGCTTGAAATCTTGTGTTCGAAAGCTTTCCATTATGAATAGAATGTTTGGATACCATGTGAAGAACATCAATGCTAGATTGGGTTTCTGAGATGAGGAGGGATCATTTGCATCAGTCATAAATACTCCCTCAACAAATAATATTTGAGTAGGATTGGTTTGGCAATTTTCAATCCATGCCCCACCAGGACCACAGTGCATGAACGTTTTTGGTGCCCCAAGGAATGGTATCAACGTTTGGGAAAGGGTTCCCAGGAGAGAGCCAATAGCATGCTGGTGATTGGGGAGATATACGAATATGTTGTGTTGATTGTGCCATAGGATAATCCAAGAACCTAAGTGGGAATTCTCAGGCTTTAAGGTTATATCACTATTTATTTGAACACGAATATTAATCATCCCAATGCAAAGTGGTTGTGAAGGGGTTGACATGATGGGTATTTTAAATTATTTGGGGACAGTTGGGAATTATATGATCAGGAAGGGTTCGCTAAAGGGAATGAAGAGGAATAAGCGCAGGTGGGGAACTTATATGAGTGGCAGCAACAGGCCAAAAGGGGGATGGCCTGTGGTTACGTGCATGGTCTTGATGGGGGTGGGCATCTTGGGCTGATAATTTTCATATCCAATTTGGGGCATATGTCAAGGCAAGGTGGCCAAAATGTGGGTGCACCGATATGTTGCTGGATCTGCAGCAATTTACGAAACCTTTGGTGGAACAAGGTTGACATTAGCATATCCGAAATTGGGTGGGTTGTAGCAACTTATTGTGGAGGGGCATATTAGAGGCATGCGCCCATGTTCGCTGGTGTGACAGCGAACAATGAGCGTATCATCCCCAGGTTAATTTTCGCACAGGGACCTACTGGGCAATGTTGGCGGTTTCAAAGGGCAAACTTGCTGTAGAGATGTGTGTGTGGGCGGGTAAGATATGTTTGGTGGCGTGCCACCGAACATTAGTTTGATTGTGTGGGGCGGTTGAGAACGTGCAGAAAATGACCCGGAGTTGGAGATCCCGACACAATCATAGGCCGGGATTATTCTAATGCGGATGAGGCTGAAGAAAATCCATACTGATTGACGTCAGGTTTCCATGCACAAGCAGGTGAGCGTCTGCAGTGCAGCTGACCACCCGACCAAGAAAATAGGCGGTCGGAAGACTGGCAGTAAAATGTCTTCCAGGCGTGTGAAAGTTGCCTGCATGTGACCCGTTGGGTGGTGCATATGAGAAAGTGTGTGGCTGCCCGCCAATGAGCACGCGCGGCCAGTCAGAGTTTGCCCCGATATCACCCACTTACATTAACTTGGATTACACGCGCATCTGTGCCGGAGTTAGGCAGAGCTGTCCAACAAGGTGCATCAAAGGGATGTAGTTGAGATATATGACTTGATGGCTTGACGTGATTGCATGTTACATTGCTGAACAGCTTTTGCTCTGCCCTGCAGCATACATTTACAAAGGTGTACTGCGTACCAAGGCTGTCATGTTGTTTATTCCGCGCAGTTCGGCTAAACTGATTTAGGTTGTTAATTCTACCAGACTCAACAGTTCCAACGCGCTTTTTTTCGCGCGGAACTGAAACTGACCAATCAAATAGCAACTACGCACTGAATAAATCCCAACTAATTATTTCACGCAACATCTCACGTATCTCAAATGTTTTATCATTTTTATTTATAATTTTTTAATCATTTTCTTCAATTCTCATTTTTTTATAATGAGCACAAATATACGATCTTTCCAAAAACTCATTCCAATTAAACGACTATTTAATTCATCAATTATAGCTACAATGACTGATAGCTTCCTTAATCCCACTAACAATTCATTTTTGCTTAATACATGTCCTTTGCAAACTACAATAAATGATGTTCATTTGAAATTATAACAAACACAATTTAAAATTGATAAGATTTTGTTTTGAGCCATGAGAAAAAGAGATGATAACAAAATATTTTGAATAACGGAATACAATTTTTATTGAATTAAATCCGGGTTACACTGGAACTGACAATGACCTTATCAGGTATGGTACTTAATGAGGACATAGTGATTACATATCTTGCACGTTCCAGTACGACCGAATGTTTTTTTAATGAAGTCGTACTTCAGACTGATTTGGGACCGCATATCCAGCCCTGCTGCGTACTACAGTGTCGGCTGTACAGATTAGGAAGGTGTAATACTACTTCAGCCAGCATGCATATAGCCAATGCAATCGTTTTCATATACGTATCTCATGTGCCACATGCTCAGCATTGTGTTTCACCCAATTTGCACACGCAAGCCGAGCATGTCATGGTCAAAAGGACCATGTGGAAGTGCTCAGTCAAGCCATGGTCCGGACCATTTTTGCAATAGTTCATTGTAAGGCTCAGTTTGGAGCACTTCACCAAAGCGTGTGAAATGCTGCACCTGGCTGAAATGTCATCCGATGCTGTGCCAAATGCTCAGATTGTGTACTTACAAAAATGACCTAGCAATTGCTCAGCATCGTGCATTTGATATTGTTATATCAATAGTTCAACAACTGTGCAATTAAAATGTTCAGCCACTGAGCATTTCAATTATGACCCGAAAGCAAACCTGAGCAATGGGTCGAGACAAGATTACGCTGTATTCACTTTTTATACAGCTGCCCGACCCTTTGTTCAAACACTATCACCCAGCCATAAGGCCGGTATGCTCGCCACTGTCACCTGTGACCAAATGCACCATGTGCATTTCTGCATGGGGCACATGTGCATTGCACCCACCATGCAGATTCAACGAGGGCCTCACGACCACCCTCCTGGGTGATCGGGTGGCTATGTAAGGAAACAAAGGGGATTCTACTGAGTTTGACAATTCAATCAATTGCAATACGCAGCCAGAACCCCATTGTTCTTCTGCCTCACGCCAAAATTGAAGCTCAGTTGCAGCATTCGCTGCGACTGAGCTTCAATTCTGCCCACACGCCTGGAAGCTGAGCTTTTGTCGGGTGCTGCAACTGCTGTGACTGAGCTTCAATTTTGCCCACACGCCTTGAAGCTGAGCCTTTGTCAGGTGCTGCAACTGCTGCGACTGATCTTCAATTTTGCCCACACGCGTTGAAGCTGAGCCTTTTTTCGGGTGCTGCAACTGCTGAGATCGTCTCAGCTTCACCATGGTATAAAAGACCATCTTCACACGACAAGCCCTTCACTTTCTTTCTCACCCGCTCCACTTCGCTCCACCACACCCGCTGTTCTCCTTTTTGTGCGTATTACCCTAGGTCTTCCTGCCTTTCCACTCTTTTCTTTCGCACTCCACTAACCACTATCCTATCCTTCTGCTTTGTTTTTTTCCCGCTTATACTTCCAGAACCCCCCGTCTATCTACTTCGTGCATTCCATTCAAATAAAGTTTTGTCCACGTTATTATCCGATATTAATATTTTTCTTTCTTCACAACTTCCTTCCAGACTTTTAAAAACTTCCGACTAGAGCGTTTTTAATTTGTTTCCGTTTTAAATTTATATAATTCATTGTACGTCTTCCTTTTCTTTCTTGATTGCTTACTTTCTATTCAGTTACTAACCCCAATTTTTTTGTTTTTAGATGTCGTGCACGTTATGCACCAAGCGGGGTATCCCCTGCATCCGCTCTTCGACCACGACCGACGCTTGTGATGCTTGCCGACAAGCACACAAGAAATGCTCGTTTGTTGTCCGACCCTTCTGACCACGCGGCCACAGGAGTTCTCGCCCAAGATGACCTCGCGAGGACTCCTTTGTGGTCGACGATGATGAAACCATTTCCGAGCGTGAATGGACGCCGGGCCCCCAAACAGGCTGACGGGAACGATTCCGGACGATTAGCCCTGTCCCCTCCAGTATCAATTTGTCCACTCCCCCTCCTAGGCCACCATCCGATGGTCACTTCGCTCCGGTCGAGGAGTGAAGTGATTATCCGGCCAATGAAGGATGGCAATGGCGAGAGGACATTCGAGCTTGGGCCGATCATCACCATGTCTTGTCACCGATGGGATTCAAACGCCAAAGTAAGTTTTCTTTCTCCTCCTTATCTCATTTATCTTCACGCAATAATACTCACTTTTTTCCATTACTCATAGAACAAAACCCCCCAAATCCCCCCCAACAAGACTCTCCCGTTCCTAGTTTGCCTCGCGAGCAAACCCCGCGGCAACCCACTCCAGGCCCGAGTGGCACCCGATGGTCTGAGGACTTATTCCGCGGTAAGCAGCCAACTTTCTCTTTTCTGATTTTCACTTTTGCATCAAGTTAACTGACTCTTCCTCCTTTTGTAGAAGCCTCCCAGCACGATGAGCCACCTATTCCTGGCGCGAGTCCATCCTCCGAACCACCTGAGGACATTGCGACTCGTGAGCCTCAACCTGAGGTGGCTCCTACGCAATCAACGGAGGAACCTTTTGGTAAGTCCCTAGTTCACTTTTTTAACTATACTCAACTTTTCCTCACCCCTCCTTCGACCATCTCCAGCTCGTCCCGCCACTCCCCGCTCAATTATCATCATCGACGATACGCCAGTGGGATCCCCCCCTCCCCCTTCTTCTTCACCGCCACCGCCACCTTCCCCTCCTGTTCCCCCTCCCTCCACTCCTACCCTGGTTCCTTCCCCGGATAGCCCTCCCATTGCCGCCAAGAACCCAACCGCCTCCTCCCCCCTGGTGCCAAGCTCCTCTCATTCCTACGATGATGCTCGCCAGGAATTCACCGACCTGCGCCCGATACTAATGATTCCTCGAGCCATTGTCCACGAATCGATCAACCGAATCTTGTTGGAGCATCGTCAGTTGCTCCACATGATTCCTTTCGTGGATGCAACTCATCAAAATGAGATGCACCGGGAATTCCGGGAGGAACTAAACTCCCTCCTTGGCGAGGCAATGGAGGACATCACCAGGATAGTCTCAAAATTCTTAGAAAAATAAAATCCACAAAAAAAATCGTATTCTTTCCTCTTTTTACCTTTTGTAATACACTCCTTTAGATAAATTTTTTGTATTCAATGAAAGATATTTCCAATTTCTCTTACGTTCTTTGTTCACCTGAATTTATTATAATTCCTCAATGATTCATATTTACTATTGTGTGAGAATAATTTTTGTAAGTGCCCCACCAAAAGTTTGAGTTAGTATTTGTATGTGAGAAAATCTTTTGCCAAAAATGCGCCAATAGTCACCATTCCTGCCTCCTATATTTTCTTCCTCCATTGTTTAGAGCCATATCAAATCTTAACTGTAAAAAAGCGGGAGGTTCCGGCATGTGAGCAATCCACTCCAGATTCATGAGAAATTGCCGTTCCTATGGTCACATGCTATTAATCTTAGTCATGTATTGAATTGTTTAAATTGTTGGGAACCTTCACAAGCGTAACGATTGGCGTGTGAGCTGTCGGGAGCCTGCAAAGGCATAAGGATTGGCGTGTGAGCTGTCGGGAGCCTGCACAGGCGAAAGGATTGGCGTGTGAATTTTTGGGAGCCTGCACAGGCGTAAGAAATTGTCAGCATTGTCGGCAACCTTCACAAGCCTAAGGATTGGCGTGTGAGCTGTTGGGAGCCTGCACAGGCGTAAGGATTGGCGTGTGAGCTTTTGGGAGCCTGCACAGGCATAAGAAATTGTCAGCATTGTTGGCAACCTTCACAAGCCTAAGGATTGGCGTGTGAGCTGTCAGGAGCCTGCACAGGCGTAAGGATTGGTGTGTGAGCTTTCGGGAGCCTGCACAGGCGTAAGGATTGGCGTGTGAGCTGTCGGGAACCTGCACAGCCGTAAGGATTGGCGTGTGAGTTGTCGGGAACCTGCACAGGCGTAAGGATTGGCGTGTGAAGCGTCGGCAGCCCGCATAGGCGTAAGGAACTTTTAGCATTGTCGGAACCTGCACAAGCATAAGGATTCGCGTGTGAAGCGTTGGGATCATGGACAAGAGCAACAAACCTGGCATATGTACGATGGCATGCCTCCGTACATAATCCACTTCACCCCTTTTTCATGTGAGACACCCCATCTCCCGCACTCGAAATCATCCAGTCCTGGTGTATATTGTCCTCTGCCTTACCCCACCATTATCTACCAATCACGCTGCTATTCCGACTGCCCCACTCTTTGAATTGGGCTGAGATTGTATTACCATCCCTGATTTGATAGGCCGCTACCTCGCCAATCTCATAATAGCCATGGCTTTTTCGGCACATTGTTTTTGCCAACCTCCTTGAGCATTGTGCGGACATACCCACTAGTGTCGTGCTTTCGTTGTCCTGTGCTGGATCAGTATAATGAAGAAATGTACTGCTGGCCCACAATACCTGAATGAGCCCATGACAATCGGATAGATAAATCCAAAAATGCTCATTTGGGAAAATCAATTTCCCCCCTGTACACTGCTTTGATGCATCTCTTTGAATTTGGCCGGTCTCCTTATCAGCTTGAAACCACCATCCCGAAGCATACAGTGATGCATCCTTATCAATATGAGGTGAGTTTTTGAATCCATTCATGGTGAAAGTGAGTGCCGAAGCAAACTCACATGCACCCTGATTTGGGGGATTATTGCCTTCATACTTGACTTGATCAAAAGACGGAACCCCCAATGAGTTGTAGCAATTTTGAATCTTCTGAAATAGATTATCCCCAACATATTGTAAGGATTGACCTAGAATGCGACCCACCGAGCTAAGATTGGCACCTCGGTCCCGCCATTCATCTTTTGCATTTTCAATTTTGCCAGCACTTCCATACAGACCAAATTGTTCATTCTTCATGGTGCATTTGAGCCACCCAATCGCAAACATAAATTCCTCCAGTAATGCTCCGTTTGTTGCAATAGGGTCAGTGAACTTCTTTTCGCGAAATAAGAATTGTGATAATTCATCCCATTGATTGACCTCGACTTCACTCATTCTTGTGAATGGTCTGAATTCGACAAGGGCAATGAGTAATCCGGTTGAAGAGAAAATTGCCACACGGCCAAAGTGAATGCGTTTGATCTGATTGACATCCACAAGGCTCTGAATTTCACTTGGGATCATATTTGCTAATACTGGCATTGATATTTGTGCTGTTGGTCGAGAGGAGGAAAAAAACCTCTGCTTTCGGGTGGTTTTGCCCTCATTTATCTTTTGGGATGTCCGACTATTCCCGAGTGGTTGAGGGATCACTTTGTGTTGAAGCAGACAAGATATCAGATACTGCTTCCTGCCATTTGAAGCTAAGGAGTTTTGAGTCCAGAATGGTGCCCAATGCCCAAGGAGCTTTCTTTGGAACACATCCATTGACTTCCCTGTTGGAGCCCACATGACATTGGCACAATCTGAACCGACTAAAGCCAATGTTCTTGCGTGGGGCTCAATGAGGGTGCCACATAAATGTGGAAGCATATATATATATCTATATATATACACTGAGATTAAGCGAGAAACTCTCACTTTCCTTCCTCAGCCCAACGCTTTCTCGCAAGTTCCCTTTTATGCTCTTTTCCTTTTTTTGTGAATTGCATGCTTGCAGCCAAAAATGAAATGAAACCAAATGATTACTGATTTATTAATACCACCTAAATTGAATTGCGGACAATGAATCTTTTTTAATTGCGTCTAAAAAGAAAGATCACACCTGACCTTCGCGAATTCGCGATCTCAAATACCTTAACCTGAAAATTGCAGTGGATAGTGCATTATTCAATTTGACATATTGATGTTCCCATGCAATCACTTTCCAATCCAACCATTTGGAATATTGCAAGCACACGCAAATGCAATATGCATCCTGCTGCGGATCCCTAGTTATCCCAGTCCTCTTGAAAGACACAGTAACATTTTGCCTATTATGGGCTGGCGGGAAGTGATAAACGCGACGTCCCGCAATGCCCCCGCATGTGCTCCTCATGCGCACAGCTGCCTGACTCAGCTTGCGTCTTGTTGGAGTCTTTTCAAAGACGTACGGAGGCATGCCGCCGTACAATTACTATTGGTATTCAGACTGTGGCATCCGCGCAGTAGTAGGATAGGAAGTCATGATTATTAAATTCTTAAATCACTTTGAAAAATTCAATTACAATCTATCTAGTACAACACTAATCTAAAACGGGTCAATCCTGGTTGTAAGTTTAGCTGACCTGGGTACAGCCAATGTGACCTCATCACTCGAACCAAGACAACGCTTCGCCACCCAGGCATCACCAAAGTCTAAGACTAAGCATCGTGCAAATTCAAATCTAAGAGGTACAGTGGGGTTAAAAGACTCTGATGAGAAGAAACTTTTATTCAGTAAATTACATATATACGTATTAGTATGTAGCCACACTGGCTCCACTAGATTTTTACCCTCTGAAAGTTTTGCGGAAATGTCAATTAGTGATAAAGCCCCTTTAACTGAGCTTATTCTCCAGTCAGCTGAGCATACCATCAAACCACGAACCCCCGCCGCACAGAATGCCGCTAATATACCATAGCAAATTTGATTTATTCCGAGATTCTTGTGACACGTCAAAAGATCTTTGATGGCCTCATTTTTTTTTGAGTTTGTGAGTTTGCCTTTGATGCCATTAACTTCGACCTTTGTATGTGCACGTACCATGTTGTACGCAATCATCAAATGGATAACTGTATCCATTAGATCCTCCAGGTTCTTGTGCGGCTTTGTGGATATCTCATTGTCAGCCCCGCCACCTTCAATGCTGAGTTGGGTTGCACGTTGCTTTGATTTACTCAAGCAGGAGGCAAGGTATTCAACTGCTCCGCGTTCGAGTCCAAGAGGATCGGTCGAATTTGATGTTGGTGCAACATATGGTTTGGGTGCAATCACATCGTATGAGACTAAACTAATGGATTCAAACATAACATTTGCCCAAAAATGTTTAACTGGATTCGCGGGGTAAAGAAGGCTCTGAACCATTTTGAAGAAGGAGTGTTCAGATTTTGGGAGATTATCTGGAGGTTTAGCTGATTCCTTCATCAATTTGAGATTCCAAATGTTGTGATCAAAAAATGCTTCTGTTTCTGTTGGCTTAAAAAAATCTAACCCTGTATATTGCAATTTATATCACCAGTCAACAGCCAATGATCAAGTATCATGCACAAAGATAAAAAAAAACTCACCTGCCATCTCAAGGTCCTGCAGCCAAGCCAACATTTTAAGCTCTTGGTTACTGATCACCTTAATACCAACGGGCAGGAATGTATGAGCATCCTTTGTTGGTAAATTGTGCCATCTATTTTTGTAAATCCTATTGATATTATAAAGCCCCCTTTTCCATGATTGTTGAGAAATATTGGAATGATAATTCAAAATGCCTGCAAACTCTTCCATGCGGGATAAAAATATTCGTTGAAAATTCGCAGCAGATGACACTTCGGGCTCAGCGTCGGGAATTATATCAGTCATATCTTGTCCCATTGTATCATGTTTAATTGTTTCCCTTTCTTGAAAGGCTTGAATATTCCGAGGAGAGGCGGGAGGGGTTGCATCATGCATTGTTTCATTGGGTATCGGGGGGCTTTCAGTATGTGGAGCTTCATCATGGATTGTTTCATTGAGTATGGGGGGGGGTTCAGTATGCGGAGGTTCATTATCAATATGGTCCACTTCAAAATTGATCATTTCATCACCTTGATCCCGGGAATCCTTTGCGGCTTCAAAGGTATGGCATTTTTTGTTGGTTTTTTTGGTCGCATGTATATTTGGTCTCTTTCCTAATCCTTTGCCTGGAAATCCAATTACGACTCGAGATCCTTCAGGTAGAGATTCTCCCACCTCCACACCTGCCCATATATTGTAAGCAGGTATTTTTATCAATTTTGTTTTGAATTCATAATGGACTTACGGTTCAAATCCATTTTGAGCAGGCTCATGGCTTCAGCAATCTTTTGACGCACATAATCAGGAATTTTACTTACATTTTGAATTTTTTCGAGCCTTGGGATTGTTTGAGCAATATTGGAGACAAATTGTTCCTTGGATATAATTTCCACCTCCCCACTGAAAATTACATCATCTTGCCCATCATCTTCTGTCGGTGCACAAGGTTCAACAGTCTTTTCCTTCTCATAACTTTTAAAATTTGGTTTCTGAGAGCTTGGAGGCTGACCTGAAAGAAAGGCTATGACACAATATCAGCTTTTGAGAGATTAGAAATACTCAAGATGGATGTATACTCACATTCTGGAAGAACTGGTGGATCTTGATTATCTTCATGTGACTGGCTCTCTGCTTCAATGCCTAATTCACGACTACTGGCCATATCAGATATTTCACTTCCGCTCTCTGGGGCTGAAGTTGGTCGTTCATTAAATTCTGTTGAATTTCCAGGGGTTTGGGCCATTGCGGAGGTAGTTTAGTAAGCAAATAGATGGTGACGAGTTGATTGATAACTTGTTTGAAAATTTTGAATAAAAACATCCAAATTGAAGAAAATAGGTGGAAGTAAAATAATCGCATTTGCAAAATGCGATTTTTCGGGAAATTGAAGGAGGCGATGTTTTGCAAATTCTTTCATATCATGCAAATGAAATCACTTCCCTGTGAGACATTGAATAAAGTTGACTAGTGAGAAACCTACTAAAGTCAACTTTTGAACTATTCAACACTCTTGAGGTAAGGACTAAGCAAAGTGTTCCATTTGAATGATATGAAATAAAATGGTTTTCTCGGGGGAACAGGAGACACAATTCTTGTCTTAAATAGTCCACTTATTAGGTTTTAATTTGTCAGTCTCATGATTTAAACCCTAACCACAACATTGTGAATATACTGACCAATTTCCCCTTAGGTCCTGTTGGCAGAGAAGGCCACTCAGCATATTTCGGTGATGGCGTCCATTGTGTACGCCAACAAGCCACCGTACACTGTGGATGTAATACGGAAACGTGAGGATGGTAAGTGGCGTTGGAGGCATGTCGGGAGGGTACTTACTAGGCGAGCGTAAGGATTGTAAGCAGTGTCGGAGGCATGTCGGGAGGGCACTTCATGAGCGTAAGGATGGTGAGCAGTGTTGGGAGCATGGCGGGAGGGCACTCCGTGAGCGTAAGGATCGTAAGCAGTGTCGGGAGGGCACTTCATGAGCGTAAGGATGGTGAGCAGTGTTGGGAGCATGGCGGGAGGGCACTCTGTGAGCGTAAGGATGGTGAGCAGTGTCGGGAGGGCACTACACAAGCGTAAGGATGGTAAGGGTGGGGGTGTGAAAGCGTAAGGAGTGGTGAGGACGGAGATGGGGGGGCAGGCAGTGTCAGAGTCTCATCTGGAGGGTGGTGCGGGCACGTAAGCATGCTAAGCGTCGGGGAGGCGGAAGCTATTAGGTGAAATTACCCGAACGTTGCGAATAGTGTTGAAACGGGTTTGGGCTTTGAGTGACATTCTCATGTGACACATGTGACGACTGATGTTGTCTTGACGCTGACGTGACGTGACCCACTAAATACAGTGACTATAAAGTGACACTAACGAGACTGAAGCAAGATTTTATACTGACCGCGGTGCGACGTGAAGTCAATCGCCGACGATTGACACAAGATTCGCCCTGGTGTAAAAAAGAAGATACTGCAATGTTTAAAGCTCATCTGATATGGAATTAAGTAGTATCATGGACTGGTATATTTGAAAACGTCATTGGTGACACAGATCCTAAATTCACCTCAATGCCATGGAAAAATCTTCACCAAATATTTGGGACCATGTTATCCTTCTATACAGC
Organism: Austropuccinia psidii; assembly: GCA_023105745.1. Lineage (NCBI taxonomy): Eukaryota > Fungi > Basidiomycota > Pucciniomycetes > Pucciniales > Sphaerophragmiaceae > Austropuccinia > Austropuccinia psidii. The sequence goes on along the minus strand of JALGQZ010000001.1, from coordinate 71,424,361 downwards.
ATACCACCCAAAAAATGATGGCCTAGCTGAAAGAATGATCCAGACCTTGGAAGACATTGTCAGAAGATTCTGGAATATGGCTTTGAGAGCAAAGAGCATGATGGATTCACAAATTATTGATGTACCTGTCTTTATGCACTGGAACTATCATATAAAGCATCTATTCATTCCATTACCAATCAAACTCCTGCTATTCTAGAAAAGGGATGGAATTCTGGACTTCATCAAGATTCTTTGAGGAAGAATAGGTTGAAATACATCCCACAGCTACTAGCTTAAAAGGAATGCTATACAAAGCTAGAAAACATGAATTAAAATGCATGGAAGACTCATTTTAATATTTCAATTACAAATGGGATAAACCACATGCAACTCCAGACTTTAAAGTATGGGATTTGGTACTTGTAACTACTACTAACTTCAATAAAATCAAAGGATGCAAGAGCCTCTAATACTTATTTGAAGGACCTTTTGTTATCAAGGACTGTCATGGGAATCATTTTATTTAAATTGAATTCTCTGAAGATCTTAGTAGTATGAATCCTATATTTCCAGTAGGTTTTATAAAGCCTTACAAATCTGGTGATGCTGAAAAATTCCCCTTAAGGCATAAAGTTCCTCAGCATATACCTCCTGTTGAAGCATCTGGTACTAAGAAAATTACCAAATTTTTCAAAGAAAGGAAATTGAGGACTAGAGCAGTAAGGGAATACCATGTCAGGTACAGTGAAACAAATTGTGAAGATGAATGGTTTGCAGAAAAAGACCTGCCTGAAGCTACCAAAGTTCTGAGAAGGTTCAGACACACTAGAAATAAAAATATTAAACATTAATATTTATGTTTTAGGGGGATGGAATGTGAGCCTTATAGGTATTTCCCTATACCCAAAAGCCCACAAATAACCAAATTAATTTATAATTACAAATAAATAAATTTATTCTTATTATAAAAACAAAAATCAAACTATAAGTTCAAAATTTATATACAAAATTAAAATTAAATTAAAATTTAAAAATGTGAAAATACACTTTTACTTGAAAAAATTAAGTAAAAATAAATTTTTGTATTGGTATCCCCATGTAAGCAATTTGGTAAAGTCATGTAAGCACTTATGTGGTTTTACTGAAAAATCATGTGTTTTTGCCATAAATTGGTAAAAACAAGTAAGGGGTGTTTTGTAATTAAAATTCAGCTAAAAAACACCTTTATCAGGACAAGCCCTATTTATGGCATTGTTTATGCCATAGTTGATTCCATAAATGGTATAAATGCCATATTTGATGCCATTTATAGCGTTTTCAATTCCATAAATAGCCTAAATGCCAGGATTTATGCCAAAAATGGTATAAATGCCATCATGGATGCCATCAATTGCTCAAATTCTATGTAAAATGACATGGAAATACCATAAATGGAATTAATGCCATTGTTGATTGCATTTTTGGCATTGTTGATGCCATTTATGGAATTTTAGATACCATTTATGGCATGCCAAGTTGTTGTAGATACCATTCATGGCACTCCATGTCAGTGTAGATACCATTTATGGCATTTCATGTCAATGTTGATACCATTCATGGCACTCTTAATGCCATAAATAGAATTTTTATGCTGTTTTTGATTCCATTTATGGCACTGTTAATTGCATAAATTGTGTTTTTAAACTGTTGTTGATGCCATTTATGGCACTGTAATAAATTCCATAAAAGGCATAAATTTCACTTTTGATGCCATTATTGGCATGTTTAGGGCACTTTTTAAGCCATTGGTGCCACTGTGTATGGCAATCATGGTATTATAATGTCATTGTTAATGCCATTTGTGGCACTGTTGATTCCATCAATGGAATTGCTGATGCAATAAATGGCATTTACAATTTACTTATTGCATAAATTAGATTGTCAATGCTCTTGATTTCATAAATGGTATTTTCAATCTGCTTAAATATATGAAAAACAAAACATAAAAAAAGGCCTCTTTGGGTCTGCAATTGTCCCACCCAAAGAAAATTGCAAAATTTTGGCTTTCTGGCTTTTGATTCTCATGATTTGTCCCTTCATTTTGAAAAAAAACATCAAAATTCATAAGTGGGAACATTTTTCATGAGTTTTCTTAAAATATGGCCCATTTTGCCAAATTGGCTAAGGTGGAGAAATTTGGCAAAATAATTGAAATAATTTAGGGATCTTCAAATCCCATGTTGAGAAAAATATTGAAAGACAAATTAAAAATATACTCAAAACTAAGCCTGAGGAATTCTTTCAAGAAATTAGGCCACTCAAATATTTTTCACATAAAATTAAATGTTTTGGTCATAAATTGGTAAAAACAGGTGAGGGCTTACATGTTTTTACTAAAAGCTTATGTGTGTTTACCAACACCTTGAATTTTTTGCCAAAAGTATGGAAATTAAAACGTTTTTGGAAAAAAATTTAAGAAAACTATTATAAGTTTTTTCCCAATAATTAAGCTTATGAAAAATTTTAACCATTGGATTTCCCATTGTCACAGGGGCTCTTGGACAGAAATACAAGAGTGGCCTGACACTGAGCAATCAGGGAGCTCACTTGGAAGATTCCAAAGAATAAAGAAAATAAAAATAAAAGAATAAATTCCTCTAAGAAATATGCAGGTACAAGATGAGATGCAATAAGAGGAAAGGGAAGCCAAATGGCCAAAGAGCCAACCAAGTAAGTCCTTAATCACTGTTTCAACCTGTCAAAATGAACAATGGAATAAGTAAGGATATGACCACGAAATATGTATTGACAGGCAAACAAAGAATCAGAGAAAAGGTGCTAAACGACTGACTTGATAATATCAGTATTCACTTGAAAAAATGGTAAGATAAATAAAGATAAAATAAAATCAAAATATATTAATTAACTGGGGGAAAACCCCCCAGGGTGGAAAGGGTAGCTGGTATATGTGAAAAGTTGGGAGCTTGAGTTCTTCAGGCTGCAAACTGATCTGTATTGATCCTTGAGGCTGTATTGATTGTTTTGGGAATGGATACAGCTGGCTAATATTGAAATTGAATTGGGTTGAATGAATTTCCCATGCTTTAAGATGAAATACAGTTCTTGATGGATCCAGACTGTATTGAAATGAAAGTGGTTGCCAAGATGGATTGAGTGGAGCTTTGATACTTGACAATTGAATGAATGAACTGCCTCTTGAATACCTTGAGAATGGTTTAACAGTATTTCCTTGGAGGAATACTGTGAATGAAATTATCCAATGACGTCTTGATGGCGTGATTGGTCTTTGACGCTGAAACACTTGCTCTTGTGCGTTGATGAGTCCTCTGAATGATTGGGTGCCTTGATGACGTGATGATATGTTGGAATGTGGAAATTACCATTTGATATTGCCACCATTTAATTGCTGTTGAAAAATGATGCAAAATGATATGTAACATCATTTATGCCATATTGGTTGATTGGAAAGAAGATTACGTCCAAAGGTCTTGACATGGAAAGACAGAGGGGAAAAGATGGATGGGATGGCTTCAGAGCTTTGAAAGGTGTTTCTGGGTCCTTTGTCATTTTGGCCACTTTTGGGTTCTGAGCCAAAAACTGGCCCAGAGGGCAGGAAAGTGTCTTTTGGACACTTTGCGTCAAAGTGCGCAAATGCGTATTATGAGCTCAAATGGCCAAAAACAGCCATTTGGGCCATTTCCCCTGGTTTTTAGGGAAATGACCAGAAATACCCATTTGGGCATAAATTGCAGCTATGGCTTCTGGATTGAGGTGAAGGGCCATGAAGGCCCCAAACAACAAATGGCCATAAATGGTCCATATAATAATGATGTGGCCATATTGGCCACTGGTGATGGATATGGCCAATTGGCCATGAAAGGACTGTGGCTTGATATGCCATATGGGGATCCAAGGAGGTGAATTGCCATGGTTGTGACAGTACCCCCCACCTTGAAATGGTGAGCCCCTGAGCACCAATACAAGGTGAAGCCTGTTGAGGCTATTGGATAGGATTGAGAGTGGGATAGAGGAAAGTTCTTGTAAGAGGAAAATGAAATAATACTGATATTAAAAGTTTGTCATATGACGCAGGACTTGCTTGATCTTCTTTTGAGATTGGCTTCATGATTGATGATGTTGTAATGAGTGAATATTCTTTAAGATGAAATTTTGATATGATAAAATGAAAATGAAAATAAAATTTAATATAAAGAATGAAAATGAAAATAAAAGAAAGAGAAAATAGACAAGAAAAATGAATTCAATCTTGAGGTTCCAATCTTCATCATGGAGGTTGATAACTGATTTTGAAATTGGCCAAGGACCTGGAAAGAGGAATTTGATACCAGCTGCTCACAAAGTGGCCAAGATGATGTTTTGACAAGATTGTAGACCCCTCAGGGAAGTGCACACCATGAGAGGAACTTACTTTTGGTAGTTACCACTCCCGCCAGTGCCATAAAAATCAAAACAAAAATGTTGAAGGAATGAATTTGAATTGTGAAGTCTTGGAAATGAATTGAAAAGTGAATGGCCCATTTTACCAAGTGAAAATGGCCATAAGATTGGAAATAAAGTTGAAAGCCATGCCAAAGATCTGTGTCCAAAATTGCAAAGTGCTCACAGAGTGGCCAAGGTGATGCTTACAACAAAAAGAAGAGTAGAATACCCCTAAAGGTGCATACCAGGAGTGGGACTTACTTTTGGTAATTCCTCTCCCCACCAATCCCCATAATGAATCAAGCTTTTGAAGAATTGGGCCCAGGCTTGTCAGGATATAATGAATGAAAATCTTTGACACGTTCAGGACAATTCTTGAGGTTTTCAGTTGGTTCCCAAGTGGATCTTTCTGGGTCTTGACTGAAACCTTTCCATTCCACCAGATACCATAATTTTCCTCTGTTAAGGTTTGAGTCCAGTATTTGAGAGACTTCACATTCCTCTTCTTCTTCAATGATGATTGGAGGAGGAGGCTCTTGATTACTATTTGGGATTGTTGATGTCTTGACTGGTTCTAAGAGTGAAATATGGAAGACTGGGTGGATGGATCTCCATTGAGATGGGAGCTTGAGGTGGTAGGTATCAGTGCTGACTTTCTTCAAGATTGGAAAACGCCCCAACCATCATTCAGACGGTTTTTGGTGGGTCTAGTTGATTTGATGTTCTTGGAAGAAAGCCATACCATGTCACCAGGATTAAAAACAGGTGGACTTGCTCTACTTTTATCTGCATACCTCTTAAACCTGTTTATGGCAACTTCCACTTCTCTCTTGATATCTTGCTGTACTGATTGGATTTTTGCTGATAACTTTCCAGCAGGAGTATCTTGAGTAATGTGAACTGCGTCAAAATGTGGAGATCTTCCATAAACAGTGAAAAAAACAATGATTGTTTTGTTGAAGAGTGGTCAGAGTTATTTTAGGCAAATTCAGCCAGAGGCAGCCAGGTGTTCCAATCATCTTGATCATAACTGAAAGACATCCGAAGGTACTGTTCTAGTACGTTATTTACCCTCTCTGTCTGTCCATCAGTTTCTGGATGGTAAGCAGTTGACAGATCTCTTGAAATCTTGAGCTGCTGACAAAGATTGGTCCAAAAAGAAGAAACAAAAAGAGAACCTCTATCACTAACAATGCTTGAGGGAGGGCTATGCTTTGAGAAAATATTCTTGATGAATAAATGGGCCAAATATAATGAAGTTATTGAAGACATTGTTGGAATAAAAACTGACATTTTTGAGAAGCTGTCCACTATGACAAGGATTGAGTCAAATGAATTGGACAGTGGCAATTTAGTGATGAAATCCATTGAAAGACAAATCCAAGGACCATTTGGAATTGGTAGAGGTTTGAGGAGTCCAAACTTCTTGTGGTGAATATTTTTGTTTCTTGAACACTGTTGACAGGATGAGACCTAATCCTTGATGAATTGAGTCATGCCGGACGAGTAAAAATCCCGCTTGACAAGTTTGAGAGTCTTCTCTTGGCCAGGGTGTCCAGCTAGAGGAGAGTCATTCCTTTTTTGAAGTATGCTGAGTTGAATTGTGGGGTCATTTGGGACCACCACCCAATCTTTGAACAGGAGAAGTTGGGAGGAGGAATCAAGAGAATAATTTTGGAAAGATCTACCTTTACCCAAATTTTGAAGGATACTTCTATATTGAGAATCTTGCCATAATGCCTTCTAAATTTATTCAATTAAATTTAAAAATGCTTCCGCCTTGACTGGAAAGAAATTTCAGGTTTGAATTTCATCTTGCTTGATTATTTTTTGATAATTCATTGGTTTCTTGCTGATGAAATCTTCCCCCTCTCTGGGAAAATTTCGTGCTGATTTGATAAAGCATCTGGGAGGGTGTCCAAGCGGCCAGGGCGGTAGGTGATTGAAAAATGGAATTCAGAGAGAAATTCAGCCCAGGGGGCTTGACGGCGAGTGAGAATCTTTGATGAAATAAAATATTGAAGTGATGAGTGATTGGTGAGAACTTGAAGAGAGGAAGAAAGTCAAAGGAGAAAAGCTCTCCAGAGCTTGAGAGGCCAGACTATTCCAAGGAGTTCCTTATCATGAATCTCATAATTTAGCTCGGCTGGGATAAGCTTGCAGCTATCAAATGCAATGGGGTGTTTTCCCAAGTCAGAAATCAGACTCAGTACAGCACCCAAGGCATACTCTGATGCATCAGTCTCTACAATGGTGGGTAAAGAAGGATCAAAGAGAGAAAGGATTGGAGAAATGGTGAAAGCCTCTTTGAGTTGATGAAGCTATCTAAGAGCTTCCACATTGAGGGGAAAACGGCAATATTTCTTGAGGGAACTTGTGAGTGAACTAATCTTCTTTGAATAACTCTTGATGCAATGGCAGTAAAAATTGGCAAAGCCAAGGAATGATTGAAGAGCGTTGAGGTTTCTTGGAGGTGGCTAATTGAGAATTTGCTGGACTTTTGCTTGGTCCATCTTGAGGCCTTCAGAAGAAACAACATAACCCAAATACTCTACACTAGTAACATGAAACAGGCACTTGGAGGCATTAGAAAAGAGGTTATTGGCTCTGAGTCTGGAAAGAACAGTGGACACATGAGTGACATTTTCTTCTTCAGATTTGGAAAAGACCATAATTTCATCCAAATAAACCACAATATAAATATCAAGAAGATCATAAAAAATATCATTGACAAGGTTTTGAAAAGAGGCAGGAGCACTGGTGAGCCCAAATGGCATAACCAAATACTCATAGCTGCCATATTTAGTTCTAAAACATTTCAAGTGTTCATCACCTTCCTTGATTCTGAGAAGGTTTTATGCACCATGCAAATCAAGCTTGAGAAGATAGAAGAACCATTGAAAACAGTAAGAATCTGATTCATAGGAGGAACAGGATACTTGTTCTTCCTAGTAACAGCATTGAGTGTGCGGTAATCAACACACAAACGGAGGCCACCATCTTTCTTTTTGACAAAGAGGACAGGTGCTCCTGTTAAAGAGGATCTTGGCCAGGTGAACACTTTCTCTAAATTCTCTGAAATGTAGGCCCTGAGTGTATCTGACTCTTGTTTGGATAAAGAGTAGATCACCCCAACTGGAGGTAGAGACCCCTCCAGCTGATATGATGATGACAGGCGCAGTGAGGAGGAAGTTTTTCTGCTTTCACCTTGGAGAATACATCCAAGTACTGGTGATAAACAGAAGGAACAACCTTCATAATGGTTTCTATTTCTTCTGGCTCTTCCTCTTCATCCCACAACTCCTCCAGGGAGTCATGATAAGATGAAGGAGGAAGGTCCATATTCCCACAGAAGAGATGAAGTGAAGATACAGAATTATCTTCTCCAACATCTTTAATCTCTTTGAAGACTTCATCTCCAGATCATGGTAATGACTGAGGGGAATTTATGGAAGGAATATAGACAGAAGATGGAAATGATGGTGTCCTAGAATCACCAAGCAGAGTGGCACATGATTTGGCAGAAGAAAAGTCATTACGGAAAGAATTAGAAGGATCACAAGAGTCCATATGATCAGAATTAAAGGTGATCAGCCCTTGCCTCCAATCAATAGAAGGACTAAAGTGATTCAGAAAGTCAAAGCCCAATATGAGGTCTCCTCCCTTGGGAGTATCAATGACTAAAAAGTCCCATTCAAAGCTTGGGAAGGAAGGAAGTTCAACCATATACTTAGTATGGTGAGTTAAGAATAAGGAGGGGGACTCAGAGGAGTCCAAAATGTTAAGAGGAATCTCCTCTGGAAGTTCTGACGTATTCAATGAGTACTTCTGAACAAACTGCTTTGCAATAAATGAGTGTGTAGCACCAGAATCAATGAGAATACTGTAAAACACATCAGAAAGTGAAGAAAAAACAAAACATTTAAGAGAATTCTTGACACCAGTATTTAGAATGCACGATTGTGCTCTGGAAGGAAAACTGCGAAGACCATTGAACACAAAATGGTCTCCACTCAGGCTTTTCCCTGGCTGGTAAATTGGCCTGTCTGTTGGGTAAGCTTGTTTTGAGGCCTTTTGAAACAGGACTAAAGACTATGCTTCCCACCACAATAGGTACAAATACCCTCCTTGATTCTTCTTTCTTTTTCAGAATTCATCAACTTGAAATCCTTATTCAATCAAGAAAAATAGGGCTTGTCCTTTTTCTGAAAATTCTTCTTCTTCTTTTTACTTGAGCTTGAAGAGCTGTGAGGATGAGAAGAACTTGACTTGGAGGCTTTTGGCTTCTTCTCTTCATGATGACTTTTTTCATTTTGCCTCTCATGGTACCTGGTATAAAGCTCCAGGGCAACGTCCATTAAGTCTTGAAGAGAGTCAATTCTTGAAGGATGGGATGCCAATTGATCCAAATTACTGGATGGCAATCCCTTCCTGAAATGATGGATAAATGCCCTTTCACCCCAATCTCCAATTCTTGATACAAGACTTCTGAAATCAGCAATGTATAAGGATACATGCCCGCCGTCTTTCATTCTTAAATAATGCAATTCTGCTTCAGCTTTTCTTACTTCATTTGCATCACCAAATAGAGTGAAGAGTTGAGATTCTAATAAAGGCCAAGAATTAAGAAGGTAATTGGAGTCTTGATTGGTGAGATTGGAAATATAAGGCTCAACCCATTTTGCAGACCTGCCAATGAGAAATAAAGTGGCATAAAGGACCTTCTTTCTGTCTTGAGCGAAGTTTTCAGGATCATTACAAAAAATCAGTTGACAAGACTGAATAAAGCTTCTAACTTTGAAGGGTTGAGTCCCATCAAAGCATTCTGGTGCCTTCATAGATGAAGTCTTGAGGCTGGTGGTCTTGATGCTTCAGAGGATGAAGCTTCTTGAAGATTGGCCATAATTTGAGTCATCTGCTGGATAATGGCCAATAAAGATGGTTCAGATTGATGAGAGACAGGCTGATTAGACAGGGCTAGATTTGGCACTCCAGTACCTTGGGATGCCTCCACAGGAGCAGGGACACCTTCAGTACCATCAGACTCTTCCTCTTCCACAGAATTCTCCTCCTCCTCTTCACCATCTCCACTTGCACCCTTGAAAATGGTCCTTGAAGTTCCTGGAAATCTGCCAACTACACCTGAAAATGAACTGGATCTTCTTGCCCCTCTTCCTTCCTTCCTGGACGGTGCTGCTCCTTCCAAAGTGGGTCCTCTGTCCAATCTGGCCCTCAGTTTAGAAACTGCTGGGGTGCCATGAAGAGGAGCCCTTGGAGTTGGAGTGAGAACAGCTTGAGTTCTGGCCTGAGATCTTGTCTGACTTTCAGGAGGTGAGTGTTAGATGGGCATGATCTCAGGATAAAATGAAATAAAATGAAAAGGAATCAAGATTTGAAGATGAAAACTTGAGGCAATTTGAAATAATGCTTTAAGTCAAAAATCAAAATCAATATCTTGAGGAAAATGAATAAAAATCAATAAATCAAATGAAATCTTCAGGTAAATAAATCAATTCAATATCAAATGAAAACTTGAAGTCAATAAATCAAATTTCAAATCAATCAAAATCAAAATCTTGCAAAATCAATCAATCAATCAAATGAATTCTTGAGGCAAAATCAATTTATGTCAAAGTTCTTGATGTGAAAAATCAGCAAAATCAATGAAATCTTCAGGTAAATCAATTTTCTTGAGGTCAATATCACTTTATGTCAAATAAATCAATCAAATCAAAATCAAGTGAGTTCTTCTTTAAAAATCAAAATTCTTGAAGAATGAATCAAATATGAATGTTGGTGTGAAGAATGTGTCTGAATAACTTGATGAAAAATTTGAAATCAAATGAAAATTAATATGACACCTGAATTATGAATGAATTAAAATGATTATTTGAATAAGACTTTAAAAAAAAAAGAGACACAAAAATAAAATTGGGGTCAGCTTTCAATTTCCAGAATGAAGAATGAATGAGAGAAAATTGAGAGGTGATGATGAATAATAAGGTTCATAAGCATTAAAGAGGCTCAATTTCAATGAAATGAGTGAATGAAATTATAAAGAAAGAATGACCAGAATGAAGAGGAACTATGAGTTAATTAATATAATGTCACAGGGGCTCTTGGACAGAAACACAAGAGTGGCCTGGCACTCATCAATCAGGGAACTCACTTGGAAGACCCCAAAGAATAAAGAACATAAAAATAAAAGAATAAATTCCACTAAGACATATGCAGGTCCAAGATGAGATGCAATAAGAGGAAAGGGAAGCCAAATGGCCAAAGAGCCAACCAAGTAAGTCCTTAATCACTGTTGCAACCTGTCAAAATGAACAATGGAATTAGTAAGGATATGACCACCAAATATCCATTGACAGGCAAAGAAAGAATAAGAGAAAAGGTTCTAAATGTCACAGGGGCTCTTGGACAGAAATACAAGAGTGGCCTGGCACTCAGCAATCAGGGAACTCACTTGGAAGACTCCAAAAGGATAAAGAACAAAAATAATAAGATTGAATTCCTCTAAAAGATATGCAGGTACAAGATGAGATGCAAAAGAGGAAAGGGAAGCCAAATGGCCAAAGAGCCAACCAAGTAAGTCCTTAATCACTGTTTCAACCTGCCAAAAATGAATAATGGAATTAGTAAGGATATGACCACCAAATATCCATTGACAGGCGAAGAAAGAGAAAGAGAAAGGTGCTAAATGACTGACTTAATAGTATCAGTATTTGCTTAACTAAAGTGAAAAGAAAATAGAGATAAAATAAAATCAAAATATATTAATTAACTGGGGAAAACCCCCCAGGGTGGAAAGGGTAGCCGGTATATGTGAAAAGTTGGGAGCTTGAGTTCTTCAGGCTGAAAACTGATCTGTATTGATCCTTGAGGCTGTATTGATTGTTTTGGGAATTGATACAGCTGGCTAATATGGAAATTGAATTGGGTTGAATGAATTTCCCATGATGGAAAATGAAATACAGTTCTTGATGGATCCAGACTGTATTGAAATGAATATGGTTGCCAAGATGGATTGAGTGGAGCTTTGACACTTGACAACTTGTTTTTGGCACTGCCTCTTGAATACACTTGAGAATGAATTGACAGTATTCCCTTGGAAGGAATACTTGGAGTGAGAATAACCAATGACTGCTTGATGGCGTCATTGGTCTTTGACGCTGAAACACTTGCCCTTGAGCCTTGATGATTCCTCTGAATGATTGGGTGCCTTGATGACGTGATGAGAGGTTGGAATGTTGAAATGAGCATTTGATATTGCCACCATTGAATTGCTGTTGAAAAATGATGCACAATGATATATAACATCATTTATGGCATATTGGTTGATTGGCAAGAAGATTACGTCCAAAGGTCTTGAGGTGGAAAGGCAGAGGGAAAAGGATGGATTTAATGGCTTCAGAGCTTGGAATGGTGTTTCTGGGCCTTTTGGGGTTTTTGGCCATTTTTGGGTTCTGAGCCAAAAACTGGCCCAAAAGGCGGGAAAGTGTCTTTTGGACACTTTGCGTCAAAGTGCGCAAAAATGCGCAAAATGCGCAAAAGTGCGCAAATGCGCAAAGTGCGCAAAAATACGCAAAATGCGCAAAAGTGCGCAAATATGCGCAAATGCGCAAAGTGCGCAAAAAGTGCGCAAATGTGCAAAAAGTGCGCAAATGCACAAAAATGCACAAAATGCGCAAAAGTGCGCAAAAATGCGCATTATGAGCCCAAATGGCCAAAAACAGCCATTTGGGCCATTTCCCCTGGTTTTGAGGGAAATGACCAGAATACCCATTTGGGCATAAATTGCCGCTATGGGTGCTGGATTGAGGTGAAGGGCCATGAAGGCCCCAAAACACAAATGGCCATAAATGGGCCATAAGATGATGACGTGGCCATATTGGCCACTGGTGATGGATATGGCTAATTGGCCATAAAAGGACTGTGGCTTGATATGCCATATGGGGATCCAAGGAAGTGAATTGCCATGGTTGTGACAGTACCCCCCACCTTGCAATGGTGAGCTCCTGAGCACCAATACAAGGTGAAGCCTGTTGAGGCTATTGGAAAGATTTTGAGAGAGTGATTCAAGAGGACTAATTAATGTAAAAAATTTGAAAACTGATATTAAGAATTTGACATTTGACGCGGGACTTGCTTGATCTTCTTTTGACATTGGCTTCATGATTTGAATTTAATTTTGAAATGAATGAAAATTTTTGACGTGATAATTGACGTGATAAAAGGAAATTTAAAATGAAAGTAACATAATAATAAAGAATGAAAATGAAATTAAGAAAAGAAAAGGAAAAAGAAAAAGAGAAATGAATTGAATCTTGAGGAGGTTCCAATCTTCATCACGGAGGTTGATAACTGATTTTGAAATTGGCCAAGGACCTGGAAAGATAAATTTGATGCCAGGCGCTCACAAAGTGGCCAAGGTGATGTTTTGACAAGATTGTAGACCCCTCAGGGAAGTGCACACCAGGAGAGGAACTTACTTTTGGTAATTGCCACTCCCGCCAGTGCCATAAAAATAAAACAAAACTGTTGAAGGAATGAATTTGAATTTGGAATCTTGGAAATGAATTGAAAAGTGAATGGCCCATTGTCCCAAGTGGGAATGGCCATAAGATTGGAAATGAAGTTGAAAGCCATGCCAAAGATCTGTGCCCAAAATTGCAAAGTGCTCACAGAGTGGCCAAGGTGATGCTTACAACAAAAAGAGTAGAATACCCCTAAAGGTGCATACCAGTAGTGGGACTTACTTTTGGTAATTCCTCTCCCCACCAAGCACCATAATGAATCAAGCTTTTGAAGAATTTGGCCCAGGCTTGTCAGGATATAATGAATGAAAATCTTTGACAAGTTCAGGACAATTCTTGAGGTTTTCGGTTGGTTCCCAAGTGGATCTTTCTGGGTCTTGACTGAAACCTTTCCATTCCACCAGATACCATAATTTTCCTCTCTTGAGCTTTGAGTCCAGTATTTGAGAGACTTCCCCTTCCTCTTCTTCTTCAATGGTGATTGGAGGAGGAGGCTCTTGATGCCTATTTGGGATTGTTGACGTCTTGACTGGTTCCAAAAGGGAAATATGGAAAACGGGGTGGATGGATTTCCATTGAGATGGAAGCTTGAGGTGGTAGGCATGAGTGCTGACTTTCTTCAAGATTGGAAAAGGACCCAGCCATCTTTCAGACAGCTTTTTGGTGGGTCTGGTTGATTTGATGTTCTTGGAAGAGAGCCATACCATGTCACCGGGATTGAAAACAGGTGGACTTGCTCTACTTTTATCTGCATACCTCTTAAACCTGTTTATGGCAACTTCAAGTTCTCTCTTGACATCTTGCTGTACTGATTGGATTTTTGTTGATAACTTTCCAGCCGGAGTGTCTTGAGTGATGTGAACTGAGTCAAAATGAGGATCTCTTCCATAAACAGTGAAAAATGGTGATTGTTTTGTTGAAGAGTGGTCAGAGTTATTGTAGGCAAATTCAGCCAGAGGGAGCCAGGTGTTCCAATCATCTTGATGATAACTGACATACATCCGAAGGTACTGTTCTAGTATCTGATTTACCCTCTCTGTCTGTCCATCAGTTTCTGGATGGTAAGCAGTTGACAAGTCTCTTGAAATCTTGAGCTGCTGACAAAGGTTGGTCCAAAAGGAAGAAACAAAAAGTGAACCTCGATCACTAACAATGCTTGAAGGAAGGCCATGCTTTGAGAAAATATTCTTGATGAATAAATGGGCCAAATCTAATGAAGTGATTGAAGCTATTGTTGGAATAAAAACAGCCATTTTTGAGAATCTGTCCACTATGACTAAAATTGAATCAAAGGAATTGGACAGTGGCAATTGAGTGATGAAATCCATTGAAAGACAAATCCAAGGACCACTTGGAATTGGAAGAGGCTTGAGGAGTCCAAACTTCTTGTGATGAATATTTTTGTTTCTTGAACACTGTTGACAGGATGAGACATAATCCTTGATAAATTGAGTCATGCTGGACCAGTGGAAATCCCGCTTGACAAGTTTGAGAGTCTTCTCTTGGCCCTGGTGTCCAGCTAGAGGAGAGTCATGCCGCTTTTGAAGTATATTGAGTTGAATTGTGGGGTCATTTGGGACCACCACCCGATCTTTGAAAAGGAGAAGTTTGGAAGAGGAATCAAGAGAATAATCTTGGACAGATTTACCTTTACCCAAATCTTCAAGGACACTTCTATATTGAGAATCTTGCCACACTGCCTTCTGAATTGAATCAATCAAATTTGAAAATGAATCCACCTTGACTGCAAAAAACTTTGAGGCTTGAATTTCATCTTGCTTGATTATCTTCTGATAGCTCATTGGATTCTTGCTGATGAAATCCTCCCCCCTCTCCGGGTAAACGTCGTCCCGACGTGACAAGGCATCTGGAAGGGTGGCCAAGCAGCCAGGGCGGTAAGTGATTGAGAAATGGAATTCAGATAAAAATTCAGCCCAGCGGGCTTGACGGCAAGTGAGAATCTTGGAAGACATAAAATATTGAAGGGATGAATGATCGGTGAGAACTTCAAAAGGGGAAGAAAGAGCCCAGACTATGCCAAGGAGTTCCTTGTCATGAATCTCATAATTGAGCTCAGCTGGGAGAAGCCTGCGGCTATCAAATGCAATGGGATGTTTTCCTGAGTCAGAGACCTGACTCAGTACAGCACCCAAGGCATAATCTGATGCATCGGTCTCTACAATGGTGGGTAGAGAGGGATTGAAATGAGAAAGGATTGGAGCAGTGGTGAATGCCTCTTTGAGTTGATGAAACTGTCTAAGAGCTTCCTCATTGAGGGGAAAACGGGAATATTTCTTGAGGAAACTTGTGAGTGAACTAATTTTCTTTGAGTAATTCTTGATGAAACGGCGGTAAAAATTGGCAAAGCCAAGGAATGATTGAAGAGCCTTGAGGTTTCTTGGAGGTGGCCAATTGAGAATTTGCTGGACTTTTGCTTGGTCCATCTTGAGGCCTTCAGAAGAAACTACATAACCAAGATATTCCACACTAGAAACATGAAATAGGCATTTGGACGCCTTAGCAAAGAGGTTATTGGCTCTGAGTCTGGAAAGAACAGTGGACACATGAGTGACATGTTCTTCCTCAGATTTGGAAAAGACCATAATGTCATCCAAATAAACCACAACATAAACATCAAGAAGATCATAAAAAATATCATTGACGAGATTTTGAAAAGAGGCAGGAGCATTGGTAAGCCCAAATGGCATAACCAAGTACTCATAACTACCATATTTGGTTCTAAAACAAGTCGAATGTTCATCACCTTCCTTGATTCTGAGCAGGTTATATGCACCACGCAAATCAATCTTGGAGAAGATAGAAGAACCATTGAAAACAGTGAGAAGCTGATTCATAGGAGGAACAGGATACTTGTTCTTCCTAGTAACAGCATTGAGCTTGCGGTAATCAACACACAAACGGAGGCCACCATCTTTCTTTTTGACAAAAAGAACAGGTGCTCCTGTAGAAGAGGAGCTTGGCCGGATGAAACCTTTCTCTACATTCTCTGAAATGTAGGCCCTGAGTGTATCTGACTCTTGGTTTGATAAAGAGTAGATCACCCCAACTGGAGGTAGAGACACCTCCAGCTCGATATGATGATCACAGGCGCGGTGAGGAGGAAGTTTCTCTGCTTTCACCTTGGAAAATACATCCAAATATTGGTGATAAACAGAAGGAACAACCTTCATCACGGTTTCTATTTCTTCTGGCTCTTCCTCTTCATCCCACAAATCCTCCAGGGAGTCATGATAAGATGAAGGAGGAAGGTCCATATTCCCAAAGAAGAGATGAAGTGAAGATACAGAATTATCTTCTCCAACATCTTGAATCTCTTTGAAGACTTCATCTCTAGATGATAGTAATGACTGATGGGAATTAAGGGAAGGAATATGGACAGAAGACGGAAATGATGGTGTTCTAGAATCACCAACCAGAGCTGCACATGATTTGGCAGAAGAAAAGTCATTACTGAAAGAAATTGAAGGATAATTATAGTCCTTATGATCAGAATTAAAGGTGATCAATCCTTGCCTCCAATCAATAAATGGATTAAAATGATTAAGAAAGTCAAAGCCCAATATGAGGTCTTCTCCCTTGGGAGTATCAATGACTAAAAAGTCCCATTCAAAGCTTGGGAAGGAAGGGAGCTCAACCATATATTTAGTATGGTGAGTCACAAATAAAGAAGGAGACTCAGAGGAGTCAAGAATAATAAGGGGAATCTTCTCCGGGAGTTCTGACATGGTCAAAGAATACTTGTGAACAAACTGCTTTGCAATAAATGAGTTGGTAGCACCAGAATCAATGAGAATACTGTAAAACATATCAGAGAGAGAAGAAAAAACAAAAAATTTAAGAGAATTTTTGACACCAGTATTCAGAAGGCACAATTGTGCTCTGGATGGAAAACTGTGAAGACCATTGAACACAACATGATCTTCACTCAGGCTTTTCCCTGGCTGGGAAATTTGCCTGACGGTTGGGTAAGCTTGTTTTGAGGCCTTTTGAAACAGGACTCAAGACTATGCTTCCCACCACAATAGGTACAAAGACCCTCCTTGATTCTTCTTTCTTTTTCAGAGTTCATGAGCTTGAAATCTTTATTCAACAAAGACGAATGGGGCTTGTCCCTCTTCTGAAAATTCTTCTTCTTCTTATGACTTGAACTTGAAGAATTTTGAGGATGAGAAGAACTTGACTTTGAGGCTTCTGGCTTCTTCTCTTGATGATGACTCTTTTCATTTTGCCTCTCATGGTACCTGGTATCAAGTTCCAGGGTGACGTCCATTAAGTCTTAAAGAGAGTCAATTCTTGAAGGATGGGAGGCCAATTGATCCAAAATCCTGGATGGCAATCCCTTCCTGAAATGATGGATGAGAGCTCTTTCACCCCAATCCCCGATTCTTGAGACTAAACTTCTGAAATCAGCAATGTATAAAGATACATGCCCACCTTCTTTCATTCTTAAAGAATCCAACTCAGCTTCTGCTTTTCTGACTTCATTCGGGTCACCAAATAAAGTGAAGAGTTGAGATTCAAATAAAAGCCAAGAATTGAGAAGGTATTTTGAATCTTGATTGGTGAGATTGGAAAGATAAGGCTCAATCCATTTTGCAGCCCTGCCAATGAGAAATGAAGTGGCATAAAGGACCTTCT
The DNA here is from genome assembly GCA_023105745.1 of Austropuccinia psidii. Lineage (NCBI taxonomy): Eukaryota > Fungi > Basidiomycota > Pucciniomycetes > Pucciniales > Sphaerophragmiaceae > Austropuccinia > Austropuccinia psidii. Next base: position 71,406,740 of record JALGQZ010000001.1, on the reverse strand, counting down.
TTCTGTCTTGAGCGAAGTTTGCCGGATCATTATGAAATATCAATTGACAAGACTGAATGAAACTTCTAACTTTGAAGGGCTGAGTCCCATCAAAGCATTCTGGTGCCTTCATAGATGGAGTCTTGAAGGCTGGTGGTCTTGATGCTTCAGAAGATGAAGCTGCTTGAAGATTGGCCATAATTTGAGTCATTTGCTGCATGATGGCCAATAAAGATGGTTCAGACTGATGAGAGACAGGCTGATTAGACTGGGCTAGAGTTGGCCCTCCAGTACCTTGGGATGCCTCCACCGGAGCAGGGACACCTTCAGTACCATCAGACTCTTCCTCTTCCACAGAATTCTCCTCCTCCTCTTCACCATCTTCACCTGGACCTTTGAAAATAGTCCTTGAAGTTCCTGGAAATCCGCCAACTACTCGTGAAAATGAACATGATCTTCTTGGCCCTCTTCCTTCCTTCCTGGATGGTGCTGCTCCTTCCATGCGGGGTCCTCTATCTAATTGGGCCCTCAGTTGAGGAACTGCTGGGGTGCCATCTAGAGGAGCTCTTGGAGTTGGAGTGAGAACAGCTTGAGCTCTGGCCTGAGATCTTGTCTGTCTTGCCGGAGGTGAGTGTTGAACAGGCATGATATCAGGAATAAAATGAAATAAATGAATTAAAAATCAAAATTTGCTTGAAGTGAAAAGAGTCAACAATCAAATCTTGAGGAAAATCAATGAATCAAAATGAAAATCTTCAAGTACGTCAATAAATCAAAATCAAATGAAGTCTTGAAGTCAAAATCAAATCAATCAAATCAATCAAAATAAAAAATCTTGCAGAATCAATCAATCAAATGAAAATCTTGAAGAAAAATCAATTTATGTCAAAATTCTTGATGTGAAAAATCAGCAAAATCAATGAAATCTTCAGGTCAATCAATTTTCTTGAGGTCAAAATCAAATATGTCAAATCAATCAATCAATCAAAATCAAGTGAATTATTCTTTAAAAATCAAAATTCTTGAAGAAAAAATCAATTATGAATCTTGATGTGAATAACGTGTCTGAATATCTTGATGAAAAATTTGAAAATCAAAGAAAATCAAGATGACGCCTGAATTATGAATGAGAATGAAAATTTGATGATTTGAAAAGATTTAAAAAAGAATAACAAAAATAAAAAATGGGTCAGCTTTCAATTTTCAAAATGAAGAATGAATGAAAGAAAATTGAGAGGTGACGATGAATCGTTAAGTTCATAAGCGTAAAAGAATCATAATTTCGATGAAATGAGTGAATGAAATTATAAAGAAAGAATGAACAGAATGAAAAAGAAATTATGAGTTAATTAATATAATGTCACAGGGGCTCTTGGACAGAAATACAAGAGTGGCCTGGCACTCAGCAATCAGGGAACTCACTTGGAAGACTCCAAAAGGATAAAGAACAAAAATAATAAGAATGAATTCCTCTAAAAGATATGCAGGTACAAGATGAGATGCAAAAGAGGAAAGGGAAGCCAAATGGCCAAAGAGCCAACCAAGTAAGTCCTTAATCACTGTTTCAACCTGCCAAAAATGAATAATGGAATTAGTAAGGATATGACCACCAAATATCCATTGACAGGCGAAGAAAGAGAAAGAGAAAAGTGCTAAATGACTGACTTAATAATATCAGTATTTGCTTAACTAAAGTGAAAAGAAAATAGAGATAAAATAAAATCAAAATATATTAATTAACTGGGGAAAACCCCCCAGGGTGGAAAGGGTAGCCGGTATATGTGAAAAGTTGGGAGCTTGAGTTCTTCAGGCTGCAAACTGATCTGTATTGATCCTTGAGGCTGTATTGATTGTTTTGGGAATTGATACAGCTGGCTAATATGGAAATTGAATTGGGTTGAATGAATTTCCCATGATGGAAAATGAAATACAGTTCTTGATGGATCCAGACTGTATTGAAATGAATATGGTTGCCAAGATGGAATGAGTGGAGCTTTGACACTTGACAACTTGTTTTTGGCACTGCCTCTTGAATACACTTGAGAATGAATTGACAGTATTCCCTTGGAAGGAATACTTGGAGTGAGAATAACCAATGACTGCTTGATGGCGTCATTGGTCTTTGACGCTGAAACACTTGCCCTTGAGCCTTGATGATTCCTCTGAATGATTGGGTGCCTTGATGACGTGATGAGATTTTGGAATGTTGAAATGAGCATTTGATATTGCCACCATTGAATTGCTGTTGAAAAATGATGCACAATGATATATAACATCATTTATGGCATATTGGTTGATTGGCAAGAAGATTACGTCAAAAGGTCTTGAGGTGGAAAGGCAGAGGGAAAAGGATGGATGTAATGGCTTCAGAGCTTGGAATGGTGTTTCTGGGCCTTTTGGGGTTTTTGGCCATTTTTGGGTTCTGAGCCAAAAACTGGCCCAAAAGGCGGGAAAGTGTCTTTTGGACACTTTGCGTCAAAGTGTGCAAAAATGCGCAAAATGCGCAAATGCGCAAAGTGCGCAAAAATGCGCAAAATGCGCAAAAGTGCACAAATGCGCAAAAATGCGCAAATGCGCATTATGAGCCCAAATGGCCAAAAACAGCCATTTGGGCCATTTCCCCTGGTTTTGAGGGAAATGACCAGAAATACCCATTTGGGCATAAATTGCCGCTATGGGTGCTGGATTGAGGTGAAGGGCCATGAAGGCCCCAAAACACAAATGGCCATAAATGGGCCATAAGATGATGACGTGGCCATATTGGCCACTGGTGATGGATATGGCCAATTGGCCATAAAAGGACTGTGGCTTGATATGCCATATGGGGATCCAAGGAAGTGAATTGCCATGGTTGTGACACTAAATGACTGACTTGATAATATCAGTATTCACTTAAAAAAATGGTAAGATAAATGAAGATAAAATAAAATCAAACTATATTAATTAACTGGGGAAAAACCCCCCAGGGTGGAAAGGGTAGCCGGTATATGTGAAAAGTTGGGAGCTTGAGTTCTTCAGGCTGCAAACTGATCTGTATTGATTGTTTTGGGAATGGATACAGCTGGCTCATATTGAGATTGAATTGGGTTGAATGAATTTCCCCTGCTTGAAAATGAAATACAGTTCTTGATGGATCCAGACTGTATTGAAATGAAAGTGGTTGCCAAGATGGATTTAGTGGAGCTTTGACACTTGAAAATTGAGTGAATGAATGAATGAACTGCCTATTAAATCCCTTGAGAATGGTTGAACAGTATTGCCTTGGAGGAACACTGTGAATGAAATTATCCAATGACGTCTTGATGGTGTAATTGGTCTTTGAAGCTGAAACACTTGCTCTTGAGCCTTGATGAGTCCTCTGAATGATTGGGTGCCTTGATGACGTGATGATATGTTGGAATGTGGAAATTACCATTTGATATTGCCACCATTGAATTTCTGTTGAAAAATGATGCACAATGATATATAACATCATTTATGGCATATTGGCTCATTGGAATGAAGATTAAATCGAAAGGTCTTGAGATGGAAAGACAGAGGGGAAAAGATGGATGGGATGGCTTCAGAGCTTTATAAGGTTTTTCTGGGTCCTTTGGCGTTTTTGGCCACTTTTGGGTTCTGAGCCAAAAACTGGCCCAAAGGGCGGGAAAGTGTCTTTTGGACACTTTGCATCAAAGTGTGCAAAATGCACAAAAGTGCGCAAATGTGCAAAATGTGAAAATATGTGCAAATGCGCAAAGTGCACAAAAAAGTGCACAAATGTGCAAAATGCGCATTATGAGCCCAAATGGCCAAAAACAGTCATTTGGGCTATTTCCCCTGGTTTTGACGGAAATGACCAGAAATACCCATTTGGGCATAAATTGCCGCTATGGCTTCTGGATTGAGGTAAAGGGCCATGAAGGCCCCAAACAACAAATGGACATAAATGGTCCATATTGGCCACTGGTGATGGATATGGCCAATTGGCCATGAAAGGACTGTGGCTTGATATGCCATATGGGGTTCCAAGGAGGTGAATTGCCAAGGTTGTGACACCCACAAAAAATTTGGTGGAGTCACCACAGAGTGACAATTCTGTAACTTAACTCTAAATAAGCTTAAATTAGGTTTTTAGTACTTTTTGTATGGAAATATGTAAATCCTCAAAACCTTAATTTAATTCACAATTACCATCAACTTTTGTGTTAAAACTGAGGTGTGATGTGTAGCTTAGAAGTTATGAGGAATTGAAGTAGTTTCAATTTAAATGTAAACCTGTGTGCATGTGTTACATAAGTTAACTTGGATTTAAATATGTGGGATAAATAATCAAAATTTTTTACTGTAAAATTCCCAATTGAATTACATATGTAAAGTTTTAGTAAAGTGCATGATGAGGAATTGAAGAAAAAATAAATTGGAAAGATCAATTTTGGGGGAAAAGTAATCTTGGCTCCAAGGGGGCCAGGCTCCCCCAAATGCCATTGTGATAGGTGTGGTATTTCAAAAGTAACACAAATTATTATTACTTTTGGCCTGGAATTGAGTCACAGGGTCTGTGACTCAATTGATGATGGGGTTTTGATATCAACCAGGGCTGTTTTAGCTGTTTCCAAGAGGGTAAAACTACCCTTAATTTAGGAAATATTTTACTGGAGACAGTTTTAACTGATTCTGAAGTCTCTTACACACATGCTGACATTTTTGTGTCACAACCATGAAGATTGACCCTCCTCCATGGGTGTTGCGGCAATTCTAACCTGGAACCAAGTTGGGGCCAATTGGCCACACCATATCTTTTATGGCCAATTGGTCCCCTCTGGTGCTCTATGGCAATTTGGCCATAACACCTCTTCTTGACCATTTCTGGCCCCAATGATCCTTTTATGTCCTCAGGCCATATCCTGCCATCATTGGCCTCCTTGGCCAATTTCCACCTCACCAACACCCAGGCCTTTTACTTTGATTTTGGGCCTGGGAGGTCCTTAAGTCTTCCAGGGGGTTCTGGCCCCCCTAGCCATCATCTTTGGATTTGGGCCACCCCCTTTCATTAGGAGGGTTTAGGCCTAAATGGCCTTTTTGGGCCATTTAGGCCCCCTACAGTTTTTATGGCCCGTGGGCTGTAATTCACGGTCCGCAGTCCATAGGCGTATTAGGCCCCTTTTGGCCTAATCCAATGAGGCCAAAAGGGGGCAAACATCTAGCCCCCAAGGCAAGATGGGTCCCAAACCACAATTGGACCCACCTGAGCCAATTTTGGCCATCAATCCCTTGGACCCAATTTTGGCCAAAAACCCTTTGGACACCAAAATGGCCATAGAACCCATAGGACCCATTTTTAGCCATGGACCATTATTCCATCCATGGCCTCTGGAAAAAATCAGAGGTCACCAGACCAGCTCAGCAAGCACTCCCCCAACTTAAGGGGAATTATTTCATTCCTCCATGCACCCCATACTCAAGGTTGCAGGAGTGGTGCATATATGGTATTATATACCATTATACACCATTTTTGCTCAGCAATTCAATGGTGACGTTTTAAGGACCAAATCCCACAATTCCAATTTAAGGTCCCAAAATGCAACACCTATTTTGAGGGAGGATTCTTTAGCTCATCAATCTGGCAATCCATGGCGGCAATCAGAAGATCATGCAAGGATCCCAACTACCTGGTCCTGCAGCAGTTGGGTTGGCAGTTTCATTCAGGATTATTCCAAGGGAATTCTCAACGGTCATACAGTATTTCAATCAGTTTTTAAGGCATCAAGTATTTCAATACTCCTTGGACAACTCAATTGGTCCATACAGGTTTCAATCAATCAACCTGTATGTACTTGGGCCAATTCAATCTTCCACTGTGGGAATTCAACCACACAGTTCAATTTCAAGAGGATCAGAGCTGTATTGGCCCAATTCAGACAATACAGCTGGTGATCCACCTTCCAGGATCAGTCTTTCAGTTTTTCACATATACTGGCCACCTTTGCGCACCTGGGGACTTTTTCCCCAGTTAATTAATATATTGGATTTATTATTATCTTTATTATCTTTTACTTTATTAAAGTTAATACTGCTAATCTTAAGTCAGTCATTCTGCACCTTTCCTTTTTTCTTCCTCGCCTGTCAGTGGATATTGGTGGTCATATCCTTTAGCAATTTGATTCCCTTTTCTGGCAGGTTGAAACATTGAATTGAGGATTCACTTGGATCGGCTTCTTGGCCTTTGGCTTCTTATCTGGTCTTTTTATCTTTTGCATACTTGTCTTTTCCCTTTCTTCTTCTTTAAAAAAATTAATCTTCATTATTCCTTTTATCTTTGGAGCCCTCAAAGTGAGTTCTTGGTTCCTAAGTGCCAGGCCCTCTTGCTTCCATAAGAGCCCCTGTGACTTATATTAATCAACTCATAATTTCCTTCATTCTATTAATTCATTCTTCAACATTTTATTGAATTTAATGATTCTTTGTCACCTTTCAATTTTCTGTCATCCATTCTTCATTCTGAAAATGGAAAGCTGACCCAAATCTTATTTTTGTTCAACTTTTTCCATCTTAATCTCAATCATAAATCTCATTTTATCCTTAATTCAGGCGTCTTATCCTTTTGATTTTCAGATTTTGCATCAGATTGTTCAGACACATTCTTCATATCAGGATTCAATTTTACTTATTCCTCAAGAATTTTGATTTTCAGGAAGAATTCACTTGATAATTGATTTGATTGACCTATTTGATATGATTGACATTGACTTCAAGAAAATTGACTGACCTGAAGATTTTCATTGATTTTGCTGAATTTCACATCAAGAATTGACATAAATTGATTTTGACTCAAGAATTCATTTGACTGATTAATTTTCTATGCAAGGTTTGATCTTTATTGATCTTGATTTATTGCTCTTATTGACTTCAAGATTTTCACTGATATTGATTTTGACTTCAAGACTCATTTGATTTTGGTTGATTGATGTACCTGAAGATTTTAATTGATTCATTGATTTCCTCAAGCTTTGATTGTTGATTCCATACTTCAAGAAAACTTTGATTTCATTCATTTATTTTAATTTTTTATTCATGAAATCATTTGCATTGAACATTCACCTCCTGCAAGACAAACCAGATCTCAGGTGAGAGCTCAAGCTTCTCTTACTCCAACTCCAAGAGTTCCTCTTGATGGCACCCCAGCAGTTCCTCAACTGAGGGCTCAATTGGATAGAGAACCCCGCATGGAAGGAGAAGCACCATCCAGGAAGGAAGGAAGAGGGCCAAGAAGATCAATTTCATCATCAGGGGTGGTTGGCGGCTTTCCAGGATTTTCAAGAACCAGTCTGAAGGTTCAAGGTGAAGATGATGATGATGAGGAGGAGAATTCTGTGGAAGAGGAAGAGTCTGATGGTACTGAAGATGTTCCTGCTCCCATGGGGGCATCCCAAAGTACTGGAGGACCAACTCTAGCCCAGTTTGATCAGCCTGTCTCTCATCAATCTGAACCATCTTTATTGGCCATTAGGCAGCAGATGACTCAAATTATGGCCAATCTTCAAGCATCTTCTTCTTCTGCATCATCAAGACCACCCGCCTTCAAGACTCCATCTATGAAGGCACCAGAATGATTTGATGGGACTCAGCCCTTCAAAGTTAGAAGCTTCCTTCAGTCATGCCAATTAATATTTCATAATGATTCGGAAAACTTCTCTCACGACAGAAAGAAGGTCCTTTATGCCACTTCATTTCTCATTGGCATGGCTGTAAAATGGCTTGAGCGTTATTTTTCCCATCTCACCAATCAAGACTCCAATTTTCTTCTCAATTCTTTGCCTTTTTTCGAATCTCAACTATTCACTCTATTTGGTGACGCGAATGAAGTCAGAAAAGCTGAAGCAGAATTGGATTCACTAAGAATGAAGGAAGGTGGCCATGTTTCACTATACATAGCTGATTTCAGGAGTTTGTTTTCAAGAATAGGAGATTGGGGTGAAAGGGCTCTCATTCATCATTTCAGCAAGGGATTTCCATCCAGGATATTGGATCAATTGTCCTCCCATCCTTGAAGAATTTATTCTCTTCAAGACTTAATGGACGCTACCCTGTAACTTGATACCAGGTACCATGAAAGGCAAAAGGAGAAGAATCACTATCAAGAGAAGAAACCTGAACCCCAAGATCAAGTACTTCTCATCCCCAAAATTCTTCAAGTTCAAGTCATAAGAAGAAGAAGAATTTTCAGAAGAGGGACAAGCCCCATTCTTCTTTGTTCAATAAGGACTTCAAGCTCATGAACTGTGAAAAATAAAGAAGAATCAAAGAGGGTCTTTTTACCTATTGTGGTGGGAAGAATAGTCTTGAGTCTTGTTTCAAAAGGCCTCAAAACAAGCTTATCCAACCGTCAGGCCAATTTACCAGCCAGGGAAAAGCCTGAGTGGAGACCATGTTGTGTTCAATGGTCTTCACAGTTTTCCTTCCAGAGAACAATTGTGCATTCTGAATACTGGTGTCAAGAATTCTCTTAAATTTTTTGTTTTTTCTTCTGTTTCTGATGTGTTTTACAGTATTCTCATTGATTCTGGTGCTGAACAATCATTTATTTCAAAGCAGTTTGTTGACAAGTACTCATTGGAAACATCAGAACTTCCAGAGAAGATTCCTCTTATCCTTTTGGACTCCTCTGAGTCCCCTTCCTTATTTGTGACTCACCATACTAAACATATGATTGAGCTCCCTTCCTTCCCAAGCTTTGAATGGGACTTTTTAGTCATTGATACTCCCAAGGGAGAAGACCTCATATTGGGCTTTGACTTTCTAAATCACTTTAGTCCTTCTATTCATTGGAGGCAAGGGCTGATCACCTTTAATTCTGATCATATGGACTCTTGTGATACTTCTAATTCTTTCCGTAATGACTTTTCTTCTGCCAAATAATGTGCAGCTCTGCTTGGTGATTCTAGGACACCATCATTTCCATCTTCTGTCTATATTCCTTCCATAAATTCCCCTCAGTCATTACCATTATCTGGAGATGAAGTATTCAAAGAGATCAAAGATGTTGGAGAAGATAATTCTGTATCTTCACTTCATCTCTTCTTTGGGAATATGGACCTTCCTCCTTCATTTTATAATGACTCCCTGAAGGACTTGTGGGATGAAGAGGAAGAACCCAAAGAAATAGAATCTGTGATGAAGGTTGTTCCTTTTGTTTATCACCAGTACTTGGATGTATTCTCCAAGGTGAAAGCAGAAAACCTTCCTCCTCACTGCGCCTGTGATCATCCTATCAGCTTGAGGGGTCTCGACCTCCAGTTGGGGCGATCTACTCTTTATCCAAAGAAGAGTCAGATACACTCAGGGCCTACATTTCAGAAAATGTAGAGAAAGGTTTCATCCGGCCAACCTCCTCTTCAACAGGAGAACCTGTCCTCTTTGTCAAAAAGAAAGATGGTGGCCTCCGTTTGTGTGTTGATTACCACAATCTCAATGCTGTTATTAGGAAGAACAAGCATCCTGTTCCTCCTATGAATCAGCTTCTCAATGTTCTCAATGGTTCTTCTATCTTCTCCAAGATTGATTTGCGTGGTGCATATAACCTGCACATAATCAAGGAGGGTGATGAACATTTGACATGGTTCAGAACTAAATATCGCAGGTTTGAGTACTTGGTTATGCCATTTGGGCTCACCAATACTCCTGCCTCTTTTCAGAATCTTGTCAATGATATTTTTCAAGATCTGCTTGATGTTTATGATGTGGTTTATTTGGATGAAATTATGGTCTTTTCTAAATCTGAGGAAGAACATGTCACTAATGTTCCCACTGTTCTTTCCAGACTCAGAGCCAATAAACTTTTTGCTAAGGCTTCAAAGTGCTTATTTTGTGTCTCTAGTGTAGAATACCTTGGTTATGTTGTTTCTTCTGAAGGCCTCAAAATGGACCAAGCAAAAGTCTAGCAGATTCTCAATTGGCCACCTCCAAGAAACCTCAAGGCTCTTCAATCCTTCCTTGGCTTCTCCAACTTCTACTGCCATTTCATGAAGAATTAATCAAAGAAGATCAGTTCACTCACCAGTTTCCTGTTTCCCCCTCAATGAGGAAGCTCTCAGTCATTTTCACCAACTCAAAGAGGCTTTCACCACCACTCCAATCCTTCTCTACCCACCATTGTAGAGACAGATGCATCCAATTATGCCTTGGGTGCTGTACTGAGTCAGGCTTTGACGCAGGAAAACATCCCATTGCATTCGACACCCACATGATTATCCCAGAAGAGCTCAACTATGAGATTAATGACAAGGAGCTCCTTGGCATAGTCTGGGCTCTCAAGCGCTGGAGGGCTCTTCTCCTGTCTCTTTCTTCCCCTTTTGAAGTTCTCACCGATCACTCTCCCCTTCAATACTTCATGTTCTCCAAAGTACTCACTCGTCATCAAGCCCGCTGGGCAGAATTCCTTTCTGAATTCTATTTCTCAATCACTTACCGCCTTGGCTGCCTAGCTACTCTTCTGGATGCCTTATCACGTCGGGACAACGTCTATCCGGAGAGGGGGGAGGATTTCATAAGCAAGAATCCAATGAATTCTCAACAACCTATTAAGCAAGATGAAGTTCAACCCTCAAGGTCTTTCACTGTCAAGGTGGAATCTTTTGAAAATTTGATTGACTAAATTCAGAAGAAATCATTGCAGGATTCTCAGTACAGAAGTATCCTTGAAGAATTGGGCAAAGGTAAATCCATTCAGGGTTATTCTTTTGATTCCTCTTCCCAACTTCTTCTCTTCAAAGATCAGGTGGTGGTCCTCAATGACCCCACAATTCAACTCAGTATTCTTCAAAAGTGTCATGATTCTCCTCTAGCTGGACACCCTGCCCAAGAGAAGACTCTCAAACTTGTCAAGCAGGATTTCCACTGGTCCGGCATGACTCAATTCATCAAGGATTATGTCTTATCCTGTCAACAGTGTTCAAGAAACAAGAATATCTATCATAAGAATTTTGGACTCCTCAAACCTCTTCCAATTCCAAATGGTCCTTGGATTTGTCTTTCAATAGACTTTATCACTCAACTGCCACTGTCCAACTCATTTGACTCAATCCTTGTCATAGTGGACAGATTCTCAAAAATGGCGGTTTCTATTCCAACAACTTCTTCAATCACTTCGCTAGATTTGGCCCATTTATTCATCAAGAATATCTTTTCAAAGCATGGCCTCCCTTCAAGAATTGTCAGTGATAGAAGTTCCCTTTTTGTTTCTTCCTTTTGGACAAATCGTTGTCAGAAGCTCAAGATTTCAAGAGATTTGTCAACTTCATACCATCCAGAAACTGATGGAAAAACAGAGAGGGTAAATCAGATACTAGAACAGTATCTTTGGATGCATGTCAGTTATCATCAAGATGATTGGAACACTTGGCTCCCTCTGGCTGAATTTGCCTACAATAATTCTGATTACTCTTCAACCAAGCAATCCCCATTTTTCACTGTTTATGGAAGAGATCCACAATTTTACTCAGTTCACATCACTCAAGATACTCCTGCTGGAAAGTTATCAACAAAAATCCAATCAGTACAGCAAGATGTCAAGACAGAACTTGAAGTTGCCATAAACCGGTTTAAGAGGTATGTAGATTAAAGTAGAGCAAGTCCACCTGTTTTCAATCCTGGTGACATGGTATGGCTTTCCTCCAAAAACATCAAATCAACCAGACCCACCAAAAAACTGTCTGAAAGATTGTTCTCTCCTTTTCCAATATTGAAGAAAATCAGTACTCATGCTTACCATCTCAAGCTTCCATCCACCCAGCCTTCCATATTTCCCTTCTGGAACCAGTCAAGACATCAACAATCCCAAATTGGCATAAAGAGCCTCCTCCTCCAAGAACCATTGGAAGTCTCTCAATTACTGGATTCAAAGCTCAAAAGAAGAAAGTTATGGTATCTGGTGGAATGGAAAGGTTTTAGTCAAGACTCAGAAAGATCCACTTGGGAACCAGCTGAAAACCTCAAGAATTGTCCTGAACTTGTCAAAGATTTTCATTCTTTGTATCCTGACAAGCCAGGACCCAATTCTTCAAAAGCTTGAATTTTCATGGTGCTTGGTGGGGAGAGCAAGTACCAAAAGTAAGTCCCACTCCTGGTATGCACCTTGAGGGGTATTCTACTCTTTTCTGTTGTAAGTATCACCTCGGCAACTCTATGAGCACTTTGCAATTTCAACACAGATCTTCTGGCCTGGCTCTCAACATCAATTCTAATTTATGGCCATTTCCACTTGGGGAAAATGGAGCATTCCTTTTTTATATTCCTTCCCAAGTAATTATCTGTTCAACACATTCATTTATGAAAGTTTTCCTTATTCATGGCACTGGCGGGATTAGTAACTACCAAAAGTAAGTTCCTCTCCTGGTGTGCACTTACCTGAGGGGTCTACAATCTTTCAAAACATCACCTTGGCCACTCTTTGAGAACCTGAAATAAAATTCTTTTATCCAGCTCCTTGGCCACTTTCAAAATCAACTGTCAAAATCCGTGATGAAGATTGGACCCCCCCATCAAAATTCATTTTTTCTTTTTATTTTCTTTCTATCTCTTTATATTTTTTTCTTTTACTTTTTTATTCTTTATATTTTCTCAAATTTCTTTTTTTTATAACTCTTAATGCCAAAATCTTTCTGCCAAAGCATGTATTTAACATTTTCAAAAGCAAATGTCAAGAGAAGACCAAGTCAACCTCAATTCATATGCCAACACTTTTATCAGTTCAAAAATTTTCTTTTCAATATTCAAATACCTCTGGAATCCCTATGTCCAATCGGTCTCAACAGCCTCAACAGGCGTCTACCTTATCTTGGTTCTCAGGAGCTCACCATTTAAGGTAGGTGGGTACTGTCACAACCAAGAAGATTGACCCTCCTCCATGGGTGTTTCAGCAATTGTAACCTGTAACCAAGTTGGGGTGAAATGGCCACACCATATCTTTTATGGCCAATTGGTCCCCTCTGGTGCTCTATGGCCATTTGGCCATAAAACCTCTTCTTGGCGATTTCTGGCCCCAGGCCATATCTTGCCATCATTGGCCTCCTTGGCCAATTTCCACCTCACCAACCCCCAGGCCTTTATCTTTGATTTTGGGCCTGGGGGGTCCTTTAGTCTTCCAGGAGGCTCTGGGCCCCCTAGCCATCATCTTTGGTTTTGGCCCACCCCCTTTCATTGGGGGGGTTTAGGCCTAAATGGCCTTTTTGGGCCATTTAGGCCCCCTACGGCTTCTACGGCCTGTGGGCCACGGTCTGCGGTACATAGGTGTATTAGGCCCCTTTTGGCCTAATCCAATGAGGCCAAAAGGGGCTGAAGGGGGAAACAATCTAGCCCCCAAGACCAGGTGGGTCCCAAACCACAATTGGACCCACCTGAGCCAATTTTGGCCATCAATCCCTTGGACCCAAATTTGGCCAAAAACCCTTTGGACACCAAAATGGCCATAGAACGCGTAGGACCCATTTTTGGCCATGGACCACCATGGACCATTATTCCAGCAATGGCCTCTGGCAACCACCAGAGGCCACCAGACCAGCTCAGCAAGAACTTCCGTTAACTTAAGGGGAATTCTTTCATTCCTCCATGCACCCTGTACTCAAGGTTGCAGCAGTGGTGCATATATGGTATTATATACCAATATGCACGATTTTTGCTCAGCAATTCAATGGTGACATTTTCAGGACCAAATCCCACAATTCCAAATCAAGGTCCCAAAATCAAACTCCCATTTCGAAGGAGGATTCTTTAACTCATCAGTCTGGCAATCCATGGCAGCAATCAGAAGATCATTCAAGAATCCCAACCACCTGGCCCTGAAGGAGATGTGTTGGCAATTTCATTCAGGATTATTCCAAGGGCACTCTCAGAGGTTATACATTCTTTCAATCAGCTTTAAAGGCATCAAGTGTTTCAATACTCCTTGGACAACTCAATTGGTCCATACAGGCGTCAATCAATCAACCTGTATGTACTTTGCCCAATTGGGCCAATTCAATCTTCCACTGTGGGAATTCAATCACAAAGTTCAATTTCAAGATGGCCAGAACTGTATTGGCCCAATTCAGACCATACAGCCGGTGATCCACCTTCCAGGATCAGTCTTTCAGATTTTAACATATACTGGCCATCTCTCAGCACTTGGGGACTTTTCTCCAGTTATTTAATATATTGGATTTATTATTATCTTTATTATCTTTTACTTTATTAAATTTAATACTGATAATCTTAATTCAGTCATTCAGCACCTTTCATTTTTTCTTTGTTGCCTGTCAGTGGATATTGGTGGTCATATCCTTTACTAATTCGATTCCCTTTTCTGGCAGGTTGAAACAGTGAATTGAGGATTCACTTGGTTGGCTTATTATCTTTTCTTTTTATTTTTGGCATACTTGTCTTTTCCCTTTCTTCTTCTTTAAAGAAATTAATCTTTATTATTCCTTTTATCATTGGAGCCCTCCAAGGGAGTTCTTGGTTCCTGAGTGCCAGGCCCGCTTGCTTCCATAAGAGCCCCTGTGACAGTTTGGAAGGCTTCAAACAATGCATTACTATTGAAATGGCTGATCTACAGCACTACAACAGTTAAAAATAGAAAAAAAAGGCTAAAAACAGCCCTTTTGTGTCTAAAAAGGGGTCAATTATGAAAAAATTGGCTTTTCTGTTTTCAGGATGTTTTTCATGACTAACTGGAGTAAGCATTACTTTTGGAGTAAGAAAATTGGTGGCTAATAAAGAATATCTCCTCTTCCCCCTTTTCTCTTCATGTTAGAATCTTTTCCTTTTGTAATTAGTTCAACCACTGCTAAAATCATCAATTAAAAATTCCAACCACGTTTTTGGATAAATTTCAGGCTTTTCAATCATTTGAAAAATTGTTATAATAGTTTTTTGTAACTCTTATAATTATGTTTACCCTTGAACCACCCCAAAAGGGAATTAAAGTATCTTTCATCACTCTTACCTTTGTCACTTTGATTCAAAGTTAACACTTATCAGTTTTGGGAATGTTTTCTCTTTGATATTCTTTTTATAAGCTCATTTCTTGTATGAATTGATTTCAGTCCTTTGCTCAATTAATTCTAATTAAAATTTCTCTTGAAAAAATATCTCTTGTAGAGTATTTTCAACTAAATTTTCATTGTTGAAAAAATGATAACTCTTCCTTATATTATTTTTGTATACCAACAATGCTAAAAGCACAGAATTTGGTCATTTTTCTTTAAGAACTCTTAAAATTTACTATCTCCAATCAAATCTTACCTTAAAAAAACTTTGAGGGCAGGAAAATTACTTTCTCTTTAATCAAAGTTTCATATCCACACATTACACACATTTCAATTATTTTGGTGTGAGATGTAGAAAAACAGTTTTTTCTCACAATTGTTTTATGTGGTATTGAAGATCTGGTGTTGAAGTATTTTGCATATTACCACCCCATTGAAATAATTTAAGCTTATTCACCCTATGGAGCTATCCTAGATGAATTTTTGGGTAGAATCCAAATTTTCCCTTAGGTTTATTGACTTACTTACTTAGAAAAAAGATATGCATCTTTTCCAAAATTAAAGATGATTCATTTTGAGTATATGCATGAATTCTAGATTATTATTAGTTGAGAATTTATTTTAATATCAATTGTGGTCTATTTGCATATGTAAAATATACCTCAATGCTCACACCAAATCTCATCCTTATAAATTGCAGGAGTGCATCTTTTCACCCATGAGTAATTTTATTTATTTTTGGAATCTGTAAAAATGAATCATCATCAGGAGATCTAAGGCTGGCTGGATTCTCATGAGTAGGTGGTTCAGGTTTGAAAGATCCTTGATTTTTGATCCCTAAAATAAGCTTGATAAAGTCCTCCAAGAATAGGTGATTGTGTGCTTTGTAAGAATTAACAAATAGAAAAACATGCCTATTCATTGTGGCTTTTTGGTCATTTGGTAAGACGCAATGATTTTTTTTGGAAAAAGGACAGGATTTTGTGTTGGAGTGGGGAAATTCATTATTTTTGTTTTTTGATGAGTAATTTTGAGCCAAATCGTTTGAAAAAACTGTAAGAAAGAGATATATGAGTGCAATATTCTATCATTGGGGAGATTTAAGCAAAAAAATTAATGTAATTTATCCATGGGAGAAGCTCAAATTTATGCATATTCAACTCAATCAAATTTTTTACCTTCATTAAATTGGTCTGTGTAGTTAATAAATTTTTTAGAAAAAGTAAATTCTTGAATAATAATAAGAAGGGAAAGTGACAAACAGATTTCTCAATTAATTATTTCAATACTTCATAAAATATGGAATGTACTCCTATTTTGACATATGTTCGGTTTTTGAGAGATATAAGGCAGTTTGTATTGATTTTTAAATTATATATCATCTCCCACATGGTTGAAAGAGTATAGAATAATAAATTCTATGTGTTAAATTGCAGTTTATTTTTGTAAAAAGAAACTACAAGGGTTGATATCAACTTAAATCAGGAATAGAATTGCATTTTGGGGACATATCATCGAATTACTCCCAAAGGTATTATGAAATATATGATGCAATTCCTTGGGTTTCCACATTATTTCTTATTTTGTAAACCTACTTTGAAATTCATAGCATAAATGAATAGTTGTAGAATTACTCAATGGAAAGGTTTTCATTGGTTTATAAGTATTAATTGTATCAAAAGCTATATTATTTTTATTTGATTCAACAACAGAAGGTCAAATGGTGACTAAATTTCTGGAAATTGACTTTGTTTCACAATGCTGTCAGTATAAAATCCATTTGAAGTACAGTCAGTGTCACATGATTTTCAGTCGATTTTGTGGGTTGCATCATGGCTGTGTAAAGACAAGGTCAATTGTGAAATGTTTCACATTTGTATGTCACTGAAAGGAACAACCCTTATGAACAGAAGTTGAAGTCTGTGGGTAATCACACTTTATGGTTCAAGCCAGCGATTTTTTGTGCTCATGATGATGAAAGAATTGGACCATACACAACTGGTTGACCATCTCCAAAATTTACAATGCTTATGATCACACAAAAATTGGCTTCTGCACCACTTACTGATCAGTTCCACAATTCAAAATTCTGAAAAATGCACAAATTGGGTTTCACACCACTTGCTGATCATCTCCACAATTTTCCATGCTTATTCTCATGCACAAATTGGCTTCCCTACCTCTTTCTGAGAATCTATGTCATTTACCATGCTCATGCACATGAGAAAATTGGCTTACACACCTCTGGCTCATCCTCATTGCAATTTACCATCCTTAGGCTCGTGTACTTCTGCCCATTCATTTCCACAATTGTTAATCTTTAAAATCACAAATATCTTTGTGCATTTGTTTTCCAAAAACTATTTCTGGCAATGAGTGGGCCTCTAAAGCTTCTTTATGCAGGCTTAAAGGTTAATTGGTACTACACAAGCATGGTGATTATCCACCAATTACCTATTTTTACACTCACAGAAACATTTTCTCATTCATAATTTCCTTTGGCCATCAGAATACACATGGACCAAGTTATGAGCCACCAATTATGATGGCTCATTAAGATCTCATTAGCAATGTGGATCACTCCCACCTTCAAATTAATCACCCAATTAATGAAAACTGTTTAATCCTAATTTACAGGGTTTAAATTTTCCCACACAACTATTTTATTTCAGGATCCTCCTGTCCCACCTCATCCCCAATTCCCAATGTCAAATTTTCTCCCTCAATGAGAATTCAATTCTTCTCCATCACATGGAGTGGGGAAAAGGGGGATATGAGTGACATTTCAAACTATTAAGTGCTTAGAGCCATAGTGTACAGTGGCATTTTGGTGTACATGAAGAAGGCCAAAGAGAGAAATATGCTTAATGGCCTTCTCCCTAACATGTTCAGGTTGGAAAATTGGTTGGTATTTTGAGTGGGGATATTCACCAGGTTTTTCTTAGGGCTGAAGCCACAATAGTTTTAAATTAAAACCTAATCAGTGGACTATTTAAAACAAGATGTGTCTTTTCTTTTTCCAGCACAACAATTTTCTCTCATATCATCTAAATGTAACACTTTGTCTAGTCCTTTCCTCATGGGGGTTGAATAGTACAAAGATTGACTTTCGTAGGTTTCTCACTAGTCAATTTTATTCAATTTCTCATGGTGATGTAATTTCATTTGAATGATATAAAATGATTTTCAATACATCACCTCCTTGAATTTCTTTACAAATCGACTTTGGTACATGCATTACAAGTGCAATAAATATTGATAGAAAGCTCCAAAGCTATGGTTGGGCAGTTTTCTTTTGGTGAGCTTGTGGTTTAAAAAATATTTTTTTCTATGAGATCGACTAAATATTAAACTGGGTAAATTGATATTTAACTCCATTTTTCCCCCAAGCTTTTCAAATTTCTCCAATATTTAAATTAACTAAAAAAGAAAAATTAATAATATCTTGAATTCAATTTATTTTCACAACTATGGAAACTCTCACCTTTTTCCTTCCATTTTCCTCTTTTTTTTTCAAAAATTGTGATTTAAGTTAGAATTCCATTTGTCACCATTTATATAATCACTAAACTTCCTACTTTATGCTCAATCCTATGCGCCAATCCACAAGATTTTCAACATAATAAATGAACTCCCAACTTCCTACCCAGACAGTGGAAGTTAGTTCTCTGATGTGGAAACTAGTAATTAATTGGGCATTGAAGTAGAAAGCCTGGCACCTCAAAATAATCTAGATACACCAGTTTTTCCAGAATCTGACTATAAATTTATTTTGAAGGTTTTTAATCTCAAAACCTGAAAAAAATTCATAGCCATTATTGCAGCCCACTCACCAAGCTCTCCAAAAACCAAATTTGAAAATTTATTAGAAGTTAAAGAATTTTGGACGTTGTGCACCAAGAGAAGATAGTGGAAAAGATGAGATAATTTTCAGTGGAAAGGTTGAAGTTCTATAAAAGGAAACATTTGGCTCCCACATAAGGAAAACAATCCCCATACTGAAAAAAACTCCAAAATTATAGTAAAATTCCTCATTATTTACTTCAAAACATTGGTGAAGCCATGAACGGCCTCAAGATGGATTTGGATTGTAAGCCCATTAGTAATTTCATACCAAATTGAAAACAAAAACTGATTACAATGTATGGATAGGTGGGGATGTGAGAGAATCTCTGCCTTAAAGATCTTGAGTGGTGATTTGATCTCAAGGGAAGGTTTCAGTAAAAATGCCCAATATAATTCCCACAAAAGAAACAACACAAAACACCATACCTTTGAATTCACAAAAGATCCAGTTGGTAAAGGTGATGAAATTATCAATCTTGAATTTGGCCATAATGATAATGAAGTTCCACGAGTTGAATCCCCCCAGAACTCAATGAGAATATCCACAATGAAACCCTTACTTCCTCTCTTTGAAATGTTCAAGCACCCCAAGAAGGTGAGAAGCTTAAACATGATACACTGGGTGAGATATTACTGATATATCGCCTGAACCTGAGCCCAAAGTGTCAACCTCAGCTAATTATCAAGGTATTTTTTATCATTAGTTGAAGAGCTTGGAAATATCTTGAATTATTGTTCCAATACTACTCAAGAATCATGGAAAAGATGGCTGGATAATGTAAATAGTATTCACTAGAATTGATGGGAAAATTTACCAATGAATGATGGAAATAGGTTCTTGCCTGTTTGTATTAAGGTGCTCAGTAACCAAGAGCTTCATTTTTTGGCCTGGCTAGAAATTCTTGAGAATGCAGGCAGGTTTTATATTTGTTAATTATTATACATGATTATTTGGTTGTTTACTCATTTAATATTCATTGCAATATATAGCAACAAATTTTTCTTAAGGCAACAGAAAACAAGGCATTTTTAAGTAACAAAATTTTGAAAGTAAAATGGATTAGTGAATAAGAAGAGCCTAAATGGTTAAGAGCCTTTTTTACCCTGGCAATAAAATTAAAGAACTTACAGAAAATGTTACTTTGGAATACATTAGTTTAATCTAATATGATGTGAGTGCACCCAAAATATATGTTGCACCAATAACAACTTCCACCAATCCTCTGGGACTCAAAAAGCAGCCAGTTTAATACCTTGCCTCAATCTTGAGTAAATTCAAGCAAAATGTAAAAAAGCTTGCCATTGAAGGTGGTGGGGCTGACAATGATCTATGAACAAAGTACCACAAGAGCTAGGATAAAGTAATGGATACAGTTATCCACCTGATTATTGTGTAAAACACTATACATGCACATACAAAGGTCAAAGTGTATTTCATGAAAGGAAAACTCACAATTTTGAAGGAAGATTAGGTGATAAAATATCTGTTGGCATGTCACAAGAATCTTGGAATAAAATTAATTTTACAGCATATATTAGCTCTATTATGTGCAGAGGTGTGGAATGAAATAAGGGAGCACCTTGAGGGGAAAATTATTGGTAGGTCTGTTTTTAATTTCAGAAGTATCTGAGTTCCATGGGTGCTGAGGTGTATTAGCCACCCCTGTAAATAATACTCAATAGTCAGCCTACAGAGAATCACAAAACAAAATAAGATTTGTTGCCTTAACAGATAGAGAAGACTTATCACTAGTATCTAACACAGACCTATCAATAAACCTAAAGGAAAACTCTTATTTAAAAATATAATATTTGATGAAATAAATAATAATATTTTACATTATAAGACTGATTATATTTTTTACTACTGATGATAAGACTACTACATTCAATACTGAGAATTATTCTTCAATACACTTTGTTACTAATATTTTTTTGGCTTTCTTTTTATCACTGCTACTCTTTTTAATAATAATAAGCTTCTGATAAAGGTTACCAAGCTTTAAATCACAGATTTACTACTATTCTCCAATAATAATAATCTACTTAGATTTAAACAACTAAAACACTACTAATACTCCAGATAACCTTCTGGTTCAGGGATGGTTTTGATCCTCAAAGTTGGGGCTATGGTCCATTGTCTTTTGAAAATGAGGGAGGGAAGACCCCTATTTATACCTTTTGGGCCCCCACAGAGCTTCTCAAAACCAGGGACTTGGAAAAAATAATAGTTGAATTGCTTTAGCTTTCAGGACATGTAGTTTTTGTATATCAATATGTTTTCTGAGACAATTTTTCTGGTGATGTTTTTTGTATCAAAAGCATGTGATTTCCTTGTGATAATTTGGCTGGTTAGAGTTTCTATTTGCCAAGAAAGTGGAGAAAATACATATTCTGACAATGGAACTTTATTCTAGTAATATGAGATCTTTGAGAGAATTTAGTGGGTCAGATTTTTTTTATCACTTTGCTATGTGTATTCTGGCATAGTTTTTCTATCAGTGTTTTCCTTATAAAAATACTTTGATGTCATTGAGATAGATTGGCTGGTTAGAGTTTCTTTTTGCCAAAAAATTGGAGAAAATACAGCTTCTGAAAATTGAAATTCCTTCTAGTCTTATGATATCTTTGCGAGAATTTAGTTGGTGGCATTCTTCTTGGAAGTGGAGAAAGCTAGGAAAATACGGAATTTCTTATTTAGTGCACTGCCATTATATTTGAACAAAGGTGGGGAAAATATTTTTTCAATTTTGATATGCAATCTTGTGAGAATTTCTCTGGACGTTTAATTTTATTATTCCATCATAAGAAGATATTGCCTCATTTCAATCAAATTTGATGTGTATTATTATTACTAAGAAAAAAGTTTCTCCTAGTAATTCAATTGTATATTATTGCATAGACTTGAGTTATTTCTTTCCATTGCATTGAGGTTGAGAAAATAAATTTCTGATTCTGTGCTCAATATAAATGTAAATAGCTGTATTTAGTTTACCTCCATTTAATTATGTCATTTTTCTATTGGTGATACAATAATGCAGCAAAATTGGTATTGATTAAGTTAATTGAGATTCTTCTGGTTGAAACTTTAGTCTTCCAGATTTATGAAATTCTTGATAATTTGCTAAAACTTCTTCATATTTCGATTCACTTACTTTCACAGTTCTGAAATTTTATTTATTTCTCTGGAGTTATTCTGCAATTTTATTTTGATCTCTGGGGTTATTCCAATATTTTAATTTGATCCCTGGAGTTATTCTACAATTTTATTTTGATCTCCAGAATGAATCCACAACCCTATTTCTATATCTGAATTTATTCTTAAATTTGATTTTCTTCTCCACATTTATTTTTTGATTTGTGTATAGTTTTGAAATATCTTGCATAACTCCTCCCAAGTTCCTCAGTGTTATTCCAATTTCTTTTCCTAACTTTGGCAATTTTATTCCCATTTCTTCTTTGAAATTCTGAAATTTTGATCATTTCTCCTCAGTTATTCCACAATTTTTCCGGAAGTTAATCCACAATCCTATTTATATATCCCCTTCATTATTCTGCAATTTTTTTATTATTTGAAAATCTTAACAATGGTATAATTGGTATGGAGTACCACAGTGTGGTTTTGGGTCTGATGGTATGCTCAGATGACTGGAGAACAAGCTCAGTAAAATTTGTTTTATTATGCATGAAAGTTTCCAAAAGAATGTCAGGCAGTAAAACTTTAGTAGAGCCTGTGTGGCTATGTACCAAAAGATATATATTTAATTTAATGAATTATATTTTCTTCTCATAGGGCTCTTTTAAACCCACTTCCCCTCTTAAATTTTAATTTTGGCAATGTTTGGTATTTGACTTTGCTGATTCCTGGGTAGAGAAGTAGGGATTTGGTCCAAATGAAGAGTTCAAATTAACTTTCACCAGGTCAGCTAAGCTTATGACCAAGATTAATACATTTGAAGTCATCTTCATATTATTCCTGAAGTTTTGGTACTTCTTTCAAAATTCCTTGGCCCATTGGTGGTTCTGTCAGGCTGAGTCTATGATAAAGGTGTATAATTGTATTTAAAGGATTTAACTATGACTTTGAAACAGTAAAAATGATAATAAAAAGATTTTTTGGTTGGAATAAGGGTTTAAAAAAAAATAATAAGGGCTTTACTATAATGATATAGTGGTGGTGAGCGCTGCTGAAAGCCCTGGGTGCAGTCTTACCAGTTGGATTACTATAATAAGAGCTACGATACTTAAAATTAAGGTATAAACTGGTTATTTTCCAAGATTATAACTGTTTTTGACAGTTTTACTACATAGGATTTCAAGAGAAGGATAGGGATTCCTTTTCTGGCAGTCAAAAGGCCTCCCTTTATCCTGAAATGGGGTGAAAAGGCTGCTAGACCTTTTCACATACAGGAAGTGAAGATTTTTCACTCTCAAGGACAGGCTTGTGGTTTGAAAAAGGCCTGTATAGCCTTTATTGGGCTCAGATGTGGGTTTGAAACCACATCTGGGCAGTTTTCACCAGTACAGGGTGAGACCTTTCATGAGGGGACCATCCAGCCTGATTCTGATGTGTATGATGCATAGAATGCTGTACACAACCTGTATGGGACCCCATTATTGAATGGAGTGTGAGTTATTGAAGTGAAAACAATGTTGTATGTCTGTTTGCCACCTCATAATCATGGTTATGGAATATTATCCCATGGTAAGGCTATATTGGCCAAAGTGTGGGATTTTGACATTAAAACAGCCATAACTTTGTTGGTTTTTGAGATATCAACCTCAACATTGGTTCTGTGTGTAGCCCTGTATGTTTTATACACAAAGGTACCTTATTTGATATGGTTATCATTAAATATGGCAAAGCTATGCCATGTACAGGATTTTTGTACACATCCGTGTTTTAGGCAAAAAGCTGTATTGGGCTTGTTTGCCTTATACCTTTTGTTCTAGATGAAATCTGGGGAAATGAATGGCACCATCAGATAGACCTGATTGTTCTCTTTCCAAAAAGGCCCCACTTTAGCTATCTCACACTAAAACTGTAGAAGTTAGATGGGAGGTGAACATTTTCTTCACCCTTATTTCGCCTTAATTTGGCCATAAATTCTGTAATACTGGTGCTATCTCAGTTTGGCTTGTACCATTGGATAGCCCTGACTTGGAGCTTCACTCTTAATACCCATTTTATGGGGTTAAGCCTCTTACTCTTTATTTTAGATGGGAGGTGAAAAGTAAGGTTTATGCTCAGCAACAACTTTGAGCAGGAAGAACTTTCTTATTCTTTTTCCTATGGTGATGGGACTTTTTTATTTGGAAAGGGGTGAGTTTCTTCCTTCCTTTGATACCTTTTGAGCTGATTTGGCTCAGCTCCATGTTTTGGTGGTATCTTGGCTATACCATTGATTTATGGTATTTGGCTGTCATGCTTGTGCTCTGATTTTGAGTCACAGGCTGAGAGGTTCCAATTTATGGAAAGAAGTGGAAGCTTCATTTTCCATGTTTAAATTTTCTACCTCCAATAATTTCTGGTTCAAATTTCTGATACCCTCACTTTGATTCAGAGATGTAGTAATTAATGGCAAGGTGTGAAGTAATTTTTAAACTTCATTCATTTTAGTGTTAGTCCACCTTTTGCAATTTCTGAATTCATGTTGGAGAACTTGCATTAAATGAATTAACCCAATCTTATTCATCTTTTTCCAGCCTGTGACTCAAAACCAGAGCACAATCATGACAGCCAAAAAACCATAAATCAATGGTATAGCCAAGATACCACCAAAACATGGAGCTGAGCCAAATTAGCTCAAAAGGTATCAAATGAAAGAGGAAACTCACTCTTTTCTGAAAATGTAAGTCCCATCACCATAGGAAAAAGAATAACAAAGCTATTCATGCTCAAAGTTACTGTTGAGCATAAACCTTAATTTTCATCTCTCATCTGAAATACAGAGTAAGAGGCTTCACCCCATAAAAATGGGTATGCAAAATGAAGCTCTAAGCCAGGGCTATCAAATGGGTCAATACCTCATAGCTAAGTCAAATACAGAGGTCCATAAAGGTTCTGTACAGTTTCTGACGCGTCAGAAGCACCAGAACACACCTGTAAACTCCATTGGTGATATTTTTCACCCTGTAAAGGGTAAAAATGACTACTTGTGGTTCTAAAACCACATTTCAACCCAATAATAGTCTGTATTGAGTGTATAGAACCACAAACCAGCCCACATTAGTGAAAATTTTCACTCTGTCGTCGTGTGCAGAGGTAAAACACCTCCCACTACCCCAGAACAAGATGAAAGGAGGGTTTGCCTCACCAGGAAGCAAATCCAGCATCCTGTTCTTGATATTCTTAAATGGTATAACTTCTTACATGAAGTGGTACTGTTAGAATTTAACAGGTATAACTATAAGTTTCTTTATTGTAGGTTTTGTTATTGTAAACCAACAGACAAAAACTGCACCCAGGGCTATCAGCAGCACTCACCATCACTAAATTAATTTAGTATAGCCCTTTTACTCATATTCTCACTTTAATATCATCATCATTTTCGTGTCACACTCAGATTTATAGTTTCTATTATCATTTTGAAGTTATATCATAGAGTCACCCTGACATTTTGGGGGCCTGTCCTGGTTTTTTACCTATTTTAGACAAAAGTTTAGCTTGTTTTCACTATTTTTAGCTTATATATATGCTTTTCAGAGCTATTATCGTTGTTTTATTGCTTATTTTCACTTTTTTTAAACCATAAGAATCCCTGAAGGGGATCAATTTCGTGGTTTTTCTCTATTCTGATTTTTTTTTACTCAAAAATAAAAAATATATAAAAAACATAATAAAAAAAAACTGTATACATATCCTTTTTTTTGAAAAATAATATTTTTCATTTTTGAAGAGTTATAAATATATAATTTATATTTATAAAATATTCTCTTTTTCTAATAAAAAAAAAACATATTTTATCATTGTTTTTTTTCATAATATATACAAAGTATATATTATTTGAATTTTTCTTACAGAAAAACTCTTATAATTCATTTTTTCACCCAAATTGGCGTGAAAAATTGATTATTATCATTATTATTGATAATTTCAATAATAATACTTCATAATAAAATACAAACCATATTTTATTATTAATATTTTTTTAATATATACAGATTATATATGGGGGAGAGTTGATTGTTATTTATTATTGATATTTTCAATAATAACTTGTCCAAAGTGACTTATCAATTCCAAAAAAAAGGAAATTCAATCAACTAGCTGAAGCTCTCACTTGACAAATCAGAAATGATACCACCTCATTCCAAAGACTTTAGATTTCCAAGGGATTATTCCTTACAAAGAGAAAAAAACATCAGTTGGAATAGAGGCCTGGAAAAGAGAGAAGTTGAAGTTGTTCAAATACATAATACATGGCAAAATGAACCTTTCTACACCTTCCAAGATGGGTTTCAACAGGAAACCTCCAGGAATGGCTTGCATAGAACAGTTTGTTCTAACCCATGAAATATTCCAAGAACTTCTCCAATGGGGAATGGCAGACAGGGAATTCAAACCAGATTCCCACTAGAAAGAACTTGTAGAATGTATTCAGAAGATTTCCCTCAAATAGATATTCTTCAAAGAACTTATCATACACAAGAAATGGAACAAGAGATAACAAACTCTGACCCTTTCAGGCTCATGAGCACTAGTAACCCAACCAGACTCCCTAGTGGCTTCACACCACTCAGGCACCAGAAGATCAGTGACCAAGAGTCACTATACTTTCCAATCCAAGATAGAATCCAGGAGAGGAAGAGGATCATAAGGCAAGAACAAGACTTCTTTCAACCAGAGGCTGAAAGAGTCAGATACTATGATCCACAAATTGTTGGACCTGTTGCAAGAAGTACAAAGAAACAACAAACAGTTGTAAATACTTCTAATGAACCTAGCAGACCTATGATAAGGAATGATATCTCCACTCAGATGAAACACAATGTTGTGATACCTGAGAGTACCATAAGTAATAATACTCTATGGTTACAATTTTCCCAGTTTGTAGAACAAACTAAAAAAAAGTTTGAAAGACTCCATGAAAGTATTTCAAGGTTACAAGAGGTTTGTACCTTACAAACCAAAACTATTCATACTCTGAAAGAGGACTATATTAAATTGTATAAGGCCTCAGAAGATTCCAAAAGAAGACTAAATCAAGTCTTAGAGGAGCAAAATTACTGCAAAAGGGAAAGGGAATACCTGGATCAAGATATTGACAAATTGTTCAATTTCTGCCAAAAAATGAAACCCCAAACACAAGGGCATGTTTCTGGAAACACCCCATACCACCAGGAAGACATCAAACCAGATTCTGTATTGGTGAATAAGGCAAGGTCTCCATCAAAATACCAGGATGGATATAATATGTCTTATACTGAAAAGGAAGCCTTGAAACAGCTTCCTGAGGCCTCAAGCTGGCCCAAATCCTCTGGAGCTGGAGATTATGAACATATGGAACTCATAGATTATATTGATGGACTCTTCACTGATGTACCAAGTATACCAGATTATTGGATTACTGCCAGATTGAATAAAGCTTTTAAAGGAAATGCTAGTATTTTGTACACAAAAATCAAAGACATACATGGCAGAAGAAACTGGCCATGGTGGAGGAGCCAAATAATCCAAAAGTACAGAAATGATACATGGATATGGCAGAAAATCCTTTCATTTGGAAATGATAGATACACAGTGGACAAAGATCCTTATGATTGGTGTTTGAGACAGTCAAAAAGGTGAATAGCCATTGACCCTCACATAACAACAGAAATGAGAAATCACAAACTGTTGACCAAACTACGAGGAGACTTAGAACATGCAGTAAAATGCAGATGCTCCAAAGAATCCACCTTCAATCAAATATCCAATACTTTCCAAGAAGTAAGGATTAGAACATCTATTGGTAGATACAATAACCATAGTACTGGTGATAACAGGGAAAATACAACCCTGGAAGCCAAAGAAACTCATGAGTCAGATTCTGAAATCACAACAGGATTTCACAATTGTGAATCACCCAATTACTATGCAGAAAATTCTCCCGAAGACAGGGAAGAGATATTTGCAAGAGAGGAAGAAACAACAAAAGAACAAAAATATCATGAATCTGACTCTGATTGTAAGGTTTGTCTATGAAACTCTTGATAATAGTAGCAACATCAAGAGTACTATGACTGTCCTCAGTAGAAATATATAATATAATAAAATATTATAACCACAAATTTAAATATAACTATTAAAAAATAATTATAAAAAAAATAAATTTAATTATTATTATAAAAGTATAATAATAATTATAATAAATTATAATTATTCTATTATTGTTATAGTCACTGACAGTTATAACAATAAGAATTTTAAAGCTCTTAATGAGAAAATTACACGTGGAAATATGAATATTAACCACTTATAAATAATATAAATATTATTTATAAAAGAATTCTAACACACACTGTGCAGAAATACTTCTTCTAGAATAAAAATTCTATATAAAAAAACTAATACTAGATGAAAAAGATATAGAACTTTAGAGAAAACTTACTTATAATATTTATTTAATACAACAAGTCAAACAATAACAGTTATTATATTAAATAATAATTATAAGTTAAAAACACGCCAAAAATAAATAATTTTAAAGATAAAACAACTTTTTATAATAAAATTTAAGATTAACAAGTATTTAAGAGGAATTTGTGGATTTTAAAAGATATTTAAGATGATAATTTTATAATATAAAATGTATTATTGATGATTACAACAATAATCTGAATTCTATGATTTCAATTCTTTAATTTACAATTAATAAAGAATAAAATAACTTAAGAATTACTTTAAAAATAAGATCTTATAAATAATAAAACTTTACCTGTTTAAATTTCTAATATGATTGGATTGATGATGAATGATGGACAAAAACAGTGATGAAAAGACTCTTTTTATGTCTTCAGAGCAGCTCTCATGATTCATAATGATTATAGAGGGCGTGCTAAGGTCAAAAATGAAAAACCATACTTAAAAACAAAGTTCTTAACTTAAGGCAACTTGTTTTTAACTCCAATTGAAAGTTAGCAGTGTTATTGTTAACTCCATGTAACTTTAATCCTCATTTAAACTAATTATTTTTAAGTTTTCAATATAAATAAACTTACTTATATTAAAGTTAATCACATGAACAACTTAAAAATAGAGTTTCAAGCAGAAATCTCTTAGACTCAATTTTTAATTAATTTTTAAAGAAATCATAATTTTCTTTGAGCTTAATTAAAAAAGTAAATTTCCAGGCTAATTACCCAGGAAATTTATTTATAAAAGATACTTAAAATTTAATTTATATATAGATAATATTCAATTCTAAGTTGTGTGAAATTTCAAGCAAATCCATTAAGATTTGGATTTTTAATGAATTTTTGAAGTTATTTCTATTTTTCCACGTAAAATAGCAATACACACCAAACCTTAGCTTTTGATAAGGTTTTGATGCTTGTAACTTTAAAGTTTTAATCTTATTTAAGGTTTTTAAGCTTGATTAAGCTTTGAGAGTTCTTAAAACCTTGATTTGAAGCCTGCAAATTGGGATTTACCCTTTGGCAGCTTGAAATTCCTGTCCAAATTGGGATGAAACCAGTTTAAACCTTAAGGTTGGATCAAAGTCTAATTTTAAAGTTTAAATAAGGTTGAAAATCCTCCATTACAGGTGGACAACCTTAATTGAATCCTTGCAGATCCAAAAAGTTGGGTACCCCAGCTCTATTTGGTCTTTTTCCTTTGTCCCACCTTTTTGCGTGGATTTTCCCCTTTGATTTGTTTCAAGCCATACTATGGCCTTAAACCCTTTTAAATTGCGCTCACGCAGGCTTTACATTCTGTATGGCAAATCCTTAGCCAATTCAGTAAATATACACCACACCTCAATTTTAACTAAAATCTTGGTAAGTTTGCATAAACCTTATGCAACTTTAAATTTAAGCTTATTTAAGCTTAAATTTCACAATTTTAAAAAAATGTTGAAAAATTTACATTAGTACTGTGAGATTCTTAAATCTTCTAATAACAAAAGAAATAAGTGTTTTTGGGTAAAATACCTCATGGATGTACCGTAGGTCATTTTTGGTGTAGAATACAAAAATGACATAATATTTATAACTTTGTTTATCCAAAAAAAAGTTATACTTATTTTTTGTTATTTTTTATTTTAATTTCAACTAAAAAGTCTGTTTAAGACAAAATTAGCTGTTTATAAAATCATTTGTGGCCTTATGGGTATGTTATACATACCTCACAGGCTCACACTGATAGTGTGGGGAATGGCTGTGGAAATAATTAATACAGTGAACCCAACCGCCATGAGGAATATTTGGTGGAATTTAAGAACCATGGAATAGAGTAAATTTGTTCAGTCCATTCCCAAAGGAGGAAACCAAGGACCAAACACCTGGATGGTTTGAAACATAAGCCACAAGACAGGGAGGGTATGACAACAAGAAAATTGTTGGCTCAAGGTCACATGAACCATGCTCATACCTCCAAGAAGAGAGGAAAGCCTCATCAATGATAAGCCCTTTTTTCGAGGGAGGTATGTCAGCCTGTGACTCAAAACCAGAGCACAAGCATGACAGCCAAAAAACCATAAATCAATGGTATAGCCAAGATACCACCAAAACATGGAGCTCATCCAAATTATCTCAAAAGGTATCAAAAGAAAGAGGAAACTGACCCTTTTCTGAAAATGTAAGTCCCATCACCATAGGACAAAGAACAACAAAGTTATTCATGCTCAAAGTTACTGTTGAGCATAAACCTTAATTTTTATCTCTCATCTGAAATAAAGAGTAAGAGGCTTAACCCCATCAAAATGGGTATGCAAAATGAAGCTCTAAGCCAGGGCTATCCGATGGTACCAGACAAACTGGGCTAGCACCGATATTACAGAAGCTATGGTCAAATTCAGACCAAATAAGGTTGAACAAAATATTCACCTCTCATCTAACTTCTACAGTTTTAGTGTGAGATACCTAAAGTGGGGTCTTTTTGGAAAGAGAAAAATCAGGGTTATCTGATGGCGTCATCCATTTCCTCATATCTCAACTAAAACAAAAGTTATGGGGCAAACAAGCCCAATGCAGCTTTTTGTCAGGATGAAACTATGAAAGAGTGGTAATGTAGGCTATTTACAACTCAAACTATGTTTGTGACATGGTAAAAATTCTTTAAGAGATAATAAAGTTGATGATAAAGGATTAAATTAAGATATTAAGGGCTTTACTATAAAGATATAGTGGTGGTGTGCGCTGTTGAAAGCCCTGGGTGCAGCTTTACCTGTTGGGTTACAATAATAAAGACTACAATACTTTTTAATTTAAGATTATACCTGATTATTAACCAAGAGTAAAACTGTTTTTGACAGTTTACTACGTAGGTTATTCAAGAGCAGGATGAGGAAAAGGCTTTTGGCTGTGAAAAGCCCTCCTTTTATCCTGAAATTGAGGTGGAAAGGCTGCTAGACCTTTCCACATAGAGGAAGTGAAGATTTTTCACTCTTTATGACAGGCTTGTGGTTTGCAAACAGCCTGTATACCCTGTATTGGGCTCAGATGTGGTTTTGAAACCACATCTGGGCAGTTTTCACCAATACAGGGTGAAGATTTTCATCTGGGGACCTCACAGCCTGATTCTGACATGTATGACGCGTAGAATGCTGTACAGAAACTGTATGGGACCCCAGTATTGACTGACATATGATGTATTGAAGTAAAAACATGCTTCTTTGTCTATTTGACACCTCATATTCATGGTTATGGGATATTATCCCATGGTAAGGCTGTATCTGACAGCAGGTGGGATTTTGACCTTAAAATGGTCATAACTCTGTCAGTTTTTGAGATATCAAGCTCAACGTTGGTTCATTGAATAGCTCTGTATGAGCTCTACACAATGGTACCCAACTTGACATGGTTATCACTAAATATGACAAAGTTATCCCATGTACAAGTATTTTTGTACATTGGCGTGGTCTGGGCAAAAGCTGTATTAAGCTTGTTTGGCCAAAAACCTCTGTTGTAGTTGAGCTATGAGGAAATTGATGGCACCATCAGATAGCCCTGATTGTGCTCTTTCCAAAAAGACCCCACTTTAGGTATCTCACACTAAAACTTTAAAAGTTAGATGAGAGGTGAGTGTTTTGTTCACCCTTATTTGGTCTGAATTTGACCATAACTCAAGTAATACTGGTGCTAGCTCAGTCTGGCTAGCACCATTAGATAGCCCTGGCTTAGAGCTTCATTTTCAATACCCATTTGATGGGGTTAAGCCTCTCCTTCTAGATTTTAGATGAGAGGTGAAAATTAAGGTTTATGCTCAGCAATAACTTTGAGCAGGAATAACTTTGTTATTTCTTGTCCTATGGTGATGGGACTTATATTTTCAGAAAAGGGTCAGTTTCCTCTTTCCTTTGATACCTTTTGAGATAATTTGGCTCAGCTCCATGTTTTGGTGGTATTTTGGCTATACCATTGGTTTATGGTATTTTGGCTGTCATGCTTGTGCTCTGGTTTTGAGTCACAGGCTGACATACCCTCCCTCTAAAAAAGGCTCATCATTGATGAGACTGTTCAGTTCTCTTGGAGGCTCTGAATCTCCTTAGATGAAGGTTCCCATCTGGTATGGCATCCTCTGCCAACCATTTGTCTTTGTCAGCTGTCTGGTTCTTGAATCTGACTAGATATTGTCTCTGATCCTTCCCATTAAGTCTGATTTTTCTGGCCCTGATGATTTTACTCACAGGTCCAGGAGAGTCTTCTACTTCCACTATTTCTGGTGGAGTGATGTTTTTTTTCCTGGAGGGGAATTTATCCTCCTCTGTTTGGAAGTATGGTTTGACCAGGCTTACTGGAAAGACTGGGTGTTTCCTAGAAAAGTCCTCAGTGAGCTTGACCTCTACTGCATTCTTCCCTATCAACTTAATGATAGTGAAGGGCCCTACAAATGAGTCTCTCATTTTCTTGGGTCCTTTGAGATTGTTAAAGTTCAGTGTAGATACTAACACCTGGTCCCCTTCCTTGAAGTCAGGTTCCATATGTGATTTTTCCCACCTCTGCTTGTTATACTCTTTGGCCTCAGCTATGCATTTGGCAGCAGTATCACAGGCTTTTTTCCACATATCATGGAAGTCTTTGGCTGTGGGGTGGATGGTGAGAATATTTTTCTTCAAGTGATCCACAGGTAAGAGGGGATTCCACCCTTTCTCTACCAGTGCAGGTGTTTTTCCTGTGGTAGAGTGCTGGCTTGTATTATAAGCCAGTTGGACTGCTGGTAAGAGGGTGACCCAATCATGGGTGTATCCCTCATGGTCCTTGTATTCCATGCCATAGGCACAGAACCTCCTGAGGATGTCCTCCATTGTTTGGATCATCCTCTCAGCTAGGCCATCTGTTTGTGGATGGTAAGCTGTGGAAAAAGCAAGCTTGGTGCCAAGCATGTCATATAAATTGGTCCAAAATTCAGATGTGAATTTTGGGTCCCTGTCACTGATTATGATCTTAGGGACTCCACAGGTGGATATGATGTTATTCCAAAATAACAGAGCAGTGTCCATGGCTGTGTCCTGTTTATGGAATGGTAGACATCTCATGCTCTTGCTGAACCTATCAACTATGATTAAGCAGGCATTGTAGTTTTCTTTGCCTCCTGGGACAAGTCCTGTGACCCAGTCCATGTTGATGGTTTCCCATGGGTGTTTGGGTTCTTCTATGTGTTGAAGCAACCCATATTTCTTCCCATGCTTTCTATTTGCCTTTTGGCATCTTTCACAAGTGTTGATGTATTCACTCAACTCTTGCTCCCACTTGGGCCACCAAGCTGTGCTTGCTACCCTCTCTTTAGTCCTGTACTCACTCATGTGTCCCATGTAGGGGCAGTCATGCCATTCCTGCAGGATTAAAGAGATGTGGTCTCTGTCTATCACTGTGAGTGCACTGGTTTGCTTTTCTCTGTGATAAATCAGGCCATCTATAAGGAAGAATTTATTGTCCTTATAGGCCCTCAACCAGGGTTCCTCCAGCTGGGTTTCCAGTTCTGGGCTCCTGTATTTTTGTTGAAGGAGTTGGAGTAGTATGCTACACTGTTTGTGTTTAGCATATGATTTCAGCACTGCATTGAGAAATTCATTGTGCAGTTCTGAGGAGCTTATTCCCAGTATGGGGGTTTCTGTCCCTTCTGAATCAGTGTTTCCACTGTCGAGGGTACCACTCCCTGGTGCCCATTCAGAGAATCTGAAGTTCTTCTTCCTATTTATTTCCATAAAATGAATAGGAATTTTTGCAGCAACTTCAGGGTCATAAGCTGGATTGCTTTTGACATTGTCCAGTTGCCATCTGCTAAGGCCATCTGCATTGGTATGGCTTTTACCTTCTTTGTATATGATGGTCATGTTCCCTCTATACTCCTGGATGGCTATTTGCCATCTCAGCATGTGTCTATTAGTAGTCTGCATGTTTAGTAAAGACTTCAAGGCTGTGCAGTCTGTGTAGACTTCAAAGACTGCACCCTCCAAATAATAATGGAGTTTTTCTAGAGCCCAGACTAGACATAGACATTCTGTCTGGGTGGCCCCATACCTGGCTTCTGAATCTTTCAGCTGCCTGGAGATGTAATATATTACACCTTCTCTTGGTTCACCATCCACAATTTGTCTTTGGTTAAGGGCTGCTCCCAAGCCTCGGCTGCATGCTGCATCTATATATAACTTGAATGGTAGTTCAAAGTCAGGCAAGATGAGCACAGGTGCATTTGTGAGTTCATATTTGATCCTCTCATATGCATCCCTCCTTTCCTTGGTTATTTCAAAAACTACATCCTTTGAGCATAACTTGTATAAACTACTAGTTATGTGGGCAAAGTTTTTGATGTGGTTTCTATAGTAGCTAGCAAATCCAAGGAAAGATTGCATCTCTTTGATGTTCTTTGGTACTGGCTTTTGCAGTACTGCTGCTACTTTGTTCTGGCCAATTGCCAGACTAAGGCCTGAGACTTTGTGTCCTAGAGCTAGTAACTCTTTTTGGCCAAAATTACACTTTTTAAGTGAAATTTTCAGATTGATGGGTGTACATTTACTTAGCACTCTGTGTATGTATTGTACATGGTCTTTCCATGTCTCTGAGTATATAATGATATCATCAATATATACTACCATCCAGCCTTCTGTTATTTCTTCTTGAAATATGGTGTCCATCATCCTTTGCAAGTGGGCTGGTGCATTCTTGATGCCAAATGGCATCCTGGTGTACTCATATATGCCCATATGGCATATTATTCTGAGCAACTTCATGGAGTTTGGTTTAACTCCATTTTGGTGGAAGCCTTTCATACAATCCATCTTGGTTATGTATTTAGCTTTGGCCAGCTTATCCAGGGCATGAGGTATCCTTGGTATAGGGTACCTGTCTGCTTTTGTGTAGTTATTCAGGGCTCTGAAGTCTCCACACAATCTATACTTGCCATCATGCCAGGTGATTAGGACAGGAGTGGTGATTTCCACTATTTCATTATGTCCAATCTTCCTGATGACATCCATGTCCAGGGGTTCATTGATGTGTTTTTCAATTTCTTTCCTGGTTTCCAGACTTGCTGGATAAGGAGGTCTCCTCAGCATGGGTGGATAAGGTCTTTCCACATCCAGATATAGTTCTATATCATGGTCTTTAATCTTGCCTAGTGGCTCTTCACCAATGGCAAATGCTGGTCTGTTCTTCTTGAGCATCTTCAGTAAACTTAGTTTTTGTTTACTGGTGAGGTTAGTGCTAAACTGTCCCTCCCTGAATTCCTTCAAGAGTTCTTCTAGTGGATCCTGTGAAGATATGTGGTATATATCAAGTGAAAATTTCTTTTCCTTGTTGGTACCAATGGTAATGTGCCTGTTTTTACTGTTGTAAATATCTATGCCTTACATCCTCTGGTCATCTGTTCCCAGTACAAACCCTTGGATGTGGGCATCTTCAAGCACTACAAACTCTGGGTTGAGTCTGATATTACCCTTCCTGTGGGGTATAATTATCTCTTTGATAATTTTCCCAATGGAAGTCAGCTTCCCTGATGCACTTTTGAAGTTCCTTGCCTTAGTAGGCAAGAGCTTCTTTTCCCAGTTTGGGAAGTGGTTATCCAGATAATTTCTGGCCACTATGGAGCAATGTGCTCCACTGTCAATGATCAGTGGGTGCTGAGCATTATCAATACATACAGTCATTTTTGTGGCTGTTCCATGTATATATGCCATTCCTTTGGTTGGTGTAACCAGGAATGTTTGTGCATCTTGTGTGTGTTTGCACAAGTTCTTGTTGGCAGTGTCTTGTGGCATGCCTGCTTCCAACTGTATATCCTGGATTTCCAATGGGGTTTCCTCTTGGTATTCCACTAGAAATTCCTCTATTGGGTCTTGATCATCATCAGATGGTTCTCTGATGGCATCTCCCATAGAGTCTGATTCAGAATCCTCTGTTGGAGGTTCTTCTTCAGGGACTTTTTCTATAGCATAGACTTTTTTCTTTGCTTTTGGAAAGTTGTTGGCATAGTGGTCTGTTGAACCACAATTGTGACAAGAATTCTTCTTCTTTGCCACTTCTGCCACTCTTTCTCTGGGTTTGTCTTTAAACTCCACCCTGAAAG
This sequence comes from Austropuccinia psidii, assembly GCA_023105745.1. Lineage (NCBI taxonomy): Eukaryota > Fungi > Basidiomycota > Pucciniomycetes > Pucciniales > Sphaerophragmiaceae > Austropuccinia > Austropuccinia psidii. The sequence continues at coordinate 71,370,203 of JALGQZ010000001.1, read as the reverse complement.
GTTGTTTCTCCTTGAAACTACTGCTTCTATATGGGGTGAATTTCCCTATATTAGTCCTTTTCCTTATGTCTTGTAAGGTATTGGCTATGTCATCTAGAGTGCAATTTTGGTTGCATCTGCATTTCACTGCATGCTCTAATTCTCCTGGCAGTTGTGTCAGAAGTTTGTGATTCCCCATCTGGATGTTCATCTGAGGATCAATGGCTTTAAGTCTTTTAGACTGTCTGAGACACCAGTCATATGGATCTTTGTCCACAGAGTATTTTTCATTTTCAAATGACATGGTCTTTTGCCATATCCAAGTTCCATTACTGTACTCTTGAATTATTTGACTCTTCCACCATGGACAGTTTCTTCTGCCATGGATTTCTTTCATTTCTGTGTACCATATACTTGCATGACCTTTAAATTCAGTATTCAGTCTAGCAGTAATCCAGTAACCTGGTATGCTGGGTACATCAATGAAGAGTCCATCAATATAATCTATGAGTTCCATATGATCATATTCTCCTGATCCAGAGAATTTGGGCCAGTTTGAGGCCTCAGGAAGCTGTTTCAAGGCTTCCTTCTCTGAATAAGACATGCCATCTCCATCCTGGTATTGTGATGGAGATCTTGCCTTATTCAACATCATGGCATCTGGTTTGATGTCATCTGGTTGATATGGATTCTCCATAGCTTGGCCTTGTGGTTGGGGCTTTAAGCTATGGTAGGCATTAAAAAATTTGTTAATGTCTTGATCCAGACACTCCCTGTCCCTTGTGCTGTGGTGTTGTTCTTCAAAGACTTGGTTCAGTCTTTTGTTGGATTCTTCAGAGGCTTTGCTCAGTTGAGCATATCCTTCTTGAAGATTCTTAACTATTTGTTCCAAGGAGGCTTGAGTTTGTCTCATCCTCTCTTGGCTAGCTTTAATTTCTGCAAATTGCTTTGCAGATTGTTCAGCATATTGGGACACTTGTAACCACAGTGTATCACTGTTGATGTTACTCTCAGATGTGACAATGTTATTTTCAGTCTGAGTGGGGGTAATGTTTCTATTACTAGGACTACTGATTCTAGAGTGGTTTACAACTACTTCTGGTTCTTGTGTACTTCCTTTACCAAATCCCACAGCTTCTGGATCATGGGGTCTGACTCTTTCCTCCTCTGGTTGAAGGAGATTTTGTTCTTGCCCTTGTTTCCTTGTCTTCTCCTGGAAACTTCCTGGAATTGTGAAGAATGGTGACTCTTGGCCACTGATCTGCTGGTGTCTGAATGGTGTGAAGCCACTGGAGAGTTGATTTGGCCTGCTCCTTGTGAACCTGAAGGAATCTGAGTAGGCCCTGTCTGGGTCAACTGTTCTTCTATAGCTAGGATAGTGGCTTGATTCTCCCTTATCCTCTGTGCCCTTGCCTCCAGGAGTCTGTGCTGCCTGGTAGGATTCCAACCTTTGGTGATTACCATAAGGTCTTTGAAGCCTATCTCTTTGAGACAGATCTTCTGGCAACTTGATCCCAGTTCTGCCCAGTGAGTTGCTAGGTTGAACCTCTTGTTGTCCATGCTCCATTGAAATAAATCTTTGAGGAGTTGGTGGATATGAAGAACTTGATCCATATCCTTCCAGTCCTCTGGTTTGAGGTTTCTGTTGAATTGGAGTGTGAATGGCAAGGTTGATATTATCTCCCTCATTGTTTTGCCATCCACCACTGTGTCCAGGGTGTCCTCTTTCAGGTCTTCTGGTTCTGGACAATCCTCCTCTATCCTCTGGCTGGTTCCTTTGGAAGCCAAGGTCTCTGAGGTATACAGGGGACATATCAGTGTTTGCAAGCAGTCAAAAACTTTATGTTCTTAGGGTATTTACCTTTGACAGTGCCTTGTACAAATTTACTGTCTGCTGACTTGGGCAGTTTGCCTTTGGAAGTTACAACTGGGTTAATAATTGTAATCTTTCCTGTACAAGTGGTTAAGGTTGGTTTACCTTGTATGGATGGAGAGTTTCGTGGTTTTCTACTTCTCTGAGTGGCTATTGGTGTCCACTTCTTGGCTGTGATGAGACCTTCACTGTGCCTCTTTCCTTTGCCCTTGCTGCCCTCTGGTTCTGAGGGTGTCACTGGTGTGTTGACCTGTGACTGGGTCTCAAGTGGGATGTAATTTTCTTCCACTGAAATCAAGGCAGAAAAGGGAGGACTTATGTCAGTTAAGACTTCTTAAAAATGCTGGTTTTGCACGTCTAAGATTGGCCTCTGGGCTTGTATGTTACTACAATGTGCCCTGTATAATGACAGTGTAATTGAATCAACAATTCCACGTCAGAATTACAGCTTTTGGTACCCTGTCACACTGTTTGTGTGCCAGTATCCCACAGATACACTCGTGGTTTTCAAGTGTATTCTGTACAAGTGGTTTGTATAAGTGTTATTGAGTTAACAATACACTTAATCCACGCCTCAACTGATGGTTTTTCAGTCAGAGGTGTCCTTATTCAGTCAAGAATACAGGACTTATTGATGGCTTATGTGTTTTTACATACAAAACACGCCAAAAATAGTTATATTCAGTGGGTATTAGCCATGTGAAAAATACTCTTATAATATGAGTATATATATAAAAAAAGGATAAATATATATAAAATATATATTTAAATAGAGAAATTATGCCTAAAAAAGATAAAACACTGGTTAATAAGTCATAAAGAGAGAAAAGACTTACTTATAAGGTCCAAAAAAAGGTTTAAAACACGGCCAGGCCCCCAAAATGTCAGGATGAAACTATTAAAGAGTGGTAATGTAGGCTATTTACAACTCAAACTATGTTTGTGACACAGTAAGAATGCTTTAAAAGATAATAAAGTTGATGATAAAGGATTAAATTAAGATATTAAAGGCTTTACTATAAAGATATAGTGGTGGTGTGCGCTGTTGAAAGCCCTGGGTGCAGCTTTACCTGTTGGGTTACAATAATAAAGACTACAATACTTTTTAATTTAAGAATATACCTGATTATTAACCAAGAGTAAAACTGTTTTTGACAGTTTACTACGTAGGTTATTCAAGAGCAGGATGAGGAAAAGGCTTTTGGCTGTGAAAAGCCCTCCTTTTATCCTGAAATTGAGGTGGAAAGGCTGCTAGACCTTTCCACATAGAGGAAGTGAAGATTTTTCACTCTTTATGACAGGCTTGTGGTTTGCAAACAGCCTGTATACCCTGTATTGGGCTCAGATGTGGTTTTGAAACCACATCTGGGCAGTTTTCACCAATACAGGGTGAAAATTTTCATCTGGGGACCTCACAGCCTGATTCTGACGTGTATGACGCGTAGAATGCTGTACAGAAACTGTATGGGACCCCAGTATTGACTGACATATGAGGTATTGAGGTAAAAACATGCTTCTTTGTCTATTTGACACCTCATATTCATGGTTATGGGATATTATCCCATGGTAAGGCTGTATCTGACAGCAGGTGGGATTTTGACCTTAAAATGGTCATAACTCTGTCAGTGTTTGAGATATCAAGCTCAAAGTTGGTTCATTGAATAGCTCTGTATGAGCTCTACACAATGGTACCCAACTTGACATGTTGATCACTAAATATGACAAAGTTATCCCATGTACAAGTATTTTTGTACATTGGCGTGGTCTGGGCAAAAGCTGTATTAAGCTTGTTTGGCCAATAACTTCTGTTGTAGTTGCGCTATGAGGAAATGGATGGCACCATCAGATAGCCCTGATTGTGCTCTTTCCAAAAAGACCCCACTTTAGGTATCTCACACTAAAACTGTAAAAGTTAGATGAGAGGTGAATGTTTTGTTCACCCTTATTTGGTCTGAATTTGACCATAACTCAAGTAATACTGGTGCTAGCTCAGTTTGGCTAGCACCATTAGATAGCCCTAGCTTAGAGATTCATTTTGAATTCCCATTTGATGGGGTTAAGCCTCTCCTTCTAGATTTTAGATGAGAGGTGAAAATTAAGGTTTATGCTCAGCAATAACTTTGAGCAGGAATCACTTTGTTATTTCTTGTCCTATGGTGATGGGACTTATATTTTCAGAAAAAGGTGAGTTTCCTCTTTCTTTTGATACCTTTTTGGCTAATTTGGCTCAGCTCCATGTTTTGGTGGTATTTTGGCTATACCATTGGTTTATGTTATTTTGGCTGTCATGCTTGTGCTCTGGTTTTGAGTCACAGGCTGACACTTTTGGCCAAAACATACATATGTACAAAAATACTGGTACGTGGAATAACTTTGCCATTTTTACTGATAACCATATCAAATGAGGTACCATTGTGTATAAAACATTCAGGGCTACACACTGAACCAATTTTGAGGTTGATATCTAAAAAACTGACAAAGGTATGGCTGTTTTAAGGTCAAAATCCCACAGTTTGGCCAATAAAGCCTTATAGTGGGATATTATCCCATAAGTATTATTATGAGGTGTCAAACAGACGCAGAAGCTTATTTATACTTCAATACCTCATAGTTAAGTCAAATATAGAGGTCCATACAGGTTCTGTACAGTTTCTGATGCATCAGAAGCACCAGAACACACCTGTAAACTCCATTGGTGAAATATTTCACACTGTATAGGGTAAAAATGACTACTTGTGGTTCTAAGACCACATTTCAACCCAATACTAGCCTGTATTGAGTGTATAGAACCACAAACCAGCCCACAGTAGTGAAAAGTTTCACTCTGTGATTGTGTGCAGAGGTAAAACACCTCCCACTACCCCAGAACAAGAGAAAAGGAGGCTTTGCCTCACCAGGAAGCAAATCCAGCATCCTGTTCTTGATATAATTACGTGGTATAACTTCTTACAAGAAGTGTTACTCTTAGAATTTAACAGGTATAACTATAAGTTTAATTATTGTGGGGTTTGTTATTGTAAACCAAAAGACAAAAACTGCACCCAGGGCTATCAGCAGCACTCACCATCACTAAGTTATTTTAGTATAGCCCTTTTACTCATATTCTCACTTTAATATCATCATCATTTTCGTGTCACACTCAGAGTTATAGTTTCTATTATCATTTTGAAGCTACATCATAGAGTCACTGTGACATTTTTTCATTAATTATCATTTATTGAGGTAATTTGTTTTGTCCAGTATTATCAGAAAGAATTTGATTCAATTTAATTGTTAATTTTGATACTTCTTCTTGTGAGATATCAAAACACTTTTCAAGGCAATGCTATTTGTCTTTACTTCAGTAAATGAATTTGTAATATCATCAAGAATTTTTTTATTATCTGCTCTGATAATAGTTTTTTCTTCATTTCTCTTTGTCTTAATCATGTCATCAATATTCAATTTCTAATATTTATTCAACAATCCTTTCATAATGACACATTTTTCCCCTATTTCATTTGAAAAACAAGTCTCATTATTTGATATTTTGATTGTACTTGAAACTTTCTCAAAACACATATGTGTTCCATGTATTTGGCTCACACTCACATTTTTGGCTTTAAGATTGTTGCAAAGATTTGAATTCTTATCAGAAATATGACTTTTGACATCATTTATGGCTATATACAAAGTTGGAATTCAAATCAAAATCTCAGAAATCATATGATATTTTGATCTGGCTTCCTCTCTTGTCTGAATTCCCATCATATTTATCGTCATCTCAAATACATCCTCCATGAAATCTTGTTGAATATTTGGAATTCTGAAGCCCTAGCTGTATGATGTCTTGGCTGGTTCCTTTCTTTGACCCTTTTCTGGGCTTCTGGCTGATTTTCTACATTGTAATTGCTGCTGCTTGCCACTGGGTTTTTTTGGAATTTGTTTGGGTGGTGGAGGATAGTTTTCCCTCTATTCTGTTGTTAAAAGAATCATTTTCTTCTTTTTAATTAATTTATTCCATCCATTGAGTAACTTTCAAGTATTGAATGGCCCAGAAACTTTCTCACATTAAGATCAGAGGTCATGCAGTTTTTCCAATGGTCTGCTAGGATTTCATACTCTTTGCTTTGAAGTGAAGCCTTCTTGTGGCGGTTTCAGCTCCTTTTGAAGGAAAAAAATTGTTATAAGCTTCAGCATGGCATAATTTTCCACTTTGGGCTTCATTTACTGACCCTTTTCATTATATAGCTTATTGGATTCTGACATCACCACATCTGTAGCCTTTTTGGGAGCTACATGAAGGGTCATAACTGGATCCTGATTTGTTTGAAGCCATATTTATAATTAAAAGGAATAATAAATAGGAATTTTACATCGAAAAATTAAAAGTTGGAAAATTCCTGGCTTTTTGATGAGTATTACCAATATGAAAATTGATCAATTAAGAATAAAGTGGTTCTGGTTGATTATTCTGAGTAAGAATGACAGTGCTATTAAGATCAGAATTAACAGTATTGGAAGTAATAATGCTGGTTAATGTTGAAGAATTAAATGTTTTCTTGTCTTAACATGTTTTCAGACACCAAAATTAATCTATAAACCAATAATTTAACTAAAAAAAGGATTTTTCAAAAATAAAAGTGAAAAATAAACCCTCATTTACAACATGTAACAGGGAATATTTCTATTGATTTTTGAGATTATATGTATTTTTCATGGTTTTTTAAGTTTTTCAATACAAGAAAAAGATTGAAGAATTGTAAAAAAGTGTGTCACAGGAAAAATATCACAGCTTGTCCCCCAAATTTAAGGTGTTGATATGAAAGTTTGATTAAAAGATAAGTATGTTTCCTGTCCTGAGAATTTATATAGGGTGAAGTTTAATCAAAAATAGTATATTTAAAAAGTTTTGAGATAAAAAACCAAAACTGATTGGTTTATACTTAGTTAGTATAATAAAATAATATTATAAATATTTTCTTTTACGATCAAAAAAAAAATATCCAAAGATACTCTACAAGACATATTCCTTGCTACAAAAGAATGTTTTTCAAGAAAAATTTTAATTGGAATTATTTGAGAAAGGAACATGAAGAAATGAATATTGGAAAATAGTATCTAAAAGGAATATTAAATAGAATACACACCCAGAGGTGATAAGAGTGAATTTGGAAGCAAAGTGAAAAATTTAACAGCAATAAAAGATGCTTTAAATCACTTGTTGAATGGTTCAAGGGTAAAAATGATTATAAAAATTTTCTCAAAGGGTTTTATAGCGTTGAAATGATTCAAAATTGGTTGTTGGATTCTTTCATCAACTGGTTTAACAGTGTTGAAACTAGTTATAAAAGTAAAATTGATTCTAACATGAATAGAAAAGTGGGACAAACAAGACATTATTTTATAACTACCTATTATTTTACTCCAATAAGCTGTGAAAAACACATTTAAGAAATGAAAGCAATTTTTCTCATCATTGAACCCTGTTTTAGAGAAAAAAACATATGGTTTCAGTCAATTAGTCCCTCAAATTGGCCATTGTTATAGTAATACTTGACTTAAAGCCTTCAAAACATGTCATAATGTGTGTAGGTGACCTTAAAACCAGTTAAAACTGTTTGAAATAAGTTTTTTATAGGCTAAGGGTAGTTTTACCCTCTTTGAAGTAGTCAAACCTGCCCATGTTGTGATCAAAACCTCAACATCAATTGAGTCTCAGACCCTGTGACTAATTTTCAGGCTAAAAGGGATGAAATTTTTGTGAGAATTTTGACATCCCACCCGTCACAAAGGAATTTTTGGGAGTCTGGCACCCTTGGAGCCAAGATTCTCTTTCCCCCCAAAATCAATTTTTTGAATTTATTTTTTTTAATTCCTCATCATTCATCAGTGCAAATTTTGTTTCAATTGCCGGTGATTGACTTCATCTCTCCCTGCAGTCAGCATACAATTTTGCTTCAGTCGTTTTAATGTCACATTGTAATGACTGGGTTTAGTGGGCCACGTCATGCCTGCGTCAATACGATGTCAATGGTCACATGTTTCACATAAGTATGTTACTAAAAGCTCAAACCCATATCAACACCATTCACAAGGTTTGGGTAATTACACCTCATGGTGCAAGCCAGAAGTTTTGCATGAGATGACTTCCGCCCACTGCCTGATCATCTCACCCCTTTTGAATGCCTATTTTCATGCATGAATTGGCTTCTGCTTACCATCCTCATGCTCATGTCGTGCCCTCCCAACATGCCTCTAATGCCGCCCTCACACCGCTTACCATCATTACGCTCCTGCGGCTCCCTCAAGATATGGCTCCGACGCCTCCACCCCATCTCCACCCTCACCCCTGAAGCTTAACATGCTAATGCCACTGCTGTATCCTTAAGATATGCCACCAACGCGGCCCTCACCCCTCCTTACGCCTCTTCTGCTTACCATCCTTACGCTCCAGCAGCGCCCTCAAGATGTGACTCCAATGACACCCTCACCATTTCTTATGCCTCTGCACCCTTGCCTTATCTTCTCCGCCACTTACAATCCTTATTCTCCCGTGGCACCCTCAAGATAAGCCTCTGACTCCGGCACCTCATGTCTGTGCTCACCCCTCCTTACACCTTGTCTTCTCTGCAACTTCCGTATTAGATCCATAGGGTATGGCGGCTTGTTGGCATACACAATGAAAGCAATCATAGAGATATGCTAAGTGGCCTTCTCTGCTAACAGGTTCTGGGGGGAAATTTGTGGGGACATACAAAATGCTGTGGTTAGGTTTCAAATCATGAGACTCACAAATTAAAACCTAATAAGTGTACTATTCAAGACAAGAATTGTGTCTCCTGTTTGCCCAACAAAAACATTTTATTTCATATCATTCAAATGGAATACTTTGCTTAGTCTTTACCTCATGAGCGTAGAACCATTCAAAAGTTGACTTTAGTAGGTTTTTAGCCAGTCAAACTTCTTCAATTTCCCACAGGGAAGTGATTTCATTTTAATGATATGAAATAATTTGCAACAAATCACCTCCATGAATTTCCTGACAAATCATCATTTGCCAATGCAATACAATTTCAATCAATATTGATGGAAGTTTCCAAGGCTGTTGATGGGAAGGTTTCTTTTGGTCAGCTTTTGGTTCTAAAATGTCTTTTTTCTAGAAGATGCATTAACTTTTGAACTGATTTAAATTGATATTTAACTTCTTTAAAGCTTTCCAAAATTCTCCAATATTGAGACTACCTAAAAAAGAATCAATTATCTTAAACTTATTTTAATTCCATGAATTTCAGAACTCCTGCATTTTTTCGTCAATTTTGATCTTTTTATTCTAGAATTTTCAACCAAGTTATCAATCAACTCATCACCATCTATTTACTTAATAAACTACCTCCGCCATGCCCCAAGCAATTCCCCAAGCCCCAGGAAATTCAACTGAATTCGATGAATGAAGAACTTCAGCCCCAGAGAGTGGAAGTGAAATCTCTCATATGGCAAGTATCCATGAATTAGGAATTGAAGTAGAGAGCCAGTCACATGAAAATAATCAAGATACACCAGTTTTTCCAGAATCGGAGCATGCATCCATCTTGAATATTTTAAATCTCCCAAAACCTAATATTGTGTCATAGCATTTATGTCAGCTCAGCCTCCAAGCTCTCAAAAGCCAAAAGTTAAAAGATATGAGAAGGAAAAGATAGTTGAACCTTGTTCACCAACAGAAGATGCTGGGAAAGATGACATTATTTTCAGTGGAAAGGTTGAAATTATATCCAAGGAAATATTTTTCTCAAATATTGCTCAAACAAACCCAAGGCTGGAAAAAATTCAAAATATGTAGTAATGAGCCTCCTCAAAATGGATTTGAACTGTAAGTCTATTACTATTTCAATACAAAAACATGAAAAGTGGCTGCTTACAATATATGGGCAGGTGGGTAGGTGGGAGAATCACCAGGGAGAATCTCGTGTCAATCGTCGGCGATTGACTTCACGTCAAGCAAACGTCAAGCAGGATAAAAGTCGAGCTCACGTCAAGCAAAAATCAAGCGAACGTCAAGCACACGTCCTACTCTTGTCTTACACCAAATCCTGTGACATCCACCAATATTGGTTCCGCTGTGCCTTCAACTCAGATTCCTCACCACCTGATCATCCCGCAACCGTCCAATGGTTGGTAAAAATTACCCAAGACCCGCCTGTTTGCAAACACACACATCAAAGAGGTCCTTCAGCCAGTCTTGATGTAGGCGGGGGGTTTGACTTCACCAGGTCATCCATAAAAGGACTCCGCCTGAGCGGGATTGTCGTTTTGCAGGTGACACTGGTAGGGCCCGCCGCACAATACCGCGTGTGTGTGTGCGGGTGCGGGTGCGCTTGCGCTTGCGGGTGCGGGTGCGCTTGCGTGTGCATTGGCGCGTGCGGGTGCGGGTGCGCAAGGGTCGCTTCCCCTTCCTGCATGATGATGGCGCCATTAGAAATTTTGGCGGGGGGTTTGACTTCACCAGGTCGTCCATGAAAGGACTCAGCCTGAGCGGGATTGTCGTTTTTCAGGTGACACTGGTAGAGCCCGCCGCACAATACCGCGTGTGTGGGTCCGGGTGCGCTTGCGTGTGCATTGGCGTGTGCAGGTGCGCTTGCGTGTGCATTGGCGTGTGCGGGTGCGCTTGCGTGTGCATTGGTGTGTGTGCAAGGGCCGCTTCCCCTTTCAACATGATGATGGCGCAGTTAGAAATTTTGGATGCTGTGAAAGGTGAGTGTGTGGGTCATTTGATCATTGAACTTGGCTTATTCACACTGTACCCAATGTCAAAATAGTAAGTTCTTTGTGGCAATGTGAAAAAATGGGCTTTGCTTGTCACAATGGCATGTCTCTGTCACTAAATTTTGAGGCAGTTATTTCACTAGCAAAATTGCTAATGAATCTGAGATATTTGCATTTCTGTAGACTAAATTTCATGAAATAACGGCTTTATCATTACAAGCAGTCCACATGACAGAACTTTGTTATCATACAATCCACAGTTACCTTCTATTTCTTCTTCAGATATAATCAAGTGTCCATCATCAAAACCAACAGCTTTATAAATATTCAGATGCGGCCAATCTGGTAAGAAATTCACATCAATCTTCAAAGTTTTTAAGATCAGAAAGTTATTGTTCAGTATGCTAGATGGCTCAGAGACTTTAAAAATGCTATTAATAATACCAAAGTGTCGTGAGTTGCCCCTCAGGAAACATATCACACTGTTGCTGACATTTTTGGATTCAGTTGAAAATATATTGTTCCCAATATTAATGTTTGAAACTGGAAAATACCAAGGTGAGACAATCCTTGAAGTGAGATGACTTGTGGATTGCACGGTAGTGTCTAAGCTGATCCAATCAACTATTTCCCTTGTTGCATGAAAATTCTGTAAGTACTCAACCAGGCAATCATAATTTTCTTGGTCATGGCGGGATGGTTTGTTATATTTATGGTCATTGAACAGGGCAGGTGGCTGTGATTTGAAAAGCTGTTTTATTTCACATGGCACGGATGGGGATTTCAGGAGAACGGAAAGGTTGGAACATCGACAGATATGTTGAAGTAAGGTTTTATCTATATCATCTATTTAGAGTTGCAAGAAGTTAATCTTATTCAGTTCAGGTGTTTAATCAATGTGAATATATTGATCTTATTAATTGACGTACATATTTTGTTATTTGTTGGCATTTTTGCAAATACTCCAATCAAGCGCTCATAACCCCATGTGGCTGAGGCTTGTGCTGGGCCCCAACGTTGGAAGAGTTCGGGAATATGGTCAGCAAAATGATGATTTGGTTTACTTTTCTGTTTTGGGAACAGGAGTTGATTGGAAAGGCGGAATTTTTTCCAATGTTCAGCAAATGCAGTCGCATCTCCTATTGAAACAGTCCAACTTGTGGCAATGTTGATAGCACTAATCAAATGGAATGTATTCTTGGTTAGTTCATTTCCAAGTTCTTCTGACTGACCCATTTGCCTTTGAATGTTGGCGGATTGGTGTATATCTAATGACATCTGTTGACTGAGCATTAAAAATGGAATATAGACCTTATATAAGAGAGCCCATTCAGCGGCTTTTAAGCTACCATGAGAGGGGGAACCCATGTTGCGAGGTACTCTTGTCCATGATGAGGGAATTATTGTCTCAGATATGATTTGTCGGAGATGCTCCAGAGCCTCACCCTTGATCTGGTGATCACTCAGTGCAGTGATATCCAATTCAGAGGGGATTTCAGAAGTGGGGATGTAATCGGCATCAAATGAAGGAATCTCCGCAGAACCACTAGATGGATGTTCTGTGTTAGGGGTGGGCATTGGGAAGTAGTTTTTTCGGGTGGAAGTAGTGGGGAGTGGCTCATTTATTATTTTTGCTGCGTCTCTTCTCAGGGAGCGGGCCTCTCTCAATGTGATTTTATCAAGAGAGCTGTTGGAGGTCATGGAATCTGAGTCTGAACTGTTGGTGTCATTGGATTTCCTGCGGGACCTGAGGTAAATTTTTGATTTGGACTCTGGAATGCACAATTTGAAAGTTGCATGATCCTTCAAAATTCCAAGTATTAAATTATGCATTATGTCAAGATTAACCATTCTGGTGGCATCCCAATACGGAAGGTCTTCTAAAATTGAATATCGCACTCCATACTCAGAGAAAATTGCTGGTCTTTGTTGCGGGGTTGCCCGAAGCCATTTGGCAATGGTTGATTTATGATTTTGATATGAGCGTGTGTAGTGAAATTGAGGACCAATTTCATCAATTTGAGCTTTGTGAATGGTGCAAAAATTACAAAAGTGGTTGCCTGAATGGGAAATAAATCCAGTAAGCTTGCGCATGGCAACCACATCCGCAATGGCTGTGAGGATGGCAACACGGATAAAGGATCCTGATGGACCTGTTGAGGTGGGTGAAAAATGGTAACCTTGCCATAGCTCTTTGAGCTCCTTGATGAGTGGCATTAATAAATAATTCAATTGAAGGGAAGTTGGCTCCTTCGGACCAGGGATTATTCCTGCAACATAGACATTATCTGGCTTCAATCTTTCACTTGGGGGGAGATTAAGACAAATAAGCATGATAGGTCCAATGCTGGCCAACCGGGTGGACTTTCCATGTGCATTAAACCAGTCCACATAAATGGAGAAGGCCAATGCACCAGGAATGGACATGAATGGGGGGTCATGGATATTTCTAGTGCCAGTGAAGCGTCTCCAGACCAATCCATCCCAGACGTCACATTTTGGGGAATCTTCGGGAGTTTGGGATTGTTGATGTTGATGCAGAATTTCCATAATTCCAGCCCGCTGGAGAAATCTGGCAAGCCAATTTTTGAATGGTTGATAAATGAAATGTTTTGTTGGTATAAATTTTTGCTTCATGTTGGTGGTGTTTTGGGTGTGGGCTTCAAATGAATAGATGAATTTGCCTAATGATTGTGTGCAAGGGGGATCATGATCATTTGGGTCATTATGGCGTTGACAGTGGGGTTGGTCAGTTGTGACTGATTCAGTAAGGCCATTAAGAGAGAAACATTGAGGACAACATATATAGTTTTGAATCACTGGCTCCAATTGGAGATGTTCAAATATGGTACTCAGATCTTGAGGTATATGGAATGCAGGAATGGGGGGACCACCAGAGCTTGAGATGCTGGACTTGATCAGCAGGTTTAGGGAGGGGTGGAGAATGCGTGAAGCCCTGCGGGGTATATTATACCTTAATGATAGAATGGCAGATATTATCATTCCTAGGTCTTGTGGGGGAAGGGTTTGACTGCCACTATATGGTTTCTGTGCAGTTGAATTGAGACCCGCTGGAGTTGGGAAAGTGCTTTGGGTCAAACGTGAATAATCAGCTGGGAAGATTTGATCCAATAGAAGTTGTGGGCACTCAGATCCTGATGCAGAAGTAGGGATGTTTGGAAGAGATTTGGGTGCAATGGTTGATTTGAGCTTTTTAATGTGCTGTTTATATTGGAAAGGTGTGAAGGCAACTCCAGGCCTATCACCCTCAGGGGAAGAGTGTGTTTGAGTTGAGCAGTGTTGACACATGCATATACGCATTGAGGAATAGCGGCGGGTTGTCATTGTTGCAGGAATTGGGAGTATGGTTGGTTTGTGTATAAATATCTATGGCTGATGTGAAAGTGTTTAGGAGTGTTATTAATTGACAAAAAAATTGAGTGAGTATTTATGAAGGGGGAGATGATTTGAGCCATCTGAGAATTTTATCCCATTTGTAATGGTGCGTGAGCTGCAGCTGATGGAGTGTAACATGTCTCATCTGCATGGCGGAATTGGTTAGGAGTTTAATTGGGTAAAATGCCATGCTGCTCAATGCTCATACATATATTATTTTATTTACACATGGCGATACTGCCGTTTTGACCCTTGAGGGGTGTTCCAATAGGGATGTGTCAACATTGATTTGAGGGGATTGACATTCAAACCATGTACGCTGGCACGCCATCGTACATGGCTTGAACCTTATTACAGACATAACGATATAACTCTATTACATAAAAGGTTGGAGTGTACCTAAAGTCTTGGTATTTGGTCTGAGTGCAGCAGGCTTTTAATCGGTTGGAGTGTGATTTGGATTGTTTTGCCTTTCTTGTAAAGGTGATGTCTCTTTTGTGGGTAAATCCTTCATGAATATACCCCTTTACAGATGTACAATGCTGTGGAATTTCAATGCATATATTGGCAGTTTGGATAATTCACAAAATGTGACAATGGGGAGGCAGAAATGTTACCAAATATGATTACTTATGGATGATGGGTCCCCTTTGAGATCAAGGAAATATTACATTATATGGTGGTAGGCCGTGCCGGGTGGTTTCCGATAAAAGCGGAGGAGCTCAAGAGGAGGCAGGGAGGATTCTCCTAAAAAGAGGCTTATTGGACTTTCACGCAACACTTAGTTCCAACTATTCCTAGAATTTCTCTATTCTAAATTTGAAAAGATTTCATCTCATATCACTCTATTTTATCATAATCCTGAGGTGTTTTATCTAGTTAAAAATATTACTGTACTTTTTCGGCCCTTATGTCATCTTTCAAGTCACATAAATCCCGTTCAGGTTCTGTTCATGACTCAAATAGTGAATCTAGCATAGAATATGTTCAAACACAGTCACCATTGAGCCCCAACATTCCTCTCACAACCCCTATCGCATCCTCAATGAATGTATCAGGTCTTAACATTGATGTGGGCAATCCAAAGGCTCCAACTTCAAGCACTTGGTCGATCCCAAAAATTTCCGTCACTCCAATTCCCCCAAATCCCACTAATACACAAATGCATGTGTCTGAGGGGCCGGAAGGCACACCTCAAATCTCATCACACGCTAATCCCCAATCAAAATATCCACGTGAGTTCCTCCTTAATCCCGGTCGGAATCCAGCTGCATCCCAGGATCCCTTTGGCCAAAGTAAACAGCCAACCCTCAATATTCCATCAGGATCTCAGGTTCATGTGGTTCATGAAAGGCACGTGGATGGGGGACGACAAAAAAGACCATTGGAGTGGTCTGTCGGAGGGAAATCCAGGATTGACGCTTCATCAAAGTAAGTCATTTTAATTTTGGTGTATAACCTTTTTCACAATTTGATATGTTTGTTTCATGGGTTAGATATGGCACCTAAAGGCAAGTCAGTCCGATCTCAGGAGCCAATTGAAGATTGTGAGTATGACCAGTCTTCATTCATTTTTTGATGTGTTAACTGATGATGTGCATGGCAGGTGATGAACTGTATGCATCTTCACCTCTGGTCCATAAAGAGAAAGTCACTGGACGTCATCATCCATATTCCTCCAAACCAAGAACAGCTCATGCCAGTTCATCAAGAGAAAAAATGGTGGATGATGAGGATGAGAACATGTCTCCGACTCAAATGGAAACAAATGATGAAGCAAGGAGTGACAATTTCACGGCGCATGATCATGGCACTCAGTCAAATAATGAGTTCACCCATCCTCAAATGGGCCTTGCCCAGAGTATGCTTGAAAAATCCGAGGTCAGACAGCAAAGGAACCAGGCTCGTAAAGCTCACAATGTGGCGAAACGTGCAAGCCAGAAGGAGCAACAAAAATGGCTGAAAGCAGAACTTCCAGAGAATGTCCATGGAATGAGATCAGCAGTACACGCACATTGCCTGTTCCTACTCAAAGTTAGGGATAAGGATTTTTCCTCACTACCAGCACCACCAAGCACAGAAGAGCGTGAGATTGCAATTCAATTGGCTGGTCATCTCAGATATGTCCCCGAGGATGTTTTCAATGAGCCATCAACACAGGTTCAGTCTCAGGGTTTCCAAAGCTACTGCGAAAATGAGCTCCACAAGCTAGGACTAAAGCGATTCACTTGGGACTGGGAGAGCTCATGGCAACATCCCTTCAATGAGCTGATGTCTATGGTGTTTTACCGTACATTCCGTCTTGCACTGGTCAGCACCGAGTATCATCATTACTGTTGGAACAAGGATCATAATAACTATGGGGTCGTAGCGGCTTTAATGGAGCGATATTTCACTTATTTGAAAAGAGAATGGAAGTCTATTCAAAAGGATGCCGAGTATTTGGTTAAAAAGAAGGAGAATCAAAAGCTGGCAAAGATTTGTCAAAGGGTTAGTTAATGTCTCTCTTCTTCATTGTGAGCAAAGACTGATGATGATCTACTTCATTATGTGCAGACCTGTGAGCGCCGTCGTGAATGGTGTGATACGGCTAAATTTCCCATCCTAGCATCACAATTCAATGACCCTTGAGTATGTTCAGATACTGAGGAGGTACTGGAAAATGGCCCTCAAGTTTACTGCAAAGTGGGATTACGCTGGCGCTTCCAGTTATTTAATGAATTGGTATTAAAAATGGATCGAGACATAGAGTTTCGTAATCGCATTAAAAAAAAGGGTAAAAAAACTATTGATAGATTGCCAGAATTACGATCGACAGATGATGGTGATATTCCAGAAGGCTTATCATTTCAGGTATTTGATCAAGAGTGGCTCAAAGGCTGTAGTAAGATGCAAACTAGCGCCCTCAAGATACTTGACATGCCAGTTATTAGGCCGAATGGTGATGCTCTGCAATAACTTAGTAATATAAATGTATAGCACCGTTACAAATTAACATTTTGTGAATTATTTGTGCAGGTGTAATACAATCTGAGTATTAATCCTTAAAGATGCAACTTGCTAAATATGTCAGAATATAGACAATATGAGTTGGACTGTATCACCGTCTCCCTCAGAAATAATACTCTATTGCTCATTTTCATTGAGAAAATATTGAAGGAGTTTGATCCAGCTCATGGTGTTCATAATTGTGGACCTGTGCCAGAGTCAACAGGAGTTATCAACTTTGTCAATCACAAAATATATACTATCAGTAAGGCTCACGCAGTTAATGATTTTTTCTTTTCTTGGACCTATTGGTGTTTGGAAAATGGCATTTCCATAAGGAAGGATTTTAGAATAGCAATACAATTAGGGTCAAAGATGATCTTGAAAGGTACCTTCCGCATGTTGACCTCAACTGAATGAGGAGTTATATAGTGGATGACCTTTACAGGTTGTTGTTGGCCAATACGATGGAGTCGATCAACAGCCTGAGCCTCAATGGCTGGGTTCCAATTGGGCTCCTGGAAATGTGGATGTCAGGGGCCGCAAATCAGGGCAGAATTTTGGGGGTCCCCTCACCATTAAATAGACCGTATTAGCACAAGTTATATTGAGGCCAGTTCCAGCTGCGGCAATGGATGCAATCAGTACTTCACATTCAGGATTATTGAAGAAAGTATCCAGTGCCTTCTCCTGTGCTCGTGCTGTAATTGTTCCATCAATTCGTGCTGAAAGGATAGAGTGATGGGCAAGGGCAATACCAATTCTACAATATGAAAAAGTCAGATGGATTCAATTGGTAATGGATGCATATTAGAATTAACGCACAAATCTAGAAATTGGGTCCATTGGGAGTAAACCACCGATTTGGTTGGACCACACCTTGTTTGTTTGTTCTTCATTAAGCTTTGTAGGAGGTGTGCAATTTTACTACTCATCATGCATGTTTCCACATCCACAATAGTTTGTGTGATTCTTGGGGAGTTATCCTGAGTGCTCCTGCCCTCGGGGTCTTCCAACTCCGCCTCCGCAATTGTGTTAAGCATGATGTGATGGTTACAACATATTCGCAGCTTATTAATATTTCTGAAAAATTCTCCTGGTCCTTTGCTTTTGGATGATAGGAATTCTTCATATAATATGGAATATTCTTGCTGCATGGTTGGGTTGAGTGGGAGCAGCTCATAATGATGGCTAATAGTGGGGAGGGATTCGAGATGTGTGGTTTTGGTGCGGCGCAAACTTAAATGCCGCAATGCCAAATGCAAGATATCATTGCAGCCTTTGGAAAGACTACTCAGGATGAATGGTGACCAGTTATCTTGATCGGCGCTCTGGGGTTGAGTGATGAATGATATTATGCCCAAAAGGTCATAAATGGTGTTGTGAATAGGTGTGCCCGTTAAACATATTCGACGGGATGAAAGGAGGCTATTAATGACACGGTGAGTGGCAGTGTATTGAGAGCGAATATAGCTATAAGAGGGGGAAAGGGTTATTGGATATAAAAGGTAATTTGAATCATTTAAGCTCAGCCACTCACTGTGCTTCATCCAAGATTATACGATGCCAATTGATTTGAAAAATGAATGATGTAGAGGGATTGGTTTGCTTAAATTCTTGGGTGATAGTATTGTAAGAAGTGATGATGATATCATATTTTAAGATGTCGTCTTTGGATAATGAGTGACGAGTGGGACCATGGTAGATTTTGGAATGCAGCGCTCCAGCCTGAGCATGCTTGGATATTTCTGATTGCCAGTTGGTAATTAAGCGAGGGGGGCAGATGATCATGGTGGGCGTGGAGCGATGGGTGTTTGAAATCATCCGCTCTTTGGAGGTACCAATTAGAGCAATGGCCTGAATGGTTTTACCTAATCCCATATCATCCGCAAGCAGTCCCCCAAGAGGGGTATTGGTCGAAAGGGATTCAAATGAGCTAACGACCCTGTTTGTAATGATGTGCCTGGCATTGAAAGTGGATCCTGGGGGTGAGGTGGCCCAAAGGTTACGGGCTGATTGGCCATTGGGGATTTCTCGATCCCAGAGAAAAGCTAGTCCGGGCTTTTGATGAGGGAGGAGGGGGGTTTGAATAATGGAATGGGGCGGGGTCATCATGGGGAGGTCTGATCCACTGGGTAATTGTATCAGTTTTTGCTTGGAAATCAATGTTGAAACAGCAGGATATGAAGCAGGCGTCGAGTTTGAAGAGGGAAAGGTCGGAGTAAAGAGTTGACATTGACAATGAGTAGTACAGTCATATTCTTTGGGCATTTTAAGCTTGAAATCTTGTGTTCGAAAGCTTTCCATTATGAATAGAATGTTTGGATACCATGTGAAGAACATCAATGCTAGATTGGGTTTCTGAGATGAGGAGGGATCATTGGCATCAGTCATAAATAATCCCTCAACAAATAATATTTGAGTAGGATTGGATTGGCAATTTTCAATCCATGCCCCACCAGGACCACAGTGCATGAACGTTTTTGGTGCCCCAAGGAATGGTATCAACGTTTGGGAAAGGGTTCCCGGGAGAGAGCCAATAGCATGCTGGTGATTGGGGAGATATACGAATATGTTGTGTTGATTGTGCCATAGGATAATCCAAGAACCTAAGTGGGAATCCTCAGGATTTAAGGCTATATCACTATTTATTTGAATACAAATATTAATCATCCCAATGCAAAGTGGTTGTGAAGGGGTTGACATGATGGCTATTTGAAATTATTCGGGGACAGTTGGAAATTATATGATCGGGAGGGGTTAGCTAAAGGGAATGAAGAGGAATAAGCGCAGGTGGGAAACTTATATGAGTGGCAGCCACAGGCCAAAAGGGGGATGGCCTGTGGTTACGTGCATGGTCTTGATGGGGGTGGGCATCTTGGGCTGATAATTTTCATATCCAATTTGGGGCATATATCAAGGCAAGGTGGCCAAAATGTGGGTGCACCGATATGACTGCTGGATCTGCAGAAAGGTACAAATCCTTTGGTGGAACAAGGTTGACATTAGCATATCCAAAATTGGGTGGGTTGTAGCAACTTATTGTGGAGGGCATATTAGACGCATGCAGTCATGTTCGCTGGTGTGACAGCGAACATGGATGCATATCTTCCCCAGGTTAATTGTCGCACAGGGACCTACTGGGCAATGTTGGCCGTTTCAAAGGGCAATCTCACTGTGGGGATGTTTGTGTGTGGGCGGGTGAGATATGTTTGGTGGCGTGCCACCAAACATGACTTTGGTTTTGCGTGAAGTTCTCTGATGACGGATTCCAACTGGGCTTCAGGGGGGGAAGTGTGGCATGATCAAACGGGGCACCGACCGTGAGGCATGATCCACATCTACATTCACCCCTATTGCGTTTGAGGAGGCAGTTTATCCCCCAAGATTGGGATCACGGTCTTTGCCTCACGCGTATACAAAACTGCGGAGAAAGAGGCCACCCACCCAAGGGAATTTCTGGCTGCAAGCCACGTGCCACAACCTGCGTGGGGCGTGTGAGAACGTGAAGAAAATGACCCGCGGTGGGAGATACCCACGCAAACATGACCAGCCTCAGCAATCATAGGCTGGGATTGTTATTCTAATGTGGATGAGGCTGAAGCAAATCCACACTGATTGGCCTCAGGTTTCCACGCGCAAGCGGGTGAGCGTCTGCAGTCAAGCTGACAACCCGACCAAGAAAATAGGCAGCTGGAAGACTGGCAGTAAAATGTCTTCCAGGCGTGTGAAAGCTGCCTGCGTATGACCCATCGGGGGTGCGTATGAAAAGTGTGTGGCTGCCCGACAATGAACAAGCAGGGCCAGTCATTGTTGGCCCCGACAATGGCACCGGAGTGAATCCACTGTTTGTGTATTACCCAAATAATAAGTCATCCCATTATGACCCACTTTCATTAACTCTGATTACACCCGCCTCTATGCCATTGTTAGGCAGAGCTCTGCAAAAAGGTGCACCAAAGGGATGCAGTTGAGATATATGACTCAATGGCTTGACGTGATTTTCATGTTACATTGCTGAACAGCTTTTGCTCTGCCCGGCAGCATACATTTACACAGGTGTACTGTGTACTACAGTGTTGGCTGTACAGATCAGGAAGGTGTTATACTACTTGAGCCTGCATGCATATAGCGAATGTGCATGCACCTTCCGATTGTTTGCATATACGTAGCTCATGTGCCACATGCTCAGCATTGCGTTTCACCCGATTTGCACACGCAAGCTGAGCATATCATGGTCAAAAGCACCGTGTGAAAGTGCTCAGTAAAGCCATGGAATGAACTATTTTTGCAATAGTTCATTGGAAGGCTCAGTTTGGAGCACTTCACCAAAGCCTGTGAAATGGTGCAGCTGGCTGAAATGTCCCCCGATGCTGTGCCAAATGCTCAGATTGTGGGCATACAAAAACGACTGAGCAATGGCTCAGCATGGTGCATTTGATATTTTTATATCAATAGTTCAATCACTGTGCCATTAAAATGTTCAGCCACTGAGCATTTCAATTATGACCCGAAAGCAAACCTGAGCAATGGGTCGAGGCAAGCTCACACTATATTCACTTGTGTTACAGCCCCCCCCTTTGTTCACATACTATTACCAAGCCATACGGCTGGTAATATTGCCGCGGTCACTTGTGACCAAATGCACCGGGTGCATTTCTGCATGGGTCACTTGTGCATTCCACCCACAATGCACATTCAACAAGGGCCTCACGACCACCCTCCCGGGTGATCGGGTGGCTATTTAAGGAAAGAAAGGGGATTTGACTGAGTATTGCAATTTAATAAATTGCAATACTCAGTGGTGCATTTGATATTGTTATATCAATAGTTGAATAACTGTGCAATTAAAATGTTCAGCCACTGAGCATTTCAACTATGACCCAAAAGCAAACCTGAGCAATGGGTCGAGGCAAGCTCACGCTGTATTCACTTGTCTTACAGCCCCCCCCTTTGTTCAAAGACTATCACCAGGCCATACGGCCGGTGATCTTGCCGCGGTCACTTGTGACCAAATGCACCGGGTGCATTTCTGCATGAGTCACTTGTGCATTGCACGTTGAATGCACATTCAACAAGGGCCTCACGACCACCCTCCTGGGTGATCGGGTGGCAATTTAAGGAAACAAAGGGGATTTGACTCAGCTTGACAATTCAATAAATTGAAATACTCAGCCAGACCCCCATTGTTCTTCTGCCTCACGCGAGCATTTCACTTCTCAGTTGCAGCATTCGCTGAGACTCAGCTTCAATTTTGCCCACACGCCTTGAAGCTGAGACTCTTGCGGGTGCTGAAACTGCTGAGATCGTCTCAGCTTCACCGTGGTATAAAAGACCATCTTCACACGACACGCACTTCACTTTCTTTCTCACCCGCTCCACTTCGTTCAACCTCACCCGCGTTTGTCCTTGTGCGTATTCCCCGTTGTCTTCCTGCCTTTCCAGTCTTTTCTTTCGCACTCGACTAACCCCACTCCCCTTCCTGATCGCTTTTTGTTTATTCTTCTGATCCGTTCAGAAGCTCCCTTCTATCCACCTCGTGCGTTACCTCTTTTTTTAACTTTTGTCAACATTATGTACCGATATTAATATTTTTCTTCCTTCACGACTTCCTTCCAGAGTTTTAAAAACTTCCGACTAGAGCGTTTTCAATTTGATTCCATTTTAAATTTATATAATTCATTGTATGCCTTCATTTTCTTTCTTGATTGTTTACTTTGTATGCAGTTACTAACCTCGCTTGTTTTGTTTTTAGATGTCATGCACTTTATGCACCAAGCGGGGTATCCCCTGCATTCGTTCCTCGACAACGAACGACGCTTGTGATGCTTGCCGACAAGCACACAAGAAATGTTTGTTCGTTGTCCGCCCCTTCCGACCACGAGGCCAGAGGAGTTCTTGCCCAAGACGCCCTCGCGAGGACTCCTTTGTGGTCGACGATGATGAAACCATTTCCGAGCGTGAATGGACGCCGGGCCCCCAAACAGGCCAACGGGAACGATTCCGGACGATTAGCCCTGTCCCCTCCAGTATCGATTTGTCCACTCCCCCTCCTAGGCCACCATCCAATGGTCACTTCACTCCTCGACCGGAGCGAAGTGATTATCCGGCCGATGAAGGATGGCGATGGCAAGAGGACATTCGAGCTTGGGCTGATCGTCACCATGTCTTGTCACCGATGGGATTCAAACGCCAAAGTAAGTTTTATTTCTCCTCCTTATCTCATTTCTCTTCATGCAATAATATTGACTTTTTTCCATTTCTCATAGAACAAAACCCCCCAAATCCCCCCCGACAAGACTCTCCCGTTGCTAGTTTGCCTCGTGAGCAAACCCCCCGGCAACCCACTCCAGGCCCGAGTGGCACCCGATGGTCTGAGGAATTATTCCGCGGTAAGCAGCCAAAGTTTCATTTCATTTCCACTTTCAATTTCGGGTCGAGTGAACTGACTCTTCCTCCTTTTTTAGAACCCTCCCAAACCGCAGAGCCACCTATTCCTGGCCCAAGTCCAGCGTCCCAACAACCTGAGGACAATACGACTCGTGAGCCAGAACCTGAGGTGGCTCCTACGCAATCCACGGAGGAACCTTTTGGTAAGTCACCACTTCTCCTTCTTCACTCTTCTCAACTTTTCCTCACCATTTTTTCAACTGTCTCCAGATCGTCCCGCCACTCCTCGCTCGATAATCATCATCGACAATACGCCCGTGGGATCCCCAGTTCCCCATCCCCCTCCCCCTCCCCCTTCTTCTTACCCGACTCGCCCACCTTCCCCTTCCATTCCCCCCCCTCCACTCCAACCCCGGTTCCCTCCCCAGAGATCCCTTCCAGTGCCCCCGAGAACCCCAACGCCTCCTCCCCCCCGGTGCCAAGCTCGTCTCATTCCCACGATGACGCTCGCCAGGAATTCACCGACCTGCGACCAACCCTAATGATTCCTCGAGCAATCGTCCACGATTCGATCAACCGAATCTTGTTGGAGCATCGTCGCTTGCTCCACATGATTCCTTTCGTGGATGCAACTCATCGAAATGAGATGCACCGGGACTTCCGGGACGAACTAAACCGCCTCCTTGCCCAGGCACTGGAGGCTTATCCAAAGGAGGACATAACCGGGATAGTCTCCAAATTCCTCGAAAAATAAAAAATTTAAAAAAAAATAATCCCATTATTTCCACTTTTGATCATTTTTAATACTCTCTTTTAAATAAATTATTATTTGTAATCAACTATTATTATGTTCAAATTCTATTACATTCTTTGTTCACGTAAAAATTACTTATTTCCTCCTTAGAGAAAAACCCTGATTGCGTGAGAATTATTTTTGTAAGTGCCCCACCAAGAGTTTGAGTGAGTATTTGTTTTCGTGAACCTCTTTTTCTCAAAATGCGCCAATAGTTGCCGTTATCCTCTCCCATATTTTCTTCTTCCATGGTTTAGAGCCATCCCCATTCTTAACTGTAAAAAAGCGGCAGGTTCCCGTATGTGAGCAATCCAGTCCAGATTTGTGAAACATGGCCTTTCCTATGGTCACACGCTATTAATCTTACTCATGTATTGAATTGTTTAAATTGTCTGGAACCTTCACAAGCGTAAGGATTGGCGTGTGACTTGTTGGGAGGCTGCACAGGCGTAAGGATTGGCGTGTGAATTGTTGGGAGCCTGCACAGGCATAAGGATTGGCGTGTGAATTTTCGGGAGCCTGCACAGGCGTAAGAATTTGTGAGCATTGTTGGCAACCTTCCCAAGCGTAAGGATTGGCGTGTGAATCGTCGGAAGCCTGTACAGGCGTAAGGAATTTTAGCACTTTTGGGACCCTTCACAAGCATAAGGATTGGAGTGTGAATTGTTGGGAGCCTGCACAGGCATAAGAATTGGCGTGTGAATTCTTGGGATCCTGCACAGGCCAAGAAAATTTCAGCATTGTGGGGAAGCTTCACAAGCGTAAGAATTGGCGTGTGAATCGTCGAAAGCCTGTAAAGGCGTAAGCATTGGCATGTAAATTTTTGGGAGCCTGCACAGGCCCAAGGATTGGCGTGTGTAGGGCTGGCACCCCGCATAGGCGTAAGGAACTTTTAGCATTCTCAGAACCTGCACAAGCATAAGGATTCGCGTGTGAAGCATTGGCATCCTGGACAATAGCAACAAACCAGGACAGATGTATGATGGCATGCCACCGTACATAATCCACTTCACCCCTTTTTCATGTCAGACACCCCATCTCCCGCACTCGAATCCATCCAATCCTGGTGTATATTGTCCTCTGCCTTATCCCACCATTACTTACCCAACCCACATGCAAATCTCCTCATTCTTTGAATCGGCATGAGATTGTATTACCATCCCTGATTTGATAGCCCTCTCTCTCGGCAATCTCATAATAGCCATGGCTTTTTTGACGCATTGTTTTTGCTAACCTGCTTGAGCATTGTGCGGACATACCCACTAGTGTCGTGCTTTCGTTGTCCTGTGCTGGATCAGTATAATGAACAAATGTACTACTGGCCCACACTACCTGAATGAGCCCATGACATGCGGATAGATCAATCCAAAAATGTTCATTTGGGAAAATCAATTTTCCACCTGTACACCGCTTTGACGCATCTCTTTGAATTTGGCCAGTCCGCTTATCAGCTTGAAACCACCATCCCGAAGCATACAGCGATGCATCCTTATCAAGATGAGGTTAATTTTTGAATCCATTCATGGTGAAAGTGAGTGCGGAAGCGAACTCGAATGCACCCTGATTTGCCGGAATATCGCCTTCATAGTTGACTTGATCAAAAGACGGAACCCCCAATGAATTGTAGCAATTTTGAATCCTCTCAAATAAATTATCCCCAACATATCGTAAGGATTGACCTAGAATGCAACCCACCGAGCTAAGATTGGGACCTTGGTCCCGCCATTCATCTTTTGCATTTTCAATTTTGCCAGCACTTCCATACAGACCAAATTGTTCATTTTTCGTGGTGCATTTGCGCCACCCAATCGCAAACATAAGTCCCTCCAGTCATGCTCCATTTGTTGCAATAGGGTCGGTGAATCTCTTTTCGCGAAATAGGAATTGTGATAATTCATCCCATTGATCGACCTCGACTTCACTCATTGTTGTGAATGGTCGGAATTCGACAAGGGCAATGAGTAATCCGGTTGAAGAGAAAATTGCCACACGCCCAAAGTGAATGCGTTTGATCTGATTGACATCCACAACCCTCCAAATTTCACTTGGGGTGATATTTGCTGATACTGGCATTGATATTTGTGCTGTTGGGCGAGAGGAGGAAAACAACCTATTCATTTGGGTCGTTTTGTGCTCATTTGTCTTTTGGGATCTGCTACTATTCCGGAGTGGTTGAGGGATCACATACTGCCAAGGAGCTTTCTTTGGCACACATCCTTTGACTTCCCTGTTGGAGCCCACATGACATTGGCACAATCTGAACCGACTAAAGCCCATGTTCTTCCGTGGGGCCCAATGAGGGTGCCACATAAATGTGGAAGCATATATACACTGAGATTAAGCGAGTAACTCACACTTCCCTTCCTCAGCCCGACGCTTTCTCGCGAGTTCCCTTTTACGCTCTTTTCCTTTTTTCGTGAATGGCATGCTTTCAGCAGAAAATGAAATGAAACCGAATGATTACTGATTTCTTAATATCACCTAAATTGGATTGCGGATGATGAATCTTTTTTAATTGCGGCTAAAAAGAAAGCTCACGCCTGACCTTGGCAAATTCACGATCTCAAATACCTGAACCTGAAAATTGCAGTGGATAGTGCATTATTCAATTTGACATATTGATGTTCCCATGCAATCACTTTCCAATCCAACCATTTGGAATATTGCAAGCACACGCAAATGCAATATGCATCCTGCTGCGGATCCCCAGCTATCCTAGTCCTCTTGAAAGACACAGGAACATTTTGCCTATTATGGGCTGGCGGGAAGTGATAAACGCAACTTCCCGCAATGCACCCGCATGTGCTACTCGCGGGCACATCGCCTGACTCAGCTTGTGTCTTGTTGGAGTCTTTGCAATGATGTACGGAGGCATGCCGCCGTACAATTACTATTGGTACTCAGACTGTGGCATCCGGGCAGTAGTAGGATAGGAAGTCATGATTATTAAATTCATAAATAACTTTGCAAAATTCAATTACAATCTATCTAGTACAAAGCTAATCTAAAACGGGTCAATCTTGGTTGTGAGTTTAGCTGACCTGGGTACCGTCAAGGTGACCTCATCACTTGAACCAAGCCCGCGTTTCGCCACCCAGGCATCACCAAAGTCTAATACTAAGCATCGTGCAAATTCAAATCTAAGAGGTACAGCGGGGTTAAAAGACTCTGATGAGAAGAAACTTTTATTCAGTAAATCACATATATACTTATTAGTACGTAGCCACACTGGCTCCACTAGATTTTTACTTTCTGAAAGTTTTGCGGAAATGTCAATTAGTGATAAAGCCCCTTTAACTGAGCTTGTTCTCCAGTCATCTGAGCATACCATAAAACCACGAACCCCCGCCGCACAGAATGCCACTAATATACCATAGCAAATTCGATTTATTCCGAGATTCTTGTGACACGTCAAAAGATCTTTGATGGCCTCATTTTTTTTTGAGTTTGTGAGTTTTCCTTTGATGCCATTAACTTCGACCTTTGTATGTGCACGTACCATGTTGTACGCAATCATCAAATGGATAACTGTATCCATTAGATCCTCCAGGTTCTTGTGCGGCTTTGTGGATATCTCATTGTCAGCCCCGCCACCTTCAATTCTGAGTTGGGTTGCACGTTGCTTCAATTTACTCAAGCAGGAGGCAAGGTATTCAACTGCTCCCCATTCGAGTCCAAGAGGATCGGTCGAATTTGATGTTGGTGCAACATATGGTTTGGGTGCAATCACATTGTATGAGACTAAACTAATGGATTCAAACATAACATTTGCCCAAAAATGTTTAACTGGATTGGTGGGGTAAAGAAGGCTCTGAACCATTTTGAAGAAGGAGTGTTCTGATTTTGGGAGATTATCTGGAGGTTTAGCTGATTCCTTCATCAATTTGAGATTCCAAATGTTGTGATCAAAAAATGCTTCTGTTTTGGTTGGCTTAAAAAAATCTAACCCTGTATATTGCAATTTATATCACCAGTCAACAGCCAATAATCATGTATCATGCACAAAGATAAAACTCACCTGCCATCTCAAGGTCCTCCAGCCAGGCCGACATTTTAAGCTCTTGGTTACTTATCACCTTAATACCAACAGGAAGGAATGTATGAGCATCCTTTGTTGGTAAATTGTCCCATCTATTTTTGTAAATCCTATTGATATTATCAAGCCCCCTTTTCCATGATTGTTGAGAAATATTGGAATGATAATTCAAAATGCCTGCAAACTCTTCCATGCGGGATAAGAATATTCCTTGAAAATTTGCAGCGGATGACACTTCGGGCTCAGCGTCGGGAATTATATCAGTCATATCTCGTCCCATTGTATCATGTTTAATTGTTTCCCTTTCTTGAAAGGCTTGAATATTCCGAGGAGAGGCGGCAGGGGTTGCATCATGCATTGTTTCATTGGGTATCGGGGGGCTTTCAGTATGTGGAGCTTCATCATGGATTGTTTCATTGAGTATTGGGGGGGGTTCAGTATGCGGAGGTTGATTATCAATATGGTCCCCTTCAACATTGATAATTTCATGACCTTGATCGCGCGAATCGTTTGCGGCTTCAAAGGTACGGCGTTTTTTGTTTGTTTTTTTGGTCGCATGTATATTTGGTCTTTTTCCTAATCCTTTGCCTGGAAATCCAATTACGACTCGAGATCCTTCAGGTAGAGATTCTCCCACCTCCACACCTGCCCATATATTGTAAGCAGTTATTTTTATCAATTTTGTTTTGAAGTATTAATGGACTTACAGTTCAAATTCATTTTGAGCAGGCTCATGGCTTCAGCAATCTTTTGACGCACATAATCAGGAATTTTACCATCATTTTGAATTTTTTCGAGCCTTGGGATTGTTTGAGCAATGTTGGAGACAAATTGTTCCTTGGATATAATTTCCACCTCCCCACTGAAAATTACATCATCTTGCCCATCATCTTCTGTCGGTGAACAAGGTTCAACAGTCTTTTCCTTCTTATAAGTTTTAAAATTCTGTTTCTGAGCGCTTGGAGGTTGACCTGAAATAAAGGCTATGACACAATATCAGGTTTTGAGAGATTTGAAATATTCAAGATGGATGCATACTCACATTCTGGAAGAACTGGTGGATCTTGATTATCTTCATGTGACTGGCTCTCTACTTCAATGCCTAATTCACGACTACTGGCAATATCAGAGATTTCACTTCCACTCTCTGGGGCTGAAGTTGGTCGTTGATTGAATTCAGTTGAATTTCCCGGGGTTTGGGCCATAGCGGAGGTAGTTTATTATGCAAATAGATGGTGACGAGTTGATTGATAATTTGTTTGAAAATTTTTGAATAAAAAGATCCAAATTCAAGAAAAAAGGTGCAAGTAAAATAATCGCATTTGCAAAATGCAATTTGTCGGGAAATTGAAGGAGGCGATGTTTTGCAAATGAAATCACTTCCCTGTGAGACATTGAATAAAGTTGACTAGTGAGAAACCTACTAAAGTCAACTTTTGAACTATTCAACGCTCATGAGGTAAGGACTAAGCAAAGTGTTCATTTGATTGATATGAAATAAAATGGTTTTGTCGGCGAAACAGGAGACACAATTCTTGTCTTAAATAGTCCACTTATTAGGTTTTAATTTGTGAGTCTCATGATTTAAACCCTAACCACAACATGGTGAATATACTGACCAATATCCCCTTAGGTCCTGTTGGCAGAGAAGGCCACTCAGCATATTTCGGCAATTGCGTTCATCGTGTACGCCAACAAGCCACCGTACTGTACACTATGGATGTAATACGGAAGCGTGAGGAGGGTAACTGTTGTCGGAGGCATGTCGGGAGGGCACTACATGAGCGTAAGGATGGTAAGCAGTGTCGGGAGGGTAAGCGTTGTCGGGGGCATGTCGGGAGGGCACTACATGAGCGTAAGGATGGTAAGCAGTGTCGGGAGAATGTCGGGAGGGAGGGTAAGCGTTGTCGGGGGCATGTCGGGAGGGCACTACATGAACGTAAGGATGGTAAGCAGTGTCGGGAGGGAGGGTAAGCGTTGTCGGGGGCATGTTGGGAGGGCACTACATGAGCGTTAGGATGGTAAGCAGTGTCGGGAGAATGTCGGGAGGGAGGGTAAGCATTGTCGGGGGCATGTCGGGAGGGCACTACATGAGCGTAAGGATGGTAAGCGTTGTCGGAGGCATGTCGGGAGGGTACTACACAAGCGTAAGGATGGTAGGGGCGGGGGTGTGAAAGCGTAAGGAGTGGTGAGGACGGAGAGGGGCGGGCAGTGTTGGAGTCTCATCTGGATGGAGGGCGGTGCGGGTACGTAAGCATGCTAAGCGTCGGGGAGGCGGAAGCCAATGAGGTGAAATTACACAAACGTTGCGCATAGTGTTGAAATGGGTTTGGGCTTTGAGTGACATTCTCATGTGACACATGTGACGATTGACGTTGTCTTGACGCTGACGTGACGTGACCCACTAAATCCAGTGACTATAAAGTGACACTAACGCGACTGAAGCAAGATTTTATACTGACCGCGGTGCGACGTGAAGTCAATCGCCGACGATTGACGCGAGATTCGCCCTGGTGAATCTGTACCTGAAGGATCTCAAGTGGTAATGGGGGTTCCAGGCGAAGGTTTAGGAAAAAGACCAAATATAAATCCCACCAAAAAAACCAACAAAAAACACCATACCTTTGAAGCCACAAAAATTCCCAGGATCAAGGTGATGACATGATCAATGTTGAAGTGGACCATATTGATATTGAACCTCCACATACTGAAAGCCCCCCCATACTCAATGAAAAAATCCATGATGAAACATCTCCCTCCTTTCCTCATGATATTCAAGCCTTTTGAGAAAGGGAGAACATTAAACATGATACAATGGGTCAAGATATGACTGGTATAAGGCCTGACCCTCAGCTGATGTTCAAGGAATATTTTTATCCTGCATTGAAGAGTTTGGAGACATTTTGGATTATCATTCTGATATTACTCAAGAATCATGGAAAAGGGGGCTTGATAATATCAATAGTATTTACAAAAAGTGATGCAACAATTGACCAACAAATGATGCTGATACATTCCTGCCCTTTGGTACAAAGGTGATCAGGAACTGAGAACTTAAAATGTTGGTGTGGCTTGAGGAGCTTGAGATTGCAGGTGATTTTCATCTTTGTGAATACTACATTATGATTTCGCTGATGACTCAAGTGATATACATTGCAATATATAGGGTTGGAATTTTTTAAGGAAACAGAAACAGAAGAATTTTTTAATAATAACATTTGGAATCTCAAATTGATGAACGAATTGGCTAAAACTCCAGATAATCTCCTAATATCTGGAAACTCATTCTTCAAAATGGTTTAGAGCCTTCTTTACCCATCCAATCCAATTAAACATTTTTGGGAAAATGTTATGTTTGAATCCATTAGTTTAGTCTCATACAATGTGATCGCACACAAGCCATATGTGGCACGAACATCAAATTTGACCAATGCTCTTGGACTCAAACAGGGAGCAGTTGAATACCTTGGCTCCTTCTTGAGTAAATCGAAGCAATTTGCAACACAACTGAGCAGTGAAGATTGTGGGGCTGACAATGAGATATTGAAAAAGCTGTACAAGAACCTGGAGGATCCAATGGATACAGTTATCCACTTGATGATTGCATACAACATGGTACGTTCACATACAAAGGGAGAAGTCTATGGAATGAAAGGCAAACTCACAAGCTCAAAGAAAATGAGGCTATAAGAGATCTTCTGGTGTTTCAAAATAATATTGGAAGAAATTGAATTGGCTATGGTATATTAGCGGAATTCTATGCAGCAGGGGTTTGTGGTTTGCTGGTAGGCTCAGATGACTGGAGAACAAGCTCAGTGAAAGGGGCTTTATCACTAATTGACATTTACAAAAGAGTTTCAGAGGGTAAAACTCAAGTAGAGCCAGTGTGGCTACATACTAATAAGTATATATGTAGTTTTCTTAATAAGGGTTTCTTCTCGTTGTAATCATTTAACCCCACTGTCCCTCTTAGATTTTAATTTGCATGATGCTTCGTATTAGACTTTGGTGATTCCTGTGTGGATAAGGACAGTCTTTGTTCAAGTGATGAGGTCACATTGACTGTACCCAGGTCAGCTAAACGTAAAACCAGGATTCAACCTCTTTAGAATAGCTTTTTAACAGATAGATTGGGATTTAATTTTAGAAAGTGATTTATAAATTTAATAATTGTGACTACCTATCCTACTACTTCCCAGATGCCTCGGTATGAATGCCAATAATAACTACCTTTGTATGGAGGAATTCCTGCATGTACTGTGGTATACCTACACCAGTTTAGCTTAATGGACCAATAAAAAAAAATAAACTTCATATTCCAAAGAACCTGATTGTTGAACCTTAAAAACTCATATTCCATAAAAAAAACATAAAACAAAACAGAACAAGTCAGTGTTCTACTGATTCAATGAATATTTGAATTCAAGAAAAGAAAAAGCTTGTTACTTAATTTTTTGGACTCTAATCTTGGGTAAATTTTTAATAAAAAATAATAATAATATATATTATGAGAGCTGTATTATTGTAGTATTACATGGGAATTAATTTCCCTTATTGGTGAAATTATGCAGTTGTGGTTGATTTTAATTCAAAATATTTTGAGGAAGCCTTATTTAGTTGCTTTTGTTAAGAGAGTATTGAGATGAGCTCTATTTGAATTAAAAAAATATTATTATGCTGGGTTAGTGAAGGTATATTTATTTTACTTTGATTTCATTCCATTTTTCAATGTAGAATAGTAGTAGTGTGGATTATTTTAGGTATTCCATTGAGAGGATGATAGTGGAAGGGAATTTCTTTAAAGTTTAATGGTGTAAATTATTGAGTTGATTAGTAGTGCTGATTATTATTAGGAAAAAAATATAATTAATGATGTATAGTGTAAAGGGTGACAAGAGTGATGAGTGGAGTGAAGGTATAAAACCTTATCTTGGTGGTAGTAAATTAGCTATGGGTTTATAAAATGCTTAGTAATCCAGGGGAAATTAAAGAAGAGCTAGTATTCATATGCATATGCATGAAAAAGTTTGTGAAAACCCTAAACCCTAACCCTATTTCCCCTAAAGAATATAAATAGTCAAACATTTTTCCTCTCTCCCACTTTTTCCCTTTTCCCCATCTAGAAATTGTAAATTGAATTTATTTTTTCTGATCCCTCTTCTAGGAGGTATACTAGAAATGTTTGATAAATTAAGCCTAGTAACTGAGGCTCGTTGTTGACATAGATCAAGAGAACCAATAGTGTGAAAAGACTTTAATTCATCCCTTACTAGCAGGTAGACTAGTGCCTTATTTAATTAGGATCTTAAAGCTTGAAGCTCATGAGCAAGGCATCTCTGGAGTTTGGTGTTTGAATCCTGAAAAGTAATTATTAGAGAGTTTTAAAATAAAACCATCAAACCAAAGTAATTTTTTAGGCTTTAAAATAAAACCTAACCATTATAATTAGTTTTGGGCTAGTTTTTGTTGTAAACTTCCTCAAAGACAGTAATTTTGCTTGTTTTAAAACAAAACCTGCACAATCAAAGTAATTTTACTACTTTTAAAATAAAAGTGAATCTGTATTTATTTGGGAATACCTGATAAATTATCAACCAAGGAACTAAATCAAATTTTAAATACTTTAGTTTTTAGTTAAAATTAATATTTAACCTATAGCAATTAGCTAGTATTATTATCAAAAAAACCAGAAGAGACCATAAAATCTATTATTACATCACAACACAAAACATAAAATGAAGTTACCCATATTATACTATATCATTAACAATTATTAGATTGGTAGCCTAACCATCACATCAAAAGGGCTTGAAATATATTTTTATCCTTTTCAAGTTTATTATTTCAGAGAATTGAAGACTGTTGTTATCCTAGCTATTAGTTTCTATATTTATTCAAGAATTATCAAGAAAAGAGTATTTTGTGGTTTTGTATTAGAAGATAGTGTTTCCTGTTCTTTTTTTATTTATTTTAGTTATTATATTATTTTATATATTGTTGTACTATCATCTGGTGGAATCCACTCAGCTTGCTAAAAGTTTTAAAAAGGATTTATTTGTTAAGGTTTTAAATAACCATTGTTTTGAGTAGAGCAAAGTCTGATTAGAGATTGTTGAGTCTAATATTTTCTGATCAAGCCACTATCAATAATAAAATTGATTTGGTGAACTCAATAAAGATAACTTAGCATATTAGGAAGGGCAGTCTAGATTATTCTAGCACACGAGCAGAGCAAGGGTTACAATCCTCAAACAGCAATTCAAAACTGTTTTCTTGTAAGTTCCCCTTCCAGGTACTGCCTCATTTTATCCCACACGCAGAGGAGTTCCCACAACACCATTGAAAATAGCCTGAAAAGATGAAAACTGAGTCAGGCAGTTGTGCCTGCAATTAGCACACCCAGTGGCATTGCAGGAAATGGGTTTTATCACTTCCTGCCAGCTCAAAATAGGCCAAATTGCACTGTTTCTTTCAAGAGGATTGGAATAATTAGGGATACGCAGTGGTGTGCATATTGCATTCAAAAGAAGGGTAATTTGAAGGAATATCCTACAAAATAGACCAAATGGAACAGTCAACATCAAAATTACCACCTTTGCCTGAAGATACTGTTGAAGAACAGTGTGAGAAAGAGAGCGAAGAAGAAGATCAATCTGAACATGTAAAAAATATTTCAAGTCAATTGCAAATTCTCCTGACAGGATCAAAGAAGAAGAAAGGTAAAAGAAGAGAATCAACATCATACACACCAGGAGCTAGTCCTAGTGAACCTACTTTACCCAGACATGTTGGACCAGAAGAATAACCAATTTCACCAACACTTGGACCTAGAGAAACCTCCACTCCAGCAACAGAGCCAAGGTCATTAAATGTTTCAAGAAAAGTTTTTATTTCAACACCAACACATCCAAGTCCATTACATCAGGAAATTCCAAGACAAGAGAGATATGTAATAAAAATAAAAGCAAAAAATTATAATTGTAATTTCAATGGAGAAGAAGTTGAAAAGTTTATTAAAAAATTGAAAGGATAGCTCAAATAGAAGGTGCAACAGAAGAAGATCTGGCAATACGGATGGCCTTCTGGACAACAGATTCCAAAATTAGTGATGCAATAGAAGCTATGACTTGTTATGAAGAAGGAAACTGGACACAACTCAAGAAAGATCTCATTACTAAGTGGGGTAGAGTGGAACCTGAGAGAAGATTTAGAAAGTACTCCCTTCTAAAATTATTCAATGATACCCAAGATAATGGAGGAATTAGTACTCTTTCACAGTATAAAATGTTTATTGGAGAATATGAAACAATTATCACTGACCCTCTAAGATATAAATATATTCCCCAGGAAAATATGTACCATGAAGATATTTTTGATTGTCTTTCTTCTGATGTCAAAGAAGCTATTAGCAAAGAGATGATTAAGGAAAATGTAATGGTTAGAGTAGAAGATGGAGGATATCTTATCCCACCTATGAGGGTATTGAAAAAGTATATTGAGCAATAATTGGAAGCTAGAATATTAGGAACCAAAAGACTTTCTTCCCCACATAGGAAAGAAAGAGGTGACTATGGAGTGAAAGAAAGAAAAGTACAGTTCAAAGAAGAGACATTTCCAGGAATGCAAGAAGCACTGAGAAGATTAAAGAGCTTACAAAATCCCTCAAAGAACAGCAGGAACCATCTAAAAAAGAAATATCAAAGGAAAAGGATGATATTAAACAGTTCATGGATCAACTTAGTGAACTCACAAGTCTTGCTACAACTCAGAAAAGAAACCCAATTCAATTTCAGACATAAAATCAGGAATTAAATCCAAAAGCTAATCAAATTCCAGATTCATCAAGTCATTTCCCTTATATTCCAGCACAACAAGGACCTAGACCACAGTATAAGTGTACCTATTGTCTAAAGGATGGACATACTGTTAGCAGGTGTAATGATTTAACAGAAGATATTGAAAAACGCATTGTACATAAAACCGGAAGTTCTTTCTATTTTCCTAATTTTCAAAGAGTCCCAATTGAAGGAGAACAGATACCAAGGGATCTAGTAAGAAAGTTTGCAGCTGAACAAGAAGCTCTCACCAAGAAGTTTCTAGAAGAGGAAGATAAGAAAGTACCAAAAGCTGAGGAACAAAAGAAAGAAGAAAAGTCAACAGCTGTAGTCTCAATGGAAGATTGGGGTGAATGGCAACCACCATGCATTTCTACTGGAATAGAGCAATCAAATATTAATTTTGGATTAAGACAGACTAAGCAAAGAATGGAAAGGGAAGAAAGAAATAAATCACAATCCCTAAATATTCCTGAAAAGCTACCAGTCCAATCTAAAGAGGTAATAAAAAAGCAAGTTAGTTTTCCAGGTGGATATATTGATGAAGAAGATACAGAGGAAGGTGAAAGAGTTATTATACCCTCAAAATACAAGGAGGCTAAGGAGCCAAATTTCATTAAAGAACCAGAAGCTGAGCCAGTTCAACAGCCAACTCTTGAAGTGATTAAAGAAAAAACACCTGTGAAGAAGCAAGAATCAGAAAAATTGTTTTCCAAGCTAACTCACAAAGATTTGACACCTAGAAAATAAGTAATAAAAGAAGAAGATGGGGATTCAATAATTTAGAAGGTTATGAAGAAAGTCTTAGATCAAAAGATTCATCTCACCTTAGAAGAAATATTGACAATTTCACCCAGTTTTACAGACCAACTCAATTCTTATCTGAAAAAGACAAGAAGTATTTAATGTCAATGAAGTCAGTTAACAACCAAGAGCAATTAGTAACTCCAGAAGAATTTTTTATTGACAAAAAAATGCATTATGCTTGTCCCCTAGGTATGATGGATGTAGCAATTGGTCAAGAAGGCTATAAACTGAAAGAATTGGTTGATACTGGTGCTGAACTGAATATTATCCCAGAGATTGAGTATATTAAAGCAAAAGTAACCATGAGAGCCTTGAATATGCGTCTAAAAGGTATTGGAGGCCATAGTACAGCAGTTGTTGGACTTTATGAAAATACTCTGTTAGTTCTACCATTGGGTGAGGAGAGGAAGATTCACTTTTTTGTTGCCAGAGGGGGAGTTTATACTGTAATTGGTAGGCCATTTTTAGCTGATAATGGAATTAGACTTGAGCATTCTCAAGATAAAGGATAAATATTGAGTTATAGAGAAGAAGATGGTAA
The DNA here is from genome assembly GCA_023105745.1 of Austropuccinia psidii. Classification (NCBI taxonomy): domain Eukaryota; kingdom Fungi; phylum Basidiomycota; class Pucciniomycetes; order Pucciniales; family Sphaerophragmiaceae; genus Austropuccinia; species Austropuccinia psidii. The sequence continues at coordinate 71,332,820 of JALGQZ010000001.1, read as the reverse complement.
AAGACTTTGTATTCCAATTTGCTCACCTGAAGCAAAAGGATAACATTCAGTATCACCAAAAGGGATGGAATTATGTAACATGGTGAAAGCTTCAGACTGGAAAGATGCAGATGAGGATAATTCTAAAATTAAACCAAGAGAGATATCAAATGTTTTCACTTCAAATAGCAGAAAAAATGTTAAGTCCTATATCCAAGAAGAACTGGATAATCAGAATCAGAATAATATTCCAAGTCAAGGTCAGAACTTATCCATTAAGTCAAAACCACCTAGTAAACTAAAAGCATTTTTTAAAAAATTGTAGTTTTCAAAACCAATCAAACTCAACCAAGAACAAGAAGAACTAGAACCTCCGGTGGTAAAAAAGGATAAAGACCATCATAAAGTCAAGAGAATGTTAGCAAAGGCAGTTGAGATAATGAAAAGGAATAAAAATGAGGTTATTAGATTTGATCTCCAAAGTAAAGGTGCTACACCAACTATATTAGAAGATAATTCTATACCTTGGGATTTGAATTAAGTTCAACCTGTTTCAACCACATTGCAACCAACTCTTTATCAATCAAATGAACTGAAGGAACATAAAGCTTATGAAGGAAGAAAAATCATATCACCTGAACCCAAACCAAAGTTGAACATAAGCTATATTAAAATGGAAGAAAAATCCATTGGGAGTGAGAAAGGTGATTCTTCTCAACAAGAGAATGAATTCTATGATAGCTTGAATTCTATTTCTCCTAGTGTTTCACCAGTATATGTAAGAGTAGGTTGGGAGGAATATCCTGTTATGGCAATAATGAATCCAAACTTAGACATAAATATTATACCAATGAAAATGGCTGTACACATTGGAGTAAGCTGTAATAAAGGAAATCAAAAGGAAAGTTATAAAATAAACTCACTAAAAGGTGTATGAACAGAGTTCAAATAGTACTTGTAAGGTTTGACTATGAAACAATAAGTAAAAATTACTAATTTTTTACTTATTATACTCTGAATGTCCTTATAATTGAAATAAATAAGATTAAAATAATAATAATAATAAAGAAATATTATTATTATGGCGTAAAAATATTATATTATTAAATAAATATAATAATATAATTAATATTATATGAAATTATAATATTATAAATAATATATTAATATAAAATAATTAATATATTATAAAGCTCTTTATTATTGTTACCAACAAATAATAAAGGCGTGAAAAACTGTTTTTTATAAATAAAAAACAATTAATAACAATAATATTACTAATATTAAAGTTATATAGTAATATAAATACTATTTATATTAAATAAGGATTATTAAGAGTAATAATAAGAGAGAAATTATTATAATAAGATGAAATAACCTACTTTTAACACTTAAAATATTAATTTTGAGATATTTTACGCCAAAAGAATATAATACAACTTTTTCAAAGTGTATTTACAATAAAAAAATAAAGAAAATTACTAAAATTCTTGATTTTACGTGGAAATGAGTTTATAGAGAGATTTATAGCAAAAACAATTAAAGAATTTATTTAATCACGTAAAAATAGTGATTAATATTAAGATGGTCTTTGGTCTTTAATAATATAAGAGTTTTATATATAAAGAATAAAGAAATTACCTTTTTTATTTAATTGATTTAATGTTTTTGATGAGTCTGAGGGGTAAATAGAGTAAAAAGAGCTCTATTTATAGTAAATACCTCCCTCCTAGAGTCCAACAGGCTTCTAGTAGACGTGTACTGATCATATCCACTGGAATTGATCAATATTTTAAGGTTTGAGGGTGATTACATCATGATCAAACCATATTGCATCATTATTACACCATTATTTAGAGTTATCACTGTAACTCTAAGTTTGATGACATCAGAGGCTTGGCAGAACCCCAAATTTCGTGGATTTTATTAGTTTTAATCATAAAATAATAGTATTCACCAATTTTATCACTCTTAAGACTGTTAAACTTAATTTAAGGTTACAGTATGTGATCATAACAGCTCAATTTAAGCTCAAACTTTGATCCTCAATAACTTTTAAGGTTTTCACGCTACAGCAATTCAGAGAGTTAATTCTGATATCCTGACATAACCTTATTCTGCTGCCAAGAGCTTTTCATTACATCATCAAAACTCTAATTTTGATGATTTTTCTTGTAACTCATCTTTTCTGTTGAAATTCAATATTTTAAACTTCAAACCTTGATTTCAGGGGGTTATACCCTGAATTTAATAATAAAAATTACGTCATTCTTCTCAAATAAGCTAGTAGAATCCAACTTTATACTTTTTTTTAAGTTTGGACTACTTTCACAACAAAGTGGTCAACAGCTCTGTTGATTTTTATCAATATTTCCTCATAAGTCTTAACCTTGTTTATAATTTGCAAAATAAAGTTCATATCTGTGATCTTACAGTAATTACGTGGTAACTTTATTTTTGGTTCATCATTCTAGCATGTATAGTTTAGAAGATATTAGCTATGATCCCTGAAGATATGCGTTGACCAAAAAAGTGCATATATTCAGGATAATTCCTTAAGTATTGATTTTGGGAATTAGCTTATTAATTGTTTTATATGTGGATTTTTGTGGGGAATCCACTGGTACAATCTATTTCACATGTTGTTTCATTAGTTTCTGAGATAAATAAGTTTTTATGGTTTTTATAAGGTATTATACCTTATAATTCCTTAAATATTGACTTTACAGATATGCCATAAAAATGGTATATGTGTATTTTTCCATGGGGAATCCAATGGTATAATTTGTTTTACATGTTGATTCATTGGTTTTTAAGTCAAACCAATTTTAGTACCAATTTATGGTATTTTTTGTATATTTGAGTAATTATTTTTAGTGTATAATTATTCTAATTAATTTTAATATAATTATATTAAAGGTATAATTATTCTGAGTCTTTTTTGTGACCTTATTGGGTATGTGGTCATATCTCAAAGGCTCACATTCCCTACCACCAAAAAAGATTGTACCACAATCTGATATATGTGATTAGGGTATCATCCACTGTCCTACCTCTTCATTAGACTTTGTTAGTCTTGAAGCTCAATAATGCTTAACTTTTCTATTTTTCAGGCTTTCTTTCATGTCTGAACCTTCTTAGTAGTTTATCAGCATTTGTTATATCTTTCTCAAGTAGCCATTCATCTTCTTGAGTTGGATTTCTATACCTTACAAGGTATTCCCTTTCTTTTTTGTTTCTTGTCCTTCTTTCTTTAAGGACTTTTACTATTTTCTTTTCTTCTCCTTCTTCCAAGGGGGGAATTTCAAGTGGGGGTTTATTTCTTAGTGGAAATAACTCTTTGTCACTTGAACTGTAAGGTTTTATTAGACTTACAGGGAAAGTTGGGTGTTTGTTCATTAGTTCACCTGTGAGTTCTAATTGTACAGCATTGGGTCCATGAAGTGCTTTTATCATAAATGGTCCTGCAAAGGAATCTTTCAATTCCTTTGGGCCTTTTATGTTATTGAAATTAAGGGTTGATACTAAAACCAAGTCCCCTATTTTGAAATCAGGTGGCTTATGACTTTTATCCCATTTTTCTTTTGCATATTTAAAAGAATCTTGCATGCATCTGTTTGCATGGTGTCTTGCTTTATCAAGCATTATCTTGAAACTGCTTGCTGTTGGATGTATATCCACTAAGTCCTTTTTGAGGGTATCATAAGGAAGTCTTGGATTCCAACCTTTCTCTAGCATTGCTGGTGTTTTGCCAGTAGAAGAATGGATTGATGTCTTATATGCCAGTTCAAGTGCTGGTATTAGTGTACACCAATCATGGGTAAAACCATCAGAATCTTTGAATTCTAGCCCATAAGCACAGAATCTTCTGATCATATCCTCTAGGGTCTGTATCATTCTTTCTGCTAGACCATCAGTTTGAGGATGATAAGCTGTTGAGAATGATAACTTTGTCCCAAACAAGTTATGGAGGTTTGTCCATAATGCTGAAGTGAACTTTGGGTCTCTGTCACTTATAATATTTTGGAATAAGCCTGTGTGGCTAATGACTTTATTCCATATCATTATGGCTGTATCCATAGCTGTGTCATCTTTATGACATGGTAAGAACATGGGAGTTTTACTGTACCTGTCAACTAACACTAGACATGCATTATAACTCCTGTCTCCTCCTGGAGGTAAGGCTGTTACCCAATCCATATGAACTATTTCCCATGGGGATTTTGGTTCTTGGATTTGGATCATCATTCCAAATTTCTTTCCTGTGGCTCTGTTGGCTTTTTGGCATCTGTCACAGGTTTGGCAGTACTCTGCAACATCTTTCTTCCAATTTGGCCACCAAGAGCAGGTTTTCACCCTCTCTAGTGTCCTATCTTCTGAGAGATGTCCAGATGCAACACTATCATGACACTCATGTAAAATAGTGTTTATTAGTGTTCTGTCTGTTAGGGCCATAACACATGTATGTTTTGTTCTATGGTAAAGGATTCCATCAAGGAGGTGGAATCTTCCTTCATCATATGCCTTTTTCCATATTTCATCTAGTTTTGATGAAAGTGATGGATCTTTGCAGTCTTTCATTAGAAGTTGGCTTAAGATATGGCAATTTTTGTCTGTCTTATAGCTTTCTTTAACTTGGTTAAAGAATTCTGTGCCAATGTCTGTAACACATATTCCTTCTATATGGTGCTCTCCTTGTGGTACCCATGCTGGATTGTCAGGGGTATTTGCTAGAGCCCATCTGCTAAGACCATCTGCATTTTTATGGATATTTCCAGATTTATGAACAATAGTCATATTTCCTCTATATTCTTGGATGGCAATTTGCCATCTCAGCATATGTCTATTTGGAGTCTTCATATTTAATAGTGATTTCACAGCATTACAGTCTGTGATTACATCAAATACTGTGCCATCCAAATAATAATGCAGTTTTTCTAAAGCCCATACTAGGCATAAGCATTCCATTTGGCTTGCTCCATACCTTGCTTCTGTTGGCTTTATCTGTCTTGAAATGAAACAAATTGGTCCTTCCACTGGTTTATCATTGATAATTTGTGTTTGGTGAAGTGCAGCACCTAGTCCTTCTCCACAAGCATCAATTTACAGTTTGAAGGGTAGTTTCCAATCTGGCATCAGAAGAAATGGGGCATTTGTTAAGGAATTTTTCAATTCTTCATATGCCTTGACTCTTTCTTCTGTCATCTCATAGACTGTTTGTTGGTCACATAGCTTATACAAGGATTTAGCAATCTTTGCAAAGTCCTTTATATGCTGTCTATAGTAACCAGCAAATCCTAGAAATGATTGCATTTCTTTTTTGGTTTGAGGCATTGGCTTAAGTAGTACTGCTGCTACTTTATTTTTGTCTATGCCTAGACTAAGGCCAGATACTACATGTCCTAGGGCTTTTAATTCACTATATGCAAAATGACATTTTTTCAATGAAATTTTCATATTTACTTGGACTATTTTCTGTAGTACCCTTTCTAGTCTTGTCAGGTGATTTTCCCAAGTTTCTGAGCAAACTATGATATCATCAATGTAGATTATTAACCATCCTTCTGATAATTCTTCAGGAAATATGGTATTCATCATTCTTTGATAATGGGAAGGTGCTTTTTTTATCCCAAATGGCATTCTTAAGTATTCAAAAATTCCACAATGGACTATTATTCTTAGTAGTTTCTTGGCATTGTCTGTTAAGACATTTTGATGAAAACCCTTAAGAGCATCCATAGCTGTGATGAACTTAGCTTGTGACAATTGTGTCAATGTCTCATGGATTCTGGGTATTGGATATCTGTCTGGAATGGTATAGGTATTCAGGGCTCTGAAGTCTCCTACCATCCTTGATTTTCCATTATGCCAAGTTATAATGACAGGTGTAGTAACTTCTACTTGTTCATTATGTCCAACCTTTCTTAATACTCCAAGGTCCATTAATTCTTTAATGTGCACCTCTAGGGCTTCTCTAGCTCTTGGACTGGCTGGATAAGCAGGTCTTCTTAATAAAGGTGGGTAAGGTTTTTCTACATTAAGAATTATATCCACTTCCTGTCCAATTATGGCACCTAGTGGCTCTTTGTCAGTTGCAAAGGCATTTTTATACTTAAATAAGAGGTCAATCAATTTTTCTTTCATTTTTTCTGTTAATTCTTGATTGAATTCTGCCTCTTTGAGTTGTTCAGATATAAAAAGTTCTTTTTCTGGAATTTTTTCCTCATTCTTAATAACTGTGATTTGTTTTTTGTTATTTAAGAATCCAAACTTTTGTCTTTTATTATCTCCTATGGTAAAATATCTATCCTTTTGGTTGGAGATATCTATATCATAGATTGATAAGTAGTCATTCCCAAGTATGAAATGATTACTAGTACAGTTGTCCATTACTACAAACTCTACTTTAATTCTGACACATTGTGAGGGATGTGGAAAAATTAGTGTTAAATCAATTATTCCAAGGGGCTTCATGCTCTCACTTGCACTACTAAATTTGACACCTTGTATTGGCATAAGTTTTTCTTGCCAGTCTGGGACAATGGTTTTTAAATAACTTTTGCCAACACAAGTGCAATATGCTCCTGTATCCAAGTTAACCTTTCCCTCTTGGTTATCAACCATAACAATACTAATACTTGATTTTCCAGCTGTATATCCCATTCCTCTTGCAGGTTTGGTTCTATACATTTTGGCATCTTGTATGCTTGTTAGATTTGTGTCAGATGTTCCAACTTGTGGCAAGTTTGAGTTAACATCCAGTACTTCATAAATTATATCAATATTATTAATTTGTGCATTAATTATATTGATTTCATCACTTTCAGAGCTTTCTGACTCTTCTGTCTCTTTTTCAGAGTCTGATTCCTCTTCTTTGTCATTGTGGTTTTCTGTTTCCACAATTTCATTAATCTTTGCTTTTTTAAGGCAATTATTGGCTAAGTGTCCAATACCTCCACATTTATGGCATTTTCTTTGCTCATTATTGTTGGATGTATTGGGCTTAAAGGATTCTTTTGATTTATCTTTTTTGATAAATGGTTTATTTGGGCTTTTAATGTCCAATTTTTTCCAAGTCCTGCCAATTTTTGTTCTTGTCACTATATCTTATAGTGCATTTATATACTCTTCTGTGGAGCATGGTTCTATGCACCTGCTTCTTAGGGCATGTTCTAGTTCCCCTCCACATTTTTTAAGTATTTTCATGTGCACCATCTTCTGTGACATTTCTGGGTACAGTGCATTAAGCCTTTCAACTTGTTTTAGGAACCAAGTTAAAGGTTTATCTTTCTCTGGGTCAAAGAAATAGTTTTCAAATGCATTTTCTATCTTATACATCCAGGCATCATTTGCCCACTTGGTGATTATTTCTTGTTTCCACCAAGACCAGGTATTTTTACCATTTGTTTGTCTTATGCCATAATACCATCTTTTTGCAGATTTCTCAAACAATGAGTGTAATCTTGCAGTGATTAATTCATCTGGTATGGCATAGTCTTCTTGTAACATGTCAATTGTTTTAATAAATGACATGTGGTCATATTCACCTTCTCCTGTGAATGTTGGCCATTCCTTCAATTGAGGTGCTTCTTTCATTAAGACTTGGTTATTGTCTTGGTGACTCAAGTCTGTTATGAAAGGATTTGACAATTCCTCTTTTGTTTTAACAGGGCTTCTTATATGAGAAAATGGTGTTGATAACTTTGGCATATTTAAATTAGCCTCATTAATTTTATCCATTTTTTCTGTAATAAGCCTTATTTCACTTTGAATATCATCTTTCAGATGCATTCTTGCTTCATCACTTTTTTCCACATGGTCCAAAAGTAATTTTTGGTGTGATGAAGTCTTTTCTTCAAATTTTTCTACAGAAATGCTTCATTTATTTAATTTTTCTGTAAGATTGTCAATACTCACATCATAATTGATTGTCAAAGTCTTGTCTTTGATATCTTTTATGTATTTATACAATTCTTGTTGTCCTTGTATTAATTTTTGAGTATTGTCAATTAAATTCTTTGGTTTATTATTTTCAACAATAAACTTAATGTTGTCAATTTCTTTTTTGTTTTGCACAACAATTTTTGTTAAAGAAGATAAATTGTTATTTATTTCTTGTAGTGATAATAAGCTATTTTTAATTTCTTTTAGAGGTAATATACTATTTTTAATTTCTGTTAAAGTATTTACAACATCTTTGGACAAGGTTATTTCTTTGGGAAATGAGGTTGTCTCATTCTTTGCTCTTCCTTGTCCTTGAATTCCATCAAGGTTCTGGCCATGTTGAAAACATTGTCCATGGCATCCTTTTGGATTCTTGGGATTCTGTAGCTTGGGGAATATGGTTTCCTCCAATGCTTTTTCTTGTTCTTCTTCCCTTCTTGGGGAAGTGGGTTGGCTTGAGGCTTGCTGGTAGAAGCTACTGGGGCTTCTTCCTTGGTTGCCTCCCTCTTTTTGGCATGATAATCCTTGATTTTTTTGATTTGAGGTTTGGATGACAGTGGATTCCATCCATTGGAGTATTTCACTATCTCCTCCTCTTTGAGGAACTTTTTCAGGATGTGCCAGGAGTTCATCACTCCTTGGTGTATTTGAGGCAGCATTTCCCAGTCTTTGTCCTTGTACACTGTGCAATACTGCTTGTACTGGCTCATGTAGATGTCTATTTGAGCCCTCTGAATGTGATTTTTACCTGTTTGAGTTACTCATACTTAGTTCCAATTCAGGCTCAGATATCATGGGCATTTCTGGGACTTGCCTTTGGGATAAGGCACTTCCTTGTGTGGATTCTGGTCCACTGGGGATATTGCCCTTTCTTTTCCCTTTTGAGGGATCAATTCTACTTCTGAGTCCAGCTCCATCTGATTGGATGGAGTATTGGGAACCTCTTCTGGTAGTCATAATTAAAGAATAAGAAAAAATAAAAGTATTTTAGAATAAAATTCTTTTATGGAAATTTAAAAAAGAGGTGCTCACCTTCAGAGTCTTGAATGGTGGGCCTGGAAAGTCTAATTTCTTAGCTTTCTTTCTTTTGGTGATAACTGGTGTTGGAGAGCTTTGACAAGTTTCTTCCACCAATCTCTCAACAGTAGCTTGGTTGTCTTCTGTTGGGTTATCTTCAAACACTAAAAAAGACAAATAAATATAAGTCTTTTTATAATAAGTGTTATTTTTGGCAAGATATGGCAATTTTCCACGTAGAAATTGCTTTTATATCTTTGAAGAATTGAAATAAATAAAGAAATGAATAAAAATGAATAAAAATAACTTTTTTATTTGTTTTTAATATTTTTTAATATTTTTTATATATTTTTTATTTTTAAAGAATAAGATAAAAAATGAATATGATTCTTATAAAATTAAATTATAATAAAAATTATTTTTAATTTATAAAATATCTCTTTTAATCACTAGAGTCACTCAAAGAAAGTTCTTGCAAGTCTAAGGATGTGAAAAACCACGTGTAAGACAGTACAATTGCTTTCCAAATGCCTCAATAGCTTTTAAAATCAATAAAATATAAAATTATTATATAATTTTATGATTATAAATATAATTTATTACTGGATAAACCCAAATAGAATCTTTTTAAAGGTCTTTTAAGTAAATATCACGGCCAGGCCCCCAAATGTAAGGTTTGACTATGAAACAATAAGTAAAAATTACTAATTTTTTACTTATTGTACTCTGAATGTCCTTAAAATTGAAATAAATAAGATTAAAATAATAATAATAATAAAGAAATATTATTATTATGGCGTAAAAATATTATATTATTAAATAAATATAATAATATAATTAATATTATATGAAATTATAATATTATAAATAATATATTAATATAAAATAATTAATATATTATAAAGCTCTTTATTATTGTTACCAAAAAATAATAAAGGCATGAAAAACTGTTTTTTATAAATAAAAAACAATTAATAACAATAATATTACTAATATTAAAGTTATATAGTAATATAAATACTATTTATATTAAATAAGGATTATTAAGAGTAATAATAAGAGAGAAATTATTATAATAAGATGAAATAACCTACTTTTAACACTTGAAATAATAATTTTGAGATATTTTACGCCAAAAGAATATAATACAACTTTTTCAAATTGTATTTACAATAAAAAAATAAAGAAAATTACTAAAATTCTTGATTTTACGTGGAAATGAGTTTATAGAGAGATTTATAGCAAAAACAATTAAAGAATTTATTTAATCACGTAAAAATAGTGATTAATATTAAGATGGTCTTTGGTCTTTAATAATATAAGAGTTTTATATATAAAGAATAAAGAAATTACCTTTTTTATTTAATTGATTTAATGTTTTTGATGAGTCTGAGGGGTAAATAGAGTAAAAAGAGCTCTATTTATAGTAAATACCTCCCTCCTAGAGTCCAACAGGCTTCTAGTAGACGTGTACTGATCATATCCACTGGAATTGATCAATATTTTAAGGTTTGAGGGTGATTACATCATGATCAAACCATATTGCATCATTATTACACCATTATTTAGAGTTATCACTGTAACTCTAAGTTTGATGACATCAGAGGCTTGGCAGAACCCCAAATTTCGTGTATTTTATTAGTTTTAATCATAAAATAATAGTATTCACCAATTTTATCACTCTTAAGACTGTTAAACTTAATTTAAGGTTACAGTATGTGATCATAGCAGCTCAATTTAAGCTCAAACTTTGATCCTCAATAACGTTTAAGGTTTTCACGCTACAGCAATTCAGAGAGTTAATTCTGATAGCCTGACATAACCTTATTCTGCTGCCAAGAGCTTTTCATTACATCATCAAAACTCTAATTTTGATGATTTTTCTTGTAACTCATCTTTTCTGTCGAAATTCAATATTTTAAACTTCAAACCTTGATTTCAGGGGGTTATACCCTGAATTTAATAATAAAAATTACGTCATTCTTCTCGAATAAACTAGTAGAATCCAACTGTATACTTTTTTTTAAGTTTGGACTACTTTCACAACAAAGTGGTCAACAGCTCTGTTGATTTTTATCAATATTTCCTCATAAGTCTTAACCTTGTTTATAATTTGCAAAATAAAGTTCATATATGTGTCCTCACAGTAATTACGTGGTAACTTTATTTTTGGTTCATCATTCTAGCATGTATAGTTTAGAAGATATTAGCTATGATCCCTGAATATATGCGTTGACCAAAAAAGTGCATATATTCAGGATAATTCCTTAAGTATTGATTTTGGGAATTAGCTTATTAATTGTTTTATATGTGGATTTTTGTGGGGAATCCACTGGTACAATCTATTTCACATGTTGGTTCATTAGTTTCTGAGATAAATAAGTTTTTATGGTTTTTATAAGGTATTATACCTTATAATTCCTTAAATATTGACTTTACAGATATGCCATAAAAATGGTATATGTGTATTTTTCCATGGGGAATCCAATGGTATAATTTGTTTTACATGTTGATTCATTGGTTTTTAATTCAAACCAATTTTATTACCAATTTATGGTATTTTTTGTATATTTGAGTAATTATTTTTAGTGTATAATTATTCTAATTAATTTTAATATAATTATATTAAAGGTATAATTATTCTGAGTCTTTTTTGTGACCTTATTGGGTATGTGGTCATATCTCAAAGGCTCACAGTACTACCTACAGATGAAACAATCTACATGTTATTCATGATTGAGGGAAATGAAAATCATTTAATCTTAGATAAAGAATTTTGTGATTATTTATCTTTGGTTCAGAAATTTAATAAACTATTTGAAGAGGAAAAGAAGGATGAAGATTATCAGTTCAATGTAAACAGCTCCAAGCTAATGGAAACAAATTATGAAGAATTATTAATAAAAGATGAAAGCAAAGATAATTTAATTAAGGACTTATCTGAAAATATGGGAGAATCCTGGACCAATCAAGAGAATTTACCTGAAGAGCATGGTGGAGCTAATCAGAATCAGCTCACAGAAGAGGAAAAAGAAATACTAGATTTATTCAATTGTTTTTTTAATTTTGAAGCTCAAAACTCAGGAGCAATAAGTTTGGCCCAAAATATGGAGTTAAATAATCCTGATTACTTCAATAAAAAATACACTTACCCTGAAGAAATCCCAAATATTCAATCCCATTCTCAAAATGATGCTACAAATCATCCAATACCAATTCTTGAAGAAAAGAAAATTACTAGAAATAGAAGGGTCAAGCAATTTACTAAAAATGGTCAAAAAGATAATTTTATATCTCAGAATAAGGTGAGTGTTAGTTTCAACTTAGATTTTAGTAATAAGATAAAAAGACCATTTTTCTTCAAAAAGCTTCAATTAAACCTAGAAAAGGAGTTAAATAGGTTTTTTGACAGTAAAATGGAAAGTAAAATGTCTTTTAGATTTGAAAGAAGAAAGAAATAAAATAGAAGATCCAAATACAAATTTGGAGAAAGGAAATCATGTTGAAAATGTTTCTTTTTCTTAAGAATTGGTCAACTATTTTCTATTTATTTCTAATTTTATTTTTTTTACTTCATTTTATTTAATTTATTTAATTTATTTAATTTATTTATTCTATTTTGTTTTAATTTAATATTTTTATTTTTTATTTTTTGAGTTTTGTGTTATAGTATTGAATGTTTTTTGGTTCACACTTCCTTTTATCAATTTTTTTTATATATATTATATTTTATGATTTCATTACCTTGTTAAAAAGATGTATTAATATAAATGAAATATATGTAATGTTTCTGTTTTAACTCTTCTGTATAAAAGGAGAAAGATATAAAAAAAAGAGAAAACAAATAGATATATTATATAAGTATTATAAATGAAAGAAGTTTCCATTCAAAAAAGTAAAGCTATCATATATCCAAAAAAATAAAAATTTCTTTGGTATGAAGTATTTATTATTATTTCTTTTTTTCTTTTTTTCTCCTGGTTTCTTGTTCATTGTTTTATTTTACTTATTTTTTATTTTATTTAATTTTTTTTCATTTTATTTTTTTTCTCTCCTTATTTGGTTTACCTTTCAATTTTTTTTAACTTCAATCTTTATTTTTTATTTACTTTTTTTTGCTCGCTCCAATCTGATTAATGGGGGAAGGCTTAAAGCCAAGATATCAAAAGAAAAAACTGAATAATAATAATGATTATTATTATTCAAACCTCATCCCATTTCATTAACGTAGCCCAATATAAAAAAAAATAAAAAAAAGAGAAAATCCTTTTACTAGCTGGCATAATTAAACTAAGAACATTTTATTTATTTATTTATGTTTATTTTTTATTTTATTTTATTTATTCTTTTTTTTGGATTTACAAATAATTTTATTTTAAAAAGTAAAATAAAAAAACAAAAACAAAAAGGAGAAAGCACTTTTTTGGTTCTCTCGGACTAGTGTGAGCCTTAGAGGTAATTTCATATACCCAAAAGACCACAAATACAAAATTAACATATAAATATAAATAAAATAAATTTATTTATATTATTAAAATAAAAATCAAAATATAAATATAAAATTATATTAAAAATAAAAAAATTTAATTACAATTTAAAAATAAAATTACATTAAATTTTGGAATTATAAAATTACATTTATACTTGAAAAAATTAAGTGGAATGAAATTTTGACAAAATTGTAAAAAAATAAATAAATTTAGAAAAAAGTTAAATAAAAATTATTATAACTTTTTATCCAATAAATAAACATATAAAAATTATTGCACCTTTGGATTCCTCATAAAAAATCAGGTGGGGTCACCTCTGAGTGAAATTCTTGTAACTCAACTCTAAATAAGCTTAAATTAAGTTTTTTGTATTTTCAATACAATAGTTGAAAATCCTCAAAACTTTAATTTAATTCACACCACATGTGGTGTTAACCATCAATTTTTGTGTTAAAATTGAGGTGTTGTGTTTAGTTTAGAATTTATGAGGAATTGAAGTATTTTAAATTGAATTCAATTGAAATGTCAAAATGTGCACGTGTATTACATAAGTGAACTGTGAATTACATATGAGGTATCAATTATTACTTTATTGTACTGTAAAATTCAATTGAATTACATATGTAAATTATAAGTATAATACATGATGAGGAATTAAAGGAAAAATAAATTGGAAAGATTACATTTGGGGGGGGGAAAGGAACTCCAGCTCTAAGGGGGAGCTAGACCCCCAAAATCCTTGCTGACAGGCGTGTGGTGTCAAAATTCACGCAAAACTTCATCACTTTTGGCCTGGAATTGAGTTACAGGGTCTGTGGACTCAATTGATGATGAGGTTTTGATACCAACTGGGGTAGTTTTAGCTGTTTCCAAGAGGGTAAAACTACCATTAAGATAAAACCATCATAGTAAAAACAGTTTTAACTGGTTTCTACGTCTCTTACACGCATTCTGACGTGCTTTGAAGTCTCTATACCAGGTATTGCTATAGTAATGGCCTATTTAAGGGTCTAAAATGGCTAAAAATGGCTTAAACCAGCCCTTTTCGGTCTAAATCAGGGTTCAATGATGCCATAATTGGCATTTCTGTTGTAAGACTGTTTTTCACGACTGACAAGAGTAAATTTTACTTTTGGAGTAAGAAAATTGATGGTTATAAAAGAATGTCTTCTTTGCCCCACTTTTCTCTGCATGTTAGAATCTTTTCCTTTTATAATTAGTTTAAACATTGTTAAACCAATCAATAAAAGATTCCAACCACCTGTTTTAAAGCATTTTGAACCTTTTAACCATTTGAAAAAATCATTATAATCATTGTTTGTAACTCTTATAATCATTTTTACCCCTGAACCACCCCAAAAGTGAATTAAAGCATCTTTCATCACTGTAAACTTTGTCACTTTGTTTTCAAATTCACTCTGGTCACTTTTGAGCATGTTTTCTCTTTAATATTCTTTTTAAATAATTTGTTCTTTAATTAATTGCTTGCAGTTCTTTGCTCAATTAACTCCAATTGCAATTGCTCTTGAAGAAATTTCTTTTGTAGCCTTAAAATATCTCTTGTAGAGTATTTTTTGGATAAATTTTTATTGTTGGTAAAACAATAAATATTTATAATATTATTGTTTTATACTAATAAAGTTATAAACAATAAAATTGGCGTGTTCTCTGTTAAAAATAATATTTCTTACTATTTTTAATTGATTATTACCTTATACAAATTTCGAGGACAGGGAAAGTACTTGATTTTTAATCAAAGTTTCATATCCACACCTTACAACTAGACCCTTAAAAAATTATATAATAAGAAGGGATGATTAGTGATAATTATTTGAATTAAATTTATTTTTTCAAAAAAAAAGAATTATGTACTTTACTGTTAGCAAAAATATAATGATGGAGTTTCTTGCTTCTCAGCCAAAGTTACAGCAGCACTTTTTTTTAAAAAAACAAAAAAAAAAGAAATAAACTAATAATAATGAAAATATATAAAGAAAGCTTTAATTTACTTAATCATATGTCTGTACCAATTTGAGCATGATTGCACCAAGTTTTTTATGATTTGGTGCTCTTTTTGAAAGGAAAAAACGTTTGGTGTACAATTAACATAAAAGTTCTGCATGTGCAAGTGCAGATTGTTCATTTTGCCATTGAAAAGGCGGAAATAATAACTGAAATCGGCTCCAAGTGATTGAATCAAGGGAGGAGTAGTAATATCTTCCAAAAAAAGTTTGTTACCCTCCGACTCTCGTGTAGTAGGTTGGGTATTGGTTGAAAGAGCTGGAGGCAAGCTAGGTGCAAGGCCAACATGGCCAGCTAAAGGGTTAATCGGAGTCGGATCTTTGTGTTCAGAGCGGGTGTATAGATTAAAAGTAGGTAGACCACGAGAAGGAATCATAAAGCTATAATTGATGGAGTCAAGAGATATCATGACTTCCTGGTCACCATCAGCAGTAGGTTGTATTTCCAATGTAAAGGTCATAATGACGTAAAAAAAAAATATAAATAAATAATATAATATAGTAAATATATATATATATATATATATATATATAGACTAAAAAACAATATAGAGTAGAGAAGGAACAATCAACTATTTATAAACCAACTTACCTTAACTTACAACATCATCAGAAAATCTTTTTAAAAAAAGGGGGATTAGCATAATACAAGCAATAAAAAAATAGCTCACCCCATATTTTTTTAGCTCCCACATACGATTCACGAAATTAATTGTAATTTGAATATTTTTTATTGCAACATGTTAAAAAAAAACACATTTAGTTAATTAAAAAAAAGGGGGTTGTACAGCAATAGAAACTGATAATTCACAAGATAAGAAAAATAACTCACCCCAAAATATAAAAGCTGGCATCAGCATTGAGAAGGAGATAGCAGAGGACTACGATAAAAGAATATTATAAAAAAAACAATAATTAAAACTGTATATTACCTGTAAGAGCAAGCCACAGATGATGGCAAAAGAGATAGGGATTAAAATGCTGCATTATACCCACGGGATATCAGCCACCACTTCTCCAACTCCTTCTATCTAAAACGTCACCAATCGCAAAAAAAAATAAAAATGAATAAATAAATAAATAAATAAATAAATGAAAGTACATATAATATAAGATCATAAATTAATGGAAGAAATAGAACGTACAAGTATGGAAGAGCAGAATGATGCTACAGTAACGCTGCGATTCTCAATGAAATCTTTATTTTATTTTATCTCTTCTTTTATGATGCAATTAGTAAAAAACAAAAAAAAAATTATAAATTAGTTTTTTTTATATTAAATATTTAAATATTTTTTTTTAAAAAAAAGATAATAGGAGGTAAAAAAAGAATAATAATGGATGAAGAACGAACAGAATAAACTTACCAAAATCATAACAATATTAATATCCAAATAAAATATAGAATAAAAAAAAAACCCATGTGACCTTAGAGTGCAAAGAAATTTTGAAGTAGCGCAGCTATTCTCAATGATGATTCCTTTTATTATTATTTTTATTTTTTTTAGTTTCTCCTTTGCGATACAATAAAAAAAAAACGTTAGAAATTAGTTCTTTATATCAAATAATTAATCATGATTCTTTTTTTTTCAAAAAAAAAAAAAACAAAAAAAGAAAAGAAAATATAATATAAAATAATCAGCATGCAATGCTGAAAAGAGACGACTGCTGCAGTAGCGCAGCAATGCTGAGCAGCTTTTTTTACTCTTTTGCAATATCAAGTAAGTAAAACTATATATATATCTTTATGAAATTATAAAACTACAACAATAAAATAATAATTATGAAATAAAAAAAAACATAATACGTATATAAAATATAAATAATAAATATAAATAAATAAAAGATTTAGACATGGAGATATGATATTACAGAAAATGACAAACAAAAGGGTCATACTATAGATCTATTGTATTGATTATTAACCCTTACTTATAATGAGGATATAACACAATAAAATAATAATAAAATTAATAAGATAAAGTAAAAAAAGGAGAGATATGTTCATATTTAATAAAAATAATGATAATTGATAAAAAAAACTCAATAAGAAAAACAAATGAGACTTTAAGTAAAATAATAATATTATCAAATAGAGAAAAATTGATTTACAACAGAGGATAATTGCACTATGGAGGAGTTTGTTAATTAATTCACTTTTTTTAATTATATTTATTTTTTATATACTTATTTCTTTGTCATTATTGTTTATTTTTAATTTTATTTTATTTTATTTTTTTTATTATTATTATTATTTTTTATGTTTTTGATTGTAATCCAAATCTAAGATTAATTTGCGAAGGAATAATTATATAAGATGAATATTTATAAGTAATATATTTAGTAGCAATGAGTATACTTAACAACAAAAATAAAGAAAATAAAATAAAAATATATAAATAAAATAAAAAAAACATGATAAAAAATATATAAATAAAGGATTTAGTAATCCCTTTCTTTTATAGATATCTTTATTTCACATATATTTTATAGTTATTGTTGTTATTTCTATTGGTATTCTATTATCTATAGTATTTTATCTTGTGGCTTATTTATTTTCTTTATGGTCCTGTATATTATATTGGCTGTGATCTTATGTTAAATTTTAAGTTGATTGGCTAAGACATACTCACATAATAGGAATATGTTCAAAGGATATTTTTGGGATTTCCTATTATATAGATTGAGATATAAATTAAAAAAAACAGTACATAAAGGTCCTGAGTACGACCTTAAACTGCCTAAATAAACATAATTTATACTAATTTCAGTCTGAGGACTAAATCCAAGGTCCTGAGTATGACCTTAAACTGCCTCATCAATATATTTTTTCTTCATTATAGTCTCAGTACTAAATCCAAGGTCCTGAGTATGACCTTAAACTGCCTCATCAATATATTTTATCTTCATTATAGTCTCAGGACTAAATTAAAGGTGCTCAATAAGGCCTTGGACTGTAACAATATGTTCTGTCTTTAGTTTTAATAGCTTATATGCTTATTACTCTCCTTATGGAAAGTCTTGGGAGATGGAAAGGGAAATTGTCCCTCAAGAAGTAATAATGTTATTATTATAAAAAATAAGGGGTGGTACTTATTTCTTCACATCACTCCTTATGATGTTGAGTTTTTTGGGGAAAGTGGACCTTCAATTAATATTAATCTTGGGTCTTTGTTTGTGTAGTTAGTTTAGAAAACTTCATTATTAAATTTCATACAGGTATTCTTATCACACACATATTTTGAATAAAGAATAAAAAAATAATAATTATGTAGAAATAATTTTTTTTAAATGGAGATGGAATGCATTCCTCATCTCTCAAAAAATAAAAATAAATAAATAAATAAAAATTAATAAATAAAACAGAAAAATTCAAGATCCATACCTAAAGAAGACAAAATGGAGATTTAAAATCAATATAAAGAGCCTACAATGAAATGTTACATGGGAATGCTCTTAAATATTACAGCTTTTTTTATGTGTTATAATTTTGGCAGGAGGCAGGTGTGGATGAAGGAAGAAAAGTGGTAAAGAAAGGGATTTGTCCCTTAAGCGTCACTGGAGATGCTGGGGACAGCATTAAATCGAGAGGGGGATGTGGTATACCTATACCAGTTTAGCTTAATGGACCAATAAAAAAAAGAAATAAACATCATAATCTGAATAACCTGATTGTGTAACGTTAAAAACTCATATTCCATAAAAAAACATAAAACAAAACAAAAAAAGTCAGTATTCTACTGATTCAATGAATAGTTGAATTCAAGAAAAGAAAAACCTTGTTATTTAATTTTTTGGACTGTAATTTTGGGTAAATTTTCATAGAAAATAATAAGAGTATATATTATGAGAGCTGTATTATTGTAGTATTACATGGGAATTAATTTCCCTTATTGGTGGAAATTATGCAGTTGTGGTTGATTTTAATTCAAAATATTTTGAGGAAGCCTTATTTAGTTGCTTTTGTTAAGAAGAGTATTGAGATGAGCTCTATTTGAATTAAAAAAATATTATTATTCTGAGTTAGTGAAGTTATATTTATTTTAATTTGATGTCATTCCATTTATCAATATAGAATAATAGTGTGGATTATTTTAGGTATTCCATTGAGATGATGATAGTGGAAGGGAATTGCTTTAAAGTTTAATGGTGTAAATTATTGAGTTGATTAGTAGTGCTGATTATTATTAGGAAAAAAATATAATTAATGATGTATAGTGTAAAGGGTGACAAGAGTGATGAGTGGAGTGAAGGTATAAAACCTTATCTTGGTGGTAGTAAATTAGCTATGGGTTTATAAAATGCTTAGTAATCCAGGGGAAATTAAAGAAGAGCTAGTATTCATATGCATATGCACGAAACAGTTTGTGAAAACCCTAAACCCTAACCCTATTCCCCCTAAAGAATATAAATAGTCAAACATTTTTCCTCTCTCCCACTTTTTCCCTTTTCCCCATCTGGAAATTGTAAATTGAATTTATTTTTTCTGATCCCTCTTCTAGGAGGTATACTAGAAATGTTTGATAAATTAAGCCTAGTAACTGAGGCTCGTTGTTGACATAGATCAAGAGAACCAATAGTGTGAAAAGACTTTAATTCATCCCTTACTAGCAGGTAGACTAGTGCCTTATTTAATTAGGATCTTAAAGCTTGAAGCTCATGAGCAAGGCATCTCTGGAGTTTGGTGTTTGAATCCTGAAAAGTAATTTTTAGAGAGTTTTAAAATAAAACCATCAAACCAAAGTAATTTTTTAGGCTTTAAAATAAAACCTAACCATTATAATTAGTTTTGGGCTAGTTTTTGTTGTAAACTTCCTCAAAGACAGTAATTTTGCTTGTTTTAAAACAAAACCTGCACAACCAAAGTAATTTTACTACTTTTAAAATAAAAGTGAATCTGTATTTA
This sequence comes from Austropuccinia psidii, assembly GCA_023105745.1. Classification (NCBI taxonomy): domain Eukaryota; kingdom Fungi; phylum Basidiomycota; class Pucciniomycetes; order Pucciniales; family Sphaerophragmiaceae; genus Austropuccinia; species Austropuccinia psidii. The sequence continues at coordinate 71,312,463 of JALGQZ010000001.1, read as the reverse complement.
TTTGGGAATACCTAATAAATTATCAACCAAGGAACTAAATCAAATTTTAAATACTTTAGTTTTTAGTTAAAATTAATATTTAACCTATAGCAATTAGCTAGTATTATTATCAAAAAAACCAGAAGAGACCATAAAATCTATTATTACATCACAACACAAAACATAAAATGAAGTTACCCATATTATACTATATCATTAACAATTATTAGATTGGTAGCCTAACCATCACATCAAAAGGGCTTGAAATATATTTTTATCCTTTTCAAGTTTATTATTTCAGAGAATTGAAGACTGTTGTTATCCTAGCTATTAGTTTCTATATTTATTCAAGAATTATCAAGAAAAGAGTATTTTGTGGTTTTGTATTAGAAGATAGTGTTTCCTGTTCTTTTTTTATTTATTTTAGTTATTATATTATTTTATATATTGTTGTACTATCATCTGGTGGAATCCACTCAGCTTGCTAAAAGTTTTAAAAAGGATTTATTTGTTAAGGTTTTAAATAACCATTGTTTTGAGTAGAGCAAAGTCTGATTAGAGATTGTTGAGTCTAATATTTTCTGATCAAGCCACTATCAATAATAAAATTGATTTGGTGAACTCAGTAAAGATAACTTAGCATATTAGGAAGGGCAGTCTAGATTATTCTAGCACACGAGCAGAGCAAGGGTTACAAGCCTCAAACAGCAATTCAAAACTGTTTTCTTTTAATTTCCCCTTCCATGTACTGCCTCATTTTATCCCACACGCAGAGGAGTTCCCACAACACCATTGAAAATAGCCTGAAAAGACGAAAACTGAGTCAGGCAGTTGTGTCTGCAATTAGCACACCCAGTGGCATTGCAGGAAATGGGTTTTATCACTCCCTGCCAGCTCAAAATAGGCCAAATGGCACTGGTTCTTTCAAGGGGATTGGAATAATTAGGGATACGCAGTGGTGTGCATATTGCATTCACATGTGCTTGTGATATTCCACATTGTTGGATTTGAAACGCATTGAATGGGAACATCAATATGTTAAATTGAATAAGGCAGTATCCACTGCATTATTTGAGGTTCAGGTACTTGAGATCGCCAATTTGCAAATGTCAGATGTCATATTTCTGTTTTAACGGCAAACTAAAGACATTCATTGACCAAAATCAAATTTAGGTGAAATTAATAATTCACTCAACAGTCAATAATCCTTTAGTTTCATTTTTTTTCCTGTGCAAGGATGCCATTCACAAAACAAGAAAAGGAGCATAAAAGGGAACTTGCAGGCAAGTGTCAGGGTGAGGAAGGAAAGTGTGATTGGCTCACCTATTCTCAGCATATATACATAGATATATATATGGGTTGGAATACATGTGGAACCCCCATTGGGCTCCATGGAAGAACATTGGCTTTAGTCAGTTTAGATCAAGCAAATGCCATGTGGGCTCCAACAGGGAAGTCAAGGATGTGTGCCAAATAAAGCTCATTGGGAATTGGGAACCATTCTTGTTTGAAAAGACCTTAGCTTCAAATGGGGGTCAGCAGAATCTGATATTTTCTCTTCTTCAACATAAAGTGATCCCTCAGCCACTTGAAAATAGTGGAACATCCCAAAAGACAAATGAGGCCAAAACCACCAAAAAGAATAAGGTTTTTCCTAAACTCAACCAACAGCACAAATATCAATGCCAGTATCAGCAAACATGACCCAAGGTGAAATTTAGAGGGTTGTGGATGTCAATCAGATCAAACAAATTTACTTTTGCCGTGTGGCAATTTTCTCTTCAACCAGATTACTCATTGCCCTTGTCCAATTCAGACCATTCACAATAATGAGTCAATTCAACGTCAATCAATGGGATGAATTATCACAATTCTTATTTAAAGAAAAATCTACAGAGCAAATTGCAAAAAATGGGACATTATGAGGGGATTTATGTTTGCTATTGGGTGGTGCAAATGTAGCACAAATAAAAATTTGAGATTTATGGAAGCCTTGGGAGAATTGAAGACACAAAAGATGAATGGCAGAACTGAGGTGCAAATATTAGCTCAGTGGGTTTCATTCTAGTTAAATCCTTAGAATATGTTGGGGATAAATTATTTCAAAAGATGAAAGCTTGCTACAAGTCATTGGGGGTCCCCTCCTTCAATAAAGTCAAGTATGGAGCCAATATTTGCTCAAATCAGGGGGTATTTGCATTTGCTTTCCCACCACTTTCACCATGAATGGATTCAAAAATCTGCCTCATGTTGATAAGGATGCATTGTTGTATGCTTTGGGATGGTGGCTTCCAGCTGTTACGCAGAATGGCCAAATTAAAAAAGATGCGTCAAAGTTGTGTACAAGGAGGAAATTGGTTTTCCCAAATGAGCATTTTCGCATTGATCTATCCAAATGTCATGGGATCATTCAGGTTGTGGGAAAGTAGTACATTTTTTCACTATACTTATTCAGCACAGGACAACAAAAGCACAACCCTAGTGGGGATGTCTGTGCACTTCTCAAGGAGGTTAGCAAGAAGAATGTGGCCAAAAAGCCACAGCTTTTATGAGATTGGCAAGGGAGCGGGCTATCACATCAGGAATGGTAATACAATTTCATCCCAATTCAAATAATGAGGGTATTTGGATTCATTGGGGAGTTAGAGAGTGTGGTAATGAGCAGTACATTATAAACCTAGTTTTGATGGGTTTGAATTGCAAAGATCCGGTGGCTCCAATGACAAAGGGGTTATATGGCTCATGTGAGGTGTCATGCCACCGTACATGGTCATATAATGAGGTTACTAAGGCTATTCTCACTTTTTGTCAATAATGGGACCAGCTGGTAATCCTGGTAATTGGGAGTTACCCCCATGTATGCTTCATGGTCACGCAGGGATTTGAAGGCATTTTCATTCCAAGTATCCTGGTCCTTCACAAGAAAATCCTTATGCTTGTCCTGGTTGTTTGCTCTTCTTTGCACACAAATCCTTGCACTTGTGCAGGATCCCACAACTTCACATGCAAATCCTTATGACTGTCCAGGATCCTGGCCATTAACACAAAAATCCTTATTCCTGCCCAGGTTCCAAACAATTAAAACAACTCCTTACATAGGGGCAGGCTCTCAAAGATTCCAAAAGTTTCATAGGCTTGTCCAAGCTCCCAACTATTCACATGCAAATCCTTATGCTTGTACAGGTTCCTGAAAATTCCAACAACTCCTTACCCTGGTGCAGGCTCCCAGCACTTCACACACAAATTGTTATTCCTGTACAGGTTCCCAACAATTCAAACAGTTCCTTATGCCGGTGCAGGCTCCCATGCTTCACATAATTCCTTTCACGGCTAAGATTAATAGCATGTGACCATAGGAAAGGCAATGACTCATGAATCTCTGGTGGATTGCTCACTTCCGGGGAACCCCTGGGTTTTTGAAGTTAAGACCTCATATGGTTTAAAACCATGGAATCAGAGAATGTAAGAGGTGGTGATTGTGACTATTTGCGCATTTTCTGCAAAAGAGGTTCACGCAAAGAAATAATGACTGAAAAGCTTGGTGGGGAACTTACACAAATTATTTGCACACAATAGGTGATTTGCACAAGTGGCAAAAAAGGAAATCTCACAGGAAAAATGAATATAAAAAAAGTGGAAAAAATTGTGTATTGATTAAAACTAAGTTATTTTAAACAGTTTATTACAAAAGCAAATAATTGCAAACAATGCAATTTTTTTTGAGGAATCTTGAGACTATCCTGGTGATTTCCTCCTTTGGATGTGCCCCAATTCATGGCCAAGGAGGGAGTGTAGTTCCTCCCAGAATTCTTGGTGCATCTTGTTTCAATGAGTTGCATCCAAAAAGGGAATCATGTGAAGCAATTGGCAATGCTCCAACATGATTTGGTTGATTAAGTTGTGGAAAATTCCTCAAGGAATCATTAGGGTCAGTCACAAGTTGGTAAATTCCTTCCAAGCCTCATTGTGGGAATGAGGGTAGCTTTGCACCAGGGGGGAGGAGGCAGTTGGGATCTTGTGGGCAATGGGGGGGTACTCCGGGGGAGGAGGGGGGAGCCAATGGGCATATTGTTGATGATAATTACAGAGCAGGGTGTAGCAGGTTGATCAGGAGATGGTCAAAGGAGGGGTGAGAAAAAGTTGGTAAGAGTAAAAAAAGTAAAGTGGGGACTTACCAAAAGGTTCCTCTGTAGATTGCGTCAGAGCCACCTCAGGTTCAGGCTCACAAGTCAAAGCATGCTCATGTGATGGGACTTGAGAGTTGGAGGATTGACCTGGGCCTGGAATAGGTGGCTCATTGTGTTGGGAGGGTTCTACAAAAGAGGAAGGAGTCAGTTCACTTGGGTCAAAAGTTGAAATTAGCAAAGGAATGGTTTGCTGCTTCCCACAGAACAAGTCCTTGGACCATCAGGTGCCACTCAGGCCTGGAGTTGGTTGTGGCGGAGTTTGCTCACAAGGCATACAAGAAACGGGAGTCTCTTGTCACGGGGGATTCAGGGGGTTTTGTTATATGGGTAAAGAAAAATAGTTAGTATGATTGCATGAAGAAAAATGAGTCAGAGAGGAGAAAAAAAAAGTTACTTTGACGTTTGAATGCCATGGGTGACAAGAAATAGTGACAATCAGCCCAAGCTAAAATGTGCTCTTGCTATTTCCATCCTTCATTGGCCGGAAGATCACTTTACTCTGGTTGAGGAGTGAAGTGACCATTGGATGGTGGCGTCTGGAAGCGTTTCCACCTGCAAGCTTGGGGTCATGGAGTCCATTCCCACTCAGGAATGCTTTCATCATTGTCAAAAATGAAGGCATCCTCACAAGGGTGTCTTGTGCAGGATCCTCTCTTGCTGTGTGGTTGGAATGGTTGCACAAAAAACAAGCATTTTTTGTGTGCTTGTTGGCAAGCATCACAAGTGTTGGTTATTGTGTAGGAGCAAATGCAGGGGATACCTCGCATATTGCACAAAGTGCACAACATCTAAAAAAAAGACAATTCAGGTGAGTAACTGAATAGAAAGGAATATTTCAAGCAAAGAGGAAGACATACTATTAATTATAAGTTCAAAGCCAAATTCAATTATTAAAGCTCTGGAAGTGACACTTAAAAAGTCTGAAAGAAAGTCAGAGTGGAAAATAACATGGAACAAACTTTTATATGAACAAGATGATGCAAAATGTAGGTAGGAGAAGGTTTCTGAATGTATAATCGGGAAAAAATACAGCAAAAAGGAAGGGGAGTGGTTAGTTTTGTGCAATAAAAAAGAGTTTAAAGGCAGGAAGAAAAAGGGTAATATGCACAAGAATGAGAAGAGCTGGTGAGCTGGAAAAAACTGAAGGGAATGTTTGGCAAAGATAGTCTTTTATACCAGGGTGAAGCTGATCCAATTGCAGAAGTCACAGCACCTTCCAAGGTATCAGCTTCAAGAAATGTTGGAAAAATGAAATCTCAGTTGCAGCATTGGGTGTTACTGAGAAGGGAAATGCCCATGTGAGGCAGGGGAACAAAGGGGTTTGGGCTGATATTGCAATTGATTGAATTTTCATACTCAGTAAGATCACCTTTGTTGCCTTAAATAATTTTCTGATTGGCACATTTTTTGATTGCAGCAACGTGTACATTCAACAATGCCCTCATGAAAGCAGTCCTGTTAAATAACCCCATTGTCCAGGACTGCTTTCATGAGGGCATTGTTGAATGTACACGTTGCTGCAATCAAAAAATGTGCCAATCAGAAAATTACATGGTGCATTTGGTCACAGCTCACCATAGCAAGAATACCACCATTATAGCCGGGTGATATAGTTGGAACAAAGGGTCAGGAGCCTGTATGACACTTGAATACAGCATGAGGTTGGGGAGACCTATTGCCCAGGTCTGCTTTGGGGTCATCATTGAAATGCTCAGTGGCTGAACATTTGAATTGCACAGTTGTTAAGCTATTGATATAACAATACAAATGCACCCCTGCTGAGCAATTGCTATTTCATTTTTGTAATCACACAATCTGAGAATTTGGGACAACATCAGAAGACATTTTGGCCAGGCTGAGCATTTCATGTATTTAGGTAAAGTGCACAGAAGTGGGTTTTCCAATGAGCTATCATGAAAGTTTCTCCAATCATGGAATTGCAAAAATTTGCCATAGTGAGCTTTTGGCCATGACATGTGCAAATCAGGTGAATCACCATGCTGAGCATGTGGCGGATTATCTACAACTATTAAAACAATTGGAAGGGATACCCATAAGTAATATTCATGCATGCTGAAGTAGTATTACACCACCCCAATTTGTAGATCAGCCAACAATTTAGTACATACACCTTTGGTGTACATGTATGCTATGGGGCTGAGAAAATGCTTTACAAGAAAGTAACATGAAATAATGCCAAGGAATTGAGTCAAGTTTCTCAAATGCCTCCCTTCTATGCATGTTGGAGAGCTCTGCCTAACTACCACAAAGATGCTGGAATATGGCAAAATGCGTCAGAAATACCCCAGGAAAGAAGTTTGAAAGGTCAAAAGGAGAAAATACTATAATAAATTTGACCCAGAAGACCCAAGGGTTATCCATATCACCAGAAAGTGATGAATTTGGCCAAGAGTTACATAACAAAAAATGTCCAAACAACCTCAAAAGACAATGTTAAGACTCGACCTCTGAAGATGAATTACCCAATATAAGTTACAATTCAATTACCACTAATAAAGAAATTTTCCAAATTTTGGTGAAGGGAAGTGAGAAAATAAACAAAAACCCTTTCAAAACCAAACCCAAAACGAAGTAAATGAGATTTAGTGAACATCATGAGCTTTCAGATGAAGAAATGATCAATGAAATTGAAAAAGACCTCAAAATTATGGAAGAAAAAGACAAACATTTGAAAGAAAAATACCATATCAACTTCTTGGATATACCATTGAACAGCCAAGAAGAACCTTATGAATGGCAACTGGAAAATCCTTAATTCATCCAGAAGCCTCCCAATGAATATGATAAAACATAATCCATCTTAGAAAATGAATACAACTACCTCTACTTGCAATATATCACCTTTGAACACCATTATTGGTATGAAGCTCAAGACATTTTATGTGAAGCCAAATATTTATGTCATCTTCCACGAGTACACTTGAAAAATACCCAATTCTTAGATTTATTAACTGAAGAGGGAATTAAAGGAAACCTCTCAAATAAATTTTGGGATAAAATATTTTCAATGGGAATCTTACCAAGTCGTGGAGTTTACTTCAATCAAGTTTGGGCCAAATAGTACGTTGGCTTGAATGGATCAGCATATAAAACAGGAAGACTGGAATGGGTGGAAGATGGATAAATAATAATTGATGAAGACTGATGGTGGTCAGAATTTCCATCAGAACCAGAATTTGAGGAAATGAATGCATTTGTGGAAGCCCTGAAAGACCATATTTTGGCGAGATTACTCAACAGACACTCACCTTTCCCACTTGGGGGAGTTCAACTCTAAATAAAATCAACAAAATCAAGATACTTTCTCTAATAATGTATCAGTATCCTTCATAACATGTATCATTAGTTTCTTCTTTTATTATAGGCATTTACTTCCCACCTTAACAAAGAAGGATTCTATCAATAAAGTATTTCTCAAAAAAAACTTACATTAAAAATATCAATCACCTCCACCATGGCCAAGTCACCAATTTTTGGATCCTATGGGGAAAAATTAATAAAATAAGACAAGATTTTCAATTAATATCCAATTTGGAAACCAGAAGATGAAGATATTAATAAAGAAGCCCTTTGGAATTTTAAAGATACTCCATCAATAACAAAAAAAGACAAAAATTACTAGTAAGTGACCTCCTGCCTTATCACATAGGAAAATAATTTCTTCTCAACCAAAATAACCAACCTCACTCACCCAAAATCAAGAATCACTAGGAAGTGACCTCCTGCCTTATCAAAGAGGAATATCCAAATTCTTACCCAAAATAGTCAACCATAAGTCATCAAACTCACTTTCAAACTATTAAACTCTTGGTAGTAACTTCTTGCATTAACCAAGAATATTACCAGTTCATCAAGCCTAAACAAAAAAATCATCCAATCAATATTCTTTTGATAAAGGAATCTTACACTATTTTCAATTCATCTTACCTTTAAAACTTCAAACTACACCAACTCCTTCAAAACAGAATGATGGCTATTACTTGAAGAAGATCTCTTGACAGGCTGAGTCTATGATGAAGATAATAAATACTAATTACAAGCTTCAACCCTGACTGTGACATGGTTAAAGTGATTAAAAAGGTTTTTCTGAAGATAATAAAGGTTGAAAATGAGGTATACAGGGCTTTACTATTGAGGAATAGTGGTGGTGGGTGCTTTTGAATGCCCTGGGTGCAACAATTATCAGTTGGTTTACTATAATAACTACTACAATAACTAATATCATAATTATAACCTGATTATTTTCCAAGAGGATATCTGTTTTTGACAGCTGTACTATGTAGGAATTCAAGAGCAGTAGAGGAAGTGAAGATTGTTCACTTTCAAGGACTGAGTTTTGGTTTTCACAACACCTGTATAGCCTGTATTGGGCTCAGATGTGGTTTCAAAGCTACATCCGGGCAGTTTTCACCAATACAGGATGAAAAGTTTCATCTGGCGACCACATAGCCCTCTTCTGATGTGTACAATATGTAGAATGCTGTACAGAACCCCAGTATTGGCAAATCTATGAGGCATTAAAGTAAAAACAAGCTTCTTTGTCTTTTTGACAGCTCATAATCATAGTTATGGGATATTATCCCACTGTAAGCCTGGTTTGGTCTAAATGTGGGATTTTGACCTTAAAACTGCCATACCTTTGTCAGTTTTTGAGATATCAAGCTCAACCTTGCTTCATTGCTATCCTTGGATGTGTTCAACTCAATGGTACCTCATTTGATATGGCTATCATTAAATATTGCAAAGCTACGCCATGTACAAGAGTTTTTGGACAAATTTATGGTTTGCTTAAAATCTGTATGGAGCTTGTTCGCCCCATAACTTTTGTTCTAGATGAGAAATGGGGAAATGAATAGCACCATCAGATAGCCCTGATTGTGTTATTTCAAAAAAGACCCCACTTTAGGTATCTCACACTAAAACTGTAGAAGTTAGATGGAGTCGAACATTTTATTCACCCTTATTTGACCTTATTTTGGCCATAACTCCTGTAGTTCTGGTGCTAGCTCAATTTGGCTTGTACCATTGGATATCCCTGACTTAGAGCTTCTATTTGAATACCCCTTTGATGGGGTTAAGCCTCTTACTCTGAATTTTTGATGGGAGATGAAAAATAAGGTTTATGCTCAGAAACAACTTTGCGCAGGAATAACTTCCTTATATCTTGTCCTATGATTATGGGACTTGTAACTTTGAAAATTGGTGGGTTTGCTCTTTTGTTTGATACTTTTTCAGCTGATTTGGCTTGGCTCCATGGTTTGGTGGTATCTTGGTTTTACCATTGGTTTTTATGGTATCTGGCCGTCATGCTTGTTCTCTGGTTTTGAGTCACAGGCTGACATCCCTGGTCATTGGACACAGACATCAGATGGATAGAAGAAAACAAAGTCTTGGACAACTAAAATCATCCCCAAGAAGCAAGTTAAGATCCTGAATGGTTCTAACAAACAAAACCAGAACCCCGTCCAGATATCTTCACAATACTCCTTCCATATATTGAGTTTGAGGACATCTTTTAAAAATAAAAAACACCATAAGAAATTGTTATTCCTCATCCATGGAAATAATTACCTTGATTCAACCTTACATAATATGAATTCTTGGAGTTACTGACCTGGGATGGAATTGAAGCCAACCTTCAAAACCAATACTGAAATTAAATATTCTACATGGGCAAACAACTCAGGAAATCACTGTTTTGGAGGACCTGGGAGTGCCAAGATTCATTCAACAATCAGAATTTCGAAATTAAAAATGGAACAATAAGAAAGATCTCAAGAATCTATATTATTAATAATTCCACGTGGGAGTTACACTTTCAAGAAACACTTATTCCAGAAATCCTCAGTCTTAAAAGTGGTGCAACTAGCTTTAATACAGAAGATTGGTACTTATTCTGTCAACAATAACTTTTCAAACGTATTGAAAGAGAAAAATGGAGGCAAGGAAATTTCATCAACAATAAATTAGTCAAGAAAATTCTTTGTCAAAGGAATTAATTGAATTAAAAAAAAGAGTAAAATCTTACCTGCTAAGTTCTCAATTCATTACTTCTCTACTACTTTCTTTAACATTTTTCATTTTAATTTTATCCTACATATAAAATTAGTCTATAAAAATCAAAAAGATTAAAAATAAAGAACCAAAAAGAAACAAATGAATGAACTTTTTTCAAACCAAATAACTTGAGATAAAAAAACAGACAACTTACATGCTATTTATTTTTGATTTCTTATATAAATTAATGAAGCCTACATCTCAAGTAATTCAATAATTGGGTGTTTTGAGTTATTCTTGGGATCAAATCTTATATTAATTTTACTTAATAGAATTATCATCTTGATATTCTCAAATAATATAAACACTAAAGGAAATATCACAAAAAATCAGTTTCAGACTATGATTTAAGCTTTATTATTAGTTTCATATTATTTGTTTCATCATTTGATCATTTTACTACTTTATTGTTTTATTATTTTATTTCTTGATTATTTTATCATTTTATTATTTTATTATTTGATTTTTTCATTTTTTCACTGTTTTACAATTTTATTACTTTTAATCTCACTTTTTTTTATCATAATAAGAAACAAGGAAAAAAAGGAACTTAATTCTCTATGTTATTGAATTTATTCTATATATTCAATTTCACCACTCAATTATCAACTCAATGGAGTTATCTTTTGGTCTTCAAGCCCTGATTAATATTCTCAAAAACAAAATTGTTTTGGCAACTGAAAATAACATCAAAATTGAAAAGAGGAATCACACAACAAATACCAAACCCAAAAATTGACTAAAGCTCATTAGTTCGCAAGACAAGGATTGACATGCTTTGTGAAAGAAGAATAACTTGACAAACAAATTTTAGTTTTTTGATTGCATCAAGTGGCTCTAAGAGGGGACTTGGCCTGTATTACACAATTTTGATTAATATCATTCAATATGTTATTAAAATTGAATTCAATTATATCAAAGGGCTGGACCTAAATTCTTTAAGATCCGCAAATCACTGCAAGAACAATAGTCCATGATGATACAACAACAAATAGAAAAATCAACAATACTGTAAAAAAAGAAAACATTCAATAAAGGAACAATTGGCTTTATTGCAAATTAGTCTCTAAGAAACAACAATCAAATAAAAAAACCCTCTTTCTTATTTATTATTTGGAATTTGAAGTTATTGCACAACCATCATGACCACAAGGTTGCAATTCGTAAGTATGGGTAGCACGGTGCTTAGAACCTTGAGGGTTGGAAGCAGGTCTGATTGAAAAGAAGTTCTCTGGATCATTCACAAAAAGCTGTGGATTATAATAACCATTTATGAAGGTGTAAAATGCCAATGCTGAAGATTGAGGCTCCTCCTCAGGTTACAAGGCTCTGGTACAGCTGAATGAGAAAATATCAAGAGCTGGGGGTGAAGGAGGAGTCATTGGGGTAACACACTCCCATATGGATCATTTAACGGGTGTGGATGGAGTACCAAAAACTATCTCCTCAAATTCCTCAATGGTAAAAGGCTTGATTGCCTTTAAAAAGGTGGAAGAGACTGATAGGGTTATTGGAGCTCATATTAATAAGAATATATACAAAGGGGAGTTCCCAGATCACAATGGGGGCTTCTTGACTCAATCACTGTCTATGAAGCTAGTAGGTGAACTTACCTCAAGTGTTGAGTTAATGAGAAAAACCAACAAAGTCAAATGGAAGATGAGTTGGAATGGGGAAAATAGGAAGTTTGGAGTCTTATTTATAAAATTTTTGAAGGAATCCAAACCAGCTTGGTATGGAAGGTACCCTTGAGACAGAATCAACACAAATAGCCATGGTACCTCTTCTACTGCAGCCCAATAATACTGGGGTTCACCTCATCAAAAGCTCTCAAAACCCCACATCAGCTGATAACTACACAAAGTAAACAAATATACTAAAATATCAATATATAAAACTTCAGGTAGTTCAATGATTACCGACTTGAACTAGCTTTGTATCTATTAGAAATTCAGCTTATTTGGTGAATTCAGAGGTAGTGCCACTACCTTTCAGAATCTCTGGCAGTGTCAGTCACATAAAACACAGATCCAACAACCAAGATATACCAAAAGTAAGATTTGTTACCTCCAACTAATTTCATGTGGTACCAGTATAGCAGGGATAGAATGTATAAGCATCAACTTGAAAAAGTCATTAGTAATGATACATGACTTACCAACTTCCATAATGCAACAAGTCAAATGATAGAGAAAATTAGTCAACCAATACAATAACAAAGACAACTTTGGGCCTGAGGGAGGGTGTTAATGCATGAAATAACAAAATGAAAGCCCTATAATTGTTGAAGGATCATAAAAGAAGAGGACTTAGGAAGAAAATTTGGATATAGTTAAATATATGAAAGTAAAAACCATTAACTCCAAAACAGATTGTGGTTATTAGTTGGGAAGTTCAAATAAGAAACTTGACTAGTGGGGATTTCAAAAATACTCCTCTTGCTTTGAGATCACTTTTTTTCCAAAGTGTAAACAGATGAAGAAAAAATTGGAATTTGGAGGACATCCTACAAATGATTGTTCATGACAGATAAAACTCTCAGAAATTATGTGTGATAATCTTTATCATCAATAGAATCAAACCCGAAATAATGCAATGGCTTAGGAATATTATAGGACAACTGGAAGACCCCAAAACTTCAGTTTACGCTTGACTTAAGCATACAATTAAGGAACAAAACTCACCTAGGCCCAAAATACACCAACTCGAAGCTCCCTAAACGGTAGTGGAGTATATATACACTGAAAAAAGGAGCCAACCCAGAAATTGAAAAGGATTCCAAAGACCTCTTCAAGGTCAGGTACTGAATGAAACCTCCCTAAGAGATGTTTTAACAACTTCCAAGTCATAATAAAAGGAACAACAATCAGCTCAGCTCCTAGAAGCCCAACACAACTGATATAAGGTGTATAGACATAATCTGACTATAAAACCACCAACCCAATGCAAATCAAGCTACTGTACCATATAGTGAGGCACAGCAGAAGATAGGAGTTCAAGTCCCTCCCCAGATCTGGCCAATTATTGAATGATGAACCCAACACTGTTTAAAGCACAATAAAGGTGTAATTACACCTGAAAAAAAAATTATAGCAAATTATACTTGGGTATAAAAATCTTACATCACTTTAGCAACCCAAAAACAGTCAATGTGAAATGATTTAAAGTATAACTAGGGTTTAATTAAAACCTTAAACAAATCTTTAGTAGAGTTTCATCTTTAGGAATCACTCTAAACAACCCACTCACGCAAGAAGCTGTTGATCTGAAGCTGCTTAAAGGCTTTGAAAGAGCCATTGATCAAAGTAAAAACTACAGAAAGCGTCTTAGAGAACAATAAAATTGCTTTGAAAGAATATCATTAGAAACAGAAGAGCTCACCTGAAGCTGTTGTCACAGGGGCTCTTCTAAATGAAGAGGGCCTGGCACTCAGTGAACAGACTTACTTAAGGAGGGCTCAAAATACTCAAGAACAGGATAGACAGAATGCAAGGATAAATTCCTGATAAAAGAATAAGAGTACTAAGAAAAAGAAATAACAATAAGTAATAAATAGAGAGCCAACCACTAAGTAATCCTGAGTCACTGTTTCAACCTGTTCAGAAAAGAGAAAAGGAATTAATAAGGATATGGCCACCAGGACTCTACTGAACAGGTGAGGGAAGGGTAAGACTAACTTAATAAGTAATAAAATAATATTCCAAAAGTGAGAATAAAATAATATTAAATAATAAATCAACTATTTTAATTAACTGGGGGAAAAACCCCCAGGTGGGTGAAGAGGGGCTGGTATATGTGAGAAATACCAGCCTTGGAGTTTGAGTGTTGAGATACTGGCCTGTATGCTGGAAAAGGATAAATTCCTGATAAAAGAATAAGAGTACTAAGAAAAAGAAATAACAATAAGTAATAAATAGAGAGCCAACCACTAAGTAATCCTGAGTCACTGTTTCAACCTGTTCAGAAAAGAGAAAAGGAATTAATAAGGATATGGCCACCAGGACTCTACTGAACAGGTGAGGGAAGGGTAAGACTAACTTAATAAGTAATAAAATAATATTCCAAAAGTGAGAATAAAATAATATTAAATAATAAATCAACTATTTTAATTAACTGGGGGAAAAACCCCCAGGTGGGTGAAGAGGGGCTGGTATATGTGAGAAATACCAGCCTTGGAGTTTGAGTGTTGAGATACTGGCCTGTATGCTGGAAGAAGTTGGATGTGATATTGAATCCTGTATTGGTGAATCCAATACAGGTGATACAGTCAATACAGGTATTTGCGCCTGTATTGATGACAGGCCTGTATTTGGTGAATCCTGTATTTGAGTCTTGCCTGTATGGAACTGTATTGAGGTATGAAAACTGTATTGGGTGAATTGTTGAATGAAACCCCCTTGCTGATTGGGTTTTGAAGGGTATCCATGATATAATGATTTGCTTATGATGATTGGAAATGCCCCTGCCTCCTTGGCTGTGACATTATCCCCCTCTTGAAAGTGGTGAGCTCTGAGCACCATAAGTATAGTGAGTCTTGATGAGCTTGAAATCAATTCAAACAGTTATTTCCCCCAATTCCTTAAGATTTTCCCCTTAAAACTTCTTCTTCAATCAATACTCAAACCAATCTTCATTTGACTATTTGTAGGTATTTTCCTCTTGATTTTGATTCTGAATTTCCTCTGTTTCATTCAAACTGCCTTCAATCTTCATAAAAATTTCTTTAATCTTGTCTTGAGTGTCTTCATCAACTTTTCTTGAGTCCTCATGGCTTTTGTAAGGTGGTTGATTTGGGTTTTTGTCCCAAGACCACTTGAAATCATCATAATTTTGAATTTTAGAGTGTTGGCATAAGGTGGCCAACATTTGAAATTTTGGACCAAATGAGTAGTCCTGGCCAAAATCCCTGAAAATGTGAATAAATGGGTTTTTTGGCCAATTTGCGCAAAAATGCGCAAAATGCGCAAATGCGCAAATATGCCATATGTGGCATAAATTGGTGAAAATAATGAAAAAACTGAATTATTGTGAAAAAATGGCCTAAAAGTGGGTTTTGGCCATTTTGCGCATTTTTTCACAAAATGCGCAAATGCGCAATTATAATGATTTTGGCCAAAAAGGCCTTTTGAAGGCTTTTGACAAGAAAAAGGCCCTTTTGCGCAAAAAATGTGCAAAAGTGCGCAAATTTGCGCAAAATGCGCAAATCACCCAATATGCACAATTAAGCATATTATGATAAGAATTGATGAAAAATGGCTGTTTTGATGTTTTGAGGTCTGATATGGCCAATTGTGCCAAAGTTCATATCTTGATTAAATTGGCCAATTGGGCCATTTGAAACAATTTCTTCTATGAACTTGATTTTTTTTCTTGAATATCTTCTTCTTATCCCCTCCTTGATTGGTCAATTGCCATAAACACCTTGCTGATTGGGTTTTGGCTTTCAATTTTGATCTTAAGGAATGAGTTCAAGGCTGACATTCACATTTGACTCCACTGCCTCTGGTTCCCCCCCTTTTGTGATTTGGAGATGCCTTGGTTATAAAGTTTAAAGAGACCTTGAAGAAATTTTGATGTGTATTACTGGTAGTTGGTCTCCATTATTACTATTGTTATTTCCCTTTTTACATGAAAATAAATGAATTAGCCTCCCAATACAAAATATGGGAGGATTGACTGCTGCTTAAAAGAAGGAAATTAAAAAAAAAACAAGAATTATACAAGTAAAGAAAATAAAAGAAATGAAAAAGAAATGAAATGAGAGAAAAAAAGAGAGTAAAGAAAGAAATATGAAATGCCTGGGGGTTGTCTTTCTTGTGGTGAGTTGTTTGATTTTGGCCAAAAGATTCTGAAAGATGAAATCAAGCATTTGATGCTCACAGCGTGGCCAAGGTAATGTTTTTACAAGAATTAGACCCCTCAGGGATGCATACCAGGAGATGGAACTTACTTTCATAACTTCCACTCCCCACCAAGCACCATAAATGAAAATTGAAATATGCCATAAGCTGAATTTGATAATGAATGTCTTGAAAGATAATTTATGGCATGATTAAAGAAAGAAGAGAAAATAAAAGAAAAGATTGGGCCAAATCTTGAGGGTATTATGTTGCAAGGCCTTCTGAACCTGTCCAAAAAATTGACAAGTGCTCACAAAGTGGCCAAGGTGATTCTTAAAACAAATTTGGTAGAATACCCCCTTAAAGGTGCATGCCAGGAGAGGAACTTACTTTCATAAACTCCAATCCCCACCAAGCACCATAAAATCAAACTCTTGAGGCATTTGGGCCAGGCTTGTCAGGATACAAAGTGTGAAAGTCCTTGACAAGGTCTGGAGAGTTGGTAAGGTTGGAAGCTGGTTCCCAAGTTGTTCTTTCTGGGTCTTCACTGAATCCTTTCCACTCAACTAAATACCATAATGAGCCTCTCCTGAGTTTTGAGTCCAGAACCTGAGCCACTTCCCATTCTTCTTGCTCTTCCACTATTACTGGTGGTGGTGGCAATTGATTTCAATTTGGGATAGTTGATTGCTTCACTGGTTCTAACAAAGAAATATAGAAAACAGGGTGAACTGACTTCCATTGTTGAGGCAACTTGAGGTGATATGCATGGCTGCCAATCTTCTTCAGAACTTCAAAAGGTCCCAACCATCTTTCTGAGAGCTTCTTGGTGGGTCTTGTTGTCTTGATGTTCTTGGAGGCTAGCCATACTTTGTCCCCAGGTTGGAAATCAGGTGGAATTGCTCTATTTCTATCTGCATACTTCTTGAATCTTCTTATTGCTGAATCTAATTCTTCTTTGACAACTTGCTGTACTGATTGGAGTTTTGTTGATAACTTTCCAGCAGGTGAATCTTGAGAAACATGGATTGAGTCAAAGCTGGGATTTCTTCCATAAATGGTGAAAAAAGTTGATTGCTTTGTGGATGAATGTTCTGCATTATTATAGGCAAATTCAGCCAGAGGGAGCCAGGTGTGCCAGTCATCTTGAGGTAACTGACATACATGCGAAGATACTGTTCTAGAATCTGATTTACCCTCTCTGTCTGTCCATCTGTTTCAGGGTGAAATGCAGTTGAAAGATCTCTTGATATCTTGAGCTGCTGACATAACTGGGTCCAGAATGATGAAACAAATAAGGAACCTCTATCACTAACAATACTTACTGGAAGACCATGTTTGGAAAATACATGACTAATGAAGATTTGAGCTAAGTACAGTGCAGTGATTGATCCGTAAGTTGGAATGAATATTGCCATTTTTGAGAATCTGTCTACAATTACTAAGATTGAGTCAAAGTTGTTTGACAGAGGCAATTAAGTGATGAAGTCCATTGATAAAGAATTCCAAGGACCAGATGGAATTTGAAGAGGCTTGAGTAATCCAAGCTTCTTATGGTGGATGTTCTTGTTTCTTGAACATTGCTGACATGAGGACACATAGTCCTTGATGATTTGATTCATGCCAGCCCAATAAAAATCCCTCTTGATGAGCTTGAGGGTCTTCTCGTGGCCAGGATGGCCAGCCAATGGTGAATCATGAGGCCTTTGAAGAATGTCCAATTGAACTTCATGATTTCTTGGAATAACTACTCTATCTTTGAACAATAATAATTTTGCTTGAGGTTCAAGAGAATATTCTGGGACTGATTCTCCTCTTGCTAATTTCTTGAGGATCTCCTTATAGTCTTTGTCTTGCCATACTTGTCTTTGGATCTGATCAACTAAATCTGAAAACATTTCAACTTTTATGGAAAAGAATCTTGACTCTTGAATTTCATTTTGCTTGAGAACTTGATGAAAGTTTTGAGGATTATTTCTGATGAAATCCACCCCCCTCTCTGGGTACACGTTGTCCCAACGTGACAAGGCATCTGGTAAAGTGGCCAGACTGCCGTTGGGGGGCGGTAAGTGATAACAAAGTGAAATTCAGACAAAAATTCAGCCCAACCAGCTTGACGACAAGTAAGGACTTTAGAGGACATAAAATATTGGAGAGAAAAATGGCCTGTCAAGACCTCAAAGGAATCAGAAAGAGAAAGGAGAAAGGCTCTCCAGCGCTTGAGAGCCCAAAGTATGCCAAGGAGTTCCTTGTCATGAATTTCATAGTTGAGTTCAGCTGGTAAGGGCTTGCGACTATCAAATGCAATGGGATGCTTTCCTGAGTCATTCACTTGACTCAGTACAGCACCCAAGGCATAATCAGAGGCATCAGTCTCTATAATAGTTGGGAGAGAAGGATTAAAGTGAGAGAGGATAGGAGCAGTGGTGGAAGCTTCTTTGAGTATCTGAAACTGGCTAAGAGCTTCCTCATTGAAGATGAAGGGAGAATCTTTTTTGAGAAGGGAAGTGAGAGCAGAGATTTTTTTGGAATAATTTTTAATGAAACGAAGATAAAAGTTGGCAAAGCCAAGAAAAGATTGGAGGGCCTTGATGTTCTTGGGCTGAGGCCAATTGAGTATTTGTTGAACTTTTGAAGAATCCATCTTGAGGCCATCACTTGAAACAACATAGCCCAAGTATTCCACACTTGAGGCATGGAATACACACTTGCTAGAGAAGACCAAAATATCATCTAAGTACACTACAACAAAAATATCCAAATAATCTGCAAATATATCATTTACAAGATTTTGGAATGAAGCTGGAGCATTGGTTAAGCCAAATGGCATAACCAAATACTCATAACTGCCATATTTGGTTCTAAAGGCAGTTAAATGCTCATCCCCCTCTTTAATTCTCAGGAGATTATAAGCACCACGTAGATCTATCTTGGAGAAGATAGTAGCACCGTTAAAGACGGTAAGAAGCTGATTCATTGGAGGAACAGGGTACCTGTTCTTCCTAGTGACAGCATTAAGTTTGCGGTAGTCAACACACAAACGAAGACCACCATCCTTTTTCTTAACAAAAAGGACAGGTGCTCCTGTTGAGGAGGAGCTTGGTATGATGAAACCCTTCTCTACATTCTCTGAAATGTAGGCCCGCAGTGTTTCTGACTCATTCTTTGATAAAGAGTAGATAACACCAACTGGAGGTAGAAGACCCTCCAGTTTGATATGATGATCACAGGCACGGTGTGGAGGAAGTTTCTCTGCTTTCACTTTGGAGAATACATCCAAATATTTGTGATAAACAGGAGGGACTACCTTCAGCACAGTTTCAATCTCTTCTGGCTCTTCCTCCTCATCCCACTGCTCCTCCAGGGAGGCATGAAAAGATAAAGGAGGAAGGTCCATATCCCCTTGAAAGAGATGAAGTGAAGATATAGAAACATCTTCTCCAACATCTTTTATCTCTTAGAAGACTTCATCTCTTAATGGAAGTAATGACTGAGAGGGAAAAATGGAGGGGTTATGGCCAGAAGGAGGAAAGGAAGGTGTCTTAAGTTCACCAACCAGAGCAACACTGTTGACACCAGTGGATAAGTCATTACTAATAGAAGGTTTAAAACCACTAGAATCCTTATGATTATAATAATAGGTGATCAATCCATTTTTCCAATCAATAATGGGATTAAAATGGTAAAGAAAATCATAGCCCAATATTAGGTCTTCTCCCTTGGGTGAATCTATGATAAAGAAATCCCATTCAAAGCTTGGGAAGGAAGGTAAATCAACAACCCACTTGGTATAATGGGTGATGAACAGGGAAGTGGATTCATTAAAATCCAGAATGAAAAGAGGAATCTTTTCAGGGAGCTCTGACATGGTCAATGAGTACTTGAGAACAAAATTCTTTGCAATAAAGGAGTTTGTAGCACCAGAATCAATGAGAATACTATAAAAAATATCAGAGATTGAAGAAAAAATAAGAAATTTTAAAGATTTCTTGACACTAGTATTCATAGTGCACAATTGTGCTCTTGAAGGAAATAAGTGAGAACCATTGAACACATCATGATTCCCACTCAGGCTTTTCCCTGCTTGCTAGGGAAGCCTTTTGATGACCCTTGCCTATTTTCAGGCCTCTTGAAACATTTTTCAAATGGGTGTTTACCACCACAATAATTGCACAAGCCTTCTTTAATCCTCCTCTCCTTTTCAGAAACAATGAATTTGTTGTCCTTATTGAGGAGAGCAGCATGAGGCTTGTCTTTGGACAATTGAAAATTCTTCCCCTTCTTATTCTTCTTGTGATAAGGCTTCTGTGATGATGAACTTTGAGGAGGCTTGGAGGAGTTGGATTCACTGATTGGAGGCTTCTTCTCTTGATGACTGCCGTTTTCCTTCTGCCTCTCATGGTACCTGGTATCTAATTCCAAGGTGATATCCATGAGTTCTTGAAGGCTATCAAACGTTCCAGGGTGAGAAGCCAATTGGTCCAACAATCTTGATGCCAAGCCTCTTCTATACACATGAATATAGGCCCTTTCCCCCCAGTCTCCAATTCTTGACATTAAAGTTCTGAAATCAGCTATGTACAAGGAAACTTGACCACTTGCCCTCATCCTCAAATTGTCCAACCCTTGTTCAGCTTTTCTGACTTCATTGGGATCACCAAACAGAGTGAATAACTGGGTTTCAAATAACTGCCATTTATTGAGGAGATAAGATGGGTCTTCATTGGAGATATTTGAGAGGTAAGGTTCAATCCATTTTCCAGCTCTACCAGTAAGAAAAGAAGTTGAGTAAAGCACCTTCTTCCTGTCAGAGAAGAAGTTTGCTGGGTCATTATGAAAGATTAATTGACAGGATTGAATGAATCCTCTCAATTTATGAGTTTCAGTACCATCAAAAGAATCAGGTGCCTTCATTAATGGAGTCTTGAATGCAGGGACTTTTGAAGTGTCCCTTGGGGCAACTGCTTGAGTGAGTTGTCCCATAAACTGAGTCATTTGCTCCATCATCTTGAGGAAATTTGGTTCAGCTTGAGAGACAGAAGGTTGATTAGAAAGGGCTAGATTTGGAGCCTCAGGAGCTTCAGGAGCACCTGCTAAGGCAGATGCCACTTCAGTCTCCTCAGATTCTTCCTCTTCCACAGACTCCTCCCCCTCCTCATCTTCAGCTTCCCCCAATCTACTTCTAGGCCCTTGAGAAACACCAGGATAACCACCCAATAGTCCAGAGAATGATCTTGATCTTCTAGACTTCACACCTCCTCTTCTGGAGGGTGCTGCTCCTTCCATTGGTGGTCCTCTGTCCAAATTTGCACTCAGTTGATGAACTGATGGTGTGCAGTCAAGAGGAGCCCTTGGTGTAGGAGTGAGAACAGCTTGATGTCTCTGGGATCTTGTATTCTTGGCTGGTGGGCTATGCTGAACTGGCATTATGAAAGAAGAATGAAGAAAAACTTGATGATACTTTGAATAAATTAAGGATTGACCAAATCAAATTAAATGAGAATCTTGATGAACTTGAGAAATCAATCAATAGTCTTGAAGTGAATCAATGTGAATAATTCTTGAAGAGTGAAGATGACAAAGTCAAATTCTTATGAATAATCAATTTCAATCAATAAGTCAAATCAAGTCAATCAAAATCAAATCAATTAAGTCTTGAGGAATTCAATCAATATCTTCAAAAATCAATTCAATTTTCTTGAGGAATCAAATTAAAATCAATCAATTAAATCAAATCTTGAGGATAAATCAGGTATCTTGAAGAATCAAATGAAGTCAATCAAATAAAATCAAATCAATCAGGTCAATTCAAAATCTTGAGGTGAAATCAATGTCTTGAGGAATCAATCAATCAATCAATAATCTTGAGAAATTTCAATCAAAACCACTGAATACCCCAAATCAAATAACCCTGAATGATGAATCAATTAACCCAACTAATTCCAAGCAAATAACCTGATAAAAACCTGAATTCAGAAAAAAAGAGAAATGAGAATGATAAAGAATAGAGTGAAATGGTCAGCGGAATTTTTGAAATGAGAAAGAGAATCAATTTTCATTTGAATAAAATGAATGAGATGAAAATTGATAAGAGAGAAAAATCATAAAAATCATAAAAAATCATAAAATCATGAAAAAATCATAATTGAAGAATGAGATAAATGAATAAAATGAGTGAAAGGAAAAGAAGCAATTATGAGTTAATTAAAATAATGTCACAGGGGCTCTTCTAAATGAAGAGGGCCTGGCACTCAGTGAACAGACTTACTTAAGGAGGGCTCAAAATACTCAAGAACAGGATAGACAGAATGCAAGGATAAATTCCTGATAGAAGAATAAGAGTACTAAGAAAAAGAAATAACAATAAGTAATAAATAGAGAGCCAACCACTAAGTAATCCTGAGTCACTGTTTCAACCTGTTCAGAAAAGAGAAAAGGAATTAATAAGGATATGGCCACCAGGACTCTACTGAACAGGTGAGGGAAGGGTAAGACTAACTTAATAAGTAATAAAATAATATTCCAAAAGTGAGAATAAAATAATATTAAATAATAAATCAACTATTTTAATTAACTGGGGGAAAAACCCCCAGGTGGGTGAAGAGGGGCTGGTATATGTGAGAAATACCAGCCTTGGAGTTTGAGTGTTGAGATACTGGCCTGTATGCTGGAAGAAGTTGGATGTGAGATTGAATCCTGTATTGGTGAATCCAATACAGGTGATACAGTCAATACAGGTATTTGCGCCTGTATTGATGACAGGCCTGTATTTGGTGAATCCTGTATTTGAGTCTTGCCTGTATGGAACTGTATTGAGGTATGAAAACTGTATTGGGTGAATTGTTGAATGAAACCCCCTTGCTGATTGGGTTTTGAAGGGTATCCATGATATAATGATTTGCTGATGATGATTGGAAATGCCCCTGCCTCCTTGGCTGTGACAGCTGTTTGAGAATGAGAGAGTGCTTATGGAGCCCATTAAAGCACCATGCACCTCAACCGACTCAATTTGTTTGACAAAGTAAGGGGTTTAAAACACCCAAAGTTGATTGTATCACAATAAAGTCTTTATAAATGCAAACAGCCTACTGAAAGCACCCTGGAGTGTTGTAACAACTTCTAGATCAGCCTGTAAAGTGTACATCCTTACCTTCTAATAATAAATACATGAATAAACAAAGACAAATAAATAAATAAAATAGCATAGTAAAAGTATAGATATTGTAAGGTGTGGATATGAAACTTTGATTAAAAATCAAGTACTTTTCCTGTCCTCAAAATTTGTATAAGGTAAAATTCAGTTAAAGATAGTATGAAATATTATTTTTAAGAGAAAACACGCCAATTTTATTGTTTATAACTTTATTAGTATAAAACAATAATATTATAAATATTTATTGTTTTACCAACAATAAAAATTTATCCAAAAAATACTCTACAAGAGATATTTTGAGGCTACAAAAGAAATTTCTTCAAGAGCAATTTCAATTGGAATTAATTGAGCAAAGAACTGCAAGAAATTAATTAAAGAACAAAGTCTTTAAGAAGAATATTAAAGAGAAAACACACCCAACATTGACCAGAGTGAATTTGGAAACAAAGTGAGAAAGTTTACAGTGATGAAAGATGCTTTAATTCACTTTTGGGGTGGTTCAAGGGTAAAAATGATTATAAGAGTTACAAACAATGATTATAATGATTTTTTCACGTGGTTAAAAGGATTAAAATGATTAAAAAAAGGTGGTTGGAATCTTTTATTGATTGGGTTAACAATGTTTAAACTAATTATAAAAGGAAAAGATTCTAACATGAAGAGAAAAGTGGGGCAAAGAAGACATTCTTTTATAGCCATCAATTCTCTTACTCCAAAAGTAAAATTTCCTCTTGTCAGTCGTGAAAAACAGTCTGACAACAAAAAATCCAATTGTGGCATCATTAAACCCTGGTTTAGATCAAAAAGGGCTGGTTTAAGCCATTTTTAGCTATTTTTAGCCATTTTAGACCCTTAAATCAGCCATTACTATAGCAATACCAGGCCTACAGCCTTCAAAACATGTCAGAATGTGTGTAAGAGGCGTAGAAACCAGTTGAAACTGTTTCTACTATGGTTGTTTTATCTTAAGGGTAGTTTTACCCTCTTGGAAACAGCTAAAACTACCCCAGTTGGTATCAAAACCTCATCATCAATTGAGTCCACAGACCCTGTAACTCAATTCCAGGCCAAAAGTGATGAACTTTTGCGTGAATTTTGACATCCCACGCCTGTCAGCAAGGATTTTGGGGGTCTAGCTCCCCCTTAGAGCTGGAGTTCCTTTTCCCCCCCAAATTTAATCTTTCCAATTTATTTTTCCTTTAATTCCTCATCATGTATTATACTTATAATTTACATATGTAATTCAATTCAATTGTACAGTACAATACAGTAATAATTGACACCTCATATGTAAATCAAAGTTCACTTATGTAATACACGTGCACATTTTGACATTTCAATTGAATTCAATTGAAAATACTTCAATTCCTCATAACTTCTAAACTAAACACAACACCTCAATTTTAACACAAAAATTGATGGTTAACACCACATGTGGTGTGAATCAAATTAAGGTTTTGAGTATTTTCAACTTTTGTATTGAAAATACTAAAAACTTAATTTAAGCTTATTTAGAGTTGAGTTACAAGAATTTCACTCAGAGGTGACCCCACCTGATTTTTTATGAGGAATCCAATGGTGAAATAATTTTTATGTATTTATTTATTGGATAAAAAGTTATAACAATTTTTATTTAACTTTTTTCCAAATTTATTTATTTTTTCACAGTTTTGTTAAAATTTCATTTTTACTTAATTTTTTCAAGTATAAATGTAATTTTATACTTATAAAATTTTAATGTATTTTTATTTTTAAATTGTAATTAATTTTTTATTTCTAATAGAATTTTATATTTATATTTTAATTTTATTTTAATAATATAAATAAATTTATTTTTTTTATATCAATATGTTATTTTTTATATTTGTGGTCTTTTGGGTATATGAAATTACCTCTAAGGCTCACATTCCCTCCCCCTAAAAAAGAATATTACTTTGTAATATTGGTGTTTCTAGTGTGTCTGAATCTTCTGAGAAGTTTGGTAGCTTCTGGTATATCTTTTTCTTCTAACCATTCATCTTCACAAGTTGGGTCACTGTACCTAACAAGGTATTCCTTTACTTTATTGGTTCTTAATTTCCTTTCTTTAAGAACTTTGGTAATTTTCTTAGCACCAGATGTCTCAATAGGAGGTATAACTTGGGGAATCTTATTCCTCAAGGGAAATTTCTCAGCATCACTAGATTTATATGGCTTTATAAAGCTCACTGGAAATGTAGGGTGCTTATTGCTAAGTTCTTCAGATAACTCTACTTCAACAGCATTTTCTCCATGGAGGGCCTTAATCACAAAAGGTCCTGCAAAGGAGTCTTTCAACTTTTTACATCCTTTGATGTTATTGAAGTTAGTGGTGGATACAAGTACTAGGTCCCCCACTTTGAAATCTGGAGTTGCATGTGATTTATCCCATTTATCTTTAGCATATGCAAAAGAGTCCTCCATGCATCTTACTGCATGCTTTCTAGCTTTGTCTAGCACTCCTTTGAAGCTAACAGCTGTGGGATGTATTTCAATTAAGTCTTTCTTCAAGGAATCTTGGGGTAACTTGGGGTTCCATCCTTTTTCTAGAATAGCAGGAGTCTGATTGGTACTGGCATGGATTGATGTTTTATATGCTAATTCCAGTGCTGGCAACAGAGTACACCAATCATGGGTAAATCCATCACAATCTTTGAATTCAAGGCCATATGCACAAAATCTTCTCACCATGTCCTCTAAGGTTTGGATCATCCTTTCAGCCAGGCCATCAGTTTGTGGGTGGTAGGCTGTAGAGAAAGACAGTTTAGTGCCAAATAATTGGTGAAGATTTGTCCATAGTGCTGAAGTGAATTTGGGATCTCTATCACTGATGATATTTGTAAATATCCCAGTCCATGACACTACTCTATTCCATATCAGAAGACCTGTATCCATGGCTGTATCATCTTTGTGACATGGTAAAAAGATGGGAGTTTTACTGAATCTGTCCACAATTACTAGGCAAGCATTATAGCTCCTGTCACCTCCTGGTGGTAGGCCAGTTACCCAATCCATATGGACAATTTCCCAAGGTTTGTTTGGTTCTTGGATTTTCATCATATTTCCAAGTCTTTTGCCAGTGGATTTATTTGCCTTTTGGCATCTGTCACAGGTTTTGCAATACTCTGCAACATATTTCTGCCACATTGGCCACCATATGCAGGTCTTTACTTTCTCTCTTGTTCTGTCTTCAGACAGATTTCCTGAAAAGGGACTATCATGGCATTCTTTCAGTACAAGATTGATTAATTACCTGTCTACAACTGTCATGACACATGTGTGCTTGGTTCTGTGGTAAATTATACCATCCAGTAGGTGAAATCTTCCTTCATCATAAGATTTTCTCCATACTTCATCCAAGGCATGTATTAGAGAGTTGTCTTTACAGTCTTTGTTAAGTAATTGGCATAAGATGCTGCAATTCTTATCTTGAGTGTAGCTGCTTCTGACTTCTTCAGAGAAGGTGGTGTTCAAGTCTGTAACACTTATTCCTTCTATTGGAATTTGTGGTGAAGCTTCTTCTGGCACATAAGCAGGATTATCAATATTATTTGGTAATGGCCATCTTCTTAGTCCATCTGCATTATTATGAATATTCCCATCCTTATGAAAAATAGTCATATTTCCTCTGTATTCTTGTATGGCTATTTGCCATCTGAGCATGTGTCTGTTGGGTGTTTTCATGTTCAAAAGTGATTTGACAGCTGTGCAATCTTTTATCACTTCAAAAACACATCCCTCTAAGAAGTAGTTCAATTTCTCCAAGGCCCAGACAAGGCATAGACATTCCATTTGACTTGCTCCATATCTGGCTTCAGTTGGTTTAATTTGCCTGGATATGAAACATATGGGTCCTTCTACAGGCTTATCATTTATGATCTGAACTTGGTGAAGTGCAGCACCCAGTCCATCCCCTGATGCATCAATATACAGTTTGAAAGGCAATTTAAAGTCTGGCATCAGTAAGAGTGGAGCAGTGGTCAATGCTTCTCTTAGAGACTCAAAAGATTTGACTCTGTCAACAGTCATCTCAAACACTGTGTCTTTGTCACACAACTTATAAAGTGGTCTTGCTATGGATGCAAAATCTTTAATGTGTTGCCTGTAATATCCTGCAAAACCTAAGAATGACTGAATTTCCTTCTTATTCTGAGGCATGGGTTTTAACAATACTGCTCCAACTTTGTTTTTGTCAATTCCAAGGGACAAACCAGATACAACATGTCCTAGTGCTTTAAATTCTTTGAATCCAAAATGACATTTCTTCAAGGACATTTTCATGTTTACTGATTGGATTTTTGTCAAAATTCTTGATAATCTGTACATGTGCTCCTCCCAAGTCTTTGAACAGATAATAATGTCATCAATGTAATTGATTAACCATCCCTCTGAGATTTCTTCAGGGAAGATTTAATTCATCATTCTTTGGAAGTGTGAAGGTGCATTTTTGATACCAAAGGGCATCCTTAAGTATTCATACACTCCACAATGAACAATAATTCTCAAGTATTTTCTTGCTCTTGGTGTCACCACATTTTGATGGAATCCTTTAAGGGCATCCATAGTGGTTATATACACTGCTTGAGATATTTGAGTAAGGGCAATTTGGATTTTTGGTATTGGGTATCTGTCTGGGACAGTGTAAGTGTTCAGAGCTCTAAAGTCCCCAACCATTCTGGATTTTGCATCATGCCACGCCACTATAACTGGTGTAGTTATTTCTACATCCTCATTGTGGCCTACTTTTCTTATTACACCAAGGTGCAGAAGCTCTTTGATATGGATTTCCAGAGCTTCTCTTGATTTTGGACTTGCTGGATAAGCAGGTCTTCTTAAGAGTGGTGGATAAGGTCTCTCAATGTTAAGAATGATGTCAACTTCATGACCAATAATTGCTCCCAGAGGTTCTTTGTCTGTAGCAAATGCTCCTCTGTGGTCATACAAAAGGGAAGAAAGTTCATTTTCTTGTTTATCAGTCAGATGAAGGCTTATCTCAGCCTCATTTAACTGTTCAGACTTGAATTTTTCTAACTCTAAGTTGACTGGTGATACTTTGTTTACTGTAATTTGTCTTTTAAATGGTAAAAAGGCAAATTTCTGGCGCTTATTGTCCCCAATTGTAAAGTATCTGTCTTTGTTATTATGTAAATCTATCCCATACATGATTAGATAGTCATTTCCCAATATAAAATGGGTACTAGAGCAATTTTCCATAACAACAAATTCAACTGTGATCCTTAAATTCCCATTTATGTGTGGGAATATGACATTGGTCTTAAAGATTCCTAATGATTTCATTGGGTTACTTTCACTGTTGAATTTTATACCATCAATTGGTAACAATTGGTCTTCAAAATTTGGTACACAACTCTTAAGAAAAGATTTTCCAACACAAGAGCAGAAGGCTCCTGGGTCAAGCAAAAGTTTGGTGGGCTTGGTCTTGCTATGGATGCAAAGTCTTTAATGTGTTGCCTGTAATATCCTGCAAAACCCAAGAATGACTGAATTTCCTTCTTATTCTGAGGCATGGGTTTTAACAATACTGCTGCAACTTTGTTTTTATCAATTCCAAGGGACAAACCAGATACAACATGTCCTAGTGCCTTAAGTTCTTTAAATCCAAAATGACATTTCTTCAAGGAGATTTTCATGTTTACTGATTGGATTTTTGTCAAAACTCTTGATAATCTGTACATGTGCTCCTCCCAAGTCTTTGAACAGATAATAATGTCATCAATGTAAATGATTAACCATCCCTCTGAGAGTTCTTCAGGGAAGATTTCATTCATCATTCTTTGGAAGTGTGAAGGTGCATTTTTGATACCAAAGGGCATCCTTAAGTATTCATACACTCCACAATGAACAATAATTCTCAAGTATTTTCTTGCTCTTGGTGTTACCATATTTTGATGGAATCCTTTAAGGGCATCCATAGTGGTTATATACACTGCTTGAGATATTTGAGTAAGGGCAATTTGGATTTTGGTATTGGGTATCTGTCTGGAACAGTGTAAGTGTTCAGAGCTCTAAAGTCCCCAACCATTCTGGATTTTCCATTATGCCACGCCACTATGACTGGTGTAGTTATTTCTACTTCCTCATTGTGGCCTACCTTTCTTATTACACCAAGGTCTAGAAGTTCTTTGATATGAATTTCTAGAGCTTCTCTTGATTTTGGACTTGCTGGATAAGCAGGTCTTCTTAAGAGTGGTGGATAAGGTCTCTCAATGTTAAGAATGATGTCAACTTCATGACCAATAATTGCTCCCAGAGGTTCTTTGTCTGTAGCAAATGCTCCTTTGTGGTCATACAAAAGGGAAGAAAGTTCATTTTCTTGTTTATTAGTCAGATGAAGGCTTATCTCAGCCTCATTTAACTGTTCAGACTTGAATTTTTCTAACTCTAAGTTGACTGGTGATACTTTGTTTACTGTAATTTGTCTTTTAAATGGTAAAAAGGCAAATTTCTGGCGCTTATTGTCCCCAATTGTAAAGTATCTGTCTTTGTTATTATGTAAATCTATCCCATACATGATCAAATATTCATTTCCCAATATAAAATGGGTACTAGAGCAATTTTCCATAACAACAAATTCAACTGTGATCCTTAAATTCCCATTTATGTGTGGGAATATGACATTGGTCTCAAAGATTCCCAATGCTTTCATTGGGTTACTTGCACTGTTGAATTTTATACCATCAATTGGTAACAATTGGTCTTCAAAATTTGGCACACAGGTCTTAAGAAAGGATTTTCCAACACAAGAGCAGAAGGCTCCTGGGTCAAGCAAAAGTTTGGTGGGCTTGTTGTCAATTACCACTTCTGTTATACAGGAGTTACCAGCTGTATAACCTTTTCCTCTGTTTGGTTTTGTCTTCATAAGTTGTGCATCTTGAACTTTTGATAAATCAACTTGACCATTGCTCAATTGTGGTAAGTGGGAATAAGATTCCATGATGTCAAAAGTGGCATTGATATTTTCTATATCTTTTGAAGATTCAGAAAATATGGATGACTTATCATCTGAATTGTCTTCAATTATGTCTTCTTTTTCAACATCTGGTCCCTTTTCAATGTCAATTTCATTGATTTTCCCCCTTTTTGGACATGTATTGGCTAAATGGGTGGTGCTTTGGCAAATATGGCATTTTCTGACTGTATCTGCAGATTTATATTTATTATTACTAGAATTTTCTTTGGGGTTTTTGTCCACAGAATCTTTCCAAGGTGTATCAAACCTTATTTTGAGATTCACCCTACTAGAACCAATTTTGGTTCTGGTGGTTACTTCTTCTAGTATATTGATAATATCCTCTGCTGAAGATTGTTCAGTAGTTCTGCTTTTGACAGCATGCTCTAAGTCACCTCCACATTGTCTCAGAATTTTTCTATGGATCATAAATTCTGACATGTCAGGATATAATGCTGTTAATCTGTCCTTTTGCTGGCAAAACCATGGTAAAGCTTTGTCTTTATCAGCATTAAATTTGGCAGATTCAAAGGCTGTTTCAACTTTAAACCTCCAAGCATCATTTGCCCATTTGTTGATGATTTGGGTTTTCCACCAAGTCCAACTCTGGTGTCCATGTGCTTGTCTTATTTTGATGTACCATCTGTGAGCTGATCTGGTAAACAAGGTGTTAAACCTGGCTGTTACCAATCTGTCTGGTAATTCAAAATCCTCTTTGATAATGTCAATACCTCTAATGAATTCCATATGATCATACTCTCCTTCACCACTGAATTGAGGCCATTCTTTAAGTTTTGGAACTTCTTTCAAGAGTGCTTGGCCCATTGATGGTTCCAAGTTATGAAAAGAAGTGGATAATTCATTTTTTAATTGTGAATTATCAGGATCCAATATATGTGGATTTGGAATTCTTGTGCCCTCATTTTGATTTAGAGGTGTAGACATTCTTGGTAAGGTGTTCAGTATTTGTTCAATGTCATTCATTTTACTGTTGCTACACCTTTGGGAATTTCTGTATTCATGTTGGAAGCTTTGTATTAAATTCATTACTTCAATCTTATACATGTCTTGCTTATGTGTCAGTTCTTGCCATAATTCTGTCTGTCTTGCATTATCAGCAGTGACTTGATTCAATTTCATTGATAATTTTGATACTTCTTCTTGTGAAGCATCAAAACACTTTTTCAAGGCAATGGTATATGTCTTTACTTCAGTAAATGAATTTGAAATGTCATCAAGGACTTTATTGTTATCTGTCTTGATAATATTTATGGCTTGTTTAATTCTTGTTTCAATTATGTCATCAATATTGAATTTAGAATATTTATCTGTTAATTCTTTAATAATGGCAGATTGTTCATTTATTTTATTGTTAGAAGAATTATCATTATTGGAATTTTTAATTGTTCTTAAAACTTTTTCAAAACACATAAGTGTTTCATTAATTTGGCACAGACTCAGGTTGTTTTTTTTAATGTTGTTACAAATGGTTTCATTTTTATCAGAAAGATGTTTTTTCATGTCATTTATAGCATTATACAACTCTGGGATGGAATCAAATATGTCAGAAATCATTTCTGGAACCTTAATCTGGCTTCCTCCTTCTTCTGTAATTCCATCATGGTTCTGGCCATCTGAAATACATTTTCCATGGCATCCTACTGAATCTTTGGGATTCTGTAGCCCTGGCTGTAAGGTTTTGGGGCTGGTGCCTTCCCTTTGCCCTTGTTTGGAGTTTGTGGCTGCTTTTTCACGTTGGAATTGCTGCTGCTGGCCACTGGGGCTGTTTTTGGCAGTGGTTTGGGTGGTGGAGGGTTGTTTTTCCTCCATTCTAGTGTCAAAAGCATCATGTTTTTCTTCTCCATCAATGGATGCCATCCATTGAGCAATTTGAAATTGTTGGGATGGCCCAAGAATTTTCTTACTGTCAGGTAAGAATTCATGCAATTCTTCCACAGGTCTGCAAGGATCTGGTACTCCTTGAATTGAAGTGCATTGTTGTATGCACTGTGGCTGGCTTTGTATATGTCCACAGAGGCTTGTTGTGGCTGTGTCAGCTCTTTTTGAAGGTAAAATAGTATTATCAGCTTCAGAATGACCCAATTTAGTTGTTTGGAAGTCATCAACTGACCCTTTTCCTTCTGTACCTGGTTGGCTTCTGCCATAATCACGTCTATTACCTTTTTGGGAGCTGCTTGAGGGGTTGTAGCTGGCTCCTGACCTGGTTGAAGGCATAATTATGGTTAAAAAAGGCTTAAAATAGTATTTTTACGTCAAAAACTTACTATTGGGCAAATTTTTAGCTCTCTGAAGGGTATTACTTATGTCCAAGTTAATCAATTCAGAAGATATTGGTTCATGCTGGTTATTTTGAGTCACAATAACAGTACTATTATGATCAGAATTAACAGTACTGGAAGGGATAATGCTGGTTACTGTTGAGGCTGTTTCAATGTTTTCTTGTCTTACCCCGTTGTCAGACACTAAAATTAATGAAAAAGCCAATTAATTAAGTAAAAAAAAAGGTTATTTCAAAAAAGAAATAGAAATATAAGCCTCACTTATAATATGAAAAAAATTATTTTTTATGGATTTTTTTTGAATTATAAGTATTTTTTTATATGTTTTTAAATTTTTCAATATAAGAAAAAAGATTTAAAAAGAGTAAAAAAATATGTCACAGGTAAAATATCACGGCTGGGCCCCCAAATGTAAGGTGTGGATATGAAACTTTGATTAAAAACCAAGTACTTTTCCTGTCCTCAAAATTTGTATAAGGTAAAATTCAGTTAAAGATAGTATGAAATATTATTTTTAAGAGAAAACACGCCAATTTTATTGTTTATAACTTTATTAGTATAAAACAATAATATTATAAATATTTATTGTTTTACCAACAATAAAAATTTATCCAAAAAATACTCTACAAGAGATATTTTGAGGCTACAAAAGAAATTTCTTCAAGAGCAATTTCAATTGGAATTAATTGAGCAAAGAACTGGAAGCAATTAATTAAAAAACAAAGTCTTTAAAAAGAATATTAAAGAGAAAAAACGCTCAAAAGTGACCAGAGTGAATTTGGAAACAAAGTGACAAAGTTTACAGTGATGAAAGATGCTTTAATTCACTTTTGGGGTGGTTCAGGGGTAAAAATGATTATAAGAGTTACAAACAATGATTATAATGATTTCTTCACGTGGTTAAAAGGATTAAAATGATTTAAAAAAATGGTGGTTGGAATCTTTGATTGATTGGTTTAACAGTGTTTAAACTAATTAATAAAAGGAAAAGATTCTAACATGAAGAGAAAAGTGGGGCAAAGAAGACATTCTTTTATAGCCATCAATTCTCTTACTCCAAAAGTAAAATTTACTCTTGTCAGTCGTGAAAAACAGTCTGACAACAAAAAATCCAATTATGGCATCATTGAACCCTGGTTTAGATCAAAAAGGGCTGGTTTAAGCCATTTTTAGCTATTTTTAGCCATTTTTAGCCATTTTAGACCCTTAAATCAGCCATTACTATAGCAATACCAGGCCTACAGCCTTCAAGACATGTCAGAATGTGTGTAAGAGGCATAGAAACCAGTTGAAACTGTTTTTACTATGGTTGTTTTATCTTAAGGGTAGTTTTACCCTCTTGGAAACAGCTAAAACTACCCCAGTTGGTATCAAAACCTCATCATCAATTGAGTCCACAGACCCTGTAACTCAATTCCAGGCCAAAAGTGATGAACTTTTGCGTGAATTTTGACATCCCACGCCTGTCAGCAAGGATTTTGGGGGTCTAGCTCCCCCTTAGAGCTGGAGTTCCTTTTCCCCCCCAAATTTAATCTTTCCAATTTATTTTTCCTTTAATTCCTCATCATGTATTATACTTATAATTTACATATGTAATTCAATTCAATTGTACAGTACAATACAGTAATAATTGACACCTCATATGTAAATCAAAGTTCACTTATGTAATACACGTGCACATTTTGACATTTCAATTGAATTCAATTGAAAATACCTCAATTCCTCATAACCTCTAAACTAAACACAACACCTCAATTTTAACACAAAAATTGATGGTTAACACCACATGTGGTGTGAATTAAATTAAGGTTTTGAGTATTTTCAACTTTTGTATTGAAAATACTAAAAACTTAATTTAAGCTTATTTAGAGTTGAGTTACAAGAATTTCACTCAGAGGTGACCCCACCTGATTTTTTATGAGGAATCCAATGGTGAAATAATTTTTATGTATTTATTTATTGAATAAAAAGTTATAATAATTTTTATTTAACTTTTTTCCAAATTTATTTATTTTTTCACAGTTTTGTTAAAATTTCATTTTTACTTAATTTTTTCAAGTATAAATGTAATTTTATACTTATAAAATTTTAATGTATTTTTATTTTTAAGTTGTAATTAATTTTTTATTTCTAATATAGTTTTATATTTATATTTTGATTTTTATTTTAATAATATAAATAAATTTATTTTATTTATATTAATATGTTATTTTTTATATTTGTGGTCTTTTGGGTATATGAAATTACCTCTAAGGCTCACAGATATATAAATAAACTGACTGTTTATTTTTGATTTCATTTTTGTTTTTTATTCAAATTTACTGATGGTTTCTTTATTTTTAAATTATGTTTCATTTTTATTAATTTTTTTAAGTGATTTTGTTGGACAACTTTGATTGCTGCATGTCAGCCTGTGACTCAAAACCAGAGCACAAGAATGACAGCTAAAATACCATAAAACAATGGTATAGCCAAAATACCACCAAAACATGGAACTGAGCCAAATTAGCTCAAAAGGTATCAAACAAAAGAGGAAACTCACCTCTTTCTGAAAATATAAGTCCCATCACCATAGGACAAGAAACAACAAAGTTATTCCTGCTCAAAGTTATTTCTGAGCATAAACCTTAATTTTCACCTCTCATTTAAAATCTAGAAGGAGAGGCTTAACCCCATCAAATGGGTATTCAAAATGAAGGTCTAAGCCAGGGCTATCTAATGGTGCTAGCCAAACTGAGCTAGCACCAGTATTACTTGAGTGATGGTCAAATTCAGACCAAATGTGGGTGAACAAAACATTCACCTCTCATCTAACTTTTACAGTTTTAGTGTGAGATACCTAAAGTGGGGTCTTTTTGGAAAGAGCACAATAAGGGCTATCTGATGGTGCCATCCATTTCCTCATAGCTCAACTACAACAGAAGTTATTGGCCAAACAAGCTTAATACAGCTTTTGCCCAGACCACGCCAATGTACAAAAATACTTGTACATGGGATAACTTTGTCATATTGAATGATAACCATGTCAAGTTGGGTACCATTGTGTAGAGCGCATACAGAGCTATTCAATGAACCAACTCTGAGCTTGATATCTCAAAAACTGACAGAGCTATGACCATTTTAAGGTCAAAATCCCACCTGCTGTCAGATACAGCCTTACCATGGGATAATATCCCATAACCATGAATATGAGGTGTCAAATAGACAAAGAAGCATGGTTTTACTTCAATACCTCATATTTCAGTCAATACTGGGGTCCCATACAGTTTCTTTACAGCATTCTACGCATCATACACGTCAGAATCAGGCTGTGAGGTCCCCAGATGAAAATTTTAACCCTGTATTGGTGAAAACCGCCCAGATGTGGTTTCAAAACCACATCTGAGCCCAATACAGAGTATACAGGCTGTTTGCAAACCACAAGCCTGTCATAGAGAGTGAAAAATCTTCAATTCCTCTGCGTGGAAAGGTCTAGCAGCCTTTCCACCTCAATTTCAGGATAAAAGGAGGGCTTTTCACAGCCAAAAACCTTTCCTCATCCTGCTCTTGAATAACCTACGTAGTAAACTGTCAAAAACAGCTTTACTCTTGGTTAATAATCAGGTATAATTATAAACTTAATTATTTTAGTCTTTATTATTGTAACCCAACAGATAAAACTGCACCCAGGGCTTTCAGCAGCGCTCACCACCACTATATTTCCATAGTAAAGCCCTTAAAATCTCAATTCAATCATCTTTTATCAACCTTTTATCTTTAAAAATCTATTTTTTACCGTGTCACAGTCATAGTTTTAGTTGTAAATAGCCTTATTACCTCTTCAACATAGACTCAGCCTGACATTTTGGGGGCCTGGCCGTGTTTTAAATCTTTTTTTTTGGACCTTATAAGTAAGTCTTTTCTCTCTTTATGACTTATTAACCAGTGTTTTATCTTTTTTTAGGCGTAATTTCTCTATTTAAAAATATATTTTATATATATTTATCTTTCTTTATATATATACTCATATTATAAGAGTATTTTTCACGTGGCTAATACCCACTGAATATAACTATTTTTGGCGTGTTTTGTATATAAAAACACATAAGCCATCAATAAGTCCTGTATTCTTGACTGAATAAGGACACCTTTGACTGAAAAAACATCAGTTGAGGCGTGGATTAAGTGTATTGTTAACTCAATAACACTTATTAAAAAACCACTTGTACAGAATACACTTGAAAACCACGAGTGTATCTGTGGGATACTGGCACACAAACAGTGTGACAGGGTACCAAAAGCTGTAATTCTGACGTGGAATTGTTGATTCAATTACACTGTCATTATACAGGGCACATTGTAGTAACATACAAGCCCAGAGGCCAATCTTAGACGTGCAAAACAGCATTTTTAAGAAGTCTTAACTGAAATAAGTCCCCCTTTTCTGCCTTGATTTCAGTGGAAGAAAACTATATCCCACTTGAGACCCAGTCACAGGCCAACACACCAGTGACACCCTCAGAACCAGAGGGCAGCAAGGGCAAAGGAAAGAGGCACAGTGAAGGTCTCATCACAGCCAAGAAGTGGACACCAATAGCCACTCAGAGAAGTACAAAACCACGAAACTCTGCATCCATACAAGGTAAACCAACCTTAACCACTTGTACAGGAAAGATTACAATTATTAACCCAGTTGTAACTTCCAAAGGCAAACTGCCCAAGTCAGCAGACAATAAATTTGTACAAGGCACTGTCAAAGGTAAATACCCTAAGAACATAAAGTTTTTGACTGCTTGCAAACACTGATATGTCCCCTGTATACCTCAGAGACCTTGGCTTCCAAAGGAACCAGCCAGAGGATAGAGGAGGATTGTCCAGAACCAGAAGACCTAAAAGAGGACACCCTGGACACAGTGGTGGATGGCAAAACAATGAGGGAGATAATATTAACCTTGCCATTCACACTCCAATTCAACAGAAACCTCAAACCAGAGGACTGGAAGGATATAGATCAAGTTCTTCAGATCCACCAACTCCTCAAAGATTTATTTCAATGGAGCATGGACAGCAAGAGGTTCAACCTAGCAACTCACTGGGCAGAACTGGGATCAAGTTGCCAGAAGATCTGTCTTAAAGAGATAGACTTCAAAGACCTTATGGTAATCACCAAGGGTTGGAATCCTACCAGGCAGCACAGACTCCTGGAGGCAAGGGCACAGAGGATAAGGGAGAATCAAGCCACTATCCTAGCTATAGAAGAATAGTTGACCCAGACAGGGCCTACTCAGATTCCTTCAGGTTCACAAGGAGCAGGCCAAATCAACTCTCCAGTGGCTTCACACCATTCAGACACCAGCAGATCAGTGGCCAAGAGTCACCATTCTTCACAATTCCAGGAAGTTTCCAGGAGAAGACAAGGAAACAAGGGCAAGAACAAAATCTCCTTCAACCAGAGGAGGAAAGAGTCAGACCCCATGATCCAGAAGCTGTTGGATTTGGTAAAGGAAGTACACAAGAACCAGAAGTAGTTGTAAACCACTCTAGAATCAGTAGTCCTAGTAATAGAAACATTACCCCCACTCAGACTGAAAATAACATTGTCACATCTGAGAGTAACATCAACAGTGATACACTGTGGTTACAAGTGTCCCAATATGATGAACAATCTGCAAAGCAATTTGCAGAAATTAAAGCTAGCCAAGAGAGGATGAGACAAACTCAAGCCTCCTTGGAACAAATAGTTAAGAATCTTCAAGAAGGATATGCTCAACTGAGCAAAGCCTCTGAAGAATCCGACAAAAGACTGAACCAAGTCTTTGAAGAACAACACCACAGCACAAGGGACAGGGAGTTTCTGGATAAAGATATTCACAAATTGTTTAATGCCTATCATAGCTTGAAGCCCCAACCACAAGGCCAAGCTATGGAGAATCCATATCAACCAGATGACATCAAACCAGATGCCATGTTGTTGAATAAGGCAAGATCTCCATCACAATACCAGGATGGAGATGGCATGTCTTATTCAGAGAAGGAAGCCTTGAAACAGCTTCCTGAAGCCTCAAACTGGCCCAAATTCTCTGGATCAGGAGAATATTATCATATGGAACTCATAAATTATATTGATGGACTCTTCATTGATGTACCCAGCATACCAGACGACTGGATTACTGCTAGACTGAATACTGCATTTAAAGGTCATGCAAGTATATGGTACACAGAAATGAAAGAAATCCATGGCAGAAGAAACTGGCCATGGTGGAAGAGTCAAATAATCCAAAAGTACAGTAATGGAACTTGGATATGGCAAAAAACCATGTCATTTGAAAATGACAAATACTCTGTGGACAAAGATCCATATGAGTGGTGTCTCAGACAGTCTAAAACACTTAAAGCCATTGATCCTCAGATGAACATCCAGATGAGAAATCACAAACTTCTGACACAACTTCCAGGAGAATTAGAGCATGCAGTGAAATGCAGATGCAACCAAAATTGCACTCTAGATGACATAGCCAATACCTTACAAGACATAAGGAAAAGGACTAATATAGGGAAATTCACCCCATATAGAAGCAGTAGTTTCAAAGAGAAACAACCTTTCAGGGTGGAGTTTAAAGACAAACCCAGAGAAAGAGTGGCAGAAGTGGCAAAGAAGAAGAATTCTTGTCACAATTGTGGTTCAACAGACCACTATGCCAACAACTGTCCAAAAGCAAAGAAAAAAGTCTATGCTATAGAAAAAGTCCCTGAAGAAGAACCTCCAACAGAGGATTCTGAATCAGACTCTATGGGAGATACCATCAGAGAACCATCTGATGATGATCAAGACCCAAGAGAGGAATTTCTAGTGGAATACCAAGAGGAAACCCCACTGGAAATCCAGGATATACAGTTGGAAGCAGGCATGCCACAGGACACTGCCAACAAGAACTTGTGCAAACACACACAAGATGCACAGACATTCCTGGTTACACCAAGCAAAGGAATGGCATATATACATGGAACAGCCACAAAAATGACTGTATGTATTGACAATGCTCAGCACCCACTGATCATTGACAGTGGAGCACATTGCTCCATAGTGGCCAGAAATTATCTGGATAACCATTTCCCTAACTGGGAAAAACAGCTCTTGCCCACTAAGGCAAAGAACTTCAAAAGTGCATCAGGGAAGATGACTGCCATTGGGACCATTATCAAAGAGATAATTATACCCCACAGGAAGGGTAATATCAGACTCAACCCAGAGTTTGTAGTGCTTGAAAATGCCCACATCCAAGGGTTTTTACTGGGAACAGATTACCAGAGGATGTATGGCATAGATATTTACAACAGTAAAAACAGGCACATTACCATTGGTACCAACAAGGAAAAGAAATTTTCACTTGATATATACCACATATCTTCACAGGATCCACTAGAAGAACTCTTGAAGGAATTCAAGGAGGGACAGTTTAGCACTACCCTCACCAGTAAACAAAAACTAAGTTTACTGAAGATGCTGAGGAAAAACAGGCCAGCATTTGCCATTGGTGAAGAACCACTAGGCAAGATTAAAGGCCATGATATAGAACTATATCTGGATGTGGAAAGACCTTATCCAGCCATGCTGAGGAGACCTCCTTATCCAGCAAGTCTGGAAACCAGGAAAGAAATTGACAAACACATCAATGAACTCCTGGACATCGATGTCATCAGGAAGATTGGCATAATGAAATAGTGGAAATCACCACTTCTGTCCTGATCACCTGGCATGATGGCAAGTCTAGATTGTGTGGAGACTTAAGAGCCCTGAATAACTACACAAAAGCAGACAGGTACCCTATACCAAGGATACCTCATGCCTTGGATAAGCTGGCCAAAGCCAAATACATAACCAAGATGGATTGTATGAAAGGCTTCCACCAAAATGGAGTTAAACCAAACTCCATGAAGTTGCTCAGAATAATATGCCATATGGGCATATATGAGTACACCAGGATGGCATTCGGCATCAAGAATGCACCAGCCCACTTCCAAAGGATGATGGACACCATATTTCAAGAAGAAATAATGGAAGGCTGGATGGTAGTATATATTGATGATATCATTATATACTCAGAGACATGGGAAGACCATGTACAATACATAGACAGAGTGCTAAGTAAATGTACACCCATCAATTTGAAAATTCCACTTAAAAAGTGTAATTTTGGCCAACAAGAGCTACTAGCTCTAGGACACAAAGTCTCAGGCCTTAGTCTGGCAATTGACCAGAACAAAGTAGCAGCAGTACTGCAAAAGCCAGTACCAAAGAACATCAAAGAGATGCAATATTTCCTTGGATTTGCTAGCTACTATAGAAACCACATCAAAAACTTTGCCCACATAACTAGTAGTTTATACAAGTTATGCTCAAAGGATGTAGTTTTTGAAATAACCAAGGAAAGGAGGGATGCATATGAGAGGATCAAATATGAACTCACAAATGCACCTGTGCTCATCTTGCCTGACTTTGAACTACCATTCAAGTTATATATAGATGCAGCATGCAGCCAAGGCTTGGGAGCAGCCCTTCACCAAAGACAAATTGTGGATGGTGAACCAAGAGAAGGTGTAATATGTTACATCTCCAGGCAGCTGAAAGATTCAGAAGCCAGGTATGGGGCCACCCAGACAGAATGTCTATGTCTAGTCTGGGCTCTAGAAAAACTCCATTATTATTTGGAGGGTGCAGTCTTTGAAGTCTAGACAGACTGCAAAGCCTTGAAGTCTTTACTAAACATGAAGACTACTAATAGACACATGTTGAGATGGCAAATAGCCATCCAGGAGTATAGAGGGAACATGACCATCATATACAAAGAAGGTAAAAGCCATACCAATGCAGATGGCCTTAGCAGATGGCCACTGGACAATGTCAAAAGCAATCCAGCTTATGACCCTGAAGTTGCTGCAAAAATTCCTATCCATTTTATGGAAATAAATAGGAAGAAGAACTTCAGATTCTCTGAATGGGCACCAGGGAGTGGTACCCTTGACAGTGGAAACACTGATTCAGAAGGGACAGAAACCCCCATACTGGGAATAAGTTCCTCGGAACTGCAAAATGAATTTTTCAATGCAGTACTGAAATCATATGCTAAACACAAATAGTGTAGCATACTCCTTCAACTCCTTCAACAAAAATACAGGAGCCCAGAACTGGAAACCCAGCTGGAGGAACCCTGGTTGAGGGCCTATAAGGACAAGAAATTCTTCCTTATAGATGGCCTGATTTATCACAGAGAAAAGCACACCAGTGCACTCACAGTGATAGACAGAGACCACATCTCTTTAATCCTGCAGGAATGCCATGACTTCCCCTACATGGGACACATGAGTGAGGACAGGACTAAAGAGAGGGTAGCAAGCACAGCTTGGTGGCCCAAGTGGGAGCAAGAGTTGAGTGAATACATCAACACTTATGAAAGATGCCAAAAGGCAAATAGAAAGCATGGGAAGAAATATGGGTTGCTTCAACACATAGAAGAACCCAAACACCCATGGGAAACCATCAACATGGACTGGGTCACAGGACTTGTCCCAGGAGGCAACGAAAACTACAATGCCTGCTTAATCATAGTTGATAGGTTCAGCAAGAGCATGAGATGTCTACCATGCCATAAAGAGTACACAGCCATGGACACTGCTCTGTTATTTTGGAATAACATCATATCCACCTGTGGAGTCCCTAAGATCATAATTAGTGACAGGGACCCAAAATTCACATCTGAATTTTGGACCAATTTATATGACATGCTTGGCACCAAGCTTGCTTTTTCCACAGCTTACCATCCACAAACAGATGGCCTAGCTGAGAGGATGATCCAAACAATGGAGGACATCCTTAGGAGGTTCTGTGCCTATAGCATGGAATACAAGGACCATGAGGGATACACCCATGATTGGGTCACCCTCTTACCAGCAGTCCAACTGGCTTATAATACAAGCCAGCACTCTATCACAGGAGAAAACCTGCACTGGTAGAGAAAGGGTGGAATCCCCTGTTACCTGTGGATCACTTGAAGAAAAATCTTCTGACCATCCACCCCACAGCCAAAGACTTCCATGATATGTGGAAGAAAGCCTGTGATACTGCTGCTAAATGCATAGCTGAGGCCAAAGAGTATAACAAGCAGAGGTGGGAAAAATCACATATGGAACCTGACTTCAAGGAAGGGGACCAGGTGTTAGTGTCTACACTGAACTTTAACAATCTCAAAGGACCCAAGAAGATGAGAGACTCATTTGTAGGGCCCTTCACTATCATTAAGTTGATAGGGAAGAATGCAGTAGAGGTCAAGCTCACTGAGGAGTTTTCTAGGAAACACCCAGTCTTTCCAGTAAGCCTGGTCAAACCATACTTCCAAACAGAGGAGGATAAATTCCCCTCCAGGAAGAAAAACATCACTCCACCACAAATAGTGGAAGTAGAAGACTCTCCTGGACCTGTGAGTAAAATCATCAGGGCCAGAAAAATCAGACTTAATGGGAAGGATCAGAGACAATATCTAGTCAGATTCAAGAACCAGACAGCTGACAAAGACAAATGGTTGGCAGAGGATGCCATACCAGATGGGAACCTTCATCTAAGGAGATTCAGAGCCTCTAGGAGGACTGAAAAGTCTCATCAATGATGAGCCTTTTTTAGAGGGAGGGTATGTCAGCCTGTGACTCAAAACCAGAGCACAAGCATGACAGCTAAAATACCATAAACCAATGGTATAGCCAAAATACCACCAAAACATGGAGCTGAGCCAAATTAGCTCAAAAGGTATCAAACAAAAGAGGAAACTCACCTCTTTCTGAAAATACAAGTCCCATCACCATAGGACAAGAAATAACAAACTTATTCCTGCTCAAAGTTATTGCTGAGCATAAACCTTAATTTTCAACTCTCATCTAAAATCTTGAAGGAGAGGCTTAACCCCATCAAATGGGTATTCAAAATGAAGCTCTAAGCCAGGGATATCTAATGGTGCTAGCCAAAATGAGCTAGCACCAGTATTACTTGAGTTATGGTCAAATTCAGACCAAATAAGGGTGAACAAAACACTCACCTCTCATCTAACTTTTACAGTTTTAGTGTGAGATACCTAAAGTGGGGTCTTTTTGGAAAGAGCACAATCGGGGCTATCTGATGGTTCCATCCATTTCCTCATAGCTCAACTACAACAGAATTATTGGCCAAAAAAGCTTAATACAGCTTTTGCCCAGACCACACCAATGTACAAAAATACTTGTACATGGGATAACGTTGTCATATTTAATGATAACCATGTCAAGTTGGGTACCATTGTGTAGGGCGCATACAGAGCTATTCAATGAACCAACTTTGAGCTTGATATCTCAAAAACTGA
Source organism: Austropuccinia psidii (assembly GCA_023105745.1). Classification (NCBI taxonomy): domain Eukaryota; kingdom Fungi; phylum Basidiomycota; class Pucciniomycetes; order Pucciniales; family Sphaerophragmiaceae; genus Austropuccinia; species Austropuccinia psidii. The sequence goes on along the minus strand of JALGQZ010000001.1, from coordinate 71,268,575 downwards.
CAGAGGTATGACCATTTTAAGGTCAAATTCCCACCTGCTGTCAGATACAGCCTTACCATGGGATAATATCCCATAACCATGAATATGAGGTGTCAAATAGACAAAGAAGCATGTTTTTAATTCAATACCTCATATGTCAGTCAATACTGGGGTCCCATACAGTTTCTGTACAGCATTCTACGCATCATACACGTCAGAATCAGGCTGTGAGGTCCCCAGATGAAAATTTTCACCCTGTATTGGTGAAATCTGCCCAGATGTGGTTTCAAAACCACATCTGAGCCCAATACAGAGTATACAGGCTGTTTGCAAACCACAAGCCTGTCATAGAGAGTGAAAAATCTTCACTTCCTCTACGTGGAAAGGTCTAGCAGCCTTTCCACCTCAATTTCAGGATAAAAGGAGGGCTTTTCACACCCAAAAACCTTTCCTCATCCTGCTCTTGAATAACCTACGTAGTAAACTGTCAAAAACAGCTTTACTCTTGGTTAATAATCAGGTATAATTATAAACTTAATTATTGTTGTCTTTATTATTGTAGCCCAACAGATAAAACTGCACCCAGGGCTTTCAGCAGTGCTCACCACCACTATATTTCCATAGTAAAGCCCTTAAAATCTCAATTCAATCATCTTTTATCAACCTTTTATCTTTAAAAATCTATTTTTTACCGTGTCACAGTCATAGCTTTAGTTGTAAATAGCCTTATTACCTCTTCAACATAGACTCAGCCTGACACTGCAGGTCTCAGAAAGAAAAACAACAAACACCATGGCAAATGTGGCTTCAATCGCCAGTGATTGACTTCATGTCCCCCCCTGTCAGTAAAAATCTTGCTTCAATCAAATTAGTGTCACATTATAGTCACTGGATTCAGTGGGTCATGTCACGTCTCCCTCAAGAAAACGTCAATTGTCACATGTGCAACATGAGTATGTCACTCAAAGCCCAAACCCATATCAACACCATTTGCAAGGTTTGGGTAATTACACCTCATGGTGCAAGCCAGAAGTTTGGAATGCTCATATTTGTGCATGAGATGACTTCTGCCCTGCTGCCTGATCATCTCACCCCTTTACCATGCCTACTGTCATGCATGAATTGGCTTCCGCATCCCTTCCTAATCCTCTCCAACACTTAACATGCTTATACTCCTGCACCACCCTCAAGATATTCCTCTGTGGGGGAGCCCTCACCCCCCCCCCTAATCCTCGACACCACTTACCATCCTTACTCTCCTGTGGCACCCTCAAGGTATGCCTCTGATGCTGCCTAAAATACTAACGCTACTGCTGCGCCCTTAAGATATGCCTCCAACACCACCCTCACCCCTCCTTGCACCTCCTCCCACCTGCCGAATCCTCTCTGTCACTTGCCATCCTTATGCTCACATTGTGCCCTCCTCACATGCCTCTAATGCCACCCTCACACCTCCTTACACTTCCTCATGATGTGACTCCGATGCAATCCCACCATCTCTGCCCTCACCACTCCTTATGCCTCTGCACCCCCACCTTATCTTCTCTGCCTCTTACAATCCTTACACTCCTGAGGTGCCCTCAAGATAAGCCTCCGACACTTCGCTCAACCTCCCTTATGCCTCCTCCCACCCGCTGCTTACCATCCTTGCACTCACGTATTAGATCAATAGGGTACGGTGGCTTGTTGGCTTAAATGATGAATGCAATCACAAAAATATGCTGAGTGGCTTTCTCTGCCAACAGGTTCTGGGGGGAAATTGGGGGGTATTCACAATGTTGTGGTTAGGGTTTCAATCATGAGACTCACAAATTAGAACCTAATAAGTGACCTGTTTGAGAAAAAAATTGTGTCTCCTGTTTCCCCAGCAAAGCCATTTTATTTCATAAAATTCAAATGGAACACTTTGCTTAGTCCTTACCTTATGAGCATTGAATAGTTTGAAAGTGGACTTTAGTAGGTTTTTGACTAGTCAAATCTATTCAATTTCTCACAGGGAAGTGATTTCATTTGAATGATATGAAATAATTTTCAAAATATCTTCTCATTCAATTTCCTGACAGCTCATATTTTTCAAATCAATTACAAGCTCAATAGATATTGATGGAAGGTTCCAAGTCCATTGATGGGCAGGTTTGTTTTGGTCAGCTTGTGGTTCTGAAATTTCTTCTTTCTGGAAAATTCACCAATTATTGAACTGATATAAATTGATATTTAAGCTCTTTCAAGCTTTCCAAAATTCTCCAATATTTATATTACCTCAAAAGGAATCAATAATCAATATCTTAGGCTTATTTTACTTCCACCACTTCGAGAACTCACACCTTTTTTGTAAATTTTGATCTTTTTATTCAAAGAATTTCAATCAAGTTATCCATCAACTTGTTACCATAACTTTACCAATGAACTACATCCACTATGCCCCAAGCACTGCCCCCAAACACGTGAAATTCAAATTAATTCAATCATATAGAGACTTCAGAACCAGAGAGGGGAAGTGAAATCTCTGATATGGTCAGTAGTAATGAACAATAAATTAAAGCAGAGATCCTGGCACATGAAAGTAATCCAGATCCAACAATTCTTGCTGAATGTGAGCATAGATTTATCTTGAATATTTGGAATCTCTCCAAACCTGATACTTTTGTCATAGCCTTTATTTCAGATCAGCCTCCAAGCTCTCAGAAAACAAATTCTAAAAAGCTATGAGAAGGCAATAACTGTTCAACCTTGTGAACCAACAGAACATTCTGGGAAAGATGATGTAATTTTCAGTGGGGAGGTTGAACTTATATCCAAGGAAAAATTTGTCTCAAACATTTCTCAAAGAATCCCAAAGCTGGAGAATTTCAAAATGATAATAAAATTCCTGATTATTTACATCAAAATATTGCTGAAGAAATGAGCCTCCTCAACATGGATTTGAACCATAAGTCCATTACTAATTTAATACAAAAACGCCAAAAATGGACGCTTACAATATATGGGAAGATGAGGAGTTGGGGGAATCTCTTCCTGAAGAATCTCAAGTTGCAATTGGAGTTCCAGACAAAGGTTTAGGAAAAAGACCAAATATAAATTACACCAAAAAAATCAACAAAAAGTGTGGTACCTTTGAAGCTGCAAAAGATTGCCAGGATTGAGGTGATGACATGATCAATGTTGAATTTGACCATATTGATAATGAACCTCCACACACTGAAAGCCCCCCCATACTCAATGAAAAAATCCATGATGAAACCCCTCCTGCCTCTCCTCAAAATATTCAAGCTTTTCAAGAAAGGGAGAAAATTAAGCATGATAAAATGGGTAAAGATATGACTGATATCATCCTGACCCTGAGCCCAAAACCTCATCCTCCTCTTATTTTCAATGAATATTTTTATCCTGGATTAAAGAGTTTGTAGAAATTTTGAATTATCATTCCAATATTACTCAACAATCATGGAAAAGGGGGCTTGATAATATCAATAGTATTTACAAAAATCAATGGGACAATTTACCAACAAATGATGCTGATACATTCCTGCCCGTTGGTATTAAGGTGATAAGTAACTGAGAGCTTAAAATGTTGGCGTGGCTTGAGGACCTTGAGATTGCAGGTAATTTTTATCTTTGTGAATGATAAATTATGATTTGGTTGATGACTCACACAAGATAATTTGCAATATATATAGGGTTATATTTTTTTAAGGCAACAAAAACAGAAGCATTTTTTAATAATAACATTTGGAATCTAAAATTGATGAAGGAATAAGCAATACCTCCAGATAAAATCCCAAAATCTGAAACCTCCTTCTTCACAATGGTTCAGAGCCTTCTTTACCCCTCCAGTCCCATTAAACATCTTTGGGAAAATGTTATGTTTGAATCCATTAGTTTAGTCTCATACAATGTGATTGCACCCAAACCATCTGTGGAACCAAAAACAAATTTGACCAATGCTCTTGGAATCAAACGGGGAGCAGTTGAATAACTTGCCTCCCACTTGAATAAATCAAAGCAATGTGCAACAAAAGTCATAATTGAAGGCGGAGAGGCTGACAATGAGATATTGAAAAAGCCGCATAAGAACCTGGAGGATCTAATGGATGAAGTTATCCACTTCATGATTGTGTACAAAATGGTACATTCACACACAAATTTCAAAGTCTATGGCATGAAAGGCAAACTCACAAGCTCAAAAAAAATGAGGCCATAAAACATCTTTTGGTGTGTCACAAGAATCTTGGCATAAATAGAATTTACTATTGTATATTAGAGGCATTCTGTGTGGTGGGGGCTTTTGGTTTGATGGTATGCTCAGATGACTGGAGAACAAGCTCATTGAAAGGGGCTTTATCCCTCATTGACATTTCCAAAAGACTTTCAGAGGTTAAAAATCTAGTAGAGCCAGTGTGGCTACATACTAATAAGTATATATGCAATCTACTGAATAAGAGTTTCTTCTCATCAGAGTCTTTTTACCCCACTATACCTCCTAGATTTGAATTTTCACAATTCTTGGTTTTAGACTATGGTGATGCCTGCATGGAGAAGTGCAGTCTTGGTTCAAGTGATGAGTTCACATTGACTGTACCCAGGTCAGCTAAATGTAAAACCAGGATTGACCCGTTTTAGATTAGCTTTGTATCAGATACATTGTAATTTGATTTTGGAAAGTGATGCATGAATTTAATAATTGTGACTACCTATCCTACTACTTCCTGGATGCCTCAGTAGTAATACCAATAATTACTAACTTTGTATGGAGGCATGCCTCCATAAGCCATTGAATATCATCCAACAAGACGCAAATTCAGTCAGGCAGTTGTGCCTGAAATTAGCACACACAGGGGCATTGGGGGAAGTGTGTTTTGTCACTTCCGGAAAGATCATGATAGTCCAAATGGAGCTGGTTCTTTCAAGAGAACTAGGGTGATTAGCGATCCACAGAAAAGTGTATATTTCATTTGTGAATGCTTTCAATATTCCACATGGTTGGATTTGAAACTCATTGAATGGTAATATGAATATATAAAATTGAATAATGCAGTATCCACTGCATTATTTCAGGTTCAGGTACTTGAGATCTCCAATTTGCAAAAGTCAGATGGAATCTTTCATTTTTAGCAGCAATTAAAAAACATTCATCAACCGAAATCAAATTTGGTTGAAATTGATAATTTACACAACAGTCACTAATCATTTAGTTTCATTTCATTTTCCAGTGAAAGGATTCCATTCACGAAAAAAGGAACTAGCAGGAAAGCCTTGGGGTGAGGAAGGAATATGTGAGTGGCTCACTTATTATCAGCATATATATATAGATATATATATGGGTCAGCATTCATGTGGCACCCTCATTGGCTTTAGTTGGTTTCGATCAAGCCAATTCCATGTGAGCTCCAACAGGGAAGTCAAAGATATGTGCAGAATAAAGCTCATTGAGCATTGGGCACCATTCTGGATTCAAAAGGCCCTAGCTTCAAATGGGAGGAAGCAGTATCTGATATCTTGTCTTCTTTGACACAAAGTGATCCCTCAACCACTTGGGAACAGTGGGACATCCCGAAAGACAAATGAGGCCAAAACCGCCCCAAAGAATAAGTTTTTTTCCTCCACTCAATCAAAAGCACAAATATCAATGCCAGTATCAGCAAATATGACCACAAGTGAAATTTGGAGGGTTGTGGATGTCAATCAGATCAAACGCATTGACTTTGGCCGCATGGCAATTTTCTCTTCAACCGCATTGCTGATTGCCCTTGTTGAATTCAGACCATTCACAACAATTAGTGAAGTCAAGGTCAATCAATGGGATGAGTTATCAAAATTCTTATTTCACAAAAGAAAATTCACCAACCCTATTGTACCAAATGGGGAATTACTGGAGGGATTTATGTTTGAAATTGGGTGGCACAAATGCAGAACAAAGAACAAACAATTTGGTCTTTATGGAAGTCTTGGGAAAATTGAAAATGAAAACGATGGATGCATTCTAGGTCAATCCTTATGATATTCTGGGGATAAATTCTTTCAAAAGATTCAAACTTGCTACAAGTCATTGGGGGTCCCATCCTTTGATCAAGTCAACTATGAAGCCAATATTTGTGCAAATCATGGGGCATTTGAGTTTGCTTCCGCACTCAATTTCACCATGAATGGATTGAAAAACTCACCTCATCTCAATAAGGATGCATCTTTGTATGCTTTTGGATGGTGGTTTCAAGGTGATAAGTAGACTGGTCAAATTCAAAGAGATGCTTCAAAGCGGTGTACAGGGGGAAAATTGATTTTTCCAAATGAGAATTTCTGGATTGATATATCAAAATGTCATGCGCTCATTCAGGTAGTGTTGGCCAGTAGTAAATTTGTTAATTATACTGATCCAAAACAGGAAAACAAAAGCACAACACTATTGGTTATGTCTGCACAATTCTCAAGGAGGTTCGCAAAAACAATGTGGCGGAAAAGCCATGTCTATTATGAGATTGGAGAGGGAGAAGGCTATCATATCAGGTATGGTAATAAAATCTAATCTCAATTAGAAGAATGAGATAATTCGGATGCATCTGGGAGGTAGAGGATTATTTGAGAATAAGGGTGTACTAATGCACAGGAAAGTATACACCTGGTTTTGATGGGTGGGAATTGGGGTTATAGGGTGTCTCACATGAAAAAGGGGTGAAATGGCTCATTTACAGTGGCATTCCATAGTTCACTATTCCTGGTTTCTTGCTCTTCTTTGCACACAAATCCTTGTTCTTGTCCAGCATCCCAATGCTTCACACACAAATCCTTATTCCTGTCCAGGATTTCAACACTTCACACATAAAACCTTGCGCTGTAAATACTTATTCCAGGGCAGCCTCCTCACAATCCCAACACTTCCTTATTCTGGTGCAGGCTCCCAATGCTTCACATGCAAATCCTTACGCTTGTACAGGTTCCTGACAGTTCAAGCCATTCCTTACACTGGTGCAGGCTTCTGATTCTTTACATGAAAATCCTTACCCTTGTACAGGTTCCCAACACTTCACCCACACATCCTTACACTTGTACAGATTCACAACAATTCAGACAATTCCTTATGCTGGGGAAGCCTCCTGAAAATTCTAAAAATTTCTTACATTACTAAGATTAATAGCATCTGACCATAGGAAAGGCAATGACTCATGACTCTCCAGTGGATTTCTCACATGTGGGAAACCCCCACATTCTTAAAGTTAAGATCTGATATGGTTTTAAACCATGGAAGAAGAAAATATAGGAGGCAGTAATGGTGACTATTTGTGCATTTTCTGCAAAAGAGTTTCAGACGAGAAATACTGATTGAAACATTAGATGGGGCACTAAAAAAGTTATTCTCACATAATAAGTGATTTGCACTATTGAGGAAATAAAATATCTTCATGTGAACAAAGAATGTAATAGAAATTGAAAAAGTCATTCATTGAATACAAATGACATTTTAAAGGAGTGTATTGAAAAAGGTAAAAAGTGAAAACAATGTGCATTTTTCCTTATTTCATGGAATCTTGAGACTATCCCGGTGATGTCCTCCTTTGGATAAGCCTCCACTGCCTGCCCAAGGAGGGAGTTTAGTTCCTCCTGGAATTCCGGGTGCATCTCATTTTGATGTGTCACATCCACAAAGGGAATCATGTGGAGCAATCAGCAATGCTACAACAAGATTTTCTTGAATCATTTGTGGAAAAAGGAACCGGGGTAGGAGTGGATGGAGGGATCCAATGGGCATGTAGTCAATGATGATTATGGAGGGAGGTGTAGCGGAACAAGCCGGAGATGGTCAAAGGAGGGATCAGGAAAAGTTGAGAAGAGTAAAAAAAATTGAAGTGGGGACTTATCAAAAGGTTCCTCTGTGTATTGCATTGGAGCCACCTCAGGTTCAGTCTCACGAGTCATAGTGTCCTCATGTGGTTCAGAGGATTGACTTGGGCATGGAATAGGTGGCGCATTGGGGTGGGAGGGTTCTACAAAAGGAGAAAGAGTCAGTTCACTCAAGTCAAAAGTTGAAACTAGCAAAGAAATTTTTGTCTGCTCACTGCAGAATAAGTCCTCCAACCATCTGGTGCCACTTGAGCCTGCAGTCTGTTGTTGCGGAGTTTGCTTGCAAGGTATACTAGGAACAGGAGAGTATTTTTGTGGGGAATTCAGTTGGTTTTGTTCTATGCATAATGGAAAAAAGTCAGTATTATTGCATGAAGAGAAATCAGTTAAGGAGGAGAAAAAAAATTACTTTGGTGTTTGAATTCCATGGGTGGAAAGAAATGGTAACAATTGGCACAAGCTTGAATGTCCTCTGGCCATTGCTATCCATCATCAGCCCAATAATCACACCACTCCTGTCAAGGAGTGAAGTGACCATTGGATGGTGGCTTAGGAGGGGGGGGTGGAAAAATTGATACTAGATGGAACCGGGCTAATTGTCTGGAATCTGTCCCCTCTGTCTGTTTGGGGTCCCAGCGTCCATTCCCGCTTTGGAATTCTTTCATCATTGTAAACCACAAAGGAGTCTTCACAAGGCCTTCTTGGGCAGGAACTCCTCTGGCCGCGTGGCTGGAAGGGTTGCTCAACAAACACGCATTTCTTGTGTGATTTTCAGCAAGCATCACAAGCGTTGGTTGTCGTGAAGGAGTGGATTAAGGGGATCCCCTGCTTAGAGAACAAAGTGGACAAATTCTAAAAACAAGCAAATTTAGGTTAGTAAATGAATGGAAAAAAGACTGTTGAGAAAAAAAGGAATATGTACAATGAATTATAAATTTAAAATGTAATTAAAATAAAGAATCTCCAATTAAAGGTTTGTAAAATTCTGAAAGAAAGTCATGAAGAAGATTTATTATTAATATTGTAATATAATATGGACAAAAGGTTTAAATGGAGGAGACACATGAGGTGGATAGAAGGGGGGTTCTGGATGTAAAAGAAGGAAAAAATAAAGCAGAATGGAGAGATAGTGGTTAGTGGAGTTCAATAGAAAAGAACGGAAATGGATGAAGACCAAGTGGAATATGGATGGACCAGAATAATAAATGCAGGTGAAGTGGGATAAAGTGGAGCAGGTGAGAAAAACAGGGAAGGGTGTGTCGGACAAAAATGGTCTTTTATACCATGGTGAAGTTGAGCCAATTGCAGCAGTTGCAGCACCCGCCAAAGTCTCAGCTTCAAGGCGTGTTGGAAAAATGAAAGCTCAGTCACAGCCAATGCTGAGACTGAGAAGGGAAATTCCCATGTGAGGTAGAGGAAGAAAGGTTTTCTGGATGAGTGTTGCAATTGATTGAATTTTCAGACACAGTCAGATCCCCCTTTTTGCCTCAAATAGCCACCCGACCGCCCAGGAGTGCTTTTATGAGGGCATTGTTGAATTTGCATGGTGAGTGCAATACACAAATGCCCCATGCAGAAAAGGACATGGGCATTTGACCACAGGTGACTACAGCAAGCATACCAGCATTATGTCTGGGAGATAGATTTTTAAAAAAGAGTTGGGAGCCTGTATGACAAGTGAATACAGGATGAACTTGGGTCCACCCATTGTGAAGGTTTGTTTTGGGGTAATAATTGAAATGCTCAGTGGCTGAAAATTTGAATTGAACAGTTGTTAAGCTATTGATATGATAATATAAAATGCACCCCACTGAGCATTTGCTGGGTCATTTTGGCAAGCATGCAATCTGAGCATTTGGCACAACATTGGCAGACATTTCAGCAAGGCTGAGAATATCACACACTTTGGTGAAGTTCTCAGAAGTGGGCCTTCCAATGAACTATTGTGAAAAGTGCTCTGACTATGGCATTAAAAAAAACATCCACACTGAGCTTGCATGTGAAAATCAGCTGAATCACAATTCCAAGCATGTAGCACATGAGCTACATGTATGCAAATTATTGGAAGGTGGATACCCATTGGTAATATGCATGCAGGCTGAAGTATTATTACACAATCCTAAATTGTACAGGCAACATTGTAGTAAGTACACCTTTGTACATGTATGCTGCAAGGAAGAGCAAACGTTTTACAAGAATTTAACATGCAATAACGCCAAGCCATTGAGTCAAATTTCTCAAATGCATACCTTTGATGCACCTTGTTGGAGAGTTCCGCCTAACTTCAACACAGATGCTGGTGTATTCCAAGTTATGGTAAAGGGTGCATATTGGGATGAGTAATGATTTGCGTCATATGAAAATGGTAGATTAACTCTGGTTCCAAGGTTGGGGAAAACTATGACTGGACCCACATATTGTCGGGTTGCAACATTCTTTAATATGCACCCCCCACGAGTCATACATAGTAAATTTTCTCACGCCTTGTGGACCTTTTACTGCCTGTTTTCCAGCCAACTATTTGCTTGTTTGGGTGGCCTGCTTAACTGCAGATTCTCAACTGCTTGCACATGGAAACCCAAGGCCAATCAGTGTGGAGCTTCATAATACTAACACACATTAGCATAACCCCGCCTATGATGCCTGAGGCTGGATTTTTCACGCAGGGATCCACCACTGTGGGTCATACTGCACAAAATCTGACAAGAACCGTGGAACGTTTGGGACCTATCTTCCAGCCAACAATTACCTTGGGTGGGTAACCTATTTCCACAGAGATTCCAACATGTGTGAGGGAAAAATCCTTATTCCAATCTTGGTGGATTAGTAACAACAGTACAGCCAGCGCCTCCTTTGATCAAGTCACAGATTCCCCCCTGGAATCCCAGTAGGCGTCAGTCCAGAAGAATTTTTGCGCAAAACAAAACTCATGTTTTGTGGCATGCCACCGTACATAACTGACCTGCCCACACAAAATGATCTCCACAGTGAAATTTTCCTTTCCACCGCCACCATTTCTCAGTAGGTCACTGTAAGAAAATTAACCTGGGGAAGATACACTTACTGTTTGCTGTCACACCAGCAAACATGGCTGCATGCCTCTAATACGCTGTGGTATTCCATACCAGTTCTTCCAAGGTTCAAATCCACAATTTCAAAGCTAAAACTTTGATCAATAATAATAATATATATATATATATAAAGAAAATAAAGATAAAAAGTGAAAGATAAAATTAAAAAAATTTTGCAAGAAAAAGGAATATAATTATATTAAAATAACAAAAATAAGTATTTCACTTGAATCTACATCAAATTTTACCTATAGTCACATATTGCCTCAACCCCATAATGTCAATAATTTTCTAGATATAATGGATTAAAGAAGAGAAATGATACTATACACTCTATACTAGGTACAAGAATATGCTTAAAGATAATGCAGCTTGTCTAAATATTCAATATGAATAAACATGTGTAATATTACATAGGTGATACCATTACTCTTACAACATCATGTGTTACATGTCTTGACATAAGAAAAACACTTACATATAAGTTAACATAGTGTTACATTACTCAATCCCCACTTAAACTCCCATAACCAAACATTACAGGTATTATTTACAAATTAAATTTTACATAGAGAAATACTCAACTAAATACAGATCAAGGCTGTGAAGAAGAAAAATAAGGTTAGTAGAGATAAGAATACAATTTTTTAAAATGGTGCAATCAATCAAACATATGGTGCAATATCTGTATCAAATGACAACATTCCAAATTTAACCACCAGCAAAAATGTCTCAAGGCTGTGAAGAAGAAAAATAAGGTTAGTAGAGATAAGAATACAGTTTTTTTAAAATGGTGCAATCAACCAAACATATGGTTCAATATCTGTATCAAATGACACCATTCCAAATTTAACGACCAGCAAAAATGTCTCAAGGCTGTGAAGAAGAAAGATAGGGTTAGTAGATATAAGAATACAGTTTTTTGAAAATGGTGCAATCAACCAAACATATGGTGAAATATCTGTATCAAATGACACCATTCCAAATTTAACCACCAGCAAAAATGTCTCAAGGCTGTGAAGAAGAAAAATAAGGTTAGTAGAGATAAGAATACAGTTTTTTAAAATGGTGCAATCAACCAAACATATGGTGCAATATCTGTATCAAATGACACCATTCAAAATTTAACCACTGGAAAAAATGTCTCAAGGCTGTGCACTGACAATAATAAGGTTCAGAATGGTGCAATCAGCCAAACATATGGTGCAATATCTTGATCAAATGACACCATTTTTAATTTACCCACCAGCAGAAATGTCTCAAAGTGGAATTTTTTCTAAGTCCCTTGTTTTTGGAAGGCTCTATGGAGGGCCCAAAAGGGATAAATAAAGGGCCTCTCTCCCTGTTTTTCCCCCCATGCTTCTGATTCAGACAATAATCTTGAGCATCAATCCATCCCTTCTCTAGTAGGATAATCTAGTATTTATATTGAAAAAAGATCAGTGGCAAGGCTCAGTATCTTATAGTATTATTTATGATTAATTAATGAAAGATATTTGTAATATTAATGAAAGAGTTTAATATTATTTAATAGTCTTACCATTATAGTAGTAGTGCTGAAGTAGTGTTTGAAGATATTATCAATAGTGATCTTCTCTAATTTATTAATAACCCTTATTTATAGAAGGGATATCATCTTACCCTTATGCCTTATATCATAAGCCTTTTAGGTATATTGGATTATATTTATATTGATCCTAATAGCATTATATTACTATTATATCATTTATATCTTACCCTTATATTAAAAAAAACCACCCTTAAAGAATTATCTTACCCTTAAATTATTATAGCTATATTGATAGTATTATTAAATCACCTTTAAAAGTATTAGCTAGCTATGAAGATTATTATTAATATTAATAGTGATCTTAAACAGTATTCTTTAAATATCTCAGGTATTGAAAGAAGCAATACTAGAAGAATTAATTACAAAAGAATTATAACCAACAACAAGAAAGTTAAGCAAACCTAAATTATTAAAAAAATATTAACTATTACCATTATTATCATAGTGATCTTTTATTGACAGACTGATATAGACTGCTGAAGAAAATTCTCTAATTGAAAAGCCACAAAACTAAATACTTGATTTGTGATCTCATCAAAAAGGGTATCTTTTTCAGTATATTTAGAGGGGCAGCTAATACACCTTAGCACCCATGGTTATTGGCTAATTCTGAAATTCAAAACAGACTCACCAATAATTTCCCCCTCAAGGTACTGCCTATTATTTATCCCACAACAAAAGGAGTTCCCACATCTGGTGTCCCAACAGTGGCATTCAAATCTCAAGTATCATTAATAAGATCACATTATCAATCTTAAAAATCATAAAGAATCAAACAAATCAAAAAGAATCAAAAAGAATCAATCAAAAAAAAATAATAAAAAATTAAATCATTGTTTAGATCACAACTATAATGGATGAATCATCATCCTCAAAGAAGGATCTTACCTTGGAGGAGGAAGTGGGAAGAGAGCAGTCCATAATTGAGGAATTAGGTCAGGAAGAAAGTGAATAAGAGGATTTTTCTTATTTATAAAATGATGAAGAATTTCAGAAGAAAAGGTTAGAATTACAGAAGGCTATGGAAAGAGCTGCAAGAAGACATGGAAATAAGACAAAATCAAGTCAATTCTCACCTGAAACTACTGGGGATGCAACTATTGAAAGAATGCTCAGACCCCAGCAACCATCACCATCACCAACCCCAAAGACATTTGCAACATCCAAACCAGGAACATTGCCAAGAGCTGCAAGATTTGCAAATAGGGTACATATTACAACACCAACTCAGAAACCTGAAAGAGTTACAATAACCACAAGAAAGATTGTTAAAATAAAGGCAAAGGATTATAACCTCAACTTTGATGGGAGTGATGTTGAGGATTTTATAAAAAGAGCTGAAAGGATAGCATCAATTGAAGGAGCCAATGAAAGGGATTTGGCCATGCAAATAGCATTCTGGAGTGAAGATAAGGATATCAGATATGAAATTGAAGGAATGCCAGGATATGAAACGGAGGATTGGGATCAATTGAAAAAGGAAATGATCAGTAAATGGGGAAAGGTGGAACTAGAAAGAAGACACAGGAAAGATTCATTAACAAGACTTTTTAATCAAACTCAACAGGAAGGAGGAGTCAAAATTTTGTCCCAATACAGAAAGTTTATTGGGGAATATGACATAATTTCAAAATATCTGCTGAAGTATGGGTATATCAAAAAGGAAAATGATTATCATGAAGATGTCTTTGATTCCTTATCACCAGAAATTAGAAGTAGTGTTACTAAAGAAATGATCAAAGACAGAACCATGATTCAAGCAAGAGATGGAGGATATATCTTACCTGAGATGGATATCCTCAGAAATTATATTGAGGCAGAATTGGAGCCAGCAGTCGTTATTAAAGGGAAATCACAATTATCAAAGTCAGATGAAATCAAAAGCAAAAAGAAAACCAGATTTGAAGATGAAAGCTGGCAGGAGGTTCTCAAGAAAATGAAAGATATTACAAAGAAAATAAAGAATCCACCAGCTCAAGAGGCTCATGTTAATGAAGCACCAAAAGAAGTCAACCCAATGAAGGATGTGTTGGACCAGCCAAAAGAACTATCAGAGGCTGTTAATCCACCAAAGAAGGTCTGGAAGGATAAACCAAATACACAAGGATCAGGCTTAGCACCAAATGCACAACCATTCAGACCAAGAAATACCCAGGCACCTTTACCTGCAAATTATCAACCTTATGTTCCAGCACAACTGTATCCAAGACCACCCTTAAAGTGCTATTACTGTTTTGAAAATGGTCATTCATTGACAAGATGCAGCTACCTGGCAGAAGATATGGAAAAGAGAATTTTCAGTAGGCAAGGATTAAATTTCCTTTACCCTAATTTCCAAAGAGTACCCTCAGAAGGAACCAAATCTCCAAAGGATTTAGTCAGGGAATTTGATAAAGAAAAAAAAGAAATTTCAAACAAGATAATTGAAAAGGAAAAGCCTTTATCAAGACCAGAAGATCAAAAGATAGTTGAGCTGAAAAAGGAAGAAAAAGAAGTTTCAATTGCTCAAGTAGAACACTGGGGTAATTGGGAACCACCAATAGTATCTTCACCCACGGAGATTTTGGAAACACATGCAACTCTCAGACAGACAAAGCAAAGATTAGCTAAGCAAGAAAGCCAAAATAGAGAAGATTCTCAAAGTAAAAAGCCTATACTACCAGGAGCCTATCATGAGGATGAGGCTGAAGAAGAAATGAATATTATTGTTCCAACCAAATATAAAGATAAACATATATAAAGAGATGAAACATTTGAAGGCGCTGAAAGTAAAGAAAAAGAGAATTTTGAGGAGGAAAGTGACAAGTTAAATAAAAGGATGGTTCACCACAAAAGTGAAAAGAAAGAATTCATAAAGGATAAGAAAGAATTCAAACCAAAATTAGCAATTGAAAATGTGATAAAGAAAATCTTGGAACAGAAAATGAACTTAACCTTGGAAGAAATATTATCAGTTTCTCCAACCTTCATTCACAAGCTGCAAGGGATTTCTCTTGAAGAAAAGGAAGCTATGAAATCAGTTAACACTTTGGACATTAAAGAAGATGTTATTTCTATAAAAATTAAAGACTTTGAAAAACCAAGACTTCATTATGCCTGTCCACTTGGGTTTATGCAAGTATTTGTTGGAAAAGAAGAATATCCAGTAATGGCACTGGTAGATACAGGATCAGAGCTCAACATAATCACTGAAGATGCAGCAATAAAAGCCTCTCTTCCAAACAGAAAGCTCAACATGAATTTAAGAGGAATTGGAGGACATACAACATCATTCATTGGATTGGCTGAGTTCACACAAGTACTCTTGCCTTCTGGAGAAGAAAAAGAAATTCATTTCTTCATTTCCAAGGGAGCAGTACATACAGTCCTTGGAATGCCCTTCTTGGCAGACAATAACATTAGATTGGAATTTTCACAGAAACAAGGTGAAATATTTAGCTATCGAGAAGCAGATGGTAGAAGATTATGTATGCCAATATGCAAACCCCATATGTTGGGATGTCAAACAGGACCACCAGGAGGAATGCAGCTTTGTTCAATGGGAAAAATAAAGGATTGGTTTAGCAAAGTAAAATTAAAAGAAGCTGAAGATAAATCTAAAGCAAAAATAAAAAGTATTTTCAAATCAACAAAAAAAAGAGTATCAAAAGATAAAGTCTATGGAATGTAATTTAGATGAAAGATTATCCATAATGGATAGGGGAATAGAGAATGAACCTCAGGAGGAAGTGGAAGGAGACCAACAGGTAGAAACACAAGAGCAAGAACAGGGACCATCAACAGAAGCACTATCAAACCAAATAAAATCAGAAGAACCAAAGTCATTAGCCTGGTACTTAGACAAGGAAATAAAAGAAAACAAGGAATGGGCTACATTTGATCCCAAAAAATGGGAGGAATGGATTAACAGAAATCTACCACCTTCAAGTGAATATGAAGATTATGTTAAAAATAAAAACCCTCAAGTAAACAACCTAAGCTTAAGCCCATGCCCTGACTTCTGGAAAATTGAGGATGAACCTGAAAACAACAAAAGTTATATATGGAAACAAGATGAAAAATAAAATTGGTATACGGAAGAAGTCAATGAAGTAGAGAAAAAGGAAAATAAAATTAGCTATAAACCAATTGACACCAATGGTATGTTATATCAGGTTATGGTTAATGGCTCCGAAATCATAGAAGGACCACCAATACATAGCAGAAAGAATCTGTTTGACATATTTTCCACGCAAAAATACCCACAAGATATGGAAATTGAAATGAAGCCAGAAATGAACAGTGATCAATACTGTGAAGACTCATTGGAAGATCTTAGAAATAAAATTAATGACTGTTTCAAAGATGAAGAATTTATGAAGGAATACAATAAAGAAGAATCTAATCAAACTGATGAATTCCAAATAAATGAAATTTCTCAAGATCCTCCAAAGAAGAAAATAAAGCACTCTCATGCTTATGAAAATCTTTGGGAGGCCTACAATAATCATGACTCTTTAAAAGAAATTAAACCAAGATTATCTTCACATTCAAAGCCAGAAGCAAATTTGATAGAAGTTGAAGTCTCACCATTGCAAAAAGATCTCATGAACACTATTCTGTCATATGATTTAAACCCAAAAATCCCATGGAGAATTGATAAAGACAAGGAAATGGACTTGGAAAAAGAAAGTTTCTTGAAGTATTATGATGAAATGTCTTACTGGAAACTTCCAACACCTGAAGAAGAGCCAGATTTCATAATTCTTCCCTACATTGAATTCAAAGATATATACTTTGAGGGTCCATCAAGAGTAAAAGGTGGAAAATGGTTGAAGAATCTTCCAGGATATGACCTGTAAAAATTAGACTTCATGGAGCTCTTGAATGAGGAAGGAATTAGGGGTAATTTGGAAAACCAGTATTGGGAGGAAGTTTTTCCCTTTGATGAACAAACAAGGAAGGCTCTTTATGATGGTAGAATTTGGCCACAAGAAGACTTCAATTTGCATAATATGGAGCTTCTTGGTGGAAATATTTTCTGGGAAGAGTATGGATACCTCTTTATACACAAAGAAGAAGGATTCATAAGAAATTGGAAAGGTAATACCCTAGAAGAAAGCAAGAAAGGAAGGAAAATACTGGGAGAAATAGCCAAGGATATATGTGTGAATAGAATTCTTCAGAAAAAAGAAAATGGAAAATGGCTTTCATGAATTGAATATATTTTTCTGCACATGTAAAAAAAAAGAAAAGAAAAAAAAATAAAACTTAAAAAAACATAAAAAAAACATAAAAAAAAATTATTAAAATTAAAAAAGATATAAACTCAAAAAAAAAATTAAAAAAATATATATATGAATGATGATTTGGGTATGCAAGAGTTTTAACTGTAAAAGTATTATAAGGCTATGTTTCAATTAAAAAATAGGGGTGGGTGTCTGTTTCTTATTCCACCTCTAATGGTTTAGGTTTTTTGGGGATGAAATCCTTGGGAATTTAAATATCAATTTCTATTCAATTTTAATATCAATATCATTAATTTCAAGACCTTTTAAAAAACAGAAAAAAATTGATAAGATCATAATCTTTAAAAAAATTAACAAACAGTCAAGATGCCAAAGCTTGGATGTTATGGGGATGAATTGTTGGAGGACAAAGAGATTTTGGATCAAAGGAAATTGAAGAAGCAATATGAAGAATTCATTTTTGAGTATGAAGATGAATTTCAAGAATTTCAGTCATCAAGTCACCAATCAAGAGAAGAAAAGGAAAAATAGGAAGAAATAAGGTTGTTATTGGAGTAACTTAGAGTTTTGAATAAAAATTAGCTTATTATAGAAATGACTTACCATCAATGAGAAAGGTACAGCTAAAGCCAATTCTAAAAACCTCCAGCTTACATAGTTCAAAAACAAAGAAGAGAAGAAAATCAGTAAGATTCAATTTAAATAATCAAGTCCAGTATTTTTGGCAGTGACTTCCTGCCTTATCAAAGAGGACCCAAATATTTCTTACCTTATTACTTAAAACTTCAATTGATTCAAGATTTTGGCAGTAACTTCCTGCCTT
This sequence comes from Austropuccinia psidii, assembly GCA_023105745.1. Taxonomy (NCBI): domain Eukaryota; kingdom Fungi; phylum Basidiomycota; class Pucciniomycetes; order Pucciniales; family Sphaerophragmiaceae; genus Austropuccinia; species Austropuccinia psidii. The sequence continues at coordinate 71,250,071 of JALGQZ010000001.1, read as the reverse complement.
ATCAAAGAGGATTAATTCTTTAAGAAATATTTTACTTAGATTATTTATTTTATCCACTTTTACCAACAAGCTGTTATAATTATTCATATATTTTTTTTAACCTCAAGAAACCATTAGCAATTTTTTATCATATTTTATATTTTATAATCATCATGTCTGAAAATAATGAAGCAGAAAATACCATCTGGTTCTATTGGCCACACTCAGAAACAAATGAAGAAAGCCAAGACCTCTGGATTAATCATCATTTTCACGGATTTAACAATGAACACCAAAGATGGGGCTTACCAATTATTGAATCCTTCAAGATACCAATTATTCAAACTATCCCCTTTAATGAATTTGAAGATTTATTTGGAAATGAAAATATTAGGCAAGAAACACCTGCAGAAGCCTATTTAACCCAGCTTCCTGGATCAAACATTTCAAAACTAGAGTTTATGGATATACTTAATTATGATGGAATCAAAGGAAATCTCAATAATGACTATTGAAATCAAATTTTCTATATGGGTTCAGATATGAGGAGTATTCTTTACTGGGGAACAATACAAGCTCAGAGATGGTTTTGTCTTGAAGAATATCAAATTGAGGGTAGAAGTATTAAATGGAGAGGGGATTGCTATATTATTTAAAAGGGATTGGATTTTGATTTAGAAGATAAAGTCTTACAGTTAATAATTACAATGAAGAATCACCAGTTTTGTTTGAAGAAAGAAGAATGGAATAAGTTATGGAAAGAAATTGTCAGCAGCAAGATCGAAATGAAAATGAAGAAGAATCAAGATTATTTTTAGAAAGTAATTCTTAAGAAAATTGAGGGCCCAGCATGGCCTTAAACTGCAATTCAACTATTTAGTTACTGTTTCTCTTACTCTATTTAAAATCAAGATACCAAAAAAAAAAAGAAAAAAAAAGAAAAAAAAAGAAAAAAAAAGAAAAAAAAAGAAAAAAAAAAGAAAAAAAAAGAAAAAAAAAGAAGAAATTAACATATGCAAGTACCAATGATACATGATGGCCCAGCATGGCCTTAAACAGCAAATTTAATTTATGACTTTTCTGTAATAGTACCAAAAAAAGAAATCTAGTAATAATCAAGAAATCAATCAAAAAAAATCTATATATAACTAATAAAACAATAAAAATTAATAATTGATATGGAGTTCAGAAGTGATATCTGTGGTTAAGATATTTCAATTGATATAAAAAAAATTTACAGTATTAAAAAAAAAAAAAAAGAAAAAAAAAAGAGCTGGTTATAAAATTCATCTAGAAAGGATGTTTTAGTTTTTTCATTCTGTAAAAGTATCAGTAGTTTTTCATACTTAAAAAAAATAGCGGTGGTTAACTATTTCTTATACCACCCAAAGTACAAGTGGCTATAAGCTTTGGGGAAGGTGGGACTTTAGCAATGAAGCATCAGTTTATAAATTTAATCAATCAAAATAAATTGAATTAATTGTCTTGAAAGAATTCAAATATTAAAAAATAGTTTATTCAAGCTTATTTTCCATTAATAAGGTACCTAGATATTTCTTGAATTCTCAATTTTATGAATAATTACCTTTCATCAGGAAAAAAAAAGTCCTCATCATTGCACTTCTTCCAAGGAAGATTGTTGCTTTTTTTTAAAAAACAAGTTATAATTTCAAATAAAAATATAATTCAACAAAATAATCTGAAAACAGGGAAGATTTAATCAGTATTATGTTGAAATTGAAAATAAATCAAAAAAATAATTTCTATGAACTTACTAATACAAGAGGAAATGTTGAATAAAAAATACTGGAAGATTTTTTCACTACAAGACTAGACATTTTAGAAGGAAAAAAAGCTCATCAGTTGTGTGCAGTATCAATCCTCAAAAAGAAATTATAAAGAAAATTATATTAACATTCTAGAACTGAATCAATCAGGAAGCCAAAATGGAAACTATTGAGCTGAACTACTCAATACACATGCATGCTACACACATACACACAGCATGCATACACACATAGCACATACAAAGAATCCAACTCACAAGGAGGGGTGACCAGATTTTTTAATTTAATTTTTCTCTTTTTTCAATTTTTTTTTTTTTTTAATTTTTTAATTTTTTTTTTTTTTTAAAAAAAAAATTAATAAAAAAAACTGGCCACCCCCCCTTGCTTTAAAAAGAAGCAAAAATAAACAAAAAGAAAACCAATTCATGTGGAAGGAGGAATAAATATAGCACATCAATATAAAGCTATATTGAATAAGATAATATTATAATAATATAAGAATCATAATATTATAATATTGAAAATAAAATAATATTAAAATAAGAATAATATCATAATACTATAGTATTCTAAGGAATGATATTTAATCCCAATAACATATTATATTTAAGAAACAACTATTGTTTTAATTTAGTAACATTATTATTTGATAAAGAAAATAATGTTATATGGATATTCTTAAGTGATTTTGTGAAAATGATATAATTTTAAATTCAATAAATGAAAAAACAGCTATATTAAAAGGGATATGTCCCTGAATGATGAATAAATATAAATAATCTTATTGATTTAACATGATAATATTTAGAATAGAATTTTAACCTTAAAATATATATAATGATAGATATTATCAAGGTTATTCAGAAGATAAATATACAGAGGCAACTGGCCAGGTTGACCCTACATAATTTATTTTTTAACCTCACTTGCTTTAAAGCATAACAAAAATTTAGAATATTTTTCTCTAAATATATAAATAGAGAATTACTTTGAAAAGAATAATTATAAAAAGCATGGGAGAGTAGCTTGAAAATGTAGCTGCTTTTATATTGAAGAGAAGAGCTTTTTTCTCACCCACAACTTGACCATCATAACACTAAAAATAAAATAAACTTGTTGGTTCTTTTCAAGTTTTTTAGTTTAATTTATATTTTTAATTAATTTTAAGGTTTAATTTATCCTTTTTTATTTCTTCTAAACAAATATAAATATAAATCAATATAAATATAAATAAATATAAATGTAAATATATATATGAATACAAATAAATATAAATAAATATATATAAATAAAATAAATAAAGAAATAGATATAAATAGATATAAATATAAATATATATAAATTTAAATACAAATATAAATAAATTTAAATAAATTTAAATATATACAAATATAAATAAAAATTAATATATATAAATATAAATAAATATATATAAATACAAATAAATCTAAATAAATGAAAATATATATAAACACATATAAATAAACATAAATAAATATAAATAAAAACTGAACTAAATAAATAAATTAATATGTATATATAAGTATAAACAAATAAATACAAATACAAAGATAGATATATATATATAAAGACAAATACATATAAATTTATATAAACAAATATATAAAAATATATATAAATATAAATAAATATATACAGATACATATAAATATAAATCAATACAAATAAATTAAAAATTAAATTAAACAGGAAAAGATAAAGATACATAAATATAGATATATCTAAAGAAATATAATTAAATTGAAATCTGTTTTTGTTTGATAAAAAAAAAAAGTCGGAGTTATCAAAATAGTAGAGTTTTCACTTTACAACAACATATTGTATTAAATAAAAATAATAATAATAATAAAAGACCCTTCGCGCTTACCTTTTAAGCATAGTACAGTACAGATTACTATACTGTTCAAGCTGTCAAAGCATATCAAAATAATTAAACTTAAAGAAAAATTATTATAAAAATTCAAAAAAAAATAAAAAAATAAAAAAAAACAATAGTAAAAACATTTTTTATTTAAATTAAAAAATTTATCAAATATTTAAAAAACAAAAAACTAATAGTTTTTTAAAAAAGAAAAAAAAACTAAAAAAAGAGAAAGCTCACTAAAGCAATCAAATAAAGATTTAAAATTAATAAAAAAAAATAGATGCGATCAAAAAAAAAAAAAAAGATTAAAGTACTGTACAGTACGTTACAGTTATACTGCTATACCATACTGTTGTAAACTCTAGTATAAAAAAAATATTATAATACAAAAAAGAGACTAGACGCGATTAAAAAATAAACAGAGTACAGTACATTTACTGTACTGTACTAAAAAAAAAATAATCAAAAAAAAAAGTTACTTAAAAATTATAAATAAAGAAAAACTAGTTGCAATCAAAAACACAGACAGTACAACTTAGTACAGTACTGTACAGTGCCCCAAAACATGTCTTTGGACACCATCTGCACGGATGCATCGCAAGCGATCCGTGCGCGATCTTGTTTTTAGCGACTTACGTTTGTTGGTTTTTCTTAAGACAACTAAGTTGTTTTAACCCCCTTTGCCTTACATTTTCTTTTCTGACATCTTCTTTTTTTCCTTTTCCTAATTGATTTGCCCAACCTTTATTTTGCTCGCACGTCTTTTTTTTTCAATCCGAATAGAAATTCTTGGGGTTTTCAATCCGAATCGAATTCTTGGGTCCTTTGGATTATCTTTGATTGAAAGAATCAACAATAAACTTTGAAAAAGTTTATTTTTTGTAGCTGTTATTTCATTTGGCAAGTATTTTCTCCTTTTGTGCCGGTTGGATATTGAGCAATCACTAATGCTCGCATTCGCTTTATCCCTACTAAAGATATTGATGCCCAACAATCTCGGAGTGGAGCAATGCATCCAGATTGTAGGGATGTCGCAGGCTGGTTTATCACTCCAAAAGATTGCCTTGCGCATGGGGGTCCCCAAATCGACTGTGCATGACACAATCAGACAATTTCAAGAACATGGCTCCTGTGCTGATCGCCCAAAAACAGGCCGACCACCCTTGTTGAATCAAGCTGACTGACACAATCTGGACAATTTTATTACTCACAACCAAAGAGCAAATTTAAAAAAAATTTTGCAAGCTATTCCAAACAATGTGAGCAATCAAACAATCAGCAAGGCAATACATGATCTTGGCAAGCGGTCATGTATTGCCCCCAAGAAGCCTTACCTTTGCAAGGTTGACTTTCATCAAAGACTCACCTTTGCCCAGCAGTTTGCTCATTGGAATCTTCAAGCATAGGCTTGCATCATTTGGACCGATGAATCGTCGTTCAAGTTGGGCAAGAAGGCTGATCAGGTACAGGTTTGGAGAACACCTCAAGAAAAGTATTCATTACAAAATGTTCAAGTTAATCATCATTCGGGCCGATGATCACTCATGGTATGGGGGGCATTCATTGGCAGCACCAAACGCCCCCTTGTTTTTTTAGACGGTACCCAAATGGCCGCGACATTTATTGAGCAAGTATACGAACCACACTTGCGACCGTTCTACAACTACATGGTCAATGCACCTTATATTAGGACTCGTGATTGCATTGTGATGATGGAAGATGGCGCCCCAATTCATACCACCCGAATATCAAATGAATTGCGGGCCACCAATCATATTGACAAGCTGCCTTGGCCAGCTTACTTCCCAGACCTCAATCCAATGGAGATTGTCTGGAAAGTTTTGAAAACTCGGGTAACAAAACATCACCAGCCCCGCACAATGGACGAATTATGTGCGGCCATTCAGAGCGCTTGGGATGATCTCTCACCAGCATTCTTTGAGAAGCTGCTAATTGGAATGCACAAGCAATTGGAGGCAGTGATTGAATCTCATGGGGGACCAACAAGATGGTAGGGCTTTTAATTTCTCAATCGTACCATGGCCCTTATCAGTGAAATGGATTCCCAAGGCAGCATCTTCTTTTATTACGAATCAGGCTGATTTTATTTGTTGTTTTATCATATTGACTTGAATTTTTATTTATAACAATTTTCATTCCATTGTTCATTAAATCTAAGCTTCTGTACAAAATCGTTATATGTAAATACACAATAAATGGCATTGAAAATTTCATGTTTTTGTTATTAAAACATATGGATCTAATGAGAATCCCATTGTGCCTTTGTGAGTTGTCATCATGAGTCTTATGAGCAAATCTGTGTAACAGTTTTACGCACTGACATGAATTTCAAAAAAAAAACTCGTGAGCATTTTTTAATTATTGGGCTAAAAAAAAAAGTGTCCGAAGACATGTTTTGGGGCCCTGTACCATACTACAGCTTATTTTAATTTACTATAGTAGAAATAAATAAAAAAATATTTATATATATGAAACCCTCCATGCGATTCAATTTAGAATAAAAGCAAACATAATAATAATAATAAAAAAAGAAGTAATGATTCAAAATAAAACATATATATATATAAAAATTATGATTACAAATTTCAAAAAACAAAAAAAAATCAATCAAATAAAAAAAAGAGAAATTAATATAGAAAAAAAAACTAGATTTGATCAAAAAAGAAACAAAAATAAAAATATAAAAGAAATTTTTACATTAAATGACAGTACAGTACAGTACTGTACTGTACTGTAAAGCTCCTCCAATGTAAACTTTCCAGTACTGCACTTAAAGTTACTTTACTGTTGTAAAACCAAAAAAAAAAAAGAGGATTGCTCATGAGATCAAATAAAAAATTTTTTTTTGTATAATAATAGAAAATAAAAAAGACTGAAAATAAAAAAAAAAGAGGGAAATAAATTATCATTTTAAGGTTTTTGAAAAATGTGAACAATAGAATTTTTTTTGCAAAAACAGTACAAAGTCACAATAATGTACTGTAGTTTAATTTACACTAAGTACTAAAAAAAATTAAAATGAAAGTAATAGTAATAATAATTAAGCAAGCTAAAAATAAACATACCTGTTGTCTTAATAATAATAGAGCCTTTAAACAAACCAAATTTAATGCACCAATAATTTATTTGAAGACTATGAGCATTAAAGTCAACTGTATATTGTTTGATTTATTTATCTATTGAATTATTAATTTAAAAATTCTTTTTTTTAAAAAAAAAGTCCTCCATGACTTTAAACTGGAAAATTATGGAAATAATTAGATTTTTCTTTGGTCTTTTAATTTTTTTTTTTTTTAATTCATTTTTTTACTTATAAAAAATATATATATTCATTAGTGTCAATTGGGTCCTCTATGACCTTAAAATCTAGTATCTTTTTCAATATTTATTTAATAACCATGGTCCTCTATGACCTTAAACTGGATTATTACTTCTCTAATTATTAATTGATTTCACTTATAAATTCCTATTGATTTTTTCTCAAGAATATTATGAGAATTACTATTTGAAATATCATATATTCCTCTATGACTTTAAACTGAAGAATTTTTTTGATTTTCTAATAGTATATATTAGCCATATAGAACATATAGCAAAAAAATTAAAGAGTATGGGAATACTCATTTTCAATATCTATTTTAATTTAAAAATATATTGATGATTGATTCAATATTGGATTATTATTTTGAAAATCCAATTTAAAAAGAATAAAGTCTACTAAGAATATAAACTGGAATTTCTTTTTATTATTACTTTTCACTTAATAAATATATAAAGTCCACAAAGACTATAAACTAAAGCTTTTAATTTATAATTTTTAAATAAATGAATGTTAAATTCTATAATTCCACAATGACCTTAAATATTAAAGTCTTAATACTATAAAAGTTTATATATGAAAAATTAAAAATATATATATATAAATAAATATAAATATATATATACTCAAAAAAGAAGAAGAAGAAATCATAACAATTATCAATCACTTAAAGATTAGAAATATTATGTTTATAATTAATATTATTATTAGGAAAATCTCATTCAGAAAAGAGAGGCTTTCATGGTCTTCCTGCTCTAGGTGGCACTTGGACAACTGGTCTATATGTACATAAAAAATACATATACACTGAGCAGCCAAGGTCAGACCTGGTCTGATGAGGGGAAATATCTCTGAGTTGATTAGAGATATAGCCTTGTAGACTGCCACTATATAGTCTCAGGCCACCACAAAAAAAATTAAAACCCTCTTTTAGTATGAATAAGACTCAAAATAATAATAATTAAGCTAGAAATTCAAAATTTGGCAAGAAAATATTACAAGAATCAAAAAGACAAAATACAAAAAAAGTAAGAAAACCAACTACAGAAATTTAAATGGAGAGGGGCTCTTATCCCAAACTTGAAGATTAATATTACAGATAGAAAGAAGAAAGAAGAATAAAAAGAAGATATCTTAATAGTATCTTGAAAGCTCAATCATGATATGAAGCATTTTCATAATAATGAATGGAAGATGATAAATATAGACTGGCTTTCTTTTAAGCTCATCATAAAAACATCCTGAAGGCATATTCAACTCTAAAATTTTGGAGAATTTCTTTCAATATATAAAATTGGCAATTTAATGAATCCATGAAGGGAGTAGTGGAATGTTAATTCCTTGTATGACTTAAAACTACAGGGGTGGCACACCTGAGGGCTTATGATCTATTTCTTTATTTTAGTCCAGGAAAGGAGTAATGGTATTAAAGAAATAATGTGAAGAAAGAAGAGGTCAGATTTGAAATGGTTCAAATAAAATCCTCAAATATATGTGATAAATTGGCCAAAGAATAAAATATTGAAGAAAGAAGGACAAAGATGAAGAATTGAAATATGCAAGGAGATTGGTAATGACTGAAAAAAAGAAATAAATATCTATCAACCTAAACATTTAATGAATTATTAAGCCTCAAGGTAGCTCAAGTTGATATTAGAATAAGAAATCTGTCAGCTTAAAGAAAAGAAAAGAGTGCAAAAAATGCCCTTGGATCAAGTCAAATTGAAGGCCAGGAGGTCCTCAGCATGACAGAAAACTGCTCCCTTGTGAAGAAATGGACAAGGGGTATTATTGTCCTTGTATGACATAAAAAGGCAGGATTTTGTATACCTAATATACAGGGTCTGCACACCTGAGTTGTAGGGTCCTGTATGACCTTAAACTGCAACCTCAAATGTATGGACAGAAAAAAGATAACAGAAGTGAAGATTTATTTAATTTAATAAATTATTAAAATAAGGAGAAGAAATAAATAAAATAGAAGAATTGATACTATATTGATTTCAACTTAACAAGTTTTAAAAAGAAAAAATATATAAAAAAATAGAAATATCAAAGAAAAAAACAGAATCATTTCAGTGATATTACAAAATGGATTACCGAAATAGTGCAGCAAAATAAAGATCAGTACTCAAGAAGGTCAAACCAGTTAATGAGCCTATGCCACAAGACATAAATCCTCCTTTGGGAAGGCCACCATTATCAAGAGACCCTTATAATATGCCACTATCACCAAAACCACCTAAATTTATGGTCACATCAAAAATAACACAAGAAAGATTTGAATTGATAAATTTTGGACCACCTGGATGGCTTTCAGAAGAAGAAAGGAGTCTTCTTATGAGTGTCATAGTTTTAAGAGAAAAAGCAATTGCATTCAGTGCAGAGGAAAGCGGTTTACTGAAACATTCATATGGAAAACCCTACAAAATACCAGTAATACCACATACACCTTTGCAGAAGAAGCCAATACCAATACCAAAGTCTATAATACCCCAGTTTATTGAATTGGTAAGCGAAAGGATTAGAACAGGCTTGTATGAGCAGTCTACCTCTAGCTATACAAGTCCAGTATTCTGTGTTGAAAAGTCAAATGGAAAACTTAGAATTGTCCATGATTTACAGGATCTTAGTAAGGTAACAATTAAAGATGCAGGATTACCACCACATATTGAAGAATTCGTAGATGCCTTTTCAGGAAGAGCTTGTTATGGACTTGGTGACATAATGAGAGGGTATGATGAAAGAGAATTAGACATTTCTACAAGACCCTTAACTACATTTGAAACACCACTTGGAAGGCTACAACTCACAAGATTGGCACAAGGAGCAACCAATTCTGTTGCAGTTTATCAATCCCAAATGACTTGGATACTTCAAGAAGAAATACCAGAGAATGTAGGAATTTTTATTGATGATTGAGGAATAAAAGGTCCAAGATCAACATATAATAATGAGCCTTTACAAGAAAATAATTTGATAAGAATATTCATTTGGGAATATGCAGTCACATTAGAGAGAATATTATTCAGAATTGAAGACGCAGGACTTACCATATCAGGTATCAAATTTGCATGTTGTGTGCCAGCATTGGACATAGTAGGGCATGTAGTTTCTTTGAATGGAAGAAAAATTTCAAAGCAGAATATTAATAAAATACAAATTTGGCCAAAGCCCCTAAATAAGAAGGAAGTAAGAGGCTTTTTGGGAATCCGTGCATATGTTAGAATGTTCATTCAAAATTTCTCTCAGATTGCATCACCACTAAGAAGATTAACAAGAGATGATGAAGAATGGGAATGGAATACTAAATGTGATGAAGCATTTGAAAAGTTAAGAAAAATTGTAGAGGAGGAAATAACATTAAAAAATTTGGATTATGAAGAGGGAGAAGGGAAGATTAAATTAGCAGTAGACTCAAGCTATATAGCTGCAGGAGCAGTACTTACTCAAGAAGACAAAGAAGGAAAGGACAGACAAGTTCTTTATGAATCAATCACATTCTCAAGATTGGAATCAAAATACTCACAGCCAAAGCTGGAGCTATGTGGAGTGGCCAAAATGCTAAAGAAACTCCAAACAGTACTTTGGGGACAATATTTTGAGCTACAAGTAGATGCAAAAGCCTTAATTGAAATGATAAACTCACCCTGTTTGCCAAATGCCCCAATGACCAGATGGGTTGCATTTATTCAATTGTTTTCTTTTGACTTAGTTCATAAGCCAGGGAAGACCTTCACAATGCCAGATGGGCTGTCAAGAAGACCTCAGTCAGAAGATGAAGAAAAAGAAAAATCTGATTTTGATGAAGAAGAAGAATGGATAAAACCACACCCAGGGTTTGGAGTAAAACATAATAATATAATAAAATTGGCAGCAATAAAGCTACCATCAAAGCAAGAAGGTCTTTGGAAAAGAATGGTGGAATACTTAAGTACATTGAAAAGGCCCTTTGGTAGTAAAGAGGATGACTTCAAAAAAATTAAAAGTAAGTCATCAAATTTCTTTCTGGAGGAAGGCCAACTCAAAAGAATAAATACACCAAATCCACAAGTAGTTGTGTCAAGTCAGAGTTCTCAAAGAAGAATATTAAAATCACTACATGAAGAAATGGGACACAGAGGAGAAAATGAAACATACAGAAGAGTTAAAGAAAGATTTTGGTGGGAAGGAATGAAGAAAATAGTCAAAAAATGGGTCAAATCTTGTAAAGCTTGTCAAAAGAGAAGTCGTTATCACCAAAAAGAGGAAGGAAGAATATCATTCACCTCAACATTATTTGAATGAGTCAGTATAGATGCAGTACATGTAAAAGCAGGAAGATGGAAGTATTTAGTAGTGGCCAGGGATGATTTCTCAGGATGGCCAGAGACAATTGGTTTAGTAAAGCTTACAGAAGATTCAGTATCAGAATGGTTCACTTCTGAATTGATTTGCAGGTATGGAGCCCCAAAAGAGGTTACAGTAGATGGAGGGCCTGAGTTTGGAAAGGAATTACAAGATGCAGTAAAAAAAGCAGGCTCAAAGATAAGGGTAACAACACCCTACTACCCTGAGTCATAAGGAATGGTAGAAAGGGGGCATAAACAATTGAAGGATGCATTGGTGAAGATGTGTGGTGAAAATGGTTCAAAATGGAAAGAATACTTACCTTTGGTTACATTGGCTGACAGAATATCAAACAAAAGAACAACAGGTTACTCCCCATTTGAGCTTCAATTTGGTCAAAAGGCAGTACTACCAATAGACATTGAAGCAAAAACATACTTATCAATTGAATGGCACAAAGTCCAATCAACAGAAGATTTATTGGAAGCAAGAGCTGAACAGCTATCAGGAAAAGAAGAAATAAGAAAAAGGGCAAAAGATAAATTAAAAAAGGCCAGGGAGGATTCAGTAAAATATTGGGACAGGAAATTAGCACATCAAATAAGAAAGCCAATTCATCCAGGTGAAATTGTTCTTGTATACAATAAAGCATTAGAGTCACAATGGGGATTATTGTTCAAGAATAGATGGGATGGACCCTATAGAGTTGTGAGACAAATAAACAATGGTCCATATGAGCTGGAAGAATTAGATGGTACAAAGCTATCAAGAAGGTTTGCAGCAAGTCAAATAAAAAAGTTCTATCCAAGAGGAAAAGAGTTGGACTCAGAGGAAGAAGAGGAAGAAGGAGAAGAGGAGGTTGAAGATGAATCTCAATTTGAAGATGAAGAGGACTTTGATGAATAAAAATCCTTTTATTCAAACCAAAATGGGGGAAATGTTGATTGTTTTTTTAAAAAAAAGTAAGTGGATTATCACGTTGAATGCTGGGGACAGCATTAAATGGAGAGGGGGATATGGTATTCCATACCAGTTCTTCCAAGGTTCAAATCCACAATTTCAAAGCTAAAGCTTTGATCAATAATAATAATATATATATATATATATAAAGAAAATAAAGATAAAAAGTGAAAGATAAAATTAAGAAAATTTTGCAAGAAAAAGGAAGATAATTATATTAAAATAAAAAAAATAAGTATTTCACTGGAATCTACATCAAATTTTACCTATAGTCACATATTGCCTCAACCCCATAATGTCAATAATTTTCTAGATATCATGGATTAAAGAAGAGAAATGATACTATACACTCTATACTAGGTACAAGAATATTGTGAGCCTTTGAGATATGACCACATACCCAATACGGTCACAAGAAAGACTCAGAATAATTATACCTTTAAGATAATTATACTAAAAATTACTTAGAATAATTATACATTAAAAATAATTACTTCAAAAATACAAAAATACCATAAATTGGTACAAAAATTGGTTTAACTTAAAAACCAATGAGTCAACATGTGAAATAAATTCTACCATTGGATTCCCCATGGTAAAATACACATATACCATTTTTATGGCATATCTGTAAAGTCAATATTTAATGAGTTATAAGGAATAATACCTTATAAAAACCATAAATCCTTATTTATTTCAAGACCCAATGGGACAACATGTGAAATAAATTGAACCATTGGATTCCCCATGAAAATTCACACATAAAACAATTAATGAGCTAATTTCCAAAGTTAATACTTAAGGAATTAACCTGAATATATGCACTTTTATGGTCAACGCATATATTCAAGGATCATAGCTAATATCTCTTAAACTAGACAAGATAGAGTGATGAACCAAAAATAAAGTTACCACGTAATTACTGTAAGAACACAGATGTAAGCTTTATTTTACAAACTATAATCAAGGTTAAAACCTATGATGAAATATTGATAAAAATCAACAGAGCTGTTGACCACTTTGTTGTGAAAGTGGTCCAAACTTAAAAAAAGTACACAGTTGGATTCTACTAGTTCATTTGTGAAGAATGACTTAATTTTTATTATTAAATTCAGGGTATAACCCCCTGAAATCATGGTTTGAAGTTTGAAATATTGAATTTCAACAGAAAAGATGAGTTACAAGAAAAATCATCAAAATTAGAGTTTTGATGATGTAATGAAAAGCTCTTGGAAGCATAATACGGTTATGTCAGGCTATCAGAATTTACCCTCTTAATTGCTGTAGCGTGTAAAACTTGAAAGTTATTAAAGATCAAAGTTTGAGCTTAAATTGAGCAGTTATGATCACCTACTGTAACCTTAAATTAAGTTTAACAGTCATATAAGTGATAAAATTGGTGAATAATATTAGTTTATGATTAAAACTAATAAAATCCACGAAATTTGGGGTTCTGCCCAGCCTCTGATGTCATCAAACTTAGAGTTATAGTGATAACTCTAAGTAATGGTGTAATAATGATGTAATATGGTTTGATCATGATGTAATCATCCTCAAACCTTAAAATATTGATACATTATAGTGGACATGATCAGTACACCTCTACTAGAAGCCTGTTGGACTCTAGGAGGGAGGTATTTACTACAAATAGAGCTCTTTTTACTCTGTTTTCCCCTCAGACGCATCAAAAACATTAAATCAATTAAATCAAAGGCAATTTCTTTATTCTTTATATATAAAAATATTATATTATTAAAGACCAAAGACCACCTTGTTATAATCATCTATTTTGACGTGATTAAATCATTTATTTAATTGTTTTTGCTAAAAAACTCTCTAAAACTCATTTCCACATAAAAATCAAGAATATTAGTGATTTTTCTTTATTTTTATTGTAAATACAATTTGAAAAGGTTGTATTTATATTTTTTTGGCGTAAAATATTACAAAATTATTAGATTAAGTGTTAAAATTAGGTATTTCTCTCTTATTATAATAATTTTCTCTTTATCATTATTTTAATAATTCCTTAATTAATATAAATAGTATTTATATTAATTTATAACTTTAATATTGGTAATATTATTGTTATTAATTGTTTTTTATTAATAATAAACAATTTTTTACGCCTTTATTATTTTTTTGTAACAATAATAAAGTGCTTTTAAATGTATTAATTATTTTATATTAATATATTTATCTTATTATATTATATTTTATAATATAAATTATATTGTTATATTTTATTAATAATATAATTATTTTTACGCCATAATTATAATAATTCTTTATTATTATAATTATTTTTTATCTTATTTATTTCATTTATAAGGACATTCATAGTACAATAAGTAAAATATTAGTAATTTTTACTTATTGTTTCATAGTCAAACCTTACAAATATGCTAAAAGATAATGCAGCTTGTCTAAATATTCAATATGAATAAACATGTGTAATATTACATAATGTGGTATACCATGACAGTTCAGCTGAATAAATTTTTTCTTTTTATGGTAATTATTTAAATAAAGGAGGATATCAATAGTATGAAATGACCTTTGGGGAAAAGTAACAGTAAAATAAACATGGAATAACACAAATGATATATTCATTAAGGAAAATTGACCACAGATTTGCTCTGTCAGTGTCACCCCACTGCACTATCCAACACATAATTGTGATGGACAGTACCCAAATCAAAGACATTTTTCAATTTTCTATGTAAATAATTTTTGAATATAATTTTTTTAATATTCTTAAATATAAGCAATTGGGTGATTAATATAATAAGAGTCACAATGAGGATGCCAATTAATAAAGGGCAGAGTTGTAGGCATCGTAGGGGACATAGAAGGTTCAAGGTGTGGAACAAAACACTTTTGAAGTATCAATTTTGGGAAATTTCATGTATTTTTGCTGTTATGAACAACCCAAAGAGGGGATAAGCATCATTGAGTTCCTTTAGATAATTAAATGATTAATTTTTGAAGACTGAAATAATTTATTGCTGAATTGGAAAGGCCATATTACATCAACTTTTCTGTTAATGTAACCCCCAAATTTCTCATTGAAGCTGCAGAAATGAAGAGTGGGACTGCATGTTGGAAGGGATATGGTATGTATTAGTTTTTTATTTTGTCTTTATCTATTATTCTTGCATAGTGCTCCCCTTCTAAGGAAATTATGCAAGGCTAGTAAGTTTGAAAAATATTTTTGAAGAGAAAAGGAATGGGACATGTGAATGGGGTCACTATTTTGAGAATCTCAGGAAAGGCCAACTGGCAGAGTTGGTAAGGAGGGTCTCTGAAGCTGAGATCTGGGAAGCTCATGGGCTCAAGTGACAGTGGCAACATTCTAAAAATTTGGAATTTTGGGAAAATGAAGTTTCAGGAAGTTTTAAGAAGTTTTAGGAATTATTAGGAATTTTCAAGAAGTTTTAGGAAGTTCTAAGAAGATTTAAGAAGTTTTAGGAAGTTTGAAGAAGCTTTAGGAAGTTTTGAGAAGAATTAGGAATTTTGAGGAAGAATACAGGTAATACAGGAAGCCAGAAAAATATAATACTGGAAAATCAGCTGACAGATTAGTAATCAATTGAGTAATACATGGAGATAAGGGTTCCAGGGCCAGAAATTAAGGTTTAACTGTATTACACAGCCACATTTCACATGTGAATAGGAGAGGTAAGAATGAATGGATCTGATTGGTCAGAAACACGTCACGTCATTAGGAAAAGTCAAGTGAAGCAATCTGATTGGTCAGAAATCCAGACTTGTGTCACGTCACAACACGTTGCCCTGAAAATCCAAAATTAAAGTTTGCACAGCTTTGCACAGCCACCAGAGGGTGAAAATTTCTAAGACCCCTCTTTTTTGCACTCCTATGGAGGGCCCCATGGCTATAAATAGAGGCCCTCTCTCCCCCTTTTTCCCTTTTCCCCATCTAGAAATTGTAAATTGAATTTATTTTTTCTGATCCCTCTTCTAGGAGGTATACTAGAAATTTTGATAAATTAAGCCTAGTAGCTGAGGTTCATTGTTGACATAGATCAAGAGAACCAATAGTGTGAAAAGACTTTAATTCATCCCTTACTAGCAGGTAGACTAGTGCCTTATTTAATTAGGATCTTAAAGCTTGAAGCTCATGAGCAAGGCGTCTCTGGAGTTTAGTGCTTAAATCCTTAAAAGTAATTTTTAGAGAGTTTTAAAATAAAACCATCAAACCAAAGTAATTTTGTAGGCTTTAAAATAAAACCTAGCAATTATAATTAGTTTTGGGCTAGTTTTTGTTGAAAACTTCCTCAAAGAGAGTAATTTTGCTTGTTTTAAAACAAAACCTGCACAACCAAAGTAATTTTACTACTTTTAAAATAAAAGTGGACTTGTATTTATTGGGTAATCCCTAATAAATTATCATCAAGCAACAAAATAAAATTAAATACTTTAGTGTTTAGTTAAGATTAATATTAAACCTAAAGCACTTAGCTAGTATTATTATCAAAAAAAAGAACAATAAGATATCATATAATATATTATTAAATCAAAACACAAAACATAACATTAAACTACCCATATTATACTAAATTTTTAGCAATTATTAGAGTATTATCCCATCCATCACATCAAAAGGGCTTAAAATATATTTTGATCCTCTTCAAGTTTATCATCTTATAGAATTGAAGATTGTTGTTATCCTAGCTATTAGTTTCTATATTTATTAAAGAATTATCAAGACAAGAATATTTTGTGGTTTTGTATTAGAAGATAGTGTTTCCTGTTCGTTTTTATTTATTTTGGTCATTATATTATTTTATATATTGTTGTACTATCATCTGGTGGAATCCACTCAGCCTGCTGAAAGTTTTAAAAAGAATTTATTTCTTAAGGTTTTAAATAAC
This sequence comes from Austropuccinia psidii, assembly GCA_023105745.1. Lineage (NCBI taxonomy): Eukaryota > Fungi > Basidiomycota > Pucciniomycetes > Pucciniales > Sphaerophragmiaceae > Austropuccinia > Austropuccinia psidii. Next base: position 71,232,896 of record JALGQZ010000001.1, on the reverse strand, counting down.
CATTGTTTTTAGTAGAGCAAAGTCTGATTAGAGATTGTTGAGTCTAATATTTTCTGATCAAGCCACTATCAATAATAAAATTTATTTGGTGAACTCAGTAAAGATAACTTAGCATATTAGGAAGGGCAGTCTAGATTATTCTAGCACACGAGCAGAACAAGGGTTACAAGTCTCAAACAGCAATTCAAAACTGTTTTCTTGTAATTTCCCCTTTCCGGTACTGCCTCATTTTATCCCACACACAGAGGAGTTCCCACAATAAGTGATACCATTACTCTTACAACATCATGTGTTACATGTCTCGACATAAAAAAAACACTTACATATAAGCAAACATAGTGTTACATTACTCAATCCCCACTTAAACTCCCATAACCAAACATTACAGGTATTATTTACAAATTAAATTTTACATGGAGAAATACTCAACTAAATACAGATCAAGGCTGTGAAGAAGAAAAATAAGGTTAGTAGAGATAAGAATACAATTTTTTAAAATGGTGCAATCAACCAAACATATGGTGCAATATCTGTATCAAATGACAACATTCCAAATTTAACCACCAGCAAAAATGTCTCAAGGCTGTGAAGAAGAAAAATAAGGTTAGTAGAGATAAGAATACAGTTTTTTTAAAATGGTGCAATCAACCAAACATATGGTGCAATATCTGTATCAAATGACACCATTCCAAATTTAACCACCAGCAAAAATTTCTCAAGGCTGTGAAGAAGAAAGATAGGGTTAGTAGATATAAGAATACAGTTTTTTGAAAATGGTGCAATCAACCAAACATATGGTGAAATATCTGTATCAAATGACACCATTCCAAATTTAACCACCAGCAAAAATGTCTCAAGGCTGTGAAGAAGGAAAATAAGGTTAGTAAAGATAAGAATACAGTTTTTTAAAATGGTGCAATCAACAAAACATATGGTGCAATATCTGTATCAAATGACACCATTCCAAATTTAACCACGAGCAAAAATGTCTCAAGGCTGTGCACTGACAATAATAAGGTTCAGAATGGTGCAATCAGCCAAACATATGGTGCAATATCTTGATCAAATGACACCATTTTTAATTTACCCACCAGCAAAAATGTCTCAAAGTGGAATTTTTTCTAAGTCCCTTGTTTTTGGAAGGCTCTATGGAGGGCCCAAAAGGGATAAATAAAGGGCCTCTCTCCCTGTTTTCCCCCCATGCTTCTGATTCAGACAATAATCTTGAGGATCAATCCATCCCTTCTCTAGTAGGATAATCTAGTATTTATATTGAAAAAAGATCAGTAGCAAGGCTCAGTATCTTATAGTATTATTTATGATTAATTAATGAAATATATTTATAATATTAATGAAAGAGTTTAATATTATTTAATAGTCTTACCCTTATAGTAGTAGTGTTGAAGTAGTGTTTGAAGATATTATCAATAGTGATCTTCTCTAATTTATTAATAACCCTTATTTATAGAAGGGATATCATCTTACCCTTATACCTTATATCATAAGCCTTTTAAGTATATTGGATTATATTTATATTGATCCTAATAGTATTATATTACTATTACATCATTTATATCTTACCCTTATATTAAAAAAAACCACCCTTAAAGAATTATCTTACCCTTAAATTATTATAGCTATATTGATAGTATTATGAAATCACCTTTAAAAGTATTAGCTAGCTATCAAGATTATTATTAATATTAATAGTGATCTTAAAAAGTATTCTTTGAATATCTCAGGTATTGAAAGAAGGAATACTAGAAGAATTAACTAAAAAAGAATTATAACTAACAACAAGAAAGTTAAGCAAACCTAAATTATTAAAAAAATATTAACTATTACCATTACTATCATAGTGATCTTTTATTGACAGACTGATAGAGACAGCTGAAGAAAATTCTCTAATTGAAAAGCCACAAAACTAAATAATTAATTTGTGATCTCATCAAAAAGGGTATCTTTTTCAGTATATTTGGAGGGGCAGCTAATACACCTTAGCACCCATGGTTATTGGCTAATTCTGAAATTCAAAACAGAATCACCAATAATTTCCCCCTCAAGGTACTGCCTATTATTTATCCCACAACAAAAGGAGTTCCCACAACGCCACTGTACAAGAATTTGCTACAACTCACCCAATTTTGGATATGTTGATGTAAACCTTGGTCCATCAATCCTTGCGTAATATTTGGCAGATCAAGCAGTGATATTTGTGAACCCACATTCTTGCTACCTTGCCTTGAGAGATGCCCAAAATTGGATATGAAAATAATAAGTCCAAGAGGCCCATCTTGCTAACAACCATGCATGTAGCCACAGGCCGTCCCCCTTTGAGCCCAGTGCTGCCTCTCATAACAGTTCCCACTTGTGCTCATTGGTCTTCATTCTATTTAGCTAACCCTTCCTGATCATATCCTTTCCAACTGTCCCCAAGTAATTCATAATAGGAATCATGTCAACCCCTTCACAACCACTTTGCATTGGGATGATTGATATTTTTATTGAAATGAATAGTGATATAACCTTCAAAATTGATAATTCTCACTTAGATTGTTGGATTATCCTATGGCACAATCAACACAACATATTTCTATATATCCCCAATGACCAGCATACTATTGGCTCTCTCCCTGGAACCCTTTTCAAAATGTTGATACCATTCCTTGGGGCACCACAAACCTTCATGAACTATGGTCCTGGTGGGGCATGGAGTGAAAATTGCCAATCCAATCCTACTCACACATTATTTATTGAGGGATTATTTATGACTGAGCCAAATTATTCTTACTCATCTCAGAAACCTAATCTAGTGTTGATGTTCTTCAAATGATATCCAAACATTCTATTCATAATTGAAAGTTTTTGAAAACAAGACTTGCACCTTAAAATTCCTAAAGAATATAACTGTAATTCTCATAGTCAATGTCAACTTTCTACTCCCACATTTCCTCCTTCAAACTTGAAGCCACCCTCATATCCTGCTCTCTTTTCATTTACTTCCAAGCAAAAAATGATACAATTACCCAGTGCATCAGACCTTCCCATGATGACCCTGCCCCCTTCCATGATTCAAACCCCCCTCCTCTCTCATAAAAGAACTGGAATAGCTTTTCTCTGGGATTGAGAAATCCCCAAAGGACAATCCACCCATAACCTTTGGGCCACCTCACCTCCCGGATCCACTTTTAATGCCAGGCACATATTTACAAAAAAGGTTGTCAGCTCATTCAAATCCATTTTGGCCAATACTCCTCTGGGAGGACTGCTCCATATGATATAGGATTAGTTAAAACCATTCAGGCCATTGTGCTAACTGGTACCTCCAAGGAGTGTCTAATTACAAACCCTCAATGCTCCATGCCCACCTTTCTTAATCACCAACTGGAAATCACAAATCTCCAAACATGGTCAGGGTAGAGCACTGCAAGCCAACACCTACTATGGCCCCACTTGTCACTTATTATCTGAGGCTGACATCTTAAAATATGATATCATGATCAATTCTTACAATACTATCACCCAAGAATTTAAACAAACCAATACCTCTACATCATGCATTTTTAAAATCAATTGTCATTGTATAATTTTGAATGAAGCATAGTGAGTGTATGATCTTTTAATAATTCAAATTACCTATTATATCCAATAACCCTTCCCCCATCTTATAGCTATATTTCCTCAAAATACACTTCCACTCACCATTCCATCAATAGCCTCCTATTATCACATGGAATATGTTCAATGGGCACACCTACTCACAACACCGTTTATGAACATTTCGGCATAATATCATTCAACACCCAACCCCAGAGCTCAGATCAAGATAACTGGTCACCATCCATTCTGAGTAGTCTTTTGAAAGGTAGCAATGATATTTTGCATTTTTCATTGTGGCATTTAATCCTGGGCTGCACCAAAACCACACATCTCAAATCCCTCCCAACTGTTAGCTATAACTATGAACTTCTCCCACTTAAGCCAACAATGCAGCAAAAATATTCCACATTATACAAAGAATTCCCATCATCCAAAAGCAAAGGACCAGGAGAATTTTTCAGAAAAATTAATAAGCTGCAAATATGTTGTAACCATCATATAATGCTTAACACAATGGAGGATTCCAATTTGGAAGACCATGAGGGCAGGATAACTCAGGATAACTCCTCAACAATCACCCAAACTATTGTGGATGTGGAAACATGCATGATGAGTAGTAAAATTGCACACCTCCTAAAAAGCTTTCTTAAGAACAAGAAATCAAAGTGTGCTGCAACCAGATTGGTGGTTTACTGCCAATGGACCCAATTTCTTGATTTGTGAGTTAATTTTAATATGCATCCATTACTAATTGAATTCATCTGACCATTTCTTTTATGGTAGAATTGGTATTTCATTGATGGAACAATTACAGCACAAGCGCAGGAGAAGGCCCTGGAGGAACTCATCAATAATCCTGAATGTGAAGTACTCATTGCATCCATTGCCGCATCTGGAACTGGCCTCAACATAACTTGTGCTAATATTTTCTATTTAATGGTGAGGGGACCCCCAAAACTCTACCCCAATTTTCCGACTCTGAAATCCACCTTTCCAGGATCCCACTTGAAGCCCAGAAATTGAGGCTCAGGCTGTTGATTGACTCAATTGTATTGGCCAAAAACAACCTATGAAGGTCATTCACTATATCACTCCTCATTCAGTTGAGGTCAACATGCAGAAGGTACCTTTTAAGCTCATATTTGTCCCTGATTGTATTACTATTCTGAAATAATTCTTCATGGGAATTCCATATTCCAATCACCAATAGGTCAAAGAAAAGAAAAACCCATTAACTGCTTGAGCCTTCCTGATATTATCTAATTTGTGTTTTACAAAGTTGGTACCTCCTTTTCACCCCGCCACAGGTCCATAATTATGAACACCATTAGCTGGATCAAAATTCTTCAATATTTCTTCAATGAAAATGAGCAATATAATATCATTTCTAAGGAAGCCCATGGTGAATTACAATTCATATTGTTTATATTCTAAATTATTTATCAATTTGCTTCATATTTAAGAAATGATAATCATATTTTATTTCACCTGCACAAATAATTCACAAAATGTCAATGTGTAGCTGTGCTATCCATTTATATGACTAACGTATTGCAGAGCATCACCATTTGCCCTAATAACTTGCATTTCAAGTATTTTGAGGGCAATATTCTGCATCTTATTACAACTTTTGAGCCACTCTTGATAAAATGCCTGAAAAGATAGCCCTTCCGGAATATCACCATCATCTGTTGATTGTATCTCTGGCAAACTATCAATAGTTTTTTTACCCTTTTTTTAATCCAATCAAAGACGCTATGTCTATATCCATTTTTAATACTAATTCATTAGATAAGTGTGACCACCAGCGTAATCCCACTCTGCGGTAAGCTTGACATCCATTTTCCACTACCTCCTCAGTAACTGAGCATACTCAAGGGTCATTGAGTTGTTATTCTAGAATGGGAAATTTAGCATATCACACCATTCACAATGTTGCTCACAGGTCTGAACATCATCAATTCAATTATCATTAGACTTACTTCACAATGAAGAAGAGATACAGTGACTAACCCTTTGACAAATATTTGCGAGCTTTTTATTCTCATTCTTTTTTACAAAAAACACTGCATACTTTTGATTAGACTTCCAATCTCTTTTCAAACAAGTGAAATATTTCCCCATTAAAGCTTCCATGACCCTTGTTCCAACAATAATAATGATACTTGGTGGCAACAAGTGCAATATGGAAGGTATGGTAAAATACCATAGACATCAACTCATTGAACAAATGTTGCCACGAGCTCTCCCAGTCCTCAGTGAATTGCTTTAGTCCTAACTTATGGAGCTTATATTTGCAGTAGCTTTGGAAACCTTGAGACTGAACCTGTGTTGATGACTCATTGAAAACATCGTTGGGGACATATCCCAGATGCTCAGAAACTTGAATTTCAATTTCACGCTCCTCTGTGCTGGGTGGTGCTGGTAGTGAGGAAAAATCCTTATCCCTTACTTTGAGTAGCAACAGAAAATGGGTGTGTACATCTGATCTCATGCCATAGACATTTTCTGGAATTTCCACTTTAAGCCATCTTTGTTGCTCTTTTGGGCTTGCACGTTTCTCCACATTGTGAGCTTTGCAAGCCTGGTCCCTTTTCTGTCTGATCTTGGATTGTTCAAGAGAACTCTGGGCAAGGGGAATTTGAGGGTGAATGAACTCACTATGTGACTTAGTGCCCTCCTCATGCGCCATGAAATTGTCCCTCCTTGGTTCATTGTTTTTCTCACTGGGATTGGGAGACATGTTCTCACCCTCATCATCCATGATTTTTTCTCTTGATCAACTGGCATGAGCCATTCTTGGTTTAGAGGCATATAGATGAAGATGTCCAGTGACTTTTGCTTTATGGACCAGAGGCAAAGATGCATAAAGTTCATCACCTGAAATGCAAAACATCAGTTAAAACATCAAAAAATTATGAAAGACTGGTCATACTCATGATCTTCAATTGGCGCCTGAGATCAGACTGACTTTCCTTTAGGTTCCATATCTAACCCATGAAACAAGCAAATCAAATTGTGAAAAATCTTATACTCTGACATAAAAATGACTTACTTTGATTAAGCGTAAATCCTTGTCAGCCTGTGACTCAAAACCAGAGCACAAGCATGACAGCCAAAATACCATAAACCAATGGTATAGCCAATATACAACCAAAACATGGAGCGGAGCCAAATCAGCTCAAAAATATCAAAAGAAAGAGGAAACTCACCCCTTTCTGAAAATATAAGTCCCATCACCATAGGAAAAAGAATAACAAAGCTATTCCTGCTCAAATTTATTTCTGAGCATAAACCTTAATTTTCACCTCTCATCTAAAATCTGGAAGGAGAGGCTTAACCCCTGTAAAAGACTTCTCAAAATGAAGCTCTAAGCCAGGGCTATCCAATGGTACCAGCCAAGCTGAGCTGGCACCAATATTACTGGAGTTATGGTCAATTTCAGGCCAAATAAGGGTGAACAAAACATTCACCTCTCATCTCACTTCTACAGTTTTAGTGTGAGATACTTGAGGTGGGGTCTTTTTGGAAATAGAAAAATCATGCCTATCTTATGGTGTCATCCACTTCCCCATATCTCAACTACAGCAGAAGTTATGGGGCAAACAAGCTCAATACAGCTTTTTGCCTAAAACACCCATATGTACCAAAATCTTGTACATGGCATAACTTTGCTATATTTAATGATAACCATATCAAATAAGGTACCATTATGTAGAACACATACAGGGCTACACACTGGTTCAGTTTTGAGGTTCAAATCCCAAGAACTGACAAATGTATAGCTGTTTTAAGGTGAAAATCCCACATTCTGACCAATACAGCCTTACCATGGGATAATATCCCATAACCATGAATATGAGGTGTCAAGTAGACAAAGAAGCTTGTTTTTACTTCAATACCTCATATTTCAGTCAATAATGGGGTCCCATACAGCTTGTGTACAGCATTCTATGCGTCATACACGTCAGAATCAGGCTGTGAGGTCCCCAGATGAAGATTTTCACCCTGTATTGGTGAAAACTGCCCAGATGTGGTTTCAAAACCACATCTGAGCCCAATACAGGTTATACAGGCTGTTTGCAAGCCACAAGCCAGTACTAGAGAGTGAAAATATCTTCACTTCCTCTACGTGGAAAGGTCTAGCACCCTTTCCACCCAATTTCAGGATAAAAAGCAGGCTTTTCACAGCCAGAATTGTCTCCTCAGCCTGCTCTTGAATAACCTACATAGTAAACTGTCAAAAACAGTTTTACTCTTGGTTAATAATCAGGTATAATTATAAATCTTAATTATTGTAGTCTTTTATTATTGTAACCCAACAGATAAAGCTGCACCCAGGGCTTTCAACAGCACTCACCACCACTATATTACATATAGTAAAGCCCTTTTAATCTTCAATCAAATTATCTTCAACTCTTATAAATCTTTTTTAACCATTTTTACCGTGTCACAAACATATTTAAAGTTTTAACTAGCCTATTTACACCTTTATCATAGTTTTATCCTGTGAGCCTTGAGGTATATTTTACATACCCAAATAGGCCACAATTATCTTAATAGGAAATTTTGAATTATGAATAACTCATAAGTCATTCATATATCCAAAATTCATCATTTTTGATTTCATAAAAGATGAATAAATTTTTATTGAGTAAGTAAATCCATGGATTTAAGGCCAGATTTGGATTCTACACTAAAATTCACCTAGGGTAGCTCCATGGAGTGATTAAGCTCAAATTAACTCTTCAATGTGGTAAAATGGAAAATACTTCAATACCACATCATCAATACCACATGAAAGATCCGTGAAAATTTTTGTTTTTCTTAATTTCACGCCAAAATAATGGGAAAGTGAGAAATCCCATGTTACATATACACTAAGAATAGTGTTATGCATGTTTTGAGCACTTAATATCATGGTATTCCTACATGGACTTTTGGTACACCCATAGTGGATATCTCACTTGAAGCTTAAATTTCTATTTTGGCATAAAAAATAAGCAAGGGGGACAAAAGACATCAAAGAGAGCCAGGGTACCCAACTTCTGAGGCCTCAGAGGCGTGGACAGCTCCAAAGCTTGGATCCATGGCTGATCTTGGCCTAGTTGGTAAACTAAAACCCTTTGGGAACTTGGTTACCATGTTACAACTACAGTAAAACTTTAGAAAATAGCAAATAACCTGCTATTCTGACGTGCCAAGGAGGTAAAGAGCTACTTAGACTCCTGTAACCATGTCAATTCTTAATGACTTTCCATGGATAAACCCCAAAAGAGTAATTCAAACCCTTTTTTGACTTTTATCCATTGATTTACCTCATAGCAACTAGTGAAACACTGATATTTGCAATTCTACGTAGAAATGAGGTAAAAACTTCCAAAATTCATGAAAATGCAATTCTTAATGAATCTTTCTGAAAGTTTCAGGACTAATGGAGAACTGTATTATATATGATACAACCAAAAATAATTACAGTTTTACTAGTAAAATTAAAAGTTTTACCTACAGTCCATTTTTGACTATTCTACGTGAAACACTGAATCTTCAAAAATTCACAGTAATTACATCCTGTGATGAAATTGGCAATAACATTGATAACTTTGAGAAATAAATGATTATTTTGGAATAAAAGAAGATTTACAGCTGTTACTCCTTTTATTCTTAACCATATTGGGGTTGGTAGTCACATAAAAGCATCAATTAAGTAATTATGATAATCTTACGTGACAACAGATGATGCAATCAATAATCCAAAAAGGTTTATTGTTTTCTCACTCACTGGTTTTTCAGTTTGCTCCATGGCACGCCTCTTTGAGCTGTTGTTGACTTAAAAGAAGCCTCTTCTTGCTGTTTTTTCTGAATCATCATCTTATTATGATTTAAATCATTATTACCAACAAGTAAGTATTAGTTACAGCTATTCTTAAGTGTTTTAAATATTTCAGAATCAATTAGAAAGACTTGAAATCATAGAATCCAACTATATATTGTTGTAATACTGTTATAAATCTATTTTGATCCTTAAATCCACAATTCCACATCAAATTTCTCTATCTTACCTTTCAATAAGCTCTTTGGAATATTAGTGAGTGATTTATCTTAAATTCTTGAAGTTTTTCTCTAAAATTAGTTTTCTTCAAGAATTATCATTATAATTATTCTTGCAAAAGATAATTATATATTAAAATAATTTTATTATTTTAATAAAAGAAGTTTTATTATTAAAATCTTCTTGTAATTGATTCTAGTAGACAATTACTTGCTCACTGTTAAAATCACTAGTAGTTCTTAACAAGTAAAAGAAATAATTCTTTAATTATTTAATTGTGGCTATAATAATATTTTCTTATTATATTTCATAAGAATAGACACAGTACTATTGATTAATAGTGATATTATCATCAGTTTCATAGTCACATCTTACACATCCTGACAATCCTGCATTTCCCTATGACAGACCACTCTGAGTAAAAAGTTCCAATGGTCATTTGTGTGGCCCCCCATCAACCTTCTTTTCATCACACACATGAGCCCGAGATCCTGATGGAATATTGAGGGTTGGATTCTTACTTTGCCCAAAGGTTTTCTGGGACACCACTGGATACAACCAGCATTAAGAAGGAAGTCATGTGGAAATTTTGATTGGGGATTAGCCTTTTATGAGATTTCTGGTGTGCTTCCTGGCCCCTCAAACACATGCATTTGTGTATTAGTGGGATTTGGGGGAATTGGAGTGACAGAAATATTTGGGATTGACCAAGGGCTTGAAGTATGATCTGTCACATTCCTCACATCAATGTTGAGACCTGATACATTCATTGAGGATGCAATAGGGGTTTTCAGTGGAATGTTGGGACTCATTGGTGACTGTGTTTGAACATATTCTATGTTAGATTCACTATCTGAGTCATGAAAAGAACCTGAACGGGATTTACATTGGTTGGAAGATGACATAACGGCTAAAAAAAGCTACAGTAATATTTTCAATTTGTTAAAACTGCTCAGTATTATGAAAAAATAGAGTGATATAAGATGAAAGATTTTCAAATGTATGATAGAGAAATTCTATTAATAGTGGGAACCAAGTCTCTTGTGGAAGTCTCCTAAGAATATTTTTAGGGGAATTCTCCCTGCCTCCTCTTGAGATCCTCCGCTTTTGTCAAAAACCACACTGCGCAGCCTACCAGCACATAATGTGATATTTCCTTGATCTCAAAGGGGACCCATCATCCATAAGTAATCATATTCAATAAATATTTCCCCCCATTGTCACATTGTGTGAATTGTTCAAACTGCCAAAATATGCATCAAAATTTCCCAGAATTCTATATATCTGTATAAGGGAAAATTCATGAAGGATTTAACCACAAGAGAGACATCACCTTTTCAAGAAAGGCAAGACAATTCAAATCACATTCCAAACAATTCAACGCCCCCTGCACTCAAACCAAATACCAATACTTTAGCTCTACTCCAAACCCCTTATGTAATAGAGCTAAATTGTTATGTCAGTAATAAGGTTCAAACCATGTATAATGGCATGCCAGCATACATGGTTTAAATGTTAATCCCCTCAATTTAATGGTGACACTTCACTAATTGAAACCCCTCAAGGGTCAAACCTGCTGTATCACCATGCGTAAATAAACTAGAATATGTACAAGCGTTGAGCAGAATGGCATTTCACCCAAGTCAACTCCTAATGAATTCCCCCATCAAGATGAGACCTGTAAAACTTTATCCCCTGAAGCTCTGCCACCATTACAAATGCAATAAAATCCTCAACTGGCTCAAATCATCTCCCCTTTCATAAATAATCACTTAATTTTTTTCCCAATTAATCACACTCCTAAACACCAGCACAACAACCATAGATATTTAGAAAAAAGCCAACCTTATTCATGATTCCTGCAACAATGTCAACCCCCCACTATTCCTCAATGCATATATGCATGTGTCAACACTGCTCAACTCAAACACACTCTTCCCCTGAGGGTGATAGGCAGGGAGTTTCCTTCACACCTTTCCAATATAAACAGCACATTGAAAAGCTCAAATTAGTCATTGCACCAAATCTCTTCCAAACATCCCTACTTCTGCATCAGGATCCAAGTGACCACAAATTCTATGGAATCAAATTTTCCCAGCTTATTATTCTCAATTGAACCAAAGCACATTCTCCACACCACCAGGTGTCAATTCAACTTCACAGAAACCATACAGTGGCAGTCAAAACCTTTCCCCACAAGACCTTAGAATCATAGTATATGACATTCTATCATTAAGGTATAATATACCCCGTAGGTATTCACACATTCTCAACCCTGCCCTGAACCTTCTTATCAAGTCAAGTATCTCAAGCTCACGTGATCACCCCACTCCTGAATTCCATATACCTCAAGATCTCAGTACAATATTTGAATATCTCTAATTGGCGCCAGTGATTCAAAACTATATATGTTGTCCTCAATGTTTCTTTCTTAATGGCCTTAATGAATCTATCACAACTGACCAACCCAACTTTCAACACCATAATGACCTAAATGATCATGATCCCCCTTGCACACAATCAGTAGGCAAATTAATCAATTCATTTGAACCCCACACCCAAAACACAACCAACATGAAGCAAAATATTATACCAACAAAACATTTCATTTATCAACAATTCAAAAATTGGCTTGCCAAATTTCTCCAGGTGGCTGGAATGATGGAAATTCTGCATCAACATCAACAATCCCAAATTATCAAATGTTCCCCCAAATGTGAATTCTTGGATGGATTGGTCTGGAGACGCTTCACTGGCACTAGAAATATGAATGACCCCCCATTCATGTCCAATCCGGGTGTATTCGCCTTCTCCATTTATGTGGACTGGTTTAATGCACATGGAAAGTCAACTCAGTTGGCCAGCATTGGACCTATCATGCTTATTTGTTCTAATCTCCCCCACATGAAAGATTGAAGCAAGCAAATGTCTATGTTTCAGGAATAATGCCTGGTCCAAAGGAGCCAACTTCCCTTCAATTGAATTACCTATTAATGCCACTCATCAAGAAGCTCAAAGAGCTATGGCAAGGTTATTATTTTTCACCCACCTCAACAGAGCCTTCAGGATCCTTTATCCATGTCTCCATCCTCATGGCTAATGCATATGAGGTTGCCATGCGCAAGCTTACTGGATTCATTTCTCATTCAGGAAACCACTTTTGGAATTTTGGCACTATTCACAAAGCTTCAAGTGAAGAAATTGGTCCTAAATTTCACTACACATGCTCATACCAAAATCATAAATCAACTATTGCAAAATAACTTTTTGAAACCCCAAAACAACAAAAAGCAATTTTGTCTGAGTATGGAGTGTGATGTTCAATTTTGGAAGACCTTCCATATTGGGATTCAACCAGAATTGTTAATCTTGGCATAATGCATAATTTAATACTTCAAATTTTGAAATTATCATGCAGCTCTCAAATTGTGCATTCCAAAGTCCAAATCAATAATATACTTCAGGTCCCACAGGAAATCCAATGACACCAACAGTTAAGCCTCAGATTCCATGACTTCCAACAGCTCTCTTGAGAAAATCACATTGAGATAGGCACTCTCCCTGAGAAGAGACTCAGCAAAAAATGAGTCACTCCTCACTACTTCCACCCAAGAAAATTACCTCCCAATGCCCAACCATCACATGCAACATCCATCAAGTGGTTCTGCAGAGATTCTGTCATTTGTAGCAGATTACATCCCCTCTGAATTGGATATCAGTGCACTGAGTGATCACCAGATCAAGGGTGAGGCTCTGGAGCATCTCCGACAAATCATATCTGATACCATAATTCCCTCATCATGGACAAGAGTACCCTGCCAAATGGGTTCCCCCTCTCATGGTAGTTTAGACACCACTGAATGGGCTCTCTTATACAAGGTCTATATTCCCTTTTTAATGCTCAGTCAACAGATGTCATTAGATGAACATAATTCCCCCAAAACTCAACAAAAAATGGTTCAATAAGAAGAACTTGAAAATTAACTAACCAAGAATACATTCAATTTTATTAGTGCTATCATCATTGCCACAAGTTGGATGGTTTCAATGGATGATGTGACTGCATTTGCTGAACATTGGAAAAATTCTGCCTTTCCAATCAACACCTGTTCCCAAAACAGAAAAGTAAACCAACTCACCATTTTGCCGATCATACTACAGAACTCTTCCAAACTTGCGGCCCAGCACAAGCCTCAGCCACATGGGTTTATGAGCGCTTCATTGGAGTATTTTAAAAGATGGAAACAAATAACATAAGAATTATGTTAATTAATAAGAGGAATATATTCACATTGATTAAACACATGAACTGAATAAGACTAACTTCATGAAACTCTGAATAGATGATATAGATAAACCTTACTTTGCGCTCTCCTGAGATCCCCATCACTCCCATGTGAAGTAAAACAACTTTTCAAATCACAGCTGCCTGCCCCATTTAATCACCAAAAATATAACAAACCATCCCACCATGACCAACAAAATTATGATTGCCTGGTTGAGTACTTGAAGAATTTTCATTCAACAAGGGAAATAGTTGAATGGATCAGCTCAGACACTACCATAAAATCCACAAATCATCCCACTTCAAGGATTTTCTCACCTTGGTATCTTCCAGTTTCAAACATCAATATTGGGAACAATATATTTTCAACTAGATCCAAAAAATTGAGAAACAATGTGATATGTTTTCTGAGGGGTAAATCACAGTTATTTGGTATTATTAATAGCATTTTTAAAGTCTCTGAGCCATCTTGCATGCTTAACAATCACTTTCTGATATTAAAAACTTTGAATATTGATGTGAATTTCTTACCAGATTGGCCGCATCTCAATATTTATGAAGCTGTTTTTTTTGATAATGGACACTTGATTATATATAAAGAAGAAATAGAAGGTCACTGTGAATTGTATGATAACAAATTGATTTCATGTGGACTTCTTGTGATGATAAAACCATGATTTCATGATATTTAGTCTCCCCTTTTTGCTGAAAATATAGTGACACAAAAATTCAAATCTCTCAGATTCATTAGGAATTTTTCTAGAGAATGCACTGCCCCAACATTTTGTGACAGTGACATTCCATTGTGACAAACAAAGCCCATTATTTCACATTGCTACAAAGAAATTACTATTTTGACATTGTTATGGTGTGAATAAGCTAATTTCAATAATCAAATGACCCACACACTCACATATCACAGGATCTCAAATGACCAACTGCCCCATCATCACGTTGGAAGGGGAATTGGCCCATCATCCAAGTGGGCCCCAGAATTCCATTGCATCCATGAGAGTTTGGATGTTTGTAAGCTGCATCATTTGGCCTTGGTGTGTGTGTAACACACTCAAACACCCACACCCATGGTATTGTGCGGCGGGCTCTACCAGTGTCACCCGCAAAATGTCAATCTTGCTGAGGCAGAGTCCTTTCAAGGATGACCTGGGAGTCAAGCACCCCTTCTCTACATCAAGACTTTCTGAAGGACCTCTTTGATGTGTGTGTGCAAACAGGCAGCTCTTGTGTAATTTTTAGAAACCTTCGGATGGTTGCAGGACAATGATGTGGTGAGGAATCTCAGTTGAAGGCACAGGAGAACCACTATTGGTTAATGTAACAGGATTAGCTTGACTTTTATCCTGCTTGATGTGAAGTCAATTACCTATGATTAGTGCGACATTTTCCCTGGTGAAAATTGAAAAGGGATTACAGAAAAAAAAAATGCAAAATACAAAATAAGCCCTCTGCATGGCTTTAAACTGCTGGTTTTGGCTTGAAAAAATTAAGAAAGGATTACAGAGAAAAAATAGTGAAAGCCCTCAACAAGGCTTTAAACTGCTTGCTTATTTTATCTTTGATTTTGAATTAAACTGACATATTGTATTTTTGTGTGCTACAGGGCTACAAATAACCATTCTCATTAACCAAAAAAAAAGAAAAAAACAGAAAAATGATGATAATATATTTAAATAACAGAATATGGTTAAAAAACAAGAACCATTTTTGTCCTCAGCAAGACATCAAACTCCTGTTTTTTACTTTTATTTCAATTAGCTGAAAATAATTCTTTACTTTTACAGGGCTCTAAAAACAAAGGCCCCAAGAAAGGCTTTAAACTGTTTTATATTTTACATTTTCACTGGAATAATTATACTGAAATATTTTCTTTTGAATGCTACAGGTCATCATTATAAAGATTGGGCCTTATTTTATAGCTTAAGAATTATTATGAAAATGAAAGAGGAGTCCTCAATAGGACTATTAACTTTTGAGTTTAGCTATAAAACTTGGCTTTGAAGACAAATCAAATGTCATGAAAACCAAAAGCATCAACAAGAATAAAAGCAAAAGCAATCAATAATCCTTGTAAAGACCATAAGCTTCCCACTAAAATTCTCAACAATGACAAAAGATACAAAAAAACCAATGGTCCTTGGCAAGACCATTAAATGCAAATATCAACAAGAAATGAAGCAATTATCAACAAAAGACCTGAAGTCCTAGGGAAGACTATAAACTACCTGAGGTTTTATTTTATTTTATTTCTTATTTGATAGTTTCATTTCATTATAAAAAAAAGAATTTGAAAGGGGTACTGACCTATACTGGTTGAACAATTTTCTATTTTTTTATTCCAAATTCATTTATTTCTTTCCACTAAGAATAAAGGGCATATCCTATTCAAGGTCTTATGAATATTCCTTTTCATATTCATTATATTATTTTTCCTCCTACTATTACATCAAGAGCCATTAGATTGGCTTAAATGTTAAAATCCAAAATAATTATAAACAAAACTCTACACCAATTCAATGGTTAAAATAATAAGTCTGTTTAAAACATTTCTTTAATTAAGAGAAAGTGGCTGGAACCTGTTTTAAAATAGGAATTATTTGTGCCATGAAGGCATCAATTGAACTCTGAAGGAGTCATTTATATTAAAAACTCTTAAATTGATGACCTACTTTGGGGAATTCACATATTACTAAAACCTTGATGTGCTATTTTATTCCAATTGAATCTAAAAATCCCACCCAAAAGCAAACAAGAATTTCTTAAAACTGTGAAAAATTTTATTTTTCACTGTGTGTATTTTTTTAACAACTCAAATGCATTCATGGGTAACATAAAAGCTGAACCATAAAGGGGATGGACTTGAAACAAAGTCTGATTCACATTGATGGTGACAAAAGGAATAGTTGTGGGATAATAAGGGTCATTATATGAATAAAAAACTCAAATTATGATCATTTAAATATGCCATATTAGTTATAATACTCTCAAGAGCACCAATTTTTTCTAATTGGCACAAAGAACCACCCTTAACAAAACAGTTCCATGCTCTTAACTGTGATTCAGGTTTATTTCTTTTAAGTTGTTTTTTTAGTCAGATATCTCAATTAAGGATCATTTTATAATTACAGTAAAAAGAGATTTTTTAATCATCATTAGAATGAAATTATGTGAATATTCTGTAGTATTGTTTATTCTGATCAAACTCACTATAGAAAATAAGGGGTGGGTAAACTTATTTCTTACACTATCTCTTGTGGTGGAGATTTTGGGGGAATGAGGATATATCATTTTCAAACTTTGAAAACCAACTCAATATTTTCATATGGAGAGGGGGCCCTCATCCAACCAAATAATATTAAAAAAAATCAATTTTAAATCCTCTTATTATTATAATTTATTTAGATTTTTCATTTTATAACAGGTATAATTTAGGAGTACAGAAGAACGAAAAGAAATTTTTTCAAGAATATGAAGAGAATAGGAAAGAATATTTATTGAGAGATAAGTTATTTAGAACACTGAAAATGAAGATCATTAAAAAAATCAAGAGTTCCTTATGGATTGACCTTTGGAAAACACAAGACCTTGGCCATTTCTTTTATTTGGGATTGAAACCCATTTGGAATTCAAGAATCACTGGTCAGGTTTATGGACTGAAGGGTGACTCACTGGATTAATCATGGACTCAGGACTCACTTAACATGATGGACTAACAAGATGATGTAAAACACTCAACTCAAATTTCCCTTGGTATTTTAAAGAAGCTTGAAGACTCAAGCAGTCCTGAGAGAAACTGCTTCCCCTGTAGACTTGGGCAGGGAAGCTTATAAAAAAATAACAGCCAAGAATCTGAAGGGGATTGTCCTAGTCAGGAGAAGTTCTCAAGGACCA
This sequence comes from Austropuccinia psidii, assembly GCA_023105745.1. Lineage (NCBI taxonomy): Eukaryota > Fungi > Basidiomycota > Pucciniomycetes > Pucciniales > Sphaerophragmiaceae > Austropuccinia > Austropuccinia psidii. The sequence goes on along the minus strand of JALGQZ010000001.1, from coordinate 71,215,053 downwards.
TTTTTGACCTTAGCATGAAAATAAACTGCTCACTTTGTGTAACAGGAAAAAGGGGTTTCACCGGTGTTTCTCATTATCAAATTGGCCAAAATGAAGAAAGTGAAGCTTCAAGCCATCTATTAAGACAAGAAAATTCCTCATCAAAAAATAAAAGAAACAGAAGAATCTTGCATCAAATGGTAGTCAACAATATTGAAGAATAAGACAATAGTCAAGTGGAATCCAAAATTGATCCCAAAGGAGTTCCAGAATCAAGATAAGCCCTTGTATCAGGCCAGGAAGTCCTTGCATGAATTTTATATCTAATATACAGGGGTTATAAACCTAGTTGTAGGTCCTGTATGAACTTGGACTAAATTTTTTATGGAAGAAAGAAGAAAGAAGAATTGTGAAGATGTGAGCCTTAGAGGTATTTTCATATACCCAAAGACCACAAATAAAAAAATAAGATATAAATATTATCAAAAGAAAAATTAAGATTTAAATTCTAATTTATATACAAAAATGAAAGTTTAATTATAATTTAAAATGAAAATTACATTAAATTTTAAAATTGTGAAAATGCATTTTTACTAGAAAAAATTAAGTAAAAATGAATTTTTTATAAAATTAATGAAATTAAAACATTCTTGGTAAAACTTTACATAAAATATATTATAACTGTTTGTTCAATAAATAAACTTAAGAAAATTACTTTACCATTGGATTCCTCATAAAAAATAAGGTGGGGTCACCTCTGGGTAAATTTTTGTAGTATTTTCTGTACAAACGTTGAAAATACTCAAAACCTTACTTTAATTCAAACCACATGTGGTGGTAACCATCAATTTTTGTGCTAAAATTGAGGTGTTGTGTGTAGCTTAGAAGTTATGAGGAATTGAAGTATTTTCGATTGAAATGTCAAAATGTGTGTGTGTATTACAAAAGTGAACTGTAATTTACATATGAGGTATCAATCATTGCAGTTGTGTACTGGGTAACTCAATTGAGTTGTATGTGTAAATTACAAGTGAATTACATGATGAGGAATTAACAAAAAAATAAATTGGAAAGATTAATTCTCGGGGGGGAAGGTACTCTAGCTCCAAGGGGGAGCCAGACCCCCAAAATACTTGCTGAAAGGCCTGGGATGTCAAAATCCACACAAAAGTTCATCACTTTTGGCCTGGAATTGAGTCACAGGGTCTGTGATTCAATTGATGATGAGGTTTTGATACCTACCAGGGCAGTTTTAACTGTTGCCAAGAGGGTAAAACTACCCTTAAGTTAAAACAATCTTAGTAAAAATGGTTTTAACTGGCTTCTAAGTCTCTTACACACATTCTGACGTGGTTTGAAGGCTCTAGACCAGGTATTACTATAATAATTGCTGATTGAAGGGTCCAAAATGCCTAAAACCATCCCTTTTCTTTGGCCTAAACCAGGGTTCACTGATGCCATAATTGGCTTTCCTGTTTTCAGAGTGTTTTCCACGACTGACAAGAGTAAATCTTACTTTTTGAGTAAGAAAAATGATGGCTATAAAAGAATGTTTTCTTTGCCCCACTTTTCTCTTCATGTTAGAATCTTTTCCTTTTATAATTAGTTTACACACTGTTTCACCAATCAATAAAAGATTCCAACCACCCAATTCATAAGAATTTAACCCTTTTAACCACCTGAAAAATTATTATAATCATTCTTTGTAAGTTTTATAATCATTTTTACCTCTTGAACCACCCCATAAGTGAATTAAAGCATCTTTTATCACTGTTGGCGTTGTAACTTTGTTTCCAAATTCACTCTGGTCACTTTTGTGTGTGTTTTCTCTTGAAATATCTTTTTAAAGACTTTTTTCTTTAATTAATTTCTTGCATTTTTTTGCTCAATTAATTCCAATTGAAATTGCTCTTGAAGAAATTTCTTTTGTACCATTAAATATCTCTTGTAGAGTATTTCTGATAAATTTTTATTGTTGGTAAAACAGTAAATCTTTATAATATTATTGTTTTATAATTATAAAGTTGAAAACAATAAAATTGGCGTGTTTTCTCTTAAAAATACTATTTCATACTATTTTTTAATTATATTTTACCTTATACAAATTTTGAGGACAGCAAAAGTACTTGATTTTAATCAAAGTTTCATATCCACACCTTACAGAAGACCTCAATATTGCAGGAAATTAGCAAACTGTTATAAAGCATTACAAAAATCACTAATTGAGGATGGATCACAAAATTTCAGCAGCCAAATATAAATCATTACTGAAGAAGGTGAGACCAGTCAATGAGCCAATGCCTCAAGACCTTAACCCACCTTTGGAAAGACCACCATTTTCAAGAGATCCTTATGAAACACCCTTATCACCAAACTCGTGTATATTTCAAGAAACTTCCAAGGTCACCCATGAAATACTGCAAGCAGTCAATTTTGGCCCACCAGGATGGTTATCAAATTAGGAAATCAATTAAATCAAAAAGTTTATTACCTTAAGGGAAAAATCACACACTTTCTTTGAAGAAGAAAGAGGATTACTCAAACACTCATATGGAAAACCTTACAAGATACCAGTAATACCTCATGAACCTTGGCAGAACAAACCAATTCCCATTCCCAAATCAATTTTACCTTGGTTTACTGAATTAATAAGGACTGGACTCTATAAGGAATCCACCTCAAGCTACAAAAGCCCAATCTTTTGTGTGGCGAAATCAAATGGGAAACTCAGAATTGTCCATGACCTTCAAGAACACAACAAAGTCACCATCAAGGATTCTGGCTTACCACATCACATTGAATAATTTGTAGATTCATTTGCAGGAATAGAATGCTATGGACTAGGAGACATCAACGGAGGATATGATGAAATAGAATTAGATGTCACTACAAGACCCCTCACCACTTTTGGAACATCCCTTGGAAGCATGAAACTCACAAGACTTCCCCAAGGAGCCACTAACACAGTAGCCATATACAAAGCCCAAATGACCTGGATACTCCAAGAAGAAATACCAGAAATTGTAGGAATGTTTATTGGTGATGGAGGAATAAAAGGACCAAGATAACTTTACAACCAAGAAACACTAACAGAAAACACCACAATCACAAGATTTATATGGGAATATGCCATAACTTTGAAAATATCTTTATTCAGGATTGAAGAAGCGGGAATTACTATCTCAGGATCAAAGTTTCCATTGTGGGTGCCAGCTTTGGACATAGTAAGGCATGTTGTATCATTAAAAGGAAGAAAAATCTCAAAACAAAAAATCAAACAGATTCAAAATTGGCCAACACCCCTCAACAAAAAGGAAATAAGAGGATATCTTGAGCTTTGTGCCTATGTAAGGATGTTTATTGGAAACTTCTCACAAGTTGCATCACCACTCAGGAGGCTCACCAGAGAATATGTTGACTGGGACTGGGATCAAAAATGTGAATAAGCTTCCCATAAGATTGGAAGAATAGTTCAAGAATAAATAATCCTCAAGAAATTGTATTATGACAAAGGAGTTGGAAAAATTAAGCTAGAAGTAGATTCAAGCTACATTGCTGCAGGAGCAGTACTCACTCAAGAAGACAAAGAAGGAAAAGATAGACCAGTATTATATGAATGAATACCTTTTTCAAAATTGGAATCAAAATACTCACAACCCAAATTGGAATTCTGTGGAGTTCCAATAATCCTCAAGAATCATCAAACAATACTTTGGGGAAAACATTTTGAATTACAGGTTGATGCCAAGGACTTCATTGAAATGATCAACATCCCTTGCTTACCCAATGCCCCCATGACAATATGGGTGGCTTTCATTCAGCTATTTCCCTTTTATTTGGTACTCAAACCAGGGAAAACTTTCACTATTCCAGATGGGATATCCAGAAGACCAAAGAGCTCAGAATAATATGAAGATTCACCAGAACTTGATGAAGAAGAAAAGTGGATTAAGCCAGACCCTGGATTTGGGGCTAAGAATGGAAATTCACTTGATTTTTGAGTAATACAGGTACCAACAAAACAAGAAGGATTTTGGAAGAGGATGCAAGAATACTTCATTACAACTAAAAATCCAGGATCAAGCAAGGAAGAAGAATATAGAATTATTGAAAGAAGGTCACCCAACGCTTTCTTGGAATATGGCCAACTCAAAAGAAGAAATAACCCAAACCCTTAATTGGTGATATAAAGTCAAGAAGTTCAAAGCTACATTTTAATGTCAATTCATGAATACATGGGGCACAGAGGGGAATATGAAGCTTATAGAAGAATTAAAGCAAGATTTTGGTGGGAAGGAATGAAGAAATCAGTCAAGGAATGGGTTCAATCTTGGCTGGCCTGCCAAAAGAGAAGTCAAAGTTTAAAAGTGAACAAGGAAAGTCTACAGAAACATCAACATTCTTTGAAAGGGTCATCATGGATTAAGTCAATATCAAATATGGAAGATGGAAGTACATTGTTGTGGCTGGAGATTATCTTTCAGAATGGCCAGAAACAGTTGGACTAGTCAAATTAACAGCAAAGGCCATTGCAGAAGGGTTCACCTGAGAATGGATATGCAGGTATGGCTCACCAAAAGAAGTAATTTTTTATGGGGGCCACAGTTTGGGAAAGAGTTAAAAGATGCAGTAAAGAAAGCAGGATCAAGGATCAGAGTCACAACACCCTATTACCAAGAGTCTCAAGGAATGGTTGAAAGGGTCCATAAGCAACTCAAAGATGCAGTAGTCAAGATGTGTGGGGAAAATGGAAAAAATATCTACCACTAGTTAAATTGACTTACAGAATTTCCACTACAAGAATGTCAGGCTGAGTCTATGTTGAAGAGGTAATAAGGCTATTTACAACTAAAACTATGACTGTGACATGGTAAAAAATAGATTTTTAAAGATAAAAGGTTGATAAAAGATGATTGAATTGAGATTTTAAGGGCTTTACTATGGAAATATAGTGGTGGTGAGCGCTGCTGAAAGCCCTGGGTGCAGTTTTATCTGTTGGGTTACAATAATAAAGACTACAATAATTAAGTTTATAATTATACCTGATTATTAACCAAGAGTAAAACTGTTTTTGACAGTTTACTACGTAGGTTATTCAAGAGCAGGATGAGGAAAGGTTTTTGGCTGTGAAAAGCCCTCCTTTTATCCTGAAATTGAGGTGGAAAGGCTGGTAGACCTTTCCACGTAGAGGAAGTGAAGATTTTTCACTCTCTATGACAGGCTTGTGGTTTGCAAACAGCCTGTATACTCTGTATTGGGCTCAGATGTGGTTTTGAAACCACATCTGGGCGGATTTCACCAATACAGGGTGAAAATTTTCATCTGGGGACCTCACAGCCTGATTCTGACGTGTATGACGCGTAGAATGCTGTACAGAAACTGTATGGGACCCCAGTATTGACTGACATATGAGGTATTGAAGTAAAAACATGCTTCTTCATCTATTTGACCCCTCATATTCATGGTTATGGGATATTATCCCATGGTAAGGCTGTATCTGACAGCAGGTGGGATTTTGACCTTAAAATGGTCATAACTCTGTTAGTTTTTGAGATATCAAGCTCATAGTTGGTTCATTGAATAGCTCTGTATGGGCTTTACACAATGGTACCCAACTGGACATGGCTATCATTCAATATGACAAAGTTATCCCATGTACAAGTATTTTTGTACATTGGCGTGGTCTGGGCAAAAGCTGTATTAAGCTTTTTTGGCCAATAACTTCTGTTGTATTGAGCTATGAGGAAATGGATGGCACCATCAGATAGCCCTGATTGTGCTCCTTCCAAAAAGACCCCACTTTAGGTATCTCACACTAAAACTGTAAAAGTTAGATGAGAGGTGAATGTTTTGTTCACTCTTATTTGGTCTGAATTTGACCATAACTCAAGTAATACTGGTGCTAGCTAAGTTTGGCTAGCACAATTAGATAGCCCTGGATTAGAGCTTCATTTTGAATACCCATTTGATGGGGTTAAGCCTCTCCTTCTAGATTTTAGATGAGAGGTGAAAATTAAGGTTTATGCTCAGCAATAACTTTGAGCAGGAATAACTTTGTTATTTCTTGTCCTATGGTGATGGGACTTATATTTTCAGAAAGAGGTGAGTTTCCTCTTTCCTTTGATACCTTTTGAGCTAATTTGGCTCAGCTCCATGTTTTGGTGGTATTTTGGCTATACCATTGGTTTATGGTATTTTAGCTGTCATGCTTGTGCTCTGGTTTTGAGTCACAGGCTGACATACCCTCCCTCTAAAAAAGGCTCATCATTGATGAGACTGTTCAGTCCTCCTAGAGGCTCTGAATCTCCTTAGATGAAGGTTCCCATCTGGTTTGGCATCCTCTGCCAACCATTTGTCTTTGTCAGCTGTCTGGTTCTTGAATCTGACTAGATATTGTCTCTGATCCTTCCCATTAAGTCTGATTTTTCTGGCCCTGATGATTTTACTCACAGGTCCAGGAGAGTCTTCTACTTCCACTATTTCTGGTGGAGTGATGTTTTTCTTCCTGGAGGGGAATTTATCCTCCTCTGTTTGGAAGTATGGCTTGACCAGGCTTACTGGAAAGACTGGGTGTTTCCTAGAAAACTCCTCAGTGAGCTTGACCTCTACTGCATTCTTCCCTATCAACTTAATGATAGTGAAGGGCCCTACAAATGAGTCTCTCATCTTCTTGGGTCCTTTGAGATTGTTAAAGTTCAGTGTAGACACTAACACCTGGTCCCCTTCCTTGAAGTCAGGTTCCATATGTGATTTGTCCCACCTCTGCTTGTTATACTCTTTGGCCTCAGCTATGCATTTAGCAGCAGTATCACAGGCTTTCTTCCACATATCATGGAAGTCTTTGGCTGTGGGGTGGATGGTCAGAAGATTTTTCTTCAAGTGATCCACAGGTAACAGGGGATTCCACCCTTTCTCTACCAGTGCAGGTGTTTTTCCTGTGGTAGGGTGGTGGCTTGTATTATAAGCCAGTTGGACTGCTGGTAAGAGGGTGACCCAATCATGGGTGTATCTCTCATGGTCCTTGTATTCCATGCCATAGGCACAGAACCTCCTGAGGATGTCCTCCATTGTTTGGATCATCCTCTCAGCTAGGCCATCTGTTTGTGGATGGTAAGCTGTGGAAAAAGAAAGCTTGGTGCCAAGCATGTCATATAAATTGGTCCAAAATTCAGATGTGAATTTTGGGTCCCTGTCACTAATTATGATCTTAGGGACTCCACAGGTGGATATGATGTTATTCCAACATAACAGAGCAGTGTCCATGGCTGTGTCCTCTTTATGGAATGGTAGACATCTCATGCTCTTGCTGAACCTATCAACTATGATTAAGCAGGCATTGTAGTTTTCTTTGCCTCCTGGGACAAGTCCTGTGACCCAGTCCATGTTGATGGTTTCCCATGGGTGTTTGGGTTCTTCTATGTGTTGAAGCAACCCATATTTCTTCCCATGCTTTCTATTTGCCTTTTGGCATCTTTCACAAGTGTTGATGTATTCACTCAACTCTTGCTCCCACTTGGGCCACCAAGCTGTGCTTGCTACCCTCTGTTTAGTCCTGTCCTCACTCATGTGTCCCATGTAGGGGAAGTCATGGCATTCCTGCAGGATTAAAGAGATGTGGTCTCTGTCTATCACTGTGAGTGCACTGGTGTGCATTTCTCTGTGATAAATCAGGCCATCTATAAGGAAGAATTTATTGTCCTTATAGGCCCTCAACCAGGGTTCCTCCAGCTGGGTTTCCAGTTCTGGGCTCCTGTATTTTTGTTGAAGGAGTTGGAGTAGTATGCTACACTGTTTGTGTTTAGCATATGATTTCAGTACTGCATTGAAAAATTCATTGTGCAGTTCTGAGGAACTTATTCCCAGTATGGGGGTTTCTGTCCCTTCTGAATCAGTGTTTCCACTGTCAAGGGTACCACTCCCTGGTGCCCATTCAGAGAATCTGAAGTTCTTCTTCCTATTTATTTCCATAAAATGGATAGGAATTTTTGCAGCAACTTCAGGGTCATAAGCTGGATTGCTTTTGACATTGTCCAGTGGCCATCTGCTAAGGCCATCTGCATTGGTATGGCTTTTACCTTCTTTTTATATGATGGTCATGTTCCCTCTATACTCCTGGATGGCTATTTGCCATCTCAGCATGTGTCTATTAGTAGTCTTCATGTTTAGTAAAGACTTCAAGGCTGTGCAGTCTGTGTAGACTTCAAAGACTGCACCCTCCAAATAATAATGGAGTTTTTCTAGAGCCCAGACTAGACATAGACATTCTGTCTGGGTGGCCCCATACCTGGCTTCTGAATCTTTCAGCTGCCTGGAGATGTAACATATTACACCTTCTCTTGGTTCACCATCCACAATTTGTCTTTGGTGAAGGGCTGCTCCCAAGCCTTGGCTGCATGCTGCATCTATATATAACTTGAATGGAAGTTCAAAGTCAGGCAAGATGAGCACAGGTGCATTTGTGAGTTCATATTTGATCCTCTCATATGCATCCCTCCTTTCCTTGGTTATTTCAAAAACTACATCCTTTGAGCATAACTTGTATAAACTACTAGTTATGTGGGCAAAGTATTTGATAAGGTTTCTATAGTAGCTAGCAAATCCAAGGAAAGATTGCATCTCTTTGATGTTCTTTGGTACTGGCTTTTGCAGTACTGCTGCTACTTTGTTCTGGTCAATTGCCAGACTAAGGCCTGAGACTTTGTGTCTAGAGCTAGTAGCTCTTGTTGGCCAAAATTACACTTTTTAAGTGAAATTTTCAGATTGATGGGTGTACATTTACTTAGCACTCTGTCTATGTATTGTACATGTTCTTCTCATGTTTCTGAGTATATAATGATATCATCAATATATACTACCATCCAGCCTTCCATTATTTCTTCTTGAAATATGGTGTCCATCATCCTTTGGAAGTGGGCTGGTGCATTCTTGATGCCAAATGCCATCCTGGTGTACTCATATATGCCCATATGGCATATTATTCTGAGCAACTTCATGGATTTTGGTGGAAGCCTTTCATACAATCCATCTTGGTTATGTATTTGGCTTTGGCCAGCTTATCCAAGGCATGAGGTATCCTTGGTATAGGGTACCTGTCTGCTTTTGTGTAGTTATTCAGGGCTCTGAAGTCTCCACACAATCTAGACTTGCCATCATGCCAGGTGATCAGCACAGGAGTGGTGATTTCCACTATTTCATTATGTCCAATCTTCCTGATGACATCGATGTCCAGGAGTTCATTGATGTGTTTTTCAATTTCTTTCCTGGTTTCCAGACTTGCTGGATAAGGAGGTCTCCTCAGCATGGGTGGATAAGGTCTTTCCACATCCAGATATAGTTCTATATCATGGCCTTTAATCTTGCCTAGTGGTTCTTCACCAATGGCAAATGCTGGCCTGTTTTTCCTCAGCATCTTCAGTAAACTTAGCTTTTGTTTACTGGTGAGGGTAGTGCTAAACTGTCCCTCCTTGAATTACTTCAAGAGTTCTTCTAGTGGATCCTGTGAAGATATGTGGTATATATCAAGTGAAAATTTCTTTTCCTTGTTGGTACCAATGGTAATGTGCCTGTTTTTACTGTTGTAAATATCTATGCCATACATCCTCTGGTAATCTGTTCCCAGTAAAAACCCTTGGATGTGGGCATTTTCAAGCACTACAAACTCTGGGTTGAGTCTGATATTACCCTTCCTGTGGGGTATAATTATCTCTTTGATAATTGTCCCAATGGCAGTCATCTTCCCTGATGCACTTTTGAAGTTCTTTGCCTCAGTGGGCAAGAGCTGTTTTTCCCAGTTAGGGAAATGGTTATCCAGATAATTTCTGGCCACTATGGAGCAATGTGCTCCACTGTCAATGATCAGTGGGTGCTGAGCATTGTCAATACATACACTCATTTTTGTGGCTGTTCCATGTATATATGCCATTCCTTTGCTTGGTGTAACCAGGAATGTCTGTGCATCTTGTGTGTGTTTGCACAAGTTCTTGTTGGCAGTGTCCTGTGGCATGCCTGCTTCCAACTGTATATCCTGGATTTCCAGTGGGGTTTCCTCTTGGTATTCCACTAGAAATTCCTCTCTTGGGTCTTGATCATCATCAGATGGTTCTCTGATGGCATCTCCCATAGAGTCTGATTCAGAATCCTCTGTTGGAGGTTCTTCTTCAGGGACTTTTTCTATAGCATAGACTTTTTTCTTTGCTTTTGGACAGTTGTTGGCATAGTGGTCTGTTGAACCACAATTGTGACAAGAATTCTTCTTCTTTGCCACTTCTGCCACTCTTTCTCTGGGTTTGTCTTTAAACTCCACCCTGAAAGGTTGTTTCTCTTTGAAACTACTGCTTCTATATGGGGTGAATTTCCCTATATTAGTCCTTTTCCTTATGTCTTGTAAGGTATTGGCTATGTCATCTAGAGTGCAATTTTGGTTGCATCTGCATTTCACTGCATGCTCTAATTCTCCTGGAAGTTGTGTCAGAAGTTTGTGATTTCTCATCTGGATGTTCATCTGAGGATCAATGGCTTTAAGTGTTTTAGACTGTCTGAGACACCACTCATATGGATCTTTGTCCACAGAGTATTTGTCATTTTCAAATGACATGGTTTTTTGCCATATCCAAGTTCCATTACTGTACTTTTGGATTATTTGACTCTTCCACCATGGCCAGTTTCTTCTGCCATGGATTTCTTTCATTTCTGTGTACCATATACTTGCATGACCTTTAAATGCAGTATTCAGTCTAGCAGTAATCCAGTAGTCTGGTATGCTGGGTACATCAATGAAGAGTATATCAATATAATCTATGAGTTCCATATGATCATATTCTCCTGATCCAGAGAATTTGGGCCAGTTTGAGGCTTCAGGAAGCTTTTTCAAGGCTTCCTTCTGTGAATAAGACATGCCATCTCCATCCTGGTATTTTGATGGAGATCTTGCCTTATTCAACAACATGGCATCTGGTTTGATGTCATCTGGTTGATATGGATTCTCCATAGCTTGGCCTTGTGGTTGGGGCTTCAAGCTATGATAGGCATTAAACAATTTGTTAATGTCTTGATCCAGACACTCCCTGTCCCTTGTGCTGTGGTGTTGTTCTTCAAAGACTTGGTTCAGTCTTTTGTTGGATTCTTCAGAGGCTTTGCTCAGTTGAGCATATCCTTCTTGAAGATTCTTCACTATTTGTTCCAAGGAGGCTTGAGTTTGTCTCATCCTCTCTTGGCTAGCTTTAATTTCTGCAAATTGCTTTGCAGATTGTTAAGCATATTGGGACACTTGTAACCACAGTGTATCACTGTTGATGTTACTCTCAGATGTGACAATGTTATTTTCAGTCTGAGTGGGGGTAATGTTTCTATTACTAGGACTACTGATTCTAGAGTGGTTTACAACTACTTCTGGTTCTTGTGTACTTCCTTTACCAAATCCAACAGCTTCTGGATCATGGGGTCTGACTCTTTCCTCCTCTGGTTGAAGGAGGTTTTGTTCTTGCCCTTGTTTCCTTGTCTTCTCCTGGAAACTTCCTGGAATTGTGAAGAATGGTGACTCTTGGCCACTGATCTGCTGGTTTTTGAATGGTGTGAAGCCACTGGAGAGTTGATTTGGCCTGCTCCTTGTGAACCTGAAGGAATCTGAGTAGGCCCTGTCTGGGTCAACTGTTCTTCTATAGCTAGGATAGTGGCTTGATTCTCCCTTATCCTCTGTGCCCTTGCCTCCAGGATTCTGTGCTGCCTGGTAGGATTCCAACCCTTGGTGATTACCATAAGGTCTTTGAAGTCTATCTCTTTGAGACAGATCTTCTGGCAACTTGATCCCAGTTCTGCCCAGTGAGTTGCTAGGTTGAACCTCTTGTTGATATTATCTCCCTCATTGTTTTTCCATCCACCACTGTGTCCAGGGTGTCCTCTTTCAGGTCTTCTGGTTCTGGACAATCCTCCTCTATCCTCTGGCTGGTTCCTTTGGAAGCCAAGGTCTCTGAGGTATACAGGGGACATATCAGTGTTTGCAAGCAGTCAAAAACTTTATGTTCTTAGGGTATTTACCTTTGACTGTGCCTTGTACAAATTTATTGTCTGCTGACTTGGGCAGTTTGCCTTTGGAAGTTACAACTGGGTTAATAATTGTAATCTTTCCTGTACAAGTGGTTAAGGTTGGTTTACCTTGTATGGATGCAGAGTTTCGTGGTTTTCTACTTCTCTGAGTGGCTATTGGTGTCCACTTCTTGGCTGTGATGAGATCTTCACTGTGCCTCTTTCCTTTGCCCTTGCTGCCCTCTGGTTCTGAGGGTGTCACTGGTGTGTTGGCCTGTGACTGGGTCTCAAGTGGGATATAATTTTCTTCCACTGAAATCAAGGCAGAAAAGGGAGGACTTATTTCAGTTAAGACTTCTTAAAAATGCTGGTTTTGCACGTCTAAGATTGGCCTCTGGGCTCATATGTTACTACAATGTGCCCTGTATAATGACAGTGTAATTGAATCAACAATTACACGTAAGAATTACAGCTTTTGGTACCCTGTCACACTGTTTGTGTGCCAGTATCCCACAGATACACTTGTGGTTTTCAAGTGTATTCTGTATAAGTGTTATTGAGTTAACAATACACTTAATCCGCGCCTCAACTGATGGTTTTTCAGTCAGAGGTGTCCTTATTCAGTCAAGAATACAGGACTTATTGATGGCTTATGTGTTTTTATATACAAAACACGCCAAAAATAGTTATATTCAGTGGGTATTAGCCACGTGAAAAATACTCTTATAATATGAGTATATATATAAAGAAAGATAAATATATATAAAATATATTTTTAAATAGAGAAATTACGCCTAAAAAAGATAAAACACTGGTTAATAAGTCATAAAGAGAGAAAAGACTTACTTATAAGGTCCAAAAAAAGATTTAAAACACAGCCAGGCCCCCAAAATGTCAGGCTGAGTCTATGTTGAAGAGGTAATAAGGCTATTTACAACTAAAACTATGACTGTGACACGGTAAAAAATAGATTTTTAAAGATAAAAGGTTGATAAAAGATGGTTGAATTGAGATTTTAAGGGCTTTACTATGGAAATATAGTGGTGGTGAGCACTGCTGAAAGCCCTGGGTGCAGTTTTATCTGTTGGGTTACAATAATAAAGACTACAATAATTAAGTTTATAATTATACCTGATTATTAACCAAGAGTAAAACCGTTTTTTACAGTTTACTACGTAGGTTATTCAAGAGCAGGATGAGGAAAGGTTTTTGGCTGTGAAAAGCCCTCCTTTTATCCTGAAATTGAGGTGGAAAGGCTGCTAGACCTTTCCACGTAGAGGAAGTGAAGATTTTTCACTCTCTATGACAGTCTTGTGGTTTGCAAACAGCCTGTATACTCTGTATTGGGCTCAGATGTCGTTTTGAAACCACATCTGGGCGGATTTCACCAATACAGGGTGAAAATTTTCATCTGGGGACCTCACAGCCTGATTCTGACGTGTATGACGCGTAGAATGCTGTACAGAAACTGTATGGGACCCCAGTATTGACTGACATATGATGTATTGAAGTAAAAACATGCTTCTTCGTCTATTTGACACCTCATATTCATGGTTATGGGATATTATCCCATGGTAAGGCTGTATCTGACAGCAGGTGGGACTTTGACCTTAAAATGGTCATAACTCTGTCAGTTTTTGAGATATCAAGCTCAAAGTTGGTTCATTGAATAGCTCTGTATGGGCTCTACACAATGGTACCCAACGTGACATGGTTATCATTAAATATGACAAAGTTATCCCATGTACAAGTATTTTTGTACATTGGTGTGGTCTGGGCAAAAGCTGTATTAAGCTTTTTTGGCCAATAACTTCTGTTGTAGTTGAGCTATGAGGAAATGGATGGCACCATCAGATAGCCCTGATTGTGCTCTTTCCAAAAAGACCCCACTTTAGGTATCTCACACTAAAACTGTAAAAGTTAGATGAGAGGTGAATGTTTTGTTCACCCTTATTTGGTCTGAATTTGACCATAACTCAAGTAATACTGGTGCTAGCTCAGTTTGGCTAAAACCATTAGATAGCCCTGGCTTAGAGCTTCATTTTGAATACCCATTTGATGGGGTTAAGCCTCTCCTTCTAGATTTTAGATGAGAGGTGAAAATTAAGGTTTATGCTCAGCAATAACTTTGAGCAGGAATAACTTTGTTATTTCTTGTCCTATGGTGATGGGACTTATATTTTCAGAAAGAGGTGAGTTTCCTCTTTCTTTTGATACCTTTTGAGCTAATTTGGCTCAGCTCCATGTTTTGGTGGTATTTTGGCTATACCATTGGTTTATGGTATTTTAGCTGTCATGCTTGTGCTCTGGTTTTGAGTCACAGGCTGCCAAAGAACAACTGGTTTCTCACCATTTGAAATCCAGTTTGGACAGCTAGAAGTATTACCAATTGAAATTGAAACAAAAACATTTTTAGCAGTAGAATGGCACAAAATATCCACAAATGAAGAATTGATGGAAGCCAGAGCCAAACAGATGGAAGTAAAAGAAGAAATGAGAAGGAAAGAAGCAGAAAAACCAAAAAATTAAGGGAGGACTCAATGAAATATTGGGATAGAAGAATGGCACACCAATTGAGATCACTACTCAAACCAGGAGATTTGGTCCTGGCTTACATCAAATGAATAGAAACTAATTGAGGACTACTTTTGGAAAACAAATGGAATGGAACCTACAGAGTAATCAGAAAAATGAGCCAGGGACCATATGAGCTTGAGGAGCTGGATGGAAAAGAATTAGAAAGAAGATTTGCAGCCTCTCAAGTCAAGAAGTTTTACCCAAGAGGAAGTTTGATAGACAAAAAAGAGGAAACAAAAGAAGAATAAAGTGAAGAAGATGAATGAATAAATGAGGAAGAGGTATTGGAGGAGACAACATAATCAGATGAACACTAGAGAGCTCTTACCTGAAATTCTGGGGAAAGCATCAAATGGAGAGGGGGATGTGGTATCCCATACCAGTTTTTTCACCAGGGTCAAGCTCATAGTACCTCATAACAGCAGTAAATCCAACCCACAGGCATACTTACAGTCAAGCTTTACACTAAAAGTTGACTTTTCAAGCAAAAACCTGGCTTTAATTCATAATACCATGGCACAGGCACCAAAGGGAAGTGTATGTGTTTAAATAAATTATTCAATTTCATTATGCATATGTATAAAATCAAGTTACATATACTAAACTAGTTACAAAAAAAAAGGTACCACCCTTTAAATTAAACACTGCACCCAGCTTTATACACCTCTATAGCCACAGACTCATGCAGCAAGAGAATGACACCTGCATGAATTACACACCCACCTTTCATTAAACTTAGAAAAGTCACATGATGCAAAGAACAACTCCATGTAGTTCCTGAAAGTCATTTACAGCACAGCTCCAAGAATAACGCCATTTATATCCACATTAACCCCACTTGAAACCTTCAAAAGCATTGAAATTCTTTACACCACTTATCACCTTGTGCAAGTCAAAAATAGTTACAACAGGCTGAATACATAAAGTAATCAGTGCAAGGAAATATTCCCTGACCTCCTTTTCAAGTTCAAAAAGAAGAATCACAGCCAGGACACCAGCATAAATTACACAGCAACTTCTACCAAGCCTAAAAGTGACATATGCAAAAGAAATACAAAGGCATCATGTGCTACTGCACCCACCAACAGCATATCATGCGACAGAAGAAATTCTGTGCATAAGAAAAATCATCAGGAAAAATTAAATCACCTCATGCATGCAAGGAAAATCCAACAATATCACATCATAATTAGTTCAATAAAATACCATCATTTGATGAATGGAGGCTGTTCAGAGAAAAAATTATCACCAAACCTTAAATTACCTGACCCATGCAAGAAAATCCTTCACCAAAAAGAAAGTCACATGAGGGAATCAAGAGGAATTAAATTGGAGAAAGACAGCTCCCATGGAGGGCCCTTTGGGCTCTCTCCCCCCATGCACAGTAGAAGCATAGGAATACTCCATCCCTCACCTGGGAGGTATTCCAGTATATTAAAGTAAATTTACTTGCCCAGTAGCTAGGCTCAGTGGAATTATAGTGTAGAAGATTACCCAGTAGCTAAGCTAAGTGGAATCTCATTATTAGAAGAATAGAAAATTATCCAGCACCCCATATTAGGGTTTACTTCTCTATCAAAAATTTTTATCCAGTAAAATTAACACCATTTATCAAGACTTCAAATTAACTTACCCCTTAGAAAAATCCAAAATCAAAAAAAAATTTACCTCTTAAATTTAACAAATACAATTTTATCTTATTATTGATAAATCTTAAACAAATAACAAACCTTTAAAAATTATTTTACTTTATTATAACTTTACCTTAGCAAAATTAACTTTATTAACACTCATCAAATTTTCCAGAACAGCTTAAATAACCCATCTTACCAAACTTTTATCACCAAGAAGAAACCACTCACCCCAATTTTGCTAAAAAACAAAAATTATACAGAAAATTATTTCAATAAGAATCCAAAACTTAACCAGAATTACTGACATTATTGTTCATATTATATATTGAATAGGTCTTATCGGATACTGCCAAATTTTTTCTTTTGCAGTTTTGAAGCCACTTACTAATTTTATTTTGGTTTGTCAGCTCCAAGGATGATTTTGTTCAGTATTTTAGGAGCAGCAGGCAATACACCCTTGCCACCCTTGGTTAGAGCAGTTATGAGCAATTCAAAACTAGTTACCTGTGATTTCCCCCTCCAGTTACTGCCTCATTTCAATCCCACACAAGAGGACTTCGCACACAAGGTTTCCTTTCATAAACCCCAGCAGATTTCCCTTCATCTGAACCCTTTTTAAAACCACAACCTCTCATGATACCAGCCAATAGATGCTTGTTTTTTGTGATTTTTTGTCTTCTTTTGCCCAAATTGTTGAAAGAAATAATTAGATCTCTGACATTGGCAATTCAGATGGAATGGTAGCATTAATTAATATGTAAGTATTATTGTGAGGATTCATGGGAAGAATCCTAAACCAGGTTTCATTATTTGTTTTGGCTCTTATTGAAAAAACTGAGACATTCCTCATCTTCTTGTGCTTTTTGCCTTATTTTTCAAGTCTTGCCTTAAATTTTTAATTAATATTCTTTTTTCTCTTGTACCTGAGGTATAATATGGCTTATTGGAAGAAGTTCTTGTAATTGAATCATTTTGAACTGATTCATTTTGGACTAACATTGGTTTGGGCTTAACCATGCCATCCTAAGTCAAGCTCAATGGATCATTATGGGAAGAGCAGCATTGGTTCTGATTTCAATTGTGACTTATTGGAGAAGGAGGGTGGGTCTTCAAATATACTTTTATTGTTTCTGGGAGAATCGGAAATTTGATGGAGAAATAATTTTGAAGATTTTAGTAATTCCACCCCTAGACTCATACCAAAAAAACAAATGAAAAATTCAAAAAATATTGGTAAGCATTAGCAGAAGTATGAGGGGAGAAATATTGAAATTGAATCATTAGAAAGAAAGGCAGAATTGATTCAGAAGTGATTAAAATTTATTCTTTGCTACCAGGATTGATATGAAAAAATATCATTAAAAAAACTTAAATTTCTTTGGAAATTAATCCAAATCACTTTAGAGACTGAGTAATTATATTCTTTAATTTTTTTTCATTATTAATATTTTTAGAAAAAATGAAAATATTAACATTAAATCAATAAAGAGCCAAAAATGGTTTTGGAATTTATTCTGGCTTGATTTTGGCTAGTAGGAATGTTGTGAGAGAAATAATTCAAAACAAAAAGATAGTGAAAGCCTTTTTTTAAATAGAATTGAAAAAAGGCCAAAATTGTTTCAGAAATGACTCTGAATTGATTTTGGGGTAGTAAGAATGATTTTTCAAAAAAAACAATTCAAAATATTTTTGTAGTTTATTTTTTTGAATTATCAATATTTGAAAGAGAAATTCAAAATATTAGAATTAAATAAATAAAAAAACAAAAATTGTTTCAGCAGTCATTCAGACTGAGGTTTGGGCTAGTAGGAATGATGTTAGCAAAGAAGAACTTAAGAAGGAAAGATATCTTTTTTTAGTTGATTTAATTATTAATATTTCAAAAAATTATAAACATTAAATTAAAGCTCAGAAATAATTGCCTTATTTGCTTGGGAAGCAATTCCAAAACAGTTTCAAATTCTTATGAGACTGGTCAATAGTGATATAGATGATTTTAGGAGGGTTTTTGGTGAGAACAATATTAAAACTAAGAACATTAAAAAGTAGAGTTAAAAAAATTATAACCTGATTGATTCAACTAAAAAAAATAAAGAATGAAATCCTATAGTGTGATATCATAAAAAAGTATTGGTTGAGATTGAATTATCAGCAGTGGAAAGAAAAATAAATTATTAAGGATCTTGACTGAAGGTTGAGGATTGTGGTAAAAAAATATTTAGAACAATTATTTATCCTTTCAATCAAATTTTAAAATCAGTTTTTGATGAGGCTGAATAATGAAAGGAGTATTTTTTAAGAAAATTGAGTATGAGAGAAAAATGGTTTCTTGTCTGAAAATTCTGGCTGGATTAAAATGAAACTTGATTTGAATCTGAAAAATTCAAAAAAAACATTTTGAAAACCATTTGATTTGAAATAGTCAAAGTGGAACCCAATTTTTCATAAAAGAGCTCATATTTCACAAAACCAAATTTACTAATGTTCTGAGCCTGTGAGGTATATATGACATACCCATAAGGCCACAAATAACTTTATATACAGTTGATTAAGTCTTGAACAGAGTTTCAAATTGAATTTAAAATAAAAAAAACAAAAAATAAGTAGAATTTTTTTTGGATAAGCAAAGTTATAATTATTATGTTATTTTTGGATTCTACACCAAAAATAACCTAGGGTATGCCCACAGGGTGTTATACTCAAAAATGATTATTTCTTATGTTATTAGAATATTTAAGAATCTCACAGTACAATTGCAACTTTTTTTAACATTTTTTAAAATTGGTAAATTTAAGCTTAAATTTAAAGTTGCATAAGTTTTATTCAAAAACACCAAAAGTTTAGTTAAAATTAAGGTGTTGTGTATATTTACTGAATTGGCTAAGGATTTGCCATACAGGATGTAAATCCTGCGTGGGCTCAATTTCAAAGAGCTTAAGGCCATAGTATGGCTTCAAATAAATAAAAGGGCAAAATCCACACTGTGGAACTCCTTTTAGTTTGGGATTGGATGAGGCAGTCCTTGAGGTGGAAATCACAGGTAAACAGTTTTGAATTGCTGAATTATCCTGTAACCAAGTGTGCTAAGGTGTATTAGCTTCCCCTCTGAAGATACCAATCAATCTCCCTATATAGCTCAAAAATAAATATTTAAAATTGTGGCTTTACAGCTAGACAAGACTTTCAGCAGTTTCTATCAGACCTACTCAATTATTAGACAAACAATTTTTATGATTAATACATATTTAAAAATGGCTTAATACCACTTTTTTATAGGTTAAAGCTAGTATTTAAATAGAAATTTAAGGATTGATGATATATAATAATATAGATTTATGATATGTTAAACTATATGTGTTGATTTATCTTTTTAGGTTAATGATATTTCTTATAAGGGCAATTCATAATATAATATATAGAATATGCTGGATATAATACTACAATAGCTCTCTTTTGTAATAGAAGGGTGGTTTTTTATACTTATTGATATATTTTTTAACAGATCCTATGACCAATATAGCTAATAATACTTATTTGATAAGAATATATATCCCTTAATGGATTCAGGATCTCATAATGATAGGTATAAGATAGCTATTGATATTAACTCTAATAATAATTACTTTTTTGAGCAGTACTCTATGACTACTACTAATATTTCTTCTGATAATACCATTTATTCAATTTTAAACTCTTTCATTAATACTTTAAATGCTTTCTTTTATCAATAATTTCTGATTACCAATATTTATTATTATAATACGATTTCCTCAATATTAAACTCTTTCATTAATATGGTGAATACTTTCTTTTATCAATAATTTCTGACTACTAATATTTATTATGATAATACTATTTATTTGATATTAAAATCTTTTATTAATACTGTAAATACTTTCTTTTATCAATAATTTTTGACTACTAATATTTGCTTCTGAGCTTTGCTACTGAGCTTTATAATTTTATTTTGCTAGTTATTCTACTAGAATAGGGATGGATGGATCCTTTAGATTGAGGACTAGATCTCCATTTATCTAGAAAGTACTTCCATGAGCATGGGATAAAATCAGGGAGAGAGGCCCTCTATTTTTATTCTTTGGGCCCTCCATAGAGGCACTCAAAAATGGAGGAATTAGAAAACCTTTACCTCGAGATATTTTAGCTGGTGAGTTTTTTTGAAATGGTGTCATTTTCTGAAGATATTGCACCATATGTTTAGAATATTGCATCATTCTTAACTTTGTTAATGTTTATGCCCAGCCTTGAGATAGTTTTTCTGGTATGTAATTTTGAGATGGCGTCATTGGATCGAGATATGGCACCATATTTTGAAACCTTATTTCTAATTAATTAAACTTTAATATTATTATGCACAGCCTTGAGAAAATTGAGATGGTGTCAATTTTTATAGATATTGCACTATATGTTTGGTAAATTGCATCATTTCCTGAGTGATTATGTAATCTGAGGTGTTTTTTCTGGTGATTATTATGTTGTATTGTGTCATTTGACTTGATTATTGCACCATCTGATCAATTGCACCATTTTTTATTATTTTTATTATGTAATCTTATCAAGCTTTGTTTGGTGTTGATTTGGCTATGAGCTGATTTATTACAATTATTGTATCATTTGTTTGTATTATGATTGGCCATTAATTGAATTCTTTGAAGCCTCTAGGGGCCTTTTATGCATGAAGTTAATTAAGGTTTGATTTAATTCCATCTTTTTATACAATGGATGTGTATTCATACTCTTTTAGCTGATCTTATTACATAAGATTCATTTTGGTGACTGTAATTCTTAGTAATCTAATGTTTTTTGGTGGGTTTTGGGGTGAATGTAATGCTACGTTGCTACCTTGTATATGTAATTTTGAGTTTCTGTCTGTATTTAACTAAACTTTTTGTTTTTTGTGAAGCTTATTTGTAAGCTATCCTATATATATCCATACAGTTTAATCAACCTTTTACTTATTGAATTATGTAAATCTTTAGGTTATTTGTAGACTTCATGCTAAAGTCTTCCTTTATTCAATACTATTCATGTTACTATCTAACTTATGTGACTTCTAAAGTGTCTTTTGAGATGGTAGGGGCTAAATTAACCATTTGAATCTTGATATTTTGAAATTTTTCCCCCTAGATGGGCTTGGAACTGGTCAAGAAAGCTATTAAATACCACAAGGCAAAAAGGTGGGACAAAGGAAAAAGACCAAACAGAGCTGGGGTACCCAGCTTTTTGGATATGCAAGGATTCAATTATAGCTTTCTTCCTCTATTGTATAATTTTCAACCTTATTTAAACTTTAATATTGGACTTTGATCCAATCTTAAAGTTTAAATTGGTTTTATCCCAATTTAGACAGGAATTTCAAGCTGCCAAAGGGTAAATCCCAATATGCATGCTTGAAATTAAAGTTTTAAGAACTGTCAAAGATTAATTAAGGTTAAAAAGCTTAAAAAATCTTGAAGATTTTAAGTTACAAGCATTAAAAACTTATCCAAAGTTATTGTGTTGTGTGTATTGCTATTTTATGTGGGAAAATAGTAATAACTTTGAAAAGTTCATTCAAAATATAATTCTTAATGGATTTTCCCGAAACTTTCCCACAGCTTACAGTTTAATGTTACCTGTGAATGCATTAAATCTTAAGCATCTTTTATAAAAACGTTTCATTGGTAATGAGCCTGGAAATTTACTCTTTTAATTATACTTAAAGAAAATTAAGATTTCTTTAAAAATTGATTAAAAATTGATTGTAAAGGATTTTTCCTTGGAACTCTATCTTTGAGTTGTTCATGTGATGAACTTCAATATAAATCAATTTCTTTTAGATTAAAACCTAAAATAATTAACCCGAATGAGGATTGAAGTTACTTGGAGTTAAGAATAACAGTTGTAACTTCAAATTGGGATTCAAAATAAGTTACCTTAAGCTAATAACCTTATTTTCAATCATGGTTTTTCAGCTTTCACCTGAGAACACCCTCTATATCCATTATTAATCATGGGAGCTTCTCTTTAGACATAAAAAGAGTCTATTCGTCTCTGGTTTTTTCCATCATTCATTTTATCAATCCAATTATATTAGACAGTTAAACATGTGAAGTTTTATTACATAAAAAATCTTATTATTAAAGTAATTCTTAAGTTATTTTATGCTTTATTAATCTCAAATTAAACAATTGAAATCATATAAGTCAGATTATTGTTGTAATCACCAATCATATATATTTTTTTTGTAAAATTATCATCTTAAATATCTTTTAAATTCCACAAATTCCTCTTAAAAACTGTCTAAATCATATTTTTAATATAAAAAGTTGTTTCATTATTAAATTATTGTTTTTTTGGAATGTTTTCCACATATAATAATTATTTAATATAATAACTGCTGTATTCAACTTGTTGTATTAAATATATATTATAAGTAAGTTTTTCTCTAAAGTTCTATATTTTTTTATCTATTATTAGTTTTTTATATAGAATTTTTCTATAATAATCATTCCTACACATTGTGTGTGATAACTACTTTATGATTAATATTCATATCATTTAAAAGTGGTTAAATATTCATATTTTCCCCGTGTAGTTGTCTCATTAAGAGATTCACACTTGTTATTGTTATGATTTTCAGTGACTATAACAATAATAGAATAATTATAGTTTATTATAATTATTGAGATTTTTTTATTATTAAATTATTTAATAATAATTGAATTCGTTTTTTTTAGTATAATTATTTTCAATAATTATATAAATTTGTGGTTATAGTATTAAATTATATTATATTTTTCTGATGAGGAAAGTCATAGTACTCTTGATATTGCTACTATTATCAATCTTTCCATAGAAAAACCTTACATTTGGGGGCCTTGCTGTGATTTTGACCAATTTTTGTGACATAAATCATATTTTATACCTTGTTTTCCTATTTTTGGAGGTGAAATTTCCGTATTTACTTTAATTTTTGTTTTTTTGGGACTTATCCCTTATAGATAATCTTTATAATATTAATCAAGTTATTTTTTCTTAAAAATATTTTTTGAAACAATATACTATTGAGTGATTTGCATTAAATTTTTCTCTTTTAACTAGTAGCTGTATCAAATTACATACCTGAAATTTATTCTTTGAGTTATTCTAGTATAAAGTGAATAATAATTTAATTTTGATTGATAACTTGTGAATTTCATAATTATTATTTCTTTAAAAAAAATATAAAATCAAATAAAAAATTGATAAAAGTTAAAAATCTTTCCTTAAAAGAATTTTTCTTTATTTTTGATGTAATTTGCCATAAATTACATTGAAACAACTTAATCGAATAAGTTGATTTTATAAGTTATTTTTATTATTTAATACAATAACTTATATTTTTTATTTTCTCTGGTGTTGTTCACCAGAGAAAGCTGTGCAGAGTCTATTATTGAAATTCAAAACCAGCCCAGAACCAAGGGGCTTAGTTACCCAAGAACCCTTTAAAGGTCCAGCAGGTGAATTCAATCAATTTCTTAGTCAATTTATGTTTCAATTGACTTTAAATGACTCATAGTAGAAGTGGAATTACATACTTCATCCAATAAAATGGATCCTCACCAGGACATTCAAGTCATAAATCCAAAGGAAAAGATTGTCAGCTCAGAGGAGAGGCACAAATGGAAGATGCCAGAGCTTCCACTAGTTCCCAAAGGTTGGCCAGAATCTTTTACATTCTTATTGAGAGTCAGGAAACTTATATAACTGCTATACCTGTTATCAGAGCGGAATCATTTCCAACAGGCAACAATAGGAATATACCAGTCTAAGTACAAGAACTGTTTTATGGTGGAAAAGTAGCAGGAGTGGGAGCTTCTGCCAAGTCTTTGGATAGGCAAAATGAGCTCATATTGCCAAGTGAAGAGGTTCATGGGCCCAGAAAAGACAGAGGATCTTTTGAGGGGTTGGACACCCATGTCTTGCAGAGGAAAAATGCAATAGATAAAAGCTTGGTTTATAAACCAAAGCAGGTTGTCAGAGGGCCGAAGGGAAAGAAAACAGACCATTGTCAGCTCCTAAAGCTTCAACAAGTGCCAAACAAGGGCAAGCAAAGCCCAAAGAACAATCAGAAAGGCAAGAAAAAGGCAAAGGGAATTGCAAAGCTCAAGTGGAACAAGCCTTACCCACAGAACTACAGAATTCCCAAGAAAGAGAAGACAGCCATGGATGATGTGTTCAATATGGCAAGCACTCTGATGGAATTAAAAAACAAGGAGGAAAGAATGAACCACTCCTTTCCAAAGAAATAGACGTTGCAAAGCTTGTAAATCATTTTGAAACTTGTAATAAAGGAATATTATCAAAGTTAAACAATTCTTATCATATCCAAAAAAAATTGGGTAGTGAGATTTTAAAAGTAAAAGAGTCACAAAAAACCATTATTGGTCTAAAAAGTATTAAGAAAGACAATCTTTTGTCTTTGTCACAAATTTGTAAAAGAATTTAGTCTAAAGTTACCTTACTCAATCAACCAGATGACAATTCTATTTCTTTTATTACTAAAAAATTAAGAGAATTAATAATACAAGTCCAGAACTTGGAAAATTCAATTGGTCACAATGCAGCTTATTTCCACGAACAATTGGAAAAAAGTGATAAAGAAAGACTTGAATTGAAAGAGGATATTCAATCAATTATTAATAATATATCACTGAAGAATGAATTACCAGACAGTCCACACTAATTCTTGAGATACATTTGCTGAACTTGAACAATGATTTACATCATACAATTTCAAGTAATGCAGAAGTGGAGACTTCTTGTAATGTTAAATACATTCCAAGATTGGAGGAATGGCCAACCTTCAGTGGTGAAGGAGAATCTAATCATATGTAATTTATGAAAACAATTGACATGTTCAAAGAAGACTTTAGCATACCAGGTATACATAAGTTCCAGATTACACTCATTGTTTACCAAATCCGCAAAGAAATAGTTATACAAAATGAGACAAGACCATGGTAAACATTCATGGCCTTGGTGGAAAGAAAAAATTATTTCCAAATGGGCCAATGATTCCTGGAGATTTAAGATGGAAAATTCCTTTGAAGAATCCATCTTTAATATTGAGAGAGACAGGCCCATTTCCTGGTTTTTTAAGCAGAAGGACAGATTAACTTCCCTTCATCTTGATATGTTTGAAACAATGATACATAGAATGATATTAAGGAGATGTGGTGGTGACCTTGAGCATGCTATAAGAAGCAGATGTATTGAGCCTTTCTCTACAGAAGATTATATCAACGCCATGAAAGAAATTACAACCAGAACAAAAATTGGAAGGAATTGGTATAAACCCCCAATAGATAATCTGACTAGTGGGAGATCAATTTCAAAAGCAAATAAACCACATGGAAAATCTCCTTTTAAATCATAAATGTTGAAGTACATCTCATTTGGCCAATACTTGTCCAAAAAGAACAAGAATCAATGAGATATAAATTGAAAAAGAGGATGACACAAAAGAAGCCAATGATTTATCTTTACATGAAAGTCACTCTGAGCATTCTGAAGAAGAAGAACTAACAGATAAACTTAGTCAAGAAAGAATTAATGTTTCCTTTGAGGTCACAGAAGTGCATACTCACTTACCACAGTAAAGTGATGTATGTATGGATCTCATACATGTGCAAGATGCCAAGATGCAGAAAAACAAACCTTACAGAGTTAAAGGTTATACAGCTGTATCATATTGCATTACTAATAGTGTGATAAAAAACAAAGAAGGCGAGATACATCTTGAATTGATTGCTTTCTGTAATTGTGTTGTAAAGGATTATCTTGGAATGATTTATACCAATTGGAAAGAAAGGTTAATGCCAATTGAAGGTATAAAACTCAGCAGTTCTAGCCAAGATATGAATCCTTTGGGCATTCTTGCAGCAAAATTAACATTCCCTCATCCTGCAGGAAGTATCATATTGAAATTTGGATTTGTTGTAATGAATAATTTTACTTCAGAACCCTTTATACTTTGAATTGATTATATTAATATTTATGGTATTGATATTAATAATCATAAAGACAGATATTTGACTATAGGGGAAAATAAAAGGCAGAAATTTGCTTTTACTCTAGAAGAAAGAGAAATAACTGTCATTAGACAAGTAAAAAATGTTAATAAGCAAATTTTTGTGTCAGATCAATTAATTGAAGCACAAATTAACCCTGAATTAACATTAGAAATGAAGGAAGAACTTATTGAAATTTTATTTCAATACAAGGAAGCCTTTGCTTCTGATAATGAACCAGTTGGAGCTATCAAAGGCCTTGAAGTGGACATTATGCTTACTGGGGAAAGACCTTACCCTCCACTATTAAGAAGACCAGCTTACCCAGCTAGCCCTAGAGCTAGAGAAGCATTGGAAACTCATATTGATGCACTGCTGAAACTGGGAGTTGTTAGAAAAGTTGGGCACAATGAAGAATTAGAAGTCACAACTCCTGTAATAATTACTTGGCATAATGATAAATCAAGGATGGTTGTTGATTTTAGAGCATTGAATACTTACACTATTACAGATAGTTATCCAATCCCTAGAATCCATCAGATTTTGACCCAATTATCCAAAGCAAAATTCATTACTGCTATGGATTCCCTTAAAGTTTTTCATCAAAGTGTTTTCACACCTCACGCTAGCAAATTATTGATAATAATTTCTCATTGTGGTATTTATGAGTACTTGAGGATTCCTTTTGGTATTGAAAATGCACCCTCTCATTATCAAAAAATGATGAATACCATTTTCCCACATTAATTATCAGAAGGATGGTTGTTCATTTATATTTATTAAATCATCATTTTTTCAGAAACCTGGAAATTTCATTGAGAGACTTGCATTAGTACTTAAGAATATTCTTCAAATTAACATAAAAATTTCTCTTTAAAAATGTAATTTTGGGTTTCATGAGTTGAAGGCTCTAGGGCATGTAGTCTCAGGACTGAGCCTTGGTGTTGATAAAAACAAAGTGGAAGCAGCTTTACTGAAACAAATGCCCCAGAACAAAAAAGAAATGATGTCTTTCCTAGGGTTTGCCAGCTATTACAGGCAATAACTTAAATATTTTGCAATCCTTGCCAGATCATTGCACAGAATTTGTGATCAACAAAGTCTCTTTGAGATGACACAGCAAAGCGTTCAAGCATATGAAAATATCAAGTATACCTTGACTAATGCACCATTAGTATTGGTGCCGTACTGAAAAGCTCCTTTCAAGCTGTATATCAATGCATTTGGTGAAGGTCTAGGTTCAGCTCTTCATCAAGTTCAAATTGTTAATGACAAACCTTATGAAGGTCCAATTTTTTTTATCTCAATACAAATCAAACCTACTGAGGCCAGATATGGGGCTACCTAAATAGAGTCTCTTTGCCTTGTTTGTGCTCTAGAAAAACTTCATTATTATCTTGATGGTAGTGTTTTTGAAGTAATTACTGATTCTAATGCATTAAAATCACTGCTTAACATGAAATATAAGGTTTGACTATGAAACAATAAGTAAAAAGTACTAATATTTTACTTATTGTACTATAAATGTCCTGATAAATGAAATAAATAAGATGAAAATAATTATAATAATAAAGAATTATTATAAATATTGCGTAAAATAATTATATTATTAAATAAATATAATAATATAGTTTATATTATAAAAAAATAATATAATTAAATAAATATATTACTATAAGATAATTAATATATTCAAAGGCACTTTATTATGGTTACCAACAAATAATAAAGGTGTAAAAAGATTGTTTTTTATTAATAAAAAACAATTAATAACAATAATATTACTAATATTAAAGTTATAAATTAATATAAATACTATTTATATCAATTATAGAATTTATTAAAGTAATAATAGAGAAAAAGTATTATAATAAGAGAAATAACCTACGTTTAATGCTTAATATAATAATATGGAATAGGTTTACGCCTAGAAATGTAAATACAACTTCTTTAAACTGTAGTTACAATAAAATTTAAGAGCGATTACAATTCTTCTTGATTTTATGTGGAATAGAGGTTTTTAAGAGAAATTTAAACAAAACAACCAAATAATTGCAATAATAACGTCAAAGATGAATATTATTATAATATTTTCTTTGGTATTTAATAATATAAAAGCTTTATATATGAGGAATAAAGAAATTACCTTTTTATTTAATGATTTAATGTTTTGTAAGCATCTGAGGGGAAAACAGAGTAAAAAGAGCTCTATTTATAGTAAATACCTCCCTCATAGAGTCCAGCAGGCTTCTATTTGACATGTAATGACTCTTTCTACTACAATTGATCAATATTTTAAGGTTTGGTGATGATTACATCATGATCAAACCATCTTACCTCATAATTACACCATTATTTAGAGTTATCACTATAACTCTAAGTTTGATGACATCATAGGCTTGGCAGAAGCCTAAGCTTTGTGGATTTTATTATTATCAATCATATTCTAATATTATTCACCAGTTTTATCATTTATATGACTGTTAAACGTAAAATAAGATTACAGTGAGAGATCTTAAATGAACAAATTTAAGCTTAAACTTTGATCATTACTAACTTTTACATTATACACGCTGAACCTATTCTCGGAGTGGATTCTTATAGCTTGGCATGTCCCTATTACACTGCCAAGAGAATTTCATTACATCATCAAAACTGTATTTTTGATGATTTTTCTTGTAACTCATCTTTTCTGTTTAAATTTAATATTTTAAGCTTCAAACCATGATTTCAAGGGGTTGTACCTTGAATATTGTAGTATAAAATACATCATTCTTCACGAAAAAACTATTAGAATCCAACTGTCTACTTTTTCTAAGTTTGGACCACTTTCACAACAAAGTGGTCAACAGCTCTATTGATTTTAATCAATAATCCATTACAGGCTTTAACCTTTCCTAGAACTTGTGAAATAAAGTTCATTTCTGTATTGCTACAGTAATTACGTGATGACTTTACTTTTGGTTCATCACTCTATCATGCATATTTCAAAAGATATTAGCTAAATTCCTTGAATATATGCCTTGACCAAAAAAGTGCAAATATTCAGCATAACTCCTTAAGTATTGACTTTGGAGATTAGCTTCTTAATTGTTTTTTGGGTAGAGCTTTATGGAGAATCCAATGGTACTATTTATTTCACATGTTGCTCATTGGTCTTTGAAATAATTAAGGATTCATGTTTTTTATAAGGTATTATTACTTATAACTCATTAAATATTGACTTTACAGATATGCCATAAAAATGGTATATGTGTATTTTACCATGGGGAATCCAATGGTATAATTTATTTCACATTTTTATCCATTGGTTTTTAAGTTAAACCAAGCTATATGCCTAATTATGGCATTTTTTGTAGGTTCAAGGTAATTATTTTTAATGTA
Source organism: Austropuccinia psidii (assembly GCA_023105745.1). Taxonomy (NCBI): domain Eukaryota; kingdom Fungi; phylum Basidiomycota; class Pucciniomycetes; order Pucciniales; family Sphaerophragmiaceae; genus Austropuccinia; species Austropuccinia psidii. The sequence goes on along the minus strand of JALGQZ010000001.1, from coordinate 71,185,406 downwards.
TAATTATTTTAGATATTTCTTATGACCTTTTTGGGTATGTGGTTGTATCTCAAAGGTTCAAATTCCCTACCACCAAAAAAGATTGTACCACAATCTGATATGTGTAATTAGGGTATCATCCACTGTCCTAACTCTTCAATAGACCTTCTTAATCTTGAAGCTCAATAATGCTTGATTTTTCTATTTTTTAGGTTTTCTTTCATGTCTGAAACTTCTTAGTAGTTTATCAGCATTTGTTATATCTTTCTCAAGTATCCATTCATCATCTTGAGTTGATTTTCTTTTCTTCTCCTTCTTCCAAGGGGGGAATTTCAAGTGGGGGTTTATTTCTTAGTGGAAATAATTCCTTATCACTTGAGCTGTAAGGCTTTATCAGACTTACAGGGAAAGCTGGGTGTTTGTTCAATAATTCACCTGTGAGTTCCAATTGCACAGCATTGGGTCCATGGAGTGCTTTTATCATAAATGGTCCTGAAAAGGAATCTTTCAATTTCTTTGGACCTTTTATGTTATTGAAATTAAGTGTTGATACTAGGAGCAAGTATCCTATTTTGAAGTCAGGTGGTTTATGATTTTTATCCCATCTTTCTTTTGCATATTTGAAAGAATCTTGCATACATATGTTTGCATGGTGTCTTGCTTTGTCAAGCATTACCTCAAAACTGCTTGCTGTTGGATGTATATCCACTAAGTCATTTTTGAGGGTATCATAAGGAAGTCTTGCATTCCAGCCTTTTTCTAGCATTGCTGGTGTTTTGCCAGTAGAAGAATGGATTGATGCTTTATATTCCAGTTCATGGGCTGGTATTAGTGTACACCAACCAGAGGTAAAACCATCAGAATCTTTGAATGCTAGTCCATAAGAACAGAATCTTTTGATCATGTCCTCCAAGGTTTGTATTGTTCTTTCTGCTAAACCATCAGTTTGAGGATGATAAGCTGTTGAGAATGATAGCTTTGTTCCAAACAAGTTATGGAGATTTTTCCATAATGCTGAAGGAATAAGCCTGTGTGGCTAACGACTTTATTCCATATCATTATGGCTGTGTCCATAGCTATGTCATCTTTGTGAAATGGTCAAAACATTGGAGTTTTGCTATACCTGTCAACTAATACTAGGCATGAATTATAGCTTCTGTCTCCTCCTGGAGGTAATGCTGTTACCCAATCCATATTAACTATTTCCCAAGGGAATTTTGGTTCTTGGATTTGGATCATCATTCCAAATTTTTTCCTGTGGCTTTGTTGGCTTTTTGAAATCTGTCACAGGTTTGGCAGTATTCTGCAAAATCTTTCTTCCAATTTGGCCACCAAGAGCAGGTTTTCACCCTTTCTGGTGTTCTGTCTTCTGAAAGATGTCCAGCTGCAACACTACCATGACACTCATGTAAAATAGTGTTTATCAGGGTTCTATCTGTTAAGGCCATAACACATGTGTGTTTTTTTCTATGGTAAAGGATTCCATCAAGGAGGTGGAATCTTCCTTCATCATATGCTTTTTTCCATGTTTCATCTAATTTTGATGAAAGTGATGGATCCTTTCAGTCTTACATTAGAAGTTGGCTTAAGATATGGGAATTCTTGTCTATCTTATAGCTTTCTTTAACTTGGTTAAAAGATTCTGTGCCAATGTCTGTAACACATATTCCGTCTATATGGTGCTCTTCCAGTGGTACCCAGGCTGGATTTTCAGGGGTATTTGCTAGAGCCCATCTGCATTTTTATGAATATTGCCAGATTTATGAACAATAGTCATATTTCCTCTATATTCTTGGATAGCAATTTTCAATCTCACCATATTTCTATTTGGAGTTTGCATATTTAATAGAGATTTTACAGCATTACAGTATGTAATGACATCAAATACTGTTCCATCCAAGTAATAATGTAATTTTTCTAAAGACCACACTAAGAAAAGCCATTCCATTTGGCTTGCTCCATATCTTGCTTCTGTTGGCTTTATCTGTCTTGATATAAAACAAATTGGTCCTTCCACTGGTTTACATTTATAATTTGTGTCTGGTGTAGTGCAGCACCCAGTCCTTCTGCAAAAGCATCAATGTAAAGTTTAAAGGGTAGTTTCCAATCTGGAATTAGAAGAAATGGGGCATTTTTTAAGGAATTTTTCAATTCTTCATATGCCTTGACTCTTTCTTCTGTCATTTCATAGATGGTTTGTTGATCACATAGCTTATACAAGGATTTGGCAATTTTTGCAAAGTCCTTTATATGCTGTCTATAGTAACCAGCAAGTCCTAGATATGATTGCATTTCTTTTTTGGTTTGAGGCATTGGCTTAAGTAGTACTTCTGCTACTTTATTCTTGTCTATGCCTAGACTAAGTCCAGATACAACATGTCCTAGTGCTTTTAGTTCACTATATGCAAAGTGACACTTTTTCAAGGAAATCTTCATATTCACTTGCACTATTTTTTGTAGTACCCTTTCTGGTCTTGTAAGGTGATTTTTGCAAGTTTCTGAGCAAACTATGATATCATCAATATAGATAATTAACCATCCTTCTGATAATTCTTCAGGAAATATGGTATTCATCATCCTTTGATAATGGGAAGGTGCATTCTTCATGCCAAATGGCATTCTTAAGTATTAAAAAATCCCACAGTGAACCATTATCCTCAGTAGCTTCTTGGAAATGTCTGTTAAGACATTCTGATAAAAACACTTTAAAGCATCCATGGCTGTAATGAACTTAGCTTGTGACAATTGTGTCAATGTCTCATGGATTCTGGGTATTGGATATCTGTCTGGAATGGTATAGGTGTTCAGGGCTCGGAAGCCTCATATCATTCTTGATTTTCCATTATGCCAAGTTATAATGACAGGTGTAGTTACCTTTACCTGTTCATTATGTCCTACTTTTCTTAATACTCCAAGGTCCATTAATTCTTTAATTTGTACCTCCAAGGCTTCTCTAGCACTTGGACTAGCTGGGTAAGCAGTTCTCCTTAGTAAGGGTGGGTAGGGCTTTTCCACATTAAGAATTATATCTACCTCATGCCCAATTATGGCACCTAGTGGTTCTTTGTCAGTTGCAAAGGCATGTTTGTAGGTCAATCAATTTGTCTTTCATTTTTTCTGTTAATTCTTTATTGAATTCTGCCTCTTTGAGTTGTTCAAATATAAAAAGTTCTTTTTCTGAACTTTTCTCTTCATTCTTAATAGCTGTGATTTGTTTTTTGTTATTTAAGAAGCCAAACTTTTTTCTTTTTTTATCTCCTATGGTAAAATATATATCTTTTTGGTTAGAGATATCTATGTCATAAATTGACAAGTAGTCATTTCCAAGTATGAAGTGATTACTAGTACAGTTGTCAATTACTAAAAACTCTACTTCAATTTTGACACATTGTGAGGGGTAAGGAAAAACTAGTGTTAAATCAATTATTCCCAGGGGCTTCATGCTCTCACTTGCACTACTAAATTTGACACCTTGTATTGGCATAAGTTTTTCTTGCCAATCTGGGACAATGGCTTTTAAATAAATTTTACCAACACAGGTACAATATGCTCCTGTATCCAAGTTCACTTTTACTTCGTGGTTATCAACCATAACAATACTTATACTTGATTTTCCTGCTGTATATCCCATTCCTTTTGCAGGTTTGGTTCTATACATTTTGGCATCTTGTATATTTTTCAGATTTGTGTAAGATGTTCCAGATTGTGGTAAGTTTGAGTTAACATCTAGGACCTCATAGATTATATCAATATTATTAATTTGTGCATTAATTATATTTATTTCATCACTTTCAGAGCCTTCTGACTGTTCCGTTTTATTTTCAGAGTCAAACTACTCCTCTTTGTCATTGTGGTCTTCTGTTTCCACAATTTCATTAATCTTTGCCTTCCTGAGGCAGTTATTGTCTAAGTGTCCAATACCTCCACATTTATAACATTTTCTTTGCTCATTATTGTTGGATGTATTGGGTTTGAAATTTTCTTTTGGTTTATCTTTTTTGATAAATGGCTTATTTGGACTTTTAATGTCCAATTTCTTCCAAGTTCTGCCAATTTTTGTTCTTGTCACTATGTCCTCTAGTGTATTGATGTACTCTTCTGTGGAGCATGGTTCTATACACCTGCTTCTTAGGGCATGTTCTAGCTCTCCTCCACATTTCTTAAGTCTTTGCATGTGCACCATCTTTTGTGACATAGCTGGGTACAATGCATTGAGTCTTTCAACTTGTTTTAAGAACCAAGTTAAAGGTTTGTCTTTGTCTGGGTCAAAGAAAGAATTTTCAAATTCATTCTCTATCTTGTACCTCCAGGCATCATTAGCCCACTTGGTGATTATTTCTTGTTTCCACCAAGACCAGGTATTTTTGCCATTTGTTTGTCTTATGCCATAATACCATCTCTTTGCAGATTTTTCAAACAATGAATGTAATCTTGCAGTAATTAATTCATCTGGTATGGCATAATCTTCTTGTAGCATGTCAATTGTCTTGATAAATGACATGTGGTCATATTCACCTTCTCCTGTGAATGTTGACCATTCTTTTAATTGAGGTGCTTCCTTCATTAAGACTTGGTTATTTTCTAGGTGACTTAAGTCTGTTATGAATGGATTTGTTAATTCCTCTTTTGGCTTAACAGGGCTTCTTATGTGAGAAAATGGGGTTGATAACTTTGGCATATTTGAGTTAGCCTCATTAATTTCATCCACTTTTTTCAGTGATAAGCTTTATTTCACTTTGAATATCATCTTTCAGATGAATTCTTGCTTCATCACATTTTTCCACATGGTCCAAAAGTAATTTTTGGTGTGATGAAGTCTTTTCTTCAAACTTGGCTACAGGAATACTTACTTTGTTTAATTTTTCTGTAAGATTGTCAATACTTATGTCATAATTGATTGTCAAAGTTTTATCTTTGATATCTTTTATTTATTTATACAATTCTTGTTGTCCTTGTATTAATTTTTGAGTGTTATCAATCAAAATTATTGGTTCATTATTTTCACCAATAAACTTAATGTTCTCAATTTCTTTTTTATTTTGTACAACAATTTTTGATAAAGAAGATAGGTTGTCGTTTATTTCTTGTAATGATAATATACTGTTTTTAATTTCTTTCAGAGGTAATATACTATTTTTAAGTTCTGTTAAAGTATTTACAACATCTTTGGACAAGGTTATTTCTTTGGGAAATGAGGTTGTCTCATTATTTCTTCTTCCTTGTCCTTGAATTCCATCAAGGTTCTGGCCATGTTGGATTCATTGTCAATGGCATCCTTTTGGATTTTTGGAATCCTGTAGCTTTGGGAATATGTTTTTCTCCAATTCTTTTCCTAGTTCTTCTTCCCTTCTTGGGGAAGTGGGTTTACTTGTGGCTTGCTGGTAGAAGCTACTGGGGCTTCTTCCTTGATTGCCTCCTTCTTTTTGGCATGGCACTCCTTGATCTTTTCGATTTGAGTTTTGAATGATAGTGGATTCCATCCATTGGAGCATCTCACTATTTCCTCATCTTTGAGGAACTTTTTCAGGATGTGCCAGGAGTTCATGACTCCTTGGTGTATTTGAGGCAACATTTTGCAGTCCTTGTCTTTGTACACTGTGTAGTACTGTTTGTACTGGCTCATGTAAATGTCTATTTGAGCCCTCTGAATGTGATTTGTACCTGTTTGAGTCACTCATACTTAGTTCTAACTCTGGTTCAGATATCATGGGCATTTCTGGTACCTGCCTTTGGGATAAGGCACTTCCTTGTGTGGATTCTGTTCCACTGGGGATATTGCCCTTCCTTTTCCCCTTTGAGGAATCAATTCTACCTCTGAGTTCAGCTCCATCTGATTGGATGGAGTATTGGGAGGCTCTTCTGGTAGTCATATTTTAAGAAAAATAAGGAATAAGAAGATTTCAGAACAGGAATTCTTCTTATGGAGATTTATAAATGAGGTACTCACCTTCAGAGTCCTGAATGGTGGGTCCTGGAAAGTCTAATTTCTTAGCTTTCTTTTTCTTAGTGATTATTGGTGTGGGAAAATTTTGACAAGTTTCTTCCACCAATCTTTCAACATTGGTTTGGTTTTCCTCTATTGGATTGTCTTCAAACACTAAAAAAGACAAATAAATATAAGCCTTTAATATGAAAAGTGTTATTTTTGGGAAGATATGGCAGTTTTCCACTTAAAAATTGCTTTTATATCTTGAAAAATGAAAATAAATAAAGAAATGAAATTAAAATGAATAAAAAATAACTTTTTTTTATTGGTTTTTATTTTAAGTTTTTTGTTTGTTTTTCTATTTTTATTTTTAAAGAATAAAATGAAAAATGAATATGATTCTTTTATAAAATTAATTTATAATATAAAATTATTTTTAATTTATAAAATATCTTCTTTAATTTCTAGATTCACTCAAAGAAAGTTCTTGCAGGTCTAAGGATGTGAAAAACCATGTGTAAGACTGTACAATTGCTTTCCAAATTCCTCAATAGTATTTAAAATCAATAAATATAAAATTATTATATAATTTTACAATTATAATTGTAATTTCTTATTCAATAAACCCAATTAGAATCTTCTTAAAGGTCTTTTAGAGTAAATATCATGGCCAGGCCCCCAAATGTAAGGTTTGACTATGAAACAATAAGTAAAAATTACTAATATTTTGCTTATTGTACTATGAATGTCCTTATAAATGAAATAAATAAGATAAAAATTATTATAATTATGGTGTAAAATAGTCATATTATTAAATAAATATAATAATATAATTAATATTATAAAAAAATAATATAATGTAATAAATATATTAATATAAGATAATAAATATATTTACAAGCACTTTATTATTGTTACCAACAAATAATAACGGCGTAGAAAAATTGTTTTTTATTAATAAAAAACAATTAATCACAATAATATTACTACTATTAAGGTTATAAATTAATATAAATACTCTTTCTATCAATTATAGAATTTATCAAAGTAATAATAGAGAAAAATTATTATAATAAGAGAAATAACCTACTTTTAATGCTTAATATAATAATTTTTAATGAATTCATGCCTATAAATGTAAATAAAACTTATTTAAATTGTAGTTACAATAAAACTTAAGAGAGATTACAATTTTTCTTGATTTTACGTGGAATAGAGGTTTTTAAGTGAAATTTAAACAAAACAATTAAATAATTGCAATAATAACATCAAAGATGAAGATTATTATAGTATTTTCTTTGGTATTTAATAATATAAAGGTATTATATATAAAGAATAAAGAAATTACCTTTTTATTTAATGATTTAATGTTTTGTAAGCGTCTGAGGGGAAAACAGAGTAAAAAGAGCTCTATTTATAGTAAATACCTCCCTCATAGAGTCCAGCAGGCTTCTAGTAGACGTTTAATGACTCTTTCTACTAGAATTGATCAATATTTTAAGGTTTGGTGATGATTACATCATGATCAAACCATCTTACCTCATAATTATGCCATTATTTAGAGCTATCACTATAGCTCTAAGTTTGATGACATCAATAGCTTGGCAGAAGCCTAAGGTTTGTAGATTTTATCAGCATTAATCATATTCTAATAGTATTCACCAGTTGTATCACTGATAAGACTGTTAACCTTAAAATAAGATTACAGTGAGAGATCTTAAATGAACAAATTTAAGCTTAAGCTTTGATCATTAATAACTTTGAAGTTATACACGCTAAAGCTATTCTGATGGTGAGTTAAGATAGTTTGTCATGTCCCTATTACACTCCCAAGAGCATTTTATTACATCATCAAAAGTGTATTTTTGATGATTTTTCTTGTAACTCATCTTTTCTGTCGAAATTTAATATTTTAAACTTCAAACCATGATTTCAAGGGGTTATACCTTGAATATTGTAATAGGAAATACATCATTCTTCACAAATGAACTAGTAGAAGCTAACTGTCTAATTTTTATTAAGTTTGGACCACTTTCACAACAAGGTGGTCAACAGCTCTATTGATTTTAATCAATAATCCATTACAGGTTTTAACCTTGTTTATAGCTTGTGAAATAAAGTTCATTTCTTTATTCCTGCAGTAATTACATGATGACTTTCTTTTTGGTTCAACACTCTATAATGCATATTTCGAAAGATATTACCTAAAACCCTTGAATATATGTGTTGACCAAAAAAGTGCATATATGCAGCTTAACTCCTTAAGTGTTGACTTTGGAGATTAGCTTCTTAATTGTTTTATGTGTAGAGCTTTATGGGGAATCCAATGGTACTATTTCTTTCACATGTTGTTCATTGGTGTTTGAAATAATTAAGAATCATGTTTTTTATAAGGTGTTATCACTTATAACTCATTATATTTTTACTTTACAGATATGCCATCAAAATGGTATATGTTTATTCTACCACGGGGAATCCAATGGTATAATATATTTCACATGTTTATATATTGGTTTTTAAGTTAAACCAAGTTTTATGCCTATTTATGGCATCTTTGTAGTTTTAAGGTAATTCTTTCTAATTTATAATTATTTAAAATATTTCTTGTGACCTTTTTGGGTATGTGTTCATATCTCAAAAGTTCCCATGAAAACTCCAAACAGACACATGTTAAGATGGCAGACTTCTATACAGGACCATAGAGGTAATATGACTATAGCACATAAATCTGGAAATATTCACAAGAATGCTGATGGCCTGAGTAGATTGGAATTACCCAATACACATGAAAGTGCTTCCTATGTTCCTACAATTGCAGAACCGCAGATTCCAATTGAAGGAATTAACATCACAGATGTGGGTACATAATCCTTTGAAGAAGTTAGAGAAAGCTATAAGCAAGATAAGGATTGTCATATTCTTACTTCTCTACTTTACAAATATTGCAAAGATTCAGGTTTTGATAATTCTCTAGATGATATCTGGAAGATATCTTATGAAAATGAAAGATTCCATTTATTTGATGGTATCTTGTATCATAGGTCTAAAAACATATGTGTCATGGTATTATGCAGTATAATGTTGATCAACACAATACTATTAGAATGACATGATAAAATTTATTCTGGACATCTGTCTGAAGACAGAACAATGAAAAGAATTAAGACATGTGCCTGGTGACCATCTTGGTGAAAAGATGTCATTGAGTACTGTCATAGTTGTGATTTATGCCAGAAATCCAATAAAGCTACTGGTAAAAGATTTGGTTAAATTATTCATATCCAAGAACCAAGTACCCCATGGGAAGTGGCTCATATGGATTGGGTAACTGCTTTACCACCTGGGGGTGATAAACGTTACAATGCATGTCTTGTTATTGTAGACAGATATGGCAAAACTCCAATCTTTTTACCATGTCACAAAGATGACACAGAAATGGATGCAGCTCTTTTGATGTGGAACAGAGTCATATGCCATACGTTTCTCTTTAAAAATATCATTAGTGATAGAGACCCAAAATTTACATCAGCCTTATGGACTAATTTAAATAAGATTTTGGGTAAAAAACTATCATTATCAACAGCATACCATCCACAAACAGATGAGTTAGCAGAAAGAATGATTTAAACCATTGGGGACATGATCAGAAGATTTTGTGCTTATGGCCTGTATCTTAAAGATCCTGATGGCTTCACCCATGATTGGTGTACTCTCATACCAGCATTGGAATTAGCCTATAAGCCTTCTATCCATTCTTCAACAAACAAAACTCCTGCAATGTTGGAAAAAGGATGGAAAATCAACTTCCAGTTGATACTTTGAAGAAATATTTAGTTGATATTCACCAAACTGATTCAAGATTAAAGCTATTTCTTGATAAAGTAAGGCATCATGCAAATCAAATAATGAATGATGCCTTTGAATATGCTAAACAGAAGTGGGATAAAAGTCATAAAACCACATATTTCAAAGTGGGTGACTTTATACTAGTTTCAAGCTTGAGCTTTGATAATATTAAAGGCCCAAAGAAATTGAAAGATTCCTTTGCAGGACCATTTATTATTGAAGCCCTTCAATAGGAAAAATGCAGTATAAGTATAACTGTCAGGAGAACTGAAAAACAAACATCCAAATTTCCCTGTCAGTCTAGTAAAGAATTACTCTTCAAGTAACAAGGAATTATTTCCTTTTAGAAATGAAACACCCTTAGAGGTTCCCCCATTTGATCAAAGTGAAAAGAAAAAATTACTAAAATTCTTGAACGAAAGAAGACTTGGGGGGAAATATGAAAGATAATAATTAGTCATGTACAGGAATCCACAACATGAAGATGAATGGATTGCAGAAAGTAAAATACCAAATTCCCAAAGGTTTCTCAGAAGATTCAGACATGAGAGAAGAGCAATTCCGCAATAAAAAAAAAAATTAAATTGTGTGATTTACATACTTGGAAGTACACATAGAGAGGTTGGACAGTGGATTATACCCCCAAAATGAATTGGGGGTATACTTCAAAGGAAACATTGACGTAAAATCTTTTTGTGGTAGCAAATGTGAGCCTTTGAGGTATATATGACATACCCATACAGCCACAAATTACTTTATATACAGTTTATTAAGTCTTGAATAGCCTTTTCAATTTAATTTGAAATAAAAAATAAGAAAAAATAAGTATAAACTTTCTTTGGTTAAACAAAGATATGATTATCATTTCATTTTTGGGCTCTACAGCAAAAATAACCTGGGGTTAACCCACAGGGTTTTATACCCTAATATCATTATTTCTTATGTTATTAAAAGGTTTCAGAATCTCACAGTACAATTGCAACTTTTTTTAACATTCTTTAGAATTGTGTACCAAAATTTCAGTTAAAATTAAGGTGTTGTGTATATTTACTGAATTGGCTAAGGATTTTTCATACAGGATGTAAATCCTGTGTGGGGTCAATTTAAAAGGTTTTAAGGCCATAGTATGAATTTACATAAATAAAAGGGCAAAATCCACACAAAAAGGTGGTACAAAGGAATAAGACCAAACAGAGCCGGGGTACCCAGATTTTTGGATCTGCAAGGATTCAATTAAGGTTGTCGACCTGTATTGGAGTATTTCCAGCCCTATTTAAATTTTGAGATTAGACTTTGATCCAACCTTAAAGTTTAACCTGATTTTATCACAATTTGGACAGGAATTTCAAGCTTCCAAAGGGTAAATCCCAATATGCAAGCTTGAAATTAAGGTTTTAAGAACTGTCAAAGCCAATTAAGGTTAAAAAGCTCAGATAAGCTTAAAACTTTAGACATACAATCATTCAAACCTTAACAAAAGTTAAGGTTTGGTGTGTATTTCTATTTTATGTGGAAAAGTAGTAATAACTTCAAAACTGCATTCAAAATACAATTCTTAATGGATTTTCCTGAAACTTTCACACAGATTACACTTTGATGTTATCTGTGTATAAATAAATTTCAAGTATCTATTATAAACAGGTTTCATTCGTAATGAGCCTTGAAATTTACTCTTTTAATTGTACTTAAAGAAAATTAAGATTTCTTTCAAAATTAATGAAAATTGAGTTTAAAATATTTTTGCTTGAAACTCTATCTTTAAGCTTTTGATGTGATGAACTTTAATTTAAATGATTTTTTTCATATTAAAAATTGAAATAATGAACAAAAATGAGGATTAAAGTTCCTTTGAGTAAAGAATAACACTCTTAACTTTGTATTGGAATTAAAAATAAGTTACCTTAAGCAAAGAACCTTATTTTTAAGCATGGTTTTTCATCTTTTCCCTGAGAACGCCCTCTATATCCATTATGACTGATGAGAGATGCTCTGTAGACATAAAAAGGGTTTATTCATCATGGTTTTTGTCCATCATTAATTTTATCAATCTAATTATATTAGACATTTCAACAGGTAAAGTTCTATTACATATAAAATCTTATTATTAAACCAATTCTGAAGTTTTTTTATTCTTTATTAATCTCAAATTAAAGAATTGAAATCATAGAATTCAGATCATTTTGGTAATCACCAACAATATATTTTATTTTATAAAATTATTCTCTTAAATATCTTTTAAAATCCACAAATTCCTCTTATAAACTCTTTAAATGATATTCTTATTATAAAAAGCGGTTTTATGTTGAAATTATTCATTTTTTTGCATGCTTTTAACTTAGAATAATCATTTACCTTAATAACTGTTTTATTTAACTTGTTGTATTAAATATATATTATAAGTAAGTTCTTTTCTGAAGTTCTACAATTTTTTTATCAATTCTTAGTTTTTATATATAGAATTTTTCTATAAGAATTACTTCTACACAGTGTGTGTGATAATTATTTTATGAATAATATTTGTACTCTTTATAAGTGGTTAAATATTCATATTTTCAATGTGTAATTGTCTCATTAAGAGCTTTGCACTTCTTATTGTTATAATTTTCAGTGACTATAACAATAATAGAATAATTATAATTTATTATAATTATTAACATTTTTTTATTATTAAAATAGTTAATAATAATTTAATTCCTTTTTTTTAATGTAATTATTTTCAATAATTATATAAATTTGTGGTTATAATATTTTATTACATTATATTTTTCTACTGAGGACAGTCATAGTACTCTTGATATTGCTACTATTATCAAGAGTTTCATAGAAAAACTTACAAATGTGGAAGCAAAAATGAATAACCTTACATATCTGAACCTGTTTGTGAGCCTTAGAGGTATTTTCATATACCCAAAAGACCACAAAAGATAAATTAAGATATGAATATAAATAAAAGAAATTCATTTATATTATAAAAATAAAAATTTAAATATAAATACCAATTTATATTTAAAAATCAAAATTTAATTATAATTTAAAAACAAAATTACAATGAAATTTAAAATTATGAAATTATATTTTTACTTGTGAAAATTAAGTAAAAATGAATTTTTAATAAAAATTGTTAAATTAAAATATTTTTGGAAAAAAGTTAAATAAAATATATTATAACTTTTTATCCAATAAATAAACATGAAAAAAGCTATCACACCATTGGATTCCTCATGAAATATAAAGTGGGGTCACCTCAGGATGAAATTTCTGTAACTTAACTCTAAATAAGCTCAAATTAAGCTGTAGTATTTTCAATACAAAAAGTGAAAATCCTCAAAAATTTGATTTAATTCACACCACATGTGGTGTTAACCATCAATTTTTGTGTTAAAGTTGAGGTGTTGTGTTTAGTTTAAAAGATATGACGAATTGAAGTATTTTCAATTGAATTCAATTGAAATGTCAAAATGTACACATGTATTACATAAGTGAACTTTGATTTACATATGATTTATCAATTATTACTGTGTTTTACTGTACAATTCAATTTAATTACATATGTATATTAAAAGTATAATACATAATGAGGAATTAAAGGAAAAAATAAATTGGAAAGATTAAAATTGGGGGGGAAAGGAACTCTAGCTCTAAGGGGGAGCCATACCCCCAAATTCCTTGCTGACTGGCATGGGATTTCAAAATCCACACAAAATTTCATTAATTTTGGCCTGGAATTGAGTCACAGGGTCTGTGACTCAATTGATGATGAGGTTATGATACCAACCAGGGTGGTTTTAACTGCTGCCAAGAGGGTAAAACTACCCTTAAGTTGAAACAATGTTATTAAAAGCTGTTTTAAATTGTTTCTACGCCTCTCACACACATTCTTACATGTTTTGAAGGCTCTAGACCAGGTATTGCTATAGTAATGGCTGATTTAAGAGTCTAAAATGGCTAAAAATTGCTTAAACCAGCCCTTTTTTGGTCAAAACCAGGGTTCAATGATGCCATAATTGGCTTTTCTGTTGTCATACTGTGTTTCACGACTGACAAGAGTAAATTTTACTTTTTTAGTAAGAAAATTGATGGCTATAAAAGAATGTCTTCTTTGCCCCACTTTTCTCTTCATGTTAAAATCTTTTCCTTTTATAATTAATTTGAGCACTGTTAAACCAATCAATAAAAGATTCCAACCACCTTTTTTGTATCATTTTAAACCTTTTAGCCACGTGAAAAAATCATTATAATCATTGTTTGTAACTCTTATAATCATTTTTACCCCTGAACCACCCCAAAAGTGAATTAAAGCATCTTTCATCACTGTTAACGTTGTCACTTTGTTTCCAAATTCATTCTGGTCACTTTTGGGCCTGTTTTCTCTTTAATATTATTTTTAAAGACCTTGTCGTTTAATTAATTGCTTGCAGTTTTTTGCTCAATTAATTCCAATTGAAATTTCTCTTGAAGAAATTTCTTTTGTAGCCTTAAATATCTCTTGTAGAGTATTTTTAGATAAATTTTTATTGTTGGTAAAACAATAAATCTTTATACTAATAAAGCTATAAGCAATAAAATTGGCGTTCTCTCTATTCAAAATAATATTTCTTACTATTTTCAATTAATTTTTACCTTATACAAATTTTGAGAACAGGAAAAGTACTTGATTTTTAATCAAAGTTTCATATCTATACCTCACATTAGGGGGGCCAGCCATGATATTTTACCTGTGACATATTTTTTACTCTTCTTTAAACCTTTTTTTCTTATATTGAAAAATTTAAAAAACATATAAAAATACTTATAACTCAAAAAACCCATAAAAAATAATTTTTTTCATATTATAAATGGGGCTTATATTTTTATTTCTTTTTTTGAAATAACCTTTTTTTACTTAATGAATTGGCTTTTTCATTAATTTCAGTGTCTGAAAACGTGGTTATACAAGAAAACATTGAAACAGCCTCAACAGTCACTAGCATTATTCCTGCCAGTTGTGAGCCTTAGAGGTAATTTCATATACCCAAAAGACCACAAATATAAAAAATAACATATAAATATAAATAAAATAAATTTATTTATATTATTAAAATAAAAATCAAAATATAAATATAAAATTATATTAAAAATAAAAAATTAATTATAATTTAAAAATAAAAAATACATTAAATTCTGTAAATATAAAATTACATTTATACTTGAAAAAATTAAGTAAAAATGAAACTTTAACAAAATTGTGAAAAAATAAATAAATTTGGAAAAAAGTTAAACAAAATTTATTATAACTTTTTATCCAATAAATAAACATATAAAATTTATTTAACCATTGGATTCCTCATAAAAAATCAGGTGGGGTCACCTCTGAGTGAAATTCTTGTAACTCAACTCTAAATAAGCTTAAATTAAGTTTTTAGTATTTTCAATACAAAAGTTGAAAATCCTCAAAACCTTAATTTAATTCACACCACATGTGGTGTTAACCATCAATTGTTTTGTTAAAATTGAGGTGTTGTGTTTAGTTTAGAAGTTATGAGGAATTGAAGTATTTTCAATTGAATTCAATTGAAATGTCAAAATGTGCGCGTGTATTACATAAGTGAACTTTGATTTACATATGAGGTGTCAATTATTACTGTATTGTACTGTACAATTGAATTGAATTACATATGTAAATTATAAGTATAATACATGATGAGGAATTAAAGGAAAAATAAATTGGAAAGATTAAATTTGGGGGGGAAAAGGAACTCCAGCTCTAAGGGGGAGCTAGACCCCCAAAATCCTTGCTGACAGGCGTGGGATGTCAAAATTCACGCAAAAGTTCATCACTTTTGGCCTGGAATTGAGTTACAGGGTCTGTGGACTCAATTGATGATGAGGTTTTGATACCAACTGGGGTAGTTTTAGCTGTTGCCAAGAGGGTAAAACTACCCTTAAGATAAAACAATCATAATAAAAACAGTTTGAACTGGTTTCTACGCCTCTGACACACATTTTGACGTGTTTTGAAGGCTCTAGGCCTGGTATTGCTATAGTAATGGCTGATTTAAGGGTCTAAAATGGCTAAAAATGGCTAAAAATGGCTTAAACCAGCCCTTTTTGGTTTAAACCAGGGTTCAATGATGCCATAATTGGCTTTTCTGTTGTCAGACTGTTTTTCACGACTGACAAGAGTAAATTTTACTTTTGGAGTAAGAGAATTGATGGCTATAAAAGAATGTCTTCTTTGCCCCACTTTTCTCTTCATGTTAGAAGCTTTTCCTTTTATTAATTAGTTTAAAACTGTTAAACCAATCAATCAAAGATTCCAACCACCACTTTTAAATCATTTTAATCCTTTTAACCACGTGAAAAAATCATTATAATCATTGTTTGTAACTCTTATAATCATTTTTACCCCTGAACCACCCCAAAAGTGAATTAAAGCATCTTTCATCACTGTAAACTTTGTCACTTTGTTTCCAAATTCACTCTGGTCACTTTTGGGCGTGTTTCCTCTTTAATATTCTTTTTAAAGACTTTGTTCTTTAATTAATTGCTTGCAGTTCTTTGCTCAATTAATTCCAATTGAAATTGCTCTTGAAGAAATTTCTTTTGTAGCCTTAAAATATCTGTTGTAGAGTATTTTTGGGATAAATTTTTATTGTTGGTAAAACAATAAATTTTTATAATATTATTTTTTTATACTAATAAAGTTATAAACAATAAAATTAGTGTGTTTTCTCTTAAAAATAATATTTCATACTATTTTTAATTGATTTTTACCTTATACATATTTTTGAGGACAGGAAAAGTACTTGATTTTTAATCAAAGATTCATATCCACACCTTACATTTGGGGGCCCAGGCATGATATTTTACCTGTGACATATTCTTTTACTCTTTTGAAATCTTTTTTTATATTGAAAAATTTAAAACCATATAAAAAATACTTATAATTCAAAAAATCCATAAAAAATAATTTTTTTCATATTATAAGTGAGGCTTAAATTTTTATTTCTTTTTTTGAAATATCCTTTTTTAATTGGCTTTTTCATTAATTTTAGTGTCTGACATCGTGGTAAGACAAGAAAACATTGAAACAGCCTCAACAGTAACCAGCATTATCCCTGCCAGTACTGTTAATTCTGATCATAATAGCACTGTTATTGTGACTCAAAATAACCAGCCTGAACCAATATCTTCTGAATTAATTAACTTGGACATAAGTAATACCCTTCAGAAAGCTAAAAATTTGGCCAATAGTAAGTTTTTTGACGTAAAAATACTATTTTAAGCCTTTTTAACCATAATTATGCCTTCAACCAGGTCAGGAGCCAGCTACAACCCCTCAAGCAGCTCCCAAAAAGGTAATAGACGTGATTATGGCAGAGGCCAACCAGGTACAGAAGGAAAAGGGTCAGTTGATGACTTCCAAACAACTAAAATGGGTCATTCTGAAGCTGATAATACCATTTTACCTTCAAAAAGAGCTGACACCGCCACAACAAGCCTCTGTGGACATATACATAGCCGGCCACAGTGCATACAACAATGCACTTCAATTCAAAGAGTACCAGATCCTTGCAGACCTGTGGAAGAATTGCATGAATTCTTACCTGACAGTAAGAAAATTCTTGGGCCATCCCAACACTTGCAAATTGTTCAATGGATGGCATCCATTAATGGAGAAGAAAAACATGATGCTTTTGACACTAGAATGGAGGAAAAACAACCCTCCACAACCCAAACCAGTGCCAAAAACAGCCCCAGTGGCCAGCAGCAGCAGTTCCAACGTGAAAAAGCAGCCACAAACTCCAAACAAGGGCAAAGGGAAGGCACCAGCCCCAAAACCTTACAGCCAGGGCTACAGAATCCCAAAGATTCAGCAGGATGCCATGGAAAATGTATTTCAGATGGCCAGAACCATGATGGAATTACAGAAGAAGGAGGAAGCCAGATTAAGGTTCCAGAAATGATTTCTGACATATTTGATTCCATCCCAGAGTTGTATAATGCTATAAATGACGTGAAAAAACATCTTTCTGATAAAAATGACACCATTTGTAACAACATTAAAACAAACAACCTGAGTCTGTGCCAAATTAATGAAACACTTATGTGTTTTGAAAAAGTTTTAAGAACAATTAAAAATTCTAATAATGACAATTCTTCTAACATTAAAATAAATGAACAATCTGCCATTATTAAAGAATTAACAGATAAATATTCTAAATTCAATAGTGATGACATGATTGAAACAAGAATTAAACAAGCCATAAATATTATCAAAACAGATAACAAGAAAGTCCTTGATGACATTTCAAATTCATTTACTGAAGTAAAGACATATACCATTGCCTTGAAAAAGTGTTTTGATGCTTCACAAGAAGAAGTATCAAAATTATCAATGAAATTGAATCAAGTCACTGCTGATAATACAAGACAGACAGAGTTATGGCAAGAACTGACACATAAGGAAGACATGTATAAAATTGAAGTAATAAATTTATTACAAAGCTTCCAACATGAATACAGAAATTCCCAAAGGTGTAGCAACAGTAAAATGAATGACATTGAACAAATACTGAACACCTTACCAAGAATGTCTACACCTCTAAATCAAAATGAGGGCACAAGAATTCCAAATCCACAAGTATTGGAACCTGATAATTCACAGTTAAAAAATTAATTATCCACTTCTTTTCATAACTTGGAACCATCAATGGGCCAAGCACTCTTGAAAGAAGTTCCAAAACTTAAAGAATGGCCTCACTGCAGTGGTGAAGGAGAGTATGACCATATGGAATTCATTAGAGGTATTGACATGATCAAAGAGGATTTTGAATTACCAGACAGATTGGTAACAGCCAGGTTTAACACCTTGTTTACCAGATCAGCTCACAGATGGTACATCAAAATAAGACAAGCACATGGACACCAGAGTTGGACTTGGTGGAAAACCCAAATCATCAACAAATGGACAAATGATGCTTGGAGGTTTAAAGTTGAAACAGCCTTTGAATCTGCCAAATTTAATGCTGATAAAGACAAAGCCTTACCATGGTTTTGCCAACAAAAGGACAGATTAACAGCATTATATCCTGACATGTCAGAGTTTATGATCCATAGAAAAATTCTGAGACAATGTGGAGGTGACTTAAAGCATGCTGTCAAAAGCAGGACTACTGAACAATCTTCAGCAGAAGATATTATCAATATACTAGAAGAAGTAACCACCAGAACCAAAATTGGTTCTAGTAGGGTGAATCTCAAAACAAGGTTTAATACACCTTGGAAAGATTCTGTGGACAAAAACCCCAAAGAAAATTCTGGTAATATTAAATATAAATCTGCAGATACAGTCAGAAAATGCCATATTTGCCAAAGCACCACCCATTTAGCCAATACATGTCCAAAGAGGGGGAAAATCAATGAAATTGACATTGAAAAGGAACCAGATGTTGAAAAAGAAGACATAATTGAAGACAATTCAGTTGATAAGTCATCCATATTTTCTGAATCTTCAAAAGATATAGAAAATATCAATGCCACTTTTGACATCATGGAATCTTATTCCCACTTACCACAATTGAGCAATGGTCAAGTTGATTTATCAAAAGTTCAAGATGCACAACTTATGAAGACAAAACCAAACAGAGGAAAAGGTTATACAGCTGGTAACTCCTGTATAACAGAAGTGGTAATTGACAACAAGCCCACCAAACCTTTGCTTGACCCAGGAGCCTTCTGCTCTTGTGTTGGAAAATCCTTTCTTAAGACTTGTGTGCCAAATTTTGAAGACCAATTGTTACCAATTGATGGTATAAAATTCAACAGTGCAAGTAACCCAATGAAAGCATTGGGAATCTTTGAGACCAATATCATATTCCCACACATAAATGGGAATTTAAGGATCACAGTTGAATTTGTTGTTATGGAAAATTGCTCTAGTACCCATTTTATATGGGGAAATGACTATTTGATCATGTATGGGAAAGATTTACATAATAACAAAGACAGATACTTTACAATTGGGGACAATAAGCGCCAGAAATTTGCCTTTTTACCATTTAAAAGACAAATTACAGTAAACAAAGTATCACCAGTCAACTTAGAGTTAGAAAAATTCAAGTCTGAACAGTTAAATGAGGCTGAGATAAGCCTTCATCTGACTGATAAACAAGAAAATGAACTTTCTTCCCTTTTGTATGACCACAAAGGAGCATTTGCTACAGACAAAGAACCTCTGGGAGCAATTATTGGTCATGAAGTTGACATCATTCTTAACATTGAGAGACCTTATCCACCACTCTTAAGAAGACCTGCTTATCCAGCAAGTCCAAAATCAAGAGAAGCTCTAGAAATTCATATCAAAGAAATTCTAGACCTTGGTGTAATAAGAAAAGTAGGCCACAATGAGGAAGTAGAAATAACTACACCAGTCATAGTGGCGTGGCATAATAGAAAATCCAGAATGGTTGGGGACTTTAGAGCTCTGAACACTTACACTGTTCCAGACAGATACCCAATACCAAAAATCCAAATTGCCCTTACTCAAATATCTCAAGCAGTGTATATAACCACTATGGATGCCCTTAAATGAATCCATCAAAATGTGGTAACACCAAGAGCAAGAAAATACTTGAGAATTATTGTTCATTGTGGAGTGTATGAATACTTAAGGATGCCCTTTGGTATCAAAAATGCACCTTCACACTTCCAAAGAATGATGAATGAAATCTTCCCTGAAGAACTCTCAGAGGGATGGTTAATCATTTACATTGATGACATTATTATCTGTTCAAAGACTTGGGAGGAGCACATGTACAGATTATCAAGAGTTTTGACAAAAATCCAATCAGTAAACATGAAAATCTCCTTGAAGAAATGTCATTTTGGATTTAAAGAACTTAAGGCACTAGGACATGTTGTATCTGGTTTGTCCCTTGGAATTGATAAAACCAAAGTTGCAGCAGTATTGTTAAAACCCATGCCTCAGAATAAGAAGGAAATTCAGTCATTCTTGGGTTTTGCAGGATATTACAGGCAACACATTAAAGACTTTGCATGCATAGCAAGAACACTTTATAAGTTGTGTGACAAAGACACAGTATTTGAGATGACTGTTTACAGAGTCAAAGCTTTTGAATCTCTAAGAGAAGCATTGACCACTGCTCCACTCTTACTGATGCCAGACTTTAAATTACCTTTCAAACTGTATATTGATGCATCAGGGGATGGACTAGGTGCTGCACTTCACCAAGTTCAGATCATAAATGACAAACCTGTAGAAGGACCAATATGTTTCATATCCAGGCAAATCAAACCAACTGAAGCCAGATATGGAGCAAGTCAAATGGAATGTCTATGCCTTGTCTGGGCCTTGGAGAAATTGAACTATTTCTTAGAGGGATGTGTTTTTGAAGTAATAACAGATTGTACAGCTGTGAAATCACTTTTGAACATGAAAACACCTAACAGACACATGCTCAGATGGCAAATAGCCATACAAGAATACAGAGGCAATATGACTATTGTTCATAAGGATGGGAATATTCATAAGAATGCAGATGGACTAAGCAGATGGCCATTACCAAATAACATTGATAATCCTGCTTATGTTCCAGAAGAAGCTTCACCACAAATTCCAATAGAAGGAATAAGTGTTACAGACTTGAACACCACCTTCTTTGAAGAAGTCAGAAATTGTTACACTCAAGATAAGAATTGTAGCATCTTATGTCAATTACTTAACAAAGACTGTAAAGACAACTCTCTAATACATGCCTTGGATGAAGTATGGAGAAAATCTTATAATGAAGGAAGATTTCACCTACTGGATGGTATAATTTACCACAGAACCAAGCACACATGTGTCATGACAGTTGTAGACAGGTCATTAATCAATCTTGTACTGAAAGAATGCCATGATAGTCCCTTTTCAGGACATCTTTCTGAAGACAGAACAAGAGAGAAAGTGAAGACCTGCATATGGTGGCCAATGTGGCAAAACAATGTTTCAGAGTATTGCAAAACCTGTGACATATCCCAAAAGGCAAATAAATCCACTGGCAAAAGACTTGGAAATATGATGAAAATCCAAGAACCAAACAGACCTTGGGAAATTGTCCATATGGATTGGGTAACTGGCCTACCACCAGGAGGTGACAGGAGCTATAATGCTTGCCTAGTAATTGTGGACAGATTCAGTAAAACTCCAATCTTTTTACCATGTCACAAAGATGATACAGCCATGGATACAGCTCTTCTGATATGGAATAGAGTAGTGTCATGGACTGGGATATTTACAAATATCATCAGTGATAGAGATCCCAAATTCACTTCAGCACTATGGACAAATCTTCACCAATTATTTGGCACTAAACTGTCTTTCTCTACAGCCTACCACCCACAAACTGATGGCCTGGCTGAAAGAATGATCCAAACGTTAGAGGACATGGTGAGAAGATTTTGTGCATATGGCCTTGAATTCAAAGATTGTGATGGATTTACCCATGATTGGTGTACTCTGTTACCAGCACTGGAATTAGCATATAAAACATCAATCCATGCTAGTACCAATCAGACTCCTGCTGTTCTAGAAAAAGGATGGAACCCCAAGTTACCCCAAGACTCCTTGAGGAAAGACTTAATTGAAATACATCCCACAGCTGCTAGCTTCAAAGGAATGCTAGACAAGGCTAGAAAGCATGCAGTAAGGTGCATGGAGGACTCTTTTGCATATGCTAAAGACAAATGGGATAAATCTCATGCAACTCCAGATTTCAAAGTGGGGGACCTAGTTCTTGTATCCACCACTAACTTCAACAACATCAAAGGATGTAAAAAGCTGAAAGACTCCTTTGCAGGACCTTTTGTGATTAAGGCCCTCCATGGAGAAAATGCTGTTGAAGTAGAGTTATCTGAAGAACTTAGCAATAAGCACCCTACATTTCCAGTGAGCTTGATAAAACCATATAAATCTAGTGATGCTGAGAAATTTCCCTTGAGGAATAAGGTTCCCCAAGCTATACCTCCTATTGAGACATCTGGTACTAAGAAAATAACCAAAGTTCTTAAAGAAAGGAAATTAAGAACCAAGAAAGTAAGGGAATACCTTGTTAGGTACAGTGACCCAACTTGTGAAGATGAATGGTTAGAAGAAAAAGATATACCAGAAGCTACCAAACTCCTGAGGAGATTCAGACACACTAGAAACACCAATATTACAAAGTAATATTCTTTTTTTAGGGGGAGGGAATGTGAGCCTTAGAGGTAATTTCATATACCCAAAAGACCACAAATATAAAAAATAACATATTAATATAAATAAAATAAATTTATTTATATTATTAAAATAAAAATCAAAATATAAATATAAAATTATATTAAAAAGAAAAAATTAATTATAATTTAAAAATAAAAAATACATTAAATTTTGTAAATATAAAATTACATTTATACTTGAAAAAATTAAGTAAAAATGAAACTTTAACAAAATTGTGAAAAAATAAATAAATTTGGAAAAAAGTTAAACAAAATTTATTATAACTTTTTATCCAATAAATAAACATATAAAATTTATTTCACCATTGGATTCCTCATAAAAAATCAGGTGGGGTCACCTCTGAGTGAAATTCTTGTAACTCAACTCTAAATAAGCTTAAATTAAGTTTTTAGTATTTTCAATACAAAAGTTGAAAATCCTCAAAACCTTAATTTAATTCACACCACATGTGGTGTTAACCATCAATTGTTTTGTTAAAATTGAGGTGTTGTGTTTAGTTTAGAAGTTATGAGGAATTGAAGTATTTTAAATTGAATTCAATTGAAATGTCAAAATGTGCGCGTGTATTACATAAGTGAACTTTGATTTACATATGAGGTGTCAATTATTACTGTATTGTACTGTACAATTGAATTGAATTACATATGTAAGTTATAAGTATAATACATGATGAGGAATTAAAGGAAAAATAAATTGGAAAGATTAAATTTGGGGGGGAAAAGGAACTCCAGCTCTAAGGGGGAGCTAGACCCCCAAAATCCTTGCTGACAGGCGTGGGATGTCAAAATTCACGCAAAAGTTCATCACTTTTGGCCTGGAATTGAGTTACAGGGTCTGTGGACTCAATTGATGATGAGGTTTTGATACCAACTGGGGTAGTTTTAGCTGTTGCCAAGAGGGTAAAACTACCCTTAAGATAAAACAATCATAATAAAAACAGTTTTAACTGGTTTCTACGCCTCTGACACACATTATGACGTGTTTTGAAGGCTCTAGGCCTGGTATTGCTATAGTAATGGCTGATTTAAGGGTCTAAAATGGCTAAAAATGGCTAAAAATGGCTTAAACCAGCCCTTTTTGGTCTAAACCAGGGTTCAATGATGCCATAATTGGCTTTTCTGTTGTCAGACTGTTTTTCACGACTGACAAGAGTAAATTTTACTTTTGGAGTAAGAGAATTGATGGCTATAAAAGAATGTCTTCTTTGCCCCACTTTTCTCTTCATGTTAGAATCTTTTCCTTTTATTAATTAGTTTAAAACTGTTAAGCCAATCAATCAAAGATTCCAACCACCACTTTTAAATCATTTTAATCCTTTTAACCACGTGAAAAAATCATTATAATCATTGTTTGTAACTCTTATAATCATTTTTACCCCTGAACCACCCCAAAAGTGAATTAAAGCATCTTTCATCACTGTAAATTTTGTCACTTTGTTTCCAAATTCACTCTGGTCACTTTTGGGCGTGTTTTCTCTTTAATATTCTTTTTAAAGACTTTGTTCTTTAATTAATTGCTTGCAGTTCTTTGCTCAATTAATTCCAATTGAAATTGCTCTTGAAGAAATTTCTTTTGTAGCCTTAAAATATCTCTTGTAGAGTATTTTTGGGATAAATTTTTATTGTTGGTAAAACAATGAATTTTTATAATATTATTGTTTTATACTAATAAAGTTATAAACAATAAAATTAGTGTGTTTTCTCTTAAAAATAATATTTCATACTATTTTTAATTGATTTTTACCTTATACAAATTTTGAGGACAGGAAAAGTACTTGATTTTTAATCAAAGTTTCATATCCACACCTTACACCAGTACTGTTAATTCAGACCATAATAGTACTGTTATTGTGACTCAAAATAGCCAACCGGAACCAATATCTTCTGAATTGATTAGCTTGGACATAAGTAATACCCTTCAGAAAGCTAAGAAATTGGCCAATAGTAAGGTTTTTGACATAAAAATACTATTTTAAGCCTTTTTAATCATAAAATATGCCTTCAACCAGATCAGGAGCCAGCTATAACCCATCAAGCAGCTCCCAGAAAGGTAATAGATGTGATTATGGCAGAGGCCAATCAGGTACAGAAGGAAAAAGGTCAGTTGATGACTTCCAAACAACTAAAATAGGTAATTCTGATGCTGATAATACCATTTTACCTTCACAAGGATCTGATACCGCCAAAAGAAGCCTCAGTGGACATATACAAAGCCACCAAAAAAGCATACAACAATGCCCTGCAGTACAAGGAGTACCAGATCCTGGGAGATCTGTGGAAAAACTGCATAAACTCTTACCTGACTGTGGGAAAATTCCTGGGCCATCCCAATACTTTCAAATTGTTCAATGGATGGCATCCATTGATGGAGAAGAAAAAAATGATGCTCTTGACACTAGAATGGAGGAAAAACAACCCTCCACCGCCCAAGCAAGTGCCAAAAACAGCCCCAGTGGCCAGCACCAGCAATTCCAACATGAAAAAGCAGCCACAAGCTCCAAACAAGGGCAAAGGAAAGGCACAAGCCACCAAACCTTACAGTCAGGGCTATAGGATTCCAAACATTCAACAGGATGCCATGGAAAATGTGTTTCAGATGGCCAGAACAATGATGGAATTGCAGAAGAAAGAGGAGGCCAGATTAAAATATCAGAAATGATTTCTGATATTTTTGATTCTATTCCATAGGTGTATGAAGCTATAACTGACATAAAAAGTCATCTTTCTGATAAAAATGCATTGATTTGTGACAATCTTAAAACACATAACTTGAGTCTGAGCCAAATCAATGAAGCATGTAAATGTTTTGAAAGAGTTTCAAGAACAATCAAAACTGCCAATAATGATAATTCTTTTGGCATTAAGATAAATGAACAATCTCCCATTATTTTGAAATTGACAGACAAATATCCTGAATTCAATATTGATGGCATGATTGAAACAAGAATAAAACAAGCCATAAATAATATCAAAGGGGATAATAAGAAAGCTCTTGATGATATTTCAAAATCATTTACTGAAGTAAAGACACATATAATTGCCTTGAAAAAGTGTTTTGATACCTCAAAAGAGGAAATATCAAAATTAAAAATAAACTCAAATGAAGTTATATCTGATAATACTAAACCAGCAGAATTATGGAATGAGCTGACATATAAAGGGGATGAGTGTCAGCCTGTTACTCAAAACCAGAGCACAAGCATGATAGCCAAAATACCATAAACCAATGGTATAGCCAAGATACCACCAAAACATGGAGCTGAGCCAAATAAGCTCAAAAGGTATCAAAGGAAAGAGGAAACTCACCTCTTTCTTAAAATACAAGTCCCATTACCATACGACAAGAAATAACAAAGTTAGTCCTGCTCAACGTTAGTGCTGAGCATAAACCTTAATTTTCACCTATCATCTAAAATCTAGAAGGAGAGGCTTAACCCCATCAAATGGGCATTAAAAATGAAGCTCTAGGCTAGGGCTATCCAATGGTACCAGCCAAACTGGGCTAACACCAATATTACTGGAGTTATGGTCAATTTCAGGCCAAATAAGGGTGAACAAAACATTCACCTCTCATCTAACTTCTACAGTTTTAGTGTAGGATACCTGAAGTGGGGTATTTTTGGAAAGCGCACAATCAGGGCTATCTGATGGTGCCATTCATTTCCCCATAGCTCAACTAGAACAAAAGGTATGGGGCAAACAAGCTCAATACAGCTTTTTGCCTAAAACACGCAAATGTACAAAAATCTTGTACATGGGATAACTTTGCCATATTTAATGATACCCATATCAAATGAGGTACCATTGTGTAGAGCACATACAGGGCTACACACTGAACCAATTTGAGGTTGATATCTCAAGAATTGACAAAGTTATGGCTGTTTTAAGGTCAAAATCCCACCTGCTCTCATATACAGCTTTACCATGGGATAATATTCCATAACCATGAATATGAGGTGTCAAATAGACAAAGAAGCATGTTTTTACTTCAATACCTCATATGTCAGTCAATACTGGGGTCCCATACAGTTTCTGTACAGCATTCTACGCGTCATACACGTCAGAATCAAGCTGTGAGGTCCCCAAATGAAAATTTTCACCCTGTATTGGTGAAAACCGCCCAGATGTGGTTTCAAAACCACATCTGAGCCCAATACAGGGCATACAGGCTGTTTACAAACCACAAGTCAGTCCTGGAGAGTGAAAAATCTTCACTTCCTCTACGTGGAAAGGTCTAGCACCCTTTCCACCCCATTTCAGGATAAAAAGGAGGCTTTTCACAGCCAGAATTGTCTCCTCATCCTGCTTTTGAATACCCTACGTAGTAAACTGTCAAAAACAGTTTTACTCTTGGGTAATCAACAGGTATAATTATATATTTACTTATTGTAACTCTTATTATAGTAACCCAACTGGTAAGATTGCACCCTGGGTTCTCAATAGCGCTCACCACCACTATTATTCAATAGTAGAACCCCTTAATTATATTATAAATCATCTTTAATACACAATACTCTTATTTTAAATTAATTTTCTATGTGTCACAGTCATAATCCTAGTTGTAAATACTCTTATTACCACTTCAATATAGACTCAGCCTGACAATAAGCATAAAAACAATGTAATAGCCTCTATACAAAGCTTACAACATGAATTAAGAAATTAACAAAGGTGTAACAATAGTAAAATGAATGATATTGAACAAATACTAAACACCCTACCAAAAATGTCTACACCTCTTAATCAAAATGAGGGTACAGGGATTCCCAATCCACAAGTATTGGATATTGAAAATTCTCAATTAAAAAATCAATTCTCTACTTCTTTTCATAACTTTGAACCAACAATGGGCCAAGAACTCTTGAAAGAAGTTCCAAAACTTAAGTAATGGTCTCACTTCAGTGGTGAAGGAGAGTATGACCATATGGAATTCATCAGAGGTATTGTGAGCCTGTGAGGTATGTATAACATACCCATAAGGCCA
Organism: Austropuccinia psidii; assembly: GCA_023105745.1. Taxonomy (NCBI): domain Eukaryota; kingdom Fungi; phylum Basidiomycota; class Pucciniomycetes; order Pucciniales; family Sphaerophragmiaceae; genus Austropuccinia; species Austropuccinia psidii. The sequence continues at coordinate 71,157,414 of JALGQZ010000001.1, read as the reverse complement.
CAAATAACTTTATACACAGTGAAAATTGTTTTCAACAGACTTTTTAATTGCATTTAAAATAAAAAATAACAAAAAATAAGTATAACTTTTTTTGGATAAACAAAGTTATAAATATTATGTCATTTTTGGGTTCTACACCAAAATTAACCTAGGGTACATCCATAAGGTGTTATACCCAAAACACTTATTTCTTATGTTATTGGAAGGTTTAAGAATCTCACAGTACTAATGTAACTTTTTTAACATTTTATTAAAAGCTTTAAATTTAAGCGTAAATAAGCTTAAATTTAAAGTTGCATAAAGTTTATGCAAGCTTACAAAAATTTTAGTTAAAATTGAGGTGTTGTGTATATTTGCTGAATTGGCTAAGGATTTTCCATACAGAAAGTAAATCCTGCGTGAGCTCAATTTAAAAGGGTTTAAGGCCATAGTATGGCTTTAAATAAATCAAAGGGGAAAATCCACACAGAAAGGTGGGACAAAGGAAAAAGACCAAATAGAGCTGGGGTACTCAACTTTTTGGTTCTGCAAGGATTCAATTAAGGTTGTCCACCTGTATTGGAGGATTTTCAAATATATTTAAACTTTAAGATTAGACTGTGATCCAACATTAAAGTTTAAACTGGTTTTATGCCAAATTAAACAGGAATTTCAAGCTGCCAAAAGGTCAACCCCAACATGCAGGCTTGAATTTAAGGTTTTAAGAACTGTCAAAGCTTAATTAAGCTTCAAAAAATTGAAAAAGCTGAAAACGTTGAGCTTACAAGCATTAAAACCTTATCAAAAGTTAAGTTTTGGTGTGTGTTGCTATTTTACATGGAAAAATAGCAATAACTTCAAAAATTCATTAAAAATCCAATTCTTAATGGATTTGCTTGAAAATCTCACACAGCTTACAATTTAATATTATCTACATATAAATTCAATTTTAAGTATCTTTTATAAATAAATTTCCTGGGTAATTAGCCTGGAAATTTACTCTTTTAATTAAAGCTCAAATAATATTATAATTTCTTTAAAAATTAATTAAAAATTGAGTTTAGGAAATTTCTGCTTGAAGCTATATTTTTAAATTGTTCATGTGATGAAATTTAATATAAATAATTTTATTTATATGAAAAACTTAGAATAATTAGTTTAAATGAGGATTAAAGTTACATGGAGTTAAGAATAACACTGATTACTTTAAATTGGAATTAAAAATAAGTTACCTTAAGTTAAGAACCTTATTTTTAAGCATGGGTTTTCAGTTTTGACCTGAGCACGCCCTCTCTATCCATTATTAATCATTAGAGCTGCTCTGAAGACATAAAAAGAGTCTTTTCATCACTGTTTTTGTCCATCATTCATTATCAATCCAATCATATTAGAATTTTAAACAGGTAAAGTTTTATGAAATATAAAATCTTATTATTAAAGTAATTCTTAAGTTATTTTGTTCTTTATTAATTAAAATTAAAGAATTGAAATCATAGAATTGAGATTATTCTTGTAATCACCAATAATATATTTTATTATATAAAATTAATCATCTTAGTTATCTTTTAAAAATCCACAAATTCCTCTTAAAAACTCTTTAATCATGATTTTTATTATAAAAAGTTGTTTTATCTTTAAAAATATTGATTTTTGGCGTGTTTTCAACTTATAATTATTATTTAATATAATAACTGTTGTTGTTTGACTTGTTGTATTAAATAAATATTATAAGTAAGTTTTCTCTCAAGTTCTATATTTTTTTTATCTAGTATTAGTTTTTTTTATAGAATTTTATTCTATAAGAATTATTTCTGAACAGTGTGTGTTTTAATTCTTTTATAAATAATATTTTTATTATTTATAAGTGGTTAATATTCATATTTTCCACGTGTAATTGTCTCATTAAGAGCTTTACACTTCTTATTGTTATAACTGTCAATGACTATAACAATAATATAATAATTATAATTTATTATAATTATTGTTTTTTATTATTATTATATTTTATAATAATAATTAAATGTATTTTTTTTATATCCATATTTTTAATAATTATATTTATTTTTGTGGGTATAATATTTTGTTATATTATATATTTCTACTGAGGACAGTCATAGTACTCTTGATATTGCTACTATTAGCAAGAGTTTCATGGACAAACCTTACATTTGGGGGCCTGGCCATGATTTTAACCAATTTTTGGGACATAAATCATATTCTACACCTTATTTTACTGTTTTTTGACGTACAATTGCCATATTTATCTCAATATTGGCTTTTTTAGGACTTATCCCTTATAAATAATCTTTATAATATTAATAAAGTTATTTTTTCTTAAGAATATTGTTTGAAAGAATATACTATTGAGTGACTTGGAATAAATTCCTTTTGTCTAACTAGTGGCTTTTTCACATCACAGAATTGAAATTTATTCTTTGAGTTATTCTAGTATGAAGTGAATAATAATACAATTTTGATTAATAAACTTGTTAATTTCATAATTATTATTTCTTTAAAGAAAATAAAAACCAAAGAAAAATTAAGAAATTAAAAATCTCTACTCAAAATATTTTTTCTTCCATCTTAGACATTTTTCTTTATTTTTGATGTAATTTGCCATAAATTACATTAAAACAACTTTATTCAATAAGTTGAGTTTATAAGTTATTTTTATTGTTTGATAAAATAACTTATATTTTTATTTTTCTCTAGTGTCATCAATTAGAGACAGCTCTTCAGACTCTGAAGCCTCAGAGTCTAGTATTGAACTTCAAACCAGCCCAGCACCAAGGGGTTTGATAACCAAAGAACCCTTTAAAGGTCCAGCAGGTGAATTAAATCCATTCTTAGTCTATTTTTTCTTAAAATTGACGTGAAATGACTCCTACTGGAAGTGGAAGTAATCACTCCATCCAATCAAATGGATCTGGACCAGGACATTCCAGTCACAAATCAAAAAGATAAGAATGTCAGCCCAGAGGAGAGGCACAAATGGAGGATGCCAGAACTTCCACCAGTTCCCAAACAGCAAGAGTGGGAACTTCTCCCAAGTCTTTGCATAGGCACAATGAACTCTTATCTTCAAGTGAAGAAGTTCATGGGGCCAGAAAAGACAGAAGAACTTCTCAAGGGTTGGACACCAATGTCTTGCAAAGGACAAGTCCAACAGATAAAAGCTTGGTTGAAAAACCAAAGCATGTTATCAGAGGATCAGAAGCAGGAGTTGACCCAAGGCAAGGACAACAGCCAAGTGGAACCTCCCAAGCATCCACCAGCAAAAATCCGCCTCAACAAGTGCCAAGAAAGCCCAAGAAAGCCCCAAAGACCAATCAGAAGGGCAAGCAAAAGGCAAAGCCCAAGTGGAACAAGCCTTACCCACAGAATTACAGAATCCCAAAGAAAGAAAAGACAGCCATGGACAATGTGTTCAATATGGCAAGACCTCTGATGGAATTCAAAAACAAGGAGGAGGAAAGATTGAACCAATCTTTCCCAAAGAAATAGATCTTGTTAAGCTTGTAACTCAATTTGAATCTTTTAATAAAGAAATTATGACAAAGTTTAAAACATTTGAGTATATCCAACAAAATTTGGGTAATGAGATATTACAAGTAAAAGACCAACAAAAAACCATCATTGGCCTTTAAAATGTTAATAAGGACAATATTGTGTCTTTGACGCAAATTTGTGCAAGAATTGAGGCTAATGCTACTTTGCTCAATCAACCAGATGACAATTCAATTTCTTTTATAACTGCACAGTTAAGAGAATTGAAATTACAAGTTCAAAACTTGGAAAATTCAACTGGTCACAATGCAGCTCTTTTTCAAGAACAATTGGAAAAAAGTGATAAAGCAAGACTTGAATTGAAAGAAGACATTCAATCAAGTATTTATAGTATATCACTAAAAAATGAATTGCCAAGGCAATCCACACCAATTCTTGACAGAAATGTGCTTAATGATTTACATCATACCATTTCAAGTAATGAGGTGGAAAATGCTTTCAATTTCAAAGACATTATTTCTCTTTTTTCTAGAGGAAAAGCAAATTTTTGTCCTTTATTTTCCCCTATAGTGAAATACCTGTCTTTATGATTATTAATATCAATACAATAAATATTGAGATAATCACTCCCAAGTATAAAATGTTGTGAAGTACACACATACCATATTAATACATAAGTGCCAGATTACACTCATTATTTACCAGATCAGCAAAGAAATGGTATTACAAAATGAGACAACACCATGGTAAACATTCTTGGCCTTGGTGGAAAGAACAAATTATTTCCAAATGGGCTAATTATTCCTGGCAATTTATAATGGAATATTCTTTTGAAGAAGCCATTTTTAATATTGAGAGGGAGAGGCCCATGTCTTGGTTTCTTAAACAGAAGGACATATTAACTTCCCTTCATCCTGATATGTCTGAAACAATGGTACATAAAACGATATTAAGAAAGTGTGGTGGTGACCTTGAGAATGCTATAAGAAGCAGATGTATTGAGCCTTGCCTTACAGAAGATTATATCAATGCTATGGAGGACATCACTACTAGAACAAAAATTGGAAGAAATTGGTCCAAATCCCCAATAGACAATAAGACTAATGGGAAATAAATTTCAAAGCCAAATAAACCACAAGACAGACTTCCTTTGAAATTTCACAAATGTGGAAGCACATCTCATTTAGCAAACACTTTCCCAAAAGGGACACAAATCAATGAGATAAATGTTGAAAAAGTGGAAGACACAAAAGAAACAACTTATGTATCTTTACATGAAAGTGATTCTGAGCCTTCAGAAGAAGAAGAGGTACCAGAAGAGCTTAGTATAGAAAACATTAATGTTTCTTTTGAAGTCACTGAGGTACACACTCATTTACCACAGTATAGTGATTGATTTATGGATCTCATACATGTGCAAGATGCTAAAATGCAGAAAACCAAACCTGCCAGAGGTAAAGGTTATACAGCTGGTTCATCTTGCATCACTAATATTGTGATAAACAACACAGAAGCCAAGATACACTTTGACTCAGGTTCTTTTTGCACTTTTGTTGGAAAAGATTATCTTGACAAGGTGCATACCAACTGGCAAGACAAATTAATGCCAATTGAAGGTATAACATTCAGCAGTGCTAGCCATAATATGCACCACTTGGGTATATTTGAAGCAGCAATCATATTTCCTCATCCTGCAGGAAGTATAAGATTGAAAGTTGAAATTGTTGTCATGAATAATTGTAATTCACAACATTTTATACTTGGGAATGATTATCTCAATATTTATGGTATTGATATTAATAATCATAAAGACAGGTATTTCACTATAGGGGAAAATAAAAGACAAGAATTTGCTTTTTCTCTAGAAAAAAGAGAAATTACTGTCATTAAACAAGTAAAAAATGTTAATAAGGAAAAATTTGTGTCCAGTCAATTGATTGAAGCACAAATTAGTCCTGAATTAACACTGGAAATGAAGGAAGAGCTCATTGAAATTTTTTTTCAATACAGGGAAGCATTTGCTTCAGATAGCAAACCAATTGGAGCTATAAAAGGCCATGAAGTGGACATTATTCTCAATGTGGAAAGGCCTTATCCGCCTCTATTAAGAAGACCAGCTTACCCAGCTAGCCCTAGGGCTAGAGAAGAATTAGAAAGTCATATTAATGAACTAATTAAACTGGGAGTTCTTAGAAAAGCTGGACACAATGAGGAGGTAGAAGTCACAACTCCAGTAATCATTACTTGGAATAATGATAAGTCAAGGATGGTTGGTGATTTTAGAACACTGAATACTTCTACTATTCCAGACAGGTATCAAATTCCTACAATTAATGAGACTTTGACTCAATTATCCAAAGCAAGATTCATTAATTCCATGGATGCTCTGAAAGGCTTTCCTCAGAATGTTTTGACACCTCATGCTAGGAAATTATTGAGAATAATTTCTCATTGTGGGATTTATGAGTATTTGAGAATGTCTTTTGGTATTAAAAATGCACCCTCTCATTATCAGAGAATGATTAATACCATCTTCCCACATGAATTGTCAGAAGGATGATTAATCATTTATATTGATGACATTATCATTTGTTCAGAAACCTGGAAATTACATTTAGAGAGACTTTCATTAGTACTTAAGAAAATTCTTCAAGTGAGCATGAAAATATCTCTTGAAAAATGTAATTTTGGGTTTCATGAGTTAAAAGTTCTAGGACATGTAGTCTCAGGACTGAGCCTTGGTGTTGACAAAAACAAAGTGGCTGCAGTTTTATGGAAACAAATGCCCCAGAACAAAAAAGAAATGATGTCTTTTTTGGTGTTTGCCAGTTATTACAGGCAACACCTCAAAGATTTTGCAATCCATGCCAGATCATTATACAGAATTTGTGATCAGCAAACTGTTTTTTAAATGACACAGGAGAGGATTCAAGCATATGATACAATCAAGTATGCCTTAACCAATGCACCATTATTATTGATGCCAGACCGGAAACTTCCTTTCAAGCTGTATATTGATGCATGTTGTGAAGGTTTAGGAGCTTCTCTTCATCAAGTTCATATTGTCAATGACAAACCTTATGAAGGTCCAATTTGTTTTATTTCAAGACAAATTAAACCTACTGAGGCAAGATATTGAGCTAGCCAAATGGAGTGCCTTTGCCTTGTTTGGGATTTGGAAAAACTTCATTACTATCTTTATGGTAGTGTGTTTAAAGTAATTACTGATTTCAATGCAGTAAAATCACTTCTTAACATGAAAACTCCAAACAGACACATGTTAAGATGGCAGGTTGCTATACAGGAATATAAGGGCAATATGACCATATTACATAAAGCTGGAAATATTCATAAGAATTCTGATGGGTTAAGCAGATGGGCATTACCAAATACACCTGATAACCCTGCCTATGTTCCTGCAAGTGCAGAACCTCAAATTCCATTTGAAGGAATTAATATCACAGATGTTGGAACAGAACTCTTTGAAGAAGTTAGAGAAAGCTATAAGCAAGATAGGAATTGTCATATTCTTACTGCTCTACTTCCAAAGATTGCAAAGATGTAGCCTTGGCTAATTCTCTGGAAGATATTTGGAAAACATCTTATGATAATGGAAGATTCCATTTGTTTGATGATATACTATATCATAGATCTAAACACACATGTGTCATGGTACTATGTAGTAGAATGTTAATTAACACCATACAACTAGAATGCCATGATAACATATATTCTGGACATCTGTCTGAAGACAGAACTATGGAAAGAATTAAGACATGTGCCTGGTGGCCATCTTGGAGAGAAGATGTCATTGAGTACTGCCACAGTTGTGATAGATGCCAGAAAGCCAATAAAGCTACTGGTAAAGGATTTGGCTTAATGATCCATATTGTGAGCCTTAGAGGTTATTTCATATACCCAAAAGACCACAAATTTAAAATTAACATATAAATATAAATAAAATATATTTATTTATACTATTAAAATAAAAAGCAAAATATAAATATAAAATTATATTCCAAATTAAAAAGTTAATTAAAATTTCAAAATAAAATTACATTAAATATTGAAATTATAAAATTACATTGATACTTGAAAAAATTAAGTAAAAATGAATTTTTAACAAAATTGTAAAAAAAAAATCAATTTGGAAAAAAGTTAAATAAAAATTATTATAACTTTTTATCCAAGAAATAAACATATAAAAATTATTTCACCATTTGATTCCTCATAAAAAATCAGGTGGGGTCACCTCTGAGTGAAAATTTTGTCACTCAACTCTAAATAGGCTTAAATTAAGTTTTTAGTATTTTCTGTATGAAAATTGAAACTCCTCAAAACTTTAATTTAATTCACATCACATGTAGTGTTAATCACCATAATTTGTGTTAAAATTGAGGTGTTGTGTATATTGTAGAAGTTATGAGGAATTGAAGTATTTTCAATTAAATTCAATTGAAATGTCAAAATGTGGCATGTATTACATAAGTGAACTTTGATTTACATATGAGGTATCAATTATTAATGTATTGAACTGTACAGCTCAATTGAATTACTTATTCAAATTATCAGTATAATACATGATGAGGAATTAAAAGAAAAATAAATTGGAAAGATTACATTTGGGGGGAAAAGGAACTCCAGCTCTAAGGGGGAGCTAGACCCCCAAAATCCTTGCTGACAGGCATGTGGTGTCAAATTTCACGCAAACGTTCATCACTTTTGGCCTGGAATTGAGTTACAGGGTCTGTGGACTCAATGTATGATGAGGTTTGATATCAACTGGGGTAGTTTTAGCTGTTGCGAAGAGGGTAAAACTACCCTTAAGATAAACCAATCATAGTAAAAACAGTTTTAACTGCTTTCTACGCCTCTTACACACATTCTGACGTGTTTTGAAGGCTCTAGACCAGGTATTGCTATAGTAATGGCTGATTTAAGGGTCTAAAATGGCTAAAAATGGCTTAAACCAGCCCTTTTTTGGTCTAAACCAGGGTTCAATGTTGCCATAATTAGCTTTTCTGTTGTCAGACTGTTTTTCACGACTCACAAGAGTAAATTTTACTTTTTGAGTAAGAAAATTGATGGCTATAAAAGAATGTCTTCTATGCCCCACTTTTCTCTTCATGTTAGAATCTTTTCCTTTTATAATTAGTTTAAACATTGTTAAACCAATCAATAAAATATTCCAACCAACTTTCTTAAATAATTTTACTCCCTTTAACCACGTGAAAAAATCATTATAATCATTGTTTGTAAATTTTATAATCATTTTTACCCCTGAACAACCCCAAAAGTTAATTAAAGCATCTTTCATCACTGTAAACTTTGTCACTTTGTTCCCAAATTCACTCTGGTCACTTTTGGGCATGTTTTCTCTTTAATATTCTTTTTTAAGACTTTTTTCTTTAATTAATTGCTTGCACTTCTTTGCTCAATTAGCTCCAATTGAAATTGCTCTTGAAGAAATTTCTTTTGTAGCCTTAAATATCTCTTGTAGAGTATTTTTGCATAGGTTTTTATTGTTTGTAAAACAATAAATCTTTATAATATTATTGCTTTATACTAATAAAGTTATAAACAATAAAATTGGAGTGTTTTCTCTTAAAAATAATATTTCTTACTATTTTTAATTGATTTTTACCTTATACAAATTTTGAGGACAGGAAAAGTACTTGATTTTTAATCAAAGTTTCATATCCACACCTAACATTTGGCGCCCCAGCTGTGATATTTTACCTGCAACATATTATTTTACTCTTTTCAAATCTTTTTTATTATATTGAAAAATTTAAAAACATATAAAAAATACTTATAATTCAAAAAAATCAATAAAAATAGTATTTTTTTTAATATTATAAGTGAGGCTTATATTTTAATTTCTTTTATGAAATAGCCTTTTTTTACTTAATTAATTGGTTTTTTCATTTATTTTAGTGTCTGACAACGGGGTAAGACAAGAAAACATTGAAACAGCCTCAACAGTAACCAGCATTATTCCTGCCAGTACTGTTAATTCTGATCATAATAGTACTATTATTGTGACTCAGAATATTCAACCAGAGCCAATTTCTTCTGAATTAGTCAACTTGGAAATAAGCAATACTCTTCGGAAAGCCAAAGATTTGGCCAAGAGTAAGTTTTTTGACCTAAAATTACTATTTTGAGCCTTTTTAACCATAATTATGCCTTCAACCAGGTCAGGAGCCAGCTATAACCCCTCAAGCAGCTCCCAGAAAGGTAATAGACATGATTATGGCAGAGGCAATCAGGTACAGAAGGAAAAGGGTCGGTTGATGACTTCCAAACAACTAAAATGGGTCATTCTGAAGCTGATAATACCATTTTCCCTTCAAAAAGAGCTGACAACACCACAACAAGCCACAGTGCATACAACAATGCACTTCATTTCAAGGAGTACCAGATCCTTGCAGACCAGTGGAAGAATTGCATGAATTCTTACCTTACTGTCAGAAAATTCCTGGGCCATCCCAATACTTGCAAATTGCTCATGGATGGCATCCATTGATTGAGAAGAAAAACATGATGCTTTTGACACTAGAATGGAGGAAAAACAACCCTCCACCACCCAAACCAGTGCCAAAAGCAGCCCCAGTGGCCAGCAGCAGCAATTTCAACGTGAAAAAGCAGCCACAAACTCCAAACAAGGGCAAAAGGAAGGCACCAGCCCCAAAACCTTACAGCCAGGCCTACAGAATCCCAAAAATTCAACAGGATGCCATGGAAAATGTATATAAGATGGCCAGAACCATGCTGGAATTACAAAAGAAGGAGGAAGCCAGATTAAAATATCAAAAATGATTTCTGATACTTTTGATTGTATTCCAGAGTTGTATAAAGCTATTTTTGACGTAAAAAGTCATCTTTCTGATAAAAATACATCAATTTGTGACAATCTCAAAACAAATAACTTGAATCTGAGCCAAATAAATGATACACTTAAATGCTTTTAAAGAGCTTTAAAAGCAATTGAGACTTCCAATAATGATAACTCTTTTGGCATTAAGATAAATGAACAACCTGCCATTATTAAACAATTAACACACAAATATTCTAAATTCAATATTGATGACATAATTGAAACAAGAATAAAACAAGCCATAAGTACTATCAAAGAAGATAATAAAAAATCTCTTGATGATATCTCAAAATCATTTGCTGAAGTAAAGACAAATATAGTTGCCCTGAAAAATCATTTTGATACCTCAAGAGAGGAATTATTGAAATTAACAATAAAGTTAAATGGAGTTATATCTGATAATACTAAAAAAACAGAATTATGGAATGAGCTAACATATAAAGAGGATTATCATAAAAAGAATGTCATAAACTCTATTCAAAACTTGCAACATAATTTAAGAAATTCAGAAAGGTGTAACAACAGTAAAATGAATGATATTGAACAACTGCTAAACACTTTACCAAGAATTTCTACACCTCTGAATCAAAATGAAGATGCAAGAATTCCCAATCCACAAGTATTGAATATTGAAAATTCACAGTTAAAAAATTAATTTTCTACTTCTTTTCATAACTTAGAACCATCAATGGGCCAAGCACTCTTGAGAGAAGTTTCAAAACTTAAAGAATGGCCTCACTTTAGTGGTGAAGGAGAGTATGACCATATGGAATTCATTAGAGGTATTGACATGATCAAAGAGGATTTTGAATTACCAGACAGATTGGTAACAGCCAGATCTAACACCTTGTTTACCAAATCAGCTCACAGATGGTACATCAAAATAAGACAAGCACATGGACACCAGAGTTGGACTTGGTGGAAAACCCAAATCATTAACAAATGGGCAAATGATGCTTGGAGGTTTAAAGTTGAAACAGCCTTTGAATATGCCAAATTTAATGCTGATAAAGACAAAGCCTTACCATGGTTTTGCCAACAAAAAGACAGATTAACAGCATTATATCCTGACATGTCAGAATTTATGATCCACAGAAAGATTCTGAGACAATGTGGAGGTGACTTAGAGCATGCTGTCAAAAGCAGGACTACTGAACAATCTTCAGCAGAGGATATTATCAATATATTAGAAGAAGTAACCACCAGAACCAAAATTGGTTCTAGTAGTGTGAATCTCAAAACAACATTTAACACACCTTGGAAATATTCTGTGGACAAAAACCCCAAAGAAAATTCTAATAATAAGTATAAATATGCATATACAGTCAGAAAGTGCCATATTTGCCAAAGCACCACCCATTTAGCCAATACATGTCCAAAAAGGGGGAAAATCAATGAAATTGATATTGAAAAGGAACCTGATGTTGAAAAAGATGACGTAATTGAAGAGAATTCAAATGATAAATCATCTATATTTTATGAATCTTCAAAAGATATAGAGAATATCAATTCCACTTTTGACATCATGGAATCTTATTCCCACTTGCCACAATTGAGCAATGGTCAACTTGATTTATCAAAAGTTCAACCTGCACAACTCATGAAACCCAAACCAAACAGAGGGGAAGGTTATACAGCTGGTAACTCCTTTATAACAGAAGTGGTGATTGACAACAAGCCCACCAAGCTTTTGCTTGACCCAGGAGCCTTCTGCTCTTGTGTTCGAAAATCTTTTCTTAAGACTTGTGTACCAAATTTTGAAGACCGATTGTTACCAATTGATGGTATAAAATTCAATAGTGCAAGTAATCCAATGAGAGAATTAGGAATTTTTGAGACCAATGTCATATTCCCACACATATATTTGAATTTAAGAATCACAGTTGAATTTGTTGTTATGGAAAATTGCTCTAATACCCATTTTATATTGGGAAATGACTATTTAATCATTTATGGGATAGATCTTCATAATAACAAAGACAGATACTTTACTATTGGAGACAATAAGTGCCAAAAAATTGCCTTTTTACCATTTAAAAGACAAATTACCGTATATAAAGTATCACCAGTCAACTTAGAGTTAAAGAAATTCAAGTCTGAACAGTTGAATGAGGCTGAAATAAGCTTTCATCTGACTGATAAACAAGAAAATGAACTTTCTTCCCTTTTGTATGACCACAGAGTAGCATTTGCTTCATACAAAGAACCTCTAGGAGCAATTATTGGTCATGAAGTTGACATAATTCTTAACATTGAGAGACCTTATCCACCACTCTTAAGAAGACCTGCATATCCAGCAAGTCCAAAATCAAGAGAAGCTCTAGAAATTCATATTAAAGAACTTCTGGACCTTGCTGTAATAAGAAAAGTAGGCCACAATGAAGAAATAGAAATACCTACACCAGTCATACTGGCATGGCATAATGGAAAATCCAAAATGGTTGGGGACTTTAGAGCTCTAAACACTTACACTGTTCCAGACAGATACCCAATACCAAAAATCCAAATTGCCCTTACTCAAATATCTCAAGCAGTTTATATAACCACTATGGATGCCCTTAAATGATTCCATCAAAATGTGGTGACACCAAGATCAAGAAAATACTTGAGAATTATTGTTCTTTGTGGAGTGTATGAATACTTAAGGATGCCCTTTTGTATCAAAAATGCACCTTCACACTTCCAAATAATGATGAATGAAGTCTTCCCTGAAGAACTCTCAGAGGGATGGTTAATCATTTACATTGATGACATTATTGTCTGTTTAGAGACTTGGGAAGAGCACATGTACAGATTGTCCAGAGTTTTGACAAAAATTCAATCAGTAAACATGAAAATCTCATTGAATAAATGCCATTTTGGATATAAAGAACTTCAGGCACTAGGACATGTTGTATCTGGTTTGTCCCTTGGAATTGACAAAAGCAAATTTGCAGAAGTATTGCTAAAACCCATGCCTCAGAACAAGAAGGAAATTCAGTCATTCTTAGGTTTTTCAGGATATTACAGGCAACACATTAAAGGATTTGCATCCATAGCAAGACAAATTTATAAATTGTGTGACAAAGACACAGTATTTTGAATAACTGTTGACAGAGTCAAAGCTTTTGAGTCTCTAAGAGAAGCCTTTACCACTGCTCCACTCTTACTGATGCGAGACTTTAAATTTCCTTTCAAACTGTATATTTATGCATCAGGGGATGGACTGGGTGCTGCACTTCACCAAGTTGAGATCATGAATGATAAACCTGTAGAAGGACCCATATGTTTCATATCCAGGCAAATCAAACCAACTGAAGCCAGATATGGAGCAAGTCAAATGGAATGTCCATGTCTTGTCTTGGCCTTGGAAAAATTAAACTACTTCTTGGAGGGATGTGTTTTTGAGGTGATAACATATTGTACAGCTGTCAAATTACTTTTAAACATGAAAACACCCAACAGACATATGCTCAGATGGCAAATAGCCATACAAGAATACAGAGGCAATATGACTATTGTTCATAAGGATGGGAATATTCATAAGAATGCAGATGGACTAAGCAGATGGCCATTACAAAATAATATTGATAATCCTGCTTATGTGCCAGAAGAAGCTTCACCACAAATCCCAATAGAAGGAATAAGTGTTACAGACTTGAACACCACCTTCTTTGAAGAAGTCACAAGTAGTTGCACTCAAGATAAGAGTTGTAGCATCTTATGCCAATTACTTAACAAGGACTGGAAAGACAACTCTCTAATACATGCCTTGGATGAAGTATGGAAAATATCTTATGATGAAGGAAGATTTCACCTACTGGATGGTATAATTTACCACAGAACCAAGCACATATGTGTAATGACAGTTGTAGACAGGTCATTAATCAATCTTGTACTGAAAGAATGCCATGATCGCCCCTTTTCAGGACATCCGTCTGAAGACAGAACAAGAGAGAAAGTAAAGACCTGCATATGGTGGCCAATGTGGCAGAAAGATGTTGCAGAGTATTGCAAAACCTATTACAGATGCGAAAAGGCAAATAAATCCACTGGCAAGACACTTGGAAATATGATAAAAATCCAAGAACCAAGCAGACCTTGGGAAACTGTCCATATGGATTGGGTAACTGGCCTACCACCAGGAGGTGACAGAAGCTATAATTCTTGCCTAGTAATTTTGGACAGATTCAGTAAAACTTCAATCTTTTTACCATGTCACAAGGATGATACAGCCATGGATACAGCGCTTCTGATATGGAATAGGGAAGTGTCATGGACTGGGATATTTACAAATATCATCAGTGATAGGATCCCAAATTCACTTCAGCACTATGAACAAATCTTCACCAATTATTTGGCACCAAACTGTCTTTCTCTACAGCCTACCACCCACAAACTGATGGTATGGCTGAAAGGATGATCCAGACCTTAGAGGACATGTGAGAAGATCTTGTGCATATGGCCTTGAATTCAAAGATTGTGATGGATGTACCCATGATTGGTGTACTCTGTTTCCAGAACTGGAATTAGCATATAAAACATTAATCCATGCCAGTACCAATCAAGCTCCTGCTATTCTAGAAAAAGTATGGAACACCAAATTACCCCAAGATTCCTTGAGGAAAGATTTAATTGAAATACATCCCAAAGCTGCTAGCTTCAAAGGAATGCTAGACAAAGCTAGAAATCATGCAGTAAGGTGCATGGAGGACTCTTTTGCATATGCTAAAGAAAAATGGGATAAATCACATGAAACTCCAGATTTCAAAGTGCGGGGCCTAGTTCTTGTATCCAGCACTAACTTCAACAACATCAAAGTATGTAAAAAGTTGAAAGACTCTTTTGCAGGACCTTTTGTTATTAAGGCCCTCCATGGAGAAAATGCTGTTGAAGTAGAGTTATCTGAAAAACTTAGCAATAAGCATCCTACATTTCCAGTCAGCTTGTTAAAGCCATATAAATCTAGTGATGCTGAAAAATTTCCCTTGAGGAATAAAATTCCCAAAGCTATACCTCCTGTTGAGCCATCTGGAAATAAGAAAATTACCAAAGTTCTCAAAGAGAGAAAGTTGATAACCAACAAAGTTAGGGAATACCTTTTTAGGTGCAGTGACCCCACTTGTGAAGATGAATGGTTTCCAGAAAAAGACATACCTGAAGCTACTAAACTTCTCAGAAGGCTCAGACACAATAGGAATAACAATATTACAAAGTAATATTCCTTTTTTAGGGGGAGGGAATGTGAGCCTTAGACGTAATTTCATATACCCAAAAGACCACAAATTCAAAATTAACATACAAATATAAATAAAATATATTTATTTATATTATTAAAATGAAAAAAAATAAATAAATATAAAATTATATTCAAAATTAAAAATTTAATTACCATTTAAAAATAAAATTACATTAAATTTTGAAATTATAAAATTACATTTATACTTGAAAAAATTAAGTAAAAATCAATTCTTAACAAAATTGTAGAAAAATAAATAAATTTGGAAAAAAGTTAAATAAAAATTATTATAACTTTTTATCCAATAAATAAACATATAAAAACTATTTCACCATTGGATTCCTCATAAAAAATCAGGTGGGGTCCCCTCTGAGTGAAAGTTTTGTAATTCACCTCTAAATAAGCTAAAATTAAGTTTTTAGTATTTTCTGTATAAAAATTGAAAATCCTCAAAAACTTTAATTTAATTCACCAGACATGTAGTTTTAATCACCAAACTTTGTGTTAAAATTGAGGTGTTGTGTATATTTTAGAAGTTATGAGGAATTGAAGTATTTTCAATTGAATTCAATTGGAATGTCAAAATGTGGCATGTATTACATAAGTGAACTTTGATTTACATATGAGGTATCAATTATTAATGTATTGAACTGTACAGCTCAATTGAATTACTTATGCAAATTATCAGTATAATACATGATGAGGAATTAAAAGAAAAATAAATTGGAAAGATTACATTTGGGGGGAAAAGGAACTCCAGCTCTAAGGGGGAGCTAGACCCCCAAAATCCTTGCTGACAGGCATGTGGTGTCAAAATTCACACAAAAGTTCATCACTTTTGGCCTGGAATCAAGTTACAGGGTCTGTGGACTCAATTGATGATGAGGTTTTGATATCAACTGGGGTAGTTTTAGCTGTTGCCAAGAGGGTAAAACTACCCTTAAGATGAAACAATCATAGTAAAAACAGTTTTAACTGGTTTCTACGCCTCTTACACACATTCTGACATGTTTTGAAGGCTCTATACCAGGTAACGCTATAGTAATGGCTGATTTAAGGGTCTAAAATGGCTAAAAATGGCTAAAAATGGCTTAAACCAGCCCTTTTTTGGTCAAAGCCAGGGTTCAATGATGCCATAATTGGCTTTTCTGTTGTCAGACTGTTTTTCACGACTGAAAAGAGTAAATTTTACTTTTGGAGTAAGAAAATTGATGGCTATAAAAGAATGTCTTCTTTTCCCCACTTTTCTCTTCATGTTAGAATCTTTTCCTTTTATAATTAGTTTCAACATTGTTAAACCAATCAATAAAAGATTCCAACAACCTTTCTTAAATAATTTTGAACGCTTTAACCACGTGAAAAAATCATTATAATCATTGTTTTTAACTTTTATAACATTTTTACCCCTGAACAACCCCAAAAGTTAATTAAAGCATCTTTCATCACTGTAAACTATGTCACTTTGTTTCCAAATTCACTCTGGTCACTTTTTGGCGTGTTTTCACTTAAATATTCTTTTTAAAGACTTTGTTCTTTAATTAATTGCTTGCAGTTCTTTTCTCGATTAATTCCAATTGACATTGCTCTTGAAGAAATTTCTTTTGTAGCTTTAAATATCTCTTGTAGAGTATTTTTGGATAAATTTTTATTGTTGGTAAAACAATAAATCTTTATAATATTATTGTTTTATACTAATATAGTAATAAAAAATAAAATTGGCATGTTTCTCTTAAAAACAATATTTCTTACTATTTTTAATTGACTTTTACCTTATACAGATTCTGAGGACAGGAAAAGTACTTGATTTTGAATCAAAGTTTCATATCCACACCTTACGCATATTCAAGAACGAAGTACCCTATGGGAAGTGGCTCACATGGATTGGGTAACTGCCTTACCACCTGGAGGTGATACAAGTTTCAATGCATGCCTTGTCATTGTGGACAGATATAGAAAACCACCAATCTTTTTACCATGTCACAAAGATGACACAGCTATGGATACAGCTCTTTTGATCTGGAATAGAGTAATATCCCATACTGGTCTCTGTAAAAACATCATTAGTGACAGATCCCCAAAATTTACGTCAGCCTTATGGACTGATTTACATAAGCTTTTGGGTACAAGACTATCATTCTCCACAGCCTACCATCCACAAACAGATGGGCTGGCAGAAAGAATGATTCAAACCCTTGAGGACATGATCAGAAAATTTTGTGCTTATGGCCTGGAATTTAAAGATTCTGTTGGCTTTACCCATGATTGGTTTAGTCTTATACCAGCATTGGAACTAGCCTACAAGACCTCCATCCATGCTTCAACAGGCAGAACTCCGGCATTGTTGGAAAAAGGATGGAACCCCAAACTTCCAATTGATACTTTGAAAAAAGATCTGGTTGATATTCATCAAACTGCTTCAAGTTTTAAGTTATTGCTTGATAAAGTGAGACATCATGTAAATCAAAGCATGAATGATGCCTTTGAATATGCTAAACAGAAATGATATAAAAGTCATAACACCCCAGAATTCAAAGTAGGGGACTTAATACTAGTTTCAACCTTGAACTTTAATAATGATACAGGACCAAAGAAATTAAAATATTCCTTTTCAGGACCATTTATTATTAAATCCCTTCATTAGACAAATGCAGTACAAGTAGAACTGTCAGGAGAACTGGACAACAAACATCCAACTTTCCCTGTCAGTCTAGTAAAGAATTACACTTCAAGTGATAAGGAATTATTTCCTTTGAGAAATGAAACACCCTTAGAAGTACCCCCACTAGATCAAAGTGATGATAAAAAGGTACTAAAAGTCTTTAAAGAAAGACTTAGGGGAAAAATGAAAGAGAATACTTGGTCAGGTATAAAAATCCACAACATGAAGATGAATTGATTATAGAAAGCAAAATACCTTATTCCCAAAAGTTTCTTAGAAGATTCAGACATGAGAGAAGACCAATTGCTCAATAAAAAGTTTGAATTGTGTGCTTTACATACTTAAAAGTATATGTAGAGAGGTTGGACAGTGGATTATCCCCCCCAAATAATTTGGGGGTATACTACAAAAGAAAAATTGTGGTACAATTTGTTTTGGTGGTAGGGAATGTGGGCCTGTGAGGTATGTATAACATACCCATAAGGCCACAAATAAATTTATACACAGTTAAACTTGTCTTCAACAGACTTTTTAGTTGAATTTAAAATAAAAAATAACAAAAAATAAGTATAACTTTTTTTGGATAAACAAAGTTATAAATATTATCTCATTTTTGGATTCTAAACCAAAAATAACCTAGGGTACATCCATAAGTTGTTATACCCAAAAACACTTATTTCTTATGTTATTGGAAGATTGAAGAATCTCACAGTACTAATGTAACTTTTTTAAAAAAAAATTAAAATTGTTAAATTTAAGCTTAAATAAGCTTAAATTTAAAGTTGCATAAAGTTTATGCAAACTTACCAAAATTTTAGTTAAAATTGAGGTGTGGTGTATATTTACTGAATTGGCTAAGGATTTGCCATACAGAATTTAAATCCTGCATGAGCTCAATTTAAAAGGGTTTAAGGCCATAGTATGGCTTTAAATAAACAAAAGGGCAAAATCCACGCAGAAAGGTGGGACAAAGGAAAAAGACCAAATAGAGCTGGGGTACCCAACTTTTTGGATCTGCAAGGATTCAATTAAAGTTTTCCACCTGTATTGGAGGATTTTCAACTTTATTTAAACTTTAACATTAGACTTTGATCCAACATTAAAGTTTAAACTGGTTTTATCCCAAATTAGACAGGAATTTCAAGATGCCAAAGCGTAAATCCCAATATGCAGGCTTGAATTTAAGGTTTTAAGAACTTTCAAAGCTTAATTAAGTTTAGAAAACTTAAATAAGCTGAAAACTTTAAGTTTACAAGCATTAAAACCTTATCAAAAGTTAAGGTTTGGTGTGTATTGCTATTTTACGTGGAAAAATAGCAATAACTTCAAAAATTCATTAAAAATCCAATTCTTAATGGATTTGCTTGAAACTTTCACACAGCTTACAATTTAATATTATCTATATATAAATTATATTTTAAGTATCTTTTATAAATAAATTTCCTGGGTAATTAGCCTGGAAATATACTCTTTTAATTAAAGCTCAAAGAATATTATAATTTCTTTAAAAATTAATTAAAAATTGAGTTTCAGAGATTTCTGCTTGAAGCTATATTTTTAAGTTGTTCATGTGATGAAATTTAATAAAAATAAGTTTATTTATATTAAAAACTTGAAATAATTAGTTTAAATGAGGATTAAAGCTACATGGAGTTAAGAATAACACTGATAAGTTTACATTGGAATTAAAAATAAGCTACCTTAAGTTAAGAACCTTATTTTTAAGCATGGTTTTTCAGTTTTTACCTGAGCACGCCCTCTATAGCCATTATGAATCATGAGAGCTGCTCTGAAGACATAAAAAGAGTTTTTTCATCACTGTTTTTGTTCATCATTCATTATCAATCCAATCATATTAGAAATTTAAAGAGGTAAAGTTTTATTAAATATAAAATCTTATTATTGAAGTAATTCTTAAGTTATTTTATTCTTTATTAATTAAAATTAAAGAAATGAAATCATATAATTTAGATTATTGTTGTAATCACCAATAATATATTTTATTATATAAAATTAATCATCTTAAATATCTTTTAAAAATCCACAAATTCCTCTTAAAAACTCTTCAATCATAATTTTTATTACAAGAAGTTGTTTTATCTTTAAGAATATTTATTTTTGGCGTGTGTTTAACTTATAATTATTGTTTAATATAATAACTGTTGTTGTTTGACTTGTTTTATTAAATAAATATTATAAGTAAGTTTTATCTAAAGTTCTATATTTGTTTATCTAGTGTTAGTTTTTTTATATAGAATTTTATTCTATAAGAATTATTTCTGCACAGTGTGTGTTTTAATTCTTTTATAAATAGTATTTATATTATTTATAAGTGGTTAATATTCATATTTTCCATGTGTAATTGTCTCATTGAGAGCTTTACACTTCTTCTTGTTATAACTGTCAGTGACTATAACAATAATAGAATAATTAGAATTTATTATAATTATTATTTTTTATTAATATTATATTTTATAATAATAATTAAATTTATGTTTTTATATAATTATTTTTAATAATTATATTTAATTTTGTGGTTATAATATTTTTTATATTATATATTTCAACTGAGGACAGCCGTAGTACTCTTGATATTGCTACTATTATCAAGAGTTTCAAAGACAAACCGTACAGGTATTGACATGATCAAAGAAGACTTTGAATTGCCAGACAGATTGGTAACAGCCAGGTTTAACACCTTATTTACTAAATCAGCTCACAGATGGTATATCAAATTGAGACAAGCACATGGACACCAAAGTTGGACTTGGTGGATAACCCAAATTATCAACAAATGGGCCAATGATGCTTGGAGGTTTAAAGTTGAAAAAGCCTTTGAATCTGCCAAATTTAATGCTGATAAAGACAAAGCTTTACCATGGTTTTGCCATCAAAAAGACAGAGTAACAGCATTATATCCTGACATGTCAGAATTTATTATCCATAGAAAAATTCTGAGACAATGTGAAGGTGACTTAGAGCATGCTATCAAAAGCAGGACTACTGAACAATCTTCAGCAGAGGATATTATCAATATATTGGAAGAAGTAACCACGAGAACCAAAATTGGTTCTAGTAGGGTGAATCTCAAAACAAGTTTTAACACACCTTGGAAATATTCTGTGGACAAAAACCCCAAAGAAAATTCTAATAATAAGTATAAATATGCAGATACAGTCAGAAAGTGCCATATTTGCCAAAGCACCACCCATTTAGCCAATACATGTCCAAAAAGGGGGAAAATGAATGAAATTCATATTGAAAAGGAACCTGATGTTGGAAAAGATGACATAATTGAAGACAATTCAGATGATAAGTCATCCATATTTTCTGAATCTTCAAAAGATATAGAAAATAGAAATTCCACTTTTGACATCATGAAATCTTATTCCCACTTTCCACAAGTGAGCAATGGTCAACTTGATTTATCACAAGTTCAAGCTGCACAACTCATGAAACCCAAACCAAACAGAGTGAAAGGTTATATAGCTGGTAACTCCTGTATAACAGAAGTGCCAATTGACAACAAGCCCACAAAACTTTTGCTTGACCCAGGAGCCTTCTTCTCTTGTGTTGGAAAATATTTTCTTAAGACTTGTGTACCAAACTTTGAAGGCCAATTTTTACCAATTGATTGTATAGAATTCAATAGTGCAAGTGATCCAATGAGAGCATTGCAAATTTTTGAGACCAATGTAATATTCCCACACATCAATGGGGATTTAAGAATCACAGTTGAATTTGTTGTGATGGAAAACTGCTCTAGTACCCACTTTATATTGCGAAATGACTATTTAATCATGTATGGGATATATTTGCATAACAACAAAGACAGATACTTCACTATTGGAGACAATAAGCACCAAAATTTTGCGTTTTTACCATTTGAAACAATAATTACAGTGAACAAAGTATCACCAGTCAACTTAGAGTTAGAGAAATTCAAGTCTGAACAGTTAAATGAAGCTGAAATAAGCGTTCATCTCACCAATGCACAATAAAATGAACTCTCTAGTCTTTTATATAACCATAAAGAAGCATTTGCTTCAGATAAAGAACCCCTAGGGGAAATTATTGGTCATGAAGTTGACATCATTCTTAAAATTGAGAGACCTTATCCACCACTCTTAAGAAGACCTGCATATCCAGAGAGTCCAAAGTCAAGAGAAGCTCTAGAAATTCATATCAAAGAACTTCTGGACCTTGCTGTAATAAGAAAAGTAGGCCACAATGAAGAAGTAGAAATAACTACACCAGTCATAGTGGCATGGCACAATGGAAAATCCAGAATGGTTTGGGACTTTAGAGCTCTGAACACTTACACTGTTCCAGACAGATACCCAATACCAAAAATCCAAATTGCCCTTACTCAAATATCTCAAGCAGTGTATATAACCACTATGGATGCCCTTAAATGATTCCATCAAAATGTGGTGACACCAAGAGCAAGAAAATACTTGATAATTATTGTTCTTTGTGGAGTGTATGAATACCTAAGGATGCCCTTTGGTATCAAAAATGCACCTTCACACTTCCAAATAATGATGAATGAAATCTTCCCTGAAGAACTCTCAGAGGGATGGTTAATATTTTACATTGATGACATTATTTTCTGTTCCGAGACTTGGGAAGAGCACATGTACAGATTGTCCACAGTTTTGACAAAAATTCAATTAGTAAACATGAAAATCTCCTTGAAGAAATGCCATTTTGGATTTAAAGAACTTAAGGCACTAGGACATGTTGTATCTGGTTTGTCCCTTGGAATTGACAAAAGCAAAGTTGCAGCAGTATTGCTAAAACCCATGCCTCAGAGCAAAAACGAAATTCAGTCATTCTTAGGTTTTGAAGGATATTACAGGCAACACATTAAAGAGTTTGAATCCATAGCAAGACCACTTTAAAAATTGTGTGACAAAGACACAGTATTTGAAATGACTGTTGACAGAGTCAAAGCTTTTGAGTCACTAAGAAAAGCCTTTACCACTGCTCCACTCTTACTGATACCAGACTTTAAATTTCCTTTTAAACTCTATATTAATGCATCAGGGGATGGGCTGGGTGCTTCACTTCACCAAGTTCAGATCATAAATGACAAACCTGTAGAAGGACCCATATGTTTCATATCCAGGAAAATCAAACCAACTGAAGCCAGATATGGGGCAAGTCAAATGGAATGTCTATGCCTTGTCTGGGCCTTGGAGAAATTGAACTACTTCTTAGAGGGATGTGTTTTTGAGGTGATAACAGATTGTACAGCTGTCAAATCACTTTTAAACATGAAAACACCCAACAGACATATTCTCAGATGGCAAATAGCTATACAAGAATACAGAGGCAATATGACTATTGTTCATAAGGAAGGGAATATTCATCAGAATGCAGATGGTCTGAGCAGATGGCCATTACCAAATAATATTGATAAACCTGCTTATGTTCCAGAAGAAGCTTCACCACAGATCCCAATAGAAGGAATAAGTGTTACCAACTTGAACGCCACCTTCTTTGAAGAAATAAGACATAGTTACACTTGAGATAAGAATTGTAGCATCCTATACCAATTACTTAACAAAGACTGTAAAGACAACTCTCTCATACATGACTTGGATGAAGTATGGAAGAAATCTTATGATGAAGGAAGATTTTACCTACTGGATGGTATAATTTACCACAGAACCAAGCACACATGTGTCATGACAGTTGTGGACAGGTCATTAATCAATCTTGTACTCAAAGAATGCCATGACAGCCCCTTCTTAGGGCATCTGTCTGAAGACAGAACTAGCAAAAAAGTGAAAACCTGTATATGGTGGCCAATGTGGCAAAACAATGTTGCAGAGTATTGCAAAACCTGTGACAAATGTCAAAAAGCAAATAAATCCACTGGCAAGAGACTTGGAAATATGATAAAAATCCAAGAACCAAGCAGACCTTGGAAAATTGTCCATATGGATTGGGTAACTGGCCTACCACCAGGAGGTGGCAGAAGTTATAATGCTTGCCTGGTAATTGTGGACAGATTCAGTAAAACTCCAATCTTTTTACCATGTCACAAGTATGATACAGCCATGGATACAGCTCTTCTGATATGGAATAGAGTAGTGTCATTGACTGGAATATTTACAAATATCATTAGTGATAGGGATCCCAAATTCACTTCAGCACTATGGACAAATCTTCACCAATTATTTGGCACTAAGCTGTCTTTCTCTACAGCCTACCACCCACAAACTGATGTTCTGGCTGAAAGGATGATCCAAACCTTAGAGGACCTGGTAAGAAGATTTTGTGGATGTAGCCTTGAATTCAAAGATTGTGATGAATTTACCCATGATTGGTGTACTCTGTTGCCACCACTGGAATTAGCACATAAAACATCAATCCATGCCAGTACCAATCAAACTCCTGCTATCCTAGAAAAAGGATGGAACCCCAAATTACCCCAAGATTCCTTGAGGAAAGATTTGATTGAAATACATCCCACAGCTGCTAGCTTCAAAGGAATTCTAGACAAAGCTAGAAAGCATGCAGTAAAGTGCATGGATGACTCCTTTGCATATGCTAAGGACAAATGGGATAAATCACATGCAACTCCATATTTCAAAGTGGGGGACTTAGTTCTTGTATCCACCACTAACTTCAATAACATCAAATGATGTAAAAAGCAGAAAAACTCCTTTGCAGGACCTTTTGTTATTAAGGCCCTCCACGGAGAAAATGCTGTTGAAGTGGAGTTATCTGAAGAACTTAGCAATAAGTATCCTACATCTCCAATGAGCTTGATAAAGCCATATAAATCTAGTGATGATGAAAAATTCCCCTTGAGGAATAAAGTTCCCCAAGTTATACCTCCTATTGAGTCATCTGGTAGTAAGAAAATTACCAAAGTTCTCATAGAAAGAAAGTTGAGAACCAACAAAGTAATGGAATACCTTGTTAGGTACAGTGACCCAACTTGTGAAGATTAATGGTTGCCAAAAACAGATATACCTGAAGCTACTAAACTTCTCAGAAGGTTCAGAAACACTATAAATAGCAATATTGAAAAGTAATATTCTTTTTTTAGGGGAAGGGAATGTGATCCTTACAGGTATTTTCATCTAGCCAAAAGACCATAAAAGATAAATTAAGATATCAATATAAATAAAATAAAGTTATTTATATTATAAAAATTAAAATTTAAGTATAAATACGAATTTATATTTCAAAATCAAAATTTAATTATAATTTAAAAACAAAATTACAATGAAATTTAAAATTATGCAATTATATTTTTACTTATAAAAATTAAGTAAAAATGAATTTTTAATAAAAATTGTGAAATTAAAATATTTTTCGTAAAAAGTTATATAAAATATATTATAGCTTTTTATCCAATAAATAAACATAAAGAAATTTTTACACCATTGGATTCTTCATGAAAAATAAAATGGGGTCACCTCTGGATGAAATTTCTGTAACTCAACTCTAAATAAGCTTAAATTAAGTTCTTAGTATTTTTGATAAAAAAATTGAAAATCCTCAAAAGTTTAATTTAATTCACACCACATGTGGTGTTAACCATCAATTTTTGTGTTAGAATTGAGGTGTTGTTTTTAGTTTAGAAGTTATGAGGAATTGAAGTATTTTCAATTGAAATTTCAAAATGTGCATGTGTATTACATAAGGGAACTTTGATTTACATATGAGCTATCAAGTATTACTGCATTGCACTGTACAATTCAATTGAATCACATATGTAAATTACAAGTATAATACATGATGAGGAATTAAAGGAAAAAATAAATTGGAAAGATTAAAATTGGGGGGGAAAAGGAACTCTAGCTCTAAGGGTGAGCCAGACCCTCAAAATCCTTGCTGACTGGCGTGGGATGTCAAAATCCACGCAAAAATTCATTACTTTTGGCCTGGAATTGAGTCAGAGGGTCTGTGACTCAATTGATGACGAGGTTTTGATACCAACCCGGGTGGATTCAACTGCTGCCAAGAGGGTAAAACTACCCTTAAGTTAGAGAAATGCTAGTAAACACAGGTTTAACTGGTTTCTACGCCTCTTACACACATTCTGACGTGCTTTGAAGGCTCTAGACCAGGTATTGCTATAGTAATGGCTGATTTCAGAGTCTAAAATGGCTAAAAATGGCTTAAACCAGCCCTTTTTTGGTCTAAACCAGGGTTCAATGATACCATAATTGGCTTTTCTGTTGTCATACTGCTTTCCACGACTTACAAGAGTAAATTTTACTTTTGGAGTAAGAGAATTGATGGCTATAAAAGAATGTCTTCTTTGCCCCACTTTTCTCTTCATGTTAGAATCTTTTCCTTTTATAATTAGTTTAAACACTGTTGAGCCAATCAATAAAATATTCCAACCACCTTTTTTAAATCATTTTAAAACTTTTAACCACGTGAAAAAATCATTATAATCATTTTTTGTAACTCTTATAATCATTTTTACCCCTGAACCACCCCAAAAGTGAATTAAAGCATCTTTCATCACTGTTAACTTTGTCACTTTGTTTCCAAATTAATTCTGGTGAATTTTGGGAGTGTTTTCTCTTTAATATTCTTTTTAAAGAAATTGTGCTCCAATTAATTTCTTGCAGTTCTTTTCTCAATTAATTCCAATTGAAATTTCTCTTGAAGGAATTTCTTTTGTAGCCTTCAATATCTGTTGTAGAGTATTTTTGGATACATTTTTATTGTTGGTAAAACAATAAATCTTTATAATATTATTGTTTTATACTAATAAAGTTATGAACAATAAAATTGGCGTGTTTTCTATTAAAAATGATATTTCTTACTATTTTTAATTGATTTTTACGTTATAAAAATTTTGAGGACAGGAAAAGTACTTGATTTTTGATCAAACTTTCATATCCACACCTTACACTGTTACATAAATCTTAAGATATATTTCATCACATGATATTCAATAATGAGAATTTGTTTGAAATATATGAAGAACTAATTACTAATCAAAGATGAAAATTACTCAACCTAAGACAGAGCCCTTGAAGATATCATTGGCACAATTATAAAATCAACCTGCCTTTTCTTCCTTTTGAAAACCATTTTCTTTGCAAGCTTTTCCTTCTCAAAATCCATTGGTCTCTGAAGTTTTCTCTCCTCAAGTTCAATTTTGTGCTGCAATTTGTCTCTTCAAAAAGCTGATCCTTAAATCTCTTCTCCTTTGAAATATTCATTGATAATGCTTCGGAAAATTAAGGAACCTTAAATAGTAATAATTATTTAGGCATTTACATCAGGTTTAAGAAAATTGTGTGTAGACTTTCAGGAAGAATGAATAATAATACTTTGTGAATTTAGAAATATTGAATAACTTTAAAGTAGAGTAAATGGCACTTTTGGGATCCAAGCCTCATTCAATGACCATAGTGCTTCAGATTAAGTAACACTCAATATCCATGATTTTTAAGTTTAAGGAACATGAAACAATAATTCTGGTGAAATTTTAGGAATATCCACTAATTCTGGTGAAATTTGAGGAATATCCACTAATGATTCATGTTAAACTTGTTTAATAACAATTAGTGATAATTTTTAAAAGAGAGCACATTCTCAGAAGGTAATCTTTCTTGAGCTCAAAAAAACCATCTATAAAGCAAATCAATCTCCAGATGAAATAGGATTGAGCATTACAAGGAGTCCACAAGAGTTTGAAGTGTCATCATATAAACCACAGTACTCTTCTATTTTCTTCTCAGAGATAATAAATTGTGAATTTCTGAACCCATTAAACTTAAATATTCCAAGATATTTCCAGTGATTCAAAAATGTGTAATCAGCCTTGAAAAGAATTATTTGAAGGAATTTTTGTGTCAATTGACAATAAGGCTCAGAAAGCTCAAAGATTGATTTTATTATTCCAAGGGAATCCAACCCATTCCTTTTCAAATGAATAATTCTGTTTGAAATAGTCTTTTCTTCAGAAGAGAATACTTCATTGTTACGATTCATTTCCTGGTGGTAGTATCTTGTGAAATCTTATTTATACTATACCAAAAGACAGAATCCCTTTATGCATGTAAGTCTTTGGAATAATCAATAAGAAGTAAATAGACATCATCTGTTGGAAGCATGGGTTTTCTCTTAATTTTCAGTTTAGAAATTTATTTATTGATTGAGTTGAATATGTTTGATACTTCTTTTGGTACCCAGGGAGATTTCATAAGGGTAGAAAAGTTGGTGCTCTGACAGAAATGCAAATGTAAGTTTTGATCAATGTCATCCAAGAGAAAAAGTCCAAGTGAGGATCTCATTAAAACAAAGAAGTTAATTCAGCTTATGTATCTTATTATTTTTAGAGATTTTAGCAAATATCCAAATCAAGAGGTCATATCCCCACATTTCTGAAGCTTGCTCTGGACCCCAGTGAGAAAGGGATTTTGGAATATTCTCTGAATAATTATGATTGGGTTTAATTTTCTGTTTTGGAAAAAGCTTTTGATTAGAAATTTGGAATTTCTTCCAATGGTATGAGAATGCACTGATTTCAGCTTTGGAAATTTTCCAGCTTGTTTCAATGTTGATTGCACTAAGCAAATGAAATGGGTATTTGAAGAGCTCATTGGAAATGAATCTAGTGTTTTTCTTTTTCATTTAAGTTTTGTCATGGATGTTGCTGAGAGCTAGTAGACATTTGTTGACTCAAAAAGTGGAAAGGAATGTAGGATTTGTATAGTAAAGCCCATTGAGAAGCTTTGAGACTGCCTTGAGAAGAGCTTCCCATTTTCCTTGGAACACAGGTCCCCAATGTAGGTATTATAGTATTTTGGATGATATTTTGTATTAATTCTAAATTTTCTCCCCTGATTTGATGGTTACATAGTGTATTAAAATCAAATTCTAATGGGAAACCTGAAGTAGGAACTCAATCAGGATCAACTGAGAAAAGATTTTCTGAAGGATCTTCTGGAGTTTGTTGTAATTGAGGGTAATTAATTGGTAAGCCTCCAGGTTGCTTTTTTTAAACTGGAAAGAAATTTATAGGTTCTTGTTGTACATTTCTTTGAAGGAAACTTACCTCTCCATCCAAGATTTCTGTGTGAGAAGCACTTGAGGCGTCTGAATCAGAGTCAGAGGATTCAATTTTTTTGTTTGATTTTTTTGTGGATGACTCAGGAATGCAAATCTTGTAATTTGCATGATCATTCAATGCTCATAGTATGAGATTACACATGTTACAAATATTAACCATTATGGTAGGATCCCAATATGGCAGTTCCTCTAGGATAGAAATTGAACTTTATATTCAGTGAAAATCGGCTGGCATTCTTTAGGTGATCCCTCAAGACATTAATTAAGGGTTAATTTGTGATGATTTTATGTTTGTGTATGTGAAAGTGTTTACAAAACTTCCTTTATTTTGACTATTTATGAATTGAGAAAAAATTTCAAAATGAATTTCCAGAATGGGAGATAAATAGAATGAATTTCCTTGTGGCAAATATATCAGCAATGGCTGTTAGGATAGCCACTCTGATAAAAAAACCTGAAGGGCCTGATGAGCTTGACAAAATTTAATCCCTTCCAAAAGCTCTTTCATCTCAGAATTTCATGCCATCAGAAGATAATTCATCTGGGATGAAGTAGGCTCTTTTGATCCAGGAATTATGACAGAAATATATACATTTTCTGGATTAAGTCTTTCATTTGAAGGAATACTAAGACAAGCCAACAAGATTGTACCAATGATTGCAAGCCTTCGTGATTTTCCATGTGAATCTAACCAATCAAAATAGATTGAAAACCCCAAAGAGCCTTCAAGTGACATAACTGGTGGGTCATTTGGCGCCCTGGTACCTGTAAATTTTCTCCAAATGATACCATCCCAAACATAAGTCATAATCCTTTCCTCACCCCTATAGATTTGTTGATTTTGATGTACTTTCCCAACCATCCCTAGTCTTTGAAGGAACCAAGAAGTCCAAGTTTTTAATGGTTTATAGATGAACTTCTTCTTTGGAATGAACTTTTGGAACATATTTGGGTGATGCAGGTCAGGTGTTTTTGATAAATAGATCATGTGCCCCAAAGTTAAATTATATTGCTTCTGATTCCTTTCTATTGTAAATTTGGGTCTATAAAATTGTGAGAAAGGCCATTGAGAAAAAAACAGTGAGTACAGGAAACATAAACTTCAAGGGTGGGGTCCAACCCAAAATGGGTAAAAATAGTTCTAGCCTCACTGGGTATATTGATTTTGGAATCAAAGGTTCCACCACAGTGGCCGATACTAGTCTTTATCAGAAGGCTTAAAGCAGGATTAAGAATGTGGGAAGCTTTGCGTGATATTTTACAATTTACTGGGAAAATGGCAGAGATGGCCATTGCAAGGCTTTGAGGTGAAGCCTTTCTATTCCATTGGTATGGCTTCAAGTGACTTTTATCAAAGAGGTTGAAATTTGAAGCTGGTTAATAAGGGACATTGGGGATTTCTTGTGTAAGTACATCATCCAAATGGATAACTGTACTTGTGGATTGCACTGGAATATCCTGATTGGCCTGTGGGGCTATAGAGAGTTGGAATTTAGGAATGACCATTTCTTTTGGATGTGTTGAGAATATTGGTATGGTGTAAATGAAACACCACTTTATTCTCCATATGGAGATACATGGGTTTTACTAGAACAGGGAGAAGAGGTACAAATCCACATGGAACAGTATTTTAGACTCATATTTGAGATAAATATGGCATTTGTATTTTGGGTTTAAAGATAGAAGATAATAGATTTCTAGGCTTCCAAACTGTGTCTTATTATATCTTAATATATCATTGGGGATATATAAGAGGAATATTACTTTACTGGAAGGTTGTATTTACATAGGTTATTTGAAAGGAGCATGAAGTGGCTTGTTCTTTATATGATCTTGCATGAGGTTAGATGGGGAATTATCATCCATAATTACTTGAGAAATTTTTCATTTATGTTAAAGACTGTCTGTGAGCCTTAGGAGTATTTTCATATACCCAAAAGACCACAAAAGATAAATTAAGATACAAATATAAATAAAATAAATTGATTTATATTATAAAAATAAAAATTAGAATATAAATACAAATTTATATTTAAAAATCAAAACCTAATTATAATTTAAAAATAACATTACAATAAAATTTAAAATTATGAAATTATATTTTTATTTGTAAAAATTAAGTAAAAATGAATTTTTAATAAAATTTGTGAAATTTAAATATTTTTTGGTAAAAATTTATATAAAATATCTTCTAAATTTTTATCTAATAAATAAACATATTAAAATTATTTCACCATTTGATTCCTCATAAAAACTAGGTGGGGTCACCTCTGAGTGAAATTTTTGTAACTCAACTCTAAATAAGCTTAAATTAAGTTTTTAGTATTTTCAATACAAAAATTGAAAATCCTCAAAACTTTAATTCAATTCAAACCACATGTGGTGTTAACCATCAAATTTTGTGTTAAAATTGAGGTGTTGTGTTTAGTTTAGAAGTTATGAGGAATTGAAGTATTTTCAATTGAATTCAATTGAAATTTCAAAATGTGCGCATGTATTACATAAGTGAAATTTGATTTACATATGAGGTATCAATTATTACTGTATTGAACTGTACAACTCAATTGAATTACATATGTAAGTTATAAGTATAATACATGATGAGGAATCAAAGGAAAAATAAATTGGAAAGATTGAATTTGGGGGGCAAAAGGAACTCCAGCTCTAAGGGCGAGCTAGACCCCCAAAATCCTTTCTGACAGGCACGTGGTGTCAAAATTCAAGCAAAAGTTCATCACTTTTGGCCTGGAATTGAGTTAAAGGGTCTGTGTACTCAATTGATGATGAGGTTTTGATACCAACTGGGGTAGTTTTAGCTGTTGCCAAGAGGGTAAAACTACCCTTAACATAAAACCATCATAGTAAAAACAGTTTTAACTGGTTTCTACCTCTCTTGCACACATTCTGACGTGTTTCGAATGCTCTAGACCAGGTATTGCTATAGTAATGGCTGATTTAAGGGTCTAAAATGGCTAAAAATGGCTTAAATCAGCCCTTTTTGGTCTAAATCAGGGTTCATTGATGCCATAATTGGCTTTTCTGTTGTCAGACTATTTTTCAGGACTGACAAGAGTAAATTTTACTTTTGGAGTAAGAAAATTGATGGCTATAAAAGAATGTCTTCTTTGCCCCACTTTTCTCTTCATGTTAGAATCTTTTCCTTTTATAATTAGTTTAAACATTGTTAAACCAATCAATAAAAGATTCCAACCACCTTTTTTAAATCATTTTGAACCTTTTAACCACGTAAAAAAATCATTATAATAATTGTTTTTAACTCTTATAATCATTTTTACCCCTGAACCACCCCAAAAGTGAATTAAAGCATCTTTCATCACTGTAAACTTTGTCACTTTGTTTCCAAATTCACTCTGGTCACTTTTGGGCGTGTTTTCTCTTTAATATTCTTTTCAAAGACTTTGTTCTTTAGTTAATCTATTGCAGTTCTTTTCTCAATTAATTCCAATTGAAATTGCTCTTGAAGAAATTTCTTTTGTAGCCTCAAATATCTCTTGTAGAGTATTTTTGGATAAATTTTTATTGTTGGTAAAAGAATAAATCTTTATGATATTATTGTTTTATACTGATAAAGTTATAAACAATAAAATTGGCATGTTTTCTCTTAAAAATAATATTTCTTACTATTTCTAATTGATTTCTACCTTATACAAATTTTGAGGACAGGAAAAGTACTTGATTTTTAATCAAAGTCTCATATCCACACCTTACACATTTATTTCAAAACTTTATGTACTGTAATGTAAAAATTGCATAACAATGGGCTATTTTTGAAGTGAAAATCTCTAATGAACTCAGAAATATGGGCCTTCCAATCTGGTTATGCATTAGCCCTACAATATTCAAGAATGATTTTATTGTACAGTGAAATACTTTACAGCTCTCCTGACTTAGAGATTAGGCATACTCAAAATACCCTTACAACAGGCTGGCTGTCTTTTATACTGCCTACAGCTATACTGAACATAATTTAGATTTACTTTAAACCTTCAATTACAGTATACATGACAAGCAAGTAGTTTTAAGGCTGATGTGATGTGACATCATGGTAATTAAGATTTTCTGATAAATGAGCATTTTTGACATGTGAAGGCTGATTTCTGGAAACAAGGTGTTTAAAAAAATTATGTAAATCATACAGGCCCTTGCATTGGAATTCCAAAGGAAGAAAATCCAGTGAGAGGCTATATTATAGCTAGTTAAACTATATAATATGAATTTATCCTTATAAATATTTTCCAGGTCATCTTTAATTGAACCAAATATAAATTTCTTTCAGTGAAAAATTAAAAAATTCCACCTGAATCTGAGCCCTTCTCTCTGACTATGGTACAAGATAAAATTCCTCATAGCTAGCTCAAAAGTTCAAGTTCTTACACACCCTTTGCTTGAATGACATCCATACTTGATTTTGAATTTGATAATTAGAATTCTCCCACCTGTGAAACCTGAAACCAGATGCAAGTGGTTGGCACTTTTCATCTAGGTTGGCTGGCCTGTGACCAATTTTCCAAGTCCCACCAATTGTTCTCTTTTGTGAAAGGACAAGGAGACCAAGCAGGCCTCCCACCTTCTCATAGCCAACAATATAGGCCCAATAAGGAGCCCAGTGATTATTTATTTGTGGCTCCTGATGATGAGCCAATGACAAAAGAAAAATGGACAACACCAACCCTTCCCAGTGGTTGGAAACATTTCCCTGGAACCCCACCAGTGCCACCTCCTGGTTGGGGTGCCTACAACACTAACTCAGGCCCAATGACACGAGGAAATTACGACCCAGTTATAATCATGCACAAGCATAAAAAGAAGATTTCAAGGCATAGGCGGTAAAACCTGGAGTATATACTCTTTTAATACATGAAGGTATGTAAAATATCTGGTGGGTTTATCATTCTTGGCTTTTCATTCCACCACCACAATGGCCACCTTATCATGATCCTAAAATAATATTACTGTATTTTTCTTTTTGCAATGTCACCTAAGCCTGAATTCAACAGTTTGCCTATATCTTTACTTCCAAATCAAATATCTACCTCCTCTCCAAAAATAATATAAATCCTCATTTTCATGTAAATATCCAATTACTTTTCTGATGAAGAAATAAATACTTAATTGATTATCTATGAGCCCCACTTGACTACAGCTCTACCCTGAAATATATTTTCTACATCCTCATTGCAGCTAACACGTTTTGTCATGTAGCAAATCTTTAAATTAATTTCATTTTCTATTTTTTTATTAGGTGTTTCATTCTTTTGGTATTATTTTTTGTTTTTTACCATTTTTATTACTATTTTTTTGCTTTTTTCTTAACTTTTTCCTTTTATCTTTTTTATTATTTTATTAATTTTTTACTTTTTTTTTACTATCCACATAATTGAATTTAATTTTAAAAATAAAATTGATCACTAGATAAAATCAGATAAACATTTTTCAAATGGATCTACCAACCTCTTCTACACATTATTTTTTTGATTTGAAGTGGTTTACTGGGTGTCAAATTATCTCAATTAAGTTCACTTATCCATTAAGAGCTTTTAATAAAAAATTTAATGGCTTTAGAAATTCATATTCCTTAGAAGTAGCTTCATACTCTGAATTAGAAGCCAAAAAGTAACAAAAAATGAATAATTACATGCTTAGTTTTCCCATTGATCCAAACTGCTACAGGTATACCACATCCCCCTCTCCATTTAATGCTTTCCCCAGCAGCTCCAGTGAGTATTAAGGGACAAATACCCCATCTTAAGTGTTTTTTTCTTTTTTTCTAATTAATTAAAGTTAATTTTTCTTATTCTTAGCTTATTATTATTCTTAAACTATGATAAGGCCATTCCTTGAGTCGGCTCTTCCTATTTTTTTGAGAAATGGTAATTTTGATCATTCTGTGATCTTGAGGGGAAATTGATCCTAAGAAAAAAAACTGCATTTTCCATGAATTTTTTTTTTTCCTTATTGCAATTCTTTATACTGGCTCTTCTTAAACAATTCTTGAATTATTTTTCCCTTGAGATGTTCCTTTTTTCTATAAAATATCTCTATTTCTTTCTTGTTTGTCTTCAATTTTCCTATTTTATCTTCTTTATTCTTCTTCTATATTTATATATTATTTTTGCTTCATTATGAAATTTCTTTGGTCATACAGGATA
The DNA here is from genome assembly GCA_023105745.1 of Austropuccinia psidii. Lineage (NCBI taxonomy): Eukaryota > Fungi > Basidiomycota > Pucciniomycetes > Pucciniales > Sphaerophragmiaceae > Austropuccinia > Austropuccinia psidii. The sequence continues at coordinate 71,121,940 of JALGQZ010000001.1, read as the reverse complement.
CCAAGTAAATTTTGAATTAAAATAAGAAATTCCCACTATTTAACCAAAAATTATAATCAAAAGGAGTTATAATAAGAAACAAGTTACCGCCCTTTATGTTTTTGATATTTAGAAAATTTCTCTTTTGAAATATATTTTTTTGTATACCTAACCAAATAATTATCATTCTATTTTCTTATTCTCTGTTTGAAAAAACTCAGTGGTAACGGTTTGATTAATGTTAATGACCACAATTTATTTGTTGAGTTCATTCATGCGCATCAAAATCTTTATGATTCAGTTTAAGTTCATAATCAGAACCAATCCTTTGATCTTATTTTTTTTGATAATTAGAAGAAAAGCTTATTGTTCAAGCTTAGGGTCATCTAAAGGACTACTCCTTGAGGTATCTTTTTATTTAAACAAAAATTCTTTAATAATTTCAAGATCTTATCAAGTTCCACTCCTTCAAATTCTTCGTTTCTTAACGAATATATGTGAAAAATCTAATTTGAAAAGTTTGAGGTCTTGTCAAGAACATTTATTTCAGCTTTGGGCTATTGTTGTTTGATGCATTTTTTCTTTTTTTACTGGTATTCTTGATGCATTCTTCAAGGCTGTTAGATTATGGATATCATTGTTGCTTTCTATTTATTTTGAAAGATTGCACTTTCACAAAATTTCTGAATTCTTTCACTCTCTTTCTTCTTGTGAAAAATTTCCTTTTCATGTACTTCTGTGTGATAAATTCCAGGCATATGGAAATGGAAATAATCATTGCATGTTTTTGTCAACAGATCAAGATCATTAACATAACTGATTCTGAATTTCATTAAGACATAGGAACTGCCAATAGCTAGCTGTATGGATTTCTTCAATGCACTAATCCGACATTCTTCATTATACAATCATTCGGGCTGTTTGTCAAGATTTGAAGCCAACCTTATGATTCCTAAATTTGATAATGAGACTTGCACATATCAAATCATGAAATCAGATAAGCTAAGAAAATTTTTCCAACCTTTATTCACTGACCCTGAATTACACAAATACTTTCAATTTTTTTTAGTGGGACTAATGTGGGTACATCATTTTTATAGCTCATTTGAATTGTTCTCAATTTGAAAAATTCTTAGAAAATATGGATCGTTTTTCTGGATGTGGGGAAGTTGGAACAGCTTCCTTCTCAATAATACCCCAGAGAAGATTTAGGTGTGTGTAAAAATCCTCCTGTAAGAAACTGAATTCTTATTCAATAGGCTAACATAATTTTATAATAAAGATCCAGCTACCCTTTTTATTCTCAAAGCCAGTGGTGTAATCACTTTTGATCATTTGATATGGACTTTTCCTTTTTTTTTATGATTTCTTTTCAAATGCCTTCTTTTGGTTTGTTGCTTTTTTATTGCATTTTTTGTTCCGAAATTCTATGAGTTGACTTTGAGTTTCCTGTGGCGAAATAAAGTTTCTTTACTGAAGTAAATTAAAATCTTTGATAACTAGGTTCATTGTCTTTTATTTGAATTTCAACTTCTTGTACATGTGCAAGGAGATTAAATATCATTTCATCCTTATGAGATACGTCTTTCTGAAGGTCTTCTATAAGTATGGGGAGAAATTTTATATTATATTCCCCATTCTGGTGGGATTCTGTTGATCTAGAATAAGCTTTGGTATCGGTTTTGGAAATTTAGGGTGAGTTCTGAAGGAATTTTTGATATTAAAAGACTGTCTGCTCCAGAACGAGAGGCTTTAATCAAAATATAAGTAAAAAAATATTAATAAATCAAGTAGCACAAAATCATATGATTATTAGAAGTTTTCTAGGAGCTTTCATGAAGGAAACCTCAATGCATGGGCTGTTTTCCTCAGTGGATATGCTAAGTCAGATAATCAACGCACTCAGACATCAACATGAACTTCAATTTCCTTAAATCAAAATTATCAAGCTTTCAGCTCACTCATCTTTATTCACTAAATACCCACTGAAAGTAATTTCTAAATCTATTAAGAAAGAACCATACTTCATAATTGCAATATTGACATTCCTTGAACTCAAAACCCATTCAATTTGTGGACTGGTCATTTTCCCACAAGATAAATGTATGATGATAGCCTTTGTTTAAGCTCTGCAGAAAATGAAAGACTTAGTTGGAGCCCAAAATCATCTGGTTCAAACACTTCTCTTAATTTGGAATTTTAATCTAGCATTTAATCCTGAATTCATCAACAACTTCCTCCACATAATTTTATTCCAAAGTTATTATTTTCCTCTAATTTTTGGGAATTTGATTGGGACATAATTCAAATTCTCTTAAAAATTATCATAATCAATCTTATGATTTATTTCACATATCCATTTTTTTCAGAAATAAATTATATCGTGTTTTTCTTTTAATTATCTTTTCTATTAGAGCTTGTAGCACAAGTCCTTTCTTCCATATTGCTAATATCTCATTTGATCCTATTCATCTACCTCCTAGCCTTAAAAAATAATATAAGTATATTAATTTATTTCAACATTTTCTTAGAAGACTTCATGAATTTTTGTGAAATATACCCACCACCAAAACCCAGACCTGGAAGAGATCATTGAATTTAACAAATAAGTGATTTCACTAAGTAAACAGGTGAAACTTCAAATTTTTAATAGAAAGTTTGGAAGAGGATTATTAGAATTAGGAATTCTGGAAAAAAATGAATTGAGTGCTTCATTCTTACTTCTCAATTTGGATTTTGCATCAAGTAATAATTGACTCACAATTCTTTTAAAGCTTATCTCATCATCACCCAATAGTAAAAATAAATTACATTTGAAATATCAAAACAAGAAAAATTGAATCATTATCTGTCTTAATAATTTCTTCAAGCCATTTTTTGGCAAGTTCATACAAAATATGAGGTTTGAATATGAACTAATAAGTAAATATTCTCAATATTTTTCTTATTGTATTTCAAATGTCCTTATTAGAGTATTAAATAAGATAAAGAATAATTATAATGATAAATAAACATTTCTATTACTTAAATAAATGAAATGATATAATCAAAAAAAAAGATATTAATATTTAGTAATTGATATATTTATGGAAATTTATTATTTTTACAAAAATATAATAAATTTGTAAAAAACTGTCACTGCATAATATTTAAAAACTTTTGAAAATAATATTACCAATATTCAATTTATATATTAATATGACTACTATTTATATTCATAAAATAATTATCAAAAATAATAATAAAGAAAAAAACCTACTTTTAGCAGTGAATATAATAATTTTAAATACTTCTATTCCAAATAATGTAAATAAAACTTCTTGGAATGGTATTTACATATGAAGAATAAATATATCACAAATATTCTTGATTTTACATAGAATTAATGATTTTAGAGAGAAATTAAACAAAAACAATCAAAAAATTGTTTAATTACAGCAACATTGATGATGACAATGAAGATGGACTTGAATATTTGATAATATAATAGAATTATATATAAAGAATGAAGTCATTGCCTTTTTATTTATTAATTTAATGTTTTTGAAGCATCTGAGGGTGAAACAGAAGTAAAAAGACCTCTATATAGAGTAAAATCACCCTTCCTAGAGTCTAGAATGCTTCTAATATACGTTTCATGATGGTGTCTTCTTTAATTGATCAGTAGTATAGGGTTTGGTGATTATTAAATCATAATTAAACCATCTTATCTCATTATTATGCCATTATTTAGACCTATCACTATAACCCTGATTTCTCTGAAATCATATGCCTGGAACAAGCTCAAAATCTGTGTATTTAATTAGTATTAATCATAATATACTAGTATTCACCAAATTTATCACTTATATAACTGTCAAAATTAAAATAATGTTACAGGGAGTGATCATAAATGGTCAAATTTCAGCTTAAATTTTGATTTTTAATATCTTTTGAGTCATAAATACAAAAGAAATTAAAAGAGTTTTTTCTTATATCTTGGAATGTCCTTATTAAGCTCCCAAGAGAATTTTATTAAATCATCAAAACCCTATTTTTGATGATTTTTCTGGTAACGCCTCTAAGGGGTTATACCTTAAATATTATACTGAAGATTACATAATTATTCATTTCTTAGCTATTATAATCTTGATACCTACTTTTTTAAACTGTGGACCACCTTCACAACAAAGTGGTCAACAGCTATAACCATTTTTCTCAATAAACCCCCGTAAGTTATAACCTTTTTTATATCTTGTCAAATAAAGCTTATATCTGTATTCTTGAACTAATTATGGGTTAAATTTACTGTTTTGTCAGCTCTTTATTGTGTATAGTTTGAGAGATATGAGCTAAAAACTATGAATATATGCACTGATAATAGAATTGCATATATTCAGGTTATCTCAGTAATTATTGAATTTTCAGATATGAGATAAAAATTTCATATGTGTAGTTTCTCATGGTGAATCCAATGGTGTAATCCATTTCATATCTTTATTCATTTGCCTCTGATATAATCAAGGTTTTATGCCTTTTTATGGCATGTTTACTTATTTTTAAATGATAATTCAAATTCTTATTATTAAAATAAGTATTGTAAAGCTGTTTTGTGATCTTTTTGGATATGTTTTCAAATCTCAAAGGCTCACACAAAGATATTGACTTCAAACTAAATTGTAGATTCTTTATTCTTGTATTTTCTTATAAAATTGATTACAAATATGATTATTCTGATAATTTTATTTTGGTTAAATTTAATATAGTTAGGCTTTGGATTTTTTAAAACATGCAGAAACTGAAAGAAATTCCCTTGATTTTAAAAAAAATAATATAAAAGACAAAAAATACTGTCTGCTGCAGTACCTAGATGTATGATTTTTGGGTAAAATGAAATCAAAACAATGGGAGAAAACCTTAATTTTGTACAACAAGGAAAAAAATGACTTAGTTTAAAATTTTTGTTCTACATTAGAGAATGAATTTGTATTTCTTTCTCATTTCTGAGACACATTTACATTGGAAAAATCCATTCTTGGGAATTAAGAATTTGCCAAGAAGGTACTGCGCATTGTTGTGCAGAATAAAACATACCTTTTCAAATAGTGTATCCTAGTGTGCTTTCCATTAGCCTTACAATTATCCAAATTGTATGCTTGGTGGCATGACACAGTAAATTTCCCTTTAAAAATTAGGGAAATACTTTATAAAAACAACCAAACCTGAACAGGTGTGGTTTTTGTTTATTGGCTCACTCACACAAATGATAAAAGAAACTTCCCTTTAGAATTAAGAAGAATAGTTATTGTGTTTCGTTTGGTAAATCTATGAAACAAGTACTTGATATAAAGACAAAATAAAAAAAGTTCCTTTTCGTCTAAAGACTTGTGTTGTTTTTTTTGAAAACATTTTATGTTAAATATACAAAAATCATCTTTGGAATTGAAAAATATTTTTGTTAAAAAAAATTAAAAAAAAATCAGTCACCATTAATTCAGAGACAAAAAATTAAGCTGATCATGTAAATAATACACTCACTAGGGGCTAGGGCCACCATTTCAGTCAGTGCTTCATTGCAATTTTTTGGGGAGTTTCTTGAAGAGTTGTTCGAAGTACTGATTTGGGCCTTCTTTTCAGGAAGAAGTGATACCTTACTGGTGCTTTACATGTTTTGGGACTGTTAAAATTTCAAAAATTGGGGCTTTATTGCTTTCAAAATGTTTCCAATTAGATTTATGATTGGTGAGTGAGGTCTACCTTGAAGTTTGAAAAGGACATTATTATCAGGAAATATTGCCCTATGAAGTTTTTGTTAATTGGTTCCTTATATTTTTGAGAATGATTTCATCATTTTCCTGAATATATAGAACCTATTATATTTGTTTGAAAAACATATGCAGAGAAGGGTGGTAAAAACTACATAATTTGTTGTCTGAATTTTTGAAGCCTTTCAGAATCACAAAGGGTTCTTTTTTTTCTTCCCCAAAAGATCTTCCAAAACATTACTGATTTAAAGCCAGATCAATGATTCACTTACAAATCATCAAGGTAATACTCTGTTCTGGTGGTTCTACAGACACAGAAACAATACACTTTCTTACCAAGCTCAAAAGACAAATTTTCATTCAAATCAGATCAAGCCCTATTTGTTATAGTATAGTAGGGGTATTCATGCACAAATTCCAGTTTTCTTTGAAAATATTGGAACCTGACTTAAGGTTTTTTGGGTTCAATCTGTGATTTCTTGCCAATTTTGTGGATATTTTGCTTCAATTTCCTAGTGCAGAATTCTGCTGTAATTGCAGTAATAAACTTCACAAAAGTGGGGAAAAGATGTTGATTCATAATATGTGATAAATCCTGAGTATCACAATTGTTTATTTTTGATGGGCATGCAGTTGTAGATTTTAATTAAAAGCTGAATCATGGAATGGTTTATATAGTTAATTCTAACTTGGTTTTAATGGAACAGAGTCTAAGTCCTGGCTTCTTCCGGTGGGCTACCTGGTTTCCTTGTTCAATGTCTAGATAGATGGGAATTGTATGATCCAGGAATGGAAAGATTTATCAAAAGGGGGCTTAATTTGAGAAAACACAAATATAAAGGCATATCAATACAGAATAATTCAAATATTACTCATAAAAGAACTGATAAAATCAATTTTTGAAGTCCAAAATCTGCTTATTCAAGGATTCAAGTAGAAAAAAATAAAACTCAAGAGAATTCAAAAAATGCCACTAGAGTTGTTTTGAAGGTGCTTTCTTGATGGTGAGGGGATTTTGTTTAGCATATTTAAAAGGAAGACAGGAACAATTCATGATCAAAACAACACTCTCTCTCAAAAAAAAAACAAATAATAAATAAATTAAAAAAGCAAAAATAATAATGATAATGATCAAATCGGAGATCGGTGGGAAAGCGCATTATGTATGAGGATTCTGGCTGCATTTTTTGTTGTAAATTTTTCAGTTCACCCTCAATTTATTGATGCACAGGTTACCCCTTGTGACGATACCCCTGAAAACAATTTATGACTTCTTTACGCATACCGGATTTTGACTTGACATCAGGGTTATTATTCATTAAAATCCCTTTAATTTTCTTATACTTTAAATATTCAATCTTTCTGATGCCTTTTTTTTTGTAATTATATTTTAAATAGAATGCCTCACCTGGATAAAGGCACTTTCATCCAGGTAGTGGGTCTGGAAGGGAGAGTCTCCTCCATTAATAAAATTACTCTAAAGCTCAATATACCTACAACAAACATTGATGATATAATCCAACAAATTAATAAAAAGGATCATTAAAAATTTCTCAACACCTGGTTTAGCTTTAAAATTCAATTATAAGGCCAAATTCCAGATATCAAAAGCATTGAAATGATATATATGAACTAGGAAATAATTTATGTATAGCCACAAAGAAATCTGTCCTCACAAAATTCCACATGGCTTTATGGATTCAATTTAAAAGATATCATTGAAATCGGAATTTGAACAGTTGCAAATCCATTCTTTCAACTAATAATAACATTCTGAAATGGTGAAGAAATTTTCTCAAAAAAAAGTATGGGGCTTACCAAACAAGAAATACAACCTTTCTTCTATGAAAGTCAACAATAAGTCTGGTAATCAAAGTACAATGAGGTGGTGGCTTGCTGTTGACTATTACAATCAAAGCTAGTTATAGTGTTGAATTCAGAATACTCAGCTCAAAAAAGTTTTAGTAGTATTTATATCCTTTGCCTACTTATATTTATTAAAGAACTTTAATAATTAAATTCATATGATTGAAGGGACCTCCTCCTCATTTATTATAAGGAAATAATCCATTTTATTTGGATCAAATAAGCAGGGAATGGTGAATAAATAACAGAATTTATGACACACAGTGTGGCCAGAAAACTCACCAGACCTTAATTCTATCAGGAAGGTTTGGTTCAAGGTGAAATACATGGTCACTAACTTCTACATGGCTCAAAAATGGACCAAATGAAGGAAGAAATTAATATGGCCTGGGACTAATCTGAGTGACACATCTCAATTTTCTGCTTCCATCCATGCCCAAAGGTTTCAAGTTTTTATCAATAAGAATTCTGCCGCAGTAAGATGGTAAGATCAGCTTGAAAACTTAAGATTTCTCATTATTTTTAACAAGAAATATCTCATGAAATAAAATTAATACTGTTAACTTTTCAGATTTACAAAAAATAACTAATTTTATTATGATTGAAAATCCCAAATATTTCTTGAGTTTATTGTTAAATCAGTTTTCAAACATGATATAGCTTCCAAAATGAATGAAGTGTATATATCAAAAAATAATCATCATGCATAATCTTCTAAGAAAACAATCTATGAGAAACAAAAAAATCTAAATCTCAAAGCAATAAAAATAGTGTCCCAAGAAAATGTTTGGATCCTCCTTGTAGCATAGTATACAACTGTAAGATACAAATTGCTTAATTGAGCACAGAGTCAACCCACCTGTGATATTGGAATATTCAATAACAAAACAATACTGTCATGAATTGATGAGGAGAAGGATAAAATAGGAATGAGGAGTTCTCCCTCTATTATGTAGCAAGGAAGAACAGTTCATTCATAACGGATGCAAAAGCATATTTCAGTGATCTCTCAATCTCAGAAGGATTGAAAAATTAAAATCTAATGAATTTGAAAAGTAAATACTTTAAATAAGGATAATATAAGTCAACATAAAACTGTAAGTGAGGAAATAATCAAGTATGTTTTGAGATACAAAATGAAGATTTGTTAGCCGCTGGCTTATCAATTTTTACACCTTACGAATGAATTAAGTACCGACGATAATCAGGCCAAGCACACCTATTGGTCTTATGTGGAGAAGGATAAGAATAGATGAGCTTTAACAGAACATTCATCGACTCTATTTATATTCTATCATACAATAATTTGACAGATTAGTTCCGGTCTCTCAACCTTAATCCATGAATACCAAGTACTGAGGCACTCAAACCCTCATCGTCGACATTCATGAGCAATGCTCTTACTAATTGAGCTAAGTGCTCGTTGCAGATGAGCGGTGAGTGAAGAAGCCATGCCTGCTTTGACTATGTATTAGCCCTGCCTAATCATGGTGCAGCAGGTGTGCAAGCATGCTTAGGAGCAGCTATAACATACTTCAACATAATTATGATTACAAAGCTCATTACAATGGGGTATTGGGGTAATCAGAATACCGTTCTGGGAAGGGATTTGAATATTCTCTAATGATTGTTCAAGATTGTTGTCGTAGACGTCCTTCATTTTAAGGCTTCTGAGCCATAGCATCGAAATTTCTCAACTTAAAGGACCTTAATCACTCAAACTGCGAGAGACAGCGAGGAAAAAAAAATCTAAAGGCCTAAGAGACAAGACGGTGATAAGAACCGATGAGAAACAAACAAATATCGCATCTAGTCGCCGGAGAAAGTATAACTTCCCTAGTGGTACGGAAAAATAACTTTTAGATAATGCATCATATAAGAGCTCTGTGAAGACGTTTGTTATATCTATTTTCGGATGAAACTGTAAAAATCTCAGTGTTGAAACTCATCATTCAAACCCTAACTCCAATATCGATCTCATCTAGCGTCCTCAGCACGCTTATGTAATTCCTCAGTCACTGAGACTCAATTCTCTTTCCTCAACCATTAAAACTCATCTCGTTTTTATATTTATATTGTCAATCTTTTCGTCTTCATAAAAAAATGTTAATAATAAATAAAAATCATTAATAATAAAATACAAATAAAAAAATATCATTCTTTATCTTTTCTATATGCTGTTGTGTGAACGGTAAAATTAATCTTCCCATACACACATTAAAATTTTTTTACTCACGATAACTTTGTTCTTTTAGCGATTCATCCTAGTTATAAAAATAGATTGTCATTGTTGTTGTAAATTTATATTATAGGCTTGTCTTTTAGGTATAACATATGTTTCTTTTTCTTTTATAATACTATAGAAAGAAGTGATGACTTGAAATGAATCTTTTAGTATATTTTTGTCTAAAAAAATAACAGATTGACAGTCTCGATTGACTCAAGAAGTATCAAACTAAAAGACCAGACTACAAGATGAATAATAACAATCAAAACAATGACCTACAAAAAATCATTCCAATCTTAACTAAAGACAACTATTCAGAATGGAAGCTTAGAATGATTATATGTTTGAAACAAAGAAGACTTTATCAGTACTGTATCAAACACTGTGTTCCAGGAGACGGTGAAACACAAACACCAGCATTAGAAGCAAAAGTAATTGATGCCAATGTTGAAGCTTGCGGAATAATCACTAATTTCCTAGATTCAAGAACTTTTGCAGCCCTATTTACCTCTGAAGAAATCACACAAAATAGCTTCTTACTATGGAATAAAGTTAATGAAAGATTTGCATCCTCATCATTCAATAGTAAAGCACGAATATGGATTAGATTTCAAAAATTAATATATGAAGACAATTTAAAAGATTTCATCGGAAATACTCAAAAATGCCTTAGTGACATTGCATCCATTGGCATAGCAGTAGAAGATGAAATTCTTGCATTTTCAATACTCACTAAAACCCCTGAAGAATTCCATTCGTCAATAGAAAAGGTTACTTTAAATGCTGATACTCAAGGAAATCCAGATGCTATCCTCAATGTTTTGCATGAAGCTGCTCTCAAAGAAGAAGCATTATTGGCCGACTCAACCAAAGCTCTAGTTCTCAAAAAAGATACATTCCCATCAAAAATTGCCCATTACTGCAGTAATGGAAGACACAATCCTCTTGTTACCACATGGACCAGAGAAATGCTGGCAACTACATCCCGAATTAAAACCAGAAAGAAAACAAAAAGAAAAAGAACAGAGAACCCACTTCACCAAAGCTCGTGCCCTATTTACTTTTAAACATAAGAATATAGCTCAGCCTTTAACATTAGTCCTTGACACAGGCGCTTCTAATCATATGTTCAATAACAAATCCTTTTTCAGATATTTACATCAAAATCAAACCAAAGTGGCCACTGGATGCAATAAATCCACATTGATCTCACAAGGAAAAGGATTAGCCAAAATTTATGATAGACTTGGTAACTTATGGCTACTGCCAAACAGCTTATATGTACCTGATGTGACGACAAATTTATTAGCTCTCTCTAGTATAGCTAAAAATGAAACACAAATTAAAAAAACTATATCGTAATTCAAAATTTACCTGGACAATAACACCAAACCATCATTTGTCTGTCCTATCTCAAGTGGCATCCTGGAAACCAGCATCAATATTTCTGACTCTCGCTGCTTAAATACACAAATAGAAGAGGATGGTGATCTATGGGATAAATGATTAGGCCACATGAATAAATACAATATGAAGAAATTAATAAAGACAAATGAAGTTAGTAATGTTTGCAATGAGTTTATAAAAGGTAAGATAGCTCATCTTCCTTTTGAACATTCATTTAAAACTGCTGACTATCTGCTGGAGAACATTCATCTTGACTTATGTGGACCGTTTCAAACACCTTCCAAAGCTGGTGCAAAGTATTTCCTCATCATTGTAGATCAGATGAGTGGTTTTATGACCACTAAATTTCTCAAGAACAAAAGCGACTGTTTCAATCACTTTTGAAACTTTTGATTATTGGCTGAAAACACTCATGCTACAAAAATTCAAAAAATCACCATGGATGGAGGAGGAGAATTTGTTAACAAATCTTTCAAAAATCACTGTACAGAGGTAGGGATCAACCATACAATTAGTCCATCATACACTCCTCAACATAATCCCTTCTCAGAAAGAGGTAATCAATCTATTCTAGAGAAAGCTAGATGCCTTTTACTTCAATCTAACTTACCACTTAAATTTTAGGCAGAAGCAGTATCTACAGCGACATCCTTATGTAATTTAATTCCCAAACACAAAAACCAAGTGGCACCATATGAAATATGGTATAAACCCAAACCACCGCTACATAAGCTAAAAACATTTGGATGCCAACCTTGGTTAAAAATTCCACCACAAAACATCTCAGACAAATTTGGACCTAAAGCATGGGATGGGATTTTCTTAGGCTACGAAAATGAAGCCTCCAGTTATCAAATACTGAGGCTATCTGATCAAAAAATCATTATAAGCAAACACATATTATTTGATGAAAAAAAATTTCCATTGTTACAGTTTCAAAAACAGATTACTGAAGAAATCTTCAAAACATTCCCAAACTCAATTCCAATAGAAACTGAAGAACCGACAAATGAATCCAATAGTGAAGAAAACTCTTTAAACTCTGAATTAGTTCCTGAAGAAAATGAAGAAGAAGATGTCTTTGTCAACGCTTTAGAGCAACAACCTCAAAGAATTCGAGTGATTGGTCCTAGACATCCTACTCTAATATCAAGCGAAATTGATAGAGACAACATTCTACCATTTCCTCAAAGACAACCCAGAACAAATCTGACCAATTTAATAAATCACACTCCAAAAAACTATAACAAGGCAATGATCAGTCCAAATAAAGAAGACTGGAACCTTGCTATACAAAAGGAACTCCTCAATATCAATAAACTTAATGTGTGGACCCTTCGAAACAAAAAAGAAAGCAATCATCCAATCACAAGCACACGGGTCTTTAAACAAAAAACAAATGATTTGGGAGAAATTATTGAATATAAAGCCCGTTTATGTGCTCATGGATTCCATCAAATAGCGGGACTAGATTACCAAAGTACATTCGCTCCTACTGGAAGATTAGCATCCTTACGTACTCTTATCTCATTTGCAGCAATCCATCAATACGAGTTTCATCAAATGGACATACAAAGTGCCTTCTTAAATGCACCATTACAAGAAGATATTTGTTTAGAAATCCCTGAAGGAGTCTCAGCAAACAAAGAAACTCAAGTACTACAACTCAACAAAGCTTTGTATGGACTTAAGCAAGTGTCACAACCATGGCAATTCACCTCCTTGGATCCCCATATGGCATATCAAGCCACGGTTCCTTTATGGCCAATTGGCCATATCCATCACCAGTGGCCAATATGGCCACGTCATTATCTTATGGACCATTTATGGCCATTTGTGTTTTGGGGCCTTCATGGCCCTTCACCTCAATCCAGAACCCATAGTGGCAATTTATGCCCAAATGGGTATTTCTGGTCATTTCCCTCAAAACCAGGGGAAATGGCCCAAATGGCTGTTTTTGGCCATTTGGGCTCATAATGCGCATTTGCGCACTTTTTGCGCACTTTGTGCATTTGCGCACTTTTGCGCATTTTTGCGCACTTTGACGCAAAGTGTCCAAAAAACACTTTCCCGCCTTTTGGGCCAGTTTTTGGCTCAGAACCCAAAAGTGGCCAAAAACCCCAAAAGGCCCAGAAACACCATTCCAAGCTCTGAAGCCATTACATCCATCCTTTTCCCTCTGCCTTTCCATCTCAAGACCTTTGGACGTAATCTTCTTGCCAATCAACCAATATGCCATAAATGATGTTATATATCATTGTGCATCATTTTTCAACAGCAATTCAATGGTGGCAATATCAAATGTTCATTTCAACATTCCAACATCTCATCACGTCATCAAGGCACCCAATCATTCAGAGGAATCATCAAGGCTCAAGAGCAAGTGTTTCAGCGTCAAAGACCAATGACGCCATCAAGCAGTCATTGGTTATTCTCACTCCAAGTATTCATTCCAAGGGAATACTTTCAATTCATTCTCAAGTGTATTCAAGAGGCAGTGCCAAAAAGAAGTTGTCAAGTGTCAAAGCTCCACTCAATCCATCTTGGCAACCATATTCATTTCAATACAGTCTGGATCCATCAAGAACTGTATTTCATTTTCAATCATGGGAAATTCATTCAACCCAATTCAATTTCAATATTAGCCAGCTGTATCAATTCCCAAAACAATCAATACAGCCTCAAGGATCAATACAGATCAGTTTTCAGCCTGAAGAACTCAAGCTCCCAACTTTTCACATATACCGGCTACCCTTTCCACCCTGGGGGGTTTTCCCCAGTTAATTAATATATTTTGATTTTATTTTATCTCTATTTTCTTTTCACTTTAGTTAAGCAAATACTGATATTATTAAGTCAGTCATTTAGCACCTTTCTCTTTTCTCTTTCTTCACCTGTCAATGGATATTTGGTGGTCATATCCTTACTAATTCCATTATTCATTTTTGGCAGGTTGAAACAGTGATTAAGGACTTACTTGGTTGGCTCTTTGGCCATTTGGCTTCCCTTTCCTCTTTTGCATCTCATCTTGTACCTGCATATCTTTTAGAGGAATTCATTCTTATTACTTTTATTCTTTATCCTTTTGGAGTCTTCCAAGTGAGTTCCCTGATTGCTGAGTGCCAGGCCACTCTTGTATTTCTGTCCAAGAGCCCCTGTGACATTATATTAATTAACTCATAATTTCTTTTCATTCTGTTCATTCTTTCTTTATAATTTCATTCACTCATTTCATCAAAATTATGATTCTTTTACGCTTATGAACTTAATGATTCATCGTCACCTCTCAATTTTCTTTCATTCATTCTTCATTTTGAAAATTGAAAGCTGACCCATTTTTTATTTTTGTTATTCTTTTAAAATCTTTTCAAATCATCAAATTTTCATTCTCATTCATAATTCAGGGGTCATCTTTATTTTCTTTGATTTTCAAATTTTTCATCAAGATATTCAGACACGTTATTCACATCAAGATTCATAATTGATTCATTCTTCAAGAATTTTGGTTTTTAAAGAATAATTCACTTGATTTTGATTGATTGATTGATTTGACATATTTGATATTGACCTCAAGAAAATTGATTGACCTGAAGATCTCATTGATTTTGCTGATTTTTTCACATCAAGAATTTTGACATAAATTGACTTTTCTCCAAGATTTCATTTGATTGATTGATTTTTGCAAGATTTTTGATTTTGATTGATTTGATTGATTGATTTATTGACTTGAAGATCTCATTTGACTTTGATTCATTGATTTACTTCAAGACATTGATTTGATTTGACTTCAAGACTTCATTTGATTTTGATTTATTGACGTACTTGAAGATTTTCACTTTTATTCATTGATTTTCCTCAAGATTTGATTGTTGACTCTTTTCACTTCAAGCAAATTTTGATTTTTAATTCATTTATTTCATTTTATTCCTGATATCATGCCTGTTCAACACTCACCTCCGGCAAGACAGACAAGATCTCAGGCCAGAGCTCAAGCTGTTCTCACTCCAACTCCAAGAGCTCCTCTAGATGGCACCCCAGCAGTTCCTCAACTGAGGGCCCAATTAGATAGAGGACCCCGCATTGAAGGAGCAGCACCATCCAGGAAGGAAGGAAGAGCGCCAAGAAGATCATGTTCATTCTCAGGAGTAGTTGGCGGATTTCCAGGAACTTCAAGGACTATTTTCAAAGGTCCAGGTGAAGATGGTGAAGAGGAGGAGGAGAATTCTGTGGAAGAGGAAGAGTCTGATGGTACTGAAGGTGTCCCTGCTCTGGTGGAGGCATCCCAAGGTACTGGAGGACCAACTCTAGCCCAGTCTAATCAGCCTGTCTCTCATCAGTCTGAACCATCCCTATTGGCCATCATGCAGAAAATGACTCAGATTATGGCCAATCTTCAAGCAGCTTCATCCTCTGAAGCATCAAGACCACCAGCCTTCAAGACTCCATCTATGAAGGCACCGGAATGCTTTGATGGGACTCAGCCCTTCAAAGTTAGAAGCTTTATTCAGTCTTGTCAATTGATTTTTCACAATGATCCGGCAAACTTCGCTCAAGACAGAAAGAAGGTCCTTTATGCCACTTCATTTCTCATTGGCAGGGCTGCAAAATGGATTGAGCCTTATCTTTCCAATCTCACCAATCAAGATTCAAATTACCTTCTCAATTCTTGGCGTTTATTTGAATCTCAACTCTTCACTTTATTTGGTGACCCGAATGAAGTCAGAAAAGCAGAAGCTGAGTTGGATTCTTTAAGAATGAAAGAAGGTGGGCATGTATCCTTATACATTGCTGATTTCAGAAGCTTAGTCTCAAGAATCGGGGATTGGGGTGAAAGAGCTCTCATCCATCATTTCAGGAAGGGATTGCCATCCAGGATTTTGGATCAATTGGCCTCCCATCCTTCAAGAATTGACTCTCTTCAAGACTTAATGGACGTTACCCTGGAACTTGATACCAGGTACCATGAGAGGCAAAATGAAAAGAGTCATCATCAAGAGAAGAAGCCAGAAGCCTCAAAGTCAAGTTCTTCTCATCCTCAAAATTCTTCAAGTTCAAGTCATAAGAAGAAGAAGAATTTTCAGAAGAGGGACAAGCCCCATTCTTCTTTGTTGAATAAAGATTTCAAGCTCATGAACTCTGAAAAAGAAAGAAGAATCAAGGAGGGTCTTTGTACCTATTGTGGTGGGAAGCATAGTCTTGAGTCCTGTTTCAAAAGGCCTCAAAACAAGCTTACCCAACCGTCAGGCAAATTTCCCAGCCAGGGAAAAGCCTGAGTGAAGATCATGTTGTGTTCAATGGTCTTCACAGTTTTCCATCCAGAGCACAATTGTGCATTCTGAATACTGGTGTCAAAAATTCTCTTAAATTTTTTGTTTTTTCTTCTCTCTCTGATATGTTTTACAGTATTCTCATTGATTCTGGTGCTACCAACTCATTTATTGCAAAGCAGTTTGTTCACAAGTATTCTTTGACCATGTCAGAACTCCCGGAGAAGATTCCCCTTATTATTCTTGACTCCTCTGAGTCTCCTTCTTTATTTGTGACTCACCATACTAAATATATGGTTGAGCTCCCTTCCTTCCCAAGATTTGAATGGGACTTTTTAGTCATTGATACTCCCAAGGGAGAAGACCTCATATTGGGCTTTGACTTTCTTAATCATTTTAATCCGTTTATTGATTGGAGGCAAGGATTGATCACCTTTAATTCTGATCATAAGGACTATAATGATCCTTCAATTTCTTTCAGTAATGACTTTTCTTCTGCCAAATCATGTGCAGCTCTGGTTGGTGATTCTAGAACACCATCATTTCCGTCTTCTGTCCATATTCCTTCCCTTAATTCCCATCAGTCATTACTATCATCTAGAGATGAAGTCTTCAAAGAGATTCAAGATGTTGGAGAAGATAATTCTGTATCTTCACTTCATCTCTTCTTTGGGAATATGGACCTTCCTCCTTCATCTTATCATGACTCCCTGGAGGAGTTGTGGGATGAAGAGGAAGAGCCAGAAGAAATAGAAACCGTGATGAAGGTTGTTCCTTCTGTTTATCACCAATACTTGGATGTATTTTCCAAGGTGAAAGCAGAGAAACTTCCTCCTCACCGCGCCTGTGATCATCATATCGAGCTGGAGGGGTCTCTACCTCCGGTTGGGGTGATCTACTCTTTATCAAACCAAGAGTCAGATACACTCAGGGCCTACATTTCAGAGAATGTAGAGAAAGGTTTCATCCGGCCAAGCTCCTCTTCTACAGGAGCACCTGTTCTTTTTGTCAAGAAGAAAGATGGTGGCCTCCGTTTGTGTGTTGATTACCGCAAACTCAATGCTGTTACTAGGAAGAACAAGTATCCTGTTCCTCCTATGAATCAGCTTCTCACCGTTTTTAATGGTTCTTCTATCTTCTCCAAGATTGATTTGCGTGGTGCATATAACCTGCTCATAATCAAGGAAGGTGATGAACATTTTACTTGTTTTAGAACCAAATATGGTAGTTATGAGTACTTGGTTATGCCATTTGGGCTTACCAATGCTCCTGCTTCTTTTCAAAATCTCGTCAATGATATTTTTTATGATCTTCTTGATGTTTATGTTGTGGTTTATTTGGATGAAATTATGGTCTTTTCCAAATCTGAGGAAGAACATGTCACTCATGTGTCCACTGTTCTTTCCAGACTCAGAGCCAATAACCTCTTTGCTAAGGCGTCCAAATGCCTATTCCATGTTTCTAGTGTGGAATATTTAGGTTATGTGGTTTCTTCTGAAGGCCTCAAGATGGACCAAGCAAAAGTCCAGCAAATTCTCAATTGGCCACCTCCAAGAAACCTCAAGGCTCTTCAATCATTCCTTGGCTTTGCCAATTTTTACCGCCGTTTCATCAAGAATTATTCAAAGAAAATTAGTTCACTCACAAGTTTCCTCAAGAAAGATTCCCGTTTTCCCCTCAATGAGGAAGCTCTTAGACAGTTTCATCAACTCAAAGAGGCATTCACCACTGCTCCAATCCTTTCTCACTTCAATCCTTCTCTACCCACCATTGTAGAGACCGATGCATCAGATTATGCCTTGGGTGCTGTACTGAGTCAGGTCTCTGACTCAGGAAAACATCCCATTGCATTTGATAGCCGCAAGCTTCTCCCAGCTGAGCTCAATTATGAGATTCATGACAAGGAACTCCTTGGCATAGTCTGGGCTCTCAAGCGCTGGAGAGCTTTTCTTCTTTCTATTTCTTCCCCTTTTGAAGTTCTCACCGATCATTCATCTCTTCAATATTTTATGTCTTCCAAGATTCTCACTCGCCGTCAAGCCCGCTGGGCTGAATTTTTATCTGAATTCCATTTCTCAATCACTTACCGCCCTGGCCGCTTGGCCACCCTTCCAGATGCCTTGTCACGTCGGGACGACGTTTACCCAGAGAGGGGGGAGGATTTCATCAGCAAGAATCCAATGAACTATCAGAAGATAATCAAGCAAGATGAAATTCAAGCTTCAAAGTTTTTTGCAGTCAAGGTGGATTCATTTTCAAACTTGATTGATTCAATTCAGAAGGCAGTGTGGCAAGATTCTCAATATAGAAGTGTCCTTGAAGATTTGGGTAAAGGTAAATCTGTCCAAGATTATTCTCTTGATTCCTCTTCCAAACTTCTCCTTTTCAAAGATCGGGTGGTGGTCCCAAATGACCCCACAATTCAACTCAATGTACTTCAAAATCGGCATGACTCTCCTCTAGCTGGACACCCTGGCCAAGAGAAGACCCTCAAGCTTGTCAAGCGGGATTTCCACTGGTCCGGCATGACTCAATTTATCAAGGATTAAGTCTCATCCTGTCAACAGTGTTCAAGAAACAAAAATATTCATCACAAGAAGTTTGGACTCCTCAAGCCTCTTCCAATTCCAAGTGGTCCTTGGATTTGTCTTTCAATGGATTTCATCACTCAATTGCCACTGTCCAATTCCTTTGATTCAATTTTAGTCATAGTGGACAGATTCTCAAAAATGGCGGTTTTTATTCCAACAATAGCTTCAATCACTTCATTAGATTTGGCCCATTTATTCATCAAGAATATTTTCTCAAAGCATGGCCTTCCTTCAAGCATTGTTAGTGATTGAGGTTCTCTTTTTGTTTCTTCTTTTTGGACCAACCTTTGTCAGCAGCTCAAGATTTCAAGAGACTTGTCAACTGCTTATCATCCAGAAACTGATGGACAGACAGAGAGGGTAAATCAGATACTAGAACAGTACCTTCGGATGTATGTCAGTTATCATCAAGATGATTGGAACACCTGGCTCCCTCTGGCTGAATTTGCCTACAATAACTCTGACCACTCTTCAACAAAACAATCACCGTTTTTCACTGTTTATGGAAGAGATCCTCATTTTGACTCAGTTCACATCACTCAAGACACTCCGGCTGGAAAGTTATCAACAAAAATCCAATAAGTACAGCAAGATGTCAAGAGAGAACTTGAAGTTGCCATAAACAGGTTTAAGAGGTATGCAGATAAAAGTAGAGCAAGTCCACCTGTTTTCAATCCTGGTGACATGGTATGGCTTTCTTCCAAGAACATCAAATCAACCAGACACACCAAAAAGCTGTCTGAAAGATGGCTGGGTCCTTTTCCAATCTTGGAG
Source organism: Austropuccinia psidii (assembly GCA_023105745.1). NCBI lineage: Eukaryota > Fungi > Basidiomycota > Pucciniomycetes > Pucciniales > Sphaerophragmiaceae > Austropuccinia > Austropuccinia psidii. The sequence continues at coordinate 71,102,085 of JALGQZ010000001.1, read as the reverse complement.
AAAGTCAGCACTCATGCCTACCACCTCAAGCTTCCATCTCAATGGAAATCCATCCACCCAGTTTTCCACATTTCCCTTTTGGAACCAGTCAAGACGTCAACAATCCCAAATAGGCATCAAGAGCCTCCTCCTCCAATCACCATTGAAGAAGAAGAGGAATGGGAAGTCTCTCAAATACTGGACTCAAAGCTCAAGAGAGGAAAATTATGGTATCTGGTGGAATGGAAAGGTTTCAGTCAAGACCCAGAAAGATCCACTTGGGAACCAACCGAAAACCTCAAGAATTGTCCTGAACTTGTCAAAGATTTTCATTCATTATATCCTGACAAGCCTGGGCCGAGTTCTTCAAAAGCTTGATTCATTATGGTGCTTGGTGGGGAGAGGAATTACCAAAAGTAAGTCCCACTCCTGGTATGCACCTTTAGGGGTATTCTACTCTTTTGTTGTAAGCATCACCTTGGCCACTCTGTGGGCACTTTGCAATTTTGGACACAGTTCTTTGGCATGGCTTTCAACTTCATTTCCAATCTTATGGCCATTTTCACTTGGGACAATGGGCCATTCACTTTTCAATTCATTTCCAAGATTCCAAATTCAAATTCATTCCTCCAACAGTTTTGTTTTATTTTTATGGCACTGGCGGGAGTGGTAACTACCAAAAGTAAGTTCCTCTCCTGGTGTGCACTTCCCTGAGGGGTCTACAATCTTGTCAAAACATCACCTTGGCCACTTTGTGAGCACCTGGCATCAAATTTATCTTTCCAGGTCCTTGGCCAATTTCAAAATCAGTTATCAACCTCCGTGATGAAGATTGAAACCTCCTCAAGATTCAATTCTTTTCTCTTTTTCTTTTTCCTTTTCTTTTCTTATTTTTATTTTCATTCTTTATTTTTATTTTATTTTCATTTTAAATTTTCCCTATTCACGTCAATTATCACGTCAAAAATTTTCATTCATTTTAAAATTCAATTCAAATCATGAAGCCAATGTCAAAAGAAGATCAAGCAAGTCCTGCGTCAAATGTCAAATTTTTAATATCAGTCTTCAAATTTCTTATCTTAATCAGTCCTCTTGAATCACTCTCTCAAAATCTTTCCAATAGCCTCAGCAGGCTTCACCTTGTATTGGTGCTCAGGAGCTCACCATTTCAAGGTGGGGGGTACTGTCACAACCATGGCAATTCACCTCCTTGGATCCCCATATGGCATATCAAGCCACGGTTCCTTTATGGCCAATTGGCCATATCCATCACCAGTGGCCAATATGGCCACGCCATTATCTTATGGACCATTTATGGCCTTCATGGCCCTTCACCTCAATCCAGAACCCATAGTGGCAATTTATGCCCAAATGGGTATTTCTGGTCATTTCCCTCAAAACCAGGGGAAATGGCCCAAATGGCTGTTTTTGGCCATTTGGGCTCATAATGCGCATTTGCGCATTTTTGCGCATTTTGCGCACTTTTGCGCATTTGCGCACTTTTTGCGCACTTTGACGCAAAGTGTCCAAAAAACACTTTCCCGCCTTTTGGGCCAGTTTTTGGCTCAGAACCCAAAAGTGGCCAAAAACCCCAAAAGGCCCAGAAACACCATTCCAAGCTCTGAAGCCATTACATCCATCCTTTTCCCTCTGCCTTTCCATCTCAAGACCTTTGGACGTAATCTTCTTGCCAATCAACCAATATGCCATAAATGATGTTATATATCATTGTGCATCATTTTTCAACAGCAATTCAATGGTGGCAATATCAAATGTTCATTTCAACATTCCAACATCTCATCACGTCATCAAGGCTCAAGAGCAAGTGTTTCAGCGTCAAAGACCAATGACGCCATCAAGCAGTCATTGGTTATTCTCACTCCAAGTATTCATTCCAAGGGAATACTTTCAATTCATTCTCAAGTGTATTCAAGAGGCAGTGCCAAAAAGAAGTTGTCAAGTGTCAAAGCTCCACTCAATCCATCTTGGCAACCATATTCATTTCAATACAGTCTGGATCCATCAAGAACTGTATTTCATTTTCAATCATGGGAAATTCATTCAACCCAATTCAATTTCAATATTAGCCAGCTGTATCAATTCCCAAAACAATCAATACAGCCTCAAGGATCAATACAGATCAGTTTTCAGCCTGAAGAACTCAAGCTCCCAACTTTTCACATATACCGGCTACCCTTTCCACCCTGGGGGGTTTTCCCCAGTTAATTAATATATTTTGATTTTATTTTATCTCTATTTTCTTTTCACTTTAGTTAAGCAAATACTGATATTATTAAGTCAGTCATTTAGCACCTTTCTCTTTTCTCTTTCTTCACCTGTCAATGGATATTTGGTGGTCATATCCTTACTAATTCCATTATTCATTTTTGGCAGGTTGAAACAGTGATTAAGGACTTACTTGGTTGGCTCTTTGGCCATTTGGCTTCCCTTTCCTCTTTTGCATCTCATCTTGTACCTGCATATCTTTTAGAGGAATTCATTCTTATTACTTTTATTCTTTATCCTTTTGGAGTCTTCCAAGTGAGTTCCCTGATTGCTGAGTGCCAGGCCACTCTTGTATTTCTGTCCAAGAGCCCCTGTGACAGCAAGCATCTTTGGCATGGTACAAACACTTTTCAAAATGGCTAATTTTATCGGGATTTCAATGTTCTCTCACAGATCCATGTGTCTTTTGGAAAAAAGGAAAAAATCCTCTTTGGATTTATGTTCATGTAGATGATCTTGCTATTTTTGGTCCTGATCTGGAAGATTTTAAAAAAGAAATTAAAAGTAAATTTGAAATGAAAGATCTAGGTAAAGCAAATTTACTTCTAGGGATAAAAATTAATCATCTTAATGATGGGTTTAGCATAGATCAAGAACACTATATTGACGAACTAGCTGAAAAATACAATATCAAAGATTTTGTTCCTTCAAACACACCCCTCAAGCCACATTTACAATCAACAAATCCATCGGAAAAAGAACATGAAGATTTCAACAATTTAAATATTAACTATCGAAGTGCAATTGGTTCATTAAATTATATTAGTTCAAATACTTGACCAGACATCACTTTTTCAGTCAGTCACCTATCTCAATTTCTTGAAAGACCTGGAATGCAACAATGGAATGCCTGCCTTCAAGTTTTTCGTTATCTATATCACTCGAAGAATCTATGCCTTACTTTTAAAAACCATGGTTCTCATCATATCGAAACCTATGCAGATGCTGACTGGGGAAATAGTCCAATAGATCGAAGATCTGTGTCAGGTTTCACCATTAGCATCAATCAACATCTTATATCATGGCAATCAAAGAAACAACAAACTGTTTCTCATTCAACAACAGAAGCCAAATATAAATCTCTCAGTGACGCAGCCAAGGAAACAATCTGGTTAATGAACCTCATCAACGAAATTCAACTCACCACATCTTCACTTAATCCTCTTCTATTAAATGACAACAAAGGAGCTATAGATCTGGCTTTAAATGATGCCAACCATAGTGGTTTTAAAACTAAACACATGGACATCAAGTTTCACTTTATACGAGAACTACTCAATAAAGGAACAATAATGTTAAAACATGTTTCTACCGTCTCAATGAATGCCGATTTCCTGACCAAAGCTGTAGGTAAAACTATTCTTTTAAAATCTCTACAATTTCATAATCTTCTCAAAAAGGTTTGTGCTCTTTCTCCGTGTTCATCGCAAGGGGGGATGTAAAAATCTCAGTGTTGAAACTCATCATTCAAACCCTAACTCCAATATCGATCTCATCTAGTGTCCTCAGCACGCTTATGTAATTCCTCAGTCACTGAGACTCAAGTTTCTTTCCTCAACCATTAAAACTCATCTCGTTTTTATATATATATTGTCAATCTTTTAGTCTTCATAAAAAAATGTTAATAATAAATAAAAATCATTAATAATAAAATACAAATGAAAAAATATCATTCTTTATCTTTTCTATATGCTGTTGTGTGAACGCTAAGATTAATCTTCCCATACACACATTAAAATTTTTTTACTCACGATAACTTTGTTCTTTTAGCGATTCATCCTAGTTATAAAAATAGATTGTCATTGTTGTTGTAAATCTATATTATAGGCTTGTCTTTTAGGTATAACATATGTTTCTTTTTCTTTTATAATACTACAGAAAGAAGTGATGAATTGAAATGAATCTTTTAGTTTATTTTTGTCTAAAAAAATAACAGAAACTTCTTAGAGTGGATCTTTTGTCGGAGAACGCACGCTGGGCTTCAGTTTGATGTCTTTATAATGGTACTTAGAAGAGAAAAACTGGAATTCACGCGAGAAAACTGGATACTAATTTTCTCTATTAAAATAAATCCTTTTTTGTTCGAAAAGCTGCAAGTTGATGAGAATTGATAAAATTGCACATTGTGCAAAGCTTCAGTACAAGGCGCCTTTTGAGATTTTCCTTATGCTTTTATTAGATTACCAATGAAATATGACTGGAATTTGAATTCGTCCTCCTTTGCGTCATAGTCTTTGTAATCTCCTCACGAATGTATGCCACTATGTTGTTTTTTGTTGACAGGTTTTTGTGGACAGAGGCCATACTCAAAAGGCGTATATTCAGCTGCGTAACACTCCTTACAATCTAGATAGATGGCATCAATCGATATATTTTAAATCCAATGAGCTTTTCGAGCAGAAAAACCTTGACGACTCACGGGGTCTTTGGTTGTTGGGATCTGTTACCTTTTCCCATCGGCACGCCCCATGGGCCTCCCATGGAATACCAAGTGAATTACTTCCTTTCCAAACATCTGAATGAAATTTTCGTTGAGATATTCATGGAAGAGGTATGTAGTGTTCATTATTGAGCTTACCAACTTGCCCGCAGTTATTGTATGCTTGAAAGATATCAGGTTTGAGTTCGCCTGTTGTCGTACCGTTTTCCCGAATGCTGATGCAACCTTTGAAAACTATGGAAGTGTGTTGAATGAGTCAGATTTCTTGTTTTAGTGTATCCTGAATTAAAATTGTGAGGGTACCTACGAGGGACGGTACATGTGGTATGTACACACATCATGGGCTGATTGCCATAAGCAGTACAAGCTATTAAAATAGTCGGTTGGGGAAGATAGGTAAGACAAAGGATTTATGTCGATGAATCGTCGAGCACATCGCCTATTACTCACAAACCATTTTCTTTCCTTTAAAATCTGGAAGCACTTGAGTTCCATATGCATTGCCACATTGCACGTCTTTGACAAGCTGTTGAGCAAAGCAAGGGTAAAGGCATAGGGCGAGGGTGAAAATATTGTAAAAGAAAGTCTTTTTGAGCATTTTTTGTTATTTTTAGCTTAAATGAAAACTGTGTATTGTCGAGCTCTGCTTCGTGTGGTACTGGTATAGGGCGGGAAAGAAGTTCAACAGGGTATTTATGGAGCACTTGAACCAGGTAAGTGGCTTAAAATATCGAAGCCTCAAGGGAGTGCTGGGCTTATAGCAGAAGAAAGCCACATTGCACGGCGCCACATTCTCCACTTGGTGCGTCAATTTGTGGAAATATGCTGTAGGGAAACTGAGATAAATAATTCTTCTTAAAAAGGATGGAGTAAGTGTCCATACCCACGGTTAGAAAACATTCCAAGTGTGGAGCGCGTGCCATATTTTTGCAGGACACGTACAGTTTTTGAATAGCGCTCAGATGTCTTGAAATCTAGTAGAAACTTTTTCTCACCATATTTTTTTCATGAAAACTACTATTGGTTTCGTTCACATTCTATAAAAATTTTCGTTGTTTTATGTATTCAAATATTGAGGGATCTAAAAATTTAGTTTTTGCAATCCATTTCGGCACACGCCCTCAGCCAGAAAAAGCACTACCAACACACGAAAAAACCTTGCTCACCTCTCTACCATCCTAAATCAACCATCGAACTCCTTTTCACCTCTTTCGACACTGTCCTTACCGTGCCCTGCCAATTATGTGCGAACAAAAGAAAATAAAAAAAAATACAGGTTGCACGCTGTATTTTCTTGCTGCGCAGTATTCTCATGCTGACAGGGGCAATTAAATTTAGTATGAAACATTTATTTCATGTATTTTTTGTAAGACAAACCCAAATTGACAAACATTTGACAGCAGAAATGAGTTAAAGCCCAAAGCAATAGGAATCTCAAGTAAAAAAAATCACAAGGGGCATACAACATATAACAGGTAGAAAAAAACAATTTGCAAATATTTTGAAGATGTTACTTAATAAAAAAATAAGATTAGTTTGGATTAGTTTGGATGGATAAGCTAAATAAACTTTCCAATGAAAAATGGTGGTCCTAGTATGAAGTAGGACCACCATTCTGGGAGATGACCATATCCATATGTCATTGCATTGAGAGTAGTAAGTCATTCAAATTGTTTCAAGTAACATAGTCCCATAAAGCTTGATTTTAAGCCTTTAATTTTTTAATGGTTTGAGTTTGATAGAACTTTGAGATGTTTCTATTCACCATCTTACATAGATTTTTGATGGGTTTGGGGTCTGGAGAGTGTGGCACCCAGTCCATTTTATGGATTTGGTTTTGTTCTTGATATTTGTTGCTGAACATTGCAGTATGTATTGAAGTAATGTCCTCCATCACTATGATACAGTGAAAGCCCATTACCCATGGCACCATCTGTATGTGATTGAGAAAGGGAGAATAGACTTACTGAATCATCTCACCTGAGGTCATTTGGCCATCAATAAATGCAATCCCAGATTTCTTGGCTGCACCAAGAACATCCCATACCATTGTTGATTGAAATCCTGAATGATGGTTGACAGCAAGGTTTTCAAGAAGCCACTTCTCAGATTCCTTCCTTCATACATGTCCTCAATTGACCTTTTTTCCAAGCTCAAATTATGAATTGTCCTTGCAAAAGACCCCTTCCCAGTCATCAATGGAATTTTTTTCTGAAGTCTTGTGGGCAAAGGAATGGATTCCTTGGGGAAATCCTTGACAACTTCCCTATTTTATGGATTTTGTGCGGAATTGTTCTTGTTGATACTGACTCAGTAATCAAGTTGGTAACTTTATCAATCTTGAGGGAACAGAAGCAGGTGATGATTCAATTTAGCTTCTGTTGGTCATGATCTTTCAAAATGGTTGGATGGCCTATTTTTTGAAGGGGTCTTGATGGCTTCAATAAAAAAATATTTTGACACTATATCATAGACAGTAGTTGGAAGGAGATTGAGAAAATCAGTGATTTCTCAGAATTAAAGGCCAGCTTGATTCATTCCAACCTTATGGTCACAAATTTCAATGTCAAGGTAGGGCATCTATTTCAATTCCAAAAAAGTTAGCAAAACATGTAAGTGGTGCTTATTGAGCTAAAAAGAACTCACTTTGTCAAGTTTGGGTTGTTGGTGGGTTAGAACCATTTTTTGATGAAGGATTGATTTTTATTTAATAGTCCAATCATTATTGATTGAACTATTCATGGCAAAAGTAAATGTTTGGCAAAAAAATAAGATAACAAGATTATGTCAAAGTACTTAGAAAAAAAGGTGAGGAACATGGGTGGGGAGGGGGATCCAAAAAAAAGGAAGAGGTACCTGTAGGATGGTGGAGGGGCCTTGATTCCCAGGCCCACCCATGATGCCATTCTGAAACCTGTTTGGGCATGCCCTTAGATGGTGGCATTAATTGCACACCAAGCCACCTTAAATGTGTAATTAAAGACTAAAATTTTTTATTCCACTCAAGAAAAGAAGTAAAGAAAAAAAAAGATGAAAGAAAAAACACTAAAAGCTAAGTCCCTTAAATCTGCGTATTGTAAGGGTCCCAAATCACTGTTCTCTGAAATTTTTTCATTTTATTGATGCTTGATTCTCACATCATCCACAATGATTTGTTGGCTGTCTTCCTCCAATGATCTAAAATCATAAAATGTTTCCATGAATTTATCTTGTCATGGAATCACATTCATCTTGGCATAAAAAAGTATTCCCTCCCAAAATTCTTTTAAGTCAATTGGTGAATTTAACAAAGCATAGCTATTCAAAAAATTTGATTTTCACTATTCGAAAAATTTGTCTTCAAATTCAAATTTTAGAACCACAAAATGAAAACCCAAAAATTCAAATAAAAAATTATGAAAAAAGGATCCATTCGAATTTTTCAACCTCCAAATTAAAATTCAAAATGAAAATCTTGAATTTTGGTTGAAAAAATGATTTATGAATATAATCCATTAATTAAAAGAAGTGAAAAATGCTATTTATGGCATCAACCACAGAATAACCATGCCATAAATGGTATTAATAATATATTTATGGCATCAACAATGGCACAAATAATTCCGTTTATGCCATTTATGGAACCAACAATGCCATAAATTGGGCTTTTAACCTAGGTATTTTTTAGCTAAACTTTAATTAGAAAACACACCTGATTTTTTTTACTAAATAATTACATAATTTTACCAATTTATGGCAAATCCACATATGGCCATACATGTTTTTGCCAAATTACTTCCATGAGTTTACCAATAACCCAGATTAATTATGATTATTTATAGCTTATTGGAATTAATTGAAATGAATTTCAATAAATTGAAGGTAATTGAAATTGATTGAAATAAATGAAACTCAATAACCATTATTTGAAGCTAATTGAAACCAACAAAATTGATGAGCATTAATTGAAACTAGTAAAAATTAATTAGAATTGTTTAAAATTTAAAATGAATTACAATAATTTCAAGTAACTTCAAATAAATAGAAATTGATAGAAATTATTGCAATCTACTTGAAATAATAAAAAGGATGAGCATTACTTAAATTGGTTAAAATTAAATAAAACTGCCAAAATTAATGAAAATCAATTAAAATTAGTGAAAATTAATTAGAATTTATCAAAATAAATTAAATTTAATAAAAATTAATTACAATTAATTGAAATTAATTAAAATTAATTAAAATTGATTACAATTGATCAAAATTAATTAAAATTAATTCAAATTAATTCAAATTAATTAAAATTAATTCAAATTAATTAAAATTAATTGAAATCAATCAAAATTAAAACATTGATGATTAATAACAATTGATTACAAATAATTCACATAATGGATAATTGATTATACTTAGTATTAACTAATTATTATCAATACAAATTCGTTGAGATCAAACTTAACTGATTAATATGAATATTAATTGATTATAATCAGACTAAATTAATTAAACACAATAGTGATTTATTATATACAATCCTAATTAATTCAAATCAATAGTAATTGCTTATAATGAATATTTATTAAATAAATTGAAATGAATGGAAATTAATTTGATCTGAATTAATTTGATTCATATTATTTCTCAATATTGATTAAAATTAACTGAAATAAGTCATTGAATTTTGAATTTGGTCATTTTATTATCTTGATTATTTCTATTATGTTTATTATTGCTTCTGTGTTTCTTTTTATTTTTATTTTTATTTTTTAATGTTTATTATTGATGATTGATTCATTATTCATTCAATTCTTGTTTTTTATTATTTATGATGCAATTTTTATGTTTTATTTATTTATTTATGCCTCTGACAAGAACCAGCAGTTATACTCTGTTTGTTTCACTCTACTATTTTTAAATTTTTCTCGCCCTTTATCAACATGATTCAACTTGTAAACTCCTCTCTTTTGATTTAGCAACCTTCAAAATTAAAACAGCAAACTATATAAGTCTTAAGCGATGGGATGATAGGATGAGCTGCCAGGAAGAGCACTCCGGTCTATGATTGAAGTCGCTGGGCTGAAAGCACTTAACGCCTATATTGCTGATATCAAGAATCTCAAGCTTATCAAACATTCAGAATTCAAAGATGATTCAAGAAATTTCATCAACAAACAATGTCAATCAGTTCAACTTAAAATCAAAATCAGTGCTTTAGTCCATCCAAGTCTAACATTCCAACCTCTCATAACTTCAGATCTTCAACTCCAGCAAGTCTCTTATCACATCAACAAATTCTTTTTCCGAGAGCATGTTTTTTAATAGTAATACCAGTTTGAATAGAAAAGCAAGACATAAATTTACTGTTTGTTTCAAAAATCAAAACATCGCTTTCTTTTTCTTCAAAAGCTGACTATTAGTGTTTTACCTCAAACTTGGCAGTAATAGCAACTGTGGATCGACATTGAAGCTTCCGTCCTAGGCCGTCATCAATGGCCTCAAGCGAGACATCCCCCAGTACGACGTAAATCAATCCTAGGAAAGATTACAGTGGTAATTTGATCTGGTGGTAGTAGTTTGTGGCACCTCCTTGCTGGTCGTTGAAGATTCCAATACTGCAGCTCTCGCTAATACTCGCTTTTCCGGTCACCTTAAAGGTGGAAGTCTGAGTTCAAGATCAGTGATGTTCATGAGACTTTACCAGGGTCTTTGAAGACAATAGCTGCTGCAGGCCTGGAGGACAAGATTGCTCTATTAATTTCTTTCCCAGGCTACCAAACTAGTCTCAGCTAGGGCCAGCATGTCATGAAGAACCCAATGCCATCGCCGTTGCTGATCTGATGCTTTTTTAATTGGTCCAATGCGCTAACACTTCGAAATCTCCTTCCTTGCTTTGGAAGTCCGAGACTCAGTTGCTACGGCAATACTTTGGAGGGCACCCTCACCTTGCTCTTGCTATGACTTTCCTAGCAGGAAACCAATCTTTTGCAAGGGAGAAATGTACCATGGATTCTTTAAGCTTATCATCAAATAATAATAATATAATTAATTTTAGCTCAATCTCTCAAGCTTCTCATCATTCATTGGATCTTCAATCTCCTAAATTTAAATCATCTCAATTATCCCCTCCTAATCAAATTCATTCAAATCATCTTTTGTCTACTCATTCCACAAACTCAAATATAGATTCTTCTGATCAAAAACCTACTTCAGTTCAAGTCATCTTAAGAATCAGACCACCTAACTTTGATATAAATTTCCCTTCAAGATTTCAACATATCATTCTCGATACTGTAATTAATCTTTCCTTTTTTGATTTCTATAATTAATTCATACCATTATTTAGTATTCTTTTTTGGGTTGATTTCAATTGATTTTCTTTGATTCCTTTCTTTTTTTCAGATAAGCTCCAAGACTGACTCAATTGAAACATCTGCGCCTTCAATATCTAATACTCAATCTAATTCAAATAATAAATCAACTCAGAAATTCACCTTTGATAGAGTGTTTTCTCAACAAGACGATCAATTAAAAATTTGGTTGTCTGTTCAAGGTTTAATCAATAGATTCGTCAAAGGCTATAATTTCACAGTATTTTCTTATGGTCAAACATCTTCTGGAAAATCTTATACCATGGTAACCAATCCATCTAAATTAATTCATCAATCTTCCTCAAATCAGTCTATCAGATCATCATGGTATCATCCCTTTCTCAATTGGTAAAATATTCAAAACTTCCATCAATCAAACTCGGTTAGATCAAGTTTTACATGTTTTACATCTTTTTAATTATAATCAAGATCTCGAGTCATTGTCAGAAAGTGAAAATGAAGACCAAGATTATTACTGTTCTGCCGCAAAACATATGCTGGAAGCCCTCAGTGGACTTGGTCAAAGCAGGGTGTTGCTTAAGGCTTTGCCTCTCTATGTGGGTGCACATGCGTAGAGATGGCTTGAGGCTGTAACACTGTGGCGACTGATAAATTGAGGGCTTGGGTCAATGGATCCACAAAAGAGGAGCTGTCCAGGCCAATAGGGCTGGTGCCTCTTTTGAAAGTGCCTGCCACAATAAAGAGCAAAACACCACTATAACATTAGATGAAGTCAACATCTTAAACAAAGCCATTTTCTCCTTTATTTTAATAAAAATCTTACTTTTAATCTTTGTCCAGTCATGGTGGGGGCCCACACCATGACTTGTTTTTGTATTTATTTATAATTTTTAGCTTTGGAGGAATTTCTGCCCACTTTTCGTAAAGTGCTGCTTAAATTGGATTGATCAATAAATAAAAAATTCAAAAAAATATTTTCATTTGTTTATTATAAGACATAAATAAAAAAAGAAACCACGAATAATGTGAAGTTGGCCATTAAACAAATGATAAAGGCTAAAAGCTACATTGTCATTGAGTTTATCCAGTTCCAATGAGTTACAATTACTTTTCATTATTGTTGATTTAATTGAATTTGAATTAATGTTTATTTTTTTATTTGTTCATTTTTCTATTTTTTTTCATTTTATTGGAATGCACTTATATAAATATATAATATATGACAAATTGATAAGATAATTGATTAAAAAAAGATAATCAATACATTAATAATGAAGGTATAATCCATTCATGGGTGATAACAAAGAGTTTGAAATACAAATCAATCATATATTATAAAGAATAAATAAGTATGGAAAGCCAAAAACAGCCAATTAACCAATAAAGATTAAAAATAAACAAATAATAAAAAACACAAAAGTAAGTAATAAAGAAATGATCAAAGCTATAAACTACATTGTCATTGAGTTTAACCAGTTCTAATTAGTTAGAATTAGTTTTCATCATTCTTGATTTGATTAAATTCAAATTAATGTTGATTTTTTTATTTTTTATTTTATTTGATTGAACTGTATGCATTTCTATTAAATGTAATCTTAATTAGGATTGATTGATTTTTAGAAAATGCTTAATGAATATCCATTTTTAATTAAGCTTAACAAATTTTCATTAACTAATTTTAATACATCTTAATTTTGTTTTGTAATTTAAATTATTTTGAATAAACTATAATAATAAGTGCATAAATAAAAATTAACTAAATAAATGAAATTGGCTATATAGTATATTCAAATCTATGATTTACTTATATGCCTTAGCTTAAATAAAGCAGTAATTATAAAAATATAAATCAGAAATTAAATGGCATAAAAAATATTTAATCCAAAGAGAATATATAATAAATCCAAATGAAAAACACATAATTAATAAAGGAATAAATCACAAAATATTACCATAAAATGAGAAACAATCAATCCAGATATAACTAAAAAATAAAATGAGATAACCAATTAACCCATAAATTTTAAAAAATAAATAATATAAAATATAAAATTAAATCTAAAAAACCAAAAAAAGGGAGGAACTAATAATTAAATGAATAAATAATAAATAAGCACTAAATAAATGAAATATAATTCATAAACTAATAATTAATCATTATTAAATTATTCAATTATAATAGTGCTTCATCAATGAGCCATATTCTAACTCACCCATCATTTGAAATTGATAAGTGCAATGAATAAGTCATCATAGAAATATGAATAAGCTATATACCCTTCAATAATAATAAATAAAGAGATAACAAATTGAAAATAAAAAACCATAATAAGCATAATAAACATAATGGAAATAATACAACAATTCATTACTGTATTATGAAAATATTTTTTCTTATAATTGAGTATTGATTAGATTCCTGTTGTTTGAATCATAAGAGCCTATATTTTTTTTGAAACTTATTGGGTTGAATGATTGTCAAAATGCCATAAATCACATGAATTTCATGAAAAATGCCATAAATGGTATGAATAGAATTCAAAATTCCATAAGTAACATGATAGCATCAACAATTTCATAAGTAATATTGATGGTATCATCAATAATATAAATGAAATTAATGGAATCAAAAATGCATACATAAGATTAATGGCTTTAAGGGAATTAACAATACCATAAATTGGAATAAAAACTCTATTTATTTCATAAACAAGGAGCCCATAGTGTTTTTTATGTGTATTTAATAATTTATGGCAAAAAGACTTAAGAGCTAATGGGTTTTCATGGTTTTACCAAAGGCCCAAAAGGGTTAATTACATATAAATGAAGGTGTTCATGAAAATTAAAAATTTGCTTTTGAATATTCAAAGTTAGGTGAAATTTGATTCTGAATATTTGGTTATGATGGAAATTTGATATTGAATATTCAATGACCCTTAAAATTCGACGAATTTTCAAAAAGCTATGCATTGTAATTTAAAAGTCATGTCCACACATGATTCCATAATCAGAATGCTTGAGATTTTCATTTTTCTTGGGCTGTGTGAGTGTTTTTTTGTTTATTTTCATGAATTAGATGTAATTTTATTTGACTTATCACTTTTAATTTCATTGGCAACATTTGGTTTTGACAATGATGGAAAACACTCCTTAAAACTTGAGGGAATGAGGTACAATCTTAAAAATATTCAGTGAAAGTGTCTTCAGTAAAAAAAAATTGGGATATTCTAGGAAGAAAAAGTTAATAATCAATGGCCTCACTTGGAAATATACCTGTGAAAAATGTAATTCCTCAACAATAAGATTTTCATCAGATAATTGGAGAAAGTAGAAAATCACATATTATTTCATGTGTGTTAAAATTGTTATTGATGAATTGAATATTGTTCAATTTGTGTAATTAAGAGCTCAAGATTCTCCTTAGAGTACTCACAACATCTGCAAAGAACCAAAATCATTACTGTTATATCTTTCAGTGAATCTTTGAAAGAGACTGCCACATTACAAAAAGATGGGTGTAAAAAAAGGAAACAATGTAAATATTTGATGGGAAATCTTGAAAAAACTGATTAAGGACTTTGAGATAGTGATTTCTAAAGCTGGTGAAGGAATGAAAAATCTTATTAGATATAAGTGAAAAATAAAAATTTGAAAATTATTTCCATATATCTCAAATTTTAGTATGTTTATTCTCCAACTGCAAAATTTAATCAACTAATGGCTTAAGGAGGAAACCCAGTGCATCATTATAAGTAAAGCGGTATTTATATTCAATTACTGAGGTAACAGGGGCTGGAATTGAGGGTTTATCAGTTGTGGGATTTCAGAATGTGGTCAATAATTTCTTAAACCTTCCTTGAGTGATTGAAAAATCATGCACACTTTTGAAAGTTAGTACCATTGTGACTCAAAAAAAGCTGGAAGCCCATGCATAATATTTTCTTCTTTTTGGAAAATTATTAAGTTACTAACTATAGTAAAAAGCTCTTATGAGATAATCAACTAATTTTTTTGTTGACCTTCAAAATTGAAGTGATTTTTAGATTCAAGGAAGAGTGTTTTGAAATAAGATTGAATACATGTAGGGAGCAATGAGTTTTCTAAATGTGAGGGTGATCCTTTTCCAGAATCTCCTATAAAATAAAATTAAGAATTATCAACATTTAGGATTAATAGAATTAGTATTGCAATGGATGACTTAGCTTAAATTTGACCAGTACTGAAGGGGAATAAGTTATAACTGCTGATATTTTCTGAATGGTATTTGTTTGTTATTAAAAAAGTTCTTAACTGATTCATAAAGATTTGCAATGATATTTCGTTTTAAGCTGAGATCTAATATATCAATGGATTTTTTGATATTTTGACCCTTGAGTAAAAGCAATGCATAAAATGAAAAATCATAGACACTGGTCCACTCATCAACAGATAGGGTCATTCCTTGGGTATTGATTACTTTATTGAGAATCATCACCTCATGTTTTCTTGAAGCAAAGGCAATAGATTATTTTATATTGAGTCACAAGTTGGAAGCTTATAAGGGGAAAATAAAATTTCCCTTTGATAATCTTGAAAGTGTTTATTGTTGAGGTACCAGAATATGTTTGAAAAAATCAAGGCTTTGAGGATGAGATCATGTAGCCCTTTAATGCAATAATTTCTCATGTATTGGAATTAGGAGGTAGGTCATGGTGTATTACCATAAGTTTGTTTTGGGTTCATGCTTGAAGTTCTTTAAAGTGGAGTTGAAAGGCTGGTACTCATACTGGATGTTGAAGCCTCCTCAGAGTCACTTGTTTGCAAATATTGGCAGACTTCATGGATATATTTTGATTTCTTATACAATAGGAATTTCTGACACACGTATTTCATGTGCATGAAGAGTTAATGTTGTCAAGAATCATTGACAAGCTAATTAAAATATGAGAGTTTTGCTTTATGTCAATTTGATGGTGAATAATAATTAAGTTTTGACATAAGAAACCCATTCCAGAATGATCCATAGAAAATTGATGGGGTTTTCCAGGTGCTTCAATTTCATGGGGGTGGTGACATTTTTGGTTATATTATAGTAAAAACAAAAAAATGTTTAGGTGAAAGGAACTGGATAATACAAGTGAAACAAATAAAAAAACCTTCAATTAAATATGAAAGGAAGCACAAAGAATTAAGATCAAATTTGTTTTTCAAAAAGGAAGGTGGTGGAGTTTGAAGAAAAAAACAAATTGAGAAAAAGGGAGTTGGTCTATTGGGAATATTATAAGCCAAGGCCAACCTTAACTAGGTTTTATCTTTCAAAAAACTCCTGCCTTCCCACATTTTGAGATTCCATCCCGCAAGGGAGGAAGTCTCAAGGGTTGCCCAATGCACCATCCTAGGTACCTGGCTGCTATGGGAAGCCACAAGACATACTGTACTGTACCTGTACATCATACACTTCCCAGGCTTGCATTTGGACACTTTTCTGTGGGGCATTGTACTGTACAGCAGGGATGGCTAAGCAGTCCCTATTCATTTTTATCTGTACTGAATCTCATTGTATGCAATTGGCATAGGGATTGAGCTCTGCAACACAATTTAAGAACACTTTTTCATAAAAAAAATGTAATTATAGCATTAGTCCTTTCATCTTGCACTTGAATTTTATTGAAAATTCCTTCTCTGAAAATTTGGTTGAGAAAGGTTGTAATTAACGTCATGTTATTTTACATTTGGATCTTTACCTATTTCTCAATCTTGGTTTGTGCAGCATGAAATGCTTTCCTCCACATATGAGGACTGACCTTCTCATAGTGCATGAGCTTATTAATAATCACATGATAATATGGGAGCACTATGTCCTTTGTTGAAAGTTTTTCTTGAAAGATATTGCAGCTTATTTCAAAGAGGCTCAATATAGACTCCATGAATTCTATGGAATTCCATGCTTCCTCAGTGAGATAATACTTGCTAACCTCATTGTAATTGTTCTACAATTGAATTACAATTTTCAGTTGTTGGGCCCTTTTGATCTGGTGTAAAAATAAATTCCAGAATTTCATAGGTATGTTGATTGGTAAGACCTTGGTATTTTGGTTTTGATTGTAATTCTGAAAGAATGTGTAAAATGTCTTGCCTGAGACTCAGATGTTGGAGCACAAGTCTCTCAAAGCTCAAACAGTTTTGTGACCTAGGGTGATTGGTGTATCAAATTTAAACATCTTATTAGTATTTGGGAAAACAATTACATATGTGTGGCAGGCCAACCCCCATTCTCATGATGTAAGATGTGTCTATGAAACTGTTGATAATATTACTATTAATCAACAGTACTATGACTGTTCTTATGAAATGTAATAATAAGAAATTATGATAACCACAATTAAATAATTAAATAATTATTTCTTTTACATGTTATACACTACTAGTGAATATAACAGTAAGCAGTAATTGTCTACAAGAATCAATTACAAGAAGAATATAATAATAAAAACTTCTTTTATTAAAATAATGAAATTATTTTAATATATAATTATATTTTACAACAATAATTATAAAGATAATTATTGAAGAAAGATATTACTAGAGAAAAAATTTAAGAATTGAGATAAATTACTCATTATTAATCCAATGAACCTTTTGAATGATAATAGTAGAGAAATTTGATGTGGAATTGTGGATTTAATGGATCAAAGTTGATCTATAACAGTATTACAAAAAAATATAGTTTATTTCTATGATTTCATGTCTTTCTGATTTATTTCCGAAAGAATAAAACACTTAAGAAATAGTTTTAACTAATACTTACTTGTTTGGTAATAAGGGTATAATATAATAATGTGATGATTCTCTGGAAAAAACAGAAAGAGGAGGCCTCTTTTAAGTCTAGAACAGCTCACAAAGGCATTCCATGGAGCAAACTGAAAAACCAGTGAGTGAAAAAGCAACAAATCTTTTTGGATTATTGATTGCATCATTTGTTGTCACATAAGATTATCATAATTACTTAATTGAGACTTTTACTTGACTACCAACCCATTTATGGTTAAGAATAAAAGGAGTAACAACTGTAAATCTTCTTTTATTCCAAAAAAATCATTGATTTCTCAAAGCTATCAATTTTATTGGAAATTTTATCACAGAATATATTTTCTGTAAAATTTTAAAGATTCTGTGTTTCATGTGGAATCATCAAAAATGGACTGTAAGTAAAACTTTTAATTTTACATATAAAAGTATAATTATTTTTGGTTTTTATATAAATTATACAGTTCTACATTGTTCCTGAAAGCTTCAGAAATATTCATTAAGAATTGTATTTTTGATGAATTTTTGAAATTTTAACCTCAATTCTACATAGAATTGCAAATAGCAGTATATGGCTGGTTGCTGTGAGGTAAATCAATGGATACTACTACAAAAAGGGTTTTAATTACTCTTTTGGGGTTTATCCATGGTAATTCATTAAGAATTGACATGGTTACAGCAGTCTAAGTTGTTCTTTACCTCCTTGGCACATCAAAATAGCAGGTTATTTGCTATTTTCTTATAATTTACTGTGGTTGTAATATGGTAATCAAGTTCCCAAAAGGTTTTAGTTTACTAATCGGGCCAACATCAGCCATGGATCCAAGCTTTGGAGCTGTCCATGCCTCAGAAGCTGGGTACCCTGGCGCTCTTTGATGTCTTTTGTCCCCCTTGCCTATTTTTTACATCAAAATAGAATTTTAAGCTTAAAGCGAGATATCCACTATGGATTTACCAAAGGTTCATGGAAGAATACCATATTATTAAGTGCTCAAAACATGCATAACACTATTATTAGTGTATATGTAACATGGGATTTCTCACATTCCCGTTATTTTGGCATGAAATAGAGAAAAACAAAAATTTTAACAGATCTTTTATGTGGTATTGAAGTATTTTCCATATTACCACCTCAAACATTTGATTTGAGCTTATTCACTCTATCGAGCTACCCTTGGTGAATTTATGTGTAGAATGCAAATCTCACCTTAAATACATGGATTTACTTACTCAATAAAAAGTTATTCATCTTTTCTGCAATCAAAAATGCTGAATTTTGAATATATGCATGACTTATGGGTTATGCATAGTTCAGAATTTATTTTTAAGATAATTGTGGCCGATTTGGGTATGTAAAATATACCTCAAGGCTAACATTCCCTCCCACCAAAGAATAAAATTGTACTACAATTTGATCAATGGTATAAACAAGAAAAAGACCCCAAAGGTGGTTAATGTCCACTGTCCAACCTCTTTTCATTACTCAGATCAAGTAATTAAAAGAACAGTTATAGACATATTCAGGCTTGTGGCCTTCTTTCATGTCTAAATCTTCTTGAGAGTTTATCTGAGTCAGGTATTTCTGATTCTTCCAGCCATTCATATTCAGGTACTGTATTTCTATATCTCACTAGATATTCTCTTGGATTTTTACCCCTAAGTCTCCTTTCTGTAATGACTTTTACAGTCAAAGGAGTTGGGTTCCTTAAAGGAAACAATTCTTTGTCAGTTGGTTGATAAGATTTTATCAGGCTTACTGGAAAAGTGGGGTGTTTATTTTCCAATTCACCACTCAATTCCACTTGAACTGCATTGGTTCCATGTAAGGCAACAATAACAAAAGGTCCTACATAAGAATCTTTAAGTTTCTTTGGGCCTTTGATATTATTAAGATTCAAGGTTGAAACTAGAAATAAGTCCCCTACTTTGAAGTCAGGTTTTTTGTGACTCTTTTCCCACTTCTGTTTAGCATATTCAAAAGCATCATTCATACTTTGTTTTGAGTGATGTTTTACTTTATCAAGCATTAATTTGAAGGTGGAAGCTGTAGGATGAATGTCAATCAAGTCTTTCCTCAGTGTATCTGCTGGGAGTCTAGGATTCCATCCTTTTTCTAAAATAGCAGGAGTTTGACCTGTGGAATAATGGACTGATGTCTTATATGCTAATTCTAATTCAGGTATAAGAGTGCACAAGTCATGGGTAAAGCCATCTGAATATTTGAATTCTAACCCATAAGCACAAAATCTCATGATCATTTCTTCTAAAGTTTGAATCATTCTTTCTGCTAGCCCATCTTTTTGAGGGTGATATGCTGTAGAGAATGATAACTTAGTCCCAAACAATCTATGAAGATTGGTCCAAAGTGCAGATGTGAGCTTGGGATATCTATCACTTATGATATTCTTGAATAGTCCTGTATGAGAAATAACTATACTCCATAGAAAAAGAGCTGTATCCATGGATGTGTCATCTTTATGACATGGTAAGAACATGGGAGTCTTTCTATATCTGTCCACAATGACTAAACAAGCATTATAACTTCTTTCACCACTTGGAGGAAGTGCTGGGACCCAATCCATGTGAACAACTTCTCAAGGAGATTTTGGTTCTTGAATATGGATCATAAGTCCAAATTTCTTGCCTGTACTCCTGTTTGATTTTTGACATCTGTCACAGGTATGGCAATATTCAATGGTCTCTTTTCTCCAAGATGGCCAACATGCACAGTTATTCAATTTTCAAGTGTGCTGTCCTCTGACAGGTGTCCAGAGTAGATGCTATCATGGCATCCATGAAGAATGGTATTGATAAGCAATCTGCTACACAATGTCATCACACAAGAATGTTTGGTTCTGTGGTAAGTAATACCATCAAACAAGTGAAATCTTCCTTCAGAATAGGAATTTTTCCAAACTTCATCCAGTGCATTGACTAAAGATGTATCTTTGCAGTCTTTATGTAAGAAGGAAGTTGAGATATGGCAATTCTTGTCTTGCTTATAAGATTCCCTGACTTCTTCAAAGAATTCAGTCCCAATATCAGTTATGTTAATTCCCTCAATTGGAATGTGTGGTTCTGCTTCCAAGGGTACATAAGCTAGATTATCAGGAGTATTGGCTAATGCCCACCTGCTAAGTACATCAGCATTTGTATGAATGATTCCTGCTTTATGAACTATAGTCATGTTTCCTCTATATTCTTGAATAGCTATTTGCCATCTCAACATATGTCTGTTGGGAGTTTTCATGTTAAGAAGTGATTTGACAGCATTACACTCAGTTATCACTTCAAAAACACTGCCATCAAGGTAATAGTGTAATTTCTCAAGTGCCCATACCAAAAATAAGAACTCCATTTGGCTTGCACCATATATGGCTTATGTTGGTTTTATTTGTCTTGAGATGTAGAAAATTGGTCCTTCTGTAGGTTTGTAATCAATAATTTGGACTTTATTTAGGGCTGCCCCTAATCCATCTCCACATGCATCAATGTACAATTTAAAAGTTATATTCCAGTAAGGCATGAGGAGTAAAGGTGCTTCTGTAAGAGCTTTCCTTATCTTCTCATAAGCTTTAATTCTCTCTTGTGTCATTTAAAATACTGTCTGTTGATCACAGATTCTGTAGAGTGACTTGGCTAGAATTGCAAAGTCTTTCAAGTGTTGCCTATAATAACTGGAAAATCTAGAAATGAAATCATTTCTTTCTTATTCTGGGGTATTGGCTTAAGTAACACTTATGCCACTTTATTTTTGTCAATACCCAAGCTTAAACCAGAAACAATATGTCCTAATGCTTTGAGCTCTTCAAAACCAAAGTTGCATTTCTTGAGTGAAATCTTCATATTCACTTCTGCAACTTTGTGAAGTACTCTTGCAAGTCTTTCAAGGCGCAAAGACCATGAATCAGAACATATGATAATATAATCAATATAAATGATAAGACATCCTTCATATAATTCTGTGGGGAAGATGGTATTCATCATTCTTTGATAATGAGATGGTGCATTTTTAATACCAAAAGGCATTCTAAGATACTCATAAATACCACATTGCGTGATAATTCTAAGTAATTTCCTAGATTTAGGTGTCAAAGCATTTTGGTGAAAGCATTTCAATGCATCCATTGATGTTATATACTTGGATTTAGATAATTGGGTCAATGTTTCCTGAATTCTAGGGATTGGATACCTATCTGGAACTGTGTAGGTATTCAATTCTCTAAAATCTCCAACCATCCTTGATTTATCATTATTCCAAGCAATAATAACAGTTGTTGTCACTTCAACTTCTTCATTATGGCCTACTTTCCTCAGTAAACCAAGTTGTATCAACTCTTGAATATGTTTTTCCAAGGCTTCTCTAGCTCTGGGACTGGCTGGATAAGCTGGTCTTCTAAGTACTGGAGGATATGGTCTGTCAATATTAAGAGTAATATCAACTTCATGTCCTTTTATAGCACCTAATGATTCATTATCAGAGGCAAATGCATTATTATATGTGTATAACACATCACTAAGTTCATGTCTCATCTTTGGTGACAATGATGGATTAATTTGTGCTTCAACAAGGTTATTAGCCACAAATTCTTCCTTATAAGTATCTTTTTTTAGAAGATACTAGTGATATTTGTTTTGGCATATTGGAAAAAGCAAATTTTTGTCTCTTGTTTTCTCCAATTATGAAGTATCTATCTTTATGGTTATTGATGTCAATATCATAAATATTCAAGTAATCATTTCCAAGAATAATGTGCTGAGATGTGCAATTGTCCATTACTACAATCTCAGTCTTCATTCTAATACTTCCTTCTGGGTGTGGAAATACAAGATTAGTGTCTAATATACCCAAAGGGTACATATTATTACTGGCACTACTAAATTGTATACCCTATATTGGTAATAGATAATTTTTCCATCCAGGGAGTATGGTTTGAAGATAATCTTTGCCTACGCAAGTACAAAATGCCCCTGTATCCAAATTTTCTTTGGTTTCAATATCATTCATCAGAGCTGATGTGATACAAGATGCTCCAGAAATTTATCCTTTACCTCTAGCAGGTTTGGTTTTACACATTATGGCATCTTGGATATTGATCAGGTTATGACAGTCCTCACTGTACTGTGGCAAGTGATTATAGACTTCTGTGACCTCAAAGAAAGCTGTAATGTTTTCAATGGGATAGTCCTCTACTGGTGTATCCTCAGAAACTGCAGAATCTAGGTCAGATTCTTCTTTCTCTTCAGTGCACTGAAATTCTTCAATGACTTGAGCTTTATTTATTTTTGTCTTTTTGGTGAAAGTGTTGGCTAAATTTGAAGTGCTTCCACATTTATGACACTTCAAGACAGGTCTTTCAGGTTTTCTGTCCTCTCTGGAAATCTTTGGGACTATTTTGGACTCCATAGGGATTTTAGTCCAAGTTTTACCAATTCTTGTTCTAGTAATGATATCTTCCATTTCATTGATGTAGTCCTCTGTTGAATAGGGTTCTACACATCTTCACTTGATAGCAT
This sequence comes from Austropuccinia psidii, assembly GCA_023105745.1. Taxonomy (NCBI): domain Eukaryota; kingdom Fungi; phylum Basidiomycota; class Pucciniomycetes; order Pucciniales; family Sphaerophragmiaceae; genus Austropuccinia; species Austropuccinia psidii. The sequence continues at coordinate 71,078,769 of JALGQZ010000001.1, read as the reverse complement.
GTTCCAACTCTACTCCACATTTTCTTAATATTTTCATATTAATCATGGTGTCAGACATATCTATGTGTAAAGCAGATAATCTGTCTTTCCGCTTGAAGAATCAAATAAGTGGTTTATCCTTTCCTGAGTTAAAAATGGCACTTTCAAAAGCATTTTCCATTTTAAACCTCCAAGAATTATTGGCCTATTTGGTAATCATTTCAGATTTCCACCAACACCAATCATGTTTTCCATGATCTTGTCTCATCTTGTAATACCATTTCTTTGCAGTTCTGGTAAACAGAGAGTGTAAATTTCCCACTATAATTTCATCAGGTATGTGAAAATCTTCTTGCAACATATCAATGGTTCTGATGAACTCAATATGGTTATATTCTCCTTCACCATAGAATTTTAGCCATTCTTCCAATTTGGGAATATCTTTTGCAGAGATAACATTTTCTTCTAAGAATGGGGTCAAACTTCCTTTAACATAACGTTTTTCTTCAGTCAAAGGTGTAGAATGTCTTGGCATATGTGGCTCATAATTTTTATGAATTTGTTCTACATTTGCAATGATTTCATTCTTTAACTGCTGCCTTTCACTGTCACTTTTTGCCTAATGTGTGGCAAACTGATTTGTATTTTTAGTTAATTCCAAGACATGGTCTTTCAGAATTCTAAGTTGATCATTCATGTTTAAAATGGAAAGCCCTTCCATTTCATCATTTTGAACTTGACATTTACTCTCAATTCTGTCACATGTATTGGTAATTGAATCAAGTCTGACATTTGTTAATTGATACCATTCAGTATACTTTTTTCATTTCTTTTCAATTCACTAATGTCTAATATGACTTTATTTAGCTTTGAATCAAATTTGCCAAGTTCTACATCAATACTAGATTTAACAAAGTGTATTTCATCTATTATTTGCATGGAAAAGTCCTGTTCATCCTTTCCTGCTCTTTGACTGTGCATTTCATAAGAGTTATGGCCATATTGAAGACATTCTCCACTTCTGAAGGCTCCAATTTGGGAATCCTGTACCATTGTGGGTAAGGTCTGTGCTAATTGGCTTTTCCTTTTCCCTTGCCTTGATGGTTATTGGGACCTTTCTGTTTCTTCTGAGGTCCTTTGGGCTTGTTGTTGGACACTTCTGGAGTCATTTCCAACTCCTTCTTCTGGTCTATGGATAAAAGACTTTGTTTCTTCAACCAATTCTTCATCTTTTTGACTTTGTCTTTTAAAGACAATGGGCTCCAACATCCTAAGAGTTCTATGGTCTTCTCCTGACCCAGAAAGCTCTTGATGTGTAAGTAGGAGTTCATGGCCCCCTGCCAAAGGCTTGGGCATGTTTCCCACTCCTCTTCTTTGGATTCTCCGAACCAATTTTTGTATTGGCATTGATAAGTTTTTATTTCTGCCACTTGAAAGTGGTTCATCCCTTGAAGTATTATCATGAATCAGTCCAGATTCAGAATTCACGTCAAAATTTGTGGGTACAGACCTTGGGGAATGGGGGGCAACTCTGGCATCTTCCATATGTGTCTTTCTTGAGGAAGATTTGACACTTCTGGATTTGGTCTTTCCTCTTCCTTGTCCACATCCATCTGGCTGGACTGAATAGTTGCTTCCATTTCTGGTATGCACCATTTTCACATCAATTCAAGATAAAATAAGAATTTGAAACACAAAACACACACCTTTGGGTGGTTGTTTGGATTGTTCTATTTTGAATAAAGTGCCTCTTTTATCAATTTGCACTTCAATACTGTCTTCAGATTCTGGACTAGTAATTCATCTTTTACTGAGTCTGTTGCCAGCTGCACAGTATTTGATTAAAGACACTAGAGAAAGAATTGATAAAAGAAAATTATTTTTATGATTTTAAAATAATTTTAAGATTTTTTAATATTAAAAAAATTATTCTTTTTAAAGGAAAAGAAATTAAAATTAAAGATTTTGAATCAAAGTTAATTCAGAGTAACTCAAAGAATAATTATATTAGCTTTTGGATGTGAAAAAGCCAGATGTAAAAACAATATAAAATTAAACCAAATTCCTCAATGAAAAGATTTTAAGACAATTTTAAAAATGAAAATAAGTTTAGCTTTAAATTGAAAGAACAAATTATCAGATTAATATATTTTAGAGCTTAAAAAGATATTAATTAAGGGTACGAGGTTAAAAAAAGGCCAGGCCCCTAAATGTAAGATGTGTCTATGAAAATTGTTGATAATATTACTATTAATCCACAGTAATATGACTGTTCTTATGAAATATAATAATAAAAAATTACTATAACCACAATTAAATAATTAAAGAATTATTTCTTTTACCTGTTATACACTACTAGTGAATATAACAGTAAGCAGTAAATTTCTACAAGAATCAATTACAAGAAGAATTTAATAATAAAAACTTCTTTTATTAAAATAATGAAATTATATTAATATATAATTATCTTGTACAAGAATAATTGTAAAGATAATTCTCAAAGAAAACTATTACTAGAGAAAAACTATAAGAAGTGCAATAAATTACTCACTTTTAATCCAAGGAACCTTTTAGATGATAATAGTAGAGAAATTTGACGTGTAATTGGGGATTTAATGGATCCCAATTGATCTATAGCAGTATTACAATAAAATATAGTTTATTTCTATGATTTCACGTCTTTCTGATTTATTTCTGACAGAATAAAACACTTAAGAAATAGTATTAACTAATACTTACTTGTTTGGTAATAAAGGTATAATATAATAATGTGATGATTCTCTGGAAAAAACAGCAAGAGGAGGCCTCTTTTAAGTCTAAGACAGCTCACAGAGTCGTGCAAGGGAGAAAACTGAAAAACCCATGAGTGAGAAAACAATAAAATATTCTGGATTATTGATTGCATCATTTGTTGTCATGTAAGATTATCATGATTACTTAATTGAGACTTTTACATGACTACCAACCCATTTATGGTTAAGAATAAAAGGAGTAACAACTGTAAATCTTCTTTTATTCCAAAATTATCATTTATTTTTCAAAGTTATCAATGTTATTGTAAATTTTATTACAGAATATGTTTTCTGTAAAATTTTAAAGATTCTGTGTTTCACATGGAATCATCAAAAATGGACTGTAAGTAAAACTTTCAATTTAATATATAAGAGTATAACTGTTTTTGGTTTTTATATTAATTCTACCATTCTTCATTAGTCCTGAAAGTTTCAGAAAGATTAATGAAGAATTGTATTCTTAATGAATTTTTGAAGTTTTAACCTCAATTGTACCTAGAATTGCAAATAGCAGTATATGGCTGGTTGCTATGAGGTAAATCAATGGATACTAGTACAAAAAGGGTTTCAATTACTCTTTTGGGGTTTATCCATGGTAATTAATTAAGAATTGATATGGTTACAGGAGTCTAAGTTGTTCTTTACCTCCTTGGCACGTCAAAATAGCAGGTTATTTGCTATTTTCTTATAATTTACTGTAGTTTTAACATGGTAACCAAGTTCACAAAAGGTTTTAGTTTATTAATTGGGCCAATATCAACCATGGATCCAAGCTTTGGATCTTTCCATTCCTCAGAGGCCTCAGAAGTTGGGTACCCTGGGTCTTTTTGATGTCTTTTGCCCCCCTTGCCTATTTTTTACCTCAAAATAGAATTTTAAGCTTCAAGTGAGATATCCACCATGGGTGTACAAAAGGTGCATGTAGGAATACCATAATATTAAGTTCTCAAAACATGAATAACACTATTCTTAGTGTGTATGTAATATGGGATTTCTCACATTCTCATTACTTTAGCATGAAATAGCGAAAAACAAAACTTTTTGCAGATCTTTTATGTGTTATTGAAGTATTTTCCATATTACCACCTCAAAGAGTTGATTTGAGCTTGTTCACTCTATGGAGCTACCCTAGATAAATTTTTTGTGTAGAATCCAAATCTGGCATTAAATCCATGGATTTACGTACTCAATAAAAAGTTATTCATATTTTCTGAAATCAAAAATGATGAATTTTGAATATACGCATTACTTATGGGTTATGCATAGTTCAGAATTTATTTTTAAGATAATTGTGGCCTATTTGGGTATGTAAAATATACCTCAAGGCTCACACATCAGGTATTCCAGATGCATTTATATTGATAGGAACAGCCAAAATAAATGATAAAACTTATTATGTGTCTTATGCCTCAAATGGAAAGGCTTATTCTTGTGGGGAGATTCCCTTTTTGTATTTTGTAACTTTTCAATGGTCACTAAACAACCATTCTAGTGCCATATTAGTGGTCTAGAGTACAGTGAAAGGTATAATGATCCCTTACCTTGGAGCATCTTCATCTTTACTATCTTCCATAGGGGCCTAATTCACAGCAAGGTAATAATAAAAAATTTGTAATCTTTATCAGTAACCTCCCAAATAAAGGATAAAAACTCCTTTTCCACTAAATTCAACAAATAGTAGACAAAAAAATGATTTCAATTTTCTATTGGCCAAGTAATGCTACCACCTTGAAATTCAAGCTCCAGGGCATTGATAATTGGACTATTGTTGGCAGAATTATTTCCAGTAATTCTATAGGGTCAACAAACTAAGCCCTACTTGGATAAGGACTCCCAAACACTTCAGTAAAATCCTTTCCCAGTGTGGGACCCATTGAGCATTTTGGAATTTATATCAACCCAATTAATTAGCGCAACAGAAAAAAATACCCAGTGTAGATGGAAAGTGCTTAACTCAAACAACAAAAGACCCTTGCAAAAGACAAAGCTCAGGGGATAAATTCATTGGCCTACCATGGCAATATAAAATTGGCTTTGCTCTTTAGTTGTCTGAAAATCAATGGCTGCAGTGATGTAAGTGCCATCTGTAAATATGGCTAGTCCTTCTATTAGCTATTTTTGTGTTCAAAGTATAGCTGAGTTTCAATGGAAGCAATTGTTCAGAATTCTGACCAGATGAAATTGGGTAATAATTGGGAAAAGACACTTTTGAGACTAGGTGGTTCAGATACGGAAAATTATAGTTGAATGGCCTCAAGGGCCTCAACCAGTGATTTATGAAGAGCTTCTTATTCTTAAGAAGCAAGTTTGGCACCAAGGTCTGTATTGATTGAACCTGGTGATTTTCCCTCCCATGAAGTGAGCCGATCAACACATTTTTCTAGGTGTTTGTTAAGATTTGAGGTTTTCTGACCAATTATGCCAATGGTCACACTAGAAAAAGCTTTCTTAGGTTCTATAAAATACAGCTCAATTTTTAGTAAGCATTGAGCTTATCTGAAAGGATTAAATTTATACATTTAACGAATCATTTGAAGATATTTAAGCCACTCCCCATTGGAGAACATTTTAAGCCAATAATTCAAAATTAGCAGTCTTCTTTTATAGAAAAATGGGGGCACTTACTCCAAAGTACTCAAAAACAGTTGAGAGGATAGGTTGTCACTTGATGGTCTTCAAAGGGGAAGTGGCTAGTAAAATCCCATCAGAGAAGGAGCCACTGGAAGCCTTCATATAGCTGTCCTAATTGGGATTGTACTTGTATGATTTCTGTGATCCATCATCAAGTAATACCATTTTGACTAAACACGCTTCTTGGACTGAAGCATCAAGGAGTAAGATTGAAGTCAAAGTAAGGTATGATGGCTTGCTAATAAAATAATTGGTTGAAATCACCAACTGACTTATATATGTCTTGAGCCAGCTTCTTGAGTTGAAACTGAAGGTCCATGGTGAGTGTCTGGGTTTATATACAGAATATGGGTGGTGTGTGTTTTAAGTTTAGTCTCTGAGAAATTGTTAAAGATAAGTATGTCAGTTGGTAATCGGGAAAGGGTGGAACCAGATCAGAGTGATGAGATAGACACGTATTTGGAAAGTGCATGGAAGAAAATTGTAAGAACATAGCAATTAAGACTTGTTGCAACAAATGGGAGACAATTATATATATCTCCTGGTGTGTGAAGCTGTGAAAGAACCTGATGTAATACCCTCAAAGCGTCTTAGATCAAGTAAGCACTCCTATCTCAAAGTGAACTAGCTTCTCTTTTAGTAAAAGCATGGTTCACTCAAGTTACTCTTGACCTGGGAATTACGACGTCTCCTGAAGACTTAAAGCACCTCCTCTGACGACGATATGGCTCTTGTCTTTTTACTCATAATCTTAGTCTCTTAATCATTGTTTCCTTCATTACTTGTTTCTTCTTTGCCACATTCTTTTTATATTATTGTTTAATTTATATCTGATCTTATCTTCAACTGTTTTATTATGGTTGCTCTCCATTAATTTGTAGCTAAAACTTGCTTTCCACCTTAGGTACTTCTTTCTCTCTCCTTTTTGCTTACTGCATATTAATGAAATCAAACCTTAGTTTCAAAACATTTAACAGATTTACAGTCTCAACGCCCTTAAACCTTTTTTAACAGGTGGACTGCAAGATCACTGACACAAAAGATCTAACAAACATTCCAATCTTGGATAGCACGAATTTTAGCCAATGGAATATTCAAATGAAAATTCACCTTAAAGCCAAAGATCTTTTGGATGCGTGTGAAAAGTCACTCCCAGGAGATGCAACTATTCCTGATACAAACAGATGGACCAAAGCCAGTTACGATGCCATAAACATCATAACTAGTTGAATCAGTGAGCGCGTTTTTCTGGAAGTCATCAATTCAGAAACAACCAAGAAAGCAAACTTGCTCTGGTCCAAAATAAATGAGCAATATGCCTCAAAAAGGGCAATGAACAGGGGAAGAATTTGGATGGACTTTCAGCAATGCTTCTACAATGGTAATCTTCAAAGCTACATTGATTCATGTAGAAAGCTATTAATGAAACTTGAAACTTTAAGCATCAAGATTCCAAATGAATTGCTTTCGTACTCCCTGCGTGGAAAACTGGCAGTGGATTCAAAGCTTCATCAACTCGTTGAAACTCTTACCTTGAATGAAGAACTCATTGAAAGGCCAGATCTTATACTTACTCAGCTACAAGACTATGTTAATCTAATTAAATCAAAAGACTCCACTCTAACTTATCTACCATCAGCACTAGTATCAACTGTAGATGACTCTTTCAAAGTTATTCATTTTTGTACCAATGGAAAGCATAATCCAAAGAGCACGACTCGCAAGAAGGAACAATGTTGGGCATAGAACCCACAGTTAAGGCCAAACCAAAGGGATAGTAAGCGGAGAAGGTTTTGACCTACTGCCTATTTCTCAACGGCAACCGCACTAATCACCTCATTGGAAGAAGCAAAATCCAACGTTCATCAAGTCATCTTGGAGTCTGGTGCCACACACCATATGTTCAACTCAAAGTCATTTTTTGTCTTTCTAAACTGTCTTGCTCCTTTTACAGTCACAACAGGGGACTCAAAAAGCTCATTAATGGCTTTTGGAATTGGCTGCATCAAAATACTCTGCAAGAGCCAACCCCTATTGTTGAAAGACTGTCTGTATGTTCCTAAGCTTAGCTGTAATCTCATTAGCTTGCTTTCCCTGTTTGAAAGGCAAATCACTGTAAATCGAGTAGAAGATAAATTTACTCTAGAATGCAGCAACAAGACACTTCTTGAAGGAAGAATAATTAATAATCTAATTCATATTGATTACACATTGCCAACTACCTTCATAGCTTCCGACGATCAAATTTTGTGGCACACTTGTCCTCAAAAAGATGGGTCTTCCCTTTCAAGACATCACCTGTTCAATTTGTGAAATCAGCAAATCTCACAAGAAACCGTTCAACCATTGATTCAACAGTGCAGTTCAACTGCTGGACTGCATTCAACTTGATCTAATAGGACCAATAGTTCCTGCTTCAGTTTCCAGTTGTCAGTATGTTCTGACTATAGTTGATCAAGCGACATTGTTTAGAATAGTTGTATTATTAAAAAAGAAGTCTGAAGCATTAGACCAGTTTTCTCTTGTCAAAATCTTTATGGAAAATCAACAAGACTCAAAGATTAAGAGGGTTGTCTCAGACAGAGGGGGCAAATTCTTGAACAAGTTCAAGGAGCTTTCCGAGAAACATGGTTTTGTACACATTTTTTCTCCTCCCAAAACACCTCAGCATAATGGGTATGCTGAGAGGGCAAACAGAACGATTATAGAGAAAACAAGGTGTCTATTGGGATCATCAAACCTACCCAATCACTATTGGGCAGAAGCCATGAGTACAGCCACCCTATTATCAAATCTAATTCCAACTCCTTCCAGAGTGAATAAATCACCATATTCACTCTGGACCAACCAGTCGCCCCGAGTTAGATGTCTTGCCTTCATTTCTACTCCAAAGAATCATTGTAGTTGGAAGTTGGGACCAGCAGGAATGGAAGGAATCCTACTAGGTTATGAAAATGAGAATACGTCCTACCGCATCTTGCGAATCTCAGATGCCAAGATAATTATCACCAAGCATGCCACATTCAATGAGAACAAGTTTCCAAAACTTGCGGGGTTTTTTGAGAGCAGTCCACTGAATCTGGACGACTTCGCAATGATGGTAGATGAAGCCCATCTTGTCAAACATGAAGAAGACCCAAACTGTTCAATGACGGTAGATGAAGTCCGGGTTGACAGTTTGGATGAATTCCCATTGTCAGACGTGGTAGATGAATCCCACGCTGATGAACAAGAGTTCCAGTCTCTGGAGTCAGTGACTTCTCCGGCAACCACCTCGCGCATCAAGGTCATTGGACCTCAACATCCTACCTTGGTGTTGTCAGACATAGACAATCTGAACATACTGCCATACCCTAGGAGAGAAGATGCCCTACTCTCCTTGGCGGAAGTAACACCCCGGACTTTTCAAGGTGGCCTAAAATCACCTTAAAGAGACTTTTGGAAGGCTGCCATTGACAAGGAACTGTTGAAAGTAGAAGAGAATCATCTTGGCTAATCAAGAGCTGCACACCAATCTGTGAGGCTACTCTTTGAGTGGTATTTATAGACAAAGTATAAAATTACAATCTTAGAACTATTTATAATTGATGAAGTATTTAATGAGAGCAACCAATCATTGGGTCTGTCGATGATATAAATAGAGTCCATGTATTAACTCCTCAAGTTAAATTAGGACGATCAAGTTGTTGCACTTTCTTATAGCTATTTGCTCATTTCTATTACACTAATACACGTTCATCCTATCCTGGAGGAATATAGGTACAGTCTCATTGCTTTGTTCATTAGATGGCTCAGCAAACTAACATTGAACCATTGATTCAGAGTACTAGTTGTAATAGTTTTATTTTAGTTGATTATTAGAATTATATATATAGACTGACTCCACAGGTACTGTCCTTCATGCTGTTAATTCCAATAATTGGAATACTTTACTTACTTTGTGTCTTAGTATTATTAACTACTGGTTTTTCAATTATCATAGCAATTATAAGATTGATTAACAACTACTCATTGCATGGTAGCGAGAGTTAGTTGTGTAATTGCTTATAATAATTTCAAAACCAGAGTTAGAATACTTTCACGTTTAGGAAAATGCCAGAAATCCCAATAGACATCAAAGATTCCTCCTCAGATGAGGAAGTGATCAAGGCAAAAATGACAAACCTCACATGTACCAACTGGGTACAATGGAGTTGTCAATTTGAAAACTACCTTATCAGCAAAGGCATGGATGATCTATTAGATCCACCAACCGAAGACGTGAAAAAAACCAGCAAGTTTAAAAAAAGAAATGGTGGAGCACTTACCCTTTTGTGTTCCAGTGTTAGCACTGAGTTCGAAGGCATGCCCTAAACAACAAATCATCATTTTACAACTGCTGTATCGGGCTGGGAAACTGCTGCGTAAAAAATTCAGTGGTTGTCATTTGTCAAACGCTTCACAAGCTTGTAAACTTGAGGTATGAACCTGGCACATCTCTAGAAGGGAACATTGATGAATTCCACAAGATCCACGCCAGTTATTTATCTATCTCAGTCCCCTCTTCTATTAGCATGAATCTTTCACCTACTATGGCTGCAGCCTTCTTCCTTCAAAGCCTGGATAATGATAAGGAATTGAGTAGTTTGTGTCAAACATTGTACGACTTAAAACCCTTTGAGTTGAGAACCATCACCAATAGAGTATCAATTGAACACACCCATCATGAATCTTCTCATGACCGGGTACTACTGGTTAACAGTAACAAACAGACTGAGTTGTCAAAAAACAAAGAAAAAAATAGATCCAAGGGAGGACACAAGAAGACCGGGTTCAAAGGCAAAAAGAAAGGAGAGAATAACAATCAAGGAACAGCAGAGAAACCCACTCAAGAGCAAGATACAAATAAAAGAATTGAGAAAATAGAGCAGCTTCTAGAAAAACTTCAGAATTCTGCACACTCAACAACACTCAATGCAGCATCAGAATCAAAAGAACTCATCTGACCATTGGGATCAGACTCTGATGCATTCATATTTGAAGACGTCAATGCAATGATTGGTAAAAAACACCAAAAACTGATATACCTTGACTCTGGAGCTGGAAGAACTGTTGTAAATGACTTATCGCTATTAGAAAACCCTACCCCAATCAACAAATATATCAACACTTTCTCAAATCCTATCAGGGTTACTCATAAGGGAATTAAGCTTTACCCAGTCTACTATGTTCCTAACGGGCCGGTCAGCCTCCTGTCGGTATCACAACTGTGTGATCTCCAAAAATAACCTGTTTTTAATCAAATACAATGATTGAATTGTTGATACCTTTCATCAACAAGGAAATCTGTTTGCCTCCAGACTATCCTCAAGCTCAAACTCAATATACGCTTTTCCAACTGGCTGCCTGGATTGGCACTTGATTCTTGGACATCCCTCTGACTCGTATGTTAAAGCACTGTTGAAGGAGAAAAAGATAAATGGACACTTTACTCACTCCTCATACTGTCCAGTATGTCATCAAGCCAAAATCAGAAATAGTCCTCACTCACAAGTGTTACCTTGTGCTGATGCACCTTTTTTCAAAATTCATATGGATACATTGCAGATTAACCCACCAACTCGCAAGGGGCACAAATAGGTTCTTGTCCTTATTGATGATTTTAGTCTGTTTAACCGTATATACTTACTCTCAGAAAAAAGCCAAGCTACAGAACATATCAAGTCGTATCTGATGGAGATAAAGAACAAACTCAATATCACTCCAGCATATCTCCACACTGACCAAGGAGGAGAGTTTAGCTCTCAATCGTTTATTACTTTTCTTATCAGTCAGGGAATCTGTAAGGTGTGGATATGAAACTTTGATTGAAAATCAAGTACTTTTCCTGTCCTCAAAATTTGTATAAGGTAAAATTCACTTAAAAATAGTATGAAATATTATTTTTAAGAGGAAACACACCAATTTTATTGTTTATAACTTTATTAGTATAAAACAATAATATTATAAAGATTTATTGTTTTACCAACAATAAAAATTTATCCAAAAAATACTCTACAAGAGATATTTTAAGGCTACAAAAGAAATTTCTTCAAGAGCAATTTCAATTGGAATTAATTGAGCAAAGAACTGCAAGCAATTAATTAAGGAACAAAGTCTTTAAAAAGAATATTAAAGAGAAAACACGCCCAAAAGTGACCAGAGTGAATTTGGAAACAAAGTGGCAAAGTTTACAGTGATGAAAGATGCTTTAATTCACTTTTGGGGTGGTTCAGGGGTTAAAAATGATTATAAGAGTTACAAACAATGATTATAATGATTTTTTCACGTGGTTAAAAGGATTAAAATGTTTTAAAAGTGGTGGTTGGAATCTTTGATTGATTGGTTTAACAGTTTTAAACTAATTAATAAAAGGAAAAGATTCTAACATGAAGAGAAAAGTGGGGCAAAGAAGACATTCTTTTATAGCCATCAATTCTCTTACTCCAAAAGTAAAATTTACTCTTGTCAGTCGTGAAAAACAGTCTGACAACAGAAAAGCCAATTATGGCATCATTGAACCCTGGTTTTAGGCCAAAAAGGGCTGGTTTTAGCCATTTTTAGCCATTTTAGACCCTTAAATCAGCCATTACTATAGCAATACCAGGCCTAGAGTCTTCAAAACACGTCAGAATGTGTGTCAGAGACGTAGAAACCAGTTAAAACCGTTTTTACTACGATGGTTTTATCTTAAGGGTAGTTTTACCCTCTTGGCAACAACTAAAACTACCCCAGTTGGTATCAAAACCTCATCATCAATTGAGTCCACAGACCCTGTAACTCAATTCCAGGCAAAAAGTGATGAACTTTTGCATGAATTTTGACATCCCACGCCTGTCAGCAAGGATTTTGGGGGTCTAGCTCCCCCTTAGAGCTGGAGTTCCTTTTCCCCCTCAAATTTAATCTTTCCAATTTATTTTTTCTTTAATTCCTCATCATGTATTATACTTGTAATTTACATATGTAATTCAATTCAATTGTACAGTACAATACAGTAATAATTGACACCTCATATGTAAATCAAAGTTCACTTATGTAATACACGCGCACATTTTGACATTTCAATTGAATTCAATTGAAAATACTTCAATTCCTCATAACTTCTAAACTAAACACAACACCTCAATTTTAACACAAAAATTGATGGTTAACACCACATGTGGTGTGAATTAAATTAAGGTTTTGAGGATTTTCAACTTTTGTATTGAAAATACTAAAAACTTAATTTAAGCTTATTTAGAGTTGAGTTACAAGAATTTCACTCAGAGGTGACCCCACCTGATTTTTTATGAGGAATCCAATGGTGAAATAAATTTTATATGTTTATTTATTGGATAAAAAGTTATAATAAATTTTATTTAACTTTTTTCCAAATTTATTTATTTTTTCACAATTTTGTTAAAATTTCATTTTTACTTAATTTTTTCAAGTATAAATGTAATTTTATATTTACAAAATTTAATGTATTTTTATTTTTAAATTATAATTAATTTTTTATTTTTAATATAATTTTTATATTTATATTTTGTTTTTTTATTTTAATAATATAAATAAATTTATTGTATTTATATTGATATGTCATTTTTTATATTTGTGGTCTTTTGGGTATATGAAATTACCTCTAAGGCTCACAGAATCTCCCTTGAAAGGGGACCTCCTGAGTCACCCCAGACAAATGGTGTCGCAGAAAGGTTTAATCAAACACTTCTATCAAAAATACAATGTTTGCTTGGACAGTCAAATATCCCTGTTGGCTATTGGGATGAAGCTGCAGCACATGCATCTCTGCTTCTGAATTTGCTTCCACATAAGTATCTGAAGATGACCCCACCAGTCAGCGTGTTGAAAGAGAAAGACTGTCTAATTGAGCCTGAGATTGATCTTAGAAAACTCATTCCTTTTGAAATGAAAGTCACAGTCCGTGTTATCAATAATTCATCAAAAATTGAACCCTGAGGAGAGATACTCCGAGCTCTGACATTTGAAAAGTACTCTGACAGATTACGACTCCTCAATCTTGAAAAAGGGAAGATAAGGGTGTCACGCGACTACTCACTGTCAGGGCATAACCCAACTCTAACCATTAAACAGCCACCATTGGTGCTACCCAGCGCTTCAACTGTGAGAATCAAGTTGCGAATCCCTAGTGTAACACCAAGTGAACCTCCAGCTCAATCAGTAGACCTGCAGTCATCAATCCAACCATCTGTCACACAAAACACCTCAAGACAATCTTGTACCTCAGCTATACTTGAACCCTCAAAGAATTATGAATATGTCCCATACTATAAGGAAGCACCAAGAAATATCTCTAGCCTGATTGATAAAGATAATATTATCACTGGAAAAAGAAATTCGCAATACAGAGACAATGTACTGCTTGCAGACACAGTTCCCTATTTGAAAGCTTTGATTGATCCAATTGAAGCACCAGAATGGAAGAAAGCAATGGATTTGGAATACAAGTCACTAACTTCACATAACACAGGTGAACTCGTACCATATCCAACTAAACCAGCAAAAGTCATTGGAGGAATGTGGCAACTTTCCCATAAAAGAAATGGACACGGTGAAGTCTATCAATAAAAATCTCGGTGGGTTGTGCTAGGAAACCATCAAGAACACATGTTACACTACAATGATACTTGTGCTTCCGTTGGTAGAAACAAGACACTTAAGGTTATGTTATCATTGGTTGTGAATTTTAACTATATCCCCTATCAATTTGATATAGAAACTGCCTTTCTTCACGGGGAAATGGATGCATTAGTGTATGTTAAGCAAGTGAAAGGTTACAAAGTAAAGGGGAAAGAAAATTGGGTCTGGCGCCTCTGTAAGTCATTATATGGCACTAAGCAGGCCCCATGCATGTGGAAGGAAAAACTCTCAGCAACCCTGAATAAGCTTGGATTGGCAAGTGCACAGTCAGACAAATCTCTGTTTGTTAATCGCGATAAAACACTTCTCCTCCATGTCCACATGGATGATGGATTCGTTATTAGCAAGTCAGAGAATGACATTATCGTTTTCCTCAATTAATTGAACAATACTCTTAAGTTGAAGTATAAAAAGAGGCCTACGCAACACTTAGGTTATAATTTAATTTGGTGTAAGAATGAGCTTAAAATTAATCAAACGGATTTGATAGTTAAACTTCTTAGACAGTTTGAAATGGAGGATTGCAAGTCAATCAAAACCCCTTGTAATGGCAACTTCCTCAACAACATAGGACGTGGTTCAACAGACGATGTTATCGAAGTAACTCATTTCCAACAGGCAATTGGAAGCCTCAACTATCTAGCTCATCATACTTGACCAGATGTGCTGTTCACAGTAAATCAGCTCTCGAAATACTCAACTAAGCCAAATCAATCTCATTGGAATGCTCTGAAACACCTACTTCATTATGTGAAAGGCACAAAGGATAAGTGCTTAGTCTACAAACAACAATCAAACAAGGAAGCATTGACCGGGTGGGCCGATGCAGACTACGCAAATGATTATGAAGACAGAAAGTCGATCACAGGCTATGTTATTCTGGCATTCAGTAATCCAATATGCTGGCTTAGTAAGAAACAATCGATAGTAGCTCAGTCTACCACTGAAGCTGAATATGTTGCTATGAATATCTGCTCAAAGCAGCTACGGTGGCTCACCTTTGTGTTCAACAACTTAGGTCATGTTCCATCTCAACGCATTTTGTTCAACAACAACTCAGGAGCAGTGACTATATCAAAACAAGCGTCTCTCAACGCCAATACCAAGCATATAGAGGTAAGATACCAATACGTTCGTGATTGCGTAATAAAGAAATTGATTAAGGTGGTTCAAGTCTCAACCAATGATATGATAGCTGATGTGTTGACAAAGCCACTTGGAGTGGTGAAATTACAAGAAGTGTAAAAACAATTACACCTCGAAGATCCTGGAGGAGTGTTGAAAGTAGAAGAGAATCATCTCGGCTAATCAAGATCTGCACACCAATCTGTGAGGCTACTCTTTGAGTGGTACTTATAGACAAAGTATAAAATTACAATCTTAGAACTATTTATAATTGATGAAGTATTTAATGAGAACAACCAATCATCGGGTCTGTCGATGATATAAATAGAGTCCATGTATTAACTCCTCAAGTTAAATTAGGACTATCAAGTTGTTGCACTTTCTTATAGCTATTTGCTCATTTCTATTACACTAATACTCGTTCATCTTATCCTGGAGGAATATAGGTACAGTCTCATTGATTTGTTCATTAGATGGCTCAGCAAACTAACATTGAACCATTGATTCAGAGTACTAGCTGTAATAGTTTTATTTTAGTTGATTATTAGAATTATATATATAGACTGACTCCACAGGTACTGTCCTTCATGCTGTTAATTCCAATAATTGGAATACTTTACTTACTTTGTGTCTTAGTATTATTAACTACTGGTTTTTCAATTATCATAGCAATTATAAGATTGATTAACAACTACTCATTGCAGGAACTTATTTCAATGGAAAGCCTGAAAGTGTGGGAAGTAGTGGAACGACAAGAAAGCTACAAGCTCGTCGGAACAACTTGGGTATTTAAGATAAAGGGAAATCACTCCAATGAGGTGACTGAGTACAAGGCCCGACTTTGTACTCAGGGCTTTATGCAGACGCAAGGAGTTGATTTTGAAAAGACTTACGCTCCAACAGGCTGTCTTAATTCATTACGAACGCTGATTGGGCTTGCTGCAGCCAAAGGTCTGAAACTGCACCAAATCGACATTAAAAGCGCATTCTTAAATGCACCTCTCCAGGAAGAAGTATACCTTCATGTTCCCCAAGGGTTGGTTTTGGACCAGAAGAAGCATTGCCTTTGGTTGAAAAAAGCCATCTACGGGCTAAAACAGGGCCCCCTGGCCTGGTACCAACACTTGAAGGAATACTTGCTTAGTATTTACTTCATTGCATGTGTGTTGGATGCATGTATCTTCTATTGAGCAGAATCAAAACCGATGTGGTTGTACATTCACGTTGATGACATTGCTGTCATTGGAGAAGATGTTGAAGAGTTCAAGAAAGAAATTGCGCCCAAGTTTGAAATTAAGGATTTGGGCTCAGAAGACCTCATGCTTGGAGTAAAGATAACTCACAACTCTGATTCAATCTGTCTTGACCAGCAGCATTTTGCTGAGTCCCTGCTGGACCAGTACAGTATGTGTGAGTGCCGGCCGGTTTCCACCCCTCTTGTGCCAAATGAACACCTAAGCACTGCAACTGAAGAAGAGATAACAGCCCTCAAGAACCTCAGAGTAAACTACTGTAGTGCAATAGGTAGTATTAACTATCTAAGTACTATGACTCGTCCAGATCTGTCCTTTGCAGTCGGCTGTCTATCTCGGTATTTAGAGAATCCAGGTCTCAAGCATTGGCAGGCTTTCATGCATGTGCTTTGTTACTTAAAAGGATCGCTGGATGTCGGCTTAAGGTACCCACGGGGAGGAAGCCAAGGGATCACTGCTTGGAGCGACGCGGACTGGGGAAACTGCCGGTCTACCAGACGATCTGTGACAGGCTATCTAGCAACCTTCCATGGGTGTCTGGTGTTGTGGAAAACGAGGAAACAACCTTTGGTTTCCATTTCAACCGCAGAGGCCGAATACAAGGCTCTGTGTGACCTTACGTCTGAGATTCTCTGGCTAAAACAGTGGTCTTAAGAAGCGCGAATTCTAAATTTTACGACACCTATCACAGTATGGGAAGATAATGGAGGTTGTATCAACACCGCCAACAGTGACTGCAACTTCAACAGTCAGCGTATGGAACATGTAGATATCCAATTACATTTTGTTAAGGAAGTAATACGGTCATCAATCATCAAACTTTGCTATGAACCAAGTAGCGAAATGCTGGCTTATTTTCTCACCAAATCTGTCAACAAGGTAATCCTAGTGAACTCTCTTGAAGCCCTGGGCATTTTGAGAATAGCAGTGAGGGGGGATGTGAAAGAACCTGATCTAATACCCTCAAAGCGTCTTAGATCAAGTAAGCACTCCTATCTCAAAGTGAACTAGCTTCTCTTTTGGTAAAAGCATGGTTCACTCAAGTTACTCTTGACCTAGGAATTACGACGTCTCCTGAAGTCTTAAAGCGCCTCCTCTGACAACGATACTGTCGAAAAACAAGCCGCAAAGAGCTAGGTTAGTTCCATCCCAGTCCAAAACACCTGCCAAGAACAACATTGCCGCAGGCAATGATATGGAACTCAGAAACTAACTCTGATCCATGCCTACAGCTCAATCCATTAACGTGGAGAGGACTACAGTCCCATTTTTCCGTCGTCACTGACAAACGGACATTAACAGAAAACACCGTGCTCTTATCACAAGAGCGATGTGATCTCACTATAAATGGAAGCCCTCCTCAAAGAAGCAGCGGGGGGGGCATTGAATCTACTGGATAGATTTCGGGACTACTTGTGCTCTTTACTCAATTGTGTAACCTACCTTTGTGCTTTACTATCTTATTTTTGAAACATAAAAATATTATACTTTCGCATCAAATCTTTTTTACTCTTGTATTCTATCAGATTTACAGTCTCGGGCTTACTTATTTTCTCATATATAATTCCATATACACATATATACTACAAAAATGAATGATAAAATCGTGGACATCAAAGACATCTCAACTATAACAACTCTTGACGGAACCAACTATGGTCATTGGCAAATGAGGAAGAAAATCCACTTGAGATCTAGAGATCTACTTGAAGTTTGTGACAGACCTTGTCCTTCGGATGCCTCCACTGGGGTTGTTAACAAATGGACAAAGGCCAGATTTGAAGCCATTAATATCATAACCACCAGAATAACCGAAAGAGTGTTTAGAGAGGTAATTAACTCCAAAACCATTGAAAACTCTCACCTTCTCTGGTTGAAAATTTCCAAACAATACGCTTCTAAAAGAGCTGTCAATAGAGGACAGGTCTGGATGGATTGGCAGCTCTGCTTCTTTGATGGTAATCTTCAAAATTACATCGACCACTGCAGGAAACTAATGATGGACCTGGATGCCGTTGGCATAGTGGTTCCAAATGAATTACTATCATACTCTTTGCTTGGGAAACTGGGAAAAAATTTCCACCTGAGTCAATTTGTTGAAGGTCTTATTTTCAACAAGGACATCATTGAAAAACCCCTTGCTATCTTGTCTCGACTTCAAGATTTTGCCAGTCACAGCAATCTCAGCAATCACACCAACAACAAAAAAGAGACAAGCTCTTCTGCATTAGTCACCACCTATGATGAACCACACAAAATCATCTTTTACTGCAGTCAAGGTAAACACAACATAAGATGCACCACTCACAAAAAAGAAGAGTGTTGGGCAGAGAATCCACGCCTCAGACCCTCTCGTCGCGAAAAGAAGCGTAAAAACAACCCATCCGCTCACCTTTCCATAGCCCAAGCTCTTACTACAATAGGAGGTGACCTTACTCCTGACCGAAATCAAGTAGTTATTGACTGTGGTGCAACCCACAACATGTTCAGTTCACCTACTTTCTTTTGCGAACCTACTGTAGCTATTGAATCCAAAGTCGCGACAGGAGATGCACAGAGTCATCTCCTTGCCATCGGACTAGGTAACGTTCTTCTGAAAAACGGCAATAGGACCTTATTTCTAAAAAATTGCCTTTATGTCCCAAAACTGAAATGCAATCTTCTCAGCCTCCTAGAACTATTTAAAAATCAGCTGACTATTCAAAAGACAAACGATTCTTTCTCTCTCATTTCCAAAGGAAAAGTCCTTCTTGAAGGAAAAATTATCAATAGATTAATGTATCTTACTTATGACTCACCAACAACCTTACTCACTACCTTTAATGGAGATCTTTGGCATTGTCGATTGGGACACCCCAGTCACACAGTCCTTAAAACCTTGGGACTGCCTGACCAGAAATCTCCTTGCTTCACATGTGACACAAACAAATCTCACCGACTTCCATTCTCCCACCACTTTGAACCAGTTTCACATCCTCTGGACACAATTCACCTGGACTTAGTCGGACCCATCTCTCCAGAATCTGTTTCTGGATTTAAATTCTTCTTGACTATCATGGATCAAGCTTCATCCTATAAGATAGTCAAGTTTTTAAAAAGGAAATCCGACAGCTTCAAACAATTCCTTGTTGTAAAAAACTACATGGAGAATTGGCACAGCAAGAAAATTAGAAAAATAATATCTGACAGAGGAGGCGAGTTCCTCAACCGAAAATTCAGTGACTTGGCGGATAAGAATGGAATAATCCACATTCTCTCCCCACCAGAAACTCTGGAGCATAATGGATACTCTGAGAGAGCGAATCGTACTATCCTACAAAAAGCTAGGTTTTTGATCAACTTGTCAAACCTACCCACTAACTATTGGGCAGAGGCTGTTAACACTGCTACATTTATTTCAAACCTCCTGCCTACTCCATCAAGAGGCAATACCTCTCCTCATGCCCTTTGGAACAATACCCCAGCCAAAATTAACAACCTTCAAACATTTGGGTGCCAAGCGATCATTCACTGTTTAAAGAGACGACGCGACTGGAAACTCTCTCCTCCTGGTGAAGAAGGAATACATCTGGGCTACGAAAATGGGAATACTGCCTATCGAATTCTAAGGCTTTCTGATCTAAATGTTGTGATTACTAGAAATGTAACTTTTAATGAGAAGGTATTCCCCTTGGTGCCTGGAGCGGTAAAATTCCCATGGAACTTTGGAGAAGAGCTCTCCGACAGTCAATGTTCTAATGCCAACTGCCCACTGGATATTGACATTCCAGCTGATCGCAGTTACCCTACTAATCAGACTACTCCCCAGGAAACTGAGGATCGGAACTCAGATGGTTCCAATCCTCCTAGACTCTCATCACCCATTGAAAGCAGTGCTAATCATGATGTTCTTCCTCCTAACGTGACCACTCATTGCCCTAACAGTAGTGTTGAACCATCCAGTAACCATCAAACTTCAAATGGCAACAGACCTAAGCGGCTCAAGGTTATTGGTCCTCGCCACCCCACTCTGATCACTTCTGACATCGATCCAACCCACATTCTTCCTTATCCAAGAAGGGCAAAGACCTTCCTCACTAGTTCTGACTACACACCAAGAACATATCGACTAGCCCTACAATGCGAAGACAGGGACGAATGGACTGCTGCGATAGCAAAAGAGCTTTCTGCCATGAATGATCTCAACATTTGGGACATTATCAAGCTTAAAGATGATTACAAATTAGTGGGGACAACGTGGGTATTTAAAATAAAGAAGGACCACCTCAAGCAAACCATCGAGTACAAGGCGCGCCTCTGTGCCCAGGGGTTTACACAGACTCCAGGCATTGACTTTGATAAAACTTACGCACCAACTGGAAGACTAAATTCGCTAAGAGCACTGGTGGCTCATGCGTGTACTAACAACCTTGAGTTTCACCAAATAGATGTTAAAAGCGCTTTCTTGAATGCTCTGCTCTCAGAAACAGTGTATCTCTCTGTTCCACAAGGACTGACAATTGATTGTCAAAAATACTGCTTAAGGCTTAAGAAAGCCATCTACGGCCTCAAACAGGCCCCACTAGCCTGGTACAACCGCCTGAAAAGCTGGCTCCAAAGCATAGGTTTCTCGGCATGCAAATTAGACCCTTGCGTGTTCCATCATAGCCGGCCAGATGCCCTGTGGATCTATATCCACGTGGACGACATGGAACTGTTTGGAAGAAACACTCAACCCTTTAAGGAGAAAATAAGCAGGGAATTAAGTATCAAGGACATTGGCCCAGCTGATCTGCTTCTGGGGGTGAAAATCCATCAACTGAAGGAAGGCATCACGCTTGACCAGCAACACTTCGTCAAAGCTCCTCTGGACGCATATGGGATGCAGAACTGCAAGGCTGTTAGAACACCACTAATTCCCAAAGAGCACCTCTCAGCAGCAACGGAAGCTGAAAAGAAGGCTTTCAGCAAAATGAAAGTCAATTACAGAAGTGCTGTTGGTAGCATTAACTACCTAAGCTCAGCAACTCGACCAGACCTCTCCCATGCAGTGAGTAGTCTTTCACAACATCTATAACAGCCCGGTGTACAACACTGGAACGCTTTTCTTCATGTCTTGAAGTATTTGAGTGGCACTCAGGAAATAGGACTCTATTACAAGCGGCAGACTACTCCAAGTCTGGTTGCTTTCAGTGATGCAGACTGGGGCAACTGCCAAACAACCCGTCATTCCACTTCCGGATTCCTGGCTCTACTCCATGGCTGTTTAGTCTTCTGGAAAACCAGAAAGCAGCCATCGGTTTCCATCTCCACTGCGGAGGCAGAATACAAGTCCCTCTGTGACTTGACCTCCGAACTACTTTGGTTTTGACAGTGGTGCCAGGAGGCTGACATCTTTAAATGCACAACAGCTATCACTGTGTGGGAGGATAATCAGAGCTGCATTAATACCGCCAAAGGTAACTACAATGTCTGTTAAAATGCAGAACTAAACGATTGAATTACATTAATATTGTTGTTGGTATGTATAGGTTTTATTAAGGAAATTCTATACCTAAACGGTGGAGTACAAGTGACTAATAGTAATTCACACAAGCAACAACAAACGGTACAACGATTAAGGTAACTAAAAGATGAACGTAGATTAGTCAGCTTAGCTAAAATGAGCTTCTTTTATACAACACGACTTTACCTGAATCAGTGAGATTAAACAAATTATCGATAATGTAATGAGAGAAAGAGAAAGAAGTAAAGGAAAATAAAATAACGAATGAAAGTGAAGAAGAAAGGAGTAAAAGAAAAGAAAAAAGAGAGTGATGATGTTTCGATTAATTTGAGGAAGTCTTGGTTTATATGTTGTGAAAAAGGATCGTCTTGAGGATTCGTGCGTTATTCATTGATTAGGTGATTGAGTAATTGACTGATCGTCGTGGCGTTCTGTTGATTCTGTCAGTTGACGATTGTGTTGTTGACTGGAGTTTTGGTGGCTTGACGTGGTGCTTTGTCGATCATTCTGGTTATTAATTATGATGTCATCATTCAAATTACAATTTTCAACATCCCCCCTCACGTCAAGAACCAATACTCCCAGAGACTTCAAAGATGCTCTGAGCGCGACCCGATTGACATACTTAGTCAAAAAATCTGCCAACATTGCCTGAGTGGGAGTATATACTAGCTGAATGGAGGAGGATTCTACTGCCTCTTTGACAAAGTGCAGTTGAATGTCTACATGCTTCATTCTCTTGTTGTTCAGATTGCTGTTTCCGATTATCGAGTTAATGCAGCTCTGGTTGTCTTCATGGATAGGAATTGGTTCCGAAGTAGTGATCAACCCACACTCCTTACCCCACTGCCTAAGCCACAACAGTTCAGAAACCAGGTCGCATACGGCCTTGTACTCAGCCTCGGCAGTAGAGATTGAGACCGACGGTTGCTTCTTCGTTTTCCAAAGGACAAGGTTGCCATTGAGCAGAGCAAGGTAGCCACTTACTGACCTGCGAGTTTCCTTGCAGTTTCCCCAGTCTGCATCACTGTATGCCTTCAGTCCCTTCTCTCCACTTTGCCGATACACCAATCCAGTATTCTGTGTGCCTTTAAGATATTTGACGACATGCAGAAAACTTCTCCAGTGCGATATTCCAGGTTTCTCAAGAAATTGTGAGAGTGTGCTGACGGCATAAGAAAGATCCGGCCTTGTCGCAGTTCTTAGATAATTGATGCACCCAACCGCACTTCTGAAGTTCACTCCCAACTCTTTGAACTTTGTTAGTTCTTCGGGCGTGGCCGGTTGCAAGTGCTCACCTGGTACTAGTGGAGTTTTCACAGGATTGCAGTTGCTCATGCCGTAAAGCTCAATGATTGACTCGGCATAGTGACTTTGATCAAGTATCACTGCTTCTTCTGAATGCGAAATCTTCATTCCAAGTAAGAGATCGGCATTCCCAATGTCTTTGATTTGAAATTCCTTCGACATTTCCTCCTTGAAAGCTGCCACTTCAGGGCCAAAAATGGCAATATCATCCACGTGGATATAAAGCCAGACCGGCTGACAACCACCCCTGAAAAATACGCAAGGTTCTAGAACACATGATTTGAAGCCGGTTGACAGTAGCCATCCCTTAAGTCGGTCGTACCAAGCAAGAGGAGCTTGCTTCAGACCATAAATTGCCTTGTTGAGTCGCAGGCAATACTTACGCTTATCAGTATCCAGTCCTTGGGGAATGGAGAGATAGACAGTTTCAGTGAGAGGAGCGTGAAGGAATGCACTCTTCACATCGACTTGATGAAACTGAAAATTTCTTGACACAGAGAAGGAGATGAGGCTTCGAAGAGAATTTAACCGTCCAGTCGGGGAATATGTCTTTCCAAAATCAATACCAGGGGTTTGAGTGAAACCCTGGGCACAAAGCCTGGCTTTGTGTTCAGTGATTTCGTTCAGATGATTCTTTTTCGAGCGAAACACCCAGGTTGTTCCCACATGCCTGTACTCAGGTTTTAGCTCAACGATTTCCCATACACCCATGCTGTTCATCGAGGACAGTTCTTTTTCAATGGCGCTAACCCACACCTCCTTGTTCTTAGAGGTGATTGCCTTTTTGAAGGTTCGAGGAGAGTCATCGGAGACAGTGATAAGGGAATTTGCCCGACGAGAGTAAGGGAGAATGTTTTGATGAGTGACATCCCCTGTGATTATGGTCGGGTGCCGAGGACCAATGATCTTTATCCTGGATGCTCTGGGCTGTTCTTCCGACAGCATTCCTCTCTGATCGGAACATTCCTCCACTAGTGAGTGGGTTTCATCTACCACGCTTGATACACCAGGTGAGTTCTGTTGGGAAGCTTGGACTTCATCTACCAAGACTTCCCTGCCCGGATGGCTTTCATTTACCATCACTGGCATCGACCAGGAGTCTCCCCAGGATAAGCTCTCCTTGTTTTTTGCAGAAGGAAGACTAGGAAAGGTTGACTCGTCGAATTTGACATGCCGGGAGACTAGGATCTTGCAATCACAGATTTGAAGAATACGATAGCAACTGCCTTCATTTTCATACCCCAGTAATATTCCCTCACTTGCAGTGGGACCCAGCTTCCATTCCCGATGGTTCTTTGGTATTGAAACGATTGCTCTACAGCCAAATACTCTCAATTTCTTGATTCGTGGAGCAATTTTCTTCCAAAGTGCAAAAGGGCACATATTCATTCTTGAGGGCGTTGGAGTGAAGTTACTTAGGAGAGTTGCGGTGTTTACTGCCTCAGCCCAGTAATTGTTTGGAAGATTTGAGGTGCTGAGCATACATTGAGCCTTTTCCAAGATTGTTCGGTTAGCTCTTTTGGCAAATCCGTTATGCTGTGGGGTTTCTGGTGGAGAGAAGAAATGAGTGAACCCCTGTTCCTCTGCCAATTTTTTGAATTTTTCATTTAGAAATTCTCCACCACGATCCGAGACCAATTTCTTTATGGATCGGTCATGAATTTTTTCTACCATTCTTTTGACAATAATAAATTGATTGTAAGCTTCTGATTTCTGCTTAAGTAAGCGGATGATTTTAAATGAGGTGGCTTGGTCAACGATTGTAAGAAAATATCGGAATCCAGAAATTGATGCTGGATGAATTGGACCGACGAGATCAAGATGAACACAGTCGAGAGGTTTACTTACGTGTTCAAATTGATTGTCGAAAGGTAAGCTGCACATTTTACTCAAGTCACTGTCACAGGGGCTCTTCGAAGTGAAGAGGGCCTGGCACTCAGTAAACTGGGACTCACTTATGGAGGGCTCAAAGATAATACAAGAATGGACACACTTAAGAGTGTGAATAATGAATTACTAAAGAATAAAAATAAGAAAGCAGCAACAAGAATAAGAGTAAGAGAAAGAAGAGCCAACCACAAACAAGTCCAAGTCCACTGTTTCAACCTGTCAGAATGGAAAGAGAAGGGTTAATAAGGATATGGCCACCCAACTCATACTGTACAGGCGAAGAAAGAAAAAGGGCAAAGACTAACTTAAGATTAAATAAATATAATACCCAAAATATAAGGATAAGAATATTCAGATAATAATAAATCAACTAAATTAATTAACTGGGGAAAAGTCCCCAGGGGGGAGAAAGAGGGGCTGGTATATGTGAGAATCACCAGCCCTGATCCAGAGAAGAATTTTCATGAGAATAATTGATTGTTGAATTGAGTCTGGCCAATACAGGTCCTGTACAGCTGTACAGGACCTGTACAAGAGGTGTGGTGTATTTGAGTGATCATACAGTTTCATACTGGTGTATTGAAACTGTATTGGGTGAATCCATCCTGTACAAGTATTGACAGGCTGTATTGATGTACCAAACTGTATGCATGTTTCAGAATGAAGATTGCTGAAACTGACTGCTGATGCAGATACTGGATTTGCTGATTTGAGGTGTTTGAGTGGGTGTATGAATGAATACCCTTACCCCTGATGGATGGTTGTTACAGTATCCCCCTCTTGAAACTGGTGGGCTCCTGAACACCATAATACCCTGCCACTGTTGAGTGGCATCTCAATATCCCCACATTTTTTTCAAAAAATTTTTCTTTTTAATTTTCTTTCCTCTTGACCATTATCCTGAAAATCCTTCATTACTTCTTCCCTGCCAAATTCAATTGATTCCCCCCTTTCTTTTCAAGTTTGAGTGAGTATTCCTTCCAGAGTATGCAATTCTTTTCTTTTGATTCAATCAGCCATGTCTTGGGATGTGGCCTTGGGATATATCCCAGAATAAAGGCCATTGAGCACTTGTGCTCAAAAATTGGTGCCCAATGAGTATATGACTTGTACTCATTGGCCCAGACTTAATCCATTCAATGAACCTCCAAGGGGTCTTGTCCCCATGATCCAAGGAATTGGCCTCAGGCAGCCCTCCCAGTGGGTTTTGGACTGTGGCCTCCATCTTGAGTGATCTTGATGTAACTTGCTTTTTATGGCCTTTTTGGCCTTGCTGGGTGTTTTGGTGATTAGGGCAATTTTTTTGATTTTTCTGGTTTTTTTGGCCATAATAGGCCTTTTTGATGTTTTGGGGTCCTACGGTCCATGGGCCGTGGTCCGTGGGCCGTGGACCGTACGCCGCGGTCCGCGGTCCGTGGGGGCTATTGGAGGCCCCCAGGACCAAAATGGAGCCCCTGGGGACCAAAAATGGCCCAATTCCAAATTTCACCATATATGGCCTGGATCCATTGAAGGGGTCCAGGACCATCAAGATCTTGGCCTCCCCCAAAGTTGCAGAGGAGGCCCTGGGTGATGAGTTCAGCCCCAAAGGGGTGTGAACCTTCACCTTAGAGGCTTTGAGGTGGGGCATAATTGAGTTATGGCCCCAGTTCCTTGAGTCAAATTTCTTTTTCTTGATGTGGAGTGGATTGATTCTGACGTCTTGAATCTTCTGCTTGCACTTTCTTCAGTTATGAGTTCCAAACTGACTGAACTCACTGAATCTTCCCCTTCTGCACCGCCACCGTCTGTTCTTCATGGTTCTGGCGTCTTCAGTCGATTGTCTTCTCCCTCCATGGCGTCTTCTGGCCATTTTGACCCCTCCCAAACATATGATGGGTTCAGAGCAGTTGAAGTTCTTGATCCTGCCTGTACTGAGTGTTTGGCCAGGGGGAAGGATTGCTTTCAACATTACAATCCTCGATCGTCAAAATGCCATTTCTGCTTTATTGGGAAGAAGCCATGCCGCCGTACCGGATCAACCTTGTCCCGGGTCAAGAGGCACTTATGGAGTAGGAAGGATGGGCCTTATGGGCAGGAATTCCCCATTCTTGAGGAGCCTACCCCTGATTCCACTTCTGGATTTTCTCAATGTGAGTGCTTTGCATATTTTGATTGAATTGGTGCTGATATCTTGATGTAGTGACTGGTTCCAGGCAGAGGGATGTGGCCAGATGGACTAATGTTGGAGGGTCCATTCCAATTGGTGGTAGGCCCATCCACTACAGCTCAGAAATTCCAATTTCAAGGACCAATGCTGATGGAGTGGTGAAATTAGTGAAGAAGCTAAGAAGAATTGTTGATTCCCCATCAGATCCAGATGCTGAAGGA
Source organism: Austropuccinia psidii (assembly GCA_023105745.1). Lineage (NCBI taxonomy): Eukaryota > Fungi > Basidiomycota > Pucciniomycetes > Pucciniales > Sphaerophragmiaceae > Austropuccinia > Austropuccinia psidii. The sequence goes on along the minus strand of JALGQZ010000001.1, from coordinate 71,051,260 downwards.
AGTGATGAGTTGGATGGTGAAGAAGTTCAAGTTATTCCCCATTCAAGTGGCCATCCATCCAGCAATTCCTCCTCTCAACCTCTTGCCAACACCAGATTCCAAAGTCAAGTCATTCCCAGTACTCCAAGAACCTTTCAACCAATGCTTGCCTCTATTCCTACAACCCTTCCTCCTCCTTCACCAACTACTTCCCATACCACCAGGCCTGCCTTTATTCCAGCAGTAAGACCATCACCAGTTCAACAGCCTAGAAACTCACCCATAACCACCTCCCGTCAACTCCAACCTGTGGCCAGCTCCAGCAGAAGAAGAGATGGATTATCCCCTTTGCCGTTTCCTGCCGCCCAAGTCTTCCAAAGAAGAGAACGTTGGCCTATCCGGGTTACCAGAGAAGATCCCAACGCGGCTAGTGAAAATCAAGATGCTGTGGCCAGATTGTTCAGGAGGGTTGATAGAAATAGCAGAGAGGTGATTATGTATGCCAATGACAGGACTATTCCAGGTACTGCTTCTGAAGAGATGGCTGCAAAATTTGCCTGGTATGAAGATGAGTTGATAAATGACTTCCAGAGAACTTTTGATGACTTGGGTAGAGATAACTAGTTTCCTTTTCCTTGTTTGTGTTTGGTTTGACTTCTATCCCCACTCTTATAACTACTAAAAAATAAAAAATAAAAAAAAGATAATGGAACCTCCCAATACATGATTTGGGGAGGGGATGCTGCTGCTTTAAAGAAATAAAAGAAAGAAAATTATACAAGTAAAGAAAGAGAGAAAATAAAAGAATAAGAGAAAATGAGAGTAAAGAAAGAAATAAGGAAAAGTCCTGATGGTTGGTCCTTCTTGTGGTGAGTTGCTTGATTTTGGCCAGTAAGTGTCTGAAAAATGAAAACCAAGCATTTGATGCTCACAGAGTGGCCAAGGTGATGTTTTACAAGAAGTAGAACCCTCAGGGATGCATACCAGGAGATGGAACTTACTTTCATAACTTCCACTCCCCACCAAGCACCATAAGATTGAAAAGGATTGCCATAAATGACTTCTGAGATGAGTTGCCATAAATGACTTCTGAAAGAATTGCCGTAATTGACTTGGAGTAATGAATGTCTTGAATTATGATGATTGGCATAAAATGAATTGATAATAAAGAAAGAAAATGAAACATAAAGAAAGAAAGAAAACATTGGGTCATATCTTGATAAGGTCCAAATGGAGGGTATTGATGTTGCATGCTTCCTGAACCTGTCCAAAGAATTGACAAGTGCTCACAAAGTGGCCAAGGTGATGCTTACAACAACATATGGGTAGAATACCCCCTTAAAGGTGCATGCCAGGAGAGGAACTTACTTTCATAACTTCTTCTCCCCACCAAGCACCATAAATCAAACTCTTGAGGTATTTGGACCAGGCTTGTCTGGGTACAATGAGTGAAAATCCTTGACAAGGTCTGGTGAGTTGGTAAGGTTGGAAGATGGTTCCCAAGTGGTTCTTTCTGGGTCTTCACTGAATCCTTTCCACTCTACAAGATACCATAATTTACCTCTTTTGAGTTTTGAGTCCAGAACCTGAGCCACTTCCCATTCTTCTTGCTCTTCCACTAAAACTGGTGGTGGCGGCAATTGATGACGATTTGGGATAGTTGAATGCTTGACTGGTTCTAATAAGGACACATGGAATACAGGGTGAACTGTCTTCCATTGCTGAGGCAACTTGAGGTGATATGCATGGCTGCCAATCTTCTTAAGAACTTCAAAGGGTCCCAGCCATCTTTCTGATAATTTCTTGGTGGGTCTTGTTGTCTTGATGTTCTTGGAAGCTAGCCATACTTTGTCCCCAGGTTGGAAATCAGGTGGAATTGCCCTATTTCTATCTGCATACTTCTTGAATCTCCTTATTGCTGACTCTAATTCTTCTTTGACAACTTGCTGTACTGATTGGAGTTTTGTTGATAACTTTCCAGCAGGTGAGTCTTGAGAAATATGGATTGAGTCAAAACTGGGATTTCTTCCATAAATGGTGAAAAAGGGTGATTGCTTGGTTGATGAATGTTCTGCATTATTATAGGCAAATTCAGCCAGAGGGAGCCAGGTGTACCAGTCATCTTGATGATAGCTGACATACATCCAAAGGTACTGTTCTAGTATCTGATTTACCCTCTCTGTCTGTCCATCTGTTTCAGGGTGAAAGGCAGTTGAAAGATCTCTTGATATCTTGAGCTGCTGACACAATTGAGTCCAGAATGATGAAACAAATAAGGATCCTCTATCACTTACAATACTGACTGGGAGTCCATGCTTGGAAAATACATGACTAATGAAGATTTGAGCTAAATCCAGAGCAGTGATTGTGCCATGAGTTGGAATGAAGATTGCCATTTTTGAGAATCTGTCCACAACCACTAAAATTGAATCAAAATTGTTGGACAGTGGCAATTGAGTGATAAAGTCCATTGATAATGAATTCCAAGGACCAGACGGAATTGAAAGAGGCTTGAGTAATCCAAACTTCTTGTGATGAATGTTCTTGTTTCTTGAACATTGCTGGCATGAGGACACATAGTCCTTGATGAATTGATTCATGCCAGCCCAATAAAAATCCCTCTTGATGAGCTTGAGGGTCTTCTCCTGGCCAGGATGGCCAGCCAATGGTGAGTCATGACGCTTTTGAAGAATATTGAGTTGAAGTTCTTCATTGCTTGGGATTACCACTCTATCTTTGAATAATAATAACTTGGCTTGAGGTTCAAGAGAATAATCTGGAACTGATTCACCTCTTGCTAGTTGCTTGAGTATTTCTTTATAGTCTTTGTCTTGCCATACTTCTTTTTGAATCTTGTCCACTAAATCTGAGAAAATTTCCACTTTGATTGAGAAGAATCTTGACTCTTGAATTCCATCTTGCTTAAGTATTTGATGAAAATTGTGAGGATTCTTGCTGATGAAGTCCACCCCCCTCTCTGGGTACACGTCATCCCGACGTGACAAGGCATCTGGTAAAGTGGCCAGCCTGCCTGGGCGGTAAGTGATAGTGAAATGAAATTCTGAGAGAAATTCAGCCCAACGGGCCTGACGACGAGTAAGAACTTTGGAAGACATGAAAAACTGCAAGGAAGAGTGGTCTGTCAAGACCTCAAAAGGATTGGAAAGAGAGAGAAGAAATGCCCTCCAGCGCTTGAGAGCCCAAACTATGCCAAGGAGTTCCTTGTCATGAATTTCATAGTTGAGTTCAGCTGGTAAGAGCTTGCGACTATAAAATGCAATGGGATGCTTTCCAGAGTCATTCACCTGACTCAGTACGGCGCCCAATGCATAATCAGAAGCATCAGTCTCTACTATAGTAGGTAGAGAAGGATTAAAGTGAGATAAGATAGGAGCAGAGGTGAAAGCTTCTTTGAGTGCTTGAAACTGACTAAGAGCTTCCTCATTGAAGATGAAAGGAGAATCTTTTTTAAGGAGGGAAGTGAGAGAAGTGATTTTTTTAGAATAATTTTTAATGAAACGTTGATAAAAATTGGCAAAGCCAAGGAAAGATTGAAGAGCTTTGATGTTTTTGGGCTGAGGCCAATTGAGGATTTGCTGAACTTTTGAAGAATCCATCTTGAGGCCATCACTTGAAACAACATAGCCCAAGTATTCCACACTTGAGGCATGGAATACACACTTGGACGCTTTGGCAAACAGATTATTGTCCCTCAGTCTTTGGAGGACAGAGGCCACATGTTTGACATTTTCCTCCTCAGAACTGGAAAAGACCATAATATCATCTAGATAAACCACAACAAACACATCCAAAAAATCTGCAAAGATATCATTTACTAGATTTTGGAAAGAAGCAGGAGCATTGGTCAAACCAAATGGCATGACCAAATACTCATAACTGCCATATTTGGTTCTAAAGGCAGTTAAGTGCTCATCCCCCTCTTTGATTCTCAGAAGGTTATATGCACCACGCAAATCTATCTTAGAGAAGATATTGGAACCGTTGAATACGGTAAGAAGCTGGTTCATAGGAGGAACAGGGTATCTGTTCTTCCTAGTGACAGCATTGAGTTTGCGGTAGTCAACACACAAACGAAGACCTCCATCCTTTTTCTTGACAAAAAGGACAGGTGCTCCTGTTGAAGAGGAGCTTGGTCTAATGAAACCTTTCTCTACATTCTCTGAAATGTAGGCCCGCAGTGTTTCTGACTCTTGATTTGATAATGAGTAGATAACACCAATTGGAGGTAGAAGACCCTCCAATTCGATATGGTGATCACAGGCGCGGTGTGGAGGAAGTTTCTCTGCTTTCACCTTGGAGAATACATCCAAATATTGGTGATAAGCAGGAGGAACAACCTTCAGCACAGTTTCAATTTCTTCTGGCTCTTCCTCCTCATCCCACTGCTCCTCCAGGGATGCATGAAAAGATAAGGGAGGAAGGTCCATATCCCCTTGAAAGAGATGAAGTGAAGATATGGCAACATCTTCTCCAACATCCTTTATCTCTTTGAAGACTTCATCTCTTGATGGAAGTAATGACTGAGAGGGAATAATGGAAGGGATATGGACAGAAGAAGGAAGGGAAGGTGTCTTAAGTTAACCAACCAGAGCAACACTGTTGACAGCAGTGGCAAAGTCATTACTAGTAGAAGGAATAATACCACTAGAATCCTTATGATTAGAATCATAGGTGATCAATCCATTTTTCCAATCAATAATGGGATTAAAATGGTAAAGGAAATCATAGCCCAATATCAGGTCTTCTCCCTTGGGTGAATCTATGATAAAGAAGTCCCATTCAAAGCTTGGGAAGGAAGGCAAGTCAACTACCCACTTGGTATAATGGGTGATGAACAAGGCAGGGGATTCATTAGAATCCAAAATGAAAAGAGGGATCTTTTCAGGGAGCTCTGACAGAGTCAATGAGTACTTGAGAACAAAATTCTTTGCAATAAAAGAGTTTGTAGCACCAGAATCAATGAGAATACTATAAAAAATGTCAGAGACAGAAGAAAAAATAAGGAATTTTAAAGATTTCTTGACACTAGTATTCAGAGTGCACAATTGTGCTCTTGAAGGAAATAAGTGAGAACCATTGAACACATCATGATTCCCACTCAGGCTTTTCCCTGCTCGCTAGGGAAGCCTCTTGATGATGACCCAGGCTTGTTCTGAGGTCTCTTGAAGCATTTTTCAATTGGGTGCTTTCCACCACAATAAGTACACAACCCCTCTTTAATCCTCCTCTCCTTTTCAGAACCGATTAATTTATTGTCCTTATTGAGGAGAGCAGCATGGGGCTTGTCCTTTGAAGATTGGAATTGCTTGCCCTTCTTATTCTTCTTCTGATGAGGCCTCTTTTGAAATGAGTTTTGAGGAGGCCTAGACTGATTGGATCCACTGACTGGAGGCTTCTTTTCTTGATTACCACCCTTTTCCTTTTGCCTCTCATGATATCTTGTGTCTAATTCTAGAGTGACATCCATAAGTTCTTGAAGAGTGTCAAAAGTTCCAGGGTGAGAAGCCAACTGATCCAATAATCTTGATGCCAATCCTCTTCTGTAAACATGGATATAAGCTCTTTCCCCCCAATCTCCAATTCTTGACATTAAGCTTCTGAAATCTGCTATGTACAAGGAAACATGACCACTTTCCTTCATCCTCAAATTGTCCAACTCTTGTTCAGCTTTCCTGACTTCATTGGGGTCACCAAACAGAGTGAATAATTGAGATTCAAACAATGGCCAATTATTGAGGAGGTAGGAAGGGTCTTCATTGGAAATATTTGAGAGGTAAGGTTCAATCCACTTGCCAGCTCTACCAGTAAGAAAAGAAGTTGAGTACAAAACCTTCTTTCTGTCAGAGAAGAAGTTTGCTGGATCATTATGGAAAATTAGTTGACAGGATTGGATAAATCCTCTCAACTTATGAGCTTGAGTACCATCAAAAGAATCAGGTGCTTTCATGGATGGAGTCTTGAAAGCAGGGGCTTTGGAATTGTCCCTGGGGGCAACTGCTTGAGTGAGTTGTCCCATGAATTGAGTCGTCTGCTCCATCATCTTGAGGAGACTTGGATCAGTTTGAGAGACAAGAGGTTGACTAGAAAAGGCTAGATTAGAACCCTGAGGCACCTCTGGAGCATTTGCCAAGGCATCTGCCACTTCAGTTTCCCCAGAATCTTCCTCTTCCACAGACTCTTCCCCCTCTTCATCTTCAACTTCCCCTAATCTTGCTCTTGCACCTTCAGACATGCCAGGGTAGCCACCCAAAAGTCCAGAAAAGGATCTTGATCTTCTAGATTTCATTCCACCTCTTCTTGAGGGTGCTGCTCCTTCCATTGGTGGTCCTCTGTCCAATTTTGCACTCAGTTGATGAACTGATGGTGTGCGGTCAAGAGGAGCCCTTGCTGTAGGAGTGAGAACAGCTGGAATTTTCTGGGATCTAGTATTCTTGGCTGGGGGACTATGCTGAACTGGCATTATGAAAGGAATTAAAATAACTTGATGGTATTAAGAAGAATAATCAAATTTGGCCAAATCAATCACAATAAAGTCTTGATGAATCTTGAGGAATCAATTCAAATCTTGAGGAATCAAATTCAATCAACAGTCAAATAAATTCAATCAATCAACAATCAATTCAATCAAATATCAATAATCTTGAGGAAATCAATAATCAATTGATATTCAATCAATAATCAATCAATAAGTGTCTTCAATATGAAGTCAAGTCTTGAGGAATCAATCAATCAGTTCAAAATCTTCAGAAATCAATTCAATATCTTGATGAGTCAAATCAAATCAATAATCAAAATCAATTCTTGAGGATCAATCAATATCTTGAGAGTTCAAAGTCAATAAATCCAATAAATCCTGAATCAATAACCCAAATGAATCCCAATGAATAATCCAATCAATTAAACCAATCAATAATCCCTAGATAAAACCTGAATAAGAACACAGAAAAAATTTGATTGATAAAAGTAAAATGAAGTGATGAAATGGTCAGCAATGATTAAGAAAGGAAAAGAATTAATTTTCATAAGAATGAAAAGAATGAGATGAAAATTGATGAGAGAGGAAATTCATAAAAAATCATAAAAATCATAAAATCATGAAAAGGTCATAATTGATGAATGAGAGGAAATGAATATAAATGAATGAAAAGAAAGAATCAAATATGAGTTAATTAATTTAATGTCACAGGGGCTCTTCAAAGTGAAGAGGGCCTGGCACTCAGTAAACTGGGACTCACTTATGGAGGGCTCAAAGATAATACAAGAATGGACACACTTAAGAGTGTGAATAATGAATTACTAAAGAATAAAAATAAGAAAGCAGCAACAAGAATAAGAGTAAGAGAAAGAAGAGCCAACCACAAACAAGTCCAAGTCCACTGTTTCAACCTGTCAGAATGGAAAGAGAAGGGTTAATAAGGATATGGCCACCCAACTCATACTGTACAGGCGAAGAAAGAAAAAGGGCAAAGACTAACTTAAGATTAAATAAATATAATACCCAAAATATAAGGATAAGAATATTCAGATAATAATAAATCAACTAAATTAATTAACTGGGGAAAAGTCCCCAGGGGGGAGAAAGAGGGGCTGGTATATGTGAGAATCACCAGCCCTGATCCAGAGAAGAATTTTCATGAGAATAATTGATTGTTGAATTGAGTCTGGCCAATACAGGTCCTGTACAGCTGTACAGGACCTGTACAAGAGGTGTGGTGTATTTGAGTGATCATACAGTTTCATACTGGTGTATTGAAACTGTATTGGGTGAATCCATCCTGTACAAGTATTGACAGGCTGTATTGATGTACCAAACTGTATGCATGTTTCAGAATGAAGATTGCTGAAACTGACTGCTGATGCAGATACTGGATTTGCTGATTTGAGGTGTTTGAGTGGGTGTATGAATGAATACCCTTACCCCTGATGGATGGTTGTTACAGTCGCATGTTTTGCATGGAGCGTCCAAGTGCGGCAACCCCATTGATTTAATGACTTGGTTGCTTGGATGGCCTAGTCTCAAATGCCACTGATCGTTGTGGAGCTTGGTTGTAAATGATTTCGGGATTTGGTACTCTACTTTCATAAGGTTGTTTTGAATTTTACCGCTGATTATTGTGCTGTTATTAGACTCGAGAGTGAACTGATCGTTGGTGTGATCGATTATTAGTTTTCCATTGAAGAGCTCAAGTAAACTAATGAGATTGCAGTTCAAGTTTGGTACGAATAAGCAGTTGCTAAGGGTGAATAAATGATTGTTGCATGAGAGCGTTACTGTTCCCACCCCTTTTGCACGTAGTGAGCTTCCAGAGTCTCCAGTAGAGACATTCATTGGGGAAGTTTTGCTTATTGAGGAGAAGAAAGTTTCGGAGTTAAACATATGATGTGTGGCACCACAATCAATGATTAGCTCTTCTTGCCGTGAAGTTATTCCGGTGACAAGAGCTTGGGCGGTGGATAAATGTGCTGAAGCATCTCGATTGTTATTTGCTCTCTTCTTGTTGAAACGACGTGGTCTAAGGTGCGGATTTTCTGCAAAGCACTCTTCTTTGGAATGGGTGGTGCAATTGGGATTGTGTTTCCCATTTGCACAATAATGCATAATCCTATATGGATGCACTGATTCAGATACCAGGGCAGATGGTGAATGAGAATTTTGGTTTTCAGTTCGGGATCTTGAATTATCACAGAAGTCTTGAAGTTTTGAAAGAACTAAGTCAGGTTGTTCAATCAATTCTTCATTGAGAGTTAGGACTTCTGCAAATTGCTGAATTTTCGCGTTACTGCTCAATTTACCCAGAAGGGTAAAGGTGAGAATCTCAGGTTGGACAATGAGATTTACCGCTTCAAGTTCAAGCATCGCTCTTTTTGAGTTGTCGATGTATTCTTGAAGATCACTGTTGAATGTTAATGATACCCATTTCATCCACACACATCCTCGATTTACTGGTTTTTTGGATGCATACTGTTCGTTGATCTTATTCCACAGTAGGTAGGAGTTCTTTGTTGCTCCATTTTTAATTGCATCTAGGAACATTCAAGGATTGATTCGTGAGGAGATGATGTTCACTGCCTCGGAACTAAGTTTGTTCCATTTATTCGTTGCTGTTGTTGTTGCTCCGTGTTCAAGTTCATTTTCACAGACTTCCATGAGTTCTTTGGATCTCAAGAGGATGGTCATTCTTCCATGCCATTCACTGAAATTAGATGAGTCCAGTATTGGAATGAAAGAATATTCTTTTTCAGAAGTGTTATTAGTCATCTTTTGTTGTAAGCCTGTAGTCCACCGTTATCTTCGTTTTGATTTCTTTCGAGCCCCGAGACTGTAAATCTGTTAAAATGCAGAACTAAACGATTGAATTACATTAATATTGTTGTTGGTATGTATAGGTTTTATTAAGGAAATTCTATACCTAAACGGTGGAGTACAAGTGACTAATAGTAATTCACACAAGCAACAACAAACGGTACAACGATTAAGGTAACTAAAAGATGAACGTAGATTAGTCAGCTTAGCTAAAATGAGCTTCTTTTATACAACACGACTTTACCTGAATCAGTGAGATTAAACAAATTATCGATAATGTAATGAGAGAAAGAGAAAGAAGTAAAGGAAAATAAAATAACGAATGAAAGTGAAGAAGAAAGGAGTAAAAGAAAAGAAAAAAGAGAGTGATGATGTTTCGATTAATTTGAGGAAGTCTTGGTTTATATGTTGTGAAAAAGGATCGTCTTGAGGATTCGTGCGTTATTCATTGATTAGGTGATTGAGTAATTGACTGATCGTCGTGGCGTTCTGTTGATTCTGTCAGTTGACGATTGTGTTGTTGACTGGAGTTTTGGTGGCTTGACGTGGCGCTTTGTCGATCATTCTGGTTATTAATTATGATGTCATCGTTCGAATTACAATTTTCAACAATGTCAACACAAAAAGGATGAAAAATGTGGACATTCAACTCCACTTTGTTAAAGAAGCAATCCAGAATAAACTCATTGAGCTTCGCTACTCTCCGACAACAGATATGTTGGCAGATTTCCTAACCAAATCAGTCCCAAAAGTAACACTTGATAGAGCCTTACGATCTCTAGGTGTCTTGAGACTAGGATTGAGGGGGGATGTCGAAAAACAAGCCGCAAAGAGCTAGGTTAGTTCCATCCCAGTCCAAAACACCTGCCAAGAACAACATTGCCGCAGGAAATGATATAGAACTCAGAAACTAACTCTGATCCATGCCTACAGCTCAATCCATTAACGTGGAGAGGACTACAGTCCCATTTTTCCGTTGTCACTGACAAACGGACATTAACAGAAAACACCGTGCTCTTATCACAAGAGCGACGTGATCTCACTATAAATGGAAGCCCTCCTCAAAGAAGCAGTTGGGCGGCATTGAATCTACTGGATAGATTTCGGGACTACTTGTGCTCTTTACTCAATTGTGTAACCTACCTTTGTGCTTTACTATCTTATTTTTGAAACATAAAAATATTATACTTTTGCGTCAAATCTTTTTTACTCTTGTATTCTATCAATACGGCTCTTGTATTTTTACTCATAATCTTAGTCTCTTAATCATTGTTTCCTTCATTACTTGTTTCTTCTTCGCCACATTCTTTTTATATTATTGTTTAATTTATATCTGCTCTTATCTTCACCTGTTTTATTATCATTGCTCTCCATTAATTTGTAGCTCAAACTTGCTTTCCACCTTAGGTACTTCTTTTTCTCTCCTTTTTGCTTACTGCATATTAATGAAATCAAACCTTAGTTTCCAAAAGCTTAACAGAAGCAAGTCATTCCATTTGGCGACAATAGCTGAATCCATGTGGGTTAGTGGGTGGCGCCATAGGAGTAAAGGAGTAAGTACCAAGATAGTGAGAAGTAAGAGATCTCACCGCATTACCATCGCTTCTTGGGGACGTGTTCCTTGCTTCCCTTTCTTCTCTCGCTTCTTTAGATCTCATTCTTATTTGTTTGAGTTCTCTTCTCTCTTTAACTCTCTAATTGTAATTGTCCAATCAAACCTGCTTGATTCAGGTATTGTTGTCTCTCAAAAATAACCATTGAATGCAATTCTTAAGTTACCAACTCATCATTAATTAACAGACTGCCTTTCATTTACCCTGCCTTGTTGCTGCCCTTTTATCAACTTAGCTATTTGTAGACCACTGTTTAGGTACATTTTTTAATTCTCTTACTCACTTACTGCAACTCTCATTAATGCAATGTTATCATTTACTTTTGATCTCTAAAAGTTTGAGTATTTTGGGTAATAACACGCCCATCAGGTCACAATACGTATTTTCAAAAAAACAAAGGCCTCATCAAGCTTTGATCAAAAGACAGGTAAGACGACAAAAGGAATGTATTCTAGGAAAGAATGATCACTTGAATTTTGTTAGATAAATTTCAGAATATTTTGATTTTCGCATGTTTTAAGCTAATTTATCACTATCAAACAATCATACTCCAAGAAGATTATCAAAATTAAGCATTAACTTCAACGTGAGCAGGCGGAATCGCATGATACGAATTCACTCTGTTGCCCACCAGGTGGGGCATCAGCTCTGCTAACTTATGAGATGGTGGATTGTAAAGCCTTTGGAATTCGTTAGCAATGTTGTGACTGATTTGAGTGCTTTGTTCAAAAAACTTGGTATTTTGGCTTCCTAGATTTTCAAGATGCTGATAAAATTTGCTCTCGTGCTCCGTCACCTTCGCAACGTCCCGAGGAACTTGCTTTGCTGCGGTATAGCAATCGCGAAGTGCTCTAAGGGCGGTTTTTGCTTCTTCACCGTCGATTCTACTCAGAGCATCGTCCACAATCATGACTCCAGGACCAAAAACACTTTCCTCATGAGCAAAGCGCATTATGCTTTTTTCGGGCCATATGCACATATGGAACGTATTCGTGAAGATGGTGGGCAGGCGCCAAGTACCAAAGCGAGCTTCAATACCACTTAGTAGATAAAAAGCTGGAATCGCAAGCTTTGCAGTGGCAACAGATTTGAACAGACGCATGATTTTAGCCCTTTGTGAAATCTGAAAATTGTCTGATAGAAAAGATGTCATTATCATATCATGAGCTTTGTACCAAAAAATCATGAGAACAAGAAAAAACTGACTCAATTTTCGATTTGTGAAGGAATTTAAGAGCTTTGGTTAATGGGCTGATGAGTCTATCTAGCAAGCTCCGTGTGGCTTATATGTTGTGAGACGTCCCACTCGCTAATAGCGCAGCTCACAACATGACACATGATAAGGTGCGCTTCATTGATGCTTTCTTTCTTGTTTTATTGATTTTTCAAGACGCGATACGAGTGGAAGATTGCGACAGTGTTTCAAAAATCAAACGCTACACTAAAAACTGTTTGACTGATGTCAATCGATTCCTCTCTCCCACATAATTCCCTATATTATCGATCACCTTCATTTAATGAGACGAAACACTTAATTTATTACTCGAGAGAAGAAAATTATCTGCGATAAAATGAAAAATTTACAAGGCAGGCACGTTCATAGTTTTTGAAACACTTACAATATGACGGGGTGGGGGGACTGTCACCTGAAGGTGACTATTAAGACTACAGTTGGAAGCCTGCGGCAAGCTTAGAAAAAAGGCATTCAAAAGTAATAAAAAATTCATTACATGTCGATTAGTTTAGCTAGTAAGGATCACAAACAACTGCGTCTCATTGGGTAGTTTGATTATAGTGAACAAGAAATATTGGTGATAAAGAAGTTATCTATGATAGTAGTGCAATGAGTAGGTGTTAACAGTCTTATAATTGCTATGATATTTTAAGAAACAAGTAGTAAGTAATACTAAAACAAAGATGGTAAGTACAGTAGCATTCAAACGTGATATTAGTGAGTTAAGTAGGTACCTGAAGGGAATCTATTTAGTTGTTTAACAATTTTAGTGGGAAACCAACAACACAACAACAATATATACCTAGTACTCTATACTGACAGATTTAATGTCAGTTGGTGAAGCTACGTGACGAGATGGAGTGATCAACTATACCTATACTCCTCCAGAACAATGCGTACAAGTATTAGGTTAATTATATTTAGCTAAGTTAAACAATAGAACAGTCGACGGATAGGATTTTTATTCTAGTAGCTCAAGTCGATGACCACACTCTTTTATATACCATTGACAAACCCAATGGTTAGTCATTCTCACATTTCCCCATCACAATTAATGTTAAGTCTAAGATACAATGTCTATATCTATTCTCTGAGTACCCCTGCAGAGATGTCTTCAACGATGGATAGGCAACCCTTGCATGGTCAATAGCCGAGATGATTCTTTTCATTTCATAACACTACTCCAGAATCCTCAAGGTGTAATTTTTTGTACACTTGTTGAAGCTTGACTACCCCAAGGGGTTTTGTAAGTATATCAGCTATCATATCATTGGTTGAGACTTGAACGACCTTGATTAAGTTCTTCATTACACAATCTCAAACATACTGGTATCTTACCTATATATGCTTAGTGTTAGCATTTAGTGAAGCCTGTTTTGAGATGGTCACTGCACCCGAGTTGTCATTGACAAGAACTGGTTGAAGTGAAGAATGTCCTAAGTCATTGAGCACAAAATTGAGCCACCGTAGCTGCTTTGAGCAGACATTCATGGAGATGTACTCGGCCTCTGTGGTGGATTGAGCCACCACCGATTGCTTTTTACTCAACCAGCAAATTGGATTAGTAAAAGCCAGGATCACATAGCCAGATACAGATTTTCTGTCTTCTTTGTCGTTCGCGTAGTCTGCATCGGCCCAACCTGTTAAGGTTTCCTTGATTGACTGTTGTTTATACACTAGGCACTTGTCCTTTGTTCCATTCAAATAGCGGAGCAAGTGTTTCAGGGCATTCCAATGACACTGATTAGGCTTGATCGAGTGTTTTGAGAGCTGATTTATTGTAAACATCACGTCTGGTCTGGTGTGATGAGCTGGGTAGTTGATGCTTCCAATAGCTTGTTGGAATGAAGTTACTTGAATGGCGTCGTCCGACAGGTTTGAGTTTATTTTGTTGAGAAAGTTGCCATTGCAAGGAGTCTTTACTGGCTTGCTGTCTTGCATTTCAAACTGTCTAAGAAGTTTTACAATCAAGTCAGTTTGATTAATCTTCAGCTCATTACTACTCCATTCGAGATTGTAACCTAGATGCTGTGTAGGTCTCTTTTTGTATTTCAACTTAAGGATTGCATTGAGGTTATTTAAAAAAGTAATGATAGTGTTCTCTGATTTGCTAATCAGGAATCCATCATTGACATGGATATGAAGTAGTAATGACTTATCATTATTAGTGAATAATGATTCGTCAGACTGTGCACTCATCAACCCAAGTCTGCTGAGTGTGGTTGTAAGTTTAGCCTTGCACATGCCTGGGGCCTTTTTGGTACCGTAGAGTGATTTACGCAATCACCAGACCCAACTTTCCTTGCCTTTCACTTCATAACATTTGACCTGTTTCACATAGAAGAGTGCATCCATATCACCATGCAAGAATGCTGTCTCAATATTGAATTGATAGGGAATGTAATCAAAGTTTACTGCTAGTGTCAACATGATTTTAAATGTCTCATTCCGACCGACTGAAGCCCAGGTATCATATTAATGCAGCATGTGTTCTTGATGATTGCCTAGCACCACCCATCGAGCTTTGTATCAATATACTTCACCATGCTCATTCCGTTTTCGGGATAGTCTCCACATACCCCCAATCACTTTTGTAGGTTTGGGGGGGTATGGGACCAGCTCACCTGTGCCATGAGAGGTGAGTAATTGATACTCTGCATCCATAGCTTTTTTCCATTCCGGTGCCTCTATTGGGTCAGTTACTGCTTTTGAGTAGGGAACTGCATCTGCAAGTAGGAGGCTGTTTCTGTCTACAACATTTCTCTTGCCAGTAAGGATGTTTTCTTTATTGATTGAACTTGATATGTTTCTTGGTGCTTCCTTGTAGTATGGTACATATTCATAGTTCTTTGATGATTCAGGTCTCCTTACATTCTGGCAAGGGCTTGGGATAGGTGGCTGAAATTCACTATTGGATGGTTGATCAACTGGTGATTGAGCTGGTGAATCAGTTATTTTAGAACCAGGGAGCCGTAGCTTTATTCTTAAGGAAGAGTCACTTGGAAGCAATGATTTTGGTTGATTCATAGATAAAGTAGGGTTATTAGCTGTTACTGCATAGTCACAAGACACCTTAATTTTTCCTGTCTCAAGGTTCAGGAGTCACATGCCATCAGAGTATTTTTCAAATGTTAGTGCTCTGAGTATTTCTCCTCTAGGCTCAATTTTGGATGCTGGGTTTGGAATCCTTGTGGTCACTTTCATACCAAAAGGAATGAGTCTATCAAGATTGACCTTTGGTTCAATAAGGAAGTGCTTACTGTCCAGTACACCAGCAGGAGTTTTCATCATTAGATGCTTGTGTGGAAGCATGGTTTGCAGCTTCATCCCAGTAGGAAACAGGTATTTTTGAGTGCCCCAGGAGACACCATATTTTGGGTAAGATCGTTTGATTGAATTGTTCAGCAACGCCATTGGTCTGAGGTGACTCTGGGGGACCTCTTTCAAGGGAGATTTCATGACTGGTGAGGAAATCAATAAATAGCTTAGAGCTAAATTCTCCTCCTCAATCTGTGTGGAGATATGCTGGAGTAATATCAAGCTTATTTTTAATTTCCATCAGAAATGACTTGATGTGTCCCTCCGCCTGACCCTTCTCTGACATCAGATATATTCTGTTGAAACAACTGTAGTCATCAATAAGGACCAGCACATATTTATGACCCTTGCGAGTTGGAGGTTTGATCTGCAAGGTATCCATGTGAATTTTGGAGAAAGGTGCATCAGCACATGGCAGAGTCTGAGAGTGAGGACAGTTTTTAATTTTAGCTTGTTGACATACTGGGTAATCTGATGAAAGAGTGATTTTTCCTTTTATCTTGTGTTCCTTCAGCAAGAACGTTATATATGAGTCGGAAGGGTGGCCTAGTACTAAGTGCCAATCAAGATTGAAGGTAGGTAGGGAGTAAACCCAGTTTGAGGTCATTGGTAATCTTGAGGCAAAGAGGTTCCCTTGTTGATGGAATGTATCGATGATTTGATTGTCATACTTGATTAGGAACATATTCGACTTGGAAACTAACTTCATACCATGATCAACTAACTGTGGGACAGACAGCAAGTTGACAGGACCATCAGGAGTGTAGTAGACAGGATAGAGCTTGACACCCTTGAATACTAAGGTCCCTTGATGAGTAACCTTGACTGGGTTCAAAAAGGTATTGATGTGTTTGAGGACTGGGGTAGGGTTATCTAGTAGAGTTAGGTCGTTTACGACAGTTCTACCAGCACCAGAGTTGAGGTATATCAGTCGTTGATGACTTTTCCCAATCATTGCATTGACTTCATCAAATATGAATGCTTCAGAATCTGACTCTGGTGGGTGATTGAGTTCCCTTGAATCTGATGCAGCATTCAAGGAGGTCAAGTTAGCAGATTGGAGTTTTTCTAACAGCTGCTCAATTCTGTCTATCTGTTTATTTTTGTCTTGTTCTTGGTTAGTATTCCTCACTGTCCCCTGAGTATTGTTTTTCCCTTTCTTTTTATCTTTAGGACCCTTCTTCTTACGTCCGCCTTCTGCTTGATTTTTTTCTTTGGATTTTGACGATTCAGCCTGTTTGGTTTTGTCAAACAACAGTGCCTGATCATAAGTTGTGTGTCGTCACGAGTGTTCTATTGACACTCTGTCAGTAATGGTGTTCAGATTAAAGGGTTTAATGTCGTACAGGGTCTGACATAAACTGCTTAATTCCTTTTTGTTATCCAGGCTTTGAAGAAAAAACGCTGCGGTCATGCTTGACAATAAGGTCATTCTGATTGAGGAATCAGCCGATATGGATAGATAGCTGGCATGAATCTTGTGGAATTCATCAACATGCTTTTCTAAAGAGGATCCAGGTGCGTATCTTAGATTCACAAGTTTATGAAGCGTTCGACAGATAACGACCACTGAGTTCTTTCCACAGCAATTTCCCAAGCCGACCCAGCAATTGTAGAAGGATGTCTTATTGTTTAAGAGCACACCTTCAAACTCAGTGCTTACACTTGACCATAGAAGGCTAAGGGCTCCACCATTTCTTTTTTTGAACTTGGTGGTCTTTTTCACATCTTCAGATGGCGGGTCTAATAGATCATCCATGCCTTTGCTGATTAGGTAATTCTCGAATTTACAGCTCCACTGTACCCAGTTTGTACGTGTGAGCTTTGTTATCCTAGCCTTGATTACCTCCTTGTCCGAGGAGGAATCATGGATGTCTAACGGGATTTTGGGCATTGACCTAGATGTGATTGTATTCTTACTCTGGTTTCAAATTATAGCAAACAATTATACAACTAACTCTTGCTACCATGCAATGAGTAGGTGTTAACAGTCTTATAATTTCTATGATATTTTAAGAAACCAGTAGTAAGTAATACTAAAACAAAGATGGTAAGTACAGTAGCATTCAAACGTGATATTAGTGAGTTAAGTAGGTACCTGAAGGGAATCCATTTAGTTGTTCAACAATTTTAGTGGGAAACCAACAACACAACAACAATATATACCTAGTACTCTATGCTGACAGATTTAATGTCAGCTGGTGAAGCTACGTGACGAGATGGAGTGATCAACTATACCTATACTCCTCCAGAACAATGCGTACAAGTATTAGGTTAATTATATTTAGCTAAGTTAAACAATAGAACAGTCGACGGATAGGATTTTTATTCTAGTAGCTCAAGTCGATGACCACACTCTGTTATACACCATTGACAAACCCAATGGTTAGTCATTCTCACATTTCCCCATCACAATTAATGTTAAGTCTAAGATACAATGTCTATATCTATTCTCTGAGTACCCCTGCAGAGATATCTTCAATGATGGATAGGCAACCCTTGCATATTCAATAGCCGAGACGATTCTTTTCATTTCATAACAAGTAGTAGCCCAAGGAAACCAAATTTTTTGAAAATTTTACAGAAATTATATTTTTTACAATTCAAAACTATTTTTGGCTTAGGGTTAAGAGTATTACTTGATCCAAAATAGGTGTGGTTTATCAGTCTACTCAGAAAAGTTGCATTTTCTTTCTTGCGGCCATGATTTCCCAAATGGTTGGTGTAAGAAATTGTACTTGAGAGGGAAAGACAAGTAGGTCTTAGCCATGTAGCAGGGTGAGGAGAGAGCAGGCACAACAAACCTAGAATGGAACAAAATAGAGAAGAAATAAAAGAACACAACGGTGTTCAATGAATTACTGTACATATGGATAAGAATGCTAGTATGGTAAAATGACATTATCAAGTAGTTCAGTACCTTGAGAGGGCAAGAAAAGTAGGTCTTAGCCATGTAGTAGGGTGAGGAGAGAGTAGGCATGACGAACCTAGAAAGAAACAAAAGAGAGAAGAAATAAAAGAACACAATGGTAAGGAATAGCTAAGGTACAAAATAGTTGGGTTTAAATAGTCTAGGTACATGGTCAACAAGGATCTGGCATGATCAACAGTCCTCAAGTGGTTACGTCACTTATGATGTCATTTGGTAGGTTGTGTTCCTATATTTCTTCTTTTACACCCCTTCACTTGATAAGTCTTGATTACCAAATATTTTTTAAGATGGTTAATGCTTTTTGAATAGGGATTATTTTTGGTCAGTGAGTCAGCTATCATTTTGTTGGTGTCTAGATATTCTATCTTTAGTTTTTCTTCTTTGAGTAAGTTTCTGATGAAATGGAGTCTAAAATTCATGTGTCTTGTTCCATGGTGATAAATGTGATTTTAAGCTATTGATATAGCACTTTGCTTGTTGGTAAAAAGTATTTGTTGTTTTCTTTCTTTTGTTAATTCAAAAATCACATTTGATATCCATTGTGAGTCTTGGGTTCCTTCAGACATTGCATGGTATTCAGCTTTGGCGGATGACAGGGCAACCACTTTTTGTTTGTGGATTCTCCATCCTATATGCCATAGTAGTAGATAATCAATGCAGAAAAAGATTTGTATCCTTCACTTCCTCCCCAGTCACTGTTGGTAAAAGCTAGTATTGAGTTGTTGGTTTGTCGGAGTATATTTTGGGATAGGCAAAGTTCATAATGTTTGGTGCTGTTGAGATATGTCAATACATGTTTTACTGCATTTTAGTGGAGGGCTTTTGGATTTTCCAGGTATTGAGATAGGAAGGAAGTGGCGAATGCTAGGTCTGGTCTTGTACATTGGACAAGATACTGTAACAGACCTATTTCCCTTTGATAGTTGAATGGTGGATTGATTTCTTTACTTGGGATTGTTCTGAAGGATTTGATATTTCCTGGAAGGGGAAAGTTGGTGTGTTGAGAGTTGATGAGTTGAAATTCTTGTAAAATATTTTTTATGAATTTGTCTTGAATTAGGCTAATGTAGTCATCTTTTTGGGAGATCCATATTCTTAGGGCATATTTTACCTTACCCAGTTTGTCCATGTCAAAATAGGATTTTATCTTCATTTTAAATTTTTCATTCCAAGATCCTTCAAAGATGAGGTCATTGAAATGAACATAAAGGAGCATTTCTTTATTGGCTTCTGGTGAATAGAATAGGCATGGATCAGTCTGGCAAGGAGATAGCCCTATTTTGGGGTGCACATTTCTCATTTCTATGTGCCAGCATTGGGGGCTTTGTTTGAGCCCATAAAGAGATTGGTTCAATTTGAAGTATTTGTTTAGTTGAAATTTGTTGTAACCATTTTGTCTTTCAATGTACAAGTATTTGTCAGGTTTTCAATTGAGGAAGGCACACTTCACGTCTATCTGCTCAACAGGGAATCTCTTGATGTGACACATTGTAAGTAGTAATTGGAGGGAATTCAGTCTTCCTCTTGGTGAGAAGACATCGCTGTAATCAAGGCCTTCCCTCTGGTGGAACCATTGTACACATAGGCAGGCTTTGAACTTGGTTAGGTGTCCATTTTCATTGGTTTTCTGCTTAAAGATCCAGGTGGTGGAGAGTGGTTTCTCTCCTTCAATTGTTGTTGTTGTTATTGGTGACCACACACAGTGCTTTTCCATGTTTTCCAGTTTAGTCTGAATGGATTTTGACTATTGATCACTGAATTGGCAGTTCATAGCTTGCCAATATGTTTTTGGATCGTTGGGGATTGAGTGTACTGTATAGTTACCCATGTGTTTGTGTCTTTTATTTGAGTTAATTATATTTTGGGGATCCCCAACTTCCCCATGGATCTTGTTTGGGGGTGGACAATTTTCAGGTATCCACTCATAATGTGTTTTTGTGTTGGTTTTCTTATTTTCATTGATTTTTAAGACTTCTTGAATGTTTGGGATTTGTTCTTTGCTTGGTTCTGGGTATTCCACTTCTGTTTCTAGTGGGTTTATTTTAGCGGTGTTAATGACAGGATTATTGGATTCTCACTCTGCAAGAGGAGGGTTATGAGTGTTTATTTTGAGATAAAGTCTGTGTGAAAAAACATCAGAGAGGAATTGGACATGGTGGCTGATTTTGACATTACCTGTCCACCCTTCCAATATTTGGTATTCCCAATGCCCTTCCTTGTACCCTAGAAATATTCCTTCTGAGCCACATTCAGTAAATTTTCCTTGTCGGATGTTATTTAAGAAAATACATTTTCAGCCAAATGGTTGTAAATGTTTATATGATGGGGGTCTACCAAACCATTTGTTGTATTGAGTGGAATAGTTGAGGACCTTTTTAGGGGTTAGGTTTCCTAAATAGGCAGCTGTCCAAACAGCTTCTGCCCAAAAGGATTTGTTCAGTCCTGAGCCGACTAATAGACATCTTCCATTTGTTATTGTAGTTTGGTTACCCCTTCGGAAAAAGGATTCTGCTGGGGGGCGTAGGGAGCAGTAGTAAGGTGGGTTATGCCTTTGGTTTCATAAAATTGGTTTAGTTTTTGGTTTTTAAATTCAGTACTGTTGTCTGATACAAAGTTTGAGATTCTTGAATTATTTTGACATTCAATGCGATTGAAGAGCTTTTGGAGGTGGAATTCCACATCTGACTTGGCTCTCAGAAATACAACCCACACATATCTGCTATAGCCAACCATGACTCTGAGACAGTACTTTTACCCTGAGTTTGATGGGGTTTCAATCGGTCAAAAAGGATCACTATTGAGAAACTGGAGTCTTCACTCAGGGATGGGAAAATGGCCTTTCACCAGGGCGAATCTCGCATCAATCGTCGGCGATTGACTTCACGTCGCACCGCTGTCAGTATAAAATCTTGCTTGAGTTGCGTTAGTGTCACTTTATAGTCACTGGATTTAGTGGGTCACGTCACGTCAGCGTCAAGACAACGTCAATCGTCACATGTGTCACATGCGAATGTCACTCAAAGCCCAAACCCATTTCAACACTATTCACAATGTTCGGGTAATTTCACCTCATTGGCTTCCGCATCCCCACCTAATCCGCCCCGATGCTTTGCATGCTTACAAGCCCGCACCGCCCTCCAGATGAGACTCCGACACTGCCCCCCCATCTCCGCCCTCACCACTCCTTACGCTTTCACACCCCCGCCCATACCATCTTTATGCTCACGTGGTGCACTCCCGACATGCTCCCGACATCACTTATCCTTACGCTTGCTCAAGTGCCCTCCCGATATGCTCCCGACACTGCTTACGATCATTACGCTCGCGGAGTGCACTCCCGACATCACTTATCCTTACGCTCGCTCAAGTGCCCTCCCGACACTGCTTATCCCTATGCTTGTGTAGTGCACTCCCGACATGCTCGCGACATCACTTATCCTTACGCTCGCTCAAGTGCCCTCCCGATATGCTCCCGACACTGCTTACGATCATTACGCTCGCGGAGTGCACTCCCGACATGCTCCCGACATCACTTATCCTTACGCTCGCTCAAGTGCCCTCCCGACATGCTCCCGACACTGCTTATCCCTACGCTTGTGTAGTGCACTCCCGACATGCTCCCGACATCACTTATCCTTACGCTCGCTCAAGTGCCCTCCCGATATGCTCCCGACACTGCTTACGATCATTACGCTCGCGGAGTGCACTCCCGACATGCTCCCGACATCACTTATCCTTACGCTCGCTCAAGTGCCCTCCCGACATGCTCCCGACACTGCTTATCCTTACGCTTGTTTAGTGCCCTCCCGACATGCTCCCAACACTGCTTATCCCTACGCTTGTGTAGTGCCCTCCCGACATGCTCCCGACACTGCTTATCCTTACGCTTGTGTAGTGCCCTCCCGACACTGCTTACCATCCTTACGCTCGCGGAGTGCACTCCCGACATGCTCCCGACACCACTTATCCTTACGCTTGTGTAGTGCCCTCCCGACACCACTTATTCTTACGCTTGTGTGCTGCCCTCCCGACATGCTCCCGAAACCACCTATCCTTACGCTCGCGGAGTGCCTCTCAACATGCTCCCGACACGACTTATCCTTACGCTTCCGTACTACATCCATAGTGTACGGTGGCTTGTTGGTGTACACAATGGACGCCATTGCCGAAATATGCTGAGTGGCCTTCTCTGCCAACAGGACCTCAGGGGAAATTGGTCAGTATATTCAAAATGTTGTGGTTAGGGTTTAAATCATGAGACTCACAAATTAAAACCTAATAAGTGGACTATTTAAGACAAGAATTGTGTCTCCTTTTTCGGCGACAAAACCATTTTATTTCATATCATTCAAATGGAACACTTTGCTTAGTCCTTACCTCATGAGCGTTGAATAGTTCAAAAGTTGACTTTAGTAGGTTTCTCACTAGTCAACCTTATTCAATGTCTCACAGGGAAGTGATTTCATTTGCATGATATGAAATAAGTTGCAAAACATCGCCTCCTTCAATTTCCCGCCAAATCGCATTTTGCAAATGCGATTATTTTACTTGCACCTTTTTTCTTCAATTTGGATCTTTTTATTCAAAAATTTTCAAACAAGTTATCAATCAACTCGTCACCATCTATTTGCTTAATAAACTACCTCCGCTATGGCCCGAACCCCGGGAAATTCAACTGAATTCAATGAACGACCAACTTCAGCCCCAGAGAGTGGAAGTGAAATCTCTGATATGGCCAGTAGTTGTGAATTAGGCATTGAAGTAGAGAGCCAGTCACATGAAGATAATCAAGATCCACCAGTTCTTCCAGAATGTGAGTATACATCCATCTTGAGTATTTCTAATCTCTCAAAACCTGATATTGTGTCATAGCCTTTATTTCAGGTCAACCTCCAAGCTCTCAGAAACCGAATTTTAAAACTTATGAGAAGGAAAAGACTGTTGAACCTTGTGCACCGACAGAAGATGATGGCCAAGATGATGTAATTTTCAGTGGGGAGGTGGAAATTATATCCAAGGAACAATTTGTCTCCAACATTGCTCAAACAATCCCAAGGCTCGAAAAAATTCAAAATGATAGTAAAATTCCTGATTATGTGCGTCAAAAGATTGCTGAAGCCATGAGCCTCCTCAAAATGGATTTGAACCGTAAGTCCATTAATAATTCAAAACAAAATTGATAAAAATAGCTGCTTACAATATATGGGCAGGTGTGGAGGTGGGAGAATATCTACCTGAAGGATCTCGAGTCGTAATTGGATTTCCAGGCAAAGGATTAGGAAAAAGACCAAATATACATGCGACCAAAAAAACAAACAAAAAACGCCGTACCTTTGAAGCCGCAAACGATTCTTGCGATCAAGGTCATGAAATTATCAATGTTGAAGGGGACCATATTGATAATCAACCTCCGCATACTGAACCCCCCCAATACTCAATGAAACAATCCATGATGAAGCTGCACATACTGAAAGCCCCCCGATACCCAATGAAACAATGCATGATGCAACCCCTCCCGCCTCTCCTCGGAATATTCAAGCCTTTCAAGAAAGGGAAACAATTAAACATGATACAATGGGACGAGATATGACTGATATAATTCCCGACGCTGAGCCCGAAGTGTCATCCGCTGCGAATTTTCAAGGAATATTTTTATCCCGCATGGAAGAGTTTGCAGGCATTTTGAATTATCATTCCAATATTTCTCAACAATCATGGAAAAGGGGGCTTGATAATATCAATAGGATTTACAAAAATAGATGGGACAATTTACCAACAAAGGATGCTCATACATTCCTGCCCGTTGGTATTAAGGTGATCAGTAACCGAGATCTTAAAATGTCGGCTTGGCTGCAGGACCTTGAGATGGCAGGTGAGTTTTTTTTATCTTTGTGCATGATAATTGATTATTGGCTGTTGACTGGTGATATAAATTGCAATATACAGGGTTAGATTTTTTTAAGCCAACCGAAACAGAAGCGTTTTTTGATCACAACATTTGGAATCTCAAATTGATGAAGGAATCAGCTAAACCTCCAGATAATCTCCCAAAATCTGAACACTCCTTCTTCAAAATGGTTCAGAGCCTTCTTTACCCCGCGAATCCAGTTAAACATTTTTGGGAAAATGTTATGTTTGAATCCATTAGTTTAGTCTCATACGATGTGATTGCACCCAAACCATATGTTGCACCAACATCAAATTCGACCTATCCTCTTGGACTCGAACGCGGAGCAGTTGAATACCTTGCCTCCTGCTTGAGTAAATTGAAGCAACATGCAACCCAACTCAGCATTGAAGGTGGCGGGGCTGACAATGAGATATCCACAAAGCCGCACAAGAACCTGGAGGATCTAATGGATACAGTTATCCATTTGATGATTGCGTACAACATGGTACGTGCACATACAAAGGTCGAAGTTAATGGCATCAAAGGCAAACTCACAAACTCAAAAAAAAATGAGGCCATCAAAGATCTTTTGGCGTGTCACAAGAATCTTGGAATAAATCGAATTTGCTATGGTATATTAGCGGCATTCTGTGCGGCGGGGGTTCGTGGTTTGATGGTATGCTCAGATGACTGGAGAACAAGCTCAGTTAAAGGGGCTTTAGCACTAATTGACATTTCCGCAAAACTTTCAGAGGGTAAAAATCTAGTGGAGCCAGTGTGGCTACGTACTAATAAGTATATATGTAATTTACTGAATAAAAGTTTCTTCTCATCATAGTCTTTTAACCCCACTGTACCTCTTAGATTTGAATTTGCACGATGCTTAGTATTAGACTTTGGTGATGCCTGGGTGGCGAAACGCGGTCTTGGTTCAAGTGATGAGGTCACCTTGACGGTACCCAGGTCAGCTAAACTCACAACCAGGATTGACCCGTTTTAGATTAGCTTTGTACTAGATAGATTGTAATTTATTTTTGCAAAGTTATTTATGAATTTAATAATCATGACTTCCTATCCTACTACTGCCCGGATGCCACAGTCTGAGTACCAATAGCAATTGTACGGCGGCATGCCTCCGTACATCATTGCAAAGACTCCGACAAGACGCAAGCTGAGTCAGGCGTTGTGCCCGCGAGTAGCACACGCGGGGGCATTGCGGGAAGTTGCGTTTATAACTTCCCGCCAGCCCATAATAGGCAAAAGGTTCCTGTGTCTTTCAAGAGGAGTGGGATAACTAGGGATCCGCAGCAGGATGCATATTGCATTTGCGTGTGCTTGCAATATTCCAAATGGTTGGATTGGAAAGTGATTGCATGGGAACATCAATATGTCAAATTGAATAATGCACTATCCACTGCAGTTTTCAGGTTCAGGTATTTGAGATCGCGAATTCGCGAAGGTCAGGTGTGATCTTTCTTTTTAGCCGCAATCAAAAAAGATTCATCAACCGCAATTCAATTTAGGTGATATTAATAAATCAGTAATCATTCGGTTTCATTTCATTTTCTGCTGAGGGCATGCCATTCACGAAAAAAGGGAACTCGCGAGAAAGCGACGGGCTGAGGAAGGAAAGTGTGAGTTTCTCGATTAATCTCAGTGTATATATATAGATATATATATGCTTCCACATTTATGTGGCACCCTCATTGAGCCCCACGGAAGAACATTGGCTTTAGTCGGTTCAGATTGTGCCAATGTCATGTGGGCTCCAACAGGGAAGTCAAAGGATGTGTGCCGAAGAAAGCTCCTTGGGCATTGGGCACCATTCTGGACTCAAAACTCCTTAGCTTCAAATGGCAGGAAGCAGTATCTGATATCTTGTCTGCTTCAACATAAAGTGATCCCTCAACCACTCGGGAATAGTCGGACATCCCAAAAGATAAATGAGGGCAAAACCACCCGAAAGCAGAGCTTTTTTTCCTCCTCTCGACCAACAGCACAAATATCAATGCCAGTATCAGCAAATATGATCCCAAGTGAAATTCGGAGCCTTGTGGATGTCAATCAGATCAAACGCATTCACTTTGGCCGTGTGGCAATTTTCTCTTCAACCGGATTACTCATTGCCCTTGTTGAATTCCGACCATTCACAACAATGAGTGAAGTCGAGGTCAATCAATGGGATGAATTATCACAATTCTTATTTCGCGAAAAGAGGGCCACTGACCCTATTGCAACAAATGGAGCATTACTGGAGGGATTTATGTTCGCGATTGGGTGGCGCAAATGCACCACGAAGAATGAACAATTTGGTCTGTATGGAAGTGCTGGCAAAATTGAAAATGCAAAAGACGAATGGCGGGACCGAGGTGCCAATCTTAGCTCGGTGGGTTGCATTCTAGGTCAATCCTTACGATATGTTGGGGATAATTTATTTGAGAAGATTCAAAATTTCTACAATTCATTGGGGGTTCCGTCTTTTGATCAAGTCAACTACCAAGGCAATATTCTGGCAAATCAGGGTGCATTCGAGTTCGCTTCCGCACTCACTTTCACCATGAATGGATTCAAAAACGCACCTCATGTTGATAAGGATGCATCGCTGTATGCTTCGGGATGGTGGTTTCAAGCTGATAAGGAGACCGGCCAAATTCAAAGAGATGCATCAAAGCGGTGTACAGGGGGGAAATTGATTTTCCCAAATGAGCATTTTTGGATTGATCTATCCAATTGTCATGGGCTCATTCAGGTAGTGTGGGCCAGCAGTACATTTGTTCATTATACTGATCCAGCACAGGACAATGAAAGCACGACACTAGTGGGTATGTCCGCACAATGCTCAAGGAGGTTGGCAAAAACAATGTGCCGAAAAAGCCATGGCTATTATGAGATTGGCGAGGGAGCGGCCTATCAAGTCAGGGATGGTAATACAATCTCAGCCCAATTCAAAGAGTGAGGCAGTCGGAATAGCAGCGTGATTGGTAGATAATGGTGGGGTAAGGCAGAGGACAATATACACCAGGATTGGATGGTTTCGAGTGCGGGAGATGGGGTGTCTCACATGAAAAAGGGGTGAAGTGGATTATGTACGGAGGCATGCCATCGTACATATGCCAGGTTTGTTGCTCTTGTCCAGGATCCCAACGCTTCACACGCGAATGCTTATGCTTGTGCAGGTTCCGACAATGCTAAAAGTTCCTTACGCCTATGCGGGCTACCGACGCTTCACACGCCAATCCTTAGGCTTGTGAAGGTTGCCAACAATGCTGACAATTTCTTACGCCTGTGCAGGCTCCCGAAAATTCACATGCCAATCCTTACGCCTGTGCAGGCTCCCGACAGCTCACACGCGAATCCTTAGGCTTGTGAAGGATGCCAACAATGCTGACAATTTCTTACGCCTGTGCAGGCTCCCAAAAATTCCCACGCCAATCCTTACGCCTGTGCAGGCTCCCGACAGCTCACACGCGAATCCTTAGGCTTGTGAAGGATGCCAACAATGCTGACAATTTCTTATACCTGTGCAGGCTCCCGACAATTCACACGCCAATCCTTTCACCTGTGCAGGCTCCCGACAGCTCACACGCCAATCCTTACGCCTTTTCAGGCTCCCGACAGCTCACACGCCAATCCTTATGCCTTTTCAGGCTCCCGACAGCTCACACGCCAATCGTTACGCTTGTGAAGGTTCCCGACAATTTAAACAATTCAATACATGACTAAGATTAATAGTGTGTGACCATAGGAACGGCAATTTCTCATGAATCTGGAGTGGATTGCTCACATGCCGGAACCTCCCGCTTTTTTACAGTTAAGATTTGATATGGCTCTAAACAATGGAGGAAGAAAATATAGGAGGCAGGAATGGTGACTATTGGCGCATTTTTGGCAAAAGATTTTCACACATACAAATACTAACTCAAAATTTTGGTGGGGCACTTACAAAAATTATTCTCACACAATAGTAAATATGAATCATTGAGGAATTATAATAAATTCACATGAACAAAGAACGTAAGAGAAATTGAAAATATCTTTCATTGAATACAAATAATTTATCTAAAGGAGTGTATTACAAAAGGTAAAAAGAGGAAAGAATACGATTTTTTTTGTGGATTTTATTTTTCTAAGAATTTAGAGACTATCCCGGTGATGTCCTCCATTGGATAAGCCTCCATCGCCTCGCCAAGGAGGGAGTTTAGTTCCTCCCGGAATTCCTGGTGCATCTCATTTCGATGAGTTGCATCCACGAAAGGAATCATGTGGAGCAACCAACGATGCTCCAACAAGATTCGGGTGATCGATTCGTGGACGATGGCTCGAGGAATCATTAGTATCGGGCGCAGGTTGGTGAATTCCTGGCGAGCGTCATCGCAGGAATGAGAGGAGCTTGGCACCGGGGGGGAGGAGGCGGTTGGGTTCTCGGCGTCAATGGGAGGGAACCGGGGTAGGAGTGGTGGGAGGGGGAACAGGAGGGGAAGGTGGAGGGGGGGATCCGACTGGCGTATCGCCGATGATGATAATCGAGCGGGGAGTTGCGGGACGAGCTGGAGATGGTCGAAGGAGGGGTGAGGAAAAGTTGACAAGAGTGAAGAAAGAGAAGTGGTAACTTACCAAAAGGTTCCTCCGTGGTTTGCGTAGGAGCCACCTCAGGTTCTGGCTCACAAGTCGTATTGTCCTCAGGTGGTTGGGAGGATGGACTCGGGCCAGGAATAGGTGGCTCATTGTGCTTGGAGGCTTCTACAAAAGGAGGAAGAGTCAGTTAACTTGATGCGAAAGTGAAAATGAGAAAAGAGAAAGTTGGCTGCTTACCGCGGAATAAGTCCTCAGACCATTGGGTGCCACTCGGCCCTGGAGTGGGTTGCCGCGGGGTTTGCTCGCGAGGCAAAGTAGGAATGGGAGAGTCTTGTCGGGGGGGATTCGGGGGGTTTGGTTCTATGAGTAATGGAAAAAAGTTAGTATTATTGCGTGAAGATGAATGAGATAAGGAGGAGAAAGAAAACTTACTTTGGCGTTTGAATCCCATCGATGACAAGACATGGTGATGATCAGCCCAAGCTCGAATGTCCTCTTTCCATCGCCATCCTTCATCGGCCGGATAATCACTTCGCTCAGGTCGAGGAGTGAAGTGACCATTGGATGGTGGGTGGACAAATCGATGCTTGAGGGGACTGGGCTAATTGTCCTGAATCGTTCCCGCTGGCCTGTTTGGGGTCCCGGGGTCCACTCACACTCGGAAATGGTTTCATCATCATCGGCCACAAAGGAGTCCTGGCGAGGGCGTCTTGGGCGGGAACTCCTCTGGCCGCGGGGTCGGAAGGGGCGGACGACGAACGAACATGTCTTGTGTGCTTGTCGGCAAGCATCACAAGCGTCAGTCGTCGTCGAGGAACGAATGCAGGGGATACCCCGCTTGGTGCATAACGTGCACGACATCTAAAAACAAATCAAAACAGGTTAGTAACTGAATAGAAAGTAAGCAATCAAGGGAGAAAAGGAAGACATACAATGATTTATAATTTTAAAACGGAATTCAAATTAAAAAAGCGCTAGTAGGAGGTTTTTAAAAGTCTAGAAGAGAGTCGTGAAGAAAGGGAATTATTAATATCGGATCATAATGTTGACAAAAGCTTATTTGGAGAAAACGTACAAAGTAGATAGAAGTGGGGTTCTGAAAGTATTAGCAGGAAAAACAAAAAGCAAGCAGGAAGGGGAGTGGGGTTAGTCGAGTGCGAAAGAAAAGACTGGAAAGGCAGGAAGACGAGGGGGAATACGCACAAGAAGGACAAACGCGGGTGAGGTTGAACGAAGTGGAGCGGGTGAGAGAGAAAGTGAAGTGCGTGTCGTGTGAAGATGGTCTTTTATACCATGGTGAAGCTGAGACGATCTCAGCAGTTTCAGCAGCCGCAAAAGTCTCAGCTTCAAGGCGTGTGGGCAAAATTGAAGCTGAGTCTCAGCGAATGCTGCAACTGAGAAGTTAAATGCTCGCGTGAGGCAGAAGAACACTGGGGGTCTGGCTGAGTATTGCAATTTATTGAATTGTCAAACTGAGTCAAATCCCCTTTGTTTCCTTAAATTGCCACCCGATCACCCAGGAGGGTGGTCGTGAGGCCCTTGTTGAATGTGCATTGTGGGTGCAATGCACAAGTGACCCATGCAGATATGCACCTGGTGCATTTGGTCACAAGTGACCGCGGCAAGATCACCGGCCTTATGGCCTGGTGATAGTATTTGAACAAAGGGGGGGGCTGTAAGACAAGTGAATACAGCGTGAGCTTGCCTCGACACATTGCTCAGGTTTGCTTTTGGGTCATAATTGAAATGCTCAGTGGCTGAACATTTTAATTGCACAGTAATTGAACAATTGATATAACAAGATCAAATGCACCGCTGAGTATTGCAATTTATTGAATTGTCAAGCTGAGTCAAATCCCCTTTGTTTCCTTAAATTGCCACCCAATTACCCAGGAGGGTGGTCGTGAGGCCCATGTTGAATGTGCATTTTGGGTGCAATGCACAAGTGACCCATGCAGAAAAGCACCCGGTGCATTTGGTCACAAGTGACCGTGGCGAGATTACCGGCCATATGGCCTGGTAATAGTATGTGAACAAAGGGGGGGGCTGTAAGACAAGTGAATACAGCGTGAGCTTGCCTCGACCCATTGCTCAGGTTTGCTTTCGGGTCATAATTGAAATGCTCAGTGGCTGAACATTTTAATTGCACAGTGATTGAACTATAGATATAACAATATCAAATGCATCATGCTGAGCCATTGCTCAGTCGTTTTTGTATGTGCGCACTCTGAGCATTTGGCACAGCATCGAATGACATTTCAGCCAGGTGCAGCATTTCACACGCTTTGGTGAAGTGCTCCAAACTGAGCCTTCCAGTGAGCTATTGCAGAATTAGTTCATTCCATGGCTTTACTGAGCACTTTCACACGGTGCTTTTGACCATGACATGCTCAGCTTGCGTGTGCAAATCGGGTGAAACGCAATGCTGAGCATGTGGCACATGAGCTACGTAAATGCAAACGATCGGAAGGCGCATGCACATTTGCTATATGCATGCAGGCTCAAGTAGTATTACACCTTCCTGATCTGTACAGGAAAGTCGACACTGTAGTACGCAGTACACCTTTGTAAATGTGTACTGCGGGGCAGAGCAAAAAGCTGTTCAAAATGTAACATGCAATCACGTCAAGCCATCAAGTCATATCTCTCACCTGCATCCCTTTGATGCACCTTGTTGGACAGCTCTGCCTAACTAGGGCACAGATGTGCATGTAATCCAAGTTAATGTAAGTGGGTCATAATGGGATGACTTAATATTTGGGTCATACACAAAGAGTTGATTCACTCCGGTGCCATTGTTGGGGCAAACAATGACTGGCCCGCTTGTTCATTGTCGGGAAGCCACACGCTTTCATATGCACCCCCAATGGGTCATACGCAGGCAACTTGCACACGCCTGGAAGACATTTTACTGCCAGTCTTCCAGCTGCCTATTTTCTTGGTCGGGTTGTCAGCTTGACTGCAGACGCTCACCCGCTTGCGCGTGGAAACCTGAGGCCAATCAGTGTGGATTTGCTTCAGCCTCATCCACATTAGAATAAAAATCCCAGCCTATGATTGCTGAGGCTGGTCATGTTTGTGTGGGTATCTCCCACTGAGGGTCATTTTCTTCATGTTCTCACACGCCCCGCGCAAGTTGTGGCACCTGGCTTGCAGCCAAAAAATCCCTTGGGCGTGTGGCCTCTTTCTCCGGAGTTCTGTACACGCGTGAGGCAAAGACCCGGATGCCAATCTCGGTGGATTAGTACTCGCCTCAAATGCCATAGGGGTGAATGTATATGTGGATCACGGCTCACGGCTGGCGCCCCCTTTGATCATCCCACACATTCCCCCCTGAAAGCCCAGTATGCATCAGTCAGCAAAAAACTTCAGGCAAAACCAAAGTCATGTTTGGTGGCATGCCACCGAACATATCTCACCCGCCCACACACAAACATCCCCACAGTGAGATTGCCCTTTGAAACTGCCAACATTGCCCAGTAGGTCCATGTGAACAATTAACCTGGGGATGATACGCTCATTGTTCGCTGTCACACCAGCGAACATGACTGCATGCCTCTAATATGCCCTCCACAATAAGTTGCTACAACCCACCCAATTTCGGATGTGCTAATGTCAACCTTGTTCCACCAAAGGTTTTGTAACTCGCTGCAGATCCAGCAGTCATAATGGTGCACCCACATTTTGGCCACCTTGCCTTGATATATGCCCCAAATCGGATATGAAAATTATGAGCCCAAGAGGCCCACCTCCATCAAGACCATGCACGTAACCACAGGCCATCCCCCTTTTGGCCTGTTGCTGCCACTCATATAAGTTCCCCACCTGCGCTTATTCCTCTTCATTCCCTTTAGCTAACCCTTCCCGATCATATAATTTGCAACTGTCCCCAAATAATTTAAAATAGCCATCATGTCAACCCCTTCACAACCACTTTGCATTGGGATGATTAATATTCGTATTCAAATAAATAGTGATATAACCTTAAAGCCTGAGAATTCCCACTTAGGTTCTTGGATTATCCTATGGCACAATCAACACAACATATTCGTATATCTCCCCAATCACCAGCATGCTATTGGCTCTCTCCCGGGAACCCTTTCCCAAACGTTGATACCATTCCTTGGGGCACCAAAAACGTTCATGCACTGTGGTCCTGGCGGGGCATGGATTGAAAATTGCCAATCCAATCCTACTCAAATATTATTTGTTGAGGGAGTATTTATGACTGATGCCAATGATCCCTCCTCATCTCAGAAACCTAATCTAGCATTGATGTTCTTCACATGGTATCCAAACATTCTATTCATAATGGAAAGCTTTTGAACACAAGATTTCCAGCTTAAAATGCCCAAAGAATATGACTGTACTACTCATTGTCAATGTCAACTCTTTACTCCGACATTTCCCGCTTCAAACTCGACGCCTGCTTCATATCCTGCTGTTTCATCATTGATTTCCAAGCAAAAACTGATACAATTACCCAGTGGATCAGACCTCCCCATGATGACCCCGCCCCATTCCATTATTCAAACCCCCCTCCTCCCTCATCAAAAGACCGGACTAGCTTTTCTCTGGGATCGAGAAATCCCCAATGGCCAATCAGCCCGTAACCTTTGGGCAACCTCACCCCCAGGATCCACTTTTAATGCCAGGCACATCATTACAAACAAGGTCGTTAGCTCATTTGAATCCCTTTCGACCAATACCCCTCTTGGAGGACTGCTTGCGGATGATATGGGATTAGGTAAAACCATTCAGGCCATTGCTCTAATTGGTACCTCCAAGGAGCGGATGATTGCAAACCCCCATCGCTCCACGCCCACCATGATCATCTGCCCCCCTCGCTTAATTACCAACTGGCAATCAGAAATATCCAAGCATGCTCAGGCTGGCGCGCTGCATTCCAAAATCTACCATGGTCCCACTCGTCACTCATTATCCCAAGCCGACATTTTAAAATATGATATCATCATCACTTCTTACAATACTATCACCCAAGAATTTAAGCAAACCAATCCATCTACATCATTCATTTTTCAAATCAATTGGCATCGTATAATCTTGGATGAAGCACAGTGAGTGGCTGAGCTTAAATGATTCAAATTACCTTTTATATCCAATAACCCTTGCCCCCTCTTATAGCTATATTCGCTCTCAATACACTGCCACTCACCGTGCCATTAATAGCCTCCTTTCATCCCGTCGAATATGTTTAATGGGCACACCTATTCACAACACCATTTATGACCTTTTGGGCATAATATCATTCATCACTCAACCCCAGAGCGCCGATCAAGATAACTGGTCACCATTCATCCTGAGTAGTCTTTCAAAAGGTTGCAATGATATTTTGCATTTGGCATTGCGGCATTTAAGTTTGCGCCGCACCAAAACCACACATCTCGAATCCCTCCCCACTATTAGCCATCATTATGAGCTGCTCCCACTCAACCTGACCATGCAGCAAGAATATTCCACATTATATGAAGAATTCCTATCATCCAAAAGCAAAGGACCAGGAGAGTTTTTCAGAAATATTAATAAGCTGCGAATATGTTGTAACCATCACATCATGCTTAACACAATTGCGGAGGCGGAGTTGGAAGACCCCAAGGGCAGGAGCACTCAGGATAACTCCCCAAGAATCACACGAACTATTGTGGATGTGGAAACATGCATGATGAGTAGTAAAATTGCACACCTCCTACAAAGCTTAATGAAGAACAAACAAACAAGGTGTGGTCCGACGAAATCGGTGGTTTATACCCAATGGACCCAATTTCTAGATTTGTGCGTTAATTCTAATATGCATCCATTACCAATTGACTCCATCTGACTTTTTTATATTGTAGAATTGGTATTGCTCTTGCCCATCACTCTATCCTTTCAGCACAAATTGATGGAACAATTACACCACGAGCGCAGGACAAGGCGCTTGAGAATTTCTTCAATAATCCTGAATGTGAAGTACTCATTGCATCCATTGCCGCGGCTAGAACTGGCCTC
This sequence comes from Austropuccinia psidii, assembly GCA_023105745.1. Lineage (NCBI taxonomy): Eukaryota > Fungi > Basidiomycota > Pucciniomycetes > Pucciniales > Sphaerophragmiaceae > Austropuccinia > Austropuccinia psidii. The sequence continues at coordinate 71,016,385 of JALGQZ010000001.1, read as the reverse complement.
AATATAACTTGTGCTAATATAGTCTATTTAATGGTGAGGGGCCCCCCAAAATTCTCCCCTGATTTTCGGACCCTGACATCCACATTTCCAGGAGCCCAATTGGAACCCAGCCATTGAGGCTCAGGCTGTTGATTGTCTACATCGTATTGGCCAACAACGACCTGTACAGGTCATCCACTATATCACTCCTCATTCAGTTGAGGTCAACATGCGGAAGGTACCTTTCAAGCTCATCTTTCACTTGATTGTATTACTATTCTGAAAGCCTTCCTTATGGGAATGCCATATTCCAATCACCAATAGGTCCAAGAAAAGAAAAAATCATTAACTGCGTGAGCCTTACTGATATTATATAATTTGTGATTGACAAAGTTGATAACTCCTGTTGACTCTGGCACAGGTCCACAATTATGAACACCATGAGCTGGATCGAACTTCTTCAATATTTCCTCAATGAAAATGAGGAATAGAGTATTATTGCTAAGGGACACGGTGATACATTTCAATTCATATTGTCTATATTTCAACATATTTAGCAAGTTGTTGCATCCTTAAGAGATAATAATCAGATTTTATTACACCTGCACAAATAATTCACAAAATCTTAATTTGTCACAGTGCTATACCGTGACAAATTACTAAGTTATTGCAGAGCATCACCATTAGGCCTAATAACTGGCATGTCAAGTATCTTGAGGGCGCTAGTCTGCATCTTACTACAGCCTTTGAGCCAATCTTGATCAAATACCTGAAATGATAGGCCTTCCGGAATATCACCATCATCTGTCGATCGTAATTCTGGCAACCTATCAATAGTTTTTTTACCCTTTTTTTTAATCCGATTACAAAACTCTATGTCTCTATCCATTTTCAATACCAAATCATTAAATAACTGGGAGCGCCAGCGTAATCCCACTTTGCGGTAAACTTGACGGCCATTTTCCAGTACCTCCTCAGTATCTGAGCATACTCGAGGGTCATTGAATTGTGATGCTAGAATGGGAAATTTAGCGGTATCACACCATTCACGACGGCGCTCACAGGTCTGCACATAATCAAGTAGATCATCATCAGACTTGGTCCACAATGAAGAAGAGATACAGTAACTAACTCTTTGACGAATCTTTGCAAGCTTTTGATTCTCTTTCTTTTTTACCAAATACTCCACATCCTTTTGAATAGACTTCCATTCTCTTTTCAAATAAGTGAAATATCGCTCCATTAAAGCCTCCACGACCCCATAGTTGTTATGATCCTTGTTCCAACAGTAGTGATGATACTCAGTGCTGACAAGTGCGAGACGGAATGTACGGTAAAACACCATAGACATCAGCTCTCCCAGTCCCAAGTGAATCGCTTTAGTCCTAGCTTGTGGAGCTCATTTTCGCAGTAGCTTTGGAAACCCTGAGACTGAACCTGTGTTGATGGCTCATTGAAAACATCCTTGGGGACATAACCGAGATGACCAGCCACTTGAATTGCAATTTCACACTCTTCTGTGCTGGGTGGTGCTGGTAGTGAGGAAAAATCCTTATCCCTAACTTTGAGTAGGAACAGGCAATGTGCGTGTACTGCTGATCTCATTCTATGGACATTCTCTGGAAGTTCTGCCTTCAGCCATTTTTGTTGCTCCTTCTGGCTTGCACGTTTTGCCACATTGTGAGCTTTGCGGGCCTGGTTCCTTTGCTGTCTGACCTCCGATTGTTCAAGCATACTCTGGGCAAGGCCCAGCTGAGGATGGGTGAACTCACTATTTGATTGAGTGCCTTGCTCATGCGCTGTGAAATTGTCCCTCCTTGGTTCATCATTTCTTTCACTTTGAGTCGGAGACATGTTCTCATCCTCATCATCCACAATTCTTTCTCTTGATGTACTGGCATGACCCGTTCTTGGTTTGGAGGCATATGGATGATGACGTCCAGTGACTTTCTCTTTATGGACCAGAGGTGAAGACGCATAAAGTTCATCCCCTGCCATGCAAATCATCAGTTAACACATCAAAACATTAATGAAGACTGGTCATCCTCACGATCTTCAATTGGCTCCTGAGATCGGACTGACTTGCCTTTAGGTGCCATATCTAACCCATGAAACAAACATATCAAATTGTGAATAAGTTTCTACTCCAAAATTCAAATGACTTACTTTGATGAAGCGTCAATACTGGATTTCCCTCCGACAGACCGCTCCAAGATGCATTTTCCAAAGGTCTTTTTCGTTGCCCCCCATCCACGCGCCTTTCATCACCCACATGAACCTGAGATCCTGATGGAATATTGAGGGTTGGCTGTTTACTTTGGCCAAAGGGATCCTGGGATGCGACTGGATTCCGACGGGGATTAAGGAGGAACTCACGTGGAAATTTTGATTGGGGATTAGCATGTGAGGAGATTTGAGGTGTGCCTTCTGGCCCCTGAGACACATGAATTTGTGTATTAGTGGGATTCGGGGGAATTGGAGTGACGGAAATATTTGGGATCGACCAAGTGCTTGAAGTTGGAGCCTTTGGATTGCCCACATCAATGTTAAGACCTGATACATTCATTGAGGATGCGATAGGGGTTGTTAGAGGAATGTTGGGACTCAATGGTGACTGTGTTTGAACATATTCTATGCTAGATTCACTATTTGAGTCATGAACAGAACCTGAACGGGATTTATGTGACTTGAAACATGACATAAGGGCCGAAAAAGTACACTAATATTTTCAACTAGATAAAACACCTCAGTATTATGATAAAATAGAGTGATATGAGATGAAATCTTTTCAAATTTAGAATAGAGGAATTCTATGAATAGTGATAAAATAGAGTGATATGAGATGAAATCTTTTCAAATTTAGAATAGAGGAATTCTATGAATAGTTGGAACTAAGTGTTGTGTGGAAGTCGGATAAGACTCTTTTGAGGAGAATCCTCCCTGCCTCCTCTTGAGCTCCTCCGCTTTTGTCGGAAACAACCGTGCACGGCCTACCAGCATATAATGTGATATTTCCTTGATCTGAAAGGGGACCCATCATCCATAAGTAATCATATTTGGTAACATTTCCGCCTCCCCATTGTCACATTTTGTGAATTATCCAAACTGCCAATATATGCATTGAAATTCCACAACATTGTACATCTGTAAAGGGGTATATTCATGAAGGATTTACCCACAAAAGAGACATCACCTTTTCACGAAAGGCAAGACAATCCAAATCACATTCCAACTGATTCAAAGCCCGCCGCACTCAAACCAAATACCAAGACTTTAGCTGCACTCCAACCCCTTATGTAATAGAGTTATATAGTTATGTCTGTATTAAGGTTTAAACCATGTACGATGGCGTGCCAGCGTACATGGATTAAATGTTAATCCCCTCAATTCAATGGTAACACTTCACTAATGGAACCCCCTCAATGGTCAAACCCGCACTATCACAATGTGTAAATAAACTAGAATATGTATGAGCATTGAGAAGCATGGCATTTTACCCAATTAAACGCCTAACCAATTCTGCCATCCAGATGAGACATGTTAAACTTTATCCACTGCAGCTCATCCTCCATTACAAATGGGATAAAATCCTCAGCTGGCTCAAATCATCTCCCCCTTCAAAATAATCACTGAATTTTATTTCCAATTAATAACACTCCTAAACACTTTCACATCAACCATAGATATTTATACACAAACCAACCGTACTCCCAATTCCTGCAACAATGACAACCCGGCCCTATTCCTCAATGCGTATATGCATGTGTCAACACTGCTCAACTCAAACACACTCTTCCCCTGAGGGTGATAGGCAAGGAGTTGCCTTCACACCTTTCCAATATAAACAGCACATTAAAAAGCTCAAATCAACCATTGCACCCAAATCTCTTCCAAACATCCCTACTTCTGCATCAGGATCTGGGTGCCCACAAATTCTATTGGATCAAATCTTCCCAGCTGATTATTCACATTTGACCCAAAGCACTTTCTCAACTCCAGCGGGTCTCAATTCAACTGCACAGAAACCATATAGTGGCAGTCAAACACTTCCCCCACAAGACCTAGGAATGATAATATCTGCCATTCTATCATTAAGGTATAATTTACCCCGCAGGGCTTCACGCATACTCAACCCCTCCCTGAACCTGCTGATCAAGTCCAGTATCTCAAGCTCAGCTGGTCCCCCCGCTCCTGCATTCCATATACCTCAAGATCTGAGTACCATATTTGAACATCTCCAATTGGAGCCAGTGATTCAAAACTATATATGTTGTCCTCAATGTTTCTCTCTTAATGGCCTTACTGAATCAGTCACAACTGACCAACCCCACTGTCAACGCCATAATGACCCAAATGATCATGATCCCCCTTGCACACAATAATTAGGCAAATTCATCTATTCATCTGAACCCCACACCCAAAACACAACCAACATGAAGCAAAAATTTATACCAACAAAACATTTCATTTATCAACCATTCAAAAATTGGCTTGCCAGATTTCTCCAGCGGGCTGGAATTATGGACATTCTGCATCAACATCAACAATCCCAAACTCCCAAAGATTCCCCAAAACGTGACGTCTGGGATGGATTGGTCTGGAGACGCTTCACTGGCACTAGAAATATCCATGACCCCCCATTCATGTCCATTCCTGGTGCATTGGCCTTCTCCATATATGTGGACTGGTTTAATGCACATGGAAAGTCAACCCGGTTGGCTAGCATTGGACCTATCATGCTTATTTGTCTTAATCTCCCCCCAAGTGAAAGATTGAAGCCCGAGAATGTTCATGTTGCAGGAATCATCCCTGGTCCAAAGGAGCCAACTGCGCTTCAATTGAATTATCTATTAATGCCACTCATCAACGAGCTCAAAGTGCTATGGCAAGGTTACCATTTTGCACCCACCTCAACAGGTCCATCAGGATCCTTTATCCGTGTTGCCATCCTCACAGCCATTGCGGATGTGGTTGCCATGCGCAAGCTTACTGGATTTATTTCCCATTCAGGAAACCACTTTTGTAATTTTTGCACCATTCACCAAGCTCAAATTGAAGAAATTTGTCCTCAATTTCACTACATGCGCTCATACCAAAGTCATAAATCAACCATTGCCAAATGGCTTTGGGCAACCCCACAACAAAGACAAGCAATTTTCTCTGAGTATGGAGTGCAATATTCAATTTTGGAAGACCTTCCGTATTGGGATGCAACCAGAATGGTTAATCTTGACATAATGCATAATTTAATACTTGTAATTTTGAAGGATCATGCAACTTTCAAATTGTGCATTCCAGAGGCGAAATCAAAAATTTACTTCAGGTCCCACAGGAAATCCAATGACACCAACAGTTCAGACTCAGATTCCAAGACCTCCAACAGCTCTCTTGATAAAATCACATTGAGAGAGGCCCGCTCCCTGAGAAGAGACGCAGCAAAAATAATAAATGAGCCACTCCCCACTACTTCCACCCAAAAAAACTACTTCCCAATGCCCACCCCTAACACAGAACATCCATCTAGTGGTTCTGTGGATATTCCTTCATTTGATGCCGATTACATCCCCACTTCTGAAATACCCTCTGAATTGGATATCACTGCACTGAGTGATCACCAGATCAAGGGTGAGGCTCTTGAGCATCTCCGACAAATCATATCTGAGACCATAATTCCCTCATCTTGGCCAAGAGTTCCCCGCAAAATGGGTTCCCCCTCTCATGGTAGCTTAAAAGCCGCTGAATGGGCTCTCTTATATAAGGTCTATATTCCATTTCTAATGCTCAGTCAACAGATGTCATTAGATGCACACCAATCTGCCAACACTCAAAGAAAAACGGGTCAGTCAGAAGAACTTGCAAATGAACTAGCCAAGAATACATTCCATTTGATTAGTGCTATCAACATTGCCACAAGCTGGACTGTTTCAATAGATGATGCGACTGCATTTGCTGAACATTGGAAAAAATTCGGCCTTTCCAATCAACACCTGTTCCCAAAACAGAAAAGTAAACCAAATCATAATTTTGCTGATCATATTCCCGAACTCTTCCAACGTTGGGGCCCAGCACAAGCCTCAGCCACATGGGGTTATGAGCGCTTGATTGGAGTATTTGCAAAGATGTGAGCCTTAGAGGTAATTTCATATACCCAAAAGACCACAAATATAAAAAATAACATATTAATATAAATAAAATAAATTTATTTATATTATTAAAATAAAAATAAAAAATATAAATATAAAATTATATTAAAAATAAAAAAATTAATTATAATTTAAAAATAAAATTACTTTAAATTTTGTAAATATAAAATTACATTTATACTTGAAAAATTTAAGTAAAAATGAAATTTTAACAAAATTGTGAAAAAATAAATAAATTTGGAAAAAAGTTAAATAAAATTTATTATAACTTTTTATCCAATAAATAAACATATAAATTTTATTTCACCATTGGATTCCTCATAAAAAATCAGGTGGGGTCACCTCTGAGTGAAATTTTTGTAACTCAACTCTAAATAAGCTTAAATTAAGTTTTTAGTATTTTCAATACAAAAGTTGAAAATCCTCAAAACCTTAATTTAATTCACACCACATGTGGTGTTAACCATCAATTTTTGTGTTAAAATTGAGGTGTTGTGTTTAGTTTAGAAGTTATGAGGAATTAAAGTATTTTCAATTGAATTCAATTGAAATGTCAAAATGTGCGCGTGTATTACATAAGTGAACTTTGATTTACATATGAGGTGTCAATTATTACTGTATTGTACTGTACAATTGAATTGAATTACATGTGTAAATTATAAGTATAATACATGATGAGGAATTAAAGGAAAAATAAATTGGAAAGATTAAATTTGGGGGGGAAAGGAACTCCAGCTCTAAGGGGGAGCTAGACCCCCAAAATCCTTGCTGACAGGCGTGGGATGTCAAAATTCACGCAAAAGTTCATCACTTTTGGCCTGGAATTGAGTTACAGGGTCTGTGGACTCAATTGATGATGAGGTTTTGATACCAACTGGGGTAGTTTTAGCTGTTGCCAAGAAGGTAAAACTACCCTTAAGATAAAACAATCATAATAAAAACAGTTTTAACTGGTTTCTACGCCTCTGAAACACATTCTGACGTGTTTTGAAGGCTCTAGGTCTGGTATTGCTATAGTAATGGCTGATTTAAGGGTCTAAAAATGGCTAAAAATGGCTTAAACCAGCCCTTTTTGGTCTAAACCAGGGTTCAATGATGCCATAATTGGCTTTTCTGTTGTCAGACTGTTTTTCACGACTGACAAGAGTAAATTTTACTTTTGGAGTAAGAGAATTGATGGCTATAAAAGAATGTCTTCTTTGCCCCACTTTTCTCTTCATGTTAGAATCTTTTCCTTTTATTAATTAGTTTAAAACTGTTAAACCAATCAATCAAAGATTCCAACCACCAATTTTAAATCATTTTAATCCTTTTAACCACGTGAAAAAATCATTATAATCATTGTTTGTAAATCTTATAATCATTTTTACCCCTGAACCACCCCAAAAGTGAATTAAAGCATCTTTCATCACTGTTAACTTTGTCACTTTGTTTCCAAATTCACTCTGGTCACTTTTGGGCGTGTTTTCTCTTTAATATTCTTCTTAAAGACTTTGTTCTTTAATTAATTGCTTGCAGTTCTTTGCTCAATTAATTCCAATTGAAATTGCTCTTGAAGAAATTTCTTTTGTAGCCTTAAAATATCTCTTGTAGAGTATTTTTTGGATAAATCTTTATTGTTGGTAAAACAATAAATTTTTATATTATTGTTTTATACTAATAAAGTTATAAACAATAAAATTGGCGTGTTTTCTCTTAAAAATAATATTTCATACTATTTTTAACTGAATTTTACCTTATACAAATTTTGAGGACAGGAAAAGTACTTGATTTTTAATCAAAGTTTCATATCCACACCTTACAAAAGATGCCAACAAATAACAAGATATGTACGTCAATTAATAAGATCAATATATTCACATTGATTAAACACCTGAACTGAATAAGACTAACTTTTTGCAACTCTGAATAGATGATATAGATAAAACCTTACTTCAACATATCTGTCAATGTTCCAACCTTTCCATTCTGCTGAAATCCCCATCTGTGTCATGTGAAATAAAACAGCTTTTCGAATCAGAGCCACCTGCCATGTTCAATCACCATAAATATAACAAGCCATCCCGCCATGACCAACAAAATTATGATTGCCTGGTTGAGTACTTACAGACTTTTCATGCAACAAGGGAAATAGTTGATTGAATCAGCTTAGACACTACCGTGCAATCCACAAGTCCTCCCACTTCAAGGATTGTCTCACCTTGGTATTTTCCAGTTTCAAACATTAATATTGGGAACAATATATTTTCAACTGAATCCAAAAATATCAGCAACAGTGTGATATGTTTTCTGAGGGGCAACTCACGACAATTTGGTATTATTGATAGCATTTTCAAAGTCTCTGAGCCATCTAGCATACTGAACAATAACTTTCTGATTTTAAAAACTTTGAAGATTGATGTGAATTTCCTACCAGATTGGCCGTATCTCAATATTTATAAAGCTGTTGGTTTTGATGATGGACACTTGATTATATCAGAAGAAGAAATAGAAGGTAACTGTGGATTGTATGATAACAAAGCTCTGTCATGTGGACTGCTTGTAATGATAAAGCCGTTATTTCATGATATTTAGTCTACAAAAATGCAAATCTCTCAGATTCATTAGCAATTTTGCTAGTGAAATAATTGCCTCAAAATTTAGTGACAGAGACATGCCATTGTGACAAGCAAAGCCCATTATTTCACATTGCCACAAAGAAGTTACTATTTTGACATTGGGTACAGTGTGAATAAGCCAAGTCCAATGATCAAATGACCCACACACTCGCCTTTCACAGCATCCAAAATTTCTAACTGCGCCATCATCATGTTGGAAGCGGAATCGGCTTTTGCGTACCTACACCCGCATGTGCACCCGCACGCGCCAATGCACACGCCCACGCACCCGCACATGCAAAGCCACCCGCACGCGCCAATGCACACGCAAACCCACACGCACACCCACCCGCACGTGCCAATGCACACGCAAACCCACCCGCACACGCCAATGCACACGCAAACCCACCCGCCCCCGCGCATGCACACGCACACTTCATGGATGACCTGGTGAAGTCAAACCCCCCGCCTACATCAAAACTGGCTGAAGGACATCTTTGATGTGTGTGTGTGCAAACAGGCGGGTCTGGTGTAATTTTTACCAATCATCGGACGGTTGTGGGATGATCAGGTGGTGAGGAATCTGAGTTGAAGGCACAGGGGAACCAATATTATTGGATGTCACAGGATTTGGTGTAAGACCAGAGTGTGATGTGTGCTCGACGTTCGCTTGATTTTTGCTTGACGTGAGCTCGACTTTTATCCTGCTTGACGTTTGCTTGACGTGAAGTCAATCGCCTACGATTGACACGAGATTCGCCCCGGTGTTTAAAAGGAGTTTTGCTTATCTTTTCTAGAGAGCAGGTGGTGCATATTAGGTTGTCAAAGTTGTGGTTGGGTAACATCTTCTTTAAGTATTCTAGAGAAGGATGGCCGGCCAATTGGTGGAGTGTCTTGCTTATCTGGTCAGTAGTTTTGATATCCAAGGCTGTGTTTTATTTGTGGTAAGCTCAAAATTTCCAGTGTTGTATGTTCCATTTAGGATAAGCTCATTGTTTTGGTAAAGTAATTTTAACATTTTGTTTTCTTTGGTAATAATTTCAAAGTTAGGTTTCATTATAGCTCCAAGATTGATTAGGTTGTAGGCCAGGGATTTTACTAATAGATAGTTTTTAAGTTTGAGGAAGCAGTGGTGTAGTTCTAATTTGATTGTAACAATTCTGACTGCATGGATTGTTGACCAATAAGCTAATTTGAGGGTTTGGGTTCTTGGTATAAAGCTACTAAATAGCCTTGGGTTATTAAACATAGAGGTGGTTGCTCCTTAGTCAAGGATTATTTGGTTGGTGGAGGTTTCTGTGGCCGATACAACTAAAGCTTTGATGGGTTTGAATTTTTTTTTGTCTAATTTGAGGAAGTTGCATTCACTTTGATCATGTTTAGATAGTGGATTATGCCATCCTGGGGCGCGTTTGGGGTAGTCTCCATTCTGTTTTCTTTTGTTTTGAGTTCATAAGTTGTGATTCTCTTGTTTTTGGTTCTTTGAGGCTGCCAGAGCTTGGTTGGTGTGATTGGTTCCATTTCCTCATTACTTCCCAAGTGTCGTCAAGGGATGGAGATTTGTTTTTGACCTCACATTTTCCCAGCCAGACTTCCATGGTGGTTGACAATTACCAAGTCTATTAGGTCTTTGGGTGAGATTGTAGGTCTGGAAAACAGGGTTCAAACATGGAGTGTGTTTTCTAAGATTTTTGACATTTTTCCCCAAATGCGTTCATCATTTAACTGTGTTGAGAAAATTTTGTCCAGGTAGGTCGCTTGGTTCTGGATTTTTTTTGGTTGAAAGAACTCTTGTGCCAGTCTCCAGAATTCCGTTGGATCTTTCTTGGAGTTGGAGTAGAATTTGTTGCCTAGTCATACTATGCAGTTTATTTTTAGTAAGGCTGCTTCCCTTTGTCTTCTGTGGGGTTCAAGTTTATCATTCTCGGATGTTTATTCAGGTGTTTCTAAGTTGGTGATTGGTCTGTAGTAGTTTTTTAGGGTAAGGATGCTTTCCATTTGAGATACCCAGTCTAAATAGTTTAAATAATTTAGTTTATCGCTGTCATTGAGTTCAAGAGCAAATCCCCCCATTTTGTAGTGTTTAGTTTTTGATAGGTTTAGCTGGTTAGAACACCGGTCTCATAATATGTAAGAAATTGCACTTGAGAGGGCAAGACAAGTAGGTCTTAGCCGCGTAGTAGGGTGAGGAGAGAGCAGGCACAACAAACCTAGAAGGGAACAAAAGAGAGAAGAAATAAAACAACACAATGGTAAGGAATAGCTAAGGTACAAAATAGTTGGGTTTCAATAGTCTAGGTACATGTTCAACAAGGATCTGCAGTGATGGACAGTCCTCCAGTAGTTATGTCACTTATGATTTCATTTGGTAGGTTGTGTTCCTATATTTCTTCTTTTAGTTGGTGGTTTTTACTGTGGAAGAAACTCAAAGAGAGTTTGATAGGAATTTCTATAACTGAGAGCCAATTTGAACATTTGAATTCTGATTCTATATCTGAATAGGGTCACACATCACATACCCAAACCAAAAAATGAATAAAAAAAGCTCATTCTAGTATGTGGATGTAATTATGCACATTCAAAAACTGACAAATAGAATTATATATGCATGCATAATTATTCAAATACTATGAATATATTGAGTAAATTAATGATATAAATATTGAACTAAGATATCAAAAGATCAATCAATAAACTGAAAGAAAATATAATAAGAAACATTTTTTAAATTCCATATTAATTCAGAAGTAGGAAAAATAAAATTAATGGCTCCAATAAATTTTTATATATCATTTTCTGGTTCAAATATTTTACCTGATTTAAATAATTTAATTAACAATTTCCAGTAATACATAATACTAAAAATTAAATAAGTTCTACAAATAACCTACCCATTGTACCCAAAGGTTAGAAGATAAACTATAGGATTTTATTAAGAATACGATTCAACATATATATTACTATTATGACACCAATGTTCACTGAGATATGAGGGCATATGGAAATTTGGGATATCTATATATTCAGTTTGTTTAAAATTAATAATTTCCTTATTCTTGAAGACCTAAAATTGAGTCTTCTTTTATGTTAGATTTTGTTTTTAAACAGTTTTTAAGAAAATTAAATGGATCATTGGAAATATTAGACTTCCATTCACCCTGGCATCAGATCTCAAAAACTGTCTCAAAAAAACTTTGATAAAAGCTAAGGATTATAAAGAAACAACAACTGTAGAAAAAGGGTACAAAGTTAGCTACATAGATCTCTTTTGTATTTTTAAACTTTTAATTAACAAAAAAATATGTCTCACTCTATATTATGGCTTATAAAAATATCACATTTAAATCCTCAAAAAAAATCAAAGTGTACCTCAATTTTTGAAGATTTCCCTCTGTTTCTCATGAAAAAGTGCGACTTTTGAAAAATTAATGATGTTGGGAGCATTTTTATTTACAAAAATAATCTTTTCTATACAACAAAATTTATTTTGAGAATTGTAATTTTTCTTAAGAGTAATGTTTTATTGTCAAAATGCTTTAATATATGAAGAAAAATTATGTTTCTAAAAATCTTCTTTTGTGAAAATACTTTCCACTAATTGAAAGGAGTCTTTTAAAACAGTTTTTTAAATGAAAAGAATTTTTTTTGAAAAAGCATTTATTAAATAAATGGGAATGTTAAAAAAAGGTTTTTCCTTTGAGCAACAATTTTATTTTAGAAAATATTTTTTTTTTCAAGAAAAAAGATGTTTTTACAAAAAAAGATGAAAAAAAATATTTGCAATCAAAATTTCTTTTTTGGTAAAAAATTGGATTTACAAAAGAAAATTTTCTGGAAAAAATTTTTTTTTTAAATAAAAAAAACAAAATTCACAAAATGAACTGCTATCTGCTATACTATGCAAAATAATTGATATTCCGCACAGGAACGCAGTTAGGTTTTTCACCAAAAGAATAATTTATTTTACCTCAGATAATATTGATCCGAATTGGAATAGAGAATGAAGGTGAAAACTGACATATGAGAATAACAGATAGTTGTGAGTATAATTTGAAATATGACATTTTCCCTTTGACAGGAAAGGCCCTTTTGCCATACCAAAATGCCAGAAATTAAAGGAATATGATTCTTGTTGTGTATTCAAGTCATGGAAATAAATACAGGAATCCTTTGCACAATTAATACAGTCTTTCTTTCCAATGGAAATCAGCTTTCTGATGAAAAAGTGTACATTATCAGTCCATTTTAACTGACTTTAATGATATTTAGTATATTCTAAGCATGGATTCACAGACATAGAGGTTTTCCTGTGTATTTTAATTTTGAAGAAAAATATTAGAAGCCTTTGGGTGATTATTGTGTCCATTTTTCACCTGGGAAGATCAGTTCTTGATTCAAGATTGAACTTATTAGTCTATTTTAGGTGTTTTTTGAACCATTGGATATTTTTTAAAAGGAATCTCACAAAAATATAGGTTTCAAAGCTAATATTTGTGGTGGAGAGATATACTGGGATTTTCTGCAATAAATTTGGCTTTTACTCATTTGGAATCTTCTTTTTTTATTCAGAATTTCTGTAAAGTTTGACTATGAAACAATAAGTGAATATTACCAATATCTTACTTATTGTACTATGAATGTCCTTACAAATTTAAAGAATAAGATATAAAATAATTATAATAAAAAAGAATTATTATAGTCATGGAATAATAAAATGATATAATAAAACTAAATATATTAATATTTTATAGTTATTATTATAATGGCACTTTATTATCATTAAAAAAAAGAATGAAGGTTAAAATTCTTTTGTTCAATAATAAACAACAATTAATAACAATAATATTACCAATATTAAAGTTATTAATTAGTATAAATACTATTTATATTAATAAAAGAGAAAATAACCTACTTTTAACACTTAATGTAATAATTTTGAATCTATTTAACCCAAAATAATGTAAATAAAGCTTATTTAAATTGTATTTACAATTGAAAATTGAAGAAATTACAAATATTCTTAATTTTACATGGAATTAGAGATTTTAGAGATAATTTTAAGAAAAGAAAATAAAAAATGAATTTCATCATGTGAAAATGATGATTACAAGAAAACTAACTTGATTCCTTTGGAATATATTAGGATTATATAAAAATAATAACGCTTTTACCTTTGGTTTCAATAATTCAATGTTTTTGTTGCATCTGAGGGGGAATAAAGGTAACAAGAGCTCTATATATATTAAATTCCTCCCTCCTAGAATTCAGAAGGCTTCTAGTAGACGTGTCATGATGGTATCCACTGCAATTGATCAGTTTTTTAAGGCTTAGTGCTGATTACATCATAATTAAACTATCTTATCTCACTATTACACCATTATTTAGAGTTATCAATGTAACTCTAGGTCTGCTGGAATCATAGGATTGGAAGAAGACTAATCTTCTTGTATTTTATTAGTTTGGATCATAATGAACTAGTATTCATCACTTTTATTAATTATATGACAGTTAAACTTAAATTAAGATTACAGTGAGTCATCATAAATGATAAATTTCAAGCTTAAACTTTTATCATTCATAACTTTTGAATCATACACGTTACAGCCATCCGGAGAATGAATTCTGATAGCTTGGCATGTCAATATTAAACTTCCAAGAGAATTTCATTACATCATCAAAACTCTATTTTTAATGTTTTTTCTTGTAGCTCATCTTTCCTGTCAAAACTTACTATTTTAAGCTTCAACCCATGATTTCAAGGAGTTATATCTTGAATATAATGATAAAAATTACATTATTCTTAACATATGAGCTATTTAAATCTGAATTTCTAATTTCTTTAAGTTCGGATAACTTTCACAACAAAGTGGTCAACAGCTATAACAATTTTGTTCAAAAAACCCCTACAGGTTATAACCTTGTTTATAACTTGTCAAATAAGATTTATATGTGTATTCTTACAGTAATTGGGTGGTAAAATCATTTCTGGTTCAACTCTATATTATGTATATCTCAAGGGATATGAGCTAAAAACCATGTATATATGTGCTTATCATAAAAGTGCATATATTAAGGTTATTTTATTAAGTATTGAATTTACAGATATGAAGGAAAAATGTTATATGTAAAGCCTTTGATGGGGAACTCAATGGTACAATTTACTTCAAATTTTCCAATTGTTTTCTGAGATAAACAAGAGTTTATTCCTTTTTATGGCATTTTTGCTTATTACATTGTAAGTATTATATTCACAGATATGACATGAAGATTTTATATGTGTATTTTAATATGGGAAATATAGTGGTGCAACTCATCTAACACATTCATTCATTATATTCTAAGGAAATCAAGAATTTATGCCTATTTATGGCATTTTTACTTATTTTAAGATAATATTTTTAATTCTTATTATTAGAATAATTCTTGTTAACTTATTTTGGATATGTGGTAATATTTCAAAGGCTCACAATTGCACATTATTAGTCTATTTCAGGTGGATTTTGGGTATTTCTATGTTCTACAATGGTATTAAAAGCATTTGGGGTTGCATTATGAAAAGAAATCTGGGAATCATTGAGGAAATGAATGCAGACTATTTTCCATGAAAAAGCCGGTAAATGATGCACAATTATGCATTATGACTCCTTTTTGGGAGGATTTACACATATTGGCTGTGTTATAAATACAGCATCACAAATATACAGGGCTTTCTATGAATTTAAAGCAATGAAGAAGATACTGAGATCCCTGTGGAAGTGAATGTGGTCACCTTCTGAAGGGAAAGCACAGTTTTCATGAAAGATTGTGCATTTTTAGTCCTTTTTGGGTGATTAAAAATGTGTTGATTATGTTTTAAGAATTATATAAGATTAATATTGGTTTTGCTGTGTGTTTTCTTAGCTAAGAGATATACTGGAGCTCTTTGGGAAGTAAATTTTGTCATCCTGTGACTCAAAACCAGAGCACAAGCATGACAGCCAAATCACCATAAACCAATGGTATAGCGAAGATACAACCAAAACATGGAGCTGAGCCAAATCAGCTCAAAAGGTATCAAAAGAAAGGGGAAACTCACCTCTTTCTGAAAATATAAGTCCCATCACCATAGGACAAAGAATAACAAAGTTATTCCTGCTAAAAGTTATTGCTGAGCATAAACCTTAATTTTCACCTCTCATCTAAAATCTAGAAGAAGAGGCTTAACCCAATCAAATGGGTACTCATAATGAAGCTCTAAGCCAGGTCTATCCAATGGTCCCAGCCAAACTGAGCTAGCACCAATATTACTGGAGTTATGGTCAATTTCAGGCCAAATAGGGGTGAACAAAACATTCACCTCTCATCTAACTTCTACAGTTTTAGTGTGAGATACTTGAAGTGGGGGGTTTTTGGAAGGAGCACACTCAGGGCTATCTGATGGTGTCATCCATTTCCACATAGCTCAACTAAACCAAAAGTTATGGGGCAAATAAGCTCAATACAGCTTTTTGCCTATACCACGCAAATGTACAAAAGTCTTGTACATGGGATACCTTTGCCATATTGAATGATACCCATATAAAATGAGGTACCATTGTGTAGAGCACATACAGGGCTACACACTGAACCAATTTTGAGGTTGATATCTCAAGAATTGACAAAGTTGTGGCTGTTTTAAGGTCAGATTCCCACCTGCTGTCATATACAGCCATGCCATGGGATAATATCCCATAACCATGAATATGAGGTTTTGAATAGACAAAGAGTCTTGTTTTTACCTCAATACCTCATATGTCAGTCAATACTGGGGTCCCATACAGTTTCTGTACAGCATTCTACGCGTCATACACGTCAGAATCAGGCTGTGAGGGCCCCAGATGAAAATATTCACCCTGTATTGGTGAAAACTGCCCAGATGTGGTTTCAAAACCACATCTGAGCCCAATAAGGGCTATGCAGGCTGTTTGCAAACCACACGCCAGTACTAGAGGGTAAAAAATCTTCACTTCCTTTACGTGGAAAGGTCTAGCACCCTTTCCACCCCATTTCAGGATAAAAGGGAGGCTTTTCACAGCCATAATTGTTTCCTCATCCTGCTCTTGAATATCCTACGTAGTAAACTGTAAAAAACAGCTTTACTCTTGGGTAATAATCAGGGTATAATTATAATCTTAATTATTGTAGTTCTTATTATAGTAATCCAACTGGTAAGACTGCACCCAGGGTTCTCAATGGTGCTCACCACCACTACTTCTTCAATAGTAAAACCTGATATTATATCATAAGTCATTATATTAAATTAAATCTCTTATTTAAAAATTATTTCCACGTGTCACAGTCATAGTTCTTGTTATAAATAGCCTAATTACATCTTCAACATAGACTCCAGCTGACATTTTGGGGGCCTGGCTGTGTTTTAAACCTTTTTTGGGCCCTTATAAGTGAGTTTTTCTCTTATTTCTCACTTTCTGACCATTTTTTTATTCTTTTTAGGCGTAATATTTCTTAAATATATATATATTATATATATATTTTTTCTTTTTTGGTACATATACCACTTTTTTGCTCCCATTTTAATGGTACCTGTCACGTGGCTGATAACCACAAGACCCTTATTTTTGGCGTGTTTTACATATAAAAACAATTAAGCCATTAATACAGTCTAATTTTTCAATTAAAATAAGACAGCTCATACTGATAAACCAACAGTTGAGGAGTGGTTGGGCATATTGTTAACTCAATTGCCCTGTTACACACCACTTTTTTGGAAGTTTACCCTTGCTAATTACAAGCTATTCTGTGAGATATTGGTATACAAAAAGTATACCAAATATCACTAAGCTGTATTTCTGACGTGGAATTGTTAATTCAAATCACACTGTCATTATACAAGGGCACATTGTAATAATATACAAGCCCAGAGGCCATTCTTAGACGTTCAAAACCAGCATTTTTTGAGAGGTCTTAACTGACATAAGCCCTCTTTTTCCTGTTTTGATTCAGTAGAAGATAACTTCATACCACTTGAAAGCCAGTCACAGGCCAACACACCAGTGACATTCTCAGAACCAGAGGGCAGCAAAGGCAAAGGAAAGAGGAACAGTGAAGGCCTGATAACAGCAAAGAAGTGGACACCCATTGGCACACAGAAGAGTAAAAAACCACGAAATTCTGCATCAATACAAGGTAAACCTACCTTGATAACTTGTACAGGGAAAATTACTATAATTAACCCAGTTGTAACCTCTAAAGGTAAATTGCCCAAATCAGCAGACAACAAATTTGTACAAGGCACAGTCAAAGGTAAATACCCTAAGAACATAAAGGTTTTGACTGCTTGCAAACACTAACATGTCACCTGTACACCTCAGAGATCTTGGCTTCCAAAGGAACCAACCAGAGGACAGAGAAGGTTTGTCCAGAACCAGAAGACCTGAAAGAGGACACCTTGGACACAGTAGTGGATTGCAAAACCATGAGGGAAATAATAT
Organism: Austropuccinia psidii; assembly: GCA_023105745.1. NCBI lineage: Eukaryota > Fungi > Basidiomycota > Pucciniomycetes > Pucciniales > Sphaerophragmiaceae > Austropuccinia > Austropuccinia psidii. The sequence continues at coordinate 70,998,196 of JALGQZ010000001.1, read as the reverse complement.
CAACCCTGCCATTCACACTCCAATTCAATGGAGACCTCAAACCAGAGGACTGCAAAGACATGGATCAAGTTCTTCAGCTCCACCAACTCCTCAAGGACTTATTCCAATGGAGCATGGACAACAAGAGGTTCAACCTGGCATCTCACTGGGCAGAACTTGGAACAACTTGCCAGAAGATCTGTCTCAGAGAGATAGATTTCAAAGACCTGATGGTAATCACCAAAGGTTGGAATCCTACCAGGCAGTTCAGACTCCTGGAGGCAAGGGCACAGAGGATAAGGGAGAATCAAGCCACTATCCAAGGTACAGAAGAACAGTTAACCCAGACAGGGCCTACTCAGATTCCTTCAGGCTCACAAGGAGCAGGCACAATCAGCTCTCCAGTGGCTTCACACCATTCAGAAACCAGCAGATCAGTGGCCAAGAGTCACCATTCTTCACAATTCCAGGAAGTTTCCAGGAGAAGACAAGGAAGCAAGGGCAAGAACAAAACCTCCTTCAACCAGAGGAGGAAAGAGTCAGACCCTATGATTCAGAAGCTGTTGGATGTGGTAAAAGAAGTGCACAAGAACCAGAAGTAGTTGTAAACCACTCTAGAATCAGTAGTCCTAGTAATAGAAACATTACCCCCACTCAGACTGAACATAACATTGTCACATCTGAGAGTAACATCAACAGTGATACACTGTGGTTACAAATGTCCCAATATTCTGAGAAATCTGCAAAGCGGTTTGCAGAACTTGAAGCTGGCCATGAGAGGATAAAAAAAACACAAGCCTCCTATGAAGAGATAGTTAAGAATCTTCAAGAAGGATATGCTCAATTGAGCAAATCCTCTGAAGAAACCAACAAAAGACTGAATCTAGTCTTTGAAGAACAACACCACAGCAAAAGGGACAGGGATTGTCTGGACCAAGACATAAACAAATTGTTTAATGTCTACCATACCTTGAAGCCCCAACCACAAGGGCGAGTTATGGAGAATCCATATCAACCAGATGCTATGTTGATGAATAAGAGAAGATCTCCATCAAAATACCAGGATGGAGATGGAATGTCTTATTCAGAGAAGGAAGCCTTGAAACAGCTTCCTGAGGCCTCAAGCTGGCCCAAATTCTCTGGAACAGGAGAATATGATAATATGGAGCTCATAGATTATATTGATGGACTCTTCATTGATGTACCGAGCATACCAGACTACTGGATTACTGCTAGATTGAATACTGCATTTAAAGGTCATGCTAGTATATGGTACACAGAAATGAAAGAACTCCATTGCAGGAGAAACTTGCCATGGTGGAAGAGTCAAATCATCCAAAAGTACTGTAATGGAACTTGGATATGGCAGAAGACCATGTCATTTGAAAATGACAAATACTCTGTGGACAAAGATCCATATGAGTGGTGTCTTAGACAGTCTAAAAGACTTAAAGCCATTGATCCTCAGATGAACATCCAAATGAGGAATCACAAACTTCTGACACAGCTGCCAGGAGAGCTAGAGAATGCAGTAAAATGCAGATTCAACCAAAATTGCACTCTAGATGACATTGCCAACACCTTACAAGACATAAGGAAAAGGACTAATATAGGGAAATTCACCCCATATAAGAGCAATGGTTTCAGAGAGAAACAACCTTTCAGGGTAGAGTTTAAAGACAAACCCAAAGATAGAGTGGCAGAAGTGGCAAAGAAGAGAAATTCTTGTCACAATTGTGGTTCAACAGACCAATATGCCAACAACTGTCCAAAGGGAAAGAAAAAGTCTATTCCATTGAGAAAGTCCCAGAGGAAGGATCCCCAACAAAGCATTCTGAATCAGACTCTATGGGTGATGCCATCAGAGAACAATATGATGATGAACAGGACCCAAGAGAAGAATTTCTAGTGGAGTACCAAGTGGAAACCCCACTGGAAATTCAAGACATACAGTTGGAAGCAGGCATGCCACAAGATACTGCCAACAAAAACTTGTGCAAACATACACAAGATGCACAAACATTCCTGGTTACACCAACTAAAGGAATGGTATATATACATGGAACAGCCACAAAGATGACTCTCTGTATTGACAATGCTCAGCACCCACTGATCATTGATAGTGGAGCACACTTCTCCATAGTGGCCAAAAGGTATCTGGATAACCACTTCCCAAATTGGGAAAAGCAGCTCTTGCCCACTAAGGCAAACAACTTAAAAAGTGCATCAGGGAAGATGACTTCCATTGGGACAATTATCAAAGAGATAATTATACACCACAGGAAGGGTAATATGAGACTCAACCCAGAGTTTGTAGTGCTTGATGATGCCCACATCCAAGGGTTTTTACTGGGAACAGATTACCAGGGGATGTATGGAATAGACATTTACAACAGTAAAAATAGGCACATCACCATTGGTATTAACAACGAAAAGAAATTTTCACTTGATATATACCAGATATCTTCTCAAGATCCACTAGAAGACCTTCTGAAGGAATTCAGAGAGGGACAGTTTAGCAATACCCTCACCGGTAAACAGAAACTAAGTTTACTGAAGATGCTGAGGAAGAACAGACCAGCATTTTCCATTGGTGAAGAACAATTAGGCAAGATCAAAGGCCATGATATAGAACTATATCTGGATGTGGAAAGACCTCATCCACCCATGCTTAGGAGACCTCCTTATCCAGCAAGCCTGGAAACCAGGAAAGAAATTGAGAAACATATCAATGAACTCCTGGAAATGGATGTCATCAGGAAGATTGGAAATAATGAAATAGTGGAAATCACCACCCCTGTCCTAATCACCTGGCATGATGGCAAGTCTAGACTGTGTGGAGATTTCAGAGCTCTGAATAGTTACACAGAAGCAGACAGGTACCCTATAACCAGGATACCTCATGCCTTCGATAAACTGGCAAAAGCCAAATACATAACCGAAATGGATTCTATGAAAGGCTTCCACCAAAATGGAGTTAAACCAAACTCCATGAAATTACTCAGAATAATATGCCATATGGGCATATATGAGTATACCAGGATGCCATTTGGCATCAAAAATTCACCAGCCCATTTCCAACAGATGATGGACACAATATTTCAAGAAGAAATACTGGAAGGCTGGATGGTGGTATATATTGATGATATCACTATATATTCAGAGAAATGGGAAGATCATGTGCAATACATAGACAGAGTACTAAGTAAATGCAGACCCATAAATCTGAAAATTTCACTTAAAAAGTGCAATTTTGGCCCACAAGAGTTACTGGCTCTAGGACATAAAGTCTCAGGTCTTAGTCTGGCAATTGACCAGAATAAAGTAGCAGCAGTAATGCAAAAGCTAGTACCAAAGAGCATCAAAGAGATGCAATCTTTCCTTGGGTTTGCTAGCTACTATAGAAACTAAAGAAAAAACTTTGCACACATAACTAGTACTTTATACAAGTTATGTTCAAAAGATGTAGTTTTTGAAATAACCAAGGAAATGAGGGATGCATATGAGAGGATCAAATATGAACTCACAAATGCACCTGTGCTCATCTTACCTGACTTTGAACTACCATTCAAGTTATATATAGATGCAGCATGCATTCAAGGCCTAGGAGCAGCCCTTCACGAAGGACAAATTGTGGATGGTGAACCAAAAGAAGGAGTAATTTGCTACATCTCAAGGCAGCTGAAAGATTCAGAAGCCAGGTATGGGGCCACCCAGAATGAGTGTCTATGTCTAGTCTGGGCTCTAGAAAAACTCCATTATTATCTGGAGGGTGCAGTCTTTGAAGTCTACACAGACTGCACAGACTTGAAGTCTTTACTGAACATGAAGACTACAAATAGACACATGCTGAGATGGCAAATAGCCATCCAGGAGTATAGAGGGAACATGACCATCATATACAAAGAAGGTAAAAGTCATACCAGTGCAGATGGCCTTAGCAAATGGCCACTGGATAATGTCAAGAGCAATCCAGCTTATGAGGCTGAAGTTGCAGCCAAAGTCCCTATCCATTTCATGGAAATAGATAGGAGGAAGAACTTCATATTTTCTGAATGGGCACCAGAAAGTGGTACCCTTGACAGTGGAAACACTGATTCAGAGGGGACAGAAACTCCCATATTGGGAATAAGTTCCTATGAACTGCACAATGAATTCTTTAGTGCAGTACTGAAGTCTTATGCCAAACACAAGCAGTGTGGCATACTACTACAACTCCTTCAACAAAGGTACAGGAGTCCAGAACCGGAATCCCAGCTGGAAGAACCCTGGTTGAGGGCCTACAAGGATAACAAGTTCTTCCTTATAGATGGCCTGCTCTACCACAGAGAGAAACACACAAGTGCACTCACAGTGGTAGACAGAGACCACATCTCCTTTATCCTGCAGGAATGCCATGACTGCCCCTATATGGGACACATGAGTGAAGACAGGACCAAGGAGAGGGTAGCAAGCACAGCTTGGTGGCCCAAGTGGGAACAAGAGTTGGGAGAATACATCAACACTTGTGAAAGATGCCAAAAGGCAAATAGGAAACATGGGAAGAATTAAGGGTTACTTCAACATATAGAAGAGCCCAAACACCCATGGGAAACCATCAACATGGACTGGGTTACAGGACTTGTCCCAGGAGGAAAAGAAAACTAAAATTCCTGCTTGATCATAGTTGATAGGTTCAGCAAGAGCATGAGGTGTCTACCATGCCACAAAGAAGACACAGCCATGGATACTTCCCTGTTATTTTGGAATAACATCATATCTACCTGTGGGGTCCCTAAAATCATCATTAGTGATAGGGACCCAAAATTCACATCTGAATTTTGGACCAACTTGTATGACATGCTTGGCACCAAGCTTGCTTTTTCCACACCTTACCATCCCCAAACAGATGGCCTAGCTGAGAGGATGATCCAGACTATGGAAGACATCCTTAGAAGGTTCTTTGCCTATGGCATTGAATACAAGGACCATGAAGGATACACCCATGACTGGGTTACCCTTCTACCAGCTGTCCAACTGGCTTATAATACAAGTCAGAACTCTACCACAGGAAAAACACCTGCAGTGGTAGAGAAAGGGTGGAATCCCCTCATGCCTGCGGATCACTTAAAGAAGAATCTTCTGACCATCAACCCCACAGCCAAAGACTTCCATGATATGTGGAAGAGGGCTTGTGACACAGCTGCCAAATGAATAGCTGAGGCAAAAGAATATAACAAGCAGAGGTGGGACAAGACACACATGGAACCTGACTTTAATGGAGGGGACCAGGTGCTAGTTTCTACACTGAACTTTAATAATCTTAAAGGACCCAAGAATATGAGGGACTCATTTCTGGGGCCTTTCACTATCATCAGGTTGATAGGGAAGAATGCAGTGGAAGTCAAACTTACAGAGGAATTTTCCAGGAAGCACCCAGTCTTCCCAGTAAGTTTGGTCAAGCCATACTTCCAAACAGAGGATGGTAAATTCCCCTCCAGGAAGAAAAACCCCACACCACCTGACATAGTTGAAGTGGAGGACTCCCCAGGACCTGTGAGTAAGATCATCAGGGCCAGGAAGATCAGACTTAATGGGAAGGATCAAAGACAATACTTAGTCAGATTCAAACACCAGACAGCTGATAAAGACAAATGGTTAGCAGAAGATGCCATACCAGATGGGAACCTTCATCTAACAAGATTCAGAGCCTCTAGGAGGACTGAACAGTCTCATCAATGATGAGCCTTTTTTAGAGGGAGGGTATGTAAGCCTGTGACTCAAAACCAGAGCACAAGAATGACAGCCAAAATACCATAAACCAATGGTATAGCCAAGATACCACCAAAACATGGAGCTGAGCCAGATCAGCTCAAAAGGTATCAAAAAAAAGAGGAAACTCACCTCTTTCTGAGAATATATGTCCCATCACCATAGGACAAAGAATAACAAAGTTATTCCTGCTCAAAGTTATTGCTGAGCATAAACCTTAATTTTCACCTCTCATCTAATTCTAGAAGGAGAGGCTTAACCCCATCAAATGGGTACTCAAAATGAAGCTCTAAGCCAGGGCTATCCAATGGTACCAGCCAAACTGAGCCAGCCCAATATTACTGGAGTTATGGTCAATTTCAGGCCAAATAAGGGTGAACAAAAGATTCACCTCTCATCTAACTTCTACAGTTTTAGTGTGAGATACTTGAAGTGGGGTCTTTTTGGAAAGAGCACAATCAGGGCTATCTTATGGTGTCATCTATTTCCCCATAGCTCAACTAGAACAAAAGGTATGGGGCAAATAAGCTCAATACAGCTTTTTGCCTATACCACACAAATGTACAAAATTCTTGTACATGGGATAACTTTGTCATATTTAATGATAGCCATATCAAACAAGGTACAATTGTGTAGAGCACATACAGGGCTACACACCGAACCAATTCTGAGGTTGATATCTCAAGGACTGACAAAGTTATGGCTGTTTTAAGGTCATGTTCCCATCTGCCATCATATACAGCCTTGCCATGGGATAATATCCCATAACCATTAATATGAGGTGTCAAATAGACAAAGAAGCTTGTTTTTACTTCAATACCTCATATGTCAGTCAATACTGGGGTCCCATACAGTTTCTGTACAGCATTCTACACGTCATACATGTCAGAATCAGGCTGTGAGGTCCCCAGATGAAAATTGCCCAGATGTTTTTTCAAAACCACATCTGAGCCCAATACAGGCTATACAGGCTGCTCACAAACCACAAGCCAGTACTAGAGGGTGAAAATCTTCACTTCCTCTACGTGGAAAGGTCTAGCACCCTTTCCACCCCATTTCAGGATAAAAAGGAGGCTTTTCACAGCCAGAATTGTTTCCTCATCCTGCTCTTGAATATCCTACATAGTAAACTGTCAAAAACAGTTTTACTCTTGGGTAATAATCAGGGTATAATTATAATCTTAATTATTGTAGTTCTTATTATAGTAATCCAACTGGTAAGACTGCACCCAGGGTTTTCAATAGCGCTCACCACCACTATTTCTTCAATAGTAGAACCCTGATATTATATCATAAGTCATTATATTAAATTAAATCTCTTATTTAAAAATTATTTCCACGTGTCACAGTCACAGTTCCTGTTGTAAATAGCCTAATTACAGCTTCAACATAGACTCCAGCTGACAAATTTGGCCTTTCTTTGCATAGGAAAGGCAGTTTTTGATGCCAAATTCCACATTATGAATCTATTTCAGGTGGTTTACAAGGTATTGAGAAGTTTCTAAGCATGGAATAACCAAATTAAATATTTTCCTGTGTATTTTCATGGAAAAAGGAAATGCTCTAATATTTTGGATAATTAATTTCTCCCTTCCAGTGTAAAAGTCATGTTTTCATGTGAAAATTGATCCAATTTACTCCTTTTGGGGTGACTTTAAATTTATTGGCCATGGTTAAAGCAAGGTATCGCAAAAATATGGACTTGAATGTGACTTTTAATTATGGGGAATTATTCTTTGACACTTTGGTAAATGAATGTGGCGTTCTTCCAAGCAAAATTGTGTTGTCCATGAAAAATTGAAAGTTTTAGTTCTCATTGGGTGGTTTCAATATATTGGCTTTTTTTAAGGATATAATCAAAGATATATGGGCTTTCAATGTGAATTTTCATGATAGAAGTTTATGCAAAATGCCTATCTCAGTTGTTTTTCAAATTATTAGGTACACTCTAAGCATGGGTTCACAGCTAAATGGACTTTCCTATATTTTTCCATGGTAGAGAGATATCCTGGTCATTTTTGAACCTTGATTTTGTGCTTCTCTCAATGGGAAAGCTGGTTCATAATTCCAACTTGTGCACTATTACTCCTTTTCAGATTATTTTCAACACAGTAAGTGTGGTATCCGCTGTGGGAACTCCTTTTGGTGTGGGATGAAATAAGGCAGTACCTTGAGGGGGAAATTATTGGTAAGTCTGTTTTGAATTTCAGAATTGTCCAATAACTATGGGTGCTAAGGTGTATTAGCTGCCCCTCTAAATAATACTGAATAGTCAGCCTACAGAGAATCACAAAATAAAATAAGATTTGTGGCTTTAACAGATAGAGAAGACTTATCAGCAGTCTCTAAATCAGACCTATCAATAACACTACAGTAAAAGTTCTGATCTAAAATTTCTGATAAAATAAACACTAGATTTTTTTTACTTTATTTTAATCAAAGTGATGATAATATATATATATATATGTTTTGGGTTTCTGTTATTTTAATGAAACTAATAAGAATATTTTTTTTTGTTTTTTTTTAATAAGAATGATAAGAATATATATATTTTTTATGGTTTTAGGTTGATTATAATGATTTTTTTGATATGAGTACTAATAATAAGACTACTGGATTTGATTCTTTTTGAATTTTTTTTTAATACTGAGTTTTATATCACTACTACTTTTTTTTAATAATACTAAGCCACTGAGAAAGGCTACTGAGCTGTTTACTACATTAATACTACTATTCTTCACTAATACTAAGCTACTGAGCAAGGCTACTGAGCTTTTACTATGGTTATACTACTATTCTTCACTAATACTAAGCTACTGAGCAAGGCTACTGAGCTTTTACTACGGTTATACTACTATTCTTCACTAATACTAAGCTACTGAGCAAGGCTACTGAGCTTTTCACTACTAAAACACTACTACTATTCTAGATATCCTGCTAGTTCAGGGATGGTGGTGATCCTGGATAGTGGTAACCTGTTCCATGATGATGGGAAAATGAGGGAGAGAGGACCTCTATTTATAGCTTTTGGGCCTCCATAGAGCTTCTCAAAACAGGGTACTTAGAAAAAAATCATAGTTGAGAGGTTTTAGCTAGTGAGACGTGTAGTTTTGGTGTAGCAGCGTGTTTGCTGAGAGAATTATGCTGGTGGTGCTTTTTCTTATCAAAATCATGTGATGTATTTGAGATAATTTGGCTGGTGATGTTTGCTTGAAGGTGGGGAAAGTATTTTTAGTTTCTATTTTTACATATTTTATGAGAGAATTATGCTGGTGGTGCTTTTTCTTATCAAAATCATGTGATGTGTTTGAGATAATTTGGCTGGTGGGATTTTCTTTTTGCCAGAGTCATGTGATATATATGAGAAAATTATGCTGGTGTTTCTGTTTCTTATCAAAATCATGTGATGTCTTTGAGATAATTTTGCTGGTAAGATTTTCTTTTTTGCCAAGAAAGTGGAGAAAATCCAGCTCCTGACAATTGAACTTTCTTCTAGTCATATGATATATATGAGAGAATTATGCTGGTGCTTTATGTTTCTTATCAAAATCATGTGATGTCTTCGAGATAATTTTGCTGTTGACACTTTCATTTTTGGTGACTTTGTTACGTATTTTCTGAGAGAATTATGCTGGTGGTGCTTTTTCTTATCAAAATCATGTGATGTCTTTGAGATAATTTGGCTAGTGAGATTTTCTTTTCTTTCTTTTTGTTTTTTTTTGCCAAGAAAGTGGAGAAAATACAGCTCCTGACGATTGAACTTTCTTCTAGTCATATGATATATATGAGAGAATTATGCTGGTGTTTCTGTTTCTTATCAAAATCATGTGATGTCTTTGAGATAATTTGGCTGGTGATGTTTTTCTTTTTGCCAAGAAAGTGGAGAGAATACAGCTCCTGACAATTGAACTTTCTTCTAGTCATATGATATATATGAGAGAATTATGCTGGTGTTTCTGTTTCTTATCAAAATCATGTGATGTCTTTGAGATAATTTGGCTGGTGAGATTTCCTTTTTTTTCCAGAGTCATGTGAAGTAATTGAGATAATATGGCTGGTGATGTTTTCTTGAAGGTGGGGAAATTGTTTTTGTTTCTATTTTTTATGTATGTTCTGAGATAATTACACTGATGGTTTTATTTTAGTATTGTATCATTTTATATGGAGATTTCATCATTTCTATCAAGTTTGATGCGTGTTATTATTACTAAGGAAGCATTTGTTCTTGGAAAATATATTGTAATTTTATGCATAGCCTTGAGGTATTTCTTCTTTAAATTGAATCAAGGTGGGGAAAATAAATCTTCTGATGCTTTGGTCCATCTTCATATACCTTTATTCAAATTAACTGCCTTTAATGATGTAATTTGTTATTGATGATGCAATAAGGTGGATACATTCTTTGATACTATACTGTTTTGATAAGATCTTGAGGCTGTGTATTGTATATTTCTTTTTGAAATTTGTAATTGTAATGTGTAAATCTGTTTTGCGTAATTCTTTTTATTATCATTTTTTCTTTTGTTTTATTGGTAAGCTTGAAATGAGTACTAATGGTATGGAATACCACATCCCCCTCTCCATTTAATGCTGTCCCCAGCATTCCAGTTGAAAAGCTTGCCAATATCAATCATATCCATTTTGATCAATTTCTTCTCCCTCTGATATTAAATCTTATTCTTCAATTTCTTCACTGCTGTCATTTTCTGACTCTACACTTGATTCAACTTTCTTTCCTCTGGGATAAGCCCTCTTGATGTGACTTGCTGCAAATTTTCTTGTAAGTTTAGTGCCATCCAATTCTTCAAGCTCATAAGGTCCATTGATAATTTGCTTTATGACTCTATAAGGTCCATTCCAACGGTTCTTGAAGAGTAAACCCCACTGTGACTCAAGTGGTTTATTATAAACTAATACCAAGTCCCCTGGTTCAAGTGGATTTCTCAGTCTATGTGCCATCTTTTTGTCCAAATATTGAACTGATTTGTGTCTTGAATCTCTCAATTTCTGTGCTGCTGCTAATCTTGTTTCCTCTTTTGCTGAAATCTGTATTGCTCTTGCTTCCAATAGTTCTTCTAGTTGGTATTTTCTTTTGATTGAATATTCTTCATTAATTTCACCTTGAAGTCTGCATTATTCTATTATTCACCTTGGTTGTTAATTTTGATATCTTCATTTTTTTATTTTCTTGATTCCTTGATTTTACTTGCATATTCAGCCCTCTGGTGTGCTACCCCTGTAGTTTGAGTCATACAAAGACTAAATTTTGGCCGTCTGGGAACCACCCTGTAGTTTAAAGTCATACAAGGACTGATTTTAGCCTTCAGGTTGCTACCCTGTAGCTTAAAGTCATACAAGGACTAATTTTAGCCTTCAGGTTGCTACCCTGTAGTTTAAAGTCATACAAGGACTAATTTTAGCCTTCAGGTTGCTACCCTGTAGTTTAAAGTCATACAAGGACTAATTTTAGCCTTCAGGTTGCTACTCTGTAGTTTAAAGTCATACAAGGACTAATTTTAGCCTTCTTTATTTGATCTGATCTTTTATCCTTAATTTTAATCACGACAGTTTATTTTATTTATTTTTTGTTATTATAATTTTTTTTTTTTAAAAAAAATTATTTTCTGTTGAAAAAAAATATTATTTTTTTTTTTTTTTGGTTTTATGTTAAAAAAAATTTGGTTTTCATTTTCTTTTTATCTTGAAAAATATTTTTTTTTTTTTTTTATGTTGAAAAAAAATTTTTTTTTTTTTTTTTTTTATTGGAAAAAAAATTTTTTTTTTTTTTTTTATGTTGAAAAAAATTTTTTTTTTTTTTAAGAGTGATCAAATTGATGAGTGATGTTGAAGGAGGTTTCAATTTGAGGAGTGTTGTTATATTTACAAATGGTGTAGTGGTTAGTGATTCCGGGTTGCTTTCCACTTTCATCAAGTTTGAAATGGGTTCAATTCCCCCCTCTGGCAGTAATTCTGCTGCTGGACCTGTCAGTTTCTGGAATAGGGTAACCATGCTGGGTAGCATATTCTGAGCCTTGAGCAAGCTTAGTGATGTAATTTGGTATCGTTGTGTTCCTTGAGTCTGTCAAACAAAATTGATCTTTGGAAACTTGTTGTGATTGAGGGTGCTCAACCTTGATTATGATTTGAGAAGTACTGATTTCAATTTCCTTATTTAAAATGCTGGAAGGATGCGTGCTAGTCAAAGATTGGCTAAACTCATTAATTTGGGCCTATAAGAATGTCATCCAGTATAAATCAGAGTAGTCTGTTGGTGAGTTGAATTGTTTCCTGTATTGAGGTGGTCATTTTATGACCGGCGGTCATAATTTGACATTTTAAATTCTTTGATCTTCCTTTTCTGTATCTGAATAGCCTAGCTTGTCTGGTTGATTTTTCCCCCATGTCTTGAGATAAATTTCTTGATTTTAGGCCAAATTATGACCGGCGGTCATAATTTTGACATTTTGAGCTTCTTCTATCTTCTTTTTCTGTATCTGAATGGCCTAGCTTTTTTTTGGTTGTTTTTTGTTTCTTCTTGTTTTCCTTTCCATATTTTCTCTCTTCCTGTCTCAAAGAACAAAATTATGACCGGCGGTCATAATTTTGATATTTTGAGCTATCTATATCTTCTTTTGCTGTTTCTTCCCACCATCTTTTCATTGTTTTTTTTTAAAAAAAGAAATAACATTAATAAAGGCCTATGGGCCCACACTTCCCCAAACTTGTGCCATTTTTTTATATGAGGTGGCATAAGAACAGATAACCACCCCTGTTTTTTTTTAAAATGAAATCATGATACTTGTACATTGAAAATAATCGCTTGGAAAATGTTGAGTTTGAAGTCCTTTATTGAATAATGATTTATAGCCTTGAGTGATATTATACTTGAAAAAAAAATGAAAAAAATGAAATTCCTCTTTGATAAGGCAGGAGGTCACTGCCCTGAATTATGGGAATGTTGAAAAAAGATTTTTTTTTGTTTTTGAATGATTTGAAATTCCTCTTTGATAAGGCAGGAGGTCACTGCCCTTGAGTGATAAGAGACTTTAAAAAAAAATATTGAAATTCCTCTTTGATAAGGCAGAAGGTCACTGCCCTGAATTATGGGAATGTTGAAAAAAGATTTTTTTTTGTTTTTAAATTATTTGAAATTCCTCTTTGATAAGGCAGGAGGTCACTGCCCTGAGTGATAAGAGTGTTTAAAAAAGATTTTTTTTATAAGTTAGTTTGAATGATTTGAAATTCCTCTTTGATAAGGCTAGAGGTCACTGCCCTTGATACTAATACAGATATATACAGAATTCTCTTTTTTTTTTGGTGATTTTTTTATTTTATTTTGCTATTTTTTATATGGTTTTTTATTTTTTTACTTGGTGATTGAAATTGGATTACTTCAGCTGTTATTGAGAAATATTCAACCTTCTGTTGTAAATTACTGAAAGACATATGTCCTTCAATATTTCTCCAAATATCTTGTTGAGTTGTTTTCTTTGTGTATTTCCTTTCCATTCTGAAACAAAACCTTTGACTTCATGAATAAACATGTACCCAACATCACACCAGCAAAGAGTTCCCCCCAAAATTTCCAAGCCATCTAGATTCAAATATTCTTGAGCCCATAACATTTTGTGATACAGTACTTCTATTGTCATTTGATAATATCCATAAGGCTTCTTCCAGTAAGGATTCCTTAAATTTACTTTGATTCCAATAGTGGTTAGTAATTCCAGAAAATCAACATTTGTAAGATTTGATCCAGGTAGTTCTGAGATATATTTGGTTTGAATTATTGGTGAATCTAGCTCATAATCATACAGTTCTTCAAATTTTATCATTGGAAGTATTACGTAATCTTCCAGTCCTTCATATTCTGGTATGTCTTCCTGTATGCCATTTCGATTCTGGTAGTCATTTGGTAATTCAGATATAATTCCTTTATTTTGATTAAATAAATCAGTTGCGCTTAAAAAGCAGAATATTTGATCATAGGCATGATTGAATTCTTCTAGAATGCTAAGTCCAGCTAGCCTTTGTGTATTTTCTGATAACTCTCCTTCTTCTAGATCTTCAAATATTCTTCCTTCCTTATATTTATCTTCCAAATCTCCATTATTTTGTTGGTATAACTTCAAGTCATCTTCTGATTCTTCTGTTTCCATTTTTTTCTCATTCCTCTTTTGAATATTTCTATCCCAAACTTTATCCATTTTGTCTTCAGTAATTATGCACTATCCTTTTTCAATTCTTCAAATTTTCTTTTTGCCAATGGCTTGATTATGCTATCTTTTGGTTCTTCACTTAGTAAATCTTTTTCAGTGTCACCAATGTACCCAATTTCCTCTTGAAATAAATTGAAATAGTCTTCTGAAATTCTTGAGGAATTTGCTTCAGGTGGCTTCAGATCCATTTTGAATTTCTTCTGTGGGCTTTCTACTTGATCTTCTTTTTTCATACCACTTAACTCAAGTGCTGGCCATTTCTCTGGATCTTCTATGGCCATGTCCAAATTTCTTCTCATCTTCTTCAGTTCCATTTTTATTTTTTCTATTGCTTCACTATCTTCTACCTTTAATTCATCCTCTTCTGGATCCTTCCCTTTAGATTTTCTTTCAGTTTGAGGTGCAATACTTTCTTTAGATGAAGATAATATGCTTAACTTTTCTTCATCTATTATCTGGTTGAAATTATCAAATACTAAGAAGTCCAGGTAGGTTTTCTCTTCACTTTCCAAAGTGACTTCAAGATTTTTAATTTGACCAATTGTCTTCAAAAAGTTATCTGATGATTTTGATGTGTAAGGGCTGATTTTTAATTCTGCTTTTAGGGCCATTTCCTGAGCTATAACATTCAAGTCATTTTTTGCATCAAAAATGGCTGAGAAGGGTATTTTGTTTATTCCAAGAAATATTGTCTTCAATCTTGTTGAAGATTGACTTTCTGTTTCCTGTGTTTCTTTTCTTTTGGATGATTCTGCTCCATGTATTGACCATTTTCCAATCTCTTAAGATGCACAAAGCTCCATACCTATTGGTGGAGAAATTTGCCAGCCCATAGCTTGAGGGTTACACATTGGTAAGCATAATCGACGTCCATCTTGCTCTGGATAACTAAATATTTCCCCTTGCTTGTGTGAAAATTCCAATTTAACATTATTATCTGCTAAAAATGGTCTTCCAAGTATGGTGTGTACAGCTCCTTTTGCTATGAATAAATGAATTTCTTTTTCTTCTCCTGTTATCATAGTAATTGGTGTAAATTCTGAGAGTCCAACCAAGGATGTGGTATGTCCACCAATTCCTCTGAGATTCATATTGAGCTTTCTACTTGTAAGTGAGGCTTGAATTGCAATTTCCTCTGGTATTATATTAATTTCTGATCCAGTATCCACCAATGCCATTGTAGGATATTCTTCTCTTCCAATAAATACTTCCATAAATCCAAGTGGGCATGCATAATGTAATCTTGGGGTATCATAGTCCCGTAGCTTTACTGAAAGTAGTCTTTCTTGAATATTTGACGTATTGACTGATTTTATTACTTCTTTTTCCTGGGTAGTTAAATTTTGTAGTTTATCAATAAAGGCTGGTGACATTGATAATATTTCTTCAAGAGTAAGATTTATCTTTTGTTCAAGTATTCTCTTCATCACATGTTCAATTATTATCTTTGGGTTATTGGGTGTAGATTTTATCTTGTTTTTTAATTCCATCTTTTGTGAATCCTGTCTAAGTACCTCCTTATTCTTTTCCTTGGAAATGATTTCAATATCATTATCTACTTCCTTTCCTTCTTGTGTTTTCTTGTATTTTGTTGGAATTAGAACTCTTATTTCTTCTTCTGCCTCATCTTCCTCATGGTAGGCACCTGGTATCTTCTTTTTAAAGGGTTTGTGTGTTTCATTTTTATCCCCTTGCTGGGTTTGACTTTGAGTTTCCTGTCTTTCAGCTCTTTTCCTTGTCTGTCTAAGCCCAACATTTATTTGAATATTTTCATTTGCTGGTGATATTTGAGGAGGTTTCCAGTTTCCCCATTCTTCTATTTGAGCTATAGCTGCTGCCTTCTCACCTTTCCTTTCCTCAATTACTATTGTCTCTTGCTTCTTTTGGGGTGGATTTGATTTTTCCATCATTTTCTTTGTAAAATCCTCCTGCTCTTTGGCAAAATGTCTAACTAATTCTTTTGCAGATTTAAGGCCTTCTGTGGGTACTCTTTGAAAATTTGGAAAAAGATATGTTCCTCCACACTTCAAGACAATTCTTTTCTCCAAGTCTTCTGTGAGGTGATTACATCTTATTGCGGAATGTCCTTCTTCTAAGCAGTAATAACACTTCAGTAGCTGTCTTGGAGCCATTTGTGCTGGAACATATGGTTGATAACCAGAAGATATGGGTAGTAAAGGATATCTTAGCCTGAGTGGCTGTGAGTTTTGTGTAACTTTATGATCTTGATTATTGCCTTCTTGTATTTTATTTGGAGATTCAACTACTTCTGAAAGGTGTTTGAGCTGATTCAATACTTGCTTAACTGATTCCTTCCCAGTATCCTTTGATTGATGCCCTTGCAGCTGAGGATTTTGAATTTTTTGGGTAAGATCTTTCATTTGCTTTAAGACTTCTTCCCAGCTTTCCTCTTCAAACCTAGCTTTCTTCTCTTGTGACTTTGGTTGTGAAAATTCCTTCTGTTGAATTAAGACTTTGGCTTCTAAATCTTGTTCAATATATAACTTTAAGATTTCCAATCTTGGAATGATATAACCACCATCCAAAGCTTGCACCATGGACTTATCTTTAATCATTTCTTTGTAAATAGATTCTTGAACACTTGAGGAAAGACTGGCCAAAAGTTCTTGATTGTGATTGATATCTCCTTGTATATATCGATACCTTCTGAGATAATTAATAATGGATTCATATTCACCAATGAACTTTTTATATTGGGTCATATTTCTAATTCCCCCTTCTTGTTGAATCTTTGTAAATAACTGAGTAATTGAGGACAGCTTGTATCTTCTTTCAGGTGACACTGTTCCCCATCTCCTCTTCATATCCAATTTTAATTGCTCCCAATTGCCAGTTTCATATCCGGGCATTCCTTCAATATGGTAGCTAATTTCTTGATCTTTAGTCCAAAAGGATATCTGTCTTGCTATATCCCTTCCACTTGCTCCTTCAATTTCTGCTATATTTTCTACTCTTTTAATAAATCTTTCCACTTCCTTTCCATCAAACCATAAATTATAATCCTTTGGTCTGATCTTGACAATGGGTGTATTGTTTCATGGGACTTCTTGTTGCAATGGGCTTGAAGCCTGTGCATGAATATTAACCCGCTTTGGTAGAGTATTTGGTCTTTGTGAAGTGAATGGAGTTGATGAGGCCATAGGCCTTGAAAATGGTGATGGTGACCCTTCTTGTCTAAAGATTCTTGGCATGCTCGTTGTTTCTTCCATTGGGCTGTTTTCTGCGGTAAAACTTGACTCTTTCCTTTTCCCTTCTTTTTTAAGGAGTTCAATTAATTCTTGTTGCATTTCCAACATTCTTTGATGAAATCTTTCTACATCAGAAATATCTTCTTGTCCTTGCATGGTCTCTTCATTTATAATTTCTTCTTTGGATTCATCTGGATTGTGTGGTATCTTTGATGATGATGCTGAATCCATATTGATATATTCTTTTTTGATTTTTTGTTGTTCACTTTTCTTTTTAATTTCAAATAGTTCCTTGAGTAATTTCTGAAAATAATCTGTAACTATCTTTTGATCTTTCTTCTTGGTTCTAGGTTTACCAACTGGTATACTATAATCTATAGGTGATTCTTCTCCAGGTGGTGTTTCTCCTCTTTTTGGATAATAATAATGAAATGATTTTGTTGAAGCACTTGATGGTGACAATGATTTAGAATTTTGTGGTTTTTCTGATTCCAGATTGACTTAATAGGTGCTTGAAATTTTTTATTGATAAAAGGCTTTTTTTTATATGGACTAAATTTGAATGTTTTTTTTTTGTTTTTTTTTTTGATAATTGACGGATTATTGATGGTTGAAGCTGTTGGCCACTGTTGGGACACCAGATGTGGGAGCTCCTTTTGGTGTGGGATGAAATAAGGCAGCACCTTGAGGGGGAAATTATTGGTAAGTCTGTTTTGAATTTCAGAATTGTCCAATAACCATGGGTGCTAAGGTGTATTAACTGCCCCTCTAAATAATACTGAATAGTCAGCCTACAGAGAATCACAAAATAAAATAAGATTTGTGGCTTTAACAGATAGAGAAGACTTATCAGCAGTCTCTAAATCAGACCTATCAATAACACTACAGTAAAAATTCTGATCTAAAATTTCTGATAAAATAAACACTAGATTTTTTTTACTTTATTTTAATAAAAGTGATGATAATATATATATATATATATGTTTTGGGTTTCTGTTATTTTAATGAAACTAATAAGAATATTTTTTTTTGTTTTTTTTTTAATAAGAATGATAAGAATATATATATTTTTTATGGTTTTAGGTTGATTATAATGATTTTTTTGATATGAGTACTAATAATAAGACTACTGGATTTGATTATTTTTGAATTTTTTTTTAATACTGACTTTTATATCACTACTACTTTTTTTTAATAATACTAAGCCACTGAGCAAGGCTACTGAGCTCGTTACTACGTTAATACTACTATTCTTCACTAATACTAAGCTACTGAGCAAGGCTACTGAGCTTTTACTATGGTTATACTACTATTCTTCACTAATACTAAGCTACTGAGCAAGGCTACTGAGCTTTTACTACGGTTATACTACTATTCTTCACTAATACTAAGCTACTGAGCAAGGCTACTGAGCTTTTCACTACTAAAACACTACTACTATTCTAGATATCCTGCTAGTTCAGGGATGGTGGTGATCCTGGATAGTGGGAACCTGTTCCATGATGATGGGAAAAATGAGGGAGAGAGGACCTCTATTTATAGCTTTTGGGCCTCCATAGAGCTTCTCAAAACAGGGTACTTAGAAAAAAATCATAGTTGAGAGGTTTTAGCTAGTGAGACGTGTAGTTTTGGTGTAGCAGCGTGTTTGCTGAGAGAATTATGCTGGTGGTGCTTTTTCTTATCAAAATCATGTGATGTATTTGAGATAATTTGGCTGGTGATGTTTGCTTGAAGGTGGGTAAAGTATTTTTAGTTTCTATTTTTACGTATTTTATGAGAGAATTATGCTGGTGGTGCTTTTTCTTATCAAAATCATGTGATGTGTTTGAGATAATTTGGCTGGTGGGATTTTCTTTTTGCTAGAGTCATGTGATATATATGAGAAAATTATGCTGGTGTTTCTGTTTCTTATCAAAATCATGTGATGTCTTTGAGATAATTTTGCTGGTAAGATTTTCTTTTTTGCCAAGAAAGTGGAGAAAATCCAGCTCCTGACAATTGAACTTTCTTCTAGTCATATTATATATATGTGAGAATTATTCTGGTGCTTTATGTTTCTTATCAAAATCATGTGATGTCTTCGAGATAATTTTTCTGTTGACACTTTCATTTTTGGTGACTTTGTTATGTATTTTCTGAGAGAATTATGCTGGTGGTGCTTTTTCTTATCAAAATCATGTGATGTCTTTGAGATAATTTGGCTAGTGAGATTTTCTTTTCTTTCTTTTTGTTTTTTTTTTCCAAGAAAGTGGAGAAAATACAGCTCCTGACAATTGAACTTTCTTCTAGTCATATGATATATATGAGAAAATTATGCTGGTGTTTCTGTTTCTTATCAAAATCATGTGATGTATTTGAGATAATTTGGCTGGTGATGTTTTTCTTTTTGCCAAGAAAGTGGAGAAAATACAGCTCCTGACAATTGAACTTTCTTCTAGTCATATGATATATATGAGAGAATTATGCTGGTGTTTCTGTTTCTTATCAAAATCATGTGATGTCTTTGAGATAATTTGGCTGGTGAGATTTCCTTTTTTTTCCAGAGTCATGTGAGGTCATTGAGATAATATGGCTGGTGATGTTTTCTTGAAGGTGGGGAAATTGTTTTTGTTTCTATTTTTTATGTATGTTCTGAGAGAATTACGCTGATGGTTTTATTTTAGTATTGTATCATTTTATATGGAGATTTCATCATTTCTATCAAGTTTGATGCGTGTTATTATTACTAAGGAAGCATTTGTTCTTGGAAAATATATTGTAATTTTATGCATAGCCTTGAGGTATTTCTTCTTTAAATTGAATCAAGGTGGGGAAAATACATCTTCTGATGCTTTGGTCCATCTTCATATACCTTTATTCAAATTAACTGCCTTTAATGATGTAATTTGTTATTGATGATGCAATAAGGTGGATACATTCTTTGATACTATACTGTTTTGATAAGATCTTGAGGCTGTGTATTGTACATTTCTTTTTGAAATTTGTAATTGTAATGTGTAAATCTGTTTTGCGTAATTCTTTTTATTATCATTTTTTCTTTTGTTTTATTGGTAAGCTTGAAACAAGTACTAATGGTATGGAATACCACACTGCAAGGAATAAAAAAAAGGGTTTTCTCCTGTATTCAAATTATGGAAGAGAATAATGGAATAATTTTATAAAGGCCTTTTGCCTCTTTACCATGAGGAAGTCAGTTTTTCAAGCACAATTATGCATTATTAGCCCATTTTGGGTGATTTTTAATTTATTGAGTATGTTTTGAGAATGGAAGGATGGAAATATGGATTTTTCCCCATATCCTATTGATAGAGAGAGATACTGAAATCCTTTTAGGAGTTAAAGAGGCCTTTTTATTAAGAAAGGCGCATTTTGCGTGTGAAATAGTGCATAATTAGTTATCTTTGCATGATGTACAATGTATTGGCCATGTTCTAGCCATGATATGACAGATATATGGGGTTTCCAGGAAATTTCAATGGTAGAAATATTTTTTCCCCCAAATTGTGGCAATCACTGTGGCCTTTATTCTCATAGGAAAGTGCATATATGATGCAAAATTGTCCATTATTCTTCCTTTGGAGCTCTTCTTCAACATATTTGATGTGTTATAAACAAGGAATTACAAGAATATTTGTTTCCCTTTTAGCTTGAATGATTTATTAGCATACTGGGGTCCTTTTGGAGATAAATTTGGGAATTTTGACATAGTAAAGTGAAGTTTTCATACAAAAGCGTGCATTTTTGGTTCATTTTAGGTCATTTTCAATGTATAGGCTATCTTCTAAGTGTTTATTACAGACATATGGATTTTCCTGTGTATTTAAAAAGTGGAAAGATATACTAGGGACTTATGTAAAGTCACTGTGGTCGCTCTTCCCATGGTCAATCTGGCTTTTGATGCACAATCGCACATTTTTCATCTATTTCAGGTGCTTTTCAAGGTATTTGGTATGTCTTAAGCATTGAAACACAGCCACTTGGTTTTCTATGTATTTAAACATGTAGGGGAATTAATTGACCCCTTTAGGAAATTAATTTTGTCTCTCTTCCCATGGGAAACTGGGGTTTTCATGCAGAAATGTGCATTATTAGTCCTTTTCGGGTGGTTTTCAACATATTGGTTTTAATATAAGGATGTCCTCACAGGCATGTGAAGTTTCCTGTGAATTTCCATGGCAAAGAGGCATACTATAGTCACGTTGGAAGTGAGGGTGTAATTGTTTACAATGGGAAAGTCAGTTTTTGTGGCAAAATTGTGCATTATTAATCTATTTTGGGTGCTTTTTGAGGTATTTGGTACATTCCAAGCATGGAATTTCAAATATATGGGGTTGCTTGTGTATTTTGCTGGTGGGATGACATAATGAAATACTTTTGAGAATGATTTTGGGCTTTCTGAATATGCAAAAGTCTGCCTTTGATGCATACCTGAAAATTATTGGTATTTTTAGGTGTTTCCAATGTATTGCCTATGCTCTAAGCATAGAATTACAGAAATATTGGTTAAAACTCTTGTTTAAATGGTGAAGAGAAAGAAAATAGCTATTTGGGAAATAAATTTAGCTTTCATTGGAATGGTAACATTGGTTCATGAACCGGAATTGTACACTATTACGCCCTTCCAGGTTATTTTCAAAATATTTGGTGTGTTTGAAAGATGGCATCACAGATACATGGGGTTTTATGTGAATTGAAATAAAATCAGAAAACAACGGAAATAATTATTTCATACATTTGGTATTCATCCTATGGGAAAGCTTGGCTTCCATGAAAAATTGCACATTTTTAGCTCTTTTCAGGTCATTTTCAATGTATAGGATATTTTATAAGTATTATATTGAGAACATACTGTTCTTAA
Organism: Austropuccinia psidii; assembly: GCA_023105745.1. NCBI lineage: Eukaryota > Fungi > Basidiomycota > Pucciniomycetes > Pucciniales > Sphaerophragmiaceae > Austropuccinia > Austropuccinia psidii. Next base: position 70,976,180 of record JALGQZ010000001.1, on the reverse strand, counting down.
TGTGTACTTCCATGGTGGAGAAATATGGGAAGTCCATGTGGACTTTCTTTTCAAGGGAAAGCTTTTCTCTGATTGTAAATTGCAAATTACAAATCTATTGCAGCTGGTTTTCAAGGTATTTGGTATGTTGTACACATGGCATCACAGACATAAAGGCTATACTGTGTATTTCTATTATGGAAAAAATAAGGTAATACTTTGGGAAATGAACATGGCCTCTATTCCCATAGGAAAGTAAAGTTTTTATGGAAAAGTAGTACACTATTAGTCCTTTTTGGGTTACTGTCAAAATATTCGGTGTGTATTAAGGGTGGCATAACAGCTATATGGGCTTTAGCTGTAGTTACATGGATAAGAGTGATACTGAAGTCACTTTGCAAATGAGTGTGTCTATTTTGGAATGGGAAAGTGGGTTTTTGATGAAAGATTGTGCATTATTAGTCCCTTTTGGGCGATTTTCAATGTATTATCTATGTTCTATGCATGATATCCCAGAGATATGGGTTATCCTGTGCCTTTCCATTAGACAGAGAGATACCGGAACATTTTGATATATCAATGCAGCCTTTATTCTCAATGGAAAGACAGTCTTTGATACAAAATTGCACATTATTAATCTATTTGAGGTATTTTTCAGGGTGTTGGGTATATTCTCAGCATGGAATCATAGAAATATGGGTTTTCATGTGTATTTCGTGTGTTAAGTGCATACTGTATTTCCTTTTTTTAATTAATTTGCAGTTTATTCTCATGCGAAAGTGGAGTTTTCATGTCAAATGGTACATTTTTTTGTGCCGTCTGGGTAATTTTCAATGTATTGCCTATTTTTTAAGCAGGGCAAGACAAAAATATGGGCTTTACTGTGTCTTTCCATCATAAAAAAACATACTCAAAGCTTTGGGAAATTAATTTGGCCTTCTTCCCATGGGAAAGTGTGGCTTTTATTCACAGTTGTGCATTATTAATATCTTTTTGGGCAATGTTAAAGTCCTTTGGTAGATTCTAAGGGTGGAATTTCAGATATATGGGTTTTACAGTATCTTTCTATAATGAAGAGATATAATGGAGCTGTTTAGGGAATTAATTTGTCCTTTCTTTCCATTGGGAGGTTGGTTTTTGATACAAAAATGTAATGTTATTGATCTATTTCCAGGCGTTTTGTAGGTATTGGGCACATTCAAAGCACGGAATCACAGAAACATAGGTTTTACTGTGTATGAATATGTTGATACTAAATATAGGGATTCATTGGGAAACAAATATTTCCTTTCATCTCATGGTCAAACTTGTTTATGAAGTAAAATTGTGCATTTTTACTCTTTTCCAGGCAATTTTCAAAATGTTGGGTGTGTTCTTAAGATGGTATCACAGAAAAAGTGTATTTACTGAGTATTTTAATTATGGGAGGAACCAGTTAAACAGATTGGATGTTAATTTAGCCTTTCTTCCCATGGGAAAATTGAGTTTCCAAAAAATATGCATTATTGGTTGTTTTTGGGTGATGTTCAATGAATGTCTTATGATCTAAGAATGATATAACATAAATATTGACTTGAATGTTTACTTCCTTTTTTCCACCTTTTGAAAGGCAAATATGGCCTTTTTTTCATATGGTAAGTTTCATCTTTGATGCAAAATTTCACATTGTTAATCTATTTCAGGTGGTTTTCAAGGTGTTGGGTACATTCTACAGATAAGATCACAGAGATAGGGGCTTTATATGGTATTTTAATATTGGATCAGACTGAAAGATTTTGTCAGCCTGTGACTCAAAACCAGAGCACAAGCATGACAGCCAAAATACCATAAACCAATGGTATAGCCAAGATACCACCAAAACATGGAGCTGAGCCAAATCAGCTCAAAAGGTATCAAACGAAAGAGGAAACTCACCTCTTTCTGAAAACATAAGTCCCATCACAATAGGACAAGAAATAACAAAGTTATTCCTGCTCAAAATTATTGCTGAGCATAAACCTTAATTTTCACCTCTCATCTAGAATCTAGAATGAGAGGCTTAATACCATCAAATGGGTATTTAAAATGAAGCTCTAAGTCAGGGCTATCCAATGGTACCAGCCAAACTGAGCTAGCACCAGTATTACTTGAGTTATGGTCAAATTCAGGCCAAATAAGGGTGAACAAAACATTCACCTCCCATCTAACTTCTACAGTTTTAGTGTGGGATACTTGAAGTGGGGTCTTTTTGGAAAGAGAACAATCAGGGATATCTGATGGTGCTATCCACTTCTTCATATCTCACCTATAAGAGAAGCTATGAGGCAAACAAGCTCAATACAGCTTTTTGCCCAAACCACGCCTATGTACAAAAACCTTGTACATGGGATAACTTTGTCATATTTAATGATAACCATATCATGGCATAGCTTTGTCATATTTAATGATAACCATATCAAATAAGGTATCAAAAACTGACAGAGCTATGGCCATTTGAAGGTTATAATCCCACAATATGACCGATTCAACTGTATTATGACAGGATACAGTTGTACTCTGATTATGAGGTGTCAAATAGATGAAGAAACATGTTAATACTTCAATACCTCATAACTAACTCAATACTGGGGTCCCATACAGTTTCTGTACAGCATTCTACGCGCCATACACGTCAGAATCAGGCTGTGAGGTCCCCAGATGAAAATTTTCACCCTGTATTGGTGAAAACTGCCCAGATGTGGTTTCAAAACCACATCTGAGCCCAATACAGGGCATACAGGCTGTTTGCAAACAACAAGTCAGTCCTACAGAGTGAGAAATCTTCACTTCCTCTACGTGGAAAGGTATAGCACCCTTTCCACCCCATTTCAGGATAAAAAGGAGGCTTTTCACAGCCAGAATTGTCTCCTCATCCTGCTCTTGAATACCCTATGTAGTAAACTGTCAAAAACAGTTTTACTATTGGGTAATAATCAGGAATACTCTTAATTTAAAAGTATTGTAGTCTTTATTATTGTAACCCAACAGGTAAAGCTGCACCCAGGGCTTTCAACAGCGCTCACCACCACTCTATTCCTTATAGTAAAGCCCTTTTATTATTAAATTAATCCATCCTTAACCCTTATAAAAACATTTTAAACTATTTTCCATGTGTCACAGTCATAGTTTTAGTTGTAAATAGCTTTATTACCACTTCAACATAGACTCATCCTGACATTTTGGGGGCCTGGCCATGTTTTAAAACCTTTTGGACTTATTACAAGTAAGTTTTTCTCTTTTTTATCATTTTATTGACACTTGTTTTATCTTTTAAGGCGTCATTTTCTCTAAAAAATATATAGAGTATCTGTCACATGGCTGATAACCACAACACCAGTATTTTTGGCGTGTTTTGTATATAAAAACACTTTTAAGCCACTAATACAGTTATAATTCTTAATTGAATCAAGACAAGCTCATACCAATAAACCAACAGTTGAGGCGTGTTTGGGCACATTGTTCACTCAATTGCCCTGTAATACACCATCTTTGACAGATTATACTTTCTAATTACAAGTATTCTGTAAGATATTGGTATACAAACAGTATACCACATATCAGTAAGCTTTATTTTTAATGTGGAATTGTTAATTCAATTACACTGTCATAATACAAGGGCATATTGTAATAATATACAATCCCAGAGGCCATTCTTACACATGCAAAACCAGCCTTTTAAGAAGTCTTAACTGAAATAAGCCCTCTTTTCCTGTTTGATTCAGTGGAAGAAAATTTCATACCACTTGAGACCCAGTCACAGGCCAACACACCAGTGACACCCTCAGAACCAGAGGGAAGCAAGGGCAAAGGAAAAAGACTTAGTGAGGGCCTCATTACAGCCAAAAAGTGGACACCAATAGCCACTCAGAGGAGTAGAAAACCATGAAACTCTGCTTCAATACAAGGTAAACCAACCTTAACCACTTGTACAGGGAAGATTACAATTATTAACCCAGTTGTAACCTCCAAAGGAAAACTGCCCAAATCAGCAGATAACAAATTTGTACAAGGCACAGTCAAAGGTAAATACCCTAAGAACATAAAGTTTTTGACTGCTTGCAAACACTGATATGTCCCCTGCATACCTCAGAGACCTTGACTTCCAAAGGAACCAACCAGAGGACAGAGAAAGCTTGTCCAGAACCAGAAGACCTGGAAGAAGACACCTTGGACACAGTGGTGGATGGCAAAACAATGAGGGAGTTAATATCAACCTTGCCATTCACACTCCAATTCAACAGGAAACTCAAACCAGAGGACTGGAGGGATATGGATCAAGTTCTTCAGCTCCACCAACTCCTCAAAGACTTATTTCAATGGAGCATAGACAACAAGAGGTTCAACCTGGAAAGTCACTGGGAAGAACTTGGAGCAAGTTGCCAGAAGATCTGTCTCAAAGAGATAGACTTCAAAGACATGATGGTAATCACCAAAGGTTGGAATCCTACCAGGCAGTTCAGACTCTTGGAGGCAAGGGCACAGAGGATAAGGGAGAACCAAGCCACTATCCAAGCTATAGAAGAACAGTTAACCCAGACAGGGCCTACTCAGATTCCTTCAGGCTCACAAGGAGAAGGCCCAATCAGCTCTCAAGTGGCTTCACACTGTGGGAACTCCTTTTGTTGTGGGATAAATAATAGGCAGTACCTTGAGGGGGAAATTATTGGTGAGTCTGTTTTGAATTTCAGAATGAGCCAATAACCATGGGTGCTAAGGTGTATTAGCTGCCCCTCTAAATATACTGAAAAAGATACCCTTTTTGATGAGATCATAAATCAATTATTCAGTTTTGTGGCTTTTCAATTAGAGAATTTTCTTCAGAAGTCTCTATCAGTCTGTCAATAAAAGATCACTATGATAATAATGGTAATAGTTAATATTTTTTTTAATAATTTAGCTTTGCTTAACTTTCTTGTTATTGATTATAATTCTTTTTAATTAATTCTTCTAGTATTCCTTCTTTCAATACCTGAGATATTTAAAGAATATTTTTTAAGATCACTATTAATATTAATAATAATCCTGATAGCTAGCTAATACTTTTAAAGTTGATTCAATAATACTATCAATATAGCTATAATAATTTAATGGTAAGATAATTTTCTTTAAGGGTGGTTTTGTTTAATATAAAGGTAAGATATAAATGATATAATAGTAATATAATACTATTAGGATCAATATAAATATAATCCAATACACCTAAAAAGGCTTATGATATAAGGTATAAGGGTAAGATCATATCCCTTCTATAAATAAGGGTTATTGATAAATCAGATAAGATCACTATTGATAATATCTTCCAACACTACTTCAACACTACTACTATAATGGTAAGACTATTTAAATAACATTAAGCTCTTTCATTAATATTATAAATATCTTTCATTAATTAATCATAAATAACACTATAAGATACTGAGCCTTGCTACTGATCTTTTTCAATATAAATACTAGATTATCCTACTAGAGAAGGGATGGATTGATCCTCAAGATTATTGTCTGAATCAGAAGCATGTGGGGAAAAACAGGGAGAGAGGCCCTTTATTTATACCTTTTGGGCCCTCCATAGAGCCATCCAAAAACAAGGGACTTAGAAAAAATTCCACCTTGAGACATTTTTGCTGGTGGGTAAATTAAAAATGGTGTCGTTTGATCAAGATATTGCACCATATGTTTGGTTGATTGCACCATTCTGAACCTTATTATTGTCAGTGCACAGCCTTGAGACATTTTTGCTAGTGGTTAAATTTGGAATGGTGTCATTTGTTCAGGATATTGCACCATATGTTCGGTTGATTGCACCATACTTTTTGAATTATACTTATATTTTAACTAAACTTTATTCTTATTATGCACAGCCTTGAGAGATTTTTGCTAGTGGTTAAATTTGGAATGGTGTCATTTGATACAGATATTGCATCATATGTTTGGTTGATTGCACCATTTTTTTAAAACTGTATTCTTATCTCTACTAACCTTATTTTTCCTCTTCACAGCCTTGAGACATTTTTGCTGGTGGTTAAATTTGGAATGGTGTCACTTGATACAGATATTGCACCATATGTTTGGTTGATTGCACCATTTTTTTAAAACTGTATTCTTATTTCTACTAACTTTATTTTTCTTCTTCACAGCCTTGATCTGTATTCAGTTGAGTATTTCTCTATGTAAAATTTAATTTGTAAATAATACCTGTAATGTTTGTTTATGGGAGTTTAAGTGGGGATTGAGTAATGTAACACTATGTTAACTTATATGTAAGTGTTTTTTTTATGTCGAGACATGTAACACATGATGTTGTAAGAGTAATGGTATCACTTATGTAATATTACACATGTTTATTAATATTGAATATTTAGACAAGCTGCATTATCTTTAAGCATATTCTTGTACCTAGTATAGAGTGTATATTATCATTTCTCTTCTTTAATCCATGATATCTAGAAAATTATTGACATTATGGGGTTGAGGCAATATGTGACTATAGGTAAAATTTGATGTAGATTCCAGTGGAGTACTTATTTTTGTTATTTTACTATAATTATCTTCCTTTTTCTTGATTTTTTTTTTACTTCTATCTTTCACTTTTTATTTTTATTTTCTTTATATATATTATTATTATTGATCAAAGTTTTAGCTTTGAAATTGTGGATTTGAACCTTGGAAAAACTGTTATGGAATACCACATCCCCCTCTCCATTTAATGCTGTCCCCAGCATTCAAGGTGATAATCCAGTTACTTTTTTTAAAAAAACAATCAAACATTTCCCCCCCTTTTTTTTGAATAAAAGGATTTTTATTCATCAAAGTCCTCTTCATCTTCAAATTGAGATTTATCTTCAACTTCCTCTTCTCCTTCTTCCTCTTCTTCCTCTGAGTCCAACTCTTTTCCTCTTGTATAGAACTTTTTTATTTGACTTGCTGCAAACCTTCTTGCTAGCTTTGTACCATCTAATTCTTCCAGCTCATATGGACTATTGTTTATTTGTCTCACAACTCTATAGGGTCCATCCCATCTATTCTTGAACAATAATCCCCATTGTGACTCTAATGCTTTATTGTATACAAGAACAATTTCACCTGGATGAATTGGCTTTCTTATTTGATGTGCTAATTTCCTGTCCCAATATTTTACTGAATCCTCCCTGGCCTTGTTTAATTTCTCTTTTGCCCTTTTTCTTATTTCTTCTTTTCCCGATAGCTGTTCAGCTCTTGCTTCCAATAAATCTTCTGTTGATTGTACTTTGTGCCATTCAATTGATAAGTATGTTTTTGCTTCAATGTCTATTGGTAGTACTGCCTTTTGACCAAATTGAAGCTCAAATGGGGAGTAACCTGTTGTTATTTTGGTTGATATTCTGTCAGCCAATGTAATCAAAGGTAAGTATTCTTTCCATTTTGAACCATTTTCACCAAACATCTTCACTAATGCATCCTTCAATTGTTTATGCCCCCTTTCTACCATTCCTTGTGACTCAGGGTAGTAGGGTGTTGTTACCCTTATCTTTGAACCTGCTTTCTTTACTGCATCTTGTAATTCCTTTCCAAACTCAGGCCCTCCATCTACTGTGACCTCCTTTGGGGCTCCATACCTGCAAATCTATTCAGAAGTAAACCATTCTGATACTGACTTTGCTGTAAGCTTTACTAAACCAGTTGTCTCTGGCCATCCTGAGAAATCATCCCTGGCCACTACTAAATACTTCCATCTTCCTGCTTTTACATGTACTGCATCTATACTGACTCTTTCAAATAATGTTGAGGTGAATGAGATTCTTCCTTCCTCTTTTTGGTGATATTGACTTCTCTTTTGACAAACTTTACAAGATTTGACCCATTTTTTGACTATTTTCTTCATTCCTTCCCACCAAAATCTTTCTTTAACTCTTCTGTATGTTTCATTTTCTCCTCTGTGTCCCATTTCTTCATGTAATGATTTTAATATTCTTCTTTGAGAACTCTGACTTGACACAACTACTTGTGGATTTGGTATATTTCTTCTTTTGAGTTGGCCTTCCTCCAGAAAGAAATTTGATGACTTCCTTTTAATTCTTTTGAAGTCATCCTCTTTACTACCAAAGGGCCTTTTCAATGTATTTAAGTATTCTACCATTCTTTTCCAAAATCCTTCTTGCTTTGATGGTAGCTTTATTCATGCCAAATTTATTATATTATTATGTTTTACTCCAAACCCTCGGTGTGGTTTTATCCATTCTTCTTCTTCATCAAAATCAGATTTTTCTTTTTCTTCATCTTCTGACTGAGGTCTTCTTGAGAGCCCATCTGGCATTGTGAAGGTCTTCCCTGGCTTATGAACCAAGTCAAAATAAAACAATTGAATAAATGCAACCCATCTGGTCATTGGGGCATTTGGCAAACAGGGTGAGTTTATCATTTCAATTAAGGCTTTTGCATCTACTTGTAGCTCAAAATGTTGTCCCCAAAGTACTGTTTGGAGTTTCTTGAGTATTTTGGCCACTCCACATAGCTCCAGCTTTGGCTGTGAGTATTTTGATTCCAATCTTGAAAATGTTATTGATTCATAAAGAACTGGTCTGTCCTTTCCTTCTTTGTCTTCTTGAGTAAGTACTGCTCCTGCAGCTATATAGCTTGAGTCTACTGCTAATTTAATCTTCCCTGCTCCCTTTTCATAATCCAAATTTTTTAATGTTATTTCCTCCCCTACAATTTTTCTTAACTTTTCCAATGCTTCATCACATTTAGTATTCCATTCCCATTCTTCATCATCTCTTGTTAATCTTCTTAGTGGTGATGCAATCTGAGAGAAATTTTGAATGAACATTCTAACATATGCACAAAGTCCCAAAAAGCCTCTTACTTCCTTCTTATTGAGGGGCTTTGGCAAACTTTGTATTTTATTAATCTTCTGCTTCAAAATTTTTCTTCCATTCAAAGAAACTACATGCCCTACTATGTCCAATGCTGGCATGCAACATGCAAATTTGATACCTGATATGGTAAGTCCTGCCTCTTCAATTCTGAATAATATTCTCTCTAATGTAACTGCATATTCCCAAATGAATCTTCTTATCAAATTATTTTCTTGTAAAGCCTCATTATTATATGTTGATCTTGGACCTTTTATCCCTCCATCATCAATAAAAATTCCTACATTCTCTGGTATTTCTTCTTGAAGTATCCAAGTCATTTGGGCTTGATAAACTGCAACAGAATTGGTTGCTCCTTGTGGTAATCTTGTGAGTTGTAGCCTTCCAAGTGGTGTTTCAAATGTAGTTAAGGGTCTTGTAGAAATGTCTAATTCTCTTTCATCATACCCTCCCATTATGTCACCAAGTCCATAACAAGCTCTTCCTGAAAATGCATCTACAAATTCTTCAATATGTGGTGGTAATCCTGCATCTTTAATTGTTACCTTATTAAGATCCTGTAAATCATGGACAATTCCAAGTTTTCCATTTGACTTTGCAACACAAAATACTGGACTTGTATAGCTGGAGGTAGACTGCTCATACAAGCCTGTTCTAATTCTTTCCCTTACCAATTCAATAAACTGGGGTATTATAGGCTTTGGTCTTGGTATTGGCTTCTTCTGCCAAGGTGTATGTGGTATTACTGGTATTTTGTAGGGTTTTCCATATGAATGTTTTAGTAAACCCCTTTCCTCTGCACTGAATGCAATTGCTTTTTCTCTTAAAACTATGACACTCATAAGAAGACTCCTTTCTTCTTCTGAAAGCCATCCAGGTGGTCCAAAATTTATCAATTCAAATCTTTCTTGTGTTATTTTTGATGTGACCATAAATTTAGGTGGTTTTGGTGATAGTGGTGTATTATAAGGGTCTCTTGATAATGTTGGCCTTCCCAAAGGAGGATTTATGTCTTGTGGCATAGGCTCATTAACTGGTTTGACCTTCTTGAGTACTGATTTGTATTTTTCTGCACTATTTTGGTAATCCATTTTGTAATGTCACTGAAATGATTCTGTTTTTCTCTTTGATATTTCTATTTTTTTTATATATTTTTTTCTTTTTAAAACTGGTTAAGTTGTAATCAATATAGTATCAATTCTTCTATTTTCTTTAATTATTCTCCTTATTTTAATAATTTATTAAATTAAATAAATATTCATTTCTTTTATCTTTTTCTGTCCATACATTTGAGGTTGCAGTTTAAGGTCATACAGGACCCTACAACTCAGGTGTGCAGACCCTGTATATTAGGTATACAAAATCCTGCCTTTTTATGTCATAAAAGGACAATAAGACCCCTTGTCCATTTCTTCACAAGGGAGCAGTTTCATGTCATTCTGAGGACCTCCTGGTCTTCAATTTTACTTGATCTAAGGGCAGTTTTTTTTTCTTTTCTTTAAGCTGAAATATTCCTTATTCTAATATCAACTTGAGCTACCTTGAGGCTTAATAATTCATAAAATGTTTGGGTTGATAGATATTTCTTTCTTCTTTTCAATCATTACCAATCTACTTGCATATCTCAATTCTACATCTTTGTCCCTCTTTCTTCAATATTTTATTCTTTGGAAAATTTATCACATATATTTGAGGATTTTATTTGAACCATTTCAAATCTGACCTCTGCTTTCTTCATATTATTTCTTAAGTACCACTACTCCTTTCATGGACTAAAATAAAGAAATAGATTATAAGCCCTCAGGTGTGCCAACCCTGTAGTTTTAAGTCATACAGGGACTTAACATTCCACTACTCCCTTCATGGATTCATTGAATTGCCAATTTTATATATTGAAAGAAATTCTCATAATCTCAGAGTGTAATATGCCTTCAAGATGTTTTTGATCATGAGCTTAAAAGAAAGCCAGTCTATATTTACCATCTTCCAAAAATTCATCATATCATGATTAAGCTTTCAAGATACTATTAAGATATCTCTTTTTTTTTCTTCTTTCTTCTTTCTTTCTGTAACATTAATCTTCAGGTTTGGGATAAGACCCCCTCTCCATTTAAATTTCTTTAGTTGGTTTCTCTAATTTATTTTGTCTTTGATTCTTGTAATATTTTCTTTCCAAGTTTCGAATTTTTTTAGCTTAATTATTATTATTATTTTGAGTCTTATTCATACTAAGAAGCGGGTTTTAATTTTTGTGGTGGCCTGACACTATATAGTGGCAGTCTACAAGGCTATAGCTCTAATCAGCTCAGAGCTATTTCCCCTCATCAGACCAGGTCTGACCTTGGCTGCTCAGTGTATATGTTTTTTATGTACATATAGACCAGTTTTCCAAGTGCCACCTAGAGAAGGAAGACCATTAAAGCCTTTCTTTTCTGAATGAGATTTTCTTAATAATAATATTAATAATAAACATCATATTTCTAATCTTTAAGTGATTGATAGTTGTTATTGTTTTCTTTTTTTTTCTTTTTTTTTTGAGTATATATATATTTATATCTATTTATATATATATATATATTTGACTTTTTCATATATAAACTTTTATAGTATTAAGATTTTAATATTTCCAGTTCAAAGTCATGGTGGACTGATATAATAATTGAATATTCAATTATTTAAAAATGATAAATGTAAAAGTTGCAGTTCATAGTATTTGTGGACTTTGGATTTTTATTGAGTGAAAAATAATAATAAAAAGAAATTCCAGTTTATGGTCTTGGTGGACTTTGGATTTTTATTGAGTAAAAAATAATAATAAAAAGAAATTCCAGTTTATAGTCTTGGTGGACTTTGTATTTTTATTTAAATGAAGTTTGAAATAAATAATCAAATATTAAATTAATTATCAAGATATTTTGAAATTAAAATAGATATTTAAAATGAGTATTCCAATACTCTTTAATTTTTTTTATATACTCCATATGGCTAATATATAATATTATCAAATAAAGAAAATCTCCAGTTTAAATTCATGGAGGACTTATACTGATGCATATCAATACTTTTACTCTGAGAAGGTATAAACATAATGTGAGTATTAATTAAATACCTATATATAATATTTCAAATAGTAATTCTCATACTATTCTTGAAGAAAAAATAATAGAAATTTATAAGTGCAATTAATTGATAAATTTGGGAATAAGAATCCAGTTTAAGGTCATAGAGGACCCTTTTTTAAACAAGACCAATATGGAAGATAAATAATGATATATATTTCATTAATTAAGAAATAATATATTCAACTAAATGTTAATATATCAAAATATTTATTGACATAGTTACTAAATAAAAAAAAGAATAATTCATGATAATCCAAAGTTAGAAATAAATCCAGTTTAAGGTCATAGTGGACCCTTTTTTGTTTTCAATTACTATCATTCTTTTTATTTATATATTTTTACATTTTTTTTATTATTATATAATAATTATAGCCACATTATATATTTTTTTTTAATATCTGATTGTAATATATCAACTGAATAATGATTAAATTTGAGTTTTAACTAGAATAAATTGATTTATTTTACAATTTAATTTTTTTTTGTTATTATGATTTTATTTTCACTATTACTATATGATTTATTTTGAATAATCTTCCTTTTTTTGAAAAAAAAGACAATGATGTAGTATTTCATCATTATTTTTTATTGATTATATTATTATTATACTTCTATAAGTTTTATTTTCTTATTTAATTTTATCTATAATATTACATATAGACATATATATATATATATATATATATATATATATATACATTGTATGTTATTTAGTAAATATTTGATAATTATGATAATTTCTATTTTATTATTCATTTTATTTCCTACTTGGTTATTTTAGTACTTAGTGTAAATTACAGTACAGTACATCATTGTAGCTTTGTACTGTTTATTGCAATTTTTTTTTTTTTTATATTGTTCACATTCTTCAAAAAAAAAAAATTAACATGATTTATTTCTCTCTTTTTTTTATATTATCTTTTATTATATTAATTTTTTTATCTGATCGCATGAGCAATATCTTTTTTTTTACTCTAGTATAGTGAACAGTACTATACAGTACTGTTTGCTATACAGTGGAGGAGCATTACAGTACAGTACACATGATAGTACTCTACTGTGTATTTTTAAATATATTGTGATTGTGAATTTTTTTTTTTTTTTTAATATGATGATGATTTTTTTTTTTTTTTTTTAATTTTTTTATATGATGTTTTTTTTTTTTTCAAAGTACAGTGCCCTGCCATAAGTATGCAAACAAAAAAAATACAGGAAGGCAACTGTATTTTTTTTTTTTTTTTTTTTGCTGCGCAGTTGGCATCTCACACGCATGGGGCATTTTTTCGCAAAGTCAATCGCAAACCATTTTTTTTTATATTTCAGCTTTTTGTAACTACAAGTAATCAAGCCTCTAAGACTTTGTAATAAAAAACAGTGGCCAGTATGAGCAAAAGATAACAAAACTTTTTTTTAAAAACACATTGTAACACAAAAGGAACTGGACAAGACATGAGACAACAAATAGGAGATGGAGTCAGCAATCGGCAATTGATTGTTTACCATGAGCAAGTGAAAAACTCACCATTTATGAATGGAGGTCCTAGTAAGAAGTTGGACCTCCATTCATCTCAATGACCATCGCCATCCGTCGTGGCATTGAATCAAGGAGGTCGTTCAGGAGATTAAGGTGGAAATCAGTCCAGGCTGCGTTAATCGCCTGTCGTAGCTCTTCGACCGTCTGTGGTTGGTAGAGTTTACTGATTTGGCTCTTCATTGCCTTCCAGACATTCTCGATTGGGTTCAAGTCGGGAGAATGTGCTGGCCAATCGAGTTTGATAATATCGTGCCGATTTCGCCAATCGGTGCTAGCTCGGGCAGTGTGGATCGGGGCGTTATCCTCCATTAGTAAGAGGCGGTGGCGACCACAAATCCAGGGGGCCTGCTCCATCCAGGCTATGAATGGAAGCAGGCCCGGCCGATAGACTTGCTGCACCATCTTGGTCGAGGTCATTCGACCGTTGAGGAAAACTAAGGGGGCTCGCATTGCTGCACAAAAAGCCCCCCAGACCATGACCGATTGACTGCGAGGTTCTCAAGCTTCCACTTCTCTTGAGGCGTCCTCCAGACTCGCACCCGATCGACCTTCTTCCCGAGCTCAAACGCAGACTCGTCTGTCCAAATCACCCGCGCCCAATTGTTAATCGTCCAGTGACGGTGGGCTTGGGCAAAGGCGAGGCGACGTTGGAAATCTTGAGGCCAGAGGTAGGGTTTTTTGGGAGCGATGCGTGAGCGCTTACCTAATTTGTGGATCTCGCGCTGGACTGTGCGAGTCATCAGGTCGGTGACCTGTGCAACCGTTAAGCGACGACCTCGAGTTATGATATGGTCGAGTTCTCGTCGGTCTCGTTCGGTCATGATCGGTGGTCGGCCGGTTTTTTTTTGGGTCCTCACAGTGCCAATCATCTGGAATTTGGCGACCGTATCGTAGACAGTCGAGAGCGGTATCCCAGCTGCATTGGAAATTGCTCGAAATGGAAGGCCTGCTTGGCACATCCCAACTATACGTCCCCTGGTTTCTATATCGAGGTAAGGCATGAAGATCTGTTATTATAAAAAAAATCAATATTTGCTTTTCGTCTTTTGGAATTCAGAGAAAGACGACGGCTTACATCTCGATCGTCCTCCTCAGTGTCAGTAGTTTCGAAGCAGGTGAGGTCGTTGTTGGCCAGCACTGGTGAGTGCTGGCCATCTTTTATGTTGGGAGATGAAGGAGCCGTAGTTGTTGTCATAGTTAAGATGACGAATAAGCGAAATATTAAAAAAAAAAAAGAGACAAATAATAAAAAAGTAAAAAAAAAAAAAGAGTTGAAGTCCGGAGCCGGAGCGCGACCTCTGACAAATGAGAGTTGGCCACGGCGACTCGCGTGCGCAGCAGCCGCGAGCGTACAGCTTCCCTGCCCGCGTTCGCATACTTTGGGCAGGGCACTGTACCAGTGAGGAACTGTACAGTACAGTAATACAGTGTACTCTCTCTTTTTTTTATTTATCATGAATGTTATCATTTTTTTTTTCTTTTATTCATTTAATCGCGTTTCTCTCTTTTTTTTTTAAAAAAAAAAACACTTTATAACTCAGTTCTACTTTAAGTTGTGTTCTGTTTTTTTTTTTTTTTTTAAATAATTCTTTAGTATTCATTCATTTATTTATTATTATTTTTATTTGATCGCATGAGCAATCTTCTTTTTTTTATTAGAGTACTGTACAGTACATGTATACTGTACAACAGTATTTTTTTTTTTAATTTTTAATTATATTTTTTTTTATATGTTTATTCATGTTTATGTATATCTATGTATATTGATATTTATATTTATATTTATTTATATTTATATGTATATATTAATTTATTTATTTAGTTGAATCTTTATTTATTTATATTTATTTGTATTTATTTATATTTATTTATATTAATTTATATTAATTAACATTTAACTATCTTTATTTGTTTTTAATTTGTACTTATTTGTATTTAGCTTTACTTAATTTTTTTTTTATGTTTGTATATAGTTGTTATTTGTATTTATGTATATTTATTTAATCATATTTGTATATATTTATTTATATTTATAAATATTTATTGATTTGTATTTATATATATTTATTTATATAAATTTATATTTAATTATATTTGTATTTAAATTTATTTGTTTGTATTAATTAATTTTAATTTTATTTTATTTATTTGTATTTAATTAAAACCTGTTTATACTTATTTAATTTATACTTATCTATATTTGTATTTGTATATATTTATTTGTCTTTATATATATTAATTTATATAGATTTATATTTATATTTATTTATATATTTATTTATTTAGATTTATTTATATGTATAAACATTTATTTATTTAATTGAATATTTATTTATATTTATTTATATTTACATGTATTTGTATATATTTATATATACTCATTTTGAAAAATTTAATTAAAGATAAATTAAATGTTAAAATTAATTAAAAAATCAAATAAATTAAACTAAAAATTTGCAAAGAAACCACAAGTTTATTTTATTTCTAGTGTTATGATGATCAAGTTGTGGGTGAAAAAAAAGCTCTTCTCTTCACTATAAAAGCAGCTACATTTTCAAGCTACGCTCCCATGCTTTTTATAATTATTCTTTTCAAAGTAATTCTTTATTTATATATTTAGAGAAAAATATTCTAAAATTTTTTTTTTATGCTTTGAACCAAGTGAGGTTAAAAAATAAATTATGCAGGGTCAACCTGGCCAGTTGCCTCTGTATATTTATCTTTTGAATAACCTTGATGATATCTATCATTATATATATTCAAGGTGAAAATATTATTCTGAACACTATAGTCTTTAATCAATAATATTATTTATATTTATTCATCATTCAAGGATATATCTTTTACTATTGCTGTTTTTTCATTTATTGAATTTAAAATTATAGTATTATAATATTATTTTTATGTTATTATTATTTTATTTTCAATATTATAATGTTATGATAGTTATATTATAATATTATCTTATTCAATATAGCTTTATATTTATTTTCTACATTGCTTCCACCTTCCTCATTATTTGGTTTTATTTTGTTTATTTCTTTTAATTTCTTTTTAAAGCAAGGGGGGGTGGCCAGTTTTTTTTATTAATTTTTTTTTTAAAAAAAAAACAATTAAAAAAATTAAAAAAAAATCAAAAAAAATCAAAAAAATTCAAAATTGAAAAAAGAGAAAAATTAAATTAAAAAATCTGGTCACCCCTCCTTGTGAGTTGGATTCTTTGTATGTGCTATGTGTGTATGCATGCTGTGTGTATGTGTGTAGCATGTATGTGTATTGAGTAGTTCAGCTCAATAATTTCCATTTTGGCTTCCTGATTGATTCAGTTCTAGAATTTTAAGATAAGTTTCTTTATAATTTCTCTTGAGGATTGATACTATACATAACTGATTAGTGGCTTTTTTCTTTCTTGTAAAATATATTGTCTTCTTGTAGTGAAAAAAAATCTTGAAGTTTTTTTATTCAACAATTCCTTTTTTTTGTGAAAAATGAAGAAATTCTGTGCTGTATATTTGAGATCTTCAATATTAATTTGAGCTCTACTCTTGTATTAGTAAGTTAATGAAACTTCTTTTCATTTTTTTTCAATTTCAGCATAATACTGATTAATCCTTCCTTGTTTTCAGATTATTTTGTTGAATTATATTTTGAAATTATTTTCTTTTGAAATTGAAACTGTTTTTTTTTTAACAAAAAATGATCTTCTTTTGAAGAAGTGCAATGATAAGTGATTTTTTTTGACCTTATGAAAGGTAATTATTTATGAAATTTCTAATTCAAGAGATATCTAAGTACTTCATTAATGGAAAATAAGCTATTATTTAATATTAAATTAATAATTCTTTATTAAGGTAAAATAACTGAAATTGATTTTCATTGATCAGAGCTATAAACTAATGTTTAATTATTAAAGTCCCACTTTCCCCAAAACTTATAGCCACTTGTGCTTTGGGTGGTATAAGAAATAGTTAACCACCCCTATTTTTTTAAGTATGAAAAACTACTGATACTATTACAGAATAAAAAAACTAAAACA
The DNA here is from genome assembly GCA_023105745.1 of Austropuccinia psidii. NCBI lineage: Eukaryota > Fungi > Basidiomycota > Pucciniomycetes > Pucciniales > Sphaerophragmiaceae > Austropuccinia > Austropuccinia psidii. The sequence goes on along the minus strand of JALGQZ010000001.1, from coordinate 70,958,642 downwards.
TTCTTCCTAGATGAATTTTATAACCAGCTCCTTTTTTTTTTTTTTTTTTTTTTAATACTAATTGAAAGATCTTTACCACAACTATCACTTCTGATCTCCATATCAATCATGAATTTTTATTGTTTATTAGTTATATATAGATTTTTTTGATTGATTTATTGATTATTAATAGATTTTTTTTTAATTTTCTTCTATATTTTTTTTCATGTTTTTTTTTTTTTTTTTTTTTTTTTTTTGATAGTATTACAGAAAAGTCAAAAAATTAAATTTGCAGTTTAAGGCCATGCTGGGCCATCATGTATCATTGGTACTTGCATGTGTTAATATATATTCTTTTTTTTTTTTTGTTTGATGGACTGACTTAAAATAGAGTAAGTGAAACAGTAAACCAAATAGTTGAATTTCAGTTTAAGGCCATGCTGGGCCTTTAATTTTCTGTAGAATGATTTCCTTAAAATAATCTTGATTCTTCTTCATTTCCATTTCAATCTTGCTTCTGAAAATTTCTTTCCATAACTTATTCCATTCTTCTTGCTTCAAACAAAACTTGTGATTCTTCATTATAATTATTAACTGTAAGACTTTATCCTCTAAATCAAAATCCAATCCCTTTTCAATAATATAGAAATCCCCTCTCCATTTAATACTTCTACCCTCAATTTGATATTCTTCAAGACAAAACCATCTCTGAGCTTGTATTGTTCCCCAGTAAAGACTACTCCTTATATATGAATCCATATAGAAAATTTCATTCCAATAGTCATTATTGATATTTCCTTTAATTCCATCATAATTAAGTATATCCATAAATTCTAGTTTTGAAAGGTTTGATCCAGGAAGCTGGCTTAAATAGGCTTCTGCAGGGGTTTCTTGAGTAATATTTTCATTTCCAAATAAATCTTAAAATTCAATAAAGGGGATAGTTTGAATAATTGGTATCTTGAAGGATTCAATAATTGGTAAGCCCCATCTTTGGTCTTCATTGTTAAGTCCTTGAAAACTTTGATTGATCCAGAGGTCTTGGCTTTCTTCATTTGTTTCTGAGTTTAGCCAATAGATCCAGATGGTATTGTCTACTTCATCAGTTTCAGACATGATGATTATAAAATATAAATTATGATAAAAAAAATTGCTAATGTTTTCTTGATGTTAAAAAATATAAATAACTATAATAGCTTCTTGGTAAAGGTGGTTGAAATAAATAATCTAAGTAAAATATTTCTTAAATAATTGATCCTCTTTGATAAGGCAGGAAGTTACTGCCAAAATCTTGAATCAATTGAAGTTTTAAGTAATAAGGTGAGAAATATCTGGGTCCTCTTTGATAAGGCAGGAAGTCACTGCCAAAAATACTGGACTTGATTATTTAAATTGAATCTTACTGATTTTCTTCTCTTCTTTGTTTTTGAGCTATGTAAGCTGGAGGTTTTCAGAACTGGCTTCAGCTGTACTTTGCTCATTGATGGTAAGTAATTTCTATAATAAGCTAATTTTTCATTCAAAACTCTAAGTTCCTCCAATAACAACCTTATTTCTTCCAATTTTTCCTTTTCTTCTCTTGATTGGGGACTTGATGACTGACATTCTTGAAATTCATCTTCATACTCAAAAATGAATTCTTCATATTGCTTCTTCAATTGCCTTTGATCCAAACTCTCTTCATCCTTCAACAATTCATCCCCATAACATCCAAGCTTTGGCATCTTGATTTTTTTGTTAATTTTATTAAAGATTATGATCTTATCAACTTTTTCTGTTTTTAAAAGGTCTTTAAATTAATGATATTGATATTAAAATTGAATAGAAATTGATATTGAAATTCCCAATGATTTCATCCCAAAAAACTTAAACCATTAGAGGTGGAATAAGAAACAGACACCCACCCCCATTTTTTTTAATTTAAACATAGCCTTATGATACTTTTACAGTTAAAAATCTTGCATACCCCCAAATCATCATTCATAAAATTTTTTTTAATTTTTTTATTTTTTTATTTATTTTTTTTTTTTAAGTTTTTTTTTTCAAGTTTTTTTTTTTTCAAGTTTTTTTTTTTTTTTTCTTTTTTGTTTTTTTTACATGTGCAGAAAAATATATTCAATTCATGAAACCCATTTTCCTTTTTCTTTTTTCTGAAGAATTCTATTCACACATATATCCTTGGCTATTTCTCCCAGTATTTTCCTTCCTTTCTTCCTTTCTTCTAGGGTATTACCTTTCCAATTTCTTATGAACCCTTCTTCTTTGTGTATAAAGAGGTATCCATACTCTTCCCAGAAAAGATTTCCACCAAGAAGCTCCATATTGTGCAAATTGAAGTCTTCTTGTGGCCAAATTCTACCATCATAAAGAGCCTTCCTTGTTTGTTCATCAAAGGAAAATACTTCCTGCCAATACTGGTTTTCCAAATTACCCTTAATTCCTTCCTCATTCAAGAGCTCCATGAAGTCTAATTTTGACAGGTCATATCCTGGAAGATTCTTCAACCATTTTCCTCCTTTTATTCTTGATGGACCCTCAAAGTATATATCTTTGAATTCAATGTAGGGAAGAATTATGAAATCTGGCTCTTCTTCAGGTGTTGGAAGTTGCCAGTAAGACATTTCATCATAATACTTCAAGAAACTTTCTTCATCCAAGTCCATTTCCTTGTCTTTATCAATTCTCCATGGGCTTGTTGGGTTTAAATCACATGACAGAATAGTGTTCATGAGATCCTTTTGCAATGGTGAGACTTCAACTTCTATCAAATTTGCTTCTGGCTTTGAATATGAAGATAATCTTGGTTTAATTTCTTTTAAAGAGTCATGATTATTGTAGGCCTCCCAAAGATTTTCATAAGCATGAGAGTGCTTTATTTTCTTCTTTGGAGGATCTTGAGAAATTTCATGTATTTGGAATTCATCAGTTTGATTAGATTCTTCTTTATTGTATTCCTTCATAAATTCTTCATCTTTGAAACAGTCATTAATTCTATTTCTAAGATCTTCCAATGAGTCTTCACAGTATTGATCACTGTTCATTTCTGGCTTCATTTCAATTTCCATATCTTGTGGGTATTTTTGCTTGGAAAATATGTCAAACAGATTCTTTCTACTATGTATTGGTTGTCCTTCTATGATTTCTGAGCCATTAACCAAAACCTGATATAACATACCATTGGTGTCAATTGGTTTATAAATAATTTTATTTTCCTTTTTCTCTGCTTCATTGACTTCTTCCATATACCAATTTGATTTTTCATCTTGTTTCCATATATAACTTTCATTGTTTTCAGGTTCATCATCAATTTTCTAGAAGTCAGGGCATGGGCTTAAGCTTAAGTTGTTTACTTGAGGATTTTTATTTTTAACATAATCCTCATATTCACTTGAAGGTGGTAGATTTCTGTTAATCCATTCCTCCCACTTTTTGGGATCAAATGTAGCCCATTCCTTGTTTTCTTTTATTGCCTTGTCTAAATACCAGGCTAATGACTTTGGTTCTTCTGATTTTATTTGGTTTGATTGTGCTTCTGTTGATGGTCCCTGTTCTGGCTCTTGTGTTTCTACCTGTTGGTCTCCTTCCACTTCCTCCTGAGGTTCATTCTCTATTCCCCTATCCATTATGGATAATCTTTCATCTAAATTACATTCCATAGACTTTATCTTTTGATAATCTTTGTTTTTTGTTTATTTGAAAATACTCTTTATTTTTGCTTTAGATTTATCTTCAGCTTCTTTTAATTTTACTTTACTAAACCAATCCTTTATTTTTCCCATTGAACAAAGCTCCATTCCTCTTGGTGGTCCTGTTTTCCATCCTAACATATGGGGTTTGCATATTGGCATACGTAATCTTCTACCATCTGCTTCTTGATAGCTGAATATTTCACCTTGTTTCTGTGAAAAGTCCAATCTAATGTTGTTGTCTGCCAAGAAGGGCCTTCCAAGGACTGTATGTACTGCTCCCTTGGCAATGAAGAAATGAATTTCTTTTTCTTCTCCAGAAGGCAAAAGTACTTGTGTGAATTCAGCTAATCCAATTAATGATGTTGTATGTCCTCCAATTCCTCTTAAATTCATGTTGAGCTTTCTGTTTGGAAGAGAGGCTTTTATTGCTGCATCTTCAGTGATTATGTTGAGCTCTGATCCTGTATCTACCAGTGCCATTACTGGATATTCTTCTTTTCCAACAAATACTTGCATAAACCCAAGTGGACAGGCATAATGAAGCCTTGGTTTTTCAAAGTCTTTAATTTTGATAGAAATAACATCTTCTTTAATTTACAAAGTGTTAACTGATTTGATAGCTTCCTTTTCTTCAAGAGAGATCCCTTGAAGCCTGTGAATGAAGGTTGGTGAAACTGATAATATTTCTTCCAAGGTTAAGTTAATTTTCTGTTCAAATATTTTCTTTATCACATTTTCAATTGCTAATTTTGGTTTTAATTCTTTCTTATCCTTTATGAATTCTTTCTTTTCAGTTTGGTGGTGAACCATCCTTTTATTTAACTTCTCACCTTCCTCTTCAACATTCTCTTTTTCTTTATGTTCAGTTCCTTCAAATTTTTCATCTCTTTTAGTATGTTTATCTTTATATTTGGTTGGAACAATAATCTTCATCTCTTCTTCAGCCTCATCCTCATGATAGGTTCCTGGTAGTATAGGTTTTTTACTTTGAGAATCTTTTCTATTTTGGCTTTCTTGCTTAGCTAATCTTTGCTTTGTCTGTCTGAGAGTTGCATGTGTTTCCAAAATCTCAGTGGGTGAAGATACTATTGGTGGTTCCCAATTACCCCAGTCTTCTACTTGAGAAATTGAAACTTCTTTTTCTTCCTTTTTCAGCTCAACTATCTTTTGATCTTCTGGTCTTGATAGAGGCTTTTCCTTTTCAATTATCTTGTTTGAAATTTCTTTTTTTTCCTTATCAAATTCCCTGACTAAATCCTTTGGAGATTTGGTTCCTTCTGAGGGTACTCTTTGGAAATTAGGGTAAAGGAAATTTAATCCTTGCCTACTGACAATTCTCTTTTCCATATCTTCTGCCAGGTAGCTGCATCTTGTCAATGAATGACCATTTTCAAAACAGTAATAACACTTTAAGGGTGGTCTTGGATACAGTTGTGCTGGAACATAAGGTTGATAATTTGCAGGTAAAGGTGCCTGGGTATTTCTTGGTCTGAATGGTTGTGCAGTTGGTGCTAAACCTGATCCTTGTGTATTTGGTTTATCCTTCCAGACCTTCTTTGGTGGATTAACTGCCTCTGATAGTTCTTTCAGCTGGTCCAAAACATCCTTCATTGGGTTCACTTCTTTTGGGGCTTCATTGAAATGAGCCTCTTGAGCTGGTGGATTCTTTATTTTCTTTGTAATATCTTTCATTTGCTTGATAACCTCCTCCCAGCTTTCATCTTCAAATCTGGTTTTCTTTTTGCTTTTGATTTCATCTGACTTGGATAATTGTGATTTCCCTTTAATAACTACTGCTGCCTCCAATTCTGCCTCAATATAATTTCTGAGGATATCCATATCAGGTAAGATGTATCCTCCATCTCTTGCTTGAACCATGGTTCTGTCTTTGATCATTTCTTTAGTAACACTACTTCTAATTTCTGGTGATAAGGAATCAAAGACATTTTCATGATAATCATTTTCCTTTTTGATATACCCATACTTCAGCAGATATTTTGAAATTATGTCATATTCCCCAATAAACTTTCTGTATTGGGACAAACTCTTGACTCCTCCCTCCTGTTGAGTTTGATTAAATAGTCTTGTTAATGAATCTCTCCTGTGTCTTCTTTCTGGTTCCACCTTTCCCCATTTACTGATCATTTCCTTTTTCAATTGATCCCAATCCTCCATTTCATACCCTGGCATTCCTTCAATTTCATATCTGATATCCTTATCTTCACTCCAGAATGCTATTTGCATTGCCAAATCCCTTTCATTGGCTCCTTCAATTGATGCTATCCTTTCAGCTCTTTTGATAAAATCCTCAACATCACTTCCATCAAAGTTGAGGTTATAATATTTTGCCTTTATTTTAACAATCTTTTTTGTAGGTATTGTAACTCTTTCAGGTTTCTGAGTTGGTGTTGTAATATGTACCCTTTTTGCAAATCTTGCAGCTCTTGGCAATGTTCCTGGTGTGGATGTTGCAAATGTCTTTGGGGTTGGTGATGGTGATGGTTGCTGGGGTCTGAGCATTCTTTCAATAGTTGCATCTCCAGTAGTTTCAGGTGAGAATTGACTTGATTTTGTCTTCTTTCCATGTCTTCTTGCAGCTCTTTTCATAGCCTTCTGTAATTCTAACCTTTTCTTCTGAAATTCTTCATCATTTTCTAAATAAGAAAAATCCTCTTCTTCACTTTCTTCCTGACCTAATTCTTCAATTCTGGACTGATCTTTTTCCAATTCTTCCTCCAAGGTTAGAGCCTTCTTTGATGATGATGATTCCTCCATGATAATTGTGATCTAAAGCAATGATTTAATTTTGAATTTTATTTTTGATTGATTCTTTTTGATTTTTTTGATTTTTTATGATTTTTAAGATTGATAATGTGATCTTATTAATGATACTTGAGATTTGAAAGCCACTGTTGGGACACCAGATGTGGGAACTCCTTTTGTTGTGGGATAAATAATAGGCAGTACCTTGAGGGGGAAATTATTGGTGAGTCTGTTTTAAATTTCAGAATGAGCCAATAACCATGGGTGCTAAGGTGTATTAGCTGCCCCTCTAAATATACTGAAAAAGATACCCTTTTTGATGAGATCACAAATCAATTATTTAGTTTTGTGGCTTTTCAATTAGAGAATTTTCTTCAGCAGTCTCTATCAGTCTGTCAATAAAAGATCAGTATGATAATAATGGTAATAGTTAATATTTTTTTTTAATAATTTAGGTTTGCTTAACTTTCTTGTTATTGATTATAATTCTTTTTAATTAATTCTTCTAGTATTCCTTCTTTCAATACCTGAGATATTTAAAGAATATTTTTTAAGATCACTGTTAATATTAATAATAATCCTGATAGCTAGCTAATACTTTTGAAGTTGATTCAATAATACTATCAATATAGCTATAATAATTTAATGGTAAGATAATTCTTTTGAGGGTGGTTTTGTTTGATATGGTAAGATATAAATGATATAATAGTAATATAATACTATTAGGATCAATATAAATATAATCCAATATACCTAAAAAGGATTATGATATAAGGTATAAGGGTAAGATGATATCCCTTCTATAAATAAGGGTTATTGATAAATTAGATAAGATCACTATTGATAATATCTTCCAACACTACTTCAACACTACTACTATAATGGTAAGACTATTTAAATAACATTAAGCTCTTTCATTAATATTATAAATATCTTTCATTAATTAATCATAAATAACACTATAAGATACTGAGCCTTGCTACTGATCTTTTTCAATATAAATACTAGATTATCCTACTAGAGAAGGGATGGATTGATCCTCAAGATTATTATCTGAATCAGAAGCATGTGGGGAAAAACAGGGAGAGAGGCCCTTTATTTATACCTTTTGGGCCCTCCATAGAGCCATCCAAAAACAAGGGACTTAGAAAAAATTCCACCTTGAGACATTTTTGCTGGTGGGTAAATTAAAAATGGTGTCGTTTGATCAAGATATTGCACCATATGTTTGGTTGATTGCACCATTCTGAACCTTATTATTGTCAGTGCACAGCCTTGAGACATTTTTGCTAGTGGTTAAATTTGGAATGGTGTCATTTGTTCAGGATATTGCACCATATGTTCGGTTGATTGCACCATACTTTTTGAATTATACTTATATTTTAACTAAACTTTATTCTTATTATGCACAGCCTTGAGAGATTTTTGCTAGTGGTTAAATTTGGAATGGTGTCATTTGATACAGATATTGCATCATATGTTTGGTTGATTGCACCATTTTTTTAAAACTGTATTCTTATCTCTACTAACCTTATTTTTCCTCTTCACAGCCTTGAGACATTTTTGCTGGTGGTTAAATTTGTTATGGTGTCATTTGATACAGATATTGCACCATATGTTTGGTTGATTGCACCATTTTTTTAAAACTGTATTCTTATTTCTACTAACTTTATTTTTCTTCTTCACAGCCTTGATCTGTATTCAGTTGAGTATTTCTCTATGTAAAATTTAATTTGTAAATAATACCTGTAATGTTTGTTTATGGGAGTTTAAGTGGGGATTGAGTAATGTAACACTATGTTAACTTATATGTAAGTGTTTTTTTTATGTCGAGACATGTAACACATGATGTTGTAAGAGTAATGGTATCACTTATGTAATATTACACATGTTTATTCATATTGAATATTTAGACAAGCTGCATTATCTTTAAGCATATTCTTGTACCTAGTATAGAGTGTATATTATCATTTCTCTTCTTTAATCCATGATATCTAGAAAATTATTGACATTATGGGGTTGAGGCAATATGTGACTATAGGTAAAATTTGATGTAGATTCCAGTGGAGTACTTATTTTTGTTATTTTATTATAATTATCTTCCTTTTTCTTGATTTTTTTTTTACTTCTATCTTTCACTTTTTATTTTTATTTTCTTTATATATATTATTCATATTGATCAAAGTTTTAGCTTTGAAATTGTGGATTTGAACGTTCGAAAAACTGGTATGGAATACCACAACACCATTCAGAAACCAGCAGATCAGTGGCCAAGAGTCACCATTCTTCACAATTTCAGGAAGTTTCCAGGAGAAGACAAGGAAACAAAGGCAAGAACAAAGCCTCCTTCAACCAGAGGAGGAAAGAGTCAGACCCCATGATCCAGAAGCTGTTGGATTTGGTAAAAGAAGTACACAAGGACCAGAAGTAGCTGTAAACCACTCCAGAATCAGCAGTCCTAGTAATAGAAACATTACCCCCACTCAGACTGAAAATAACATTGTCACATCTGCGAGTAACATCAACAGTGATACACTGTGGTTACAAATGTCCCAATATTCTGAACAATCTGAAAAGCAGTTTGCAAAAATAAAAGCTGGCCAAGAGAGGATGAGACAAACTCAAGCCTCCTTGGAACAGATAGTTAAAAATCTTCGAGAAGGATATGCTCAACTGAGAAAAGCCTCTGAAGAAACCAACAAAAGACTGAATATAGTCTTTGAAGAACAACACCACAGCACAAGGGACAGAGAGTGTCTGTATCAAGACATTATCAAGTTGTTTAATTCCTACCATAGCTTGAACCCCCAACCACAAGGCCAAGTTATGGACATTCCATATCAACCAGATGACATCAAACCAGATGCCATGTTGATGAATAAGGCAAGATCTCCATCACAATACCAAGATTGAGATGGAATGTCTTATTCAGAGAAGGAAGCCTTGAAACAACTTCCTGAGGCCTTAAGTTGGCCCAAATTCTCTGGATCAGGAGAATATGATAATATGGAACTCATAGATTATATTGATGGACTCTTCATTGATGTACCAAGCATACCAGACTGCTGGATCACTGCTAGACTGAATACTGCATTTAAAGGCCATGCTAGTATATGGTACACACAAATGAAAGAAATCCATGGCAGGAGAAACTGGCCATGGTGGAAGAGTCAAATCATCCAAAAGTACAGTAATGAAACTTGGATATGGCAAAAGACCATGTCATTTGAAAATGACAAATACTCTGTGGACAAAGATCCATATGAGTGGTGTCTTAGACAGTCTAAAAGACTTAAAGCCATTGATCCTCAGATGAACATCCAAATGAGGAATCACAAACTTCTGACACAATTGCCAGGGGAACTATAGCATGCAGTAAAAAGCAGATGCAACCAAAATTGCACTCTAGATGACATTGCAAACACCTTGCAAGACATAAGGAAAAGGACTAGTATAGGGAAATTCACCCCATATAAGAGCAGTAGTTTCAATGAGAAACAACCTTTCAGGGTAGAGTTTAAAGACAAACCCAAAGCAAGAGGGGCAGAAGTGGAAAAGAAGAGGAATTCTTGTCACAATTGTGGTTCAACAGACCACTATGCCAACAACTGTCCAAAGGCAAAGAAAAAGGTCTATGCCATAGAGAAAGTCCTTGAGGAAGAACCTCCAACAGAGGATTCTGATTCAGACTCCATGGGTGATGCCATCAGAGAACCATCTGATGATGATCAAGACCCAAGAGAGGAATTTCTAGTGGAATACCAAGAGGAAACCCCACTGAAAATCCAGGACATACAGTTGGAAGCAGGCATGCCACAGGACACTGCTAAAAAGAACTTGTGCAAACACACACAAGATGCACAAACATTCCTGGTTACACCAACCAAAGGAATGGCATATATACATGGGACAGCCACAAAAATGACTGTTTGTATTGACAATGCTCAGCACCCACTGATCATTGATAGTGCAGCACACTGCTCCATAGTGGCCAGAAACTATCTGGATAACCACTTCCCAAATTGGGAAAAACAGCTCTTGCCCACTAAGGCAAACAACTTTAAAAGTGCATCGGGGAAGATGACTTCCATTGGGACAATTATCAAAGAGATAATTATACCCCACAGGAAGGGTAATATCAGACTCAACCCAGAGTTTGTAGTGCTTGATGATGCCCACATCCAAGGGTTTTTACTGGGAACAGATTACCAGAGGATGTATGGCATAGACATTTACAACAGTAAAAATAGGCACATCACCATTGGTACTAACTAGGAAAAGAAATTTTCACTTTATATATACCAGATATCTTCCCGAGACCCACTAGACAAACCTCTGAAGGAATTCAGAGAGGGACAGTTTAGCACTACCCTCACCAGTAAACAAAAACTAAGTTTACTGAAGATGCTGAGAAAGAACAGACCAGCATTTGCCATTGGTGAAGAACCATTAGGCAAGATCAAAGGCCATGATATAGAGCTATATCTGGATGTGGAAAGACCTCATCCACCCATGCTTAGGAGACCTCCTTATCCAACAAGCCCGCAAACCAGGAAAGAAATTGAGAAACATATCAATGAACTCCTGGATATGGATGTCATCAGGAAGATTGGACATAATGAAATAGTGGAAATCACAACCCCTGTCCTAATCACCTGGCATGATGGCAAGTCTAGACTGTGTGGAGATTTCAGAGCTCTGAATAACTACACAAATGCAGACAGGTACCCTATACCCAGGATACCTCATGCCTTAGATAAACTGGCTAAAGCCAAATACATAACCAAAATGGATTGTATGAAAGGCTTCCACCAAAATGGAGTTAAACCAAACTCCATGAAATTACTCAGAATAATATGCCATATGGGCATATATGAGTACACCAGAATGCCATTTCGCATCAAAAATGCACCAGCCCACTTCCAAAGGATGATGGACACAATATTTCAAGAAGAAATACTGGAAGGATGGATGGTGGTATATATTGATGATATCATTATATACCATAGACATGGGAAGACCATGTGCAATACATAGACAGGGTGCTAAGTAAATGCACACCCATAAATCTGAAAATTTCACTTAAAAAGTGCAATTTTGGCCAACAAGAGTTACTGGCTCTAGGACATAAAGTCTCAGGTCTTAGTCTGGAAATTGACCAGAATAAAGTAGAAGCAGTACTGCCAAAGCCAGTACCAAAAAGCATCAAAGAGATGCAATCCTTTCTTGGGTTTCCTAGCTACTATAGAAACCATATCAAAAGCTTTGCACACATAACTAGTAGTTTATACAAGTTATGTTCAAAAGATGTAGTTTTTGAAATAACCAAGGAAAGGAGGGATGCATATGAAAGGATCAAATATGAACTCACTAATGCACCTGTGCTCATCTTACCTGACTTTGAACTACCATTCAAGTTATATATAGATGCAGCATGCAGTCAAGGCCTAGGAGCAGCCCTTCACCAAAGACAAATTGTGGATGGTGAACCAAGAGAAGGAGTAATTTGCTACATCTTAAGGCAGCTGAAAGATTCAGAAGCCAGGTATGGGGCCACCCAGACTGAATGTCTATGTCTAGTCTGGGCTCTAGAAAAGCTCCATTGATATCTGGAGGGTGCAGTCTTTGAAGTCTACACAGATTGCACAGCCTTGAAGTCTTTACTAAACATGAAGACTACAAATAGACACATGCTGAGATGGTAAATAGCCATCCAGGAGTATAGAGGGAACATGATCATCATATAGAAAGAGGGTAAAAGTCATACCAATGCATATGGCCTTAGCAGACGGCCTTAGCAGACGGCCACTGGACAATGTCAAAAGCAATCCAGCTTATGACCCTGAAGTTGCAGCCAAGATTCCTATCCATTTCATGGAAATAGATAGGAAAAAGAACTTCAGATTTTCTGAATGGGCACCAGAGAGTGGTACCCCTGACAGTGGAAACACTGATTAAGAGGAGACAGAAAATCCAATATTGGGAATAAGTTCCTCTGAACTGCACAATGAATTTCTCAGTGCAGTACTGAAGTCTTATGCCAAACACAAACAGTGTGGCATACTACTACAACTCCTTCAACAAAAATACAGGAGTCCAGAACTGGAAGCCCAGCTGGAAGAACCCTGGTTGAGGGCCTATAAGGATAAAACGTTTTTCCTTATAGATGGCCTGCTCTACCACAGAGAAAAGCACACAAGTGCACTCACAGTGGTAGACAGAGACCACATTTCATTGATCCTGCAGGAATGCCATGACTGCCCCTATATGGGACACATGAGTGAAGACAGGACCAAAGAAAGGGTAGCAAGCACAGCTTGGTGGCCCAAGTGGGAGCAGGAGTTGAGTGAATACATCAACACCTGTGAAAGATGCCAAAAGGCAAACAGGAAACATGGGAAGAAGTATGGGTTACTTCAACACATAGAGGAACCCAAGCACCCATGGGAAACCATCAACATGGACTGGGTCACAGGACTTGTCCCAGGAGGCAAAGAAAACTACAATGCCTGCCTAATCATAGTTGATAGGTTCAGCAAGAGCATGAGGTGTCTACCATGCCACAAGGAGGACACACCCATGGATACTGCCCTGTTATTTTGAAATAACATCATATCTACCTGTGGACTCCCTAAAATCATCATTAGTGATAGGGACCCAAAATTCACATCAGAATTTTGGACCAACTTGTATGAAATGCTTGGCACCAAGCTTTCTTTTTCCACAGCTTACCATCCCCAAACAGATGGCCTAGCTGAGAGGATGATCCAGACTATGGAAGACATCCTTAGAAGGTTCTGTGCCTGTGGCATGGAATACAAGGACCATGAAGGATACACCCATGACTGGGTTACCCTTCTACCAGCTGTCCAGCTGGCTTATAATACAAGTCAGCACTCTACAACAGGAAAAAAACCTGCAGTGGTAGAGAAAGGGTGGAATCCCCTGTTGCCTGTGGATCACTTGAAGAAGAATCTTCTAACCATCCACCCCACAGCCAAAGACTTCCATGATATGTGGAAAAGGGCTTGTGACACAGCTGCCAAATGCATAGCTGAGGCAAAAGAATATAACAAGCAGAGGTGGGACAAGACACACATGGAACCTGACTTTAAGGGAGGGGACCATGTGCTAGTGTCTACACTGAACTTTAATAATCTTAAAGGACCCAAGAAGATGAGGGACTCATTTGTAGGGCCTTTCACTATCATTTGTTTGAGAGGAAAGAATGCAGTGGAAGTCAAACTTACAGAGGAATTTTCCTGGAAGCACCCAGTCTTCCCAGTAAGTTTGGTCAAGCCAAACTTCAAAACAGAGGATGATAAATTCCCCTCCAGGAAGAAAAACCCCACACCACCTGACATAGTTGAAGTGGAGGACTCCCCAGGACCTGTGAGTAAGATCATCAGGGCCAGGAAGATCAGACTTAATGGGAAGGATCAAAGACAATACTTAGTCAGATTCAAACACCAGACAGCTGATAAAGACAAATGGTTAGCAGAAGATGCCATACCAGATGGGAAAATTCATCTAAGGAGATTCAGAGCCTCTAGGAGGACTGAACAGTCTCATCAATGATGAGCCTTTTTTAGAGGGAGGGTATGTCAGCCTGTGACTCAAAACTAGAGCACAAGCATGACAGCCAAAATACCATAAACCAATGGTATAGCCAAGATACCACCAAAACATGGAGCTGAGCCAGATCAGCTCAAAAGGTATCAAACGAAAAAGGAAACTCACCTCTTTCTGAAAATATAAGTCCCATCACCATAGGACAAGAAATAACAAAGTTATTCCTGCTCAAAATTATTGCTGAGCATAAACCTTAATTTTCACCTCTCATCTAGAATCTAGAAGGAGAGGCTTAACCCCATCAAATGGGTATTCAAAATGAAGCTCTAAGTCAGGGCTATCTAATGGTACCAGCCAAACTGAGCTAGCACCAGGATTACTTGAGTTATGGTCAAATCCAGGCCAAATAAGGGTGAACAAAACATTCACCTCTCATCTAAATTCTACAGTTTTAGCATGGGATACCTGAAGTGGGGTCGTTTTGGAAAGAGCACAATCAGGGCTATCTGATGGTGCTATCCACTTCTTCATATCTCATCTATTTCAGAAGTTATGAGGCAAACAACCTCAACACAGCTTTTTGCCCAAACCACACCTATGTACAAAAACCTTGTACATGGGATAACTTTGTCATATTTAATGATAACCATACCAAATTGGATATCATTGCTTAGAGCGTATACAGGTATATTCAATGAACCAACTTTGAGCATGATATCTCAAAAACTGACAGAGGTATGGCCATTTGAAGGCTATAATCCCACAATATGACCAATACAACGGTACTATGACAGGATACAGTTGTACTCTGATTATGAGGTGTCAAATAGATGAAGAAGCATGTTAATACTTCAATACCTCATAAGTCAGTCAATACTGGGGTCCCATACAGTTTCTGTACAGCATTCTACGCGTCATACACGTCAGAATCAGGCTGTGAGGTCCCCAGATGAAAATTTTCACCCTGTATTGGTGAAAACTGCCCAGATGTGGTTTCAAAACCACATCTGAGCCCAATACAGGGCATACAGGCTGTTTGCAAACCACAAGTCAGTCCTAGAGAGTGAAACATCTTTACTTCCTCTATGTGGAAAGGTCTAGCAGCCTTTCCACCCCATTTCAGGATAAAAAGGAGGCTTTTCACAGCCAGAATTGTCTCCTCATCCTGCTCTTGAATACCCTACGTAGTAAACTGTCAAAAACAGTTTTACTCTTGGGTAATAATCAGGAATACTCTTAATTTAAAAGTATTGTAGTCTTTATTATTGTAACCCAACAGGTAAAGCTGCACCCAGGGCTTTCAACAGCGCTCACCACCACTATATTCCTTATAGTAAAGCCCTTTTATTATTAAATTAATCCATCCTTAACCCTTATAAAAACATTTTAAACTATTTTCCACGTGTCACAGTCATATTTTTAGTTGTAAATAGCTTTATTACCACTTCAACATAGACTCATCCTGACAATTAATGAAATGTAGGATATCATTACCAGAACAAGAATTGGTAAAACTTGGACTAAAATCCCTATAGAATCCAAGATAATTTCAAAGATTCCCAGGGAGGACAGAAGACCAGAAGAACCTGTCTTTAAGTGTAATAAATGTGGAAGTACTTCACATTTAGCCAACAATTGCACCAAAAAAACAAAAATAAATGAATTTCAAGTCATTGAAGAAGTTCAGTGTGCTGAAGGGAAAGAAGAATCTGATCAAGATTCTGCAATCTCTGAGGATACACCAGTGGAGGACTATCCCATTGATAACATTACAGCTTTCTTTGAGGTCACAGAAGTCCATACCCACTTGCCACAATACAGTGAGGATTGCTACAAACTGATCAATATCCAGGATGCCAGAATGTGTAAGACCAAACCTGCTAGAGGAAAAGGTTATACTGCTGGAGAATCCTGTATCACATCAGTTTTGATGAATGATATTGAAGCCAAAGTCAATTTGGATACAGGGGCATTTTTCTCTTGTGTGGGCAAAGATTATCTCCAAGTTATACTTCCTGAATGGAAAAACCATCTATTCCCAATAGAAGGTGTGCAATTTAGTAGTGCCAGTAACAATATGTACCCCTTGGGTATATTAGACACTAATCTTGAATTTTCACACCCAGCAGGAAGCATAAGAGTGAAAACTGAGATTGTGGTGATGGACAATTGAACATCTCAGCATATCATTTTTGGAAATGATTACTTAAATATTTATGGTATTGACATCAATAACCATAAAAACAGACATTTCACAATTGGAGAGAAGAAAAGACAAAAATTTGCTTTTTCCAATATGCCAAAACAAATATCAATAGTATCTTCTAAAAATGATACTTATAAGGAGGAATTTGTGTCTAATCAACTTGTTGAAGCACAAATCAATCCATCATTGTCACCAAAGATGAGGAATGAACTTATTAATTTGTTATACACATAAAATAATGCATTTTCCTTTGATAATGAACCATTAGGTGCTATAAGGGGACATGAAGTTGATATTAATCCTAATATTGACAGACCATATCCTCCAGTACTTAGAAGACTAGCTTATCCAGCCATTCCCAGAGCTAGAGAAGCCTTGGAGAAACATATCCAAGAGTTAATCCAGCTTGGTGTACTAAGGAAAGTAGGCCATAATGAGGAAGTTGAAGTTACAACACCTGTTATTATTTCTTGGCATAATGATAAATCAAGAATGGTTGGAGATCTCAGAGCATTGAATACCTACACAGTTCCAGAGAGGTATCCAATCCCTAGAATTCAAGAAACCTTGACTCAATTGTCTAAAGCCAAGTATATAACATCAATGGATGCATTTAAAGGCTTCCAACAGAGTGTTTTGACGCCTAAAGCTAAGAAATTACTTAGAATTATCACTCACTGTAATATTTATGAGCATCTTGGAATGCCATTTGGCATTAAAAATGCCCCATCCTATTATCAAAGAATGATGAATACCATCTTCCCCACATAATTGTCTTAAGGATAGCTTATCATTTATATTGATAATATTATCATATGTTCTGATTCATGGTCTTTGCACCTTGAAAGACTTGCAAGAGTACTTCACAAAGCTGCAGAAGTGAACATGAAAATTTCACTTAATAAATGCAATTTTGGTTTTGAAGAATTCAAAGCATTAGAACATATTGTTTCTGGTTTAAGCTTGGGTATTGACAAAAACAAATTAGCAGCAGTTTTACTTAAGACAATACCCCAGAATAAAAAAGAAATGATGTCTTTTCTTGGATTTGCCAGTTATTATAGGCAACACTTGAAAGACTTTGCAATTATAGCCAACTCACTATATAGAATCTGTGATCAACAGACTATATTTGAGATGACACAAGAGAGAATTAAAGCTTATGAGAAGATAAAAAAAGCTCTTACAGAAGCACCTTTAATCCTCATTCCTGACTGGAATCTTCCTTTTGAATTGTACATTGATGCATGTAGAGATGGATTAGGAGCAGCCCTACATCAAGTCCAAATTATTAATGACAAACCTACAGAAGGACCAGCTTGTTATATCTCAAGACAAATCAAAACAACAGAAGCCAGATATGGTGCAAGCCAAATGGAGTGATTATTTTTGGTATGGGCACTTGAGAAACTACACTATTATCTTGATGGCAGTGTTTTTGAAGTGATAACTGATTGTAATGCTGTGAGATCACTTATTAACATGAAAACTCCCAACAGACATATGTTGAGATGGCAAATAGCCATTCAGGAATATAGAGGAAACATGACTAAAGTTCACAAAGCAGGAACCATTCACAAGAATGCTGATGGACTTGGCAGGTGGGAATTAGCCAACACTCCTGATAACCCAGGTTATGTACCTTTGGAAGCTGAACCTTAAATTCCAATTGAAGGAATTAACATAACTGATATTGGGACTGAATTCTTTGAAGAAGTCAGAGAATCTTATAAGCAAGACAATAATTTCCATATCTTGACTTCTTGATTAGATAAAGACTTCAAAGATAAATCTTTAGTCAATGCACTGGATGAAGTCTGGAGAAGTTCCTATTCTGAAGGAAGATTTCACTTGTTTGATGGGATTATTTACCACAGAACCAAACATTCTTGTGTAATGGCATTATGCAGCAGATTGCTTACCAATACCATTATTCATGAATGCTATGATAGCATCTACTCTGGACACCTGTCAGAGGACAGAACACTTTAAAAAGTGAAGAAATGGGCATGGTGGTCATCTTGGAGAAAAGAAACCATTTAATACTGCCATACCTGTGACAGATGTCAAAAAGCAAACAGGAGTACAGGCAAGAAATTTGGATTTATGATCCATATTCAAGACCCAAAATCCCCTTGGGAAGTTGTCCACTTGGATTGGGTCACAGCACTTCTTCTAAGTGGTGACAGAAGTTATAAAGCTTTTTTAGTAATTGTAGACAGATATAGCAAAACTCCCATATTCTTACCATGTCATAAACATGACACAGCTATGGATACAGCTCTTCTTCTATGGAGTAGAGTTATTTCTCATACAGGTTTATTTAAGAATATCATAAGTGACAGAGATCTCAAGTTCAAATCTGCACTTTGGACAAATCTTCATAGATTGTTTGGGACTAAGTTATCATTTTCTACAGCATATCACCCTCAGACAGATGGGCTAGCAGAGAGAATGATTCAAACTTTAGAAGACATGATCAGGAGATTCTGTGCTTATGGATTAGAATTCAAAGACTCAGATGGCTTCACCCATGACTGGTGCACTCTGATACCTGCATTAAAATTGGCATATAAGACATCAGTCCATTCTTCCACAGGACAACCCCCTGCTATGTTAGAAAAAGGATGGAATCCAAGACTCCCAGCAGACACACTGAAGAAAGACTTGATTTACATTAATCCTACAGCTTCCAGCTTCAAGATAATGCTTGATAAAGTAAAACATCATGCAAAACAAAGTATGAATGATGCTTTTGATTATTCAAAACAGAAGTGGGACAAGAGTCATAAAGTACCAGACTTCAAAGTAGGGGACTTAGTTCCAGTTTCAACCTTGAATTTTAATAATATCAAAGACCCAAAGAAACTTGAATATTATTATGTAGGACCTTTTGTTATTGTTGCCTTACATGGAACCAATGCAGTTCAAGTGGAATTGAGTGGTGAATTGGAAAACAAACACCCCACTTTTCCAGTCAGCTTGATAAAGCCTTATCAACCAACTGATAAAGAATTGTTTCCTTTAAGGAACCCAACTCCTTTAACTGTACCACCAGTGGAACAGAATGAAGACAAAAAGATAAAGAAAGTCATTAAAGAAAGGAGACTTAGGGGTAAAAATTGGAGAGAATATCTTGTCAGATATAGAAATCCAGTCCATGAAGATGAATGGCTGGAAGAATCACAAATACCTGACTCAGATAAGCTCTTAAGAAGATTTAGACATGAAAGAAGGCCACAATCCTGAATATGTCTATAAATGTGCTTCAAATTACTTGATCTGAGTGATGAAAAGAGGTTGGACAGTGGACATTAACCCCCTTTGGAGCTTTTATTCTTTATAAAATTGATAAAATTGTAGTACAATTTTATTTTTTGGTGGGAGGGAATGTGAGCCTTGAGGTATATTTTACATACCCAAATAGGCCACAATCATTTCAAAAATAAATTTTGAATTATGCATAACTCATAAGTCATGCATATATCCAAAATTCAGCATTTATTGATTGCAGAAAAGATGAATAGCATTTTATTGAGTAAGTAAATCCATGGATTTAAGGCCAGATTTGGATTCTACACAAAAATCCACCTAGGGTAGCTCCATAGAGTGAATAAGCTCAAATTAACTCTTTGAAGTGGTAATGTGGAAAATAATTCAATACCACATAAAAGATCTGTGAAAATTTTTGTTTTTCTTAATTTCACGCCAAAATAATGGGAATGTGAGAAATCCCATGTTACATATACACTAAAAATAGTGTTATGCATTTTTTGGGCACTTAATATCATGGTATTCTTACATGGACTTCTGGTACACCCATAGTGGATATATTACTTGAAGCTTGATTTTCTATTTTGATGTGAAAAATAGGCAAGGGGGACAAAAGACATCAAAGAGAGCCAGGGTACCCAACTTCTGAGGCCTCGGAGGTGTGGACAGCTGCAAAGCTTGGATCCATGGCTGACCTTGGCCCAATTAGTAAACTAAAACACTTTGGGAACTTGGTTACCATGTTACAACTACTGTATATCTTAAGAAAATAGCAAATAACCTGCTATTTTGACGTGCCAAGGAGGTAAAGAGCTACTTAGACTCCTGTAACCATGTCAATTCTTAATGAATTTCCATGGATAGATCCTAAAAGATTAATTAAAACCCTTTTTGGACTTTTATCCATTGATTTACCTCATAGCAACCAGCTATACACTGATATTTGCAATTCTATGTAGAAATGAGGTAAAAGCTTCAAAAATTCATTCAAAATACAATTCTTCATTAATCTCTCTGAAACCTTCAGGACCAATTGAGAACTGTATTATTTATGGTACAACCAAAAATAATCATAGTTTTACTAGTAAAATTAAATGTTTTACTTACAGTCCATTTTTGACTATTCTACATGAAACACTGAATCTTCAAAAATTCACAGTAATTACAACCTGTGATGAAATTTCCAATAACATTGATAAATTTGAGAAATAAATGATTATTTTTGAATAAAAGAAGATTTACAGATTTTACTCCTTTTATTCTTAACCATATTGGGGTTGGTAGTCATGTAAAAGCATTAATTAAGTAATTATGATAATCTTACGTGACAACAGATGATTCAATCAATAATCCAAAAGGTTTTATTGTTTTCTCACTTACTGGTTTTTTAGTTTGCTCCATGGCACACCTCTGTGAGCTGTTGTTGACTTAAAAGACACCTTCTTTTGCTGTTTTTTCCATATAAACTCATCTTATTATCCATTTATATTAGTGTTACCAACAAGTAAGTATTAGTTAAACTATTCTTAAGTTTTCCAAATCTTTCAACCAATAAGAAAGACATGAAATCATAGAATCCAACTATAAATTGTTGTAATCCTGCCATAAATCATTTTTGATCCCTTAAATCCACAATTCTACGTCAAATTTCTCTACTTATATCTTTCAATAAGTTCCTTGGAGTATAAGTGAGTCATTTGTTTTTAATTCTTAAAGTTTCTCTCTAAAATTAGTTTTCTTCAAGAATTATCTTTATAATTATTCTGGCAAAAGATAATTATATATTAAAATAATTTTATTATTTTAATAAAGAAGTTTTTATTATTAAATTCTTCTTGTAATTGATTCTTGTAGACAATTACTGCTCACTGTTAAAATCACTAGTAGTGTTTAACACGTGAAAGAAATAATTCTTTAATTATTTTATTGTGGTTATAATAATCTTCTATTATTATATTTCATAAGAACAGACATAGTACTGTTGATTAATAGTAATATTATCATCAGTTTCATAGTAAAATCTTACACTTAAGCTCTTATTATTAATATCTTTTAAGGTATACACATGAAATCCAATTAGGGAGTTTATTCTGATAGCACAAAATGTTATTATTAAGCTTTTAAGAAAATTCTATTACATCATCAAAACTATATTTTTGATTATTTTTCTTTTAACTCATCTTTTCTGTTGAAATTAATTATTTTTAACTTCAAACCATGATTTCAAGGGGTTTTACCTTGAATATAATGACAAAAAGTACATCATTCTTTACTTATGAGCTAGTAGAGCCTTAATATCTACTTTATTCTAAGTTTGCACTACTTTAACAACCAAGTGGTCAACAGCTATAGCAATTTTATTCAATATACCCTCACAAGTTATAACCTTGTTTATAACTTGTCAAAGAAATTTCTTATGTCTATTCCTCAAGTAATTATGTGGTAAATTTCCTTTTTGCTTAACACTATCATGTGTAATGTAAGAGATATGAGCTGAAAACCATGAATATATGCACTGACCATAAAAGTGCATACATTCAGGTTGTTTCCTTAAATAATTACTTTACATATATGACATAGAAATTTTGTATGTGTAGTTTTTCATGGAAGATTTAATGGCGCAATTCATCTTGCATTCTGGCTCATCGGTGTCTGATATAAAGAAGAATTTATGTCTTTTTTATCGCATTTTAACTTATTGTTCATTAATTATTGTGTAAGGTGTGGATATGAAACTTTGATTAAAAATTAATTACTTTTGCTTTCCTCAAAATTTGTATAAGGCAGAAAT
Source organism: Austropuccinia psidii (assembly GCA_023105745.1). Taxonomy (NCBI): domain Eukaryota; kingdom Fungi; phylum Basidiomycota; class Pucciniomycetes; order Pucciniales; family Sphaerophragmiaceae; genus Austropuccinia; species Austropuccinia psidii. Next base: position 70,936,369 of record JALGQZ010000001.1, on the reverse strand, counting down.
CAATTAAAAATAGTAAGGAATATTATTTTTAAGAAAAAACACGCCAACTTCATTGTTTATAGCTTTATTAGTATAAAAAAATAATATTATAAAGATTTATTGTTTTACCAACAATAAAAATTTATCCAAAAATACTCTACAAGAGATATTTAAGGCTACAAAAGAAATTTCTTCAAGAGCAATTTCAATTGGAATTAATTGAGCAAAGAACTGCAAGCAATTAATTAAAGAACAAAGTCTTTAAAAATAATATTAAAGAGAAAAAACACCCAAAAGTGACCAGAGTTAATTTGGAAACAAAGTGACAAAGCTAACAGTGATGAAAGATGCTTTAATTCACTTTTGGGGTGGTTCAGGGGTAAAAATGATTATAAGAGTTACAAACAATGATTATAATAATTTTCTCACGTGGTTAAAAGGTTTAAAATGATTTAAAAAAGGTGTTTGGAATATTTTATTGATTGGTTTAACAGTGTTTAAACTAATTATAAAAGGAAAAGATTCTAACATGAAGATAAAAGTGGGGCAAAGAAGACATTCTTTTATAGCCATCAATTTTCTTACTCCAAAGATAATATTTGCTCTTTCCAGTCGTGAAGAACAGTCTGAAAACATAAAAGCCAATTATTGCATCATTGAACCCTGGTTTAGACCAAAAAAAGGCTGGTTTAAGCCATTTTAGACCCTTAAATCAGCCATTACTATAGCAATACCTGGTCTAGAGCCTTCAAAACATGTCAGAATGTGTGTAAGAGGCGTTTAAATCAGTTAAAACTGTTTTTACTAGCATTGTTTCAACTTAAGGGTAGTTTAACCTTCTTGCCAGCAGTTTAAACTGACCTGGTTGGTATCAAAACCTCATCATCAATTGAGTCACAGACCCTGTGACTCAATTCCAGGCCAAAAGTGATTAACGTTTGCATGAATTTTGACATCTCACGCCTGTCAGCAAGGATTTTAGGGGTCTGGCTCCCCCTTAGAGCTAGAGTTCCTTTCCCCCCCCCAAGTTTAATCTTTCCAATTTATTTTTCCCTTTAATTCCTCATCATGTATTATACTTGTAACTGACATATGTAATTAAATTGAATTGTAAAGCACAATAAAGTAATAATTGATACCTCATATGTAAATCAAAGTTCACTTATGTAATACACGCGCACATTTTGGCATGTCAATTTGAATTCAATTGAAAATACTTCAATTCCTCATAGCTTCTAAACTAAACACAAAAATTGATGGTTAAAACCCCATGTAGTGTGAATTAAATTAAAGCTTTGAGTATTTTCAATTTTTGTATTGAAAATACTGAAAACTTAATTTAAGCTTATTTAGAGTTGAGTTACAAAAATTTCACTCAGAGGTGACCCCACCTAATTTTTTATAAGGAATCAAATGGTGAAATGAATTTTATATGTTTATTTATTGGATAAAAAGTAATAACATATTTTATATGAATTTTTACAGAAAATATTTTAATTTCATAATTTTTATCAAAAATTCATTTTACTTAATTTTTACAAGTAAAAATGAATTTTCATGATTTTAAATTGTATTGTAACTTTATTTTTAAATTATAATTAAATTTTGATTTTTAAATATAAATTTGTATTTATATTTTTATTTTTATAATATAAATAAACTTATTTTATTTATATTTGTATTTTAATTTATCATTTGTGGTCTTTGGGGTATATGAAAATACCTCTAAGGCTCACATTCCCTCCCCCTAAAAAAAGAATATTACTTTGTAATATTGTTATTTCTAATGTGCCTGAAACTTCAGAGAAGTTTAGTAGCTTCAGGTATATCCTTTTCTGGCAACCATTCATCTTCACAAGCTGGGTCACTGTACCTAACAAGGTATTCCCTTACTTTGTTGGTTCTCAACTTTCTTTCTTTGAGAACTTTGGTAGCTTTCTTACTACCAGATGGCTCAACAGGAGGTATAGCTTGGGGAATTTTATTCCTCAAGGGAAATTGTTCAGCATCACTAGATTTATATGGCTTTATCAAGCTCACTGGAAATGTAGGATGCTTATTGCTAAGTTCTTCAGAGAACTCTACTTCCACAGAATTTTCTCCATGGAGGGCCTTAATCACAAAAGGTCCTGAAAAGGAGTCTTTCAACTTTTTAAATCCTTTGATGTTATTGAAGTTAGTGGTGGATACAAGAACTAAATCCCCCAATTTGAAATCTGGAGTTGCATGTGATTTATCCCATTTGTCCTTAGCATATGGAAAAGAGTCTTCCATGCACCTTACTGCATGCTTTCTACCTTTGTCTAGCATTCCCTTGAAGCTAGCAGCTGTGAGATGTATTCCAATCAAATCTTTCCTCAAGTAATCTTGCGGTAATTTGGGGTTCCATCCCTTTTCTAGGATCACAGGAGTTTGATTGGTACTGGCATGGATTGATGTTTTATATGCTAATTCTAGTGCTGGAAACAGAGTAGGCCAATCATGGGTAAATCCATAACAATCTTTGAATTCAAGGCCATATGCACAAAATCTTCTTACCATGCACTCTAAGGTTTGAATCATCCTTTCAGCCAGACCATCAGTTTGTGGGTGGTAGGCTGTAGAGAAGGACAGCTTAGTGCCAAATAATTGGTGAAGATTTGTCCATAGTGCTGAAGTGAATTTGGGATCTCTATCACTAATGATATTTGTAAATATTCCAGTCCATGACACTACTCTATTCCATATCAGAAGAGCTGTATCCATGGCTGTATCATCTTTGTGACATGGTAAAAAGATTGGAGTTTTACTGAATCTGTCCACAATCACTAGGCAAGCATTATAACTTCTGTCACCTGCTGGTGGTATGCCAGTTACCCAATCTATATGGACAATTTCCCAAGGTCTTCTGGGTTCATGGATTTTGATCATATTCCCAAGTCTCTTGCCAGTGGATTTATTTGCTTTGTGACATCTGTCACAGGTTTTGCAATACTCTGCAACATCTTTCTGCCACATTGGCCACCATATACCAGTTTTTACTTTTTCTCTTGTTCTGTCTTCAGACAGATGTCCTGAGAAAGGGCTTTCATGGCATTCTTTCAGTACAAGATTTATTAATGACCTGTCCATAACTGTCATGACACATGTGTGCTTGGTCCTGTGGTAAATTATACCATCCAGTAGGTGAAATCTTCCTTCATCATAAGATCCTTTCCATACATCATCCAAGGCATGTATTAGAGAGTTGTCTTTACAGTCTTTGTTAAGTAATTGGCATAAGATGCTACAATTCTTATCTTGAATGTAACTATTTCTGACCTCTTCAAAGAAGGTGGTGCTTAATTCTGTAACACTTATTCCTTCTATTGGGATTTGTGGGGAATCTCCTTCTGGCACATAAGCAGGATTATTAATATCATTTGGTAATGGCCATCTGCTCAGTCCATCTTCATTTTTATGAATATTACCATCTTTATGAACAATAGTCATATTGTCCCTATACTCCTGTAGGGCTATTTGCCATCTGAGCATATGTCTATTGGGTGTTTTCATGTTTAAAAGTGATTTAACAGCGGTACAATCTGTTATTACTTCAAAAACACATCCTTCCAGAAAGTAGTTGAGTTTTTCTAAAGCCCAGACAAGGCATAGGCATTCCCTTTGACTTGCTCCATATCTGGCTTCAGTTGGTTTGATTTTCCTGAATATGAAACATATGGGTCCTTCTACAGGTTTATCATTTATGATCTGAACTTGATGAAGTGCAGCATCCAGACCATCCCCTGATGCATCAATATACAATCTAAAAGGCAATTTAAAGTCTGGCATCAATAAGAGTGGAGCAGTGGTCAAGGCTTCTCTTAGAGACTCAAAAGCTTTTACTCTGTCAACAATCATCTCAAATACTGTGTCTTTGTCACACAATTTATAAAGTGGTCTTTCTATGGATGCAAAATCTTTGATGTGTTGCTTGTAATATCCTGCAAAACCTAAAAATGACTTAATTTCCTTTTTTGTTCTGAGGCATGGGTTTTAGCAATACTGCTGCAACTTTGTTTTTGTCAATTCCAAGGGACAAACCAGATACAACATGTCCTAGTGCTTTAAGTTCTTTGAATCCAAAATGGCATTTTATCAAGGATATTTTCATGTTTGCTGATTGAATTTTTGTAAAACCTCTGGACAATCTGTACATGTGATCTTCCCAAGTCTTGGAACAGACAATAATGTCATCAATGTAAATGATTAACCATCCCTCTGAAAGTTCTTCAGGGAAGATTTCATTCATCATTCCTTGGAAGTGTGAAGGTGCATTTTTGATACCAAAGGGCATTCTTAAATATTCATACTCTCCACAATGAACAATAATTCTCAAATATTTTCTTGCTCTTGGTTTCACCACACTTTGATGGAATCCTTTAAGGGCATCCATAGTGGTTATATACACTGATAAAATAAATTTATTTATATTATAAAAATATAAATATAAATACAAATTTATATTTAAAAAGCAAAATTTAATTATAATTTAAAAATAAAATTACAATAAAATTTAAAATTATGAAAATTCATTTTTACTTGTAAAAATTAAGTAAAAATGAATTTTTAATAAAAATTATGAAATCAAAATATTTTTGGTAAAAATTTATATAAAATATATTATAACTCTTTATCCAATAAATAAACATATAAAATTTATTTCACCATTTGATTCCTTATAAAAAATTAGGTGGGGTCACCTCTGAGTGAGATTTTTGTAACTCAACTCTAAATAAGCTTAAATTAAGTTTTCATTATTTTCAATACAAAAATTGAAAATACTCAAAAATTTAATTTAATTCACACCACATGCAGTGTTAACCATCAATTTTTGTGTTAAAATTGAGGTGTTGTGTTTAGTTTAGAAGTTATGAGGAATTGAAGTATTTTCAATTGAATTCAAATTGAAATGTCAAAATGTGCACGTGTATTACATAAGTGAACTATGACTTAAATATGAGTTATCAATTATTACTGTATTGTAATGTAAAATTCAATTGAATTACATATGTAAATTACAAGTATAATACATGATGAGGAATGAAGGAAAAAATAAATTGGAAAGATTAAAATTGGGGTGGGAAAGGAACTCTAGCTCTAAGTGGGAGCCAGACCCCCAAAATCCTTTCTGACAGGCGTGAGATGTCAACATTCACACAAAAGTTCATCACTTTTGGCCTGGAATTGAGTCACAGGGTCTCTGAATCAATTGATGATGAGGTTTTGATACCAACCAGGGTAGTTTAAACTGCTGCCAAGAAGGTAAAACTACTCTTAAGTCAAAACAATGTTAGTAAAAACAGTTTTAACTGATTCCCACGCCTCTTACACACATTCTGATGTGTTTTGAAGGCTCTAGACCAGGTATTGCTATAGTAATGGCTGATTTAAGGGTCTAAAATGGCTAAAAAGGGAAAAAAGGGCTTAAACCAGCCCTTTTTTGGTCTAAACCAGGGTTCAATGATGCCATAATTGGCTTTTCTGTTGTCAGACTGTTCTTCACGACTGACAAGAGTAAATTTTCCTTTTGGAGTAAGAAAATTGATGGCTATAAAAGAATGTCTTCTTTGCCCCACTTTTCTCTTCATATTAGAATCTTTTACTTTTATAATTAGTTTAAACACTGTTAAACCAATCAATAAAAGATTCCAACTAACTTTTTTAAATAATTTTAAACCTTTCAACCACGTGAAAAGATCATTATAATAATTATTTGTAATTCTTATAATACTTTTTACCCCTGAACCACCCCAAAAGTGAATTAAAGCATCTTTCATCACTGTTAACTTTGTAACCTTTTTTCAAAATTCACTCTGGTCACTTTTGGGTGTGTTTTTTCTTTAATATTCTTCTTAAAGAATTTGTTCTTTAAGTAATTGCTTGCAGTTCTTTGCTCAAATAATTCCAATTGAAATTGCTCTTGAAGAAATTTCTTTTGTAGCCTTAAATATCTCTTGTAGAGTATTTTTGAATAAATTTTTATTGTTGGTAAAACAATAAATCCTTATAATATTATTGCTTTATACTAATAAATTATAAACAACAAAATTGGCGTGTTTTCTCTTAAAAATAATATTTCTTACTATTTTTAATTGATTTTTACCTTATACAAATTTTGAGGACAGGAAATGTATTTGATTTTTAATCGAAGTTTCATATCCACACCTTACATCTGTTTCAAGAGTTTGTGATTCCTCAATGAAATTTTCATTTGAGGATCAATGGCCCTAAGTCTTTTAGACTGTCTAAGACACCACTCATACGGATCTTTTTGCACTGAGTACTTGTCCTTCTCAAATGACATGGCCTTTTGCCATATCCAAGTACCATTGCTGTCCTTATTGATTATTTGACTCTTCCACCATGGCCAGTTTCTTCTTCCATTTATTTCTTTCATTTGTGTGTACCAAATACTAGCCTGTCCTTCGAATTCTATATTTAGCCTAGCAGTGAACCAGTAGTCTGGTATGCTTGGCACATCAATGAAGAGTCTATCAATATAATCAATGAGCTCCATGGAATCATATTCTCCTACACCAGAGAAGTTTGGCCAACTTAAGGCCTCTGGAAGATTTCTTAGTGCTTCCTTCTCAGAATAAGTCAGGTTATCTCCATCTTGGTATTGTGATGGAGACCTTGGCTTATTTTCCAACAAGGAATCTGGTTTGATGTCTTCCTGGTGGTATGGATTATCCAAAACATTGCCTTGTGTTTGGGGTTTATGTTTTGGAAGACATTAAACAATTTGTTAATGTCTTGATTCGGACATTCCTTGTCCATTTTGCAGTGGTTTTGCTCCACTAATACTTGGTTAAGTCTTTTTTTGGTTTCTTCTGAGGTTTTGCTCAGTTTGGCATAGCGTTCTTGAACAGTTTTGACAGTTTTTGTTTGTGAGGCTGTCAATTCTTCCATCCTCACATTGTTTTCTTGGATCTTTGCAAGATTTTATTGGGTTTTCTCTGAAAATTGGGACATTTGTGACCACAGTTCATTATTGTTTATGTTACTCTAAGGTGTGACAACACTATTTTCAATCTGAGTGGGGGTAATATTTTTAGTGGAAGAACTTCTGATTCTATTAGGAGTATTTACAGCTATTTCTGGCTCTTGCGTACTTTTTTCACCAAGTTCAACAGCTTCTGTATCATTGGGTCTGACTCTTTCTTCCATTGGTTGAAAGAAGTCCTGTTTTTGCCCTTTGACCCTTGTCTTCTCCTGGCAATTCCCTGGGATTGTGAAGAATTGTTATTCTTGGCCACTGATCTGCTGGTTCCTGAATGGTGTGAAGCCACTGGAAAGCTGGGTTTGTCTACTCCTTGTGAGCCTGAAGGAATGAGACTATTCTCTTTCTGGCTCAGTTGCTCTTCTATAGCTTGAATTTTGGCTTGATTATCCCTTATCCTGGATGCCCTTCCCTCCAGGAGTTTGAACTTCCTATTGGAATTCCATCCTTTGGTGATTACCATGAGATCTTTGAAGGGTGTATGTTTGAGACATACTTTCTGGAAGCATGCTCTGAGTTCTTCCAAGTGTGAAGCTAGGTTGAACCTCTTGTTGTACATGCTCTATTGGAATAGATATTTGAGAAGTTGGTGGAACTGGAGAACTTGATCCATATCCTTTCAGTCCTCTGTTTGAGGTTCTCATTTAATTAGAGGGTGAATGGAAGTGTGGATATGATTTGCCCCAGTGTGCTTCCATATATTATGGTGTCCATGCTCTCCAGACCCTGGTCTTCTGACTCTGAACGGTCCTGGCCTGCCCTCTGGCTTGTTCCTGAGGTGTACAGGGGACATGTTAGTGTTTCCAATTAGTCAAAAACTTTTTGTTCTTAGGGTATTCACCTTTTACTGTGCCTTATACAAATCTATGTTCTACTTCTTTGGGAAATTTTCCTTTAGAAGTTACAACTGGGTTAATTAATGTGATTTTCCATGTACAATTTGTCAAAGTTAGTTTACCTTGTATGGATTTGAAGTTTCATGGTTCTCTACTCCTCTGGGTGGCTATTGGTGTCCAATTTCTGGTTGTAATAAGGCCTTAGCTGTACCTTTTCCCTTTGCTCGTTTGTACTGTTGTATCTGAGGACGTCACAGGTGTGTTGCCTTGTGACTTTTTTTCAAGTGGTATAAAGCTTTTCTTCCACTGAAACAGAAATTTAGAGGCCTTATTTCAATCAAGACTTCTTGAAATGCTGTTTGCACATCTAATAATGGCTTATGGGAAATGAATTACTATATTTAGCCCTTGTATTATGAGTTGTAACTAAAATTATCAATTAAAAGTCAAAAATAATGTATGGTGTACTTATGGCATAGAGTTTCTATCACAATATCTCACAGATTAACCTGTAACTAACAAGTGTAATCTTAGAAGTGGTTCTGTAATGGAAAATTAAAATTATCAATATGTCCAACCGCACCTCTTAAACTGTTAATTACAGTAAAGTGTGTTTTTGAAAAAAAAAATAACTTTTTAAGGGTCTTTAAGTGTTTTTATAGCAAAAACGCACCAAAAATAGTGTGTGGTGATTAAATTATAATCAAACCACTTCAAAAAATAGTAAAAAACACAGTAGTATATGTTTATTGTGAACCTTTAAGATATGACCACATACCCAAAAAGGTCACAAGAAATATTTAATATAATTATACATTAAAAATAAGTACCTTAAAACTACAAAAATACCATAAATTGGTATAAAACTTGGTTTAAATTAAAAGCCAATGAATAAACATGTGAAATAAATTATACCATTGGATTCCCCATGGTAAAATACACATATACCATTTTTATGGCATATCTGTAAAGTCAATATTTAATAAGTTATAAGTAATAATACCTTATAAAAAACACAAATCCTTATTTATTTCAAAATCAATGAAACAACATGTGAAATAAATGGTACCATTGGATTCTTCATAAAGGTCCACACATAAAACAATTAAGAAGCTAAGCTTCAAAATCAATACTTAAGGAATTAACCTGAATATATGCACTTTTTTGGTCAACACATATATTCAAGGATTTTAGCTAATATCTCTTGAATTATGCATGATAGAGTGATGAACCAAAAATAAAGTCATCACGTAATTACTGTAGGAATACAGAAATGAAGTTTATTTCACAAGTTATAAACAAGGTTAAAATCTGTAAGGAATTATTGATTAAAATCAACAGAGCTGTTGACCACTTTGTTGTGAAAGTGCTCCAAACTGAAAAAAAAGTAGACAGATGAATTCTACTAGCTCATTCGTGAGGAATGATGTTTATTTTATTATAATATTCAAGGTATAACCCCTTGAAATCATAGTTTGAAGTTTAAAATATTAAATTTTGACAGAAAAGATGAGTTACAAGAAAAATCATCAAAAATAGAGTTTTGATGATGTAATGAAAAGCTCTTGGAAGCATAATAGGGTTATGCCAAGCTATTATAATTCACTCTCTGAATTATATATAATAATTCTTTATTATTATAATTATTTTTATCTTATTTATTTCATTTATAAGGACATTCATAGTACAATAAGTAAAATATTAGTAATTTTTACTTATTGTTTCATAGTCAAACCTTACATTTGGGGCCTGGCCGTGATATTTACTCTAAAAGACCTTTAAAAAGATTCCAATTGGGCTTATCCAATAATAAATTATACTTATAATCATAAAATTATATAATAATTTTATATTTATTGATTTTAAAAGCTATTGAGGCATTTGGAAAGCAATTGTACTGTCTTACACGTGGCTTTTCACATCCTTAGACTTGCAAAAACTTTCTTTGAGTGACTCTAGTGATTAAAAAAGATATTTTATAAATTAAAAATAATTTTATATTATAAATTAATTTTATAAAAGAATCATATTTCATTTTTATTTTATTCTTTCAAAATAAAAACATAAAAAATAATAAAAATATTAAAAACCAATAAAAAAGTTATTTTATTCATTTTAATTTCATTTCTTTAATTCTTTTCATTTTTTTTAACAAAAAAAAGATATAAAAGCAATTCTTATGTGGAAAATTGCCATATCTTACCAAAAATAACACTTTTATATAAAAGACTTATATTTATTTGTCTTTTTTAGTGTTTGAAGACAACCCAACAGAGGACAACCAAACCACTGTTGAAGGATTGGTGAAGAAACTTGTCAAAGTTCTCCAACACCAATAATCACTAAGAAAAAGAATGTCACAGACGGTGGAACTGTGACCTATAATACCAGAAAAAGATCAAGGAAATTCAACCTTGATCTTGTAGCCTTTTCTGCTCAGTTGTGATGATTGCACAATCAAGCAACCTAGGGTCTAGTCATGGTGGTGGTGGGGGACCACCTGTTCCGACATGACCCTGAGTGGAGAGCTCAAGTGCTTGTTGATGGTTTCTGGCATCAATGTGACAGAAGATCAAGGTTTACTGTCATGGGTGGATTTCATGATTGTGATGGAGACACATTGCGAAATTTGGGGGTTTCAAACCTGTTGGCAGAAAGGGCTTGGGAGTGATGACCCAACAACCCTTATGGCTCCTTATACCGGCCTGTTGTGTAGCTGATGCCCCTGATTGAGGACAGGGTTGCCCATCTGTGTTAGTGCACTTCGGGACGCAGTGCTTCCTACCCCGGGGGTACTGTCACAGACGGTGGAACTGTGACCTATAATACCAGAAAAAGATCAAGTAAATTCAACCTTGATCTTGTAGCCTTTTCTGCTCAGTTGTGATGATTGCGCAATCAAGCAACCTAGGGTCTAGTCATGGTGGTGGTGGGGGACCACCTGTTCCAACATGACCCTTAGTGGAGAGCTCGAGTGCTTGTTGATGGTTTCTGGCATCAATTTGACAAAGAAAGCCAAGAAATTGGACTTTCCAGGACCCACTATTCAGGACTCTGAAGGTGAGTACCTCATTTATAAATTGCCATAAGAAGAATTCCTGTTCTGAAATCTTCTTATTTCTTATTTTTCTTAAAATATGACTACCAGAAGAGGCTCCCAATTCTACATCCAATCAGATGGAGCTGGACTCAGAGGTAGAATTGATTCCTCAAAAGGGAAAAGGAAGAGCAATATCCCCAGTGGAACAGAATCCACACAAGGAAGTGCTTTATCCCAAAGGCCAGTCCCAGAAATGCCCATGATATCTGAACCAGAATGAGAACTAAGTATAAGTGACTCAAACAGGGACAAATCACATTCAGAGGGCTCAAATAGACATTTACATGAGCCAGTACAAACAGTACTACATGGTGTAAAAGGACAAATATTGGGAAATGTTGCCCCAAATACACCAAGGAGTGATTAACTCCTGGCACATCCTAAAAAAGTTCCTCAAAGGGGAGGAAATAGTGAGATACTCCAATGGATGGAATCCACTATCATCCAAGCCTCAAATTAAAAGGATCAAGGAGTACCGTGCCAAAAAGAAGGAGGCAACCAAGGAAGAAGCCCCAGTAGCTTCTACCAGCAAGCCCCAAGCCAACGCACTTCCCCAAGAAGGGAAGAAGAACAAGAAAAAGAATTGGAGAAAACCATATTCCCCAAGCTATAGGATTCCCAAAATCCAAAAAGATGCCATGGACAATGTCTTCAACATGGCCAGAACTTTGATGGAATTCAAATACAAAGAGGAACAAAGAATGAGACAACCCCATTTCCCAAAGAAATAACCTTGTCTCCTGATGTTTTGAATACTTTAACAGAGCTTAAAAATATAATTTTACCTCTTAAAGACATTAAAAATAGTTTATTATCTTTCCAAGAAATAAATAATAGCTTATCATCTTTAACAAAACTTGTTGCACAAAATAAGAAAGAAATTGATAACATAAAATTTGTGATTGAAAATAATAAACCAAAAGTATTGATTGACAATACTCAGATATTAATACAAGGACAACAAGAGTTGTACAAATACATAAGTGATATCAAAGAAAAAACTTTGACAATCAATTATGATGTGATTATTGACAATCTTACAGAAAAATTAAACAAATTAAGTATTTCTGTAGAAACATTTGAAGAAAAGACTTCATCACACCAAAAATTACTTTTGAACCATGTGGAAAAGAGTGATGAAGCAAGAATGCATCTGAAAGATGACATTCAAAGTGAAATAAGGCTTATTACTGAAAAAATGGATAAAATTAATGAGGCTAACTTAAATATGCCAAAGTTATCAACACCATTTTCTCACATAAGAAGCCCTGTTAAGCCAAAAGATGAATTAACAAATCCATTTATAACAGACTTGAGTCACCAAGACAATAACCAAGTCCTAATGAAGGAAGCACCTCAATTGAAAGAATGGCCAACATTCACAGGAGAAGGTGAATATGACCACATGTCATTTATCAAAACAATTGACATGCTACAAGAAGATTATGCCATACCAGATGAATTAATCACTGCAAGATTACATTCATTATTTGAGAAATCTGCAAAAAGATGGTATTATGGCATAAGGCAAACAAATGGCAAAAATACCTGGTCTTGGTGGAAACAAGAAATAATCATCAAGTGGGCTAATGATGCCTGGAGGTAAAAAATAGAAAATGCATTTGAAAATTCTTTCTTTGAACCAGACAAAGACAAACCTTTGACTTGGTTCTTGAAACAAGTTGAAAGACTTAATGCATTGTACCCAGAAATGTCACAAAAAATGGTGCATATGAAAATACTCAAGAAATGTGGAGGAGAGCTAGAACATGCCCTAAGAAGCAGGTGTATAGAACCATGCTCCCCAGAAGAGTATATTAATGCACTAGAAGATATAGTGACAAGAACAAAAATTGGCAGGACTTGGAAGAAATTGGACATTAAAAGCCCAAATAAACCATTTATCAAAAAAAGATAAATCAAAAGAATCCTTCAAGCCCAATACATCCAACAATAATGAGCCAAGAAAATGCCATAAATGTGGAGGTATTGGACACTTAGCCAATAATTGCCTTAAAAAGGCAAAAATTAATGAAATTGTGGAAACAGAAAACCAAAATGAAAAAGAAGAGGAATCTGACTCTGAAAAAGAGACAGAAGATTCAGAAAGTTCTGAAAGTGATGAAATCAATATAATTAATGCACAAATTAATAATATTGATATAATTTATGAAGTACTGGATGTTAACTCAAACTTACCACAAGTTGGGACATCTGACACAAACCTGACAAACATACAAGATGCCAAAATGTATAGAACCAAACCTGCAAGAGGAATGGGATATACAGCTGGAAAATCAAGTATAAATATTGTTATGGTTGATAACCAAGAAGGAAAAGTTAGCTTAGATACAGGAGCATATTGCACCTGTGTTGGTAAACGTTATTTAAAAACCATTGTCCCAGACTGGCAAGAAAAACTTATGCCAATACAAGGTGTCAAATTTAGTAGTGCAAGTGAGAGCATGAAGCCCCTTGGAATAATTGATTTAACACTAATTTTTCCTCATCCCTCACAATGTGTCAGAATCAAAGTAGAGTTTGTAATAATGGACAACTGTACTAGTAATCACTTCATACTTGGGAATGACTACTTATCAATTTATGGTATAGATATCTCTAACCAAAAGGATAGATATTTTACCATAGGAGACAACAAAAGACAAAGGTTTGGCTTCTCAAATAACAAAAAACAAATCACAGTTATTAAGAATGAAGAAAAAATTCCAGAAAAGGAACTTTTTATAACTGAACAACTTAAAGAGGCAGAATTCAATCAAGAATTAACAGAAAAAATCAAGGAAAAATTGATTGACCTCTTATTTAAGTACAAAAATGCCTTTGCAACTGACAAAGAGCCACTAGGTGCCATAATTGGACATGAAGTGGATATAATTCTTAATGTGGAAAAACCTTACCCACCTCTACTAAGGAGACCTGCTTACCCAGCTAGTCCAAGGGCTAGAGAAGCCTTGGAGGTACACATCAAAGAATTATTGGACATTGGAGTATTAAGAAAGGTAGGACATAATGAACAGGTAGAAGTAACTACACCTGTCATTATAACTTGGCATAATGGAAAATCAAGGATGGTAGGAGACTTCAGAGCCCAGAACACCTATACCATTCCAGACAGGTATCCAATACCCAGGATCCATGAGACATTGACACAATTGTCACAAGCTAAGTTCATCACAGCCATGGATGCCTTAAAGGGTTTTCATCAAAATGTCCTGACAGGCAATGCCAAAAAACTACTGAGGATAATAGTCCACTGTGTAATTTTTGAATACTTAAGAATGCCATTTGGCATAAAAAATGCACCTTCCCATTATCAAATAATGATGAATACCATATTTCCTGAAGAATTATCAGAAGGATGGTTAATTATCTATATTGATGATATCATAGTTTGCTCAGAAACTTGGGAAAATCACCTTACAAGACTAGAAAGGGTACTACAAAAAATAGTCCAAGTGAATATGAAAATTTCCTTGAAAAAATGTCATTTTGCATACAGTGAATTAAAAGCACTAGGACATGTTGTATCTGGACTTAGTCTAGGCATGAACAAGAACAAAGTAGCAGCAGTACTACTTAAGCCAATTCCTCAAACCAAAAAAGAAATGCAATCATTTCTAGGATTTGCTGGTTACTATAGACAGCATATAAAGGACTTTGCAAAAATTGCTAAATCCTTGTATAAGCTATGTGACCAACAAACAGTCTATGAAATGACAGAAGAAAGAGTCAAGGCATATGAAGCATTGAAAAATTCCTTAACAAATGCCCCATTTCTTCTAATGCCAGATTGGAAACTACCCTTCAAACTTTACATTGATGCTTGTGGAGAAGGACTGGGTGCTGCACTACACCAGACCCAACTTATCAATGATAAACTGGTGGAAGGACCAATTTGTTTTATTTCAAGACAGATAAAGCCAACAGAAGCAATATATGGAGAAAGCCAAATGGAATGCCTCTGCTTGGTGTGGGCTTTAGAAAAATTACATTACTATTTGGATGGAACAGTATTTGATGTGATTACAGACTGTAATGCTGTAAAATCTCTATTAAATATGAAAACTCCAAATAGACATATGCTGAGATGGCAAATCTCTATCCAACAATATAGAGGAAATATGACTATTGTTCATAAATCTGGTAATATTCATAAAAATGAAGATGGTCTTAGCAGATGGGCTCTAGCAAAAACCCCTGACAATCCAGCATGGGTACCACAAGAAGAACACCATATAGAAGGAATATGTGTTACAGACATTGGCACAGAATTCTTTAACCAAGTTAAAGAAAGCTATAAGATAGACAAAAATTGCCATATCTTAAGCCAACTTCTAATGAAAGAATGCAAAGACCCATCACTTTCATCAAAACTAGATGAAACATGGAAAAAGGCATATGATGAAGGAAGATTCCACCTCCTTGATGGAATCCTTTACCATAGAACAAAACACAAATGTGTTATGGCCTTAACAGATAGAACCCTGATAAGCACTATTTTACATGAGTGTCATGATAGTGTTGCAGCTGGACACCTTTCAGAAGACAGAACACTAGAGAGGGTGAAAACCTGCTCTTGGTGGCCAAATTGGAAGAAAGATGTTATAGAATACTGCCAAACCTGTGAAAGATGTCAAAACGCCAACAGAGCCACAGGAAAGAAATTTGGAATGATGATCCAAATCCAAGAACCAAAATTCCCTTGGGAAATAGTTCATATGGATTGGGTAACAGCATTACCTCCAGGAGGAGACAGAAGCTATAATGCATGCCTAGTATTGGTTGACAGGTATAGCAAAACTCCCATGTTCCTACCATGTCATAAAGATGACACAGCTATGGAAACAGCCATAATGATATGTAATAAAGTTATTAGCCATACAGGCTTATTCCAGAATATTATAAGTGACAGAGACCCAAAGTTCACTTCAGCATTATGGACAAATCTCCATAACTTGTTTGGGACAAAGTTATCATTCTCAACAGCTTACCATCCTCAAACTGATGGTTTAGCAGAAAGAATGATACAGACCTTAGAGGACATGATCAGAAGATTCTGTGCTTATGGGCTAGAATTCAAAGATTCTGATGGTTTTACCCATGATTGGTGTACACTAATACCAGCTCTTGAACTGGCATATAAAACATCAATCAATTCTTCTACTGGCAAAACACCAGCAATGCTAGAAAAAGGTTGGAATCCAAGACTTCCTTATGATACCCTCAAAAAGGACTTAGTGGATATACATCAAACAGCAAGCAGCTTTAAGATAATGCTTGACAAAGCAAGACACCATGCAAACAGATGTATGCAAGACTCATTCAAATATGCAAAAGAAAGATGGGATAAAAGTCATAAGCCACCTGATTTCAAAATAGGAGACTTGGTCCTAGTATCAACCCTTAATTTCAATAACATAAAAGGCCCAAAGAAATTAAAAGATTTCTTTGAAGGACCATTTATGATAAAAGCACTTCATGGACCCAATTCTGTGCAATTGGAACTCACAGGTGAACTAATGAACAAACACCCAACTTTCCCTGTAAGTCTGATAAAACCTTACAGCTCAAGTGACAAGGAGTTATTTCCACTAATAAATAAAACCCCACTTGAAATTCCCCCCTTGGAAGAAGGAGAGGAAAAGAAAATAGTAAAAGTCCTTAAAGAAAGAAGGACAAGAAACAAAAAAGAAAGGGAATACCTTGTAAGGTATAGAAATTCAACTCAAGAAGATGAATGGCTGCTTGAGAAAGATATAACAAATGCTGATAAACTACTAAGAAGGTTCAGACATGAAAGAAAGCCTGAAAAATAGAAAAGTTAAGCATTATTGAGCTTCAAGACTAACAAAGTCTATTGAAGAGGTAGGACAGTGGATGATACCCTAATTACACATATCAGATTGTGGTACAATCTTTTTTGGTGGTAGGGAATTTGAACCTTTGAGATATGACCCCATACCCAAAAAGGTCACAAGAAATATTTAATATAATTATACATTAAAAATAAGTACCTTAAAACTACAAAAATACCATAAATTGGTATAAAACTTGGTTTAACTTAAAAGCCAATGAATAAAAATGTGAAATAAATTATACCATTGGATTCCCCATGGTAAAATACACATATACCATTTTTATGGCATATCTGTAAAGTCAATATTTAATAAGTTATAAGTAATAATACCTTATAAAAAACACAAATCCTTATTTCTTTCAAAACGCAATGAAACAACATGTAAAAATAAATGGTACCATTGGATTCTCCATAAAAATCCACACATAAAACAATGAAGAAGCTAAGCTTCAAAATCAATACTTAAGGAATTAACCTGAATATATGCACTTTTTTGGTCAATGCATATATTCAAGGATTTTAGCTAATATCTCTTGAATTATGCATGATAGAGTGATGAGCTAAAAATAAAGTCATCACGTAATTCCTGTAGGAATACAGAAATAAAGTTCATTTCACAAGTTATAAAAAAGGTTAAAATCTGTAAGGAATTATTGATTAAAATCAACAGAGCTGTTGACCACTCTGTTGTGAAAGTGGTCCAAACTTGAAAAAAGTAGACAGTTGGATTCTACTAGTTCATTTGTGAAGAATGATGTATTTTTTTTATTATAATATTCAAGGTATAATCCCTTGAAATCATAGTTTGAAGTTTAAAATATAAAATTTCAACAGAAAAGATGAGTTACAAGAAAAATCATCAAAAAACGAGTTTTGATGATGTAATGAAATGCTCTTGGCAGCATAATAAGGTTATGCCAAGCTATTATAATTCACTCTCTGAATTGCTGTAGCATGTAAATCTTAAAAGTTATTCAGGATCAAAGTTTGAGCTTAATTTGATCATTTATGATCACTCACTGTAACCTTAAATTAAGTTTAACAGTCATATGAGTGATAAAATTGGTGAATACTATTAGTTTATGATTGAAAATAATAAAATCCAAGAATTTTTGGGGTTCTTCCAAGCCTTTTATGTCATCAAACCTAGAGTTATAGTGATAACTCTAAATAATGGCGTAATAATGGTGTAATATGGTTTGATCATGATGTAATCATCACCAAACCTTAAACTATTGATCAATTCCAGTGGATATGATCAGTACACGTCTACTAGAAGCCTGTTGGACTCTAGGAGGGAGGTATTTACTATAAATAGAGCTCTTTTTACTCTGTTTTCCCCTCAGACGCATCAAAAACATTAAATCAATACAATTAAAAAGGTAATATCTTTATTCTTTATATATAAAACTTTTATATTATTAAAGACCAAAGATCATCTTATTATAATCATCAATTTTGACATGATTAAATTATTTATTTAATTGTTTTTGTTAAAAATCTCTCTAAAAACTCATTTCCATGTAAAAATCAAGAATATTTGTAATTTTCTCTATTTTTTATTGTAAATACAATTTGGATAAGTTGTATTTACATTATTTGGCGTAAAATATCTCAAAATTATTATATTAAGTATTAAAAGTAGGTTATTTTCTCTTTATTATTCTTTTAATAATTCTTTAATTAATATAAATAGTATTTATATTAATTTATAACTTTAATATTGGTAATATTATTGTTATTAATTGTTTTTTATTAATAAAAAACAATTTTTTACACCTTTATTATTTGTTTGTAACAATAATAAAGTGCCATTAAATATATTAATTATTTTATATTAATATATTTATTTTATTATATTATATTTTATAATATAAATTATATTATCATATTTTATTGATAATATAATTACTTTTACGCCATAATCATAATAATTCTTTATTATTATAATTATTTTTATCTTATTTATTTCATTTATGAGGAAATTGATAGTACAATGAGTAAAATATTAGTAACTTTTACTTATTGTTTCATAGTCAAACCTTACATTTATATACCACTCGAAAAAATTAATAATATATGATATTCAACATATTATTTATTTATTTAAGGCTTTTTATGCCTAAAAAAGAAAAGGAGCAATTATTAAAAAGATAAAAATTAAGAAAAACTCACTTTTCATGCTAAATTAGTCCAAAAAATCCAACAAAACACAGCCAGGCCCCCAAAATGTC
This sequence comes from Austropuccinia psidii, assembly GCA_023105745.1. Lineage (NCBI taxonomy): Eukaryota > Fungi > Basidiomycota > Pucciniomycetes > Pucciniales > Sphaerophragmiaceae > Austropuccinia > Austropuccinia psidii. The sequence goes on along the minus strand of JALGQZ010000001.1, from coordinate 70,917,318 downwards.
AGGGTGAGTCTATAAAGAAGTTGTGATATGAACCTTTATAGGACCCCAGTATTGAATTAACTATGATAATTTGAAGTATAAACAATGTGAGCCTTAGAGGTAATTTCATATACCCAAAGGACCACAAATACAAAAATAACATATTAATATAAATAAAATAAATTTATTTATATTATTAAAATAAAAATCAAAATATAAATATAAAATTATATTAAAAATAAAAGAATTAATTACAATTTAAGAATAAAAATACATTAAATTTTGTAAGTATAAAAGTACATTTATACTTGAAAAAATTAAGTAAAAATGAAGTTTAACAAAATTGTGAAAAAATAAAAATAAATTTGGAAAAAAGTTAAATAAAAATTATTATAACTTTTTATGCAATAAATAAATACATAAAAATTATTTCACCATTGGATTCCTCATAAAAAATCAGGTGGGGTCACCTCTGAGTGAAATTCTTGTAACTCAACTCTAAATAAGCTTAAATTAAGTTCTTAGTATTTTCAATACAAAAGTGGAAAATCCTCAAAACCTTAATTTAATTCACACCACATGTGGTGTTAACCATCAATTTTTGTGTTAAAATTGAGGTGTTGTGTTTAGTTTAGAAGTTATGAGGAATTGAAGTATTTTCAATTGAATTCAATTGAAATGTCAAAATGTGCGCGTGTATTACATAAGTGAACTTTTATTTACATATGAGGTGTCAATTATTACTGTATTGTACTGTACAATTGAATTGAATTACATATGTAAATTATAAGTATAATACATCATGAGGAATTAAAGGAAAAATAAATTGGAAAGATTAAATTTGGGGGTGGAAAGGAACTCCAGCTCTAAGGGGGAGCTAGACCCCCAAAATCCTTTCTGACAGGCGTGGGACGTCAAAATTCACGCGAAAGTTCATCACTTTTGGCCTGGAATTGAGTTACAGGGTCTGTGTACTCAATTGATGATGAGGTTTTGATACCAACTGGGGTAGTTTTAGCTGTTGCCAAGAGGGTAAAACTACCCTTAAGATAAAACAATCATATTAAAAACAGTTTCAACTGGTTTCTACGCCCCTGAAACACATTCTGACCTGTTTTGAAGGCTCTAGGTCTGGTATTGCTATAGTAATGGCTGATTTAAGGGTCTCAAATGGCTAAAAATGGCTTAATCCAGCCCTTTTTGGTCTAAACCAGGGTTCAATGATGCCATAATTGGCTTTTCTGTTGTCAGACTGTTTTTCACGACTGACAAGAGTAAATTTTAATTTTGGAGTAAGAGAATTGATGGCTATAAAAGAATGTCTTCTTTGCCCCACCTTTCTCTTCATGTTAGAATCTTTTCCTTTTATAATTAGTTTAAACATTGTGAAACCAATCAATAGAAGATTCCAACCACCTTTTTTTAATCATTTTAATCCTTTTAACCACGTGAAAAAATCATTATAATCATTGTTTGTAACTCTTATAATCATTTTTACGCTTGAACCACCCCAAAAGTGAATTAAAGCATCTTTCATCACTGTAAACTTTGTCACTTTGTTTCCAGATTCACTCTGGTCACTTTTGGGTGTGTTTTCTCTTTAATATTCTTCTTAAAGACTTTGTTCTTTAATTAATTGCTTGCAGTTCTTTGCTCAATTAATTCCAATTGAAATTGCTCTTAAAGAAATTTCTTTTGTAGCCTTAAAATATCTCTTGTAGAGTATTTTTTGGATAAATTTTTATTTTTGGTAAAACAATAAATTTTCATAATATTATTGTTTTATACTAATAAAGTTATGAACAATAAAATTGGCGTGTTTTCTCTTAAAAATCATATTCTTTACTATTTTTAATTGATTTTCACCTTATACAAATTTTGAGGACAGGAAAAGTACTTGATTTTGAATCAAAGTTTCATATCCACACCTTACAAACAAGCTACTTTGTCTATTTGAAGCCTCATAATAAAAGATATGGGAAAGTATCACACAGTACAGGTGTATTGGCCAAACTGAGGTAATTTACCCTAAAACTGCCATAATGTTGTCTGTTTTTGAGATGTTGAGCTCAAATTTGGTTAATTGAGTAGCCTTAGATAAGATCTACACAATTTTACCCCATTTGGTAAAGGTATCACCAAATATAGCAAAGCTATACCATGTTCAATTTTTATTATGCAGATATGTATTTATCCCCAGACCTGTATGGAACTAGTTTTCTCCATAACTTTTGTTCTAGTTGGGTTATGTGTTAATGGATGTCACCATCAAATATGCCTTATTGAGCTCTTTTCAAAAACACCCACTTTGGGTATTTCACAATAAAACTGTAGAAGTTAAATTAGAGGTGAATGTTTTATTCACACTTATTTGACCTTATTTTGCTCATAACTTCTGTAGTTTTTTTGCTAGCTCGATTTGGCTAGTACCATTGGATAGCCCTAATTGAGAGCTTTGATTTGAACACCTATTTGATGGGCTTCAGCCTTTTTCTCTGGATTTTAGATGAGAGGTGACAATTAAGGTTTATGCTCAGCTACTGCTTTGAGCTTTAATAACTTTGTTATTCTTTGTCCTATTATTATGGTACTTGTATTTTTGTAAAGAGGTGAGTTTCCTTTTTTGTTTGATACCTTTTGAGCTGGTTTGACTCAGCTCCATCTTTTTGGTGGTATTTTGTTCTACAATTATTTTATGGTATTTTGGCTGTCATGCTTGTGCTCTGGTTTTGAGTCACAGGCTGACAACCATTGATTCTACTTTTCTTCAAATATTTGTTACAATAATTACAGTTTTAAAAATGGGTTGAAAGTATTCTTCCAAATGAATAATGACATGAGAAAAATCTACAGTAGATACAAAGTAGATACCAGTCAAATTTCAGGTGTAGGATCTTATTTGCATGGTAAAGTGGAAAAATTCAATTTTTTTCTATATAAATTCTTATACAGGAATTAGACCTTGATTTTAATTTCTGAAATTGAATTACTTCCTAGAATTTCTAACTTTACTATAATTAGCTTTATTTTCATTTGATTGACAACACCTTATTCTGAAGAAGTAAAAGCTGAATTTTTTTATAGCTACTCATTGACTATAAGATTCTTTTTATTTACTAATTATATGTATATTTCTCTCCTAAGTTTTTTTTGAGAGATTTTTCCTAATAAATTATAAAATAGAATACAAAATGATACAAAAGGATAGGAGATTATTATAACAGGTGGCTTGAACTTGGAATCCTTATGGATAAGAATATTACCAAATGATCTCATGTCATGAACTATTTTGAACACTTGTTCTATTCATTATTATGATCACATTGGGAGATATTTTGGTCTTGAGCCACATTCACCCAGGGTCTGCATTTTTCATGGTGAATACCTTTGTCAGTTTTTAAGAGACAGGGATCAAACTTGGCTCACATTGGATCCACAAAAAATCTCTACAATATTTTTCCCTTGACAAAGTGTTGCTCAAGTACAAAAGAGATATACATTCTCAGAGTATTTTTTGCTTCATCTAATATATGACTTTTCTTGTTTCAAGGGAAAATTCTTTATAACCTCTAATATGTATACAATCCTTTTTTAAGATAAGTATAATTCTGTATCCTTAATTATTCTTTTACACAAAATATGCTAGCTGTTGGTTCTATCCTCAAGACTAAAGAAGCTATATGGGAGGTGAAAAATAGCCTATCAATCTCTATTAATTGAAGTAATATTGGTGTCAGTACTTTTTATCTATTGATGCTATATTCATAAACCTAGTATCAATATAAAGTTCTCTTTCATTCTTTCAATGAAAGAACTTAAATTTTGGGTCTGTAATACAACCCAAATATTTCATATAGAAATCTAAAGTTAAGGTTTATTGTCAGTAACAATTGAAAACAATGATAATTTGTTTCTTGATAAGAATAATATTTTCTGGAAGTAGAAAATTTCCTCCTTCAGATGGTCACATGTATAGAACTCCTTTTAACAGCTCTGTGTTTTGGTGTTCAACCCCATTTCTCCTTTTTTTGTTTAATAAAGGTTTAAGATGTGTATATAAGTCTTTTTATTTGATACCATTTATTATGGTTGTTTTGTTGTCATACTTGTGCTCTAGGTTTGAGTCAAAGGGTGAAAATTCCTTGGAGCTTTCAAACTACACACCAAAAATCATTCCTAAAAGAAAGAATTATGATGAATACCCCTTGTGGTATGAATGAAACTTAAGCTTAATTATTTTCATATTTTCACAATTTCAATCCTGAAAACTAAATTGAGCTTATTTAAGCTGAGTTACAGAGTTTTTACTTAGATATTACCCATCATTTATCTCAATTGTGAATCAAATGGCAACATACAACTCATATGCTCCTCAATAAGAAAACAAGCTATAATAAATTTAACATAATTTTTTCCAGAAATATAATCTTTGAAAAAATTTGATGAACATTTCTTTTTATTTGATTTTTTTAAGAAGAGTAATAATCTTACTTTTATCTTAATTTGATTAATTTTCCATAATATTTATGGTTTCATTTCTCTCATTATTTTCAGAATTTGTTTGAATAAAGAATAAATTATTTTATCTTTAATTATTATTTGTGGTCTTTTGATCATATAAAATATGTTCAAGACTCACAGGATCCTAAAGAAATGGAACAAGAGATAAAACTCACTTTTTTGAAAATCCTTTAACTTTATTCCCCAACTTGAAACACCAATCCAAAGTAATCCATATAATGTCTTTCAAAAAGCCATGTTAGATTATCACACATGAATTGAAGCAAAGAGTCTGTCAACCTCAAGGAGGAGCTTGAAAGAGTTTGCTTCAGAAAAATAAATAAAAACAGATAAAAACAAATGAAATCAAAATAACCCTTACCTTGTAAAAAAAAGTCAAAAAAATCAATCCAACTTTTACTCACCATAATTATTTTAATTCAATATTTATAATATTAATATATATATATATATATATATAATTTCTTTTATGATTTTGAAATGAATTAAATACAGTTTTTATAAGTCCAGTTTTTTTAATTGAATAAATACTTTAAAGTTCTTTTCTTAGCTTCAATTCTTCAAGAAAACCATTCAATATAATCCTCATATTTTTAATATATCAAGCTAATAATGTTTTTAATCAAGATATCAACCTTACATTAATCATAAATGTTAAATTAAAGCTTGCTCGGCTCTTATTTGATCTTAGTATGATGTCTGCACAGGAATTTGGTCTTCAACTTAATTTAATGCTTAAACTACAAAACCAATATCAAGAAATGCTTTTAAAAAGGATACCTGTCCCACCATCTTCTTGACTTGCTCATTTGAACACTCATCCCAAGATTCAACTCACTTTCTTTAAATGGAAGCAATCATCTTATTTGTTCAGATACATCAATTGCTTTGTCAAATAGAAATGCATGTATCATCATTTAATCAGCTTTTATAATCCACACATGGATAACAGGAGTATTTTTATGTGGTGACCAATTCTCATGCAGGTATTAAAGGAAACCTTTCATATTCCAAAATTCATATAAGTGATCACTTTCTTTTATTTCTATTAGGCAGGGGTTTGAACAATCACAATTTTAAGCTATGAATAAAACAAATAAAACATATTTCATGTATTTTTTTCTGCTACAAGTTAACCTTCCCAAAACACTGGCAATTGATTTCCAGGAATAAACACTCTTTCAACTTTATCTTCAGTAATAATTGCCATTCGAATAGTCCCGCCTGAGCTTCCATCTCTCGACATTGCCAATGCCAAAGCTAAAGGTAATGAAAATCAAAACCAAAATTTTTAATGAAGATAAACCTGAAGTATAAGACGTACAGTTTTTCACAAATTCCACAGTTTCTTCCTTCGTCCAACCTTCGCGATAGTTTGAATCACAATAACCATAAATATAGGTGGATCCACTTCCCCCAATGGCCCAAGGTTGTTTAAAAACTCCACCACCCAATGGAACTAATTTTGTTGAGTCATGCCCAAAAGATTAGACGAAGACTAAAACAAAGAAATAATGTGATGGAGATTAATGGGAAACTTAAGCAACTGACTGTTATAAACCGATCCCTTCTTAGTTTGAGCATCCCATCCAGCTACAATGATCCCAGCTGATAAATTATCCTTGTTCGCTGGATTCCAAAAACAGAGGAATAAAGGAACGTTAACAAGACCGGAATGCTGTTTCTAATTAGCAATGAAATGCAGTTTTTGTAGGTATTGACTGACAATAACAAATTTGTTGGAATAATGTTGCAACGGTATGAACTGAGGGAGCATGACCGTGTTGAGCACTAATAAACCATCAATGAATCTTAAGTTACCAGCCTCAGGATATAAAAAGCCAAATCCAGGATCAGGAGAAAGATAATACTAACGTGTACATTTGACAGTAAAAATGAACATAATCAGCTACTGCTTGAGTATCAGCAGCTGAACCAGACCGACAACAGTAAACACGATCGTGTATGTGAGTAAGTTTGTCTGTTACCCGATTAGCCTATCAATTGAGATCAACAATGAGGATACCGTTTGCGATCAAGTCGATTGTCACCAAAACAAAAGGGAGCTGATTGAGGTCGAGCTAACGATATAACTACCACTTGTCGTGCGACTGTCAGCACCTATGATGACTCCACCTTCGAACGCTACGGCCATGATGGAGGTACCCAGATTCAACTCGCCAGATTTGAGCCTGTTGATGTCGAGATCGTGCTCCATTTTTGCTATGATTGAAGATAGAAAAAATCTTAAGGAAGAAGTTGATTGAGTTGTTGCCAGGTGGCCGATTCCGAGAGGAGGACGAGTCTGTCTTGACCCGACTGATTACGTAATCAGCGCGCACAAGTCTTTTGATTTCAAAATTCCAACAGCCAAACATTTACCACCAAAGGAAACAATGACACTTTGTCCTGAGGATTTTTAATGAAACTTCTGAAAGATTTTAAAAAAATTTGTAATCTGAACTCTTCTCATGGAGAAATAAATGAGTTTTCCAATCCCAAATCTGTTTATTATAATATTCTTCATAAAATATAAGGAGAATTCTTGATGAGTAAATTAGCTAAAAGAGTGAAATATCTCCAGTTTTTCAATCACCATGAGCAAATTGGCTGCACCTGACAGCAGGTGTTGCATTGGTAATTTGAAATTGGAGCTGGATTGGATGCAGGTTGGAGATAGGATGGAAGTTCAAATTATAAAGAGAATTTTTGGAAGAAATTCAAGCCACATATGCAAGTCACAAATTCTGAATTCAATTTGATCAATGTCAGTGTTTGGTCAGGCTTGTCAAAGCTCAATAATTCAAAAATGCCTGATTAACATACTTATTTTAATTTTCCCTTTTTTTATCTTATTTATTACTTTTTTATCATTTTATTTACAAGAATTTTGACCTTTGGGTTCTTTCTTATGTAATTTTACATATATATTACAGCTTCAATATGAAGTCTCTGTCAAGATCACTTATGGAAGCCAATAGATAAATAATATTGAGATTGGAACACTTTGATTTAAAATTAACCTTCTTAGCAATGATAAAATTTTTTGGGACCTTTCTGGAGATACACATAATTATACCCCATCATTGGAATTGTTTCTCTCATGCAATCTGTATTTTGTGAGAAATTATATGCCTTATTTTTGCTCTGTTTTTAAAGTGGGTTTTTGATTTGAATAGATATAATCTGTCAATATTTGGGGGATAAAGTCATTTTAAGAAGAGACCCACACAAATTTAGTATGTATTGAAACAATGTTACCCCTATTTAAGAAAATAAACTTCTTTGGAGGAGTTTTTACACTTATAGCTAGACAATATAAATATTGAGATTGAAATTTTGGGCTTTAGTCTTACAATGAAGGACTTTTAAATTCTAAATTTCCATGGTTTAAGCTGGAATTTATTCTTAGATTCATATAAAAATATGGATTAATAATAGCATCTTCAATATCAATAACCATCAAAAACTTTAGATTCTTTGATTTTCTGGAGAACTCAATGCTTCTCTTTTTTGATACAAATTTTGCTTCACTTGGTATATCCTTGTGGAGAAGTTATTAATTAAAATTTAACCATATTGAGCTAGTTAACTCCTTGAATATGTGAGGAACCAAGACCATTTAAGTTCTTATTTCAAGTAAATATTGGTAGAAGCCATATCAATATATAAAAAAAGCGGAAATAATTCAAATATTGATGTGAGATTCCCAGAAAGGTAATATTCATTCATTAAGCTAGCTAGCCATTATCCTCCACAATTATTTGATTATTTTATATTTTTTTATTAAGATACCGTGCTATTCAATCCAGTTTTATTATGTTTGGTATATTCTATTAAAGGTTTATTCTTCAACACAAAATTTATTAATCTTTAATGTAATTTTGAATTATGAGGATATATGGAGAGCTCTCCATGCACCGAAAGATTCAAACTTGTTTCTGAGCTTGGTGGGCTGATAACCTTAAGTATTTCATAATATATTTTTCATTTTATCATTAATACACAATGAGAAACTCAAATTATCAAAATTCTTCAGAATATAATTTCCCAATTTATCTACATTAAAATTTCTACAAAGCTACAGGGTAAAACTTTATAAACTCTTATTAATAATGTGAATTAAGATAAATGTAAGATTCAGTAGCTATTGATAATAATGAAAACTGCATATCTATGAGTAAATAAAACAACTCATTTACTTTTAAAATATTGGGAACCCTTGATAATATCAATTCAAATTAGCTGGTATTATTTTTATAAATCTATATAGCCAAAACTAACTATAAATTAAGAAAAATAAACTGCTTATGAATTTTAGCTGAACATGTTATATATGCATTCATGTAAAGTGTTTTTTCAGGAAATATAAGAATATTTCTTGTTTTTCTTTGGTATTAATTTTCAATAAAAGGGTCAAAGTATTAATTAAATTTATATTTTGAATAGGGAATGCATAGAAATAATCTGGAAAAATTCAAGAACTAAGCTTTAAGTGGAATAAATATACCTTCAGAGCCATATCCAATTAATATAAAAACATTTTATGAATCATTCTCCAAGTATTCAATGCCAATTATCAAAGTTTTCCCAAGGGATTTAACCAGTGTATCATATTTTTTATGAGAATTTGTGAACAGTTTGCTCACAGGAATTTATAATCCCATAGAGAAATTCATTTTACAAGCAATGGACTGATTATTCAAATAACTAATTATTCATGTGCTTTGATCCATGGAAATATGATGAAGATTTGCACCAATATATTTTTTCAAACAAAAGAGAATAATCTTGAATCTTTCAAAAGGAAGAAATATCATCAATGTTAATATTTACAATATTTGAGAGATATTAAAGGTAAATAAAGTTTTTTGAGATTTTTTGACAGAAATCTATGCTATATGGGAAGACAGTTCTTAAAGCTTGATATTAATGGTCCTTTTTCCTTGAAATACAGAAAGATATTTTAATTTTTGATTATTTTTATCAGAATTATATTGAGCTCTTATACTCATATTTTTATTTCACCTTTTTTTGTAACATAAATAACCTTTGATTTGAATTTTGATGTGCAAACAGAAACAAAAAAAAACTGAAAAAAAATATAAAAAAAAGGTTTCTTCAACAATGAATATGAGTAAAATGATGGAACTGCCTTAAGAAGATAAGGGATAAAAAAAATATAAAAGTTTTGCTGCACTTATTTTTAACATCAAAATAGAGGGTTTCTTTTTATTTATCAAGTGAGATAAGCTGTTAAAACCTTTTTTTTGTTACTCAAAGCCAATTCGTTTTGTTCTTATTTCATTTTTTGGAGTTTTGCTATCCATTTCTTATGGTGATCTAGTAGTTTGATGACCTTATTACTTTGTGTTTTTTTATGTTTTCCTGATTTTCTTTATGTTATCAATTAGCTTTCAATTACAATTACCATAGGAGACAATGTGAGGCCTGCTACTGTATACTAATTCACAAGTGTCCAATGTATTACAGTACAGGACCAGTATTCACCATCTTTCTAAACCTTTCAAAAATTATCAGAAACTTTACCTAAGTAGCTATTACAGAGCCTGTACTTCAAATTTCTTTTTAGTTCTTTTATTTCTTCCAGTAGCAAGGGATGTATTTTATACAGCCCAGTACTTCTACTTTGAAATAAAGAATAATACTCTCAGCCAAGAAATAGTAAGGAATTTTGTCTGGAAAAAAAGGAAATTTTTAGCCTTAAGAAAAAAAATTAGTCAAATCCATTGATGATACAAAATGATCAGAGAATTAAAATAATTAAAATAATTCTCAAATCAAAAAAGTTTAATTAATAAATAAGAGAAGATATTATACTGTTTTGTAAATGAATTTATTAAAAGAAATTTGAAATAACTCATCTGTTGCTTCTGAAGCTACAAGAGTTACACCGTGTAAAATACAAAATATGCAATAATCCAGTTCATACAGAGGACGATTCAGTTGAGAAAAACTAATTTTAATATTTGTAAGCCATTTTTTGAATAAGAAATTAGAATTCATATTGTTAAGGAGTAATAATAAGTCATAAATCAATATGGATAAATGCTTTATTACATTTTAAAACTGGATTCTACTTATTTTGGAAATTAAAAGGATAGATTTTTTTAAAATTAAACATTAATTTGTGAATTCAGTTTTTTATCATATGGAGAATTTTTTTGAACATGTAAAAATGAAAATACTTTCATATAGCTTACTATATATTTACTTTAAAGAACTAAAAAGTGAAGGAAGATGATGAAAACTCTGTAATAGCCAGTCAATCTAATAGCTTCTAATACTGAAAAACATTTAAGTTGGGGGTCTAGCCTATTTCACAGAAAGGGTCAAATCTCAGTCTAGGATGTGTCTATGTTAATTGACAAATGAAACACTTTCTTTAAGGTGTAGCCATTATTATCATGGTGATCATTTGCTGTGTCAATTAACACTATTCAGCTGAAAAAGATTTCTATTTTAAAAGATTTGAAAAAAAGTTAAACAAACCAAATATAAATAGAGAGGTTCAGCAAACATTTATTGAGGAAATATTAAGAACCAAGAGAAAACTTTTGATAATAATATATGACTGACTTTTTATTTCTGTTTTAAGAATACTTGCATGAAGTAACTCCAACCAAAATTAGTTCCAAAGAAAACAAAAAAATGAAGTCCCTTGATGTTATATCTTGAGGTCAAAAGTGTAGCTTTCTTGGATTCCCAAGTCTTGATCCTGGGAAACTATAGCTTCAAAGGCCATGTACACAAAAAACATTTAAAAAACATAAAACAAAAAAAACCTTTAAAAAACACTTTTTTAGAAAGGAAAAAAGATTATTTTCTCATTAAAATTGATTCAAAACAAATTTTGAAATTATTTTTCTTATCTATGTATATTAGATCAAACTTCACAGGTATCAAAGTCTTATTGAATAATTATATTATTTATATTTCTAACTAAGGGGCCATGGAGTTCTTAACACTTCCAGACCAGACTAATACCTAACTCATATATAAAATTGGGAAATATTTTTTGAAATTCCAAACCCAAGAGAATAATTCATTGGAATTGAAGGATGGGGTGGGATAAAAAAGGTTTTCTCTCTAACCTTATGTCAGATGGTCAAATCTTGAATCTTAATTCTTTTTATGAAGTTTGGATTTAAAATTATCACAATTATATATTTCTCTGTATTCCTCTTCCAAAACCAAATCTTACTTCTTCTCAAATTCCTTTCTTCACTCCTTTAACTTCCCTTTACAGGTACATTCTTTTGTAATGAATTATTTTTTGAAAAATAAGCTCAAGTTTTTTTTTAAAAAAAAAAGAATTATAATATGTCATCATTAGCACTTTCGTTTCCATAAAAAACATCCAGACAAACGGAAAATAACACCCAGAAAGCAATCAATGAGCCAACAGACACTAAAAATGGGCATGTCTGGTCTTATTTCTCAAATTTTAATAGGATATTTTCAATTGAGCCTTGTGGATTGTGGAGAAAAGAGTTTGAACGAAATACTAAAACAAGATTTCACTTATATCACAAATTCTATTAGTCAGAATCTCAATTTTTCTTTCTCTTGGTAAATACAAAGCAAAATCACTGGGAAAGACCATGGATGGGTGTCTTGATGGTTTTCTGAAATTTAGTCAAAGAAAAAAGGATAGTCTCCCACTTTTTCAATGAATTGATGATTTCTATTGAAATTTTTACTTTTAAAATGGGTCACAGGGGTCCTTTTGAATAAAAAGAGTGTCCTGGAGCTCAGGAATAAGGAAGATAACTTGGAAGACTTCAAAGAATAATAGATATAATAAAGAGTATATTTATTTTACAAGAATAGTGCAAATACAAGTTTATATGAAAAATAAGAAATAAAGCCAAATGGCCAAAGTGGAAACCAATTAATTAATTTATTCACTGTTTTAACCTACCAGAAAGAAAAATGGAATTAGTAAGTGATATTACACCAAATATCCACTGACAGGCAAGAAAAGAAGTGCAAATGACTGAATTATTAGTATCAGTATTCACTATCAAGATGGAATAAAATGAAAGATAAAAGAAATCCTAGTAGATTAATTAACTGGGGAAAAAACAGGGTCAAAAGGGAGGCTGGTATATATGACCTGGTGACAGCTTGACTTCTTCAGGCTGACAACTGGGCTGTATTAAATCCTTGAAGCTGTAATTATTTTCTGAGGAAATGTACACCTTGTCAATTTGGCAAATAAAATGGGTTGAATGATCTTCCCAGGGTCTATGTTTGAAATACAGGCCTACATGTAGAAAGACTGTAATTAATGAATTTGGTTGCCAAGGTGGATTGAGGGAGACTTGACACTTGAAAACTGATTTGGAACTGTCTCTTGAATATCCCTCAAAATGAAACTTCAAGTATTCCCTTGAGGGAATACTGAATACCTCAACCAACACCTAATTGATGATTAAGGTGATTAGTATGGAAGAAAAAACTTATCTTGAGCCCTAATTAATCCTCTGAAAGCATCAAGCCATAAGATCTGGAAAGGTACTTTTGAGTTTGAAGTATGGCCCCTTGATTTGGTAACAATTGGGTTTCTGGTAGAAAAGGTTGAATTATTTTGTATAACACCATTTATGACACTTCTGGTTCTTGAAAGGAAAAGGTTTCCACAAGAATTCTCTAGGATGACCTTGAAAAACATTTGAAAAATGTGGGTTTGATGGCTTCAGATGCTGGCTGGGTATTTTGGCCAAAACAATCCTGTAAAGGATTTAAACAGTATTTGCACAAAACTGCACAAAATGTGAAAATATATCAATTAATTCCCAAATTTCTTAATATGGCCATTTGGGCATATTTCCTATATTTTATGGTAAAATGAACCAAAAGGAGAAAAATGCACAAAAAATTGTGAAAAACTGTAGTTAAAGCTCAAAAAGCATAATACAGAATTTTGGGCTATATTTCCCATGTTGACTTGGAAATTCCCAAAAGTGGCCAAGAATGGCCTGATGATGGTAAAGAGGCCAGGTTGTCCCCACATAATTAAATGATCATCAAAGGTGATGAGAGTTACAATGGCCAATTTGGCCAGAAAATGATGGATATGGAATTTCCATGCCATAAAATGGTCCAAGAGTGTAATTGTCCATGGTTGTGACAGGACCCCAACCTTTAACTGTGAGCTCCTTAGATCCAATAAAAGCTAGAGCCTTTTGAGTCTAATTGGAAAGAGCTTGAGACAGTGATTTGAAAAGGAGTAGTTCAGGAGAAAAATTGAAACTGATATTATTGTTGACATAAGAAATGGAGATTTCTTGGTCTTCTTTTTAAATTGGCTTTTTGTACTTGATGAAATATTAGTTTCAATTATTGATGATAATTATATTAATCGTATTATGATGTAATAAAGGAAGATTTCAAAATGAATAATGAGATTAAATAAACAGAAATAAATCTTGAGGTGCTTTCAATCTTGATCACAGAGGTTGATAGATGATTTAAATTGGCCAAGGACCTTCAAAAGAATATTTGATGTAAGGGTCTCACAGAGTGGCCAAGGTGATGCTTTGACAGATTGTAGACCCCTCAGGGAAGTTCACACCAGGAGAGAAACTTAATTTTGGTAATTACCACTCCTGCCAGTGCCATCAAAGAAAATAACTTGAAAAGAAAGTACTTGGAATTAGGAAAGGCTTTGAAGTTTTATTAAAAAAGGAACAGTACATTTGCCCAAGTGAAAAATGGACATAATTATTTAATGGGGTTGAAATTTTGGGCAAAGTTCTGTGTTGAATTTTTACAAGTGTTCACAGAGTGGCCAAGGTGATTCCTATAACAAAAATAGTAGAATACCTCTAAAGGTTCATACCAGAAGCAGGACTTACTTTCATAAATTCCTCTCCAAAACAAGAACCAGAAACAATCAAGATTTTTAATATTTTTGCCTGGCTGGTCAGGATAAAGTTAATGGAAATTTTTGACAAGTTCAGTAAAATTCTTGTGGTTTTTAGCTGGCTCCCAAGTGGACCTTTCTGGGTCTTGACTGAGACCTTCCCATTCCACCAGATAACATAATTTTCCTCTCTTGAGATTTGAATAAATTATTTGAGAGACTTCCCATTCCTCTTCTTCAATAGTGATTGAAGGAGGAGGGTCCTGATGCATATTTGGAATAATTGATGTCTTGACTGGTTCCAAGAGGGAAATATGGAAGACTGGGTGGATGGACTTCCATTGAGATTGAAGCTTTATGTGGTAGGGATTAGTGCTCACTTTCTTAAACATTGGCAAATGACCAAACCAGCTTTTTGACAGTTTCTTGGTGGGTCTAGCTGATTTGATATTTCTGTAGGAAAGACATACCATTTAACCAGGATTGAGGACAGGTGGATTTGCTCTATTTTTATTTTTATACCTCTTAAGCCTGTTTATGAAAACTTAAACTTCTCTCTTGACATTTTGCTCTACTAATTGTACTTTTGTTGATAGAATTCCAGCAGGGGTGTCTTGAGTAATTTTAATGGAGTCAAATCCAGGATCTCTTCCATAAAGGATGAAAAACAGTGATTTTTTTGTTGAAGAGTGTTCAGAGTTATTGTAAGAAAATTCATACAGAGGGAGCCAGGTGTGCCCAAAATCTTGATGATCACTGAAATACATGCAAAAGTACCTTTCTAGTATCTGATTTGCCCTCTCAATCTGTCTGTCAGTTTCAGGATGGTAAAAAGCTGACAGATCTCTTGAGATCTTCAGCTATTGACAAAGGCTGGATCAAAAAGAAGAAGAAAAAAAGTAAACCTATATTCCTGACAATGCTTGAAGGAAGGACATTCTTTTATAAAATATTCTTGATGAATAAATGGGCCAATTAAAGTAAAGTAATTGAAGAAATCTTTAGTATAAACATTGGCATTTTTGAGAATCTGTCCACTATGATCATAATTCAGTCAAAAAAACTGTAAAGTGGCAATTGATTGATAAATTAGATTGAGGGAAAAATCCAAGGAACATTTAGAATTGGAAGAGGTTTGAGTAATCCAAGATTTTTTTGATCAATTTTCTTGTTTTGTGAGCACTGTTGACAGGATGAAACATAATCCTTGATAAAGTGAGACATGCAAGACCAGTAAAAATCCTGCTTCATATGTTTGAGAGTTGTTTCTTAGCCAGGGTTTCCATGTAAAGGAGATTAATTATTATTTTTAACTATGTTTATTTGACTTGTGGGATCATTTAGAGCCACCTCCAATCATTGAAGAGAAGAAGTTGGGAATAAGGATCAAGAGAATAATCCTAAACAGATTCACCTTTACCCAAATCTTGAAAGATTCTTTGTTACCAAAGATCTTGCAAAACTTCATTCTGGATTCAGTCAACCAAATCTGAAATAAAATACACATTGACTTCACAGACCTTTTATGGTTGAACTTCATCTTTCTTGATGATTTATTGAAAATCTAATGGACTATTTCTCATGAAATCCTCCCCCCTCCCTGGGTAAATGTTTTCATGATGTGACAATGAATCTTGAAGAGTGGTTAGAAAGCCAGGGACGTAAGTGATGGTGAAATGAAATTCAGATGAAAATTCAGCCAAGAAATCTTGATGGCTAGTGAGGAATTCTGAAGACATGAAGTATTGAAGTGGAGAGTGATTAGTGAGAGCTTAAAAAGAGGAAGAGAGAGAAATAATAAAATACCTCCAGTTCTTGAGAGACCCGATTATGCCAAGGAGTTCCTTGTCATGAATCTCATAATTGAGATCTTCTGGAATTACCTGCTACTATCAAATGCAATTAGATGTTTTCCTGAGTCAATCACCTGACTCAGTACAGCACCCAAGGGATAATCAGATGCATTGCTATTTACAATGGTGGGTAGAGATGAGCTGAAATGAGAGAGAACTGGAGCTGTAGAAAAACCCTCTTTGAGTTGTTGAAGCTTTCTAAGAGCTTCCTAATTGAGGGGGTAAACTGAATATTTTTTGAGGAACTTGGTGAGTGAACTGATTTTCTTTGAATAATCCTTGATGAAGCAGTGGTAGAAGCTGGAAAAGCCAAGGAATGATTCAAGAGACCTGAGTTTTCTTGGAAGAGGCCAATTCAGAACTTTCTGGGACTTTTCTAGGTCCATATTGAGGCCCCCAGAAGGAAAATTAAACCCAAATATTTAATACTTGAAGCATGAAAAGCAGCTTGGAGGCCTTGGAAAAGATGCTATTGGCTCTGATTCTGGCAATAACAATGGACACATGAGTGAGATTTTCTTCCTCAGACTTAGAAAAGACCATGATGTCATACCAATAAACCACAACATAAACATCAATCAAATCAGAGAAAATATCATTGACAAGATTATGAAAAGAGGAAGGAGCATTGGTGAGCCCAAAAGGCATAACCAAGTACAAATAACTGCAATATTTAGTTTCAAAAGCTGTCAAATGTTGATCACCCTTGTGAGCCTTGAGGTATATTTTACATACCCAAATAAGCCACAATCATCTTAAAAATAAATTTTGAATTATATATAGCTCATAAGTCATGCATATATCCAAAATTCATCATTTTTGATTTCAGAAAAGATGAATAACTTTTTATTGAGTAAGTAAATTCATGGATTTAAGGCCAGATTTGGATTCTACACAAAAATTCACTTAGGGGAGCTCCATAGAGTGAATAAGCTCAAACTAACTCTTTGAGGTGGTAATATGGAAAATACTTCAATACCACATCATCAATACCACATAAACGATCCATGAAAATCTTTGTTTTTCTTAATTTCACGCCAAAATAATGGGAATGTGAGAAATCCCATGTTACATATACACTAAGAATAGTGTTATGCATGTTTTGAGCACTTAATATCATGGTATTCTTACATGGACTTTTGGTACACCCATAGTGGATATCTCACTTGAAGCTTAAATTTCTATTTTGATGTGAAAAATAAGCAAGGGGGACAAAAGACATCAAAGAGAGCCAGGGTACCCAACTTCTGAGGCCCCAGAGGCGTGGACAGCTCCAAAGCTTGGATACATGGCTGATCTTGGCCCAATTAGTAAGCTAAAACACTTTGGGAACTTGGTTACCATGTTACAACTACAGTAAATCTTTAGAAAATAGCAAATAACCTGCTATGTTGACGTGCCAAGGAGGTAAAAAGCTACTTAGACTCCTGTAACCATGTCAATTCTTAATGATTTTCCATGGATAAACCCCAAAAGAGTAATTAAAACCCTTTTTGGACTTCTATCCATTTATTTACCTCATAGAAACCAGTTAAACACTGATATTTTTAATTCTACGTAGAAATGAGGTAAAAACTTCAAAAATTCATTAAAAATACAATTCTTAATGAATCTTTCTGAAGCTTTCAGGACCAATGGAGAACTGTATTCTCCATGGTAAAACCAAAAAGAATTACAGTTTTACTAGAAAAAAAATTCCTGAAATTGCCAATAACATTGATAACTTTGAGACATCAATGATTATTTTGGAATAAAAGAAGATTTACAGATTTTACTCCTTTTATTCTTAACCATATTTGGTTGGTAGTCACGTAAAAGCATCAATTAAGTAATTATGATAATCTTACATGAAAACAGATGATGCAATCAATAATCCAAAAGAGTTTATTGTTTTCTCACTCACTGGTTTTTCAGTTTGCTCCATGGCACGCCTCTGTGAGCTGTTGTTGACTTGAAAGAGGCCTCTTCTTTCTGTTTTTTCCACATCATCATCATCTTATTATCCATTTATATCATTGTTACCAACAATTAAGTATTAGTTAGAGCTATTCTGAAGTGTTTTAATTCTTTCAGAATCAATCAGAAAGACTTGAAATAATAGAATCCAACTATATATTTTTGTAATACTCTTATAAATTCATTTTGATCCTTTAAATCCACAATTCTATGTCAAATCTCTCTATCTTATCTTCAATAAGTTCTTTGGAATATTAGTGAGTGATTTATCTTTAATTCTTAAAGTTTTTCTCTAAAATTAGTTTTCTTCAAGAATTACCATTATAATTATTCTTGCAAAAGATAATTATATATTAAAATAATTTTTTTATTTTAATAAAAAGAAGTTTTATTATTAAAATATTCTTGTAATTGATTCTTGTAGACAATTACTTGCTCACTGTTAAAATCACTAGTAGTGCTTAACATGTGAAAGAAATAATTCTTTAATTATTTAATTGTGGTTATAATAATATTTTATTATTATATTTCATAAGAACAGACATAGTACTGTTGATTAATAGTAATATTATCTTCAGTTTCATAGTCACATCTTACATTTGGGGGCCTGGCCGTGTTTTTTGAACCTTGTACCCTTAATTAATATATTTTCAAGTTCTAAAATATATCAATTTAAAGAATGTTTCTTTCATTTTTGAAGTTAAAAAAATTTTTATTTTTGAAATTGTTTTGGAAATCTTTTTCATTGAGGAATTTGGTCTAATTTTATACTGTTTTTACATATGGCTTTTTCACATCCAAAAGCTTATAAAATCATTCTTTGAGTTACTCTGAATTAATTTTCATTCAAAATCTTAAATTTTAATTTTTTTTCCTTAAAAATAATAATTTTTTTAATATTAAAAAATATAAAACTCATAAAAAATCTAAAAAATATTTCAAAAAAGCATAAAAAATAATTTTTTCTCTTTTATAAATTTTCTAGTGTCTTTAATCAAATACTGTGCACCTAGTAACAAACTCAGTAAGAGATATATTAACAGTCCAGAATCTTTAGAAGCAGAATCTTAAGACAGTATTGAGGTGCAAATTCCTAAAAGAGGCACCTTATTTAAGTCAGAAAAGAATAAATTACCACCAAAAGGTGTGTATTTTATCTTATATTTTCACTTTTTATCTTTAAATTGACGTGAAAAATGGTGCATACCAGAAATGGAAGCAACTATTCAGTCCAACCAGATGGATGTGGAAAAGGAAGAGGCAACACCAAATCCAGAAGTGCCAAGTCTTCCTCAAGAAAGACACATTTGGAGGATTCCAGAGTTGCCCCCATTCCCCAAGGTCTGTACCCACAGATTTTGACGTGAATTCTGAGCCTGAACTGATTTATGATAATATTTCCAGGGCTGAACCATTTTCAGGTGGCAGAAATAGAAATATATCAATTCCAATACAAAAATTGGTTCAGAGCAGCCAAAGAAGAGGAGTGGGAAATATGCCCAAGCCTTTGGAAGGGGGCCATGAACTCCTACTTACACATCAAGAGCTTTCTGGGTAAGGAGAAGACCATAGAACTCTTAGGAGGGTGGAGCTCCCTATCTTGCAAAGACAAGGTCAAAAAGATAAAGAACTGGTTGAAGAGCCAAATTCTTTTATCCATAGACCAGAAGAAGGAACTGGAAATGACTCCAGCTTTGGAGACAGAGGCCCCAGTGGCGTCTACCAGCTCCAAAACAGCTCCAGAAGTGCCCAAAGACAAGCCCAAAGGACCTCAGAAGAAGCAGAGAGGTTCCAAGAACAATAAAGGCAAGGGAAAAGGCAAAGCCAATTGGCACAGACCCTACCCACAGGGGTACAGGATCCCCAAATTGGAGCCTTCAGCTGTGGACAGTGTGTTCAACATGGCCAGAACTCTGATGGAATTCACAGCCAAGGAGAAGGAAAGGATGAACAGGACCTTTCCACACAAATAAATCATGTACAAAGAATTATTCATGTAGAAATTGGTAAACTTGATTTAAAGTTAAATAAAATAACATTGGATATCAGTGATCTGAAAAGACATGACAAGAAATATACTGAATGGTATCAAGTGGCAAATGCCAGAATTGATTCAATTATTGATACATGTAGCAGAACTGACAGTACATGTCAAGTTCAGAATGATGAAATGGAAGATCTTCCTATTTTTAAAATGAATGATCAACTTAAAATTCTACAAGATCATGTCTTAAAGATAGTTTTAAATACCCATCAGTTTGCTACACATTAAGCAAAAAGTGACAGTGAAAGGCAGAAGTTAAAAATTGAAATCATTGCAAATGTAGAAAAAATTCATAAGAATTATGAACCACATATGCCGACATTCTACACCTTTGACTGAAGAAAAGCTTTCTGTTAAAGGAAGTTTTACAACACTTCTAGGAGAAAATGTTGTCTCTATTAAAGATATTCCCAAATTGGAAAAATGGCCAACATTCTCTGGAGAAGGAGAATATAACCATATTGAGTTCATCAGTACTATTGATATGTTGAAAGAAGACTTTCATATACCTGATGAAATCATAGTGGGAAAATTACACTCTCTGTTTACAAGAACTGCAAAGAAATGGTATTACAAGATGAGGATGGATCATGGGAAACATGATTGGTCTTGGTGTAAATCTAAAGTGATTACCAAATGGGCCAATAATTCTTGGAGGTTTAAAATGGAAAATGCTTTTGAAAGTGCCATTTTTAACTCAGAGAAAGATAAACCACTTACTTGGTTCTTCAAGCAAAAAGACAGATTATCTGCCTTACACCCAGATATGTCTGACACTATGATTAATATGAAAATATTAAGAAAGTGTGGAGGAGAACTGCAACATGCTATCAAGAGCAGATGTGTGGAACCCTGTTCAACAGAGGATTACATTAATGCAATGGAAGATTTCATTACCAGAACAAGAATTGTTAAGACTTGGACCCGAATCCCTATGGAATCCAAAATGGTCCCAAAGATTCCCAGAGAGGATAAAAAACCAGAAAGACCTGTCTTGAAGTGTCATAAATGTGGAAGTACTTCAAATTTAGCCAACACTTGCAACAAAAAGACAAAAATCAATGAAATTTGGGTCATTGAAGGAATTCAGTGTACTGAAGAGAAAGAGGAATCTGATCAAGATTCTTCAGTCTCTGAAGATATACCAGTGGAGGACTATCCCATTGAAAACATCACAGCTTTCTTTGAGGTCACAGATGTTCATACCCACTTACCACAGTACAGTAGGGATTGCTGCAACCTGATCAATATCCAAGATGCCAAAATGTGTAAAACAAAACCTGCTAGAGGTAAAGTTTAGACTGCTGGAGCATCCTGTATCACATCAGTTTTGATGGGTGATATTGAAGCCAAAGTAAATTTTGATACAGGGGCATTTTGCACTTGTGTGGGCAAAGATTATCTCCAAGTTATACTTCCTGAATGGAAAAATCATCTATTTCCAATAGAAGGTGTGAAATTTAGTAGTGCCAGTAATAATATGTGCCCCTTGGGTATATTAGACACTAATCTTGTATTTCCACACCCAGCAGGAAGTGTAAGGATGAAAACTGAGATTGTGGTAATAAATAAACGCACATCTCAGAACAACATTCTTTGAAATGATTACTTAAATATTTATGGTATTGACATCAATAACCATAAAGATAGATATTTAACAATTGGGGATAACAAAAGACAAAAATTTGCTTTTTCCAATATGCCAAAACAAATATCTGTAGTATCTTCTGTCAAGGATACTTATAAAGATTAATTTGTGTCTAATCAACTTGTTGAAGCACAGATCAATCCATCATTGTCACCAAAAATGAGGAATGAAATTGTTGATGTGTTATACACATACAATAATGCATTTGCCTCTGATAATGAACCACTAGGTGCTATAAGAGGACATGAAGTTGATATTACTCTTAATATTGACAGACCATATCCTCCAGTACTTAGAAGACCAGCTTATCCAGCCAGTCCCAGAGCTAGAGAAGCCTTGGAAAAACATATCCAAGAGTTAATCCAACTTGGTGTACTAAGGAAAGTAGGCCATAATGAGGAAGTTGAAGTGAAAACACCTGTTATTATTTCCTGGCATAATGATAAGTCAAGAATGGTTGGAGATTTTAGAGCATTGAATACCTACACAGTTCCAGATAGGTATCCAATCCCTAGAATTCAAGAAACCTTGACTCAATTGTCTAAAGCCAAGTATATAACATCAATGGATGCATTGAAAGGCTTTTATCAAAATGTTTTGACTCCTAAAGCTAAGAAATTACTTAGAATTATCACTCACTGTGGTATTTATCAGTATCTTAGAATGCCATTTGGCATTAAAAATGCTCCTTCCCATTATCAAAGAATGATGAATACCATTTTTCCCACAGAATTGTCTGAAGGATGGCTTATCATACATATTGATGATATTATCATATGTTCTGATTCTTGGTCCTTACACTTTGAAAGACTTGCAAGGGTACTTCAGAAAGCTGCAGAAGTGAACATGAAAATTTCACTTAAGAAATGCAATTTTGGTTTTGAAGAACTCAAAGCATTAGGACATGTTGTTTCTGGTTTAAGCTTGGGTATTGACAAAAACAAAGTAGCAGCAGTGTTACTTAAACCAATGCCCCAGAATAAAAAAGAAATGATGTCTTTTCTTGGGTTTGCCAGTTATTATAGGCAACACTTGAAAGACTTTGCAATTATAGACAAGTCACTATATAGAATCTGTGATCAACAGACTGTATTTGAGATGACACAGGAGAGAATCAAAGCTTATGAGAAGATAAATAAAGCTCTTACAGAAGCACCTTTACTCCTCATGCCTGACTGGAATATTCCTTTTAAATTGTACATTGATGCATGTGGAGATGGATTAGGGGCAGCCCTACATCAAGGCCAACTTATTGATGACAAACCTACAGAAGGACCAGTTTGTTATATCTCAATACAAATCAAACCAACAGAGGCCAAATATTGTGCAAGCCAAATGGAGTGCTTATGTTTGGTATGGGCACTTGAGAAATTACACTATTATCTTGATGACAGTGCTTTTGAAGTGATAACTGACTGTAATGCAGTAAAATCACTTCTTAACATGAAAACTCCCAACAGACATATGTTGAGATGGCAAATAGCTATACAAGAATATAGAGGAAACATGACCATAGTTCACAAAGCAGGAAACATTCACAAGAATGCTGATGGACTTAGCAGGTGGGCATTATCCAATACTCCTGATAACCCAGCTTATGTACCTTTGGAAGCTGAACCACAAATTCCAATTGAAGGAATTAAAATAACTGATATTGGGACTGAATTCTTCAAAGATGTCAGAGAATCTTATAAGCAAGACAAAAATTGCCATATCCTGACTTCTTTATTAGATAAAGACTGCAAAGATACATCTTTAGTCAATGCACTAGATGAGGTTTGAAGAAATTCCTATTCTGAAGGAAGATTTCACTTGTTTGATGGGATTATTTACCACAGAACCAAACATTCTTGTGTAATGACATTATGCAGCAGATTTCTTATCAATATAATTCTTCATGAATTCCATGATAGCATCTACTCTGGACACCTATCAGAGGACAGAAAACTTGAAAAAGTGAAAAACTATGCATGGTGGCCATCTTGGAGAAAAGAAACCATTGAATATTGCCATTCCTGTGACAGATGTCAAAAAGCAAACAGGAGTACAGGCAAGCAATTTGGACTTATGATCCATATTCAAGAACCAAAATCCCTTTGGGGAGTTGTTCACATGGATTGGGTCACAGAACTCCCTCTAAGTGGTGACAAAAGCTATAATGCTTGTCTAGTCATTGTAGACAGATATAGCAAGACTCCCATATTCTTACCATGTCATATAGATGACACTGCTATGGATACAGCTCTTCTTCTATGGAGTAGAGTTATTTCTCATACAGGACTATTTAAGAATATCATAAGTGACAGAGATCCCAAGTTCACATCTGCACTTTGGACCAATCTTCATAGATTGTTTGGGACTAAGTTATCATTCTCTACAGCATACCACCCTCAAACAGATGGGCTAGTAGAGAGGATGATTCAAACTTTAGAAGACATGATCAGGAGATTTTGTACTTATGGGTTAGAATTCAAAGACTCAGATGGCTTTACCCATGACTGGTGCACTCTGATACCTGCATTAAAATTGGCATACAAGACATCAGTCCATTCTTCCACAGGACAAACTCCTGCTATGTTAGAAAAAGGATGGAATCCAAGACTCCTAGCAGACACACTGAGGAAAGACTTGATTGACATTCATCCTACAGCTTCCAGCTTCAAGATAATTCTTGATAAAGTAAAACATCATGCAAAACAAAGTATGAATGATGCTTTTGATTATGCAAAACAGAAGTGGGACAAGAGTCATAAAGTACCAGACTTCAAAGTAGGGGACTTAGTTCTAGTTTCAACCTTGAATTTTAATAATATCAAAGGCCCAAAGAAACTTAAAGATCCGTATGTAGGACCTTTTGTTATTGTTGCCTTACATGGAATGAATGCAGTTCAAGTAGAATTGAGTGGTGAATTGGAAAATAAACACCCCACTTTTCCAGTCAGCCTGATAGAGCCTTATCAACCAGCTAACAAAAATTGTTTCCTTTAAGGAACCCAACTCCTTTAACTGTGCCACCAGTGGAACAGAATGAAGACAAAAAGATAAAGAAAGTCATTAAAGAAAGGAGACTTAGGGGTAAAAATCAGAGAGAATATCTTGTCAGATATAGAAATCAAGTGCATGAAGATGAATGGCTGGCAGAATCAGAAATACCTGACTCAGATAAACTTTTGAGAGGATTTAGACATGAAAGAAGGCCACAAGCCTGAATATGTCTATAAATGTGCTTTAAATTACTTTATCTAAGTGATTTAAAGAGGTTGGACATTGGAAATTAACCCCCTTTGGGGCTTTTATTATTTATAGCATTGATAAAATTGTAATACAATTTTATTTTTTGGTGGGAGGGAATGTGAGCCTTGAGGTATATTTTACATACCCAAATAGGCCACAATCATCTTAAGAATAAATTTTGAATTATACATACCTCATAAGTCATGCATATATCCAAAATTCATCATTTTTGATTTCAGAAAAGATGAATAATTTGATATTGAGTAAGTAAATCCATGGATTTAAGGCCAGATTTGGATTCTACACAAAAATTCACCTAGGGGGGCTCCATAGAGTGAATAAGCTCAAACTAACTCTTTGAGGTGGTAATATGGAAAATACTTCAATACCACATCAACAATACCACATAAAAGATCCGTGAAAATTTTTGTTTTTCTTAATTTCATGCCAAAATAATGGGAATGTGAGAAATCCCATGTTACATATACACTAAGAATAGTGTTATGCATGTTTTGAGCACTTAATATCATGGTATTCTTACATGGACTTTTGGTACACCCATAGTGGATATCTCACTTGAAGCTTAAATTTCTATTTTGATGTGAAAAATAAGCAAGGGGGACAAAAGACATCAAAGAGAGCCAGGGTACCCAACTTCTGAGGCCCCAGAGGCGTGGACAGCTCCAAAGCTTGGATACATGGCTGATCTTGGCCCAATTAGTAAGCTAAAAAACTTTGGGGACTTGGTTACCATGTTACAACTACAGTAAATCTTTAGAAAATAGCAAATAACCTGCTATTTTGACGTGCCAAGGAGGTAAAAAGCTACTTAGACTCCTGTAACCATTTCAATTCTTAATGATTTTCTATGGATAAACCCCAAAAGAGTAATAAAAACCCTTTTTGGACTTCTATCCATTTATTTACCTCATAGAAACCAGTTAAACACTGATATTTGTGATTCTACGTAGAAATGAGGTAAAAACTTCAAAAATTCATTAAAAATACAATTCTTAATGAATCTTTCTGAAGCTTTCAGGACCAATGGAGAACTGTATTCTCCATGGTAAAACCAAAAAGAATTACAGTTTTACTAGAAAAGAAATTACTGAAATTGCCAATATCATTGATAACTTTGATACATCAATGATTATTTTGGAATAAAAGAAGATTTACAGATGTTACTCCTTTTATTCTTAACCATATTTGGTTGGTTGTCATGTAAAAGCATCAATTAAGTAATTATGATAATCTTACATGACAACAGATGATGCAATCAATAATCCAAAAGATTTTATTGTTTTCTCACTCACTGGTTTTTCAGTTTGCTCCATAGCACACCTCTGTGAGCTGTTGTTGACTTGAAAGAGGCCTCTTCTTGCTTTTTTTTCCACATCATCATCATCTTATTATCCATTTATATCATTGTTACCAACAAGTAAGTATTAGTTAGAACTATTCTGAAGTGTTTTAATTCTTTCAGAATCAATCAGAAAGGCGTGAAATGATAGAATCCAACTATATATTGTTGTAATACTCTTATAAATTTATTTTGATCCTTTAAATCCACAATTCTACATCAAATCTCTCTATCTTATCTTCAATAAGTTCTTTGGAATATTAGTGAGTGATTTATCTTTAATTCTTAAAGTTTTTCTCTAAAATTAGTTTTCTTCAAGAATTACCATTATAATTATTCTTGCAAAAGATAATTATATTAAAATAATTTTTTTATTTTAATAAAAAGAAGTTTTATTATTGAAATATTCTTGTAATTGATTCTTGTAGACAATTACTTGCTCACTGTTAAAATCACTAGTAGTGTTTAACACGTGAAAGAAATAATTCTTTAATTATTCAATTGTGGTTATAATAATATTTTATTATTAAATTTCATAAGAACAGACATAGTACTGTTTATTAATAGTAATATTATCTTCAGTTTCATAGTCACATGTTACAACCCTCCTTGGTTCTGAGAAGTTTATATGCACCACAAGGATAAATATTGGAGAAGATAGAAGAAACATTAAGAACAGTGAGAAGCTGATTAATAGGAGTAACAGGATATTTGTTCTTCCTAGTAACAGCAGTGTGTTTGCAGTAATAAACACACAAATGGAGGCCACCATCTTTGTTAAGCAAATAGGAAAGGTGCTCCAGTTGAAGAGGAGCTTGGCAGGATTAAAAATTTCTCTGCCTTCTGTCAGCCTGTGACTTGAAACCAGAGCACAAGTGTGACAGCCAAATACCCTAAACCAATGGTATCACAAAATACCACCAGAACATGGAGCTTAGCCAAACCAGCTCAAAAGGTATCACAAGAAAGATGAGACTCATCTTTCTCCAAATATACAAGTCCCATCATCATAGGACAAAAAATAACAAAGTTATTCCTGCTCAAAGAATTTTCTAAGCATTAACCTTAATTGTCAACTCTCCTCTGAAATCCAGGGAAAGAGTCTCAGCCCCAGAATATTCATGTTTAAATTGAATCTCTAATTCAGGGCTTTCCAATGGTACTAGCCAAAGTGAGCTAGCACCGAAACTACATAAGGTATGGCCAAAATAAGGTCAGACAAGGGTGAATAAAATATTCACCTCTCATCTAGCTTCTATAATTTTAGTGTGAGATGCTTAGAGTGGTGTCATTTTGGAAAAATTACAATAAGGGCTATCTTATTGTGCCATCAATTTCCCTATATCTCATTTAGAACAAAAGTTATGGGGCAAACAAGTTCCATACAGATTTTGAGAAAATCATATGTCTGGATAACAAAATTTGAACATGGCATAACTTTGCCATATTTAATGTTACCCATACCAAATGAGGTACCATTGTGTAGATCCCATCCAAGGCTACACAATGAAACACCTGTGAGCTAAATATCTTTAAAACTGAAAACGGTATAGCAGCTTTAAGGTTAAAATCCCACAGATTGGCCAATACACCTTTTCTGTGGGATACTATCACATAACTATGATAATTAGATGTCAAACAGAAAAGCAGCTTGTTTAAACTTCAATACCTCATAGTTCATTCAATACTGGGGTCCCATACAAGTTTTGTACAGCCTTCTATACATCATACATGTCAGAAGAGGGCTGTGTTGTCCCAAGATGAAGATTTTCACCCTGTATTGGGAAAACTGCCCAGATGTGGTTTCAAAACCACATCTGAGCCCAATACAGAGTATACAGGCCTTGTGGAACCCACAAGCCAGCACTCTGAAGTGAAAAATCTTCAATTCCGCTACGTGGATGGTCCAGAGGACCTGTCCACCCCATTTTAAGCTAAAAGGAGGCCTTTTCTGTGCCAGAAAAGTGATCCCCATCCTGCTCTTGAATTCCTACATAGTAAAACTGTCAAAAATAGCTATACTCTTGTAAAATAATCAGGTATACCTTAGATCTTAGTGTATTGTAGCTCTTCTTATATTCACCCAGCTGTTAGGACTTCACCCTGGGCTTTCAACAGTGCTCACCACCACTATTACCCATAGTAAAGCCCTTATAAGTCAATTAAAACCTTTTTTAATCTTGATAATCAGTGTCAAATTCAGATTTAAAGCTGTAGATACATTTATTACCATTTCATCATAGACTCAGCCTGACATTTGCATATCCTGGCCATGTTTTTTTAATTTTTTTGGACTATTTTGGTGTAAAAAGTGAGTTTTTTCTTATATTTTTTTTTCAATAATTGCTTCTGTAGTTTTTGAAAGGTATAAATCTTTAAAAAATAATTAATATATTAAATATTATATATTATTAACCCTTTGAGTGGTATATAATAATATACAACTGTGTTTTTGCTATTTTTTAATGTGGCTTGGTTATAATTTAATCACCACAAGATTATTTTGGGCATGCTTCTGATATCAAAACACTTACAAAGCCTTAATAAATTATTTTTCATAAAACAAGACTCTCTTTACTGTAAATCAAAGTCTCAGAGGCATGGTTGGACATATTGATAATCTCAATTTTACATCCCAGAACCACTTATAAGATTACACTTGTTAATTAAAAGTTAATCTGTGGGATATTGGATACAAATTGTATACCATAAATCCACTATAAAGTCTTTTTGACATGTAATTGATAATCTCAATTCCAACTCATAATACAAGGGTATTATATAGTAATATATTTCCAAGAGGACATCCTTAGACATTCAAATGGCATTTGAAGAAGTGTTAATTGACATAAGTCCTCATTTTCATTTGATCCAGTGGAAGAAAATTTCATCCCACTTAAAACTAAGTCACAGGGAAATACACCAGCAGCACCTTCAGACACAGAAGGCAACAAGGGCAAAGGAAAAAGGCATAGTGAAGGTCTCATCACCACCAAAAAGTGGGCCCCAATAGCCACAAAACTCTGCTTCAATACAAGGTAAACCAACCTTGATAACTTGTATAGGGAAGAGTACTATAATTAACCCAGTTGTAACTTCTAAAGTAAAATTACCCAAAGCACTAGAAAACAGATTTGTAAAAGGCACAGTCAAAGGTAAATACCCTAAGAAAAGAAAGTTTTTGACTGCTTGCAACACTAATTTTTCCTCTGTACATCTCAGGAATCTTGGAATCCCAAGGAACCAGCCAGAGGACAGACAAGGACTGTTCAGAACCAGAAGAAAAGGAACTGGAAGCCTTGGACACAATAGTGGATGGAAAGACACTGAGGGAAATCATACCCACTCCAGTTTGTCTTCAATGTTCCGATGGCATCAATGGATTCCTTCTTGCCAACCTTAACTGTGAATTATTATTCCAGTGTCAAATTGATTATTTTGCAAGCCATTGTTGACTCAACAAAAAATTTAATATCCAAAACCTCTTCCACCTTGGCCAGAATATTCCTGGCAATCAAGTGACACTGTGACAAATGTGCACACCTCAATAAACTAGAAACATCCAGCTCATTTCTTTCCCTCCTAAAGGATGACCGGTTGTGAAACACTGCTGAATGGCTCCAGCAGAATCATGAGCTCTTCTCCCAGCTAATCAAGTTGCAAGTGACTCTTGATGAATTCTATAGATTGATTGTACAATTGGACACCAGAGTACCTGCTCGTGCCAATGCTAATGTTTTTGAACTCCTAATCCACCAATGCTTGAACAACCAAGATACAATACTGACATTTAATAAAGTGTCAAACGCTATTCAAGCTTCCAAAGCAACTGCCATGGTGGCTATCCCAGCTGTGGTCATTGACCATGGCGCAAGTGTTTTGGCTGTCAACTATTACCCACCAGGGAAGACTTACCACAAACCAGTGTCAACCCATAATCCCGTTTACCAAGCTCCCCAGCCATCAGGAAGTCCTAGTCCGCCTCAGATACCGGGTCAGATGGTAAAAAAGGCTGGAAACTTTTGCAGTAGAGGACAATCTAAATCCCTGATAGACCGATATGGGTCTGCCTGTCTCTACTTCCGGAAAGGACAGCACTGGTACACAAACTGCGAGGTCTTCTGGGCTGATGTCAATGCTGGCAAGATGGTGGCTTCCAAAAATCTACGGAGGCCGGTCCACTTCCCCAGAAAAGGCAAACAAAAGCAAGTCTTCAACATTATTTCTGAGGGAATTGCCAATGGAGTCCTAGTTAATTAAGCAGCTGAAATTCACATAAGCAGTGACAGCCCTGACTTCAAAATAGAGACTTTGCTAACTTCACCTTGAACTCTCCAACTGGCATCCTGCAACAACACCTTTAAATTGACCAGTATGGGCAGACTTTGGATTCCGACACCTAGTGGCGTGCTTGAACTGGCAAATGTCTATTATTCCCCAGACATTCAAATTACCATTCTTTTCCTTGGGAGGTTAATTGAGGATGGTTATAAACTATTTTTCAATGGTACTGCACTACAACTTGTCTCATCTAACAACCTAATATACGGAACCTCTTATGTTACTAAGTGCTGGTATCTTGATATATCCAATTTGAAAATAAATACTATTTGCAAAATCCCTTCAGCAACAGCTAAATCATGACACAAGCAATTAGGTAATGCATCTAATGCAGTCGTAAAAAATTTCCTTAAGTGTTTTGTCCCAGAGGCAACATCTGACACCTGGCAAGATTTTTTCTGCGAGCAGTGTGCCAAATCAAAGAGCACCAGTGTTGGTTCTGGGCCTACAATCCAGACAAAGATGTCATCGCCCGTTGATCTCCTTGTTTCTGATGTAGCCGGATCTTTTGACAAAGATCCTGAGGGGAATCGGCTCCTGCTTACTCTGAGGGACCATGCGTCTACTTACATGTTCACTGCGGCTCTGAAGTCTTTCTCCGACGTTCCCAATAAAATAATGACCTGGATAAGATTCCTATTCAACATGCTTCACCGAGACACAGCTCAGTTGTGGACAGACAACATGGGTGAATATTCAGGAAAATTGAGGAAAGAGCTTGAAGGGTGCAGAACCCTGTGGCTCCCCACTGAGCCATACCTCCTGGACCACAATGGCAAAGCTGAAAGGCTTAATCAAACTATTTGGGACATGGCTAGGAAAATGCTGAATACTAGTGGCCTGCCCTCCACCTTTTGGAGTTACACATACTCTTAAGCAACCCATGTGCACAACTGCCTTCCCAACAAGCGGGTTGCCCCTCTGACCTCTATGGAGCACCTCTTTGGAGCAGAGCCTTGCCCTTCTCAGCTATACCCTTTTGGTGCCAGGGCTTTTGTACATGTACTGTCAGAGAAGCGAGTTAAGCTAGACCCTAGGGCAACTGAGGGTGTCCTCCTGTCATTCACTAAATCTGGGAAAGGGTGGATATTCCTAAACATTCCTTCAAAAAGGATCTTCAACTCAACCTTGGACATGTTCCCTGACTATCAGCACCTCCCCGTAATAACATCAAAGAGTAAGGGTGATGTGTCCTTCATTCTTAATAGTCTGCGGCTGGGTGAAGTTCTGACCGATTAGATATTTCAAGAGCAAGAAAAGGCAATCAGGTCACTTCCCACTCACCATGATATGGTGATTCCCCAGACAATAAATCAAGCATTGAAATTTCCCTTTCCTTCCAAATGGAGAGAGGCCGTCGAAGTAGATCTGGGACAATTTGACAAACAAAATGTCTGGGAACCTGTTGTTCCCCACCCCGATATGCATGTTTTGAGTTCCAAATGGGTATTTGATGTGAAACGGAAAGCTTGCGGAGAAATTAAACCGCTCAAAGAAAGGTATGTTGCATGTGGATTCACTTAGCAGCCCAGCATAGATTGTTTTGATGTATATGCCCCAACGGAAAGCCACAACTCCCTGCACTTTCTCCTGTGTTTAAAGGTAAAATTTAACCTATACCTGGAGGGCTTTGACGCTAGCTTGTCCTACCTTTACAGCCCTATCCATGAAGAGGTCTATGTCCAAGCCCCTGTTGAACTTAGGAAGGAGCTTTCTGGGAAGTTTATGAGGCTAAAAAGGGCCCTGTATGCCACTAAACAGGCTGCGAGGTGCTGGTGGTTGCACTCTTGCAAAATAATGGATGCTTTAAGTTTCAAGAGTGACGAACTTGAACCTTCCCTGTACATCTTCCGCCAGCATGATGTCTACATCATTGTGTGGGCACATGTTGATTATGGAATAGTCCTCTCCAACTCAAAAGGGGCACTCAGGAAATTCAAGGCCAACCTAATGAGATCATTTGATCTATGGTGGCTGACCAACATGTAGAAAATTGTAGGCTTAAGCTTAACTGTGTCTGATGAAATGATCACTATCGACCAGGACTGGCTCATCCAACAAATTATCTGTGATTACAAATGACTGACACAGCACCAGTTCACAATGCTTCCAGCTACTCTGCAAAAAACCCATACTGGTGATGGCGTCAACCCCACCTCCTATTAGTCAGTCATTGGATCACTGATGTACATGTCCTTAGGTTCAAGGCCTGACCTCACCTTGTCGGTGAGCTATCTAGCATGATTCTCACATAACCCTGGCCAACAACACTGGGAAGCACTCAACCACTTAATGGTGTATTTAGGCCTGTATCTGAGCCAGCCACTGGTGTATGCAGGGAAGGAAACTGGTCTCACTCTGTGTACGGATGCAAACTGGGGAGGTAAGCATGATAAGAGCACCTCAGGGTACTTGGTGCACTGTTTTGGCAATGTAGTAGCATGGGGCTCAAGGCGGCAAAAGGTGGTTGCACTGACATGTGTAGAATAGTATGTAGCTCTTGTAGATGGCATGCAGCTCCTTGCATGCCTGCGTACTTTCCTGGAACCTTCAGTAGGATGTTTACCGCTGTCAATCAACTGCAACAAAAAAGCTGCCATCCTTATTGTGGAGGACAAGAAATGGACAAAATACCTTGACAGAGCTTTCAACTTTGTCAACAACTTTGTGAGGCAATTTAATGTAAAATTAAATTGGATGCCAACAATCAATCAATCTGCCAATGTCTTGACAGAGGTACTGGAAAGTGTCAAGATATCAAAGGCTAGGGGTGCTCTTAACCTCATCAACCAGGTATAACCTTGGGAGGGGATGTAGGAAATGGGATGATGAAACCTAACAAGGTTATACAACTGTCTGGAATGTGGCACGGTAATTTTTTATATAGTTAAAAAACATGAACTCACGAGCCTCCTCTTGCTTTCTGTAACCCAATTTGGATTACAAGAAGGACAAGGGGGGCCAAAGCCTAACTTCCTGAAACTTTAGTTTTAACAAATTTAACACCTCAATTTTAATACAAAAATTGATGGTTAACACCACATGTGATGTGAATTAAATTTAGGTTTTGAGGATTTTCACCTTTTTTACAGAAAATACTAAAAACTTAATTTAAGCTTATTTAGAGTTGAGTTACAGAAATTTTACCCAGGGCTTACCCCACTTTATTTTTTATGAGTCCAATGGGGACATAATTTTCATATGTTTATTTTCAGGATAAAAATTAATGATAATTTTTATTCAACTTTTTTCCAAAAATATTTTAATTCTTGTATTTTTGTTAAAAATTTGTTTTTACTTAATTTCTTCTGGTAAAAATGTGTTTTCACAAATTCAAAATTGAATGTAATTTTATTTTTAAATTATAATTAAATTTTCATTTTTGTGTATAAATTTATATTTATATGTTAATTTTTTTTTTTATAATATAAATAAATTTATTTTATTTATAATTGTATATTGTTTTATTATTTGTGGTCTTTGGGGTATCTGAAAATACCCCTAAGGCTCACAGTTTTGCCTGGATTTAAACTAAATTATGGTATAATTGAAACTCTGTCAGATATTTAATTACCTTTATAATTTTATAAAATGACACCAACTTTGAGTATACCATGTTTCTTAGAGTTGAATAGCTCTTGAACTGTGCATGAATATTAGGTATAATTTCTGTAGAAATCCCAAAAAGTGAAGATTTGGCAGAAATCCCTCTTGGGTTGAAACATTATAAGAATTTCCCTGATCAAAAATTCAATTTGGCTGGTTTTTATTTTGAATATACCGGAAATAACTTCCAAATAACAAGAAATTAAACATCCAGCCATGTGGCAAAGCTCCATTGAATGTACCCACACAAAGGAAACTCTCTACAGGTCCAAGTTTATTGTTCTTTCATTTAAGAATATTTGAAACTATTTTCAGAATCTAAAGACCCCTAAAATCTTTTAAAAGGGCCATGGCCCTGGCTGAAGTTGGTTGTTTCAACTTGACTGCAGATTTGATGTTTTGGATAATATGGTGAAATTGCTATGCAAATTTCCAAAATGGAGGGGTTTATGTAAATCCCCTTTAAGATTAAGCATTTTGAAAATATAGTGGTCACTTAGGCTCTGTGGTATTGCACAAATTCTGGCCAGAATGATTATCTAAAAAATTAAATATTAAGTCATTCTGCAAAGTTCAATCAAATTAACCTACACAAAAGACCATTTCTAAATGTCCAAATAAATTATTCTTTCATCAAATACTAATTGATATTATGTGGACCATTTTGAGACCCCTAACATCCTAGAAAGAGCCAAGGACCTGGCTAAAGTGTGCTGTTCAAATTTGACTACCCATTCTAAATCTTGGATAATTGAGTGAAATTGATATGCAAATGACCAACATGGAAGGGGTTTTTTGAAGCCCCATTGATATGAATAATTCTTAAAATTTATTTTTAAAATAAAAAATGCACCTGAGATCCATGATATTATGTCATCTATAGCCAGAATATTTATGTAACACAAAATCAAAACCTCATATTTTCCACAAAGCTCAATCAAATGAAACTACACAAAAGACTACTTTTAAAGGTAAAAATAACTTGATATTGCATCCAAGCCTAATTAAAAATCTGTGTACCATCTAGAGACCCCTAACAGGCTACAAAACGCCCCAGCTTCTGGTTCAACTGGAATATTTACACTTTAATTCCCATTGGACTTAATACTTGATTGGGTGAAATTTCTTTGGAAATTCCCAACATGGAAGGCTTCATTTCAGTCCTGCTTGAGGTGAAGAATTACAAAATTTCCCTGGAGCTCCCCCAAGATCCTGAGGTTTGATTTATTACCCAATTTTCAGCCAGAATCTGTATATAGAAAAATATCAAAAATTTACCTGTGCCACAAAGTTCATTTACATGAACCCACACAGAAGACCATCCCTATAGGCTAAACTAAGAAATTTTTTCATTAAGCTATGATTGGAATTATCTGTGTCATATGAAGAAATCTCAAATTCTCTAAAAGGGCTAATAACCAGGGAAATTTTGGTTAGTTGGACTTGAATACAGATTGGACTTTGAGTGGTATTGCATAAAATATGTGTCAAAATGCCCCACCTAGAAGTCTTTAAGGAATCCCTTGTGAGTTTATTTACTTTTCCTATTCTCTAGAAGCTAAATGGAGCCAAACAATTACATATTAACAATAAGATTTGTTTATGTAGCTTTTGATAATATTACTATTGATCAATAATCCTGTGACTGTTCTTATGAAATGTGATAAATTAATTTATTATAACCACAAATAAATAAGCAATTTCTTGATAATTTCTTTCAGTTTCTATACAATACTATTTACTGTAAAAGTAAGAAATAATTTTCTACTAGAATCAATCACAAGAACTATAAATAATAAAAGGTCTTATTGGAATAAGATAAAATTATCTCAATTTATCATTATCTTTTGCAATAATAAATATAATGGTAATTCTTGAAGAAAGGAACACACTAGAGAAAAATTTAATAATTGAGACAAAAAAATCACTAATATTCCAAAAAATACCTTGAAAAGAATTGGGAGAGTGATTTGATGGATTATTTGTGGATTTAAAGGATCAAAGTAGATCTATAACAGTAATAAAGCAATATAACAGTTAAAAACTATCAATAATAGTATATTTATTTGATTTCAAGTCATTCTTATTTATTCTGAAATAATTGAAACACTTAAGAAAAGATTTAACTAATACTTACCTGTTGGTACTAATGATAAGATTGGATAATAAGATGATGACTGGAAACAACAGCAAGAGGAGGCCTCTTTTAAGTAAAAACAATCTCACAGAGTCATTCCATTGAAAAAACTGAAAAATAAATCAGTGAGAAACCAGTTATCCTATTTTAAATATTGATCACATTACTTGTTGTCACATAAGATTATCATAATTACTTAATTAAGTCATTTTATGTGACTACAAACCCAGTTATGGCTAAGAAATAAAAAATTAAAAACATTAAATATTATTTTATTTCAGAATATAATTTTTTTCTCAAAGCTATTAAGGCTATTTGAGCTTTCATGACAGGTTGTATTTCCTGTGAAATTATGAAGATTCAGTGTTTCACATGGAATAATCAAATATGAACTAACTGTAAGTAAAACTTTTAATTTAAATTATGAAGTCATAATTATTTTTGATTTCCATATTTATTATTTATTTTTACATTGGTCCTGAAAGTTTCACAAGAATTAATTTAGAATTGTAGCTTTAATGAATTTTTGAAGTTTTTACGTTATTTCCACATAGAAAAGCAAATAGCAAAGCAAGAGCTGGCTTCCATGAGGTAAATTCATGGATACTAGTACCAAAATGGTTTTAATTACTCTTTTTGGGTTTATCCAAGGAAAATTATTGATAATGGATATTGTTAGAGGAGTAAGAGTTGCTCATTACCTCCTTGTCACATCAAAATAGCAGCTTATTTACTATTTTCTCATGATTTAATGGGATTTTAGCTTGGTAACCAGGTTCCCAAAATGTTTTAAAAGACCAATTTGGTCATTATCAACCATAGATCCACGCTTTGGAGCTGAAAACACCTCACAGGCCCCAGAAGTTGAGTACCCTGGCTCTCTTTGATGTCTTTTTCCCCCTTAGCTATTTTCACATCAAAAATAGTGATTCAGGCTTCAATACTGATAGCCACTATGGGTGTATCAAACCTGTATGTAATAATAAAGTAATATCAAGTGTCGCAAACATTCATAACACTCTTCTCAACTTCTATGTAACATGAGATTTCTCACTTTCCCATTATTTTGGAATAAAATTAGGAAAAACAAAAAAATTCACAATTCTTTTATATGTTATCGATGATGTGATGCTAAGGTTTTTTCCATATTACCACCTCATAAACTTGCTCTCAGTTTATTCACCCCATGGGGTTACCCTAGCTGAAATTTGGTGTATAATCCAAATCTGGCCTTAAATCCATGGATTTACTTACTTACAAAAGTTATTCATCTTTTCAATAATAAAAAGTGCTGAATTTTGAATATATGCATTACTTATGGGTTATTCATAGTTCAGAGTTTATTTTAATATTAATTGTGGTCTATTTGGGTATTTAAAATATACCTTAAGACTCTCATTAACTACATCTTGGTAAAATCTCTCATTTTCAATCCAAGCTAAGCCAAACTTCAAAAAAGGATTGCAACAAAGTATGCAAACAAAGACACCAATATCTGTATTTTTCAGTGGATTCTTCTCAATGATGACATTATTTCTCTACTAAATTACCTCCCAATCCAGCTCATTTACATATGAAATAATCCTAATTACTTTGAATTTTTTAGTTAATTTTGTCTTTCTTTTCCTATCTAGAGAAGATTTTTAATATTTATTTTGCTTGTTCATTTGGGAAATATTTGGGTTTTTTTATTATTTATCCTCATTCAGAGAATTTTGTTAGCTCTTTCCAAGCTCAAAAATTGCATCATCTTTTTTAATTGATGAAAAGTTCATTGATAATATGCTGACAATGGAAAATATGTATACAAAAAATAAAATATCCTTGTTGAGAATTTTTATATATATTTTTTTTGAAATAATTAAAACACACCAGCAATTTTCAAGTTTTATTTATGATTTTGGTCACTCGTTCTTAATTAGTGGGAATCATCACAAGATATATTTTTCAAAAGCTCTTTAACTTTATGGAAATAGGATATTTGGCCACACAATAACACAAATTTTCCATATAATAGCTTATATTTTCAAAATATCTCCCACATCTTCATTTCTTGAGAAATTAGTGATTAAGGTATTGTATATATCTCTTCATAAAAAAATGGTATTTAGCACTTCCAATGTGGAAATTTTCCTCATTCAAATATATTTTCAATTTTCAATTTTGGTTTTATTCATACATTAATTTTTATATGTTATTTTGGAAAGAATCCCAAATTGAGAAAGGAGGGTATTCAAAATAATCAATAGCTTATTCAGTTCAATCAAATATGAAAGCTAGATAATTCATTGTGATATCTGCCATGTGACCCATTTAATATACATAAATTTAATACTCAAATTCACGATTTCAAAATGATGCATTTGAAATCAAATGGGGGAATATCTCAGAAAATATAAATATACCTTGAAATAATGGGTTGAATTTGGCTTGGAGATAAGCTTTACCAAATTATTATAAAATATCGGAGCCATTTTTAGTTTTTGTCTCAACTTTTTCCAAGTTAGCTCACTCATATCAAATTGAGCTTTGTGAGATAAATTGAAATTTTTTAAACCAAAATGATATATCTAGATATGAAATATAATCTATCATTAAAGTTCAATCTAATAACCTTGATTCTTGATTTACAGTCACATTCCTAAATTCTGTGTATTCAATTTAGAAAGCTCATTATTTCAATCTGTCAATTTTGAATCTTACTGAATAATATCCTAAAAAAACACTTTTAATTTTTACAGAAATATTACCAATTAAATTGTCTCTTAACATATCTATCAAGTTCAATCATATCAATTCAGGTGATAATATTTCAATTCCTTTCATTAACTTTATAAAGCTCTTTCCTATACTCTAACTTGCAGCCTAAGAAAAATGAACATTTATTTTACAGTTATTCCCTTTCAAAACATTCATATCTCTCATTTACTATCTGAATCTTACATGAATAAGCTATCAAAGGCTGATGTTATTTGAAAATTAAATTGATTCTTTATTAAGAAGATGAGTACATGAATATTATCAACAGAGATTAAAGACATAATATATGGGAGCTTATGTAATATTATTACTATATTTTTTTATCTTTGGTTAAAAAGTTCTTTTTATGACCCTGTTTTACATTGATATGGTTTATATAAAAACAAAGCTAGCTTTATGATTGAATTTTTTTCAGCAATTGTCAGAAATTTA
Source organism: Austropuccinia psidii (assembly GCA_023105745.1). Lineage (NCBI taxonomy): Eukaryota > Fungi > Basidiomycota > Pucciniomycetes > Pucciniales > Sphaerophragmiaceae > Austropuccinia > Austropuccinia psidii. Next base: position 70,877,555 of record JALGQZ010000001.1, on the reverse strand, counting down.
AATTTCAGAAGGCAAGGAAATTTAGAATTTCTAAATTATTTTCATTGAAATGTTACTATACCATAATATTCAACGTGAAGTATACTTTAATTAAATCTTGATCTTTATATCCAGAAGCCTCTATCAATTCTGCAAAGGTTCCTCTTCCTCAAAAAAATCTTAGCTGATAAAATGTATCTTCCCATTTTATTATTGATAAATATCACAGGAAGAAAAAGAAAAAATCCCCAGATATCACAGATTCTATCATTAAATCCTAAAAACTATGGGAATCCATATGAGAATAAATATAATTGATTGGCCAGATCAATCTTGAACTTTCCAGAGGCTATCTTGGGAATCCAACCTCCCTCCATATTACTTCCTTCTCTTCCCACTGCAGAATAGATAGAAAGTTTTGCAAACCACTTTTCAGCTTGTAAACAGAAATACACAATCTGAATGCAAGGCTCTCTGGATTCATCTGGAAAGAAATATTAAAATGAGCTAATTCAAAAATTATTATTGAAAGAAATTGAAAAATACGTTTTCCTAGTAAATACTCAGTTTAAATCTCTGAAGAACAAGAAATAAAGTCACACACTCCATAATGGCTTTCCTATCAAGATTTCATTTTAAAAATGATGTATTCCTTCAATGTAACTTTTCTTGGAATTATCATCCTCATCACCCTGGAGTAAATCAATCATAGCTATGATTTTCCATGCTTGGTAGCTAATTTATTGGTATGGTGTTACAATAAGATACTGAATTTAATAGGAGCTTAACATCCAAGCCAGCCAAATCAAAAATTTTTATGGATTTCTCCTTGAAAGGAAATCTATGTTTAATAAGAGGAACCAACCTGACTTAAGGATATCCTCCTCAAAGTAGACAAACCAGGAGCTTTAAAAATTTAAAAAAAAATTACTTACATGTTTTTGTCATCAGATTCAATAAATATAATCATAAATCTAAATCAAATTCTTGTGTCTAAAAGCATAGAAAAGCAGGAAGAAAAGTTTTTCCAAATGATCTTTTCCCAACCCTTTGGTACCCATTATTGATGGGTATCAGAAAGTGTAATATATGGTGTTATGCACCATTTTTGTCATTAATCCAATTGTATAATTTTCAAGACTAAATCCTTTCATATTGGAAAATACATAATCAATCCTCAAGGCATTATTGAAAGGGGGATTAAGAGACATGAAGTGATTATCCATGAGGCAATTAGCAGGACTTCAAAAAGGTCATTTGAGGACATTAATAACATGGCCAATTTTGGTATTGATATTTTCAATTTTTCAGTGTTTTCAAAGGGAATACTGGCAAGGATTCTTGAGGGATATTAAACAGGAAATAACTCAAACTAGCTATCAAGTCAACAAAGCTTCATGGTCCCCTTGGACAACTCAATTCATGCATAGAGCTTGCATTCAAGAACAATTTATGGAATTGACCTTTATGGTCAATTCAATTTCATACTGGGGGCTTTCAATATACACAGTTTATTTCTCAATCTCTTCATGGTATAATATCTCAAAAAGTCAATACAGATGGAGGATCAGTCTCTTGTCTCTTCATATATACCAGCAACCCTTTCCTTCCCTGGGGACTTTTTTCCCAGTTGTTTAATCTACTATCTTTATTTTTATCTTGATAGTGAATGCTTATTTTCCTAAGTCATTCATTTGCACCTCTTTTCTTCTCTTTAAGTGGATATTAGTGATCATATCCGTTTCTAATTCAATTTTTCTTTTTGGAAGATTTGAAAAGTGATGAAGTACTTACTTTTTTGGCTCTTTGACTGTTTTCTTTCTTTTTTATTGCGTCTTATTTTGTACTTGCATATTATATATTAAATAAATATGTTGTTTGTTATTTTTTTTAATTCCTTTGGAGTATTTCAAGTGAGTTCCTTGATTACTGAGTGCTATTCCACTATTTGTATTCCCAATATCCCCATTTACATGGTCACTTAATGGATTTTTCATCAGAGCTTCCCTTCTCTGGTTAATTGAGGATATTCTTGCGCTTCATAAAATCAAATTTTCTGCAACACACTCAGAAAGTCAATTTTGTGCACATACAAATTTTCTCATTAAATATATTTAAGATGGTTGAAAAGTGTTTTGGAACCATAAGGATCAATATGAGAATAAATAAGGCATTACTAAATGAATTCAGGCAGCCACAACTAACCAAAAAATCAAATTTTAGAACAACATGGATATTTTCACACTATTTTGTGATACCTTCCTTTAAGGGAAAATTCCCAAATGTTTACTGTTTATTTTATTAAGAATTTTGTGTTGGTTATTCTGAGGTATTGTAGCTCATCCTATCTCAAAATTCGAAATTCTGGTAAAGAATTATCATTAAATGAAAGAACAAAAGAAAAAAACATATATAATTCTTTATTTAAAACTTCAGTCTCAAAATGATAAAAGCTCAAACTGAAGGACATTGAGTTGATTGAAAACCATGGTACCCCCAAAAAATACAAGTTAACACTCAGGAAAAGCTCAAATAATTTACCATTTCAATTACTCTACAATTCCAATGAAATAGCTTAGAAATTGAAAGGGAGTTAAACTCAGATATCAGATCCATCATCCAAATTCCAAACCTTCCACAATCCAAACTCTATGTTTTGAAAAAGCAAATTCACTGGATTCAAACCTCTGTCAAGCCCTCACCCTCAACAAATATCACAGCACAGAAGGTCATCACAAACTACATCAAAAGGTCCTTTTTTGGAAATACTGAAGAAATAATCAGGAAAGGGGAATTAGAAGTAATTTTATTCAATACTTACTTAATCGGTATCCCAGGAGATATAATATTAATCACCAGGTAGATCTCCAAAGGAATCAGGTACAAAAAAATAAGCTTAAATTCATAAATTCTTTTCCATAGGGATCCTTACCTCTTTCACTACCCAAAGAAATATTCAATGAATCACTCTTGGGGGAATCTGAGAAAAAACTGGATATAGCCAATGAGAAGATTAAATCTCTGAATTAAGGTAACCAGAATAATACCCTTCCATCATGGATAACCTGTATACCCATAAATATGGGAATGTTCTCATGTGAAACTGAAAAGGCTGATTATTGGATTGTCGTACATCCTGTACACATAGTCTTATTACTCATACCAAATTTCAATAGTGAAAATAATCAAAAACTTTATCCAAAGGGATATCCCTTTCAGTAACTTCCACTTTAATCTTTTGAGTTAATATTGCAATTTTCCACTAAGCTTTAAAATCCTAAATAGCTTTATTTTACAATCTCTTAGTTTTCTATCCTTAGATATTATCAAAAATCTGGCATCCAAATATCAATCCAAAACACACTATTCACAATTCTCAAAATTTATCTGAAGCTCTTTAAAGCTATGGTCCACCCTTTGGTCTTTCATGCAGGGAAAGAGGAGAAATGAATTACCTGGTGGCTTTAGGAAATGAATATTAAATGACAGGTTTTATCTTTTTAATTTGATTTAGATAATCATCCATATATATTAATATTTGTACAAAAGTCCAGAAAATGTTGACAAGTCAGTTTTTCAACAATTTTTTTAAAAAAAATAAACTTATAAGAGATTTTGGAAGGACTAGGTAAAAATATTTTGAAATCAAAAATTTGGTTCAAAATTATCAATATTTTGAAAATATTCAACAAAAAATTATTTTTCTCAATTTGATTCTTGTGAGAGAAACTTTTTTTCATCTTTAAATTTTAATAGTAATACTATTTCCCCTGAATTATAACACCTCAAAAGATACTAGATTACATTTATGAAATAATCTGATATTCCCTTATTAAAATTTGAAATAGGTGAAGAAATAGTTTTGCAAGAAGCTTCAAAGATATATTTCTCATTTCTAATAATACTCTCTTCACTACCTAAATCTGAGACACATTAAATCTTTACCAAATTTTTACTTAATTTAATTCAATCAACTAAATCTGAAATTTTTATTATAATAATTCAATAAGATATTTGAAGACGTTTTCCAAGCCAAAGGAGCACATAAATCATGTTCAATTCTGATTATCAAGTTATTCGTTCTGTTTCCATGAATTGAGTTGTAAGAATAAAAAAGATAAGTTCTATCAATAGACATTATTTATCAACAGGTATCTTAATTTTATACAAAGAAAAATATGTCTTTCTACTTTCCATTTTTTGAGACTGTGAGATAGGTATGACATACCCATAAGGCCATAAATAAATTTTTATACAATTGATTCAATCATTAACCAAATTCTCAAATGAGATACCTGGATATAAATGTATTTCATATATAAAAAGATATACAATTTAAGTTAGAATTGGATGATACTCCAAAAGTGACCTAGGGAAACCCTATAGGTCAATATTCCCTAAAACAACTTGTTAAAAAATTATAGCAGAGCTAAGAGTTTTTCTAAAAAATTTAAGAAAATTACAAAAATTTATTGAAACTGAGAAAATTAAGGTCTAATCTGGTTCATATCTAATCCGACAAGATTTTCAAATGGCCAAGGTTTAAATACCTTTTGAGTTGTTTTTAATAAATTTTTTGAAAAATTTCAAAACTTAAATAAGCTCAAAAATTAAGCTTTAATCTAATTGAAAACTTATCAAAGGTTGAATTTTGATTTAAATTTCTAAAATTTGTGGAAAAAAGAAATAACTTAGAGAATTAATGAAAAACCCATATTTTAATTGATTTTTATGAGTTTTCACACACATTGTAATACATTATAATCTTTTTAGTCAGTTAAAATGATTCCGAATTTATAAATAAATCTCTTTTTAATTACCCCTGGAATTACCTTCTTTGAATTTAATTAAAGATATAAACAGAAACTAAAAAAAAACAATTCAAAATTTCAATTCTATACTTCTTTGGAGCTTTTCTTATTAGTTCTTAACCCATGTATCTTTAATAATAATATCAATATATAAGGATTAAATTTATAATTAACATACACAAATGAGGATTGAATCTGTGTTAAATTAATCATAGCACCCAGAACTTCAAAATATGATCAAAAATAAGTTTCCTTATTTCAATAACTCTATTTTCAGATATATTTTTTCAGCTCTCATCTGAAAGTTACCTATATATCGATTATTAATAATTAGAGCTTCTTTTGAAAGAATAAAAGAAACCTCAAGTACCTTCTTTTGTCTATCATCATCAATCAATTCATAAGACATTTAAAATTAGCAATATATAATGAAATATAAAATTTTATATCATTATAAAATGATCTTTAATTATCTTTTTCTTAATAAAGCTATAAATTAAGGAGTTAAATCTTAGAATTTATATTATATTCTTGTAATAAATAATGATTTTCTTTATTATAAAAACTTTTTCCTTAAGATTTTTCTCAATTAACAAATTTTTCTTCAAATTTTCCTTAAACATATTCTAAAATAAAATAGTTTTCTTATTATTCAAAATATTAATTTTTGGACTTTTTTTTATTTATAAGGATATTTTAATACCATAACTGTTTCTTTTTTTACTTATTGTATCAAATATAGATTATAAGGAAGTTTTTCTCTTAATTTTAAAACTTTTTATTTTAGAATTGATTTTTTTATGTTGAATTTCTATACGAGATCTATCTCCGCACATTGTTTTTTATCAACTCTTTTATTAATTAGATCTAAATTATTTGTAATTGGATAAAAAAAATCATTCACCGCATATAATTCTTTAATTAAGAGATTTTATATTCTTGATAATTATAATTGTAAGTGACTATAATGATGTAATAGATACCATTTCTTATAGCTATTAAGTTATCTAATGATATTTTTTTCTCATTTCTTTTTTAAAAATTATTTTTGTTATATTTATACTGAGAAAAGTCATAGAACTCTTCATTAATATCAATATTCTCAATAGTTTAATATACAAAACTTTAATTTTTTAGTTTTATTCCTAAACTTTCAAAAAACCATTGCATCAAAATTATTTTGGATTATTATGTCAAATTGAATGTTTATATCAAATATACTCTTGCATAATTGTTGATAAAGCTGTATTTGAATTAAGAATATTTCAAAATTACATTCAAAATCTTTTTTATCAAAGATATTTTATTGGATCATATCATTCTATTTTCTGGAATGATGATTATCATCCATTTTCTAATTCAATATCCCTTGATAATTAGTTCAATTAAGGTAATCTCCAAGACCACAAGTTATATAATTATTAAAAATAAAAAAAAATGGAAAACTCAGAGAAATATTTATTTTGAAATATAAATAAAATAATTTTTTCAATTTACTCTTTCAAAATATCAGAAAATTCTTAAAATATCTCTAACCCCAATTGAATTAAAATGATAATCCTTATTGTAATATTCCAAACTCTTATTAATAAATAAATATGGATGGCAGGAAATTATTAACAGAAAAATAATATCTTATATAGAAATATTAATTTCAGATAATGAATTTATATCTCTACTAAATCTTCTTCTATTGATTATCATGAAATATAAATATAAAACTGTATATTAAAACCTCAAAAATATTGCATATTAATATTACACAAATAGTATTCCTGATTTGTAACAGTATGGAGAAATATTATAATTAGGTGGATTATAATATGAATTTATATAAAAAAGGATCGGTTTCTTAATATATTCAATTAATATCTCTGAGATACTGTTAATTGCATTTTCATTCTTATTATTATAAACTCACATGTAATTATTGATTATTAATTTAAGTTATGTTAAGATACACTTTCTTTGGGTTCCCTTTTGTGAACATAAAATTATGATTGGAAAAGATATATTTCATTTTGGTATATTCTGAAAATATCTCTTTGTAACACCTAATTATGATGAAGGATCAAAATTTATAGCATAAGGATAATACATAAATTACATTTTTACATGAAATAGGTAAGGAGGAATTCTATGATAGATATATTAAGATTTAAGTCCAATAGCTTCATTTGTATATTACTAGGAAAGACAATGAATTATTTAATAATCTTATTCTGTGTGTTTAAAAATACCAGGATTTTAAATTCAAAAATAGAGATAAATATTTCTGGCAACCTCACTCTTATTACTACTTATTAAAAAAATATAATTCTTTATTAAACTTTATTAATCCAAATTTTCTTCATATTAAAATTAAATTGTCACAGCCATCATCAGGGGTAAAGGGAATTCAACCTTATACCCACTCAAGCTCACCAAATCAGAAAGTCCTTTGTATCTATGAGTATTTGTTTTCAGAAATCTTCATTTGAAACACTCATACAGTTGCTTTTACCAATCCAGCCTTTCATCACTTTTACAGGCTGGATTCACAAGCCTGCAACTATATGATCACCCAGATTCACCACACCTCTTGTACAGACCCTTTAAATCCATAAAGGGGCTGTATTATCCAAATGAGCTCAATCAAGTAATTCTCTCAAGAAAATTCACTCAAGACCAGGGCTGATGGATTCTCACATATACCAGCCCCTCTTTCTCCCTCTGGGGACTTTTCCCTAGTTAATAAATATTTTGGATTTATTATTTAATAAATACTCTTTTCTGATTTTATTGGAATATTTTATTTATAATTATTCAGTCAGTCTTTGCATCTTCCCTCACCTGCTCAGTAGAGCTGTGGTGACCATATCCTTATTGATCCCTCTCTTTCCTTCTGACATGTTGAAACAGTGGACTTGGGCTTGTTTGTGATTGGATCATTTATTTCTTACTCCTTATTATTGTTTCTGCTTTTCTTATTATTTTATTATTAGCAATATTATCTCATTTACACTGCTTAAGTATTTCTTCTTAGCCATTCTGAGCCCTCTGCAAGTGAGTCCCAGTTTACTGAGTGCCAGGCCCTCTTCACTTAGAAGAGGCCCTGTGACAGAAATATTTCATTCTGTAAAAGGATAGATTTTCTAAAAGAGTCTCTTCCTATAGAAAATTTTGTATTTTTCTCTTTTGAAATATTCAAGACTAGCTAATGAGGATTATGATTTTTTCAATTAATACCTTGGAGTGATGCAGTTGCCTGTGGATGACAGAAATGATGAACTCACTTCAAACCAACAAAATTGAAGGTATGATGACTTTTCATTTTATATATTTGAGCTAAAAATGCAGAGTGATTTATTTTTCTGTCATGGAAACTTGCAGATGTCAGTTGAAAGCTCCATCCTATCACAGCAAGAAAGACAGATAAAAAAAAGGTCAATTTTTTGAATCACTCAGCTCTAGAGGCAAAAGAGAAATCAGCAAAGTTGGATTTGTTGGAAGAAGCCTGATTTGAGCAGAGTGACCCAGAGGACCTTCCAAGTACAATATCAAGTTGACAACCATCAGGTAAATTACATTACGATTTTTTATTCCTTGTTCACAACTGACATGTTTAGTGGTAAAAAGGTGACAAGACACTTGTGCAACAACTGCAAGATCTTTTTTCATGAATTCTAGGAGCAACTTCACAACAAAATTTATTCATTCAATCACAGAACAAAACTTATGATTCAAAAATATTGCCTATAAACACTTCAAGGACTTGGTGAAATTACTTACTGAAAGAGATTCAAAGGGCCCATCATCTCAAATTATCCCTTCAATTGCACACCATAACTGCTGAGAATGGTTTATATCATCTCAGTTTGGAAGTTGTGAGTGCTATGGAGTTCATGGGACCCAGCCTGGAGATGTTTGAACAAAGATGTAATATGCTCCAATCACCATCAGAAACTAAAAATTTGGTCTTACTATATCACCATGTTCTACTCAACCAATTACTGCATTATGCCCATGGCAGAGTGCATGTGAGGTGGCTCATGAAAAACTGAAGAAATGTCATAAGATGGACTTGGACAGCATTGACTCTTTGTTGGTGACAGACTCTTAAACCCCAGGTATTGAGAAGGAGCCTTTTGACAAATATCAGTGCTTGTGCATTGAGCCAAAGAAGCCATTGAATTCCTATCTCAACAATACTCAGCCATGCTATCCACCAACTAAACAACCCAAAAAACAAGTAAGCAAACAGAAAGCCTCCTGAGATCAGTGACAGTGAACAAAATGATCTATTAAGGCATCTTCATGAGCCACCAATTGAGGCTACTTGATCATTTCTCATACTGGCAATGTCAGATTGATATTATATTTCCAAAATCAGCATCTAATTGCTAAATCTGAAAAAATTGTTTATTATTGTAAGGTATGACCCTTGCTTGTTGTTTTGGGCCTATGATAGCTTTGGTTACTTAGGTGGTGTGATAGAGAAATCAGTGTTTATTGTATTAATTTAGCTTTTATTATCAATTTTTGGCTCAAATTCACTCAAAATTTTATAAAAATTTCTAAAATTTGCTTAAAAAATTCATGATTTTCTGATAAAAATACCCCTTTTAAGCTAAAAAATTTGAATTTAATGAAAATTTTTATAATTTTGTTGAGTTTGAAATTTTCCCAAATTCAAAAGTCTCAGCCTCCCTCGATTTTAGCTCGTCACTCGTCATCAGCCTCATCTTCTGCTTCTTCACCAACGTCAATCGTCATCGTCATCGTCGTCAATCGTCATCATTAAGATTCCTCGAAATCGATAAATCAAGTCATTCAGATAATTCAGGGAAGGATTAAATTCATTCGGAAGAAGATGAAACGATCTTAATCACAGTTTTCATTCAGGAACGAGCTGGTCAAAACGTGCAAAATCACTCATCGAGCTCTCAATCGTCCATCATCTCATTCCTCTTAAATCTGAACTAGTCGAATTTTAATCAATAAAAGCAATGGATTGGGCAGAGTAAGAAAAATTAATATCACTCGTGGTCATCTTTTCCTTATTCTTAAGCTTGACGTTGATCTTTATTTTTTTCTTGAATCTTTCAATAGATGTCCACCCATCACAAAAGTTTATCTAGTGTGGGCATTTCATTAATCTGTCACTTTAAATTAACCGGCTTAATCTCTTGGTTATCTTCGATTTGTTTATTTATAGTGGTGCAATGGCAACAAGCGTAGCAGTGGTATGAAAACTTTCTTTTATCATTTCACACCAAAAAACATTCAAGATCGATGAGTTCACATCTAGCTTCATTTGGTTTTTTGGTCTTCTTAGCAATGCCATCTCTTGACACCTTATCAACTTTATTTCACTTATAGAGCTACTTTTGAACATGGTCAGGTCAGCAATTCATTCAATTTCCTACTTTTAACTTGAACTTTTCTCAACTAATCTTTCATTTTTCTTTCTAGCTTTGGCGATTAGTAACCAATTTCTTATATTTTGGACCTCTTAGCTTAGATTTCTTCTTTCATTTATTCTTCTTGTAAGTCTCATTCTAGAATTCAACTCATATCATATCAAACTCAACTTAATCTCTTTAAACAATTTACTCATTTCTTTTAACTTGACATTCATTCATTCATTCTTCTCAATATCAGTATGAGATATTCAAAAATGTTGGAAGAAAATACTTATCATGGTCATCGTGCAGATTACGCTTGGCTATTGATCGTCTGTTGTGCATTATTGCTCGTAAGTCTCTTGAATCAATCTTTCCTTCATTTTATAACAATTTGCTCTTTTCAAACTATCAAAGATTAATTTTTTCAGACTTTAACTTCTATCGCAGTTATTATCTCCACTCTCTCCTGCTCCATTCTTATCAGCCCCTTTAAGTTTCACTTTAGTCTATTTATGGGCCCGCTTAAATTCTTCCGTTCGTTTATCACTATTTGGCGTAATCACAATCTCAGCTGGTCATCTTCCATACGCATTGGTTTTGTTTAGTTGGGCTTTGACCAGTGGTTACAATGGCGTCATTGGTGATCTCTTAGGTATTGCTGTTGGTCATGTTTGGTACGTCTAGATTAGGTTCACTTGGATTTCAAGTATCTCTTGCATATTTCATACTGAGTCTTCTATGAGACCTTCAGGTACTTTTTCACCGAAATTTGGAAACGCGAATTAGGCAGTGGTGAAAGAAATTGGTTAAAAACTCCAGATATCTTGTTAGTCTGCTTTTATTTATCTTGGAAGAATTTAATTCCACCTAAAACGTTCTTGTTCCCCTTTTTGCATTTTGACAAAATCAGGGTTCGATTGATTGACGGACCAGAAGCATTAATTCAAGACGAAGATCATGATGAATAAAAGTTCTTTCAATCAAAATACGACATCTTTAAAAGGAAATTACCGCAAATGAACAAAAAAATGGCAAATTTAAATTCAAGTCATCTGTACATAAAATATGGGCTTTGTTCATTTCAAAAAAACACTAGTTTCTCATCTTATGTTTTTTACTACCAATCTGAAGCTTTTCTTTCTTTATGTGGGGGAATTTAAGTGATAACAAAAATAAATAAATGCAAAAAATAGTTTTTGTCTCAAGGATGGATAAAATCAAATGTGAAATCACTTTTAGCAAGTTTTCTTTTCTTATTAGCATTCCTTTAATTTTTGAGATTTCGTCTTATCAAACCAGTAGTCTAACCAAAGAATAACCATTAATAATGTCAAGTCGCATGACCCATACATATATTAAAGTACGTGCTTTAGAAGAGCTTTCAGTCTCTTTGCCAAAAATAAGTGTTATAACTTTATAATAATGATCATTTCTTGATAATCAATAATTGTTTCAAGAACTGAATTTCTAATTACAACTAAGATTTGACAAGCTGATTTTAGAACTCCACTATGTGAATTACTACGTACCTGCCGGATGTCATTTCGGTCAAGCTCGAGTATTGGATCTGAACCCCTAGTTTGGACTGCTATTAGCAAGGGCCCCCAATAATTTGAATTCAGTCTGTACTAATGGTAGCACGGAATGAATATATTATTTTTACATTTAGTCCTGACTGCAATCCCTAAAGACCAACAGGGTCTTGATTAATTTCAATGTCATGTTTTTTGTTTTTATTTGGATTTTTTATACTTTTAATTGCGGATCATCACTGATGATGATAGAATAGCAGAATACTTCTAATTACAAAATACCCACAAACTTGAAGGCCACCGTTACTAGCATAGCTTGAAATGTGCCATCATATGCATTGGTTATCATTCTTCTCAGAATTTAACCACTCTTTGAGACAACATACATGGAAAATGGTCCTAGTTGTCATGCAAGCATGGGTTGCAATAATCAAGTGCCCAGCCTGTGAGAAAACCCACTCCACTGAGGTGGATGAAGAAGGTATTAAGAGATAATGTAGAGCTATTTTTCCTAACTCAAAGAATTTCCTGGTGAGAATTTGGTTCTAGGGCAGAAGAGAATATATGCATTAGCGTAAAACACAATATTTTCAAAAAGAAAAATTCCCAGCTTCCAATATGAAAAAAGGTCTTCATCTTCAAATATAGGTTGATAGTGTGATAAATCAATCAAAACTTCATCCAAATTATTCAAGTGAGTTTTAGGTTCTATATTTTACTTGATGAAACTGTTATACATCTTCAATAACGTTCTGAAAGGTGATTCTTTGGTTTGGGCTGGAAATGATTTTTCATCTTCAAATTCTTCTAGGGTGAAACAGGTAAAAATCATGTACTATTACAAGAAGACATCAATAAACTCTTTTTCATTTAAATTTGATGATATCTCTATCAATCAGAATATAAATTGTTGTTATTATAAATTCAGAAATTTTGAAATTTTAAGGTATTAATATTCTTTAAATAATAGTTTTTAGAATTTTATGATTTTATCATGGATTTATTAAAAGCTTTTGATTATTTTAAAGGATAATTAAAATCATATTGATGAAGTTTTTTTTTTTATTAGTGAATTTTTTGAATAAGAATTATAATTTTTTTTTTTTTTTTTTTTTTTTGGGAAATTATTAAATTTAAATAAATTTCATTAAATCTCAAATAATTTAAGTATGAAATAAATAAACTCTATTTTTAATCACACCTTCTTTAATAAGGGAATAATTAAAAAAAATTGGGAAAAGTTTTTATTTTTAAATATTAATTTAAGTCTTGAGATTTTTAATTTTTTTTTTGGAGTTTTTTTTTTTTTTTTTTTTTTTTTTTTTAAAGAATTAATTCCAAAAGAATGTTATAATTTAAAAATTTAATGAGATTTTAGATAAAAAAAAAGTTTTAATATTATTTACATATTTAATAGAATTCTATTCCTTAGTTCATGAATTAATATAATAGTTTATATCTTTAATAGAACAAATCATTTAAGTTTTCTTAATTTGATTTAAGTCTTATACCTCATGATTCACCATTTAGAGAAAATCAAAGTAAATTGAAAACTTTTAAATATTCTATTGCCTAAAGAAATTAATAAATTTAATTTTTTTTTTTTTTTTTTTGTTGAATTTTGATTATTCAAGGTTTAAAATCTTTTTTTGTATTCATGAGATTATTAATCTTAGTAGTAAAAAGTTAGATTTTTTTTTTATTTTTTTATTTTTTATTTTTTCAAAGATATAAAATAAAATATAATCAAATTTTTAATTATATTATAAAATAAATCAAAAATGTTTTAAATTTTAATTAATAAAATAAAAAATTTTACAATTTTATAATTAATTTAATTAATTTAATAATAATCATTAAGATTTTAAGAATTAAATTAATTATAATCTTTTTAATTTTAATTTATTATTAAAGTTTGAGCTTTTTGAAAAATTTATTAAATAATAAGAAGATCAAAAAAAAAAAAAAATATTTTTTAAAAATTTAATTTGATAATTAATCAAATTTTGAAATGATTTTTAAAACCAAAAAAAAAAAATTATGAATTTTTATTATAGAATTAATTATTTTGAATAATTTTTTTTTAATTATTATATTTTAATTTAGATTTTAAAGAAAGGGGGTTGGTAAACACATGTAAGCCCTTACATGTTTTTAATAAAAACTTATGTGTTTTTACCAATTTATGGTAAAAACACGTAAGTGACCTTATTTTTCAAAAAAAATTCCTCAGGCTCAGTTTTGAGGATTTTTTTAATTTTTTTTTGCCCTATTTTTCCCGACTTGGAATGTAAATAAGCACAAATTTTTTCAATTTTTTTTTTTTTGCCAAATTTCACCAATTTGGCCAATATGCCAAAATGGCATATTTTTTTCAAAAATTCATTTAAAATCTTCCCAGTTATGAATTTCCTTCATTTTTTTTAAAATGAAGGGTTCAATGTCAAGAATAAAGCACCAGAATCCCATAATTTTGGGTTTTTTTTTTGGGTGGGACAAGTGAAGGTGCAAAAAGGGTTTTTTTTTTCAAATATTTTTTCCTGTAATTGTAATATGCCTATTTTTAAAAAGTGAATTTAATAACTTCCCACTTATGAATTTACTTCATTTTTTTTTAAATTAAAGGGTTCAATCTGGACAATAAAGAACCAGAAGCTCATGAATTGGGAAAATTCTTTTGGTGGGACAACAAGTGAAGGCACAATGAGTGTTTTTTTTCAACTGTTTTTTTTCTTGTGTGTAATATGACTATTTTCAAGTACAAAAGTTCCACATGTTTGATAAAAAAGGAGACTGAGGTGGGATTTAAGCAATAAATATGACTGAGGAGGGGGATAATTGGCATAAATTGTATATACAAAAATCATTCAATCAGAATCAACCTCCAAAATAGTGGGTTTTTTCTGACAGGGGGGAGGAAGATTGGACAAATACAACATTCTGTGTTTCTTAAATTTATCAGCCCACCCCAGGGCTTGTGTTTTGGCATGAATCTCACAGTTCACAGTAATGGGGGCGACTGGATAAGCTTTAGAAATGATGATGTCCAAAGGAAAAAAATGAGCACAACTATTCAATAAGCAGACAAAAATTGGGGGATTATCATTTGGATGACAGAAATAAGGGAAAAAAAAGATTGGGCTGTGGAATAAAAGAAAACTGGTCTTTTATACTTATTCCCTTGCAGAGGACCAAAAAAAACTTTCTTCTTTGAGAGTGTCAATAAGAGCATCAATGGGCCTTCTGCCTTGCAGTTTGTCTTTCTTGATTTTCTTGACTTGGTTGTAAATGTCTTGAAGGATTACAGGCCTGTCAGACTCCCTCTGGCTGCATAATTGGGCCTGAATTTGCCTTGGCATGAGCAGTGATTCAGACATTTGAGCAATTTGGTATGTTTCTTGCTCATTGAATTTCCTGAAAGAAGGATGTGCCATGATATTTTCAGTGGCATCATGGCTATGTTCAGGATTTTTGACTTTAAGAGTCCAAGTGGTACTCTTGGCATATTTCCTGGCATAAAGTCTAAAAGGACAGTCAAGCTTTCTTGAGGTGACTGTTTTGGAGGGGCTTTTGTTGGGATTTGGGGTGCCAGACCTGTCACAACATATTTCAATTTGGTTGTGGATCATATTGGACCTCAAGGTGGACACAGCATACCCCTGAGCCCTGGCACCATTATGCACATGTTGCCAAAGAAGCTCAAGGGTCTGAAATTCACCTTCAGTGGGGGGTTGAAGCATTTTTTAATGAAAAATATTTATAAAAGTGAAAAAAAGGGGGAATTGGGGGATTTGGAATGGGGTAAGAACCTTTTGAAATGTGAAAAAGAGGTGAAAAAAGGTGTGAAAAATTGACAGAAGTGGTTGAGAGTGAAAGAAAGTGGTTTAAATGTGGGATTAATAGATGAGGGAAGGTAAGAAATTAAAAATTGAGAGGCTTGAAAGCAGGTTGTTGTGGTGGAAAATGCAGTCTTTGGGGCAAAAAAACAAAAAAAAATTTGAAAATCTTTTCAAAATGGCTTTGGTAATGCTTTTTTTCCAAAAAAAAAAAAAGGTTTGGGGTGGGGATAATGTGGATTATTGGGGTGTTTGGGCTTGTTTTTTTTGGGGGGGGGGGGCTGGGCAAAAAAATCTGAAACAATTTGGAGTTAGAGAGGTTTTTTGGGGAAAAAACCTCTTTTGGGCATGTTTTGGCCCAATACAGGCCCAATTGTGTTTCATTTTTAATTAAAAATGGGCCCAGGGCACCCCTTACGTGTTTTTACCAATTTGCTTACGTGTTTTTACCAACACCCTAAAGAAAAAATAATTTAATTTAATCTAATATAAAGTTTTATATTTAAAAAAATTGATTATTTTATTGTTTTTTTTATTTAAAGAATTAAAAAAAAATTAAATAAAAATTAATCATCAATTTTTTTTTAAAAAAAAAATAATTCTAATTTTAAAATATAAAATATAAAAATTTAAATTTATTTAAATTTAAACTTAAAAAAATAGTGTTAAAATTAAAGTATTGTTTTTTATTTAATGAATTGGGAAAGAATTTTTTATACAAAATTGAAATCTTGTGTGGACTCAATTAAAATTTATTTCAAGCCATACCATGGCTTTAAACAAATTAATTAGCAAAATCCATACAAGAAGGGGGCAAAAAAGGTACCATGGTAACCCGCTTTTTGAGATTTGTGAGGGTTCAATTAAGGTTTTACTTGATAATTTAAGGATTTTAAACTTTATTTAGACTTTAATTAAAAATTAAAGTTTAAATTATTTTATCCTTTTATGGGAAAGGATTTAAAAGTTTCAAAAGGTTAAATTCTAATGTAAAGGATTTTAATCAAGTTTTTGAGGAATTTTATAACTTAATTAAACTTAAAATTAGTATTAAATTCATCAAAACCATATTAAAATTTAAGGTTTGGCATATATTAATATTTTTTATTTTTAGAAATTGATTACTCCAAAAATTTATATAAAGGCGAATTATCAATGGATTTAATTGAAATTTGTAAAAATTTAGCAAATTGATGTTCTATTTTTTATAAATTAAAACTAATACTTCCCTTATAAATAATATTTTATGTTATTTTACTTTAAAGATTCATAATTTGATTATTATTAAAGGAAATTAAAACTTTTCAAAAATTAATTAAAAAACATAAATTGAAAGTATTTTGCTTGAACTTCAATTTCTAAGATATTAATAAAATGAAATTTAGAACAAATATATTATTTTTATATCAAAAATTAGAAATAATATACACAAATTAAGCTTAATTTGAGTTAATATTAGAGCTTTTAAGTTGAATAATACTTATAAACTGTGAGTGTTTAAGCTATAACTCAAATTTTGATGCATAAACATTCTCTGAGAGCATATATGTGAGCCTGTGAGGTATGTATGACACACTCATAAGGACACAAATAGCTTTTTATACATTTGATTTAGCCACAAACAAAATTATAAAATGAATTCAAAATAAAAAATAACTAAAAATGATTAGAACTTTATTTTTGATAAAAAAAGCTATGGATATTATGTAATTTTTGGATTCTACACCAAAAATAACCTAGGGTAGTTCCATAGGGGGATTTACCCAAAAAAGGTTATTTATTATGTTATTGGAAGATTTAAGAATCTAAAATTACACTTACACAAGTTAAACATTCTTACTAAAATTTTTGAGTTGTTTAATGTAAGTTTCAATTTAAAGTTGCACAATTTTTATGAAAACTTAAAAAAAATGTAGTTAAAATTGAGGTGTTGTGTATATTTACTTGATTGGCTAAGGATTTTCCATACAGGCTTTAAGTTCTGCATGAGCTCAGTTTAAATTAGTTTAAATTAATTGTATGTATTTAAATAAATAAAAGGGAAAAAGTCATTCAAAAAGGTGATAAAAAGGAAAAAAGGCAAAAAGAGCCAGGGTACCCAATGTTTGGAATCTGTAAGAGCCCAAATAAGGTTTACCTCCTGTATTATAGACTTCTCAGCCCTCTTCAAGCTTTAAGATTATAATTTAATTGTATAAAAAAGTTTAGACTAGTTTATTCCTCTTTTAGACAAGAATTCCAAGCTGAAATAGGGTAAATCCCTGTATACAGGCTTGTAATAAAGGTTTTGAAAACTGTCAACCTTATCAAAAGTTAAGGTTTGATGTGTATTTCTATTTTTACATGGAAAAATAGCAATAAATTCAGAAATTAATAGAAAAGCTAATTCTAAATGGATTTACTTGAAACTTTCACACAGCTTAGAAATCAATGTTACTTAAAATATTTTTGCTTGAAAGTATATTTTAAAGTTGTTCATGTGATGAAATTAAATATAGATAATTTATTTATATATATAAAATTAAAATAGAAAAATTCAATGTGGAATAAAGTAACCTGGAGTTACAAATAACACTGGTAGCTTCAAATTGAAATTAAAAATAAGTTACCTTAAGTTAAGAACTTTATTTCTAAGTATGGATTCTCAGTTTTAATCTGAGCACTCCCTCTATATCAGTTATTGATTATGAGAGCTCCTCTGAAGGAATGAAAGAAGCCTTTAACTCATGGATTTTGTATGTCATCATCATTAAATTAATCAGGCATTTTAAAACAGGTAATATTTTATTTTGTATGAAATGCTATATTATTAAAGTAATTCTAAGTTTTTTTATTCTTTATAAATGATTCATAAATATTCTAAATTATAGAATTTAGATTATATTATTGTAATAACCAATAATTCATTTTATTATATAACATTTTTGTCTTAAAATTTCTTTTAAATCCACAAATTTCCTTTAAAAACTCTTAAATATCATTTTGGAATAATGAAGTTGTTTTATTCTTTTTAAATATTGATTTTTGGCATGTCTTTGACTTATATCCATTATTCAATACTATAACTGTTGTTATTTGAGCTATTGTATTAAAGAAATATTATAAGTAACTTTTCTCTGAATTTTTATATATTTCTTATCTAGTATTAATTTTTTGATTTAGAATTTCTCAATAATATTTATCCCTGAATAGTGTGTGTGATATATCCTTCTTAAATAATATTTATATTATTTATGGGTGGTTAAATATTATTATTTTCCAAATATAATTGGCTCATTAATAGCTTTTATATTTATGATTATCATAGCTGTCAGTGACTATAAGAATAAAATAATGAGAATTTAGAATAATTATTAAGAATTATTCTGTTATTAAATTATTTAATGATAGTTAATTCTTCTTTCCTATATATATGATTATTTTTAAAAATTATATTAATTTTGGTGATAATATTTGACTATATTATATTTCTTCCTGAGGACAGTCAGGGTACTCTTGATATTTGTTATTATTATCAAGAGTCTCATAGACAAGCCTTACAATATGTGACAACAGAGAAGGCCTCTAAAGGTGAAAAAGGAGCCATTAAATTACTGTTTTCCCCCATGAAGTAGTACAATAAATATTCCAGATCACATATATCTTATCAAACAAACTCCTTTATTATTATAGATAATTATTCTGTGCTTAATTCTTTATAATTCCTATATATAAATAATTTCAAAATTAGAATTCAATTATATTTTTATAATATTTAATAAATTTTTTCTTTTGTAAAATTTTGTTTTGAAATATTATATAAAATAAAAAATTCCTCTAGAAAATCCCTTAATTCTCAATTTTTATGTGTATTGACTTAGTTTTATTATTTGATACATTTTTCTTCCCTCTTTTGGAACTTTATTATGAAATAATAAGTTTCAAGTGTGTTTTTCATCAATATTCTATCTTATCAATTTTTTTTGGAATTATTTTCATAATCCATCATTACAGATCTGTTTATAATAATTTCATTTATACATATATTATCTATGATTTGATTTTAATTTATTTAAACCAAATATAATTATTCTAGATAGGTGATATTTGTATCATTATAATTATCAGAGACTTATACTAAACATACAATAGATGTATTATTTCTATATATAATTATTATGATATTTTTTCTCAGAAGTTTTGATAGTATTCATTTTTTATCTAATTCTCTCATCATTTTTAGATATTATTATTAAAGCTATTTTTATTAATGATGTTTATATTTCTATTTGCAGCTATAATACTTAATTATATTATATTTTCATTTGAGGACAGTAATAGTAATCTGAATAATAATAACTCTTGTTCTTACTTATTAAGAGTTTCAGAGACCAACCTTACATTTGGGGTACTGGAATTAATTTTAAACACTTTTAGAAATTAATCATATTCTGGACCTTATTTTGATCTTTTTTTACACAAAATTGCTACATTCAATCAAATTTTGGTTTTTTGGTCTTATCTCTTATAGAAAAGTCCTATAATATTGATGAAATAATTCTTCTTAGGAAATATTTTTGGAACAATATACTATTGAGTGGACTCTTGTAAATTTCTCTTTTCAAACTCATGGCTTTCTCATCTCATAGAATTAGAATCTACTATTTAAGTTATTGCAGTATGGATTTGATATCAATATAATTTTGCTTAATAATTGATTGACTGAATAATTATTATTTCTTGAAGAAAATCAAAAAGATCAAAAAATATCACTTTGTATACTTTTTAAAAATTGTCTTTGTGAAATAATTTTTCTGTAAACTAATCATAATAAGATTCTATCACAATATGAATTCATTTTGAAAACTTTTATTGCTTCATACAAAAGACTTATAAAATGCTTGGGATTCTCAAAGTTGCAGGCCAAGTTTATGATAAGACTTTTTAATATTAATTACAAGATTTAACTA
This sequence comes from Austropuccinia psidii, assembly GCA_023105745.1. NCBI lineage: Eukaryota > Fungi > Basidiomycota > Pucciniomycetes > Pucciniales > Sphaerophragmiaceae > Austropuccinia > Austropuccinia psidii. The sequence continues at coordinate 70,857,061 of JALGQZ010000001.1, read as the reverse complement.
TGACCATGATACATATGAGAGTAATAAAATTCTTCTTGGTGATGTTGTTGGGGCTTTACCAGGAGGTTATAGTGGTGGTGAGTGCTACTGAAAGCCCTGGATGCGGTGGCTATTAACTGACCAACTATAATTAGCACTAAAATAGCTATAAGACTTTTAAGTATAACCTGATTATTTTCCAAGAGTAAGAATGTTGGTAAAACATTGTACTACATAGGAATTCAAGGGAAGGATGGGTTGTTCTCTTTTGGGCAGAGAAAAGTCTCTTTTTATCCTGAAAATTGGAAGAAAGGACCTCTGGTCCTGTCCACATAGAAAGGGTGAAGATCTTTTACTTCCAAGGGCACGATTGTGGCTTATACAGCCCTGCACAGCCTTAATTGGGCTCCTCTGTGGTTTTGAAACCACATATACCCACTGTTCCCCAATACAGGGTGAAATTTTTCATCTGGGGTCCCCACAGATGTGTTCTGACAGGCCAGACATCTGGAAATATTTACACAGCATGTCAGTGGACCCTTTATTAGTCATCCTATGAGTTCTTGAAGTATAAGATACTTTTTAGTGGTGTTGACAACTCATATTCATTGTTGTGCAATTTCGACCTTGAAGATGACATAAATTTGTCAATTTTGAATATAGAGAGCTCAAAAGTGGTGAATTTTGTAACCTTTGATAGTTTTTACACAATGGTTACTCACTTGGTATGACCAACATCAAATATTGCAAAGTTATACATAATTTAAATCCCATTGTTGACTTATGGATTTATTATGAATTCCTGTATTAAGTTTGTTTTATCAATAAATTTGTGCTAGATTAGATTCAAGGAAGTGGAGGGAACCATAAGAAAGCTCTAATTGTGTCCTTTTCAAAAATACCTCACTTTGGGTATCTCACACCAAAACTGTAAAATCTAGATGAGAGGTGAATTTTTTATTCACCATTATCTGGCTTTTATTTGGCCATCACTTCTATAGTTTTGAGGCTGTATTTATTTGGATAAGACCGTTGGATAGCCCTATATTAAAGCTTCCTTTGAGCACCCATTTTATGGGGATCTTCCTGTTCCTTCTTATTTGAGATGAGAGGTGGAACTTAAAGTTTATGCTCAGTTCTCATTTTGAGACTGAATAGCTTTTTCATTCTTTGTCTTATTATTATCAGAGCAAATTCTTTGGAAATGGGTTACTTTTTGCTTTCTTTTGATATTATTTATGAGCTATTTTTGTGAGCCTTTGAGATATGACCACATACCCAATAAGGTCACAAAAAAGACTCAGAATAATTATACCTTTAATATAATTATATTAAAATTAATTAGAATAATTATACACTAAAAATAATTACTCAAATATACAAAATATACCATAAATTGGTACTAAAATTGGTTTAACTTAAAAACCAATGAATCAACATGTAAAACAAATTATACCATTGGATTCCCCATGGAAAAATACACATATACCAGTTTTATGGCATATCTGTAAAGTCAATATTTAAGGAATTATAAGGTATAATACCTTATAAAAACCATAAAAACTTATTTATCTCAGAAACTAATGAAACAACATGTGAAATAAATTGTACCAGTGGATTCTCCACAAAAATCCACATATAAAACAATTAATAAGCTAATTCCCAAAATCAATAATTAAGGAATTATCCTGAATATATGCACTTTTTTGGTCAACGCATATATTCAGGGATCATAGCTAATATCTTCTAAACTATACATGCTAGAATGATGAACCAAAAATAAAGTTACCACGTAATTACTGTATAAACACAGATATGAACTTTATTTTGCAAATTATAAACAAGGTTAAGACTTATGAGGAAATATTGATAAAAATCAACAGAGCTGTTGACCACTTTGTTGTGAAAGTAGTCCAAACTTAAAAAAAAGTATACAGTTGGATTCTACTAGTTTATTCGAGAAGAATGACGTAATTTTTATCATTAAATTCAGGGTATAACCCCCTGAAATCAAGGTTTGAAGTTTAAAATATTGAATTTCGACAGAAAAGATGAGTTACAAGAAAAATCATCAAAATTAGAGTTTTGATGATGTAATGAAAAGCTCTTGGCAGCATAATAGGGTTATGTCAGGCTATCAGAATTCACTCTCTGAATTGCTGTAGCGTGAAAACCTTAAAGGTTATTGAGGATCAAAGTTTGAGCTTAAATTGAGCTGTTATGATCACATACTGTAACCTTAAATTAAGTTTAACAGTCTTAAGAGTGATAAAATTGGTGAATACTATTAGTTTATGATTAAAAATAATAAAATACACGAAATTTGGGGTTCTGCCAAGCCTCTGATGTCATCAAACTTAGAGTTACAGTGATAACTCTAAATAATGGTGTAATAATGATGCAATATGGTTTGATCATGATGTAATCACCCTCAAACCTTAAAATATTGATCAATTCCAGTGGATATGATCAGTACACGTCTACTAGAAGCCTGTTGGACTCTAGGAGGGAGGTATTTACTATAAATAGAGCTCTTTTTACTCTATTTACCCCTCAGACGCATAAAAAACATTAAATCAATTAAATAAAAGGTAATTTCTTTATTCTTTATATATAAAGCTCTTATATTATTAAAGACCAAAGACCATCTTAATATTAATCACTATTTTTATGTGATTAAATCAATTCTTTAATTGTTTTTGTTATAAATCTCTCTATAAACTCATTTCCACGTAAAATAAAGAAATTTAGTAATTTTCTTTATTTTTTATTGTAAATACAATTTGAGAAAGTTGTATTATATTCTTTTGGCGTAAAATATCTCAAAATTATTATTTCAAGTGTTAAAAGTAGGTTATTTCATCTTATTATAATAATTTCTCTCTTATTATTACTCTTAATAATTCTTAATTAATATAAATAGTATTTATATTAATATATAACTTTAATATTAGTAATATTATTGTTATTAATTGTTTTTTATTTATAAAAAACAGTTTTTTACGCCTTTATTATTTGTTGGTAACAATAATAAAGAGCTTTATAATATATTAATTATTTTATATTAATATATTATTTATAATATTATAATTTCATATAATATTCATTTATATTATTATATTTATTTAATAATATAATATTTTTACGCCATAATAATAATATTTCTTTATTATTATTATTATTTTAATCTTATTTATTTTAATTATAAGGACATTCAGAGTACAATAAGTAATAAATTAGTAATTTTTACTCATTGTTTCATAGTCAAACCTTACAATTTTGGCTCAGCTCCTTTTTGATAGTGTTTTGCTTTCCCATTAGTTTATGGTATTCTGCTGTTATGCTTGTGATGTGGTTTTGAGTCACAGGTTGACACAAAGTTTCACTTCCAAGAAGAGATAATACAGAGTCCAGTTACTCCTCTGAGCAAGAAATTCAGACTACTCCAGCACATAAAAGAGCTTTTTGCCAGAAAGGTGAGTTTTTTCCTTGAAATCTTTACTCACTGAGCTGATTTTTATTTGAAAATGTATGCAAAAAGAAGTGAAAGTAACTATCCCATCCCTTAAGATAAATATTGATACAGAAATAGTGGTTGAAAGTTCTTAAAAAATACCAAGAAAATGGAGGAGAGGTTCAAATGGAAGATGCAGGAGCTACCACCAGCTCTAAAAGGTTGGTGCCAGATATTAAGCCATTTGTTAAAAGATTAGAACCTGAAATAACTTCTATTGACTCCCTCAGATCTGCATAGCTTTTGATTATCAGCTTTTGGAATATAACAGCCGCAGTACAGGAATTTGTGAATGGAAGACAAGAAAAAAGAGCAAGATTTTCTCCCCCTTTGTGGATTGGGAAATGAAGCTCTTACCACCACGTCAAGAGCTTCTTGGCCTAAGAAAAAACACAGAACCTCTTGAAAGGATTTACATAACTTAGCTTCAAAGAGAAGGTGATAAAGACAAAAACTTGGCTTGAAAACCAAACTCTTTTATCAGATGACCAGAAAAATGAGTTGTATCAACAAAAGAACAAGACCCCTGTGGAAGTCCCCAAGCCTTAAAATGAAAAAAACTTCCTCAATCAGCTGGAATAAAAGTTAAGAAACCCTTAAAGAGAAACAAAAAGGGAAAGAAAAAGAGAAATAGATGAGGAAAGTAATTTGGAATAATGCCTACCCTAAGAATTATAGATCTCCAAGGAAATAAAATACAAACATGGACAATATGTTTAACATGGAAAGAACTTTTATTTAAATGAAAGCCAACCAAGAGGAAATAATGAGTCAATTATTTTGAAAGACATAATTTTTTTATATCCTGGAAATTCTTTTGAGACTTTTAGGGAATAGATTGAAACAAAATTTAACAATTTTGAATATATTAAACAAAGAGTGGGTAGGGAAATTCTACAAGTAACAAGTTCACAAAAGACAATTGTTAGGTTAGAAAATTCAAACAAATACAATTTCTTGTCTTTACAACATGGTTCTGGAAGTATAGAATTCATAGTTACATTTCCTTCTTATTAATTTTATAGTGCTATTTCTATTATAACTAATTAGTTTAAAATATTAAGAATACAAGTTTTAAACTTGGAAAACATAAATATTCACAATACAGATTTTTTAAAGATCAATTTGAAAAATGCAGAAATCAAGACTTTAATTAAAATGAGATAATCAGTTAAGTATAATTCATATATCTCCAAAAAATGAGCTACCAAAAGCTTCTACACCAATTCTAGACATAAATGTGTTAAGGTTGAATAATAATTGTTTAAACAACAATAAATTTTCAAGTAATAATGAAGAGATGGAAACTATCTTCAACTTTCAAGAAATTCCAATAGTAGCGAACTGGCCTGAATTAAGTTGTTAAGGGAAATATAATAACATGGAGCTTATTAAAACCATTTAAATTTTTTGAGAGGAATCCCAAATACCTTATTAATACATAAGTTCAATATTACACTCATAATTTACAAAACCAATAAGAAATTTTATTATACAATAAGACATGATAATGGTAAGTACACCTACCCTTGGTGGAAAGAGAAAATGATTTCCAGCTGGGCTAATAACTAATGGAGATTTAGAATTTGGGATTATTTTGAGGAATTCATATTTGATATTTAGAAAGACAAGCCCATGTTCTGGTTTCTTAATAAAAAGGAAATATTAACTTCCCTTAATCGTGATATTCTGGACACAATAACACATAAAAGGAAATTGATAAAGTGTGTTGGTGATCTAGAGAATTCTAAAAGAGACAGATTTATTGATTATTTATATAAAAAAATATCATATTAATGCAATGGAATACATAACTACCAGAACAAAAATTGGTAGAAGTTGGTACAAAGCCCCAATAGACACTAAGACTAGAAAGGCCAAATAAACCAAAATACAAAGCTCATTGGAAATTTCATAAATGTGGAAGTACGGCTCATTTGGCTAATATATTTCTTGAAAAATGATAATCAAGGAGATAGAACCTGAGAAGACTCAAGATTACAAAGATAGAAATGAAGTCACTGTACAATAGAGTCATTCTGAACCTTCTAAAGAAGAGGAATCACCAGATGAACTTAGCATAGAACATATCAATGTTTCCTTTGAAGTCACAAAGCTACATGCTCACTTACAATATTATAGTGATTAATGTATGTATATGATAAATTTAAAAGGTGCAATGATGTGAGAATTTGAGATATGACCACATATCCAAAAATTTCACTAGAAAACTTTACTATAATTATTCTTTGAAAATGATCATCTTAAAATAAGTGAAAATGCCATAAATAGGCATAAATTATTAATTATCTTGGTGTCTAATGAGTAAAAATGTAAAATATATTACTAAACCATTAAATTAATCATGATAAAATACACATATATCATTTTTATGCCATATCTGTAAAGTCAATAATTAATCAATAATAAGTAAAAATGCCATAAAAAGACATAAATTCTTATTTATCTCAGAAGCCAATGACATAAAATGTGAAATAAATTAAACCATTGGATTCCCCATGAAATGCTATACATAAAACATTTTTATTCAATTTTTTTAAAGTCCATATTTAAGGAAATAACCTGAATATATGCACTTTTATGGTCAGTGCATATATTATTGGTTTTTAGCTCATATCTCTTAAAATACACATGATAGAGAGTTAAAACAAAATCAAAACTACCACTTAATTGACTTAGGAATACAGACATAAGCTTTATTTTACAGTTTATAAACAAGCTTATAGCTTGTAAGGGTTTATTGAATAAAATTACAATATCTGTTGACCACTTTGTTGTGAAAGTAGTCCAAACTTGAAACAAAGTAGACATTCAAGTTCTAATAGCTAATACATAAAGAATCATGTATTATTTGTCATTATATTCAAGGTACAGCCCCTTGAAATCATGGTTTGAAGTTTAAAATAGTGAATTTCAACAGAAAAGATGAGTTACAAGAAAAATCATCAAAAATAGAGTTTTGATTATGTAATGAAATGCTCTTGGGAGCTTAATCATGAAATGTTACGATTTCAGAATACACTCTCCAATTGGCTGTAGCATGTATAACCTAAAAGGGATTAATGATCAAATTTGAAGCTTAAAATTGATCATTTATGATCCCTCACTGTAATCGTATCTTGCCTTTAATAGTTATATAAGTGATAAAGCTGGTGAATACCATTAAATTATGATTAATAATAATAAAATCCACAAAGCTTAGGCTTATTCCAAGCCTATGATGTCATCAAAATTAGATTTATAGTGATAACTCTAAATAATGGCATAATAATGAGATGAATGGTTTGATTATGATGTAATCATCACTAAGCCTTAAAATACTGATAAACTTCAGTGGAAACCATCAGTGCACGTCTACTAGAAGCCTTTTGGAATCTAGTAGGGAAAACTTTACTATTTATAGAGCTCTTTTTACTCTATTTCCCCCTCAGACGCATCAAAAACATTAAAAAATTAAATTAAAAGGTAATTTCTTTGTTCTGTATATATAAATTCATTAAATTTTTAAAGACAAAGGATCATATTCATTATAATCACCAATATTTACGTGATTGCATCAATTTATAATTGTTTTTGTCAAAATTCTATCTAAAACTCTAAATCCATGTAAAAACAAGAATATTTGTAATTTATTTTATTGTTATTTGCAAATAAAATTTAAATAAGTTTTATTTAATTTATTTGGCGTAAATGTATCCAAAATCATCATATTAAGCATCAAAATTAGTTTTGTTTCACTTATTACGATTTTTTTTTCTCTATTATTATTATTAATATAAATAGTATTTATATTATTATATAACATTAATATTAGTAATACTATTGCTATAAATTGTTTTTATAACTAAATAACAATACCTTACATTTTAACTATTTGTTGGTAACAATAATAAATTGCCATAAATATATTCATTATCAAATATTAATATTCCTATTTTTATTATATTACTTTGTTTATTTAATAATATAATTATTTTATGCTATTATTATAATAATTATTTATTATTATAAGCTGTTATAATCTCATTCTTAAAATTTTATAAGGGAATTAATAGTACAAGAAGAAAAATATTTGTAATATTCTCTTATTGTTTCATAGTCAAACCTTACATTTGAGGGCCTGGCCATGACATTTACTTAAAAGACGTTTAAAAATATTCAACTGATTATATAATAATTTTATATTTATTTATTTTAAAAGCTATTGAGGCATTTGGAAAGCAATTACACTATCTTACACGTGTTTTTTCACATTCTTAGACTTGCAAGAACTTTCTTTCAGTAACTCTAGTTATTGAAAAAGATATTTATAAATCAAAAATGAATTTATATTATTGCTCAATTTTAAAAAATAATCATTATAATTGTTTATTTTATTCTCTAAAAATAAAAATATAAAAAATAATGAAAAATAAAAAACCAATAAAAAAAGTTATTCTTATTCATTTAATTTATTTGAAGATATAAAAGCAATTTTTACATGGAAATTGCCATATATTCTCAAAAATAACACTTTTTATAAAAAAAGAATTATATTTATTTGTCTTCTTTAGTGTGTTCAGACAACCCAACAGAGGACAATCAAGCCACTGTTGAGAGATTGGTAGAAGAAACTTGTCCAAGTTCTCCACCACCTGTTGTCAAGAAGAAAAAGAAAGCTCAGAAATTATTCTTTCCAGGACCCACTATTCAGGACTCTGGAGGTGATTACTGCTCTTTGGATTTCCATAAGAATAATTTTTAGTGTCCTGAAACCATTTTATCTCCTTATTTATGACTACTAGAAGAGTATCCCAATACTCCCTCCAATCAGATTAATCTTGACTCAAAAGTAGAGTTGATCCCTAAAAGGGGGAAAGAAAGGGCAAAATTCCCAGTGGAACAGAATCTACACAAGGAAGTTCCATATCTCAAAGGCAAGTCCCAGAAATGCCCATAATATCTGAGCCAGAGTTAGAATGAAGTATGAGTAACTCCACCAGATAGAAATCACATTCAGAGGGCTCAAATAGACATTTCTATGAGCCAGTACAAGCACTATTACATGGTGTACAAGGACAAGGATTAAAAAATGTTGCCACATATCTACCAAGGAGTGATGGACTCCTGGCACATCCTGAAAATATTCCTCAAAGAGGAGGAAATAGTGAGATACTCCAATGGATGGAATCCACTATCATCCAAGCCTCAAATCAAAACAACAAAGGAGTACCATGCCAAAAAGAGGGAGTAAAGCAAGGAAAAAGCCTCAGTAACTTCTACCAGCAAGCCTCAACCCAACCAACCTCCCCAAGAAGGAAAGAAGAACAAGAAAGACACTGGAGGAAGCCATATTCCCCAAGCTACAGGATTCCAAAAATCCAAAAAGATTCTATGGAAAATATCTTCAACAAGGCCAGAAGCTTGATGGAATTCAAGGAAAAAGAATGAGACAACCTCATTTCCCAAAGAAATAACTTTTTCTCCTGATGTTGTCAATACTTTAACAGAAATTAAAAATAGTATTTTACCTCTTAAAGACATTAAAAATAGTCTATTATCTGTACAAGAAATTAATAAGAATTCATTATCTTTAACAAAAATTGTTGTACAAAATAAAAAAGAAATTGATAACGTTGAATTTATGGTTGAAAATAATAAACCAAACATTTCAATTGAAGATACTCAGAAATGAATGGAAGGACAACAAGAATTTTATAAATACATAAGAGATATCAAAGAAAAAACTTTGAAAATTAATTATGATGTGAGTATTGATAATCTTACAGAAAAATTTGAAGAAAAGACTTCATCACATCAAAAATTACTGCTAGACCATTTAGAAAATAGTGATTAAAGAAGAATTAATCTTCATGAGGACATTCAAAGTGAAATAAGACTTATCACTGAAAAAATGAATAAGATAAATGAGGCCAACTTAAATATGCCAAAGTCAGCAACACCGCTTTCTCATATAAGAATTTCTGTTAAACCAAATGAGTAGATAAAAAATACATTCATAAAATACTTGAGCCATCAAGACAATAACCAAGTATTAATGAAGGAGCCGACTCAATTGAAAGAATGTCCAACATTGAAAGGTGAATGTGAATATGACCATATGTCATTTATTAAAACAATTGGCATGCTACAAGAGGATTATGACATACCACATGAATTAATCACTTCCAGATTACATTCACTATTTGAAAAATCTGAAAAATATGGTATTATGGCATAAGACAAACAAATGGCAAAATTACCTTGTCTTGGTGGAAAAATGAAATAATCACCAAGTGGGCAAATGATGCCTGGAGGTACAAGATAGAAAATGCATTTGAAAATTCTTTCTTTGACCCAGATAAGGATAAAACTTTGACTTGGTTTTTAAAACAAGTTGAAAGATTAAATGCACTGTATCCAGTATCCAGGAATTTCACAGAAAATGGTTCATATGAAAATACTCAAGAAATGCGGAGGAAAACTGGAACATGCCCCAAGAAGCAGGTGTATAGAACCATTCTCCGCAGAATAGTATATTAATTCATTAGAAGATATAGTTACAAGAACAAAAATTGGTAGAACATGGAAATAATTGGACCTCAAAAGCCCAAATAAATAATTATCAAGAATTATAAACCAAACAACCTTTCAAACCCAAAACTAATGAGCAAAAAAATTCCACAAATGTGGAGGTATTGGAAAATTAGCTAATAATTGCCTTAAAAGGGCAAAAATCAATGAGATTGTGGAAAAAGAAGACACAGTGACAAAGAAGATTAATCTAATTCTGAAAAAGACACTGAATAGTCATAAACCTCTGAAAGTGATGAAATTAATATAATTGATGCACAAATTAAGAATATTGATTTAATATATGAAGTACTAGATGTAAATTTAAACTTACCACAAGTTGGAACATCTGATAAAAGCCGCACCAAAAATACAAGATGCCAAGCTTTATAGAATCAAACCAGCAAAAGGAATGGGATATACAGCTGGAAAGTCAAGTATAAGTATTTTCATGGTTGAAAACCAAGAGGCAAAAGAAAACCTAGATAAAGGAGCATACTGTACCTGTGTTGGTAAGGATTATTTAAAAACAATTATACCAGATTGGGAAGAAAAACCTACCAATACAAGGGGTTGAAGTTAGTAGTGCAAGTGAAAGCATGAAGACCCTTGGAATAACTGACTTAACATTAATTTTTCCTCACCCTTCCCAATGTATAAGAGTGAAAATAGAGTTTGTAGTAATGGACAACTGTACTATTAACCATTTTATACTTGGAAATGATTACTTTTCAATTTATGGCATAGATATCTCTAATAAAAAAGACAGATATTTTACCATAGGAGAAAATAAGAGGCAGAAATTTGGTTTTTGAAATAACAAAAAACAAATTACACTTTCAAAAAATGAAGAAAAAAGCCCAGAAAAACATTCTTTCATAAGTGAATAACTTGATGAGGAAGAATCCAATCAAGAATTAACAGAAAAAATGAGAGAAAAACTGATTTATCTCTTTTTTAAATATAAAAATTCCTTTGAAACTGACAAATAACCACTAGGTGCAATCATTGGGCATGAAGTAGACAGTATTCTTAATGTGGAAAACCTTTACCCACCCTTGTTGAGAAGACAAGCTTTCCCAGCTAACCCAAGAGCTAGATAAGCCTTAGAGGTGCACATTAGATAATTAATGAACCTTGAATTATTAAGAAAAGTAGGACATAATGAACAAGTAGAGACCACTAAATATTCCATTATAACTTGGCACAATGGAAAATCAAAGATGATGAGGGGTGTTAGAGCTCTAAATACCTATACTATCCCTGACAGATACCAAATACCCAGAATCCATGAGACATTGACACAATTTTCACAGGATAATTACATTACAGCCATGGATGCTCTAAAGGGTTTTCACCAAAATTTCTTAACAGACAATGCCAAAAAACTACTAAGGATAATAGTCCACTGTGGAATTTATGAATACTTAAGAATGCCATTTGGTATAAAAATGCACCTTCCCATTATCAAATAATGATGAATACCATATTTCCTGAAGAATTATCAGAAGGATGCTTGATTATCTACCTTGATGATATCATAGTTTGCTCAGAAACTTGGGAAAGTCACTTAACAAGACTAGAAAGAGTCTTGCAAGAAATAGTACAAGTAAATGTGAAACTTTCCTTGCAAAAATGTCATTTTGCATACAGTGAACTGAAAGCACTAGGACAAGCTGTATCTGTACTAAGCTTTGGTGTAGATAAAAACAAAGTAGCAGCAGTACTACTGAAGCCAATGCCCCAAGCCAAAAAAGAAATGCAATAAGTTCTAAGAGTTCCTGGCTATTACAGATAGCATATAAAGGACTTTGCAAGAATTTCCAAATCCTTTTACAAGCTGTGTGAGCAACAAACAGTCTATGAAATGACTGAAGAAAGGGTTAAAGAATATGAGTCATTGAAAAATTCCCTCACAACTGTCCCATTTCTTCTAATGACATATTAGAAACTACCTTTCAAGCTGTAGATTGATGCTTGTGGAGAAGGACTAGGTGCTGCACTACACCAGACACAAATCATCAATGATAAACCTGTTGAAGGACCAATTTTCTTTCTTTAAATATAAATCAAGCCAGCAGAAGCAAGACATGGAGCAATCCAAATGAGTGTCTTTTCCTAGTGTGGGCTTTAGAAAAATTACACTATTACTTGGATGGAAAAGTGTTTGATGTGATAACAGACTGTAATGCTGTAAGATCTTTATTAAACATGAATACACAAAATAGACACATGCTGAGATGGCAGATTGCTATCCAAGAATATAGAGGAAATATGACTATATTTCATAAATCTGGAAATATTCCCAAAAATGAAGATGGTATTAGCAGACGGGCTTTAGAAAATACACCTGAAAACCCAGCATGGGTACCATAGGAAGAGCATCATATAGATGGCATATGTGTCACAGATATTGGCACAGAATTCTTTAACAAAGCTAAAGAAATCTATAAGGTGGACAAGAACTTGCATTTCTTATTCCAACTTCTAATGAAAGACAGTAAAGATCCATCACTTTCATCCAAACTAGATGAAATATGGAAAAAATCATACAATGAAGTAAGATTCCACCTCCTTGATGGAATCCTCTATCATACAACTAAACATACATGTGTTATGGCTTTAACAGATAGATATCTGATAAACACTATACTACATAAATGCCATGATAGTGTTGCATCTGGACACCTCTCAGAAGACAGGACACTAGAGGGGGTAAAAACCTGCTCTTGTGGGCCAAATTTGAGAAATGATGTTGCAGAATACTGCCAAACCTGTGTCAGATGTCAAAATGCAAACAGAGCCATGGGAAAGAAATTTGGAATGATAATCCAAATCCAAGAGCCAAAATCCTCATGGGAAATAGTTGACATGGATTGCGTAAGGTGTGTATATGAAACTTTGATTGCAAATCAAGTACTTTTCCTGTCCTCAAAATTTGTTTATGGTAAAAATTGATTAAAAATAGTATGAAATAAGATTTTTAGAAGAAAACAGGCCAATCTTATTTTTTTCAAATTTATTAGTATGAAACAATAATATTATAAAGATTTGTTGTTTTACCAACAATAAAAATGTATCCAAAAATAATCTACAAGAGATATTTAAGGCTACAAAATAAATTTCTTCAAGAGCAATTTCAATTGTAATTAATTGAAAAAAAAACTTCAGGCAATAAATATAATAAGAGAGTCTTTAAAAGTAGTATTAAAGAGAAAAAAGGGCCAAAAGTTCCCAGAGTGAATTTGGAAACAAAGTGACAAAGTTAACAGTGATGAAAGATTCTTTAATTTACTTATGGGGTGGTTCAGGGGTAAAAATAATTATAAGAGTTACAAAAAATGATTATAATGATTTTTTCACGTGGTTAAAAGGTTTCAAATTATAATAAAAGGGTGGTTGGAATATTTTACTGATTGGTTTAGCAGTGTTTAAACTAATTATAAAAGGAAAATATTCTAACATGAAGAGAAAAGTGGGGCAAAGAAGAAATTCTTTTATAGCCATCAATTCCCATACTCCAAAAGTATTATTTGCTCCTTTTGGTCGTGGAAAACACTCTGAAAACAGAAAAGCCAATTATGGCATCATTCAACCCTGTTTTAGACAAAAAAGGGACTGGTTTTAGCCATTTTTTGCTATTTTCAGCCATTTTGCACCCTCAAATCAGACATTGCTATAGTAATAACTGGTTTTAAGCCTTAAAACATTTTCAAAATGTGTGTAAGAGACGTCAAAACCAGTTAAAAATGTTTTCATAATGTTTTTTTCATCTTAAGGGTATTTTACCCTGTTGGAAACTGTTAAAACTGCCCTGGTTGGTATCAAAACCTCATCATCAATTGAGACACAGACCCTGTGACTCAATTCCAGGCCAAAATTGATGAACTTTCTCATGGATTTTTACATCTCAGGCCTGTCAGCAAGGAATTTGGGAGCCTGGCTGCCCCTTGGAGCCAAGATTCCTTTTCCCCCCAGAATCAATCTTTTCAACTTATTTTTCTTTAATTCCTCATCATGTATTATACTTATAATTTACATATGTAATTAATTGAGTTTTTACAGTACGCAACTGTAATAATTGACACCTCATATTTGAATTAAAGCCCACTTATGTTCTAAACGTCCACATTTTGATATTTCAATTGAAAATACTTCAATTCCTCATAACTTCTAAACTACACACAACAGCTCAATTTTAACACTAAAATTGATGGTTAAAACCACATGTGATGTGAAGAGAAGTTAGTTTTTGAGGACTTATAAATTTTGGACAGAAATTACTAAAAACTTGATTTAAGCTTATTAAGAGTTGAGTTACAGAAATGTTACTTAGAGATGATCCCACCTTATCTTTTATAAGGAGTCCAATGGTGAAATAATTTTCATGTTTATTTTTAGGAGAAAAAGCTATGATAATTTTTATTTAACTTTTTTGAAAAAATATTGTAATTTTGGTATTTTTTGTTAAAAATTCATTTTTACTTAAGCTTTTCAAGTAAAAATGTGTTTTCACAAATTTAAAATTCAATGTAATTTTATTTTTAAATTATAATTAAATTTTTGTTTTTGTGTGTAAATTTATATTTATATTTTAATTTTTGCTTTGATAATATAAATGAATTCATTTTATTGATAATTTCATATTTTTTTTATTATTTGTGGTCTTTTGGGTATCTGAAAATACCTCTGAGGCTCACAGATTGGGTAGCAGCCTTACCTCTAAGGCTCACAAATTGGGTAGCAGCCTTACCTCCAGGAGGAGACAGAAGTTATAATTCATGCCTAGTATTAGTTGACAGGTACAGAAAAACTCCAATGTTCTAATCATGAAACAGCTATGGACACAGCTATAAGGATATGGAATAAAGCTATCAGCCATACAGGACTATTCCAAAATATCATAAGTGACAGAGACCCAAAATTTACCGCAGCATTATTTAAAAACCTTCATAACTTCTTTGGAGCAAAGGTATCATTCTCCACAGCCTACCACCCTCAAAATGATGGTCTGGATGAAAGAAAGATACAAACCTTAGAAGATATGATCAGAAGATTCTGTGCTTATGGCCTAGAATTCAAAGACTCTGATGGCTTTACACATGATTGGTGTACCTTAATACCAGCTCTTGAGCTAGTATATAAAACATCAATCCATTCTTCAACTGGAAAAACACTAGCAATGTTAGGAAAAAGGATTAAATCCAGGAATTCCATATGCTACTCTCAGAAATTACTTAGTGCATATACACCCAACAGCAAGTAGTTTCAAAATGATGCTTTATAAAGCAAGACATCATGAAAACAGATGTATGCAAGATTCTTTCAAAAATGCAAAAGAAAGATGGGATAAAGGTCATAAGCCACCCAGCTTCAATATAGGAGACTTGGTCTTAGTATCAACTCTGAATTTAATTAATATTAAAGGCCCAAAGAAATTTAAAGATACTTTTGCAGGACCATTAATGATGAAAGAACTAAATGGACCTAATTCTGTGCAACTAGAACTCATAGGTGAATTGATGAATAAGAGCCCAGTTTTCCCTGTAAGCCTTATAAAACCTTAAAGCTCAAGTGAAAAAGATTTATTTCCCCTGGGAAATGAACCAACACTTGAAATTCCCCCTCTAGAAGAAGGAGAAGGAAGGAAAATTATGAAATTCCTTAAAGAAAGGAGGACTAGAAACAAAAAAGAAAGAGAATATCTTGCGAGGTATAGAAATCTAACTCGAGAAGATGAATGGCTATATGAGAAAGATGGAACTAATTCCTATAAGCTACCAAGAAGTTTGAGAAATGAAAGAAAATCTAGAGAATAGAAAAGTTAAGCATTATTGAGCTTCAAGACTAATAAGTTCTAATGAAGAGGTAGGAAAGTGGATGATACCCCAATTAAATATATCAGATTGTGGTACAATCTTTTTTTGTGGTAGGGAATGTGAGCCTTTGAGATATGGTCACATATCCAAAAGGGTACAAGAAAACTTTACTATAATTATTCTTTTAAAATAGGTATCTTGAAATAAGTGAGAATGCCATAAATAGGCATAAATTCTTAATTGTCTTAGAATCTAATTAGTAAAAATTTGAAATAAATTACCCATTGGATTCCTAATGATAAAAAGACATATTATTTATATGGCATATCTGTAAAGTCGATAATCAAGGAGCAATAAGTAAAAATTCCATAAAAAAGACATAAATTTGTATTTATCTTGTAAACCAGTGGAACAACATGTAAAATTAACTAAAAACATTGGATTTCCCATGAGAAACTATACATATAACATCTTTATGACATATTTTTAAAGTCAATATTCAAGGAAATAACCCAAATATATATTTCTTAGAATATACATGATAAAGAGTTAAATCAAAGAAAATCTACCATTTAATTACTGTAGGAATACAGATGTAAACTTTCTTTCACAAGCTATAAACAAGGTTATAACTTGTAAGGGTTTATGGAATAAAATTACTATAGCTGTTGACCACTTTGTTGTGAAAGTAGTCAAAACATGAAGCAAAGTAGATTATCAGGTTCTCCTAGCTCATAGGTGAAGAATGATGTACTCTTTGTCATTATATTCAAGGTACAACCTTTTGAAATCCTGGTTTGAATTTTAAAATAGTGAATTTTGACAGAAAAGATGAGTTACAAGAAGAATCATCAAACATAGAGTCTTGATGATGTAATGAAAGAGGTAGAATTAGCAAGCTTGCACAAAAGGTTTTTTGTCATTTTGTGCTCAAGGATTGTCATTTGGATTTTCCTCATTAGGTGCCATCTCTTGATGGGATTGTTCTTCCTAAGTGATTATTGGTAGGAAATCAGACCCATGAAATTGGGAAACCATTGAAGGGGGTGGATGATAAGGAGTAGCGGGGATGGAAATCAATTTAGGTGTGCTTGCAATAACAATTCAGTATTGATAGATTGTGGTGGGCTGGAAGCAATGGGGACAAAAGGTGTAGTTGTTGGAGGAATCATGGCTATTCATGACATGTTAAGCTATCAGAATTCACTCTCTGAATGGTTGGAGTGTGTATAAATTAAGAGTTATTAATGATCAAATTTTAAGCTTAAAATTGATCATTTATGATCACTAACTGTAATCTTATTTTAATCTTGACAGCTATATAAGTGATAAAAGTGGTGAATACTATTGGATTATGATTAATACTAATAAAATATGCAATTGGCAAATTTTAGGCTTCTGCTGAGCCTATGATATCATGAAATGTAGAGCTATAGTTATAGCTCTAAATAATGTAATAATGATGAGATAAGATGGTTTGATTATGATGTAATCATCACTAAACCTTAAAATACTGATCAATTCCAGTGGATACCATCAGTACACGTCTACAAGAAGCCTTTTGGAATCTAGGAGGGAATATTTTACTATATATAGAGCTCTTTTTACTTCATTTCCCCCCAGCCACATTAAAAGCATTAAAACATTAAGTTAAAAGGTTAGTTCTTTATTTTTTATATATAAGTTCATTATATTATTAAAGACCAAAAATCATCTTCATTATAATCACCAGTTGTTATGTGATTACATTAATTTTTAGTTGGTTTTTTTGAAATTCTCTGTAAAACTCTAAATCCATGTAAAAGCAACAATATTTTTCAATACAATTTCAATAAGTTTCATTTACTTCATTTGGTGTAAATTCATCCAAAATTACCATATAAAGTGTCAAAAGTAGGTTACTTTCACTTATTATAATACTTTTCTCTCTATTATTATCCTTAATAATTCTTTTATTAACATAAATAGTATTTATATTAATATTATTAATATTATTTCTATAAATTGTTGTTTATTATTGAATAAAAGTTTTTTTCTGCATTTATTATTTGTTGTTCACAATAATAAATTGCCATAAATATATTAATTATAAAATATTCATATATTTATTTTTATTATATTATTATACTTATTTAATAATATAATCATTTTACACCATTGTTATGAATTACTATTATCTCATTCTTAAAGTTTTATAAGGAAATTCATTGTACAATAAGAAAAATCTTTGTAATATTCTCTTATTTTTTCATCTTCAAACCACACAAATAATGTGGAAAATCAAAGCTTATAGAGGGAAATGATATAATTTGGCAGCATATTGAGTCACCAATACAGTGATAAGAAAATAAGGAAGCCAAGTTACATCCTCACTCTGGTTCTTTTTGCCCTTTTTCTGGATAATATTATCTTGCATAAATTAATACAAACTGTTATTATAGCTTAATGCCAATTGAAGGTATATAATTCATCATTTTGAATCAAACAACATACCCTTTTAGTATTTTGGAAGCAAATATGATATTTACTAATCTTGCAGCAACTATTATATTAAATGTTTAATTTGGTGTTAATAGCAACTTTACCTCCCAGAACTTTATACTTTGGGATAATTTTCTCAAAATCCATGGTATTCATTTCAATAATCATAAAGACAGGTACTTCAACATATCAGAAAATGAAAGACAAAAATTTACTTTTCCCCTAGAGAAAAACAGTGAATAAATTTCAATAAAAAAGCAAAAAATCTAAATAAAAGAATACTGATCAATTAATTTAAGCACCAATATACACTAAAATTGATATTAGAAATGAAGGAAGAACTCATTGATATTTTAGTTTAATTTAATTAGTCTTTTTTCTTATAATGAACCACTAGTGAAAATTAAAGGCCATTAAGTGGAAATCATTCTTGATTTTGAAAGGCCCCATCCTCTAATATTAAGAAGAAAAGCTTTCCCAGATAGACCTAGGGGTGGAGAAGAATTAGAAATCAATATCAATGGCTAATTAAATTTGGAGGTATTTAAACATTTTCACACAATGAAGAAGTAGAAGTTACAACCCCTGTGATGATTATTTTGCAGAATTATAAATAAAGGATGTATGGAAACTTTGTATCATTGAATACCTACACTATTCCAGAAAGGTACTGTACCTTTAGAATTCATCAAACTTGACTCAATTATGAAGATCAAGATTAATTACATCTATGGATCCACTTAAAAGTTTCCATCAGAATTCTTTGATACCTCATTCTAGGAAATTACTGAGAATAATTACTCATTGTGGTAATGATGAAGAATTTAGTATTCTTTTTGGGATAAAAAATGCACCATCAAATTATCAAAGATTCATCAGTACCATCTTCCCACATCAATTATAAGAGCAACGGTTAATCATCTATATTGATGAAATCATAATCTCTTAGAGACCTGGAAATTTGATTTAGAGAAACTTTAATTAGTTTTCAAGGAAATTTTAAAAGTGAACATTCAAATATCTCTTGAAATATGAAATCTTGGATTTAATGAGATAACTTCTCTGGGAAATTTAGTTTAAGGAATAAGCCTAGGTGTTAACAGGAAAAAGGTGTCTTCATTCTTACTGAAACAAGTTTCTCAGAAAAGGAAAAAATCATGTAAAGCTTAGGGTTTAGTATTATTACAGGAATAACCTTGAGGATTTTGAATTCCATTCCAAATAATTGTACAAAACCTCTGCAGAAAGAAATTTTTTTGAGATGAAACAAGAGACAATTAAGGCATATGGGAAAATGAAGCAGCCTTGACCAGTGAGCTATTATCATTGATTCCAGACTTGAAACTTCCTTTCAATCTATATATTGATGCATGTGGTAAAGGATTAAGTGAAGCTCTTCATCCATTATTCATTGTGAATGAAAGGACTTATGGAGGGGAAATTTGTTTTATTTCAAGCAACACTATTCCTCGTGGGGCTAGATATTGTGAGCCTTAGAAGTATTTTTATATACGCAAAAGACCACAAATGACAAATTATGTTAAAATTATGAATAAATGAATTTATTTATATTATACAAAAATAATTAAAATATAAATATATAGCTTACATACAAAATTAGCAAATTTTGATATAATATAAAATAAAAATTATATCAAAAGTTAAAATTGTGAAAATACAATTTTACTTGAAAAAATTAAGCAAAAATAAATTTTTGAAAAAATTTGAATAAAAACTATTATAACTTCTTTTTCCAATAAATAAACTTATGAAAATTACTTCAACATTGGACTCCTCATAAAAAATTAGGTGGAGCAACCTCTGAGTGAAAATTCTATAACTCAACTCTAAATAAGCATAAATTAAGTTTTTTGTATTTTCTGTATGAAAATCTTAAAATACTAAAAACCTGAATTTAATTCACATCACATGTGTTTTTAACCATCAATTTTTGTGCTAAAATTTGGATGTGTTGTGTATTTTAGAAGCTATGAGGAATGAAAGTATTTTCAATTGAAATTTCAAAATGTGCACATGTATTACATAAGTGAACTTTGATTTACATATGAGGTATCACTTATTACAGTTTTTTACTGTAAAAACTCAATTGAATTACATATGTAAATTACAAGTATAATACATGATGAGGAATCAAAGAAAGAATAAATTGGAAGGATTAATTCTGGGGGTAAAAGGAATCTTGGCTCCAAGGGTGCCAGAATCCCCCAAATTCCTTTCTGAAAGGCATGGGATGTCAATATTTATGAAAAGATTTATCAGTTTTGACCTGGAATTGTGTCACAGGGTGTGTGACTCAATTGATGATGAGTTTTTGATACCAACCAAGGCAGCTTTAACTGTTTCCAAGAGGGTAAAACTACCCTTAAGTCAAAACAATCTTAGTAGAAACAGCTTTAACTTATTTTAAAGTCTCTTACACACATTATTACGTGTTTTGAAGGCTTGAAACCAGGTATTACTATAGCAATGGCTGATTTGAGGGTCCAACGTGGCTAAAACCAGCCCCTTTTTTGTCTAAACCCGGGTTCAATGATGCCATAATTGGCTTTTCTGTTTTCAGAGTGTTTTCCATGACCAAAAATAGCAAATACTACCTTTGTAGTAAGAAAATTGGTGGCTATAAAATAATTTCTTCTTTGCCCCACTTTTCTCTTCATGTGAGAATCTTTTCCTTACATAATTAGCTTAAACACTGTTAAAAAAATCAATAGAGTATTTAAACCACCATTTCTAAATCATTTTGAACCTTTTGACAACATGAAAAAAATCTTATAGTCATTTTTACCCTTGAACCACCCTAAAAGTGAATTAAAGCATCTTTTATTACTTTTGATGTTATCACTTTGCTCCCAAATTCACTCTGTTAACCTTTGGGCATGTTCTGTCTTTAATGTTCTTTTCAAAGACTTATTTCTTATATTATATCATTTTATTTTATTTCTCAATTAATTCCAATTTAAATTTCTTTTGTAGCCTTAAATATCTCCTGTACAGTATTTTTGGTAAAACAATAAATATCTATAATATTGTTTTTTCATCTTGAAAATTTTTAAAACAATAAATTTGGTGTTTTTCCTCTTAAAACTCCTATAATTTAGTATTTTCAGTCAAATATTACCTTATACAAATTCTGAGGACAGGAAAAGTACTTCATTTTTAATCAAAGTTTCATATCAACACCTTACAGGTATTATGCTAGCCAAATGGAGTGTATTTTACCTGCATATGATTTTTGAAAACTATTTACTATATTTGTGGTAGTTTACTTTATGTCATTAAATATTTCAATTCTTTGAAATCACTTCTTTAAATGAAACCTTCTAATAGACACAATTTAAGCTGGAATATTTCTATACAAGAGTATAGAGGTAATATGACCATAGCATATAAATCTGAAAATATTTATAAGAAGTCTGATGGCTTTAGTAAATGAAAATTACCCACTGTACCTTAAATTACTGCCAATGTTTGTGAGGATGGGAAGTTTTTATCACATAGCCATAAGGCCACAAATGAATTTTATGCATTTGATTTAGCCATAAAAAGAATTATAAAATTATTTTTACAGAAAAAATAACAAAAATTCACTATTGCTTCATTTTTGAGGAACAAAGTTATAAATATTATGTCACTTTTGGATTGTACACCAAAAATATTCTAGTGTAAACTCATAGGGTGTTATACCCAAAGATTACTATTCCCTGTGTTATTGGAAAATTTAAGAGTCTTACAGTATAATTAAACAATCTAAAAATCTTATTAAAAAAATTTGAATTTTTCATTTTAAGCTTAAATTTAAAGTTGCATAAGGCTTTTCAGAGCTTAAAAAAATTCAGGTAAAATTAAGATGTTGTGTATACTTATTGAATTGGCTAAGGATTTTCCATACAGGATTTAAATACTGTGTGTTTGAAATTGAAATTGGTTTAAAGCCATTGTATGCCTTCAAATATATAAAAGGGTAAAATTCACACAAAAAGGTGGGACAAAGGAAAAAGGAAAAAAGAGCCAGGGTAAATAACTTTTGGGATCTTCACAAACCCAAATAAGGGTGTCCTCCTGCATTGAAGGATTTTCAACCTTATTTGAACTTTAATATCAAAGTTTAAACTTTTTGATTCCTCTTTTGGACAGGAATTACAAGCTGAAAAAGGGTAAATCCCTATATTCAGGTTTGTAATCAAGTTTTGCAGAACTCTTTAAGCTTAAAGTTAAAGTTAAAATGATTGAAAGCTTACCAAATGTGAATTTTTGGTGTGTGTTTCTATTTTTACATTGAAAAATAGCAATGACTTTGAAAATAAATAGAAAATCAAATTATCAATTTATTTACTTGAAGCTTTCACACGAGTTACAAATTGATGTTATCTGTGTATGAATTGAATTCTATGTATCTTTTATAAGCAAGATTATTTTCTATTTAGCCTTTATAATACCTCTTCTAATCATTATTGAAGAAAATGAATATTTATTTAAAAATCAATTAAAAATGTTGCTTGAAGTTTATTTTCAAGTTGTTCATGTGATGGAACTTAATATGAATAAATTAATTTGATATTAAGGCTTAAAATAATAAACTTAAATGAGGATTAAAGTTACTTGGAGTTAAGAATAACACTGGTAACTTGAAATTTTAATTTAAAAATAAGTTACCTTACCTTAAGAACCTTATTTTTATGCATGGTTTTTTGTTTTGATCTGAAAATTCCCTTTATATCCATTATCATTTTTGAGAGATGTTCTGAGGAAATGAAAGAAGCCTTTACATCACTTTTTTTTTCCATCA
The DNA here is from genome assembly GCA_023105745.1 of Austropuccinia psidii. Taxonomy (NCBI): domain Eukaryota; kingdom Fungi; phylum Basidiomycota; class Pucciniomycetes; order Pucciniales; family Sphaerophragmiaceae; genus Austropuccinia; species Austropuccinia psidii. The sequence goes on along the minus strand of JALGQZ010000001.1, from coordinate 70,833,888 downwards.
TTCTCATTCAATCAATCAGATAGACATTGAAACAGGTAAAGTTCTATTACATATAAATTCTTATTATTAAAAGTAATTCTTCAGTTATTGTATTCTTTATAAGCTATAAATAAAGAATTCAAATTATAGAATTCAGATTAAATTTTTGTCATCACCAATAATTGATTCTATCATATAAAACTTTTGTCTTAAACATCATTTAAATCCTCAAATTTCTTCTAAAAGCTCTTAAATCTTACTTTCTCATTAAAGGATGGTTCAATTCCTTTGAAATATTGATTTTTGGCGTGTTTAGAACTTATAGTCATTATTTAATACTATAAATGTTTTTTTTGACTTATTTTATTATATAAATATTATAAGTTTTCCTTTTAATATTCTATATATTTCTTTCTAGTGTTGGTTTTATATATAGATGGTATTTCTGTAAAGTAATTATCTCTGCACATTGTTTGTGATATATAATTCATTTCAAAATATAATTGTCTCATTGAGAGCTTTTATAATTCTTATTATTATAACTGTCAGTGACTAATAATTATAATTTATTATAATTATTAAGAATTCTTAATTATTAAATTATATGATAATAATAAATTCTTCTTCTATTTTATATAATTATTTTATTAATTTTATTAATTTGTGTTTATAATATTTAATTATATTATATTTTCTACTAAGGACAGTCATATCAATATTATCAAGATTTTAATAGAAAACCCTTACAATGTTCCTGAAATTACAGAACCCCAAATTACAATTGAATATATCAAAATTAAATACATAGGAGCAAAATTCTTGTTTGAAGTTAGAGATGGCTAAGAGAAAATAATAACTGTAATATTCTTACTTCTACACTTGACAAAGGCTTAAATGATACAGATTTAGCTGATTTTTTGGATGATTTATAGATAATATCACATGATAATGAAATATGCCATTCATTTGATGAAAATCTCAATCATAGCTTTAAAAGACATTTTGAATATTCCTATGTAGTAGAACATTTATTGAAACCATATTTGCAAAGTACCATTACAGAATTTATTTTGTAAATCTGTCTGTATACAGAAAAATTGAAACAATTGAAACCTTTTATTGGTGTAAATCTTTTGAAAATAGTCATTTACTACTGTCACAGTTGCGAATTATCTCAAAATTCCAAAAAAAGCTACTTATAAAATATTGGGTTTTATTCTTTATATGCAAGATCCAATTAAACCATGGGAGGTGGTGCACATTGATTGGGTAACTACCTACCACCAGGTGGTGAGAAAATTGACAACTCATGTCTTGTCATTGTAGACAGATATAGGATTTTTCCAATATTTTGACTATGTAATAAAGATGACACAGATATGGATAATACTCTTCTTTAGGGAAACAGAGTTATATCTCATACTGGTCTTTTTGGAAATATCATTAGCTATAGAGACCAAAAATTTACTTCTGCCTTATGAAAACATTTTCATGAGCTCTTGGGAACTAATCTATAGCTTTCAAGAGTTAATAATCTATAAGATTAATTTTTATCAGAAAACATTAATTAGACCCTTGAGAACATGCTCATGATATTATATTATTCTGGCCTTGAATCCAAGTATTCTGATGGATTTACCCATTATTAATGTAATCTTATACAAAAGTTTGAGCTGGTGTAAAATCTCTCCATTGATTATTAAATGGAAAAGCTACTTCAATATTGGAAAAGCTGTGGATCCCAAAGCTTTCAGTTGATACTTTGAAGAAAGATCTGATAGATATTCATTCAAATTCCTCAATATTTGAGCTACTTCTTGGTGAATTAAGAAATCATGAAAGAAACAGCATTATTGATGGCTTTTAATATTCAAACAACATATGGGAAAAAAGTGATAACACCCTAGAACTTGGAATGGTTAATTAATATTAGCTTCAAAATGAATATGCAATAGTATATAAGGTGAAAATAAATTGAGATATTTCTTTGAAGTACATGTCTTTATTGAAGATAATCATGGGAAAAATGCAGTACAGGTAGATCTTACAGGAAAGTTTAAAAATAAACATCAAAAAGTATCTTTCAGGCTTTCAAATCATCATAATTCAAGTGATAATTAGATATTTTATTCAAGAAATAAAACACCCTTAGAGTTAACAACAATTTATCAAAGTGAAGAGAAAAAAGAAACTTAATTTCCTAAAATAAAGCAGACTTAAGGGAAATAATGAAATAGAATTCTTATTAAGGTATATAAACTCACAAAATTAAGAGGAGCGGCTTTCAGAGAACAAAATACCCAATTTAAAAAGGTTTTTCAGAATATTTCGTCATGAGAAGAGACCAATTCCTAAATAATGTTCAAATTGGGTGCTTCAAAAGCCTTATCAGAGTGAGTATAGAGGGTGTGGTGGTTAAACATGGATTATACCCCTAAATGAAATTGGGGTTTTTTACATGCAGACTACCCAGGAGATCCCTAATGAGCAAGTTTCCTACGTAGGATATTTTTTTGGAAGTGAATTTGGCAAAAACATGAGGGGAAAGATTTCAACTTCAGCCTTCTAAGGGGTTTCCCACATTTTGGGACCTCACCACACAGGATTTCACCTGGTAAAAACTCCCCCCATCATCCAGACTCAAGAGGTTCAGATTGTGGCATGAAAAATTCTAGTAAGATTCCAATTAGTGGTAGGAAATGTGATCCTGTCCTGGATGCATGACATACCCATAAGGCCCAAAAAAATGACTTACTTGTTGAATTATTGGAAAGAAAAAATAATGAAATTTATCAAAGATTTATTTTGGATAAAAAACCTTTTAGTTATTATGTGATATTTGGATTATAAATCAAAAAGAACCCAGGGTAACCCCATAGGGTGTTATTCCAAAGGATGGTTATTTTTGTTTTTATTTGAATAATTAATAATTCCACAGCAATTTAGAAATTTTTGAAATCATTAATTATAAAGTTCATTATAAGCTAAACCATGTAGACATAAACTTTAAAAAATGGTGTTAAAATTCAATTTTTTTTCATTTACTCAATTGGCTTATGATTTTCCATAAGGTATGTCAATATTCTGCACACTAAATAAATAAATTGCAAAAGTGCACACAAAAACATGTAAAAAGGGAGAGATGATAAAGAGTTCCAAGGTACCCAGACTTTGAGCTCTGAAAGAAAAAAATTAATCTTTGACTCTTGTGTTGAAGGGTGTTTCAAACATTTTTAAAATTCAAGGTTAGACCTTTATTTAATATTAAATCTCAAACTGGTTTATACTCAATTTGGACAGGAATTACAACCTGCCAAAGGGCAAATCCCAATGTTCAGACTTGCAATAAATTGCTTAAGAACTGGAAATTATTTTTTGAGCTTAATTAAAATTGAACTTTGCCTCATCAAAACCTTATAAAAAGTTTGTTTTTGGTTTATATTTCTGTTTTTATGGGGAAAAATCAATAATTCCAAAGATTCACAGAAAATTAAATTCTCAATGGATTTACTTTCCCTTTTGAAATACATTACAAATTGATTTTTTACGCTTATGAACCAAAAATAAAACCTCTTTTCATAATAATATTCCTTGGAATGCATTCTTTAAATATCTTTATTTGATTATTCTCAAAAAAAAATTTAATTTCTTTGAAAATTTATTAGAAAACTGATTAAAATATTTTTGCTTGCAGGTTTACTTCTAAAATTTTAATAAAATTCACTTAAAAATAAATATATACTTTTTATATAGAATGTTGAAGATAATAAGCACAAAAAAATATCAAAATTAATTGGAGTTAGTAATAACACCTGTATCTTAAATTATAATTCAAAACGGAGAGTTCTTGACTTAAGAATCAATTTTGATGATTTTTTTTCAGTTTTGATGAGTAAAAGCCCTATGAGAGCATCTGTGATCACATGGAAGGAGTTTTAAGGCACAAAAATAGCTATTTCACTAATTTTTTTCCCATCAATCAGTCCAATAAGTCTTCCAATGAATAATACTTTATTAAGAAGATCTTGTATTATTATGAATAAATCTTCTGTGTTTTTTCTTCATAATTTTCATAAATAAATAATTGAAATATTAAATTTTGGTTATATTTTTAAAGTAATTAATAGCTGTTCCATTTTTTGAAATCTTTTTTTAAGATATATTATCAACTCCACAAATCCTCTGAAAATTATTGAATTCTTGATTTTTGTGTTTTTTTTTTGACTTATTTTCATTATTTTATGATATTTTTCTGGCATTTTTGGTGTGTTTCCATGAGATGATAACTTATAAGTGATGTTTTTCTTATATATTTTATTTCTTCAACTTATTTCTTTGGATTTATTGCTATAATTGATTCTTATACGGTTCTGTATAATAACTTCATTCATAAAAAATATTTGTATTATAAATACTTTTGCTTTGATTCCTTAAACCAAATATAATTTTCTCCTGTAGATACTTTATATTACCATTATTATTATTTTCAGTGACTTATAATAATAATAGTAAAAATATAACATCTTTACATATAACTATTGTAATTTTTATTCTTGAACGTTTTGGGAATATCAATTTCTTATATAATTCTTTTGGTTACTAGAGCTATTAATATTTATAATAATAATACTTAGAAGACTCCTCTTACTATTAATGATAAGTATTAGTTCTAAGTGCTTCATAGAAAAACCATAATAAAATTAGCCACATCTTCCCATAAGGAATATGATTTTTGATGAATATGAGTTAAAATAGTTCTGTTTTAGCCATTTATTACCAGTTTTTGAAAATAATTATTTAACTTATTGAGAATCTGTGAGTTTGGTAAAGGCATTATCTCCATTTATTAAATAAAATATCTTTAGGAGCAATTCTTATTGCATGGTTTTTCACAAGTCTATGGGAAGATATTTAACAATATTATGAGATAAATTTATTTGTAATAATAATTCAAGAGTTAATAGTGTAAATCTTCCCTTTATTTCAGTAAATCACTATTTTCATCATAGGTTTTTATGGTTCCTTTGTAATATAGGAATAAATGACACAAAAGATACACATTTCAAGGGGGAAACTAAAATATCAGTTTTGAAAAAAGGATCTTTATAAGGCTTTACTAAGAAATAATTAGCAAAAATTCCCAACCTTTACATGATTGCAATCTGATAATCCCTATTAATCAAGAGTAATAATACAGCATAATCAAGATAATAAGATATATTGTAATTATGGCCTTAAATGAATGATATTCCTTACTTCAATAAATGATAGATAATAGAATTATAAAATAATTCATTTACTCAAAAATCAATTATTATTGTTAAAAACAAATAATAATTTCATAAAAATCTATAGCTTTAATATTACAAATATTAAGTTTATATATAGGATAAATACTATTTGAGCTATAAACAGGATTATTTATACATTCTAAAGGAGAAATTCACTATCAATAAGTTAAATAAGCTTACTATTGACACTTGATATAAGGATTCTTCAATATTATACACCTTTAAAAGTAGATACAGCTAATTTTAGATAGTAGGTACAATAATAAAGAATATTAATATTACAAATTTTACTATTTTACATGAATTTCAATTTATAGAGAGAATTTACAAAATCAAAAAGAGGAAAAATTTATTCACTATAAGATTTTCTAAATATAATAGTAATATCTTTGGTGCTTAATATTCAATATCTTTTAATAAAAGAATTAAGCTTCACCTTGAGTTATTTTAGTATTTTGATTATTTTGTGATGTATGAGGAGAAAAAAAAGCAAGAAGGAGCATTTATATATTGCATACCTTACTTCCTGGTGACAATATGGATAATAGAAGATGTTTAGAGAATTTTTTTTAACTTTGATAAACCATTTTTTTAACACTTAGAGGTTATTGACTCATAATAACCTCATATTGTCTCATTATAACATCATTCTCTCAAGTTACCTCTGCAGCTTTAATCTGTTGATATCACACCCTTTCAAAACTATCCAATTACATTTCTTTTAATATTTCAAACATAAAGATGTTAGTATTAACCAATATAATACATATATAATTATCTTTGTGGCTTAAATTCAATGCTGAACAATTTTTGAGTTATTTACACCATTGATAATGATGAGGTTTATCAATTCTTGGCCATGCTTTATTACTAAGCTTGAAAGAGTATTATATTACATCAGAAAGACTCTATTTTGATGATTTTATATTTAACTAGTTTTTTCTTTCAGACTTTTCTATTTTAAACTTCAAACCATGATTACTCAGGGGTCTACCCTTATCTTTATGAAAAAAACTATTTCATTATTAAGGTATTAAGAATCAGAAGCCAAATGTAGTCTTCACTTTGAGCTAAAACTAATTTTGGGTAGCTGTGGTAAGCTTATATGATCATTTCTGATCAATATCTTCTTATTAATATTAATTTTATCTATAAAATTCTATGTAGATTTTATTACTGTACTATTACAATAGCTAAGTCATAGCCTCATTTTTTTTGGAGAATCTTCTCATTTTTCATACTGTAGGAGATATAAGTTAAACTCCATAAACGTCTCCACTGATCATCAGTAGTACATATATCCAAGGATCTTGGTAATTATTGAGCTCACAGATATGAAAACCAAAGAGTAATATATTTAATATTGGATAGGTTATTTAATTTCAAATATTTAACTGTCATTATTTGATATAAACAATCTTTAAGCATATTTGTGCAGCTTTTCATATACTACACTGGTATTTCCATTATTTATGGTAAGTGTGATTTATTTCTGAGTTATTATAAAAAATACATTTCAATTTACTCAATTTAATATTAAATGCTAAGCTATATCTTACTTGAAGTTATTGTAACCTTTTTTGGGTATATTTTCATACCTCAAAGGTTCTCATTCACTCCCACCACAAAATATTTCCCTGAAATCTGATACAGACTATCAGGGTATCATCCACTGTGCTACCTCTCCAATAAGCTGTATCATCCTTGAAGCTTTAAAATGTCTAATCTGGATAGACTTGAGGTCTTCCCTACTCTCCAAAACTTCTTATAAACTTTTAAGAATCATTTTTATCCTTCTCAGTTAGCCATTCATCTTCCTGAGCTGGATTATTATATCTTAAAAAATATTCCTTTTATTTCTTATTTTTGGTCCTTTTTTTTAACTATCTTAACCACTTTCTTTCCCTCTCATTATTCAAGAGTGGTATGTAAACTAGGAGTTTGTAAGATTTTTCTACATATAGAAATATTTCTAATTGATTCCCAATTACTAGACCTAGTTGCTCTTTTCTTGATGAAAATTCCATTTTGTGTTTAAGTAAAACATCAATTATCTCATTTTGTCTATTAATTATTAATTAATTTATGCTTCTTTTTGCTTTTCATCTATTAATAGAGCCTTCTATTTATCTTACTCTTTTTCAATCACAAATTGTGAGCCTTAGAGGTAATTTCATATACCCAAAAGACCACAAATACAAAATTAACATATTAATATAAATAAAATAAATTTATTTATATTATTAAAATAAAAATCAAAATATGAATATAAAATTATATTCAAAAATAAAAAAATTAATTATAATTTAAAAATAAAATTACATCAAATTTTGAAATTATAAAATTACATTTATACTTGAAAAAATTAAGTAAAAATGAAATTTTAACAAAATTGTGAAAAAATAAATAAATTTGGAAAAAAGTTAAATAAAATTTATTATAACTTTTTATCCAATAAATAAACATATAAAATTTATTTCACCATTGGATTCCTCATAAAAAATCAGGTGGGGTCACCTCTGAGTGAAATTCTTGTAACTCAACTCTAAATAAGCTTAAATTAAGTTTCTAGTATTTTCAATACAAAAGTTGAAAATCCTCAAAACTTTAATTTAATTCACACCACATGTGGTGTTAACCATCCATTTTTGTGTTAAAATTGAGGTGTTGTGTTTAGTTTAGAAGTTATGAGGAATTGAAGTATTTTCAATTGAATTCAATTGAAATGTCAAAATGTGCGCGTGTATTACATAAGTGAACTTTGATTTACATATGAGGTGTCAATTATTACTGTATTGTACTGTACAATTGAATTGAATTACATATGTAAAGTATAAGTATAATACATGATGAGGAATTAAAGGAAAAATAAATTGGAAAGATTAAATTTGGGGGGGAAAAGGAACTTCAGCTCTAAGGGGGAGCTAGACCCCCAAAATCCTTGCTGACAGGCGTGGGATGTCAAAGTTCACGCAAAAGTTCATCACTTTTGGCCTGGAATTGAGTTACAGGGTCTGTGGACTCAATTGATGATGAGGTTTTGATACCAACTGGGGTAGTTTTAGCTGTTGCCAAGAGGGTAAAACTACCCTTAAGATAAAACAATCATAATAAAAACAGTTTTAACTGGTTTCTACGCCTCTGAAACACATTCTGACGTGTTTTGAAGGCTCTAGGCCTAGTATTGCTATAGTAATGGCTGATTTAAGGGTCTAAAATGGCTAAAAATGGCTAAAAATGGCTTAAACCAGCCCTTTTTTGGTCTAAACCAGGGTTCAATGATGCCATAATTGGCTTTTCTGTTGTCAGACTGTTTTTCACGACTGACAAGAGTAAAATTCACTTTTGGAGTAAGAGAATTGATGGCTATAAAAGAATGTCTTCTTTGCCCCACTTTTCTCTTCATGTTAGAATCTTTTCCTTTTATTAATTAGTTTAAACACTGTTAAACCAATCAATCAAAGATTCCAACCACCATTTTCAAATCATTTTAATCCTTTTAACCACGTGAAAAAATCATTATAATCATTGTTTGTAACTCTTATAATCATTTTTACCCCTGAACCACCCCAAAAGTGAATTAAAGCATCTTTCATCACTGTAAACTTTGTCACTTTGTTTCCAAATTCACTCTGGTCACTTTTGGGCGTGTTTTCTCTTTAATATCCTTTTTAAAGACTTTGTTCTTTAATTAATTGCTTTCAGTTCTTTGCTCAATTAATTCCAATTGAAATTGCTCTTGAAGAAATTTCTTTTGTAGCCTTAAAATATCTCTTGTAGAGTATTTTTTGGATAAATTTTTATTGTTGGTAAAACAATAAATTTTTATAATATTATTGTTTTATACTAATAAAGTTATAAACAATAAATTTGGCGTGTTTTCTCTTAAAAATAATATTTCATACTATTTTTAACAGAATTTTACCTTATACAAATTTTGAGGACAGGAAAAGTACTTGATTTTTAATCAAAGTTTCATATCCACACCTTACATTTGGGGGCCCAGACGTGATATTTTACCTGTGGCATATTTTTTTTACTCTTTTTAAATCTTTTTTCTTATATTGAAAAATTTAAAAACATATAAAAAATCCATAAAAAATAACTTTTTTTTCATATTATAAGTGAGGCTTATATTTTTATTTCTTTTTTGAAATAACCTTTTTTTACTTAATTAATTGGCTTTTTCATTAATTTTAGTGTCTGACAACGTGGTAAGACAAGAAAACATTGAAACAGCCTCAACAGTAACCAGCATTATCCCTGCCAGTACTGTTAATTCTGATCATAATAGTACTATTATTGTGACTCAAAATAACCAGCCTGAACCAATATCTTCTGAATTGATTAACTTGGACATAAGTAATACCCTTCAGAAAGCTAAAAATTTGGCCAATAGTAAGTTTTTGACGTAAAAATACTATTTTAAGCCTTTTTTAACCATAATTATGCCTTCAACCAGGTCAGGAGCCAGCTACAACCCCTCAAGCAGCTCCCAAAAAGGTAATAGACGTGATTATGACAGAAGCCAACCAGGTACAGAAGGAAAAGGGTCAGTTGATGACTTCCAAACAACTAAATTGGGTCATTCTGAAGCTGATAATACTATTTTACCTTCAAAAAGAGCTGACACCGCCACAACAAGCCTCTGTGGACATATACAAAGCCAGCCACAGTGCATACAACAATGCACTTCAATTCAAGGAGTACCAGATCCTTGCAGACCTGTGGAAGAATTGCATGAATTCTTACCTGACAGTAAGAAAATTCTTGGGCCAACCCAACACTTGCAAATTGCTCAATGGATGGCATCCATTGATGGAGAAGAAAAACATGATGCTTTTGACACTAGAATGGAGGAAAAACAACCCTCCACCAGCCAAACCAGTGCCAAAAACAGCCCCAGTGGCCAGCAGCAGCAATTCCAACGTGAAAAAGCAGCCACAAACTCCAAACAAGGGCAAAGGGAAGGCACCAGCCCCAAAACCTTACAGCCAGGGCTACAGAATCCCAAAGATTCAGCAGGATGCCATGGAAAATGTATTTCAGATGGCCAGAACCATGATGGAATTACAGAAGAAGGAGGAAGCCAGATTAAGGTTCCAGAAATGATTTCTGACATATTTGATTCCATCCCAGAGTTGTATAATGCTATAAATGACGTGAAAAAACATCTTTCTGATAAAAATGAAACCATTTGTAACAACATTAAAACAAACAACCTGAGTCTGTGCCAAATTAATGAAACACTTATGTGTTTTGAAAAAGTTTTAAGAACAATTAAAAATTCCAATAATGATAATTCTTCTAACAATAAAATAAATGAACAATCTGCCATTATTAAAGAATTAACAGATAAATATTCTAAATTCAATATTGATGACATAATTGAAACAAGAATTAAAAAAGCCATAAATATTATCAAGACAGATAACAAGAAAGTCCTTGATGACATTTCAAATTCATTTACTGAAGTAAAGACATATACCATTGCCTTGAAAAAGTGTTTTGATGCTTCACAAGAAGAAGTATCAAAATTATCAATGAAATTGAATCAAGTCACTGCTGATAATACAAGACAGACAGAGTTATGGCAAGAACTTACACATAAAGAAGACATGTATAAAATTGAAGTAATAAATTTAATACAAAGCTTCCAACATGAATACAGAAATTCCCAAAGGTGTAGCAACAGTAAAATGAATGACATTGAACAAATACTGAACACCTTACCAAGAATGTCTACACCTCTAAATCAAAATGAGGGCACAAGAATTTCAAATCCACAAGTATTGGATCCTGATAATTCACAATTAAAAAATGAATTATCCACTTCTTTTCATAACTTGGAACCATCAATGGGCCAAGCACTCTTGAAAGAAGTGCCAAAACTTAAAGAATGGCCCCACTTCAGTGGTGAAGGAGAGTATGACCATATGGAATTCATTAAAGGTATTGACATGATCAAAGAGGATTTTGAATTACCAGACAGATTGGTAACAGCCAGGTTTAACACCTTGTTTACCAGATCAGCTCACAGATGGTACATCAAAATAAGACAAGCACATGGACACCAGAGTTGGACTTGGTGGAAAACCCAAATCATCAACAAATGGGCAAATGATGCTTGGAGGTTTAAAGTTGAAACAGCCTTTGAATCTGCCAAATTTAATGCTGATAAAGACAAAGCTTTACCATGGTTTTGCCAACAGAAGGACAGATTAACAGCATTATATCCTGACATGTCAGAATTTATGATCCATAGAAAAATTCTGAGACAATGTGGGGGTGACTTAGAGCATGCTGTCAAAAGCAGGACTACTGAACAATCTTCAGCAGAGGATATCATCAATATACTAGAAGAAGTAACCACCAGAACCAAAATTGGTTCTAGTAGGGTGAATCTTAAAACAAGGTTTAATACACCTTGGAAAGATTCTGTGGACAAAAACCCCAAAGAAAATTCTAGTAATATTAAATATAAATCTGCAGATACAGTCAGAAAATGCCATATTTGCCAAAGCACCACCCATTTAGCCAATACATGTCCAAAAAGGGGGAAAATCAATGAAATTGACATTGAAAAGGGACCAGATGTTGAAAAAAAAGACATAATTGAAGACAATTCAGATGATAAGTCATCCATATTTTCTGAATCTTCAAAAGATATAGAAAATACCAATGCCACTTTTGACATCATGGAATCTTATTCCCACTTACCACAATTGAGCAATGGTCAAGTTGATTTATCAAAAGTTCAAGATGCACAACTTATGAAGACAAAACCAAACAGAGGAAAAGGTTATACAGCTGGTAACTCCTGTATAACAGAAGTGGTGATTGACAACAAGCCCACTAAACTTTTGCTTGACCCAGGAGCCTTCTGCTCTTGTGTTGGAAAATCTTTTCTTAAGACTTGTGTACCAAATTTTGAAGACCAATTGTTACCAATTGATGGTATAAAATTCAACAGTGCAAGTAACCCAATGAAAGCATTAGGAATCTTTGAGACCAATGTCATATTACCACACATAAATGGGAATTTAAGGATCACAGTTGAATTTGTTGTTATGGAAAATTGCTCTAGTACCCATTTTATATTGGGAAATGACTATTTAATCATGTATGGGATAGATTTACATAATAACAAAGACAGATACTTTACAATTGGGGACAATAAGCGCCAGAAATTTGCCTTTTTACCATTTAAAAGACAAATTACAGTAAACAAAGTATCACCAGTCAACTTAGAGTTAGAGAAATTCAAGTCTGAACAGTTAAATGAGGCTGAAATAAGCCTTCATCTGACTGATAAACAAGAAAATGAACTTTCTTCCCTTTTGTATGACCACAGAGGAGCATTTGCTACAGACAAAGAACCTCTGGGAGCAATTATTGGTCATGAAGTTGACATCATTCTTAACATTGAGAGACCTTATCCACCACTCTTAAGAAGACCTGCTTATCCAGCAAGTCCAAAATCAAGAGAAGCTCTAGAAATTCATATCAAAGAACTTCTAGACCTTGGTGTAATAAGAAAAGTAGGCCACAATGAGGAAGTAGAAATAACTACACCAGTTATAGTGGCATGGCATAATGGAAAATCCAGAATGGTTGGGGACTTTAGAGCTCTGAACACTTACACTGTCCCAGACAGATACCCAATACCAAAAATCCAAATTGCCCTTACTCAAATATCTCAAGCAGTGTATATAACCACTATGGATGCCCTTAAAGGATTCCATCAAAATGTGGTAACACCAAGAGCAAGAAAATACTTGAGAATTATTGTTCATTGTGGAGTGTATGAATACTTAAGGATGCCCTTTGGTATCAAAAATGCACCTTCACACTTCCAAAGAATGATGAATGAAATCTTCCCTGAAGAACTCTCAGAGGGATGGTTAATCATTTACATTGATGACATTATTATCTGTTCAAAGACTTGGGAGGAGCACATGTACAGATTATCAAGAGTTTTGACAAAAATCCAATCAGTAAACATGAAAATCTCCTTGAAGAAATGTCTTTTTGGATTTAAAGAACTTAAAGCACTAGGACATGTTGTATCTGGTTTGTCCCTTGGAATTGACAAAAACAAAGTTGCAGCAGTATTATTAAAGCCCATGCCTCAGAATAAAAAGGAAATTCAGTCATTCTTAGGTTTTGCAGGATATTACAGGCAACACATTAAAGATTTTGCATCCATAGCAAGACCACTTTATAAGTTGTGTGACAAAGACACAGTGTTTGAGATGACTGTTGACAGAGTCAAAGCTTTTGAGTCTCTAAGAGAAGCATTGACCACGGCTCCACTCTTACTGATGCCAGACTTTAAATTGCCTTTCAAACTGTATATTGATGCATCAGGGGATGGACTGGGTGCTGCACTTCACCAAGTTCAGATCATAAATGATAAGCCTGTAGAAGGACCCATATGTTTCATATCCAGGCAAATCAAACCAACTGAAGCCAGATATGGAGCAAGTCAAATGGAATGTCTATGCCTTGTCTGGGCCTTGGAGAAATTGAACTACTTCTTAGAAGGATGTGTTTTTGAAGTAATAACAGATTGTAAAGCTGTCAAATCACTTTTGAACATGAAAACACCCAACAGACACATGCTCAGATGGCAAATAGCCATACAAGAATACAGAGGAAATATGACTATTGTTCATAAGGATGGGAATATTCATAAGAATGCAGATGAACTAAGCAGATGGCCATTACCAAATAATATTGATAATCCTGCTTATGTGCCAGAAGAAGCTTCACCACAAATTCCAATAGAAGGAATAAGTGTTACAGACTTGAACACCACCTTCTTTGAAGAAGTCAGAAGCAGCTATACTCAAGATAAGAATTGTAGCATCTTATGCCAATTACTTAACAAAGACTGTAAAGACAACTCTCTAATACATGCCTTGGATGAAGTATGGAGAAAATCTTATGATGAAGGAAGATTTCACCTACTGGATGGTATAATTTACCACAGAACCAAGCACACATGTGTCATGAAAGTTGTAGACAGGTCATTAATCAATCTTGTACTGAAAGAATGCCATGATAGTCCCTTTTCAGGACATCTGTCTGAAGACAGAACAAAAGAGAAAGTAAAGACCTGCATATGGTGGCCAATGTGGCAGAAAGATGTTGCAGAGTATTGCAAAACCTGTGACAGATGCCAAAAGGCAAATAAATCCACTGGCAAAAGACTTGGAAATATGATAATAATCCAAGAACCAAACAGACCTTGGGAAATTGTCCATATGGATTGGGTAACTGGCCTACCACCAGGAGGTGACAGGAGCTATAATGCTTGCCTAGTAATTGTGGACAGATTCAGTAAAACTCCAATCTTTTTACCATGTCACAAAGATGATACAGCCATGGATACAGCTCTTCTGATATGGAATAGAGTAGTGTCATGGACTGGGATATTTACAAATATCATCAGTGATAGAGATCCCAAATTCACTTGAGCACTATGGACAAATCTTCACCAATTATTTGGCACTAAACTGTCTTTCTCTACAGCCTACCACCCACAAAGTGATGGCCTGGCTGAAAGGATGATCCAAACCTTAGAGGACATGGTGAGAAGATTTTGTGCATATGGCCTTGAATTCAAAGATTGTGATGGATTTACCCATGATTGGTGTACTCTGTTGCCAGCACTGGAATTAGCATATAAAACATCAATCCATGCCAGCACCAATCAGACTCCTGCTATTCTAGAAAAAGGATGGAACCCCAGGTTACCCCAAGATTCCTTGAGGAAAGACTTAATTGAAATACATCCCACAGCTGCTAGCTTCAAAGGAATGCTAGAAAAAGCTAGAAAGCATGCAGTGAGATGCATGGAGGACTCTTTTGCATATGCTAAAGATAAATGGGATAAATCACATGCAACTCCAGATTTCAAAGTGGGGGACCTAGTACTTGTATCCACCACTAACTTCAATAACATCAAAGGATGTAAAAAGTTGAAAGACTCCTTTGCAGGACCTTTTGTGATTAAGGCCCTCCATGGAGAAAATGCTGTTGAAGTAGAGTTATCTGAAGAACTTAGCAATAAGCACCCTACATTTCCAGTGAGCTTGATAAAGCCATATAAATCTAGTGATGCTGAGAAATTTCCCTTGAGGAATAAGATTCCCCAAGTTATACCTCCTATTGAGACATCTGGTACTAAGAAAATTACCAAAGTTCTTAAAGAAAGGAAATTAAGAACCAAGAAGGTAAGGGAATACCTTGTTAGGTACAGTGACCCAACTTGTGAAGATGAATGGTTAGAAGAAAAAGATATACCAGAAGCTACCAAACTCCTCAGAAGATTCAGACACACTAGAAACACCAATATTACAAAGTAATATTCTTTTTTAGGGGGAGGGAATGTGAGCCTTAGAGGTAATTTCATATACCCAAAAGACCACAAATACAAAATTAACATATTAATATAAATAAAATAAATTTATTTATATTATTAAAATCAAAATCAAAATATGAATATAAAATTATATTCAAAGATAAAAAAATTAATTATAATTTAAAAATAAAATTACATCAAATTTTGAAATTATAAAATTACATTTATACTTGAAAAAATTAAGTAAAAATGAAATTTTAACAAAATTGTGAAAAAATAAATAAATTTGGAAAAAAGTTAATTAAAATTTATTATGACTTTTTATCCAATAAATAAACATATAAAATTTATTTCACCATTGGATTCCTCATAAAAAATCAGGTGGGGTCACCTCTGAGTGAAATTCTTGTAACTCAACTCTAAATAAGCTCAAATTAAGTTTCTAGTATTTTCAATACAAAAGTTGAAAATCCTCAAAACTTTAATTTAATTCACACCACATGTGGTGTTAACCATCAATTTTTGTGTTAAAATTGAGGTGTTGTGTTTAGTTTAGAAGTTATGAGGAACTGAAGTATTTTCAATTGAATTCAATTGAAATGTCAAAATGTGTGCGTGTATTACATAAGTGAACTTTGATTTACATATGAGGTGTCAATTATTACTGTATTTTACTGTACAATTGAATTGAATTACATATGTAAAGTATAAGTATAATACATGATGAGGAATTAAAGGAAAAATAAATTGGAAAGATTAAATTTGGGGGGGAAAAGGAACTTCAGCTCTAAGGGGGAGCTAGACCCCCAAAATCCTTGCTGACAGGCGTGGGATGTCAAAATTCACGCAAAAGTTCATCACTTTTGGCCTGGAATTGAGTTACAGGGTCTGTGGACTCAATTGATGATGAGGTTTTGATACCAACTGGGGTAGTTTTAGCTGTTGCCAAGAGGGTAAAACTACCCTTAAGATAAAACAATCATAATAAAAACAGTTTTAACTGGTTTCTACGCCTCTGAAACACATTCTGACGTGTTTTGAAGGCTCTAGGCCTGGTATTGCTATAGTAATGGCTGATTTAAGGGTCTAAAATGGCTAAAAATGGCTAAAAATGGCTTAAACCAGCCCTTTTTTGGTCTAAACCAGGGTTCAATGATGCCATAATTGGCTTTTCTGTTGTCAGACTGTTTTTCACGACTGACAAGAGTAAAATTTACTTTTGGAGTAAGAGAATTGATGGCTATAAAAGAATGTCTTCTTTGCCCCACTTTTCTCTTCATGTTAGAATCTTTTCCTTTTATTAATTAGTTTAAACACTGTTAAACCAATCAATCAAAGATTCCAACCACCACTTTTAAATCATTTTAATCCTTTTAACCACGTGAAAAAATCATTATAATCATTGTTTGTAACTCTTATAATCATTTTTACCCCTGAACCACCCCAAAAGTGAATTAAAGCATCTTTCATCACTGTTAACTTTGTCACTTTGTTTCCAAATTCACTCTGGTCACTTTTGGGCGTGTTTTCTCTTTAATATTCTTTTTAAAGACTTTGTTCTTTAATTAATTGCTTGCAGTTCTTTGCTCAATTAATTCCAATTGAAATTGCTCTTGAAGAAATTTCTTTTGTAGCCTTAAAATATCTCTTGTAGAGTATTTTTTGGATAAATTTTTATTGTTGGTAAAACAATAAATTTTTATAATATTATTGTTTTATACTAATAAAGTTATAAACAATAAATTTGGCGTGTTTTCTCTTAAAAATAATATTTCATACTATTTTTAACAGAATTTTACCTTATACAAATTTTGAGGACAGGAAAAGTACTTGATTTTTAATCAAAGTTTCATATCCACACCTTACACAAATGTTTTCTCCTTTTTACTTAAGAACACAACTTTCTATCTTTTTATATCTCTTATGGAAAAGTATCTATATTTTTTGTTTAATAGAGCTATGTCATAAACTGATACATAGTTTTTGGCCAGTAAGAAGTAACTTCTGGTATAATAATCTATTACAACTAACTTTATCTTGATTATTATACATTCACCATGAAAAAACCTCTATCCCTGATGACAGGGGTAGCAGGTCCAACCTGCTTTTAACCTGAGTCTTAACCTTGGTTCTAGCGTTGAAACATTGTTTCAGATACTTTTGGCCTCATTTTTGGTAATTAAGAGCTTTAATCAATTGAAATATAAGATTATGGGATTCCCATTATTTCCATTTATTAATTCATAAAATATATATACACTATGAAATAATACAATAAGCTATTGAATTGAGATCATTCCTAAGAGGGATTAATTTCCTTTATAAACAGATCTGTGAGGAAATTCTACAGTTATTAAATTGTGTTTTCTACTTGGATTAAAAAACCTTTTTCACAACTTCCTATCATTTCCAAACCTTTAATTGTCATTTTTTGAAATTAAAGCCTTCAATTTGTAGAAAATTAAAACTTAATCTAGTTGAATAATCTTCCCCACAGTATTCTCTTCTTCCCTCCAAAATCTTAAACTACCTTTGAATATGGATATCAATAGCTTCAACTGTATTTTGTTTGATTTATTCTATTTCCATTACTTCTAACTTATTTCCAATATTTATTTGGGAAAGATTCTTGGGCTTAGAGTCAAGGCAATGATTTCAATTGAGAAAATTTATTATTATTATTCCCAAATATATGCTTCTTCAGCTTGATTACTCAATATATTCATTATAAATTAATCTTAGTTATCTCTCAAATGTACTCTTTTGATATTCTCAAATTTTTTCTATGTAATTGAAAATTTTACTTATTGAAGCTCATTGTCAATTAAAGGTTTTTCAATGGAAAATGTCACAGGGGCTCTTATGGAAGCAAGAGGGCCTGGAGCTCAGGAATCAAGAGCTCACTTGGAGGGCTCCAAAAGATATAAGGAATAATAAAGATTAATTTCTTTAAAGAAGAATAAAGGGAAAAGCCAAGTATGCCAAAGATAAAAGAAAAGATAAGAAGCCAAAGGCCAAAGATAATAAAAGAAGCCAAAGGCCAATAAGCCAACCAAGTGAATCCTCAATTCACTGTTTCAACCTTCCAGAAAAGGGAATGGAATTAGTAAAGGATATGACCACCAATATCCACTGACAGGCAAGGAAGAAAAGAGAAAAGGTGATGAATGACTGACTTAAGATTATCAGTATTAACTTTAATAAAGTAAAAGAAAATAAAGATAATAATAAATCCAATATATTAATTAACTGTAGCAAAAGTCCCCAGGTGTTAAAAGGTGGCCAGTATATGTGAAAAACTGAAAGACTGATCCTGGAAGGTGGATCACCAGCTGTATTGTCTGAATTGGGCCAATACAGTTCTGGCCATCTTGAAATTGAGCTGTGTGATTGAATTCCCACAGTGGATGATTTAATTTGCCCAATTGGACCAAGGACATACATGTTGATTGAATTGTTACCTGTATGGACCAATTGAGTTGTCCAAGGAGTATTGAAATACTTGATGCCTTGAAAACTGATTGAAATGATGTAATACCTCTAAGAATGAACCTTGGGAAGAATCCTGAATGAAAGTACCAACCCAACTCCTGCAGAGTCAGGTGGTTGGGGTCCTTGAATGATCTTCTGATTGCCGCCATGGATTGCCAGACTGATGTTTGAACTGGGTGTTGTATTTTGGGACCTTGAGTTGGAAAGGTGGAAAATGGTTCTCAAAAATTTACCATTGGATTTCTGAGCAAAAATGGTGCATAATGG